>CM053785.1:80000-4880000 GCA_028749045.1 Cupressus sempervirens
TACTTTCATGGCTTTTTGCCAAAAAGTACCCGCACGACTATTTTTGGTCTTTTCTCCTCTCCATAATGTTGTAATTAATTGATTGATTGATTAATTAATCTTTTTAATTAATTGATTAATTTGATAAGCATGACTGTTGGTTTTCTTGGAAGTTGAGAAGTCCCCTCACTTCTATTTAAACCGTTTTATTGTAACTTTTATTGTAAGTCCACTGATGATGGGGTGAAATTCCCAAGAAACATGTCTGGACATCTTTTCAATAATTTCAATAAAATTTGTTCTTGCTTATTTCTGGATCTTTCTGATGCTGCAAGTGATACTTTTGTTAAATGTTAAATGTTAAATGTTAAATGTTAAAATTTGTTAAATGTTAAATGTTAAATGTTAAATTTTAAATGTTAAATGTTAAATGTTATATGTTAAATTTTAAACCCTAAACCCTAAACCCTAAACCCTAAACCCTAAACCCTATTCATTCATGGCTTTTTGCCAAAAAGTACCCGCACGACTATTTTTGGTCTTTTCTCCTCTCCATAGTGATGTTTTAATTAATTGATTGATTGATTAATTAATCTTTTTAATTAATTGATTAATTGATTAATTTTTTAAGCATGACTGTTGGTTTTCTTGGAAGTTGAGAAGTCCCCTCACTTCTATTTAAACCGTTTTATTGTATCTTTTATTGTAAGTCCACTGATGATGGGGTGAAATTCCCCAGAAACATGTCTGGACATCTTTTCAATAATTTCAATAAAATTTGTTCTTGCTTATTTCTGGATCTTTCTGATGCTGCAAGTGATACTTTTGTTAAATTTTAAATCCTAAAGTTCCTTCTTCACGCTGCCGTCAGATTTTTCCAGTTTTCCTGAGGCTTTGCTATCGATGCTTAATGGCTTCTCCAGTTCACTTTTCTGTCCTGGTGCTTCGCTGTTGATGGCTTTTTTTGCTTCGGGTCTTGGTGGATGGTTCGTGGTTGGTTCCACCCTTGCTGTCCCCCTTTGCGATCTTCGCTGGTGCCGGATTTTTGTGGGTTGATCCTCTTTCCTTCGCCTTCCTCTGGTTTCGGCGAAGGCCCAGGCTGTCGTTTTTTATGCCCTTTAGGGCTTTGCGGCCGCTCTGCTGCTTTTTTGCAGCTTTTTGGCACTTTGTGCCCCTTGGCACTGGGTGCATTTTGCACCCCGTGCCGCCTTGGATCCCTACTGGCGATGCCGTGGCCTCCTTCGTCGCGGGTTTGCGTTTTCGGCTGGGGGTTCTTCTGCTCCATGCTGCAGTTTTGGGCTTTGTTGCCCCTTCGGACGCCGCCTCTCTGCTGTCGCAGGATGCCGCCTCCTTGGATCCCCCTTGGCGATCCTCTTCTCTGCAACTGGTTCGTGTTTGGCCCCTGCCCTCTTCGTCGACTTCCGCGTTTTTGGCACTCGGTGTTTCCTCTCCCGGCCCCCACGGGCGGTTTTGGTGGTTTCCACTTCCTTTTGGTGGTTTCCGGTTTCCTGGTTTTGGTCCCGGTTTTGCTGCCTTGGTGGTTTCCATGCTCGTGGTTGCTCTTGGTCGCCTTCACTATGGTTTGGATTTGTGCCTCCTACTTCGTGGGAGATGGGTCCCCTCGTACCTAGCTACTATGTAGCGAACACGAGGGCTTCCCTAAACCCTATTCATTCATGGCTTTTTGCCAAAAAGTACCCGCACGACTATTTTTGGTCTTTTCTCCTCTCCATAGTGATGTTTTAATTAATTGATTGATTGATTAATTAATCTTTTTAATTAATTGATTAATTGATTAATTTTTTAAGCATGACTGTTGGTTTTCTTGGAAGTTGAGAAGTCCCCTCACTTCTATTTAAACCGTTTTATTGTATCTTTTATTGTAAGTCCACTGATGATGGGGTGAAATTCCCCAGAAACATGTCTAGACATCTTTTCAATAATTTCAATAAAATTTGTTCTTGCTTATTTCTGGATCTTTCTGATGCTGCAAGTGATACTTTTGTTAAATATTAAATGTTAAATGTTAAATGTTAAATGTTAAATGTTAAATTCATTCATGGCTTTTTGCCAAAAAGTACCCGCACGACTATTTTTGGTCTTTTCTCCTCTCCATAGTGATGTTTTAATTAATTGATTGATTGATTAATTAATCTTTTTAATTAATTGATTAATTGATTAATTTTTTAAGCATGACTGTTGGTTTTCTTGGAAGTTGAGAAGTCCCCTCACTTCTATTTAAACCGTTTTATTGTATTTTTTATTGTAAGTCCACTGATGATGGGGTGAAATTCCCCAGAAACATGTCTGGACATCTTTTCAATAATTTCAATAAAATTTGTTCTTGCTTATTTCTGGATCTTTCTGATGCTGCAAGTGATACTTTTGTTAAATGTTAAATGTTAAACCCTAAACCCTAAACCCTAAACCCTAAACCCTAAACCCTATTCATTCATGGCTTTTTGCCAAAAAGTACCCGCACGACTATTTTTGGTCTTTTCTCCTCTCCATAGTGATGTTTTAATTAATTAATTGATTGATTAATTAATCTTTTTAATTAATTGATTAATTGATTAATTGTTTAAGCATGACTGTTGGTTTTCTTGGAAGTTGAGAAGTCCCCTCACTTCTATTTAAACCGTTTTATTGTATCTTTTATTGTAAGTCCACTGATGATGGGGTGAAATTCCCCAGAAACATGTCTGGACATCTTTTCAATAATTTCAATACAATTTGTTCTTGCTTATTTCTGGATCTTTCTGATGCTGCAAGTGATACTTTTGTTAAATGTTAAATGTTAAATGTTAAATGTTAAATGTTAAATGTTAAATGTTAAATTTTAAACCCTAAACCCTAAACCCTAAACCCTAAACCCTAACCCTAAACCCTAAACCCTAAACCCTAAACCCTAAATCCTAAACCCTAAACCCTAAACCCTAAACCCTAAACTTTTTAAAGTTCCCGCACATTATTAAATGCCATTATTTTGGTATTTAATTTTTTATTCACTTAAGTGATTTGTATGACTGTTGGTTTTTCTTGGAAGTTGAAGCGGTTATTGCTTCACTTCTATTTAAACCTCGAATTGTTCATTTTATTGTAACAAGTCCACTGATGAGAGGGTGAAACTCCCTCGAAACATGTCTGGACAATTTTATCAATAAAATTCATTTTACTTTCATACTTTCTTCTGGATCCTCTTCTGTGCTGCCAGTGATAAATTTTTTTTAATTAACTTTTAAATCTTTTTTCTTCACGCGTGCCGCAGAATGATTCAGTCGTATCGGACAGCCCCATTGAAGATTCTTTGATGGTTTATTGAAGATTTTTCGTGCTGTTCGAGTTGCGTTGCTGTTTGCCGAGGTTTTTTGGCTGCCGTTTTTGGTGTTCTCCATTCTGGTTTCACCTTTGCCGCAGCCCTGACGTCCTTCTCTGGGTGTCTTTTGGTCTTCTGCCTCTAATTTTTGGAGGCTCTTGGCGTGCTCTTTCTCGCCGGCGCTGGTTTTTTGGCCCGATCTGGGCGTTTCTTGCCGCCGCCGCCGTCATGGTTGGGCTCGAGCTCCTTCGAGCCTCTTCCCTCACGCCCTGCGGCGCCTTGTCTGCTGGCCCTTTGGGCCTCCCTCGGCGTCCTCTGCTGGCTTCGGCCAGCCCTCGGCCCGCCTGGTGTCGTCTCGGCACCCGCGTGCCCCTGAAGACCTGCCATGCTCTCCTCTGCGTGTTGTTGTTCTGCGGACGGGCTTCGGCCCTTTTCGGACGCCGCCTCCTGCGGGTTGTGCTGCCTCCTCGGATGCCCTTTGGGATCCGCCTTCGCCTGTTCCAGTTTCACGTTTTTCGGATGTGCATGGCCCCTCGGCCCCTGCGAACGGTTTGGCTTGGTGGTTTGCCGGTTTTCCTTGGCGGTTTCCGGTGCTGCCTTGTTTGCCGGTTTTCCTTGGCGGTTTTCTGGTGCTACCTTGTTCGTGGGCTTCTTCAGCAACCTTCACTTTTGTGAATTTTGTGCCTCCTTTCGGAGTTGGGACCCCTCGTACCTAGGCTCTTTGCCGAACACGGGGGTTTTCCTAAACCCTAAACTTTTTAAAGTTCCCGCACATTATTAAATGCCATTATTTTGGTATTTAATTTTTTATTCACTTAAGTGATTTGTATGACTGTTGGTTTTTCTTGGAAGTTGAAGCGGTTATTGCTTCACTTCTATTTAAACCTCGAATTGTTCATTTTATTGTAACAAGTCCACTGATGAGAGGGTGAAACTCCCTCGAAACATGTCTGGACAATTTTATCAATAAAATTCATTTTACTTTCATACTTTCTTCTGGATCCTCTTCTGTGCTGCCAGTGATAAATTCTTTTTAATTAACTTTTTAATTAACTTTTTAATTAACTTTTTAATTAATTTTTAATTAACTTTTTAATTAACTTTTTAATTAACTTTTTAATTAATTTTTAATTAACTTTTTAATTAACTTTTTAATTAACTTTTTAATTAATTTTTAATTAACTTTTTAATTAACTTTTTAATTAACTTTTTAATTAACTTTTTAATTAACTTTTTTAATTAACTTTTTAATTAATTTTTAATTAACTTTTTAATTAACTTTTAATTAATTTTTAATTAACTTTTTAATTAACTTTTTAATTAACTTTTTAATTAACTTTTTAATTAATTTTTAATTAACTTTTTAATTAACTTTTTAATTAATTTTTAATTAACTTTTTAATTAACTTTTTAATTAACTTTTTAATTAATTTTTAATTAACTTTTTAATTAACTTTTTAATTAACTTTTTAATTAACTTTTTAATTAACTTTTTAATTAATTTTTAATTAACTTTTTAATTAACTTTTTAATTAACTTAGAAATCCTTCATCTTAAGTGAGCTCAAGAGGTATCTCCTCAGGGAATCAGATCCATTTGGTTTTATGAGACTTCGAAAACAGTTTTACTCCAGACTTCGTGCTCGTGGTTATCCAAAGAAGTTTCTTCTCTCCTGCTTCAAATTGGTCTCTCGGCTTGATAAGTCAGTGCTTCTCTCACGCCTACATAATAGTGCCTCTCAGAGAACTGGGGCCCCCCTCGTTCTTAAGCTTGATTTCAGTTCTTCTGCTAAAGCTTTAAACTTGGGGGCCACCCTAAACCCTATACTTTATCGGCTTTGCCAAGAAGTCCCCGCACTGCGACATCTTCCATTTTCGAGAGTCTGTTGGCGTAACCCAAGAAAGTTGGGTTCCTTTCTTCTTCACAGCAGGTTTTTCTCAAGATCACAGCACTCTTCGATCCACTAGGGCCATTGTTTCCCCCGCCTTTTTATAACATACTAACTTTATAATCTGGCGGGGGTCCCACTTTTTGGGTCGGCCTATTCAAGGGTCACACCTCTTGGATTTCCTCGGAAGATTGATATTTATATCCGTCTTCCTCCCATTCTCTTCCACACATTTCTCTCTTCTCTTGTATCCGTTTAATCCAACTGATGAGGGCTGATAGGCCGAAACATGTTTTGGATTCTGGAGATTGTATATGAGATTTTTTATTGTGGAATTTAATTGTGGATTTTATTTCTTTCTGGATTACTCCTTTCTATCAGTTTTTTAATTCTTTCGGAGCTGCAAGTGATCTATTAAATTTTTTAACACTCTAAAGTTTTGGATTTCTTCACGATGTCCTCCGGAGAATTAATTGTTCATGGCTCTTTGCCATCCGCTCAAGGCCAATCTCCATCTGCTCATGATGCTGCTCACGCCCAGGGTGGAATTCCATCGAACCAGGATAGAAAGAAATGAAGAGCTGACAGCGGCGCCATTATCTCAGCTCAGGAAAAATCTTTTTTGGCCGAGTTTGCTGCTGAATCATCTCGACAACAAGACTCTTTCTTGTGGAAATTGAATCAATTTATGGTAAAATTCTGTGAGAATACCAATACTTTTTCTTTAAAATTTGAAGATTTCTTATCGGATTCCCACAAAGCACAGGAAGAAGTTTGTTTGCAGGCTGATAGGGCTGTCGAATCCTCCAGAATGCATGCGGACTCTTCCGCCTCCGTCTTGACCAATATTTCTTCCGTTCTTGAACGCTCCTTTGATGCCATTTTAAAACGGCTTGCGGTTTTGGAAGACAGGGTGGCGCAGAGTTGTCAACCCCACCCTGCCCGTGCGGATTCTGCCCAAGGCTTTTCTATTCCAGCCAACGCTGATACTGCTGCTGCAGCCCAACCGGACAGCGCTGCTCCCCGCGCCAACTCCAGCCTAGGCCCGCACGTTGTTGACAGCGCTGCTCCTCGCGCCAACTCCAGCCAGGGCCCGCACGGTTATGGAGTCTTTGCTGCCCATGGAGCCTTTGCCGCCCACGAGACCCCCCCTGCCTCTCCTTTGATCGCAGAGATGGCTGCGGCTCCTCCGCATGATGATGCTCAACCCTCTTCTCACAGCAGAAGAAAATACCCGGACCAAATTCATCTCCTTGTCAACAAAGCGTTTGCAGAATTTAAACGGGTCTCTCTGGCTGCTGAAAGATCCAAGGACTATCTTGGAAAACTCAACAATTTCAAATCTATTGGCTCTCTTCCAAAAAGCTTGATGATTAAACCACCGAAGCTCTCCATTAACGATGATGAAAGCAATGCTCTCCTCTCTTCTAAATTGGAAACTATTCAGGCTGATGCCAACAAGCTTTTTCTCGATGCCTACATAGATGCTGTTTCTAAAGCATCCATCAATCATAATGCTCAGATTTCCAGTGTTGTTGAGAATTTTGACTCCTCTCTCAAGGGCACTTGCGTCGCTCTCCAGCACCTTCCTCTTTTAGGCACTTTCTCTGTCTCTGCTGATGAATGGTATGCTGAAGCTTTGCAAGAATTTTAGACTTTGTGCAATAAATTCACTATCGATCGAGCCATCAAAAAAGCTGCCAAGGAACAGGCTGAAGCTTCTAGGCAAGATTCTCGAGATACAGCTATGTCTGATGCCGAACAGCTACCGCCCGATCCCACTATTGCACAAATTATTAATGATAAGATTAATCAGAAATATGGTCATCTTTCTAAAGAAATCATTGCTCTGAAAAATCTTCTCTCTGCCCCCAATGAAACACAGGTGAAGAATAAGAACAGGAAGAAAAAGAACAAGAAGAAAAAGATCTCCTCTGGTGCCCCTCCAGTCAAGACAACTTCTAATATGGACTCTACTCCAAAAAATGGGTCTCGTGCAGCCGGGAAGAACACCTCGGCTGCCTCTGGACAGTTGCAATCAAAGGGAAACTCTGCCCCCCGCCAGTCGGCGAAGAATGTGCAATCTGCCGCACATTTAAATCCATCCAACGGCAAAAATCGTGGGCAGAATTCCTACAAGAATCAAACTCAGGGCCATCAAAGAGGAAGAAACAGACAGCAGAACAGACAGGTACACAACTCCCGCATCCGCGATTCCGGCCCCGCTTAAATCACTGGGGACCTGCCATTGATCGGGACTTCATGGCTCGATCATTTTTTTCTAGAAAGACTGCCTCGGAGGTTGAGAATCGGATATCTAACATTGCCATTCATAACCTCTCTTCTCGGCGTCTCTCTGCTGATGAACGAAGATTGTTAGGACTTGGAATTAAATTTATTCCTCGTCCTCCTCCAATGTCTGTTCTTGATCTTCATAAAGAATTCAGAGCTTTTGCCAGACTTCTTCGTCTTCATGCTTTCTTTGGTCCGGAAGCACCTCATGTCTCCTGTTCTCCTCTTGTTTCTGGAGTTTTTCCTCATCCTTTCCGCCAGAAGAATCCCTTTTGGAATCCGGATGAATAAAACTTCCAACTTGAAGAGATCATCCATAAAGCTGAAGACATTTTTCGGTCTCGCATTGCTTCCTGTGCTGGCTCGTTTGTTCGGCGTCCTCTTCTTCCTGCTAGACTCCTCAAGAGTCTCAATGATTTGAAGAATGACTCTTCCATTGTCATCAAACCAGCAGATAAGAATCTCGGCCTTGTTGTCCTCAATTCTTCTTGGTACAAATATGAAGGTCTTCGCCAACTTTCGGACCCCCTGGTTTATCTTCGTGTTGATTGTGTTCCTTGGAAGCTGATTTGGAGCAGACTCTCTTTCATCATTGATAAGTTTCTGTTCTTCCTCAAACCTGTTCGTTGCTTCCTTTTGAAGAATCCTTGTTCTTCAGCTAAAGCCTGTGCTTTTTATCTCCTGCCTAAGCTTCATAAGCCTATTCTGGTGGGTAGACCGATTTGCAGCTATACAGGTTATATGTTGGAACCAGCCTCGAAGCTTCTTCATGTTCTTTTGTTTCCGATTCTCCTACAACAGCAGCCTCATCTTCCTGATTCTCTCAGTCTTCTTCGTGAACTTGATCGCAAGGCTTTTCCTTCTTCTTGCATCTTGTTTACCTTTGATGTGGAGTCTCTTTATCCGAGCATCCCTACCACTGAGGGCCTCTATGCTCTTCGGGAGATGGTTGTTGAGTATTTCCATACTCATAATCTTAATCTGAGGTTGATTGATCTGATCTTGGAGCTTGCTGAACTTGTTCTCCGTGAACACTATGTTGAGTTCCATGGTGTTTTTTATAAACAACTCCGGGGTACTGCTATGGGCAGCAATTTCGCAGTTGTCTACGCCTGTCTTTTCCTTTGCCATTTGGAAAAGCGTCTCTTCTCTCAGTTTGATTGCTCCTGTCTTATGTTCTACAAAAGGTTCATTGATGATGCTGTTGGTATTTGGACTGGTGATGAGTCCTCTTTGTCAACATTCTTTTCTCAGTATCAGAGCTTCTACCCTGAGATCAGAATTACACCTTCAGTTTCTTTTTCTTCTGTGGACATTCTTGACATTACCCTCTTCAAGGGAGATCGCTTCCATGCTTGCGGTATTCTTGATACCAAATGCTTCCAGAAGCCCCTCAATGCCTTTCAATACATTCCGTATTACTCCTGGCATCCTCCTCACCAAAAGAAATCCTTCATCTTAAGTGAGCTGAAGAGGTATCTCCTCAGGGAATCAGATCCATTTGGTTTTATGAGACTTCAAAAACAGTTTTACTCCAGACTTCGTGCTCGTGGTTATCCAAAGAAGTTTCTTCTCTCCTGCTTCAAATTGGTCTCTCGGCTTGATAAGTCAGTGCTTCTCTCACGCCTACATAATAGTGCCTCTCAGAGAACTGGGGCCCCCCTCGTTCTTAAGCTTGATTTCAGTTCTTCTGCTAAAGCTTTAAACTTGGGGGCCACCCTAAACCCTATACTTTATCGGCTTTGCCAAGAAGTCCCCCCACTGCAACATCTTCCGTTTCCGAGAGTCTGTTGGCGTAACCCAAGAAAGTTGGGTTCCTTTCTTCTTCGCAGCAGGTTTTTCTCAAGATCACAGCACTCTTCGATCCACTAGGGCCATTGTTTCCCCCGCCTTTTTATAACATACTAACTTTATAATCTGGCGGGGGTCCCACTTTTTGGGTCGGCCTATTCAAGGGTCACACCTCTTGGATTTCCTCGGAAGATTGATATTTATATCCGTCTTCCTCCCATTCTCTTCCACACATTTCTCTCTTCTCTTATATCCGTTTAATCCAACTGATGAGGGCTGATAGCCCGAAACATGTTTTGGATTCTGGAGATTGTATATGAGATTTTTTATTGTGGAATTTAATTGTGGATTTTATTTCTTTCTGGATTACTCCTTTCTATCAGTTTTTTAATTCTTTCGGAGCTGCAAGTGATCTATTAAATTTTTTAACACTCTAAATTTTTTAACACTCTAAAATTTTTTAACACTCTAAAATTTTTTAACACTCTAAATTTTTTAACATTCTAAAATTTTTTAACACTCTAAATTTTTTAACACTCTAAATTTTTTAACACTCTAAAAATTTTTAACACTCTAAAAATTTTTAACACTCTAAATTTTTTAACACCCTAAACCCTAAACCCTAAACCCTAAACCCTAAACCCTAAAACCCTAAAACCCTAAAACCTTAAACCCTAAACCCTAAACCCTAAACCCTATACATTCATGGCTTTTTGCCAAAAAGTACCCGCACGACTATTTTTGGTCTTTTCTCCTCTCCATTAGTGATGTTTTATTTAATTGATTGATTGATTAATTAATCTTTTTAATTAATTGATTAATTGATTAATTTTATAAGCATGACTGTTGGTTTTCTTGGAAGTTGAGAAGTCCCCTCAATTCTATTTAAACCGTTTTATTGTATCTTTTATTGTAAGTCCACTGATGATGGGGTGAAATTCCCCAGAAACATGTCTGGACATCTTTTCAATAATTTCAATAAAATTTGTTCTTGCTTATTTCTGGATCTTTCTGATGCTGCAAGTGATACTTTTGTTAAATTTTAAATCCTAAAGTTCCTTCTTCACGCTGCCATCAGATTTTTCCAGTTTTCCTGAGGCTTTGCTATCGGTGTTTAATGGCTTCTCCAGTTCACTTTTCTGTCCTGGTGCTTCGCTGTTGATGGCTTTTTTTGCTTCGGGTCTTGGCGGATGGTTCGTGGTTGGTTCCACACTTGCTGTCCCCCTTTGCGATCTTCGCTGGTGCCGGATTTTTGTGGGTCGATCCTCTTTCCTTCGCCTTCCTCTGGTTTCGGCGAAGGCCCGGGCTGCCGTTTTTTATGCCCTTTAGGGCTTTGCGGCCGCTCTGCTGCTTTTTTGCAGCTTTTTGGCACTTTGTGCCCCTTGGCACTGGATGCATTTTGCACCCCATGCCGCCTTGGATCCCTACTGGCGATGTCGTGGCCTCCTTTGTCGCGGGTTTGCGTTTTCGGTCGGGGGTTCTTCTGCTCCATGCTGCAGTTTTGGGCTTTGTTGCCCCTTCGGACGCCGCCTCTCTGCTGTCGCAGGATGCCGCCTCCTTGGATCCCCCTTGGCGATCCTCTTCTCTGCAACTGGTTCGTGTTTGGCCCCTGCCCTCTTCGTCGACCTCCACGTTTTTGGCGCTCGGTGTTTCCTCTCCCGGCCCCCACGGGCGTTTTTGGTGGTTTCCGCTTCCTTTCGGTGGTTTCCGGTTTCCCGGTTTTGGTCCCGATTTTGCTGCCTTGGTGGTTTCCATGCTCGTGGTTGCTCTTGGTCCCCTTCACTATGGATTGGATTTGTGCCTCCTACTTCGTGGGAGTTGGGTCCCCTCGTACCTAGCTACTATGTAGCGAACACGAGGGCTTCCCTAAACCCTATACATTCATGGCTTTTTGCCAAAAAGTACCCGCACGACTATTTTTGGTCTTTTCTCCTCTCCATAAGTGATGTTTTATTTAATTGATTGATTGATTAATTAATCTTTTTAATTAATTGATTAATTGATTAATTTTATAAGCATGACTGTTGGTTTTCTTGGAAGTTGAGAAGTCCCCTCACTTCTATTTAAACCGTTTTATTGTATCTTTTATTGTAAGTCCACTGATGATGGGGTGAAATTCCCCAGAAACATGTCTGGACATCTTTTCAATAATTTCAATAAAATTTGTTCTTGCTTATTTCTGGATCTTTCTGATGCTGCAAGTGATACTTTTGTTAAATTTTAAATGTTAAATGTTAAATGTTAAATGTTAAATGTTAAATGTTAAATGTTAAATGTTAAATGTTAAATGTTAAATGTTAAATGTTAAATGTTAAATGTTAAATGTTAAATGTTAAATGTTAAATGTTAAATGTTAAATGTTAAATGTTAAATGTTAAATGTTAAATTTTAAATGTTAAATGTTAAATGTTAAATGTTAAATGTTAAATATTAAATTTTTTAACACTCTAAATTTTTTAACACTCTAAATTTTTTAACACTCTAAAATTTTTTAACACTCTAAATTTTTTAACACTCTAAATTTTTTTACCACTTTTTGGGTCGGCCTATTCAAGGGTCACACCTCTTGGATTTCCTCGGAAGATTGATATTTATATCCGTCTTCCTCCCATTCTCTTCCACACATTTCTCTCTTCTCTTGTATCCGTTTAATCCAACTGATGAGGGCTGATAGCCCGAAACATGTTTTGGATTCTGGAGATTGTATATGAGATTTTCTATTGTGGAATTTAATTGTGGATTTTATTTCTTTCTGGATTACTCCTTTCTATCAGTTTTTTAATTCTTTCGGAGCTGCAAGTGATCTATTAAATTTTTTAACACTCTAAATTTTTTAACACTCTAAAAATTTTTAACACTCTAAAATTTTTTAACACTCTAAAATTTTTTAACAGTTTTACTCCAGACTTCGTGCTCGTGGTTATCCAAAGAAGTTTCTTCTCTCCTGCTTCAAATTGGTCTCTCGGCTTGATAAGTCAGTGCTTCTCTCACGCCTACATAATAGTGCCTCTCAGAGAACTGGGACCCCCCTCGTTCTTAAGCTTGATTTCAGTTCTTCTGCTAAAGCTTTAAACTTGGGGGCCACCCTAAACCCTAAACCCTAAACCCTAAACCCTATACTTTACCGGCTTTGCCAAGAAGTCCCCGCACTGCGACATCTTCCATTTCCGAGAGTCTGTTGGCGTAACCCAAGAAAGTTGGGTTCCTTTCTTCTTCGCAGCAGGTTTTTCTCAAGATCACAGCACTCTTCGATCCACTAGGGCCATTGTTTCCCCCGCCTTTTTATAACATACTAACTTTATAACATACTAACTTTATAACATACTAACTTTATAACATACTAACTTTATAACATACTAATTTTATAACATACTAACTTTATAACATACTAACTTTACAACATACTAATTTTACAACATACTAACTTTATAACATACTAACTTTATAACATACTAACTTTATAACATACTAATTTTATAACATACTAACTTTATAACATACTAATTTTATAACATACTAACTTTATAACATACTAACTTTATAACATACTAACTTTATAACATACTAACTTTATAACATACTAACTTTATAACATACTAACTTTATAACATACTAATTTTATAACATACTAACTTTATAATCTGGCGGGGGTCCCACTTTTTGGGTCGGCCTATTCAAGGGTCACACCTCTTGGATTTCCTCGGAAGATTGATATTTATATCCGTCTTCCTCCCATTCTCTTCCACACATTTCTCTCTTCTCTTGTATCCGTTTAATCCAACTGATGAGGGCTGATAGCCCGAAACATGTTTTGGATTCTGGAGATTGTATATGAGATTTTTTATTGTGGAATTTAATTGTGGATTTTATTTCTTTCTGGATTACTCCTTTCTATCAGTTTTTTAATTCTTTCGGAGCTGCAAGTGATCTATTAAATTTTTTAACACTCTAAAGTTTTGGATTTCTTCACGATGTCCTCCGGAGAATTAATTGTTCATGGCTCTTTTCCATCCGCTCAAGGCCAATCTCCATCTGCTCATGATGCTGCTCACGCCCAGGGTGGAATTCCATCGAACCAGGATAGAAAGAAACGAAGAGCTGACAGCGGCGCCATTATCTCAGCTCAGGAAAAATCTTTTTTGGCCGAGTTTGCTGCTGAATCATCTTGACAACAAGACTCTTTCTTGCGGAAATTGAATCAATTTATGGTAAAATTCTGTGAGAATACAAATACTTTTTCTTTAAAATTTGAAGATTTCTTATCGGATTCCCACAAAGCACAGGAAGAAGTTTGTTTGCAGGCTGATAGGGCTGTCCCATCCTCCAGAATGCATGCGGACTCTTCCGCCTCCGTCTTGACCGATATTTCTTCCGTTCTTGAACGCTCCTTTGATGCCGTTTTAAAACGGCTTGCGGTTTTGGAAGACAGGGTGGCGCAGAGTTGTCAACCCCACCCTGCCCGCGCGGATTCTGCCCAAGGCTTTGCTGTTCCAGCTAACGCTGATGCTGCTGCTGCAGCCCAACCGGACAGCGCTGCTCCCTGCGCCAACTCCAGCCTAGGCCCGCACGTTGTTGACAGCGCTGCTCCTCGCGCCAACTCCAGCCAGGGCCCGCACGGTTATGGAGTCTTTGCCGCCCATGGAGCCTTTGCCGCCCACGAGACCCCCCCTGCCTCTCCTTTGATCGCAGAGATGGCTGCGGCTCCTCCGCATGATGATGCTCAACCCTCTTCTCACAGCAGAAGAAAATACCCGGACCAAATTCATCTCCTTGTCAACAAAGCGTTTGCAGAATTTAAACGGGTCTCTCTGGCTGCTGAAAGATCCAAGGACTATCTTGGAAAACTCAACAATTTCAAATCTATTGGCTCTCTTCCAAAAAGCTTGATGATTAAACCACCGAAGCTCTCCATTAACGATGATGAAAGCAATGCTCTCCTCTCTTCTAAATTGGAAACTATTCAGGCTGATGCCAACAAGCTTTTTCTCGATGCCTACATAGATGCTGTTTCTAAAGCATCCATCAATCATAATGCTCAGATTTCCAGTGTTGTTGAGAATTTTGACTCCTCTCTCAAGGGCACTTGCGTCGCTCTCCAGCACCTTCCTCTTTTAGGCACTTTCTCTGTCTCTGCTGATGAATGGTATGCTGAAGCTTTGCAAGAATTTTAGACTTTGTGCAATAAATTCACTATCGATCGAGCCATCAAAAAAGCTGCCAAGGAACAGGCTGAAGCTTCTAGGCAAGATTCTCGAGATACAGCTATGTCTGATGCCGAACAGCTACCGCCCGATCCCACTATTGCACAAATTATTAATGATAAGATTAATCAGAAATATGGTCATCTTTCTAAAGAAATCATTGCTCTGAAAAATCTTCTCTCTGCCCCCAATGAAACACAGGTGAAGAATAAGAACAGGAAGAAAAAGAACAAGAAGAAAAAGATCTCCTCTGGTGCCCCTCCAGTCAAGACAACTTCTAATATGGACTCTACTCCAAAAAACGGGTCTCGTGCAGCCGGGAAGAACACCTCGGCTGCCTCTGGACAGTTGCAATCAAAGGGAAACTCTGCCCCCCGCCAGTCGGCGAAGAATGTGCAATCTGCCGCACATTCAAATCCATCCAACGGCAAAAATCGTGGGCAGAATTCCTACAAGAATCAAACTCAGGGCCATCAAAGAGGAAGAAACAGACAGCAGAACAGACAGGTACACAACTCCCGCATCCGCGATTCCGGCCCCGCTTAAATCACTGGGGACCTGCCATTGATCGGGACTTCATGGCTCGATCATTTTTTTCTAGAAAGACTGCCTCGGAGGTTGAGAATCGGATATCTAACATTGCCATTCATAACCTCTCTTCTCGGCGTCTCTCTGCTGATGAACGAAGATTGTTAGGACTTGGAATTAAATTTATTCCTCGTCCTCCTCCAATGTCTGTTCTTGATCTTCATAAAGAATTCAGAGCTTTTGCCAGACTTCTTCGTCTTCGTGCTTTCTTTGGTCCGGAAGCACCTCATGTCTCCTGTTCTCCTCTTGTTTCTAGAGTTTTTCCTCATCCTTTCCGCCAGAAGAATCCCTTTTGGAATCCGGATGAACAAAACTTCCAACTTGAAGAGATCATCCATAAAGCTGAAGACATTTTTCGGTCTCGCATTGCTTCCTGTGCTGGCTCGTTTGTTCGGCGTCCTCTTCTTCCTGCTAGACTCCTCAAGAGTCTCAATGATTTGAAGAATGACTCTTCCATTGTCATCAAACCAGCAGATAAGAATCTCGGCCTTGTTGTCCTCAATTCTTCTTGGTACAAATATGAAGGTCTTCGCCAACTTTCGGACCCCCTGGTTTATCTTCGTGTTGATTGTGTTCCTTGGAAGCTGATTTGGAGCAGACTCTCTTTTATCATTGATAAGTTTCTGTTCTTCCTCAAACCTGTTCGTTGCTTCCTTTTGAAGAATCCTTGTTCTTCAGCTAAAGCCTGTGCTTTTTATCTCCTGCCTAAGCTTCATAAGCCTATTCTGGTGGGTAGACCGATTTGCAGCTATACAGGTTATATGTTGGAACCAGCCTCGAAGCTTCTTCATGTTCTTTTGTTTCCGATTCTCCTACAACAGCAGCCTCATCTTCCTGATTCTCTCAGTCTTCTTCGTGAACTTGATCGCAAGGCTTTTCCTTCTTCTTGCATCTTGTTTACCTTTGATGTGGAGTCTCTTTATCCGAGCATCCCTACCACTGAGGGCCTCTATGCTCTTCGGGAGATGGTTGTTGAGTATTTCCATACTCATAATCTTAATCTGAGGTTGATTGATCTGATCTTGGAGCTTGCTGAACTTGTTCTCCGTGAACACTATGTTGAGTTCCATGGTGTTTTTTATAAACAACTCCGGGGTACTGCTATGGGCAGCAATTTCGCAGTTGTCTACGCCTGTCTTTTCCTTTGCCATTTGGAAAAGCGTCTCTTCTCTCAGTTTGATTGCTCCTGTCTTATGTTCTACAAAAGGTTCATTGATGATGCTGTTGGTATTTGGACTGGTGATGAGTCCTCTTTGTCAACATTCTTTTCTCAGTATCAGAGCTTCTACCCTGAGATCAGAATTACACCTTCAATTTCTTTTTCTTCTGTGGACATTCTTGACATTACCCTCTTCAAGGGAGATCGCTTCCATGCTTGCGGTATTCTTGATACCAAATGCTTCCAGAAGCCCCTCAATGCCTTTCAATACATTCCGTATTACTCCTGGCATCCTCCTCACCAAAAGAAATCCTTCATCTTAAGTGAGCTCAAGAGGTATCTCCTCAGGGAATCAGATCCATTTGGTTTTATGAGACTTCGAAAACAGTTTTACTCCAGACTTCGTGCTCGTGGTTATCCAAAGAAGTTTCTTCTCTCCTGCTTCAAATTG
Organism: Cupressus sempervirens; assembly: GCA_028749045.1. Classification (NCBI taxonomy): domain Eukaryota; kingdom Viridiplantae; phylum Streptophyta; class Pinopsida; order Cupressales; family Cupressaceae; genus Cupressus; species Cupressus sempervirens. The sequence goes on from CM053785.1 coordinate 96,666, forward strand.
GTCTCTCGGCTTGATAAGTCAGTGCTTCTCTCACGCCTACATAATAGTGCCTCTCAGAGAACTGGGGCCCCCCTCGTTCTTAAGCTTGATTTCAGTTCTTCTGGTAAAGCTTTAAACTTGGGGGCCACCCTAAACCCTATACTTTATCGGCTTTGCCAAGAAGTCCCCCCACTGCAACATCTTCCGTTTTCGAGAGTCTGTTGGCGTAACCCAAGAACGTTGGGTTCCTTTCTTCTTCGCAGCAGGTTTTTCTCAAGATCACAGAACTCTTCGATCCACTAGGGCCATTGTTTCCCCCGCCTTTTTATAACATACTAACTTTATAATCTGGCGGGGGTCCCACTTTTTGGGTCGGCCTATTCAAGGGTCACACCTCTTGGATTTCCTCGGAAGATTGATATTTATATCCGTCTTCCTCCCATTCTCTTCCACACATTTCTCTCTTCTCTTATATCCGTTTAATCCAACTGATGAGGGCTGATAGCCCGAAACATGTTTTGGATTCTGGAGATTGTATATGAGATTTTTTATTGTGGAATTTAATTGTGGATTTTATTTCTTTCTGGATTACTCCTTTCTATCAGTTTTTTAATTCTTTCGGAGCTGCAAGTGATCTATTAAATTTTTTAACACTCTAAATTTTTTAACACTCTAAAATTTTTTAACACTCTAAAATTTTTTAACACTAAAATTTTTAACACTCTAAAATTTTTTAACACTCTAAATTTTTTAACACTCTAAAATTTTTTAACACTCTAAAATTTTTTAACACTCTAAATTTTTTAACACCCTAAACCCTAAACCCTAAACCCTAAACCCTAAAACCCTAAAACCCTAAACCTTAAACCCTAAACCCTAAACCCTAAACCCTATACATTCATGGCTTTTTGCCAAAAAGTACCCACACGACTATTTTTGGTCTTTTCTCCTCTCCATAAGTGATGTTTTATTTAATTGATTGGTTGATTAATTAATCTTTTTAATTAATTGATTAATTGATTAATTTTATAAGCATGACTGTTGGTTTTCTTGGAAGTTGAGAAGTCCCCTCACTTCTATTTAAACCGTTTTATTGTATCTTTTATTGTAAGTCCACTGATGATGGGGTGAAATTCCCCAGAAACATGTCTGGACATCTTTTCAATAATTTCAATAAAATTTGTTCTTGCTTATTTCTGGATCTTTCTGATGCTGCAAGTGATACTTTTGTTAAATTTTAAATCCTAAAGTTCGTTCTTCATGCTGCCATCAGATTTTTCCAGTTTTCCTGAGGCTTTGCTATCGGTGTTTAATGGCTTCTCCAGTTCACTTTTCTGTCCTGGTGCTTCGCTGTTGATGGCTTTTTTTGCTTCGGGTCTTGGCGGATGGTTCGTGGTTGGTTCCACCCTTGCTGTCCCCCTTTGCGATCTTCGCTGGTGCCGGATTTTTGTGGGTCGATCCTCTTTCCTTCGCCTTCCTCTGGTTTCGGCGAAGGCCCGAGCTGCCGTTTTTTATGCCCTTTAGGGCTTTGCGGCCGCTCTGCTGCTTTTTTGCAGCTTTTTGGCACTTTGTGCCCCTTGGCACTGGATGCATTTTGCACCCCATGCCGCCTTGGATCCCTACTGGCGATGCCGTGGCCTCCTTTGTCGCGGGTTTGTGTTTTCGGCCGGGGGTTCTTCTGCTCCATGCTGCAGTTTTGGGCTTTGTTGCCCCTTCGGACGCCGCCTCTCTGCTGTCGCAGGATGCCGCCTCCTTGGATCCCCCTTGGCGATCCTCTTCTCTGCAACTGGTTCGTGTTTGGCCCCTGCCCTCTTTGTCGACCTCCACGTTTTTGGCGCTCGGTGTTTCCTCTCCCGGCCCCCACGGGCGTTTTTGGTGGTTTCCGCTTCCTTTCGGTGGTTTCCGGTTTCCCGGTTTTGGTCCCGATTTTGCTGCCTTGGTGGTTTCCATGCTCGTGGTTGCTCTTGGTCGCCTTCACTATGGATTGGATTTGTGCCTCCTACTTCGTGGGAGTTGGGTCCCCTCGTACCTAGCTACTATGTAGCGAACACGAGGGCTTCCCTAAACCCTATACATTCATGGCTTTTTGCCAAAAAGTACCCGCACGACTATTTTTGGTCTTTTCTCCTCTCCATAAGTGATGTTTTATTTAATTGATTGATTGATTAATTAATGTTTTTAATTAATTGATTAATTGATTAATTTTATAAGCATGACTGTTGGTTTTCTTGGAAGTTGAGAAGTCCCCTCACTTCTATTTAAACCGTTTTATTGTATCTTTTATTGTAAGTCCACTGATGATGGGGTGAAATTCCCCAGAAACATGTCTGGACATCTTTTCAATAATTTCAATAAAATTTGTTCTTGCTTATTTCTGGATCTTTCTGATGCTGCAAGTGATACTTTTGTTAAATTTTAAATGTTAAATGTTAAATGTTAAATGTTAAATGTTAAATGTTAAATGTTAAATGTTAAATGTTAAATGTTAAATGTTAAATGTTAAATGTTAAATTTTAAATGTTAAATGTTAAATGTTAAATGTTAAATGTTAAATGTTAAATGTTAAATGTTAAATGTTAAATGTTAAATTTTAAATGTTAAATGTTAAATGTTAAATGTTAAATGTTAAATATTAAATTTTTTAACACTCTAAATTTTTTAACACTCTAAATTTTTTAACACTCTAAAATTTTTTAACACTCTAAATTTTTTTACCACTTTTTGGGTCGGCCTATTCAAGGGTCACACCTCTTGGATTTCCTCGGAAGATTGATATTTATATCCGTCTTCCTCCCATTCTCTTCCACACATTTCTCTCTTCTCTTGTATCCGTTTAATCCAACTGATGAGGGCTGATAGCCCGAAACATGTTTTGGATTCTGGAGATTGTATATGAGATTTTCTATTGTGGAATTTAATTGTGGATTTTATTTCTTTCTGGATTACTCCTTTCTATCAGTTTTTTAATTCTTTCGGAGCTGCAAGTGATCTATTAAATTTTTTAACACTCTAAATTTTTTAACACTCTAAAAATTTTTAACACTCTAAAATTTTTTAACAGTTTTACTCCAGACTTCGTGCTCGTGGTTATCCAAAGAAGTTTCTTCTCTCCTGCTTCAAATTGGTCTCTCGGCTTGATAAGTCAGTGCTTCTCTCACGCCTACATAATAGTGCCTCTCAGAGAACTGGGGCCCCCCTCGTTCTTAAGCTTGATTTCAGTTCTTCTGCTAAAGCTTTAAACTTGGGGGCCACCCTAAACCCTAAACCCTAAACCCTAAACCCTAAACCCTATACTTTACCAGCTTTGCCAAGAAGTCCCCGCACTGCGACATCTTCCATTTCTGAGAGTCTGTTGGCGTAACCCAAGAAAGTTGGGTTCCTTTCTTCTTCGCAGCAGGTTTTTCTCAAGATCACAGCACTCTTCGATCCACTAGGGCCATTGTTTCCCCCGCCTTTTTATAACATACTAACTTTATAACATACTAACTTTATAACATACTAACTTTATAACATACTAATTTTATAACATACTAACTTTATAACATACTAACTTTATAACATACTAACTTTATAACATACTAATTTTATAACATACTAACTTTATAACATACTAACTTTATAACATACTAACTTTATAACATACTAATTTTATAACATACTAACTTTATAACATACTAATTTTATAACATACTAACTTTATAACATACTAACTTTATAACATACTAACTTTATAACATACTAACTTTATAACATACTAACTTTATAACATACTAACTTTATAACATACTAACTTTATAACATACTAATTTTATAACATACTAACTTTATAATCTGGCGGGGGTCCCACTTTTTGGGTCGGCCTATTCAAGGGTCACACCTCTTGGATTTCCTCGGAAGATTGATATTTATATCCGTCTTCCTCCCATTCTCTTCCACACATTTCTCTCTTCTCTTGTATCCGTTTAATCCAACTGATGAGGGCTGATAGCCCGAAACATGTTTTGGATTCTGGAGATTGTATATGAGATTTTTTATTGTGGAATTTAATTGTGGATTTTATTTCTTTCTGGATTACTCCTTTCTATCAGTTTTTTAATTCTTTCGGAGCTGCAAGTGATCTATTAAATTTTTTAACACTCTAAAGTTTTGGATTTCTTCACGATGTCCTCCGGAGAATTAATTGTTCATGGCTCTTTGCCATCCGCTCAAGGCCAATCTCCATCTGCTCATGATGCTGTTCACGCCCAGGGTGGAATTCCATCGAACCAGGATAGAAAGAAACGAAGAGCTGACAGCGGCGCCATTATCTCAGCTCAGGAAAAATCTTTTTTGGCCGAGTTTGCTGCTGAATCATCTCGACAACAAGACTCTTTCTTGCGGAAATTGAATCAATTTATGGTAAAATTCTGTGAGAATACCAATACTTTTTCTTTAAAATTTGAAGATTTCTTATCGGATTCCCACAAAGCACAGGAAGAAGTTTGTTTGCAGGCTGATAGGGCTGTCCCATCCTCCAGAATGCATGCGGACTCTTCCGCCTCCGTCTTGACCGATATTTCTTCCGTTCTTGAACGCTCCTTTGATGTCGTTTTAAAACGGCTTGCGGTTTTGGAAGACAGGGTGGCGCAGAGTTGTCAACCCCACCCTGCCCGCGCGGATTCTGCCCAAGGCTTTGCTGTTCCAGCTAACGCTGATGCTGCTGCTGCAGCCCAACCGGACAGCGCTGCTCCCCGCGCCAACTCCAGCCTAGGCCCGCACGTTGTTGACAGCGCTGCTCCTCGCGCCAACTCCAGCCAGGGCCCGCACGGTTATGGAGTCTTTGCCGCCCATGGAGCCTTTGCCGCCCACGAGACCCCCCCTGCCTCTCCTTTGATCGCAGAGATGGCTGCGGCTCCTCCGCATGATGATGCTCAACCCTCTTCTCACAGCAGAAGAAAATACCCGGACCAAATTCATCTCCTTGTCAACAAAGCGTTTGCAGAATTTAAACGGGTCTCTCTGGCTGCTAAAAGATCCAAGGACTATCTTGGAAAACTCAACAATTTCAAATCTATTGGCTCTCTTCCAAAAAGCTTGATGATTAAACCACCGAAGCTCTCCATTAACGATGATGAAAGCAATGCTCTCCTCTCTTCTAAATTAGAAACTATTCAGGCTGATGCCAACAAGCTTTTTCTGGATGCCTACATAGATGCTGTTTCTAAAGCATCCATCAATCATAATGCTCAGATTTCCAGCGTTGTTGAGAATTTTGACTCCTCTCTCAAGGGCACTTGCGTCGCTCTCCAGCACCTTCCTCTTTTAGGCACTTTCTCTGTCTCTGCTGATGAATGGTATGCTGAAGCTTTGCAAGAATTTTAGACTTTGTGCAATAAATTCACTATCGATCGAGCCATCAAAAAAGCTGCCAAGGAACAGGCTGAAGCTTCTAGGCAAGATTCTCGAGATACAGCTATGTCTGATGCCGAACAGCTACCGCCCGATCCCACTATTGCACAAATTATTAATGATAAGATTAATCAGAAATATGGTCATCTTTCTAAAGAAATCATTGCTCTGAAAAATCTTCTCTCTGCCCCCAATGAAACACAGGTGAAGAATAAGAACAGGAAGAAAAAGAACAAGAAGAAAAAGATCTCCTCTGGTGCCCCTCCAGTCAAGACAACTTCTAATATGGACTCTACTCCAAAAAACGGGTCTCGTGCAGCCGGGAAGAACACCTCGGCTGCCTCTGGACAGTTGCAATCAAAGGGAAACTCTGCCCCCCGCCAGTCGGCGAAGAATGTGCAATCTGCCGCACATTCAAATCCATCCAACGGCAAAAATCGTGGGCAGAATTCCTACAAGAATCAAACTCAGGGCCATCAAAGAGGAAGAAACAGACAGCAGAACAGACAGGTACACAACTCCCGCATCCGCGGTTCCGGCCCCGCTTAAATCACTGGGGACCTGCCATTGATCGGGACTTCATGGCTCGATCATTTTTTTCTAGAAAGACTGCCTCGGAGGTTGAGAATCGGATATCTAACATTGCCATTCATAACCTCTCTTCTCGGCGTCTCTCTGCTGATGAACGAAGATTGTTAGGACTTGGAATTAAATTTATTCCTCGTCCTCCTCCAATGTCTGTTCTTGATCTTCATAAAGAATTCAGAGCTTTTGCCAGACTTCTTCGTCTTCGTGCTTTCTTTGGTCCGGAAGCACCTCATGTCTCTTGTTCTCCTCTTGTTTCTGGAGTTTTTCCTCATCCTTTCCGCCAGAAGAATCCCTTTTGGAATCCGGATGAACAAAACTTCCAACTTGAAGAGATCATCCATAAAGCTGAAGACATTTTTCGGTCTCGCATTGCTTCCTGTGCTGGCTCGTTTGTTCGGCGTCCTCTTCTTCCTGCTAGACTCCTCAAGAGTCTCAATGATTTGAAGAATGACTCTTCCATTGTCATCAAACCAGCAGATAAGAATCTCGGCCTTGTTGTCCTCAATTCTTCTTGGTACAAATATGAAGGTCCTCGCCAACTTTCGAACCCCCTGGTTTATCTTCGTGTTGATTGTGTTCCTTGGAAGCTGATTTGGAGCAGACTCTCTTTTATCATTGATAAGTTTCTGTTCTTCCTCAAACCTGTTCGTTGCTTCCTTTTGAAGAATCCTTGTTCTTCAGCTAAAGCCTGTGCTTTTTATCTCCTGCCTAAGCTTCATAAGCCTATTCTGGTGGGTAGACCGATTTGCAGCTATACAGGTTATATGTTGGAACCAGCCTTGAAGCTTCTTCATGTTCTTTTGTTTCCGATTCTCCTACAACAGCAGCCTCATCTTCCTGATTCTCTCAGTCTTCTTCGTGAACTTGATCGCAAGGCTTTTCCTTCTTCTTGCATCTTGTTTACCTTTGATGTGGAGTCTCTTTATCCGAGCATCCCTACCACTGAGGGCCTTTATGCTCTTCGGGAGATGGTTGTTGAGTATTTCCATACTCATAATCTTAATCTGAGGTTGATTGATCTGATCTTGGAGCTTGCTGAACTTGTTCTCCGTGAACACTATGTTGAGTTCGATGGTGTTTTTTATAAACAACTCCGGGGTACTGCTATGGGCAGCAATTTCGCAGTTGTCTACGCCTGTCTTTTCCTTTGCCATTTGGAAAAGCGTCTCTTCTCTCAGTTTGATTGCTCCTGTCTTATGTTCTACAAAAGGTTCATTGATGATGCTGTTGGTATTTGGACTGGTGATGAGTCCTCTTTGTCAACATTCTTTTCTCAGTATCAGAGCTTCTACCCTGAGATCAGAATTACACCTTCAGTTTCTTTTTCTTCTGTGGACATTCTTGACATTACCCTCTTCAAGGGAGATCGCTTCCATGCTTGCGGTATTCTTGATACCAAATGCTTCCAGAAGCCCCTCAATGCCTTTCAATACATTCCGTATTACTCTTGGCATCCTCCTCACCAAAAGAAATCCTTCATCTTAAGTGAGCTGAAGAGGTATCTCCTCAGGGAATCAGATCCATTTGGTTTTATGAGACTTCGAAAACAGTTTTACTCCAGACTTCGTGCTCGTGGTTATCCAAAGAAGTTTCTTCTCTCCTGCTTCAAATTGGTCTCTCGGCTTGATAAGTCAGTGCTTCTCTCACGCCTACATAATAGTGCCTCTCAGAGAACTGGGGCCCCCCTCGTTCTTAAGCTTGATTTCAGTTCTTCTGCTAAAGCTTTAAACTTGGGGGCCACCCTAAACCCTATACTTTATCGGCTTTGCCAAGAAGTCCCCGCACTGCGACATCTTCCATTTCCGAGAGTCTGTTTGCGTAACCCAAGAAAGTTGGGTTCCTTTCTTCTTGGCAGCAGGTTTTTCTCAAGATCACAGCACTCTTCGATCCACTAGGGCCATTGTTTCCCCCGCCTTTTTATAACATACTAACTTTATAATCTGGCGGGGGTCCCACTTTTTGGGTCGGCCTATTCAAGGGTCACACCTCTTGGATTTCCTCGAAAGATTGATATTTATATCCGTCTTCCTCCCATTCTCTTCCACACATTTCTCTCTTCTCTTGTATCCGTTTAATCCAACTGATGAGGGCTGATAGCCCGAAACATGTTTTGGATTCTGGAGATTGTATATGAGATTTTTTATTGTGGAATTTAATTGTGGATTTTATTTCTTTCTGGATTACTCCTTTCTATCAGTTTTTTAATTCTTTCGGAGCTGCAAGTGATCTATTAAATTTTTTAACACTCTAAATTTTTTAACACTCTAAATTTTTTAACACTCTAAATTTTTTAACACTCTAAATTTTTTAACACTCTAAATTTTTTAACACTCTAAAATTTTTTAACACTCTAAAATTTTTTAACACTCTAAATTTTTTAACACTCTAAATTTTTTAACACTCTAAAATTTTTTAACACTCTAAATTTTTTAACACTCTAAAATTTTTTAACACTCTAAATTTTTTAACACTCTAAATTTTTTAACACTCTAAAATTTTTTAACACTCTAAATTTTTTAACACTCTAAATTTTTTAACACTCTAAAATTTTTTAACACTTCAAATTGGTCTCTCGGCTTGATAAGTCAGTGCTTCTCTCACGCCTACATAATAGTGCCTCTCAGAGAACTGGGGCCCCCCTCGTTCTTAAGCTTGATTTCAGTTCTTCTGCTAAAGCTTTAAACTTGGGGGCCACCCTAAACCCTATACTTTATCGGCTTTGCCAAGAAGTCCCCGCACTGCGACATCTTCCACTTCCGAGAGTCTGTTGGCGTAACCCAAGAAAGTTGGGTTCTTTTCTTCTCCGCAGCAGGTTTTTCTCCAGATCACAGCACTCTTCGATCCACTAGGGCCATTGATCCTTTTTTGATCAAATTGTTTCCCCCGCCTTTTTATAATATACTCTCTTTATAATCTGGCGGGGGTCCCCCTTTTCGGGTCGGCCTATTCAAGGGTCACACCTCTTGGATTTCCTCGGAAGATTGATATTTATATCCGTCTTCCTCCCACTCTCTTCCACACATTTCTCTCTTCTCTTGTATCCATTAAATCCAACTGATGAGGGTTGATAGCCCGAAACATGTTTTGGATTCTGGAGATTGTATATGAGATTTTTAATTGTGAAATTTAATTGTGGAATTTATTTCTTTCTGGATTACTCCTTTCTATCAGTTTTTTAATTCTTTCGGAGCTGCAAGTGATCTATTAAATTTTTTAACACTCTAAATTTTTTAACACTCTAAATTTTTTAACACTCTAAAATTTTTTAACACTCTAAATTTTTTAACACTCTAAATTTTTTAACACTCTAAATTTTTTAAAACCCTAAACCCTAAACCCTAAACCCTAAACCCTAAACCCTAAACCCTAAAACCCTAAACCCTAAACCATAAACCCTAAACCCTAAAACCTAAACCCTAAACCCTGAACCCCTAAAACCCTAAAACCCTAAACCCTAAACCCTAAACCCTAAACCCTAAACCCCAACCCTAAACCCTAAAACCCTAAACCCTAAACCCTAAACCCTAAACCCTAAACCCTAAACCCTAACCCCTAACCCCCAAACCCTAAACCCCAAACCTCAAACCCCCAACCCCAAACCCCCAACCCCAAACCCCCAACCCTAAACCCTAAACCCTAAAACCCTAAACCTAAACCCTAAACCCTAAACCCTAAACATCTTTTCAATAATTTCAATAAAATTTGTTCTTGCTTATTTCTGGATCTTTCTGATGCTGCAAGTGATACTTTTGTTAAATGTTAAATGTTAAATTTTAAACCCTAAACCCTAAACCCTAAATCCTAAACTCTAAACCCCTAAACCCTAAACCCTAAACCCTAAAACCCTAAACCCTAAACCCTATACTTTATCGGCTTTGCCAAGAAGTCCCCGCACTGCGACATCTTCCACTTCCGAGAGTCTGTTGGCGTAACTCAAGAAAGTTGGGTTCCTTTCTTCTTCGTAGCAGGTTTTTCTCAAGATCACAGCACTCTTCGATCCACTAGGGCCATTGATCCTTTTTTGATCAAATTGTTTCCCCCGCCTTTTTATAATATACTAAGTTTATAATATACTAAGTTTATAATATACTAATTTTATAATATACTAATTTTATAATATACTAAGTTTATAATATACTAAGTTTATAATATACTAATTTTATAATATACTAAGTTTATAATATAATATACTAAGTTTATAATATACTAAGTTTATAATATACTAAGTTTATAATATACTAAGTTTATAATATAATATACTAAGTTTATAATAAACTAAGTTTATAATATAATATACTAAGTTTATAATATACTAAGTTTATAATATACTAAGTTTATAATATACTAATTTTATAATATAATATACTAAGTTTATAATATACTAATTTTATAATATACTAATTTTATAATATACTAAGTTTATAATATACTAAGTTTATAATATACTAAGTTTATAATATACTAAGTTTATAATATACTAAGTTTTATAATATAATATACTAAGTTTATAATCTGGCGGGGGTCCCACTTTTCGGGTCGGCCTATTCAAGGGTCACACCTCTTGGATTTCCTCGGAAGATTGATATTTATATCCGTCTTCCTCCCATTCTCTTCCACATATTTCTCTCTTCTCTTGTATTCGTTTAATCCAACTGATGAGGGCTGATAGCCCGAAACATGTTTTGGATTCTGGAGATTGTATATGAGATTTTTAATTGTGGAATTTAATTGTGGAATTTATTTCTTTCTGGATTACTCCTTTCTATCAGTTTTTTAATTCTTTCAGAGCTGCAAGTGATCTATTAAATTTTTTAACACTCTAAAGTTTTGGATTTCTTCACGATGTCCTCCGGAGAATTAATTGTTCATGGCTCTTCGCCATCCGCTCAAGGCCAATCTCCATCTGCTCATGATGCTGCTCGCGCCCAGGGTGGAAATCCATCGAACCAGGATAGAAAGAAACGAAGAGCTGACAACGGCGCCATTATCTCAGCTCAGGAAAAATCTTTTTTGGCCGAGTTTGCTGCTGAATCATCTCGACAACAAGACTCTTTCTTGCGTAAATTGAATCAATTTATGGTAAAATTTTGTGAGAATACCAATAATTTTTCTTTAAAATTTGATGAATTCTTATTGGACTCCCACAAAGCACAGGAAGAAGTTTGTTTGCAGGCTGATAGGGTTGCCCAATCCTCCAAAATGCATGCGGATTCTTCTGCCTCCATCTTGACCGATATTTCTTCCGTTCTTGAGCGCTCCTTTGATGCCGTTTTAAAACGGCTTGCGGTTTAGGAAGACAGGGTGGCGCAGAGTTGTCAACCCCACCCTGCCCGCGCGGATTCTGCCCAAGGCTTTGCTGTTCCAGCTAACACTGATGCTGCTGTTGCAGCCCAACCGGACAGCGCTGCTCCCCGCGCCAACTCCAGCCTAGGCCCGCATGTTGTTGACAGCGCTGCTCCTCGCGCCAACTCCAGCCAGGGCCCGCACGGTTATGGAGTCTCTACCGCCCATGGAGCCTTTGCCGCCCACGAGACCCCCCCTGCCTCTCCTTTGGTCGCAGAGATGGCTGCGGCTCCTCCGCATGATGATGCTCAACCCTCTTCTCACAGCAGAAGAAAATACCCGGACCAAATTCATCTCCTTGTCAACAAAGCGTTTGCAGAGGGTCTCTCTGGCTGCTGAAAGATCCAAGGACTATCTTGGAAAACTCAACAATTTCAAATCTATTGGCTCTCTTCCAAAAAGCTTGATGATTAAACCACCGAAGCTCTCCATTAACGATGATGAAAGCAATGCTCTCCTCTCTTCTAAATTGGAAACTATTCAGGCTGATGCCAACAAGCTTTTTCTGGATGCCTACATAGATGCTGTTTCTAAAGCATTCATCAATCATAATGCTCAGATTTCCAGCGTTGTTGAGAATTTCGACTCCTCTCTCAAGGGCACTTGCGTCGCTCTCCAGCACCTTCCTCTTTTAGGCACTTTCTCTGTCTCTGCTGATGAATGGTATGCTGAAGCTTTGCAAGAATTTCAGACTTTGTGCAATAAATTCACTATCGATCGAGCCATCAAAAAAGCTGCTAGGAACAGGCTGAAGCTTCTAGGCAAGATTCTCGAGATACAGCTATGTCTGATGCCGAACAGTTACCGCCCGATCCCACTATTGCACAAATTATTAATGATAAGATTAATCAAAAATATGGTCATCTTTCTAAAGAAATCATTGCTCTGAAAAATCTTCTCTCTGCCCCCAATGAAACACAGGTGAAGAATAAGAATAGGAAGAAAAAGAACAAGAAGAAAAAGATCTCCTCTGGTGCCCCTCCGGTCAGGACAACTTCTAATGTGGACTCTACTCCAAAAAATGGGTCTCGTGCAGCCGGGAAGAACACCTCGGCTGCCTCTGGACAGTTGCAATCAAAGGGAAACTCTGCCCCCCGCCAGTCGGTGAAGAATGTGCAATCTGCCACACATTCAAATCCATCCAACGGCAAAAATCGTGGGCAGAATTCCTACAAGAAGAAAACTCAGGGCCATCAAAAAGGAAGAAACAGACAACAGAACAGACAGTTACACAACTCCCGCATCCGCGGTTCCGGCCCCGCTTAAATCACTGGGGACCTGCCATTGATCGGGACTTCATGGCTCGATCATTTTTTTCTAGAAAGACTGCCTCGGATGTTGAGAATCGGATCTCTAAAATTGCCATTCATAACCTCTCTTCTTGGCGTCTCTCTGCTGATGAATGAAGATTGTTAGGACTTGGAATTAAATTTATTCCTCGTCCTCCTCCAATGTCTGTTCTTGATCTTCATAAGGAATTCAGAGCTTTTGCCAGACTTCTTCGTCTTCGTGCTTTCTTTGGTCCGGAAGCACCTCCCGTCTCTTGTTCTCCTCTTGTTTTTGGAGTTTTTCCTCATCCTTTCCGCCAGAAGAATCCCTTTTGGAATCCGGATGAACAAAACTTCCAACTTGAAGAGATCATCCATAAAGCTGAAGACATTTTTCGGTCTCGCATTGCTTCTTGTTTTGGCTCGTTTGTTCGGCGTCCTCTTCTTCCTGCTAGACTCCTGAAGAGTCTCAATGATTTGAAGAATGACTCTTCCATTGTCATCAAACCAGCAGATAAGAATCTCGGCCTTGTTGTCCTCAATTCTTCTTGGTACAAATATGAAGGTCTTCGCCAACTTTCGGACCCCCTGGTTTATCTTCGTGTTGATTGTGTTCCTTGGAAACTGATTTGGAGCAGACTCTCTTTTATCATTGATAAGTTTCTGTTCTTCCTCAAACCTGTTCGTTGCTTCCTTTTGAAGAATCCTTGTTCTTCAGCTAAAGCCTGTGCTTTTTATCTCCTACCTAAGCTTCATAAGCCTATTCTGGTGGGTAGACCGATTTGCAGCTATACAGGTTATATGTTGGAACCAGCCTCGAAGCTTCTTCATGTTCTTTTGTTTCCGATTCTCCTACAACAGCAGCCTCATCTTCCTGATTCTCTCAGTCTTCTTCGTGAACTTGATCGCAAGACTTTTCCTTCTTCTTGCATCTTGTTTACCTTTGATGTGGAGTCTCTTTATCCGAGCATCCCTACCACTGAGGGCCTTTATGCTCTTCGGGAGATGGTTGTTGAGTATTTTCATACTCATAATCTTAATCTGAGGTTGATTGATATGATTTTGGAGCTTGCTGAACTTGTTCTCCGTGAACACTATGTTGAGTTCGATGGTGTTTTTTATAAACAACTCCGGGGTACTGCTATGGGCAGCAATTTCGCAGTTGTCTACGCCTGTCTTTTCCTTTGCCATTTGGAAAAGCGTCTCTTCTCTCAGTTTGATTGCTCCTGTCTTATGTTCTACAAAAGGTTCATTGATGATGTTGTTGGTATTTGGACTGGTGATGAGTCCTCTTTGTCAACATTCTTTTCTCAGTATCAGAGCTTCTACCCTGAGATCAGAATTACACCTTCAGTTTCTTTCTCTTCTGTGGACATTCTTGACATTACCCTCTTCAAGGGAGATCGCTTCCATGCTTGCGGTATTCTTGATACCAAATGCTTCCAGAAGCCCCTCAATGCCTTTCAATACATTCTGTATTACTCTTGGCATCCTCCTCGCCAAAAGAAATCCTTTATCTTAAGTGAGCTCAAGAGGTATCTCCTCAGGGAATCAGATCCATTTGGTTTTATGAGACTTCGAAAATAGTTTTACTCCAGACTTCGTGCTCGTGGTTATCCAAAGAAGTTTCTTCTCTCCTACTTCAAATTGGTCTCTCGGCTTGATAAGTCAGTGCTTCTCTCACGCCTACATAATAGTGCCTCTCAGAGAACTGGGGCCCCCCTCGTTCTTAAGCTTGATTTCAGTTCTTCTGCTAAAGCTTTAAACTTGGGGGCCACCCTAAACCCTATCCTTTATCGGCTTTGCCAAAAAGTCCCCGCACTGCGACATCTTCCACTTCCGAGAGTCTGTTGGCGTAACCCAAGAAAGTTGGGTTCCTTTCTTCTTCGCAGCAGGTTTTTCTCAAGATCACAGCACTCTTCGATCCACTAGGGCCATTGATCCTTTTTTGATCAAATTGTTTCCCCCGCCTTTTTATAATATACTAAGTTTATAATCTGGCGGGGGTCCCGCTTTTCGGGTCGGCCTATTCAAGGGTCACACCTCTTGGATTTCCTCGGAAGATTGATATTTATATCCGTCTTCCTCCCATTCTCTTCCACATATTTCTCTCTTCTCTTGTATCCGTTTAATCCAACTGATGAGGGTTGATAGCCCGAAACATGTTTTGGATTCTGGAGATTGTATATGAGATTTTTAATTGTGGAATTTAATTGTGGAATTTATTTCTTTCTGGATTACTCCTTTCTATCAGTTTTTTAATTCTTTCGGAGCTGCAAGTGATCTATTAAATTTTTTAACACTCTAAATTTTTTAACACTCTACATTTTTTAACACTCTAAAAATTTTTAACACTCTAAATTTTTTAACACTCTAAATTTTTTAACACTCTAAAATTTTTTAACACTCTAAATTTTTTAACACTCTAAATTTTTTTAACACTCTAAATTTTTTAACACTCTAAAATTTTTTAACACTCTAAATTTTTTAACACACTAAATTTTTTAAAACCCTAAACCCTAAACCCTAAACCCTAAACTTTCATGGCTTTTTGCCAAAAAGTACCCGCACGACTATTTTTGGTCTTTTCTCCTCTCTATAGTGATGTTTTAATTAATTAATTGATTGATTAATTAATCTTTTTAATTAATTAATTGATTGATTAATTAATCTTTTTAATTAATGGATTAATTGATTAATTTTTTAAGCATGACTGTTGGTTTTCTTGGAAGTTGAGAAGTCCCCTCACTTCTATTTAAACCGTTTTATTGTAACTTTTATTGTAAGTCCACTGATGATGGGGTAAAATTCCCCAGAAACATGTCTGCACATCTTTTCAATAATTTCAATAAAATTTGTTCTTGCTTATTTCTGGATCTTTCTGATGCTGCAAGTGATACTTTTGTTAAATTTTAAATCCTAAAGTTCCTTCTTCACGCTGCCGTCAGATTTTTCCAGTTTTCTTGAGGCTTTGCTATCGGTGTTTAATGGCTTCTCCAGTTCACTTTTTTGTCCTGGTGCTTCGCTGTTGATGGCTTTTTTTGCTTTGGGTCTTGGCGGATGGTTCGTGGTTGGTTCCACCCTTGCTGTCCCCCTTTGCGATCTTCGCTGGTGCTGGATTTTTGTGGGTCGATCCTCTTTCCTTCGCCTTCCTCTGGTTTCGGCGAAGGCCCGGGCTGCCATTTTTTATGCCCTTTAGGGCTTTGCGGCCGCTCTGCTGCTTCTTTGCAGATTTTCGGCACTTTGTGCCCCTTGGTACTGGGTGCATTTTGCACCCCATACCGCCTTGGATCCCTACTAGCGATGTCGTGGCCTCCTTCATCGCGGGTTTGCATTTTCGGCCGAGGGTTCTTCTGCTCCATGCTGCAGTTCTGGGCTTTGTTGCCCCTTCGGACGCCGCCTCTCTGCTGTCGCAGGATGCCGCCTCCTTGGATCCCCCTTGGCGATCCTCTTCTCTGCAAATGGTTCGTGTTTGGCCCCTGCCCTCTTCGTCGACCTCCGCATTTTTGGCGCTTGGTGTTTCCTCTCCCGACCCCCACGGGCGTTTTTGGTGGTTTCCGCTTCCTTTCGGTGGTTTTCGGTTTCCCGGTTTTGGTCCCGGTTTTGCTGCCTTGGTGGTTTCCATGCTCGTGGTTGCTCTTGGTCGCCTTCACTATGGATTGGATTTATGCCTCCTACTTTGTGGGAGTTGGGTCCCCTCGTACCTAGCTACTATGTAGCGAACACGAGGGCTTCCCTAAACCCTATACTTTCATGGCTTTTTGCCAAAAAGTACCTGCACGACTATTTTTGGTCTTTTCTCCTCTCCATAGTGATGTTTTAATTAATTAATTGATTGATTAATTAATCTTTTTAATTAATGGATTAAGTGATTAATTTTTTAAGCATGACTGTTGGTTTTCTTGGAAGTTGAGAAGTCCCCTCAGTTCTATTTAAATCGTTTTATTGTAACTTTTATTGTAAGTCCACTGATGATGGGGTGAAATTCCCCAGAAACAGGTCTGGACATCTTTTCAATAATTTCAATAAAATTTGTTCTTGCTTATTTCTGGATCTTTCTGATGCTGCAAGTGATACTTTTGTTAAATTTTAAACCCTAAACCCTAAACCCTAAACCCTATACTTTCATGGCTTTTTGCCAAAAAGTACCCGCACGACTATTTTTGGTCTTTTCTCCTCTCCATAGTGATGTTTTAATTAATTAATTGATTGATTAATTAATCTTTTTAATTAATGGATTAATTGATTAATTTTTTAAGCATGACTGTTGGTTTTCTTGGAAGTTGAGAAGTCCCCTCACTTCTATTTAAACCGTTTTATTGTAACTTTTATTGTAAGTCCACTGATGATGGGGTGAAATTCCCCAGAAACATGTTTGGACATCTTTTCAATAATTTCAATAAAATTTGTTCTTGCTTATTTCTGGATCTTTCTGATGCTGCAAGTGATACTTTTGTTAAATTTTAAATCCTAAAGTTCCTTCTTCACGCTGCCGTCAGATTTTTCCAATTTTCCTGAGGCTTTGCTATCGGTGTTTAATGGCTTCTCCAGTTCACTTTTCTGTCCTGATGCTTCGCTGTTGATGGCTTTTTTTGCTTCGGGTCTTGGCGGATGGTTCGTGGTTGGTTCCACCCTTGCTGTCCCCCTTTGCGATCTTCACTGGTGCTGGATTTTTGTGGGTCGATCCTCTTTCCTTCGCCTTCCTCTGGTTTCGACGAAGTCCCGGGCTGCCATTTTTTATGCCCTTTAGGGCTTTGCGGCCACTCTGCTGCTTCTTTGTAGCTTTTCGGCACTTTGTGCCCCTTGGCACTGGGTGCATTTTGCACCCCATACCGCCTTGGATCCCTACTGGCGACGCCATGGCCTCCTTCATCGCGGGTTTGCTTTTTCAGTCGAGGGTTCTTCTGCTCCATGCTGCAGTTCTGGGCTTTGTTGCCCCTTCGGATGCCGCCTCTCTGCTGTCGCAGGATGCCGCCTCCTTGGATCCCCCTTGGCGATCCTCTTCTCTGCAACTGGTTCGTGTTTGGCCCCTGCCCTCTTCGTCGACCTCCGCATTTTTTGCGCTTGGTGTTTCCTCTCCCGGCCCCCATGGGCGTTTTTAGTGGTGTTTGCTTCCTTTCGGTGGTTTTCGGTTTCCCGGTTTTGGTCCCGATTTTGCTGCCTTGGTGGTTTCCATGCTCGTGGTTGCTCTTGGTCGCCTTCACTATGGATTGGATTTGTGCCTCCTACTTCGTGGGAGTTGGGTCCCCTCGTACCTAGCTACTATGTAGCAAACACGAGGGCTTCCCTAAACCCTATACTTTCATGGCTTTTTGCCAAAAAGTACCCGCACGACTATTTTTGGTCTTTTCTCCTCTCCATAGTGATGTTTTAATTAATTAATTGATTGATTAATTAATCTTTTTAATTAATGGATTAATTGATTAATTTTTTAAGCATGACTGTTGGTTTTCTTGGAAGTTGAGAAGTCCCCTCACTTCTATTTAAACCGTTTTATTGTAACTTTTATTGTAAGTCCACTGATGATGGGGTGAACTTCCCCAGAAACATGTCTGGACATCTTTTCAATAATTTCAATAAAATTTGTTCTTGCTTATTTCTGGATCTTTCTGATGCTGCAAGTGATACTTTTGTTAAATGTTAAATGTTAAATGTTAAATGTTAAATTTTAAACCCTAAACCCTAAACCCTAAACCCTAAACCCCAAACCCCAAACCCCAAACCCTAACCCAAACCCAAACCCCAAACCCCAAACCCTAAACCCCAGACCCCAGACCCTAAACCCTAAAACCTTAAACCCCAAACCCAACCCCAAAACCCTAAACCCCACCCGGAATTGAAATTCAAAACCTGAAACCTCTAACCCCCAACCCTAATCCCTCAACCCTCAACCATAAACCCTTAAACCCTAAAACCCTAAACCCCAACCCTTAACCCTAAACCCTTAACCTAAAACCCTAAACACTAACCCCTAAACCCTAAACCCTAACTCCTAAGTCCTCAACGCTCAACCCTCAACCCCAAACCTCAAACCCCAAACCCCAACCCCCCAACCCTCAAACCCTGAAACCTAAACCTAAAACCCCAAACCCCAAACCCTCCACCCTCAATCCCTCAACCCTAAACCCTAACTCCTAAGTCCTCAATGCTCAACCCTCAACCCCAAACCTCAAACCCCAAACTCCAACCCCCCAACCCCCCACCCCCAACCCTCAAACCCTGAAACCTAAACCTAAAACCCCAAACCCCAAACCCTCCACCCTCAACCCCTCAACCCTAAACCCTAAACCCTCAACCTGAACCTCAAATCCTAAACCCCAACCCCGAAGCCCAAACTTGAAACCTAAAACCTAAAACCCCAACCCCCAAACCCCAAACCTGAACCCCAAAACCCCTCAACCCTCAACCCTTAATCCTAAACCCTTAACCCAAAACCCCAAAACCTAAAACTTGAAACCCCAACCACAACCCTAAATCTTGAACTGGAAACCTAAACCTTAAACTTGAAACTCAAACTCCAAAACCCCAAACCTCAACCCCCAAACCCCAAACCTAAACCTTGAAACCCAAAACCCCCACCCCCAAATGCTAAACCTGAAACTCGAAACCCCCAAACCCCCAACCCCTAACCCCCAACCCAAAATCCTAAACCTAAAACCATAAAACCCTAAAACCTAAACCTAAACCCCCCAACCCTAAACCCTCAACCCTAAAGCCTCAACCCTTAAACCCTCAACCCTAAACCGTAAACCTCAAACCCTTAACCTTAAAACCAAATCCAAAACCCCAAACCCTAAACCCTCAATTTTTTGGCATTGAAAAACTCAATTTTACCCACATTTAGAAACAAATACACATTCACATTTAGAAACAGGTATCCATTTTGAAACGTGTACCCTTTTCTTAATTTTCTTAAAACTCAAATTTCAAATGTCATGGGCTGCATTGTGTTTTGGCTTGGGATAGTCTTTGTAGGGCCAAGCCTGTGCTTGAGCCACCAAAAATTTGTCTAAGGTATAGGAATATGAAATCTCTGACTAGTTGTAATTTTTTTGGAGGACTTTCTAAATGAATTTTTTGATGAAACAAAAACTTACTATAGTACTCTTTATCTAGATTTCAAAAACGTAAATTTTATAATGATATAATTTATTTTAGTATTCATACAATATTTATAAAGTCAAATTGGGACGTAACTTCAAATAGTATGATTAACTAAAATGTCAACTTTTTTATTTTTTATTTTTTGAAAAATGAGTATATGTCATGAATCTACATAGAATGTACTTCAATATAAAATGAATTTAAAAAATGAAAAAAGGTAAATTTTTCATCAAATTATGGTGGTCATACACTAGAGGTTTCCAAAGTTTACTTTATGGTCAAATAAAAACTTATAAAAAAATATTTAATGAAAAAAAAGGAAAATTAGTCTCATCAATATTTGGTGTGTTAGGTACCTTTCCCCAAAATGAATCACAAAAAAAAGATATTGCTTCAAAAATTGGTGGTCGTACATGTGTTTGGTATGATCCTAAGATAGGCATTTTGAAAAAGTTATTTTTGAACAAGCCTACCAAAATGTAATTTACACCATGTGGGTATTCCAACAAATTACATATTTGAAAACTAGACTCTAAGCACTACATTTTCTACTAGTGAAGTTTTTAAAGATTCAATCTTGATGTGCTTCAAATTTGGACATGAAAGCTAGACTCCGAGCACTACATTTTCTACTACTAAAGTTTTTTAAAATTCAATCTTGATGTGCTTCAAATTTGGAGATCAAGTGAAAGGAAATTTAAAAAATAGGAAAAACATTTCCACTTTTTTTGCAAAAGTGGGACTCAACTTCTTGCACCCATCTATGTGTAAACTTATCTTTTAGAGTAGCAATTTCTTATATTTTTGAAATTATATCATGTCTCTTAATGCATATGGTTGTTTATAACGTCATTTTAGTTAAGTTATTGTTATTAAAAATAGAGTTTGTCTGCTATATTTTCTAAGATTGTACATATTAAAAGATCTCATACATATCATGGTGATGTGTGAATGCTAGCTTGCCTTTGTTAGTTTCTTGATAAAACTATATGATAAAATTTATTAGTATAGTATTAAATTCATTGACTATCTTCTAAAAGGAGTTGTACCTCAATTCAAAGTGAAACTAATTACTATTTTATCCAACTAGTGGTTACTTAATTATTCTTTTAAAAAGATCACAAAGTAAAATCGAAATATTATTGTTGATGAAAAATCTGTTAAAAAGAAAATAGAAATACCAAAAGTTGATTTACTATGGAAAATATCACCTACTTATCAATTAAGAGCTTAAGGGGATTTCTAGTAAATGGTTCATAACGAACAACACTTGCTTAATATTTTGCAAATAAGGTTGAAATATAGTGGTTTTAACCATGGAAAAAACTTTGTAGTTAAGAGATCTTATGTTGGAGTAGTACTAGGATGGGTAACCTCTTAGTGCTTCTCTTTTGTGAGCATCACCCAAATGCAATGAGTTTTAAGTATTCATTCTCATGAGAGATGGGTTCATTTGAACCACTACTCATGAAATATGGCTCAATATGTTTGATACAAAAAAATAGACATATGAATCCTTATAGAAATATCACAATTTTACTTTCTTTCGAAAATATTTCCTACTTATCAATTAATAAGCTTAAGGAGCTTTCTAATAAATGGTTTATAAGGTATGACACCCACTAAAGGTTTTATGAATGGAGTTACATCCAAAGGGGGTTTAACCATAGAGGATTTTATGTAGCTAATCACACCCAAGTTGGAGTAGTACTCTAGGATGGGTGAGTTTTAAAGAATTCTTGTTCTACACCTCTTGGAGGATCACCTAGATGAAATGAGGGATAATTTTTCCATCCATTCTCATGGGAGATGGATTCATGTGAACCACAACCCATGAGATATGGTTCGATGAGTTTGACTATAAAACTACACGATTGGATCTTATCAATATTTGACTTATTGTGGAAAATATACTCTACTTATGAATTGATGAGCTTAAGATAATTTCTAGTAACTGGTTCATAAGGAACATCACTTTCTGAAGATTTTGCATGTGGGGTTGCAAGTAGAGTAGGTTTAACCATGACATAAACTCCATAGTTAAGCACACTTAAGATGGATTAGTATTGGGATGGGTGACCTCACGAGAAGTCTCAATGCTTAACCACTATGAGTGTCGACTAGATGCAATAAGTGCTAAGTGTCTTATCCCTTCTCATGAGAGATAGCTTCATCTAAACCACTACTCATGAAACATGGGTCAATGAGTTTGACTAAAAAAATAATCAATTGAACCTTGATAGCAATATCATAACTTTTAATGTTGATTTCCTTTTAAAATAATTTTATTTACCTTTAGATCAATTTAATTTAATCTTATACCTTCTTAGAATTAATAATCTTCATTGCAAACATATTCTTTTTTTCTTTCCATTGTCTTCTCATTATGCCTTATGACAAGAGACGTTCCATTTATGTAGAAAGACAATTATTTAAGTGAAACATCCTTTGATAATTAATCACAATAAACACATCTTTAAAATCAATGACAATCTTCTAACAATTTGGTCCATACATCAGCAATAATATGCTTAGATAATAAAACCTTCTTGTCATAACTTTGACATCAACGATATTTTTGTCATTTTTGTCTTTGTTTTTTTGACATCAATTGCATCAATCTCAAGAGTATGTCTTCTTTAAGATGTTAGATTAGTCATTCTATGTATTTGTTGGGGAGAATATTTCTTGGAATTGAATAGACTCTTCAACATTTTCTTAATAGTAGTAGTCTTTACCAAGATCAATAGACATGAGAAAATCAAAAGCTTAATTTTGTAACATGTAGATCAAGTCTATAACTAGATATTTGAACTAAAACAATATAAAATTGACTTATAGATTCAAATGTACTTATTTGACTTGATCTCAAAATTTTAATATTATAATAAATTAATTTGTAGCATCTATAACAATTTACCCATTTATCCTAATCCAAAATAATTGTTTTTGGTAAAATTGAAATTGGCGCGAGTGCTTTATTTTCCACTAATATACTTTGTTTGGTTGATGTTCGAACTTGTTTAGATCTATTTACCACCCATGACCGTTGAGCAAATTTGAGTCTATATTGCGCTACCGGCCACAATGTATTAATCACGGGGCCCCTAGAACTACAGCATTGAATTATCTGCGAGAGAGAGAAGAAACATTCTAGGCCTGTTGGATTGCCACATAGTAATTGACATCGCTTACATTTTTGTGTTAAATCATGAAATTTTGACTTGAAATCGATGGTATATTATTGTAAAATCCGATGAAATAGAATGTGAATTGAATAAGTGTAGAGAAACATGAAGATAGAACAAGGGACGTGATCCCACCAAGATCTGGGAAACAAATTATTCTGCAAGGGAGGTTTCACGATCAAATCCCTCCGGGTACTGTCGGAGTTCCCCTTTGAAGTTTTAAATCCATACATCCGTCACATTCGGAGGCGACGCAAGAAGATAGCTGTATTCATCTGACAGATCTGCCCAACGTTTAGCAACGGAAGGAGATGCATAATCACAGCATTCATCAAAAATAGAAAGATGGAGAGAATAATAATCATAGTGAGAATATAAGATTATGAAATATATAGTGTAGATGCAAAGCAGTCAATTAGAATCGAAAAACACTTGGCCGATACACTGCGCACCTCAGATTTGAATAATCATGCCGACAGAACTATTTTTAGGTGGGATTTCCATCGATTGGGCCACTAAATATCCCATCTTAGATTAGCCAAATCTGTTTCTGCCTTGCTTTTATTTCTGCCAGAGAGATAATTGCTATCCAAATACACAGCATGCATCCTATCAGATGTGGAGAAAGACATATATATTTTATGCGTATGTGTCCTTCGTGTGGAAGGTATTGACTTATGGCATAATTGAAGCTGCCATTCGAGATCGTTTTTAACGTTTACTTATCTCAAAAGGGTATGTACCAGGTTGTCAAGTTACGATATACATCCAAGTTTTCTACCTAAAATCTTTATAACGTTTTTCAGGGATCTATTTCTCATCTTCCTGTTACTTGTTGGTTTTACAAAGATAAATCAAGAGCTTAAGCAATCGGTGCATTGCAGTCGACGTGAGGCGATCTCGATGTGCTTGAGCCAAAGTGGTTTAGTGGGCTACTAAAGAATGTCATTGTTTTTCTTCTTGCTTTTTGTTTGATCCAAAGTTTTGCCTCTAGAGCTGTGTTTTGGATTTGAGGGCCGCTTTTCTGAAGAGGGTTTGACGTGGGGCTCAAGAAGTATGGATTGCCGGAACAAGGAGGAGATGGAGTTTGGGCTGAGGAGGAAAAGAAGAATATCACTGGATTTGTTCAGTGGTAGTTCATTCGAGACTGTTCTTCCTAGTAGCTGTAACACTGATCCAGCGGGGGGATTGAAAGAGATGGACCTTATCAGGTGTCTAATGAAGAGTAGCGGCAATTGTAAGGAGGACAATCATTTGGTGAGTTCAAGTTGCAGCAGTGGTGTGACTGTGGATTGCACGCTGTCTCTGGGGCTGCCCCGCACTGTGCCATCTCCAGATGAACAACATGCCATGGACGTTTTGAAGGAAAATATGTTTGGTTCTCCTGAAATCAGGTACAAATGCTTCTAGGAAATATCAGACGTCACATATGCTTGGAATTAAATAACTTTCAACAAGGTTATCTAGACATTTTTTCATAACAGTTTTTCAGTTATAGATATTTTTAATATAAAATAACAGACCTGATGCTTTTCAACACTTATAAAATCTTCAGAAATCATAGGTTCGATTAAGTTCAAACCCTGTTACCATATTCTTTTAAAAAAATAAAAATTTAAATTGCTGCATCTTAAAATACAAAAAGGAATAATAATAAAACTGTGCATGGCAGTGATGGTGAATTGCTTGGCGGGGAGGTTCATGCACCACTCTTTACAGATAGAGTAGTGACAGCCCACCTAAATGTTTTTTGAAATTTTTTTGACTGATTTTGAAGATACCCTAACCATTAAATAGTTTTGTCTAATCATTTTTATTGTTTTCATGTTTTTACAACAGATAACAAATTCTGAATTGGAAGCTTCATACAACATAATTGCTCCATTTAGTGGGTTATACAATGTGTCATCATCAATGAACAACCATGTCTATAGATCCCAACCGTACAATGCTGCAACCACTTCTAATCCCACAACTTGGTTTCCTATAACCCATTCCCATTCGAAATTTGTGGATTCCAATGATATTTTGGCATTTAAAAACCATGCAACAGGTTTGGGATCTGAAATGCTACTGCCTGCAAGAGCCAATAAGACATCGTCTAACAGTAACCCCAGTACGAATAATAATAATAATAATAATAATGGCAGCTCCATAAGAATGGTACAACAGAAGCAACAAAGAAATACTAGTTCAGTTGATGCAGCAAGAATGTGTTCTACATGTCATACGACTACTACACCTTTGTGGAGGAACGGTCCTAAGGGTGCCAAGGTAAATTTTATAATGCACTTTTTTTAGATGCAACCAGTTCACACAGATATCAGCATTTCTGTTCTTTAAGTAGATTAAAACATGTTAAATAAGCATACATATCTGTTCTTATCTTTGTGGTTTTCTACATTTATTATGTTTAACAAAGTTGCAATGTTATCTTGGTGGGTCAATGAAAAGTCACTATGCAATGCATGTGGCATCCGACACAAGAAAGAAGAGAGGCGTGTTGCATCTGCCATGGTTGCGGCATCAGAGAATAGCAACCAGCTTGTAAAGGCGTCAGGCTCCAACTCCATTGTAAATCATGATAGTAATAAGATCCCTGCAACTCCGCAACTTAAGCCTTTAAAAAAACTGAAACTCCAACCCATTGGAGTGTAGGTTGGATTCTCCTTAAAGATCACTACTTTTTGAAGGCACACAATGATCATCTCTTGAATTACAAATTGAACTGCCAAAGTTTAAGTAGGAGCAGATTCCATTATTTTATTGCATAGGGAATCAGCTTATAGAGAAATTATAGCATTTTCAGATGCGATCCTGGCTACAGTATTCCATGAATTCTTTCCCTTTCCATTTGTAATTGTAACCCTATCATTGTCTTGACAAGGTAGAGGACGGATAAATTCTACTCAGTATGGATAATTGCACACCAACCAATTATACATTTGTAAATTACTGTTTTATTGGTGTATAAAAGATAAGTGGAATGTCAATTAATTCTTCTTGGTATGATGGTGAAGTTAAATTGTTCTTAACAAGTCTATTATGAATCATTATAGGGAATGCAAGACTCTAACATCATACGAAATATGAGAGCTTTATTTTTAATGGACTTTGTAATTCTAACCATATAGAAAGTGTTTGAGAATTAAGTATTTCAAATTTACAATTTCATTAAAAAAAAAAATTTAATAATTATTTAATTTTTTTATAAGATATGTAATAATTAAATAATTGTGTTCCATCAAAATGTGGAGGGGGCAAATCAGTGGTATAACAATTTCAATGGGCTTTGATGAAACTTAAAATAACTATGAAGATGTCAAGACCTTTTGATCATAATCAACCATAATGAATATGAATAAAAATAACATTCCAAAAAAATTCATACATTATGTAGGCAGATCAATTAAATGACTATGAATATAGTGAACACTTTTTATCAAATAATGGAGGCATTGAAGACTTTTACGAAAGTACTGGTCATAATAGAGCATATTGTAAAATGAAATGACATAACATAGACATGTAAATCATGGAGAGAAAAATAACACATAAATTCATAAAATAATATTTCATAAATGAAAACCCTCCTAGGAAATAAAACCACTTGAAATTGCCTCATTGGCTAATTCTTTTTGTCACTAACAAAAATACCTTATTGGATTAATCAAAGTATTTTTTGACTTAAAATGACTCACTTTTATAATATTTGATTTTTATACACACTAAAGATATCTGACCAAGAATGGTAATCATAACCTAATAAAATACATCATTAGGTACATGTGACACCTTGTACCAAACAATACATCATACTAAATAATATGACTACATCCTCAAATATATATATATATATATATATATATATATATATATAATTTTGAAACCAATGTGCATAATGAACTGAATAAAGAATGAGTGTTTCAAATGAATATTTTTCTATATATATCAATAATGTTTTCACTGTCATGTTTATATAACACTCTATTAGTATTAGGGGTTTCTATTGCAACAAAATGTTGACATAATAATGCTCAATACAACCAATAGACTTATAGAATCCTTAGAAGGTTGTTAGACCATGTCATGAATTCTATTAATGACATTGACACACTACCAAAAATCCCCCTACTAGAGTTACTTTTGCAACCAACGTAGATTTGAACTTCTGACCAAGCTCTAATATGGCTTGTTATAAGTAGTGATTATCATTTCACCAAAATATCAACCTTTAATACTCAATACAACCACAAGACTCATAAACAATAAGAGGTGTCATGAATTATGCAAAAGACGTTGATACACTGCCAACAAATTCCTCACTGCCAACAAATTCCTCACTAATAAACCAAATTGGAACTACTTTTGAAACTAATTTGAAATTTATTAAGAACTATTTTTCATGATCCAATTAATCTATCTTCAAATATTCTAAGTTAAAAACTAAAGCGATTCTTAATCATAGGATAGGAATATCGTTTAAACATGAACAAAAATGTATCACAAGTTGAGGCCTTCACTTACAAAGTATGTCTCTTAATCACCTAGGGTCACAAGTCTTACAATATCCTTAATAAAGTAATTGAATGTTACAAATTGAGAACCCCTTGACTATATTTTAGGTATTATTCATCAAAATGAGAAAATGTATAATGCAAGTATTGACTAGGGTTAGAGAGAACCTTTATTAGAGATATCAAATTTACACAATCCATCATAATTGTTATCAAAGGTGCCTAGATTTGATTGTGCGTGTATTTTTAGCATCAAAATTTCAGATTACACTCTATGATCCATCATTGGGATAAATAGCAAGAGGTGTATAACAGAAAGTGTGTTACCCTTATTGTCAAACCAACAAAAGAATTCACAACACATGTTCTAATTACGCTTTAACAAAGAAACCTTTAACCTCTAATAAGCACATTTGTTAATATAAAACATGATTTAAAACTAGAGCTTAAGAAAGAAGCCTTCAAAGATGAGGAATATGTTAACTAGGGCTAGAACTGTTAGCACAATTCTTAATTGACCAATTTTTGAACTTTTTTAGCTTTACCAATTCCTCATTATCAAAATTCCCATAACAAAATTAATGCTCATATATAAAGTTGTATTGATGCATTTACCCATGGACTCGATGATATTTTATAACATAGAGACATAAATAATTCATAGAAAATTTGAAAGATTAGTATCTTTAAGAAATTTCAAAGTGAACTAGATTTTAAAAGTTCTTATTTTTCTCAACTCCCCAATATTTCACATTGTCACCCTTATTGGTTCACAAATTATAATATTGGAAAATTTTGAGTATGCTAAACTCAATAATCAAATCTTCCAAGGGACTTGGCCTACTAATAGGAATGACCAATTATGATTATCTTTTCCTGCTCTTTAGGCTTTGCAAAACCAAGGCAAGTAGGCCTATACTTTAATAATTTCTCCTAGTAAAGGATTTTTATAGAATATCATCTTATATTTGTAAATTTGAACTTTTTTTATCCATCAAGATGGAAATGATTTCTTGAGAAAGATTGAATTGAATGCTTCACAATTATAACTTATCCTCTAATTATTGAACATGTGTTAAGAATATTAAATTATTTATATGTTGATTGTTTTTTATGATTATGGTATTCTTTTAGACATAGAATTTAGTATATAATACTAGATCAAAGTTTTCTACCTGTTGGGCAATAGAGTTAATTTCCTCCTTGATCCTATGTATAACTTTACGAGACAACTTTTACTTCCACTACTTGAATGGATTTGTCAATTTCTCTAACCTCCATGTCTCTAATTTGTTGCCTTATTTTGTAATTAGTCTTACTGAATTTAACTTTATTGGAAAAATACCAATAAGACAATCAATATGACAACTATACTAATTCTATTATTCAAAAATAATCAAAATAATATCCTACGAGATGATTTAGACAACTTTTACTTTTTTCAAAAATAGAAATCACAAAGAACTGGTCAATCCAGAAGAATAAATCCACACCTTTGACAAAAAGACAAAATATTGGCTTTGTATAATTAATATTGAAATTTCTACTTATGAAGATTATTTAAACTATAATATATTATGTTTATTCTTTACATTTTACAT
The DNA here is from genome assembly GCA_028749045.1 of Cupressus sempervirens. Lineage (NCBI taxonomy): Eukaryota > Viridiplantae > Streptophyta > Pinopsida > Cupressales > Cupressaceae > Cupressus > Cupressus sempervirens. Next base: position 125,642 of record CM053785.1, read on the forward strand.
TTAAGAAGTAAAGTTCACACACAATTGAGGGGCGGTGAATCAGTTGTGTCCAAATATAATTAAATTAAAACTTATACATATAATCTCTAATAATCAAAACAATGATGCACAACAACAAGAAATGATACATCATAACACAATGATTTGTTTACTAGAAAAATCACTTATTAGAGGGAATCCCCCAGTGGGGATGGAACCCACAACATAATGTAAATATATATATAAGTTCCTTATGAAAGGATGTAACCCTAATAGGAGTCAAATACAATGCATTTAGTATAATAGTCCCTAATAGAGAACAAATTCTTTTAAGGAGACCTTGACCCCTTGTTAGAAGGTTCCAACCCTATTAAAGTTTGATAGGAAACAAATAGAGCCACTACCTAAATGCTCCAATAAATATGAAAGACAATCTTTCAAGATAACATATCCATAAGTTGTTAGATAACTAAGAGAAGGGAGTCAGAGTGGTGGGGCAAGGGGAGAGGTAACCAGTTATCCTGCATGCCTTAAAAACACTTTAGTACCGACTTAAACTTTTTTAACTTTCAAATCAATTACTTGGTAACAACATCAAACATCATTATTCTGTCTGATTTCATATTTACATCAAAATTTCTAACTTACTATAATATTCCGAGTATTAGAGTAATCATCTAGCTTATACCAAGTTGTAGAAATAAATAGTTAACATGAAATAAACTTGTAGTATAATAAACATTCACACATTGATACACGTATTTAATGTGGAAACCTTGTAAAGGGTGTAAAGAGAGAAAACCACTTGGGAACTGACAAGCCAAATATTTTCACTTTTCTGAAGTGAACTCTGTTAGGAGCCAACCTTGTTAAAGGTTACATTCACATTTTAGTGTGGCATTTTTAGAGGGTTTTCACCAAAGATCATCTACACCTTATCATTCCTTGACATTTCTAAAGAGTGGATAAAGGACTTACAAAAGATTTAAAAGTATGTTACCATATAGGAATTCAAAGACTTTTTAGGTCCACTTAGTTAAGATATTTTTCCACTACAATCGTAAGAAAATGACGGTGAAATGATCTATTAGGTTTTAGCACTACCTTGCTTGTTTAGATCTCTCCTTTTCTTTATCTCTTCCTTCTACACCCTTTCTGGCTAATTCTTACACTCATACTTCTACTTAGCACTTCCTCTACTTGATCTTCATAATATCATTCTTCTCTATTCATCTTTTGTCTTTCTTTTTCTTCAACAACAAAAATATTCTTCAACAACAACAATCTCAAAAACAAGAAACATCTTGTTCACCCTTTAAATTGAAAAAAAATTGACATTCCAAAATCTTTCAAATTTTGTCACTTAATCATGATTGTCAATATTCATCAATTTTAGATTCAACAAATCCAGATGCTTAGGAAGGATGACTCCATCTTGAGCTTTTTTCTTTAATTCAAACTATTAATTTTCCTTTATCGTATCTTCTTTGAATCTCTCTAGTCATTGGTCTCATAACTAACTTTTTCCTTATCCTTGAAGCTTCTTGAACTGATGCAGGAGCATCTTGCATGGAAAATTTATTGAAAAAAAAAAATTCTAGAGGAGAGAGAAAGGTGACAAAAATTAAAAGAGAAATAATAAAAAAAATTAAATAGGAGAAAAGAAAGAAAAAGACTATTTCTATTTTCGAGGTGCATAGGTGGCATAATAGAAAAAAAAAAAAATAATAGTTGTCATTTCATTTATCGAGGTGTGTGGGTAGAATTCTAGAAAGTTATGAATATTGTAGAAAGTTGTGGATATTGTAGAAGGTTGTGGAAGTTGTAAAAAGTTGTGGAGGAATTCTAGAAGCTTGTGGATAAGTCATGCATGGGGTAGTAAGTGCCTATTTAAGCAACGCATATGAGCATTTCTAATCAAGCCCAAGGGGAAGCTTGGGGAGTAGAAGCTCAAGGAGAAGCTTGAGAAGTGAAATCTTGAGGAGGAGTAGCTTGAGAAGTGGAAGCTTGGAAGCTTGGAAGGCTTCAAGGTGTGAAAGAGAAGGAGGAAGTAAAGAGTGAGTTTTCCTGAGTCTGTGGACAGAGCGCTGAATGTGAGGTAGTTTATAGTAGGATTGTGATGGAGTTGTGAGTGTGTAGACAGAGTGCCGAATGTGAGGTAGTTTACACTTGGATCTTGGATTAGTTTTGTGAGAAGATCTAGTGACTACGGTTTAGAAACAAGGAGGTTGCTTGGTGGCTTGCGAGCACAAGTTGAGATCTCAGAGGTTTCTACCAGAGTGTGGATCTAGGCTAGCTTGGGTTTGGATTAGATCTTGAGAGATCTTGTTGCATTCTTTGTCATGAGTTGGTAAGGGTGGTGTGGCCCTTCGTCAGTGGTATCAGAGCGTATCTACATTAGTGGTATCAGAGCCGTATCTACATTAGTGGTATCAGAGTAGGAGATCCTGAGTGTACAAGAAAATTGCCGAAGTGTGAGGCAGTTTGTACGAGGACCTTGGTTGGGTGAAGTTTATCAGAGCTGGTAGATTGCAAATCTATTGTCCCAAACTTGTGATGTGGTTCCTGATTTTTCGTGCGAGGTGGCAGGTTGCGATCTGACTTGCAAACAATTTGGTTGTCACAAGGAGCATGGGAAGGATTTGTTGCAGAGGGTTTATGAAGATCTTGGGAGATGGCTCCAAGAGGATTGGACCCTAAGATGATTGCCAAAATCCATGATATAGTGGAGAGGAATTTTTCTAAGATGATTTCTCGGTTGGATGCTAGATTGGCTGATCAAGCTAAGAAGGTTAAGGTGGAAGAGGATGGTTTTGTTGATCAGATTATGGAGCTTCATGCAAAACCTACAGAGCAACTAGAGGTAGTTTACACTTGGATCTTGGATTAGTTTTGTGAGAAGATCTAGTGACTACGGTTTAGAAGCAAGGAGGTTGCTTGGTGGCTTGCGAGCACAAGTTGAGATCTCAGAGGTTTCTACCAGAGTGTGGATCTAGGCTAGCTTGGGTTTGGATTGGATCTTGAGAGATCTTGTTGCATTCTTGGTTGTGATTTGATAAGGGTGGTGTGGCCCTTCGTCAGTGGTATCAGAGAGTATCTACATTATGAACATTCTTAATTTTTGTTACATTTCGACCTCGGATTAAATCTTTTCTTAACTTTTTCTTCATGTTCATGCTCAGTGAACATTAAAACTTTCTTGATCAATACTTGACTCAATTAACAATAAACTTCAACACTTCTTTTATGGATGCTCGGTGACAACTGTAATACCTCAATTAATATTGTATTCCTATATTCACCATGTTCAGTTGTACATGATTTCAATAGTACATGATTTGATCAAGTGTAAAATAATCAAACCACCATTAAAATGTCATAATCTAACTCATTCAAGTGCCCATTGAATACCGTACACTTATCAATACTCTAACATCTCATACTTTCTTCAAATCCTCTTCATCAATCAAATGATATGAAACTCTACTAAATTAGCATAATATCTAGCCAATTAAGGCTTGGCATCAATGAAAACATAACAACTGATACGACTCTTTCACATACATTAACAACATTATCAATTGGGGATAACAATCTCCCCCTTTGGCATTGACAGAAACACAAAAACATAAGATTTTACATTACATTTAAAATTACACCATAAGATAAGATCAATGTATGCATTGACAAAAACACAACTCTTTAGCTCTTTGACTTCATTCAAGTTCTCTACATCAAATTCTTCAACTCATCTCCACTTTGAAAAATTCTTCCCCTTTGGGTATAATTCACTTTCTATTCAACAACATCACTTTATATCATCTTGAAGAACTCCACCTTTGAATATACATCATTTCAGCTTACTCATATTCCTAATTGCTTCTCTTCTCCTTTGACAATAATGACAAAGATAACTATAAGTTGCAATGTGAAACTTATGAAAACTTTTAGTTATATCTTGTACCTTGCATGTACTTATTACATCAGTTTCATTACAGTCACTTTTGCAACTTCTAGAAATAGTCCCTAAAGAGTGAATTCTTACATCAAGTCCAAAAAGGTATATCTAATCATCCATGAATTGATGCAACATGCATCCTTTTCTTAGTCAATCTTGGATAGGTGAAGGACCCCTAGCTTACCTCTTAGATACTCAAAATCATCCTTAGGCAATGGCTTTGTGAATATGTATGTAATTTTCTCCTTAGATTTCACATACTTTGGCCTTACTTGCTTATCTTGTACTTTCTCCTTCAAGTAGTGATCTACTTGATAGATATATGCTTAGTTTTTTATGCATAACATGGGTATGTGCAAGATCATGGTCAACCAAACTATGGCCTTAAGTGGCAGTGAAAAACTAGCAAGTTAGGGTTATGTTAACTTGATACATAATTTTAAAGTAGTTATGGGATTTATATCAAAACATTGTAAGAAAAGAATCTATAGGAAATTAAATGTAGTTTCTAAACTACTAGGCCTTATCTAGAGAAAAAAATATTTGATTTGTCAAATTTATGGATTTTAATGCAGTACTAGAAGAATTTCAAGACAAAAATAAAAGGTAGGTGTATGTGTGACCACCTTAATCAAAATCAAATGATAATATTTTTTAATATAATTATAGATATAAAAATTTGACTCATGTCCAGATGTGATGCATATTTTTGGGTATTTTTATTCACAAAAATAATTAAATATGAATTTTCTACTATAACATTTTTAGAATTAAAAAACTCTTGTGTTTGACCACCTTAAGTAATTGTAAAATTTACAAAATTAATTTTTTCTTTTTGTTTTCTTATACTAGGTGAAGCATAAAATGTGACGCAACTTTTGGATTTCAAAAATGTTATACCGTTTGATAGTTATAGCTATTTTTCAATCAATATGTTAATCAACAGTTTACAGACATCTTCATTAAAAATTAACTATTAAATACTTATTGAACTCATAATTTGACAGTAATTATATCAATGGAATCTTGAGAGTGTTATCGAAAAACCCTTTTCATTTCATTGAATTTGGATGAAAAAATATTTTCAGATGGCTACTCGAAGTCTAAATGTTATAGAAACATGTCTCAAACACATTTTCTGAGTTGACCAAAGAGGTTTGGTAAATGCCAAGCCTAATCAGGTACTTGAAATGTGATGGAAAACAAAAAAAATTTAAAAAATTGAGAAGGTGGGAACTAGCTATACATATAAATAAAAAACTTACAAACGTATTTAAATATGTTTTCACATTTAAGATATAATGATATATTTGAATTTTTTTTTTATTATATTATATAAAAAAATTATAGTTAGATCATATTATATATGATATTAAATATGATTAGATAGTATATTAGGATCATACTAATATATATTATTATAATAGTATTATATATTATCTATAATATTATACATATTACCTAAATATTATTATTATTATTAGGTTGAATAGGGTCATAGGCTAGCCTACAACCACATTAGACCCATTTCATTGATTACCCTATGTCCATAGGGGTCCTAGGACCCTTAGGGACACATGTTGCAATGCAATGGGTCAAATGGGGCCATAGGCTAACCTACCACCCCATTCAACCCATTGCACCTATGACCCGATTCGACCCATTGCATCATGACATGTGTCCCTCGGGGTCTTAGGACCCCCAAGGACATAGGATAATCAATTGAATGGGTTGAATGGGGTCACAGGCTAGCCTACAACCCCATTCAACCCATTGCATCAATTACCTTATGCCCTTGGGGTCCTAGGACGCATGTCACGATGCAATGGGTTGAATAGGGTTGTAGGCTAGCCTACGACCCCATTCGACCCATTGCATCGATTACTTTGCCTCTAGGGGTCCTGGGACCCCCAAGCACACATATCATGTTGTAGTGCATCGAATGGGGCATAATCTGGCCTACGAATCTATTTGACCTATTGGCGCTCAAAATTGCATGATCAATTCTAAGCACCATTAAGAAAATTGAGCCCTTTAAACGCTTTTAAATGCATGTGTACCCAATTGTACTTGAGATCCCCATGAGGTGTTTAATGTTTCTAACACCATCCATTCAGCCTGTCCATGTGTTCCATGAAGTTAAATTGAGATTTTGAGTCATTTCAAGAAGTCTCATTTTGAGCAATTGTCAAATTTGCATTTTTCACCAAAGTGTCAAATAGTGACAGGAGGTTGTGTTTGCCATTGAATATCTCGCACCCAAAAATGCTTCATGACTCGCCACTTTGGGAGTGTTTAGTGTCCATACCTGAGAACCTATGTTTCAAATTTTGAGTTCTTTTGAATCCATTTGTCTAGGTTTTGAACCCCTCAAAATTGGTCAATTACTATTTTCCTACTTATGCACTTTGCACATAATTCAGGGAAGCCTTGTTTGACGTGCTCTAATTTTGACCCAGTTGACCCATATGTTAAAATTCCTATTGCACTATATTATAAACGTCAGATACTTGTTATGTTTCAAGTTTCAGCTTATGATGAATCTGTTTGGTTAGTTTTCAAACGCGATTCCAAATGGAATTTTTATCTTTTACTGGTGTCATAAAGTGCAGGTTGTTTGGTACCCCTGTTCGTGACATTATATATCCTAATCTATGATAGGTCAAGTCAAATGGATTGTACCCTTGTATTGTCCTCAGAAAATACTCCAAGTGTGTCAATTTGTAAGTCATGACGAATCCATTTGCACACTTTTCTGGGTCCATTCTATTTGCAAAAATTTCTTTTCAGTCATTGTTCCCAGTTTGCAAAATCCAAGTAGCCCACTTTGACTAATTGCCAAATGCGTCCTGTTATTTGTTATGAGCCCAAATTGCAGATCCATAATGTCCTCATGACAGAGAACAAATGCCCCAGTTTTTGTTCTCCCATGTGCCCATTTGCCTAGTTTTTAAAGCCAAATCCAAACCCTATTTATTATTTTCTAACGTGTTTACTTGTAGATGATTCTGATAAGGTAAATTTGACGGTCAATATCTTTTGACTGGGAATTCTTCATTAGATGAGATTCGACAAGGTAGAAGTGTGCAAAGTAAAGATTCAGTGTGCAATGGCAAGAAGTGGTGCATCGTGTAGATCCCGACTAGTAGGTGACTACAACTACCTTCCTTAACCACATCAGACACACCATACAAAAGAAAACATGCAAAGCAAACACACACACCATACACATGCAAGTATGGGGTAAGTATCCATAAGAAAACACATATGATAATAAATCATCTTACTAATCATCATTAATAATTGAAAGCAATGTAATAATCATCATCAATAATTGCGAACACTAAAAATAATCATCATACATACATGAAATGTAGAGTCTAAGTAATCTCATCACATATCAACTGAATCCATAGCACAATATCCAATAATCTCAAAACAATGCTGCTAACCAACAACATAAAACTAGCTTTAAAAAAGTTTAGCAATAATAACAAAATGCGAACCAGGGGCAGGCACTACACACCTGAAGGCCCGATTTGCAATTTTGGTATGGTCATTTGTTAAATCTATTGATTTATGTTTTAGATCTAAATTTTATTCTTCTATGCAATTATTTTTGAATTTCTATAGTTTTGGAAAAAAAAAAAGCCCATTGAGGTTACACAAAAAAAAAATTTGCAGGAATCGGGCAGTAACACCCCAACCTTGCATGGATATTCCATATTAGACAGTGGCATATTCCATTTTATTAATCATGGGCTTCATCAATTATTCTAGGCAGAATATTCTTTGGCCAAATTCTGCACATAAACTCAGTGACTGCATTGAAGAATCCATCCACACCGACCAAATTATACTCAACAATACTAGCTGATAACTCAATCGTACACTGGAAGCTTTGTTATTTTGAGTGGGTGGTGTTTTGGTTTTATACAACTGGTGGGGTATTTACCCACTTAATGTGGGATTAAACTTCCCAAATTTCGACACTTGAAACTCTTTCTTGGCATCTGCAAACATAACTTTAGCAGATCGCAAAAACTTTGGCACCACTACAAAACAGATTTCTAACACCTGCATCATCTACCACACAACAAGAAAGTCCCACTCCACATGGCAATCTCTACCCTCATCATGCTATAGAATGCTCCCACCAACTCAACAAACAACCTTGCCAATAGTGCAGATACGGCAATAGGTGGCACATTATATAATGAAAATGTGGCAACAAGTCCATAGGATCTGGACCCCTCCACATGGACATAGTCCATGTCACCACTAATACAAGTGGCTACCTCTACCCTACTCCACATCAACTCACCATGTAGGCATATAGTCAATGATCTAAACAATCTATACCATGTTGACATCATTCTAAAATCACCCTAGGTCTAAGGTTTTGCTAATGTCATCATTTTCATGAGCCTAAATTTGATGGCCATATGACCATCATTCCTAGGTAATTTTGAACTTCTGTGACCTTGTCTTTTGTTGATCAAACTCCTCTCCAGATTCATTTTTGATTTGACAATCTGACTTTGGGAGGCCATAACTCAATCATTTGAACTCTAAATCAAGTGCAATTTTTTCATTTTGGCTAGAATTTCTTTAAAATCTTAGTGGTGCAAATCTTTTGTAGTTTTGATGCACGAATTTGTCATAAATTATGTCTTTTGGCAACTGCACCTATCTAATCCTACATTTTCCAACTTCAATTGCTCCATATGGGCTCATCTGGACTTGAAATCAATTTCCTTTTTTTTTTTGAAAGTGTGTTATTTTTTGTCTACTTTCTAGATCTACAATTAGATTATAAGGTTGTGTGGCCAAAACTATCACTTTCAAAATTAGGTATTTTTCTACATTGTAATGCTTTGATATAACTTCAGAATTGTTGTATATCTTAGATACATTGTAATGTTCTAGTTTTGAACTCCATAAGAATGTTGTAAATAGAAAAATTAGAAGTCCACTAAGGCCAAAATTGGCAAGTGGCTATTGTAAATGCACTAAGTATAAAGTGCCAAAAGCTTCTTCTTCTTCTTCTTGTGGGGGGGGTAGGTTTCTTGATTGAGTGAAAGGGGGGGGTGTTTCTTGGTGGTGTGTTCCTCTTTTCTTGCTGTTATCTTTCATTTCTTGGATCATGGGAAATTTTAAGTTTCCAAAATTAACACCACATAACTATGATGCATGGCCTATTAAAATGTGGTGTCAATTAATGCATAATGAAGTTTCTCAGTATGTAGATGGTACCCTTCCTAAACCAATAGGTGATCAAGTATCTAAAAGTGATATTAATGCTTGGGAATTTGTGAATAGGAAAGCCTTAGGTGATATTATGTTGGGGGTTGAAAATAAAATCCTCTATCAGATTGAGAAGTACAAGACATCCAAGGATGCTTGGGATGCCCTCAAAAACCTGTATGGTAAAGTGTTTGAGAAGGATGTTTACAAATTGAAGATGAGCTTGTCTCCCTAGAACCTAAGACATATGATTCTATACAATATTTTATCATAAAGGTGAATGAATTAAGAATGAAGCTTGATGATAGTGGTAGTCCTATTAAAGATGATAGGTTAATCTATCTCATTCATAATAAGTTGCCATCTGAGTACTCCACATTTGTTTCTTCTTATAACACCAGAAAGACTACATTAGGGGCTACCTATCAGAAAGTCACTTTTGATCATTATGTTGAACTGCTGGATGAAGAAGAAAAGAAGTTGCAATCAATGGGGATTGTCTAGTCATCCAAGTCTAAGGCATTGGTGGCCAATAATGAGGGTTCTCAAAATTTAGTTCGTCAAACTTCAAATAAAGGAAAGGGCAAGAAGAAGAAGTGGAAAAATAACACACAAGAGGATACAAAAAAGACAAAACCACAATCAAATCAACAAGGCAAGTCTTCCTCGAATTCAAACAAGAAAGGGGACACTAATAAGGAGAAGAAAAAGTGTGCCTATTGTAAGAAGTTGGGTCATGATGAACATGAGTGTTAACATAAAAAGATTGATGAGTTAACGAATATCATAAAGAAACACAATGTTCCATTGCTTAATGCTTACAAGGAGAAAGGATATTCATCTTTAGATTCAAAGGGTAAAGGGCAAGCACTTATGGAAAACTCAAGTTCTTCAGTGGAATGGATTCTTGACTCAAGTGCCTCATATCGTATGGTTCTTCAAAAGGAGACTTTTCTTCATTGAAGCAATCTAAGGTACCACACATCTTTTTAGGAGATAATGCAAAAAATGGAAGTTGAAGGGAAAGGATGTGTGGAGATGGAAAATGGGGAATTCAAAGACATTCTCTATGTTCCTAACCTTAGCTCTAATCTCCTCTCAATTTACCAAATCACTCACTATGGAGATGGCAATAAAGTTGAGTTCCTTCCAGATTCAATAATGGTGCACACTCTCAAAGATGATTCATTGGTTGCAATGGGGAAAGTTAATCATGACACAAGGTTGTATTATTTCTCCCACTTTGTGCCTAAGTATCCTTCACATGTCTTGTTGACTCAATCCAATTCACAAACCAAATTATGGCATGAGCGGTATGGACATCTTTCCTTCCGCTATCTTCATCAACTTTGCTCACAAAATATGGTCAAAGGTCCATCTGACAATCAACTTTTCTAAGGGTGATGTTCAACATGTTTAGTGGATATGCATCTAGAGGAGAAGTTTGATAAAGGGAAGTCTTCAAGAGCACCAATTGTTCTTCAGTTGGTTCACATGGTACTAGCAAGTTCTTTTGTAGTGACATCAATCAGTCAAGGTCACTATATACTCTCTTTCATTGATGACTTTTCAAGCTACGCATGGGTCTAATTTATTCATCACAAGAATGAAGTGTTGGATAAGTTTCTAACCTTCAAGAGTCATGTTGAATAACAATCACAGAAAGCCATCAAAGTTCTTCAAATGGATAATGAAAGTAGATATGTGAACATAAGACTTAAAGACTTGCAAAATTGAGGATATTGATCTTTAGAATCCACCAGTATTCTATCCACATAGGACAAATGTTGTAGCACTAAGGTTATGAATTCTTAAGTCTATGGCAAGTTGCATGATACAAGCCAAGTCTCTAGATCCTACTTGAAGTAAAAGCTATAAGCAGTGCCAATCACATACTTAATAGGTCTCCTCATAATTCCTTAGGTGATAAGACTCCTTTTGAGGCATGGTATAGCAAAAAACTAGTTGTGAAACACTTCAGAGTCTTCAGTTGTCCAGCATAGGCAAACATATCTTCTAGGGGATGCAAGGCACTACCACCTAGGCCTTGTACTTTCATTGGATATGAATATAGTGTTAAGGCATATAGACTTATGGATCCTAAGACACATGATATTTTCATAGAGAGGAATGTTCACCTTGAGGAAAGTTCCCCCAACTTATCCTCTAATCCTCTCCGCACTTCATACATTGTGGAAGCAAATAGTGACACTAGCAATAGTGATTCAACAAACTCAAATATGTGGGATCTTATTGATAGATACAGGGAGAGGTCAAATCATTAGCACATTCCACATGCATATATAGCCATAGTGATAGGTGTCTTCTAGCTCCAACATCAATGGATGACTTCTTGATAGATATTTCAGGTTTGTTTGTGGAGTCACACATAGAAAATTTGGGAGACATCATTGATGATATACATCTTCTCTTTGATGAAGAAGATCCTTCTTCAGTTGTTGTGAGCGATCACTCTGACCCTCTTGTCCTTTCTCTACATGATTAGTCTTCATAGGTTGATATGATTATGGATCCTTATGTATAGTAGTTGCAAGAGGTCTCGTTATCATTTGAGGAGACAGTTTGTTCTTTGGGACAAGTTCTACATCCATCCTTGCTAGATCTGCACTCATTCTTTTTAGTAGCATTAGAAGGGGTAACAATTAGTATCGACACAAGGATAGTTGAGAAAGTTTTAGAGGCATCACTGATCATTGAGATTCTTTCTACATATAGGGGAAGCATCACATATGTACCTATGATATTGTTTCTTCCATAGGGGAGGAACATTATTTAGCAGTCATGGATTAGCTTCTACATTGGAATAGCTATCATTGATCAGCACTCTACATTAGGGGGGGGGACTACCTTCTCTCCTTTCTTCATATCTCTCTTATGGAGGGGACCCTTTCCTCCTTTGGGATTATGTTCTTCTCATATTTCTCTATTGTATATAATTGATGTACGTCATAATGGGGGGGGGGTTTTGATTACTCCATCCATCCATGCATCTTGATTTTTTATCTCTCTTTTTGGGAGAGGGTTTTTCCCATGAGATTTTCTCTCTTTCTTCACTTTATGAGAGATTGCATTGCGTTTTGTTCATGGGTACCTAACATGGCCTAGTAGCTAGGACCCATCTTCCATTTCATCCTAGCTTTCATAAACTTAAGTGCATTCCCCTAAGTTGCACTTAAGGGGGGTTGTTGGTGTAAATAAGTATTTACTTATTACACTTTACTTTAGTCTACTTAGGTCAATGCATTATTTTATCATTTCTTAGGTGAGACACTTAGGATTTTTCATACTCTTATGAGTTTTCATGATTGAAAACACTGGAGTAAGCAACTCTAATTCAGCACATGGTGTCTACAACATTGGAGTTTGAATAATTAACTAAGTTTTCATGTAGACAACATAGTTATTTGTAGTCCTAATTTAGTACATGGTGTCTATAACATAATTTTGCATGCTACACCTTTGTAGGCTTATCCTCGCATCATCACACTTACTCTTGTGCTTAATGGAGGATAACCCATATCTGGTGGACATGTGTCTAGTTGTATAGCTTATCATGTTAGTGATTTCTAAGCATTCTAGAAGCATTCTAAAGGCCTTTATATATAGGTACTCCTAGTGCACTGTCATATTGAATTGAATATCATATTTTTATTTTAATCATACTCTTTTGGTCTACTGTTGTGCTTGTGCTTGAGTTCTTTGGTCTTGGTTGATTTTTTCCTAAGGAAAATTCTTACATGGTATCAAAGCTATACCAAATTCTTACATGGTATCAAAGCTATACCAAATTCTTACATTAACATATAACAAATTCTAAAATGAATTGAAATTTCCTTACCTAAAAAGGAAAGAAAGTTATAATTAGATGAAATTTGGAAGAGTCAACCCTAATTTCATTAAATGTAGATGTAGAAATACAAAAAAATTAAGGTGGTAGTAGTGGATAAGACAAAAAGATTGACAAAGCCAACATATAGTCTTGAAGATAGAAGAGATCATTCTCAAAACCAAAACATGAACACAATATAAGGTTGTTGGTGTAAATACGTATTTACTATTTACACTTACTTAAGTTTACTTAGGTTAATGCATTATTTTATTATATTGCATTATTTTATTATTTTATTTTGTGAGACACTTAGGAGTTTGTGCACCTTTTTGAGTTGTCATGTTGACAACACAGAAAATTGCAACTCTAATTTAGCACATGGTGTCTACAAGACTAGAGTTTGCATTATTCATTGAGTTGTCATGTAGACAACATAGTTATTCGCACTCCCTTTTTAGCACATGTTGTCTACAACAAAAATTTGTGCGTTACACCCCTATAGGCTTATCCTCTTACCATCACACTTACTTCTGTACTTAATGGAGGATAACCCATATCTAGTGGACATGTGTCTGGTTGTATGACTTATCATGATGTTGATTCCTAAGAATTATAGATGCATCTCAGAGGCCTTTATATATAGGCACTCCTAGTGTACTTTCATGCATATTGAATTAAATACATTGATATTCTGATCATACTCTTTCTAGTCTATAGTTGTGCCTGTGTTTGAGTTGTTAGTTCTTGGGTGAATTTTTCCCTATGAAAAATTCTTACATGGTATCAGAGCTTGGAGATTTATCTTCACATAGTAGTTCAAGACCATTGTTGCTTCAGCACCTCGGCCCAAATCTAGAGTGCTATAGAAATTGGGAGCATCTAGAGCCAGAACAGACCTAGCCATTGCATTTGGAATGTTGATTCAATGCAAATAGGCTATAAATTCAGCTACCCTTGGCCAAAGTCGATTGTGAGGCAAAAAAAATTTGCAAATTGACACCCAGAGGCCCTAATTTGTAAGTTCAGGTATGATCTTTTAGATATGTAATTTAATTTAATTCGGATCTGTAATTTTTTCTCTACCATTTTTTACTGTATTTAGTTCTTGGGTGAATTTTTCCCTATGAAAAATTCTTACATGGTATCAGAGCTTGGAGATTTATCTTCACATAGTAGTTCAAGACCATTGTTGCTTCAGCACCTCAGCCCAAATCTAGAGTGCTATAGAAATTGGGAGCATCTAGAGCCAGAACAGACCTAGCCATTGCATTTGGAATGTTGATTCAATGCAAATAGGCTATAAATTTAGCTACCCTTGGCCAAAGTCGATTGTGAGGCAAAAAAAATTTGCAAATTGACACCCAGAGGCCCTAATTTGTAAGTTCAGGTATGATCTTTTAGATATGTAATTTAATTTAATTCGGATCTGTAATTTTTTCTCTACCATTTTTTACTGTATTTTTTTGAAATTTTTTTGCCCTTCGAGCAACAAAGCAATTTTTTTTGCACAAGTACCAGGCAGTCACATCCCGATCGTACACAAGGAATATTCCTTAAAGAATATTTTGCACTAATCAGTGGCATCAACCTTCCATATCCCAACCAATGGTACTATATATTCCATTAAATATTCTATTACACTGATAGAGCAACCTAAAAATCTGACAAGGGAACCTCTCACCGACAGTCACCCCTTTGCTTATACAATCTACGGGTCTTGTGTTTTAAAGAGTGGTGAAACTCCTATCCCCATCAATGTGGGATATTTAACAATCTCATCACAGGAAAATATCCCATCTCTAGCCGCGATGAAGGAAATTTAGCATTGTCTGCTATTACCAGCCTATGTTTTTGGTTCCCAGTACTACATGTTCTCCCACCAACATTGAAAAGTTTTTTGGCCAACAACACATTCAACCACTTGCATTGAGAGGTTTTTTAGTGCCACTTGAAATTCTAGCCACCGTCGATAGCAGGAGACTACACGACACATGGCTATCACACAGCCACATCAGCAAGGCCCATTCCAAGTGACTGCTATTGTACATAGTCTACATCAGTTTGGAAGAACAGCTCACACACTGTTGCTGACACATGGCATTACCACATTTTCTCCCACCACATCATAAGAGAACTCATTGGTCCACCTCTGCACGATGTACTTGCTTACATAGACTGACATGCATACTAGCCATACCACCTTTGTGGACTTTTGTACATTTGTACAGTCTGCCACATCAGTGTACAACCCTACCACATCACCAAGGGGACAATTTTTCACTGATGTCACCTAGACACAAGGTTAAATTTGAAAATCATTTGACTGTCATTTTTAGGGATTTTCTAACAGATGTGGCAACTATTTGATCGTCAAATTTAAGCATGCAATTTTCCTTCCAAACCCCTCTTTAGATTGATTTTTGATTTGGTAGCCCGACTTTGCAAGGCCATAACTCAGTCATATGGACTCCAAACTAGGTGCAATTTTCTAGTTTTGGTGCAAGTATTTTGTAGAAATTGTGTCTTTTGGTGATTGTACCTATTCAATCCTACATTTTGCAACTTCAAATGCTTCGTACAAGCTCATCTGGACATGAAAATAGATTCCATTTTTTTTTAAAGTGCATTTTTTTTATCTACTTTCCAAATCTGTAGTCAGATTCTAGGGTTGTGTGGACAAAAATCTCACTTTTAGAATTAGGGCTTTTTCTACATTATACTACTTTCATTTCTTTTTAGAATTGTTGTACATCTCAGCTATAGTGCTTAGTGTCAGATTTGGGCCTCAAAAGGTAGTTATAAAAAGAAAAATTAGAAGTCCACTTTGTACATTTTGACAAGTGGTCTAGCACTACATATAAAGTGCTAAAAGCATCTTTTTTGGGGGGTGTTTTGATTGAGTGAAGGGGGGGGGTGTACTATGTTTTGTTTCTCTCTTGTGTGCTCTTTTCATTTTCTTCATCATGGGTTCACCTAAATGTCCACTTCTAACTTCACACAATTATTCTACATGGAAAGATATCGTATGGAGTAGATTAATGGCAAAAGGTTTAAATATTTATGTTGATGGTACAATTCCAAAACCCACTGATGCTAAAGAACTCATTGATTGGAAAATTATAGATAATCGGGCTTTAGGAATTATTAGGAGTTGTGTACATAGAGATCTCTTCTTCCACATTGCCAGTTTCATGGAATCCAAATCTGCATGGGACAAACTTGAATCATTGTATGGTAAGGTGGATGAGGAAAAGGGATTTCAGATTGAGGACAATCTACTTCTCTTGGATCCAAATAACTTTGACACAATTCAGGATTACATCAACAAAGCCAATGAGTATAGGGAACTACTTTAAGATTGTGGAAATCCCATGAAGGATGACAAGTTGATTCATCATATCCTAAAGAGGCTACCTTCAAAGTATGCTTCTTTTGTTTCTAGTTATAATACTCAGGTTGACCATGGGAAGTGCTTTCTAGAAGCCTACATTTGATACATTTGCAGAGCTATTGATTGTTGAAAAATCTCACTTGATAGATTTGGGACTTCTCATGACATCAAAGACCAAAGCATTGGTGGCAAGTGATGAGCACCAATCAAGTCAAGGAGGGAAAAGTTCTAGCAACAACAACAAGAAGCAGTGGAAGTGGAAATCATAGTTTGAGACACAACAATCTCCTCATAGCAAGGCAATTATTCTTCCAACAAGAAGGGAAGTAATGAAAAGAAGGACAAAAAATTTTGTGCATATTGTAAAAATCCAAATCATGATGAGCATCATTGTAAGACTAAAAGAATCGATGAGTTGGAAAACCTACTCAAGAAGAACAAAATTAAAGTGCTAGGTACTTTCAAGGATTCAACTCCAACCTCTTTAAAGGAAAAAGGGGCAAGCACTTACGACAAATACAACTACTTCATTAGAATGGATTCTCAACTCAGGTGCCTCCTATCATGTGGGTTTTTCAAAGGGAGACTTTTCTTCATTGAAGCAGTCATAGGTACCACACATCTTCGTGGGAGATAATACCAAAATGGAAGTTGAAGGAAAAGGACATGTGGAAATAGAAAATGGGGAATTTAAATATGTTTTCTATGTTCCAAATATTAGC
The DNA here is from genome assembly GCA_028749045.1 of Cupressus sempervirens. Taxonomy (NCBI): domain Eukaryota; kingdom Viridiplantae; phylum Streptophyta; class Pinopsida; order Cupressales; family Cupressaceae; genus Cupressus; species Cupressus sempervirens. The sequence continues at coordinate 142,789 of CM053785.1, forward strand.
TTTAATCTCTTATCAATTTACCAAATCACTCACCTTGGAGATGGTCACAAAGTTGAGTTCCTTCCAGATTCAATGATGGTGTGTAGTCTCGAAGATGATTCATTGGTTGCAATGGGGAAAGTCAATCATGACAAGAGGCTTTATTCCTTCTCACACTTTGTGCCTAAGTTTCCTTCTCAAGCCTTTTTGACTCACTTACATTCACAAATCGAACTATGGATTGAGTAGTTTGGTCATCTTGCCTTCTGCTATCTTTAGCAATTTTGCTCAAAATAGATGGTCAAAGGTCTACCTAACATTAACTTTTCTAAGGGTGAGTGCTCATCATGTTTAGTGGATATGCATCTCGAGAAGAAGTATGATAAAGGGAAGTCTTCAAGAGCTCTAGTGGTTCTTCAGTTGGTTCACATGGTTTTAGCAAGCCCTTTTGCAGTGACTTATGTTAGCCAAGACCTCTACATCCTTATTTTTATTGATGACTTCTCACACTTCACATGGATCTACTTCCTTCATCATAAGAATGAAGTGATTGATAAGGTTCAAGCCTTCAAGAGTCATGTTGAACACAAATCAAGGAAAGCAATCAAGGTTCTCTAGGTGGACAATGAGAACATATATGTGGACTGAAGACTTAAGGACTTTTACAAACTTGAGGGAATTGATCTTTAGAATCCACTAGCATTTAGTCTGCACAAGATAGATGTTGTAGTTATGAGGATTAGAACTCTTAAGTCCATGGAAAGTTGCATGATAAAAGCCAAGTCTCTTGATCCAACACACTCACATACTTAATAGGTCTCCTCATAATTCCCTTGATGGTAAGACTCCTTTTGAGGCATGGTGTGGTAGAAAACTAGTTGTGAGTCACTTTAGAGTCTTTAGTTGTCCAGCATGGGCAAACTTATCTTCTAGGGGATGAAAGGCACCAGCACTTAGGCCTTGTACTTTCATAGGATATGAAGAAAATGTGAAGGCATATTGACTTATGGATCCAGAGACTTGTGAGATCTTTGTGGAGAAGTATGTTCACTTTGAGGAAAGTTCACCTAGCTTATCCTCTAATCCTCTTTGCACTTCATACACTGTGGAAACTGATAGTGACACCAATGATAGTGCTTCAACAGATTCAGACACGTAGGGTTCTATCAACAGTTGCAAAAAAAGGTCACAACATCAGTATAGTCCACTTGCTTATATTGCCACAGTGAAAGGTCCAACATAGTAGTGTATATATTGTCTTCCATCTCCAGCGTTAGTTAATGACGACATGGCAAACATTACAAGTTTCTTCATGGAGTCACACACTATAGATTTAGGAGATAGCCTTGATGATTTACATCTTCTATTTGATGAAGTTGATCCTTCTATAGTTGTTGTGAGGGCTCACTCTTACCCTCATATCCATTCTCTACATGATCAATCTTCACAGGTTGGCATGATTGTAGATACTTATGAACAACAATTGGAGGAGGTCTCTTTATCAATTGGGGAGATAGTTCTAGAATAGGTTCTACCAACACTTGAGTAGGTTTCAAGGCCACCATACATCTTTAGGATTGTACCTTTTCCTTTGTTTCTTCCAAAGGGGAGGAATATCATTCTACACTCATGGACCAGCTTCTTCCTTGGAGCAGCAATCACTGGTTGGCATTTTCATTTGTGGGGGGGGGGGGGGGGGGGACTATCTTGTCTTTCTTCCTCTTCTTTCTTATGGGGGGGAATTTTTCCTCTTATGAGGTCTTGTTCTTCTCATTCTTCACTATTTTACATACTTGATGTATATCATAATGGGGAGGTCTTGATTACTCCATCCATCCATGTATCTTGTTTTTCATCTCTCTTTTTGGGGGAGGGTTTTTCCCATGAGGTTTTCTCTTTTTGTCCACTTTATGAGAGATTGCATTTCATTATGTACATGGGTACCTAACATAGCCTAGTAGTTGGGACCCATCATGCATTTCATTCTAGATTTTGTAAGCTTAAGGGCATTCCCCTAAGTTGCACTTAAGGGGGGTATTGGTGTAAATATGCATTTACTATTTACACTTACTTAAGTTTACTTAGGTTAATGCATTATTTTATTATTTTATTTTGTGAGACACTTAGAATTTTGCACACCTTTTTGGCTTGTTATGTTGACAACATAGAAGTATGCAACTCTAATTCAGCACATGGTGTCTACAACACTGGAGTTTGCATCATTCACTGAGTTGTCATTTAGACAACACAATTATTCACACTCCCTTTTTATCACATGTTGTCTACAACATAAATTTTTGTGTTACACCCTTGTAGGCTTATCCTCTCATCATTCAACTTACTTTCGTGTTGAATGGAGGACAACCCATATTTGGTGGACATGTGCCTAGTTGTATGACTTATCATGATGTTGATTCCTAGGCATTCTAGATGCATCTCAGAGGCCTTTATATACAGGCACTCCTAGTGTACTTTCATGCATATTAAATTGAATACGTTGATACTTTGATCATACTCTTTCTAGTCTACAATTGTTCTTGTGTTTGAGTTCTTAGTTCTTGGGTGAATTTTGCCCTAAGAAAAATTCTTACAAAGGTAAAGTATATGGTCAGTGACATGGAGGAAGTAGAGAAATAATTTATTACCAACATAGGGGTGATGATCACAAAGCATGGAAATGTCTAGTGGAAACTAAGGGCTAATAATAGGCAATATGAAGAGCAAACCAGCGATCTACAAGTTAATGAAAAATAGTTGCAAGGTGAAAAAGTAGATGAGTATGAAAATTAGGCAGTGAAAAAAAGGTGATTGAGAAACTTGGAATTGTTGGAAGGATTTTATAAAAATAATATGCCATGTAATTAAGATTAAAAAAAATAATTGGTATTATTAAACTCAAATAGTTTGATGTAGGACAATTTTAGAAAGTGAAGATAATAGTTATTTTGAAAAAGAACTTAGGCAAATAGTTTGAGAACTCATATTTCAAACTTGCAAATATCATGATTTAAGGTTGGGAGTTCTATTTGCAAAGATTATTTTTATTTTAAGTGCAACTTTTAGATCAATGTTATGAAGCTCAAATTATATACGTGGGGTAGACAAGAGAATGAGCTCAAACAACATATGTTTCCTAATGAGCTATTTTTTATTGAGAAACTATTGTCTCTATGCAATTGATTCAGATAATGTGTCTTAACTGATAAGTAGAATATTTTTCCATAGCAAGTCAAATTATGATATTGCTATCAAGAATCAAGTGTGTAGTTTTTGAGTCAAACAGACTAATCCATGTTTCATAAAGAACCTATGAATGGAACAATTAGCACTCATTGCATCTAGGTGATTCTCACAAAGGTTTGGGACTTCCTAAGAGGTCACCCATTCCAATACCACTCTAGCTTAAGTGTGCTTGAACATGGAGGTTCAAGCAATGTGGACTTAACCTTGGAGGAAACTTTGTGGTTATGTGTGCTTGAGCTGGTGTAGCACTAGGATAGGTGACTGTGCTAGAAGTTCTAGTGCTTCAACTCTGTGAGCATCACCTAGATGTAATTAGTGTTAAAAATTTCATTCATTCTCATAAGAGATAGGTTCTTGTGAACCACTACTAAAGAATCATGTGTGTGAGTTTGACTCAAAAACTACATAGTCAAATCATGATATCAATATCACAATATGCTTTAAGTTACATGGTTGATTGTGCTCTTTAATTCATGGTCGTTGTATGTTTTTGCATCAAACACTATGCTCATAGACAAACCCATGGTCAAATGATGCATCCATTTTTTAGTACTACAAATTCTATAATTTTCAGAAAAAGACATTTTAATCCTAAGACATTATTTAGAAGTTGGTCGAGTATTGACTTCTTTTTATAAATCAATACTCCTCAATGGACTCTTTCAAATAGACTTGGAAAAATAGCTTGCATCTATTACTCAACACTGCAAACATGTATACCACCAAATTTATTAGCCTCAGGCACAACATTCCCTATTTTTTTAATAGAACAAACATACCACATATACCAGAGCTCTAAGGGTCAACAATAATCTTGAGTAGTGTCATTATGGTGAAATTGAATTAAGATTAATTTAATCAACATGAAAAAAATTTAATCAAACTTCATACCTTCACTCATATGCCTGAATAGGCTTAAGAAACAATAAAAATAAAAAATGCTGAAAATCATAACTTCAAAATGTTCTTAAATTTAATCAAAAATCATAACTTCAAAATGTTCTTAAATTTATTTTTAACTCCAACATCATATCTTCACTAATATGCTATGGGCGATATTGTGTCCCACATTTACTAAATCAGCTTTGCTAAAAACACAAATAATAAACACCATGACTAGAGTAAGTCTTAAAAATACTTCATTACTTTAATGATTCATTAGGTTCCATTCTAGTGGAAATAATAGAATTTTTTTTTACAACAGCAAAGGCTAAGGTTCAAATTCAATTTAAGAGCCTTTCATGTCGATATGGCTTGTAGATGTACCTCGGGGATTGGTTTTCAACCACTACTCAACAGATTGGTTTTCTTCCAACTCAACTTGTAAAAGACATGGGCAAACAATCAATACTCAATCAATTCTTATTGTCACTGCATTGAATGATTTAATTTTTTGGTTTTGCATTGGTAAGGCAATACAATCAAATCCATCAAATCCATCAATTTGTGAGGCTTGGAAAAGATGTGGGTAGGCAAGAATAGTATTAAGAGAAAACAAAGAGGTAATAATCTATATTTTTTATATTTTTGAACCAACTTGTCTCTTAGCTATACCATAGCAATGTCATTGCTCAATTTAATTTTTAATACTGAATACGAAAGTTTTGGGTCCTTTATGGAGAGATTGAAAATGGAATAATATGATGCCCTCTTAGTGCCATGTGACTACAACTAAAAGCCTATAAAAAAAGTTTCAACACAAGTGTCCCATCTTCTTGAATTGAACAATGATTTCGGTACTCAAGATTGAGGATTGATGGTTGGTTAGGCGTGAATGTTTTGAGATGAATTCAGTTTAAAATTGAGTAAGAAAGGGCTCACTAATGTGATGTCTATTACAACAAGAAATAGTTGATGTTTCTCCATGCTTCTTGTATAGCAAACAAATTACTCAATTCTTTTGGATAGCAATGGGATGACAAATTTATAACTAGTGGAGATTCTATTGCTCACTTCTATTTGGAGAGAATCCTCAATAGCAAAACATTTTATAAGTAATCAGTTTTGATCATCAACTAAATTGTAAAATTTTTGAGTGGCTTCCTATTTTTTTGGTTGAAACAAGATAAGTTATTTATATTCATATTGCTCAAGTATTCACTAGATGACTCAAATATCTACCTACAATCTCTAGCATCTCATTAACATAGGCCAAAATGAGCTTCTACATATCAAAAGCAGGGATGGATATGTCATAGATATTACTCAAAATTCATATGTACAAAACAAGTTCATGCCTAGACAAAACCTTCTTGTGGCCATTTTTTGATTTATGAAAATAATATTTGAAGAGCTTAACTGTGAAAGAAAAAAAAGCATTGATGACAGCAAAGCTAACATCTTCACTATGACTGAAATAAATAAAAAACATTTGTAAGAAGATAACAGATGGACCTTAGCTCCAATTAGTTGGTCCAAAAAAATCTTCTCTTCACTTTTTTTCTTCATAAAAATGCATGTTTTCTAGGCTTTGTCATTGGTAACAAGGTTTGTCCTCTAGGCAATGAATTTGCCCAATTATGTCTTAGTTGTACCTAGAATAAACCTACAATGCTGGGAATATATTTTGGCATACCCAGTAGGGGCCAGAAATAGGCAAAGGCTATAACATGGGCCATTGTAAATTCTTAGTATCATTGAACATTATTCCAATTGCTTTCTCCTGGGTGGGTGTGTTCTTGTTTGTCTTAAATAATGTTTTTCAATGAGGCTTAATTCATTCATGATCCTATTTTTAGCTTCCCACTCTAATAATTTGCTCCTTAATTTACCAATATACCTACTTTATTAACCTTTCTAAAATTATTTAATACCTATTCCTTGCAATTTGCTATTTTGTTTTTTCCCTTAGTCTTTTGAATGGAAGTGATTTGAAAAACATTGTTGTTCATAGTAAACATGCTCTTGGCCCTAGACACTTTGTTGTTCTTTTTGGAGGTTGACCTAAGCTATGGGACCTTTCAAGTTCAAACCCTACTTTCTAACAAAGCCATAGCTCTAAGTTAAGATTACTAGAGCTTTCAACTAGATTGCCACTTTATTTGACAAGGGGAAAACATTAATTGAACCTTAGGTGTGAAAAGGAAAGCAACTTTTACAAACTTAACTTATAAACAGCCAAAAAGAAGAGTAAATATGATTCATTTCTATTGACTTCTTCCTTGTGTTGAATGATGTCCAGATTGTAGACTAGATAGAATCTCAAAGGGAACTCTCTAAAGTTTGGAGATTCAATTTCATCAATGTGGCCTCCAATGAAAAGAGGAGGGGATTATCAGTAGATTGGAGGAGAAACACAAGTTTGACATTGTAATTCCAAAATTCTAAATGAAAATAGGGCACAGGCCATGTACCACTTTTTATGATAGAAACTAAAGTTGTGGGATTGGGAAGGCTACCCTCTCAACTAATGGGATAGACCCTTCATTCCTTTATTGCTACTATGTTTCATCCACATGCCCTGGATCTCTACAAAAAGGGTCACTACGAATCTTTCCCTTTATATACTACACAAAAATAAAAATAAAATGAAGGGAGGGGGAAAGTGTTGGACTTAATGACATAGATTTTTGCCAATTTAGTGAAATGAGAACAATACTACAATATTGGCACCGTGGACCTAAAACTTTGAACTAATGATATTAGATACTTGATCATTGTTTTGCCACGAAAATTGATTTTAAGGATGAACCTTTCCTCACAAAACATATACAAAACATAAAAGTGATAAATCTAATATTATTGTTTTGTTAGAGTATCTTCTAAATCTGTGATACTACATAGTATAGTTGACTTATGTCCTTGCTCCTCACATTTCTATGTCTGGTTGCAAGAGTTGAAAGAGCAGTGTGATGCAAAAAGGTAGATAGTAGTTTATTTATTCTTTATTTCTCCCCCTATTATGTTAAGTGATACTATTAGAGAAATACATTTTTATGAGTATATTATCAATTTCAAACAAGCATACAAGCATATGTGAGCAGAGAGAACAAAAGGAAAATATTAACCTCTAAACAACTTCAGTTTTTAATAGTCAATATTGTAGGAAGCAAACATTATTTTTGTAAATTTTTTAAGTTTTGTGAAGAAGGAACCATTCCTTCCAATCTTAGGCCTCAAAGATTCATGCAATGATACCCAAATTGAGTTAATAGTAGAGCTTCTAAATATTTTAATAGTTAAATGCAACTTAAGAGATTTTACCAATAAATATAGGATAATAATTTCACTTTTGAATCTCCAAAAATATAAATATAAAATTGGTATGAATTGTTCATTTTATGTGTAAGTAGAGCACTCCACAATCTGAATCAAAATCTTGAAGACTGTTGATACAACTAAAGCTTTATATGTTTTTAGTTTTATCATCTTGAATATGAAATTTGGTTGATGCATAGCATACACTTTCTTTCTTTTGAAATCATTTGAAATGAGGGTTTTTTGGGCTAGCACCAAAGGCTGATAGTATGGTTAAATGTGTGACCAAAGTCTGACAGTATGGTCAAATTTTCATCTAGGGCATTGGATGGACAACACATTGATCATTTGCCTATTTTCTTGTCTATATATGGCAACTTACCATAATCCATAATATATAAAAGAATAATCTATAATCCATAGACAAATCCAAATCTCCCATGAGTTTGTTGGAAATGATTGAAAAAGCTCATGAATGAAGAGTAATGGAACTGGTAAAGAATGTTTTCAATCATTGTTTTGTCATTGATGTCAAACTTGCTACTTGCAGGAATGAAAATTGCTTTAGTGATCCAAATACTATAAGTTGGTTGATTGACAAGGAGGTGGCAATCAATAAGATGTAACTAGAGTACCTAGAGAAAGGTTGAAGTTATGATGTTGTAATGAAGTATAAGGATCAGCTAAGCCATTGATGAAATAGTGTATTGATGGGATACTCTAAGACACAAAGGATGGACACACCAAGACATATCAAAGATGTAAGGATTAACTAAATCCTAGTTAGTGCCAAGTAAAGATCAAGAGCCAAGTAAAGATCAAGTGTCAAGTGAAGATCAAGTGCCGAGTAAAGATCAAGTGTCGAGTGATCTTCAGGTGTCGAGAGATCTTCAGGTGTTGAGCAGTCTTCAGGTGCCGAGCAAGAAATAGGTGTCGAGCAAGAAACAGGTGTCGAGTAAAGATACAGGTGTCGAGCAAGATACAAGTGCCGAGTAACATAGAAGAAGCTGAGCATCAGTAAAACAATAATGTTGAGTTGCTACATTATTTTGAAAATCGAAGATTCACCAGATATGAGCCGACATGGTTGTTATCTAGAATTTTGTGAATCAGATAGAAGATAAGAATAATGAGCTGGTGGCATAGAACACTATGTAAAATGTTTTTGATGAATATAATTGGACTCTAGACAAAGTTTCTAGATAAGAGCAAGATATGGGATAGATACATTGTATCTTACCTAATCTATTGAAATACTAAAATTGGAGAGGAAGAATTGAGCAGGAAAGGTATTCCAGATTTCTATTTAAGGAGTCATAAGGTCATGAAGCAAAAAAGAGGTGGTCGGGCATGAAGTGCTAAAGAAGGTGCTAAGGTGGAAGAGAGCACAGATACTCTGCTTCGATAGGTGACCATAGATGTGATTGCATTGGTATGATGAGTAAAAAGACTCAAGGTGACGAAGCTTGAGATGACAAGTTTACAAAGCTGAATTGATTAAAGCCAAGAAAAGGATTGAACTGAAGTGTGACCTGTAATCTGCAAGATATGTTGTAAGTTGTATCAGATCCAAAGCCATTATTGTTACTCTCTAGCAATTGTAACACTTAGAATAAATTCTATGGACTTAGGTTGGTTTAATAGCCATGTGGTAAATCTTTTAACAAGGTGACATTCCAAGTGAATGTTCCAAAGTCCTTTAACCAGGCCCATTCCTAACAGTATGGTGAAATCCTCTAACAAGGTCACATTTAACAATGTATTGTAGCCTTTAACAGGGAAGGTCTTTAACAGGGCAAGTCTTTAACAGGGCAGACCATCAAAAGTGGTTGAAATCAATTGTGCAGTTATTTTGTGGGTATCATCCCCACTCTAGTTTTACCTTCTTATTCCTGGAGGGTTTCTGGGTTATCAAATTCTTAGTGTTATGGTGTGATGCATGTTTAATTTTTATAGTTGTTTAATGTCCAATTGCATGCATGATCATTTCAGTTATGTACCATTAAGGATTTGTAGAAAAAGTATTATTAGGGGATTTGGACCTTGAATAACTAATTCAGTCCCCCCTCTTAGTTATTCTAAAGAATTATAACAGAGTCATGTAGATTAACAATGCCAAACAACAATATCCAAGGTGTTCTTTCAGCTTTGTGAGAAAATTTGGTTGAAGATTTTCAAATATTGAGATTTTTGAATGCTTGAGATTATGTCAAGAGCCTAGACTTTCAAAGCCCACCAGTTATATGAAATTCAATCATATAGTTTTGAGTTAGAAAATAGAGTTTGATATTGAGTTTAATTTAATTATGGCTTGGATAAAATAGATTTTCTTTTCCATGAATGACTTATGGACATTAAAAATCTTGAGAAATTATTTAAATAGTTTAACTCCAAATCCAGGTACCAAGGAGAAGAAGCAAGAATTGAAGCTTGGGTAAATCTCTAGAGTGTTAAAGCTGAATTTGAAGGTAAAATTGTGCATTCTTTTTCCAATTAATATATGTCCCTCAAATTCTAAGCATTATTTTTTCATGGTTTCCATAGTTTTAGGCATATGTGCCCACTTCCACAAAGATAACAATGACTACCTATGCCCATGTACATTGACATCAGTGCAGGTGGAATAAGGAATAAAAGAACCATACTGTGTTATGTTCTTTTCTCAATATAGAAATTCACATTAACATCCATTTTTCACTTAAACAAGAGGAGTGAATGGAGATCAGCAACAAAACCACAACATGCAGAGCAACTCCCAAAGATTGCAGAGCATGCAGAGAATGAAGAGGAAAGGGACCTATTCCTTGTATACTCTTCCAACCTGAAATGGCCACTTCTCATCTTGTAGATCTTATGTAATGGTTTGGTATGTAGAGTGTAATGATAATGTTAAAGTTGACTAGATTTATTGTAGATTTGAATATGTATCTCTTTTCAATTTTCTTGAATAATAATCTTACTAATTTATTGTTTCTCTTGTAGATTATAATCAGAATAAGATCAGTATTATACTTCACAATATTGAAATGAGTATTAAACAATAATGTTGAGTTTTAATTATTGTATTAAGAAAATTGAATATGGATAGAGATCAAAGTCTAGAATGGCTCTGCACTATTGTTTTCTGTAATTGCCTTCTACATCGATTGGGAAAGTTGTGTGTGTGTATGTGTGTGTGTGTGTGTGTGTGTGTGTGTGTGTGTGTGTGTGTGTGTGTGTGTGTGTGTGTGTGTGTGTGTGTGTGTGTGTGTGTGTGTGTGTGTGTGTGTGCGTGCACATTAGGGACCTACCAATGAATAGACATGTCTCCACTTGGGTGGAGACATGTCTGTTCATTGATATATCTCTCGACAAATAACAATTGTTTGTTATCTTCACAACACTAATTTAAATCAGCAGTAATATATATGAAATTAATGCAGATTATCATTAGTAATGTGTACATATATAATCAAACTCAGGTCTGACTATGTTATTTATAACATTTTCTCATATATCTATTGGGTATTGATACACATAAGAGGCAATAGAAATTGATTAAAAGAGATCGATGATTTAGATTTATACTTGAAAATCATAATCAGATTATCATGGATGATAAGAAATTATTGTAATTAGTATAATGATTTTGTATTTAATATGTATATATATGCATCAATATACATAATGTATTTAATATGTATATATATGCATCAATATACATAATGTATATTGATGTATATACATGCATATAATCTATAAATTATTGTATTAATTTTATCATCCATTGTTTATCTAACTAAAGCTATTATTTTAATAGATAATTTAAAATTCATTAGGATATTTCAAATATTGCTTAACTTTACAGGTTGCATTTACAAAAAAATTTGTTTTTGCAAATTGGATGTACACAACCAAGGCGAGTTGCAACCATGAGTGTAGTTATTCGAGTGGCAAAAGAAATGGGTGTTAAACTAGGCTATGAGGTGGTTTCTTAATCTTTTGCAACTACTATTTGATGTGCTTACTAATAGAATGAGGATGATGTTTTTTAACATCCTCAATAGCCTAGCTAAAAGAGCATTATCTATAATATTTTGTGCATTCCATCATTTTTTGGTTTGATATGTTTAGTGTGCATTATTTTATAGGTTGGTTATGTAATTCAGTTTGAAAACTACACATTTGAAAAAGCAATTCTTAAATACATGACTAATGCGATGCTACTCCAGGAATTCTTGGGTGAACCTGACCTAGCAAGCTATAGGTTTTTTTAGAATGTGAAGGAATGCTATATTTCACATACTTTTTTCAATTGGTCACATATTTGTTTGTCCAAATATTGGCAAAAATAATGTCTTTTTCAACTGCATGTTATATTTTACAGTCTTATGATGGTTGATGAGGCTCATGAGAGAATTGTTTTCATAGATGTATTATTTGGGCTAGTCAAGGTATTGTCTTTTTGGTGTGTGTAAACCTTTATTTTCTTTTTATGTTTGTTCATGGTCGGTGTTGAACAATAGTCTTACTTTCTAATACCCCTCCACTTCCTCCTCTCTCTCTCTCTCTCTCTCTCTCTCTCTCTCTCTCTCTCTCTCTCTCTCTCTCACACACACACACACACACACACACACACACACACACACACACACACACCTACCTAATGCTTTATGCACTTGAGAAGCTTTATGCTCTTGGTGCCCTAAATGACAAGTGTAAGTTAAAACAATTAGGATGACAGATGGTAGAGTTCCCCTTGGATCCTATGCTATCCAAAATGATAGTCTAGTCAGATAAATATAAATGTTCAAAAGAGATCATCACAAGTGCTACCATGTTGTCAGTGGGAAGCTCAATATTTTATCATCCAAAGGAAAAGCTTAGATATGGATTCACATCTATAACAAACTATCTGATCCAACTTGGAAAGTGAAGAATGACAAAATACTAAGGATATTTATGTAGAATTTCATAGAACAATGAAAAAGAGATCTTTCCTATAATTATTGTTATTAGCAAATGCCAAGTAAAATTCATAGTTCTGGAAACATTTTATTTTAGATTTACTCATAGCTAAATGCTATAGGTCATCTTACAGAGAAAAGAAAATAGACATCCATAGTCAACACACACAACAAGGCATATGCTATATTTTAATGAAATTTTGTTACCTCTTTTCTATATAAATGTTATTCCCTATTCATTTTTAGTAAACTTCAAAAGTAGTTGTTCTAGTGTTGAAGTTCTTGTGGGATAAAATGCATAATTTTCATATAGTGGTGTTCAGTTTAGGATACTTTTCTTCTCCAAACTTGTGTATTGTATTGTACTGTACTTTGAAAACTGACTATCATGAATATGAAATTCCTTTGTTACTTTGATTATATAATATATCATTATTCACAATTGAAAATTTTTTTGTCAACTTTGGCAATATCAAGAGTGCATAATGAGGCATATTACACTTCAATAGTTCTACTTTTGCTTACATTCTTGGATGTTTTCATTCCAAAGAATACATGTCCATGCTATATGTTTATGTTCTTTGTTCCATGTTTTATCAAGCAATTTTTTTCTTATCCAAGCCATTTAATTTGCAACCTTTTAAATCTCTGCAAATATAAAGTTGGAGCACAAAATTTTTCTTCTCAGAGGTATCCTCTAATTGTAAAGCATCCTCGAAGATTTTTTCTTCTCAAAGGTGTCCTCTAATTATAAAGTATGGATGAATCAAAGCTAGCAAAAATTTAAAAAAATTGATGAATGTATTGGTTGAAATTGTGACCAATGTGCAGGTTGGTCAGAATTTTGATGAGAAAAATTACCACGAATTGCTTGGTCAATATTTTGACCAACTTGGGTCAAAATTTTGACCAAAATTCATCAAAAATTGAGTTCAAATTTACTAGTGTGTGCATTTTCAATGAAGGATTTGGAGGCAGCAAAAAAAATCCTTGGTATGAAGATTTGTAGAGATAGGAAGAAAAAGAAATTGACATTATTGCAGGCTGATTATATTGAGAAGGTATTGCAACATTTCTCTATGGAGAATGCTAAAGTTGTCTGTACACCTTAACATGGTCATTTGAAGTTTACTAAGGAGATGTGTCCAAAGACATAAGAAGAGCAGGATGAGATGTCCATGTTACCTTATGCTTTAGTTGTAGGAAGCTTGATGTATGATATGGTATGTACATGACCAGATATTGCACATGCAGTGGGAGTTGTTAGTAGGTATATGAGTCATCCAGGAATTGAGCATTGGAAAAGCAGTAAAATGGATTCTTAGATATCTGAGAGAAACATTTAGCAAGTCTTTACACTTTGGGGGATCTACTACTAATTTATAGGGATACATTGACTCAAATTTGGTAGGGGATATTGATACCAAGCAGAGTACTGCAAGTTACGTATTTACTATTGGTGGGGTAGCCGTGAGCTAGGTTTCTAGGTTACAAAAGGTTAATTCTTTATCCACTATAAAGACAGAGTATGTTACTACTACAAAGGCAGGCAAGGAGATGATATGACTTTAGTTCTTCCTAGATGAATTGGGACACCCTTAGAAGGAAAATTATTTTTTTACAAATAGTCAGAGTGTCATTCATCTTGCAAAGAATTCAGCTCTACTTTCAAAGATAAAACACATATAGTTGCAGTACCATTTCATTCAGTCAATTTTGGATGATGGACAATTAAAGCTAGAAAGATACATACAAATGACAATCCAATATATATGTTTACAAAGGTAGTGATAAGGGAGAAGCCAAATTCCTCTTCAGCTTTGGTTGGTCTTCTTGACTGAATAGCATAAAAGAACAACAATGTTGAGGCTAGTTTGATATATTCTAGTGGGAGCTATAGGTTTAGCAATGCTATGATTAGTCTCCAAGTGGGAGATTGTTGTGATATGGAGCCTAATCAAGCTTGGAGATTTATTTGAAATAGTTTTCTCCCCATATTGTTTCTACGAGGGTTTAGGGGAAATGCCCCCAAGATGGGGTCAAGGCACAGTGCCCCTGCAGGGTCCTAGGGCAGCACATTAAGTGCACTTCCTATCACAGTACAGGGTGGGGTCGTGGGGCAACGCCCCTGTGGGGGTTTTCAGGGTAGCACCCCTTAAGCCAAAGATGCCCTTATTTTGTAAAAGGTGTTGACTACTATTTTTCTATTATTTTAGCCCTGATTTTGTAAGTAGCAAAAGCTTGTATAAAAAGGCTTAGGGTTAGGGATTTCATAATGTAATGGTGATATTATAGCTTCTTGTAGCAGTATTGAGCTGTAAGGGATTGCATATTGTAATCACTAGATAATATTAATATTGGACTTGTTGTTGGTGGATGTAGCCCAAGGATTGGGTGAACCACGTTAAATCTTGGTGTCTTGTGTTCTCTTTTATGTGATCTACTATTTTCTAGTATTGGTTATATTTGCGTGTAACTGTTGTTTATGTCTAATGTTAATCCTAACATTTGACCCATTTCATTGATTACCCTATGTCCCTAGGGGTCCTAGGACCCCTTTGGACATATGTCGTAATGTAATGAATTGAATAGGGTTGTAGGTTAGTTGAACTATTGCATTGATTATTCTACATCCCTAGGGTCCTAGGACGTTGAGGGACACATGTCATGATGCAATTGGTTGAATGGGGTCTAGACTAGCTAACAACCCCATTTGACCGATTGCATCAATTACACTATGTCCCTAGGGGTCCTAGGACCTCAAGAGACACATATCATGATGTAAAGGGTCGAATGGGGTCTAGGCTAGCCTACGACCTCATTCAACCCATTGCATTGATTATCCTATGTTCCAAGGGACACATGTCATGATGCAATGGGTCAAATGAGGTCATAGGCTAGCCTACAACCCCATTCAACCCATTTAATTGATTACCCTATGTCCCTAGGGATCCTAGAACCCCAGGTACACATGTTGTAATGTTATGGTTTGAATGGGGTTGTAGCTAGCCTACAACCCCATTCAACCCATTCAATTGATTACCCTATGTGCCTAGGGGTCTTGGTACCCTAGGGACACATGTCAAAATGAAATGGCTTGAACGAGGTCATAGTTAGCCTACAACCCCATTCAAACCATATGATCAATTACCCTATGTCCCTAGGGGTCCTAGGGATGACCCCCAAGGACACATATCATGATGCAATGGTTTTAATGGGATCGCAAGCTAGCCTACAGCCCCATTCAACCCATTTCATTGATTACCCTATGTCCCTAGGGATCCTGGGACCCCCAAGGACACATGTTGCAATGCAATGGGTCAAATGGGGTCATAGGCTAGCCCACCACCCCGTTTGACCCATTGCATCAATTACCCTAAGTCCCTAGGTATCTTAGGACCCCTAGGGACACATGTCATGATGTAATGGGTCAAATGGGGTCATAGGCTAGCCTATGACCCCATTCAACCCATTGCAGCGACTACATTACTATATAATAATTTTTATTTCATTTTAATGCTAATACTAATTATAATATATGACTATACATTATATTATAATAATATATTACTATATTATATTCTAATAATAATACTAATACTAATAATAATATATTACTATATTATATAATAATAATTTATTTTATATACTAATATATAATAATATATAATAGTCGTTGATTTCCCAATTGATTTCCCTCCAAATTTTTGGTGATGATTTTGGGTACCCGATATTATATTGGGCATTTGATCTGAACTCAAATACCCAATATGGGATTAGGTACCTGAATTGTTTTACTGGCAGAATTTTCCCAAAATATTCTATCACTGCAAACTCGAGAATCACGTGTTTTTTTTGTCATTTTCGTGGGTTTGGAGAAAAAAAATTGTTTGGGCCCATTCAATTGAAAAGGTTGCTACAAGATTTGATTAGGTGTCTAGTATTGTTGTTTGAATGGGGAGCAATAGTCATTAAAAGGCTAAACTCAAAAGGAAGGTATCAAATGAAGATATTGCAACATATAGGGAAAGAGATAGGTTAAATCACTAAAGGAAGAGACAAGGTATGTTAAATGTGAATCAAGTTGATGATGTACTAATTGAAGGTGAAATCATAGAGTCAGAAAATGAATATGCTTATTTGGAAAATAAAAATGTACCAATTGATAATGATAGTGTTGAGATTGAAAATTTGGAGGATGAAAATTTACCAGTTCATAATGTAAATGCCATGATTGCCCACTTTGAAGATGAAAATTCATAGAAACATTACATATCTCCTAATTATAACCAAAATGAAGGTCCTAAAACACTAAAAAGGATAATTTAAATTGATGAAATGATTATTACTAATTTGTAAGGGAAAAATCACAAAGAACCATTCAGTTATGGACTTCAAGGCTATAAAAGATGTTTTTTGTCAACAAGAAAGTGGTGGAGCAATGTCAAGTTTTTATGTACTTATTAGAGATGCAAAAGATGAGACTTGTGCTTTCCAAATTGAAGATTTGTGTCAGTAAGAAAATGGAAAGAAATGCCATCATTGTCAAGAATCTTTTTAGTGCTCTCAATAGCATTGGGAAAAATAGTAGGGAGAAGGATAAGAGAGCTACTGGAAGGGTTATTGCAACCTCTTTGGTAAGTCATCATTTCAAAAAGGATAGATATATGAGACAAACTTGTATTGACTTGAACCTAAATCAAATTTCTTTGAGAAAAACTTGTTAAAATTGTTCTTCACAAATTATTGCATTTGAATTGAATATAACAAACATGATCAAAATGAATGATATGTTGGAAATATGTCCAATCAATCAAATAAGGTAAGTAACTTGGTTGTCATTTATGGCAACATATTTGTTTTGCAGATTAGTCATGTTCATTGGTGAAGGAAAATTATACAAGTATCAAACAACATCATAGCAGCATGATAGATTTGATGATAGCAGAATATTCCCTTGGAACATTCTCTTGTATAGTTAACCAGAGATGTATGACATCATACTGATGATGTATACTAGTGTGCATGTCTGTACAATCAACTGAGTCTAAGTTATGAAGGAATTTGTAATGCAATAATGATACAACGTAGAACAGAGCATATCAGTAGAATGTGTTAAATGACTTGATTTATTATTTTAAATTACCACTTCTTACTGATCTGACTCTAATGATGTTATGTGAACTGACTAAGGAAGAATTTACCAATATGTTTGGTATAAGTAAAGAACTTCATTTTTGAAGTTAGTGTGAAGAGAATTGAACAAGTGATAAAGATATGATCAATGATTGTGAACTTGATATGATCTTGTGAAATGCAAGTAACAAGTGAATGTGATATTATGATATATATTGCAAAGCATTGTTATGCAAGATATGATGGAAATTGATATGTGTGTAGTCGCTCTTGTATGAAGAATTTTTAGTCAGAATATTTGTGAAGCACAAGTAGTATCTCAGAATTGTATGTATACTTATTTCCTAAAGATCTTATTGTATAGTTGCATGTTATGGAAGTGGGCTCTTCTTGCACACATTTGTATATGATCTACCAACTCCTAATAGGGTTGAGGCTTCTAACAAGGCCTAGTCTCCTAACAGGGACTCGAGACACTATACATTCTTCATAGACTCCTAACAAGGTCAATATTCTTTACTGGATTCTTTATATAGTGAATCATCTAGTGGGTTTCATCCCCACTAGGGTTTTCCCTTAGCTAGGGTTTCCCTAGTTAACGAAATATGGTGCTATGATCTCTCTTAGTGTATGGTTGTTTATACTATTCATCATTATTGGTTTACTTTCTTATGCATGTGGCAAAGTAATTAATAATATCTAGTAGTGGAAAAAAATATTGAAAATACTAATTCACCTCCCCCCCTCTCAGTATTATCTATTTATAACAATTAATATCAAAGCTTGGTTATTTAGAAGAAGCTTAATAGCTTGAATAAGATCCCTATGGATATGGAATAGTTGAAGAAGAATCTTGAAGAAGCACTTGAACAGATTGATCTTCATACTGATGAAAGAGATGGCCTTAAAGATAGATACAAGGATGCAAAAGCCTACATTGGTGAATTAAAGGACAAAATAGATGACCTGAAGCAAAAAGCACCTAATAATTAAACTAGTGATGATGACATTGAAGATCTAAAGAAAGAAAATGAGATCCTAAGACATGAGTTAAAGATAGTTGAACTTAAGCTAAGTCTTTACACTAGTACATTTGGACCCAATTTTTGACCAAGGCTCGTCACTATTTTTCTTGTCAAAATTTTGACCAAATTGCAAGTTGGTCAAAATTTTGACGAATACCAACCTAAAATTTATTCATAAAATTTTTGACCAACCTACAATTTGGTTAAACAAAAATAGCAACAAACCTTGCTCAATATTTGACCAAAATTGGTCAAAAATTGGGTCCAAATTTACTAGTGTTAGAAAAATAGAGGAAAGAATGACTCTAAAATTAAAGCTAAAAATGTAGATCTAAGATCTCAATTAAGCAAGGTAACATCTAAATTGGAATCTATTAAGATAGAGTGCAAAATTAGAAAATACAACACCATTGTCAAAGGTGAGCTGGTACAAACCAAACAACAACTTGAGAAATTATATACCAATAGTGATAAGTGTTGGAATTCTTTTAAAATAACTAAGAGGGGGGCATGTATTAGTTATTCAAGGTCCAAATGTACAAATAAAACTTTTCACAATTCAGTGAACCCATAAAACTTTTTAAACCATGGATGCATTCATTGTGTGTTAACTAAAACTAATATGTTATTGAACTAAAGCAACTTGCAAAAATGTAAAGCATCAAACACAACATATCCATCAGTACATTTGACAAAATGATTTAACGTAGAAACCCAATTTGGTAAAAACCACTAGTAACATGCTACTCCTTTTTCACTCTTCTAAAGTGATGTCGTGTTAAAGGCCAACCATGTTAAAGGTTTATACACACTGTTAAATGTGACCCCATTAAGGAATTTCAATCACCCTGTTAAAAGTGAGCCTTGTTAGAGTACTTTAGTCCATTCACTTGGAATGCCACCCTATTAAAGGATTTTCCAACGACTGTTAAGTCAACCTTACTCCAAAGGATTTACCCTAGGCTGATACAATTGTTAGAAAGTAACAATAGAGCTTTGATCTGATACAACTTAGATTATAGATCACAATTTAGTCCTCAACTTTGCTTGGCTTCCAATATTTGTAGCTCTGATAGTTCTTAGAATGCCATTGCAAACTTCTTCTCTTGGGTCACTTGAAGAAGCAAACCCCTTTCCTTCTCCTTATCAGATTTTTGCATCGAAACTCTCTAACCTCTCTATTTCATGACCAAACACCCCTACATATAGGAAATTAGAACACTTGTCCCGCTCATTATCCATCACCAAAATTAGGGTTTTTTATGGATTAGGTAGGATATAATGTATCTACCCCATTTCTTATCTTCTCTAGAAACTTCTCCTAGAATCCATTTGAATTCACCTCCAAAATAGTTTACATAAGATTTTGTGCCACTAGCTCCTCAATCTTATCTTCCTCCTGATTCACAAGTTCCAAGAAAAAAAAATTGTTGGCTTTTATTTGGTGAATCTTCGATCTTTTCATAATGTAGCAGCTCAGCATTATCAATTTATTGATGCTCAACACATACTATGTTACTCAGCATCTACTGTAAAATGACTCGGCATCAACTAGATTTTTCTAGTGCTTTGCATCAACTAAATTTTACTTGATATCTACTAACTTGCTCGGCATCCACTAGAATTTTTTTTCACTCGGCTCCAACTAACTTTTTTCTTGGCTTGCACTAACTTTTCTCGACGTCTATTATCAACTTGGTCAAGCTTGGCAAATGAACTTTGTTTAACTTTATTCTTCTAAACTTTCTAAGTGTAGCCAAGCATTTTGTAGCCTTAAGTAGATCATCAATATATTATGTTATCACTATTTTAACTAATTCTTGCACTTCAATACATAATCATAACCCAAACTTTCCTTTAGGTACTTTTGTTACATCTTGTTGATCAAATCCACCTCATCAATCAACTAAGTGATAGTGCTTGAAACATATAAGCAATTGTCTTACCAACATGTAGCAGGTTTGACATCAATGACAAAACAATGATTTAAACACACAGTCTTCTTCAACAATCTTTCCACTCAAATTATCTTTTCAATCATATGTCAACAATCTCCCTCTTTGGCATTGATGGAAAACCAAACAGATCAACTAGTCAAGCAAATGATGAACATCTTGTACCACCAAACTAACTAGGTTAAAATAGTAAGCCAATACCAAAAAGAAAACTTGTGACTAAAATTGTTCCCTCTATCAAAAAATCCTTCTTCTGATTAGGTTACAAAATATAACTCCCTCTAAGTTCCTTCTTTTCTAATCCTCTTTTGTCATGGATCAATAGAATATCAAAATATCTCCCTCTTTTTGTTCTGATCCTTCCTCTAATTTCTTTCTGCTTTCTCCCTCTTTCTTTCTTACCAAATCGATCAGTTTAATCTACATTCTCCTTTGATTAGTTTAATGTACGTTCTCCCTCTTTTACAACAATGCCAAAGACATATACTCAATACTTGATATCTTTGTTAAATGCAGATATAGGCTTTTGTAGGTTCTTCAATTTTCTCTCTCTATCACCTTGCTTGTGACTAATTTGTAATTCCAGTCTTGTGATTACTTTAGGAAATTCCTAAAGTAAGATCCATTGCATCAATTTGTATGAAATGAGTGTCATCTTGTTTGATGCAGGGCACTCCCTCTATCTTTTACATAACCTTTGATAGGGGTATCAACCCTAGTTTGCCTCTTAGATACTCATAAGCATCCTTAGGTAATGCTTTTGTGAAGATATCAACAATTTTCTCCTTTGTGTTAATATATTCCATCTTCACCTCTTTATCTTGAACCAATTCCCTTACATAATGATACTTTATTGCAATGTGCTTTGTCTTTGTATGCATTACAAGATTCTTTGATATATTGATAGCACTTGTATTATCACAATAAAGTGTCACTGGTTCTGTAATTTCTTCCTTCATTCCCTTAAGTAGTTGTTT
Organism: Cupressus sempervirens; assembly: GCA_028749045.1. NCBI lineage: Eukaryota > Viridiplantae > Streptophyta > Pinopsida > Cupressales > Cupressaceae > Cupressus > Cupressus sempervirens. The sequence continues at coordinate 164,247 of CM053785.1, forward strand.
GATCCATACAATGTTTGTGCAATTAATAGCAACAACAACATACTCTACTTCAACAATAGATTGGGAAGTATAGCTCTACTTCTTTCTAGTCCATGTAACAAGTCTTCTACCTAAGAATAATGCTCCTCCACTAGTGTTCTTTCTATCATCAATATTTCTAGCCCAATCAACATCAATGTAGGCTTTTAGTTCAAACTTTTCATTCTTCTTATAGTATAAACCATACTCTTCTATTCCTTTCAAGTATCTCATTATCCTTTTCACATCCAACAAGTGATTCTCTCTAGGATTACTAGAGAATCTTGCAACTATCCCCACAACTAATGCAATATTAGGTCTTTTGTGTACTACATATTGCAATTTTCCAATCATGAATCTATATAATGTTCGATTTACCTCAACTGAATCGTCATTCTTTGATAGCTTGAGTGTTGTTACCATAGGTGTACTTTCTAGTTTTGAATCCTCTAGTCCAAATGTCTTCAATGTCTCTTTGACATATTTTGACTAAGTGATATATACACCATATTTCATCTGATAAACTTGTAGTCCCACAAAGAATTTGATCTCACCAAACATTGACATTTCAAATTCTTACTTCATCTGATCTACAAAGTCTTTACATAAAGCATCTTGTCCTCCAAATATGATATCATCAATAAATATATTAGATAACAGTATACCTTTCTCTTTATATGTCTTCATGTACAAATGACTATTATCATCTATCCTTTCAAATCCAATCTTAACAAGATAAGTATGAAGTCTCTCATACCATGCTCTTGGTGCTTGTTTCAATCCATATAGGGCTTTGTATAGTCTACATACCATGTTCTTATTATTCTTATGAACAAAACCTTCTGGCTATTCTATCTAGGCTTCTTCTTCTAATATGTCATTCAAAAATGTAGACTTGACATCCATTTAATAAACTTTGAAACCTTTGTATGCAGCATAAGCAAGCAAAATTCTCACCCCTTCCATTCTTGCAACAGGGGTGAATGTTTCACCATAGTCAATTCCTTCTTCTTGTGCATACCCTTTGCAAACTAGTCTTTATTTTTTTCTTATCACTTCACCATTCTCATCTAACTTGTTTCTAAAAACCCATTTTGTGTCAATCACATTCTTGTCTTCTAGTCTAGGAACTAGACTCCAAATCTTGTTCTTTTTTATCTACTGAATTTCTTCTTCCATAGCCTTGTACCACTCATCAGCTTCCAATGCATCTCTCACTATCTTAGGTTCCTTCATGCTTAACAAACATGATTCACTTCTCAATCTATTTCTTGTCATTTGCCCTACATCTCTGTCTCCAATGATTTGGTCTGCAGGGTGGTGTCTTTTGACATATTTGGACAGTCTTGTATGTATGAAATGTGGGCCTCTAAACCTCACACACACTTCAACATGGTCAGGTATGCGGATTCATCCTGGAATGAACATCAAATTTTTCACCCAAGATTAGTCCTGCAAGGCAACCTGTTGCCTCCTATCTAAAGGGATTTGCCTGTTTAATATCCTTAGATCAGAGGTATAGGCAACTAGACCCTCTAAGAATGAAGGATTTGAGAATGCAATTAAGCTATATGAGGATGCAAAGTAATCTAGAATGAAATATGCATTTAGTCTAAGAGCATATAAAAGAAACTATACTAGATGTATGCATTTTAAGAACTAAATGAAGTTAATCTAAGAATGTGAATGCATGAAATACATGAGCAAGGTGAGTATGAATTTTAACAGCACTTCAATATCAACTTGATTCAACCCCTCTTCTTTCTGAAATGAGAAATTGAGAGCTTCTTAAATAGAATCCAAGAATTGATCAATGGTCAAGATCAATTTGGATGGACAGTCGAGATTAGAAATGAGATTCAGTTAGAATGGAAAGTTTCCTTATGAAAAGGAAGTTAACTGATTTCTTTTGAGTGGAATAAGAAGTTAATTATTTTAATTCCTTTTATGATTTTAGTCAACTGAGAGTTTCCGTTTATGAACTGAAGAGAGAATATTAGAGAAGATATTTGATTTAAGGAAATTAAATATGACCTCATAATTGAGTATTCTAAATTGAATAATTAAATTCAACAATTAGAATGAGAATATTTAATTAATTCAAATATATTTAATTCCTTTGTGCATTAGCTAAAGGAGTAATTTAATTTAATTAAAGTATAAACACTTATAATTAAATTAAATTTAGTCAATAGGTTTAATGTAGCTAATTTGAGTCAATACTTAGGAATTAAATAAAGAGTGTGAGTAATGCAGATTAAGATTTTCTGCATTTGACAATTAAGTCAAGTAGCGAATGTCAGAACAAGGATTGCCTATTATAATAGATCTTGGGATTAATCAGAATAGACTAGAATTGGTATAATGGTAATGAGCCAATTTTGGGGTATTACAAGTCTAGGCTTAGTTCTTGTGTTTGCATTCTCTCTCTTAACTTCAGTATCATTGTCTACATCTCTATTAGGTGTTTTAGCATCTCTTTCATGTATTCTAATCTCAGAGTCAGATTGTGCATTCTCCTCATTCTACAACTCAGCATCTGAATGCCACTTAGCATTCACAAGATGTGACTCAGTAGTTGTTGAGACTTGTTGTTGGTTTGTTGCATGATTTATAGCATCTTCTTCAGTACACATTCCTTCATAATAGTATGCAAATAATTTGTATGCTTCTAGTTCTTTTGTAGATTCAACCTCATGTGCTTTTGTAAACTCATCAAAATTCACATTTGCACTTTCCACAATTTTGTTAGTGTTAGTATTTAAACACTTGTAAGCTTTAATTCTTGTAGAGTAACCAATGAATATACCTTCTTCACTTTTTGCATCAAACTTTCCTTTTAGAATATAGCATTTTTTTCCAAATACCTTAAAGTATTTCACATTAGGTGGATATCCATACCATAGTTCAAAAGGTGTTGAGTGAGTACCTTTCTTGAATTGCACAACGTTCAAGGTGTATACAGTAGTACTTACAGCTTCTCTCCAGTATTTTAGAGCAACATTCTTCTCCATCATGAGTGTCTTGACATAGTCCATTATAGACATGTTTCTTCTTTCAACAATTAAATTTTGTGGATGGGTCCTAGGTGTAGATGTTTGTCCTTTGATTCCTTCATCATTATAGAACATCTCAAACTCATTTGAAGTGAATTCTCCTCCTCTATCTGATCTCAAGCATTTTAGACTCTTACATATTTCCTTTTCCACTCTTGCCAAGCACCATTTAAACATTTGAAAAGCATCTGATTTTTATTTTAAAAACATGACCGTCATCATCCTAGAGTAATCATCAACAAACAAAATTATATATTTATCTCCTTTGTAACTTTGCACTTCAATAGGTTCACACAAGTCAGTACGAACAATTTCAAGTATTTTCTTAGAGGTATAAGCTTTACTTTTAAAGCTTGACTTTGTCATCTTGCCTGGCTGACATTGTTTGCACATTATATTTTCTAGTTTCTTCAACTTAGGCAAACCTCTAACTCTTTCATGTTACTGATACTAATTAGATTATCAAAATTAACATGACATAGTCTCTTGTACCAAAGCCATACATCATCAAATTTTGCAATAAGACAAGTAGCATCTTCTATATCCAAATAGAACATATTACTTCTAGTTTGATCACCTTTTCTAATAAAGTTTCCATTTGTATCATATATTTTGGCTGATTTATTTTCAAACTCAAATTTGCATCCCAAATTATTTAATTGTAACACACTTAACAGGTTATAATTCAATCCTTCAACATAATAAGCATTGTCACATGAAATCTTGTCTATGAGTTTGATAGACCATTTTCATTTTATCAAACATGGTGCATCATTACCAAATCTTACACTATTTCCATCATAATAGGTCAAAGGTAATGAACTTACTTTTGTCTCTAGTCATGTGATTTGAGCATCCACTATCAATGATCCATTTGTCATTCTTGTTCACGCAAATCATAAGTGCAGTTGCCTTATCCTCATTAGATTTGTCCTTCATTGCAACATATACCACTTCATCATCATTTTCATCAGATTCATGTTCATCAAAAATGTAGCATGACTTCTTGCCTTTGTCTATGTAGTCTCTTCCATCATCTTCTCTTCCATTTTTGTGCTTGTTCCCTTTTCTGAAGTTCTTCTTCTATGTACATCTTGTTGCAATATGACCAACTTCATTGCAATTAAAACAAATGATAGGTAACTTACCTTTGAACTTTCCTTTTCCTCTATGAAATCTTTTGGCCATCAATGCTTCCAATTGTCTAATGTCTTCCTCATCTGTGTTTCTATCACTAGATGCATACTTTATCTTTCTTTTCTTCTCCTTCTTCTTCTTTACTTCCTCAGAATCCTTTGGTAACAATTTTTCTTTGAAAGCTGATTCAATACTCTCTGAACTATAATTGTCAAAATTAGATAGCTCAAAAGCAATGAGTCTTCCTACTAGACCTTCAAAGGTTAGATCATTTCCTAGTATACATCTTAGCTCTTGGATTGTGGATACTCTAATGGCATGCACATGCAACAATGTTCTCAAGACTTTAATTAGCACTATATCATCATCTATTTTTCCTGTAGCACCTTTTATTACACTAACAACTTCTTTTATTCTAGCAACATATTGAGAAATCTTCTCACCTTCTTCCATTCTCATGTCATCAAGCTTACCTCTAAGGCTCTTTGACTTAGCTCTTTGAACATTTTTATCTCCTCCATAGATGGTGTCTAGGGCATCCCACATCTACTTGGCATTCTTAAGGCCTTTTATATCATCAAATTCAACATAACTTAGGGCAGAGGCATATCTCCAATATCACTTGATTGTGTTCTTTCTTTTTCTTCAGGCCTTTGGCAATTAGGGCTCCTACTAGATCAACATATTCTACTAAAATGCAAGATTATGCATAATTTCAAAGTCCTCCAAGGTGTGGCTTCATCAAACTGTGTCATGTAGGAAAGTTATTCAAGGTCTAGATGTACAAATAAAACTATTTACAATTTAGTGAACCCATAAAGCTTTCTTAACCATGCATGCATTCATTGTGTGTTAACTAAAAATGATATGTTACTATTAAATCAACTTGCAAAAATGTAAAGCATCAAACACAACATATCCATCAACACATTTGACACAATGATTTAACATAGAAACCCAATTTGGGAAAAACCACCAGTAACATGCTACTCCTTTTTCACTCTTTTGTAGTGATGCCCTGTTAAAGGTCAGCCCTATTAAAGGCTACAATACACACTGCTAAATGTGACTCAGTTAAGGGATTTCAATCACCCTATTAAAAGTGAGCCTTGTTAGAGAACTTTTGGCCATTCACTTGGAATGCCACCCTGTTAAAGAATTTTCCAATGACTGTTAAGTAAACCTTACTCTAAAGGTTTTACCCTAGGCTGATACAATTGTTAGAAAGTAATAATAGATCTTTGATTTGATACAACTTACAACCTTTCTTGCAGATTATATATCACTATTTAGTCCTCAACTCTACTTGGCTTCTAATCTTTGTAGCTCTGATAGCTTGTTCACCCTTCAAGCATTCATCCTTTTTAAGCTTTCTTGATTAGTACGCCATTGTAGACTTCTTCTCTTGGATCACTTAATGAAGCAAACCCATTTCCTTCTCCTTATCATATTTTTGCATCAAAACTCTCTAACCTCTCTACTTTATGACCAGACATCCCTACACATAAGAAATTAGAACACTTTTCCTGCTCATTATCCATGACAAAAATTAGGGTTTTCAATGGATTAGGTATGATACAATGTATCTAACCCATATCTTGTCTTCTCTAGAAACTTCTCCTAAAATCCATTTGAATTTGCCTCCAAAATAGATAAATTAAGATTTTGTGCTACCAACTCATCAATCTTATCTTCCTCCTGATTCACAAGTTCCAAGAAAATGAACTTGTCAACTTTTATTTAGAAAATCTTTGATCTTTTCATAATGTAACATCTCGAAATTATCAATTTACTAATTCTCAACACATACTATGTTACTCAGTATCTACTGTAAAATAACTTGGCATCAACTAGATTTTACTAGTGCTTGACATCAACTAAATTTTACTCAGCATCTACTAACTTGCTCGACATCCACTAGAATTTTCTTTCACTGGGCTCTAACTAAATTTTTGCTCAACTTGCACTAACTTTTCTCAACTCCTACTATCAACTTGGTTAAGCTTGGCAAATGAACTTTGTTTAACTTCATTCTTCTAAACATTCTAATTGTAGCCAATCATTTTTTAACCTAAAGTAGATCATCAATACATTATGTTATCACTATCTTAATTGATTCTTTCTCTTCAATACATACTCATAACTCAACCTTTTCTCTAGGTACTTTTGTTACATCTTGTTGATCAAATCCTCCTCATCAATCAACTAAGTGATAGTGTTTGAAACATATAAGAAATTGTCTTACCAGCATGTAGTAGGTTTGACATTAGTGACAAAATAATGATTGAAACACAGTCTTCTTCAACAATCTTTCCACTCAAATGATCTTTTCAATCATATATCAACAATAAGATTGAAGAACAAATATGCGCACAAAGATCCAATTATGACAAGATTGGACTTGGATTCTTTCATGGTCAATCCACCAAGAAAACTATTGAGAGAAAAGAATTTGATACTATTAAAAACAATAAGGATCTAAGTAAGACAGATGATACACCCAAGGACAAAAAGGACGTCACTCATTTTTAGAAAGATAAAGAATCTAATCAAGATATGGACAACAAAAGAAAGGAATCTTATGCCTAGTGTGATGAACCTACAGACACTAAAGTCAATTGCAAAAATAAGTCCTTCAAACCTATTTGAAAGTTTTATTTTCATAATTGTCATGGATATGGTCATTATGCAATAGATTGTAAGAAACCTAAATTTGATAGTAATGCAAATAGTAGGATATATAGGAACACTAACCATGCAGGAGATAGAAGAAGATCTCATAGTAATGAAAGTGGAGAAAGAAGACAAACTGTTTGCTATAGATGCAACAATCTTGGACACATTGCAAGGAATTACAGAGCACCTGACTACTAGCTAAATGAATAGAAAAGAAATGTACCTATATGTCAATTGTGCAATAACTTTGGATACACAACAAAGTTTTGTAGAATGGATACAAGAGACCTAAATAGGAATCAAAATTATAGAAGGAACAATAGAAGAAATGATATGAAGGAGCAGACAAATGAATTAAAGGAAACATTTATCAAGGAAAAGGAATTAGGATGCTTTCATATAGTTATAGAAGATGTACTTGACAAGAAAATCAATTCACTTATTGACTATGACTCCTCTTAGCAAAATTAAGCATTCTCAGTGAAACAAAGTATAAGTTATTGATAACTGATATTAGAGTAACTATCAAAGGTTGTGTAGTTAACAGGATGTAGTATATATTGAGAGAAGTCTATAGTGAAGTGCACATTTCCTGATAAGATTAGGATAAGGATATGTAAGAAGATTAATCTCTCTATTACACAAATATAGTACACTAAACTAGTTTCAAGCATGCATTTAATGTGAAGTACAAATTCCAAAAGATTTAAATGACAAAAATTGATTTGCATACAGCATTTTCTTGTGTGAAGTCTGAGTGTGAGATTGAAGCAAGACTTGGAGAATTAAAGAGGCCTACAATTATGCGAAGTCGTCGAAAACCCTAATACATGAAATTGAGATATTTTCTAAATTGTAGAGCATAATATTTCAAGAATGGAAAAACAAGAAGTCTTTAATGCAAGCAATAGATCTAGGTACAATTTCAAGAAACACCCATTTGTTTCTTTTCTTGATGACCCTATTGGAGCATTTTTACAAGTTCCAAAAAATGTTCTTCACATTGAGGATATAAGAAGATATATTCATTACAAGATTGAAAGCATAGGTGACTCAAAGATTCATAAGTAATTGGAGAAACTATGTAGTAATTACTTGTCATTAAAACCTGAACATAGATACCTAGAATGACTTAACCTAATTATGCATATATTCTGCACGGATTTCAATAATAATGAATGGACAAAGATAATTCTGAGTAGAGTGCATGATGATTTACTATGGTTGGGAGATTCTATCATATGTATTAACAATGACCTAATTCACAAGGTCACAGGTTTGAGCAATGAAGGATGCAATCTAGTAAACATTAAGAGTGTGTGCAAGATAGTTGAAATGAATCTCAATACATATTTTGATGGTAGAAACATGAAAGTCAACACCATTCAAGATGATGGAGTGAGACTGATTTGTAAAATTTTGGGATATAAGTACAATCATGGATCTAGGATAGATTCAATACATGCAGGATTTCTTCATGTAGCTTGCTTGGTAGTAAGAGATGAAGAGGTTAATATTTGTGACATTATTTGAACATAGTTAATGGATAACATATCTAGAATCAAGAAATCAAGGAGTGCAATCTTTAGATTTGAATCCCTATTGACACATATATTTTTATGTGCTACTAAGAAGTTCCCTAGAATCACAAATTGGAATGAAAATGAGTACGCAATGCAATTAATCACTTGAGTATATAGATCAAGACCTGAAACAGTCAGAGATAGTGATATTGATAGAATAATGAAATCTTTCCAAGTTGAAATGAAGCAAAGGTATACGATATCTCTTGTGCTAATAGAGAAGTATAAGGATGAATTATGTTTCATGGTTGAGATAGATTTCACATGTATGGAGGCAATAGTTCCTCGGGTAAAGTTCATTGAACCTATGGGATATGAGATGAGTGAGGAATATATTGAAGGGTATGCACAGATAATCCTTCATTCTGAAGTTGATTTTGAATGTCCTAGAAAGGTGGCTCTGGCATTTATTAAACTGAAGGGCATACAATTGTAGGAAAATGTACCCCATGGAGTGGTAAAGGTAGTTTTATGTTGATCTTTTGAAGCAACATTAATCTAGTTATAACTGGAGAAGCCATCTAGCGTTGATATGAGCTTAGAACCATATACCAATTGCAAGATATGATCCATGACAGGGAGTCCATAATTATCCTTGACTGATGCCTGATCCAAATTTTAGAAGTCAACACATATCCTTATCTCACCATTCTTCATCCTGACTGGAATAATATTGGATACCCATATGGAATGATGGAGAGAATAGATGATCTTTTATTTAATCATTTTATCAACTTCATTGAATATAGCATCTACCACCTTTGGATTGAATTGTCTCCATTTTTTTAAGAAGGCATTTGAACTAGGTTTCAAAGGAATCTAATCTTTGAATTTTCCATTCATGAATTCTTTCAAAACTGCATACCCCCAAGCTAAAACATCTTCATATTCCTTTAACAATTTCACGAATTCCCCTCATTCTTTTGATGACAATTTTTTCCTTATTAGTACCATCTTTGGAATTTCTTTTAAACCAATGTTTGCCTTCTCATGACCCAAGTAATTAGGAGATTTTGTATCTTCAACTTCATTTTTCCTTTAATCTTCTTTCTCAAAAATAATTTCAAGGGTGACTAATCCCCTTGGAATAACATTACCTTGTAGCAGAATACTTTTGAGATTATCTCCTCATCTCTCATTTGGGTTCTTTATTTCAGCATTATGTGATCCTTCAAAATTTAGATCAGAAAATGGAGGTCATTCCTCAAGAAATGCAATGATTTTTCCATCATCATCAGAGACTTTCCAATGTTGATCATTATCCGGCACACTAGGCCTATGAATCATCTCCACTATGTAAGTATCTCTATTGAACTCAGGGTGAGGAATAATAAGAGAAGCAGAGACCACAAGACAATCTACTTTGGAATTTTGTTCACAAGGAATAGCTGATATAGAAAAAGCATCAAAGTGCTCAATCTCATCCCACACCCTATTTCTATAGCCCTTCAATCTTGTATTCTTTGTTTGATATTGTCTTTGTATTTGATTGACAACTAATTATGTATCTCCCAAAACTTTGAGTTATTTGATCCCTTTTTCTCTAGTATATTCAAGTCCAAGGAGAAGAGCTTCATACTCAGTGGTGTTATTTGTAGTTTCAAAGGCCAACTTGTAAGCTTTTGGGAACTTGTCTCCTTTAGGTGAAACCAAAATGATTCTAGCACCTGAACTAGAAGAAAAAGAACTTCCATCAAATGGTATTTGACCATAACTTAATTATTATGTTGGGCATAAGAGGTTTGATTACATCTTCTTTAGTAGATGTCATCATATATGTCCCATGTCTGGTGTCAACATATAATATTTCAACCCTCGGGTCATCATATTTCAAGATTGTATATGTAGCTTTAGGCTCAAGATTGAGTTTAACCTTTTTATGTCTAATCAAGATGAGGGCATGAGACATGTCCATCTTGATTTCACCTCCAAGAGCTCTGCAAAAGCTTCTACTCAATACCATCCCATAACTAGCTAGAATATCAATGACTAAGATATTCAATTTTAACTTCATTTCTAGATGTTTTGCAAGAACTACCTGAGTGTCTTTTAATCGACCAATCAACTGAACTTGTTTTGCTTCCATAGAATACACTCTTCTTGATGGTTTTTTCAAAGAGAGACCTAGGGCATGAGTCACTTTGGAAGTCATAACATTATCGAATGCACTAGAATTAATAATACAATTGCTAAACTTGCAATTGGATATATAGAGGAAAACATAGAATGGATCAAGTTTATCTGATAAAGAAGTTGCAACAAAATAATCTTTCTTGGTCATAAGACCTTCTAAATTTTCTTCTTCTAGACTAGCCCTTGATTCATGGTTGATAGTAAGTTTAGGCATGCCTTTACTTTTTCCAACACATTGAATCAACATGTCTAACTAGTGTGGATTGGCTTTCAAGTACTCCAGCTAAGAAATCTACACTTTGGTCTTCTTAGAATTATCAATAAAATCTAAAGAATCTTCAACAATTGGGGAAGACTTAGCCTTATTTTTCTCCTTCATTTTCAAAGGGTCTTCTAGAGCGTGCTTACGTGACAATATACATGTAGAAGTTTCATCAGCAGCTTTATTTTTTGCTTCTTTACCCCACTTCTCTTCTAGTCTTTGTCTCCAATTTGTTGTAGATGCATTGCAAGAACGAATAATTAATATCTTTGGCCTTTTCCCCATCTAATTCATACAATAGAAAATTTATTGAAGTTCCAAAGGTAGGTTTAATTGTATCTTCAGGGGCCACATATTCTTCAATTTTCTTTCCCGTCAAATGCACTTGCATGAATCTAGCCATCTATGGACAACTTGCACCATCATGATCTATTTTTTAGGTGGAAATTGCACATTGCAGTTTGATTACTCGATGATGTAGGATGTTTAATAGCCAACCTTTGTGTTGGTGGGGGTAGCCATTTAGATTTCTTATTTTGTTGATAGGGCATGTAATTCCTCCTTGGTATATCTTGATATCGAAGTGGACAATTTTGGGGAAATTGCTTCTTGATTTTAAAACATCATTAGCCCATTTTTGATATGGAGGGTCAATGGTAGTGATGGGAGTCTGTTGAACTTTCCAATTTTGTAAATCATGACCCCATTTACTTGAACTAAGTAATCCATCCTCCATTTCAATAGCTAAAGTTTGTGTGGCTATAGGATTAGCAACTCTCTCTCTCTCTCTCTCTCTCTCTCTCTCTCTCTCTCTCTCTCTCTCTCTCTCTCTCTCTCTCTCTCTCTCTCTCTCTCTCTCTCTCTCTCTCTCTCTCTCTCTCTCTCTCTCTCTCTCTCTCTCTCTCTCTCTCTCTCTCTCTCTCGTATTTGAAATCTTATATCAGAATGTTGAGCATTGATAAAGAAAATCTTTTGATTTTCTTCAGTGGGTCTTTTATTGATAAGAATTTGATTCATCATCTTGTTAAAGCGAGCAATGAATTCTCACATTGGCTCATGAATTTTTTTCTTCATTTAATTTAATTGGGAGAGAAGAAAATGTTCATCTTTCATGGTCTTGAATCTTCTCTCAAAAGCTTGCATCAAATTTTCCTATCTAGTGATTGATTGAGTCGACAGCTGACCAAACCACTCAAATACAACATCAGTAATTGTTTCCATGAAGAGGAAAACCAAAAAATCTTCATACTAAATCCCTAGAACCCACTTTTTTTAAAGAATGCACTAATGTGCTGATCAGTAGTGACTTTTCCATCCCTAGAAAACTTAGGAAGAATTTTTTGAGATCCAATAGACATATAATGCAATTGATTTCCCAAAGCTAAAGGACCAATAGCAGCTCCCCAAGGAACCAGTGGTTGAAGTGCTTAATGTGCCATAGTTGGGAGGATGACATTCAAAGGTTGTAAATTGATGGTTGTGGGAACAAGATTCCCTAGTAGGATCAGAGCCTGAAAAGCCACGGGAGAAATAGTAGCCTTTGGTGGAGAAGACAACCTACTAATTCACTTAGTCTTCCTCTTCCTCCTAGGAGTAACTAGTTTGAAATCTAACTTTTGAAGAGCTTCAAAATCTTCATCTAGTAAACCTTTATGCCTATCCACCCGAATGTATGGTTTTTCAGCCAACTTATTGGTTATTGTTCACTTGACGTTGTGTTAGAATAAGATTTGGTATGTTGATTCTTAGGACTTGTGCAATTCTTTCAATAATAGTCGCTTCTTGTCCAATGGGTATTCCTCTCAAGAATTTTCCAAAATATTATTCATGTTCTAAGACTTAGCTTACTTGTTGATATTGTTGAACACTTCTTTTACACCTTTAGGCAAGCATGTTCAAATCTAAAATAATGTTTTCTTGGGTGTCATGGAAACCAAGATTTGGTTGGAGAACCAAAAACAAGTTTTCATGTAGTAGCACCATCTTGCTTCATCTCATGCAACTATAAATCCTCTTATTCAGTTTCCCTAGTAGAGTTGCCAAAAATTTGTTGCTAAATAGATTTCTCACTTAGACAATACGTGATTTAGCCCAATGGAATATGTGCCAAATCAATTTCTCCAATAGTTAGATAGGCCCTTGCTATCTGGCCTTCCTCTATATTTAGAGGGGAAGCTCCCTCATAACATATAATTTTTTATTTTCAAATAAAGATTATTACAACTTAGAATATAGAAAGGAAACTATTGATGACATAAGCACCACATGACTTCAATGCTTCCCTAAAATTGATGTAAATTGCTAATGAAAACAAATAAGAACTATACTTGAAAGCTATCATCAACATAATGCTAATTCAATCATTCATGGATATTTATGCCATACCATGAAAATACTCTTTATGAAGAATCAACATTTCAGCAATTCGAATTTTTTAGAAAAGATAATGCAAAATGTACTTTTTTTATTTCTTAGCACCAAGAACATAAGAACATTGTTGATTACAAGGACAATAATTGTACACACTTTCCAAAAATTGCCTTGCTATCAAAACAAAGTTTCACTTGTCTCTAAATCCAAAAATTCCTCTATTATATGTGTTTTTCATGAATTTATAATCTATTGTAGCATAACCAGCTCTTTGGGTTCATAACTACTCAAAAAGTTAGAGTTTGGACTATTTTGAAGAAGCTTCGTAACCAACTCTAATTTTTGATGCCTAACCATAACTAAGAAAAGTTAAGACATTGACTAAAACAAGGTTAAAGCTAAACTTGACCTCTTTAGAAAATATGCAAACAAAAATATGAGACAACTTTAGACACATCAACTTCTAACTTTCAATTGTAATCATTGATATCTCCTATACTTTCTCTTTGATCTAGAGGTGTTGTGAGTAGCTAAGTCAAATTCTCCTTGTATAATCTAAATGATTTGATTACTTGAGCCAAAGCTTTATTTTTTGTGATGACCTCATTCTACATTTTCATCTTGCTTAGATCATGACTCTTTCTGATTTCATCTAACTCTAGGGTGCAACTTGGCAAGTTTTGAATACAAGAGTCTAGTGCCACTGAGCAAAAGAGCTCAATCTCATCATAATGTCTACATCCAAAAAAAATTTATTACCAAGCTTAGTGCTGATTTTTAATTGAATGCATTCTAAGATATAAGAGATGTCTAGATCTTGACTATGTTCACTGATAGGAATACCTTCCACAATTGTTGGTATACTCCCCAAGGTTTTTATTTTCAATTGTTTGCAATTGTTTAAGAACTTATCTTCTTCAGCTAACTGATGATTCATGTTATCATGCTTCCATTTGATTTTCTCCAACCATATTTCAATTTTCTCTTCTTCTCCATTGGTTACTAATTTCAAATGTTTGACTATGTAATTGTCCATTCCTTTAATCTCTACTAAATTAATATCAATTTCTCTCTAAGATGTTTGTTGTTCCTTGAGAGTTGCTAACTCTTTTTGAATGATTTTTGTATGTGAGTTGGCTTAGCATGACCTTCACCTCTTCAAATAGGCTTGAGGCTTCCTCCTTCATGTGTTTTGTTGGCCTAGTTTTTTACCATTCATATTGTATGCATTCAGCAGTGAAAAACCCTAAGTGTGTGCCTTGAAAATTTTGAAATTACGTTAAACCCTAGGTAACATTCATAAAAAACCCTAATGCCTTATCTTTCTTTACCCTATCTTTTGAAAAAAATTGGGAGTCCTTTTTAAAATTTGTTTTAGGCAGTTAACATTTACCCTAAGGTTGGGCTTACCCAAGGATAATTTCATTAAAATTTGATAAAATTTTGTTAACCTTGTTTTGTTCGCAGTTTTCTTGAATATTTTATTGAATAATATCAATTACAACACCTTTGGTTCAGTCATCAATCTTAATCAGATCAACAAATGGTGCATTCCCGCAATGTTGAAATGCAAGGTCTTTAAATAAAGAAGGCATGCACCTTGATAACACGTAACCCTTGTTGACGTTAAAACTTTAGTACACCACAAGTTTTGATGCACTATTGATTTTGTATTAATCAATGGATAGTGCTTGCTCGCATTAAGAAAATTCAAGAATCTTAAGCAATGCAGGTATGCACCAATGCAACACATGGCATCACGGGCCTGCCTTTTTAGAGGGTAACAATAATGTGTCTTTCATGGCAGTTGTCAAGTGAGTTGGACTAAAAGGAAGTATGTCATTGGTCATTTTAGCTGACTCAATGTTATAAAGATGCATGATTTTATGGTCATTGATCTCTGTAAGATCCATGGTCAACACTTACCTACTTTATGAAGTTGCTCAATTTTTAAATAAAGCAAGCATGCGCTAATTTGACACATAGCAAGGTGGGACCAGGTTTTGGGTAAACTGATGAGTCACGCCTGTATATGCTACTTTAGTATGCAAGAAACACTAATTTAATGAAAACAAAAGCATTAACATTAACTATATCAACATAACATATAAGATAGACAAAGAGAAGCCACTCAAATGAGAATGTGAGCCATTAAGGGGCTCTCTCAATGAGTTTGTTCTCTTGATATGGGGATGAGTCTAATTTGGATATGGATTTAGGATGTGTGCTCAAGGTTCTCAAACTAGCTTCAATGGATTCTTGGTATTTGGGTGTGGGTGTATGGAAAAGTATGAATTTAGGCTTCTCAAAAGGGCATTATAACTTTAGCTTAAAGGTTGTGATGAAATGGCTTGGGGGGGGGATTCAATTTATAGGCTAAGGGCTTGAGGGTTTGAGGGCTAAGATGAAAGGATGGGGAAAAGCTCATGTAGGGCTCAGATTGCATGAGAGGAGAGCACATGGATTGTGCTTCCTTACAGCCAATCAGGGAGTGACACATGTCACAGGGTGAGTAGATGGAGAAAAGGGCAAGGTTGAGTCAACAAAGGAGGCTCAAGGCCTTCAAGACCCTCATAAATGGCTTGTAAGAGCAATGAATGGGCTTGTAAGAGTCTTTATGGCTTTGTAAGAGCATTCATTGTTTGGTGGTTGGGATATTTTGGAGGGAGTTGAGATTGTTGACTTTGCTTGGCTTAGGAAAGTCTTAAGCTTTCTTAGGGAATGTGACAAGGTTAGTTGGGGGGCGGAGGGGGGGATTAGAGGTGATTTAGGATTAGATTAAGCTTGTTAGAGATATGCAAGTGGATGGCATTTAATGAAGGTGGGTGAGTTAGTAGCTAAACTTAGTTAGTATGGGTGAATGGGGTGGATTAGGCTAAATAGAGGATTTACTAACTGATTTGGCTAAGAGGTATGATCCTATTATTGGGTGGGTGAAGAACCATGTTGGAGTAAATCTTTTTAGGGTTTCTCCTGAACTGATTAAATAGGTTTTCAACCTCAACCCTAACCATGGTGTGCATGAAATCATTGATATGGATGACCTTCAAGCAAGGTACAATGCATAGAGGATATACTTAAGGACAAGGCCATTGCAAGAGCATTATGCCAAGATTGGTAAATTATCTTTGATTATTGCCAACACCCTAGAGCCCTTAATCAGGAGAAATTTCAATCTTAGAGCTCAAGGTTATTACTTCTCTCTCTGTAAAATTTTCAAGATGGATGAAGTAGAACATATCCCAGGTTCAATTGTTCTCATCATGGCTTAGACTCTATGATTTGGAATGAGCACTATTCTTGATTTTTCCACTTTCCTTGCACTAGAGATTCACAATGTTTTGGTGGAGATATCACAAGGAAAAGTAAATAAACCCTTTTGTTGGTACTCATTGCTCATGCATGTATGTCTATTTAAGGGAGTTACTTATTTCTCTAAGGGTATGGAGTTGGAAGTAACAAAGGATGGTGAAAGAAATCTAGTCGAATTATGGAGTGTTGATATGACTTCAGAGGCTAGAGATGCCAATTTTTTGAGATTTGACAGATATTTTGTATCTAGGCTAAGACTACTTTTGAGAGGAGATAGCCCTAGGATTCCACAATCACTATTAAAGTTGGTCAGACCCAAGGACCATACAAAGGGGCTTTTGGTTAGTCATAATTGGGGGGATATAATCCCATACAATGTCTCTATAGTGATCAAAGTGTATGGTTTCTTGGGGAAGCCTCATGTGCTAGATTTCCATGTTCCTTTGAAGATAGGGATAGCAAAATTATTGTGGAAAATTGGGACTATTGATCAAAGAGATTTGCCCAAGAAAAGTGCTTTCTTCCCAATTGTTATTGTAGTACATGATTTTGTTTTTATGAGAAAAGGATGGAAACACCTCAGTTTATTTTTGGATAGGTACAACATGGCAGAGTCCCATGCAAGATTTATTGATCCAAAAGGATTTTATGATCTTTTAAGAGAAAGGACAAAAGTTTCCTGCATGACACAACGGGTGTATTTTCCTGAGGATGTTATAAGGAATATTTTCTCTTTACAAGAATAGGAAGTTAGGAAAGAAAAGTGGATAGTGTTTAGCAAAGTGTTGGAATCCATTAATGCTTTTGACCCTGCCTATGATCCTTTGAAGGATAAAAAATATTGGGGAGCCAAAATGCAGGTGTTGATGAACAATTTTGTTGTAATCATGCAAACAATGAATGAGAAAAAAGCTACATATGCCTAAACCTATCCAGATAGGGTTGCAGAGGTATAGAGAAGAATAAACAGCAGAAACATAGTAGCTCCTAGTCAATATACTATGTAAAAGAGGGCATGATATGTGATGGTGTAGTATGTACAACAAGCTCTCTCTCATGAAAGACCAAGGCCAGAGAGCCCAACTGTAGCAAGTGCCCCAAAGAGTCAGAAGTTGGAGCGAGGATCTTCTTCTCATGTAGAACAATACTCCCCAAGCCAAACCCCAATCCAAATAGATATCAAAGCATCCTTAAGGGAGCAGCTAAGACAGATTGGTGGAGAAGAGGATGTTATTGTTACTACTATAGATTTGGAGAGTGGAGTTCCTCAAGAGCCTCTTGTACCCTCCTTGGACCTTATAATTGTTGACTATCAAGGTAAGGAGATAGATCCAATAATTACCCAAGCTTCTAAGAAGTTTATAAATGATGAAAACTTTTTTAAATCTAGGGCCTTTGCACAATTTTTGTGGAGGAAAAACATAGGAAATTTTGAGAGAACGTGTGAGAAAATAAAAGCAGAGCAACTTGGCAAACCAGACTCTATTATCAAGGAGGAGGTAAAATCTAAGTTTTTGAGTGATTTTGCCCAATTTACACTTTAGGCTAGGAGGCAATTAGTTAAGTAATCAAGGGTCCTAATTTTTCCAGAATGGGACATAGTTAATGCAATGATTTTTTATTAAATAAGAAAAGAAAAGGATGTACAGTATAAAACTGAGGAAGAGGTAATGTAGGCCCACAAGGGAGTCAAATTTAGTGATGACCACCAAGCCCTGGTAATCTAGTCAATTGAAAAGAGAAACAAAACCAGAATGCAGGAAATCTCTTCTGCGAAGCATATTGGTGTACTAACAGTATTTAGGGCTAGTGAAGTTGGTAGCAAAAATTTTTTTGGAATGGCTATAGAAATGATGAAATTCAGCAATGTGGTGTTTGGACAAGAAGAGGATAAGTTTGTGCAACTTAATGCTAGGTTTGAAGAAGTTTTGAAAGCATATGAAGATAAGGGTAAACAAATACAGTCATTGGAAAACCAAGTATCTCAAATGGAAAAATAACTTGGGAAAAGAAAGGTGGGAGAGTCTAGTAGGCCCAGAATTGTATACCTCTGGCCACCTATTGAACCTTTTAAATCAACTCCCATTGTTGAGATACTAGACACCCCAGAGAGGCCTCAATTCTATACTATAGAGGATTTTGAAGAAGAAAAGAAAAAATTGTATGCACTACACATAGAGTTAAACAATCAGTATGAAGAAAAGATAAGGTAGGGTGTACTGTATTTGATAGATAGAATTGAGTGGCCAGCATTTTTTGATCAATTGGCAAGGATTGAAGAAATCAGAGATGAAGTTAAATTAAAACCTCTTGTATAGAAGTGGACTTAAAAAAATAATGATATCAATGCTATGTGCATATTTTTCATCCAATTGCCTTGTCATCAAATAGAAAATATTTTTGATTTGTTGACTAAATTAGAAGGTTTTGATGACAAATGGTATTCTTTTTAGAAAAGAGTGACAATTTGTTTTTCCAAGTACATAGTTGAAAAGTTTGATTTATTTCCTAGTGCTTTAAAAATTGTTGATAAAGTAAAGGAAAAAGAAGAGTGTAAAAAGGAGTTGTATGAGATATTTTGTCAAAGGATGAATAATGTCATAAATGAAACTAGGCACTTATTATGGGCAATGACTAATAAGGAGTTAGTTAAAGTGCAGTTATTCTATAGTGCCATCAGAAAAGACTTCATTTATATAGAGGCAATTGGAAATTCTTTAATAACTGTACAAAGAGAGGTCCTAAATTTTGATTGGCCTGATGACACTGCCTACAATGAATGTAAGGAAAAATTCATGTCTATAGAGAAGATGGTAGAAAGTAACGAGGTAGAAGATGATGCTGAAGTAACTATTAACTTTACAGTTGATGATGAAGATGAGGAGAATCCCCAGGTTAAAGTGAATTTGTAGGTAATCAAAGATGACACATCACTTTCAAGCCTGATAGCCACTTACTTCGAGGAATCAGAATGATAAAAGAATCAAATCATAGTGTTTTTGTCATTCCAAGAGATGCAACAGAAAAGGGGCCTACCAAAAGAATGTTTGATGTATAAGTTTTTCTATTACACACATTTTTGTCTTTTTGTTATAGTTGCTTGTAAATATCTTTTGTTTAGGATAGTTGTCAGTTCTCTATGCCTGAAGCTTGTTGCATCTAACATTATATAAGTGAAATTCCAGGGCTAGAGAGGGGTCTAATTTTCTAATGTATTTTTAGTTTTATACTCAGGGTGTTTTTAGTCTAGTCTTTGAGCAAAATTTATGATGTATCTTCTCTGCATATTTTCTAAGAATAGATTAATATTGAGTGGTCTTTGTGTTTCTTTCTATAGTCATTCTGAGTTTATTACAATTGTATACAATTTTCAAGGAAAATTAATATAAAATTGAGCTATCCCCATATCAATTCTTGTTGAATTTTGTCTCCTTTGTTGTTACCTGGTTATTTTGAGATTGTGTGAGTAAAGCATGCTCAATTGAAGGCAATTCATTTAGGTTGTATGTCAATTCATTACTGGTATTAATTCAATGAATTAAGTAAAGGCTCTAATGAATTTGATGGGATTGCTATGGTAATAGAAAGAATGTCTATAAGGATGAATTCCAGTAAGAATTTTTGATGATATTTGTTGTAATGCAAAAAATTAGATCAATAAATTGGAATAGACTCTGAATCCCAATGGAATAGGCACTGATCAAATTAATTCAATCTGCATGAAGATATCATGAATAAGCATCAAATCTAAAATCACAATCAGCTTTATTTTACTTTTCTTGAAGATTTTCAAAGGTGTTCAGCACTTGTTTGCATGGAATGTTTTAGCCTTAGTTAGCCACTATTGTTGGGAATGCTTGCAAATCTATAGAAGAATTGTGACCAGATCTACTTTTATGGGATGTAGTTTATCTAAAATGTCAAAGTCATGCATATGTTTGGAGATAGAAGATGAGAATCAGAATGAAACTAATATAATTCTCATATAGTAGCATTTAGTTTGAATCATCCCCTGGGTATACCCACCCTGGTTTTGCAAAGCCTAAAGAGTAGAAAACCATCCTTGGTTTTGTTGAAGTTGGGTCTAAATGGTTTGCACACGTAATTGTTAATAGGAATTGGCTAATCCTTAGGTTGTGTGAGTAATATCAATTTGGTATTGAGTATGTTGTTGTTCAGTAGTTTTAATACACCAACATGTTTCATTCATGTTTTTACCATCTTGTTGTATGCCTAATATTCTCCTATGTTTTGAATGACATCTTCACCAAACATCTTCTCGGGATCTTCCATTATTTCTATAGAAGCACTAGGATTTGGGAATGAATCACCTACCATTGATCGTGTACATGAAGAAAGGGCTTGAATTTTTTTTTAACTTGCCTGTCTCTTTTTGACTATTCAATTAGGATAGTAGGTAAAAACTAGAAGTTATGCTCTTTACCCTCACATGTAATTCAACCAAAATCCACTTGAGTTATGTTAAAATCAACTTCATCTACCTCATCTATGTTCTTCTCTATGACTAGTTGTGCAATCTCAAAAAATAGGTTTCCTGAGGTGGGATTCACCGCTAGTCTAGAATCTATTCTAGTTTTCTTCAATTTTGTATCTTCATGTACTAGAACAGCTATGACATCCAGGTTTGGTGCTTCCAATTGAATCACTCTTTTCTTCTTTCCTTCCAAACTTTGTTGTAACCAAGATGTTGAGATAGTGATAGATGAACCAATCATTGAAAGAACATATATGATTGTACGTGTGAAATCCTATTTATTAGCATTATCTGCAATTAGCACCTCTTGAGTCCCTTCCACACTTTCAAGAGATGAAAAGCATATAGGAGATTCTATGGATTGAATAATTTTATCTATAAATGATGATGGTAAAGCATTCATATCGAGAGCTTCATCTATCATTTTCTAGATTGGATTTAAATCTTCTCTTTGGGCTTTGACCTTTTCTTCCTAATGACTGTGTTGAGCTCACATAATGAAACTAGATCAATTCTTCTACCTAGATCTTCATCATCTTCTCCACCTTGTGCACTATGTAAAGAACTAGAAATAGGTATGGAAAGTGGAATAGCTCAAATAGAATTGCCTCTCTATGGATTATTATTTTTTCTTTCCAATGCCTCTCCCTATTGGCTTAGAGGATGTGGCTTCTTTGACTTTACTTTTTAACCAGTTTTTAGTTAGTTGAGTCACAAATAAGGTTCTTTCTCTGAGGTTTTTCAATTCTAGCAAGGACCACTTAATGTATGGCAATTCCAGTAGTTGGATCCACTCAAAGAAGAAAGGATCAATTAGATTTGATTTGTCTTCCTTTATGCCTAACACATCCCATCCCATCCCATCTTATAATCAATGATTTGTTGCACTATAAATCTCATCCAATCTCTTTTTCTCACTTCAAAGTCATTCTAACAATTTTCCCCATAATCTTCCATCATAGGAAAATGAAGGTAGCCAAGTCCTAATATCAAGTTTTTTTTAACATACCCAATGCCATCAAATGGGAAATGATTTTGAAAAGAGTTCAAAGTTATCTTCACCATAGATCTTTTAATATTTTTGGCATTTGAGGAAGAAAGACAATTGTAGTGTCCCATACCAATTGGGAAAAGAATGGATCTTTTGTTCGTGCACTTCTTATTTACCTGACCAATATGTGGTACAGGGGCCCAAGGTCTTGACCAGTCAGGTCAAACAACAATTTTGATGTGTTAGGATGGTCATATGCGTCTAATATTGACATAAATCAATATATTAGGTTTCAAGTATTTTTAGTGTTCATTTAAGCAATTTTGATCATGTTTGTAATAAGACCTATGTTCAAGGTCTAGGTCAGTCAACATTGGTCAACACTGGGATTTGACCAAAAATATGCATTTTTATGTTTGTAATGATTCTATTGTGTTCTAGAATGCACTTGAATCCATTTGAGGGTATTTAAAGGTTAGAAGTATTAAAAATGAAAATGTTGTCAAAAATGTTGTCAAGCAACAATTTTTGTTGCTGAGCAATTTTGCAACTTTTTGACAATTTTTGGAAGGCCAACAATCATGGCTATTGAATGACCGATCAAACATGTAAGAAGGTGAAAGGTCCAATGGTATGACCTATATCTTGATGTATTCCAACTGAGAAAAAGGTTGACGTTGAGTTGAGGAGTTGAAGTAATAAAGAAATTTCAAATTTTTGGTGGGAAATTTTGTGCAGGACAGTAGGTATAGTTTTGAAATTTGATTGTATTTGGTAATATTTTCTACATGTTTCAATATAGATAGTTTCCTTTTGAATTATAGGAGATGTGCTAAATCATTTGGTCATTGTAAATAAGTTTGCATAAAGTTTTGGATTTGTTTTGTTCACTAGTTACCCTAACCTGTAACTAGGGTTTGAAGCAAAATGGACTCTCCCTCCTAAACCCTACAGTGGAAAATCCTAAAACTTGGTATGCATAAGGGGTCTAGGGGAGTTCAAGGTTTTGTAGTTTATTTTCTTAATACCCACCAGCTTGGAGCCCTTTAGAGGTGATTAGGCTAAGCATCTTCATGTGCTTAGCGAATAGACAGTCAAAGAAAGCATTGTAGAGATTAGTAGGAGAGATATGGATGCATGAAACCATGTAGTAAGAGATTGTACATGGTGGATTTTTGTATTCATGAGACCTTAGTGTAGAGTGAAATCAAAGTAAAAATGAACTCTTCTAAACCCAAGAAATCATTGTTAAACAAAGACTCCACAAGTGCCCCACATTTCCCTAACTACAACTGCTAAGATTGCTCTTAGATGAGCATCTCAAGGATAATTCTAGAATGGGAGTATGCTATGAATATATATCTATCAAAGTATATGCTAGATCTATTTGAAAATGCATATTATGTGAAGATAATAACACTAGAATGCTAGAAACATGTGCATATGTAAGCCTAAATGATATTAAATGACATGAAATGAATGTTAAAATGATATCCAAGTGACATGAATTCACTATAACAACAATGCTAAAAGAGATGATATTTCTAAATGTGCCTATAGTGTACATGCCTAACACTTGGGTCCTTTTGCTCTTGAATTTCCCTCATATTTATAGGATTTCAAAAGGTGGTTTGGATAAGGATCGGGATTTTACTTTTGAGTGGAGAGTAATGGTGAAACTATAAATATCTCATAAGGCACCAAGAGGAAGAGTTCAACAAACTTAGTTTGTGAGGATAAAAGAGGATTTTTCAATTCTTTTAAATGTAAAAAATGAGGATTTTCACTTTTGAGAAAATAAATGGATTTTATTGATTTATTAAATGTTCCAATTATTTTCAACTCTTATCTTTTCCTTTTTCCTTTTTTTATTTCATTTTATGATTTCATGAATTGCTTTTCCTCTTTTTAAAGTAATTTAAGTCCTTTTTTATTTAATAGGTGATTTGATTGATTAATGACTTGATGTTACCATTGACTTGAAAGTCTGTTGTTTTCCTCCTTATCTAATTTTGTCCTTAATTTGTGTTGTTTGATCAAAATATGCATTGTTTTAGGTCTTTGCCAATTTTTAGGTGTCTACATATGCCCCTCTTTAAGCTAATATGTGAAGCATATTAGTTCAAAGACTCTCTTGACTTTTTGATTTTAGGTCCTGATCAATGGTGTTTTGCAAACTCAAGGTTGATATGATGTCTGATTGCAGATAATTTGATGTTTGACTATTGGTGATTAAAGATCGTTTGTTTAAGATGATTTTCTTAGATGCCCCAGTTCGATTTGATATTGGAATTTTGGCTAGGGTAGAAAATTTTTTATATTTGGAAAATTTTTGATGCCCTAGTGTTATATGAGTAGACTACCCCCTCAAAAATGAAATTGGAAATTTGGATTTTGGAAAATATGGAGAGTCCAATTTTATTTTTGAAATAATTGATAGGAGATTTGAATGTATGTAGGTAATATAAGTGATGTTTGAATAATACCCAGCTTGTGAAAATGGGTCAAAAGGCTTTAAAAATGGCTTATATTGTTTGAAAATATCATAAAATGCCCTAAGGGAGGGTTAAATAGGTCAAAAGACCTTTTTCACATTTCATTTGTACACTTCCCTTTTACTTTTTGTGACTTGGAGTTCTGAGCTAGTGAGGATGGTGATCTCATTGCAAGAGCATAGGTTTGAGAGGAGTCACACAAAAAAGCATTTGGTAGACTACAGTGCCTTGGTGAGTCATCAAGATCCTCTGTTGTTCAAGATTTTTGAATTTACACATGGATTTTTGGATTTTGCATTAATTTTCTCTGTAAATGAGTAGAGTAAGCATTTTAGCGCATATGATATATGCAGTAGTGCATTTAGAATGTTTTAACACATCCATGTCTTTTGGTAGTGCATCTGCAATGTAGAATAGCACTTTTGAAACCCAAGGAATAGAGTGAACCAATGCATACCCAAAAAATATAGCACATTTGATTCTTCTAGCACATATTATGTTTGTTACAATGCATAAGAAACATAGAGTAGTGCATTTAAGATTTAGGGTTTAATGAGCCAAAATAAGGAGGAATGTCATGGTGCTAGGAGGAGTTATAGTGCTTAAGCAAGTTTTTCTAGCGCTTATGCCTATTGTAATGCATTCAAGTATTTGGATATTGCATATGAAAAATTTACTAGTGGGTTCATGAAATATAGTGCATTTGACCCAGTAAAGAGAGCTTATGTGGTGTTTGACAACACTTAGGGCTTTAATAGCATTATTGTGTCATTAGGTGGCGCATCTGTGTGATTGAGTGGCACTTTTGAATTATGTAACACTTATGTGTCTTGAAATAGTTCTTACACTAAATTAGATAGTGTAAAAATGTGTTGAAGCACATTTGGTGCCTCAAATAATGCATGTGACAAGTTTAGGTGATTCAGATAGCAGAATGGTCACAAAACTAGATGCAAACATGCACAACATTGCTCAAAGTATAGGATAGAATCCTAATTTGCAAGTGACAATTCTAAATTCACATAATAACTTGAAAAATAGGGATCATTTGGTCATAGAGTGATGTGTAAAATCAATCAACTAATATTGGATAAGTAGAAAATAGCGCCTCCCTCAAGATACAGAGTATGGAAAACTAACATGTCCATCTCAGGATACAAAGTAGGACATATAATTGGTCCAAGATAGAGCCATTAGCTAAGTAGCTAGATGTTGATATTTTCTTGATGTAGGATGATCACTTGTGATAAAAATTGACATCATTGTTCGATTGGTTGATGAAATAGGTACATGGATGCAAGCTCATGGTGTGGAGATTGTAACCATGGCCCTTGAAGTTGAAAGGGATATTATCTGTACTGGAGTAGCAAGTGATTGATAGATGTGTCTCTACTTATTTATTACATATGCCTCAGTTCTGGGTGAATAGAGGTTTATTGATAGCTATGGCTAAGTGGTGGCACTCAGACCACAACACCTACCATATGTTGCTTGGGGAGATGAAGATATCTCTAGAGGGTGTATACTGGATTCTCAAGATCCTAAGTATGGGAGACCTAGTTTATTATGATTAAGCTACCAATGGGACAGCCTTTAGAGATGTAATTGGGGATGACAGTATTAGGGATGATAGTGTATCTTGGTTTTAGATGCTAAAGTATGAGAAATTTCCTATTGTGTTGGTATCAGATGAAGACTATAGAGTGGCCCATTTAGAGAAACTAGAACTTTTAGAAGAACATCAATGCATAGCACATAAGCATCTCAAAGTGTATCAAAATAGGTTGTCTAGACACTACAACAAAAAAGTCAAACCCTGTGTCTTTTAAATTGGAGACTTAGTTCTCTTGGAAAACCCTAAGAATCAAGTAGCTAGAGAGAAGAAAGGAAAATGGGAGGCCAATTTAATTGATCCTTACATTATCATGAAATCCTTTGGGACTAGTACTTAGACTTTCAAATTGTGACAACGAAGAACTAGCCAAACCCATAAACAACATCCATCTTAAGCGGTTCTATGTCTAAGGTTTTGAAGGAAGCACCTCATTGCTAAAAATTTGAAAACATCAAATAACCAAAAAATCCAAAAAAAAACTAGAAAACATTTTTTTTTAAATCTAGTACAAATGGAATGAGAAATATCACCTTTGGCTTAAAAGGAGAGAGAGATAAAACCTTTGGAATTCCCTAAACAATAATAGTATAGGACATGGCTCAAACAACACTCTCTGAGCCAAATTTTTCTCGTTTGTGGCCTTTGCACTTCATCTCACCACACTTCCTCAAATAGTTGAGTTAATTTCACACATACCCAATTGAGAAACCCTTGTGGGTTCCAGTTTGGTGGTTTATTGGCATCAACAGCACTTCACAGTAGTAGAGACAACCAACAAAATAACAAAAAAGGGAAGACAGGCAACTCAAAAGAAACATAGAGTCCTATTATGTTCTAAGATATCACAGGCATGAATTATGGGAAAATCAGTGCACATCTCAACACTCTATCGCAACCAATAGGTCCCAACCTCCATTTTAGCCTTCATAAAATCCATTTGAAGTCCCAAAAATCCTTTTTATGCCTCCATTATCTCAAATATAGCTCTTTGAGTCCACTTTTAGCCTTTGTAGACCACTTTTGGTTTCCTTGACTCTTTATGTGTTCCAAAAGGCACCAGTTATCTCCATATTTGAACAAATCTCACTCACATCCTCCTTTTTCTATCACCTGATAAAAAATCATCAAAAAAACTCAAAAATATCAAAAATTATTTTTTTTTTTTTAAAATCAAAAAATGTCTAAAAAATCCAAAAAAATAAAAAATTATTAACAATTGTCAAAAATAGTCAAAAAAAATCTCAAAAATCATAAAAAATAGCCCAAACCTTAGGCCAAACAATAACAACCTTAGCCCAAATAGGCTATTTAATGTTGCATGAATTATTTTTGTATTTTTCAATTCAATGATCCATTGATTTCATGTCAAGCTGGTGTCCGTCTATAATTTCTGCTCCTTCGAGATAGGTTTGTGTACCTTAACCGATTTTATATGAAATCAATTGTGAGGCCCACCATATTAAAAATTATTTAAATATTTTGTGACATAATATATTGCCTTATTACCTTCGACAAAAACAATAAGCAAGAGTGTCCTTTAATTAAGAAGCAGTGTAGTTATGTCTTGACATATCTCTCTGGACTTTGGAAAATTTGGCACAATGTGGATAGCTAAAAAGGTTTCGTCAATGTCCCTTTTCTTTTCTCCTTTCAAGAACAAAAACTCTTGATGGATTTCCAATCTTATTTATGTTGTAGAGACCACAATTGATCCAGTCCCCTTCAACAAATATATCAATGCTATCTTGGAAGGTCCTTATGATTTCATCACTCATGTTTACAACTTAAGGACACCATTTAGATTGCCACAGATATCTATCGTACTCTTTCATCACCACTCAACAATGGCACAGAATAAGTAAGCATACATTTGAGAGACCTGAATGACCCTCCAACACCTTTGTTAGGGCCCCATAGTGCCTTTTAGGCTCAAACACCTTTTTCAAGGCCCCATTAGTGCATTTTAGGCCCAAATGCCTTTCTGGCTTAAACACCTTTTTCAAGGCTCCATAGCACCTTTTAGGCCCAAACACCTTTTTCAAGGCCTCATGGTGCCTTTTAGGCTTGAATGCCTTTTTCAAGGTCCCCATAGCACCTTTTTAGGCCCACACGCTTTTTTTCAAGGCCCTATTTTGCCTTTTCAGGGCCAAACACCTTTTTCAAGACCCCTCTAGTGTCTTTTTTGGCCATTGATGCCTCCTATAGGCCTAAACACCTTTTCATGGGCATTGTGAGTATGCATCTCCACACACACTTAAAGAGAAATCCTAACTTTGGTCGTATGCTTGTCTGTAAAGGCTATCAACATATACAAAATTATGCTTTACAATTTGTGGTTTAATATTTCCTACTTTTTCCACCTTGTGCAATGTTGCCCTCAAAATATCACACCAATTTATACTCATCTTTTATTGAGAGCCCACATTGACATTTTTTTACCCCACATAAGTGAGGGTTAATCTTCCTCTAAATATTTCATTGTTCCCACTTTTTTTGGATATTAACAACCTTCCAACTATTCCCAAAAATTTCAAAAAATTCCAAATATTCACAAATTCTTTTTCAAAAACATCCACATATACCAAAAACATCTAAAACATATCAAAAAAATATCAAAAATGAAAATGATAATGTTTATTCGACATTTTCAATCACATTGTTCATTAACATAAGAAACAATCACCCTTGTGCTTGTCATAAAAATGACACACTTTTTATTCTACTATGACAACAACAACATTGTTACATTCAAAGTGACATCTAGTAGACCATTTATTCTAGAGCATCTCCTCAGACCCAATCCTAGAAGATGAGGCCCCCAATGTCAATCCCCCTTGCAGCCAAACATTGTCCATGGGTATCGAGAATCTCCCACTAAGCAATTGCATGTTCAATAGTTGCGTTAATTGTCTATCCACACACTGGGAGTCCCTTCACTTCTCATTGGGGATTAACTGATAATAAAGCCCCATATAATAGATGGCTTCTTAGTGTACTTTCACATTCCATTACATATCCATGAACACACTATCCGCCAGCTTATTTATACCCGACATGGTGATCTATCATTGCGCCACATCCCACTCCTGTTGCATCTGATTAGTCGCCATTCTCCAACACTCCATGTTCACTTTCACTTCATTCTACTGCTACTACAACTACCTCACCTTTGACTTGCTAGCCACTAACTACTCTTGTAGTTACATTATCGTGGTGTTTGATTTTACCACCATTTCCCTAAAATAATTTGACTATGCTTGCATTAACATCAGTTCATTTTGTGCACTTTCCAACCTACTTGTGCCATCCTCAATGACTCCTACAACCTTTGTGCTCATGCTCACTCAACCTAGATCCTTGCATCATTTTCCTCTACTTGAGACTATTTCACTCATAGTTTCACTTTCAATGACCACACTCGAGCTTGTTTTGAATTCACCACAACCTAGAGCCACCTCGCTTCTATTTGCACTCCATCCTTGCGATCTTTCTCCATCAATCCCAACAAAAATGAGACTTCCTACTCCACATTTTTTGCCTAGAGTCTCTCCATAGCCAACATTTTCCATAAATCCTCCACCTCACTTGTCACCTGCACTCCACCTTCTACTCTGGTTGTGGATCCGTGGCACTCAATCTACCCTCCTCTTTCATTGACTTTTTCCCTGGAATCCTAAGGCTAATCAACTAACTTGCTACACTCATCACCTTATCCATGTTAACCTCCTTTTCCACTCTCTGATCTTTTCCCATAGTCTTCTCCAGAGAGACCATCTCCCCCACCTTCATTGTTATTTCTAACACACTCTTTGTCACCCCAGCAAAACTAGTATTTTCCTGCATCATTAGATCATCACCCAATACCACTTGTAAAGCCTGCTACACTACACTCCTTAACAACATCATCAATGCTGACAAAGGAATTTCTTCCACCCTACCTCCTAAACCCTCAAGTTGTGCTTGTACCTTCCCTGCATGACTTGATCTACCACATTCATGAACTAATGTTTGGAGCTTATGTTGATACACCATCTTTGCAAATTCCATCGGATGTGTTTCACCCTTTGTCCTTGCCTCACCCATCCTACCTAGCTAAAATCACCCTCCTATTGCGAGTAATCAAGTGAGCCCAACATGCTTTCAAACATACACTTACTTGGCCTTTTGAATAAACTAGATAGTTGCACTATCTCCTTCATCATGCTTTAAGATAGAATTTTAATAATTATTAGTTAATACAATGTTATTAAAAAAATAATAAAGTTATATTAAAACTAATACTAAACTATAAAACAAGAAAATAATATTTAGTATGATATTTTAAATAATTAAAAAAATAATAAAATTTCAATGAGTAAAGAAATTAATAAAATTAAATACAAGAGACAATATTGTAGAAAGTATGTTAACTTTCTAAATATAATTTAATAATAAATTAAATAAACACAATAAGTAAATAAATAATATAACATAGAATAATATAAATTAACCAAATCTAATAAAAAGTCAAGAGATGTTTAACAAATAGACATGACTCCTTAAAATTAAAATATAAAAGAGAGGAGACTTTATTTTAGAGAGGAGGAAAAAAAGGAAGGGAAGAGGTAAGGTGTTCAAAAAGGGAAAATGGAAGAGGAAAGTAATATGAAGAAAATAAGGAAGTGACTTTCTAAAATGGTATCAATGATATTGAAAGGATGCATACCTTTTGAAAGGGCCATATTTATGAATAGTTGTGACGCTTCAAAAATATTGTGATTATAAAGTATTGAGACTTTTCCAAATGATTTTAGTTATGAAGGGTTGTGACTTTTCAGAAGGATTATAACTATGAAGTGTTGTGACTTTTCAAAGGGTTTGTATTATGAAAGGGTGCAACTCTTGAAAAAGAAGAAGGTAAGAAAGATATATGTATGAATTATATTTGTTTAATTATGTTTATGAATTTATTTATGAACCATACTTGTGGATAATATTGTGTTAGCTCATGGAGTTAACACCATGGATATTAATGAAACTCAAAGCATGGAGCATGTGAGATATTTAAGATCTCCTTTGTCTACCATGGCCAAGAATTAATGTTACTCGTAGCCTGGAGCATGCGAGATATTTAAGATCTCTATTGTCTGCCATGGCCAAGAATCAATTTTACTCGTAGCATGGAGCATGCAATATATTTAAGATCTCCATTGTCCACCATGGCCGACTTTTGATATCGTAGCATGGAGAATGTAAGATATTTAAGATCTCCATAGTTTTCCATGGCTGATAATAGACCTACCAAAATATTATGAAGTTGTCAACATATGCATATGTGAGTAACCTTGGATAGAGGATGCCCATCCAAGAAGAATCTTAAGGAGTGCACTCTTGGGAAGATGACAAGGTAGCTATGAGCTAGGAACCCTGACTTGTAGACATCCTTAAGATTGGGGTTAAAGTAGAGGGTAGAGTAATATAGTTATTTTTATCATTATTGTGATTTTAACATTTATTTTGTAGGCATTACTTGTCCCTAACTAACCCTATTAGTGGGAACATTATAGTCCCATATCACACATTAAACGCTTGCTCCTTATTTTTATAATTTCCTTCCACGTTTCACTTTCATTTCACTAGTATCATTTTCACTATTCTATTTTGTGTTTTGGTTTTGATTCCATTTCATTTCATTTCATTATATTTCATTTATGCATTTCATTTCATCATATTTCATTATTATCTATTATATTATTTTATTTTACATATCACTCCATTAGATTACATTTGATTTTATCATCACATTTCATTTCATTGATACTTTTCACTTCATTACATTACATTTGATTTTATCATCATATTTCATTTCATTGATACTTTTCATTTCATCACATTTCATTTTAGACATTTCCTTTACATACATTTCATTACATCCCATTTCATTTAAGATGTTTCATTTACATACAGTTCATTATATTTCATTACATTACAATTCATTTCCTCACATTTTGTCTCATTTCATTACATTCTATTTCATTTATACATTTCATTTCCTCACATTTCATCTCATTTCATTACATTCTATTTCTTTTATGCATTTTATTAACATTTCGTTCGCACATCTCATTAGTAAATTTCATTCATACATGTCATTTATCTACTTCATTTCTACATTCATTATCCACATATCATGTCACTCCATTAAGCATCTATACACTACATTCATCATCCACATCACATCGACATCTACAAATATCATATAAATTAAATCATAACATCAAATGCATCCATCTATAACATCAGATATATAAAGTCCATGATATCACAAGTGCACAAGTCCAAGCATCAAAAGGATCGAAGTCACATATCAAAAGATAGAGTCATCAACATCATCATCAAAAGGTCATCATCATACATGACATAAATGATAAGCCACTAAAATGCAATACAAAATGCTACACAAATCAACCTTGGGTCTCACCACCTGCACCATCCATATGTGTCCAATATGGAGGTCCCTACTTGATAGGGGTACTCCTCTCACCTCGAGGAACTTTCTCTATTGCATCTATCACCAGTGTCATAGGAATAACGGTAGCCATTTGACTCATGATAGCCCCATTTTTTCTCAACTGTGGTGGCACTAGAGGCCTCAGTGCCATGGAAACTATAAAATCCTATACTATACTTGTCAACTCACTCATCCATGCTTCCATGGAACTCATCTGAGCTTCTATTTCTAATGAGCCAACTGGTCTCTCTAGCGGTAGCTGCCTATGTGGTAGTAGATGTTATTGCCCCTATGGTTGTAAACCCTATGCACCTAGGATCGGGACCTATATCCAAGGCCTTTGTCACTTTATAAACTATACATCATCTTGTAATCTGGCCCTGGTCTTCTCTAACCTACTCTAGCCCATATCATCTGCTCATTGGCTAGATCCCACACCACATCTTATACCCCCTCTCATCATCACCTCACCTTGACCATAGACTTCTCTAGGTGTCTTAGCTCCAACATCTCTTGACCTCTGCAATGGGCCCTGTACAATGATCCTTTACTATGGAAACATTGTTGCCTTTCCTTGGTCTCCACATGTCCCCCATCACCTCTGGCTTTGGCTCTGACTTGACACCTATCCCTACCTCTCCCCCGATCACCCTCATCCCCTCTACTTGATTCCTCCTTAATGTCAAGTATCAACTCTACCAGATCTATGTATCTCAAGAATGGATGCTATCTGAACCATTGTGCATAATCCCCCTCCATCCCCACACCCACCTCTACATCCCTCAAATCCCATGTCAACGGTGTCTCAATCATCTATAGAAATTCCTCATGACATGCCTCATACTTTAATGTTAGTCCCCATACTGGCCTCTCTAACTACACTTGGGCATAGTGTGTTGATCCCTGTGGCATGCCCTGCCAACAACCAAACTGTCTTGCTACTCTTCTGAAGAAAAATATCTCTATCATGGAGGGAACCTGACCAAGAAAAAATTTTGGACAAAGTATACCATCTCATCATCATCCTTGATCCATGCCTCAGTAAACTTATATGGCCTCCATATGACCTCATCGAGGTCATCCAACATCTGTTGCCAATACTCTATCTTGCCCAGATGGGGTTGAACGGTCACACCTGAATAGGTATATATATGGTATCTCCTAAAGCCACTATCCTACACATATTATTTGAGTAATAGGAAGATGCTCCTAGGTCCATATCTACAACAAAACCACCTTGATTAGCAATGAAGCTGCATCTGAACACCTGATACAAATCATGATAGAGGTAGGCTAATATGCAACTCCCCCATGAAAATATTATGGCCTATCAATCATATCATGGATGATACAATCCCATCCCATAGGAAATCCACATCCTCACCTATCTAGCAACAAAAATCCACCTATCAATCCAACCTATTGTTAGTTGCTCTAAATGGGCCACTCTATAGTCTTCTTTTGATAGGATATCACGAAGGGTGACTCAAAGATGGGATCTTGACTTCTAAGGAAGAATGGTCTCATTTTTGTAGAGTGGCCCACTAAGGCATTTGAACACTTTTCGTATAGGCCCATAAGGTAGGGTTTAGCTATAAATGCCAATCTCTACCAGTATCATTGACGATTTTTGTTGAGAATGTTGATGATGTTCTTGTTTGTGGCCTCTGCTTGGCCATTGCCTTAGGGATAATAGATTGACGATGAATGATGTATAATGTGAAGCTTCTCACATAACTCGACAACTATTTGATTTTTAAAATACAAGGCCTTATCCATTAGGATGGAATGAGGTATGCCAAACTGACAAATAATATGGTTCAGTATGAATGAAGAGATTTTTTTTTCGATAGAGTCTGTGAGTGGTGTTTCTTTAACCCACTTGGCCAAATATTGAGTTGCAATGATGATTCATTTATGTCTGTCAAAGGAAGCTGGATATATTGCACCAATCAAATCAAAATCCCACCTATAGAAAGGCCATGGTGTGGCCAATAGGTTGAGTTCTTGTGCTAGTGCATGAATAAGATTGCCATGGATTTGAGACTTTTTACAAGTTTTTTTTAGAGTAATAATTAATTTACTAATTATTTATTCTATTTACTTAAGCTTACATAGGTAAATGCATTTCTTTTATTAGTTGTAGCCTAGGAGTTTGTTATAAGTTGTTGACAATACGGAAGTTTGTTCTCTCCTAATTCATACTTATCCTCTCACCTTGTTCGAGGACTTTCCACCTCATGTGGATGTATGCTTAGTTGTCACACATATCTCCTAGCGTCCTCTAGCTTGTTCTAGGAGATTCCTTGAGCTCTTTATATTTGAGCTCCCTCACTATATTTCATAACGCATTCTTATTGTAAATACATATTTTCTTTTGTTTGCATATTTTATCTCTCATGTCCATTTAGGGTTTTTCCCTTGCTCCACGCTCTTCTCCCCTTGGCTTCCCTTTGATAGGTTATTTGCATGCAGGTGATCTTGGGCATCTTCGGAGTTGGATTTCATCAACTCCAACAGTTTTTACATAGTCAAGAATCTTTTTCCATGGTTGGCTAGAAATAGCTCATTCTAAGAATTTTCTTCACTAATGTGAATCCATTGGAATGTGACCCACAAACACCCACATAAACATCTTGCAAGGAAACCCTAAACTCATCCTTTTCAAAACATCCAAATACAGTACCATCAAGACCTTTCCTATATAATGTATCAGCCACCAAAGTGTAATGTGAGGTCTATGGGATGAAGTTACATTTTAGGTTTTGTGAGAGGTTAGAAGGGATAGTTGTGTCATGGAGATAGGTGGTAATTGAGTCATGCCAAAGGGAGTCTGGGGTGTTTAAATGGAAAATAATGTGGGATTCAGGTTGAGTAAACATGAGTTGAACTACCTCTTCCACTAAGAACTCATATCACTCATGTTAATTTTGTAGCTAAAGCAAGGAGGCCAGAGTGGACATGGCATCCACTTCCCTATTCTTGTCTCCAGGAATTTGTTCAAAAGTAATACGAATGAAGGATACCTTAAGTGTATTAACCATATGCTTGTAAGGTAATAATTTCTCATCTTTGGTTTGAAACATGTCTGTAACTTGATTAATGACCAATTGAGAATCCCTATAGACTTCAAATGTTGTTAGCTTCCATTATAACGCCAGTTTGAGACCCAAAACTAAAGCTTCATATTCTACCATATTGTTTGTGCATGGGAAGAGAATTTCATAAGACTTGGGGATGGTGACACCCAAAGGCATGATGAACAATATGTCAGCACCTAAACCATGGTGTGTGTAGGAACCATCAAAGTAAAACTTCCCTGTGACCGATTCTGTCTAGAGAATGTGTGTGTCTGGAAAATCTACTAGGATAGGGTTTGAGCTTTCTATGGTTGCATCTACCAATTAATCAGCAATGGCTTGTCCTTTTATAGCTTTCCTATCAATGTACTCAATTTTGAACTCACTCAGGATCATTACCCATTTGGCCAATCTACCCGTTAATGTTGTCTTGCTGAGAAGATATTTGAGAGAGTCAATTTTTGATATGAGCTTAACTTTGTTTCTCAGAAGATAGTAACATAGCTTTTGTGAAGCAAAAACTACTATTAAGAAAGCTTTTTCAATAAAAGTGTAATTTAGCTCATAATTGACCAGTTTGTGACTAATGTAATAAATAGCTCTTTCTTTGCCTTGATCATTTTCTTGCACCAAAAGGGCTCTTATAGATTTTTCTCTCAAAGAGATATAGAGAAACAAAGGTTTGTGCACCATCAGAGGTACCAACATAGGCAGATTCATCAAGTAGTTCTTAAGAAGCTCAAAGGCCATATGAAATTGACCATCCCATTTGAAAATTGTATACTTGTGAAGGAGATTAGTGAAAGGCACACACTTTTCTACTAGCTAGGATATGAAGTGATGAACTAACTAAAGTCTCCCCTAGAGGGAGCATAGTTGGCTCAAGTTCCTAGGAGGTTGCATGCTAATAATGGCTTGTACCCTTTTGGGATCAACCTCGATTCCTTTGGCTGAGACAATGTACCCTAGGAGCTTTCCAAATTTCATGCCAAAAAAACATTTCTTAGGTTTTAGCCTAACTTTGGAGGCTTCTAAGTGGGTGAATATCTTATCTAAGATACGAAGGTGATCCTCTCAAGTATGAGATTTGGCAAGAAGGTCATCTACATAATCTTCCATAAAAGTGTGCATCATGTCATGGAAAATGGTGGTCATGACCAGCTGATAGGTAGCTCGTGCATTCTTGAGCCTAAAGGGCATGACATTCCAATAGAATGTGCCCCATGCACAAGTAAAGGTTGTATTTTCTTGGTCCTCTAGTGCTATTTTGATTTGGATATATCTTGAAAAACCATCCACAAGGGATAACATGAAATGTCCCAATGTTAAGTCCACAATTATGCCAATATTTGGAAGGGGTAAATCATCTTTTTGACACGCCTTATTGGCATCACAAAAGTCAATATAGATCCATATGTTTCCATGTTTCTTTGAAATAGGTATATTATTCATATCCATGATGCATAGGCCAATGGCCTAATGAAGTTGGTAATAAGCAATTTCTCCAATTCTATTTTGACCAATAAAGCTATGTGAGGATGCATTTTCCTAAGGTTTTGTTTAACGGGCTTGGCATCTAGAGAAATGTTGAGATGGCGAAGGACTAGATTAGGATCTAACCCTAGCATGTTAGTGTAGGACCATGCCAAATTTATTTTCCTTTCTTTGAAGAAGTGAATGAATTCACTTCTTTCTTCTGTAGTTAAGGACTATGCCAAATGAATTATCCTAGGTTCTTGCTTTT
Source organism: Cupressus sempervirens (assembly GCA_028749045.1). NCBI lineage: Eukaryota > Viridiplantae > Streptophyta > Pinopsida > Cupressales > Cupressaceae > Cupressus > Cupressus sempervirens. Next base: position 201,704 of record CM053785.1, read on the forward strand.
TTCCAATGTTAAATTTCTTTGTAGGTTCAATTAGAATAGATGACCTTTCTTCTAAATATCTAGGTAAGGTCTCAATCATCTCATCCGTGGGTGCCATAGTTGGGTTTTCACTATTGGATACATCATTTCTATTTGTTTCAATATTTTTCTCAAGACCAACCACTATGTGGTTCAGGTCATTAGTTTTTTGATGTGTTTGGCCCTTTCTTGTATGACTAAGATGACTAATATTAGACTCATCCATATATATTTCTTTTGTTCTTTGCAAACGAGATGATTCAACCATGTTAAGGTAAACAAAAATATGTTGATCAATGTCAAAATTTGGGATGTTTTGAGGTTCGGTTATGTCCCAACTGATTAGCTCGAGATGGACTAAGGATAGTGACTTGTATTATGGATGGAATTTAGCAAGGTTCAAAGACATGACCTCGTTTGATGACTCTATTAGGATTTAATCATAGATAGAAATAACAATTACATGTAAATATAAACAATATCATAAAACAATAGATCACACAAAAGAGAACATAAGACACCAAGATTTAATTTGGTTCACCCAAACCTTGGGTTGCATCCACCAAACAAGTCCACTATTATTACAATCCAATGATTACAACTTGATTACAATTTTTAATCCCTTACAGCTCAATATCGTAGCAAGAATCAATTTTTGCATCACACCTTATGACAAACCCCAAACCCTAAGCTCTTTTATATAAGTATTTTTACTGCTTTAGGATTATAGTTAATAATTGCATGCCGGCCCAAAATCTCAATAAAATAGGGCCAAAAAAATTATGAAGAATGTATAGTACTTCCCTAATTAGTCACCACAAATTAAAAGACTCATACGATGTATTAGTTAGATCTATAACATGTGCTTCTTCTAAAGTGTCTAGGAAAGTAGAGCTTACAAGTTGCTCATAATACTCATCTTCAACATGTATTGGAAAAAAGTATGGAAATAAGGTTTGAAACTAGAACCCACCATTAGGTTCATCATCCTCATGTGAGGCAATGCCAAGTATCTATTCAGTGATATCCTATAAACCATTTTGATGTGTATTGACTCTTTGTGGTGAAGTAGGGCCTGAATGAGAAGTGGATTCTTGTGTTGCAGAATAGTTGGGTGTTGGAATGTGAACAAAATCACATTATTTATCATGAATAGATTCTTCAGATAATGAGTCAAATTTCTACTTGGTGGAATCATCATCATCTTCATTATTAGGGGTGTATGTGGATGGTTCTCTTGTATGATGTAAATTAGGGAAGGATAGATTCACATTCTTAGTATAAGCTTCTTTTGGGTTATTGACATTTTTTTCTTTGGGTACCCACACCAAGGTCAAGGAGGAGGAATTTCCATGTTTGGAATGAGATCTAAAAATGGACTTTTCATTTTATTGTTCTAGATACCCTACCCCTATTTTTGATTTGTTGTATATGAACTGTATTGCTAGGGGTTCAACAATACCTGTTCCTTTCCCTAAGGGACTGTCACTTGTGTAACCCATCTTCTTTATTGGATCAAAACCTTTGCCAAAGAGGTGAGGGGAGATGTCAATATTTTGTATCTGCTCACTTGCTTCTTTTATGGAATTGGAAGATACACCACTTTCTTTGACAAAATAGTCATGATAAGGTCTAACAGTTGAAGATGGTTTTCCATGAGATCTTGGTGATAGTGGGGGATCAAACAATGAAACTGAATACTTGCCCATGCCTAACTTACACTTATGATTAAACTCTTTCATCAAGAAATCCATTTTCTCGTAATGTGACTATTTAGATTCTTTTGATGAGGATGGTGAAGGAGTGGAAGAACTAGAACAACCTACTTTCTCTTTGCCCTTAGTCGATGTGGATAAGCAGTTGTTGTCTTGGCCTATGGATGTTGAGGTGTCTACTGATGTAGATAACTAATGACACTTGTTGGAGCATTGATCTCTTCCCTATTGTGATGGACGAGGGAGTTACAATACTATGCATAGTTTTGATCCCCAAGTATGGTCACCTCTTGGCCCATATAAGGAAATTTTAGACATTCATGGTAGGTGGAGGGGACAGCTTGCATGTCATGAATCCAAGGTCTGCCTAACAAGATGTTGTATGTCAACTTCAAATCCAGGACTTAACAGATGATTTCTTTTACTACCAGGCCAACCCTTATTGGTAGAATGACCATGCCTTTAGAGGACCTCCTTGTCATCATAAGCTCTAATCATGATTTTCTTTTTGGGATCAACAAAATCCTCTGTGTACCCTAGGCCTCTTACCAAACTCAAAGTGTAAATATTTAGGCCTACTCCATCATCGACCAAAGCTCTTTTGACTCTATTTTAGTGAATGAAGACCTCAATGTGTAATGGAGAGTTTTGTAGATGTATGAAAGACATGTCATCTTGGGCTGAGAAGGATACACAATGGGGGGCGACAAGGTTACTTACCATATTTTGAAATCTATTAACATCAAGGTTATTCAGCACTAAAGCTTTGGTAAGGATCTCTTTATGTTCCAGTGATATTTACAGCAATTTTAAAGATGGAAATGTGGGTGGGAGTCTTCAGTAACTATTTGACTAAATTGTATTTGGGTATAGTGGAACTTGTGGTTGCATGATCTAAACTAGTTATTGGCCCTGGTAGAATGACTTTGGAGGCTTGACCTTGGGTAATAGCATTTAACTACTACTTCTTGTTATTTTTCTATAATCATGATGACATTCATTGCATTGTCGAACCCCAAGATCATATTTATCGTGTTATCATAATTATGGGCATAATTGGTGTTATTGTTGGAAGATTTGTTTTGGTTAGCTTTGGAGGATTTTCCCTTCTCATGGCTCATGAAATGGTTTTTGAAGGGCATGTGGTCATATTGTTACAAAGATTGTTTACTTTGATAGTTCCATTATTAATCAATATTTGTATGGCCCCTTTAAGAGCGTAAAAATTGTTCATCAAATGCCCCCTATTTCAATGGTAGGTGCAAAAGTGTTTGTCACTCCACCACTTAGGTTTAACCTGTGGTTTATAGGGTTTGGCTTTTGGTAGTACAATAAGTTCATCCACCAAGAGTGTTTGCAATGTGCTTTCATAAGTCACCCTAATGGGTGTGTATTCTTTGGGTATGTCGGAAGCTTGGTATCCCCTTGGGGGAGGAGCTTGATTGTAGGCTACTTGCTGATTGGAAGTTGAAGGAGTACCTATGTTTCATCGGTAGATAGATGAACATTGTCTTGTTCGGTTAGGTTTTGTCGAGTATTGACATTGGTATTATCGATGGTTGGATATTGTTGGTTTGGATGGGAATGAAGTTGTGGTTTAACATGGTTTGCTTTGACCACCCCATCATTGACTATGTTTTTGTTGTTATTTTCCACCACAATTTGTGTTTATCAGTTAACCAATCATATGAGTTATGTGTCTATGAGGGGTTATTCAAGAAACCTTTGCCATCTTTTGATAGCTTAATGATGTCATTATTTATTAGGGTGTCTTCTATTTTAGCGGCATTTTCTAAATAGTCTTGAAGTATTCAGGCCCTTGAAGTTGGAGGCAATAGTTCATAGGTTTCGAGAGGTTGTTGATGAATATATTTGTTTTCTTCTTGTCTAGGATGTCTTGGTGGTATTTAGTGAAAGTGTGTCTCTACCTTTGCAAGAAAACTTTAAAGGACTCTCTGGGGAGTTGCTTTGTGTTGCACAAATCTATCATAGTGACTTCTCTTTCAATATTATACAAATATTGTGCAATAAAAACTTAGGCAAGTTGATCAAATGACTTAATGTTGGAGGGTGGCTTGGAGAACCACTCCATGGCTTGTCCTCCTAAGCTTCTAGGAAACAACTGAATCAGGTAAGTCATGTCATGGACAAATTCTATACTCAAAGTATAGAATTGTCTGAGGTGATATTTGAGGATCAGATGTGACAAAATACTTATCATATTTTGGTAGTTGCACATTCTGTGGAAAGGGAGTGAAGAGAACACTTTTTTTGAAAAAGAGGGAACATAACTTCTCAAGGCTAAATTCAGCGGGTTGGATCTTCCCTCTTTTCATTCTTTCCATTTCTAATTGTAAATCTTGGAGTTTTTGTGTGACAATTTCCCAGGGTGATTCTTCTTCATCCCGCTTACGATTTTTTATGTCAAAGTCGAGTAGTAATTTCACACCTTGTTGTGCCAATGATAGTAGGTACCATTCTTAATGGCATTCAAGTATTTTCTCCATTATATCGACAAGCTCATGATTTTTTCAAAAATTCTCGATCTTATTTTCAAGACCCTTTTTCATCCCATACGTTAGACAAACCCATTTTGTTAAAGGGCTCTAGGTTCTATTTAGGCAAGGGTGATTCATTGGTAGTGGTATTTAATGAATAGTCAATGGGTGTAATAGGCTCAACGATGCTTTTAGATTTGATCCTCATTTTTCTATCCTAGCACTTACTCGTATGGGTGATCTTTTAGGCTCTTTTTGTTTCACTACTATATTGGTTTTAAATAGTGGCATGAGATGTGGATGAGACTCCCTTAACTCTTCTATATTTTAGCGGTAGGAGGATTGCTTCTAGACCAAATTTTGTTGGAATAGAAAGCTATGTTTCAGAAAAATAAGTGTTTGGTAATGTAGATAATGTTAAACTCAATTTTGCAAAGTCAGGTAGGGGATGGATGTGTGTGTCTATTCATTTCTGACTTGATCTACGAAGTTGAAGTAATGATAACTATTGGATAAGAGATCTAATATCGGGTTGGAACATGGCTTGCTTTAAAGGTGACGGTCAATTGTAGAAATCCTTAGTTTTGCAAAATTTTGACAAAGAAAAAGGGCATCCAAATCTATTGTTTGTTTATGAATATTGCAGGTGCAGATAGCCTTTTTTTTAATATTTTCCTCAAATGCATTGTAGAAATCTTTAAATGTGTTATTTTAGTGCTTGTATGTGCTAGTTTATGGGGTTCCATGCACTATTCTGCAAGATGTATATGTTGTTCAATTGTTCAAATGTGTTGCTTTTTCAGTAAAATGTGCTATTACAGGAGGCAAATACATCATAGATTAGGTCAAATGCATTGTTTCAAGTACTAGATGCGTTATTTCAACATATACAATAGTATTTGTATTGGTTTTTGTATCAGTTTGTAGTTGTATTTTCTCAAAAGGACTATGATCTGAAGTTTATTAATGTGTATTATAGAAAACACATTCAAACACAACTATCATAGAAATGATAATGAAATAAACCTACACACACCTAGAAAATGAAAAAAAATCGCTTCCTTACAAGGCTAGCTGAAGGTGGTGACTAAAGGGTTTTAGTGTTTGAATTTACCTCTTTGGTGATATAGAGCTTCCCACCAACGCTAAGGAGATTTAGTGCAATCTCTTGTGAGACTACTAGAGGAAGGCTATATTTTGAACATGATTGGCTTGCATTCGATTAGGAATGCAAGATGGAAGGCAATCCCTCTCACCGGCTCTACTAAAGAAAATCTCGAGAGGTAGCCTTTCTACAACTAAATAATCTACCTAGTAAAAAGAAGGAAAACTAGACAACGGAAGTAGGTTTGGGAGTTTGATCACTCTAAAAGAGTGAGAGCATATCCCTACTACTTTGATCTCCCAAACACAATAAACAAAGATTGTTCAATTACGAGCCTTTACCTATGGAAGACAAGAGGCTCTGAATTAATTCTATGTGTTTTTTCATTCCCAACTTGATTTCTACCAACCCTTATAGAAGGTTTGGCATTCTGATCAACTTAGTGAGTTGAGAACATAGGCCTACTTCTCAATGGATTAGCGAAATCAAACTTTCTACTTAAACTAGATTATGAATTTAGAAATGCCGCAATCTAATTGAAAAAGGTTTAGGCTTACCTAATTTGACGCTAGCAAAGGCTAGGTGCATTTTTTAGTGTCTACATTCCCTTCTCACAATTTTTTGTGACCTATGAGTTCCTGTTAACCCACAAGAGATTTGTAAACAACCAACAATTGGATTTGCAAGTTAGATATGATGATTTACAAATCTGACCAGATGTACTGTAGAAAATGGCATATGCATTATAGAAATGTGTAAATGCACTATAATAATAGTCAAATGTGTTATTTAAACATGCAAATGCATTGTAAAACAAAGCAGATGCATTATATAACACTTCAAATGCATTACAAAACACTTTAAATACATTAAAATACTTTGTGAAAGCATTAAAATAGTATTCAAAAGCTTTGAAACATCAAAGGGGTCTCAAATCCAGTGTTTGTGAGCTCAGGATTGTCTTCAAAAGTTCTTTTTTGTTGTTATGGGTCTTCCTGAACATTGTAAAACCTACAATAAGTCATATCTACACAAGAAACCAAAGAAATATACAAATATGAAAGAAAAATAGAAGATTAGAAAGAAAATTTAAAGAACAGAGAGGTTTTAAGACAAAGCCCCATGGTGGGCGCCAATTTGTACATGGTGGACTCGTTTATTCATGAAATCTTAGTGCATAATACAATTAAAGTAGCAATGAACTATTCTAAACCCAAGAAATCATTGTTAAACAAAGACTCCACAAGCATTCTGTGTTTCCCTAACTACATGTCATGCCCTGAAAGTAACCAGGTGAAACACTGAAATGAACAAGATGGAACACGACTAATTTTTTTTTGTTTGATTTAGTTTACTTCTTATTATTCTCGATTAATTTAGTAAGCCTAAATAGCCTCCATTAGACATATGTATGTTACAACTAGATTACCAATTAGTTAGACATTCTTCCTACATCCACTCAGGGTCACAAGAAATGATTTAGTTCAATAGGATATGTCGGATACTGATTTCTACTATTTTTGCTTATAGATGCATTCTTCTTCTTTTTTAAATAGGCTTTAGAGTTTGTGTTAGATCCTTTGGACTCAGTTTTTCCTTTGGGTTGTAATCGCATAAGTGGTTCATGTGCCACTACCTCGTACCTCCTTCTCATCTAACATGGCATGTTCCTAACATTAGTCATACTCACCTTTAACATGGTTCTCCTAACCTATACGTAGTTATTAACGTAATATGTCAATAAATATCCAATTTCGATACTTTATATGCTCTCATAGCTACCACCAATTCATCTATGTCCATTCACAAATTATTATTTATTGCCCTCGTTAATACTTTCAACTCACGAATGACTTATTACTAACTCGTTCCCATTTGTATCACTTATTTCCTAACCATACTATGTTAGCACACTACCAATACATGTTGAAGAACACTTGCTAACTAGCAATTTATGTGGATTATTAACTAATGAAAATTTGTTTGAACATTATCCCTTTAGCCACATACCTTATATCTTATAATGACTTTCTTAATTTATCCTATAGTCATACTACCCTATGACATTATTGAACTCTTATTATATTCTAATTCTACTAGTATTAGAATGGCCCTTTTTAATTATCCCATTAATACTAGAAGTTCCAATGCCTAGAGTCTAGCTATCCTTAGATCCTAACACTAGACTTGACCACATCAAAATTAGAACATGGACTCTACATGAGATTACAAATTCTAAGTCCACTATAATAATACCTTCCTTAATTTATGAGACTAAAAGTTTGCCACCCTTTACTACCCATTAGTTTCTATTTAATGCAAAGTCTTTCTTCTTTTTCCCACTAGAAGCTCACGTACCTTTTTCTCTTCTCCCAAAGTGGGGTGACATGAGTCACATCCCCCTAAAACATCAAGTCAAGTGGCAGCTTGTCTTTTTGGGAATTCGACCACGTCATTAACTTTTCTTTTTTACATGTTAAGATATTCCTTGTCCTTCCTTAACGTGAGGTGGTGGGTGGGGAATATCCTTAAAAACTTCTTCCACTTTTTACAAACATTAGGCGCCCATTTAAGTTGGGCACCGGCTACGGTGCAACATATTTGCACCGGCCGGATGCCTTGTCTATCGTGTCTGACATGTACATCGTTTCAACTTTCTGACATGTACAGTGTCAGATCTTTTACATCATTTTTATTATTATGATGTTTATATTATTTTGTTTTTGTAAATTGTAAACGTTTAAGTGAAGCAATCGAATCCAGAAGCAACATCATCATTAACGTTTAAGTGATTAGAATATATATATATATATATTATTTTAGATAAGTAAAAAGATTTTAGATATATATTTTTAATGCAAATTTTAAATGTTAAAAATATAGAAATAAGATTTAAAAACATTTATTTTAAATAAGTAAATTATCTATAACAAAATTTGAATTTGATTTTTTTATTTTTTTATATTTTAAATTTATTTTTAATTAATAGATAAGAGGTCGAAGCCACAAATTTTGAATATGTTAATATTCACGATTTTCACTTTTTTAATATTCATGTTATTTAATATGACTTTCACCTTTTTTATTAGCCATATTATTTAATATCATTTTCACCTTTTTTATTGCTCATGTTATTTAACATGACTTTCACCTTTTTTAATATTCGTATTATTTTTTAATACTCATGTTATTTTACATGGCTTAAATGAAATAGAATTAGAGGAGTGATCATTCTAAAAGAATTAGTGTTAAATGAATTAGAATTAGAGGAATGATCTTGTTAAAGGAATTAAAGGAGTGAACTGAATTGGAGGAGTGAGAGTCCTCATCTTAAATGAATTAGAAATCATGTTTGTGAGACACATTATACGTTAAAATTGTTTCAAAGTTATAGTGTTAGGTTATAGCGTTAGAAATATTAAAACTCTATTAAGTTCAACCACCCCTTTATTTACCAAAAAGGGTTAGCAGACATGTAGAGATAAAGATATGCAAGGCCTAAAAGATTGTCAAACGTAAACTTCACCACTTGTAAGTTTATTAAATTATGTTTATAATTTATTTTTTTGTTATGATGTTTGTATTGTTGTAAATTCTTAACGTTTAATATAATATTAAATTATTATTTTTTCAAAGAAGATTTTAGATATATTTTTAAAATATAATGATAGAATAAATTTTTTTGGAGAAGTAATTTTCATTTAGTGAAATTTAAGTATTATAATTAGAATGGAAGATACAGAAATTCAATTTAAATTATTGTTAATATATTATAAAACATAATGAAATAATTTTATATAATATTAAATTAATTAATTATAAATTTAATAAAATATATTTTAAAGTAGTATATAATATGAAAATAGTTATTTTATTTTAGATATTAAAATAGATTATTATTTTGATTTTTTTATTGTTGTAAGTTTTAAATTTTTGAAATATAGTAATTAAATAAATATAATTAAAATAGTTATAAGAAAAAAATATTATATTAATTAGAATGTGGATAGATTAAACTCAATGATAAGGTGGCTTTTAATTTTAAAATTTTAAAAACCAAGTAAAATATATCAATTAGTGAACGAAATATTAGAATAAATTTTTTAATATTATTGATATTTCAATCTCATAAAATGAAATTTTAGTAGCACACACTGTAATTTATCATGAAAATAAGATATAAGTAAAGAAATCCGAAATCTAAAGTGGAACATTCATGAAATAACTATAACATAATATAGTTAAATAAATGTGAAAAAAGTAAAAACTTTATGCTTGTGTTCGACGTGCAATAAATGCATATAGACAATAGGTCTAGAGTTTAAGAATAATAATTATAGTGATTGATACGCCCAACATACAATTAAAAAATTCATTTAATAAAATTCTAAATAAATTCATTTATAATGTTTTTAAAATAAAATTGAATAATAACATAACAAATTAACGTAGCTAATGGTCATGATCTAATATCTTAACATTATCATTATCTTCAAAATTAAAGATGATGATGCACAATTATAGTATAAAGATTTAAAAAATAATAATAATAAAAGAGTCACAAGTACATAAACATAGAATATATAATAAAATAAAATTAATTAATTAAATTTTATAAAATAAATGAAAGATTTTTAGAAATCTTAAATATATTAAAATATACTTATTGGTAAAGTATTTTTTATTTAATAATATATTAAAAATTATTAAATTTTATAATATATTGATAATAATGTGATTATAAATATAAGAAATTATTAGATTTTTTTTTGTCTCCCATTCTAATTAATATATTTAAATTTTGTGGTTTCGATCTTTTACCCATTAATTAAAAATAATAATAATAATAATAATAATAATAATAATTTTTAAAAAAATCAACTTTTGTTATAGATAAATTACTTATTTAAAATAAATATTTTTTTTATCTTATTTCTATATTTTTTAAATTTAAAATTTACATTAAAAATATATATCTAAAATCTTTTTACTTATCTAAAATTATATATATATATATATATATATATATATATATATATATTCTAATCACTTAAACGTTTACAATTTACAAAAACAAAATAATATAAACATCATAATAATAAAAATGATGTAAAAGATCTGACACTGTACATGTCAGAAAGTTGAAACGATGTACATGTCAGACACGATAGACAAGGCATCCGGCCGGTGCAAATATGTTGCACCGTAGCCGGTGCCTTTAAGTTGTTGACATAGTTGCTGCATCAAAGTCAAGGACAGCATCATTTCCCCTTTAAAAGAGTAGGTGTCATTTGACTTGCAGTTTGTTCTTTTTTTTTGGGTTTTGTTTTGTTTATTATTTTATTAGTAAATGTCTCTTCTAATTGCTAGGTCGACCCTTGCTTGGAACACTCCATCTTTAATATTTTTTTGACTTTTTAAGCTTGGAATGATAATGGCTCATAGCTTAGGTGTTTTCTTAGATTATTTTATTATGTGATGTTTTGCTTGTTACATAGGTATACGATTATTTTATTTAGAAGATACTTTAGTATATGTTCTGAATATTATATGGCTCTGTATTAGCAACTATTATTTCTACCTCTTCCATATAAAATCCAGAGAATGAATGACCACCTACAGCAAGTTCTTTTTGTACTCTTATGCATTCTATATCATTCACTAAATTCTCTTCTATTGTAATCTAGGATGCTCATGTGAAATTATTGCAAGGATAACTAGTAGATAATTATAAACTAAGTATAAGTTTAAAATTGTGATTCGTTTAGCATTCAAACATCAAACTTAATCCAATAGAGAACATTTCATGACAAGACTTTATATGAATTTATCTGGATCATCCCTATTTATGAATTGTGAAATTTAGAAACCACTCTCTCAAGGATCAACATTATCTTCTCATACAGATCTAGATTTAAATGTATAGTCACAATTGGTACACATTGGAACTAAAATGATAATAACAATCAACCAGGATAATCCTTCCCATGAATATTATCTCTTCTTATGATATCAATTTTGTTTGGAAAATCCTTCTATATACCACTCCAAACATTAAGTAATCTAAACTCTAGTAAGATGCTCCTATCCAGGGTAATAAAACAGCTAAACTATCACATTAGATTTCCCTTCCATGATATTCCATAAAGGTCATGAAATCTTCATATCAAAATATACACAATAGATATGCTTCTTACTACACATGGACTCTCACATCCTTTCCAAATGACAGTTAATTAAGGCCTTACAATACATGTAAACTCATTAACAGAATGGAGTTTGCTCATAATCTCTCAAAATAATCCAATAGAGTCCTATAAATAAAAGGTGAAAATAACGAACCATGGAGGCTCACCTCCCAACCTAGGCCTCAAAGAGGCCACCCATCGAGCTCGGGGAAGCAAGGTATAAATAGTTTCATGCTTCACATTCGCATGCCATGCATATGCACAATAAATTGACAAGATTACACAATATACTCTCAACACAACCCATCCCAAGGCTTTGCACAAAGATTCAACAAATGAAGCAAGAATCGGGTGAAGGCGGGCTCTCATCATGAGGAGAATTGCATAGATACACATCTTTTCAATATCAAAATGCCCTTTTGGGGCAATTCTTTTCAATATCAAATGCCCTTTCGGGGCAATGAACATCTTGCCTTATATATACCTCCTTATACCTCCCAAGATGCAAGTGAGCAAGATAATTTGCATTCCATAAACCATATACAACTGTCTCCACACAAGGGAGAATTCCTCAACTCCATGTGTGAGCCCAACTAACCCCTTCACCCCAAGCATCTCTTCCCTCCCAAGGGTGAGTGATGCCTCACACCCAATTCACAAGACATATAACATGAAACAACAAATTCAAGAGAGACTCACACAACACTACCCACATGCAACATACAACAAGATCCATTCACAAATACACCACAAGACGCCACAATCCCATCATGAAGTAAAAACACCATTACTAACCTACATGCAAAATGAAGAGACTTCATGGATCATGATACCAACCTTCCTCCAAGCAAGGCAATGGAAAAATTGTTGTAGAGCTCCCTCCTTCTTCCAACCCTATTAGTCTCTAAAGGTAGAGAGTTGCCAAGTGAGGTTCAATTTAGCCATGCCTCTATTTATAACCCTCTTATTTTCGGATTCAATGAAGAATGTCATTTTCATGAGGTCTCCTAGGTCCACTAGACACCATAGAGGTCTTTAATAACCCCCTAACCTATAGTACTAACATGGGTAAGGTTAATTTTAATCACAATTTACCTTAAAGTTACTTTATGACCCTTCTAAAGCTAGGTAATTCAAATTTCAAATTTTCTTTCCAAAGGTGATAACCTTGTCCTTTTCTAACTTAGGCAATAAACAAATTTCTCAATTGAAGCATATAACACGGAGCAAGGTGGCCACATGATCCATTGATGAATAGCATGTCATTCACATAACAAGCACAAGTGTCAAGTGACACACACATACATCACATGTTCACAAAATAAGCACATCACAATGAGGTTTACGAATCTTACAAAGATTCACCTTGGCAGAGTCATTAAACATGTGTCTATACCTTGTTTCCTCGTTAAGTTTCCATGGTTCAACTTTCCTACACACTCAACTTAAACATCAGTAACCCAATAAAATAATATAGGATACATACAAACACGTACAACATTGATCCAATACCTCATACTTCTGATTAACATATACAATTAATTATCATCTAATCATTTATGTTCTAAGTACTATCAGTAAAACATTGCAATATCATATTCCATTTAACTTTCATCTAAGTGCATATTCAAAACATTGCATTATCACTCTCATAAAATATTTAAAACATTGAAATATCGAATATGTGTATCAACAGTAATCCTTCTTACTATAAATCATTTTCAATCAGAGTATCATCACAACTCTTCCTCACATAACAATGAAACTCTAAAGTCATCTTTAGTGAATCGTAAAAACAATATAAAATGGATCTTAACATATATGTCCTAAGTGAAAATCACTAATGTGCAGACCGGTTAACTAGTAACTTTAGGTCGAGTTAAACATAGTAATGTTCCTAGCAATATCCCTTTATCACATTATGAGGGGTTTGTGTGATTTTCCAGGTTTAACTCCACAGACTGTCAAAATGTTTCAATCATTATGTCATAATAATTTAGAACCAATTTCAAACATATCCATATATTTGTTTATCATCATAACCTATGCTCATAGTTGTTCTTAGTAGGTTGAATGTTATTTTATCCTTCCTAACAGCCTAGTAGATCATCCGTAGTGTCTCAGGGTCAGGTTCCTGTCTTGAACATTTCAAATCTCATTTCCGTGCAGTCTTATCTTATTGACCTAATGTTATTGGATAGAGTATCAAAATCTACATTAGCCTTATAGGATCCCTTAAATCATTATTAGTAAAACAAAATGTCAATCATAACTCAATTATCTCCCAACCATATTCATTTCATCAAGATCTAGACTAGGGTGTTAGTGTGGGCCTTACACTACAACCACTAAGTTTTCTCTCAAACCAACATCTCAAGGACAGTCCTAGAATGGGAGTATGCTATGAATGCAAATCTATCAAAGTATATGCTAGATCTATATGAAAATGTAGACTATGTGAAGATAATAACACTAGAATGCTAGAAACATGTGCATATGTAAGCCTAAATGATATTAAATGACATGAAATGAATGCTAAAATAATATCCAAATGACATGAATTCACTATAATAACAATGCTAAAAGAGGTGATAACTCTAAATGTGCCTATAGTGCAGATGCCTAATTTTGCTCTTCAATTTCCCTCCTATTTATAAGATTTCAGAAGGGGGTTGGGGTAAGGATTGGAATTTTACTTTTGACTGGAGAGTAATGGTGAAACTATAAATATCTCATAAGGCATCAAGAGGAAGAGCCAACAGACTTAGTTTGTGAGGATAAAAGAGGATTTTTCAATTCTTTTAAATGTTAAAAAGGAGGATTTTCAGTTTTGAGAGGATAAGTGGATTTTATTGATTTATTAAATGTTCTATTTATTTTCAACTCTTGTCTTTTTCTTTTTCCTTTTTTTCTTTCATTTTATGATTTCATGAATTGTTTTTCCTCTTTTTTAAGTGATTTAAGTCATTTTTTATTTGATAGGTGATTTGATTGATTAATGACTTGATTTTACCATTGATTTGAAAGTCTATTGTTTTCCTTCATTATCTGATTTTGTCCTTGATTTGTGTTGTTTGATCAAAATTTATGTTGTTTTAGGTCTTTTCCAATTTTTAGGTGTCTACAAAGATTTTTTGAGATGCCCTAGGTGTTGGCATGTTCATTTGTGAAGTGGGTTATAGAGAAAAGCCAGTTTTAGAGCAAATTGTGATATTAGCCCTTATTAGGCCTAAACTAGGGCTCGCTAGTTGATGGGTAAGAAGGACAAATATAGATCCCATATTTTGAGGTGTTTTAGGGCTTAATTACTTATGAAATATTCCCAAATTTATTTGGTGGGTCCTTTTTAAGGTTTGTGTGTTTTAAGGGCAAGGCAATGAAATTGGGCTATAAGGAAGAGCCACAATTAGGGCTCCCAATGCAAGTTTGTTGTTTGAGGTTGGTAGAGTGCCCAAAATATTTTGTCTAGTCTTGAAATGTTCAAAAGAGATGGAAAGAAGTGTAAAGGAGTGTAGGAATTCTTGAAATCCTAGAGGGTGCAAGGGAGTAAGTTGTAAAGTGAAGTTTGGATGCCTTTTGGAGGCTTGTTGTGTACCTAGAAGGTAGAGGTAAGTTTGGAAGGTGAATGAGAGGGGATAGAAATAGCATTCACCACATCTCTAGCTAGTGGTAGGTCCTAAAGGACTTGGAGAAGTATTGGTAGGGCTTAGGAGAAGCTCAATGAAGGAATTGTGAGAGTATTTGGTATTTACACCCACTACTTGCATCATAAGTGGTATTAGAGCTCAGTTTGGAGCTTGAAGATTAGATTTCACACTTGATTAGTGTTCTACATCAAAGAAGGACAAGATGGTGACAAATGCAAAGTTGAAAAAGTAGTTACAAGAACAAAAGGATGAAAATAGACTTTTAAGGGAGAGACTTGAATAGTTGGAAAACAAGGTTGGGGTAGTAGAGAAGACTATAGAGGAGATTAAGGAAGATATCAATAAAGGGGAAGGAGAGATTGAAGAGAAAGAGGAACAATATGTGAATGATGAGTATGAAAAAATACCTACAAATTAGGCAACCTTCATAAAAGCCCTAGAATGCTTTGGTAGCAAATCAATTGGCACTCCTATTTTGGGGGGAATATGGATCCTGATGCCATAATGAATTGGACAAAAGCTCTTGGGAGTCACTTTGAATGCCATGGGATAATAGAGGGAAAGAAGGTGAAGTTAGCATGTATCAAGAATGAAGGGAGCAACCCTCACATGGTGGAACTTCATTCAAGAAGAAAGAGCAAGGGAAGGAAAGAACAAGATTACCTCATGGAAGGTAATGTCAAACATGATTAGAGACATTTACGTTCCTAAGGACTATGAAGTCCAACTACACATGAGAAGACAAAACTTGAGACAAAAGGAGCTAAATGTGAGCTCATATACTGAAGAATTATGTAGGTTGTGTATAAGGTCAAGTATGATAGAAACTAAGAGTGTGAAGGTGGTGTTGGCTCCTAATTTAACAAATTTGAAAATAACCAAGAAACCAGACCAATACATCTAAGGCTAGCAAATTCCTATGATGGATGCACTTGACTACTAATCTTGGGCCAACTATAAGGATATTTAACTCTCATTCTTCTTCAGGATCCATAAGACCTAGGTGGCTAGACCTTAGATTCTTTATATGGTACTAGTGTAAGGCATACAATTGAATCTAGATAATAGATAAAACCCCTTAATCTTCTATGTTTATGCAAGCATTCATGGACATGAAATAGCTAATAACAGAGCACATGAACTTGATAAACCAAGTGAAGGAAAACTCTTTCAATTCTTTAAACATAAAGGGAAAATATATTCAATTAATGATTGAATCATCAGCATAACCCAGGTATGCAGCAGCAAAAATATGTAACCTCTATGTTGACTAGTCCCTTATCCATTGGGAATCAACTAAACCTTAACACACACATGGACACCTAAAGTATACTTGTATATCCAGACATCTGATCTATCTATATGGCTTGCAAATAGAATCAATCTTCATAAAAACTCTCATACTTATGGTATTATACTCTTGGTGAAACCTGCAACCTTGTCGAGGTAAATAAGCATTTACTTGGCTCTTCGTTCCAATAGCAAATTTATCTAGACATTTAATCTTAAGGGATTGTAATTGAGTTTAAGCTCTTTGTTCTTAAACACAAAAAATTGCAAATAACAAAGGAAGGAGATGAGAATCAGAATGAAACTAAGAAAAATGAAGCCCTTGTATTAATTTCATTGAAACTAACACATCATCTGGATATCAAAATATAGAAAACAACACCAAGGAATGATTATGTAGTATAAAATACTTCAAAAGAAATAAATTGTTGTTGTTCATAACAAAGGAATACTGAGAATGGTATCACAACAATCAGGAAATTCTCCAACTCAGGAACCCATAGAGTGGTCACATAGTAATGAAAAATGCCAAGAACTAGGAAACCCCTAGAATGAGCAAAGAAGAAGAATTTATAGAGGAGAAGAAATTTATGAAATTGCCCTCTAAAACTGACATGTGTCCCACTAAAATATCTTTGTCCTGATGTTGTTGAAACTGAACTTCCTCCATCCACCTACAATTAAAACCATAAATGATGTAAAAAATATCTAAAATATCCCTCAAAATAATCAGCAAAATATCCTCTAAAGAAATATCAGATATACATCATAGAATGTGTTGGAGCTTCAAATTTGATTTTGGCTTATAATTTTTGCTTTTTCCATGAAATTCAACTGTAATGTTGGCAGAAACTTCATTTACAACCTTTTACCTTTAAAAACAATCAAATCATCGCTCATAACTGATGAAATCAAATTTTATGCAAATCTGACTATATATGATCCTATTTCCCTCTGAAAACATCAAATATGCACTTTATCACTGAGGATGCCCCGAAATCACAAAACCTCCTATAGCTGCTTCCAGCTAATACCCATGCAAAAACCAACTACAAAAATGGAAAATTCATCTCTTCCTAGTTCTGTTGGTATATTATAATTAACATTTTGGACAAAAATCATGCCCCTAAGATCAATTCAAAATTCTAGCCCTTGAGCCATCAACAATCATTAAAAATGAAAAATTTAAAATCTTACATAGCTGAACTATACAAAATCTTAAGTTATTTAAAACTTTCATCACTTGAAAATCATGCATTGAATATCCTTGAATTTTAATTTTTTATCTCTTTTCCATTTCTCCTTGCCACTGCATGACACTTGTCAAAATCTAGTTGGCCAATTGCTAGTGCAGAACCCACATCTTTCATGCATTTAAAATATTTAAATTTGAAATTTATGCATCATGAAATTGTAATATCATAGGCTTTATATTTCTTACTCTCAATCCCACGATATAGTCGTAACATCTCCACATGAATTTGTGACCCTTCCAATCCTACGATTCCCACTTATTTTGAGACATGGTAGCACATCAAAAATTATCTAGCGACCATATTACCTTGGAACAATATCAAAGAACCCAATTTGACCACTCATGATCTCCCAAAAAAGGTAAATTTTGTGACATCAGGACACCCTTAACTTCTCCCTCGATCTCTTGACATCCTCCATCTCTTCGGTTTGAGTCAAAAATTTGTTGACCTCGTCATCTAGCTGGCCGCGACGAGCCCCTCCAAGAAATGAGCTCAATGTCATATAAGACATGTGTCCATGAAGACACTTAACACTAGTGTCTCTTGGCTTCTAAACAGCCAAAGAAACTCTCGTGTCCCCCATGTGGGATTAAAAGGAAATGGCTCCCTCTCTGCCATATTGTGGCCTTGTTCCTCTATTGCTGAAAATTGCTACAAACCCACTAATGTCGTGAGCTTCTTCTTTTAAATGATGCCCTGTTGCATGCCATCATGGACCATAATTTGGAGGGAAAAATTGCAATGTTTGGAAAATAGTCATTCTAGCAAAGTTGACTACCCCCTATGCCATGAAGCTCCACATTTAACGTAATTTCCCCACTGTGGGTTGTCCTGCCTATGACCATTGTGGAGCTTCTTATTTTCCTCTTATTCCCTTGCAAATGGATTGTGACACCCCCTCCCCCCCCAACCCCCACCTACTATGAATGTTTCCTCTTCAATTGTGCCATGGACACCTTTGGCTGTAGCTTTCTGATTGAACATGGACCTTCTTGCTTTGGGCGTCATTTGCTATGAGATGTTCTACCCTTTCTCCCAATTGTGAGAGCTTCAGCTTCATTCATGTGCTGGACATGGATGGCCTCATTCAAATGTTGCAGTCATGGTCCTATTGCCTTCCACATTTTCTCCTACCGCCAAGGATGCTTTGGAACTCTTCACTTTGCATAGGATGCAACTCAAAACATGGGTGCTCTGTAATCAAAACAATGTCTCCCTCATTTTCTACGTGGGTTAAAATGATGAAACAATCCACTTCAACACAGAAAACTCATGACCATGCTGATGGAAAGAGATTCATAATAAAATGGAAAAAATTGATTGTATTATAATTTTCTTAAGTACGAATGGCAAACAAACAATCCATTCCTAGATTTTAACAATCTCCGCTTCCCCCCAAAATCCAATTGGCCTAGAGCATCAATAGTATTGATCTTTGTATCCTTGTATATTATTTATGCATAATCATTGGATGATGATTTAATAAAAATGATCGTAGTATGTTGTTGATCAGATGGAATCAGTTGGGCCCAAAGCGAGTCCGGCTAAAAAAAAATCATTTTTGAACAACTGACATGCAGACTAATCCATTGATCTTCTTGAACTGATTGAAATCAAATTTGACCACTAATTGATCATTAACAAGTCATTTACCCTATTCTTTGCAAACTGTGATTTGCTAATAGGAAGGCCTAAAAATCAACTTTAAAAAAACTGAACCAAACAAGTAACTGGGCACTGAAAGCTGATATTTTGATACTTTGTATTGCATTCTTGCACCCTACCAGATCTCATCGCATGATGACCACTCAATCAAAAGATATTGATGTTCAAAGTTGCCTAGTCGAAACTGCCTATAGATAAACTTATCCAAAAACTAGAAAGTGCTTGTGGTTTGAGCTTTGAAAACTAAGAAAACAAATACTTAAGGGCTTGAAAACTGGGGGAATTGTTCATTGCCATGAGGAGAATGTAATTTTGCGATTTAGGCTCATGATAAATAATGGGACACATTTGGAAAGCGTTCAAAGTAGGTTACTTAGAATTGCAAGACTGGAAAAATCAGTAGATAAGTGTTTTTTTGCAAATGAAATGGCCTTGGGAAAGTGTGCAGATAGATTCCTCAAGGTTTACAAACTGGCATATTGGAAGTATTTTCATAATAGAATGTAGTGGTACAAACCATTTGATCTCATCTATTATGAAATCAAAGTTATAACATCACAAATAGGGGTACTGACCAATCTGCATTTTATGACACCAGTAAAAAGTTATAAATTGCAATCAGAATCGCATTTGAAAACTAATCAAATGAATTCGTCATAAAATCAAATCTAAAACATAGAAATTGTGTGACCTCTAGAATGCAATGCAAAAGGAATTTCTTAGTATGGTCAACTGGGTCAAAGTTATAATCGATCAAACAGGGCCTCTCAGATTTCTAAGAAATATGCATTAGCATGACAGAGACAAGTAACCAACTTTGAGGGATTCAAAACCTAGTAAAAACATATCAAAACAACTCAAAAATTGAAATATAGGTTCACTGATATGCATACTAAACAATCCCAAAGCGGTGAGTCATGAAACATTACCGCGTACAAGATATTCAAATGCAAACTGAGCCTCCTATCGTTGTTTAACACCTGGACAAAAAATGCAGAATGAACACTGCTCAAAATGGAACTTTACAAAATGACTCAAAATATCAGTTAATCATCATAGCACACATAGACATGTTGAATGCAAGGTGTTAGAAACATAAAACACCTCTTAGGCTTTAAAACAATAGTTGGGTACACAAGCAAGAAAATGTGCATATAGGGCTCAAAGTGACTCCAAATTTGGAATGGTACTCAAAATGGGGAATGCAAATTTGAGTTCCATCCAAGTGGCTAGATATCTAACTGGCCTAAGATACAGTATTCAAGAAGATGTAAGCATTATGTGCCCCAATACAGTGGAAAAATGTTTTCAATTGGTTGTTAAGATTGAGGAGAAGATAAAGAGAAAACAAGAGAATTCAATTAGGGGCATAGGGGGAAGAAGTAATCAGCAAAGAGGCAAGGGAAACTTCACTAGAAATCAAGACAAGAGACAAGAAGATCATTGGCATAATGAACAGAGGAATGACAGAGGTAACAAGGGTGAAGGTTCTCACAGGGGTGGCCAAGGATTTAGAGGTCAGAGGAGACCATTTGGGATAGGCAGAGGATATGAAGGTGGACATGGAAGAGGAAATGGAGTCCTAAAGTGTTATTCTTGTGGACAACCATGTCATGCAATGGCTCAATGCCCACTCAAAACCACAAATGCCCCTAACAATGCTTGAGATACAAGGAACCAATTGCTCATGAATGATGAGGCTTGTAGTGGTAATAGTGTAACACAAGTTGGGAGTGTAGCACCAATATTTGATGGGGAGAACATGATGTTAAGAATGACTATGTTGAAGATTCCCTTGAAGTTAGAACCACTACAAAGGAAGTCTATATTCAAGACTCAAGGTAAGGCCTATGGTAAACTATGCAAAATCATAGTTGATTTTGGATCCACAAAGAATGTTGTATCTTTAGAAATGGTTGAGAAATGTGAACTCAAAAGATTACCTCATGTAGCCCCTCACAAGATCTCATGGTTGAATAAGAGCCAAAGTTTTACAATAGAAGAGCAAGCATGGGAAGATTTTTAACTAGGTGAATACAAAGAGAGTCCTATGTGAAATCATTCCTACGGATGCTTCCCATTTAATCCTAGGGAGGCCATGGAAATATGATGTGAAATCCCAACACAATGGGGAGAAGAAGACTTATTTGATAGAGAAGGGTGGCAGACAGTTTATAATGGATCCACTACCTAATCACATGGTGAAAGATAATGATGACAGTGTAGTTAGGCTAATTAGGGGTAAAGAATTCATGTAGATGACCAAGAAGGAAGATTTTTAGGGGTATGCCTTAATAGTAAAGCCAAAGAATGAGGTTAAGGACAAAGAGCCACTATCTACAGAGGTTGAAGACTTGTTACGACAATACCCCTCACTGGCTACAGAGGAACAACCAAAGGAATTACCATGGTCAAAAGCATATGCCATCAAATTGATTTGGTACTTGGTGCAACATTGCCAACCAAACCCACCTACAAACTCACACCCTAGCAAAATGAAGAAGTAGGCAATATTGGAGTTATTAAACAAAGGATTGGTGAGAAAGAGTTTGAGCCCATGTGAAATTTTTTTAGTTCTAGCACCTAAGAAAGATGGTAAATGGAGGCTATGTGTTGATTCAAGAGCAATCAATAAGATTACAATTAGGTATAGGTTCCCCATGCCTAGAATTGAAGATCTAATGAATTATCTAAGAGATTCATGTGTATATTCCAAGATTAATTTAAGATTGGGATATCACCAAATTAGAATCAGGCAGGGAGATGAATGGAAAATGACTTTCAAGATGAAGGACTATATGAGTGGCTAGTAATGTCATTTGGCTTGAGTAATGCTTCTAGCACCTTTATGAGATTGATGAATGAGGTATTAGTGCAATTCATTGGCAAATTTGTGATAGTCTATTTGGATGACATTTTGATCTTTAGCAGGAACAAAGAAGAGCACTTGAAGCATCTTGGAATGGTGATGAGGAAATTGCATGAAAAAAAGTTACACATCAACTTAGAAAAGTATGATTTTTTTTAATCTAAACTAATTTATCTTGGTTTTTTGATTTCAAAAGGTTGCCTAAAATGGATCCTAGTAAAGTACAAGCTATTTTGAATTGGCCTAGTCTTAAGGCATTGGGTGATGTAGGAGTTTCCATGGCTTAGCAACATTTTATAGGAAATTCATTAAGGGGTTCAGTGGGATAGTAGATCCCATACTTGACACCATCAAAGGAGGGGTAAAATGCAAATTCAAGTGGACTAAAATAGCATAAAGGAGTTTTCAATTTTTGAAGAGGAAGGTTGTAGAACTGCCCAACCTAATGTTACCTAGTTTTGATAAGGTATTCATTGTGGAGTGTGATGCTAGTAAAAATGTTATAGGGTAGTCCTAAGTTAGGAAAATCATCCCATTGCATTCTTTTCAGAGAAATTGAATGGGGCAAAGCAAAAATACTCAACTTATGATTTTGAACTATACTCCATGGTACAAACCTTGAAGAATGGAAGCATTATCGCATGCCAAAAGAATTTATAGTCTATACTGACAAGGATGCCCTCAGCTTCCTAAATAGACAAGACAAGCTCAATCACAGACATGTCAAATGGGTGGAACGAATGCAAGCCTTTAATTTTTCTATAAAGTACAAGAAGGGGACTACCAATAAGGTGACAGATGCTTTGAACGGAAGGGTTCTTGCAATCCAAAAATTCAAGTTGCAGAGTGTGGAATTAGATCATATCAAAGACCTTTATAAGGAAGACTCTGATTTTAGGGAGGCTTATAAGACTTGTTTGGATTATGCTAACACTTTCCACGGTGAGTTGTCTATTTATGTGTTGCAACATGCCTTATTGTTCAAAGGTAGCAGAGTATGCATCCCTAAGTCATCAATGAGGGAAAATATCATTAGAGAGAAGCACAATGGTGCACTTGGAGGTCATTTTGGGGCAAACAAGACACTAGAACAAGTGGCTAGATTCTTCTATTAGCTTGGAATGCAGAATGAGGTAAGGAGGTATGTTGAAAGTTTTTTAATTTATCAAAGGGCCAAAGGGACATTGTCAAATGCAAGGTTATATCAACCCTTACCCATACCTACAAAACCTTGGGACAGTTAAAGCATGGATTTTTTTCTTAGGTTACCTAAAACTACCAAGGGAGTAGACATGGTGTTTGTAGTAGTGAACAGGTTCACAAAGATGGCTCACTTCATCCCCTACAAAAGCAATCATGATGCCTCTCAAATTGAAAACCTTTTTGTCAAAGAAATAGTAAGAATTCATGGGCTACCAATGATTATAGTGACTAATAGAGACACAAAATTTGTTGGAAACTTCTAGAGAACATTGGCACACATCTAGCCTATTCATCAGCCTATCACCATCAGACAGGTGGAAAAACTGAGGTAGTGAATAGATCTTTGGGAAATTTACTTAGGTGTTTAACAAGGCAACATGGTTTGGTTTGGGATCAAGTGATCAATCAGGTAGAATATGAAATGTCCCTTTTCTGATTTTTTTTGGATATTTCCAACCTCTAATCAGATTTTCAAGATCAAACAACTAATATCACAAAGATCCACCAAATTTCTCAAGAAACCCTAAATCGGGTATGCCAGAAATTGTGCCAAAAGCTTCACAGCTTCACCTATTATTAATAAATCTGAAAGTGGAAATTTTTACAGAAATTTCAGC
Source organism: Cupressus sempervirens (assembly GCA_028749045.1). Taxonomy (NCBI): domain Eukaryota; kingdom Viridiplantae; phylum Streptophyta; class Pinopsida; order Cupressales; family Cupressaceae; genus Cupressus; species Cupressus sempervirens. Next base: position 225,775 of record CM053785.1, read on the forward strand.
AGCATAACAGCCTACAAAATGACATTTCCAGATCCATATATCCTTTACACAACAGTTCTCAAATGTAGGACAAAAACTATGCTCATCGGGCTCCCGAAATTAACACAAAAATGCCCGGGAACACCACAAAAACACTAATAATCTATCTCAAAAGTTTAATCACGTCCCAATACATATATTCAGCTCTATTTTAACACCTTAAAGTCTGAAATACAGCAACAACCCAAACTGATATGAAATACTCAACTGGAAACACCAAACTCATACAAAAAACACACCCGAAAACCCACAAATTTGCACTGTTCAGCACAAAGGCAAACTCTGTATGAGCATGCACATGGAATGGCTTCAAACTCTCGTCCTTAGCCTTCTTGGAAACCTGCAAACTCCCGTTCTTGGGTCTCCCTGGAAACTTGCAAACTCCCGTTCTTGGGTCTCCTTCTCCACAGGTTTGGCAGCCTCTGAAGAATAACAAAAAATGAGCAAAAATCAAGTTCTAGAAATCAGCCCAAAATGCCTCCAAACCCCTTAAAAGAGGGCATAACTGTAACTCATGTCCAAGAGAGGTTAATGAAACATATTTTAATAATAATTTTCATTTATTAGTCCAACGGTTTCCAAAGATTAACCCCCTTTTTTCGAAACTTCACTTTCTTGGGCCTGCCTGCCTTAGCAAAGATTATTAATTTTTAATTATTTGAAAAGGGGACATGACAAGTCCTGCCCTCCCAAACATTGCTTGTCCTCAAGCAATGGCTGAATAATAAACCAATCAATCCACCTGGATCCCAAATGTAGTCATGAACTATACTACTACCAATTAACACAGGCTCCTGCAATATCCTCTACAATATGACCAAGAGGAATCCATAATCAAACTGACAATTATAGCTCAACCAAACTCCAAAATCACCACTACCATAGTCAAAAACCCATGAGACACAAACTCTTAGAACATCAAAACCCAAGTAAAGTGGACAAATCAAACTACCAACACAGTAAATACCATCAACGCATCCCATTGGCCTATACGGAATGTACAATCCAACTGTGCAACAATGGTGAACGCTCTCGAATGAAACTGTACCAAGTATGGATAATCCACACACTGTACAACTCCTGCAGTCAACACAACTCTTCAAATCACTGGCCACTATCTCATAACCATAACTCCCATGCACTGCTGATGGTGAAAAGAAATTACAAGATAAAGAGTAAGAAATGGAATCCAAACCAAATTTGCCTGCCATCAACTCCTCAAAACAAGGATCAAATGCTAACTGATGTACATACCCTGCAATATAATGTTGATTAAAAAAACCAACCTCAGTCAACAGCTCACCATGAACAAGTGATACAACCCACTGTGACTGATCACTAGCTAAGTTAGGAGATGTCATAGCCAAAGGAGTAGAATCAATAACAACACCCACTGAAGCATCACTCCCAAACTCCTGCTCTAAGTCACATATTATCAAGTTGTCAACTGCAGAACCTATCACCATGTCATGCCCATCACAACTCTCATCTTGAGGCATCAAATTGTCCCATAACTGATGATAAGCACTAGGAACCAAAGTACATCTCTGTATCATTATCTCATCAACATGGTCATCAAAGGTAAATTGATGAGCGTACCTCACAATGTAATGCCAATAGAATGCGCCAATCTCAGTTAGTGGCTCAAACTATAATCTAGATGAAACTAACTGCAATTGATCATTAACGATGTTGGAACTGACTACTACCTTCGAAGATATCACCAAGGGAGTAGTATTACTAGCAGGAACCATGCCAACTGTCGACTCACCAACATCACACATGATCTTTGATACATCTCTAGTCTCTATGCCATCAATACTAGAGACCACCACCATGTCAGGCATACAACAATCTGCTACAACACCCAACTCAACTGAACCTAACTCTAGTGGGAATGAACCTGATATGCCAATGTTAGTATCAAGAATGGATGCATCCCCATCTCCACTATCTCTGACAATCTCAGCCATGGACATCCTCGGATCACCAAACACCACAGCTTGTGACTATATAGAATCAGGTACAGATTGTAGTTGCTCTAACTCCATGGTCACCTTAGCCAAATGAAATTGTGACTCCTTGAAAGCCAACTGTGTACTCTCAAGAATCTCAGAAGTCACCTCAAGCTGCTCAGTAAGCTCACTCACCTCATCTTCCTTGGCCAACAATGCATCATATGCTGTACTGCCCCACTTCATAAGATAATCTCTATCGGCTACCAACTGCATATAATCCTGTCTCAGAATCTGGATAGCCTCCCATAAAGAGTGGAACTCTGTCAAGGAAAGATAACTGCCTCCCTGCTCATCACTAGTAGGAGAACCCCATCCATAAACTGCTAACAACTGACGAGCAGCATCGAAATGCTGGCAAGTGATAGCAATGTCTCGGTCACTAACTCTCAACTGATTAGACACATGATGGCAGTGGCTTGACTGTCTCCTACAAACCTCCTCTAATGCACTGTCTAAAGGAGTATCCTCAAAGTTACTAGTCTCTAGAGTATTACCATCCATATCCTGTGAATCAAATCTAAAACTCATATCAACATACAGAGTATCAAAAACATTAGCATTGTTGTCCAACTCCTCTATACCCAAGGAAACTAAGTCTTCAAACTGGATGTCATCAATGCCAATATGATCCTAGGACTCATCTATACACACTACCAAATATGAAATATCATCAACACATTCCAGCAAGTATGGTCGACTGGATATATGAACAAAACCCAACATCGGTGTATAAAAACTAATACCAACATCAGACAAGATACTGGCACAAGAAAAGACAACACCGTGTAATCTGCTAATCAAATCCATGATAGAACCCAAACAAACACTGCTACCAAAAAGTGTTAAAGATCTCCAGTCAACTGAATCCCAAATGCCAATATAACAATCTCGAGTCAATATCCGTAAACTAGAATCAACTGGTAACTCAAGCAAACTCCTCACCTGAGTAATATGACCAATATCAACTAACTCCACATACCTGTCATGATGAGATAATGAAGTCACAATACTATCTTTGTTCTCCTTTAGCTGGTTGGACAAATCATGTCAAGTACTACCAGCCTCAATCTCATGTGATGAAGCATCTAACTGTGCCTGGTACTCTTTCTCAGCAAAGTCATGAATGCTTAATGTCTGCTCATCTCTACCAAGTATCTCACCATCCTGCACAACAACATCCTCATAATCATCATCTGAACCCACTACATTGTAGTCACTGCCTGTTGTAGCTATACCATCCTGAATACCTGTGGCATCACCCTTTGACGGCCTGTAAACAATTGTCTCAATTTGAGTATCAAGTTGACCATTACTATCAATCTGTGTAATATCCTTTCCCACCACCTCCTGTGGCAGAGTAGAATCTGAGACCTCTACCTGGCTATCAGTTAGTTTCTCAAACTCCTCATGCAAGTTCTTGGGAATTGTGTCATCTGTCCTGTGAGAAAATTTGCCAAATAGAAATCCAGTCAACTTATCCACCTTAGCTGGGTCGGACAACATGTCATTCATTATACGGTGGTGCTCAACCAACTGTTCAGACATGTCATGGCTTATTTTCATAAGTTTATCTCGAATGTCTAAATAACCATCCTTTCTACTGTTTTGACTCTGGATATCAATTGTCCAAGATCGTGTCCTCTGAGACTCTGTACTATACCTGTCCATTCTGGATAAAGTAGAGTGTAACCCCAATAGGATATAACTTCTTCAAACACCAAGAACTAACATGCAAATGATTAGAAGTAGCATGAAACCATAGATTTTGACATGCAACTGATTAGAAGCAACATGCAACCACCAAATTCACCAAGAACTAACATGCAAATGATTAGAAGTAGCATGCAACCATAAATTTTGACATGTAGCTGATTAGAAGCAACATGCAATCATAAATTATGACATGCAAGATCTGGGTAGTTGTCAAAACTGACATGCAAGATCTGGGCAGTTGTCAAAACTGACATGCAAGATCTGGGTAGTTGTCAAAACTGACATGCAAACTTCTACAACCACCAAATTCACCAAGAACTAATATGAAAATGATTAGAAGTAGCATGCAACCATAAATTTTGACATGCAGCTGATTAGAAGCAACATGCAACCATAAATTATGACATGCAAGATTTGGGTAGTTGTCAAAACTGAAATGCAAGATTTGGGTAGTTGTCAAAACTGACATGGAAACTTCTACAAATCCTCAGGCTGGCAAGATCATGGCTCTGATACCACTGAAATGTCCCTTTTCTGATTTTTTTTTTGATATTTCCAACCTCTAATCAGATTTTCAAGATCAAACAACTAATATCACAAAGATCCACCAAATTTCTCAAGAATCCCCAAATCGGGTATGCCAGAAATTGTGCCAAAAGCTTCACAGCTTCACCTATTATTAATAAATCTGAAAGTGGAAATTTTTACAAAAATTTCAGCAGCATAACAGCCTACAAAATGACATTTCCAAATCCATATATCCTTTACACAACAGTTCTCAAATGTAGGACAAAAACTATGCTCATCGGGCTCCCGAAATTAACACAAAAATGCTCGGAAACACCACAAAAACACTAATAATCTATCTCAGAAGTTTAATCACGTCCCAATACATATATTCAGCTCTATTTTAACACCTTAAAGTCTGAAATACAGCAGCAACCCAAACTGATATGAAATACTCAACTGGAAACACCAAACTCATACAAAAAACACACCCGAAAACCCACAAATTTGCATTGTTCAGCACAAAGAAAAACTTTGTATGAGCATGCACATGTAATGGCTTCAAACTCCCGTCCTTAGCCTTCTTGTAAACCTGCAAACTCCCATTCTTGGGTCTCCCTGGAAACCTGCAAACTCCCGTTCTTGGGTCTCCTTCTCCACAAGTTTGGCAGCCTCTGAAGAATAACAAAGAATGAGCAAAAATCAAGTTCTGAAAATCAGCCCAAAATGCCTCCAAACCCCTTAAAAGAGGGCATAATTGTAACTCATGTCCAAGAGAGGTTAATGAAACATATTTTAATAATAATTTTCATTTATTAGTCCAACGGTTTCCAAAGATTAACCCCCTTTTTCTGAAACTTCACTTTCTTGGGCCTGCCTGCCTTAGCAAAGATTATTAATTTTTAATTATTTGAAAAGGGGACATGACAGAATATGCCTACAATGACTCAGTTAACAGATCCATAGGTTCAACGTATGTTCGCATCCTTGTGGAGATGGATGCCTCCAAGGGGCTCCTAGCAATGTTGATGTTGGCTTCTCCAAATGGTTCTTGGATTCAAGTTCTTGATTGTGAGGGTATTCCTTTCAAATGTAGGAAATGTCATAAGACCGGCCATCTCGCTCTGTGATGCTCCTTTGAGAAGTTTAGATCGAAGAAATCGCCTTCTTGGAGGTTGGGGGTTTCGGATGATCAGTATACAGTTTAGAAAGTATCCACAAATGTGGATGGGTTAGATAGCTCTTCTCATATTGATTTCACTTTGGTTGAGGATTTTGTTGTTGTTTCCGATGATTCGAAGGTTGCCCCTACAACGGATTTGAATCAGAATGTTTTTTTCGACCCATTGTCTGCAATTGTTTCTGTTGATTCAATTGTTGTCCCTTTGGTTGCTTTGGGTCAGAATGTTGATGTTGTCCCTTTTTTTGCTACTGACTCTGTCCAAAACATTGTTGTTGGTTCTCCTGTTGCAGGGGTTTTGTGGGTTAGTGGGGATGGGCAGAAGGTTGCTAGGAAGGTGGAGGATGGTTGGACATCACTTAGAGGGGAAAAAAAAGAAAAATCCTTCAAACCTTCATTTGATATGTCTTTATGTTCTCAAAAGACTGGACCAAAATGTAAATCTTGATGGTTTGTAGCTTCTTGGGTTATGTGCCCTCTTGTTGGGAACTTTGGTGTGTCCCTGTTGTTTGTCAAGTGGTTTTCCATAGTTGTTTTAAGATCCTCATTGTTATATCTTTCTTGTCATTTGTAAAAGGTTTCGAGTCCTTTCAAAACCTATTTTTACTTGATTAAAACAAATCCATAGGGAGAACACCTTTTGAGGTAATCTATGGGTTTCACCCAAGGGGACCCATGGAACTAAGGGATTTACATGAAATGAAGGCAAGAAGTGTCATAGGGGAGACACTTGTAGAGTTAATGAAGACAATGCATGACCAAGTGAAGGATTATCTAGAGAAGTTAGTGGCAAAATATAAGGACAGAGCATATCAAAAGAAGGAGATTCATTTCAAGTTTGGGGACCTAGTCATGGCATTCCTCAACAAAGATAGGTTACCTGAAGGACCAAGTAGTAAACTCCAAATGAAGAGAATTGGTCCATGCAAAATTTTGCACAAATATGGCAACAATGCATATGAGCTTGAATTACTACAAGGGATAGGTATCTCGCCTATCTTCAATGTGGCAAACCTTACATTATTCAAAGGGGACAGTAGCAGCATGAGTCAAGATAGTGAGAACAAGGCAAATTTTGAGATAGAATGGGTGAAGGACTTACCATCCAACAAACCACTGCAATTGGAGTGCATACTAGACACCAAAATAGTCAAGAAGACAAGAAACAAAACCTACAAGGAGTACCTAGTGAAATGGAAAGGCCTACCAGAGGAAAAAGCAATATGGATGACAGAGGAAGACATTGTGAAACATGGCACCACTCTCTAGCACCTGGCAACTCAAGGGACTTGAGTTCTTCAACTACGGGAGTATGGTGCAAGGGCCCAATGTCCTAACCAGTCAAGTCAAACAACAATTTTGATGTGTTAGTATGGTAATAAGTGTCTAAGATTGATATAAATCAATATGTTAGGTTTCAAGCATTTTAGTGTTCATTTAAGCAATTTTGATCATGTTTGTAATACGACCTATGTTCAAGGTCTGGGTTAGTCAACATTGGGATTTGACCAAAAATATGCATTTTCATGTTTGTAATGAGTATATTGTTATTTAGTATGCATTTGAATCCATTTGAGGGTATTTAGAGGTTAGAGGCATTAAAAATGAAAATGTTGTCAAAAATGTTGTCAAGCAACAATTTTTGCTACTAAGCAATTTTGCAACTTTTTGAGAATTTTTGTAAGGCCAACAATCATGGTTATTGAATGATCGATCAAACATGTAAGAAGCTGAAAGGTCCAATGATATGACCTATATCTTGATGTATTCCAACCAAGAAAAGAGTTGTTGAGTTGAGGAGTTGAAGTAATAAAGTAATTTCAAGTTTTTGGTGGGAAATTTTGTGCAGGACAAGTATAGTTTTGACATCTAATTGTATTTGGTAACAATTTGTACATTTTTCAGTGTAGATAGTTTCCTTTTGGCTTATACGAGATGTGCTAAATCATTTGGTCATTGTAAATAAATTTGCATAAAATTTTGGATTTATTTTTGTTCACTAGTTACCCTAACATGTAACTAGGGTTTGAAGCAAAATGGACTCTCCCTCCTAAACCTCACAGTGGAAAATCCTGAAACTTGGTATGCATAAGGGGTCTAGGATGGAGTTCAAGCTATTAAAGTTTATTTTCTTACTACCCACCAACTTGGAGTCCTTTTGAGGTCATTAGGGTAAGCATCTTCATGTGCTTAGCGAATAGACAGTCAAAGAAAGTGTTGTAGAGATCAGTAGGAGAGGTATGGATGCTTGAGACCGTTGGAGTTCGAGATGTTTTAGGTGCAAGGTAGTGAAATAGGGCTACAAGGAAGAGCCCCAATTAGGTCTCCCAATGCAAGTTTGTTGTTTGAGGTTGGTAGAGTCCCCAAAATCTTTTGTTTGGTCTTGAAATCTTGGAAAGAGATGGAAAGTAGTGTAAAGGAGTGTAGGAATGCTTGAGATCTTGGAGGGTGCAAGGGAGTAAGGTGTAAAGTGAAGTTTGGATGCCTTTTGGAGGCTTGTTGTGTACCTAGAAGGTAGAGGTGAGAGGGGATAGAAACATTATTCACCACATTTCTAGCTAGTGGTAGATCCTGAGGGACTTGGAGAAGTATTGGTAAGGCTTAGGAGAAGCTCAAGGAAGGAATTGTGAGAGTATTTGGTATTTACACCCACTACTTGCATCAATCTTCCTGCAAACTTCCCAAAGTACCAACCTATCATCTACAAAACAAGGCAACATAGGAGGAAAATCTTGAAAACTTCCAATGCAAATGTAAGTAAACCAAGGATATTGTATGAAGAGGCTTACATAAGTGCTGATGAGACTAGTTGCTTTAGGAGAAATTTGAAGTCCTACATCTCCTTGCAACTCTTTGGCTATGAGCATAGAAAAGGCATCATTCACCGTGTGAAAGTGTGCATTGCTTTTTTTCACTTGCAACTGGGGATAGTAATTATAGATTTGTGTAGCTACATTGTATTCCTCATATGGATTGAGGCCAAGCCATGATTTCATACTAGAAATTGCATACATAACATATGAAGACATGTAGAATCCCTGATTCATATTGAATTCAGGCAACTGACAATGAAGGGCATCACTAATCACTTCTCCCCAGTCAACGAATTGTTTTCCAGTGGTGATGGTACTGATGTACAAAAACATCCAATCTTGAAAGTCTTTAGTTGTCTCATTTCTCACTATTCTACTAAGAATAATGATCATATCAGAAATGTCCTCATTAAAAAGGTTTCTACGCAATGCTCTTGGTAACTGCGACTGTCCTCTTCTAGGTTGATCCAGCCAACTCTTTGCAATAACATTCAAACATGCCTTCCTATTTCAATAAAAATACCCTTGAGCACCTTCTTTAGATATTTGTGTGAATTCTTTTCTTACTAGCAACCTAAATGTGATGGAGATAGAAACCGAATCCAACCTCGCCACAACATTACCTCCTAAAGTCTTAATGTCTCTAGAATTTTGATCATATGCCTTGATAGATTCCAAAACTCATTTGGTACACTGAACTACGAGCGGATGTCCTCTTACATTAGCTAACCCACTGTCCAATGTTCATTGTGGCAAAGGTGATCTATCCTCTTTGCTCATTGCCTACCAAAAATTTGCAATGTTAATGTGTCCCATTTTGGTATCTGATATCTCAGAAAGTGTGCTTGTCAATATTACTAGGGTTCCTTGCCTTGGAATTTGTACCTCATAATATTGTTTATAACTCCTTGTCCTAGTGAGATGTCGAATGCGACTTCAATGTTCCCTATGCTTCAAATTCTTTAATCTATCCCCTTTAGATAATCATAAAACACTATCAAAGTCCCTATTGTTTGTAGAAGCCCCCGTATTTACTTGAGACATTCTATCAATAGTTTGAGTGTCGATGAATTATTGGTGCCATCAAACTTTTACTTGAATGGATATATTAGGATGACATGTAGCATAGGAAGGCGAAAGTTGACAAAGGACTTCACAAAAAACCATTTTAACACCTGCAGTTGTGTCTATCTTGCCAAGTGCACACATATTCTGCGAATATTGAGATCACATCTTGATATGGAATTTCATCAAATAGTTAATGGATCTTGCCATTATATTATGTTCACGTCAAATGGGCATTTGATCATACATATTAGGCCCATTCGTATATGCATATACATAAGCATTTTGTCAAATAGATGTCATGTTAGCATCTTGTGTCTGATTCCATACATTACTTACATCTAAATTAAGTCTCCCTTATCGTCTGCATTGGATGGTAGCATCAGAATGACTTTCAGCATGCTCTGTACCTTCAAACTCTGTCTGGTGGCTCACATAGCTCTGTTGATACTACACGATGTATGCTCCTTGATCAACGATTTCATGCTAAGAATGGTGACAGAGGATGTAATTTGGAATATGAGGCAACATATTAGGTGACAACTTCTACAAATCTGGATGTCGCGGGTTGCAAGAATGAAGGCCCTTGTTCAAACAGTGCACACACCTTGTCTATGCATGTTTTATGTGTCTGTTTGGAATCTTTGAGATTGGTGAGTCAAAACTCATAACCGCGAGTTGGGGTGGTCGAGCACTCAGTCAACACATTATGGACTCCTGCTTTGGCCCGCGGCTCATTCCTTTGAATGCTTCCAGCAACACTTTATATGAAACGATATTTCTCAAGGTATTCAGTCAAACGGTTTACGTGCCTTGTCTATGTTTTCACGTTGAGCATTTGTGGTGTTCATCTTTACACCTGCCACCTGAATTGCTTGAAATCATTATGTCAAACAGTCGCGTGCCTTGCCTGTCATCTTTAAATGCGGTTACCCTCCACGGATCAAGGATTATATGTGCAACTTGCGATTAATACAACTCGCTCTTTGATACGAACTGCTCATCTTGGAGTACTATCAAATAGCTTAGATGCTTGTTAATGATTCCAAATTTCAAATTGAAACCCACGGACATTTTGTCAATTAGTTTACTTGTATTATGCTTTACCAACGCTTCCTAGCTTCGATTTGGTTGAATGATTGTCCTCGTGTCCTCCATACTTATACCCATGAGATGGCCAGCGCTTTCAAGCGTTCGGTCAAACAATTGGAACATTGTCTATGCTTCCCAGTTTTGCATGTGTCCAGTGTGGTATTTTTGCATATGTCCATTGTGGTATTTTATCAAACATGTCATAAACATTCTGAACACCGTCTCAACAAACATGTTTTCTGCATGCCGCACCACTACTGCATTTTATGACATCTCATGAGAAGTTTCCTTAGCGGCAAGAATGTTTGATTCAAGATGACAATCTGCAACTATGAACACAACTTTCACATTTGGCATACAGATTTGGGATTCAGGTTTAGATTAGGGAAGAAACTTTTAGATGAAGTTCAGATCCAAACTCAAACCTCTTAACTTTAATCTTTGAAAAGGTTTTAGTACGTGGAAAGAGAGTGGTTTTAGTACGTAGTGAGAGAGGAGTTTGAGTTCGTAGTGAAAGCACTTCCTTGTACATAATGAGAGAATGGGAGCATTAGTACATGAGAAGTCGGAATTTTAAGTACCTAGTTCACATCTCAAATTTGCTCTCACTTAAAAATTACCTTGGTTTTAACCCCTTGAGTAACTATCATGGTAACAATAATAAGGGTACTTGTTGATGGTCCACCCTTATGAACCCATTCTTCCCCATTAAACAAACTTCTTAACAAAGTTGATCATTCAGAAATTTGCTAGTGTCATTGAATAAGTTTCATCAAATGAATCTGATCAAGTCCTTGTCATTGTCTTTTATATTTGCCTTCAATGGCTAATTATATAAGAATTAAATAATTGTTTTGATACTCTGTTCATCACTTCTTATTCTTTTTTTCTTTGGGGGATATCCGAGCGGTTTAGTTGCTGTAAGGTTTAAGACTTATGCTTGAGAAAAATAAGTGTAGGTGGGCCTCTTTCAAGTATAATATGGTAAAATATGTTAGATAATAAACTTACTGAACATCCAACTTTCTAAAATATAATTCATAATTTGACAATCAAAAGATATTAATTTACATTTACATTTCAATTTTAAGTAATTAAATGAATTGAAATTGCTTAGCAAAACTTTGGAAACAATTCTACTAAAGATATTCTATAGGTCATCCAAACAATGAATATAATTCTTTAATTTTATTTATCTTAATCAATTAATCATTAAATATAAATGTTAGATTATTTTTTATTAACTCATAACGTTTTAGCTTAATCTATTAAAAAATGTTTTTTTTTATTGTGCAAAATTTCTTAAGGCTAAATTTTTTTTAAAGATCTAAAAACTTTGAATTTTATAATTCCATACATAATTTGATTAAGAAAGTTCATGCTTTTGTTTTTCTTTGTTCTACACTAGTTTTTTTCTTTATTCTACACTTGTTTGCATCTTGACAATCCACACAATATTGGACAATCAAAGTAACCACTTCAAATACTTTGAAAACAAGTTTTTACTTTTCTCTTCCCATCACAATTCTTGCATTCCAAAAACATGTTTGTGTTTGGATTGTGAATGTTCTCAACAAGTGCATGTATTTTATTATAATTTGTATAATAGCAATCAATATATAAGTTAAATATTTTATTATCGTCAATGCCAGTTTTCATGTTCATGTATTGTTTTGATTTTTACATTTACTATTTTATAAACTTTGCAAAACTCAACTTTTAAATTACAAATGATACATTTAAATTTTTTTTAAATATATTTGAAATTTAAAATCTATTCATTATTCGTTACATTATAATTTTTAAAAACACATAAGTTTACAATCAAATCAAATTATCTTATAATATAATCATATTATTTTCCTTCGTTTATTAAGTTAATGTATACTTTTTTTCTATATTAGTGTGTCTAAAAATCTAAAAATTTCATTAGAATAACTAATCCTTAAATACTAACAGAATGAAAATCAATTATTCTATTCTTTTTCATTTCCTTAGTTCAGTTTTTTTAAACAAAATCTTCCATTTTGTGAAGAAAATTCTGATTATCTACTTACGGAAGGCAGCGACTCCAGCTCAACAGAGCTCTTATTCTATATGTTGTGTGGTTGTATCTGGCGTTAACAGGTCAATCTTACGATGCAATGGCTAACATGGCTGTTTTTACTGGCTCACTTTTCCCTTTTCCCCTTACAAGTTGAACTTCAAATGGTTTGTTCGAGCTTGTCCCTTCATGTTTAACATTCTACAGAACTCTCCTCAGCCGAAGTCGAATTATATCAAGGGACAAGCTTCTGAAGTTCAACTTGAGGGGGGAAAGAGGATCCAATACAAAGAGCCAGGCATCTAAACCTCCAAATGAAGTTAATTATGCAATATTCAAGTTCAAATCAAGCAGTTTCAACATAATTACTGGAATTAAAATCTGAAGAGAATTTATATTGCTGAGCTTGGTGGAAATAGTGTTGTTAATGTGGAGGAAGAGAGTCACCATCTAGAGAATATGATTGATTATGCAGGGGAGAAGATCCGATGTTGCTTCTGGTCCTTTTGTGGATTGTATCATGAACAACTGTCTCAACTTTTTGTTTTGCTCTTAAAGCCTCTTATGAGCTATTCCTTCTACTCTATTATTTAAGCTCATTGTAATCTTTTTTTTAAAAGTGATGCTTAAGAGCTTAAATGTTTGCATAGGCAGAACTTTTGTGCAAATATCATCTGTGATTTGATTCTGCTTCAAGACTGTTGGCAGAACTTTCCTTAGTGGTATCTCTTCTGGTTTGTTAGGTTAGGATTCACTTAGCTCTCTCCTACTCTTGTTTAGTCTGTTCTGTCGGCTCTTTTATCTATGTTCAGGCTGATCTGTTTTGCCCATTTCATTGTGTTACTTGGAGCTTAATGTAGCTATTTGTAATATTATTCTTTTGTCCAATTAAAAATATATAGGTCTTCAGAAAAAGACAATAAATCAACCTTAAACAATAGATCCAAGCATTGACTCAAAATGTAAATACCTTTACACTCCAGAAATCAGATTCATAGTTGTTGTGGAGCATTATTTCTTCAGATATGGTTATATTGAGGATTGATACACTCAAACAAACAAGTTTCATTTAGAATCCACTTTAAAAAATCTACATTGGTAGTGATGTAAACTCGGTGCCCAATTCAATCTAGGCTCCATGAAAACACCAAACCTGGCAACAAAGGAAATTACATCATAGAAGCTTTTTAAGAAGACAACTTAAATCTCGATAATCTGCCATCAACCAGCATTGCATCTGTTATTGTGATTGACAATAGAGATGCATCAATTGCCTGTGAAGTTAGAAGCTGGTAAAATACCTTCTGTTTCTCTGTCACTTTGATTTGACTGAGACACCATCAGATCCAGCAATTATGACAGCTGTAGCCATGTCGAGAAAAAGACCGTGCTCCACAACACCCTCAAATCCTAAAATTGCACGGCTGGCAGCTCTGGCATCCTTAATTGGGTTCTCAAAATACAAATCTACAATATAATTTGAATTATCTGTCACATAAGGCTTTTCACCATCCATACGCAACTTAGCCTGGCAACCCTCTGCATCAAAAAGTTCCTGGAGCCGCTGAGCATTGTACTTCCAGCAGAAGGGCACCACCTGTACAATCACATTGTGTATTAGGCACTTGATATAGATTAATAACTAAATTGAGTTTTGTGAAAAAAATCTTCAAACATGAAGAAAAAACATACATTAGAGGGAAAAAAAATCCTCTGGTTTCCTATCAGACTAGGCTGTTTAAAGTAAAGTCAGTCTGATGGCTTGCACACGAGGTGGTATTCCTCTATTTAAAATAGCTCACCCAGCTATTGTAAGACAGCAATTATTATGCAAACTGACATTACACAGTTAACCACAATTAGGATAGAAATAGAATGAGTGTTTCAGTTAGATTTGAACATCCAAATCCTGTATAAACTATTAATGTTGTACAATCAGTGTGAAGTAAAATTGTAATGACCCATTTCACTAAGCCAATGCATGAGACCCGTGTGCTTCTCAATGAGCAAAGGATGATTGCTAGAGAAGTATATATTGGTGAGGATTGGTTTTATTCTTTTGTCCCTTGTATTCTTAGGAGTTTTGGAGTACTTCCTATTACTTAGGGGCATTTAAGTGTAACCCGGGTGCGCACACCCAGGTCAAAAACCTGAAGCACCCAGTGTGGGTGCGTCATGCACCCGAGTACCCCCGCTGGCCGAAAATGCGCCACCACACCTCGGCCACACTGGTCGAGCGAACGGGTGGTTCGCGGGTGCTCAGGTGCGGGGGTGCTCCCAAGGTGCTTGCGGGGTGCTCCTAGGGTGCTCGTGGGGTGCGGCCGGCTGAATGGCCCAAAAAGTTTTAAAAATAAGAACTTTTTCTTTTCTTTTTTTATTTGTTTTTATGCATACTTAAAGAGCACTTGGGATGATTTCATTCTCATTATTGACATTTTGTCATTTTGTTGATTGTACTCACTTTGATATGGCTACGATACATTATTTCATTTCACTGTTTCATGCTACTCGGCTCATTGTCATCGTGAGCATCTTTATGATATATCATATATTATATTTATATTTGAACAATGAATTTTGAATCTTGCCTCTTGAACTAAGTTAATTTGTTAAATGGTCATTGGTAATGGTTATGAAGTTTCAACTTTCAAGTTTGAACTTATGGTTTGTGAAAAGCATTTCAATTTTTTCTATTCAACTATATTTGGTATGTTATATAATATATTGAAGTATCATTTCATAATTAGCATTTTCAGTCATATATATATATATATAACACACACACACACACACACAATGCAACCACCCCCCCCTGCACCCCCACCATCCCCAAATTGAGGCCCTTTTTTTTCCTGCACCCGAAACTCAACCCAACATCCCCCCGCACCACCGCACCCCCGCGCCGGGGTAACACTGGCATTTACTAAGTCCTAGAGGGTATTTTAATGAGTGTTGAACCATTAGTCTCCTTGTGTGGAGTTCATCCTGAGGAGAACTGATTCCTCAACATTTTTCATGCCCTATTCGTGCCCTTGGGAAAACTTACTCATATTTCTAGGGATTTCTTAAGGACTAGATCGACAAAACTATGTCATGCACCCTGTCATTGGATACAGTTGTCAGTTGTTTATAATGCTTTATATCAAGTCTTTCTGGCAAGTACTTCTCAAGCACGGTTGATATTCTTATAAGAAGTCAAAGTTATTACACTGATGCCATGCTATGGGGGACTTTTATTAAGTGACTTATGTCATATCAAATTAAAAAGTTTTTTATATTACACATTAAGGATGCACGCTAGGTTTTTTGAAACTAGCCAATGAGTAAATAAAAGCCAACCAACATTGACAGGATTATTCTATGCTTATTCCACATTTTTGAGACGAGATAGTTACATCAGACAGAACTCATCTACTGATCTCATCCAGACACCAGAGGATAAAACCCATTTGGATTCTTGTTAGCAATCTCATCCAGAGTTGTGTCAAGCTGAAAAATTCTCTTCTTTTGGTACACTAGTTTTTGGGGCATCTAGAGCAGAAGTACTCAGTACCATCAGTTCAAATTTCAGAAATATCTTCCACCAGATGGCTGAGCTCTAATTGGTTTCATATTACTATATTGATACAAATCAAACAGGCTTATTATTGGTTCCATATTACTATATTGATGTAATCCAACAGGTTTTTTTATTACTATTTGTCCATTGACATACTCCAACAGATATTATCAATAAAGTACAGCTCTAGGGTTTGTTATGTAACACTGTAATGCAATGTTCCTTTCTTTCTGGTATCATTCTGATTCTAAAATTAAAAAATAATTGGCATTACAGAAATTGGGTTACTGATTCCTCAACATTGATGGCACTTCTAGAGCATGCTTTTTTAGAGATTTCTCAAGTAATCTAATTGTTCCAGCCATGAGGAAACTGAAGGGAGCAAATTGCCAAATAAAGAAGCAGAGGTGCATTGACTTTTTCTTGGGCTTCACAGGGCAATCAATATGGTTTAATCTTACTTTAAAAGGGAACTCAATAGTGACATTTAGCACCATCAGAAACCACGGCTTTGTAAACTGGAAGGTAAATAATAATTTTTGGGTTAGTGTGGCCTCTTCTGAAAAAGTTTAAATTCCTTCATTGCTTGTAATTATTTCAAAGATGTGAGTGAGGGAAGCAGATTTTCCTGTCAATTATACCATAGATCATGAAGAGATATTACTATTAGTCAATTCTAAAGCCTCAAGAAGGGTAATATAAGAATCTAAAATCAAAATCTCTGAGCTGGTGTGAAGGCATATATTTCAGTGTGATCATTTTATGGCCGTCTTGGTCAGGAAGTGGGGTGAAGAAAATATCATGTTGTAGTTTTTTTTCAAGACATGGTTTTCTTATTGGAATAGATAATTTTAGGATAAAATTTAAATCTGATTTTCCGCAACCCCTTTAGCCTAAGCGTCATGCCCCCACCACGAAAGATCTATCCATACCTTAGGAAAAATCATGAACTCTTGAGGCAAGACAGTTTTTCCAGAAGAGCAATCAGACAACATTATTGATAGACAGTGGTTTGGTTGATAGTGAACACTAGACAGTAACGGGATTGATGATAAACAGCCATTAGAATACAAACAATGCAACAATCTTAATTTAAGAAGGCTACTAAGTGTTTAGTTAAGAGGTGCAATTATCAGAAAATCAAACATGATCACTAGCAATTGACAAGGGACATCAATGAGGAGACTCGACCCCTAATGAAAGGATGACCATTCCCCCAAAGGTGCGCATCTTGACGAGAATGATGAGATATAAAGCCAGTATGGGAAAAGAGCCATTAAAGAACAGCAAGAGAGATTCTGATAGATACAGCAATCAATAGAAGAAGCTGGTTGAGATTTATTATATCAAACAATTAATAGCATTAACAGCTACAATATTGGTAAACGTTTGGCCTGTGCACTTAAAGTTCATAATTATGATAATTCCCTTAAATATATGCTGAATAATTAAAATGTGTTTGGCTTATACATTAGAAGTTCGTAATTATGATTGAATCTCACGTGTGTGTCTGGATTTGTGTGTGTGTCAAATGTAAAATACAAATTTGTGGAAATAAAGCAATCATATAGGGAAGGTGAGGAGGCCTAAAGAAGAGGAGCAAATGTAAGAACGATATCTACATGGCTGCTCTTGGGGTTAGATAGGTAGATTACAAGGCTCCCTATTGTGATCTCCTCTCCCAACTCTACTATAATTGACTATTGACTTAAAGGGAGGATGCATCAATAGGAAAAGAAGATACAAGCACCCCACTTAGTAGACCACACCAAGCGAATGTCCAGTGTGTCTGCCACTGGGGCCAAGAGGGTGAATGTCTGCTCTTAGGTTTAGTGCAGGGATGGTTTCTGATGGACCTATCATGCTTCCTTCTCCAAGCCCTAATGTGTTTGAATGCTAGGCAATAATATAAATATAGTTTATTTGTAATGTCCCCTTTCTGTAATGAGAATTCAATCATGTAACATTTTGTTATTAATAATTTAAATTCACATTTCTGAATGCGGATTTAATAACAATAAAATTAAAATATAGAAATAAATGAATAAATAAAGCTATAATATAATTTTATTTAGGAATGCTGAGAATACAAACAGCAATTGTTTGGTAAGGATCAATGATAAGCATAACCTATACATGATGACTTCTTGAGGACTGCAATATGGTCTGGATTGACTCCTTACATGGAAGGAAAACAGTGCCTCAGTTTATAAAGTTGACTAAGACTTGAAAAGATATCTTCATTAAGTACTTATCCCTGCCAAATATGGGATACAGATACTGTATCGGATACAAATATGGCCATTTTCTTTAATGCCCACAATATGGATACGGCTGGATACAACATCAATAAAAAACACATACATGTATATTTAACACAATTTTCTAAGTTATTAGAGGAGATTTTCGTTACTTCAAAAGCAATATAGACACATAAATGCCACATAGGTAATTATAAAATAATTTAACACTTCACAATATGCAAAAATAGTAGTCACATTTGAAAACAGCCCCAAAAAAAGGGTCAGTAAAATAGAAACACATTTCATCTGGATTTCACATTTGGTGTAGGTTTTCTTTATACCAATTCTCTTTTTTATAAATTCAGTAATGAAGTAAAATTTTGGAAGATTAACATCAATTTTTAAAAAACCATCAAATCAAATAGTATATGGCATAGTTGGAAAACTTGCCAAAGCCAAAAACTCGCCAAGGTCGGAAAAACAAATTCCGGGAAAACTCGGCCAGTTTTCAGCAAAAACTCGCAACTTAAAAAATTGCTTTAATTTAATTAGAAATGCATTTTTTTGCAAAATTTAAATGAGAAGATACATCCAATGATTTAATAAATGAGAACACAAACCAAACAAGCTTAGTCTAGATATATTTAAATACAAAGTGGGTACAAAATCGCATTCTCCTAAGGAATAGTGATGGCTGGAAGCAAAATAGTAAGTAATTTATGTAAAACTCAAAGTAAACACATCATTCAACTACATCTTCCTCTTCTCACTTCTAATAAAAACTAAGGGAGAGGCAGAACTAGACGGTCAAATCTTAGAAGTTTGCACTGACCATAATTGCATTCTTGCTCGGTATCTCAGTTTGTGGCTTGTCCTCAATCCAAGATATAGCTCTGCCTTAAGCTTCTCCTGGCACTAAAAGTGACTACTCATTCAACTCAATGTCATCCAGTGTGAAACCAAATCCACACCTTCCTCCATAGCCTACCTCTTCAAATCATTGATGTCATCCTCTTCAAAAACTCCGCTCCAAACCCATTGCAAATGTGCTTCACTTCAAATCAATCGAAATCAGTTTTCGAGTGTTTGGAAGACTTTTCCCCTCTCAGCAAAATAAAAGTGAAGAAATGAGAAATGAAACTGATTTGGGCCATTTTTTGCCTTTAACTTCTGTTATAAAACTACGACCACATTTTTAACAAAAACTCAGCAAGTAATCGACAAGTTGTTGCCAAAAACTTGCAGAGTTTTTGGCAACAGTAAAAGTCATAAAAACTCGCTAGGCTAGAAAACTCGGCCAGTTTTTGCAACACGAAGAGTACTCTGACAATAGTCTATCTATGGTATATGGCACCATTGAAAAATCAAGTTTTTTTTAGCAACACATGGGTACAATATTTGACATGTATCCAGGCTGTAGTGGATAGATTTCCAAATTGGATATAGAGAGAGAGAGATGTAGCTTATATGACTTATGCTCTAACATAGCTACACAACATGAATGGGGAAGACACATTCAGCATCCACAATGGAATATGTGGTGATAAAGCAATCAATGAAAGCTTTGATAAAGAAGCAAGGAAGACGGCAGAAGTAATATTGATTACAAATATAAAGCAGCAGTTAGCACTTTAATCAAACATATCCAATCGATAACAATTAGATATGAAAGCACAAGCAGTGACATTAAAAGAGTACATATCTTGACCAAGACATACTAATTATTCAAATAGAAGAATGACAGAAATTGAAATTAGTCAAACAGCGACTAAAATTAATTAGGTCAGAGATATCATGCCTTCTAAGAAGAACCAATGCAAGTATTGAAAGTTTAATTCTACAAAACAATGACTAAAGATTATAAAGGTTAGTGGTGTGAAGAGATACATGTTCTACAATGCTCTTGAAAGCTATCATCTAATTTTATAAAACCAAATCAATGTTGCAAGATCACAGTTGAGGTTATCGATATGAGAATAAAACCAAATGTACGGCAAATAGTATTACCACAGCGCTTACATAATGTCGTGCATGATGAAATAAGATGCATGCCAAAGATATCAGCTTCAAGAAGGATTAAGAACAGTGAGCATTCTGAGAAGAAAGTTAAACAATATTATGACCATTATACACTGTTTTGAAGGTTGCATAAGGTCAAGAGTTACTATTATGATGTTGATGACTTGGCAAAAGTAAAGGGAGTGAGTCATCATGGTAATCGATTTTGGGGAGTCATCAATAAGGGCCAGCTATCATCACCAACTATGAAACAACAATAATCATTGTCTTACAAATATCGGTGTTAGTGTTAGCTGCAAGAGATGTTAACTAACGGATTAACATGTTATCAATTATCTTCTTCAAGTGGTGCAAAACATAAGACACATCTCATGTGAGACAACTCCTATCATGAACAAAGATATAAAAGGTCATTCACATTGATCCTTCAAGAAGCATGGGGACAATCATAGTATTTAACATATTCATTACTGATTACAAAAAAAAGATAAGAAGGGAGAATTGGATTAATTATATCAGGCATTCGTGAAAGGAAAAGAATATGTTATATTTGAGGAATGGATTAAAAATATATTAGAGACACTTCCGAGACATTGCTGGCAAGCATGTATACTGATTTACAGAATTCAAGGTCTGATAAGGATAAGGGATTCTATAATCTAATAGGTATTATATACATATACTGCCTTAGAAGGGTGGGTTGGTTTGTGTAGGGAGAGGCAGAGTAATTCCATCCCAAATTAGGTGACTCCAAAATGGTGGTAGTAACGAACATTCACAAAACCCTTGGGCCTACTTGCGGAGGTAGGTAGCTTCAAACACCCTATGATAGTAAATCCCCATCCTCCATTAGGGTTAGGAAAGAAGTAAGAGGTCTAAATAAAACAATCATGGACTGTATCACAAACAAATTGATCTTACCTGTCTTATCTCTGAAGTTGACTCTAGTCTGATGTTTACATCTCAAATTTGAAATTTCTTGCATTCTCTTTTCATCTTGATGATGGATCACAGAGTGTGATCCAAAACGTTCATGCTAAAAATTACTACGGAGTCATATCCACAAACTATTATTGGTATTTATAATTTAAGGCATAATATTACATATTAATGTAAAATGATGCATGTTATCAAGCAGTCCCTAATAGCAGTCAATGCATTATTTATTAATTACTAATAATTAAATGGGCCAATGTAACCCTAATGATTGGAATGTACATTATATATCATTGTTTCTGGTTGCAGGATTTAAGTCAAGGTTTTACCTTGTTTAAAAAAAATGTTTTATAAGGGAAAGATAAATACACCTCTAACTATATCTCATCACTTATAGCATTTATGATTTTGGGGCAAATTATTGGGTAAATCCAGACAAGAACTACACTAAGATATGCTCAGTATATGGAGTTAGTATGAACTGCTATTGAAATTTAAGCTTTCTTCTTTTTTAATGTTTAATAGAAAAGAAGAGGGCCTTACGTCCCTCATTTACATATTAAAAGAGCAAGATTACTGCCAAGCAATTCAAAATTCAAACATCGAATTTCTAAACAATCATTGTGTTCTACTATACTGGGCAACCATAATTTACAGTCAGATTTGAACCAATTATTTGCTATTCAAACTTATGTACTTACCTCTGAATTTCAAATTACTTAGGTGTACTGGTATAAGTATTTTATTATACATCACTTATATCAATCATTAGATAGAAGAGAATAATAATGTGGTTAACCTCACAAATTTGTAATTGAGGAAAAGCTTCAGGAGCCTCTTTACAGTTACCCAGACAAATGAGCACCTAATTGCAACCATGTACAAGAAACATAAGGAAACCTATCCAGATACACATCAATGCTATAATAGGACTCTTTATACATTCCCAATATCCATGCTAATCTGAAACAATGTTCATTATTTTGGGATTCATAACGACCAAATAACCATGACAATTGCCATCAGGAATAAAGTTTCCTTCCACAGTAAACTACAGTAATAGGAATGATACGAAAACTCTTTGTTAAAATATCTCTCTTCTCCCTTTCCTTTTGAGCTTATTTACTTGTGTTATGAATTCAACTACTAGTTTGCAGTGGTATTTTGGTGTGAATTCATACTTGCAAAAACAAAAATGGCTGGCGTATGAAACATCGGGCTATTATAACAGTTCACCCTCTAAGCAATCTATTACACAACCTTCACATTTGCAACCTGGTTTCATGTCAAGTAAAGAAGCTTCAAACTCGATAACATTGTCAATAAACTATCTAAACTAAATTGCAAATTGCAAATAACAAAAAGGTTTCCTTGAAATGCACCATTTCAGTTTAAATTTTAAATACGGCTGGAGGGTCAATTTGATGCACTAAAGAATATCAATGACTTAAAACATGCAGGACCCCTAGAAACAAATGAAGTCAATAACTGCCATCAATGCAAAGGAAAGAAAAAGCTTAACAATGGCTGCTGAAATGTAATGTCCCCTATTTAGACATTACATAATTTACCCTAAAATTTCCAACTAGGGTTTGGATTGTTCTTGGAAACTGAAATTTAACTTAGCCTCTTGATAAATAAACATATAATCAAATTGAAAATCAGATAGTAAATGTGAAATTCATTTGAGGCTCTATTTGATGACTCATCCACATTGTGAAGCCCATGGAGATCATACAAGCAGTCTTGACTCTTGAGTCTATCCATTAATTTACCGGCATGATAGTACATTGGATATTCGGCCTCCTAAGGGGAACAGAAGCACATCCGCCATATTGGCCTCAATTGGGCACTTAAGTATATCTGCCATAATGGCCTCCTAAGGGGTGTGAAAATATTTTTGTCATTGGGCCTCCTATTGAACTTGAATGGATCACTTGGCTATATATATATATATATATATAGCCACACAAGGAATAATGGAATGATGGATTGGATGGTCTCTAAGAAATCACTTTGTCTACACTATTATGCACATGCAGAATAATAACAAGTGTGATACGAATATGTAACAGCAGCAATATAGTATTTCTTAATAATGACTCAGCCAAGACATACTGGATTTTATCTTGGACCACACTTCTTAGAAAGATATCTAGGCTACCAAATCTGAATTTGAAGGCTCTTTTGAATGCTTATCATTGTAATTCTTTCCTGCCTCCCATTTCAAATTGTTGGTCTAACTAAATATTCCAAATTGCCCCTTTAAGCTTACTTAGGATAATGCAGTGCATAGTAGTTTTCATATGAGACACCTAGTGTCTGCACATAGATTTGTACATGGCATAGGACAAATTCCACTTTAGGTGATGATAGTTGTTATCACATTCCACTTTATATGCTGCAGGTTTATTAATGGCAGTGGTGCAAAGGCCCCTGATGAGCCCTCGAGCCAAGCATTCGAGAAGGAAAAGGAAGGCCCCTATCCATAGATTCACCTTTAATGTACATATCACATTATCATCCTCTACATGTTGCACAATCTTCATTGCATAATGGCGGATGATACACCTTTTGGTGGACATGTGATTGCCCCTTGTATGGGTGATAACATATCTACTCCTTATCATTGTCTCTTATTGCCTTGCCTATATAAACAGGCCTATTATGTACATTTTCATGATGCTCATTATCAATAATATCATTCTTGCACCTTAATGTAGTTGTCTTGCCATTCTCTTGTGGAAGTTATCTTGGCCTTTCATTTGGAGCTCTCAAAGTGTGAAGACTCTTTCTAAAGAATAGAAATTATAGCTTTGATTCAATTGTGGGTGTAGAATAAGGTTATTTGGCCATCACCATTGTGTAGTCTATTTGGAGATAGTTTTGATGCAATTTGGGGTTTGGTATTTTGTATCTTTCTATTACAGGTCAATATTTGAGCTTCTTGATGAAAATCACAAGTTGGCATTATATTAAGTTACTCCAAAAATCCCTAAATCAACTTTTGTTTCTTCCAAATCAGAGACAAGAGGCCAAATCTAGAACCATTTGAATTTTCAACATGCAGCAGTGGCAAATCAAACAAAAACAATTGGAGGTGATTTCCAAACAGCAATATTCGGTCATCCAGACTCCTTTTTCAAGCATTGTTTTTTGTTTTGGGGTAGAATTTCGTGCTCTACACAATGGTTCAAGTGGTTTCTCATCTTCATACCTGAATATTTCTGAAAATTGCAATTGGAAATCCTATTTTCCACAACTTCCAAGGTCTTGTTTGGGCTCATACAAACACCTTTTCTGATGCAGTTTGTTTTGAAAGTGCATAATTTGTTTTTGTATTTTACAAAGGTGCTATCAGACTAAAGCAACAGTGATCAGAAATAGTCCTTCCAGCATTTGGTTTAGTTTTGCAATTGTAACGCATTGACCTTAGTTTGATCTTTTGCATATTAATCTAAATATGTTATAGCCTAATTTTTGGATGTAAGCATTTGTGATCTCAATTTAATTTGAGAAGTGTATCATTTTTTAGACATGTTGGAGAAAGGGAACTATAAGCAATGGAGTGAGCTCAATCCCTCTTATCTTAGTATCATCTATTGGGAAATTCTTACAATCGATTGCCCTATTTATATAATGAAGTCCTTTGTGATGGGTATTATGTTATTTGGAAAATGTTTCAAGCTACACCATATTTGAGAACGTTGATGACTTTTGCAGAGTCAATTTGCCACTTTGAGGATCCTCTTGCTTGTTGGAATTATATTCGAGAGCTATATGAAGATCATGATTCTTCACTATCTCTTGATGCTCCTCTTTCCAATGTGCCTCTTCATTCATCAAAGAAAATAATCCATGGTTGTGATCCTTTGGAGGAGATTGCAAATGCTCCAAAGGTACCTAGTTTTTCAGTTGAGATCACACAATCATCCCTTGTTGGTGATTCCAATGAGTCATTACAAGAGGCATCTACTTGTCTTCCAGGTATTTTACCTAGGGATGACAGCTTAACAAACATTACAGGTTAGTTTGTGGAATCTCACATTTCAGATTTGGGGGACATTTGAGGGGATTCTCTTCTCTTTAATGATAACTTCATCACAATTGGAGATACTTCACATTCTTTGAACATTGATATGCATGAATATCCTCCCTTCACCTGAAATGTCACATTGCTTGGTTCATGTTGATCATGGTTATGTGATGGATTCTTTGAGCTTGGAGACTCCCATTCAGTTTTTAGATGCATCATTCATATTTGATGATAGTTATGGCAATGATTTTGTCACTTCATCTTTGTCTTTGGAGCTTGTTCAAAATTAATTTTCATTGGCTCCTTGCTTGTCACTTTTTATTATGAATGAGCATGTTCCTGAATGCTTCGTGGCATTTTCATCATCCAAGGACATGGCAACACATGGATAGAATTCAAAGACAAAATCATTGTACTACATTTAAATTTCACTTCCTAATTCCTATCCAAAATCGGAAGCAATCTTGCATTTGTACTTGATCTATCTTCTTCCCAAGGGGAGAAATGCTTTTTGTAGGCATTAGACTATGTTTTGTCTTCAAACACTCACAATATTGCAAGATGTTATCCATTATGGAGGGGGTGGTGGACTAGTTGTCTCCTTATTTCCTTCCCATCAAGGATTATTGCTGGTATATACATGATGTATGTAGTACTTGGGGGGTCTAGAGTTTGTCATCCATCCATGCATCTTGTTGTTTCATCTCTCTTTTTGGAAAGTGAGGTTTTCTTCCTTTCTCCACTTTGTGAGAGATTGCATTTCTTGCATTACACTTGCATATTGTACATAGGTACCTAACATGGCCTAGTAGTCAGGACTCATCTTGCATTCTAAGTATAAGTGTATTCCTTGAAATTGTGCTAAAGGGGGTGTTGGTGTAATTAAATATTCTTGATTACACTTTACTTAAGCTTACTTAGGACAATGCATTGTGTATTAGTTTACATAAGGCACCTAGGAGTTTGCACTTATATTAGTGCATGGTGTAGGAGAAATTCCACTTTAGGTAGCGATAGGTGTTATCACATTCTAATTTATGTGTGAGATCCACCTTTAGTGCACATATCATATTATCATCCTCTACATGTTGCGCATCTTCATTTCATAATAGGGGATGTGTTACATCCCAATTTTTGACCTAATTTAAAATATAGACATTGAGGTTCACATGAAGTTAGTTGACAGTCTAATTCGTTATAATCTTGCAAAATGGTAAGATGGTTAGTCGTTATAATTTCAAGTGAAGATAACATGCTAGGTGATTATTTATCACGAATTCATGGAATTGCAAAGGCAGCTAGCCGTTATAATTATTTATAACTTGTTACGATAATATGATTTAACTGCGGAGAATTTCCTTGCAGGAAACATGTCGAAGGGTTGGAAGCATTGTCAGAAAAGAATTAGGCACAAGAGCATCACCATCACTGGGTAGATGGGTTGAGGACCTAACGACTTGAAACAGGATACATCTGTGAGACCCGCATGAACTATTTAAATAGATAATTTGAGAAGCATAAACTAAGAGTTAAATATAAAACATACCTCAAGGATTTTTAATGATCTTTAACCTTATTATTATAATAAATATTTATATATGTATATATAAATATAAAAATGAAATGGCACCATTATATTATACTAACTTAATATAATGATGTCACCCCATTGATATACTTACATGAACATATGCAAGTATATATTATAATAATAATGTTCCAGATATAATAACGTTCGAATTATTATAATATTCGAACTATAATCTTCCATTTTAATATTCCTTGCTTTTAATCGATTTAACACTTGGCGTTTTTAATTGCCAAGATATTCTTTATGTTTCAGAAGCCAAAGAGTCTCCTTAGACCTTTTTATATCCTGAGCCGGGTGGAGAAAAGGAAAGAACTCTCATACCCGATTTACATTTTCATGGCAACCGATTGCCTTCCTCTCAATTCCGACCCTCTCTCCCTTTTATTTCCAACTCTCTTGCTTGAGTCGATAACCTGCAACTTCAATTGGAAAATCACTGCTGCCATAGCAATCCAAGTTTTATTCTATTATCTTGTTTTTAGAATACGTGATTCATATAAACTTTGGTTATTGGTGCCTAAAGAACGATTATGTGAGGCTGAATCATAGCGGCCGGCTAGGCACATACTACCTTGTTCCTTTTAATGGGAGGAAAGAGGAGAAGGCGGATATCATATTCAAACACCCGATTTCATATTTTTTCTTGTGCTAATTCTCTACTGTTATCATTCCACATTTTCTTTCCCACAAATTCGTACCTTTCAGACTTTTCGTTGGAGATTCGTGAGTACTTTTGGTGGAAACCGAGTTAGATATTGCAAGTAAAGTGTGACAAAATAGCTGGGTGCTAACAAGACAATACCTTCAACTTGTTCAGGTTATGTGAAATAGCCGAACACAATTATTTTCAATTTGAAATCCCTTTTTTCTTAAAAACATCAAATTTCATAGTAGCAAGTTTCAGCATTTATCATGATGATATCTTGTTTGATTTTTACATATTGAACTTTTTTTAATTTAGCCTTGTTCATGGCAAGTGATAGCCAAGTAACCATAGTATGGTTTCATAAATCATTATGCCAAGGGATATTAGAATTACACAATCATTTCTGCAATCATTAAAGAATATAATCTCTCAAATCACAGGTTGTAAAAGCTGGAACTACATAATCAATCACGTTCCAAGCATAGCTGTATACTTATTAACATTTCTTACTGGTTTCCGATTTCCATGACAGCTAACCTGTAGTTATAATTATCGGGTAGAATCCTCTTAAGAAAGAGTTATTGAAGATGCAATAAAATCATGATTTAAATATACAATTTGGAAAAATGAATCAATGATATTTCTGCTAGTTCTAAAGAATATCTTTTTCAAATCACAGATTGTGATAAGCTGGAAAATATATATATTTTATAATTTAGTTGAGGATCAACAAACAGAGCCGATTGCTCAGAGATCCGAGCACCTAGGATTCACCGGCTATATAGCCATGGAAAGGGTGAAGAGGTGAGATGGAGTCTGCAATGACTTAGAAAATAAAAGTCGGATATGATACATTAAATCTAGAATAATATCATTTAATAGCTCATGCATGATCCTGTTAATAGTATCCTCCTACTGTCAAGTCAAATGGTGTGATTAAATACCAGTATGCTCAGTAGGTGACATATATTCCAAGTCCAATTCCAGGTAGGGAGGGCCTTTCTCGTTAGAGATTGTGTAGGAAATAAGTTAAGGTCCGAGGTTGGGTGGTAAAGCCACTAACAATGTTTCACCTCTCCCAAAGCTATCGGAAGTAGAACAGACAAAGATAAGTTATACATTCAATCGTTTGTCGGAAAACAGGTATTATCACTTTTTATGATGTATATGCAAGAAGGTAATATTAACTAAGTAATTTCATCGTTACAATTATTTTACACTTAGATGCGAGAGATAGATTTATGGATTGTCTTTCATTTATATGAATAATAAATACGTACATATCATCTAAGCTTATGTTATTGTCACAATTAAGGAATCGGAAGGAAAAGAATGATACAGTGGTATCTGAAGCCCTAATTGATTCCGTGGTATCCGAAGCCCTAATTGATACAATGGTATCTGATGCCCTAAATGATCCAGTGGTACTCGAAGTCCTAATTGGTTCAATGATATCTGATGCTCTAAATGATCCAATGGTAATTGAAGCCCTAAGTGATACAGTGGTATCTAAAACCCTAAATGATCCAATGATAATCGATGCCCTAATTGATACAGTGATTTGTGATGCCCTAATTTTATATAGTGGTAATTAATAGTATTTGTCATTTAATTTTGATATAGCGGTATTGAATAATAGTCGTTATATGTTTTTGTTATAGTGGTATTTGTTGTCTAATCCGAGTGGTTGCAAAAGCATCCTACAATGATTTCTTGACTCAAATTCCATGGTATGTGGATTTTACTTTTTATAGTAAATTCATTGATGGTGTTTTAAGTTTTTAGTTAAGAAATTTTGTTTAACTGATTCTAACTGTCAATCTCTTTCATATGAACGAAACTGATTTAACTGTCTTCCTATGAAAATGAAGTAATCACTATATTTCATTGAGTATGTTAGTTGTTAATTAAGACCCGGGAAAACTGGTCGTTGCAGGATGATCCACCTTTTGGTGGACATGTGATTCCACCTTCTTTGGTTGATAACTTATCTAATCCTTATCGTTGTTTATGATTGTCCTGCCTAAATAAGCAGACCTATTATGTACATTTTCATGATGTCCATTACTGATAATATCATTCATGCATCTTAATGCAATTGTCTTGCATTCTCTTGTGGAAGATATCTTGGTCTTTTGTTTGATCCTGGGAGTGTTACAAAATCGCCTAAAACCCTAACACAAATGAATTCATTTATGTACATTATTAGTGAAAGGGACACCATTTTTAGTAGAATTGAGTAGCCAATTTTCATGGTTTCCTTTCAGAATCATATAATATTTCCCTAAATTGATCTCCCTTGGATCTTCCTCAAATGAAACTTCTCCCTTCTATATCTTCCAATGTGAGGGAGAAATTACAGCCCTTCATCATGTCTACACCCTGGCAAGAGTCATGATCTTTCACAATTATAACCCTTTAAAAGAGTTGCAACCCTTCATCATTCCTAGCCTTTAAGAGATTCACAATCTTTCATTACTAAAACCCCTTTGAAAGAGTCACTACCCTTTATTATTTCTACCTTTTGAAAAAGTCACCACCCTTCATAATTATTGCCTTTTGAAGGACTCACTTGAATTCTTCTCTAATAATTCTTTCTTGATCAGCACCTTCCCTTTCCTCCTCTTTCTCCTTCACTTTTCATATGAAGTTTTCTTATCTCTTTTATATCTCATGTTTAACTGAGTCACAACTTTTCATCTCATGCCTTTCCATCATTCATTAATCTCAACTATATTAGTTATTTATGTGTTTTCTAATAATTATAGTTTAAATTTTCTTTTTATTCTTTTTATATTACAATTTTAATATTGTTTATTAAAACCCATTTCAAAAAAAGAGACATTATTATTCATCTTTCCCAAAATTGTGTCCTAAAAAAATGTCAATTATATCCAAGTCTTTCGATTTGAGGGTCCCTAAACTAATCCTTAAAATCTCTTTGTGATATTTAGCTTAAGTTGTGCAACTCTAATATTATCTCATATATCTTCGTCTTCAATTCAATTGTGAGATATCTCAACCAATGATCGAAAATTTGCAAGACTTGTAATGCTAAGAGAAGTTTACTCTCACCCTTCGTTTCTCATCACTTAAAAATTTAAAATATTAAATTGACCCAACATAATGCACAATATCATAGATATTTATATGCTTTCAAAAAGAACTTAACATCTATCAAGATGAAGATTAGAAGCATGACAACCTCAAATGCAATAAACTCATATAATTTTGGTTCGTTCAAGTTATTCTCATACTCTACATCCACCAAAAACAGAACCAAACACAAAGCATACATATAAAACATGAAGCATACCCATAAATATATGCACACATCAAGCATACACGATAAAACATGTATTTATGTCCTTCCTATTGGCTAGAATGCATTTACACATTCGTTGTTATCCTACAAGATGGCAAGATCAAATATTCAATACCATTAGTAATGCCCCCTATTGCAACATTACTTGATTTACCCTAAAATTCCCAATCGTAATTTGAACTGTTCTTGGAAATTAAAATTTTACTTAAGTTCTTGAAAAATAAACATACAGTCAAGTAACATATTATAATAATCCAAAAGTATATGTGAGGTTCCTTAGAGGCTTTATTAAATAACTCGTCCACATTATGAAACTCAAGAGATATCATACAAGGCACCTTGAGCCTATCCATTGGTATTCAATTCCCTACACAAGATATAAAGTACATCTGGCATTCAGTTCCCTATAAAGCATGGAAATACATCCACAATATTGGCCTCAATTGGGGTAAAAGTATATTTGCCATATCCACATCCTTGTTGATGCGAGTTTGTATCACTTACATAACATATTAGCAATTGGATATTCAATACAGAGTATCAAACATACAATTCCTCTCTTGAAAAGTTATTGCTCATGGGACATGAGTATAACTCCAATGTTCCTTACACTGTTGGATACTCCCTCAGTTTTATCGATGTGATTTGCTGGTAATCACGTAGGCGGCCTTACGCTATTCATTCAAGGATGACTTGGACTTTGGTGGAATGAAGGTGATGGTGGCTTGGTTTGTAAAATGTGCGAGTGGCAGATAATGTTGATGGTAGTGATGATGGAGGGTGTGTCTGCCGATGATGATGTTGATGGGAAAGTGATGGTCGTGGAAGGTGATTGGATGTATTCTAATACTCGACCTACTCTAACTTCTTTCTCTCTAAACTTCAACTACCCACCTATTCACTGTTCTGCTCCTACTCCTATGAATGGAAGGTTAGCAAATGGACAGGGATCGAACCTAATGAGAGCTGACCAGTGGCCTCACTTCCATAGGTGCAATGATTCGAAGGAATAATAAACTAGTTTACCACACAAAGCTTCCCAACCAACTGCTAGGATGCTAGTGGCCTAGTATTGATCTCTATCAAACATCTACCAATGCTACCATACAACTATCCATCTACTTCACTCCCATTTAGCAACTTGAAATGAAACTAACTTTAACAACTTCAAAGGAAATCTAACTAAGTGGGAGTAGAAAACATGCAATAATACCCAATGTTCTTAATCAACATACAAATCGCAACAATGAAAAAGAGAGCAATTTTGGTATTATCTTCGCAACAATTTCTCCAACCCTTTACAAATGAGAGCAAATGGCCTTATATAGGGGCCAGAAGTACAACAGACGGTGGAGATCAAAACAAGATCAACAATCCAAATTGGATCCTCAAAACCCTAATTAGGGTTGCCACCCCATCGGCCAATGAGAAGCTGCCACCTCATCAATGGACCAATGAAAAAAGTGCAAAAAGTGGCAACTAATGAGAAGGAACCAAAATGGTGGCCAATCAAAAATAGACACTTGTCCTATTCTAGAAGAAAGGGAAATTGCCACTTGGGCTTACATCAAATGATCTTCTAATATAAATATTCCCTTTTCTTTCATTTTCTTAGCTAAGGCAATGAACTTAGGTAGCCTTTCATTAAATTCTCCCATAGAAGGACAGGGTGTGTGCTTTGCCCTGAGTTCCGCTGACTTCGCCACGCCACTTGTTGCTTGTAGTATCTTTTCGTGGTCCTTCTCATATTCCTTTGCAAATCCAATAAAAGCGTTGGGAGAGGAAAGGGTGCCCAAATGCTTCTTCTTGATAGCAACCTTTCCCAACTCATCCAACCTCGATCCAAAATCTGTTTCATTGACATCCTCTTCTCTGATATCCTCAAAATCAAGTGCCACTCCAACATCACTCATCATGGTTGAAATAGAAGTGTCGACGCTTGGACTGTGTCGTGCAATCTTATTATGTATCTCTTCAAGTGTTCTAAATCTGGTAGTCAATGCAACAAACCAAGATTCAACTATACTCAGTCCTCTCTCATCAACCAACCTGGCCCTTTGCAAATGTGCCTCTGGTAGCCCAATGAACGCCTGTAACCTAGGAATAGCCAAATCTTTGATGGGAAGGAAACCTTTCCACTCCTCTTTGAATAACTTGAACTTGTCTCTAACAGCCACTAATGACTGGAATGTCGAGATGAAGGAAGGCAAGAAATTTCGCCCATCTTGGATTGCATAATGGATCCAATCCCTAACTTCATGTAGTTGAGCTGATATCTCTCCTAAATTGCTCCCTCTGTCTTGAGGAAGGGCTGCCTGGTGCAGTTGTTGGATGGGCTGGCTATCTCTCCAATATTTGTTCTCAGCCTCCAACTTTACTATCCTTTCATTTGCCTTCCTTAACCTTTCTCTAATTGATGCTATACCTTGTTGAACCTCCTCACACTCCATATCATCTGTATTCCTTCCCAAGTTATGTTCTACTATCTCGTATTCTTGGGCCGCAATCTCATTCACTACCTTGTTGACTATTGGAATAGCAATCGAAACCTTTCGGTGATCATCATTGTCGCTACTGATTACCCTTGCCACCGTTCTTGCCATTTGTTTTTGGTTCTCGCTATCACCCTTTTCCATTAACCCTTGGATGTCCTCAGTTGTATGGGTTGTTACCACCTCGCCTCTTGGCATAAGCATTTGTCTTAACCATAGTGGTCCAGTGCATCTCCCCAAATTTGGATTTGGTTCAACTAATAAAGCATCACCAACAGCCTCGGGTTCCTGACTTATTGCCTCGATGTCAATTGGTCCATCTTCTTCTCTGCTATTTTCTTCCAAATCATTTCCTTGTTGGTTCTCCGAGAGAAGGGAGTATTCGGTGCTTTCACTATAGCCACTCGATTCCGAATCGGAGCTCACCTCCACCGCGGCCCCTTTATCATTTGAATTGACCTCTTGGCCTCTAGCCTCAATTATACTCTCTCTTGATGGCGCTGCATGCTATCTCTTGGCTAGAGGCTCTAGATGTTCTTTGCCCTTCTCTATCTCCAAAATCTTCTTCTTTCCATTTCTAATCATTTCTTGTTGCCGGCTATTTCTTTCATTCCCTGTGTCCCACTGATTCTGCTTGTCTTTCTTTTGGCTTCATCATCTCATAGGTAAGGGGAATCCTTTGCCTTTGTAGCTTTATTAGTCCTTCATTATACCACGATTCGGTATGTAAATCCACTACCCTTGTAACTGCTTCCAAGGAAGGATCCTGATGGTCATCCCAATCCATTGGATTCAATTTTGTTCCTTCTACTGTATCATAGTCTTTTCTCAACACATTTCCATCATCCTCCAGTTGATTCGGAATATCAAAGCCTCTCCATCTAATAGCCCTCGTCATGTTCACCGTCAGCCTTGAGAAAGCTAGCTTTCTCAAATGAAAGTCATCTTTGGCGTTGGCCCAAAAGTCTTCTATGGTGGGAACATGCCCAAATTCGTTTCCATGAGATGCCTTGATAAGACCATTAAGGTCAAACCCTTGCCTTGCTCTGTACCATCCTAGATGATACCATTCCAATTCCTTTTATGCGGCTTCAAAGGAGGCCCGATTTGGGCAACTATCATTGCCAATTATGATTGAGAATGAAATGCCTGTTTTTTCTTCGTCTCTCAATATTGTATCATAGTGCTCAAGTTGTCTAGCCAATTCAAACAAAACTACCTTGTCGGGTGGGTACCTTGGAAGCCTCTTGAGACAAACTGTACTTCCTGCCACTCTAATGTATGTAAACTGTGGAAATTGGATGAACCAACTCCCAAACTTCTTAATTCTTGCTTCTGCTTCCGATGAAAGTCTCTTAGCAGGTGTCCCTTGTAATACCCTTACTGTCTTCATGGCGAAGGCATCGCAAAATATCTTGTAATCCTTATTATTGTGCAAATGGAGCTGCGGATATCATTCATGTACCAAATATTGCCCCGGTCCGCTACCAACTTCTCCTAAGGCCTTAAGTCCCGGACTCTTGTACAATCTAGCAATTAGGTAGAACAGATAGGAGCTCATGTAGAATTGCCTTTGGTTTTGCACGGTTCTGAGTTGCAATTCTAAATTCTAGCTTATGATCTTGGCCCAATTGAACCTTCTTTTCCCTTTCTCAATCTCATCAATGAAGAAGTACATCCAATTTTCAAATCTCATCCCTTGAGCTAGGCCCATGATCCGACTGAGCAGAACAACGAGATCACCATATTCTGGTTTGAAGTCTGCCACTGTAAGCCTCGATGATTTGTTAACTCCTTTTCTTCCCTCGCGTATCCAATTCTGCTTTAGATGCGTGTAATAGGCCCCTTGGTTATCTTGAAATGACTTAGTTGCTTGATCCATCATTACAATTGTCATGCCCTTATACTGGAGAATGTTAAATGTTTTTTCAATTGTTTGTTTGCCAATGCTGGCCAACACTCTCTTCCTGATGCAGGAGCATCCAGAGGTATAAGGGCAATCCTGTGTCACCCAAAAAAATATACTTAGACTTAGTTTCTGTTTCATGTGTTTTCATTTTTGGATACCCATTTGGGTCAAATAAAGGTTTCAACTCTCACAGTTCCACTATCAGTGTTTGTGTAAATCCCGAAAAAATAGGAGCATGTAATTGAGCCATCATTTTGGTGAACTAGGAGGTGTAAATTGGCTAGATGAATGTAATTGTAATTTAGAGCATTCCAGAAAAATAATCAGGTCAAAAGGCCCCACGGTTTGAAAGTTATTGCAGATTTTCGAGTTTTGGAGACCTCCTAAGAATGCTTCAAAGTCAGGTTAGGGGCATTAAATGACCTCGAAAAGGGCCGAAAAATGGGGGACGAGCGAAGCTGGTCCATAAGGCTATAGAGCGCTTCGAGAGCTTTCCGAAAATGTAAACGGTTCGTCAATCGGAGCTACGGTTCAAAAGTTATGCCTCCCGGAAGTTCGGTTTCCGTTTCTGGATTCTTCTAGATTTGCATCAACTTCTAATGCAGCTTCTGGAACCTTCTATTTGGTCGGTGGATGCCTACTAGCACTTTCTAGAAGTTACTCCTAGTCCTTAACCCTCTGGGGTCTATTTAAGGAGATTTCTGGCATTGTAAAAAGCAGTTCGGAGTGGAGTTTGAGAGGAGGTACTGAAAGGAGAAATTATCTCCAGATTTATGCTATTGTAAGCCCTTAGGGCATGTTTTGAAGTTTATTTTCTCTGTACTGTTTCTACTAGCTTATTTTCTCAGTTAATATAATTTCCCCTTTTCTGTTGTGTCCATTCTGTGCTTGGGTTGTGTCCCCATCAAGTGGTATCAGAGCAGGTTTTCCTGAATGTGTAAA
The DNA here is from genome assembly GCA_028749045.1 of Cupressus sempervirens. Classification (NCBI taxonomy): domain Eukaryota; kingdom Viridiplantae; phylum Streptophyta; class Pinopsida; order Cupressales; family Cupressaceae; genus Cupressus; species Cupressus sempervirens. The sequence goes on from CM053785.1 coordinate 261,944, forward strand.
TGGAGCGCCGACTGTGAGGCAGTTTGCACCAGGACTGTGTGGTTGTGGGTTTCAGTTAAGAAGATGCCTCCACGAAGAGAGCGTGGTGGAAGGGCCAGAGCTATTTATCCTGAGGAGGTTAGAGCCCTCCAAAGGCAGGTACAAGCATTGCAGGAGGAGCTCCGTAGAGGAACAACTGTGGCCGCAGGTGATGAAAGTGAGGATGACAACGAAGAAGACGAAATTGGACCAGAAGGGGAATTTGACGGGGAAGTTCTAAATCATGCAGAGGAAAGGCTTTTTAGGGCCATTACTAAGTTTGGGAAAAGACCTACAATTGAAGTGGGTGTATTTTCAAGAAATCTGAAACCAGATGAGTTGATCGATTGGATCAATGAACTGGAAGAATACTTCGAGTATGACGATATCAGGGACCTAGATAGGGTTAAGTTTGCAAAGGCCAAACTGAAAGGCCATGCTAAAATCTGGTGGCAAGAGGTCCAATTGGAAAGAAACAGAAGAGGAAAGGAGAAGATCACAAGGTGGGATCGCATGGTGGACAAATTGAAGAAGCAGTTCATTCCTGTGGACTACAAGCTTGATTTGTTTAAGAAGATGCATGGGTTAAAGCAAGCAGGAAGATCAATCCAAGAATATACAGAGGAGTTTTACCGACTCTTGATTAGAGCAAGGCATGCAGAAGCAAATAAGGAGAAGGTTGCTCGTTATATCAGCGGGTTGCGACCTAGCATCCAGGAGGAATTAACTCTAGTAAAAATGACCAGCGTTGAAGAGGCATACTAGTTTGCCCTACGAGTTGAAGAGAAGCTGAATAAAAGGTTTGAAGGAAGACAAAAAGAGCGCGGCCAAGGAGGAAGGGGAAGCGGTAGGTCATCTGGAGGCCGCAATGAAATCCAAAAGAAAAATGAAGATGTGGGTACTAGTAGGAACCAGAGGAACGAGGGTTTCAACTGCTCCTGTGATCAAGACTTTGGAAATCAGAGAGGAAGAGGTAGAGGACGTGGACAAGGAAGAGGAGGCTTCCGTGGTACCTATTTCCATTGCAATGAAGAAGGTCATCGTGCCTTTGAATGCCCTCAACAACAAGGAAGGACAGATAGGAGAGCTGAGGGCCAAGCTAGGGTTGCTCATGTGGATGAGGATGCACAATCATCACATTCAGAGGATGCAGAAAGAGGAGAGACCTTGGTGAATGAAAGGGTCCTACTAAGTGGTGAGATTGAACCAAGACAAAGGAGGAGTTTGTTCCGTACCAGATGCAAGTGTGAGGATAAATGTTGTGACGTGATCATCGATGGTGGTAGCACTGATAACTTGGTATCAGAAGAGATGGTCTCTAAGCTGAAGCTCAAGAGGGAGAAACATCCCCAGCCCTATCGGATTGCTTGGGTAAAAGATGATCATAAGGTCCTGGTAAGTGAACAATGTTTAGTAAAATTCAAAATTGGGAGTTACCATGATGAAGTTCTCTGTGATGTTATTCCAATGAATGTTTGCCATCTATTGTTGGGTAGACCATGGCAGTTTGATAGGCATGCAATACATGATGGTCATGCAAACACATACTCTCTAACAAATGATGGAGTTCGCCACAAATTGAAGCCCATGAAAAAGGAAGGCGAAAAGGTATGTAGCAGTGCTAGGATTTGTCTTGTTGATGGAAGGAAGTTTTTAGATGGTATGAAACATCAACGTATGTGCTATGCTTTGATTCCTAGGAAAGATAAAGAAGGTAGTAGTGAAATACCACTTGAAGTTTCAAATTTATTAGGTGAGTTTGGAGATATTATCTCTGATAATGTTCCAGATGGATTGCCACCAGTAAGGCAAATCAGTCATTAGATAGATTTAATCCCAGGAGCTAGTTTGCCTAACAAGGCTGCTCACAGGATGACTCCTACTAAAACAGAGGAGCTAAACAGACAGGTTCAGGAGCTGTTGAGGAAGCGCTTGATTCGGGAGAGCCTAAGTCCATGTGCAGTACCTGCAATACTCACACCAAAGAAGGATGGAGAGTGGAGGATGTGTACAGATTCTCGAGCTATAAATAGGATAACCATCAAGTACCGGTTTCCTTTGCCAAGGATGGATGATCTTATGGACTGCTTGAGTGGAGCTCAATACTTCACAAAGATAGATCTGAAGAGTGGTTATCACCAGATACGGATTCGAGAAGGAGATGAGTGGAAAACAGCCTTCAAGACCAAGGAGGGTCTTTATGAGTGGTTAGTCATGCCCTTTGGATTGACAAACGCCCCAAGCACCTTCATGCGGCTCATGAATGAGGTACTTAAGAAGTTCTTGGAAAAATTTGTTATTGTTTATTTGGATGATATTTTAATTTTCAGCAAGACTTTGGAAGAACATTTATTGCATATTCGTAGTGTCCTTGAAAGGCTAAGGGAAGAGAAACTGTTAATTAATCTGAAGAAGTGTATCTTTGCAAAATGGGAGTTAGTCTATTTGGGGTTTGTTATATCAGCTGAAGGTCTCAAAATGGATCCAGAGAAGGTAAAAGCCATCTTGAATGGCCTACTCCAAGGTCTGCTACTAAGGTAAGATCATTTCATGGTCTGGTTAGTTTTTACAAAAAGTTTGTTAAGAATTTCAGTGGCATATGAGCACCCCTAATTGATACAATAAGAGGGGATAGAAAAGAGTTCAAGTGGACTGCAACAGCTGCGAGAAGTTTTGAATTGCTGAAGAAGAAGGTGACAGAACAGCCTGTGTTGGCACTTCCAGATTTTAGAAAAGTGTTCCAGGTGGATTGTGATGCTAGTGGCAGCGCTATTGGGGCTGTATTAAGCCAAGAAGGTAAGCATATTGCATATTTTAGTGAAAAATTGAATGATGCAAAGAAGAAGTATTTTGTTTATGATCAAGAGTTCTATGCAATAGTTCAAGCCTTAAAGAAATGGAGGCATTATTTATTGCCAAAGGAATTTTTTTCGTATACTGATCATCAGGCATTACAGTACCTAAATAGCCAAGGTAAATTGAATCAGAGGCATATGAAGTGGGTAGAGTTCTTGCAGAGCTATACATTTGTGTTGAAGCATAGAAGTGGAAAATCTAACAGGGTTGCAGATGCACTAAGTAGGAGACAGTTGTTGCTTACAGTAATGCAGGTTGAAGTAGTTGGGTTTGATGAACTCAAAAATTTGTACCCTAAGGATCTTGATTTTGCTGAAGCATGGAAAGCTTGTAAAGAGCCTGTTACTATAGATAGAACCAAGTGGTTAGACTATTTGATTCAGGATGGCACGTTGTTCAAGGGTAGTCAATTGTGCATTCCAAGGAGTTCCATGAGGGAAAATCTGATTAAGGAGAAACACAGTGGAGGGATGGCAGGACATTTTGGTCGAAATAAGACCATTGCCATTCTGAGAGAACATTATTTTTGGCCTCAAATGTCACAAGATGTGAAAAGGTTTGTACAGAGTTGTCAAGTTTGTCAAGTTGCTAAGGGATTTAGCCACAATACTGGACTATATCAACCATTGCCTGTTCCATCAAAGCCATGGGAGGACATAAGTATGGATTTTGTTCTTGGATTGCCGAGGACACAAAGGGGTAATGACTCAGTATTTGTCGTGGTTGATAGGTTCTCCAAAATGGCACATTTCATTCCATGCCACAAAACTCATGATGTTGTCCATATTGCAGACCTGTTCTTCAGAGAGGTGGTGAGACTACATGGTCTCCCAAGGAGTATAGTTTCTGACAGAGATACTAAATTTGTGGGGTATTTCTGGAGGACATTGTGGAAGAAGTTGAGAACAGACCTAAAATTCAGTTCCACGCATCACCCGCAGACTAATGGCCAAACAGAAGTGGTAAACAGAAGTTTGGGCAATTTGCTGAGATGTTTAGTTGGGGATAAGCCCAAGGGATGGGATTTGGTTCTACCACAGGCAGAGTTTGCTTATAATAACTCTGTAAATAGGAGTACTGGAAAATCACCATTCCAAGTTGTATATGGGAGTAGCCCAAGGACTGCACCAAAGCTGAGGAAGATAGAACAAGGGGAGAGGACAAGTGCTGAAGTTGAGGAATTTGCTGAACATATCAAGCGTCTACATGAGGAGGTTCAAGCACACATTACCAAGATGAATCAAGAGTATAAAGCTAGGGCTGATCAAAGGAGAAGACATAAGGAATTCCAAGTAGGAGATTTAGTCATGGTGCACTTATGAAAAGAAAGATTTCCAGCCGGTACTTACAACAAGCTAAAAATGAAGAAATTTGGCCCCTGCAAAATTCTGAAAAAACATGACTCAAGAAATGCATATGAGGTGGAGCTGCCAGATGGTATTCACATTTCTCCTATTTTCAACATTGCAGACTTAACAGAGTATCATGATGATGGTGCAGATGACGAGCCAATGTTAGAGCCATGTCCAATTCCTACTTCTAAGAAGGAGGAGATAGAAGACATTCTAGATCATCGTGTGGGTAGGAGTACCAGAAATAGGCAGTATGAAGAGTATTTGGTGAAGTGGAAAGGACGGCCGATCGAGGACTCAACTTGGATTTCAGCACTGAAGGTTTCCCATTTGGGATTTCCTCTATCATTCATAAAGTGACAGGGTCACTTTTCAATCTACCCTGGGTGTCTGATGCAGGAGCATCCAGAGGTATAAGGTCAATCCTATGTCACCCAAAAAAATATACTTAGACTTAGTTTCTGTTTCATGTGTTTTCATTTTTGGATACCCATTTGGGTCAAATAAAGGTTCCAACTCTCACAGTTCCACTATCAGTGTTCATGTAAATCCCGAAAAAAATAGGAGCATGTAATTGAGCCATCATTTTGGTGAACTAGGAGGTGTAAATTGGCTAGATGAATGTAATTGTAATTTAGAGCATTCCACTAAAAGAATCAGGTCAAAAGGCCCCACGGTTTGAAAGTTATTGCAGATTTTCGAGTTTTGGAGACCTCCTAAGAATGCTTCAAAGTCAGGTTAGGGACATTAAATGACCTTGAAAAGGGCCAAAAAATGGGGGACGAGCGAAGCTGGTCCATAGGGCTATAGAGCGCTTCGAGAGCTTTCCGAAAATGTAAACGGTTCGTCAATCGGAGCTACGGTTCAAAAGTTATGCCTCCCGGAAGTTCGGTTACCATTTCTGGATTCTTCTAGATTTGCGTCGACTTCTAACGCAGCTTCTAAAACCTTCTATTTGGTCGGTGGATGCCTACTAGCACTTTCTAGAATGTACTCCTAGTCCTTAACCCTCCGAGGTCTATTTAAGGAGATTTCTGGCATTGTAAAAGGCAGTTCGGAGTGGAGTTTGAGAGGAGGTACTGAAAGGAGAAATTATCTCCAGATTTATGCTATTGTAAGCCCTTAGGGCATGTTTTGAAGTTGATTTTTTCTGTACTGTTTGTACTAGCTTATTTTCTCAGTTAATATAATTTCCCCTTTTCTGTTGTGTCCATTCTGTGCTTGGGTTGTGTCCCCATCACTTCCCTTCATCAAAAATGATGGAATTACTGTTTAGATCAAATCTGGATGCACATTCCATAATCAATTCTGGGCAGAGCAATGTGGGAGGAAAGGCCGTTGCGTGTACAATTCCACTCTTGTAAATCCTTTTTGCCAAGGGGGATTGTCCTTCCTTCAGTCTGTCCCTCATCTGTATCATGTCCACTGTACAGATATTGGTGTCAGTTATTCTCTTCATTTTCGAGAAGAATGAAGTTTTGGGCATCATATCCTCTTTGTCTTTCTTAGTGTTCGCCTGCTTGGAATTCTTACTTGCACTATCATCCTCCATGCTTGTCGCCCTATTACGAGATGGTAGAGTGGTGGACCAAAAGGCAAAAAGAACCAAGCGGAGCAATCCTTAGACTAGAACGAAAGATGGATGTCAGCTTAAGCACTCCTTGCAACTCTAGATGATGAAAATTCACCTTAACCAATAAACTTACAACGACTTTTTGAAACCTAGGATATGACTTTCAAGTAGTTTAAATCCCTTTGCAAATAGAAATTTACACTCCTAAAACTATCCAACACTTGCCTTCTATGCAAAAATCAAACTTTCATATGTATCTCTTATCCCAACAAAATTGCCAAAATCTGGTATAAAAATGTAGTCCTAAGTAGGAAAAAATCAGACCTTCACCATGAATTGCTCAAAAATCAGAATCAGATCTGTCTCAATAAAATGCCAAGAATGGAAGATTTTGCCTTTGTCTCAAATCTGCCCATGCATGAAGTCTGAAATCTGCCCAAAATGCTACCTAGGGCACAAATCGCAACCCACAAATGGAGGAGAAAACCACCAAAATATGCAAAAATCTGCCCACAAGAAAAATCGCCAAGGTTTGAAAATGGAGAAATGCAAGCAAAAATTGCCCAAGCATGCAAAAAACTGCCTTCCACTAAATTCGCTCAAGTCTGGAAAAAATCTGCTCCTCCACAAAATTTGCCCACATGGAGAGGAAGAAATGATTTGTGAAAATGAGATGGGGAGGAGACTCCCTTTATAGCCAATTTTCTTTCTCCATAAAGCTGGCCTACATGGTCTAGGAGAAAACAAGAAACAAAAATTAAATTCAAGTTAAGGCCCACAATTAAATACTTAGCTCAAAAAAAATTAATTTTGCCAAAAGAAAATTGCACTTTTAAATTTACCAATTAGCTCCAATTGCAAAACGAAATTAAATGGCCTTGAGGGTGTTAAATATTTCCATTTAATGAGGGTTTAGTAATTAATACGTCATTAAATTTGGAGTTTGGCTAACCAAAAGCCATTTTTTCAATATTAAATTACTAAATTCATTAAAAACTTAAAAGTTTTCAAGGCAATTAATCCAATTAAAGCCCCAATTTTTTGCAATTTTCTACCAAATCGATTTTGCCAAGCTGAAAAATTAAAAAATTAAAATTGCATTTAGAACCAAAAATCGATTTTTTGCACTTTTCCTCAACAAAATTTTAAAAAAATTCACCAAAGAAAAATTTGAGATTTTCCAAAAACTTAAGTCTAATTAAAATTTCTCTTTTGAGAATTATCCAAATTTACAGAGTTAAAACCAAATTTTCAAAAGAAAATGTCTTAAGTACAAAATTCACAACTTTATCCTACCAAGTTGAAATTAACTTAGAAAATTATTTGGCCTAAGGATAAAATTGATAGCTCTGGAAAATCAAGTTAAGAAAACCGGGTGAAAATAAGCTAAGCCTCCCCATATCTGTCCTGAAAGTGCCAAGGCGTGACATTTTCAAAACTCAACAATTTTGGGCAATCCAAAAATTCGCCGAGGTGATTAAAAAAAAGGGGCTCCCCAAGATTTGGAGCGATGTGTGAAAACCTCACAACATCTGGCGACTCCAAAGGTGAAATGTTCTTGAACGTTTCAAGAATAAAACAACTTAGAACAAAAAATCTCAGGATGGTTTATCCGAAACCTACTTAAGGACAAGCACTCAACGAGGTAAAGAACTCTCAAGTTGAACATAAGCTCTTTGACCATAAGTTACTCACGTGTGTGCAAATGATTTATTCCCCGCTCGACAAGAACTCGATAATCTCTTAGATCCTTTGAACTTAGCTATTATAATATCCTTACTTCAAAAGCAACTTGGATAGAGCCCCGCTGCCAGTCAGGCGTCTATAGCCCCGACGGAGTTATCGCTGCGGCACCACAATCATGGTTCTACCTTTAGTGATTATCTTTATAGCACCAGTAGAGATGATTACACACCCTTGAACCAAATTTCAATTTTATTTTCACTTTGATACTGCTTTTTCTCTTTTCTCATGATATTTTCTCTTTTCTTTCTTTTCTTTTCAATCTTTTGTTTGGTTTGCAGGCGATGAAGCTTGCGGAGGGTTTGGAAGACCACAGTGGCACTGAAGCAGGTGTATGATTTTTACTAAGTCAATTTCTCTTTGAGACATTAAGAACTCAGAGCAATTAAGTGTGAGTAGAATGTTGTAACCATGTCAAAGATGGCTCAAGAACCTCTATCAAGTTAAACCCAAGTTTAGTATAAGTCCTACCATAGACCAACGACTAAGCACATCCTTTAACCTCTGAACCTTGTTAAATGTATTCAAGAAATGAAGAGGCATACTCTGTTTTGTCACCAAAAATGTAAAATCGACACACCTTGCCCACGAGTGACAACATGGACCCCCTTTTTGCGCTTGCAAAGGCCCAAAACCAAAACACTCTCTAACTAAGGAAGCTAAAAGATTTCAAGTCAAATGACCTGATGCAAATCAAACTCAAGCTCCCTCACAACATCTAAACTAAACAACTGAAGAAAACTACTCTAAACAACTGAAAGGGAAACTACTCTAAACCATTGGGCCAAATGGTCCAAGACAAACTCTAATCTAAAGAACTGAAAGCAAACTAAACTACTAACTGAAAGAAAACCTATTCTAACTATGTACAAAAGGGCTCCGGGTGGAGTCCTAGGCTTGGAAATAATGCTTGAGGAATTGTCCATTGACGGGCCATGGGACATCCTCGCCAGTGAGTGTCTTTAGTCTAAACGCATTATCTCTGATGATCTCGGATATCTAGAAGGGACCCTTCCATAGTTTGTCAAATTTGTCATGTTGTCCCTTCCTTTCATGGGCTTTGTCCCAATATAAGACCAAGTCTGAAATCCTAAAGGCCTTATTTTGTGCTCTCCTATCAAACCAACGTTTCACTACCCCTTGATGTTTTGCAAATTTATCTAGGGCTTCATCTCTTTTCTCATCCAATTGCATCAGTTGAGTCAACCTAGCTTGGATTCGGTCTTCATTCTCATCATAGTGCTCCTGTATGAACCTCAAAGTTGGAATTTTCAATTGGATCGGGAATACAAGATCTTGTCCATAAACCAAATGATAAGGTGTGTTTCTTATGGACTCTTTCACTCTAGTTCTATCCGCCCACAAGGCGTATCTCAATTGCGTGTGCCAATCAATTGGGTTCCTATCTAAGAGTTTTCCAATCACGGTCAAGAGGTTCTTATTTGTAGATTCTGCTAGGCCATTACCTTGGGGATAATATCCTAATGAAAATTTTAAAATAACCCCATGGTCAAATGCCCAAGTATGAAATTTCAAAGAAGTAAAAGCATAACCATTATCACATACAAAAGCAGAAGGACAACCAAACCTGGCGGTGATCATTTCCTCTAAGAACTTAATGACGATCTCAGCAGTACAATTCTTGAAAGCTTGGGCTTTTGACCACCAAGTACAGTAGTCAGTTGCAGTTAGAATATACCTGTGTTGTGCTGAGGAAGGTGGATTGATGGGACCAATGAAGTCAAGTCCCCACATTGCGAAAGGTCTCACCTCGATGATTGGCCGCAAAGGCATCGCTGGGTTTCTCTATCTCTTAGCGGCAGTTTGGCAAACATGACAAGTCTTCACATGCTCGTGAGTGTCTTTGAACAAAGTTGGCCAATAGTTTTCGGCTCTTAGTATCCAATGTGTTGTGGCCAAATCTAATCCATGTCTTGTTCCCCATTTGTCATGAAAATGTTCTAAAATGTTCCTTGCTTCTTCCTTTCCAACGCATCTCAAATATATTCCCTCATGATCCTCTTGTACAACACTACTCCTTGTAGCATGTATTTTCTGCTCTTAAATCTCAGTGCCCGTTTCTGCATTGGGTTCAAATGTGAAGGACATCGGTGATTTAAAAGATAGTTGATTATGTCTTGGTACCATTTATTGGGATGTACCTCCTCCAACTCATAAACTTGTTGTACAAGTCCAGGTCCTTCTGATGCCATGGTTTAAGCTAATTGTTGTCCTCTGACTAGTTTCATTGGTTGGATCTCTGTCATATTCCTAAATAATGGCGACCCACTTGCCTCTTCTTTCTCCAACTTCACTTTGCATTAACAAAAACTTTACTGCTATGTCTGGCACAATTGCGTGTACTTTGCTTCTCAAGATGTAATGCTTGAATTTCTTTACCGCTTTTACCAAGGCATAGGCTTGTTTCTCCACATTTGGGTAGTTCAATTCGGCCTCCCTGAAAGGTGCACTCATGAATGCAATCGGATGCTCTTCACCTTCCTTATTCTTTTGTGTTAGAATGGTCACACATGTGTGATCAGAGGCAAAAGAATATATGTTGAATGGCCTCTCGTAATCCGGGCTTACCAGGACTGGTGCATTGATAATAGCATGTTTTATTTCTCAAATGCCCTTTTCGCTGCTGGAGTCCAATCTGCTTTTGCATCCTTCTTCAACATGTCATTCATCGGTTTCACAATCTCAGCAAACGCAGATATGAACTTCCTTACGAAGTTGATCTTTCCAAAGAAAGATTTGAGCTCTCTCTTGCTACCTGGTACACCAAGTTTGGAAATTGCTTCCACCCTCTCTGGATCTATCATTATACCCTTTTCTGAAATAACATGTCCCAGAAGCTTCCCTTCGGTAACTCCAAACATACATTTCTTTGGATTCAAAGAGATCCCAAACCTTTTACATCTTGTGAAAACTTTCCTTAAGTCCATTATGTGATCGTCTCTGTTCTTTGAAAATACCGTTATGTCATCCATGTAAATGATAATGCATTTATCTTTTAAGTCCTTGAAGGCATAGTCCATAGCTCTTTGAAATGTTGCGCCGACATTAATCAAGCCAAAAGGCATCCTTCTATATGCGAATGTTCCCCATTTCGTGGTGAACGCCGTTTTCAATCTATCTTCTTCTTCAACTATCACTTGATTGTATCCAGAGTATCCATCCATAAATGACATCATTTTAGCTCCGTTTACAATTTGCAAAACCTCATCTAATGATGGCAATGGGTAATTGTCCTTTTCTGATGCTCTATTCAAGTTTCTGAAATCCACACAACCTTATTTCTCCGTTCTTCTTTCTGACTAGGACAAGATTGGCAACCAACGTTGAATGTCTCACCGGGAAGATGATTCGTGCATCGAGCAGCTTTTTCACTTCTTGATATATCAATGGTTCTAACAAAGGGTTGACCGGCCTTTGTCGCTGCCTGAATGGCTTACTCCCTTCCTTTAGTGGAATCGTGTGTGTAATGATGGTGGGGTCATATGTCTTCAAATCCTCATATCCCCAAGCAATCACATCAAGGAATTCCCTCATCAAATTCAATATATCTGCTTTCTCCTTAGGTTTACAAACTTTTCCAATGTGGACAATCTTGGGACAATCCTCTGTTCCCAAATTAACCTTTTCACACTCATCACCTCCTGTAGGTTGATACTGCGTTTTGTGGAATTGGTCCATGTCAAATATTCTTTCTAGCTCAATCATTCCTTTTGGAATAGTGTTGGTCTTTAGGCTCATAATTCCTTCGGTGTCAATCTCCACTTCTTCATCCACTTCGCCATCTATGATCTATGCTGTGAAGATATCTGAATTAGTCAAGAATTTAAGAATATGCCTATCATCTTCGAAAACTTGGAAATTCTTGACGTTGTCTGGTACTAATGGAACCGATGCCAATTCCACTCTAAACTTCTTCAAGCCATCCAATTTTATTGGTGCTAGAGAGCTTGCAATCTGCGCGAGGGCATTTGCCACCTGATTGTATGCTCTATAACTGAACTTGATGCTGAAGGCATCAAAGCTTTCTATCAGATCCCAGACTCGGTTCCTATAATTCTTCAACCTCTTGTCATGGCAAGCGAATTTTTGCTTTATCTATTCAATTATTAGATATGAGTCCCCTAGTACATGAAGTATTTTGGCACCTTTCTTAATAGCACACAACAAGCCTAGAATCAATGCTTCATGTTCTACCATGTTGTTGGTACATGGGAATTGCAATCTGTGTGCCTCCAAATAGGTTGCCCCTGTTGGGCTGACTAGCTCGAACCCGGCTTCGGCTCCCTGCTTGGTTTTGGAGCCATCGAACCTTAGAGTCCATACTCCGTTTCTTTCTAAATACTTTTCCTCTTGTAAATTCTTCAACCTATCTTATTCATCATTCTCTCATTTCTTCATCTGGCGGTGTAACTTGGTTCTTCGTTTCTCCCATCACGCTACTTTCAACTTCCTCAACTTGTTGAATATCAACTTTCTGTTTGCCATGTTGACTCTCATGTTTTAGGGCCCCTGGGATCCTCTTTTCCACTTGTTCTAATGCCACTGTACACAAAGAACAAGATAATTCCGAGTGGAATACATTGTGAATTCTGCACCAGTTGGGTAATAAGTCTCTTACTGGCGTTTGGTCACCCAACTCCATCCCTTGTTGCACAGTTCTAGTCACGAAATTCTTGAAGTTTTCAAACATGCCTTCGCCCTCATCGGACAAAGCATCTGGATCTAACTCAATCAAGATCTCGGTGGAATCCTTTCCTTCGCTCATGATGTTCATAGTCAATACTTCTACTTTCTTTGGTCTATAGGTGCTCATATTTGTCTCCACGAACAATATTTCATTTGGTTCATCCTTTTTTGTGATCGTCAATCTCAACCTCGGGGTACTGTCAATTCTAATTTGATTGGCTAGTCCCCTCCATTGGAGCCACATGTGAGAAAAGTTCGTTGTCATATATCCATTTAATCTTCTAGCCCAATCTCTACCTAGGATCAATCCATAAGTATCGGCCACATCTACCACGGAAATGTCTACCATGTGTTACATTCTTGGATCAGATGCCAACTGCATATGTATGTTATGTAGCTCACCCACTACTGGTACTTTTGTTTTATCCAATTGAGTAACTCTTCTGTTGGAGCCTAAAGGCGTAACTCCTAATCTTTTGCAAATGTTCAAAGGCATAACGTTACTTGATGCCCCTGAATCTATTAAGCAATTGTGAAGCAATTTCTCGAACATCCTTACTGATAGCAAAAATGGGGCTGGCTCATCTTTTCCTTGGTAATACACTACGGGTGTCTTATGTACTTGTTTTGGCTTCACTCCAAAATCTGTTGGCTAAGCAGCCTATTCTTTCTTCACTTTTTCTTTATTGTTTATTGAGTCTTGATGCCTTTGAGTTTGTTGTTCTATAGGTGTTGATCCTTGAGCCACGTAAATTGGTTGAGGTCCCGGCTGTCTGTTGAATTCATTGATGTCAACATATGCAATTTCCTGTGTAGAACTTCCTATTTCTCTAGATGGAATGTCTTGAGACGAATCTGTCATATTTTCCCCTGGAGCGTCCTGGATTACATGCACCAGATTAGGAGGAGACCTCCCTTGAATCTGAGTTGTTGCACCTTGAGTGCGGAATCCTTGTGATTTATTATCTTTCAAACTATCAAGGAACGTGTCTCTAATCTCTGCTACCTTCAATAATTCGAACAAAGGGAGACTGATTTTAACCTTCTTCATCTCCTCTATCACGCTTTGTCCTAATCTCTTCAACTCTTGATTGTTCACGACATTGTTTCCAATCCTTCCTTTACTTGTTTCTTGTGTTGACTAGAAATTTTGCATTCTTTGAGTACCTTGATTGTTTTGTTGTGTGTTTTGTTGAAAGCTCGGTTGTCCATTCCCACTTCCAAGGTTGCCTTGTCTATATTCAGGTGCATCCCTCGAAGGATTCGGTATATTATTCGCATCTGGGTGTGGAGGCGTATTGAAATTGTTTGGGGGTATGGAAGATGTGAAGGGTCCGTCATTTCTCTTGTTGTTCCTCTGATAAAACCTAGCATTGCTAATCGGTTGTTGAAATGTTTGGTTCCCTCCTGTTCCTTGAACTAAAACAGTATCTTCCAAAGGTGGGAAAGAAAAATCCAACCCATTGTCATACCCTTTCTAATCTACTACCTCATCAACTGGTCCATTTGCTGACTCAGGAGGAAATCTCCCTTGGGGTTCTTCATAAGCCTCAAATTCTGGTGGGAATGAAAACTCCTCGAAAGTCAGACATTGATCATATCCCAGGGAAGGGACAGTCTCATACCCTGTTGAGCTGATATCTCTCCTAAATTGCTCCCTCTGTCTTGAGGAAGGGCTGCCTGGTGCAGCTGTTGGATGGGCTGGCTATCTCTCCAATATTTGTTCTCAGCCTCCAACTTTAATATCCTTTCATTTGCCTTCCTTAACCTTTCTCTAATTGATGCTATACCTTGTTGAACCTCCTCACACTCCATATCATCTGTATTCCTTCCCAAGTTATGTTCTACTATCTCGTATTCTTGGGCCACAATCTCATTCACTAGCTTGTTGACTGTTGGAATAGCAATCGAAACCTTACGGTGATCATCATTGTCGCTCCTGATTACCCTTGCCACCGTTCTTGCCATTTGTTTTTGGTTCTCGCTATCACCCTTTTCCATTAACCCTTGGATGTCCTCAACTGTATGGGTTGTTACCACCTCGCCTCTTGGCATAAGCATTTGTCTTAACCATAGTGGTGCAATGCATCTCCCCAAATCTGGATTTGGTTCGACTAACAAAGCATCACCAACGGCCTCGGGTTCCTGACTTATTGCCTCGATGTTGATTGGTCCATCTTCTTCTTTGCTATTTTCTTCCATATCATTTCCTTGCTGGTTCTCCGAGAGAAGGGAGTATTCGGTGCTTTCACAATAGCCACTCAATTCCGAATCGGAGCTCACCTCCACCGCGGCCCCTTTATCATTTGAATTGACCTCTTGGCCTCTAGCCTCAATTATACTCTCTCTTGATGGCGCTGCATGCTGTCTCTTGGCTGGAGGCTCTGGATGTTCTTTGCCCTTCTCTACCTCCAAAATCTTCTTCTTGCCATTTCTAATCATTTCCTGTTGCCGGCTATTTCTTTCATTCCCTGTGTCCCACTAATTCTGCTTGTCTTTCTTTTGGCTTCATCATCTCATAAATACATCTACCGCCTCAGTTGGGTATGGAAGTATATCTGCCATAGTGGCCTCTTATGGCACTGGAAGTACGTCTTCCATATCGGCCTCAATTGGGCACAAAAGCATACTTACCTTAACAACCTTCTAAGGGACATCAGCCTCTTATTTAACTTGAAAGTACCACCCGGCTACTTGTTCTCCTTATATGTGCACCTCTCCCCTTCATAAAAGAATAGTAGATTAGCCGAAACCTCTAAGAAATCACTTCATCTACTCTATCGTGTATATAAAAAATTATAACAAGTGCAACAATGTACATATGACAGCAACAATATAACATTCCTTAATAATGACTCAGCCAAGACATGATGCATTATATCACAAACAGCACTATTTAGAGAAAATAGAGCCAATTTTGTACAAAGAATGATTAAGTGTGACAAAACCAAGTACCCTTGTCAATGAAGAAGGACTGATGAATCACCCACTGCAATATGATGAAGATCAAATACAAGACACCAGTTGAGAATACACTAGATACTCATCAATGGCAGATTGGTACATTCTAAGTCTTGACTGGGGTCATGTGCCAAGTCTCACAAGATACTTCCTAGACTACAAAGCATGGAAGGATTACATCAAGTATGTCAACGATGACAAAGTACAAAGAAGGAAGGCACTTTATATTAGTGCATGTACAACATAACTCACACGAGAATACAACATGATACAATAATGATGCAAAGCTAGAAAGTAATAATGATACCCAATAAAGGATATGCTATAAATGATCATTGATGTGCCGAGAAAACATAGGAGTAATTGACCTCCCTTGGTTGTCAATTAGGAGACGGGTCACTACAATAGTTATTAGATGGACAGAATTTTGTTACCAAATTGCATATTTATTTGTAATTTGTTTTTAATAATTTAGAAACACTTCATTACAAAAAACTTTATTAAAATAATTTTAATTTTTTTTAAAACTCTTTTTCCTTTCTTAGACTTTCCACTTCAGTGATTAAAATTGCCACAATTAGGCTATAGTAGCCTTACATCATTATGGAAAAGACCAAACTAAGGCCTATGCAATACAATTGTAAAAATAAGCCAATTATGGAAGTAAAAAATTTTATCAGTCACTATAAACTGATAGTATCACTATAAAATACAGAAGAAATTATGCACTTCCAAATAGAATGCACTTTAAAAGGTGTCTGTATGAATCAGCACCAAGACTCAAGCACTGAAATCAAGAAACTCCTGGACAATTGTGTAGAGCAGGAAATATTACTCCAAAACAAAATAAATTGTTCAAAAAGGGAGTTTGGATGACTGAAATATCGTTGTTTGAAAATCATTTGTATAATTGACACTTGAATCATTGTCGCAGCATCAAACTTTAAATGACTAAAGTTTTGGTCTCTGATGTCTGACTCAGATGAAACAAAAGTTGATCTTGGGTTTTCTTGACTAGCAAGCTCCAATTTTGCCTTAAAATAGAAAGGCACAAAGACAACCCCCCAAATTATGCACTCAAATCTCTCAAAAGGCTATCCAACTGCATTCTATGGGCTTTGATACCATTAAGATTTTGCTATGAAGATAGCCATTCAAGATCTAGAGGAAATCGAAAGAACAATGACAAAAGAGAAATAATATAAAACAGAAAAATTGTATTCTCACCAAGAATTTAACAGAAACAAAACAGTGGATTCAATAAATATTTCATGGGAGACCACTTGCTTATATAGACAAGGTGAGTACGACGGAGAGAATGAGACAATGACAATTTCCATTGTCTCATTACATGATAATCAAAAGATAACTTATCAACCACATAAGGTGAAACCACCTCCACGGGAGGTGAATCATCCTCCAATGTGTAACAAAGTATATCCAACATGTGCAACAAAGGTGGAAGGTGATAAAGTGATAAGAACACATAAAGGTGGATCATGCACTAAAGGTGGAAAAGACTATCCACTATAAGTGGATATGAATAAACAATAGCATAATAAGTTCACATAAATATAAATTGCTCAACTACTCCTATGTAATTCCCTAAATAAGTTAACGTAAAGTGTAATTAGGACTTAGATGACAATTAACGAAGATAAAATATCTTAATTACACCAACACTCTAGCTAAATAATCTAAAATTATGAATAAAGCATTGTGCAAGAAATAATGCTTGCTGATTCCCAAAGAAAAGTGTATAGTTCTGTAAAGGATGATTGTAAAGATTTCCTATCAAAGCTAGGGCATAGAAAGTGAATTATTCTGCTTGATTTTGTTGCTTGGTTTTAAATAGCTCATCCACTTATCATAGGCAAGTACATAACAAACAATTGTGAGAGGATGCAGTTAGAACAAAAACAATAGGTACAGAATCAGGATTTTAGAAAGATCCACAAATCTAATCCTGTATTATTATTGTACAATCAATGTAAGTACAAATGGGTTATAACTTACAAGCAATGATGATCATTGAATTCAACAATGCAGATACAAGAATGGGCTTCTGAGGTCTTTGAACATATTCTCTGCTTCCAAGACAACAACCTATGAGTTCATTTCAGAGGGTACACTTTGCACTACTACCACTGCACATACAATAAAGGAAAGTTATGCCAGTCCAAGCAACAACTCAATTCGTTGTACGAGACATTCTATGGAAGGGCACAAGCAATTTACTTCTTTCAGTACAAATTATATATGGTTCAAATTTTGTACCCAAGATTTTTGTGATCAAGCTAAGGAGTGAGCTATACATTGCTAGTTCAACTACTCTGTAAACCACACTCAAAATCTTCATTTCCTGATTGCGCTTGTGAAATTTAGAAGATATTTGCAAAGATTGGGAAGCATAAATGCCCTCCTACCTGATTAATGGTGGATCACTATCCCTCACCCTCAAATGGCCTTAGGTGACTCATATCTGAATGGTTGTGCTATGGCTCATCCCTAAATGTCCTTAAATGTACCATCACTTGAATGTCAACCTAAAGTAGGCCAAACCAACAAGAACTAAAGAGATACTCACACTATGATTTCCCACAAAATAGGGGGAACCTAATGAATTGATAATAACAACATAAAGAGAAGCGGGAAAGAAAACATGAACAAAACTAAGAAAGTACATAGGCCAACACATTCTAATAGGTAGAGGGCAACGTGCCTTGAAAGATGGAACCTTCTCTCACCTCCAGAAGAAAAGGTAGCTTACTACCAAGCTACCTTCACCAGCTTCAATTTGTCCACCTCAACAACAAATTTGGAGGTAACCATCTTTTCACAAAGAAGGGAATCATTGAGAAGCCCTTGACCAAGTCCAATTTCAGGTCAACCTCACTAATAGTGTCAATGACTACGGTGCTTTCTGGGTGGTCCTCTAGAACAAACAATGAAATTCTTGGTCCTCTAGAACAAACAATGAAATTCTTGGTCCTCTAGAAAAAACAATGAAATTCCTGCTCACATCACCCACTCCACCAACCAATTCAACGTGGAAATATTGACTATGTCCTTGAGTACACCAAAGATTCCATTAACATGCCTATTTTAGCCACCAAGAAGGGACCAATGGAATCTATGGCAAGGGCCAACATGAAACCACTTTCCATGTATTCCATGCCCTTGTCGACTACCAACTTAAAGCTTTGAGTTGTTGGAAAAGACACCAAAGAAATTCAGATTACAATTAATACTAGGACAAAAGCCTCAATTCGGAGCAGCCAGGTAGGATGCCACCCTACCTAAGCATAGCTAGTTGGATTGTTATCTAAGGCAACATTGTGGAAAACCAATGTCTATCATTCTACAAGAGAATTGTTCCAATGCAATACCCTGAACCTAAAGATCCATCAAAGGCAACACATGGACTTACACAGTGTTGGTAAACAGATTTGTCAGTGCAAGTGCTCCCTTACAAATGGCCTTGCATGGACAATGACAAATAAAGATACCAGGAAATGAATGTCTTTCATCATATCAATTGCATGGATTAGAAAGATAATATGATCACACCATTACAATAAAGATTACCATCTTAACATACAAGAACTAAGCAATAAAAACTAATGAACACACCTAAGACATACGATTAAATGCATTCAAATTATTTCTTTAAAGATTACAACTTCAAAGACAATTATGTACTTAGTGCAAACTCTAAAGAAAACTCTCCATAGCTTTCCCCTTTACAAAAGTTTCTCTTATGTTCACATTGCCAAGTCTCGTACTTATAAGCTTGCCAAAAATAACTACCTAGCTCCCCTTCCAAGTTAGTAATCAACGAAGTTAGAGTGTGGTAGTTATGTTTTTATATCCAACTCTGACTTTTACAAAGTAAAAGTCAAAATCTTTAACTTCTACAATAA
This sequence comes from Cupressus sempervirens, assembly GCA_028749045.1. Classification (NCBI taxonomy): domain Eukaryota; kingdom Viridiplantae; phylum Streptophyta; class Pinopsida; order Cupressales; family Cupressaceae; genus Cupressus; species Cupressus sempervirens. The sequence continues at coordinate 281,077 of CM053785.1, forward strand.
CTAGAGCCCACGAGATCTAACTTTAGCTACAATAAGTGACTAGAGACACTTTAACAAAGGATGATTAGAAACTTGTCACTTTCAACTTGACGCCATTTCACCATCTTGCTAGTCATCAACCTGATACACATATCCTTTGATTGTATTGAATAAATATTCTCAATGCCCATAATGTAAGTTGTGTCTATCATCATTGCCACCTTGTGTATCCTTCAATAATAATTTCTAACTTCTCACCTAGACAAGAGAATAAGCCACATTTAATTGTAAATGTCATTTTACTTTCCCTGATAAGGAGCCCATGTGACTTGAATTCCAGCTTTGTGCACCTTTTATAATCATATCATATTATTCCTAGAAGAATCACATCTTGAGGTATTTTGATAAATCTAGTGCCTTTTAATGCTTCAAGGGTTGCTATGAGTTTTAATGGAAATCGCTTCTGCCTATATTCTTTGATCATGTATGCCTTCTCCCTACACTTCATTCATTGTGATAATATCTGCATGCATGCCAACTCAAAACAGTCTATTATTTGGTCCATGATGGATGTCCATAACTCGTACCAAGGTGATTCTTTTGTGCAACTAATAAGCATGTTGGAAAAGGTGGTAAACTCGCTTTAGATCTATCGATTGTGCCTGCTTGAACTCTATAAAGTTCTTTTGCCAAATTCATTTTAGAGAGAGCATGTTTAATTATATAGGTGCATTATTCAAGATTCTAAATTTTCTTGACTCTACCATTGAATGCATATTGGCATGAATTAATTTCTTCGCCTTCGATGATTTTGGGGCACTATATAAGTTTCCAAATTTGCCAATACCATCAACCCACATCTTGATCGACTTCTTGAGAAACTTGCAAAACTTGATGAAAAACTTGCCTTCATTTATCACTACTTTTGAGAACTTTGGCAACCTATGATCATAACTGATTGTGCTGTGTCATAAGAAATGGATCGTTTAGAGGATAATGTTACCCACTCTTTTTATTATGATAACATCCACCATAATGAACATCTGTTATTAGCTAACTATGTAATACATATGTGGTTGAGGCATATGCAACCTTTCTTCACTAATCAAAACTTCAACTGTCTTACATTATTAAAATTGTTAATGTTTGGGAGCTTCTGTCAGATAACTTTATGGTTATTCATATAAATTATATATGAGATATAATATTATGTGAGATATAAGCTTATTATTTTATATATATATATTAAAGTTTTTATTATTAATTATCTATTTATTGAATAGACATGTCTATTCATTCACCCATGCTCAATATAAATGAGAGGATGTTGCATATGGAAAACATATCCTTATTACAGGCAATGCTTAGTACATTTGCAGCAACAATCCGAGAAACTTAACATGTTATCAGAGCCACGGTTGGAAATGCATACTGTTAAACATGGATACTATGTCCAAAACATTTAGGTTCAATACAAATGTATATAAAGCCAGACCCAAGCATAGTGAATGCCCTGTGGCGAGTGATGATCGCCGAGGTGTAGACTATTGCCATAGACATGGTGGAAATCGTGAGCAATTTGTCAGTGCTCAGTGACGAATTCATTGCACATAGGCTAGGCCTCATCCCGCTTACCTCGAAGCGCGCAATTGGTATGAAGTTTGCTCGTGACTACGACCAGTGCAATGGCGACGAGCATTATGTGCACTGCTCTGTTGAATTCAACCTCCATGTTAAATGTGACGGCAACCAGACCCTCGATGAAACCAGGACCACCGATGAAATGCAGGGAGAATCTGAAGTTTTAAACAGACGTGTGTGACTATTTCGAATATGTCAAAGAGAATGCTGCCTGATGGAAATCTCTAGCAAGCATGCCCAAACGATGTTGTGGACTATTTGACAAAATGCCTGGCTAAGTCACGCAACGTGAGATTTGTGAGAAACGCAAGTAGCTTTGCAGAAGGACTTCAATGTATAGAGGGTGGAAATTAAAAATCTCATGGTACCTGATGACTATGTAGAATGTTAAAAGTGTGCACCAAATGTATGACAAAGTTTCCAAACCCGATTAAGCCAGCGAAGTCATCAATGGTTGCGAAATAAATGTTAGAATTCTCCAATTTGTTCCCGTCCATCAATTTGTGCCATACTCAAGCAATATGCCCAAATCATATAATGCAGTCCCCCGCCCATTTGGTGCTTTTAGAGCATTTTTGACAACATAAAGATGTTTTAAATCTTGAGCCCACGTTGCTAGCGCACAACTCATAATACAAAGAGGAAATGCCTACTCATACAGAGAAGATAGATGTTACAAGGTTGAGAGTTGAGTAAGTAATAAATATTAAGAAAGTAATCATTAAAAGGGTGACATCGAGGTAAGTATTTATCCCTTTATTTCTTATGTGAAAATTGATTACTAAATATGGATGGGTTATTGATTAAATGAATAATAACTTCATAATCTTAGTTATTTATTTAAATGAAATAATATGTTAAAATATAGATAAAAGTATATATATAGAAGGTTGAATAAATGCATATATATTCAAAATATATTTTGTCTATGTTTCATTCAAATGATTTTATTATGAAAGATTATTTATTGAGTATAATAGTAGTCTCCTTCTTATGAGCTATATACCTTGATCTTTTCCTCTGAGAATGTTCTTGCAGGAAAAAGAGGGAGATTAAGATTCAGAGGGAGAAGACTGAGGAGCTATTTGATTAACCTTCAGTGAACCCGATCTTATTGATTAAGAGGGAGTAGACCATGCCGAGATGGTTTCTCTAATGATTAATAAGTTGTCACAGTCAAGAGGACTGTGACCATGTGACATTTATATGGGCCTATCCCCTGTGTACATCATGAGGAAGTAACGACTTCCAAATGATGTCACTTGTATTTGGGAGAAGTTGTTGTAAGGTGACGATCTTACAATCAACTTGTATTATGAGCTCTAATAAATTGAGTAAATGGTTAATGTCTTGTATCTCAACATTCTAGGAGGCCATTACTCTTAGAGTACTTAGTGAATATCTTGATATTCTAGGAGGCCAATACTCTTGATATCAAATGTGATATCTAAACGTTTTGAGTAAGTGATGAATATCATTGATATTCTAGGAGGCCAATACTCTTGATATCAAATGTGATATCTAAATGTTTTAAGTGGTGAATATCATTAATATTCTGGAAGGCCAATACTCTTGATATCAAATGTGGTATCTAAATGATTTTGGAGTACTTGGTGAATATCAGATGTCGATATTCTGGGAGACCAATTCTCTTGATATCAAATGTGATATCTAAACCTTGTTTTTGAGTACTTGATGAATATCGGATCTCGATATTCTGGGAGATCAAGACTCTTGATATCAAATGTGATATCTTACCGTAAGTTTGATTAATTGATGAATATCATATGTTGATATTCTAGAGATCAATACTCTTAATATCATATGCAATATTAATGGTGGAAAACTTCTGATATATTACCAATGGTGTAATATTTGTCTTGTGTTTATCCTCCCTTGCTACGAGGGAGTGTTAATGTTTGATAGCTTCTGTGGGATAACTTTATGGTTATTCGTATAAAATTATATATGAGATATAATATTATGTGAGATATAAGCTTATTACTATTATTATTATTATTATTATTATATAATATAATATAATAAAAAATTTATTATTAATTATCTATTTATTGAATAGACATGTCTATTCATTCACCCATGCTTAATAGAGGATGTTGCATATGGAAAACATATACCTTATTACAGGCAATGCTTAGTACATTTGCAGCAACGATCTGAGAAACTTTGCCAAAATAATATGTATTACACTCACAAATGGAGAACAACCAGACCATATGATCTTAACTACCAATGACATTTTTTTGTAACTGAAATATATATCCTCGTCAACCCATCTATGAGCATTCATATTTGACTGTTACATCCCAATTTTCGACCCGATTTAAAATGTTCATATAGCCGTTGAGGTTCACATGAAGTCAATTGACAGTTAAACTTGTTATAATCCTACGAAATGGTAAGATGGTTAGTCGTTATAATTTCATATGAAGATAACATGCTAGTTGATTATTTATCATGAATTCATGGAATTGAAAAGGCAGTTAGCCGTTATGATTATTTATGATTAATAACTTGTTAGGTAGTATGATTTAACTGTGGAGAATTTCCTTGTATGGAGCATGTCAAAGGGGTGGAAGCATTGTCAAAAAAGAATTGGGCACGGAGCATCACCATCACTGAGCAAATGGGTATGAATTGTGAATCACTATGATTGAGGACTTAGCGATTGCATAACAGGATACACACATTAAACACACATGAGCTATTAAATAAACATTAAAAACATTAATGGTTTAACTTAATTAAAGTACATACCTTTAAATGTTTTATGACTGACATTTCCATCATTTTAGTGTAACACATTTATGTACGTGCACATAGATATAGAACTAAAGGTGACACCATGGTATTATTTCTATACAAGATTCTCTCTATTACGTACATTTAAATATATGTACAAAAAGATAAAATAATATTCCAAATAAAGTATGTATTTAGAGATACATAATAAAAGCTATGACATTGGATAAAATATATAGTATGATGCCATCTTATAAATACATCTACGTGCAAGTAGATAAATATATTATAAATTATCCTTGATTTATAACCTTTAAGATCTTTTCCATATTTATTCAATTCTTTTCTAGAAACCAAAATATACACTTGGCATATTATATCAACATTTAAGAAGGCAAATCATTTCCTTAAAAGTTAAGGCTTCTTGGAAGCCTGGGAGATTATCGAATGCCTTTACATATATTTGGAAGCCAAGAGAAGGTGGAGAAAAATATATTGTCTTCCTACGATTTAGCTCCACATTTTTTTACCCACATTGTTACTTCTTGTTCTACCCTTGTTGAAGGTTAGAAATCAGATATATTCTGAATATTGCATGTGGATTGCGTCCATGAGGGAACCAGCTGTTAAACATCAAGCCAAGGCTCACGTCCAAGGAACCGACTATTTGAAAACAAGCCAAGGCTCACGTTTTCCATCCTTAGACCAGGTTATGTGGTCAGACTTTCATAATCAGATTGCTGTATGTTTTTCTTAAACTATTTTCGTATTTTTAGCAGGAAGGAATGTGTCATGAAAATTCCGTACATTCTTCTGAATTGATGTCGAATGGATATTTGATAGTCCACTCCCTCTATGTTGTTGAGTCAAGACCAAATGTGCATGATATGTCCATGCATCTTTGTTTTACTGAAGTATATCAGAATTGAACTATATTTCTTGCAAGCCATTAAGATCATTTCTCAAGTCATAAAGATTGTGATATGACATGCTGAAAAATGTAATACTCTTACACCAATTGAGGTTCAGCAAAAAGAGTAGGTTTACTCTGAGACTTAAACACATAGGACTCACCCGGTTGTATGGACAAGGAAGAGGTGAACAGGTGAGAGAGAGAAATCTGCAATAACATGAAACAGAACAGATGTGACATAACAATATATATTATTTTTAAAAAGAATCATTTAAAAGCACATGCATGTCCAATTCATTCTCTGTTGTCAAGTCAAGTGGTGTAATTAAGTATCAGAATGCTCAGTGGCTGACAAGGTGTTCCATGTCTATTCCAGGTAGGGAGGGTCTTTCTAGTTAAAGAAAGTGTGGAGATAAGTTTAAGGTCCATGGTTGGGAGGTTAAACCCCTATCAATGTTTCCCCTCTCCATGAGATGTCAGGACGTGTATCAGATAAAGATAAGTTGAGCATTCAAACATTTATTGGTAAAAGGTATTTTTACTTTTACGATATTTATACAAGTAGAAGATATGATGGATTAATTTATATTGTTGAATTTGGTTATTTCCTTTAATGAAAGCAACCTTTCTCATCAATGTAATTGGAAACCATTTAGATCAGTTGACCTTCCAACTGAATATGGAATATATATCTATAGGATTGTTATTTCAGTCTTTCATTTATAAGAATAATGATTAGCATATCTTCTAATCTTATGTTGATGCCACAGTTAGCAATATGAAGAAAAGAAATGAAAGAGAGGTATCTGACGCCCCAAATGATACAGTGGTATCTGATGCCCCAACTGATACAGTGGTATCTGAAGCCCTAATTGACACATTGGTATGTGATGCCCTAAATGATCCAATGATAATAAATGCCCTAATTGATACAGTGGTATGTGATGCCCTAAATGATCCAATGGTAATCGATGCCCTAATTGATATAGTGGTATTTGATGGTAATCGTCATTTGATTTGATAGTGGTATTGAATGGTAATCGTCATTTGATCCTAAGTGGTATTTGTGGACTAACCTGGGTGTTTGCAAAAGCGTCCCTAGATTGATTTCAGTTTCGAATTCCATGTTATGTAGATTTTAATTTTCATAGTAAATTCATTGATGGTGTTTTCAATTGTTAGTTATGAGATTTCCGTTTAACTGATTGTCACCGTAAATCTCATACACATGAACGTAACTGATATAATTGTCATCCTATGAAAAGGAAGTAATAATTGTATTCCTTTGATATGTTAGTTGTTAGTTAGGACTCGGGAAAAGTTTTTGTTACATTGACGATGCCTTCACAATTGACTCAGACAACAAATTTTCTTTCTTCGAGCATTCATGGAGGTGCATACACTATTTATAAGCTATTATATATACCTACATATATACCCATGCAATTCCAATTATGAATTGTTTCATTTAGCATCACTAGTAACCATCCATAATGTTGCAATAGTGGTGGATATGTAGTTTCAAAACAATGGATAATGGCACATCATTGAGGCATTGTGATAAACAATTCGGGTTATTTGTTCATGATACCACCCTCTGAATGCAATTTTGTATCCAAACTTTGATGCATTTATTGGCCTAGCATAAAGCTCCCATATATGTGTTCACTTGCTAGTTTCATTTGCTTCAAAGTGTTCAAACTTTTTCCCACAAACTGCTCTTCTACATATGACGCCATAGTAAAATGATGAGATGACACCACTCGCAATTTTCCATCATATTGATCATGTATCACTACTTTAGTTCTTTGAAAGACTCTGTTGAATGATCTATTTTCTCTTCATTTTCTTCCACATTTCTGCATATAGGTTAATCCAAACAATTGAGAGCATTAACTGTAATATCTGAAAAATATAACATTACAATTATTTTTAAATTGCATGAGACATTATCATCTTAGGGCACTCTATCACACACTTCAACTGTTTTATATATGCTGCACATTATCTTACATTGTTTGAGCTTTCATATTTAGCATGATAAGGAGGATGGCTGCAAAAGGTTTCTGAATTGGCTTTATAGTTATTGTGTGGTATTTGTTTGAAAGTTCTCAAAGTCTTTTAGCAAACTCATTTCTTTGAATCCTGCAATCATCACATTCCATCAGTAGACATCTCTTTGGAACGTTCTTTCAAATTGTCTAGCGGTTTATGTACTTGCTCGAACCTCCAAAAATACATCTCCAGCTATAATACCTGAGAAATCTCTTCTCTATCAGACCTTAAAGCATACCAGCTATAATTTATTCCATCTTTCCATGTTTTGCAACCATGGAGAATGTTGGCAAAGCTTTCTAGATTTGAATTTATAAATGTCCCTGCTATGATTGCATGGCGCACAAGCTAAGACAAGTCTGGCAGCTCACTACATCAGAAATGGCTCCAACATCTTACTTCCTATGTCCGCTGGCTTCCTTAGAGTGCATGCAGTCATAACATAAACTAAGAATTATATTTAAAAGATGTTTAGAGGATAATAAAGCCATTTTGAATAAGTATTTTTTCTCCGCAATCAGTCATGTGATACAGTGCTCTGAAAAACCACCCGCAGGCTTGTTTCTATTGAGAGGAGAATTTGTAACTTAGAGTACTATGTGTGTTGTCTCTAGTTTGACATTATGTCAAACAACTCATAAACCAATATACTGCTAGAATAGGTGGAGGCCTGCGTAGACATTCATGGTGATGTTGTGGCATACTATCGCACAAATCCCATACATGTCAAACTCCAATTTAAAGCCAAACTCGTTGCATCATTTACCAAAGAGAAGCGTGCATATGAAGAGTAGAGAGAGCCTTTGTATACAAAGTTTCTCAGCCAAAGCAACAAGTATCACAAAAGCCGAAGCTGGGATTCTACTCTTTGTTTGCAATTCCCATCTGTCTTAGATAGATAGCAGCCCCCTTACCTGTCTGTGATATCAAACAGAGTGCATGTGAATTTTAAAACCATCAAACTCCAATAGTTTGGAAAGCATGTTGGCATCTGATTTGGCATCAAAATTCCATTGAGCTCCACACATATTCTTTATCAGTTAGAAAATAATGTTGCTGGGATAAATTCAAAGGTGCTTGTGCACTGTTGTCACGTCTCCTTTTATAGACCAATGAGTTTTATTGCATCGTTAGCTCGTTTTGCCTTGGTCCCATGGGCAAACCAGGTTTCTATAAGATTACAGTAGTTTTTGGCCTAGGGAGCTTCATTTGCGGGCTAATCGGGGCTGTTTTAGTGGAGTTTCAGGACACTTACTATTTAAGTAAGTCAGCAGGCTCAGCATTCTTGGCATTTCAGAGCTGGACTAGGAGCGCGTTGTCAAGATCTTTCTAACAAGCTATCACACATGCATATCCAAGTCCATCTAATCAGAGATTTTAATGCCCAAAGATTTCATAGACTTATTAATAAAGTGTTTTATAACTTATGTTCATATTATTAATGTCACTTTATTATGCATGAGCAATTTAATTTCCTTATAGGGAAAATAGTATTATTTATAACAGGAAATTAAGGCACAGAAGGGGGAATGTGAAAGGTCACCAGGTTGAGCTTAAAAGGAAGAAGAACATGTTTCAGCATACTTAGTTTTATGATTTGGATTTCATTTTCTCTCTTGGGGAGTTATTTTCGAAAGTTTCAACTTTCAGCAGGTGAGAGGATGGAAACCCTCAAGCTTGGAGGGTGGGCAAAAACCTGTTGTCAATTAGAGACATCGTTACAGATGTTTCACATTGTATTCGAGGTTCATCTTTTCAGTTATCTAATCTCGTTGTAGGCACTATATATAAGATTGGATTTCTTGGTTATTTTGCTGAAAAACTTCATGAAACATTATTTTTTGAAAGTATATTTCTGCTGGAGATTTATTGCAATAATATTTTGAGACTTCTTTTTCTCTAGTTTGGGATTTTTCTGGTGAAATCTGAAAATCATTGCATGAATTTATTTATTTAAAATTTCTGAGATTCTGTTAAGGGTTTTGGGGCAAATATCCGGTTAGGGATATTACAGTGGTATCAGAGTACTGAATCTGCCATCTTGTTGGATAGATTGAGTATTTTACATTTGTGAACAAATTGGTAAAGACTATTACCATACATATTATTGTTTCAGGAGATCACTATTTTTTTATGTAATGGCAGTACTGTGAAGCTGGGTGTTTAATAGATGGTGCAAGGTTATATTGCAGGCCTTAGTATTAGGCAATAATAATTAAACGAATGAAAGCAAGCACTCATATTTGAATAATCAACCAATATTTTAAAAGCCCCGTCCAGGTTTATATAGATTGTGTTGACATGGTATTGGGCTGAGATTGTTGTCCAGCATTTAAGGTCACAGGAAGAGTTTTGTCAAAATTAATATCGAATTCCTTGGTTGATGTTTGAGCTTCAAATATTAAACTGAGCTTAACACCCGAAAGATATATTTCGGTTGATATTTTTATAGACTATAGTGCCAAGTGGAATGTCTAAGCAAGAACTATTACGGGCCCTTTCCTGTTTAAATTTATAATATATGTTTGTTAGCAAAGCATTCAATATATTATAGAGTCTTGAGTTATATGAAAAAAATAAGTGTACATTATATCGGCTTGGTGATATTTATATTAAGAATATCAGTTTTCCACAATCCATTAGAGTAATAATAATGTTTCCTGGTATCAATTGTGTAAAATAATTTTACATTGCTTGAGCCCGATAATAAAATATTAAGGGGTGATTTTTAAAATGTTTCAAGCATATGGAGAAAGTTGATTATCTGGTGGATTATTTAATCACCAAAATACTTTCAATATTGTGATATTGCTATCAGGATTTAATCACCAAAATACTTTCAATATTGTGGTTTCTCTACTTGATAATAGCAGCCAAAAGAGAAAAAAATCGTGATAAGCCATAGTTGGGCAGATGAAAATATTTGATGCATATTCGAAGTCCCTCGTGCCTGTGTATCTTCCTCCCTCCCTACAGCATGAGTCTTCTCTGTATGCTGTCATCAGTTTCCACACAAAGTTCAACAAATTTTAATTGTGCCTACATCTTTACTGGCTGTATATTGCACTCTGTAATGAGCACATGGTATTCCTGCTGCTGTCTGAGAGTCTGGTGCTGGAGTTGTAGCCATTTGTAGAAGAATGGCCAGAGCTGAGGATTTTCCACTTTAGTGCTCAGGAAGGGGCACACCTGCATTAGTCAGGCAGTCAGTATTCGACTGGAAGCCTCCAAATATCTCCTTAATCTCTGCCCAGAACCATTGAGAGTTGTCGGTGGCCAGCAAAGTCTATATGATCCTTATCATAAATCAAAGGAAGATCATTCCTTGGTCTCCACTATTATTCAACAGTGTGTTTGAACTGATGGTGTCAAGACATAAAGAAGCTATTGGGGATTCCCTATACAGCTACGCCAAATGGGAAATTTCTTGATTAGTATATAAAATTGGTATTGGGATGCCTATCATGAGTGCCTGTACAGAGTACATTACTACTGTGAAACACATCTAATATTATGTGGAACTGTTGAAATATTAAAACCACTGCATCTTTTTTCTTCTGGGTTGGATTGTGTAAATTTTTTTTTTAACATAAATGTTTCGGATCATACTACGTGATCCATCATCAGAATGCATGAGTCAAGGAAAAGTAAAATGCAGATTGCAGACCAAGGATTGAATAAAAAGAAAGGCGGGAGGAGGGGATAGGACTGCAAACCAAGGCTGAGAAAACCTCCAGTTTATGAAAATCCAAAAAGTCAAGAAATTTAAATCTCAAAAAGTTGAAAGCTGAAAATAAATTAAGTCAAACAAATTGAAAAAGAAATGAAGAGAACAAAATGAGAAGAAATATTAAAAAGTGGGGAACAAAAGAAAGATTCGAGAAAAACAACAAAGAAAAATAAGGAGAAATAAAAATTAATATATATATGCATATTAAAACCACTGCTGAAGTCTTCTTGGGCTACCCAGATTGTGCAAACATAGAATCCACAGGAGCATAGTTCTCTGAACTCAAAATCTCAACTTTTATATTGAACTTATCTCCGCCAACATATACAAACTTAAAGTCACTGGTCTCAAGTAAAATTGTGTGAAATTCAAATTACGGTTGCCAAAGCTTATATTCAAGCAGCGGGTTTACTTGTGTGCCAGTGTTTGATCTAATATCTATGCAGTCTAAATATTTATGTCATCTTGATGCTTGACAGCACAATGTCTGGTGATAAAGCAATGAGGTGAATTAAAAGTTTGAGATGAAAATTTTGATTCAGACTCTATACGGGATATTGAGACTTGTAAGCCAGAAGTCCATTCCAACACAGATTGTAAAGTGCAGGTGAAATCTAAATTGTCATCAGCAGTTGGAATTTTGGAAGTTCAAACAGTTTCATGTTGAAACATTCATTTCAAAACCTTTGTTAGTCAAGTCCCAAATTCTGGGGGGAAAATCCAGTTAGACTTCATCTGGGGTACCAATTGACAAAATTCTTGAGAAGGAAAGGTCGGTAAAAACTACAGAACGGGAAACAGAACCTTTCAGATAGCATGCAAAGGGTTAAACTAAACTCCAGCAGGGGCCTGATAGCAAACTTTGGTCCTTAATACATACATGTGAATTCTAATTCAGCTTTTCTTACAAATCTGCAATATTTGTGTTGCTTCCATATTTGGAGATTACTATTGTACGCATTGATCGCTATTACAAATAAAGTGTACATTCTTGTTTGCAAATTGATGACAAAATTTGGTGAGATAATAGACAGAATAGAGCAGTATAAGTGCAACACTTCGGACTATGGAAAAAATGCCTAATCTGGATAAAAATATGAAAAAGCTTTGCTCAAATGCAGAAACAGTTAGCTCATAACTGGCAGCAGAATAAAAGAAAAGAAGTAATCAGCATAGTGGACGAATATAACACACTCCCTCTACAGGTTCAGAGAGATTTACCCTTCATTGATTACATGGACTTTCATCCAAGCATTCTAAACAAGAATAATATAGCAAAGAAACAATACCATGAGATAGATCATGAAATTCTGGCACAGGGAATGAAGAGTTTCTAGTAGTCACAAATCAGCTTACAAGTGGTCTTGAAAAAGAAGAGCAACGAACTACTACTGATTTGCAGCCTTCTCATGATCACAGGAAAGATGTTAATAATGGCACAGGTCTATTGATTGGTAATATGGAAGTAGAGGTTTCTTGTGGGGTTTCCTACACTAGTGCTCTTGATGGTCATGTTGATAATGCATTGGAGAAGATTGTCCAATCAGCCAATGGTGAGAACTCAACATCGTTTGCAAGTGTTAATGTTGATTTTGTTTCAGACTTAAGGGTCTCTGCAATGGTATGGATTCTTCTTGTGGTGAATTTATTTTTGAACACAGTACTGCCCTTAATTCCTTTTCACAATTGAGTGTGATAGATGAAATTGATGATGTGGATATGTATGATAGAAACATTTTCTCCCACCTCATGTGCATTTGACTTATTTCATACACCTACTAGTTCACCTTATTTGAGAGTCAAATGAAGGTAACTGAAAATAAAATTGTTGCAGCTCTGTCACATTTTGATAACATCTATGATATATGAGATAGTTGAAAAGCAGTTTTGAAAGGAACAATTAGAGAGAAGACAAAACGGAATCAAAGGGGAGTTCTCACATTTGCATGTGATTGAGGAAGGGAAGAACACAACAAAATCAGATTATCTACATCTTTCAGATCGTGATCATCTTCTCAATCTCACAAAGATCTATTCTAAGGCATTAAGGAAGAAGGAAGAAGTAGACATCCTTTCTTGTGAGCTCATGAATACTAAGGACATCCTAGAGGCTGCCTTAGCTGCATTTCATGGGGTAGAAAATCAGGTTGTCGAGCTTAATCAGGAATATATGTATGATGAAACATTTTCTCCCACCTCATGTGCATTTGACTTATTTCATACACCTACTAGTTCACCTTATTTGAGAATCAAATGAAGGTAACTGAAAATAAAATTGTTGCACCTCTGTCACATTTTGATAACATATATGATATATGAGATAGTTGAAAAGCAGTTTTGGAAGGAACAATTAGAGAGAAGACAAAACGGAATCAAAGGGGAGTTCTCACATTTGCATGTGATTGAGGAAGGGAAGAAAACAATAAATCAGATTATCTACATCTTTCAGATAGTGATCATCTTCTCAATCTCACAAAGATCTATTCTAAGGCATTAAGGAAGAAGGAAGAAGTAGACATCCTTTCTTGTGAGCTCATGAATACCAAGGACATCCTAGAGGCTGCCTTAGCCGCATTTCATGGGGTAGAAAATCAGGTTGTTGAGCTTAATCAGGAATTAAATTTGGCACGTTCTACCTTAACTCAACATTCAAATGTGAGAGTTGAGGTGGTTGACAATGATTATAGCGAGAGGGTTGATCAGCATGGACATGTTTCATCCACATTCAATGGTCACATAGTATCACATTATGAGTCGTTGACTAAGGTTGAGGTTATGCATTGTGACTATACAGTGAGGATTCATCATCACTTTTTGTTTGATCCACACGTGAAGGATTTGATGATGCACAAGTGTGGATTGGCTCAGAGTTGGTATCATCCATCGTGGGATAGAGGTCATCCATCTTCAAAAGATGGGATCAAAGGCCACAAGTATCTGACTCAGGTGATTATGGGAGGTTACTTACAAGGGCACCAGTCAGATCTCCATTATAGCGATATTATCCAAGACGGTCATTGGTTATATATTGCAAGAGCTACTTTGTGATACTAGGGAGATCACACAGTGGGATCCATGTGGAGCATTCACGTGGGTTGTTACATATCAGGCAGTTAGGAAGAGTAATTTGTTGCATTCCTTTCTTGATGGAGGTTGGTATATTGTTGAGCTCTCACCACCTCTTGATATTAGAGGAGTATGTAGTTATAGCTGGAGTGGGGTACTTTGTTGGGTGGAAAGCATTTCCTCTTATGATAGCAGAGCATGGCAGGTTGTCCTAACTGTGTATATATGTAAGGCATTTTGGGATTTTAGCATTCAGTTGACAGGTGTCTTGGTTCATGGTGTGTTGTTTCACGACTCTAGGGTTATAGATGTTTACATTCATTGTACTGCATAAGTTGGACAAAGCATCAACTTTGAGGCAGATCTGGGATCCATGCATTTGGTTCCAGCTTACGAATGCAGATTGCTTGGGGACAAGCAATCTTTGGAAGTGAGGATTCTCATGTTCCCATTTCTAGGCCAATGAGTTTTATTATATCAATAGTCTGTTTTGCCTTGGCACCATGGGAAAACCAGGTTTTCTATAAGATCAAAGCAATTTTTGGCCTCCGCACGTTCAGTTGCAGGTTAATCAGGTTGTTTCCATGGGGTTTTCAAACACTAAATATTTTTAGTAAGTCAACGAGCTCAACATTTTTGGCATTTCAGAGTTGGACTACGAACACCTTGTCGAGACCTTCCCAGTGAGATATCACACATGCATATCTAAGTCCATTTAATCAGAGATTTTAACGCCCAAAGATTTCATAGACTTATTTATAAAGTGACTTGTAACTTAAGTTCAAGGTTGCACGGTGACAGGGGTACTTGGGGTACTTAGGGCAGTTACGATTATTTTTCATAGTAGGGAATGGGGGTACTTGGGTATGTCAAACTTTATTTTTAATTATACTTTTATATTTATAAAAAGTCTGAAATTATGAGTCATGACAATGGTTTTTCAAAACAAGAACCATGATAAAGTTTGCAAATGTAATGTATTGTTTTCAGTTTCAGATTCACAATATGTCTGTAATAATAATATATGATAAATCATTAGATGCATAACAGAGAAGGCAGACTTTAAACATGAACAAGAAGATCATAAATCATATGACAATGAAATATTGCAAATGATAAACTTCTGACATGAACAGTGATAAAGTTTATGATTAATCAATATTGTATCAATGTTTCAAACTGATTAGATATTTAATTAAGCTTGATAAACAACAAGCTGGTACGAAAACAAAAAACCGAAAAAAAAAACAGAAATCTTAATCAATGTCCTTAGCTATGATGCTCTCCACCGAGTCCCTGGTACTTAGAGTACGTGTATCCGGTACTTAGGTATGTGGGTACAAGTACTAAGGGTATGGGTACGAGTACCCATGCAACCTTTGCTTGAGTTCATATTATTGATGTCACTTTATTATGTATGAGCCATTTATTTTCCTTAGTGGAAAAAGTACTATTTTTAAAAGGAAATTATGAGACAAAAGAAGGAATGTGAAAGGACACCAAGTTGTGTTTAAAAGCAGGAGCTCATTCAACACACTTAGTAATGTGATTTGGATTTCATTTTCTCTCTTGGAGAGTTATTTTTGAAAGCTTCAACTTTCAACAGGTGAGGATGAAAGCCCTCAAGCTTAGATAGTGGGTGGAAACCCATTGTCAAATAAAGACATCGTGCAGGTGTTTCACATTGTATTTCAGATTCACCTTTTCTATTATCCAATCTTACAATAGTTATTGTCTCTACAATCAGATTTCTTCGTCATTTTGCTGAAGAACTTCAATAAAACATTATTTTTTTAAATATATTTCTACTCGAGATTTATTGCAAAAACATTTTGAGACTTCTTTTATCTGATTATTTAATGGAGTTTTTCTAGTGAAATCTGAAAATCGTTGCATGAATTTATTAGTTTAAAATTTCTGAGATTCTGCTGAGGGTTTTAAGGCAAACATCCAGTTAGGGATATTACAACTATTTGAAAGTCTTCATAAAATCTCCATGAGATGTTCCGCCAAATAATTCTTTTCAAACACAATTTGCCCAACTATCATTTTCAGCTCAATATCACCATAGATTTTCCAGCTCTGTCTTTTCTTGATAAATTATTTTCAGGTTTCCAATGGGAAGTTATTACAAAGTTGCGTATTCGGGGTTGGGTTGTGATCTTGAAATTCGCCGAGGTTAAGATTAGCCAACTTCTTAAAATAGATTAAGAGCTCAACTCTTAACTCTCAACTTATTAAGAGTTAAGGTTTTGACTATAAGTTGGGGCGTTGACCAAACAATGGGAAAAGTTGGGATCCCAACCCTTAACCTTTCCAAGAGTCAGGATTTTGACTTTTCAACTTTAAACAATTAAAACCCCCAACTATTAACCTCCTTTTGCAAGTTAGGATTCCAACTCTTAACTTTTAGAAGTTAAGGTTTAAAAATTTTAAAATTAAATTTTAAATTTTAAATAATTGAAAACTATCACTCCAACTTCTAAAGGGCATAACTTTTGACTCACAACTCCAATTTCATAAATTTGAAAAGCAGGATGAAGCTGAGAAGGAACGGGAGAGTTTGGAATCATAAAACTATGAAAAATTAGATAACTTTTTAACTATTCTAAAGCTTGAAATTTGATATTATTTTGCTCATTTTTAACTCAAATGATAAAATTTTGGAAATCTGACTCACGAAAACCATGGGAAATACATGCAATCACATAGAGGCAATGACTCCACATGTGACCTTACTTGACGAGATTTTAAAAATCAAAATTTTGGTCAGACTAAATACAAAGGCAACAACACACAGGAAGATTGTTGTTTGCACATATTATCTACTATACTAGGGTGAAATCCCTAGGACTGCAACTTTAGGTATCAGAAAAACCTTTCTCTCGTCGTCATTTTTCTCGGGCACTATATCCTAAGAGAAGCAGTTTGATAATCACTTACTGTAATCATCGTAGCTAGAGCAGGAGGTAAGTTTGCGGAATAAGACCTATCACATCCTCACTGACAGTACCAGCGTGACTCGCAGATCTGATTGGGTGGTTGCACAGAGATTCTAACACTGGTAGCCTGGAAAGGACCCTTCGTAGCAACTCCAGCTCATTACCGTCCTACACTGAGTAGATCGTTTTTAAAGTTTTGGCACTTAAATCTGCACATTAGGAAACTCAGTTTACTCTAAATCGGTGTATGCCAACAGCAATTGAATTGTTCTTTTCATGCATTGGACTGAAATGAGAGGATCGTTGAAAGCAAACCTACACAGTTAGCTGTAGGATCTCTAAATTTTTAATTGACTGAAAATATTATGAAAATTTCTTTTATTACTGGAATAGTGATGTGGTCAATGAATCTTGAATAGGATTGAGTGTCATGTAAGCCCCGTAAAACTAGAAAGTTATCTAACAATATCAGTGCTTAAGAAGTCGTTTTAATTTCCGTCCTAGCTCTTGCACAGGAAACTACTATAAATCCTGCTCTCTAAGGATATAACAGAACGATGCTATAAAAGATGGTGTTAGAAATACTGCATACCTCAACGGGCATGGCCAGCTTGCTGCCGCCGAGACCCTCCACCAACTTCGATTCGTCCACCACAACAACGAATTTGGAAGAGGCAGCTTCGACCATCTTTTCGCGGAGAAGGGCGCCACCGCGACCCTTGACCAGGTTCAGCTCCGGATCGACCTCGTCGGCACCGTCAATGGCCAGGTCGATCTTGGGATGATCGTCCAGTACTGACAGAGGAATTCCCAGCGAGGCTGCCTGCTCTGCTGTCCGCTTGGACGTGGGGATACCAACTATGTCCTTGAGTGCGCCAGACTTCATTAACTCGCCTATTTTGGCCACAACAAAGGCGGCAGTAGATCCCGTGCCGAGACCCAACACCATGCCGCTTTCCACGTATTCCACGGCCTTGTCAGCCGCTAGTTTCTTCAAGTCGTCCTGCGTAAGGACCTTGCTTGCTGCCATGGCTTTAACGCTTAGCCTCGGCCCACTTGCTGAAAAATAACACTTGGATTTGAATGCCCGAAACCCACTGTTATTATTGGAGATGCATTTTCCGGAGAGGGCAGGCGCGATGGAGAGAGCGTTAAATGCTGTTACGGCCATGGCAAAGGCGAGGAATCAAGTGAAGAAAGGAATGGAATATCGCCCCTATGAATATTGCGCTGAGTTGGAGGATAATTCCCTTCCATCCACAGTAGTGCTATCCCCAAACCCGACGATGGATTAGGTCCACGGTCCCAATCGTTCGGATCTGTCGATTGCTTTCGCATAAATTTTTATTTTAGATGAATCAATGAAACATTTTAATAAAATTCATTTGGCGAAAGTAGCAGCTTATGAGACCTTTAAGTTAGCACACATTCTAGTCATTCTAGTCTACCCGAACATTTGATTGTGTCATATTTTAATTTTAAAACTTAAAATGTTCTACGTTTGGAATAAATCTATAATGTTTGAACAGTGCAGTATAATTTTTTTAAGTATGATAGAGAGATATTATGTTTTATACTTTTCGGATAGATAATTTTTTAATACATAATATTATGTTTTATACTTACTAATATTGGTATATAATATTTATTTGAAATAGTATAGATTTAATTTAAAAATATAATTATACGACATTGCTTCCTATAAAACTTTAGATTATATATAATATTAAAATTGTATAAATTAATAATAATTAGTAAATATATTTATTTTTTATAATATTAATATAATTTAATAATTATTATTAAATATATTTATAATGTATAATATTAATGTTTTTGATATAAAAGCAATCAAAACTAGGGGACTGGCCCTTTACAACAATGGTGAAACAACCAACAAAAAATTAGTAGACAACCACACAGACCCTTAATAATTTACATCAAAAACATAAGAAATAGCATAATAGTAATAAAAAATACTAGAATTTCTACTCTTAATACCAACAAAGTTTAACAAGTCAACAAAAAGCATGTAGTTGGTCATCACATCGTACCACCTACAGCCCATAACCAAGTTCAACGGAAAAACAAAACCATCACCAAAGGATGGAGAGTAAAAACCAGTAGAGCACCAAAAAACACCAAGCACCAGGAGGCCACTAACTGGCATTTTTTTATTTCCTTTCCCAGACAAGAGAACTTTGGCCCGGTCTTCGGCGAGGTAGTTATAAAGTAGCTTTGGGTCCTCCTTCACAAGGCCCTCATCCTCTAACTTGTTAGCCAGAAGCTGGAGAGTAGTAGCAGCCACATGGGTCACTTTTAAAGTGAACTTTGAGAAGAGGGTGAAGCTCTCCTCCACCACATTGGACCTGTCCTTCAGCTCCTAGAGGTCCTTACGAGTAACAGCTTCATCCTTCATAGTACCTAACTTTAGAGCCTTGCTGCAATTTGCTAAAGAATTTCTTTTGTCCTGCACATCAAGATTGTTAGTGGGGGGCTTTAAATTTTCCAAACCATCTTTCCTTATTGGGGAGGATATAGTGTCAGGGGAGGCTTTATTCGGTTTGGGGTTATCCTAGTTGTCAGCAAAAGATAGGGTAATGGTGGCAGAAATATGGGTGGGGTCAGGGAGGGGTCCTTGGTGTTTGCCTCAAAATTTTAAGTGTCATCAGCAGTGTCATCCCATTTCTCCACCTCTTTATCAGTCTCATCTTTCCCCTTCTCTTGACCATCCCCCAAGATCTTATCACTCTCCTCAAAATTGGTATCTTCTTCCTCCTCTTGAGAGCGACTGGCCATTTGTTTGTATCTACCTTGGGTCTTCACTAGTCTTCCCGACCTTCTTCTGTTCCCACATATTCCCTCATTTGAATCTCCAATTTCCAACTCCACCCTATTATCAGTTTTAATTTTTTTATTGGCAATTAGCTCCAAGGCCAGGGTTTTATTTTTCCTACCCTTAATTGGGGTTTGGCTTGGTGAGGGTTGAGGAATAGGGGTACAGCTACCAAGTGCTCACAAACTCTAGACGAAGGGGGGCCCTAGAGGGGAGGAGATTATCAATGGCTATCACACGAGGCAGGCAAAGGGCCAAGTGGAACTGAAAAAGATGGAACATGAGGCCTTGGTATAAAATAGTGAAATTAGCCCCTTTCTTTTTTTTCTCCCTAACATCCTTCATAGTCTCTTCAAGGGTGTGCATCAAAAGAATGCAGATGAACTCCCCATTATGAAAATGTTTAAGCAAAGGGAAATGGTAAAAGTAATACACACTATGTTTTCCTTCCAAAGTCAGATACTTCATTATTACCAGACACACATTGTCTTAGGGCTCTGGAAGCTTACCCTCCTAAAACTACCACGATACCTGTCTAGGGCCTCATTGCCTCTAAAAAAACTAGACATGCTAGCTTCATCTGACACCTTCATAATCTTCTATCATTTCCTATCGATTATGTCTAAGCTCGTCGCCATAGCAATCGTCTCCTCATTTACCTTAAAGGTGATTCCATTTATTGTAACCTGCCTATCCTTCTAGCTACTAACAAATTGTTGCAAACAATTCTCATCATAGCCAGTTATGGCTTGCATGTAGGGGACAAACCCTCATTCCTTTAACATTATCCAAGTTGCCTACCTTTTGAAAAAATTATCCATCTTTGTGGGCTCCTATTTGTTAAGCTCCCCACTCATGGAAACTTTCTCCTCAATGATATCTCCTTCCACAATCTCAGTAATTCTCACTTGCATAAAGAGCGCCACCTAGAAAATCATAGAGGTGGCACTAAAAATGGTGTATCCAACATTTAAAATGTCTACTTCCTTATACTTCACGGGGATGCAAAATACAGACTACACTAGCCAATTTAAAACATCATTACAAAGAGTGCAAATAATCAGCATGTAATACCTTATTGATTTGGCCTTAGTAATAATGGGACCTTTTTCTATAATCATCCCATACCACCAAAAAATGATGGCACTATTTTTAAATTTGGGGTTATTGACTTCTTTCCCTTCTTTGTGCCCTTTCATGATCCAATCCACTTGGTTGATCCTTGCAAATTGTCTTGTCAAAATCAAGGCAATCCTAACTATCATAATAATAGCAAGGCCACTAAATTTACCCATTCTCTAAATTTGAATAGTCATCAAACATAGTTTAGAGGAGTCTTTTCCCTACTAATGAGGGAAATTTATATAGTTTGGTAACATTTTGGTACTCTTCCAACTTTTTATGTTCTCAAAATCAAAACCCAATCTTGCCAAAGTGTTTGCCTTCGCATTTCCTTCCCTGTAAGTGTGTTGTAAGTAATAATGATCAAGGGGTGTGAGGTATTGACAAATTTCCCTCAAGATGCAATGCAGTGCCCAACCAAGTTGAGCATGCCTTTGGACAGAGTCAATGATGAGTTTAGAGTCCACGTCTATGGTTAAACTTGTAACCTTCATCTCCACAGCAAACTTTAGACCCTAAAGTAAGGCAGTGGCCTCTGCCACGTTATTGGTTCTCTGGCCCGAATTCCTTGAGTAGGCAAATAGCACATCACCCTTTATGTTTTGAAGCACACCACTAACTATCGACAATCCCTTATGCGTTACACCATCAAAGTTGAGTTTGACAGTGGACATTGTGGGAGGGATCCACTAGGTACTTTTTCTAGCTAACATTTTTGAGTTGTCAAATTTCTAGAAGTTGGGGAGAATATTTCATCTTCCAGCAATATCCTACTCCTTCCTACTCAAGGCTTCCTATGGCACTCTATACTTAGCCACCATAATATTCTTTGTAATGAGTTTTTCCAATTTCTCTCCCACAACCTTCTCTCCCCTTTCCTCCTCTCAAAAGACCCACTTATTTCTATCCTTTTGGATGCCCCAACAAACATGTGTGGGGAGGAGATTCCAAAGGATTCTAAGACAAGGGTGGTAGAAGGGGCAACTCCAGCTCTCCATGAATTGTTCCATGCCTCTGTTCATGACCCAAACCAATGGGAATTTATTCCAAATGTAGAACCAAACATTTAAAGTATAGGGGCATTCAAGAAAGGGGTGCACAATGCTTTCCTCTTCCTCCTTGCAAAGGTAGCATCTATTGGTAATCAATAAACCTCTCATTCTTAGGTTGTCAGTGGTTAGGATCTTGTCGTGCATGATCGTCCACTAGAAGAAATTAACTTTTGGTAGCAACTGACAATTCCAAATCTTGCTCTAGTTGATTGAAGTTTGATCTTTTTCAAAAATAAGTTGGTAGGCAAAATTAACCGAGAACCGATCATTAGTCCTCCTATCCCAAACCATCTCATTGAGCTGGGTACGCAAGGGAAGTATATGGCGATTGATCATTTCCTCCAATTCTTTAACTAGAGGGTTCTTTCTATTGGGAATATTTGCATAGGATAAACATTTCCATTTCCTTTGGTCATCAACATAGTCCTCCACCTTCACCCCCACCATTCTTTTTAAGGGTTCCTAGAGGCTGTTGAGTTCGTTGTAGATCAGTGGTTTCCCCCTAACCAGTTGTCCTCTCATAATATTATTTTATTTCCATTCGTAACCAGCCATCTCACTCCTTTCCTCAGAAGAGACCTATGTTTGAGGATGTTGATCCATACTTAGAGACACTAGGGAGATCATTATTGAGGAGATTGTATCTAAAATGGGTGTTAGCCAAGTATTTATCCCTCATGATTCTTCCCAAACGGTCTTGTTTTCCACCAATCTCCACCCCACTTTAGTGAGTAGTGCTTTATTCATATCATCAATTCCTCTTATTCCCAAGCCCCCTTTATTCTTAGGTTTACAAACAGTCTCCCAAATGACAAGGTTCCATTTGTTTCTTTCCTCCGTGCCAAACCAAAGGTAATTCCTTTATAGTCTTTCAAGTTTTTCTACCATACTCTGATTAATCTTGAATATGGAAAGAAAGTAGATAGGTATTCCCTATAGAGCCGCCACTAGGAGTTGAAGTTTTCCTGCATTGCTAAGTAATTTACCCTTCCACACAACAAGTTTTTTTTGCATTCCTTCAAGAATAATGTTCCAATATGTGCTAGAGACATCCTTGGTAGTCAAGGGAAGACCAAGGTAGGTGTCCTAGAGGTTCTTCGATTGGCATTCCAAAATATTTGTAACCTTAACCTACAAAATCTTAGGAGTATTAAAAAAATAGACATTACTTTTTACCAGGTTAATCTACTGACCTGAACAATTCTAATAATTGGTGAGTAGGATCCTCCAAGCTCTAGCTTCCTGGATAGAGCACTTGCCGAAAAGGAAAGCGACATCCATGAATTGTTGTATAGCCTTAGGCATTAGTGTAGTAGCTAGTTAGATACCTTTTAAGTTGCCCGACTCAGCCAATCTGCAAACTGACCTTCCTAACACTTCAACCACCATAATGAAAAGGTAAGGGGATAGAGGTTCACCCTGTTTCAGGCCTCTACTAGCATCAAAGTTTTCGTAGGGGGTCCCGTTGAGTAGCACCTCAAACTGTGTGGTTTCCACCATAGTCTTTATGACATTCACATTGTCCTTTCTGAACCCTACCTGTTCCAATACTTTATAAAGGAAGGTCCAATTGACTCTATCATAGGCCTTTGAGATATCAAGTTTAAGGGCCATACCTGGTCTTCGACTTTTCTCCATGGTGTGGATGATCTCATGGGTGGTAATCACAACGTCCAAAATTTTATGACCCAGGACAAAACCCTTTTGAGGGCTCTCGATAACCATATCTATAAAGGGTTTTATCCTATTGACCAAGACCTTGGAGAAAACTTTATATATGGTATTGCAAAGGTTGATCAGCCTAAAGTCCCTTATAGTTCTAGGTGTTTGAATCTTAGGCATGAGAACTATAAAGGTTTTATTGATCCTTCTTAGCATTTTTCTAGTTCTAATCACGTCCCTAGTGGCCCAAATTAGTTCATTTTTAATCACTTCCTAAAAGTGTTGGAAGAAGGTTGGCGGGAAGCCATCCGAGCCTGGAGCCTTGAAAGCTTTCATAAATAACACAACATTCTTCACCTCCTCTTCTGAGACTTTCTCCTTTAGCTTATCATTTTCCTCATTCCCCAACACTGTTGGGATGTTATTGAGCATACTTATCCTAAATAAATTGTAGCTCCTCTTGTCCTCCTTTTTATAGGCATTCATGAAGAACTCAACCGCATGTCTTCCCATTTCCTCTTGCTCCTTTCAAGACCTTCCTCCTTCCTTTTCTAGGGAGGTAATGGTGTTTCATTTTTTGTGTTTTGAAGTAGATCTATGGAAAAAGGAGGTATTCCTATCTCCTTCAAATAGCCAAGAAATACAATATCTTTGCTTCCAAAAGACCTCCTCCTTCCAAATAGTTTCCTTCCACTTCTTCCTGCAACTCTCCTCCTCTAGGGTGGTAGCCTTAGTGTCATCCCTCACTGCCATGGTAGCTTGTAGCCTTTTAAGCTCCTCTATATCCCTTTTGATCTTAAACACATCCCCAAAGGATCTCTTTGCCCATTCCTTAACATTCATCCTTGCATTATCTAGTTTCTGGGTCAACTGGAACATAACAATACCATCCACTCTAATATTCCACTATTCTTCCACTTCATTTCTAAAGTTTGGATGGGATTGCCACATAATTTTATGCCTAAATATCTTAGGCCCACTCACAAGTCCATTCTCCCAATTGAACATAATTGGGGAATAGTCAAAAATAGTTCTTGAAATATTAACTAGGGAGGAGGGGATGATGTGACACCAATCCCCTGAAACTGAGATTTGATCCAACTTGACTTGGATCAAATCCTAACCCTTGCTATTATTGGTCCAAGTAAAGGGGTTACCATGCAGGTCAACATTCTGGAGAACATAGGTGTTAATGAAATCCAAGAGATCTTGAATGTTTTCTAAGAAGTCATTGTTCCCCTTAAGCTTTTTCAATGGGTATGGGGGTGTTAAAGTCCCCCATACACATAATAATTCTATCCTTCATACTTCCCATCATTCTTCCAACCCTTTCCCAGGCTTTACTTCTTCCAACCTAGGTATTTGGGGCATATATGTTCACTAGATTCCACACCATTTTGTCATTGTTGAACTCTGTAATCAAGAAGTTGTTTTCTTTATGGACCTCCCTACTCATCAAGACACTTAGGTTCCACATTGTTGCAATGCCTTGTGAGGCCCCTTCCACTTCCAAATGAAATAAAGTAGTACTAGACCATAACTTATCAACTAGTTTAGTGAAATTTTGGTCAATCATCTTAGTTTCCTGAACGAGAAGACAATCAACATTTTCAGCTAGAATACATTGCCTAAGAGCATACTGTTTCTGGGAGTTATTCAACCCCCTGATATTTTAGAAAAGGAATTTCATTTCTTACCTTTCTTGATTTTTTCTTCCATTAGCCACCTCCCTTTTTGCTTGCTTCATTTAAGCCGTTATGTTGTTAGGATGACAAACTGTATTCAATACCCCACATCTGGTTTCTTGCCACCCCTAGTTTCTGTTAGGGAATTCCCACTTTCCCGTATCACTCTTCTTCTTTTTTTCTTTTCTTTTTTTTTTGCGGGGGGCGCTAAGAGAGCCATCCTTGCCTTGGCCTCTTCATTACTTCTCATGACTTTGGTCACAACTTCCTTAGGAGTCACCAATTTGAGCCTTTTCAGGGTAAAAATCCCTTAGTGGGCTAACATTTTAGGTTCACCTTTGTTGGAACCACCATAGCAGGGATTCCTTGACTAGAGTCACCAATACTATGGTTTGTTTCCTAGTCAAAGAGCTAGGGACCCCAAAGGCTTCTTGGCCAAGATCTCTTGACCCTCAATAGCAACATTGCCTATAATTTCTTGTCCCATGGGGGCACCACCAAGGGTCTCGATTTCACCTTCCTCCAAAGTCTAGGTAGTAGTATTCCCTCCCACCACTGGGGATTTTAGGAGGTCATCTATCTCCTTCCTAAATGGGTATTCCTCCATATCCCTCCCTTTCTTTGCTTCAACACTAATCAACAGAGCCGACTGGTGAGCTTCCTCCTCCTTATCTATCTTTTTATTTTCCTTTATAATATGGCCTTTAGGGTTATCCTCCTTTCTTTCAACTACTACCCCTGTGGGAGTAGTAGAATATTCGCCCAACATAGTAGTGGACTTAACAATGCCTAGCAAGTGCACCTTCTTCTTGTCCTTCAAAGAAAGAGTATTGCAAGTCATCATCACATGGCCAAAACACCCACATTTTTTACAATAGAAGCCAATGTTCTCATATTCTATCGATAGGACCCTTTTCCCCCACTTAGTAGACAATGTGACTATGGTCAGGAGTGCCCTATTAATGGTAACATTCACACAAAATCTAGAAAAGACAAGTCTAGATTATGTAGTGTTACCTAGTTCGTAGCAACAAAATGTCCAAAAGTGTTCCTAATTCATCTCAGGATCTTTTCATCCCTAAACTCCAGCTGTAATCCTAGGAAATGAACCCATACTGGGGCCAAGATTTGGAGCTCTAGGCCATTTATCTAGGGCCACATAGTGCTTACCATAATACCAGGTCCCAGAAAGGATAGTCACCAGGTCCTCAGAAGTTGTGAAGCGAAAGCAGAAGAGGCCACTAGGCATGGTCGAGATGCATGCACTACCCTTCACAGACCATTTTTGTGCCACCCACTTCCCGATCATCTCAATCATTAGTCGAAAGGAAATAATTCTACCCACAACACAATGTTTAAGGGAGGCATCAATGTTTTACACAACACTATCTAGGAAGGAGATTTATGGTTTGGTAACTCCCTAGGTGACTTTGGGATCATCAAGCTTGTGGTTCCCCTCCTTTCCCCCAACGAGAACATTTTTCCACCCTCCTTTGTGATGAGGGAGAAATAGTGGACCCATCCTCATTTTGAGTAGAGTAAACTTGAGAAACTAACAAAGGGGGCTCATAACTACTGACCTAACCAAATGCATTACCTGACAAAGAAGGGGAATCTCCTTTATGTAGCTCCAGTACCATGTGCAGGTTTGTGTACACCAAAGCCTCCAACAGGCCTAGGCCATCGAGGGTCGTGACAATTCAAAATTCAAATTTTGATGTGAGTGGGAGAGTTGTAGAGTTGTTGACAATATATGATTTGGTTGAATGTTGGCCTTTACTTGTATAATAGTAATGTTTTTTATTAAGGAAAAAAAAATTAATGGGGCCCTAAAACCCTTGCACAACATAAGATAAGAATAAAAAGAATGCTTAAAGTATCAATCTAGCTAAAAGTAACAAACTTAAATAGCCCCCCCACGGATAAAAGAAAAAACTTGAAAAAAACCAAGGGATCAGGACAAAAAACTAGGAGAGGCCAAAACGCCAGGAAGGTTACTCAGGTGATTTCTTCGAGTATTTTTGCAACACAAATTTATAGGTCAGACATTCTTCCAGCCACCTCCTTCATGTCAGACAAATCTTTATCAAGTTCCTAGATATCCTTCTTCTTTTTGTTGGATTTGGTTCTCTTCCTTGAACTATCCTCAGGAGACCTATCCTTGGCATTGTTGGGAGAAAGATCATCCTCTTTGTTGGCCCTGTGTTCTTCAACTTTATTAATGAGAACCTTTATGTTCACATTATCCTCTTTAAGAATGTTGTAGCTTTGCTCAATAATATTATGCATAGAGCTCTCCATGGTTTGGAACCTGCTCTTCACTTCCTCCACTCTGTTATCTATTTCTTTTGCCTCCTTAGTTTTCATGTTCTACAAGCTATAATTCTCCCTCTCCAAACAGTTCACTCTATATTTGAGCTCTTGAATCTCATGGAAAATCCATTTGGTGGTGTGATAGCTATCCACCACATTGTTTTTAGCATTGTTGAGCACATCCATTTGAGGATTTTCCTTAGTAGTGTTACTTAAAATTACAAGGGTCAGTTCAATTAGCTCTTCCATTTGGATTTCACCCTCTTTATTCTCCTTGACCATAGTTATTTAATCAAGTCTCTATTGATCCCCATCCTGGCAGAAGTGGTATCAAAATTCCTCCACACCACATTCCTATCTTTGCTCATGATCATGCATTTGCAATGGCTGGATCTGAATTCCTTATAATCTTGCTCATGCTCTTCATTGTCACCCTGATTTTCATCCCCCTCAACACTGTCCTTCTCTACCCCCTATTTTTCCTCCTTAGATTTGCTAGCTTTCCCTTTTTTCCCACCCTTGAAGGTTTTAACCTCACATTCCTTCTCTTTGTTGGCCGACATTTTAATGGTAATGTTTCTCTTACCACACGTCCTCTTAATGTCCTCCCCTTCTCTGAGATAGGTCTCCTCTTCCCCTTCAGCATTGTCACCCTCCATGTCCATGCCCTCTACCCTTTCATTGTAGTCCTTATTGGAAGAGATGTCAAAACCCTATTTAGGTTTGGTAATTACTTTTTCTCCTTTCTCTCCATTTTAATACTTATTTTTCTAGTATTATACTATGGGGATGCTTCCTCCTCCATGTTTGAGTGCATCTCTTGGTTGTCCTCAGTATCTAAAGGCATATAGTCCTCTCCTAACTCATCTGAATCCTCTCTGCCCTTCTTCCCTACATTCCTATTCTTAATTTGTTTCCCCATAGACCTAGCCTTAAAAAATTTGTAGATTAACAACAAGAGCCCCTCATGGAAGGTTCGATTACTAGAGTGCTTCTACTTATAGTCATTAATATTTGTAGTAATAGATGAGTAAATGTAGAAAGGAATAGATATCTTCACCCCATACCTGAAATGGTTGAGAAGCACAAAATGGTGGGTGCAAAGGTGGTCAAATCTTGTGTGGAGGGAAATGTACTTGATAAAAACCCTCAACACAAACCTCCATAGTCGCTTAATGGTTCTCAACACGTAGTAAGTACTTTTCTTCACTGCAAACTTCTTTTCCTCCAAATCCTTAGTGAATTCAACCATAGCTTGCCTTGAAATTTTTCTATGTCTATAGAATTCCTTCCCCATTATGGGAATACCAATCATTGTAGAGATAACATCCTCTGTCACCATGAAATCCACTCCATCAATCTTAACAATCCCCTCATTCTAGCTCTTTACCATGTTCCATGTAATAGAGGGTTTCCACCCGTGGAGTCATTCAATGAAATTTGTGACTTTGCCTTTTTCCAAAATGCTCCACACCTTAGAGCATTTGTGTCACTTCTGAGCTTTGTCCTCAAGTTCCCTCTCTTATCTTCACCCACCATTGTTTCTTCCTCTCTACAAGCTTTTTTCTTGGTATTGATAATCTTCAAAGCCGGATTATCATTGGAACTAGTCATTTTTTTGAAACTTCTTTTCAAATTGTGTACTTTACGCCCAAAATTGTTCCTCAAAGTGAGATGATGGATATTATTGATGTGAAAAGTATAATTGCTTTTGTACTTACACATCATATTTTTGCACATTCCCCATAACTCATAAACAATCATCATGAACAATTTATGTTTCCTAATCTACCCAAGATCTTTTCCTTTTCAATCAGCTCATTAATATTTGGCAAAAAATTATGCCCGTCCATCCACTTTGCCACTTCATTGTTCTTGATTGCCAAGTTGGCCAACTTTTTAGCCACTTGATTGGCTTCCCTATACTCGTGAGCCACATAAGTTTTATCAAAAGTCTTAAGGTGTTGAATGCATTCTTCAATGATATTCATAATCATCTACATAGGCTCATTCTTCTCATTAAGGCAGTCTACAATATTCTTTGAGTCTCCTTCTAGCCAAAGATTTTTGACTCCCATGTTCTAAGCCAATTTGATTATTTGATGAGCCACTATCACCTCCGCATAATGATTAGTTTGTATTCCCAGATGAGCAGATAGAATGGCAATCCCTTTACCATATGCATTTATGATGATGCCTCCCACCCCTACCTTTCTCGGGTTGCCTTTGGCCACCCCATCAAAATTTTCTTTAAGTCATCCCTTAGGCGGAAGAGTACATCTACAATCTTTCCTCTTATTATTATTATGCTAAGAAAAGGGCTAGGACCTTTAATAATAGAGTAGTTTTCAAATAGAGCATTAAGGATTTTGTGGAAGACAACTTTAGCATTTGTTTCTTTCTCCCTAAAATTTTTGTTGTACCACTCTTTCCACACTCCCCAAAAAACATGGGGCAAAGTCTATTTCCACAAGTCCTTGATCCCATCCCCAGATAACCCATGGTGCCATTGTTCAAAGAGATCTATAGTGTTGGAAGGAAAGCACTAGGTATATTGAAAAAAGACAGGAAATGAGACCAAATATCTCTGGTGAAGTGGCAGTGGATAAAGATATGATCAACACTCTCACTATGATTTTTGTACAGAATGCATTTGGTGGGCATCATATTCCCCTTTTTGGTGAGGTTGTCCACCATTAAAATATGATTTTGGAGCATAATCCAGAAAAAAATGGTTAATTTTGGGAATAAGACTCAGATGTCAGGCTTTGGCACAAACTGGGGCATTTCCATTGTGTTGCATGGTCTCGTAGCCAGAGTCTATGGTATAGTTTCCATTTTAGTCTTCCCCATATAATGGCATCCTTGTTGTGGGATAAAGGTATATGCTTGACCATGTCCATCAATGGCTTGAGATCTAAGGATATCTTGATTAGATCAATCCACTCATTATGGGACCTGTAGTCACTTACTTGCTCCCATATCTTTCCATTCAAGAGTTAGCCCATCTATTAAATGACTCTATGTTCCATAGAGACCCTTGTCTAAGCCATTCATCATGCCAAAAATTTATGTTTTCTCCATTTCCCAATTTCCATTTAGCTTTCTCAAAAGCTATACTTTTCATCCTCATAATGCCATTCTAGATGTTAGAACCCCTAGGGTCAAGATCCCTACTAATGAATTGTCTAAATTAAAGTTAGCAACATACTTGTCCTTCAAAATATCTCTCCATTCCCCAGTGGTGTTGAAAATCCTCATTTTACAAAAAATCCTCATTTTAAGGGTTTTAAAGGCAATAACATTGAATCCTTCACCAATGGTTTCAAACTTCACTTCCAACCTCCTCCTCTAAGTTATGAACCCTCACTAGTACATTTTGACCCATTTTTTGATGAAACTTGTCAAATTTTCTACCCATGCTGGTCAAATTTTCAACCAATATCTTTGTGGCTATTTGTGTCATCAAAATTTTGACAAATTCTTGTATTTGTCAGAATTTTGACAAAACATTTGGTCAAGATAGGTTTCCTTTGGTGTGAGGACTATTGGTCACAATTTTGATGAATATTGGTCCAAAGTTTCACTGAATGTCAATCATATAATTGGTCAAAATTTTGACCAAGCTTGATTGAAATGGCCACCAAACATTGGTCAAAAGTTTGACCAATGTTAGGTCTTCATCAACTAGCATGCTAAATCCACAACCAAACCATTGGTTGAAATGTAGACTAAAATTTGGTTGAAAGTTTGACCAATTTTGGTCTTTGATCGACCAACATTCCAAACTCACAACCAATGCATTGGTCAAAACTTTGACCAAACTTTGGTGGAAATGTCGACCAAGTTTGGTCAAAATTTTGACCAATATGATTAGCTAAAAAAAAAAGTGGGTATGGCACCACCTTGAGATGAGATTTTACATACCTATATTGATGGCACTACAAGTGGCTATAGATGGATGAGGTTCTGATGTTGTTTACATATACAAGTCCAAATGTGATTATACCTTGATCATTTTCATCTCATACCCTTGCAAATCAAGCCACTTCAACTAAGGAACATAATCCCCACTATTAAACACGCCCACAATGCACAAAAGACTCCTCAATTACCTTGGAAATAATCTCCTCTGAGACATGATCATCTTGAAGTTCAAGAAGGAGAATAACCTCTTCATGTTAACACTATTCTATAGCTAAGCTTGCTCAAACAGATAAGCGACTCCTTTGTGAAGTTGTTGGGATCTCTTGGGAGAAAAAAACTGGACTCTCTTGGGAGAGAGAAGCTCAAGAACACAAATCCTTCAAGAAATTCTCTAGAATGGACCATATGTAGCCCAAGTAAAAATTGATAATTGTACCCCAAATGATTCCCTTGTGAAAGTCGATCTGTGATGTTGAGCCCTCCATTGTCACCTTAAGTAAACTAATTCAACTCAAGGATTCAACAAGAAACTTGGAATCAATTCAAGGAATCAGTCATACTCAAAGATCAAATTGAGTTCTCTAAATTTTTAAGTCACTCCCAAAACCATGCTCATGAGTTTACTAACACTTTTCTTTGTTCCCATCTCTCCAAGCACCAATACCCTCCTAGGCCACCTAGTACAGTGCCTCTATTATGCCAAAAATCCAACTAGGCTTCACACCTCAATCATAACACCTAAGATCATCTCAAAATGGTACATTTTCCATGTTACAACTTCCTATTCACTTCTATCCACTCATCTTCAACCCTTTCTCTTCTATAGCCTTTCTAAGCCTACCTAATAGCATTTCCAACACTAAAATCAGTAATTCTCTCCCCAAACCCCCAAACAACCTATCAAGGTTTTTACACTTTCAAATACCATTTTCAAAGTTACTAAATTCATATCATTCTTGGAATTTCATGACCTAACTAGTGAACACTTCCTTCACCCCCTAACCCTTCAACTAAGCTTAATTAGCCCTTGCCCAAAGAAGCAACTTAATCATCCACTAATCTCCAGGACTCCACAACCCAAAACAATCTTGACCAAGGATTAGAATATGGGTTAAAAATGAGTAGGGGACAAGAAGAAATCAAAAAATGTCATTAGAGGAAAAAAAAGCATCAAAAAATATGATTAGGGGAAAAGAAGGCATTAAGTTTTTCACAATTTTGTAAACTATCATATCTGTTGCTATGCAAAGTTTTATTCATTCAAATATAAAATGACAAAGTTACTTTGAAATTATATAATGTTGCCCCACCACAATTGCAAATATTTCAACAAACCCATTCATTACATCTCCAAACTTGGTCTTGCTTGCCTTAAACTTGCTAGTTCCTGCAATATCTTTTGTATGTCTAGTAAAGTACCTAAAGAAATAGAATATGGTGAATATATGAAATGCATGAAAGTGGAAAAGACAAATAATTTATAATAGAATAGTTTAAGGTACTTTTACTCACCTTATCAAAAAGACAATTAATACAAAAACTAGAATAGTGAGTCCAACCTTGCCAATAAATGTGGCAACACCATTCAGGCAAACCTATTGTAACAAGAACCATTTTTGTGTGTTCAAAATTTGAGCATGAAACTAATAACAATGAATAGACATAATGGATAATTTGATAATTCGGGAAGGGTCTAAGACAAAATTTGTAGTGGAGTTTCTTCCCCATTATCCTCTGATATACTCACCATTAAAATACCCCACTCAGTATTCTATCCTACTCTAGTAACCTATGATAAGCTAGTAAAATATGTCAACTGATTAAACACAATCAAAAAGCATAACAATATTTCTTTAAGATAAATACTTACCAATATTGTTCCATAGCCATTTGCCACATTACATCCAAACATCAAAAATGGATTTTTTTGATCTTTGTGAACCTACAGCCAAAATAGGAAGTTAAGCTAATGACAATATCCTAGCAATTGGCATCAAAAACTTATAAGATATCTATCACCTCGAAAAAATGCCATTGACATAGCATAAGAGAGATTTGCATACAAATTTGCTTTCCCAAGTCATGTTGGATTCATCAATTGACAAGGAATGTCCTTCAATTAGAATGCCATCTACAAGGACCTGAAAAGAAATGATAAATGTCTAAGAAAGAAATAATTCATTTTTGAAATTGACTAATAAAAGCATGTATAGTATAATAATGTTAGGTAGTTTACATATATACCTGATCACCAATATTTAAAGGTAGAACATCACCAACAAGAAGATCAAAAATAGAAACTTTAAATCTTCTCCCCCTTAGACAACTTGAACATGTAATGCAAAATACTATAAAATCAAAGCAACTGATAGTAGAAGAAAAAGAGAGAGAGAAAAAAACTTGTCTATTGGTGAAATACAAGGTTGAGGAAAATAGAAACAAGATATATACATGTAGTTGAATGTTCCTTTTTTCTTCATTCAGATTTTGAAGTTGTAGAGACTGTCGGTAGTCACTAATTGTTGCAAAAAAAAAAAAAACAAGGCACATAATAGTTTGTAAAATACTCTTCCTTCATAATGGTGGTGGTAGGGAATCCCTTGATGACCCATCAATTCATGAAGCCATCAAAGTCAAAGGACATTTTTGGGAAATTTTCTATGTTACATTGGCCCAAAATATGCAATGTGATCATTTGAACATGCATATATTTTTTGATACCTCATTCCAATTTGATTCATAATGGTAGATAATTCTTAGTACGAACAAGGAAGAATGTTTGATGGTGGTAAAAATAATTCACCTATCAGCCTACAACAACAAATATGAATTGTTAATATAATGAATAGCAATGGTATGTTAACATTGAAGATGACAAAAATGGTATACCTTAGCATACGTGACATTGCTGCATTGGATAAACCATTCATAACTTTTAAGTTCACCAACAACACTATAGTAGAGAGAAGAGTTATTTGGGAACCTTGATATAGGGGCTTGTGTTCCGTCTCAAGTATAGGTATATCAAGACCATTGTCATCATTATTATTAGATGCATTGTCAAAATATATAGTCCACTAATATAACTAAGAGGCGGGTGGGGGGGTGCAAGGTGAATTAGTTATACAACTATCATAGCAATCATTAACTTTAAACACACTTAACCAGATGAGTAATTTTAATTGAAACCATAACAAGATACTCATACACAATTAACACTAGATATGTTAACTAGAGAAACCCTTGATCAAAGGGAAAACCATGGTGGGGATGGTACCCACAAGATGATGTACTAATATAAATATTTCTTGTTAGAGGATAAACCCTATTAGGAGTTTGTTATAACATTCAATACATATGAGTCCTTGTTAGGAGACTTTGAATCCTTGTTAGGAGATTCCAACCCTATTAGGAGTTGTGCCAACCCTGTTAGGAGTTGTGGAAGACAACTAGACCCATTGCCCAAATAGCTTCAAGGTTAAGATCAAAGAACCCACTGTCCAAATGATTTATGTATTGTTCCTTGCAAAACAATAGAACTAAAATGTACTTCCTTCCTATGTCTCTATCCTAGTAATTGGACTTATACTCCTTTAGATCTTGTAATCGGATCTCATACTGCATATCCAATGATCCCTTGAATCACTTATACACATTCAGCAAGCATTCTGCTCCTTCTTGCACTACGCATTAATACTTCATATTCCACTTGATCCTATTCCTTGAGATATATTACAAATAAGGAAAAAAACTTTCCTTTATATCATATCTTCATAATAATTCTTTGAGTCAGCCTTGAGGATTTCCCAATTAATTAAAATAAGATAATTAATTAATTCATAATTGCAGTAGTACTATTGGGTCATAGTCTATACAAAACTTCACACGTGTGAAACCACATCTTGTGCACATGTTGGCATCATCATATGACTATCCTTTATCACCATGTGACTACACATCTCTACATTACATCTCATGTGAAAGATAGTGATAGATCATCAAAACTTTCTTTTCCAATGCTCTAGTTTTGCACTACTTCTAGTAAATCAAGTGTAACTTTTGTACACCATTGACTTAGACTTAGTCCTCTTAACCATGTCATCAAGACAACCTCAAGAACATGTCCTCAACTATGCATAATCTAATACTTCCTCAACTTCTACACATCATAAGATTGCTAAGTGTTATTCTTCCAGTCTTTATAGAATTACTACTATGTTGATATCAATGACAAATGCAATCATGAATGCAACATATCAATACTATTAAATGCTTAGGATTCTTCCCCAATGTAGTATCATCAACATTCATGCCAAAAATCTCCCCTTTGGAATTGATGGCAACATAGATGAAAAACATCTAAGTTCCAAGAATACCAAATTGTACTATGTTGTTGTTGCTACTGTCATCTTCTCAAATCCTCTTCATCAATCTGAAATCTTCTGGCTGTTGTCATGAGTTGTTTATGGTAAAAAACTTCCAACATTTTAATTGGCTATATATCTTTCCCATAGAGATATCCTTTTGTGTACTAACTTATTCTTCTGCACACTTACATATTCTTCTGTGCACTTACATGAATCTTTCTAAATCTCCCTAAAGAGATAATACTCCCCTATTGACAACTAAACTGGTGCTTCTCTCATATTTTCTCTCCCCATTGTCTAGGAGATGTTTTATATGTACACATTCTTCTCCCCCATTGACATTAATGTCAAAGGTATCAATATAATTACACAATTATACTTCTTTCAATCAACTCAAATGTCCAAAGACACCATTTAATATAAAATACCAAAATAACTAGACTCCTTGATGACTTAGTATATACCAAATACCCCCCCATATAGGAAGCATTAGCATTCAATTCAGTCTAATCATAGTGCTATGTACCACTAGACTGATGCACTCCTTACATCATCTACTCTAAATTAGGTAAGGGCATAACCCATAACATACCTCTTAGGTTCTCAAAAGTATCTTTAGGCAAAGGCTTCATAAAGATATTTGCAATCTGATCTTTAGTACTTACATACTCCAACCTTATTTCCTTTTCAACAACCTTCTCTCTCAAAAAATTATATTTTATGGATATGCACTTTGTCTTAGAATGCAATATTGGATTCTTAGACATAATTATTGTACTTGTGTTATTGCGGTAAATGATAACGGGTTTTGTAAACTCAATCTCAATATCATTCAACATTTGTTTCATCTGCATAACTTGATTATAGTTATTTGCTGTTGTAACATACTCTGCCTTAGTTGTACTCTATGATATATAATCTTGTTTCTTGCTCAACCAAGAAACCAATCTTCCTCCAAGAAATAATGCTCCACCATTGGTGCTCTTTTTGCCATCTATATTGCCTATCCAATCTGCATCAGTATATGCACACAAAGTGAAGTCACTTGATCTATCATACCAAATTCCATAATTAGATGTACCCTTCAAATATTTGAATATCCTGTTCACTGCTGCATAATGATACTCTTTAGGATTATCTTGAAATCTTACTATAATCCAAACTACATTTTCTATATCTGGTCCAAGGTGAGTCAAATATTGCAATCCTCCAATTATAGATCTATACTTCTTCTACTCAATTGTAGGTGTTTCATCTTTACTAGATGACTTGTGACTAGTTATCATGGGTGTACCAATAGGTTTGCAACTTTCTAAACCAAATCTTTTCAACAAGTCTTTCAAATACTTGGTTTGTGAAATAAATATCCCATCTCTGCTCTATGAAATCTGCAATCCTAGAAAAAACTTTATTTCTCCTATCATGCTCATTTCAAATTCATTTTTCATCTCTTCATCAAACTTATCACTTTATTTATTATTTCCTTCAAATATTATGTCTTCCACAAATATTATAATGATAAATAAACCATCATCAATTTTCCTCAAATACAAATTACCATTTGTTGTACCTTTGATAAATCCAAGCTTAGTGATGAGCATCTAAAAGGCCATTATTTTGAGAACTTTTTATCTTGTTTTAAACAATTATCTTGCAAAAAATAGTTTATGACTGTATGGTTTAAGCAAAAGAACTTATGTTTTATGAATATTCTATCTATATGTTTAAGACATGAAGATTAAAGTATGGATTGATCAATTATGTTGTGTTTGCTTAAATCTATGGGTTTTAATGGTTTAATGAAGGATATTACATGCTGATAAATATTTTCTTATCTATGCTATATTTGGGTAGGTTCCTTCCTGCAGCCGTAGGATTTGCAAGAGTGATAATTTGAACAATATACCTTTTCTAATATTGATGATGAAATGAATGCATGTGTGTAGAAGTTGTTGTGTTTAATGCTCTATAGGTGTTGCTGCGTGTATTGAAGATAATGTTTCAACACTAAAGTCAAAGTCAACTAGATGATTGATGAATCACCGTATAAGTAGGTCATGGTGCAAATTCTATTATGGTGGCACATAAAGATAGCTTCCTTAACCTGCTATATTTTTGGGGGAGTTAAAATGCAGTTATAAGTATTTTTGTTGTAGACTTTATGATCTATAATTGATCCTCATTAATGGAGTGATCATAGGAGTAGGAAGTTGTTGAAGTTTTCCTTTAAATAATTTCTACTACAACCTTGAAAAGGGATGGTTGATTTTGATCTTTTCCAAGTTTTGACTAGAAGGAAATAGAGTAGAATCTTGTTTTCAAATGTAATTTATTATTATGAATAAATAGAATACAGAGTTCAAATTTCCACCTTCAGACTTGGTTATTTTTTGTTCACTCATCCAAGGGGGCCCACTTGGTGAGTAAACAACTTTGTTAGAATAGATTTCCTTTCAAAGTAGACTTCTGTTGTTCCTGCAACCATTGATAATATAATCATTGAACTGTTCTTGTAGCATAGGTGTTTAAGTAGATTTACTATTCACAACATTACTCTAAAGCTTTAATGAAAATGTTTTTTAGTTCTTAGCTTAGTTTCCTTCAGCACTGCTTTCCTATTGTAGTTATAATGACTTAAAGAGGAATTAGAGCATATACTTTGTA
This sequence comes from Cupressus sempervirens, assembly GCA_028749045.1. NCBI lineage: Eukaryota > Viridiplantae > Streptophyta > Pinopsida > Cupressales > Cupressaceae > Cupressus > Cupressus sempervirens. Next base: position 319,794 of record CM053785.1, read on the forward strand.
ACCACCCTCTCAAAATTATGCTCCCGAGTTCACAAATAAAATGAAGTCAGTATGTTATTCTTAGGAAAATACATGATTTTGTTTAGTCATGGAGTCAATGTAGAAGGATGTCTAATCCTTTATTACTAAGGTATTTAGTTGATCGACCATTTTTGGCACCGCTATCAGGGAAGGTGTCAATATAATTCAACCCTAAAGTCATTATGTTAGATTAGATTTTGCATTTTTGGATGTACAGAAGAAGAGACCCCTTTGGGAGATTTCTTCCTTGTAATATTTAGGAAGACATTTTTAATCCTGAACCCGAAGAACCTCACAGCAAGAATGAAGAAGTGCCTTTTGAAAATCCATTCACTACTTCTCAAGAACGAAAACCCTCATCCTTTGATGAATCCTTGCATCTAAATGATCTCTTTGTTGAACTTGAATACCAAGATAATTCACTTTCTCTTGTCATATATCAAGCACCATTAATAGTACCTCCTCTAGGAATGGTTCAACTTCAACCAACTTTTTCCTTTCCTATCCCTCCTCAGCAGGGTAACCAAAATTTGTAAAAATATAACTATTGCTACGCTTCTCAAGTTTTATGGCTTGATCACTAAACACACTAAAACCTTTCTCTTTGAGTTTGACATACTATGTAGAAGCTATGACTATACAATTGATGCCCACAAATTGAAGTTGTTTCCTTCTACCCTCAAATAAGCTGCTCTGAGATGGTTCATGGGTTTGGGTGCCAATGTTTTAATAGATTGGCCTGCAATGAGCAATCTGTTTCTCACAAAGAATAAGGAATATTGCAGGGCTTGAGATTTAAAGGGAGATGACATTTTCAAAATGTCCCAAAAAGATGATGAAACATTGGAAGACTATGTTTCTCAATTTATGTTTGTTAAAAGTTGTAATCTTTCCTTGGTGTGTTTATAAACCAAGGTTAGATCTCCTTTCTTTATTGTTGTAATATATTAGGATATAAGCGAAGGTATCCTAATATATTTCTTTTTTGTCCTTTTTCCACTAGATCTTATTTTGTCATTTAGTGGAATATGTGAGGACAAATATTTATTGTAATTTGTAATTTAGATTATTCCTCCTTAAGAGGAATCTCACACTTGGCCTCACACACTTATGAATGGTGGCATTCATAGACATGGGAGTTACATTCTAACTCCTCTCTCTCATCTCTATTTAAGAGATGACCCTCCTCTCTCATTTCTAACGAGGTTTCTTCCTCTTCTCAATTATTGTATGAGCAATTGCTCTCTTGATCTCTCTCTCTCTTTCTCTCTTCCTTCTTAGGATTTTCATGCCTCATTCATAATGTCACAAGGGGTTTTCTTTGCTTTCCCCTTTCCAAATATCTTGTCTCATGGTTTTGGATCTTGAAGCTTTCTCTCTCCTATCTTAAGGTAATATCTTTTCATGCATTAACTCGCTTAGATTCTTTCTTGGTATTGCTTATTTACATATTTATTTTTCCATTTCTAACAATGTTTAACCTGCAACGTAACACACAACATCAATTGAATGAGGAGTCAAAGATACATCTTTTTTTGGAGAGGTGTAAATGGAGGAAGCATTGAAGCTCTAGACCTTATGGCAGGAGGGGACATTACTCAAAAGACTTGGATTGAGATACAAAGTATATGCTTGAACTATTCCAGAGCTACTGTGAAGAAAGGTAGGGGACTTAGAGACCTACCACATAAGTCCAATGGCAGTTCAAAGGTATCCAAGATGGAGTTACCTAATTTTCTCTCAGACTTCAAGCAAGACATCATTAATGATGTAGCCATTTAGCTAGACACCATGCAAGCCAAAAGTAAGAAAGATGAATCTGATGCCATGTTGATAGAATACTGTCCACATTGTAGAGAAAAGAAAAAACACTATAGACGTAAGTCTGTTGCAAGTATGGAGCCACAATCAATGTCAATCAAATTCAAAGCCATTAATGAAAATGAAGGGGTACTCTATGTCAAAAAGGGCTATGGAATCAAAGACAAGGTATTCCTCAAGATCCTCTTCAAATTTATCATAATAATAATCAATGAAAAAAATTTCAAAATACTATTTTTAGTATAAATCATAGTTGGCAACAACCCCAGCAGGGTCAGCAACAATCCCAATAGAGTTGGCAACAACCTCAACAAGGTTGGCAACAATCCTAGCAGGATTGGAAGCAACCTCAGTAGGTTTGGAAACAACCTTAGTAGGGTTGGTAGCAACCTCAACAGGTCAACAACAACCTTAGAATTGGAATCCCTAATCTAGTCAACCAACAATATTGCCACCAACTCAGAAGCAAGCTCTAACGCCTCCTCTTGTAGCCACTAATACTCCTTCCAAGCAGACCCAACTACCAGTCCAACCTTACCTAGATCTAAACAATACTAAATAGTTGACTCAACAACAAAGCTATGTCATCTCATTGAATGATATTCATTTAAGATCAAGAACCACTCTTCCTGCACCCCAAGAACCTATAATAAGTGAAGTCGAGGATCCTTTGATTAAGCATATAGATGAATCAAATCAACATACCTCTCTTGTAGCCAAAGAACCTAAATTTCCCCATAGGTTGATAGAAAAAGGCCAGTCCAAGGAGAACCATGTAGTCATTGATTTGCTTAATCAACTGAAGCAGATGATAGTAAAAATACCATTGTTGGATGCTATTAAAGAAGTCATGCCTATACTAAAACTATAAAGGAAGCATGTAGTAAGCAGCCAGGAAGGAAGAGAAAAGATGCAAAAACCATTCATGTCCTAGGATAATTTTCTAACTTAATGCTAGAGAAATTAGCTGTACTCAAATACTCTAACCCTGGGACTCCTGTAGTTATAGTTATTGTTCATGGCATCCAAGTTCAAAATATTTTGGTTGACCTAGAAGCATCTATTAATGTCATGAAGAAAGAGGTATTATCTCAATTACATATTGTTGGCCTCAAAGAAACATCCACCATCCTTCAACTTGTCGATAGTTCCACCATTAAACCAAATGGGATGATAGAAGATGTTATAGTCACCCTAAATTCCTAAGAGTATCTAGTTGATTTTGTTGTTTTCTCCCCAAAAACTAATATGGGAGGATATCCTTTAATCCTAGGAAGGCCATGGTTAGCCACTAAAGATGCTTATGTAGCTTGTTGATCTAGGAAGATGACAATATCCAATAGAGTTCATATCAAGAACCTGACTTTATATTCCCCTACTCAAACTAGATGACCAAGTAGTTTGGCTAGACTTGGGTGATGATGATCCAAAAGCCAATTCCATCCATCACTTGATGATGATAGAAAGAGAATCATTCATAGCTGATCGAGAAAAAGATGAAATAATTTCATCCATTATTATGAATGAATATGGAAAACAATCTTCAATGTGTCCTCAAGCTAAATGTATTTTAGAAACCATTGTACGACCTTTAAAGTCATTCAATCATTCAAAAGCTTCATAGTTCTTTCATTATTACCTCATGAAATGGATTCTTCTGATATTTTGCAATTATTCATGGTAGGTAAGGTTATTAAAATGGAAATTCATCTAGGTAAGGAACTGAATGTAAACAATGCCTTATCACACTCCCAACAAGAAGCTACGTTGCAGTTATCATAGGAAAATTAGAATGCATTTTCTTGGGATTACATGGACATGAAAGGATTAGATCCTATGCTCTATACTCACAAGATTTATATTAGTCCTGACTTCAAACTTGTTAGACAACATTAGAGGAGAGCTAATCTAGTCTTAAAAGATATTGTTAAGAATGAATTGCATAAACTATCAAGTGTTGGTTTTATATACCCCATCTCTGATAGTCAGTGGGTTTCACCCTTGGTCATAGTACCCAAGAAGGGAGGAAAATGGTGAGTTTGTGTAGATTATAGGGAGCTTAATTCAACCACTAAGAAGGACCATTTTCCATTACCATTTATAGACCAAGTCTTTGACAATCTAGTTGGTAAAAAATATTTTTCTTTTCTAGATGGTTTCAGTGATTACTATCAAATTCAAATAGCCCTAGAAGATCAAGAGAAAATGAATTTTACCTACCCATGGGGAACATTTTCCTATTCAATATTATCTTTTGGCTTGTCCAATGCCCCAACCACATTCCAACGAGTTGTTATCAATATTTTTTCAGATATTTTTATTGATTATATGGAGATCTATATGGATGATTTTACTATTTAAGTTGTTACTTTTGAAGAAGCAAAAGAAAATTTAGAAAGAATACTTCAAAGATGTCAAGACTATAACCTATCTTTAAAAAGTGAGAAATTTTTTGTGATGATGGAGTAAGGGGTAGTCCCAAGCCATTTCATTTCATCAAAACTCATCCAAGTAGATCCAGCAAAGTTTGAAGTTATCAGTATCTTTCTGACACCAGAGAGGCAAAAGGATGTATGAAGTTTTTTGGAACATGCTGGATATTATAGAAGATTTATTTAAAACTTCAGTCAACTTGCAATACCTCTCTACAACCTACTCAAAAAAGGACTTTGAATTTGTTTGGGATTCTAACTGTGTAGCATCCTTCTTGCAACTTAAGGAAGTTCTTATTACAACACCTATTTTGAGAGAACCCAATTGGGGCTTACCTTTTCACATTCATATGGATGCCTCAGACTATTCTATCGATGCTATGCTAGGATAGAAAGTAGACTCTGTTGAACATGCCATTTATTTCATCAGTAAGAATTTTCAAGTTGTAGAATTTAATTACACAGTCACTAAAAGGAATTACTTGCAATCATTTATGCTCTCAATAAATTCAAGCATTACATCACTAGATATAAGATATTTGTTCACACTGACCATTCTACTATAAAATATTTCGTGAACAAACTTGTAATTTCAAGAAGATTGGCTCGATGGTTATTGCTCATGCAAGAATTTGACATCACCATAGTTGATTAACCTAGTAGGGCCAATGTGGTAGCCAACTTTCTCTCTTGGTTGCATCTCCCTAATGATCTTGCAACCATTGATGATCATTTTCTAGATGAGCACCTTTTTCTATTAGGCATACACAAAACCCTTGGTATGCATATATTGCTAATTACCTCACCTTAGGAAAAATGCCAATATATTTTTCTGCCCAATCCATAAAACTACTAGCAAAGAAGACCTTTACTTATTCTTGGATTACTAGGTTTATGTTCTATACTTGTCCTAATCAAGTCATGTGTAGGTGTCTAAGAGAAGATGAAACATATGATATCTTGAAGGCCTATCATGATGAACCCTATGGAGGTCACTTTGTAGCCAAAAGAACAACCTTCAAAATCTTAACAATTGGGTATTATTGGCCAAGCCTGCACAAGGATGTAGCTAGATATACAAAGAAATGTGACAAGTGTCAATGAATGGAAAGACCCACTAAGTCAAATGAAATGCCCTTACAACCTCAAGTAGTTGTCACACCCTTTAACAAATGGGGGATTGACTTTGTAGGACCCATTGAGCCTACTTCATAAGGCAAATCCTATATTCTAGTGTGCACTAATTATGTTACCAAATGGGTGGAGGCTAGACTAGTGAAACACCCAAGGGATGTCAATGTGGCAATTTTTTTGTATGAATCCATCTTCAAACAGTTTGGTGTTCCTAGGCAATTGACATCTGATCAAGGGACTCAATTTACATTAAATTTGATAACTGCTCTTATGAAGGAGTATACTATTAGGCATGGAAAATCATCACCTTATCATCTTGAGGTTAATGGTCAAGTTGAAGTGACTAATAGGGAGCTAGAATTTATTCTCACCAAGACTATAGTACTTCATAGGAAGGACTGGGTAACACACCTTCTTGAAGCTCTCTGGGCTTACAGAACTACCTAGAAGTCCACAATTGGTTTTTCTCCATTTGAACTTGTTTATGGTAAGTCATTCATAATGCCTATTAAGTTCAAATATAAAACATTGAAGACTGCCTTGGAGCTCAGGATAGAACTCAATATTGCCCAACATGCTAAAATCTTGAGTTTAAACAATCTTGATGAATGACATAAATCTGCAATAAATAATATTGAGCTCATTCAACACCAAAGGAAATAGTGGCATGATAAGTTTATCAAATAGAAAATGTTAGCTATAGGGGATTGGGCACTCCTTTAACTCAAGATAATAACATAATCTAGGAAAGTTCCAAACACACTGGTTAGGACCCTATGGGATTGTTGTCATATCTAAATGATGTAGTTTAGTTATCTATCATCGATCCTGTGTGCTTCAAACTCCTTGTCAATGGGCATCACCTCAAGCTTTACCATAAACCAACCAGCCATGAAGAGTTCCTACAACAATTCTAGCACAATGAGGATATTGTTGTTCCTGTAGCTACTGAGTTTGGGTCTTCTACCCTAACTTCTACTAGTTCATGACTCTGATCAAGACATTCATAATAAATACTTCTTTTTGAAGTACTTTCTTCACATCCATTCCACTTCCACTTTTCTCTCTTCCATCTTACTATTCCATCCCATCACTTTGTCAATTTTGGTGATCATTTTAGAACATCTTTCCTGCAACAGTTGCTAGGTACCTTCCACATAACTCTACATGCATTTTATTTTTATTCATGCTTTGTTAAGGTTTGGTATTATTTATGTTTATTCACTCTTGCTTATCCTGACCTAGTGGGACCCATGCATTCATTTAGTTGGGGGGAGGGAAATATTTAAATGGATGTTTGTTTGTTCTTTTTAAAAGAAATTTTCAAATTGCATGTACCTTCAAAGTTCATTGAGATGACTGGAGATAAGTACATATTTAATATTACATGATGGTAACTTATCCTTCTGTGATTGCATCATTATACAATTAAGGACATTAAAAGTGGTTATTTAACTCTTAATGTTGTTATGCAACATGTTTGGGTAGCAAACCTATACACACATGAAAATCATGAAATTTGATGCCAAGGGATATTATGAGATATGGTGCATTTAACTTCTCAAGTACATGCTATTTTTTTGAAAAACTAGAGACATCGTTGTAAGCCTTGATTTGCTAAGCTCTGAACGTCAGATTTTTTTTTTGCAATTCAGCATGGGTGGAGGTATACAAAGGAATGATCCTATTGATCACTGGATTCTCTTGGGAGATGCAGCCACTTGTGAAATGTTTAGGAGAAGTGGATGGCTAGATTATTGCCTACGTTTGAGTGAATTTAATAAAGAAATAACCCTTCAATTTATGAACACCTTAAGAGATGGATTTGCAGTAGTTAAAGGACTGAGAATCAAGTTCTCAAAGGAAGTAATAACCAAAGTCATTGGGTTGCCCCAGGAGGGCAAAAACAGGGAGAAAGAGTTTGACTTGAAGATGGTTACGACACAATTTAGCATACACCAAGGCCTGCCATTGGACATTGATAAGAAACAAGGAACTTTGAGGCTATCCTTGCCAATGGATTTTATTCAACTTGCTGTGTTTATCATTCGATATTACACATGTGAGGGACACTACAAATATTTGCATGCTTTGCATTTCAAGTAGTTGGCTCACTTATGGCATGATTACAGATAGGTAGACATTCCCAGCTTCTTGTTCAATATTATTAAGAAACAAACATCTCTAGTATAGTTAGGTAGTAATCAATCAGTCTCTCATCATGGTCTGATAAAGTTAATTGTAGAAAGAGAGAATAAACAAGAAATTGGGTCATGGGAGGAATCTTACAGTTAAAAGAAGTATGACCTAAGATGGTCAGCCCTAGAGGCCAGGGGGTAGGATGAAGGGAAAGAATGTCCACAAGATTCTGTAAAGTTGTCCCTAGAGCTAAAAATACTCTTGAAGCCTCTCCTTCTAGTCTTAAGCCAACTAAGAAATTGATTTATAAGGCTAAACACTCCATTGTTAGCAAGAAGAAAAGCAAAAAGCTAGAAACTACTAGTGCCCCTAAAGCCCCATCATCTATTACAAGTAGGTCCTCCTCTGAGAAGGAAAAAGTTAGAACCTTGGAACCTAAAGTAGAAAGGCTAGGAAAATTAGATGAGGAGAGTAATCCTAATGAATCCTTGCACTCTCAAGAGAAGGAAGACCTATAAAAACCTCCTAAAGTGCTTGTGGTAGAAATGCCTATAAGCAGGTGGAAATGAAAGAGTTTCCCATGCCTATCAACACCACCCACAAGGGAAAGTGCAAGACTCTCTGAGGGTAGGGTTTCAAAGGCCTTTGTTCCCATAATTACTCCTGAAGTGTCTAAAAGTGAAAAACAACCCTCTACGAGGGGAAAACTACCACAAACTAGAGCTAGTGAAAATGAGGGAAAAACTCAGAATCTGCCACCTGAAGCAGAGTGTAGTGTTAATTATGTGCTTATCGATAGTGATAAGGAATTTGAGGAGATTGAAAATGTCTAAGGAATTTGAAGAAAACCCTGCTATGCAAGACATTAGTGAAAATTTTGTAGAACTCCCTTAAGAGAATTATCTAGAATTTAGACCTGAAATTGTTCAAGAGGTATTGGAAAAACTGGATCAAGAAGGGTTGGATACATTAGCTACAGTAGCCACAGAATCTAGTAAGGAGGAAAAAGAGGAAACAATTGTTGTCACAAGAAAAAGTGGGTGCTCCACACTACAGAATACCAAAAAAACTCATCAATTGGAGCCTAACTGGATAGACCTCTTTCATCATGAGCCATTGCCACCACCAAATTTATCCACACCTTTGTCTACAGGAGTTAATTTGTTTCAACAACTATTATGGGAAAGAGCTCAATAGAATCCGGAGAAAAATAAATTAAAGCGTGTTATTGATGAGTAGAGCTTCTAGTTGAAGCAAAGTGTAGATTAGAATGAAGTTTTGAAGAGGCAAATTGAGGAGATTATAGGATTGATTCCTAAGTTAATGGAATGTAGGTCACCATCACCAGTATATGCCATATTTCTTAAAGAACAATTTGCAAATTATAAGTTAACTAGAATTGTAGAAGGTCTTAACCCCTCTGTCTCTACCCAACATGAATTTTAAGATGCATTTTGATATGTTCCTATTGGTAAACAGATTGTTCTTTTTTATTCTAACTCTTAAATGCCCAAACTATGAACAATATTCAATTACAAACAGTTGAAAAGTTTCTTTTTGAAAAGGCTAACTTGTCTCTGAATTAATAGGTACAACTCCTTATTATGGATTTTTAATGAATTATGTTTTGTTCTTAAAACTTATATGGGGGTGTGTACTTGACCCGAGAATAGGAGAGGTAAAACCGAGCTAGGCCTAAATAGGGTCTAACTCAGGCAAGAAGTGATTTCTAAAGAATTGATTAAGTTCGTGAACACACACATCTTATGAACTCACAAAGCTTAATAACTTGAAATGGCATAAAAAATAATACTAAACTAATTTAGCTAGAATCTAAGCTATAGACAAAGAAAGATTAACTGAAGGGAAAAACATCTAATGAGATTTCTCTTTGAACATTTCATGAATAATTAACAGAATTGGAATAAAAAATAATTGATACAAAATACCATTCAATTGACTCTGCAACATCAAGTACTTCACACCCAAAAATTAGCTAACCTTTTATTAATCTTTCAATTTCATACATATAGGATTATGAGATGACTGTTACCATAGAAGTTCAATTGGTTCATCTCCTCAAAAGAATAACAAATGGCAAGAAACTAGTTTTTTTATTACAATGATTACATCAGAAAATGAAAGAAGTGGAATATGAATCACTTCGCCTTCTTTCCCTTTTAAAATTTTTCCCTATATGCCTTAGCAACAACAATGATTGGGATTAGCTCTTCATGCCTAGGTATGTGTATGTTGGTGTATCTCAAGAGCCACTTAGAATTATCTCTAGCCAAATCCTTCACAACATTCAATTGATCTTGCAATTCCTCTGTGGCTATGTGTATACATCCACTGAGTTTCTGGAGTTTCGCAACTCTATTTTGATTACTAGAGGATATATCCATCAGACTATCTATGAATTTGGATAAATTCTCTTGCATGACAGTTATTCCAATGAGTCCTTTCCCTTGGCCACTAGTCTTCAAATCTGTATGCAATCCCCTCATGAGCTCAAAACCTCTATCTTGGTCCTTCTTTACTTTCTCCTCTATTTCCTTAAGTCCTTTCTCTACTAATAGGATCATTTTTTATTTGAACTGCATGCTCTAAAGCCATTCAAACAAAGGTTCATCTCCCTTGGGCAAGATCTTTGCCTCGACAACTTCCTTTGCCTTCATTTGAATAATCATCTTCAAAAGAGAGATACAATCATCATTCTTCACTCTTTCTCTAGCCAAAGTATTTATATTTTTTGAGATTTTATCCTTCTCTACTTCTAATCTTAGGATGACATTACCAATTTTCTCTATAATGGAGACTCCCTCCAATTTGAGCTTCCTAGTCCACTCTTTACCAATTTGGTCAAAGTGCCTATCTTCCTGAAGTTGAGAGATAAGGGCTTGAAGTTTGACAGTAGTAGGATTACTTGTTACTAACATTCTAGAGATACTTGCCAATGAAGTGACCAATTGTCTAATAAATTTGTTTAACTCTTCTATCTCCACCTTCATCCTAACCTTTGATAACTTGAGGCTCTCCAATTGTCCTTAAATTACTTCACTGGTTGGCTTCCACAAGCCAACCTTGGTGTTGTCTCTGGCCTCTCCAAGATCCACTGAGTGTAGAGTGAAATCATTTGCGGTCATATCTTCCATCCATCCATCCTTGGTGGGCTTCGCAATCTCCATTGTTAGGTGCCCAGTTTTAGGATCTTGTCCAAGGATAGACAAGGTCTTTTGCTTCTTAACCTTACGCAAAGTAGATCCAGAACAAATTGCAAGAGATAAGGTATCCTTATTGGAAGTGCCTTCATCCTTCCTCTTTCTCTTCTTCTCCAAAGTGTCCTCCAACTAGGAATCTATGCCTATCACCTTGGAGGCTATCCCAAGTGAGTCTATGCTAAACATCTTCTTCTTGATTAGAGTGATTGCCATCGCAATCAAAGATAAGGAGTTCTATGGGGCTTGAGAAATGAGCTTGGAAGAGCTTTGGCCTTTCTCCGCCTCTAAGGTTTTCTTAGCTGCCTCATCAAATTTAGTAGATTCACTGCTACTGCTCCTTCCATCTCCCAAATCCACTATCTACACTAGGGAGCTACTTGTTTATAGAAGTGTAGCACTTACTTGCGAAACTAGGCTCTAATGAGGTGAGGGAACTGAGGTGACATGAGGAGAGGGAACAGGGGTAATGGCACTATCTTTTGAATCCTTTGTCTTCTTCTTCTCAACATCAATTTGGGTTCCAATAACTAGGAGGGAGCCATCCTGACAAGTCTTAGCCATAGGGATGTTCTTGTCTAGAGGTTGGTCACCTCTCCCTAATGGTTGAGCTGGCCCTTAAGTGATGGCCAAGGTTACACCTGTTTTGCCACCTTGAGAGGAGGAAGGAGCAACAGCTACTAGAGAAGCTTGAGCTAATGTACTTTTACTTCTACTTCTCCTTGTAGTAGTCCATTCGACCCACTTTCTAGTTCTTTTGATGATTCAGGCCATCATGATGTCTAAATCCTCCTTAGCATCTTTGTAGGGCTCCAAACTAATAGGAGTGCCTCTTAACTTAGTCAGATATGTATTACTATACATATGTTTCCCATCATCCTCCAATCCTTCAACATCAAGATTAATATTATATGTTTTTATTTGCTCCACTGTAAGCCTGGCTAAAGCACAATCTCGACTTTCAAATTCATCTTTATAATCTACCTGATAATCTTCAATAGTGGTAATGTGTTTGATCACACTCCCAATCTGCAACACTTCTCTAGCATATCTATTCATATCAAGCACAGGCCTCAAGACCTCATAGATCTCCAATTTGTACCTTATCTCGAACACATTAAGCATATTCTTTGCATCAGACCAGGACTCACAACTAAAAGCTCCTACTTTCATAGGGAAATCATATCCCTTCTTCTTCAAGCTCTCGCTCAGCGTGTTCACTTGGATTGCCTGCCTCAAGATCTCAATCAACACAATCATGTCACTTGGATATCTGGGCAACTTCAAAGGAAATCCATCGAAAGCTGCAAGGAGCAAATATGAGAAAGGTGAGAATCGGATAAAATAGCTTTCGAACTGGCTAATAGCCACAATTACCTCTAGGTTGAATCTCCTCTCTGGGCATCCCTAAACCTCCTTGCATATTCTCATAGTGAATGCATCATTTACTTTGACATACTTTGCATAAGTATTTTGAAGTTGCAAACATGGATATAACTCATAACACTTCACATCATTGGGAAAATTTTCCATCCTTGGGAGGCCTGCTCATAACTATAGAGAAGCTAGCATGTAAATAAGAAAGGAAGACATATAGAAGGTGTTGTAGAACTTCTTAGCACTAAGAGCATTGGAAAAAATTTCACTTACCTCATGAGTCCAGGCAATATATTGAGTATCTAAACATATAACTTGTACCAAAAAGATGTTAGAAATGCTTTAGAATAATTGAGAGGGGGGGTGAATCAGTTATTCAAGGTCCAAATGTCCTATTCAAACTTTTCACTAAGGATAGTGAGCCCATTCAACTATTCATTCATCCAAGCTTTAACTTTTCTATCCAACAAGTTACTGTAAATCAACATGTAAGCATAACACATAAGAAATCAACACATAACACAGTGATTTACGTTGAAACCCAATTCAGAAAAAACCACCAGTAACATGCTACTCAATTTTCACTCTTTTGAATTGATGCCTTGTGAAAGGCCTACCCTGTTAAAGGCTTACACTACACTGTTAAATGTGACCTTGTTAGAGGATTTAACCACCTTGTTAGAAGTAGGTTTGGTTAGAGGACTTTAGAACATTCACTTGGAATGCCACCCTGTTAAAGGATTTACAAATGGCTATGAAACCAACCTAAGTCCATAGGATTTTCATATCTAATACAATTGATAGAGAGTATTAGAAAATCTTTGACCTGACTACAACATACAACTTAACTTGCAGATCTTAGATCACTTCTCAACTCATACCATTTTCTGGCCTTCAATCACTACAACTCTGACAGCTTGCCCTCCTTTCAAACTTAGTCTCCTTGAGTCTCTATGCTCAATGTACCAGTGCAATCATCTTTTCATAACCACTTTTAGAAGTAGAGCCTCTGTGCTCTTCCTTCTTCTAGATGTCTTCTCCTGGACACCCTTCTAACCACTTCACAATTTGGCTCTTTTGTAGTAGTAGCATTTGCTTCTTGGTTTGTGACTCCTTAAATAGAAGTCTTGGAGTTCTCTTCCTGCTTGATTCTTCCATCTTTTAATTTCAATTCGTATGGATTAGGTAGGATTCATTGCATCTAACCCATATTTTATTTCCTTAAGAAACTTCTTGAATAATCCTTTTTGAATTCACCCAAAAATGATTTACATAGAATTTTGTGCCACTAGCTCATCATCCTTGTCTTCCAACTAGTTCACAAAATTCAAGGTAACCACTTTGTCGACTTAGATTTGGTGAATCTTTGTCATTTGAAATAATGCAGTAGCTTGACACTATTGAAATACTGGTGCTTGGCACATACTGTGTTACTCGGCATCAACTGTGTTTTTCTTAATGCTTGGCACCTGAAGATCACTTGGCACCAACTAAGATTTTCTAATACTTGGTACTTGAACTTCACTTAGCACCTGAAGATCACTTGGCACACACTGGAATTTCTTGTTTCTCGGCTCCAAATGAGAATTTTCTTGGCTTCAACTAACTTGCTCGACACCCACTAATGATCTTAGTTTAAGCTTTGTAGTCAACCTTGTTCCTTCAATGTTTTTAGGTGTGATCAACCTCTATATCTTTGAGTATGTTATCAATACATTATTTAACCATTTTCTTAACTGATCCTTGCACTTCATTACAACATCATAACTCAACCTTTTCCCTTAGGTGCTCTTGTTACATCTTGTTGATCAAATCCTCTTCATCAATCAACTATGTGATAGTACTTGGATCTTATAAGAAAATATCATTCCTACAAATAGAAGGTTTGACATCAATGAAAAAATAATGATTGAAAACATCCTTTTAATAGCAATCTTCCTTCTTTACAACAATCTCTCTCTTTAATCTTCAACAATGAGCTTTTCAATCAGATTTCCAACAATTTCCCTCTTTGGCATTGATGGTAAAGTAAACTGATCAACCATCAGACTAAACTATTTAACCAAATGTTAACTAGGTTAGAACAATAAGTCAAATGCTAAAAAGCAATTGTATTACCATTAGTTTTCACATCTCCATCTACTATCTTGATTGCTTCATTTCTGCTTCTCCCTCTTAGATGTTGTATCCTTGTTCTTTGTTTTTCTCCCTCTATATTGCTCATCTTCTGCTATTCTGATCAATCATTTGATTATTTCTATCAACTTCTCCCTCTATCTTCATTTAATCAATTTCTCACAATTTCTCCCTCTTTGACAACAATTCCAAAGACATATTAGCATCTTGATATGCAAGTGTAGCTTTCACTAGTTCATTCAATTTCTTCCTCTGTCACCTTGCTTGTGACTAATTTGAAACTTCAGCACTTCTACTACTTTAGGCATGAATCCTAAAGTAAACATCCTCTACATCAATGTGTAAAATCTTTTACTATCAACTCATTTGATGCATGGCATTCTTGCTTCTACTTCAAGTATCCTTGGCTAGGGGTATCACCCCTAACTTACCTCTACAATACTCAAACGCATCTTTAGGTAGTGATTTTATGAAGATGTCAACAATCTATTCCTTTAAGCTAACATATTCCATCTTCACTTGTTTGTCCTCCACCAACTCTCTTACATAGTGATACTTGATTGCAATATGCTTATTTTTAGCATGCATTATAGGGTTCTTTGATATGTTGATAGCACTTGTATTATCACAATAAAGTATCATAGGCTCATTTACATCTTCCTTCATACCTTGTGGAAAATGTTTGATCCATTCAACATTGGTGCAATTTATAGTAGCTACAACATATTTAGCTTCAACAGTGGACTGTGAGGTACAACTTTGCTTTTTGCTAGTCCATGTAATCAACCTTTTTCTCAAGAAAAGTGCTCCTCCATTGGTGCTTTCTCTATCATCAATGTTACCTCCCCAATTTGCATTAGTGTAGGCTTTCAGTTCAAATTTTTCAATCCTCTTGTAGTACAAACCAAAGTCATTAGTTCCTTTTAGGTACCTCAGTATTCTCTTTATTGCCATTAAGTGATTTTCTCTTGGATTTGCAAAAAATCTTGCCACTATTCCAACAACTAATGCAATTTTTGGTCTACTATGTACAACATATTGTAGCTTTCCAATCGTTGATCTATACAATGTTTGATTCACTTCAACAGACTCATCATTCTTGGATAGCTTATGTCTTGTTGCCGTTGGTGTGCTAATTGGTTTTGAATCTTCTAATCCAAATTTTTTGAGTATTTCCTTGATGTATTTGGATTGGGTCACAAACATCCATGTTTTAATTGATGTACTTGTAATCTAACAAATTTTTTTATTTCCCCAAACATTGACATCTCAAATTCATGCTTCATTTGATCAACAAAATCTTTGCATAGAACATCTTTTCCTCCAAATATTATATCATCAACAAAGATTTCTAATATGAAAATGTCTTTTCCATTTTCAGCTTTGATGTACAAGTTGTTGTTGTCATCTGTTCTCTCAAATCCTATCTTCACAAGATATTTGTGCAATCTTTCATACCATGCTCTAGGTGCTTATTTCAATCCATAAAGTGCTTTGTGCAGTTTGTAGACCATGTCCTTGTTCTTACCATCTAAAAATCCCTCTGGTTGTTCTATGTAGACTTCCTCTTCTAGTATACCATTTAGAAAAGTAGACTTAACATCCATTTGGTAGACTTTGAAACCTTTATATGCAACATATGCAAGTAATGTTCTTACTCCTTCCATTCTTGCAACAAGGGCAAATTTCCCCCCATAATCTAGTCCTTCTTCTTGTGCATAGCCTTTGCAAACTAGTCTGGCTTTGTTTCTAGTTATCTCACCATTCTCATCAAGTTTGTTTCTAAACACCCATTTGGTACCAATTACATTCTTATCAGTTGGTCTAGGAACTAGGGTCCATGTTTTGTTCTTCTCAATCTGATCTATCTCCTCTTCCATGGCTTTATACCAGTCATCATCTTGTAGTGCATCTTTCACTATTTTAGGTTCAACCTTGCTTAGCAGGCATGATTCATTCCTTAGTCTATTCCTTGTCATTGGTATGGCATCCTTCTCACCAATGATTTGATCTGCAAGCTGATGTCTTCTCACATACTTGGCTAATCTTGGTTCTGTCCTTCTTTCCATTTTTGATCCTTTAGCTTCAGAGTCATTTTGTTCTTCTTTATCTGACACTTCATCATTCTTTTCATCTGTACTATTTTTAGAATAAGAATGTGCATTTTCTACATTCTGCAGCTTGGCTTCTAAATGTAGCTCGACATTCACTAACTGTGACTCGGTAGATACTGAAATTTATTGTTGATTCCCAACTTGATTTGCAGTGTTGTCTTCAATCGTCATTTCTTCATAAAACTATACAGAGGATCTATAATCCTCTAATTGCTTGGACTTATCAACTTGGACTTCTGCATGCTCATCAAAATTTACATTTGCACTCTCCACAATCTTGTGAGTGTTAGTATTTAAACACTTATATGCTTTGCTTCTAGTGGAATGTCCAAGGAATATGCCTTCATCACTTTTTGCATCAAACTTTTCATTTCTACTATCTTTAAGAATATAGCATTTACAACCAAATACTTTGAAATGTTTAACATTAGGTGAGTAACCATACCATAATTCAAAAGGTGTCGCATTTGTACCTTTCTTGACTTGGACTCTGTTCAGTGTGTAGACTGCAGTACTTATAGCTTCTCTCTAGTACTTTAGTGCAACATTTTTCTCCATCATCAAGGTTCTAACACAATCAATCACTAACCTCTTCCTTCTTTCAGCAATACCATTCTAAGATGGGGTCCTTGGTGCTAATGTTTTCCTTTTGATGCCTTTGTCATTGCAAAATATTTCAGACTCTTTTGATGTAAACTCACCTCCTCTGTCTGACCTTAGGCATTTCAGGTTCTTTCTTGTTTCCTTCTCAACTCTGGCCAAATACCACTTAAACATTTGAAAGGCATTATATTTTTTCTTTAAAAACATAGTAGTCATCATCCTAGAATAATCATCTACAAATAACATTATGTATCTGTCTCTTAGGTAGCTTTGCACTTCTATTGAACCACATAAGTTTGTATGGAATAGCTTCAGTACTTCTTTGGAAGTGTATGTTTTACTTTTGAAACTAGACTTAGTCATCTTCCCTAGTTGACATTGTTTACACATTGTATTTTTAGGTTTCTTCAATTTGGGCAACCCTCTGACCTTGTTCTTTTTGCTAATGCTGATCAAATTATCAAAATTAACATGACACAACCTTTTATGCCACAACCACACATCATCAAATCTAACAACAAGATATGTTTCATCTTCCATATCTAGTTAAAATATATTACTCCTAGTTTTTTCACCTTTTCTTATTAGATTTCCATCAATGTCATAGATCTTGACAGTTTTATTTCCAAATTCAACTTTGCAACCTACATTGCCTAACTGTGATACACTCAACAAGTTGTAGTTCAATCCTTCAATATAGTATGCATTATCACATGAAATTTTCTCTGTGAGTTTAATAGAGCCTTTTTCTTTGATTTGACATGGAGCATCATTACCAAATCTAACACTATTTCCATCATATTGAGTAAAGGTAATGAACTTAATTTTATCTCCTATCATGTGATGTGAGAATCCACTATCTATGATCCACTTGTCATTCTTGTTCACACAGGTAACCAATGATATTGTTTCATATTCATCTTTATCTGATTCATCCTTCATGGCCACATAGACTACTTCATCATCATTCTCATCAGAATCTTCTTCAACAATGTAGCATCTCATGCCTTTTTCTTTGTAGTCTTTGCTATCATCTTCTCTCTTGTACCTGTTCTTGTTTCCTTCTTTGTAGTTTTCTTCTGTGTGCATCTTGCAGCAATATGACCTATTTTATTGAAATTGAAACATATGATAGGGAGCTTACCCTTGAATTTACCTTTTCCTCTATGGAATCTCCTAGCCAGTAGTGCTTCTAACTATTCCACATCTTCTTCATCTGCACTGCTATCACTGGATACATGTTTTCCCTTTCTTCTTTTCTTGCTTGGTGTCTCTTCCTCATTGTCTTTTATTGTCATCTTGCCCTTGAAAGTACATTCAATGTTCTCAAGTCTGTAGCTATCAAAATTGGACAACTCAAATGTAGTAAGTCTTCCCACTATTCCTTTAAAGGTTAGGGTGTTTCCTTGTACACACCTTAGCTCTTGAATGGCTAAAAATCTAATAGCATAGAAAGGGAGCAGAGTTCTTAAGTATTTGTTGATGACAATTTCTTCTTCCAATTGACCACCTAGACTTCTTATTGCACTAACCACTTCTTTTATCCTTGCAGCATCTTGAGCAACATTTTCACCTTCCTCCATTTTCATGTCATCAAACATTCCTCTTATGCTTTCTCTTTTTGCTCTCTGGACATTTTGATCTCCTCCATAGGTATTTGATAAGGCTTTCCACATCTTGAAAGCAGTGTCACAATATTTGATGTCATCATATTCTGCATAATTGAGTGCAGAGGCAATTTCCAGCATTGCTTGATTGTGTTCCTTCCTTTTGCTCAAATCATCTGGAGTAAGAGGTCCTGCTTGATTTACATGCTCTATTCCAATTGAGGTTTGTGCATAGTCACCTATTGATCCAAGGCGTAATTTTATCAAACTCTTCCATGCAACAAAGTTGTCTTTATTGAGCTTTGGAACTTCTCTCTTGGACATCTTGATCTTCCTGCTTCTAGTACCTTGAAACTAAATTAGTAGATGGCTCTAATACCAATTGTTAAAAATACTTTAGAATAATTGAGAGAAGGAGGGGGGGGTGTGAATCAGTTATTCAAGGTCCAAATGTCCTATTCAAACTTTTCACTAAGTATAATGAGCTCATTCAACTATTCATTCATCCAAGCTTTAACTTTTCTATCTCACAAGTTACTGTAAATTAACATGTAAGCATAACACATAAGAAATCAACACATAACACAATGATTTACGTTGAAATCCAATTCAAAAAAAAACCACCAATAACATGCTACTCAATTTTCACTCTTTTGAATTGATGCCTTGTGAAAGGCCTACCCTATTAAAGGCTTACACCACACTGTTAAATGTGACCTTGTTAGAGGATTTAACCACCCTGTTAGAAGTGGGTCTGGTTAGAGGACTTTAGAACATTCACTTGGAATGCCACCATGTTAAAGGATTTACAAATGGCTATGAAACCAACCTAAGTCCATAGGATTTTCATATCTAATACAATTGATAGAGAGTATTAGAAAATCTTTGACCTAACTACAACATACAACTTAACTTGCAGATCTCAGATCACTTCTCAACTCATACCATTGTCTGGCCTTCAATCACTACAACTCTGACAGCTTGCCCTCCTTTCAAACTTAGTCTCCTTGAGTCTCTATTCTCAATGTACCAGTGCAATCATCTTTTCATGACCACTTTTAGAAGTAGAGCCTCTATGTTCTTCCTTCTTCTAGATGTCTTCTCCTAGACACCCTTCTAACCACTTCACAATTTGGCTCTTTGGCAGTAGTAGCATTTGCTTCTTGTTTTGTGACTCCTTAAATAGAAGTCTTGGAGTTCTTTTCCCACTTGATTCTTCCATCTTTTAATTTCAATTCATATGGATTAGATAGGATTCATTGCATCTAACCCATATTTTATTTCCTCAAGAAACTTCTTGAATAATCCTTTTTGAATTCACCCAAAAATGATTTACATAAAATTTTGTGCCACCAGCGCATCATCCTTATCTTTTAACTAGTTCACAAAATTCAAGGTAACCACTTTGTCAGCTTAGATTTGGTGAATCTTCATCATTTGAAATAATGCAGTATCTCGACACTATTGAAATACTAGTGCTCGGCACATATTGTGTTACTTGGCATCAACTATATTTTTCTTGATGCTCGACACCTGAAGATCACTCGACACCAACTAAGATTTTCTGATACTTAGTACTTGAACTTCACTTGGTACCTGAAGATCACTCGGCACACACTAGAATTTCCTGTTACTCGGCTCCAACTGAGAATTTTCTTAGCTTCAACTAACTTACTCGACACCCACTAATGATCTTAGTTTAAGATTTGCAATCAACCTTGTTCCTTCAATGTTTCTAGGTGTGATCAACCTCTGTATCTTTGAGTATGTTATCAATACATTATTTAACCATTGTCTCAACTGATCCTTGCACTTCATTACAACATCATAACTAAACCTTTTCTCTTAGGTGCTCTTGTTACATCTTGTTGATCAAATCCTCTTCATCAATCAACTATGTGATAGTACTTGGATCTTATAAGCAAATATCATTCCTACAAATAGCAGGTTTGACATCAATGAAAAAATAATGATTGAAAACATTCTTTTAACAACAATCTTCGTTCTTTACAAAAATCTCCCTCTTTGATATTGAACAATGAGCTTTTCAATCAGATTTCCAACAAAAGAAATATTGTTCAACAAAATTTAGAGCTTCTACCTCACCTTTTAGTTTGTGTAGGAGAACTAGGATGTCTACAATCTCGAGTTTGAGACTGGTACCAAAAAGGGTCATAGGGACCTTACTCTTGGTGCTCCATGGCTTTTGAAACTAGGATTGCATAATCTCCTTCCTCCAAACCATCTTCTTAGTGGAGAACTTACAAATTGCTCTTCCCACTGTCAAATCTAAAAACTCTTCCCATTCTAGAACTTAGAGGCAATTCACCACAGTTTGCCTATCAATAGAGATCAACACTATATCATTTGGTAACACAATTTGTTTGGTATCTAGATTTTAGTGATTTATGCATTCATAAATCAATTCTAAAGCTTGAACTGCCATTGGGAAACTAGCTACTTCCACTAGCCCACATCCTTGGAGCTTCTTAGTTATGGGATGAATCAACTTTGATTTCAGCCTCCTTTGAAAATCTTGCATGTCATAAAAATGGAGTGAAGTATCTGTGAAATTCTGGAATGTGGACTTGATTCCATTCAACCCATCAAAATCCACAAACCTGGTTGCCATTCTGTCTGAGAATGAAATGAGTTGAAAATTTGAATCTAGAAAAATAACATGATATTGAATTCACAAATATAGGCTATTTGAAAAAGTGATGCAATTTTAATAGAATAATAGTTCAAGAAAAAGTGGTAGTTTGAATAATTGTTATGTTTCCATCTATATAGGAGTCTTAATTCACCTGTTGATCTTTAGGATTTGCACCACACAAATGAATTAAAGGTAAATATATTGAAATAGTAAATGTGGGAGCTCTAATGGATATTTTGGTGTCTTTTCACTATTTCCATTGTCTCATCGATAACTTTCTATTCTTTCATACTTACTTTCCCATTTCCTATTAAGTTTCGAGAAATTATAAACGGAGTACCCCGTAAGAAAATATCCACCTAATCAAATTTTTATTAGTATATCTTTCCCACAATGGTTAGATTGTTTCCATTAACATATTAAGATGTTTTATGTACAATTTGTGGGTCCAATCGGCTTACCAAGTCTATTTTCTTTTGAATGCAAAAAATCATCCTCATGGGTTGAAAACTTGCCGAGGAGAAGACAATTTTCATTTCTCCACCCAGGCTTTCTTTGAACTTTATCTTTTGAATTAATATTTCCTTTGGGTTCAGAGAAGTTTAAAAGGACTAAAAATTTCAAAAGGGACCCACTTCCTTGTTTCTTTTCCTTTGCAATTGCCTTTGTCAGAAAATGGACTTCATGGGTTGAAAACCAATCGAGGAGAAGTTAGTTTTGAGTTTTCCAGTTGAGATGATTCTGAGCATTATGATGAACCCTAAATGTTTCCCAAGGTAGTATATCCTATTGAAAATAGGAATTTACCATAAGATATCTATTATCTTCTTACATGGATCTGTACACATCGTTTGTTGCTCTTCGCAGGAAATCAGCTTCATGGGTTGAAAACTCGCTGAGGAGAAGGTGAAGCTCAATTTTATGCAAGCTTCTTATTTTCATCGAAAATATGGTAAGTTGTGAGCAAGCTTAGCTTTGTGAATAATTTTTACATGTTTTAAGAATCTCCATCGGATTAGGTACTAAGCTACCCATAAGACTCACAACATAAAAGGAAAACCCACTCAGCTATGAAATGTGGGGGAAGGGAAAGATGAAAAATATAATGAAGACTCTTTCCACCTAAGGGAACTTAGGCTCGAACATACCTAGGCTTCACTAAGACACAAAATTCTCCACTTTTGCAAAATTGTTATAAGGTGAAAAGTGGGGCAATAGTTCCTATGGCCTCGAAAAATTTATTGTATGAATTGTGTCTTCACAATTTGGTGGTGCCTAATGACATTGAATGGAACCTAGTCCTATATGTAGGGGATGTGTAGTCAAGGGCAGAAATGTCATGGATGCAAAATGAAATAAGTAGAGAACATCAAGCCGCACCCTACAAGGAAAGTGAGATGACAACACCTTTGTTCATGAGGCCAAGAGTCCAATATTCTAGGCGAACATATCTAGATTGGGGTTTCTATTTTGGGCAATCCTGCAGGACTTGGTAAGGTGAGTACAAGCATAGAGTGGGCTTTTACAGATTAGGAACAACTATTATCTCAAAAGGTAGAAATAGCAATCATTGCCTCAAGGTAGCGATGGGTTAGAATGCCACATGATCTAAAAATAAAAGAAACCCACTCTCCACAAAATATGACTCTTGCTACAATAAGGATTGCTTGGTATATTGACTTGGGGAGAAATCAGTGCAAACATTGGTTACTACTAAGGTATTAGCCTCCAATCCTTCTGCAGCCATTACTAGCAGTAAATGACAATGTAGAAGATCATGACATGAGTGCTAAAGTTCGGTGCTAGAAGAGGCTCAAGTCAAATTATGGTTACTTTAACTATGTGAGGAATGAGCTAGATGAAAGGACACCCAATGAATGGAGAGTGCGGGCTAGGATTTTGAACTTCATGATTGTTGGAGACCAACAATAGTTTAGTTGGGGGGAATGATGAGCCTCAAAAAGGCCATTACTTTGAGAAATTTTTATCTTATTTTTAACAATTATCTTGCAAGAAACAATTTATGACTCTATGGTTTAAGCAAAAGAACTTATGTTTTATGAATATGCTACCTATATGTTAAGACATGAAGATTGAAGTATGGATTAATGAGTTATGTTGTGTTTGCTTGAATCTATGATTTTTTATAGTTTAATGAAGGATATTACATGCTAATAAATATTTCCTCATCCATGCTATGTTTGGGTATGTTCCTTCATGCAACCGTAGGATTTGCAAGAGTGATAATTTGAAGAATATACCTTTTCTAGCATTGATGATGAAAGGAATGCATGTATGTAGTAGTTGTTGCATTTAATTCTCTATAGGTGTTGTTGTACATATTAAATACAATATTTTAGTGCTGAAGTCAAAGTGGACCAAATGATTGATGAATCATCGTATAAGCAAGTCATGGTGCAAATTCTATTATGGTGGCGCACGAAGATAGGTTCCTCAACATACTATATTTTTGGAAGAGTTAAAACCTAGTTATAAGTGTTTCCATTGTAGACTTTATGATCTGTAATTGATCCTCGTTGATGGAGTGATCGTAGGAGTAG
The DNA here is from genome assembly GCA_028749045.1 of Cupressus sempervirens. Classification (NCBI taxonomy): domain Eukaryota; kingdom Viridiplantae; phylum Streptophyta; class Pinopsida; order Cupressales; family Cupressaceae; genus Cupressus; species Cupressus sempervirens. The sequence goes on from CM053785.1 coordinate 343,613, forward strand.
GAAGTTGTTGATGTTTTCCTTTAAATAATTTTTGTTGTAACCTTGAAAGGGGATGATTGATTTTGATCTTTTCTTGGTTTCGACTAGAAGGAAATAGAGTAGAATCTTGTTTTCAAATGTAATTTCTTGTTATGAATGAATAGAATACAGAGTTCAAGTTTCTACCTTCAAACTTGATTATTTTATGTTCACTCATCCAAGGGGGCCCACTTGGTAAGTGAACTGCTTTGTTGGAATAGATTTCCTTTCTTAGTTTATTTCCTTACAAACTAGACTTCTATTGTTCCTACAGCCATTGATAACATAATCATTGAACTATGCTTACAACATAGGTGTTTAAGTAGATTTACTATTTGCAAAATTTCTCTAAAGCTTTAAGGAAAATGTCATTTCAATTCTTAGCTTAGTTTCCTTCAGCACCCCTTTCATATCGTAGTTATAATGACTTAAAGAGGAATCATAGCATATGCTTTGCAAACACCCTCTCAAGCTTATGCTCCCGAGTTGACAAATAAAATGAAGTCAATATGTTATTCTTAGGAAAATACATGATTTTGTTTAGTCACAGAGTCATTGTAGAAGGATGTCCAATCCTTTATTACTAAGGTATTTAGATGACCAACCACTTAGACAAATACTTGTCCAACCTTGCATACTAGGTTCTAGGTTCTTGCTTCAAACCATATAATGCTTTCTTCAGTCTACATACAAATTCTTTTTCTTCTATCAGAGGGAATCCATCAGGTTGCTCAATGTAGACTTCTTCTTCAAGTTCTCCATTCAAAAAAGTTGACTTGACATCCATCTAAATAACCTTGAAATTCTTGCTTGGTACATGAGCCAAGAACATCCTTACTACTTCCATTCTTGCCACAGGTGCATATGTCTCTTCATAATCCATGCCTTCTTGTTGTGAGTAACCTTTGCAAACAAGTATGGCCTTGTTTCTCACAACTTCTCCTTGCTAATTCATCTTATTTTTGAATACCCATTTGGTTCCTATAACATTTTTGTCTTTAGGTCTAGGAACTAATTCCCATGTCTAATTCTTCACAATCTGATCTAGTTCTTCTTTCATTGCTTGCATTTATCGATCATCCTTACATGCCTCATTTGTGCTCTTAGGTTCCACTTGAGAAATTAGACATAATTCCTCATGCACTCTATTCCTTGTCATCACACCTTTATCCTTTCTCCCAATTATCTACTTTGGAGGCTGATTCTTTTTCATGTTTATGCTAGAAATAGGTGTTGACATCTCAACTCTTATCTCTTCGCTAGGTTTAGATTTTTTTTCTTCTCTATGCTCAACAAATACATCATTCTGCAAGTCATTGTTAATCTCAAAAAGAATTTCAACATTCTATCTAACAATTCTAGAAATATCCTCTTCTTGATCAGAATTATTATATACCATCTTCTCTTTAGTACCAAACTTTTCATCAATCCTGACATTTGCGTACTCAACTATTGTCTTAGTTCTATAGTTGAAACATCTATATGCTTTACTTTTCAATGAGTAACCAAAATACATATCTTCATTGCTTCTAGGATCAAACTTACCAATATCATCACCTCTCTTTATGTAACACTTACTTCCAAATATTCTCAAATACTTGACTAATGGTGAGTGACCAAACCATAACTCATAGGGTGTCTTGCTCATACGTTTCCTGATATGTACTTTTTTTAGAGTATATACTATAGTATTAACTACTTCTCTCTAAACTGTTTTTGAGACATCATTCTCTAATAACATCATTCTTGTTGCTTTTGCTATTGACTTATTCCTTCTTTTAGCAATCCCATTCTGTTCAGGTGTTCTAGGTGAAGATAATTGTCTTTTGATTCCATTCTCTACATAGAATATGTTGAACTCTCTAGAGGTGAACTCTCCTCCTCTATCTAATCTCAAACATTGGATCTTGACACCAGATTCATTTCCAACTCTATTCTTGAATATCTTAAATTTATGCTAAGTTTCTGGATTAGATTGTGTAAAGATTTTTTTCAGCAACATTTCAAATCACACTATGTGATCCATCATCAATATGAGAGAGAAAGAGGTGTAAAACAATGTAAGTTGCAAATTTAGCACAAGCTCACCAAATAAAGGAGACCAGGAAGAAAGGGATTGGACATACCCCAAAGCAAGAAAAATAAAATAAAATTAAGACTAAAACGGGGGGGAGAATAAACCAATGATAACAAACAATGATACCCAATACAAGCACAAATGGAAGATAACAAAGTTAATAATTAACTATTGTTAGAATTGGTAATCTTTCCTTGGTTGTATTTATTAAATGGGATAAACCAAGGTATCCCTTATGTTGTTTGTCCTCTAGTCCACATGTGAGGACAAGTCTTTTTTGTAATTCCTTTATTAAGGAAAATAGTTTATTCCTCCTTAAGAGGATTATGACACTTGTTATGCACACACTTATGAATGTGGCAATCATTCACATGGGAGTTACAAATAACTCCTCTTCTCATCTCTTTATAAGAGATGCTTCTCTCCCATTCTATAACACGCAGTCACGATTTGGTTCATGTAATGAGCCCTATGGCTCCACATTATCTCCTTCTCTCTCTCTTTCTTCATTCTTAGGCATTTACCTCATTCATATAATTCACAAGGGGTTTTCTTTACTTTCCCCTTTCAAAATCCTTGTCTCCTCCTTTGTGTTAATCTTGGAAAGCTCTCATAAGTATGGTAATTATGTTCATCACAAACTCTCTTGGATTGAATTATAATTCTTTATTTTTAGTTCATTTTGATTTTATTATTTCTAACATGGTATCAGAGAAAACTAATCCTTGTTTTGAGTTTTGTGATGATATTGGAGCTCACCTTATTTCAACCTAGGTAACTCAATTTAAAAATTATTATTTTTTGACTCTTAGTAGCATTTATTAATTTGAGTTTAATATTTTTTATCTTCTTTATTATTAAATATTTAAAATAAAAATTATATTATGATTGCTGGAACACTTAAATAATAATAATAAATAATGTTATTTATATCTTATATTATAGTCATTCATAATTTTAAAATAAAAAATAAAAAATTTCTCTCATTAATTATTATTTTTAAATATATAAATATATATATTTTCTCTCTCTATATATATTTTAGAAATTCTCTGAATTTCTATTTTTTTAAAATTCTCATTTCCCATTCATTTTATCTTTAAATATATCCTATTTTCTCTAATCTTACCTTTAAAATAATGTTTAATCCTAATTTTTTTTGAAAAAGTCTGGACATTTCTATTCTGAACTTTCCTTAATAGTCTTACCTTTCTAGTTCTTTTTAGAAACTTTCCTCTATTCTCATGTTTTATCTCTATGCCCTTTTAGCTATTTAATCTGTTGGTTTCATTCAATTCCATTTTCTTGTTTGCGAATCAAGTCTCAGTTTTACATGGTCTACAATTTTATTGATGCTTCCTTCCTTTATTTATTTTTCATCTATAGATAGTCTCGTGTTGCTTCTTGCATGTGAGCTCTTTGTATTTCTTTTTTGCTATTAGCTCTTATTTTTGGTGATGGTCTGAAAAGTTTTATTTGTGATTTTAAAGGTTTTGTGAAATTCTACCACATTCTCATTGTATTTCCTGCTTCGGGAGCCACAGTTTTCAAAGTACGTATATTTTTTTGTCAACCTAGTTTTTGAATGAGGCCTTTTTTGTAGCTTATTTTCAGCATTTTTTTCAAACGAGTTTTTTTAATGTGAGAGGAAAATCTTGCGTCGATGATCTTAAGCACTTTTCTTGCTACCCTCTATGATTTTTTTGAGGCCATGTATAGATTCCATTAAATCTTATGTAATGGTTAAGTTCTATGCATAGACTAAATTGATTAAGGATTTGTTCACATATTTTCATATATTGATCAGTTTCTTTTTGTCCTTTCACCCTGCATTATAGTCACCAACATTAATTTATGCTCTCCATTTTAGCCCCATACAATCCAAAATATTCACTTGCTACACCATTTTACCTTCGGAACTATGCTAGATGCTCTTGTTTGTTTCTATTAATGGTTTTCTTGTTAATTTAGGTACATTTTTTGCTTCAATTTGATGTATCTTTGATTGATTTCTAGTTTGTAGCCTGGGCAGGATTTGGGCATTGCATTTTTTTTCCTTTCTTTTTAAAATTTGGATTTGGTTGGTCTATAATTTAGTGGATGGTTTTAATTGGGTGTGAAAAATATCGAGGAATGAACAATCCTCAAGCTAAGGACAACTATGAATGTGTTTTCTTTTAGCTAGGGCATTTACAATCCTTTAAGTTTCTTACAGCTTTTAGATAGATAGATTTGAGGATACAGTCAGCCTACCAACCCCTCCTCTTCTTTGCCATTTTAATCAGAACCCAGAGGTAAAGCCATGGCTATGGCTATCACTTGCAGCAACAAACTAAATTATTGTCATGAATTCCTTCAATTAAATAATTGGAAATAGAGAACATGGAGAGTTTTTGCTTTCACAACTCTCATTCTTTTGCTAATCTATGCAAGAGCATGTATTGCTCCAACTCCAAATATCTTGCATGTTTGCCTCCCCACGCCGATATTTGTCTCACCCTGTTTATCTTCTTCTCCTCTCCCTCATGTGTGACCCTTTCCTTTCTACTTCACAAACCTCTGTAGCTGCTCTGAGCCACTCCACTTCCATTGTTGAAAGCCCTCCACAGCTTCTCAAACCTCCTCCTTCACTTCCAATAAAGGCCAATCAGATACACAAACACCTCCTTGCGGCCTTGCTATTGTTGTTGTGGCGTACCCTTCATTTTCCCCTTCCTCTTCATTTCTTGCTGTCCGCTGCAGGATAAGATTTGTGTGAAGTTTTTTTTGGTTTTCTTTAATATAAAGTTTCCTTTTATTCCTTTATTAATAGAGTTTGAGTTATTGTTTTATTGATAAGTTTTTTTTTTTTTTTTTTTTGTCTTTTATCTAACATTATTCATTTATAAAGTTATAAGTTATAACGTGGCTACTCTTGTTTAAGTGTATCTAAATTTTTTGTTTTTCTCTAAAGCAAATATGAAGTTTTTAAATTTTTTTTTAATAATAAAGTTTGAGCTATTGATTTTTTTACCAATTTTTTGGGTTGTCATTAATCTAATTCTTTTTCTAGAGTGGTCATGATGTAAGTTATAAAATTGATTTATAACTTTATGTTTGACATTCTCATATTTCGTATTGTTTCAAAAAAATTAATTAGGATTTCGTATTGTTTCATATTTCGTATTGTTACAAAGTCATAACTCGTATAACTTTATTATAAGTTATAAAATTGATTTGTAACTTAAAAAGTTTGGCTTCATATAAATTATTTAATTAGGCATGCTTATTATTAGTTACTTAGTTCTATTTAATCAGAATTTGTATTAGTTAGATATGTATGAAATATCACCTTTTAAGTTTCTATTTTAAGGTTCTTTGTAGATTCCTTATGTAGTGCCTGCCCCTAGTTTACATTTTTGAGCTACATTTCTGATATCATTGCCAAACTCTTTTAGGCCAATTTATGTTTGATGATTAGTATTATTATTTTAGAGATTATCAGATGATGTTTACACTCAGTTTATTATATGATGAGATTACTTGGTACTCTATATTTCATGCATGTATGATGATTATTCAATGGTTTCAGATATCGATGATGATTAGTTAGATGGCTTATTATTCCATGTGCTTTTTATGGATACTTACCCCATACTGCATGTGTATGGTGTGCGTGTTTTTTTATTTATGTATGGTGTTTCTGATATGGTTAAGGAAGGGAGTCGTAGTCACCTGCTAGTCGGGATCTACACGATGCACCACTTCCTGCCATTGTCTGTTTAGCTTAGAATATTGTGTTTGTACATGCGTGGATTTTATGTAGGTTGCAGGTACCGGGTATCGACTTCCCTGAATTGTCAGGATGAGCGTACCCTATCGCACTGTCTCAATGGTAAGAGAGGGGAGATAAACTCTTAAGTCCAAATCCTAAACCCTTTAGCCAATTGTCCTAATTGATAATTAGGACAAGTATTTGAGTTAAGTACCCTCCGAATGCATCAAATGATGTAATTTCGTGATTATAACCCTTTTGTTTGATTTGTTATGTATTTTTCTATGATGGGTTTTCGTATGTTGCTTTATGAGTCCTTGTTGTATTTTCTATTAATTAAGTCTAATTAAAAAGATTAATTAATGATTTAATTTAATAGAGAATTATTATGATATCTTTATATTTAATTAATTAATTAATTAAATAAAAGAATTAAATTTGGAGATTAAAGTTCAAAGATGAATTTAGAACAGAGTAATATTTATTTAATTTAATAATAATATATTTGGAGTTTATTTTTAAATAAATGCTAAATATTATTGTTATTTAAATTAATTAAATATGTTATCAATTAAGTTCTAAAATAAATTAAAAGTTGAAAGATATTAAATTATTAAGAATTCTAGATCGCATGATCTAAGCATGAGTTTAAATCTGAGAATTAAATTAAAAGATTAAATTATAGAAATTAATAATGTTATTTTAATTTCTTAAAAGTGCACATAAGATTAAAGTAATAAATTAATTAAGAATAGAAGTCAAGTGGAATATTAAATAAAGTTATTTAATAATTCAACTTAATGTGCATGAAAGTTGAATGCAAAAGATAAGAAAAGATAATAAAGGTTAATTTAGAGTTAACTGAGTTGTGCAAAGAGTCTTCTCGGGTGAACGCACAATTAAGTGCCCCGGTTTGAGGAGAAAATTTGCTTATCACAACGTTGGGGGTTCATTCTTGGGAAAAGGATTTGGGATACAAATTTGGACAAGGAATTTTGGGAGACAACTTTTGGAAGCAAATTTCAGAAGGTGAATTCTAAAGAAGATTTTCAGAAGAAGGTTATTGAAGATGAGCGAATTCTCTTACATTTTTTGGAGATTGCATAATAGCATCAGATTGAGGTAGGGTCTTGTGTTTGATCATGGGTTGAATTATGCAATTTGATAATCTTGTCTTCTTCGTGCTTGTGGATTATCAATCCGAATTGTCTGGATTTCACTGTTTGATTCTTTCGCTCTCTTATGAACCTTATGATACTATATTGTATTTCACCTATATAATAGAATTGGAAGAATAAATCAATTTGAAACCCTCGTTTCTAGATTAAGGAATTATTGTATTTAATTTGGGTGGGATCTGAAATAAAAAAAATAAAAAAAAATAAAGAGAATTGTTTAATAAATTTTGTTTATTTGTAATTTTTTTTAAACATAAATAAATAGAATTCTTTAAAATAAAATAAAAAAATTAGTTAATATTATAACAAAGTTTTTATATTTTAAAAAAAGAAAAATAATTTAAAAAAAATAAAAATAATAATAAATATATATAAAAAAAAAATATAGTTGGTGGGGGAATTACCCCCACCCGTGCCTTTTTAAATGGAAGGCCGACTGCTGTGCAGTCGTACCGGCTGACGCAGGCCGACTGCGGCAGCAGTCGTGCGCTGCAACATTATATGGCAGGCCGACTGCGGCAACAGTCGTGCGCTGCAACCTCGCATGGAGACAACGATTTAAAAATCGCTATGTGATGTGATTTTCAATATTAATTATAATGTTATTAATAAATTGTATTATAATAATTTTATTATTATTTTTATAATAATTTTTTTATAATAAATAATTGGAGGATTAAACTCAAAATTTTAGTTGTTAATTAATTAAGTTAATTAACTATTTATATTTATATAAATATAAAATTGAGGAAATTGTTAATGATTATTGATTACGTAATTAATAATTATTAGATAATTATTAATTAAAAAATGTATATGAAAACTGGAATTGATTTAAGCTATTGGTAAATAGTATTTAAATAATATAGGTATAATTAGCTTTTAGAACTTCGATTTTTAAATGGGTTTTGGATTTATTTATTTATTATTTAATAATCAAATATTATTATTATTTAATAAATGAAGAAATGATTATTATTACTTTTAAGTTGCATTATGATTAATTATGAGAACGGGTTAATTCGTTGGGGTAAGCTGTGAAACTTAGTTGTTGAAATATACGTTAATCTGCAAACTGAAACCTTTATAATAAACTTTCAAAGTCAAATCCAATTTGTGAGACTTTGACGTTTTCTTTGTGTTCTCTGTATTTTGGGGTTGTCTAGTATTGACCAGTTTAGGTTGTTACCAGAGGCTCGGGGTTTTGAATGTGATGTCATGATGATTTGGTCTCGATCTTTCTTAACCCGACCATGGTAATGTGATGAAGTGCTCTATGACATGATTGTGTTTACTATTTGTTATTGGTTTCCAGTTTCCTAGTGTGAAGCTAAAGTGTATATATTTGAGATACCTGACTTAACCATTTTCGAGTCTCGATCAGTTATATTTGATAACCATTTTGGAGTCTTCGATCAATGTTGTAATTTACTATTGGGATACTTTCTGGTTGCTCATTGGAGAACCATTGGATTTTTGTAATTTATCATTGATGTCTTCAGTTGCTGATAGAGAACTGTCGTGATCATATCATTATTATTGGATGCTTATCTATTGCTCATGAAGAACTGATGTAATTTTGTGGCTTATCTTTTATGATATCTTTTCAGTTGCTTGTATAGGACTGAGGTGGTTTTATTATGATTCTTTGATTTATGATTTCATGAGCCTAGGGTAGGTTATCTATGTGTAGAGTCGGGAAGTGGCTTGCAATGGGGGTCGGAGCCCTAAGAGGCTGCCTTGAGAAACCCATTGTAAGTCGTTGTTTAATAAGTGAAAACATTTACACTAAATGAGAGAAAATGAACCTAACAAGATAATTGTATGTTCTCTCCCATGCCATGAGTGCTAGTACAGACTAGGATGGGGTAGAGAGAATGCTTGGTTACGACCTTGCACTCCATAGTATGCCTCGTCAGTACGAGAGGATACTAGTGGCCGCAGGATCAGTAGGGACTCGGGATTCCTAAGGGATTGCTCGGGTAACTTCTACATGACTTTTGCGATGACACTTTCCCACTTGCATATTAGGTTTCCTACGTGTCTTGTGGTACTTCTGGGATTTAGATGTCGATCTTTTTAGGAACCCTTGAGTTAGCATACTTATAGGATTTCCTGGACTTAGAGAGTACTTATGATTATAGGTTTTGTTATCCTATTTGGGACTTGAGACTATCTCCTCAGCGCGGTGGGAGTGGACCATTTAGGTTCCACGCGGTCGGGTGGTAGTGCTTTTACTCTTACCATTGAGATCCGTTCCGTGGTCACCGTGGCTAGAGTTTTCGTGATTGGCATTTACCTTCACTATGTTCTTGGATTATTATGATGGATGGTTAGATTTTATGATAGATGTTTTATCATTATGGATGTATGGATGTATCATGTATGGTGAATAGTTTCATATATTTTTACTGTACTTTGTATCATGGATTTGAGGATGTTGTATCTTGATCTTTACATATGTATATTCTTTTAAGCCTTTCATACCCTGTGACTTGTACAGTGGATGATTGAGCATTCCGAATTAATTTGCCGAGAGGCATTCGGAACAAATGTATATTATGGACATGAGACTTTCTGATTATTCTTCATATGTATGTGATAGTTGTTAGACTTAGATTTAATTAAATTTAAACGTGACTCAACGTCTTGGGATCTTTAAGAAATGTAACTTGCAATGTATGTTTGTCGATGATTACATGTTATTGCTTCCGCTACTATTTGTTTGATGTGTATGTTATACTTTCTTACTTAAAAAAAAAAAAAAAAGTTTAGCAAACTTAGTGAAACTTTAGGTTAATTCTTTTGGATCCCTTGGCAAGGCGTTACACCTTAATAATTAAATAATGGTTCTACATCAGTTTTATTCCTTAAGTTGCAGGTGTATTATTCCTCTAATGTCTTTTCTATAGGTTTGCATTATTAGTCTATTACCAAATCTTTTTCAAAATATTCCCTAACAAGTATCTTTTTATAAACAAAATCTTGAGATTAATCTTTTTAGAATAAGTAACTATAGCTTTATCAAGATGCAACAACTATTTCATAATATATTAGCATCCTTTCAACACTTTTTTTTCAAGGCTTTTTTCATTAAACTATTTCAAATAAAGAAAGTACATTAGTCTATTTCAAATAAAGAAAGCACATTAAATTAGTTTATTTCTTTCTTTCTCTCCATCATATCTAAAACTAAACCCAGTTGCATGCCTAACCCTTCTTTCTTAACCCTTTCTTCTAGACCCAACCCCTACACTTGGTTTTTAGAACCCACCGACTCCACAAGAACACCTATGTTATCATTCCCTAAAGAGGTCCTCATCTGAGGACGAACCCTTCGACTTTTACAGTATCGGACCACCACTAATTTTGCATCAAATAATGCATATGCCCTAGCCACCATATCTATTGGCAGTAGCCCTGCAATATGAATCATTTCCCTTTCAAAATACATGTGATTCCTTAGCCACAACCCTATCCTCATAGTATCCAAAAGGGTCATTTGTACTATATCCTCATCAAACTTCTTGATGGGAATAATTCTTCCCACCCATGCCTTTGAACCATGCAACAAATAACCATTGATGGCTTCATCCAATATAGCTACATTCACAAAAGATGGATTAATGTAGATCTCTTGAATCTTCATCAATGTCTTGTACTCATGTAACATATCATATATGTTTGAGTACAATATGGACAATACTTGAGTCTGATAGATAGGACGTGGTGCCCTTGGCCTCAACACCCCATCTCCTATTATGCTCCTTATTGCATGCTCCACCTTTCCAGACATTGCTTCAAATAGTTCATCGAAATCTCCCCTTAGGTATGTTGATTCCAAAGGAAATTCCCATGTTAAAATGGAAATCATCACTAAGAGATTCAACACTTTGTGATCCATTTCTTCTCTGTAACCTACATTCAGAATACATAAGATATATAAGTGTTTTTTCATGACAAAAAGGTACTTTTGCATACTCTAATTTCATATGCTTTACCTTCACCTAGAATCAGTTCGACTGAAGTATTTTGAGTAAAACTCCAAATGCTTCTCTCAACTTCATTCTCTTTGTTTGCAACTTATAGAAGTTTTTTTCCTTTTCTATTCGATTACACTATTGACTACCCAATGCATGTTAGTGGTTTTTTTTTGGCTCACTTGCAACTATCTATTCTGGTTATATTCTTTTGTAACTACTAACTTTTCTATCATTGCTTTAACGTCTCTGTACATGCATGTATAAAAATAAGAGTTTTTATATTGTTCATGTAATATGTTGTAACCAAAGCTTTTTCATCTTTCATTATTCTAAAAATTTGGTTATGTTTTTAAAAAAACAAAAAGGTACTCTATTTTGCTTTGGCAAGTTAATTACTATTTAGCATATTTTGTCTTTATTCAAAAAATTCATTATACTTGAAATATACTTTTATAGAAAGATCCTCTCATTTCTTTTTAAAAGTAAATCATACTTTTTAAAAAGTATTCTGACTTATCATTTACATATATTTATTTAAGTATATATGGGTGCACACATATTTATTTAAGTATATATGGGTGCACACACACACACACACACACACATAATTTATTTTATGACTATAATGATTCAAAAATTGATATATACCTTGAGAAAATGAATTAAGTACTCATGTTTACCCTCAATGGATTTTTCTCCCTAATATCCATATTCTGTTTATTTCTCATTGATCTTCCTTGTATCTCTGCATTTACCTCAATTTTGTTGGATTATGAGTTATCTAAAACATTTGCCTTCAACTTTATTGTGATATTTTGATGTGCACATAGTTGCACTTTTATGCTTTTATAGTATCATTCTATGCCCATGTTGGCACTTTATGGTTTTATACCATTGATTTACATGATTTATATGATATTTTATATGGAGTTTCGCTCCATTTGGTTCTATTTGTTCTACTTTGAAAGGATGATGTTTTATATGGAGTTTCCCTCCATTTGGTTCTATTTGTTCCACTTTGAAAGGATAATATCTTTATGGAGTTTCCCTCCATTTGGTTCTATTGGTTCCACTTTGAAAGATTGATATTTATATGGAGTTTCCCTCCATTTGATTCTATATGCTTTACTTTGAAAGGTTGATATTTATGGAGTTTCCCTCCATGTTGTTCTATTTTGTTCCTTAATGAAGAGGATGTTATTAGTGGAGTTTTCCCTCCAAATTTAGATGATTTGATCCAATTTGAAGGCAATATGTTGTTAAATCCTCATAATCCATTCCTTATTAATATCTTAACAAAAATCTTGATAATACTAATTTGATCTGCATTTCTCTCCTTATATTTTATTTTCATATATTAATGTGATAATGATTTGCATACTTCATTGCTTAGATCATGAATCATGCACGTTGTGGAGGGACACCCCCATTAACTTGCAGTGGGATGATTCATTAAGTGGACTGTCTATATCCACATGATTGATGCAATGTTGATGCAAGTATCATTAGTTGGCCTTGTCTATGGTCATTAGTGCATTAGTATAATATACTTTTCATGAGAACACTTATCAAACTTCTTTTTTTCTTATTGATAATATTTTGAGCATATACTTTATCTTGATATCAGGTTATCTCCATTGCTTAGTGGTAATATGTTGTATTTTCCTCTCTGTTTTTTCTATGGAAGTTTTCTTATCCTTATTCAAAAGGATTTCTAATTTGAATATAAGACGAAATGCTTCTTGTGGATAGTTGTCTTGTTTCTTGTGTCTATGTTTTTCAAGTAATCCATCCAAGCACATACAAGAAAATATTATTTGGTGTACTCACAAGAGACCTTTTGCATAACTGAAGACATTCTCAAAGATCAAGTTGTTGCTATTTAGAATTTCATTGTAAAAATTTTGGTTTAATACCCTTTGATGTAATTTCCCCAAGTAAAGATTAAAGGGGGGTGTTAGAATTGGTAATCTTTCCTTGGTTGTATTTATTAAATGGGATAAACCACGGTATCCCTTATGTTTTTTGTCCTCTAGTCCACATGTGTGGACAAGTCTTTTTTGTAATTCCTTTATTAAGGAAAATAGTTTATTCCTCCTTAAGAGGATTATGACACTTGTTATGCACACACTTATGAATGTGGCAATCATTCATATGGGAGTTACAAATAACTCCTCTTCTCATCTCTTTATAAGAGATGCTTCTCTCATTCTATAACACACAATCACGATGTAGTTCATGTAATGAGCCCTATGACTCCACATTATCTCCTTCTCTCTCTTTCTTCATTCTTAGGCATTTGCCTCATTCATATAATTCATAAGGGGTTTTCTTTGCTTTCCCCTTTCAAAATCTTTGTCTCCTCCTTTGTGTTGATCTTGAAAATCTCTTATAAGTATGGTAATTATGTTCATCACAAACTCTCTTGGATTAAATTATAATTCTTTATTTTTAGTTCATTTTGATTTTATTATTTCTAACAACTATGAAATGATAAAAAACTAAAGACTAAAGCAGGGGAGGGGGGAACCAACCAAGAAGGCACCACACAATTGCAAGTAATAAGGTAATAGAAGGGGAGAAAAAGGAAAGAAAGAAAGAAATACGATCTAAATCTAGGTGAAGCCAACACACACACACACACACACACACACACACACACATGTATGTATGTATGTATGTATGTATGTATATATATATATATGTATATGTATATATATATATATGTATGTATATATACATATGTATATATATATATATATGTATGTATGTATGTATGTATATACATACATACATACATACATGTAAGTATATATTCTTTATAATATATACTACATATATATATATATATATATATATATATATATATATATATATATATATATATATATATAAGAATACATTATATATATATATATATATATATATATATATATATATATATATATAAGAATACATTATATATATATATATATATATATATATATATAAGAATACATTATATATATAAGAATACATTATATATATATATATATATATATATATATAAGAATACATTATATATATATATATATATATATATATATATATATATAAGAATACATTATATATATATATATATATATATATATATATATATATAAGAATACATTATATATATATATATATATATATATATATATATATATATATATATATATATATATATATATATATATATATATATATATTACACACAAACACACACACACACATATATATATATATATATTACACATATATATAATAAATACTTGTATATATGTGATATATATAATATGTATATGTATTACATATATATAAGTGCATATATACTACAAATATATATAATATATACTTCTATATATGTAATATGTGTATATTGCATATATATATGCAACACATATAATACAGATATATAAGTATATACTATCTATATCGAAAGTTTATATACATATTTTGGTATATATATACATATATGTATATATATATATATGTATATATATATACCTAAATATGTATATATATAAATGAATATGTATATATGAATATGAATACAAATTAGTATATATATATATATATATATATATGAATGTATATGAGCGAGCATGTGTGTAAGAAAATAATTAAGAGGAAACAAAATAAGGATAAAAATAAAAGGTAAGGAAGAACTCCAACAGAAGTACCTAGGATGAAAGAGGCAAAAAAGCGAGGAGGATGAAAAAACATACCCAACTAAGAGGACCCAAAAGTCAGAGGAGAGCAACAACAAGAACCTAAATAAAGACAAGAAAAAAGAGAAAGAGAAAGGGAGAAACCACACCACCCATGAAGAGACGAACACAAACAAGACAAGAAAGAACGAGGAGAAGAGAGGAAGAATCACAAAGACACTAAAGAAGTTGCCACCCTAGGGGAAGGGGGCAGGGCACCTAAGGAGAGGAGAGGGGGAGAGAGGACAAGAACCAAGGCAAGGGGGAGCAACCAAGCAAGAAGGAATGGGGAGAGAAAGAGATTAACCAACAAATCGAGGGTGTTTGTCCCTAGAGAATAACATAGGATGCCACGAGGGGTTGAGAAGCCATCCATCATTACGATTAAGGTTGATGGGGTGGTTATTAATAGAGTATGTATATATATATATATATATTTGTTGTTATATATGTACACTATATATCTGTATGTATGTATGTATGTATGTATATACCTAAATATGTATATAAACTTTCAATATAGATAGTATATACTTATATATCTACATTATATATGTTGCACATATATATATATATATATATGCAATTACACATATATACAAGTATATATTATATATATGTGTTATATATATATATATATATATATATATATATATATATAAGTGCGTATATGCTACAAATATATATAATATATACTTCTATGTATGTAATATGTGTAATTGCATATATATAAGTATAGTATATATATAACACAACATATATATATATATATATATATATATATATATATATAAGTGCGTATATGCTACAAATATATATAATATATACTTCTATGTATGTAATATGTGTAATTGCATATATATAAGTATAATATATATATAACACAACATATATATATATATATATATATATATATATATAGGTATTAGATTTGCACTTATATATATGTAATATATACATTACAAATATATAAGTATATATACATATATATAATAGATACTTTATATATATGCATGCTATGCATTGGCTTCACCTAGATTTAGATCGTATTTCTTTCTTTCTTTCCTTTTTTCTCCCCTTCTATTACCTTATTACTTGCAATTGTGTGGTGCCTTCCTGCTTAGTTCACCGCTGTGCCCCCCGTTCCCCCCCACTTTAGTCTTTAGTTTTTTATCATTTCATGTTAATCATTAACTTTGTTATCTTCCATTTGTGCTTTTATTGGGTATCATTGTTGTTATCATTGGTTTAGTCTCCCCCCTGTTCTAGTCTTTATTTTATTTTTATTTTCTTGCTTTGGGGCATGTGCAATCCCTCTCTTCTTGGTCTCCTTTATTTGGTGAGCCTATGCTAAATCTACAACTTTCATTATTTTACACCTCTTGCTCTCTCATACTGATGATGGGTCATGTGGTGTGATTCGAAATGTTGATAAAAAAAATATTTGCAAATCTAATCTAGAAACTTAGCATAACTATCATGGATTGTGGAAATCTAATCGCATTAATATCTTAAATTTCTCAAAAGCTTTACTCTTCTCTTTAAGAAATGCTACCCACATCATCCTAATGAAATCATCAACAAAAATCATAAATTACCTTTCACCATAGAATCCTTTGGTTCTTGTAGGACCACTCAGAGTATATACTACAACGTCAACTACTTCTCTCCAAAATCTTTTTGAGATATCATTCTCAAATAACATCACTCTTGTTGCTTATGCTACTGAATTACTCCTTCTTTTAGCAATCCCATTCTATTCAAGTGTTCTAGGTGAAGATAACTATCTTTTGATTCCATTCTCTACACAGAACATGTTGAACTCTCTAGAGGTGAAGTCTCCTCCTTTTTCTAATCTCAAACATTGAATCTTGACACATTCTTGAATATCTTAAATTTCTCAAAAGCTGCAAACTTCTCTTTAAGAAATGCTACCCACATCATCCTAGTGAAATCATCAACAAAATCATAAAGTACCTTTCACCATAGAATGCTTTGGTTCTTGCAGGACCACTTAGATCTATGTGAACAATCTCCAATTTCTTTGTAATAGAGAACTTCTTTCTAGGAAAAGATACTTTCCTCTACTTAGCCAAAATACATTCCTTGCAGATAACATTAGTAGGTTTAATAATCTTAGGCATATCTCTCAGTGCAAATGTGTTGGTAACTTTCATAATATTGTCAACATTTATATGCCATAACCAACTATTGTCAACCTTAGCAACCAAACATTTTATTTTAGTAGGATTCAACTGAAATATATTACCTCCAGATCCAGTTCCAGTACCAATCACCTTACTATCTTTTTCTTTGATAATACAAGTCTTCTCTGTGAATTGCAACTGATATCCCTTGTCTACTAACTGTCCAACACTTAACAAATTATGTTTGAAACCATCAACAAAATAAACATCATTAGTGTTATTTTTACCAACTCTAATAATACCTCCACCATGATTTTTGAACTTAACAAGTTTGTTCATATCACCAGTCATGTGATGTGAACATCCCCTATCAATTATCCAATCTAATTTCTTCCCAACTTGGGTAACTAGAGCTCTCTCTTCTCTAGTTTCTATATCAAGATCATCTTCCTTGATAGCCACAAATCCTAATTCATCCTCACTTTCACTCTAATCTCTTTCACCAGATTCTTCGTCCTCATTAGCATATAAAAAATTTCTATCCTTATCTCTTCTAGGCTTAAATCTTCAACTAATTTTTTTCTCTCTATAAAAAATTTAGATGCATAATGACCATATTCATCACAAGTACAACTGTTAACCATATTTTCCTTCCTGCCAAATATTTAAATTCAAATGATAGATCCACCCAACAGTCACCTCCCACCTTTAATATTAAACAATACCACGGAAATATGAAAATAAATGGAATAAAAACCTTATTATATTTTCCATATATTCCTAAGTTTATTTCTCACCCCCACAACTTTCACCCACCATCAGATCTTTCATGATCCATGACCATCACTTGGTTGCTTTGTAGAGGTGCTCCTTTATTTCATGTGATAAAGCGACATCATGTCACATGTATGTGTGGGTCCAAGTTTCTTCGGTGGGTCATCTTTGATTGTACTGACATGTCGGTTGAGTTGGCATATAGAGGGATTTTGGTTGGTCAAAGTATTGACAATTTTACAGTGTGGATCACATGTTTCATCCACTATCATATCGAAGATGATCTATGGTCATCATTATATCGCTATACAGAGATGTAAGAGAGTTATTTCATGTGACATAGCAATGACTTGACACATGTATTTAGTGATGTCATTCTTGCCAGAACTACAGCCGAGCAGTCATTAGAGCATTTTGGCAATTTGTTTAGACTATATACTACAGTACATTTTACTCATCGTTAGATCAAGGATCATCTATGGTTGTCACTATGTCACCTTGCAGAGTTGCAAGGTAGTTATCCATAGTGACATAGTGACAGATTGACATGTGGTAGGTGGATCCTTTCCTTTGCGGGCTTAGGTGGAGAGTAGTAGTTTACAAATCATGGTTAAGTTGCCAGTTTTCATAAGATAGTCATGGTTAGGGTTTTAAAAGGTGGCACAGTTACATTGATTGAATGGTCAAACCTATGAAGACTTTGCGGGGTGGCAGAAAGATAAAAGGCTATTGGTCCATGTGGCTTATCCCAGTTGTACAACTCAGTTGACTTGTTGACTTTTTCTGATTTGTCAAGCCAACTATGGGAAAAGATGGTTTTCTTGCACAATCTGATCTTCTTGATCAATTCCAACTACTTGTGAATGAATGAAAGGCTAGAAACAATGAAGGACATCTCTCCATCATTTGGATTATCCATCTACTTTGTCAAGAATGATTTAATGGCACCATTTCTATCTTCTTAGGGCTCTATTTTTAGCAAAATATTGGATTTTCTCGCACTTGAATGTGTTCCAAGATAAGATTTTCTCTAGATTTGTATGATTGTCCTCTAATCATTTAATAGTGGTAATTGTAAAGTAGCTTCAATTAGAAATATCTCAGTTATTCTTGAGCTATAAAGGCAGATTTTGTAATATTTGTAAGGGTTGATCTTTCTCTAATTCTCCAGTATTGCTTCTATGCATACTACTATAATTTCTCATGCCTCTGAGCCATTGTAATCCTCTGCTAAGTCTCTTTTAGCCATTAACATAATCTATAAGATTTCTTTACCTCTGGTTAATGTTCTTGTCTATATTTTGCATCTGCATGACTGTATCTACTTTTGGCATTTGAATGATATTAAGCGAAGTCTCTTCCTATAACATTCTTTTGTTTTCTGATCTACATGTGGTTGTTGAATTAAGAAAAGTCCAAATTTGTACTTTTGAGGTTAAAACTGGTTGTGCATTTATGGGCAGAGATAAGGTCAAACACTCTATTTTGGTGCATCACCCCTTAGATTAGAGTAAGTATATTTTCTTTCATGCATTCCTTCTCCCTTTTCCTATCTAAGTGTAGTTAGGTGCACCTTGATAATAAAGGAATCTGACCTTCTCCGAAGACTCAACCTCACAGTTCAAGTCCCACAGCTTGGAGGTTGTTTCCATGTTTCACAAGGTTTTCCTTAAGTAAAAACTTTGGAAAAGGGTGCAAAATTTTGTGACAACACCAACATTTAAATATTTTCTTACCAAATTTCTCTCTTCTTACTAGAAAGGCTATTCCTTCTTCAATCTTCTTATCTTCTTTAGATCTACCACTATTGGCAAAGTCTCCTCTTGTGCTTTCACTTCTTGACATATTAGGTTGAATGTTTAGAGCATTGAAAGTTGTCTCTACTCTGGCTAGTTCTCTAGACTATATTAATTTTGCTTCTATAGACTCTAACCTTCCAAGCAATGTTTCCTTTATGAAATCTTGGGTGCAGGGCATTACTATCTGAATCATTTGAGTTGTCTACTTGAATGTGGTGTTAAACTTTTCAAGATCTTCCTCATCTTGTTTAGTTCCACCAAGAGACTAAATACCTACAATAATTTATGATATTCTACCAACATAACTTCTTATAGATTCATCTTCCATCATCTTAGCATCTTGAAATGTGTAAATTCAATTTTGCAATCTCATTCTTTTTGCATGATCATCACCTTCAAAAGTAACTTCCAATGCTTTCCAAATTTCATGAGAAGTTTGAAATGTCTTTACTTGATTGTATTCATTCTCTAGAAGAGTTGATAGTAGGGCTTCTTTGGCTCTCATGTTCCACATGAACATATCTCTTTCTCGCTCACTACATTCCTCTAACTTTGATTCTTTAATAATTGCCTTCTTAGCTTTCATCAAAAGTTGATATCCTGGACCCATGCATAGTAGATGAATCTTCATCTTTTCCTTCCAACTATCATAGTTGGTCCCATCAAATCTTGGACTATCCTTCCTAAACATATTCACCATCGATCTCCCAAACTATTAAGCTTTATCTTCAAGGACCTGATGCTTTGATACCAGTTGTTAGAATATATAGTCCACTGATATAATTAAGAGGGGGGGTGAATCAGTTATAAAACTACCATAAAAATCATTAACTTTAAACAAACTTAACCATGTGAGTAATGTTAACTGAAACCATAACAAGGTACTCATACACAATTAACACTAGATATGTTAACAAGGGAAACCCTTGATCAAAGGGAAAAACTTGGTGGGGATGGTACCCACAAGATAATGTACTAATATAAATATTCCTCGTTAGAGGATAGACCCTATTAGGAGTTTGTTACAACATTTAGTACATAAGTCCCTGTTAGGAGATTCCAACCCTATTAAGAGTTGTGTGAGTTGGACCCACTACCCAAACAAATTCAAGGTTAAGATCAAAGAACCCACTATCCAAAAGATCTTTGTATTATTCCTTACAGAATAATAGAACTAAAATTTACTTCCTTCCTCTATCTCTATCCTATCAACTAGACTTTTGCTCCTTCAAATCTTGTAACAAGATCTCATACTGCAAATCCAATGATCCCTTGGATCACTTATATGCATTTAGCAAGCATTCTGCTCCTTCTCACACTACACACTAATACTTCACATTTGACTTGATCCTCTTCCTTGAGATACATTACAAATAACAAAAAAAACTTTCCTTTATATTGTGTCTTCATAATAATTCCTTGAGTCGACCTTGAGGTTTTCCCAATTAATTAAGATAAGATAATTAATTAATTCATAATTGCAATAGCATTGTTGGCTCGTAGTCTATACAAAACTTCACACGTGTAAAACCACATCTTGCACACATGCTAGACTCATCATACAACTATCCTCTATCATTGTGTGAATGTGTATCTCTTCATTACATTTTAGATGAAAGGTAGTGATAGATCATTAGATTTTGGTTTCTAATGCTCCGTTTCTTCATTGCTTCCAGTGAATCAAGTGTAATTCCATACACCATTGACTTAGACTTAGTCCTCTTAACCACATCATCGAGAAAACCTCAGAAACATATCCTCCATTGTGCATCATCTAAAACTTCCTCAGCTTTTATGCATCATAAGATTATTGACTGCTATTATTCCAATCTTTATAGAATTACTACTATGTTGACATCAATGAAAAATGCAACATATCAATACTCTTGAATGCTTAGGATACTTTCCCAATGTAGTATCATCAATATTCATGCTATAATGTGCTAGTACCATCATCATGATCATCTTAATCAGTTGTGCCAATACCATCTTCTTCAATCATATCCTCTGGCACATTATCATCTTCTTCCATGTGAGTGTTATCCTCAACTTGGATATCCACACCTCCATGTTCCTCTAGTTGGAAATCCACATTCACTAATCAATGAAAATTGTGCCCCCCTTCAATGTGACCATGTTTCCTACAATGACTCTAGGCTATTGTGATTAGAATTATTTGATTCTTTAAGCTATTACACTTTTTGCAAGGACAATTACATTTATCAACTTTTCTTCGGAACGGAGACCACAATCTAGCAATTCTCTTGTTATTTTGTTCTAGGTTCATATTGACAAGCATGGCCTTTCTTCATAGCAAAATATATCTGTAGTAATATTGGACATGTTTTACTTAATGTTTATCTCTACACATATGGTTTTGAAAGAAAAATTTGGTGTAATTAATGTGTATATCTACAAAAATATTGGACATGTTTTACTTAATGTTTATATCTGCACATATGGTTTTGAAAGAAAAATTTGGTCTAATTAATGTGTATAACTACAAAAATATTGGACATGTTGTACTTAATGTTTATATCTACGCATACGATTTTGAAAAAAGTTTGGTCACGTCACTCAAATTCACCCATATTATAATCAATGAAAAGTTGTCCTCTTACAATGCTTTTTTTTAATTGTACAATATACAATGCTTATTATACAACATTTAATCAACAAGCTCATCACCTTGGTATTAAATTGTTCATCTACAATAAGTTTACAGTCAACATGGTACAAGAGATCTCATTACAACATATTGGACTTCTACGAATCACTGTACCCACAAGGAGTACTTGAGCTCACTCGAGGAGAACATGTTAGCTCAACTTTATAATCAAAGTGCTTTATCTCTTGGATCCTCAAGTACTACTACAGAATCTTAATTTTTTGATTCTTACTCTCATTCACATCTATGATAAATTCTCATGGATAGTTATTGAAACTATACCTCTCTATGTTGAAATCAAATTTTAAAGATTCACCAATGTTGCTTCTCACTAAATCCTACATTCATATCACTCTAAACTTTTCTTTAGGGTGAAAATGTGTATCTTGTATTGGTCAAAGAATGTTTGTGGGTTCTTGTCACTTGAAATGTACATGGTTTGGTATGGACCTTGTTTCCCTATGGAAGTTTGTGATCTTGTGAAAATTGGCATGATGTATGCAAAATGCACTTTGTTTTTGTTTTTTTGGATTTTTTAAATATTAGTATGAAAAAATGTACACTAAGGGTATGTATGAATTTTTTTTTTTGGGATTTTTGAAATTTTGGATTATGAAATTTTGACATCAACAGCAGAATCCAGGCAAAATTTGACAGACTTTAGACTTCTTTTTAAAGTTCCTTTTTAGACTATTTTGATCAACTAAACCCTCCAACCCTAAAATAGACAACTAAAAAACAATGAGTTATCCCAGGACTATCAGTGATGTACTCTTCATTACAACATATTGCAATCTCAATTTGTGGATGATCATTGGAGGGAGGTCAAAATCTTAGGGAAACTGAAATATGATTGAATATAAACAATTTTATTTCAATGTTTCATGGGAAGGATAAATAGAGTTAAATATGTAACTTGTTTGAACTAAAAGACTTGCTTATTTCTAGGTTTTATTGTCTTAAGACTTGCAAGAAATGAAGGAAACCAACTTCCACTTGGAGGCAATCTATGCTTAATCTATTCTAGCACATGAATGAAGTTCCCATCCTTGTTCATGACACTCAAGTGACTTCATTTTTTCCAAGAACTTCTCATTGATAAGTAAACTAAAAATAATCTCAATGCCCACTCTCTAGCATTCTATAATCACAAATAAATCACTTTCTATTCTTTCAATTTTGAGTTGCATACCTCTTACATAGTTTTAGGTGTTTTGGGAGCCTCTTCAAACAATCCTTGAGACTCAATAGTCTCCTTGCACACAAGTGTATGTTTAAAGTCTACTGCACCAAAACTATATGTCCTAACTGCTACTCCACAAGCAACAATCTACAGAAAGAAGAGATCAATCTCATTCATTATTGAACACAAATCATAAGCCCAAAAATATATAGGTGTATTTAAAGAGCACAAGAAAATTATATTTTTTGAAATCCTCTTGCCATTAAACATAGATGAAATATTTTTGAACTTTGAACTTTGCGTACATTGCAAGAAAATGTCTTCAAATGCCTCCTTCTCAAACAACAACACTGTCATCCAAGGGGCAATACACTATTGAAGCAAAGCAACGGGGGTTACCTAAAATTATATGGGGTACTACTAGTGCATCTTGTGGTAAAAAATTTGTGCATTGAAAACCCATCTCTCACTATCCCAGTGCTATTTGGCTCGCCTTTGCTCTCGACTTAAAAATTCTTGCTAGGCACAATCATTCAGAGTGTCATTCACTTATGTTCAAAATCTGCAACTGATAACCTACGTTCGAAATGGCATGGGGTCAATGACTAACCAGAGAAATAAGTTCGATACCTCCTCCCATGGTCATGACTGATTAACTCATAGTGAAAATCAAACCTCTCATGTACTTTTCTCTCTTTTTCAAAAAAATGTTATAATCCATTTTGGTTGAAATTTTGACTAGACAAACTCATGTTGCTCAAATTTTTGACTAACTCAAGATCTTAACCAAAAAGAAAAGTGAACATTAAATGGAAAATGGCATAAGGTTGAAAATTACCACCAAATCTACGAGTGCCTCAACACTCTACTCCTTCATTTCCTAAACAAGATTGGCATGTGCCAATCCATTGTTATCATCAAAAATTCAATTCAAGATTTCACTACACCTTGCCAAGCCTACTTGTTGTTCTTGTAATTAAATATTCACTAATTACACTTACTTAATCTTGCTTAGGACAATACATTGCATAGTAGTTTGTGATTGAGATACTTGGGAGTTTGCACCTCAATTAAACACATGGTGTAGGAGAATTCTACTCTAGGTGGTCATTGTTGTTATCTCATTCCACCTTTAGTGTACTTATCACATTATCATCCTCATCATCTCACATACTTCATTGCATAATGGAGGATGGTCCACCTTTGGTGGACATGTGATTCCACCTTGTGTGGGTGATAAGTTATCTTCTTCTTATCATTGTCTTCTATTGCCTCTCCTATATAAGGAGGCCTATTATGTACATTTAAAATCAAGTCCATTATCAATAATAGAATTATTGCATATTCATGCAATTGTCTTGCCAATCTCTTGTGGAAGTTATCTTGGTCTTTCATTTGATCCTGGGGGTGTTGTAGAGTCACCTAAAACTCTAACACTTGCCTAGGGCAACTTGAAAAATTAACTCCTTGACTTGCACGAACCCCAAAAATATCATTTACACTATTTACAAGTGCTATTTTTGATTTCCAAGAACCATGGTGTTTTGACCAAGGAAGTTCAAGCCATAGCCATTTTAATGCTAGCAACTCAAAATTGTATAGCAAGAACACAAACTAATTAATTTTCCAAACCTTGTAAAATGAATGCTTTGAACCAAAAAAACTATGCATAGATTCAACATAATTATGCACAGATTCAAAAAATGGTACAAAGACACTACTCCATCAGAAAAAGTAAACTAATCAATACAAAATCTTAGTCAAATCCTTCAAACAATGTTTCTTGTCACACAAAACTCTCCTACAGAATGTGTTGTCAGTACAATTGAGTATCCAACCCTTGGAAATTAGTTGGAAAGTGTTTAATTAGGTTACCTCCTCCATCTTGGCCCTTGGTTTGATTCATGACTACCCATGTAGTTCATTTCTCAAAACTGTGCAAAAAGTTGCTATGCAATTTTGAAAAAAATGCAAAGTTGTCAATGAAACTTTTTGACAACTTTTGCAATTTTGCACATTGAGCCTTAAAAATTGACCAATTTGTTATTAAACCTTGAAAGATTTTCCTACAAAATGTAAGTGTCACTTTTTAACACATCTTGCCCCTTTTAGGCCTTTTTCCACATTTTTCCTTATTGAGCAATTCTAAGCAACTTTTGCCTATTAGGACCTAATAGACAAAATTTGACTCACATTCAAAATCCTAGCTAGTCAAACTTCCTAAACTCACCTTGGGACTTTATTCCTAGTCCATATTTCTTTAATGGTTGGTTAGACCATTTACAAACCAAAAATTCATTAGGGTTTCACCTTTACCCCTAGGTGCTCTTGCATAAGAGTGTCTCTTTCTTTTGTAAATGCATTGTTCAAGAGCTTCTTCTAGGTTCTTCTATAACTAATCCATATCCATAGAGATCTCACTCAAGCTATTAGGCCTCTTCTAAGTAACTCTGATCTTATACCAATTGTTAGAAATAAGAAATACCATGAGAGGGTGAAATAATATTTCACAAACTTTTGTCCACCTATGGATATCATTAACAATCTTATAACTTTCATAAATGAATAAACTAATTAAGATGAACAGTAAGCACAACCATAAAGCAATAAAATACATAACATAATTTCTTGTTAACTAGAAAAACCCTGCCCAAGGGAAAACCACAATGGAGATGGTACCCATAAAATGATTCACTAATCAAAAGTATCTTGTAAAAAATATTGATCGTTTTAGGAGTCTATTACATCCACATAGTGTCTTGGTCCTTATTAGAGGACTAGGCCTTGTTAGAAGTCTCAACCCTATTAGGAGTTCTTGATATAATTACAAAATGTATTCAAGTTGATCCCACTACCCAAACATGCAATATATAATTATATACATTAAACAAAAGAGTATATACAAAACCCTCTTTATAACTGTTGATATCTTCAATGTCTGATATAATCTTTGTGGCTCGTTGTATCAACTTCACATATTCTACTTTTACTATTTTACCATAAAATTTCACATTACAGAATAACTCCATACTTATCACAATAACCAAACTTTACTTTGCATTCAAAAAACTTTCAATTATACCTTGTTAATTTATTTTGTCAGCCTTCATGCCTTCATACATGTCTTAAAACATAAAATTATACTTTTCCCGCTTAGGGTTAACATCTAGGATGTTGTCCCTAATTAGTTAAGAAATAATTTTGGTAAACAAAATAATTCTTTAACATAAAATACTTGATTCCTTGTCTTTGTCATGTTCAGTCGGCTCATTACTATAACTAGAAAAAGTACAATAACAATGCTTATACTGCCTTGCGCTCTTAGGTACAGTATGTTGACATATTGTACTATCACTAGGTAATTTTGCACATGCCATTGATGGCTCTATGAACTATGTTAATCAAAATTCCAACTACACTAACAAATAAACTACATGATACTTATACAAATTTCTAAGTCAAACTACCAAAACTTCATCTCCATACTTTACTCATTTTAACACTGATTATATGTTGCCATAAATGAAAACTTCAACTTATCTACCTAGCCAAATTTCCAACATGTATACCTTATGTCTATGGTCATAACCTTTGATGTAATGATTTAAGTTATAGTTGTTTTAGTGGAGAATAGCTACAAGACAGTGGTATAAAGACCTAGTTGGTGAAATTTGGGAATAACTCATTAACGAGCTGAACTTAGGTTTACAAGCATTGTAAGAATTTGTCTTACACAAAGAATGAAAATGCCAAGATCTAGAATCTTGATTGATAAAACATGAGAGACAAAATTATATGATCCTCAAATGACTTGATTTGTTGATGATAAAAATACTAATGGGTAATGGATGCCCAAATCAGGTAATAAGATACAATATATCTAGATGTGGCTAAAAATATAGGCAATGCAAGCTAGGAGCAATGCAAGTGATAAGCATAACAACTAAGAACATGTCCACAAAAGGTGGATTATCCACTTATTCTCTTGTATATGGGGATTCTTTATTGTATAGGCATGGTGTATTTCATAATGGAGGGGTCTTGATTAATCTATCCTTACATGCATCTTGCTTTCCTTTTCATCTCTCTTTTTGAGGGAGGATTTTTCCAATGAGATTTTCTCTCTTTCTCCATTTTATGAGATATTGCATTACATATCTTTTGCAATAGCATATTGTACATGGGTACATAATATGGCCTAGTAGTCAAGATCCATCATGCATAGTCATCTAGCTTTTGTAAGCTTAAGTACATTCCCCTAGTTTACACTTTGGGGTGTTGGTATAGTTAAAGATTACTAATCATAGTTAATTTAACTTTAGATAATGCATTTTCATATTAGTTTTCATGTAGACACATTAAATTTTGCACTTTATTTGAGCATATGTTGTCTCACACCTCTCTTTGTGTGATATACCTTTGTGTTCTTAGGTATCTCCCTATTGGTGAATAGATTGTCCTTTCAACTATTTAGCAAATTCACTCTATGCCCAAGTTAAAGAAATTACAAAATGTCCACAACAGTTGAGAAAATATCATGTTATTCAAATTTCTCTCTGAATTTTAAAGGTATAGCTCCCTTATGAAATTTGCAATGAATTCAAAATTATCTTTGCACTTTTACCAGAAAGCGTGTAAGGATCTCTCAATTACTCTTCCATAGTGAGGTAAGAATCAATACAACCAACAAAAATAAACATTCATCAAACCATACTTCCATAGAATATCTACTTCAAAGGAATGAATAACACCATAAACTAATATCAATCATTCAAACACCTTAATTGAAATGAACTTACAGTAAGAACAACGATCAAATATCTCGAACCAATAAACCAAAGTTCACAAAGTAACGATGATCTAACACTTCAAACACCAATTTTCCAAGCTGAATTCAAGATTATATATATGTGTGTGTGTGTGTGTGTTAAACCTTCCTCATGCACACAGTCATTCAAAAAGCAAAACATCCATATACTATCTTTTGATTGTTGTATAAAATATCTACTTGTCTATTTCTAAACTTAATCAGTTCAATGCCCTAGCATTTATAGTTCCATTACAGAATCTGAAAGGCCTCCATCAAAACCTAGCAATTTTGATTAAAACAAGAAATAGTTATGAACAGGCAAGTAGTTATAAAATAGGCGTCAAAATGTAACTAAAATAACTATCTTGTTCAAGTCTCACTGTCAGCCTTCTCTTCCTCGCCCACGGTTTGATGCACCAACTTCTAGCTCCTGAAAGTGTTCATGAATTCCTGCATTACATGAGAATGTGAATTTTTTAGACTCAACAACCTAGCACTACATGCGTCCTTCTACCATTTGAACTCCTTTATCTTCAAGCTCTGACACGAAATGGGGTCCTTGTTGAGACGTAACATCGACTCAATGTTTGCCAACACAGTGAAGTCATTAGCATTGGGAAATTCATTATCCCTAATCTACTCAATAGATTCATTGAAGCTCTTAGTTAGTGTCTCAAAATCCATATTCCCATCGTTGAACTGTAGGATTCCTGTTGGATTTACTACTTTCATATCTTTAAGGAGTTCTTCGTGCATTCCAGTGACTTTGTTCTCAATGCTTTGCACTTCTTTAATGGCCTCCTTGTAAACTGACTCCTTCCAACTCATGTTGTTTTTCATGATAAAAAACATGCAAGGATACACATTTTTCATAGGATTCTCATTCAAAAACTTGAGCACCCCAAACCTCTCAACCTTAGTTACTTGAAAAATAATTTCTTGACACCGGCTTTGCTTTGCTTCCCACCTGGGGATCAAAGTTTGAATCTCTCCCAATAGTGATTCCCGTTTGGCATATACATTTATGAATTCCAAAATAAACTTATTATCTTCTTTAATGACGACTTCCACCCAATCCTTCATGGCATCTTCTAACAACTTTCCTCTTTGCATTTGCTTCATCAGCTGTTGACTTCCAGCAGAATTTAGGTCAAAAGCTTGGGGAGCTTGAACAATTGGCAATGCACCAAGATTCATCAAGGAATCAATATACACGGCCATAGTTATCACCATGCCCTTAAGTTCCTTTTTCTCTTTGCTATCCTTCTCAGATTGAGTTAACATGTGGTTAGTAGAGAATTCAAAAAAGTGATTACCAGTGTTTCTATTAATGGTCCCCAATTCAACCAAGGTAACTTTGAAACCTTCATCATCAATATCTTCAGACTCTATTTTCTACTTGTATGTGGCTATTTCAGCTGTTATCTTCCCTATCATTAGGTCCTTGATCAAGTGGGCATCCATCTTCAACTTCTTAACCTTGGAACCCCATGTAACATATTTAGTTACAATGTCCTTCATAGGTGATGTAACCGGTTGCAGACTTCTTTTCTTTTTGATTGTGTTGGATAAACAAGCAGGGATAGCAAGGCCTATAGAAATTGCCTGGGGATCTCTAGTGGGAGTCATAAAATTTGGTTGATCCACCTCAGGAACCTTAATGAATTGTACATTTCCATCAACACCATTTGAGAAATTGAGACCATCAGTTGAATCATGCCCCTAAGTTGACATCTTCTCTGTTGAACATTGTGTTGCTTAAGGGCCTCAAATTTAGCCTGAGACCTGGTCCTAGAAGCCATGTTTTGTGTATGAATGGGCGTTCTCCTCTGTTTACCTTGAACCAAATCACTACCTACAATAGGAGAGGAAAGTGGGATGTTAGAAGATGATGGTTTAGAAAAAGAAACCACCCCTGAAGAGGGTTCATTGACATCTTTCTTGTTTTGATTCTTTAGCCAATCGTCAGTGTAAGTAAATATAAATCTAGCTCTTAGATTTATATCCTCTTCCTCATCCTAGTTCCAATCTACTACCAGTGACTTCAATTCATGAGATTCTTCCTAGCCTGGTTCAATCATATCAGAACCATCCTTAATCACCCCCTCTGTTTTGAACTTCAACCTCAGGGAACCAATTTGCTATTATGTTAACCTTGAATGATCTCTCCTCAAAACCTTCTCTTTATCTTTACAATCTTGCTTATTGTGGAGTTGCCAATGAGTGGCCTAAAAGCCTAAGAATTTGAATTGCATATCACTTACTATCAAAATTTCTTCTACTATGATATGAACCAAAATTGAATCCAAGTAAATTGCTTCCAATAATAGAAGTGTTAGTCATACTATTATAGACCAGAGAGCCCAACTTAATCGGGAAGGTTGTCGCCCAATCTTCCTATGGTAAATTATCCTTAACAATAGAGAATAGTTTCCTACAAATCTCAGCTAAAACAAAGCAATCCAAAGCATATCGCGAAAGTTTTATAGGTTCCTCTTCATATTTTCCTATTCTCAAGTAAGTGAACCTTAGAAACTATATAAAATAACTTCTGTATTGTTGAACCAACCTTTGAGCTTCGGGAGACAACCTAGGCATTGGTGTTTTCTTCAAAGTTGTATGCACATTTTCAATTAACACATCATGAACCTTCCTAAAGTTCTGCAGTGCTTTATCTTTTTGCAGTAGAGGGCAATATTGGTACACTATTATTTCTTCACTCTAGACTCTGTGAGGAAGAGGGTTAAGGTCACTAACACAGGCAATATAATAAGTCAAGTAGGAAGCCATATAGAAATTTTCTCTAGACTCTTTGGCATGCTTAAGCTACGTCCTTAGTGAACTAGCGATAATCTTCGCCCAATCCATCCATTGTTCTCCTTTCAAAATAATTTCTATATATCTATACATCCATTCCTTAAAGAGGAGAACATCAGTATAACCTTTGACCCTATGTAATAACACCACAAGGTCATGAATATGAGGTTTAAGGTGATCTTTAGTGATAACTTTGGGTAGCCTATAACCTCTGCTGTACATGGTCTCAGTCCATTTCCTAGCTAGGGTATTACAAAATTGGTTTGGAGTTTCTTGATATTTAGCCTGGACTTGAACAGGGGAGAATGCAACAAAAGTGCCCTCTGGCAGACGCAATACAAAAGCAATAGTGTCTCTAAAAATTGAGATCACTGTTTCACCATCTTTGCTTACAATACATTTTCTCCTAACATCATAGTGGTCAATACACATTTGGAGCAACTCAGGACTCAAAAGAGATGGGAGAAAAATCACAACTTCAAGTAGTCCACTAGTTAGAACCTCCATGCACCCTTTTGATTTATCAGCATACTCAAGGAAATTTGCTTGCAAATTCTCTACCTTAACACCCTCTAAATTTGTATCACTTATGACAGGCTTTCTACATTCCAGACTTGAAACTGTAATCACCTAAAAATGGTCAGCTAGACTATTAGCCCCTTTTTCAACATTTTGGCTAAATTAATTTAATCATTTACCTAGACCAAATTGCTAATAATCAATTTATTTGATTATAACCTATAGTTTGACTATGCTATCCTAAGTTCATTATTTGATTAAAAGAACATGTCCCCTTTTAATTAAATAAAAGACCCCATTCTTCTAACCCACTTAAAGTGCGCACATAAAGTCCTTTTTCTATTTTGCAATTAAAAGAAAAGGCTTTGTGACTTTTGTCTTATATGACAAGTCAACTTATATTCTATTGGTTGACTTGTGTGTGCACATGGATCACTCCTCTTTTCAAATTCTACCATTGATCATCCACCATCTTCATCCTGATGTCTACCGTCCATACGACTTTAAAAGGGAGAGAGCTTTCCCCCTCAAAGGATCCATCTTTTGAGTATTGTTATGCTGCAGGTTTTCTAATAGGTTTCTTTGGAGCTTTGTGGAGAACTTCTATTTTTTGTCTACATTCTCTCATACCATAGCATTTTAGCTTAGATTCATGTTGCATGGTAGTTATAGCTTCTATTTTGCAATAATCTATTTCACATAGCTTAATATTTGGATTGTAACACTCTCATCCATGCTTAGGATAGCTGCACTTTTCATATTCATTCTAGCTTAATCTTTATTTGCATTGCATCCTTGAGGAACTCCTTGGGACATTTGCATTCTTGCATCTTGTCTTTGGAACCTCCTATTGCATGGTTTACTAGCAAGAAGAGTATCTCGAAGGCTCATCTGAGAGCCTTCTTATTCTTGAATTATACTCTCTTGCACTCCATGGATAGGGAGCTTTAAGCCAGCATCCAAACATTTCAAACTCATGGAATCGTTTGGATAGAAAGGTTTAGAGTGGGACACTTTTGAGTTTACATTTTTGGCGCCCATCGTGGGGCTTGAATCAAGTTTCTAGCTCAATTTGCTTTTATTTGTCATATCTGGCTTTTTACAGCAACATATTGAATCTAATCAAGTGCTTTTGTAGAATTATCACTTTGGTTTTAAGGCCAACCCATAAGTAGATTGGTTTGAAGGCCAAAAATCTAGTTGGTTTAAATAAACCGCTTGGAGTTTGGTTCTCAAATTCTTTTTGCAATTTGGGTATGTGCCCAACATGTCTTAGTCTGATTTTCAGAGCATTTTGACGTGATTTGCCAAAGTTATGTTTTTTTCTTTATTTTTCATAAAAAGTCATTTTTGATTGCAAATCAGTGTATTTTTCGAAAAAACTTACATTTTCAATTTTTTTTTTTTTGAATTCTAAGGGGGGGTACTTTCTTTGTGTTTTGACGTTTGAGGTTGTATTAGGGATCAAAAACCCGCTTTGATAAATCTGGCCTGTTTTGACAAAATGGGTCTCTAGGGCACAAATGAAAAGATTTTTTTGAATTTCTTGCATTTTTGGAAAGCTCTCTGGTTTATAGTTGTAGACACCTAAATCCTTTAGAAGATAAAGTATTTTTATTTTCTGAAAAAATTCCTGATGACATCATCATTTATTAATTAATTAATTATTTAATTAAATAATTTATTTTTATGCCATTAAATCCCTTTATCTTAATTAAAAATATTTAATTAAGGAATCCCTACCAAAAATGTTTAAATCTTATTTAAACATTATTTCCTTATTTATTAATTATTTAATTAATAAATTGACAAAAAAACCCAAAATAAATAAAAAATTTATTTTTTGCCCAAAACTTGGCCAATTTCCTAAAGACCACTAACCTCTTCCAAAATCTTCTAATCCTTCTTTAATTTTGATTAAAGGCTAATCTCATCATTTCCTACCCCTAATCCCAATTCAAAATATTTAATTAAGATTAAATATTAATCCTCATGTTTATTAAAAAGGTTTTAATAAATATCTCCTCAACCCAAACCCTTGAAATAAATAAAACTTTATTTATTTCCTAAAAATCTAATTTATCCTCATCCTAAGAAGTTCTAGACTCTTCTAGAAAGTCTTCATCCTCATCCTAGGAAGTTCTAGACTATTCTAGAAAGTCTTTATCCTCATCCAAAGTCTAGACTCTTCTAGAAGATGTCTTTAAACCTAATCCTAATCCCCTCCTAACCTTGTCACATTCCCTAAACATGGGTTAAGACTTACTAACCCAAGCCAAAGTTAACAAATATCTCCTCCTTCACCCACCCTCATTAAATGCCATCAACTTTCCTATCCCTAAGCTAATCCTAAACCATCCTAATCCATCCTCTAATCATTTGCACAATCCTAAGCAAGCTTAAAACCTTCCTAATCAAGCCCAATTCAAAATTCCTCTCATCTCCCTCAAGATATCTCAACCATAAAACTTTATGAAGCCCACTAGGCCATAAATGACTCTTCCAAGCCCTTTCATTGCCTTTACAAGCCATTATGAGGGTCTTTATGAAGATTTTATCCTTTGAGCCTCCTTTGTTGACTCATCATTCCCCTTTCCTCCATCCTCTCACCTTGTGACATGTGTCACTCCTTGATTGGCTGTAAGGAAGCACAATCCATGTGCTCTCCTCTCATGCAATCTGAGCCTTCCATAAGCTCTTTCCCATCCTCGCATCCTAGCCCTTGATCCCTCAAGCCCTTTGCCTATTTAATGAATCCTCTCCCAAGCCATTTTAACACAATCCATGAAGTAAAGTCATAATGCCATTTTAAGAAGCCATTTAACATCAAAACCATACACTCACAACCAAATTCCAACTCCATTTGAAGCCCTTTTTGAAGCATAAGCTTGAGCATACATCCTATCTATTTAGACAAAGCCACTCAACAAGAGAGCTTCTCATTGAGAGAGCCCATTAATGGCTCATATTTTCAATTGAGAGCTCATCTTAGTCTATCTTGAAGTTTATGAATTTTGTTTAGTTTGTAGAAGCTTTATTTAAATTTGGTTTCTATTAGCATACTAACATTGCTCATATACAATAGTAGGGGTCTTTTCTTTTCATTTCTGTTTTTGGATCTAAAATCATAGCAAAAAAGTCTAATCTTGTTGACTAGGTCAAAAGAAAAGAGTAAAAATGAGAGCATTTGTGATTAGTTTGCACTTTCTTTGCATACACTTGATTGGAAGATAACTTGGATATTTGACGCAACTAACCACTTTTTATTGCATTTTTTAATGTTATTTCACACTAACTTGTGGTGCTAACAAGTTGTGATTGCAAGTTGCCATCCTTGTGAAAAAAATTGAAACATTGCATAAAAAGAATGCATGTCAAATCTTCAAATGCACAAGGGCTACTAATGATTGTTTGCAGAGCTGCCCAACGCATAAAAACCCAATTTTTCTTGTTCTTTACTTTTACATGTGTGGCATATACTAGTTGTTTGTTTTTAGGCACATTAAAACTTACAATTGGGATCTTTTGGTGATAGGAGAGTATGCTCTTCACCCTTGTGGTGAATCAAAAATCTTGACTTACCATTTGGTTTCAAGAGTAAGAGGCAATTGAATCTTCTTGGTGTGTTTGGGAGAAAATGATTGGAATAGGAGAGTATGCTCTTCACCCTTGTGGTGAATCAGAAATATTGACTTCCAAAAGTTGATCCACTCTTTGTGTAGTTTAGAATCCTTTAGAGGGCCTACTCTCGGACAACCTGAGAGGAACACCCCAAGTGGGGACAAGCATATTACCTGGCTCTTCCAACCCACTATAAACTCAAGGCTATCAAGGACACAAAATTTTGATAGACGTAGTGTTTGTCTTCGCCTAGTGTGATCGCTTATGGGATTTCAACCATAAGGAGATCACTAGGCAAGAATGCTTAAGGTACTCTTGTGGTCGCGAGATCAGTTACTCATCGCAAGGTGAGGTGTCCCGTAATTGGGAGCAAGAGGAACACTATGAATGGAAGTCCTATCTAAACACCCTAAGTTAGTAACTACCCTTTTTAGCCGCTCAACTTCTTGGTGCAAGGATCAATCCTAGTGGACTACCCAGATCACCCCAAGATTTTACACTCACCATGTGTGTTCTCTTGGTTGTGTTTATGGCACTTCCATGACAAAGCCAATATCTCTTGTGGGCAACCACTTGGTGTGAGGTGAAGGAGCATCAAGCGTGGGCCAAGTTGTTGAGTAATGAACTATGACTTTAAGGTAGATTGCTTGGCTACTATTTTCAATGTGTTGACCTGTGTTAATGTTCTTACAACATAAACATTTTGGTAAAATTGCTAGGAAGGTTGTTCTGATATCAAAAATGTGTGTTGACAAGGTTGTTTATACCTTTGCTCAATTATTTTAAGACATGTTGAAACACCTACTGTTTGTAAACCTTGCTGATAACCGATACAAATTGAAAAAAAAAAAAAAAATTGTCTGACTTGAAAAACCATATGATTGATGAATCAAAACAAACACTTTAAGTCAAAAATTGGTCTTTTTTGCACAAAACTAGCACTCTGTCACTTGCTTCTTGAGAAAGTATCACTTGAGATTATTTCTTTTTGCCAAAATAGTGTTTGCAGTCAAATTTTTTTGGTCTAAGGTATGTCATGTTAGTCTCCCTTTATTCTAGTTGCATATCAGTATGTTAGGAATTTGTCCTAAGTCGAAAAGATGGGTTTAGTCTGTCGAATGTAAGTCTTGAAATATCCTTGATGAATCACTTATCAAAATCTTGTTATTATTCTATTCTAGCTATTCACTATTGAGCTTCTTGCTCACTCCCTCGGCTCGAGTCACCAGTGTTGTAAGCTCTTGAGCACTATTTGACAAGCCATCTATTACACTTTGACAAGTGACTAGTCCTGGTTGTAAAAGCTTCAAATTCGACATACTTCTCTTGTCCTATTAAACAAAGATGAATCTTTACATGCCGGTCACAACTAGATATCAATTTGGTAACAGTGACCATACACCTTTCATTTTCAAGCAATTGGAAACACCACCCAAACGTCCTTGCAAGCAACCGTGTGATAAGAATCTTGAATTTGCTCAAACACAAATGGCCAACGTTCAGCACAACCCACTTTATAGTTTTGAAAATCCATTTGGTACACCCTCTGAGACACCCAAGGATACGAGTGGTATAGTCATTATGGTGCACCCTGATGAAATTAAATGTCCCTTAGAAGAACAAGCACATGAAACCCAAAAGACTTTGGAGGCTATATACGCTATGGAAAGAGAAAACCAACAAGCCGGCATTGACAATCATGCATGCTATGAAGGACATAAAGGAACTTGTCCTCAAAATCCTTTTGAGAATAATGATGGCAATCACATGCCACCAAGGACTCCTAGAGCTACCACTGGTGCATGTACTCCACCACCTAAACCATCCCATCATGATAGTGATGAAGAAGTAACTAGAGAAGACGTGATCAAATTCAACAAGATGGCTTCACCCAAAAACTAATGCTTAGAGCTTTAGAGGAAAATGGAGACCAATACTTTCGATACACGATAGCTAGGGGATGGAAACTCCCTCAAGGTTTTGATGTTGAGCATATAATTCCAAAACAAGAGCCCACTGAGGCTGAAATCTTAAGGGAAGAAATATAGGAACTAAGGAAACAATTTGCACAACTACAAACTTCAAAAGAGCCACCTAAAACATCATTTGTTGAATCAATTTGTGCTCTTCCATTTGATAGGAGTCTATACATGCTACCATTTCCTAAGGATATAGAGGTTCCTAAGTATGAAAAATACGATGGAAATGGTGACCCTCACGACCATGTGAGACATTTCTATGCTATTAGCATGGACTTTATGCATGAAGACACCTTTCTTATGTGTTTGTTTCCTAGAGGTCTAAGAAGACAAGCTATGGAATGGTTCACAAAACTGAGTCCTCCTCTTAAAAAATTTGACGAACTTGCACAACCCTTCATCCAGCAATATTCATACAAAATTCAAAATCCTGTGATAGTGTTGGACTTGTGCAACATCAAACAAAAATTGGGAGAACCTTTTGCAACATATCTTCAATGATGGAGATCTTTATATTCTCAGTATCCTTGGCAAGTTCTTGAGGCTGAAAAAATTGACATTTTTGTAAATACGCTTGTACTCGAGCTATACTTTGATCTAAGAAAACAATTATTCACATCCTTCAATGACATGGTCAAGAGTGCATATCATATTGAGGATTTTTGCTATTAGAAAGGGTGATATTGTTATAAACAAAGACAAGAATAACAATGGAAATGGTAAAGATAAAGGCAAACCTTGGAATAAGAACAAGTATGTTGTCAATGATGGAGTAGTGGACACTCCTAAGACTAAGGAGCCTGCATTTAATCTTTCCAATGCCATCTATGCAATGAAACAACAGGAAGGTTCAAAACCACAAACCTTTGATAACGACTCTAAATTTGCAAAGAAGCAACATATTTACACACCTATGGTCGAACCTTGTGAAGTGGTTTTAAAAACTTTAATTGCAAAAAAGTTGGTTACCTTGCCAGAAAAATCATGTCCTTATGATCCACCCATTAGATCACCATGGTGGAGAGAAGATCATACTTGCAACTATCATTGAAGTAAAGGGCATAACACAAAAAATTGCTTCAAGCTCAAAGACGTAATTCAAGACCTCATTGAAGCTGGAAATGTTGTCACAGATGGCCTTGTGAAGAATGTTGATCATAAGGCCTTTAAACAACCCCTACCTGAGTATGAAAAGGGTGAGACCTCAAGGATAGCTGCCAAAAAGAATCATGACGCCAAAATCAGTTATGCTTACGCTGACATTGATAATGTTATAGGCATGCTTGAGCCCGTTGAATACATATGTATGGCAAGCTCCAACAATGAAAACTGGACAAATTATGACGCTGAAGATGAACAACCAAAAGTGGTCTTAAGGACATGATCCACTCCTCAAAACCATACTGATACTAGACCCAAGGTGGTACTCCGAGTGGCTGAGTCTTTGTCTTCTCAGAGTGAACCACTTAACACTGTTACTAGGGGGCAATCTAAGGTTGTCCTAAAAGTTTCTCATGACCCTAAAAATGCTTCATCATCTAAGCAATTGATTACTTCCAAGATCTCCAACTATGATCTTGTTAGCCAACTACAACGCAGACAAGCACAAATCTCCATTTTTGAATTGCTAGAGTTATCTCCTTTGCACAAGGATATCCTTGAGAAAGCTTTATGCTCTACCAACATAGATATTGATGTAGAACAATTCCAAGCTATGGTGAACCACATCTCCTCACCTCACTATCTCACCTTTTCTGAAGAAGATGACTGAGCTCTCAGTCATCCCCATAACCTTGCTCTCCATGTCAAAGTTCAAATCTTTCGTACCCATGTCTGCCGAGTCCTAATAGACAATGGTGCAGGGTTAAATATTATCTCATTCAATGTGATACAATAGTTGGGCATGTCAGAATTTTCCATTGATCCTAGGTGAAAGATCACCATAAAAGCATATGATGAGGTTGAACGCCCTTCTAAGGGTTTAATTGTGCTACCAATTCAAGTTGGTCCAGTGGAAAAAGATGTTGTCTTCCAGGTTCTAGATATACCTCTCGCATATAACTTCTTGTTGGGACAACCATGGATTCACGACATGCAAGCAATACCCTCTACGTACCATCAGTGCATCAAGTTCCCATTCAATGGTACTAAGATAGTTGTCCCCGGTGACAACTCAATGTCCATCAACACATTGTCCACTGTTGAAACGTTGGTCCCACACAATCGTTCTTCTCATGAGCTAGCACCATCTTTCACAGAGTGTGAATAAAAACTAAAAATGATGAGTCTTGGTATGGGTGAGTACACTTTGGACTCTATTGCTACCTTACTAGTTTCCCCTCAGTTATATGGAAAACCAACTACCACAAAGAAGCCTTCTGCTTTTGCTATGACACTTTTTGGCACTTTTGTGCAATCATCAATACCTCTAGAAGCAGAAAAGGAAGAGTAGGCCATTAAGGACTAGATCTACAGAGAAGAGGAAGACGAGGAAGTTATAGTGACTACTCCTATTTCTCCTAAAAGATATGGAAAGGGCTATAAATTTCTAACAAAAATGGGCTATCAGGGCCATGGGTCCTTAACTAGTTGTAAAAATGCTCTAGTTGAACCTTTAAGTCACACTCAAGGTCGTGATACTTGAGAGACTACTGGTCTAGGATTTGGGCTAGACAATGATATACCAACATGTGATCAAAGATTGTTCATGTCTAGAAAATTAGAGACCCTCCCATAATTGCTACCACTTACACAAGGCAAAAACTTTGTCCCTCTCACTTCCCTCCTTTGGGGAGAAGAAGTATTGACTACTAATAATAATGAGGAAGCTTCTACCTCCCAACAACAGGAACAAGAAGAATCTACTCCTAAGGACATGAATAAAGGACGAATTAGACAAAATATTGCTTGTCTTAAAGCTAGAGATCATAGTACATATTCTCTTGTGAGCTAGGGGTGGATGCAATTCATGCCTATACAACCCAACCAAATGTAGTCGAACGGTCTAGTATAGGGTCAAATGAGTTTGACTCACAACATGTCTCAATGGATCATGCTAGTTCCTCTAGGTCTATTCCTGAGCTAGACTCCTTTGCGACATTCTCTACAGGCTCAACTTCAAAAGTCACTAGAGATGATTCCTTTCATATCAATCACATTGAAACTTCTGCCTCACTCTCGCTAATTCACCCAGATCTCATAGATTGGTCTCTCCAAAATCAAAGACCTGAAATACGGTCTTTCCAAAATGACTATGAGATCACTTGTTACTTGAATGCCATTGAACCTGTCACTTCTTCTACTAGGGAACCCGTGGTTAACATGAGAGAATCAGATATCAAGTACCTCAATCAAAAAATTAAAAGAAAAATAAGTGGTCAGATGGCAAAAACCACATTATGGCAATGTCTGATCCTCAAAAAAGTAAAAATAAAGGCATATCTAATGGTGAAAACCTCCCTGAGGCACCTGTGGATGAGGTACTTGGTAGTCTGCCAAGCTATTTCTAGGATAGATCTTCAATTCTCATTGAACCTACGCAGCCTATCAACTTGGGTACAGAAGAATCTCATAAGATTATTCATGTAGCTTAGTCCTTGTCAAACAAAGAAAAGGCACAGTTTGCTCAATTCTTTCAAGACAAGAAGGTCAACTTCACATGGACATACTCTGATATGCTAGGGCTTGATATAGATCTCATCATGCATCACTTATCAATCTCACTAAATGTCAAGCCTATCAAACAGAAGTTGAGAAAAATGCACCCACATGTGGCCCTATTGGTCAAGGTAGAGTTAGAAAAACTCTTAAGTGCAAACTTCATTAGGCCCATTGATTACGTGGAGTGGATTTCCAACATTGTACTTGTCTCTAAGCAAGACAAATCCATACGAGTTTGTACTGATTTCAAAGATCTCCACAAAGCATGCCCCAAGGATGACTTTCCACTACCAAATATCGATATGATAGTGGACATGATTGCGGGTTATGAGATGTACTCGCTCATGGATGGATTTTTTGGGTATAACCAAATCAAGATAGCTCCAGCAGACCAAGAAAAGATAACTTTTACATGTGCATGGGGTACCTTTTGCTGGAATGTCATGCATTTTGGGCTTAAAAATGTTGGCGCTACATATCAAAGAGCAATGACAACCATCTTTCATGATATGATGCATAAAAACATGGAAGACTATGTTGATGACACACTGGCTAAATCTAAAAAATGAGAAACACATCTTAGAGACCTTAGTCTAATATTGGACCGTATGGAACAATTTCAACTTAGGCTAAATCCAAAAAAAAGTGCCTTTGGTGTCACTTCTAGGAAATTGCTAGGGTATATCATTTCAACAAAAGGCATTGAAGTTGATCCTAAAAAAGTCCAAGCTATCATGGATATGCCTCCACCAAAGAATATCAGTCAACTTAGAAGTTTGCAGGGATGTCTACAATCCATAAGAAGATTTATCTCTTAATTGCTTGCAATAAAAATCTGCATAAAGGATCTACCCATATTTGGAACAGTGACTGTCAACAGAGTTTAGATCAAATCAAAGGCTACTTGGAAAAACCTCCAGTTTTGATGCCACCCATTATGGGAAAACTTTTGATTATGTATATTTCAGCTATGAATTCTTCTCTAGGAGCACTCTTAGCCCAAAGTGATGAGATAGGTAAAGAAAGAGCCATATACTACATCAGTCAAACTTTGGTAGCTTATGAAATAAACTATACAAGTATAGAGAAGGCATGCCTTGCTGTAGTATTTGACTCTCAAAAGCTCCGACATTATATGTTGGTGCATACAGTTCACTTGATTACTAAGATAGATCCTTTGAAATATTTGTTAAGTAAAGCTGCACTTACTGGTCGTTTTGCTAAATGGATGATGATTCTTTCTGAATTTGACATTTAGTATGTCAAATGTAAGGTAATCAAAGGATAGGCCATAGCTGACTAGTTGGTTGACTTTCCACTCGAAGATACAACACCTATGCAAATTGAGTTTCCAGATGCCTCAATCATGTATATTACTGAGAGGACATGGAAGATGTTTTTTGATGGCTCTCATACTCAGAATGGAGCCAGAGCAGATGTTTTGTTTGTTTCCCCTCACGGTTATACGATCCCGAAGTCCTACAAACTCCTGTTCCTATGTAAAAACAACATTGTAGAATATGAGGCACTCACAAATGGAATCAAAATGGCTCTTGAATGGAGAATAACTGAATTGCATATCTATGGAGACTCTCAACTTGTTATAAACCAAGTGAACAATAACTATCAAACAAAAGATGACAAGTTGATCCCTTATAAGAAGTTGATAGATGCTCTAAGGAACTATTTCACTTTTGTGACATTCCAGCAAATTCTTAGAGCAAGAAACAAGGCTGCTGATGCTATGGCTACCTTAGCATCTATCCTCCAACTACAAGAACATGAATCACGATTTGAGTTCCTGGTGGAAGAACTACGTCATCTAGCCTATGATTCTTCAGACAACCAAGTGATCTACACTGTTGTAGGTCATGATTCCTCTTGCTACGTGGCTATCTTCTCTTACTTGCATGATCAGGTTATTCCTAAAACCCTCACGCGCAACCAAAAATGCCAACTCCTCCACAACACTTCACATTACACCTTGATCTTTGGTGACTTGTATAGGAAGGGTCTAGATGGAACACTGCTTAGGTGTTTAGGGCTAGAAGAGTCTCAAAAGGCATAATCCATGACAACATTTGCAGGGCACATTCAAATGGCCTTGCACTTGCTTGAAAACTAATTAGGGCAGGATATTACTGGCCTACTATGCAAGCTGATGATGTTCGTTATGCTAGGTCCTGTCAAAAATGTCAACTTCATGGCAACCTAATTCATGCTCCTGGATGTGAGCTAGTTCCCTCTATGACATACTGGCCATTCCAACAATGGGCCTTCGACTTGGTAAGCAAGATTCACCCCAGTTCATCTAGTGGTCACAAGTTCATCATTACAGCCACTGAGTATTTCACCAAATGGGTCAAGGTTGTGCCACTATCTGCTGCTATAGGCAAACATGTTGCCCTGTTCATATTGAACAACATCATTTTTCATTATGGTATTCCTTCTTCCATTGTTACTGATAATGGAGGACAGTTAAAAAATAAGGACCTCAAATAGTTTTGCAAGAAATTCTGCATCAAACAACATTGGTCTTCTATTTATTACCCTCAAGGGAATGGTCAAGTAGAGGCTTCCAATAAAACATTGCTGAAAATCTTACATCGCATAGTTCATAAGTTTGGGAGAGATTGGCACGTACAGATAAATCCAACACTTTGGGCCTATAGAACTACCAATCATACTCCTACAGGGGCCACACCCTTTTCTCTAGTCTATGGCTCTAAGGTTGTCCTCCCATTAGAAGTCAAGATCCCCTCCTTGTGAGTCTCCTTACATGGGTTGATAACTGATGAGGACCATAGAGCTATGCAAGTATAGGAATTAGAGACTCTTGGTGAATGTCGTAAGGCTGCTTTTGACATGAGAGCTTATTAGAAGCGCATGTCTACTTAGTATAACAAGAAAGTTCACCATCATGAGTTTCAAGTAGGTGAACTCGTGCTTAGAGAGAATCCAAAAAATCAACAACATCGAGAGCAGAAAGGGAAATTTGAACCTAACTAGTTGGGTCCTTACATTATCACAACAGCATTCAGATTTGGTGCTTATCAGTTGTCTACTCCTGAAGGGGAAGAGCTTGTAGAACCTATCAATATCCTACACTTGAAGAAGTTCTATGCTTAGAGGCTTGCTGCTCAGCTATCTTGTATATATCTATGATCTTGAAAAAAAATTCTAAAAATTAGAACAATGCCTTGAAAAAAATGATCATCTTAGTGAAAACCTAGCAATAGGCACTTTGATGTATCACCAAAAAAATTCAAAAATAAAAAAATACAATAAAAATTGAAAAAAGTCCTGAAAAAAATCTGTCAAGTGGTGAAAACCTAGAAATAGGCATTACTTGAAACCCTTGCATCTATGTCTATCAGTCTCAATCACCTACTTCGCTACACATTTCCTGGCTTGGAATTGTTTCTTGTCCTTGTCTCGGGGGCATAGATACTTAGCCTATTGAGGTATTCTTGTGCATTAGGGTTTCTTTGACAACTCACAAAATGGTGTTTCTCAACACTTCCCCCACCTTGACATCAAGTATTTTTTAACAATTTTTAGATAGTTTACCTACGGTCTCCGATGTTGCGATATTTCTCACTATCAGATTCAAGTCTTGAAGAAATGACCAAGTGACTTACACACACACACACTTTAACACTTAAACAACTGAGCTATGCTGATCTTTATCTACTTTGTGTGCTATCTATGATGATTTATTTACTATATGTTCCATCCCTAATAGTCTTTCAAGGATTTCATTGACTAGAAGACTAGGGGCATGGGGCATGTTTTCTTGATTTCTGCTTGTGGGTATACTTTTTTTGTCTATAGTGTTGTAAGCATTTATGCTTGACCTATTCAACATTTTGACTTACAAATGTATCATCCTTGACTATTTTGTAAGACCACACTTGGGGTTTATCTTGGCGCTTATGCCTTGATACAAGTGTAATCTTGCTAAATTAAACTTAGGGAATCTAATCGCGTAGTTATCTTGACTTACATGTCTCTAATGCTTAGATTGGATTTCCACATACCTATTTGATATTGATC
Organism: Cupressus sempervirens; assembly: GCA_028749045.1. Lineage (NCBI taxonomy): Eukaryota > Viridiplantae > Streptophyta > Pinopsida > Cupressales > Cupressaceae > Cupressus > Cupressus sempervirens. Next base: position 388,387 of record CM053785.1, read on the forward strand.
ATATTCATATCCTCATAGTTATACTAGTGATGGTTGTATGATCTCATGATGTCCTTAATAAATTCTCAATGATGAAATTAAGAGTCTAAATGTTATACACTTCTTGTTGCTAAAACACTTTTCATATTAGCTTTCATTTTAGGTTCATTTTCTAGCTTAGTCTTGCATTCTTGCATATGGGGAGAGCTCTCTCTTCATCTTTTTGTAGACATATCGGCTAACTCCTTTCATATATTTCTTTACTTTCTTCTTGTTCATGTCTTTTCACCTTCTTAATCTTTCGCTTCATCTCTTTTCTATCTTATCATCACATTATCTAAAGTTTTGACCTCTTAAATAATTTTGACATCCTGGATTCATTTTCAAGATTGAAATCCAAATTCAAGTTCATCTTGATGGTCAAAATTGTCTTTTAAAATTCTACTTTCTTTTGAGCAGTTAGCTGACCTTTTGAGGTCTAATCTCTGAATCATCACTGAGGCATCTTCATGTCTTCATCATTTCCATACTTCATATCTACTTCAATTCATTGTTTCATGTCTAAAATCACCTTTCTACCCATTTCGACCTAATGTTTATGCTATATCCTTCAAGGTCAACTCTAGTCAAACTGGGGCATTTTATCAGTTTCTTATAGTCATTCTTGGGTTCTAATCATCTATTTGTCATCTTGGACATTTCTATATTCTAATTTTCTCATGTCTAGTCGATTTTTGCATCCCCTTACCTCATTTTGATTTCGATCCCAAGGGGGTAGGAATAATCTATTGCTGATTGCTACAACTATCTATTTCTTAGGAGCATTTGTTTGATCTTCTCACTTTTTCTCGATCTATCTACTTTGCTAAGTGATAGCATTCTTCTTGAATTCTGACATCATCTTTTCCTAGTTTTCAATACTACCACTATCAGGCTGTACATTTAGGACCTGCTATCTTTTTCTACATTTCGTTCTTCAAAATAAGATATCTATATCTATCACCGCCTACTTGGCTTTCTATTTTCTTTGACATAATGTGTTCCTATATCGATCACGCATTAGTCAAAGAGGGAAAAATGTAATCACCTAAAAATGGTCATCTAGACTATTAGCCCTTTTCAACATTTTGGCTAAATTAATTTAATCATTTACCTAGACCAAATTGCTAATAATCAATTTATTTGATTATAACCTATAGTTTGACTATGCTCTTCTAAGTTCATTATTTGATTAAAAGAACATGCCCCCTTTTAATTAAATAAAAGACCCCATTCTTCTAACCCACTTAAAGTGCACACATAAAGTCCTTTTTCTATTTTGCAATTAAAAGAAAAGGCTTTGTGACTTTTGTCTTATATGACAAGTCAACTTATATTCTATTGGTTGACTTGTGTGTGCACATGGATCACTCCTTTTTTCAAATTCCACTGTTGATCATCCGCCATCTTCATCTTGATCTCTACCGTTCGTACAACTTTAAAAGGGAGAGAGCTTTCCCCCTCAAAGGATCCATCTTTTGAGTATTGTTATGCTGCAGGTTTTCTAACAAGTTTCTTTGGAACTTTGTGGAGAGCTTCTATTTCTTGTCTACATTCTCTCATACCATAGCATTTTAGCTTAGATTCATGTTGCATGGTAGTTGTAGCTTCTATTTTGCAATAATCTATTTCACATAGCTTAATATTTGGATTGTAACACTCTCATCCATGCTTAGGATAGCTGCACTTTTCATATTCATTCTAACTTAATCTTTATTTGCATTGCATCCTTGAGAAACTCCTTGGGACATTTGCATTCTTGCATCTCTTCTTTGGAACCTCCCATTGTATGGTTTACTAGCAAGAAGAGTATCTCTAAGGCTCATCTGAGAGCCTTCTTATTCTTGAAATATACTCTCTTGCACTTCGTGGATAGGGAGCTCTAAGCCAGCATCCAAACATTTCAAACTCATGGAATCGTTTGGATAGAAAGGTTTAGAGTGGGACACTTTTGAGTGTATAGAAACATTGCCAAAGAAATGCAAAACAAACTTTATCCTTAATCAAAATAGCAAGGCTTCAAACTGATTTTCTTGGAAAACACAAAGATTGCAGAATATAAATAAGAACTTCTATGTTTCTCACCTATGATTTGCCAAAAAAAAATGATTTTTCCTTCCTTCCTTAAGAGTTTCTTCTCAAAACTTCCAACTCTTCGCATGATAAACAAAAAAAGAAAGGCAAGCTCATTTTAAGAAGGAAAAAATACTTACATGCAGAAGTACAGGCTCATTATTAGACGTTAATGACAAATCACTCCTTGTTATAGATCACACATTCGAAAGCCTTGTGATAGAACCATTACATTTAATAGTTCCCCTTTTTAGCTATATCAATAATGATTAGCTTTATTGCAACATCCAATCTCTTTTCCGACCGAAGATTTTCCACTTTTTCTCATAATGATGATTTTTTCAGTGGGAATAAAAATGTCATTTAAATCATCACTCTTTGACATAACCATCAATGCCTTTGCGAAATGACGATGCATCGTACACCATAATATAATTTCACCAATACGTGTCTATCATTGAATGACTTTGAACTACTTTGTGTATATGAGAAATATATTAGCAAGAAACACTAATCTATCAAGAGAACAAAGCATTAACTAGCATAAAAATCATAACATATATGAGAGACAAAGTGAAAACCCTCAAATGAGAATATGAGCCATGGAATGGCTCTCCCAATGAGAATAGTCACTTGACTTAGAGATGAGTCTATTATGTGGATATGGGATGTCTGCTCAAGATTCTCAAACTAGCTTCAATGGAGATGGAAATGGAAAATTGGTAGCTTGTGAGCTCTCAATTTGGCATTATGAGGGTATGGTTAAGGGCTTTGTTTCTCAAACTAGCATTATAACTTTAGCTCAAAAGGTTGTGATTGAAATGGCTTGGGAGGGGATTCAATTTATAGGCTAAGGGCTTGAGGGATGGAGGGTTAAGATGCAAGGAGAGATGAAAGCTTAAGGAGGGCTAGGATGCACTCAAAGGGGAGCACATGGATTGTGCTTGTTTAGCATCAATCAGGGAGTGACACATGTCGCAGGGTGAGTGGATGGAGGAAAGGGGAAGGATGAGTCAACAAAGGAGGCTCAAGGGATAATATCTTCATAAAGACCCTTCATTATGGCTTGTAAGAGCTTGTAAGAGTCTTTATGGCCTTTGTAAGAGCATTCATGGCTAAGTGGTTGGGATATTTTGGAGGGAGTTGAGATTGTTGACTTTGCTTGGCTTAGGAAAGTCTTAAGCTTGCTTAGGGAATGTGACAAGTTTAGGGGGGGATTTAGAGATGGTTTAGGATTAGATTAAGCTTGTTAGAGATTTGCAAGTGGATGGCATTCATGAGGGTGGGTGAGTTAGTGACTAAGCTTAGTTAGTATGGGTGGATGGGGTGGATTAGGCTAAATGAAGGGTTAGGGATAGGTTAGGGGTTATTAGATTTGAGGGATAGATTTATTAAATAGATTTATTTAATAAACGGGGATTTTGGAATTAGATAGAAGAATAGGATTTAATTGATAAATGATAGGTTATTTGATTTATCAATTAGGACTATAGATGATTAATTAAATTAATCATCTAAGGGATGGCAAAGGATTAATTAAATAGGAATTTAATTAATGATGCCTTTAGAGATAACTAAATAAGATTACCAAAGTGGTGTAATCAAATTTAGGTGTCTACACTTTGAACCAAGCTTCAAAGTGGTTCAAAGTGATTTAGAAGAACACTCTGCCAGATGGGCGCACACTTCCTGCAAGAAAACTCATTAGTGTAAAACCTTTGGTTGAACTACTTTGAACTACTTTGAATCGAGGTTCAAAGTGGTTCAAAAGAAGGGACTGTGATAGGAAGCTTTCAAGATTTGCACAACACTTCAGACGATGACGAATACATGGAGCAATGAAGGAAAGACTTCAAAAATCCATGGAAAAGGTTTTAAAATATGGCAACTCCTGGATAGCTAATAGGGGCTTTGACTAGGGATTGGGTAGGTGGAGTACATAGAGAACTCAGAAATCCTAAAACAAGAACTAACCTAACACAAAGAAAACAAAAGGAAAAGAAAGATAAGAAACAAAAATAAAACCAAAAAGATATGTATAGGACTGGGGACTTCACAAGACTAGGAACTTGATTAACTTCAAGTCCTGCCCATTGTAGGTGAAAGATAGAACTATTCCATCAGGATAACTAAAGCAAAAGGTATTTGGGCCAATGACTTCTGAAATGATAAATGGACCCTTCCAAAGAGACTCAAATTTTCCATGTGCACCCTTTGGTTCTCTCCTTTTGTCCCAGAGAAGCAATTCATCATTCTTAAGGAACCCACATGGTCTGGCTCCTCTATCAAAAATTTGTTTCACTTTCATCTAGTGTTCAATAATGTGATCAATCAGTTTATCCCTTTCCTCTTCCAGCTTGTTCAAATACATTACCCTCTTTTCTAGAGAATCTTTAAAGACTTTATCTTCAATTACAGATTATAATTTAGATGCAGACAACTCCAGAGGCAAGGACACTTGAGCGCTAATTCCATACACCAATTCAAATGGGGCCATGACTATAGCTCTCTTAGGAGTAATCCGGTCAGCGCATAATGCTTCATATAGTTTCTTGTGCCAACTCTAGGAATTATCAGACACCAATTTTTTTATGATAGCTACCAAATTCTTATTGTTGGACTTCGCCTGTCCATTCGCTAGTGGAAAATAATATGAGGAGTGGGCTAGTCATATGCCATGTTCATGGTAGAAAAGGGAGATTTTGTCAGACAAAAAGTAAGTTGCATTATCTGAGACTATCTTTAGGGGAATTCCAAACCTAACAAATATATATTCCATTAAGAAATCACACACCACTTGAGAATTGGCCTTTTTGGTTGGGATAGCTTCCACCCACTTGGTGAAGTAATCAGTGGTCGTTAATATGTATGTATGTCCAACACTTGATGGAGGATTTAAGGGTCCAGTAAAATCAATACCCCACTGGTGGAAAGGTTCACTAATGACTATTGGCCTAAGAGGTAAGGCTGCTAATTGAGGGTGACTAGTGAAAAGTTGACATTTCTCACAATTCTTAACAAATTTGTAAGCATCTTTGAACATACCAGGCTAGTAGAAGGAGTTCCTAAGAATTTTGAATGCAATTACTATAGATGAGAAGTGTCCCCAATAGACATATGAATGATATGCCCTTAACAACTTCTCCTATTGCTCTACATCTACACACCCTAAAAAGGTTCCATCAATTTACCTCTTATAAAGGATACCATTTGAAATGAAATATTTAGCAGCCTTCAATCTAAGGTTTCGCCTTTCTTTGTAACTCATATTTGGGGGACATTCACCATACATTAGAAGGTATGTGATATTGGAGAACCAAGGGTCTGTAAGGCTGACCAATAAAACAATAGGTGTTTTTCCAGCATTGTCAAAAGATGGATCTTTACTCTCAACTATTAGTTTGCATAACCCATGCCCTCTCACCAAGGAAGTGGGCTTAATGGTTAAGTCATATTCCTAAACTTTAGTTACCCATATAGCTCTTTTATTCATCCCAACTTCTTGTTGAGTTAATATACTCTTAACAACTGTCTCTGGCATGTATACAACTGAATGAGAGTGCAAAATGTAATACCTAAATTGCTTCAATGCTTTTATCACATCAAATGCATGTTTCTCCATTTGAGTATGGTTTAACTCATGCTTCTTTAATGGGACACTCATGAAGGAAATTGGGGCTTCATTATCTTGATTATTCTTCTGAGTCAGAATGCCAGATAAGGAATGCTCTAAAGCATAGCAGTAAATGATGAAATATTTTCCAAAATTTAGGTTCACCAGCATAGGAGCATTCGAAATAGTTGTTTTAATATCTTCAAAAGCCTTTTTACCTTCTTCTTGCCATCTGAAGTGATGTTTCTCACTCATCATCTCTAACATATGCCTCACCTTTTCAAAGAATTCAAGAACAAAACTTCTTAAAAAGTTGATTTGACCAAAGAAGGATTTCAAATCGGTCCTATTGGTGGGTAAAGCCAATTTTTGTATTGCCTTCACCCTTTCTGGATCAATCTTTATGCCATTCCTTAAGACAATATGTCTGAGCAGTTTTCCTTCCTCCATAAAGAACATGGATTTTTTAGGATTTAGAGATATACAATGTTGTCTGCATCTATCAAGCACCTTTTCTAGGTCCCTTAAATGATATTTTCTTCTCTTAGAGTAAACGGTCAAGTCATCAAGATATATCATGATTATCCTATCCCTGAAATCCTTAAAGGATGAATTCATTTCTCTTTGAAAGGTTGCTCTTGCATTAATCAAATTGAATGGCATCCAACTATAAGAAAAGGTACCTGACAGAGTAATGAAGGTTGTTTTATGTTGATCTTTTGGTGCAACGCTGATTTGGTTGTATCCTAAATAGCCGTCAAGCATTGACATGACATTAGATTCAACAACTGTCTGCAAAATATGATCCATAGTGGGAAGCACATAATTGTCTTTGAGGCTCACTTGGTTTCGATTCCTGAAATCTACTCAAATCCTTATTTCACCATTTTTCTTTTTCATAGGAACAATGTTCGCTATCCACTTTGAATAATGAATTGGTTATATTATGCAAGCTTTTAACATATTCTCAACCTCTCTAAAAATAGCTTCAGATACTTTAGGATTATAATTTTTGAGCTTTTGCCTAAAAGTGGTTGCCTCTGGTTTCAAAGGTATATGATGGACAAACTCCCCATTTCTAAATTATTTTAAGTCTTCATACCCCTAAGCAAAAAAATCCTAATACTGAGTAAGAAGCTTAGTCAGCTTTTCTTTCTCCCTCTCAGAACAAGTCTTACCAATAGAAATCCATCTTGGATTTTCCTCAGTTTTGATATTAATTTTATCGATTTCTTCTGTATTTTTATCAGAATCAACATTCCTTTTTAGGGCACTATCATCCTTCCTTCCAAATAGGTGTTCCAGAGAGATCAATCCCTTGGGAATCTAATTACCCTTGAGTTGAATAACTTCCCTAGATTTAGTTGATTCCTCTCCAATTGATTTACACTCATGATTAGATCCTTCAAAGAAGGTATCAACAAAATTACCAGCATATTCAATGAATTCTGTCAATTGTGTATCATCATTGAAAACCTGCCAATGATTAACATTGTCAGGAACTCTAGGCCTATAAATCATTTCAATCTTGTAGGTGTCAGTTTTAAATTCTGGATGTTGTAACAACAATGACGCTAAAACAACTAAAGAATCAACTTTAGTGTTTTGGGAGCAAGGTATGAATTCAATAGAAAAAGCTTCAAAGGACTCAATTTCATCCCAAACTAAGTTTCTATAATGCTTCAGCCTATCATTTTAAATAGAAAATTGCTTTCTTACCTATTTCACAATAAGTTCAACATCACCCTTCACTTTTAACTGCTTCACTCCTTCACTTTGGCTTCTTGCAGACCTAGAAGAAATGCTTCATATTCCATAGTGTTATTGGTATTATGAAAGTCTAATTTAAAAGAGAAAGGAAAAATATCCCCAAAAGGTGAGATGAGAACAACGCCCACACTTGAGCCTGAATTTGAACAACTTCCATTGAATTCTAGAGTCCATAGGGCTTCTTTAGAACTTACTATCTCTTCTTCTTTGCATGGTTCTTTAGGTAGTATAATATAATTTCCAAATTGACATTCCTCATACAATATATGTGCTTTGGGATTGTCTGAAGGCACTATTATATTTTTATTCTTTAGTTCGGGCTCCAACTTTATTTTCTTCTTTCATACTCGAATATAGGCTTCTGATCAATCCATTTTAATTTTCCCACCCATATCCTTATAGAAAGTTCTGTTGAGCAGCATTGCATAGCTGGCTGGTATATTAGCTACAAGAATGGTAAGCTTTAATCTTTTTTCTGGACAAGCATAAAGGACAACTTGTACATCTTTCACTTGACCAACCAGGGGTACTTGTTTCCCATCCATAGAATAGCAACATCCAAAGGTTTTTGTGAGCTCCAGACCAGGGCTTTTGTGACAGGCTGGGGCATAATATTATTTGATGCTCCAGAATAAATGATGCTATTACTGAGTTTCTGGCCATTTAATAGCAATGATATATAAAATAGGTTCATTAATGACCTTTGAGTTCTCAGAAACATCATCAAAAAAATGTGCATTAGTGGTAGAACCTCCCTTTACATACTGAACTAACTTGTCTAATTCCTTAGGATTAAGTTTCAAATACTTAGCTGGAGAAATAGTTATAGAAGAAGATTTACAAAATCCCACAATATCGAATGTCGATGTACTGGCTGCTGATTCCATTTTGGAAAGAATTTTCATCTCTATAACTTTTGTTGGATTAGCATGTATATGTTCCTTTCCTTTAGAAGTTGACATATTTGGGCTAGCTACCGGATAAGACTTTTGATTTCTTTGACCTCTAGTCATCACTATGCAAGCGGGGTCTTGAAGTGTCATAAAACTATTACCCCCTCTTTCTGAATCAAATTTGTACTCTAAATCTCCACCTTCTACATTCTCATTTTCAGGTATTTGTTTTGCTGCAAGAGCATTTTTTACTAATTGAACACAAATGAGCTGATCAGGAAAAGCTCGTTCTTTGTGGTCTGAAGTCATATGAAAAGAACACATCACTTCCTTAGGAGCTTCTTCAATTTGTAGTCTTGTTTGGGGGGGTAGTCAATAGGGGAGTTTTACCAAAATTTTGAGGCTGTTGTCACCTATGAATGTCCTGGTAAGGAGTCTGATAAGGACTATGAATTTTATTTTGCTGCCTCTTCATCATTGCTACATCGTTCATCAATTTTTGCAAAATAGAGTCTATAGGGGTAGAAGATGAAGCGGTTCTAGGTGTTTGTACTTCTTTTTTCCACTTACCAGCATTGATAAATGCATCTACCAATTGAATAGCTAACCTCTTAGCAGCAGCTAGATCAGCACAAACATCCTTAATGAGATGAAAATTTATATCTGTAATCACCTAAAAATGGTCATCTAGACTATTAGCTCCCTTCTCAACATTTTGGCTAAATTAATTAAATCATTTACCTAGACCAAATTGCTAATAATCAATCAATTTGATTATAACCTATAGTTTGACTATGCTATCCTAAGTTTATTATTTGATTAAAAGAACATGTCCCCTTTTAATTAAATAAAAGACCCCATCTTCTAACCCACTTAAAGTGCACACATAAAGTCCTTTTTCTATTTTGAAATTAAAAGAAAAGGCTTTGTGACTTTTGTCTTATATGACAAGTCAACTTATATTCTATTGGTTGACTTGTGTGTGCACATGGATCACTCCTTTTTTCAAATTCCACCGTTGATCATCCACCATCTTCATCTTGATCTCTATTGTCCATATGACTTTAAAAGGGAGAGAGCTTTCCCCCTCAAATGATCCATCTTTTGAGTATTGTTACGCTATAGGTTTTCTAACAAGTTTCCTTGGAGCTTTGTGGAGAACTTCTATTTCTTGTCTACATTCTCTCATACCATAGCATTTTAGCTTAGATTCATGTTGCATGTTAGTTTAGCTTCTATTTTGCAATAATCTATCTCACATAGCTTAATATTTGGATTGTAACACTCTCATACATGTTTTAGCATAGCTGCATTTTGCATTCTCATCTTAGCTTAGTTTCCATACTTGCATTGCATTCTTGAGGAACTCCTTGAGACATTTGCATTCTTTCATCTTGTCTTTGGAACCTCCCATTGCATGGTTTACTAGCAAGAAGAGTATTTTGAAGGCTCAACTAAGAGCCCTTGAACTTGAAATACACTCTCTTGCACTCTGTGGATAGGGAGCTCTAAGCCGGTATCCAAGCATTCCAAACTCATGGAATCATTTGGATAGAAGGGTTTAGCGTGGGACACTTTCGAGTGTACAATATATGGGGGAAAACTTTAATAAAGAATGATTTTTTATTAGGTTTAGATGTTGCTAGAATTCTTTGAATCAACCTATTAAATTTAGCAATGAACTCTCTCGTAGGTTCATGCATCTCCTTTTCATTTGACTAAGTTGAGAAAATAGAGCACATTCATTTTCAGGGGCCTTGAACCTACCTTCCAATGCATTTTTCATATCATCCCAGCTGGTGATGGAGTGATGGGGTAAGTGATTGAACCAATCAACTATAGCATCAATTAATGTCTAAAAAAAAATCTTACAATGACTTCTTGGGTAGGAATGCTTATAACAACACAAGCTGAATGAACCACACTTAAATGATCATCTGTTGAAACTTTACCATTTCCACTAAACTTAGGTAAGATTTTAGTAGCTCCTTTGGGTAATGCTACAAGATTAACTCCTAGATTCAAAGGCCCTATATTTTTCCCCCAAGGTTGGTTGGTAGCCATGTTAGGTGGTACAACTTGCAAAGGTTGGATGGTTATATAGGTTGGGACAAGAGTATTCAATGGAAGCAAAGATTGCACTAATGGTGAGAAAGGAGATTGTTTTAGTGGTGAGCTAGGTCTACTTCGAGATTTGATCTTATTCTTTTTAGGGTCATTGAAATCTGGCAAAAACTTTAAATTCTTCAATGGCTCAGGGTTCTCATCAAGGATTCCCTTTTCTCTTTCCCTTCTTGTATATCTATGAGTAGCCAACTCTATTTCTTAGTTTTAAGTTCAAGGTCTTGCAGGTGCCTAACCAAGTCTATTAACAACACCTTCTTCTTAAACTTCTAGTATCCCTCTTAATAACTCATCCCTTTCTTCTTCTCTTTCTAAAACAATCAATACTTGTTGATATTGTTGGTTACTTTGGCATAATGCCCAAGCAGTTGAATTCAAGTCTGAGATTGTCTTCCTGGGTGTCCTCAAATATGAGATTAGGTTGTAATATAGGGAAAATCTCATTATGAGGAAGAACCATTATTATTCATAGTTTTTCAAAGACCAAGTTCTCTTCAAAGGGACTCTCCCCAGTAGAGTCACCAAAAATCTGTTGGTGAACAGATTGTCCTTTCAACTATTTAGCAAATTCACTCTATGCCCAAGGTACAAAAATTACAAAATGTCCACAATAGTTGAGAAATTCTCATGTTATTCGATTTTCTCTCTAAATTTTAAAGGTATAGCTTCCTTATGAAATTTGTAATGAATTCAAAATTATCTTTGTACTTTTACCAGAAAGCGCGTAAGGATCTCTCACTTACTCTTTGGTAGTGAGGTAAGAATCAATACAACCAAAAAAAATAAACATTCATTGAACCATACTTCCACATAATATCTACTTCAAAGGAGTGACTAACACCATAAACTAATATCAATCATTCAAACACCTTAATTGAAATGATCTTACAATAAGAAAAATGATCAAATATCTCAAACCAATAAACCAAAGTAACATTGATCTAACACTTCGAACACCAATTTTCCAAGCTAAATTCAAGATGAATATGTTAAACCTTCCTCATGCACACAGTCATTCAAAAAGTAGAATATCCATATACTATCTTTTGATTGTTGTATAAAATATCTACTTGTCCGAGTTTCTAACTATCTATTTCTAAACTTAATTAGTTCAATGCCCTAACATTTATAGTTCCATTACAGAATCTGAAAGGCCTCCATCAAAACCTAGCCATTTTAGTTAAAAAAAGAAATAGTTACAAATAAGCAAGCAGTTATAAAATGGTGTCAAAATGTAACTAAAACAACTATCTTGTTCAAGTCTTACTGCCAGTCCTCTCTTCCTTGCCCATGGTATGACACACTAGCTTCTAGCTCCTAAAAGTGTTCATGAACTCCTACATTGTGTGGGAATGTAGATATTTTAAACTCAACAACCTGGTCCTACACATGTCCTTCTACCATTTGAACTCCTTTACCTTCAAGCTCTGACACGAAATGAGGTCCTTGTTGAGATGTAACATTGACTCAATGTTCACCAACACAGTGAAGTCATTAGCATTGGGCAATTCATTATCCCTAATCTACTCAACAACTTCATTGAAGCTCTTAATTAGTGTCTCAAAATCCATATTCCCATCGTCAAACTGTAGGATTCCTGTTGGATTTACTACTTTCATATCTTTAAGGAGTTCTTCATGCATTCTGGTGACTTTGTTCTCAATGCTCTGCACTTCTTTAATTGCCTCCTTGTAAACTGACTCCTTCCAACTCATGTTGTTTTTCATGATAAAAAACATGCAAGGATCTACATTTTTCATAGGATTCTCATTTAGAAACTTGAGCACCCCAAACCTCTTAACCTTAGTTACTTGAAAAATAATTGCCTGACACCAGCTTTGCTCTGCTTCCCACCCGAGGATCAAACTTTGAATCATCTTCTCTATTTGAACCTTGTGTTGCTTAAGGGCCTTAGATTTAGCCTAAGACCTAGTCCTAGGAGCCGTGTTTTATGTATGTATGGGCATTCTCTTTTGTTTACCTTGCACCAAATCACTACCTGCAACAAGAGAGGAAAGTGGGATGTCAAAAGATGATGGTTTAGAAAAAGAAACCATCCCTGAAGAGGGTTCATTGATATCTTTCTTGTTCTGCTTCTTTAGCCAGTCATCAGTGTAAGTAAATATAAATATAGCTCTTAGATTTATATCCTCTTCCTCATCCTGGTTCCAATCTACTACCAGTGACTTTGATTCATGAGATTCTTCCCAGCTTAGTTCAATCACATCAGAACCATCCTCAATCACCCGCTCTGTTTTGAACTTTGACCTCAGGGAACCAATTTGCTATAATGTTAACCTTGAATGATCTCTCGTCAAAACCTCCTCTTCATCTTTACAATCCTTCCAGAGATCTTCTAACTATGGAGTTGCTGATGAGTGGCCTACAAGCTCAAGAATCTGAACTGCATATCCCTTACTATCAAAGTTTCTTCTACTATGATAGGAACCAAAATTGAATCCAAGTAAATTTCTTCCAATAACAAAAGCGTTAGTCACACTATTACAAACCAGAGAGCCCAACTTAATTGGAGAGGCTATCTCCCAATCTTCCTGTGGTAAATTATCCTTAACAATAGAGAATAGTTACCTGCAAATCTTATCTAAAACAAAGCAATCTAAAGCATATCGTGGAAGTTTTATAGGTTCCTCTTTGTATCCGCCTATTCTCAAGTAAGTGAACCTTGGAAACTGTATAAAATAAATTTCGTATTGTTGAACCAACCTTTGAGCTTTGGGAGACAACCTAAGCATTGGTGTTTTCTTCAAAGCTATATGCTTATTTTCAATTAACACATCATGAACCTTCCTAAAGTTCTGCAGTGCTTTATCTTTTTGCAGTAGAGAGCAATATTGGTACACCATTATTTCTTCACTCCAGACTTTGTGAGGAAGAGGGGTAAGGTCACAAAAACAGGCAATACAATAAGTCAAGTAGGAAGCCATATAGAAATTTTCTCTAGACTCTTTGGCATGCTTAAGTTGTGTCCTTAGTGAACTAGCAATAATATTTTACCAGTCCATCCATTGTTCTCCTTTCAAAATAATTTCTATATATCTGTACATCCATTCCTCAAAGAGGAGAACATCAACAGAACCTTTGACTCTATGCAATAACACCACAAGGTTGTGAATATGAGGTTTAAGATGATATTTAGTGATAACTTTGGGTAGCCTAGAACCTTTGCCATACATGGTCTCAGTCCATTTCCTAGCCAAGGTATTGCAAAATTGGTTTGGAGTTTCTTGATATTCAACTTGGGCTTGAATAGGGGAGAATGCGGAAAAAGTGCCCTCTGGTAGACGCAATATAGAAGCAATAGTGTCTCTCAAAATTGAGATCATTGTTTCACCATCTTTGCTTACAATACATTTGCTCCTAACATCATAGTGGCCAATACACATTTGGAGCAACTCAAGACTCAAAAGAGATGGGGGAAAAACCACAACTTCAAGTAGTCCACTAGTTAGAACCTCCATGCACCCTTTCGATTTATCAACATACTCAAGGAAATTTGCTTGCAAATTCTCTACCTTAACATCCTCTAAATTTGTATCATTTATGACAGGTCACTCCTTGTTAAAGATCACACGTTTGAAAGCTTTGTGATATAACCATTACATTTAATAATTCCCCTTTTCAGCTATATCAATAATGATTAGCTTTATTGCAACATCCAATCTCTTTTCCAACCGAAGATTTTCCACTTTTTCTCATAATGATGATTTTTGCATAGGGAATAAAAACATCCTTTAAATCATCACTCTCTGACATAACCATCAATGCCTTTACAAAATGACAATGCATCGTACACCATAATCTAATTTCACGAATATGTCTCTGCCATTGAATGACTTTGAACAACTTTAAACTGAGGTTCACAGTGGTTCAAAGTGATTTAGAAGACCACTCTACCAGATGGGCGCACACTTGCTGCAAGAAAACTCATTAGTGTAAAACCTTTGGTCAAAAGAAGGGATTGCGACAAGAAGCTTTCAAGATTTGCACAACACTTTGGGCGATGACGAATACATGGAGTGATGAAGGAAAGACTTCAAAAATCCATGGAAAAAGTTTTAAAATATGGTGACTCATGGGCAGCTAAAACCCGCCTTAATGTATAATGTAAACATGTGGTAGGTACTCTAGGTTCAATATAGAAACTACTCCATCACTGTAGAAAAACATTCCTCCCATTAGGAAGAAACAAAACCAAAGATGTATCAATGAAGCCTCCCCCATCTGTAGGAAGAAACCTCAAAGTGTATGGAATCTTTGAAACCTTCTCAAGTATCCCCATGTCAATACTAAATGGTGCCTCCTCAAAATCATATGTCCTATGCCAATCTACTAAAAAAGATAAGTCTGGATCAACTAAGGATGAATGTAGAACACATATCAAAGAATCAAGTATCTCATCTAAAGATAAAGTGACCTCCTCCAACTATTGTATCAAAGTATCCACCATCATGTCAACCTTAAACAAATGATCAAGTAGAGAATGAAGATGAGGGTCAAAGTGTTCTCTTGCAACAACTAAAGAAGGATCATCTTCACCAAAGAGAAGATGAATTTCATCAATAGTGTCTCAAAAATCTATAATATAGGACTCCACAAAAAAACTTGCAATATTTGTCAAGTAGTCATTATTGATCTCAGATTGGTTTTGACAAGTGAGTGTCTATACACTTAAGTCATTTACTTAGTTCATGCCGAACAATTAGTATATGTCAAGCACAACATGTATAAGATTAAAGCATGTCGAGTCAATAGCGAGTGCCGAGTCACTCAAGTGTCAAGTAGTCAATATATGTTGAGTGATTCAAGAGCTAAGAAAGCAATGCATGCTGACTCATTCAGGAGCCGAGTCACAATATTAAAATGAGTATATGCTGAGCATCAAGGACTATAGATGTCGAGTAACATAGTTTGTCATAGTTGTTTGTATTGGCAAAAACTACTATGTAAACTATTTTTGAGCCAACTTGTAGATTGAATTATGACATTTTGGTGATTAGAACATCTTAAGTTGGAATCCTTATGCATTACATGCATCTAATCAGGTAAAGGGAGGGTTTAAGTAGCAAAATAAGTGAATCACAGTCGTTGATTCACACCTAACCCTAAGTCACCTAGGTCTTCTTAAGGAGGACATACTCTAAGCTTTTTATGAGCGTGAAAGGGAATGTATGAATGATCAAGGAGAGTCTTGCATGCACAAACTAGGACATTCATGGTGACCAAGGTATTATGATTTGAAATTGCATTGCAGAATCAATTAAAGGAGAACAAAGGAAGCAAATACTAAACAACAGAGAGACATCTGATCAAGAATGATCAAGTATACATCAATTTAGAGGTGATCTATAATCAAGCAACAAAGTGCTAACCACAAGATCAATGTTGAGACATTCTAACAAGTGAATTAGTTAAATCTCTTAACAAAGTAGTCCTAACAAGCTGTATTGAAATCCTCTAACAAGGTGCTTACTTAATTTTGAGTTGAAGTCCTTTAACAAGGCACACTTTTAACAAGGTTTTTGTAATCCTTTAATAGAGTAAGACCTAATAGTCTTTGTAAACCTTTAACAGGGTAAACCTTTCACAAGGTAGATCATGCTTCATGATAAAACATTGTAACCTTCCTAAGATACACTTTGTTACTGTAGTGGTGCAGATTTGTGGGTGTCATCCCACCCTAGTTTTACCTTCTTATTGAAGGGTTTCTAGGTAATCATATCATGTGTTATATGCGTGAATGATTACTTGTTTACATGTTTTAGATGTACATGCTTTACATGGTACTCCAATTTACTTATTGAATAAGTGAGATGGATGTGTGGTGAATGTCTGAACTTGATTCACCCACACCACCCCCCCCCCCCACCTTAGAAGTTTACCTTTCCTATTGTAATTCCAATAGTCATCCCATGGAACTAAATCTAGAGGACAAGGAAAAGCCTATTGTATTGAATCACTTGAATCCATAGCTATGTGAATGCAAGCATCATCAAGAACAACTATAGATGAAATATCAATATGAGGAGAAGTAATGGATGGCTAACCAAAGTTCTCCTCAAAATATGAATCATCACTAGAAGTGTGATCAAGATCTATTGAAGAATCATTGTCATCATCACAAGTAAAGTCTTAAAATTAGTATAGTCGATATGTATGATCAACCACCCCTTTATGAATGACCTTTACAGTCTCCAAGTCTCTGATAAAAATTGAATCAAGTGTGAACTCCATAGTCCTCCTCATTTTCCCATGAGTGACCTGATAGATAGAAATAATATTCCAAGCTAGGTGAGGTACACAAAACACATCTTTGAAATATCCCTCAGCCTTATAAATAGTACCCTTCCTAGTCAAATTCATGTAAGTATGATTTCCCATCAAAGTAGGTGGAGTGTGATAAGGATCAAATAATAAAAACATAGACTATGAAGATGTCATATGATGTGAAGCCCCTAAATCTAGAAGCCATCTCTCTAAATCATGACTTGAAATAGAAACTAGTGCTTGATCTTTTCCCAAGTGATCCTTTCCTTTGTCAGAATCTGAAGAAGAGGATGAAGTAGTCATTCTTGAAGGTAGACTAATTTGATTATTCTCAAGAAGATTCTTGAGTTCATCTATTTACTTCTTGAAGAAATGATGTTCTTCATGTCCATTCTTCTTGCAATATGCACAAGTAAACAACTCCCTCTTGGGTGATTTCTTGTTATTGTTAGATTTGTCTTGTGGTGTGGACATTGACTGTTCTTTCTCTTTCTCTTTTTCTTTTTGTTGTCATGGTTTATGCTTCTTGTTAGACCCTTTTCCTTGATCCTCGTTACTGACCACCAACGCTCCCCATGTTCATAAAGTTTTATTATTCTACCATCAAAATCTCTTTGAAGGCATAAAATGAAGCATGATGTATGAAGAACCTAAGATCAACTTATAAGTATTGAATCTAGGAACAAATGGTGCATACTTTGGAGGAATTTTTCTCATCACATTATGGATCAACTTTCCATCATCTATGATAATTCCACGGTCCTTAACCATTGACCTTAGCTCATGTTTTTTGGTGATATAGTATTGAGTTGTGGAAAATATCATGAGATCTTCATCAAGTTCAAAACCCCTACATTTGTCTACTTTTGTATAGGCTAGAAATCTTATCTCATGCTTCCTTTATAATTATAAATATGGAAGATAAGATCATCATGTACACATTATTGTTATGATTCCATTATTTTAGTTTATCAAGATCAAATGATGTAACCATGGTTCTATCAATATAACCAATTTGTAAGAATTTGGCTTAGGCTAGAATTCACCCAAGAACTAAAGAACTCAACACAAGCACACGATAGACCAAAATAGACAGAGTATGATCAGAATGACGATATTCATTCAATAATTGGTTTGAGAGTACACTAGGAGTGCCTGAATATAAAGGCCACAGGAGAGCTTCTAGAATGCATAGAAGTTAGCATCATGATATGTCATACAACTAGGCACATGTCCACTAGATATGGGTTATCCTCCATTAAGCACGGGATTAAGTGCGATGATGTGAGGATAAGCCTACAATGGTGTAGCATGCAAATTAGTGGTGTAGACAACATGTGCTAAATGAGGAGTGTGGATAACTGTGTTGTCAACATGACAACTCAGTGAATGATGCATACTCCTGTGTTTTAGACACCATGTGCATAATTAGAGTTGTGTAACTCAATGAGAGTTCACAAACTCCTGAGTGTCTCACCTAAAATAATCATAAAATAATGCAAAATAATTAAATAATGTATTAACCTAAGTAAAACTTAAGTAAGTGTAATAAGTAAATACTTATTTACACCAACACAATTAAACCTTGTTCCATCATTTTACATCATGCTCTATTTTCCATGTAGCATAATAATGTGAAATCAAAACTAAAAATCTAGGAGAAGCCATTATGCAAAATGAAAATATGAGAGAAAGTGAAGAATAATAGCTCAAGACACCCCTCCCCCAACCCCCAAAATGGATGGTTTTGGCTCTTTATACTTAGTACATGTACAATTCCTTCTTGTCAAAATGGACTAAAGTGGAATTATGGTTTTGATGATTCCAATGTAAAATATAAAGCTAGAGAAGAGTCAAAAAAATAAGACATTGATTCCTTCAAGGATATAATCAAATACAAGTGTAGATAGAGGCCAAAATAGACCAAATCGTAAAAGTATTATGTCCACTTATAATTTATCCAAATCAATACCAAATCTAGAAAGTAGACAAAAAAATCATGCACTTTCAAATAAACATTGCACCAAAAATTGTGTATGTATGAGCCCAAACAAAGTCTCTGAAGTTACAAAATCAAGGATTAGAAAGGTACAGTGACCAAAATATGCAAATTCTAAAAAAAATCTGTCAACCAAGATCATATAATAGCTGCACCACTGAAAATTTAGGAAATTTAAAAGAAAATAAAAAAACATTGCATTAAGTTTAAAGCTAAATTGACCAAGTTATGATCATTTGAAAATGGCCACCCAAATTGAAAATGCAATCTGAGAGGGATTTGATATTTTGAAATCTACTGACATTAGAAATATCCTGTGGCTAAACTTGATAGTGAATTTGTTTGAAATTGCATGATTTTTGTCTACTTTCCAAATCTAGCATTAATTTTGGATTAAAAAAAGAGCTATGCCTACAAATTTTGTAATAAAATATGACCAAAATTGAAAAAAAAATGACACACCCAAAAAATTCAAAAAAAAAACTACTGAATTTAAAGATAAGGGTGCCAAGTTTGATTTGCAAAATTCTTTGCCTCAATTTGACTTTTACCAAATATAGGCAAATGTATAGTCAAAATTCATGGAAACAACCACCTGGATGCAACGACAAGGTCAGATAGTTCTCTAGATGATCCCAATAGTTACCAATACTCTGGACCTATATCGTGACCCTCCAAAATGTGATACCAATAACAGTCTCCAATGGCTAACCAATGAATGCTCATTTGGCTCTAATACCATGTAAGAATTTGTCTAGAAGCTCAATTAATAGTACAAGAGAGAGAGGAAATAATATGATCCTCAAACGGATTGATTCATTGGTGATCAAACTAATAATGGGCAATGGATGTCCAAATCAAATAATGAGATACAATACATGTAGATGTACTTGAATATATAGGCAATGCAAAATAACTAGGAGTGAAATTAAAAAGGTGGATTAACCTCCATTGTGGATGAAATTGCATTCAATAATGAGAGGATAAAAATACAAAGGTGTATCACGCAAAGAAAGTTGTGAGACATGTGCTAAAATAAAGTGCAAATGCCTTTGTGACTACATGAAAACTAATATGAAAATGCATTATCCTAAGTAAACTTAAGTAAAACATAATTAGTAATATTTAATCACACCAAAAAGTATAAATCATGGTAGAAGACTTGTTATAGTGCATGCTTTAGGATTTTTGGTTCATCCTATGGTGATCACGAGTGTATGGTGTATGAATAGCTTTTGGAATTCAACATGATGGTGTAGCATGTTGTTTGGATTAGTGAGTGTTAATTGTAGATCATGACACATATTTTGATAATCATAATATTTGTATAAATGTAAAAGTTGTCTTGTGTACCTTAGCATAGGTCTATTTAATTATTTTTGCATTGGAAAAGTCCTAACAAGCTGATCTAATTTCGTGTTTGTAACTTGTATAAAGGAAAGTATTTCCTTTGATGTAATTTAAGTCATAAGAGGAATATATTGAATGAATGCAAATGTATGAGTGAGCCTTGAATCAGATAAGATCTAAAGGATTTCTAAATGCTTTGGTAGAGATATGAGTTGATTTCTTTATCATTCTTAAGTGTACATCATTGGAACTATTAAGACAAGTGAGTTATCATCAATTGGTTCATTATTAACATTCTGAACCTCCTCATTTTAGATAGCGTATATTCCTGAAGGTGTTGGAATGTCTTAATGGGAAGAAATCTTCTGAGAGGGGGGGTGAATTAGAAGTACTGGCCTTTTAAGCATTTAAAAACCCTTAATAACATATAACTGAAATTAACATGCATGCATATAAACATTAAACAATCATGAGAAACAAATATGCATCACCACATAACACTTGAGATTTTGGTGACCCAGAAACCCTCCAAGAATAAGAAGGTAAAACTGGGGTGGGGATGATACCCACAAAATTACTGCAGCAATTGATTTCAACCACTTCTGATGGTTTGCCCTGTTAAAGGCCTGCCCTGATAAAGGCTACAACACACTGTTAATATGTGACCCTGTTAAAGGATTTCTACACCCTATTAGGAGTGTGCCTTGTTAGAGGACTTAAGAACATTCAACCTAGAATGCCACCCCATTAAAGGATTTACATAAGGCTGTTAAACCCACCTAACTCAATAGGATTTCCAAATTCGTAATACAATTGTGAGAGAGTATTAGAATAATACACCTAAACAAATTCAATATCTAATGCTGATCTTAGGCTCTTGATCTATTCGTCTATCCCTGATCTCTGCTAGATTTGATTTGTTGATTGTGTTCCTTGTTCTATTCTAATCAACTAGATGTGTAAATGTTGTCCTTTCCACTAAATCTTTGACACCAATGCTCTGCAACGACCTCAATAAAAGGATTTGCAGTTCCTTCTTCTCTCCAACACTTTTTCAATGGCGTTAGGACTCCCTTATAAAGATTAGTGGATCATTATGCATCCATGGATAAAATGTTCCCGCTTAAACCCTTAAAATTCACCCATTGGCTACATGCAATTCCAATTTTCTGATTGGCTACATGAGGACTACATAGGTGGATGGGCGGATTTGATCTTATCTCCTTATCTTGTCATGAGTCATGCATAACCATTTTATATCTTGGTTTGTATTGGCACAAACTCTTATGCTAATCCTGCGTTGCTTGGCACATGAAGTAATACTGATGCTCGACACCATCTATTTTGGATTGCTCAACATCTACTGTGTTTCCTATGTTACTCGGCTCCTGTTAGTTTTCTTGCATTGCTCGACTTCTACCGATTCTTGAATCACTCGGCTCCTATTAACTTCACAATGCTCGACATCAACTATAGTTTTCTCGGCACTATCTGTGACTCGGCACATAAAGAAATTCTAGCTCAGCTTCCATTGTGTACTTGACATGTTTAGTGAAAATGGTTAAGTGTGTTGACACTCATTTGTCAATCTTATTTATTTGACCAATAATCTCCCCCTTTGACATGAGTGTCAAAAACACTTAACTGATCATTCATGATCTAAACCTTATGTGTACATTCTTCACTTTCAAAATTTCAAAAAGATATTGTGAACAACAATATACCTTATGACTCCCCTTGAGTTGATTATGCCTTGTCATGTCATGAATTTTGATGTCTTGTGCAATTGTACCTTATGTTCTCTATTTTTTTTATCATGTTATCTTCTTATCTTCTCCTTTAATATATCTCTCCCCTTATAATATTATCTCCCCCTTAGAATATTATCTTATCTCCTTATCATGTCATGAGTCATGCATAACCATTTTACATCTTGGTTTGTATTGGCACAAACTCTTATGCTAATCCTGCGTTGCTTGGCACATGAAGTAATACTAATGCTTGGCACCATCTATTCTGGATTGCTCGGCATCCACTATGTTTCCTGTGTTACTCAGCTCCTGTTAGTTTTCCTGCATTGCTTGGCTTCTACTGATTCCTGAATCACTTGGCTCCTATTAACTTTGCAATGCTCGACATCAACTGTAGTTTGCTCGACACTATCTGTGACTCAGCACATAAAGAAATTCTAGCTTGGCTTCCATTGTGTACTTGACATGTATAGTGAAAATGGTTAAGTGTGTTGACACTCATTTCTCAATCTTATTTATTTGACCAACAATCTCCCCCTTTGACATGAGTGTCAAAAACACTTAACTGATCATTCATGATCTAAACCTTTTGTGTACATTATTCACTTTCAAAATTTTAAAAAGATATTATGAACAACAATATACCTTATGACTCCCCTTGAGTTGATTATGCCTTGTCATGTCATGAATTCTGATGTCTTGTGCCATTGTGCCTAATGTTCTCTATTTTCTGATCCTGTTATCTTCTTATCTTCTCCTTTAATATATCTCTCCCCTTATAATATTATCTCCCCCTTAGAATATTAATATTATCTCCCCCTTTTTGACACTAATGTCAAAGGGTCCTAAATGGTAATGCCATGCTTGGCCAAAAATGTCTTGTTTAGCTCAAGGAGTATTTTGAGAGCTGCATCCCAGTTATTCAATCCAATATCCAATGACTTGTGTTGGATTGCAAGCTCCGTTGCTAGATCAACAAGTCCTTCATGAGTAGAAATATTTGGATCTTTCTTCAAGACTATTTCTACATACATTTGCTCCTTATGTAATATCTCCAAGTGAGGAGTGATAAAGGCTTGTATTTGCATCAACTTTTCTTTAATAGTGGCCTCTTCTGTTGATAATGCAGCTAATTCCCTCTGAGTGTGAAGTGTTTGAGCAAACTGCTTTTCACTCTGTGCAGGATTAGAGGGTAGTTGCATGCTGGAGAGCTTAATTTTTCTCTCAAGGTTCAAAACTTTTAGATTTATTTCTTGTGTGAACCTGGAAAAATCACACAATTTGCTATAAAGGGAAAAGATGTTCCCTAACACAATCTTTACATTATCCAATTTCTTAGCTAGGTCAACCTGTCCCAAAATTATGTTATTAGCTATCTTCTACTTGAGCTTGCCTTCAAACTTCTTTTCTGACCATTTCATAAGTTTTGCATTTGTATCATGGTCTTCATTATTCACATATCAACTATATCAGATAGTTGCTCAAGGATTGGCCTACTTGAATCTAGAGGTTGTAGGCTGAAGGCATCCATGAATATATCTTTGATCTCATTCATTGCCTACTTGTATTTGTGGTCTTTCCTCATTGCCTCTTGCCTCCTTCTCTTATCCAATGCACTTTGTATCTCATTCATCTTTTCTTCAGTTAAAGTGCTTGAATCATAATAGGGTATTTTAATTTCTTCATCAAGCTCAGGAATGCCATAATGAATGGTCTTGGCTACCCTAGTAGAACTTGAGCTTGGTGTACTAAAATGTAAGGTCATCATTTCAATACTCGGCTTCTGAATGGGTTTGGTAGGAGTACCTATTTTTGGCAATTCAACCAAAGATTGTATTGTCGACTCCTCCTTATCCTATATTTCTTCCCTATCTTCTTCTTGTACCACTGTTGTTGGAGGTGTACTTGCGGTCTGTACTGTTATACCTATGACATCCTCTGTTGTTTCACTCGGCTCTTGATGAGCTTGTATGGCTATTCTTAGTGGTGATGTACGTGGTAGAAATGAAAGTCTAGTAGTTTGAGTGATTTGAGGTGGTTCTTGTGGTGACACCTTGGCTTCTTTGAGTTTATCTACTGAATTTTGGAGATCATCTACACTGAACAATATAGGACTTGTACACAATTGTGCTTGAAGAGTTGTTTGGTCAAGGATATTAGTGAGATCCTCTGCAGTTAATGGATTGATGTTTTGACATGAGGTGTCAACAACATCCTTAATCTTTATGATTTCTGTAGGTGTGGTAGTAGAGTGAGGAGGAATAGGAGGTGGAAGTTGTGTGTCTTGCACACTTTTCTTCTTATCAGTACCCTTGTCTTCATCTTTTCCTTCCTCCTCTCTTTCTTCCTTGTTTTCCTTTTCTTCAACCTTTTTCTCTACTTCTGTCTTCTCTTCTCTTCTCTTCCCTCTTTCCTTCTCTTCTTCAAGGACATCTTCATTTTTCTTGTATAAATTCTTCCACGCTCTTGTGGTTCTCTATACAACTTATTCAATTTTGTTTTGGAGAATGGAGAATGCCCTATACTTAGGTGTAAACCTAGTGTTATGCCTTTTGACAGCTTGAATTACCTGTTCCTTTGTCAAATCAAGCAGTATGCTTGCTAGGGTTGATTCCCTCATCTCCTTTTCCATCATTAGACAAAAATGCCATCTGTCTTCTATAATTTTAGACAATTCCTTTGACAATTGTCCATCTAGTTCAAGAGGTGTGTACTTGAACTGTGCCATTAATGCATAGACTGATTCTTCTATGCTATTTTGTTCCTCTTTACTGAACTTATTGAAGTCAATCTTTTTCATGTTACTTAAGTCTCCATTCCTAATCTTTTCACATAATATATCAACTGAAGACTTAGGAGGATGACTTACCTTTTCAGTCTGATCTTCCTCATTAGTATCAGGTTGAGCCACATATCTTTTTCTTTTCCTTGGCTCTTCTTGTGCCTTCTTGACTGTCTTCTTCTTCTTTGTAGCTTCTTCTTTGGTCTTTTGTGTAGAGGCCCTTGTTGTAGCTCTGGTTGTTGGCTTTTTGGGCGTTTGTACGACAACTTTCTTTGGTGAAGGTTGAGAAGCAGGAGGTGTCTTTGCCTTCCTTTTGATGACTCTGCCTTTGATGTGTACTTCCTTGGTTTCTTCTTCCTCGGTACTCTCATCTTTGTCTTCACCTTGGCCTTGTGACAAATCAAGTGGCCCTTGTTCTGGCTCATCCTCATCTTTCTCAATATCACCTTCTTCTTCTCCTTCACTAATCTCCTCTGCTTTGCCTGTTGCACTTGTTTCTCCAACACCAAACTTCTTCTTTATTTTCTTTACTAACTTTTCCTTTTTCTTTACTGTTGTGGTTGTCTTGAGTTTGGTAACCACTCTTGATTTGATAGTGTCATATGTCCCAAATGCTTTTGCAGATTTGTCCATTTCCTCTACAAGTAATGCTGTGATGGCTACAGAGGCTTGGTCAACATCAAGCTCATATCCTAATGGTCTAAGCCATCTTTCTCTTGGAAGGACTGCTTGAATGTAAGTATAATCAATATCAACCAGAAAGTGTATGTCATTTACATGATTTTCCACCAATGAAACTGGTATCCTCATTCTTTTCTTCATTGCATTCTTGAAATCATCAAAATAGATAGACATTTGATCATAAAAGCTATCTCCCATTTGTGCAATGAAATCATTTATTTGATCAACAATGGTTTTATTTTGACTCTAGTTGACTTTGCCAAATGAAGGGAATTCCTTCATCACATAGAAGAACATACAAACTAGCACTGACCCAAATTTGCACTGTACTCCTTTAGATTTTCTAATAGCTCCAAGATTTTCATTAATCTACTGCAACATGAGATCTGCAAGGTCATAGGTGTGGTCTTTCTTTACAAGCTTATATGCCACATCCACTACTATGCAAGGTACACTATTCAACCTGCTGGATTGATAAAACTTATGTGATATGATCCTTACAGAAAAGTCTAGAAGCTGATCTTGTACTGTGTCAATTGCAATTCCCCTATTATTCCATTTTGCACTTGTGTTTTTCTCTATTGTTTCCTTCTTTTCACTTCTCAATGTCTTGGGCCAATCTAGGGTTGGAAATCCTGTAAACCTATGAACCATCTTCTTGGTAATCTTGACTGGTCCTTGCTCTAGCCAGAATGATCCATCATGGATTCTGCTAAGTATTATGCATATCCACTCAGTTTTGAATATGATTGGAAAAATTAGGGCTTTGGTTAAACCCTTCTTCTCTATTATAGAAAACTCATCTTTCAATATACCATTATCACAGAGTTTGTCAAAGGCATTAAAGATTTCCAAGTCTCCTATGGCTCCTATTTTGCAGTTATAACACTTTCACACATCCTGAAGCATAACAACTTTTTCAGGGATGGCGAATAGGGCACCAACGGGATCATTTTTATATGCAACTTCTGGTATGGGCCTAAACTTAGGTTGATTAACCTCTTTGCTGACAAGTTGAATCTCATGGCTCTCTTTCCCTTGGGTTGTCTTTGAACTAGACGCCATTTTAAACTAAACTAGGGTTTGACATTTAAAGCAAACTTCATAAACTGTAAAACTCGGCACTTGAAGGAAATACTTGGTTAAATGCTTACATCGCTTGGGTAGATGTTGAATCACTGCAAATCACTGGTTGAAAGCTTGAAAATCACTCAGTCATGCTCCTGGTAATCACTCTTCGTTTGAATGGCTCAAAAATGAATCAATTTTCACCTTTAAGCGACTCAAAAACCTTGTATTTAATGCATTTTGTACCTTTACTTGTCACTTGACTTCCAAGGATTTTTCAACTCAGCATCCATTTGGCAGCTATTCTCACTCGACATCTACTAACTTTGTTAATAACTCAACCACCATTGGAGTTTCACTCGGCATCCAAAGATAGCTCGACATCATCATCCAAGTTTTGTCTTAGCATCTTGTCTCATGCAAATTTATTCTTTGCAGTGCTTCTTCATGGTTTAGGGCTGATGTATGATACTTTCTTATATGTATCAGCCCCGTAGGCTCATCTGTGATTAGTTTGGTGAGAAATGATCACTTGCCCTCGTGGGTGAAGTGACCCTTCCATTGGATGTACTTGATCCATCCTTTTTCTACCATGTCTTCTTCATGTCTGTTCTGATGTGTTCCACATCAATCTTTTCTTTTCCCTTATTTACTTCAGTCTTGGGTGCCTTGGCCTTTGTTGGACAATTCCTACTGACATGTCCAATTTTCAAGCAACTGAAGCAAGTAGTTTGGTTCAACCATCTTTTATAGTTTCCCTTGAAGTGTGTTCTTATGTAGTTCTGAGGTATATGTCCATACTCTTGACAATAGTGACAACTTTGCCTTGTATTGTAGTCCCAATTGTAATGATGTTCATAGTTGTCCCTTATTACATGCTGATTTGGTGTCCACATAGGCTTTGATCTGCATTCAAAGGCTCTATGTCCATACTTCGTGCAATTATGACAATGTCCATCAAATCTTTGTGTCCTTGTGACTTTAGACCTATAGTCTTGTGTCATATGTCCTTGCATGTTGCACTTGTGACAATAACCCTTGCTTTTGGGTGTGTTAGGCTGATTGATCCTTCTACTCTTGCAAATATTAGTGGTATGCCCTTTTTTATTATAGTAATGACAAGTGGGTTTAGAATCCTTACCTTTGTCACTCCTTTGCTCAAAACTCTTTGATGATTCCCCAACTTCAGTGCTATTGTATCCAAGTCCTGATGTATCATGGCTGATCTTGGGGATTTCAAAAACTATTCAAAGTACTTGATGGCTTCACTTGACTTGTTGAGATTCTCTGCTATTTCTTTTTCTCTGTTCAATTCATTCTACAATTATTCATTCTGCATCCTCAAAGTAGAGATCTCAATATCTTCATATTGAGTTCATGATGAAGGTTCATCATTTGGGCAAGTGTATCCATCTGCATGTTTGAGATCCTTGTTAATTCAGTATATTTTTCTTCAAGTCTGTTTGCAAGATTTCTTTTGTCATCTTCCATCACGACTCTATCCTCAACTACTCTTTTCTTTTGTTTAGTGATTTCACAAAGCATCATGGCCTATGATTCATGCTCTATCTTAAGAGTTCTTATCTCTTCTGCTTGAGCTCTATTTTTCTCCATCAGTTCTACTATTGTTGCATCAAATTCTTTGGAATCTCCTTTGGAAAATACTTGTGTGGTGTCAATCACCTTGTAGTGAGTATCATTTTCGGCTATAGCTATTTCCTTCCTTCTTTTTAAGGATTTTCTTACTTCCTCTCTAGCTTCCTCTACCTTGTGTAGAGCGAGATGCACATCTATCACCTGGTTCTCAATGATCTTCCCAAGTTTGAAGACTTCCATCTTCAGATCTTTTCCTCCAAGCTGTTAGGCTTCTTCTCGAGAGAACTTAGCTCTGATACCAATTGTTGGAATGTCTTAATGGGAAGAAATATTTTGAGAGGGGGGGTGAATTAGAAGTACTAGCCTTTTAAGCATTTTAAAACCCTTAATAACATATAACTAAAATTAACATGCATGCATATAAACATTAAAAAATCACGAGAAACAAATATGCATCACCAAATAACACTTGACATTTTGGTGACCCAGAAACCCTCCAGGAATAAGAAGGTAAAACTAGGGTGGGGATGATACACATTAAATTACTACATCAATTGATTTCAACCACTTTTGATGGTTTTCCCTGTTAAAGGCTACAACACACTGTTAATATGTGACCCTGTTAAAGGATTTCTACACCCTGTTAGGAGTGTGCCTTGTTAGAGGACTTAAGAACATTCAACCTAGAATGCCACCCTGTTAAAGGATTTACATAAGGCTGTTAAATCCATCTAACTCAATAGGATTTCCAAATTCCTAATACAATTGTGGGAGAGTATTAGAATAATACACCTGAACTAATGCAATCTCTAATGCTAATCTTAGGCTCTTGATCTGTTCATCTATCCCTGATCTCTGCTAGATCTGATCTGTTGATTGTGTTCCTTGTTCTGTTCTAATCAACTAGATGTGTAAATGCTATCCTTTCCACTAAATCTTTGACACCAATGCTCTGCAACAACCTCAATAAAATGCTCTGTTGTTCCTTCTTCTCTCCAACACTTGTTCAATGGCGTCAGGACTCCCTTATAAAGATTAGTGGATCGTTATGCATCCTTGGATAAAATGTTCCTACTCAAACCCTTGAAATTCATCCATTGGCTGCATGCAATTCCAATTTTCTAATTGGTTGCATGAGGACCACATAGGTAGATGGGAGGATTTGATCTTATCTCCTTATCCTGTCATGAGTCATGCATAACCATTTTACATCTTGGTTTGTATTGGCACAAAATCTTATGCTAACCTTGCATTGCTCGACACATGAAGTAATATTGATGCTCGACACCATCTATTATGGATTGCTTGGCATCCACTCTGTTTCTTGCATTACTTGGCTCCTGTTAGTTTTCCTACATTGCTCGGCTTCTACTGATTCCTAAATCACTCAGATCCTATTAACTTCACAATGCTCGACATCAACTGTAGTTTGCTCAACACTATTTGTGACTCGACACACAAAGAAATTCTAGCTCGCCTTCCATTGTGTACTCGGCATGTATAGTGAAAATGGTTAAGTGTGTTGACACTCATTTGTGAATCCTATTTATTTGATCAACAGAAGGTGGGTTTAACCTTATCTCTTTAAGTGGTGTTCTTTATAGCAAACCTTTTATTCCCATTAACTCCTAACACATTTGGGAACCTTTTACCATGGGTTCAATCTTTTAATAGGCACTTGTCCTTTATTAGAAAAAAATGTACTAAATGTATTGTATCGACTCTTAATAGGATCAGGTCTTCTACCAGGAACCTTTCATATTAGTGTATTTATTTAGTAGGTTGTTGAAAATAATTATTCAATTGTATGTTGTCATTGATGTTACATAAAATGTCAAGTCCTTACCAAGTAATCAGTGTCAGATGAGCTCACTCAGGCATTGAAGACAATTTGAATTGTATGTTGAGCATTCCAATTATAGCCAAGTTCAGAGTTAGTATCTAGGAAGCTCACTCGGACATTGAAGGAAATCCAATGTTCACCAAGTTCACTCAGTTACCAAAAGAAAGTTAACAAACTCTAATGTTAACAGATTTCACTTGGTTGCCACAGGAAAGTCTTCTCTAAGTTAGTGTTGATCGAGTTGGATAAGCTAACGAAGGGTTTTCCTATGATAGCATATTGAGTCTAATCGTTTCATTTGTTAGTTCTAGCCAATTGAAGGGATGAAATTTGATTGTTTAAAAGTGTATTCAAGATGAATTGACAAGGTAAATCATACAAGTATAAGGTAAATTTAAGGAATGAATAAATGAACATGTGAAATAGAAGAAGATGAATAAATGAAGTGAAATGAAAGGATAGCAGAGTATCTGAGTTAACCGAGCTTCAAAGAACAATCTGATTAAGAAAGACCAAGTATTCAAGCCATAATTGAGATATGAATTAGCAAAGTTAGTTGCATCAACAATCATGTTAAGTCATTTTTGTTGTCTAACAATTGTAACAATGAATCAAATCTCCTAATAGAGTTAGCCTAACAACTATTTTGTAAATCCTCTAACAAGGTGGCATTTCTAGATTAAGTGTCTGAAGACCTCTAACAAGGCCACTCCTAACAAGGTGAACTAAATCCTCTAACATGGTCACACCTAATAGTGTGTTTTTTGACCTTTAAAAAGGTTGGATCCTAATAGGACTCACTTCAAAAGAGTGAAAAATAGTAACTAGTTGCAATTGGTGGTTTTCCCAAATTGGGTTTCCATGTTAAATCTTGGTCTCTCTTGTGTTCATGTTATTTTCTTTATGCTTGTTCAACTAAGTTAATTAAGGTTAAACACACTAACATCTTAAGATTTATTATTTCAATGTTAACCAAGTGTTTGCCAAGTGACAATATTTCTTAGTGTAAACCGAGCTATCCTGTGCTAATCGAGTTTCAGTAGTATTTCAATTTTAGTAGAGTTTTGGTTTTGTATTGTATTGACATCTTAAGGGATCTTGGATTTGTTTTTCTGGTAACTGATCCGCCCCTCCCCTCTTAGTTACTTCTCTTATATTTCCAACAATTGGTATTAGAGCTTTTGGTGCTTGCAGAAAAGGTTTCAAGGACCTAAGATCAAGATGTCTTACATAAGAGAGATTCCAAAGCTAAACAGAGATAACTTCCAAGCATGGTAGGAACTCATGAAGCTGCATTTGGAATCCATTGGAGACTTAGGTCTAACATATTTGAACAAAAATTATGTTACACCTACTAGACCCTTGATTGTGGAACAAATCGTTAAAAAGAAGAATCATAACATAATGATGATTGACATTGCCTCTACTCTCAATTATGCTAAATTTGATGAAGTTAAAGATTTCCCTACTGCTCATGAAATATGGGTCAAGCTAAAAGATATCTATAGAGGAGATGACATTGTAAGGTGAGCCAAGGAAGGAAGTTTAAGAGGTGAAAATGAGAGAAGATGAAAACTTTGCAAAATATAGTGAAAGAATCAAAGCAAGTGTAAGTACAATCAGAGCCTTAGGAGGAAAAAATGATGATGTCACAGTGATCTGAAAGGTACTCAGAAATATTCTTCCTATTTATGCAATTAGAGTTTTAGCTGTCCAAGAAATGAGATGTAATCCCAAGAATAAAATAACTTTGGATGCACTACTGGGAAGGTTGACAGCCTTTGAGTTAGACAATTTTGATAGCTATGTTCCTAACTCTAGTAGCATTGAGTTTGCATTTCAAGCTAAGCTTTCACTCAAAAGAAAAGGTGGAAAATCTAAAGGAAAATAATTTGAAAGTGAAGAATAAGATAATTCTGATGATGATATTGAAACCATTGAAGCCTTTCTTGCAAGAAGATTTCCCAAAGGCAAAGGAAAGTACAAAGGTAAAATTCTGCTAATTTATTTTCCTTCTGAAGAAGTTGGTCACATTTATGCAAGGTGTCCAAAAAAAGAAGGAAAAGAAGAAAAGAAGAACAAAAAGTATAAAGGCAAGAAAGATTTAAAAAGCTAAAAAGACTACAAGGATAAAGGCAAGAAATCTTGTTACATGGCTAAAGATTTATATAGTAGTGATGATGATGAAATGGTTTACATTGCTATAAAAGATGGATCAAATGAATCAGATGGCCCTCATTTCTCATATCATCAAGAATGACATATGGATCATTGATAGAGGTTGTTCTCACCACATGAATAGTGATAAATCCAAATTTGAGCACTTGGAACACTATGATGGTGGGAGTGTTAGATTTGGAAATGATGAAACTTGTTATGTAAAAGGAAAAGGTTGCATTGCATCAACTGCTGAACTTAGTTGTGGAAATGCTTACTAGGTTGAAGGTCTAAAATACAATCTACTTAGTGTGGCACAATTGAACAATATTGGATTTAAGGAATAATTCATAAATGGGAAGGCCAAGCTACTAGATGGGAAAGGAAATCTAGTTGGGACAAGCAATCAAACAAGAGGTAATCTATTCTACCTAGATCTAACTGAAAGTTCATGTTTCATAGCTCAAGTAGAAGAAAGTTGGTTATGGCATAAAATATTGTGTCATGTGAACTTTGATAACCTAATCAACATAAGCAAGAATAAAAAGAGTGAGAGGCATCCCAAGTCTGAAGAAACCTGATATGGGCATGTGTAGAAATTGTCAAATTGGAAAGATGGGAAAGATAAGCTTCAAAAGAAAGAACTATCACTTATAAGAAGTCTTGGAGCTGGTTCATGCATACCTTTGTGGACCTATTGGTACAAAAATCTATAGTGGAGATAAGTATTTCATTTTATTTTGATGATTATTCTAGGATGATGACAATGATGTATTTGAAAGATAAGTTTGAAGCCTTTCAAAAATTCAAGTGGTATCTGGCTAGAGTAGAGAAAGAAATGGGAAAGAAACTAAGTGTCTAAGTTCAGATAGGGGAGGAGAATTCATCTCAAATGAATTCAATGAATTTTGCAATAAAAGAGGAATCAAGAGACAAGTATTAACCCCTGCTACACCTCAATAGAATGACATAGTAGAAAGAAGGAATATATATTTTATGGATTGTGCAAGAACACTAATGATGGAGAAAAATGTTGCAATCAAATATTGGAAGGAATAAATTAGTACAAAAGTTCATACCTTGAACAAAGTTTAGCTAAAGAAAGACTCAAATCAAACTCCTTATGAACTGTGGTATCGCTATAAACCTAATGTCGGTTATTTCAGAGTATTTGGAAGCAAATGTTATATCTTAAAAGAGACAAGGAAAAGAAAATTTGATGTAAAGAGTGATGAATGATACTCTAGCAAAAACAAAGCACATAAATGTTTGAATCTTACTACTCAAAAGGTTATAGAGAGTGCACATGTAAAGATTGATGAGTTTGCAGAAAAGAGTGAAGAGCAAAGCAACAAAGAACCTCAAAACTATAGAATCTTTTTCTACTTTGAACTTAATACATTGCCTAATGTCCAAACTAATGCAATTGGAAATTAGTAGACTTCACCACCCAAGTCCCCTAAGTCTCTAGTTCAAACCGAGTTGCAGCTAGTGCAACCCAAGTCACAGTCTGAAGGACTCGAGTCATAGTCAGAATGACCTGAGTTATAGCCTGTGCAAACTGAGTCATAGTCTGAAGGACCTGAGTTATAGATAATGGGACCTAAGCATGATCATTTTGAGCATGGTGAACCAAGTGAAACCAATTCTAAATCCAAGATACCTATACTTGCTAGATATGTCATAAGGCATCATGCACTTGAGAAAATCATTGGAGATTAGTCAAAAGGCACAATGACAAGGAACAAATTAAAAGTTACATGTTTGCTTACTAAATTTGAACCTAGAACTATTAAAGATGCATTGGATGATGAAAGTTTGATTGAGGCAATGAACAAAGAATTTGAACAAATTGAGAGGAACAAAACTAGACTCTTGTTCCTAGACCCAAGGACAAAAATGTAATTGGCACAAAATGGGTATTCAGAATAATGTTAGTATGCAAAGGTTATTCTCAAGAAGAAGGTATTGATTATGGTGAAACTTTTTCTCTTGGTGCAAGATTAGAAGGTGTTAGAGCACTACTTGTTTATGCTGCACATAAAGGATTAAAAGTGTATCGGGTGGATGTTAAATCAATATTCTTGAATGGAATCCTAGAAGAAGTCTACATTGAGAAACTTGAAGGTTTCATAGATCCTAACAAAAGGGATATGGCTTGCAAATTACACAAAGCTTCACATGGTCTCAAACAAGCCCCCAGAGCCTGTTATGAAAGATTGTAAAGTTGTCTAGTAAACATTGGTTTTCAAAGGACAAATGATGACAATAGTCTATACATCAAAGAAGGACCAGAAAAGAAGATATTGCTGGTATAAATCTCTGTAGATGATATATTATTTACTAGATATGATGATTTATGTAAATCTTTTTATGAAGAAATGAGTAAGTAATTTGAAATATCAATGTTTGAAGAGATCAAATTCTTTGTTGGATTGTAGATTCAACAGATGAAAGATGACATCTACATTACTCAATCAAAGTACATCAAGGAGATATTGAAGAAGTTTAGAATGGGGGATTCTAGACCAATTGGAATACCTATGTCTACTGGACCTAAGATTTGCAAAAATGATGATTCCAAAGAGGTAGATCAGACTACATATAGATCAATGATTGGAAAACTTCAGTTTGTAGTGCACACAAGACCTAATATTGCACTAGTAGTTGGTATGGTGGCAAGATTTTCAAATAATCCAAAAGAAAATCATATGATGGCAGTAATAAAAAGAATAATGAGGTATCTAAAAGGTACTAAAGATTATGGATTGTGGTATAAGAAAGGAGGCAACTTTGAATTGAAAGCCTTCACTAATGTTGATTGGGCATGAAGTATTGATGATAGAAAGAGCACTAGTGGTGGAGCATTCTTTCTTGGAAAGAGGCTAGTATTTTGGACAAGCAAGAAACAAAATTGCATCTCTCAGTCTACAACATAAGACAAATATGTTGCAACAACAATCAATTATTCCAATATTGTTTGGTTCAAACAACTATTTTCTGGTATGAAGGAATAAATGAAGGATCCAATAATTATCTTCTGTGATAACACTAGTGCAATTAACATATCAAAGAATCCTATGATGCATACCAAGACCAAGCACATTGTAATAAAATATCATTTTCTGAGACAATTGGTGCAAGACAAAGAGGTGAGATTGGAATATGTGAATACAAAAGAACAAATTGCAGACATATTCACCAAGCCATTACCTAAGGATATATTTTTGTATCTAAGAGGTAAGCTAGGGGTCATTCCCTTATCTAAAGCTCACTAAAAAAAGTTCAGTGATGCATCAACCAAGCATGTTGAAGATTAGTCAAGTTGATGTAATAATGTAAGAGCAGATTGCATATGAATTTGTACATCAGGTACATTGAAATCTATTGAATGTTGTCTTTGGCATGAGATGTCAAAGAGGGAGAGTTCTTTGGTCATATCATAGATTTTTGTGAATGTTTGAAATGTCAAAGAGGGAGAACGATTGAAGAGGGAGAGTTTATACTGTCATATCAGAGAAACTGTAGTCAGAGAAATTAGAGAATCATTCCAGAGGGAGAGATTGATGTTAGAGGTAGCTCACACTAATAGAGGGAGTTCTCATGGATGAGAATCATAATGAAAATAAGAATATTATCCTTACTTCTATTTTTTCTCTAAAATTTTATTGTGTTATGACATATTGTGTTGCCATTAATGCCAAAGAGTGAGATTGTTGAAAAAAAATATTCAATTATATGTTGTCTTTGATGTTACACAAAATGTCAAGTCCTTACTGAGAAATCAGTGTTATCCGAGCTCACTTGGGCATTGAAGACAATTTCTAGTGTATGTCGAGCATTTCAGTTATAACCAAGTTCAGAGTTAGTATCTACTGAGCTCACTCAAGCATCAAAGGAAATCCAATGTTAACTGAGTTCACTCGATTACCAAAATAAAGTTGGCAAAGTCTAGTGTTAAATGAGTTCACTTGGTTACCAAAGGAAAATTAGTTCACAACCAATGTTAACTGAGTTCACTTGGTTACCATAGAAAATTCTTGTCTAAGTTAGTATTAACCAAGTTGGGTCAGTTAACGAAGGATTTTCCTGTGACAACATATTGAGTCTGATAGTTTTATTTGTTAGTTCTAGTCAACTGAAGGGATGAATGATTGAATAAGTGAACATGTGGAATAGAAGAAGATGAATAAAGGAAGCAAATTGGAAGGATAGAAGAGTATCCGAGTTAACCGAGCTGCAAAGAACAATCTAATCAAGAGGGATCAAGTATTCAAGATAGAATTGAGATTTGAATCAACAAAGTTAGTTGTATCAACAATTAGGTCAAGTCATTGTTACTTTCTAACAATTGTAACAGTGAATCAAATCTCCTAACAGACTTAGCCTAACAACTATTTTGTAAATCCTCTAACAAGGTGACATTTCTAGATTGAAGTGTCTGAAGACCTCTAAAAAGGCTACTCCTAATAGGTTGAACTAAATCCTCTAACATAGTCACACCTACCAGTGTGTTTTGTAATCTTTAGAAGAGTGAAAAATAATAACTAGTTGCAATTGGTGGTTTTCCCAAATTGGGTTTCCATATTAAATCTTGGTGTCTCTTATGTTCATGTTATTTTCTTTATGCTTTTGCAACTAAGTTAATTAAGGTTAAACATACTAAACATCATAAGATTTATTATTTTAGTTTTATCCAAGTGTTTGTCGAGTGATAATATTTCTTAGTGTAAACCGAGCTATCCTGTTCCAACCGAGTTTCAATAGTATTTCAGTTTTAGTAGAGTTTTGATTTTGTATTGTATTGACATCTTAAGAGATCTTGGATTTGTTTTTTTGGTAACTGATTCAACCTTCCCCTCTCAGTTACTCCTCTTATATTTCCAATAGTAGGTATCATCTTACCACAATTTTCCCTTAACAAGGGTTTCCTCGAGAACCAAAACCTTTATGTTATGGTGTTGGCTTTTATTTTATTATGCACCCCTGTACAATTGGTTGGTAACATTATAAGGAAGTTTTAAGTTCATAATTGTTTCACACTACTGATTCATCTCCCCACCCCCAGTTGTGTTCTGTGGACTATTATTACTAATAGTTGGTGTTAGAGTTTATGGTCCCCCTTTAGAGAAGCTTAACAACTTGCTAGAATGGCTTACATGAAAGGTAGTCCAAAATTTGATGGTGATAACTTTGATAAATAGAAGAAAAAAATGAGAACACATCTGATATGCACATGTATTTTCTATTGGATGGTTATAAATAATGAGGAAGATATAACACCATATAATGAATTGCCTCCATGTATAGATGTGGAGAAGAAGAAATTCACATGTAAATTAATTTCCAAAGAAGCCTTGATTGGTGCCTCACCTAAAGCGGAATTCATCGAAGTCAAGGAACTAGATTCAACTCATGTAATTTGGGTTAAGTTGGAAACATTTTATGAAGGAGACAAATATACAAAGAAGGCAAAGTTGTAGAATTAGAAAGAAAATTTAGAGAGTGCAAGAATGCAGGAGGATGAAACTATCAGATCTTATGTCTAGAGGATAAGGAAGATTGTTATTAGTATGAGGAACATTGGTGGAATCATAACAGAGGATGAGATCATAGTGAATACGCTTAGATCTATGATATCGACTTATGGCACCAAAATTATGATTGCTGCATAAGTGATATCACTCACCAAAGCATTCAATAGGAAAACATTGATTGATAATTTTTCAACTTTTGAAATTGGTAGATTATAAGATTTTTTACCTAAAGTAGAATCTTATTTCTATAGTTCATAAAGATAAAAGGATTCTAACAAAAAGTGTGATTACTAGTAGATCTAGTGATAATCTTTGTGAGTATGCCAAACATTGGGCATAGATTAGAAGAAGAAGAAAGGAATCTCGAAGAGCTTGAAGCATTGGTTACAAAAGGCAATACACAAGAAAAGGTAAATACGAAGGAAAGATGTCTTTGACATATTTTTCATGTAATAAGATTACTCATTTTGCATCTAGATGTCCAACTAGAATACCTAAGTATAAGCCTAAGCCTTACAAATGTAAAAATCCTAAGGAATGTTGTTATGCTAGTGAAGGAGCATCAAATAATAAATAGAGAAAAGTGATGATGATGAATTTGGTTTTGTTATATTAAAGATGAAAGTCCTAGCAAATAAGGAAAAATAAATTTGTTTTGCATGTTGAAAAGAAATCTAAATGGATCACAGACAACGATTGTTCCTACTATATGACAGGTGACAAGGATAAGTTTGTGCAATTGAATAAATAGAATGGTGGAGTTGTTATATTTGGTAATAACACTCCTTGTTTGACTAAAAGTAATGGTTCTATTACTCTTGATGGGAAAGTTAATATTGACAATGTCTTATTTGTTCATTGATTGAAGCATAATGTGTTGGAAGATGTCCAATCAAAGATCATACAAGAAATATGATAGAATTTGATATAAATACCAAAGGTAATGCATTTCAGTTAAACCCTTTGAAGTAAGTTTTTTTGTTGTAAAGATTGATGACACTTGGTTGTGGCACAAGATATTTTGTCATGAGAACTTTGATAATATGACGAGGATTAGTAATTCAAATGCAATCAAAGGTTTACTTAAGATAGTAAAGCCTACTACTGTGATGTGCACGAGAATGTGTGATGGGTAGACATACCAGAATAGATTTTAGTGCAAGACACACTTAACTAAGGAATTATTAGATCTGGTGCCTATAGATCTGTGTGATCCTACTAAGACAAGAAAATATTGTGGTGAGAGATACTTCATTTTTTTTATTGATGATAACTCTAGGATGATGTGAATTGCATTTCTTAAGGAGAAATATGAGGCTTTTGATAAGTTCAAGATTTACAAAGAAAAAGTAGAGGACAAATCAGGCTTGAAGATTAAATGTTTAAGGTCAAATAGAGGTGGAGAATTCACATTAGACAAATTCAATGCATATCATGAAGAGCATGGAATTTTTAGATAGATATCTACTTCTAGGACT
This sequence comes from Cupressus sempervirens, assembly GCA_028749045.1. Taxonomy (NCBI): domain Eukaryota; kingdom Viridiplantae; phylum Streptophyta; class Pinopsida; order Cupressales; family Cupressaceae; genus Cupressus; species Cupressus sempervirens. The sequence goes on from CM053785.1 coordinate 427,405, forward strand.
CCACATTAGAATGAGGTTGCAGAAAGAATAAATAGAACAACACTTGATACTGTGAGGACTATGATGCTTGAAGGTAAGGTAGCTCATGTTCATTGGAGTAAAGAAGTTACCACAATAATCTATACATTCAAAATCAACATGATATAGATCGGACATGGTATAGGTAAAAATTCATATGAACTTTAGTTTGGTCATGCATCGTCATTAATCCACCACACTTTGTTCATTGTACATCTTGCAAGTGATAACCCTAAAGCTGGCCAACCTCTCATGCCTTTACAAATAACCATGTCAAATAGACTATACAACCTCAATATTTCTACCTCAAAATGTGGAACACCCCATTACCATCTTGTGAAGTTGTTTTGCAAGATTGATCACTACCTTCTTCCAACTATAATAGATTTTTCTCTCCTTATTTGAACCATTGTTCAAATATAAAGATTGATTGTTGGTTGTCCCTACAATAAAATCCCCAACAAGCATTATTTCATTTGAAGTGTTCAATAAAGAGATATCTTTTTTTTTTTTTTTTGATGAAATGAACAAGTCTTCATTGCTTAAATTGCTTTTTGTGTAGATCTTAGGGTTTTTTCAGAGCGAAGTAACAAGTAACCAATATGAAAATTGTCTCATTTATTGTTATATGCAACTATACATATTATTATTCAAATATTATTTTTTGAAAAAATCCACTCCATACCACTTCTCCTTTATAAACATTGTGATTCCAATGTGCCCTTTATTATTTGATTCCCATATAAACTTCAAACTCGAGTCCATGCCATTGTTATACAATTGTGTTTCGACAAGAATAATAATATCCTTAAGGCCTCTTTGCCTTGAGCCACAACCCATGACCTTGTCTCCATGGATAATATTTGTAGTTCTAACTTACTACACTCAAGTGATCTTGTAGGGTCCTTATTTCCTATTTCTTATTTGAAAAAGGCTCATAGCTTTCCTATTTTTCTACGATTCTCTCTCTTTCTCTCTCTCTCTCTCTCTCTCGATCTCTCTCTCTCTCTCGACTTTATTTTTCCCCATTCCTTCTTATGTTCTTCTTATTGAGAAAAAGTTAGATCTTCATCTTAGGTAGAATTTTGTTCATTCGAATAATCCTATATGTTTTAGGATAATATTATTATTCTTTCAATTTCTTAAGATAATTCTTATGTGTATATCCCTTCCTTCCTCCAACCTCTTACCAATTCTATTTATTTATGGAATGCCACATGTTCACTTCAACTTATCTCAAAAAAAATCTTTTATCATTATTATTAGAATATCAATCATCTCCTTTTCCCCATATATACCTATATACCATTATGAAATTAGAGGGAGAGTCCTCTTAGTGGAGCCAACTCATAATTAATCCACACATGTCCGTCCCATGTGACAATGACAATTATAGGCTCTTTTAATTACATTAATTAGGATGGGGGGCAACCAGATCTGTAGAAAAGTTAGGATGGTTTATGAGAGCGATGTAGTCCATAAAGTCCTAATCACCATACCTAATGAACGTTGTCTTCTCCTAGGATAGCCTAGGTGGAAAGAGATTCTGTCCAGCTCGTAAAATATGTACTTAACCAATAGAAATGTGGCTACAAAGAAAAAACCTAAACGTGTGGCCAAGCCAACGAAAGGCACATATTTGGCCACATCGAACTTCGCAAAGACATATATGAGGCCAGCTAATTAGGGCATTAAGTACGGTCTAATTTCGATTTGCTTTTAAGAAAACAAAGGTAAATACACGTGGCGTGAGCTTGCGGTGAGAGGTAAATAACGTGGCAATAATTTGCGGTGAGAGCTAAATCCACGTGGCGGAAAATTGCGGTGAGAGGTATTCAACGACTTTTGGAGGGTCCCTAAGTTTAGTGGGGATGTTGAGGTGCGTACAAATCTGGTGGGGGATAAAGGAAAACCCGCTTCTGGCCTTTAAATAGCTGCTTCCCGCAAGCACTTCGATGATAGAAGGTGATCTGAGAAGATTTTGATTTCCAGGGTTGTATTGTGTGGAAGTTTGATTGTAACAGAGTTATTTTTCGATCGAGTTGCAGATATTGTTTATTTTCGTCTTCTGGCGGCGCGGATTGGGCGGCGTTTGCTGATACAGTTGTCCAGTATTTAATTAAGGTAAGGGTTTCGATACTTTTTATCTTCTTCTTTTTTTCAATATTTGTTTTTTCCAATCGAGTTGCATTTTTCCTGAGATTTTTTTCCGGCAATGAGCATTGGCGTCGGTGTTCCCTGATAATTGTTGTGCTGTGTTTTATTTCCATAAAGGGTTTTATCTATGCTATTTAAATCAATTTTTAGGTTTTTAATGCAGTGTCGAGGGGTTTCTTATTGTTTATTTGGTTGGTGACTAACGATTGATTATACCACTACTATAATTTATTCTATTGTTTTAGAAAACTACTCTATGGATAAGTGAAGGTTTTCAATAACTTTTGGAAGGATTTTGATATATTTTTGTGCAATTTAATTTAATTTGTAAAAGTTGAATTTAATTTTGATGGGTTTGGTTGGTAACGGAAGATTGATTATTTCCTTTAGTCTGTGGGTGATTGGGGATTTTTTAAAAACTTATGGAAGCTAAACAGCCAGGTTTTGATTATATTTATCTTTGTGCATTATTACAGTCTAATTTGTTTTTCAATGTAGTTTAGGAGAGTTGCGTTTTTGTTTTATTTTGGATAGCAACTGACGATTGAGTTTAGTACTATAGTCTAGATATCTTAAATAAATATATCTAAATAAATATTCTACTACAAAATAATTATAATTTAATTTACTACATCTAAAATCATTTATATTTCCTTTATCTCTATTTATTTAGTTTTCTTTTTATTTTAATTTCTAAAAAAATTGAATGATTTATATCTTTGAATATTATAATTCAAACAAATATTTTATGTGCTATAATAATAAGATTTAAACTTTTGATATGTAGATGGCTGTCAAATTTAATTACAACTATTATCATCACTGTCTGGATGAATGTATGTACAATTCAATTAAAATTTTTAAGCTTTTGAAGAGATTGTATTGTCTTGGTAACGGAAGATTGATTATTTCCTTTCGTCTGTGGGTGATCGGGGATTTTTTAAGAACTTATGGAAGCTAAACAGCCAGGTTTTGATTATATTAATCTTTGTGCATTATTACAGTCTAATTTGTTTTTTAATGTAGTTTAGGAGGGTTGCGTTTTTGTTTAATTTTGAATGTATGTACAATTCAATTTAAATTTTTAAGCTTTTGAAGAGATTGTATTGTCTTATTTTGGCTGAAAACTGATGATTGATTACACTACTGCTATTGTCATCTTGAATCTTATTCTGGAGGTTGTTAATAACCTCTATAAAGCTAAATAGTCTATGGGATGCTTTTGTCATCTCGTTTATTTCTATATAGCATGGGTTTCTGTGGCCGTGTTTGGGTTCTCCCTGTAAATGCTCAATACGTCAAATTTTCAATTCATTTTTTCCTGATTCTGACAAGTTTTTCATTATTACATAGAGGCTGAATGTTGTGATGGAGTCCAAAGTCGAGGAGTCCAGTAGTAATTATCCCCAGTACGAAGCTCCCTTAGGCTACAAGATTGAAGACGTTCGACCTCACGGTGGCATCGACATCTTCCGCTCTGCTGCATACTCAAACGTAAGTATCTGCATTCATGGTGTTTGTTATTTTAGGAAATAGAGGGGATTCCTCCTTGTCACGTTTGTGTCCAGAATAGTTTAGGGAGAAGCTACAATTTGATGGAAGTGTCCAGAATAGTATAGGGAGAAGCTGTGATTTGATGGAAATTGAAAATGACTAATTGTGTTATAGTCGGTCTTTGCATGTTTGTTTTTTCGCATATTAATATATGTCTATTTCACCTGTTTCTTACTGCAGTGCGTGCGAAAGCCATCCTGATATTTCTACTGCAGCTGCTTTACTGTAGAAGTAGGCTAATTTGTTAATTTCAATAGTTTCGAACGCTGGGATCTGGTTTGTCGTTTACCTGCACGGCTGGTAGATAAGCTCCTCAGTTTTGTGTACTTGCAAATTCTCCCCCAATGCTTTGAAAGTTTTCCGTTACAACTGTGTCATCAAATCCTATCTTCCCTGCAAAGGCAATAGTAAGAACAGCAGTTTTTAATATAATTCACAATGGTCGCGTCTTGTGGAGATTGTGTTCCTCCTACAATGTCCGCAATTGGATTTGAAGGATTCGAAAAAAGACTTGAGATCCACTTTTCTCAAACTCTATTCCTTGCTGATCCCGGGGGCAGGGGTCTGAGAGCCCTCACTCGTCCTCAACTAGATGAAATTCTGAAGCTGGCTGAGTGCACCATTGTATCTGAGCTGTCAAATGAACATCTTGATTCCTATGTTCTCTCAGAATCAAGCATGTTTATCTACCCATTCAAGATAGTTCTGAAGACTTGTGGAACCACAAAGCTGCTACTTTCAATCCCTAAAATCTTGTGTGCTGCAAGCGGTTTGTCTCTCTCTGTAAAGGCTGTGAAGTATACTAGAGGGACTTTTATCTTTACTGGAGCACAATCTTTTCCTCATCGTAGCTTTGCTGAGGAAATAGCATATCTGGAGAAGTATTTTGGAATGCTTGGTTCTGGTGGAAAAGCATATGTTATGGGAGATTCAGAAAAGAATTATAACTGGCATGTCTATTCTGCTTGTGAAGATGATCTCTCAGCTAATGTAAGCTCCGACCCTGTATTTACTCTAGAGATATGCATGACACAGCTGGATCGTGAGCGAGCTTCTCTATTTTACAAGAGCAATAATAAATCAGCAGGTGAAATGACTCTGAATTCAGGGATTTGTGATATTCTACCTGGCTCTAGTATTTGTGACTTTGAGTTTGACCCCTGTGGATACTCCATGAATGCAATTGAAAGGGATGCTGTTTCTACAATTCATGTAACCCCCGAGGATGGGTTTAGTTATGCAAGCTTTGAAGCAATGGGTTATGGTCCCCAAGATGTTGAACTCAAGCAACTGGTTGACAGAGTTTTATTCTGTTTCAAGCCAGAGGTATTTTCTGTTGCTCTTCACGTTACTGCTCCCGTTGGGCAATCATCATGGACTCACTTTAATAGGCCTCCTCAGGGGTATTTCTGTGACATGACAAGTGTAGTAGAGCTTACGGGGGGCAGTAAAACGGGCTATGTGACTTACAGGAGCAGTTCTAAGGAACCTCATAGGATTACCTTGCCTTTGCTTTCCTGGGAAGAGGAAAGATTGTTTACGATTGAAACGAAGGAAAATTGGGACGCATCTGAGCAATCTCCCAGGACTACTTTATCCCAGCACTCATGGGAAGAGGAAAGTGATGGAAGTGACGGTTGAAAATCTGAGATGCATTCTTAATGAAAGAACGAGTATGGGATGTAATGGTTTGTCTTTTTATATGGCATCTAGTATCATGCATCTTCTTCATTGATTTAGATTTTTAATTAGTAGTAGCTGGATCGTTATGTTGTCATATTTTGCAGTTTATGGTTCACCAGGTTGGGGGAGGGTTTGCAGTTTTATGTTAAACGATCATCATATATTCGATATATTATTCTTCTATTGTAGATTGATGCGATATTCTCAGTTTTGAATATATATGGAGCATTACTGCGGGAATATCATTTTATCAATCTTGCTTAGTTTTAATTTGTTTTTATGTTGTATGTACGCTATTTCCTTTGATTTAAAGTAGAGTGCAGATCCATTTTTTTCTTCTTCATACATTGTGATTTTCATTTATTAAATGTAAGATCTTATTTTGCCAAATTTGCAGAATTACACGATGTAGCTGTATATAAACAATGAATCAAGTTTGAGATGGAGACATTTCTTTTGGTGGAATTGTAGTAATATATTAGAATGTATCAGAATTGTAAGGTATGAATTGTAACTAATCTTTGCCATTGAAGTAATAAGAGCCAAGCCAAGACGATTCATACATTGATAACGATTGCGGTGCCTGTAGTGAGTCAAACTGTATATATCAAAAACATGAATTGAGTTATCTGTGGTTTACTCTTTTTATTTTTCCTGATTCATTTTGTTTCCAATTAAACGAGGGAACAGCTGCAACCAGTCTAGATCTAAATTGGGTAGTAGCAGTGGGCATTTCCACCAAAATTACGATTGTTTTTCATTATCAGATTTCATAAACTTAATAAATTCACAAACTTTATAAACAAAATGGGTTTTTTATGTTTCAGAATCACATGCTTAATCCATCATCAAGTAGAATAAAATAGGATTTAGAATTATATTAGAAAATCAAAATAAAATATTTACGAAGTAAATAGAATTTTGTTAATAATAGATATGTATACAGTATATGAATGAACTTGTCCCATCTATATAAACAGGATGAATTAAATTATGAAGTAGAAAGATCTAGAGCCAAACTAAGATAATTTGTGAATGCATCTACTTTGAGAGGGTAGTGCAGGAGGTGGGGGATGGTAAATATTTCCAAGTGTCCTCCCGGTGCTTTAATTCTGTCTACTTTTAATGAAATCCCTAACCTTTCTCTGCCATTGTATGGCTGCTCAAAATGGCGAAGAAATAGAATTTGTAGGGATATCGTGCTCAACGACAATTTGGTACTTCAGATTTCTGTAATTTAATATAAAAATTGGTGCCTGGACGCTTCATTTGAAAGTTTTCATAGCTGACAATACATTGAGTCGCTCATAGTTATGACCGCATGTTGGATATTGATATTACTTCTTCAGCTCTAAGTATGCCATATTCTGCGCGGAGCTAAAATTTCAGTACCTTTTTAGGATTTGTAACTTTTACTCTTATTGTTATTTTTTGAAATCCGTACCACTCAACGTTGCTTTTTTCCTCACTGTCATTAGGGCCCTTCTCAGGGTTGGGATCTCATAGGGAAGACCACCTTATGGGAATCTGAGTCGTTCCTAAAGTATTTTTTGACAGATTTTTATTTGGTTAAAGAGAATTCTACCACTTAGCCTTATTTTTCCCCTGAGCTTCACGTTGAAAGCACGGGGAGGTTCCATTCGTCCATTTTCAATGTTTGTGCACTATCTTTCTATGGCACCTCTCTTTCCTAAAAAGAAAGAAAATACATAGTCTTCTATTGAGGTTCTTTTTTTTACCTTTTTAAAGCGGAAAATATATGAGCTCACTTCTCTTTAATTTCTCTATCTTAATTACATTGAAGATTTCTCTTTTCAATTTTCTTTTTTAGAAAGGAAAATACATGAAGAGGAAAAATACATGAAGAGGAGAATACACGAAGAGGAGGAAAAATACATGAAGAGGAGTATACACGATAATCTCACTTCCCTCTTACAGTAATTTTGGGATTGACTAACATAAATTTATACTTAAAAATAAATAAATAAATTTATATCTTTTTTATTTTACCTATCTTATATTAATTTGTTCATCTTATCTTACCTCTCTTTTTAAAGAATAATCCAGAGAAGAATACATAGTACCTACTTCTCATTTCAAAATTTTTAAGATTTTCTAGCATACATTTTAACTCTTTTTAACCCTTTTCTAGATTCAAATCATTTCTAACTTAATATAGAATTTTTTCTTTACTTCATGGCTTATGGTTCAATTTTAAATTGTGAAAGATGATTTCTTTATTGCTCCAAAGGTTTAAATTTTATTATTTTTTCTTTTTCCTTTCAACTTTTTAGCAGTCAAAAAAGGAGTTCAAAACTTTCAAACACACTAGCAAGGAGTCAAAATCAAGTTCTAATCTCAATAAAACAAATCAAATTCTAATCTCAATAAAACAAACTTGAACTAGTTAAGTTGAAGATCATTATATCAACAAAACCAACATAGAAGCTTCAACCAACTTTTTAATAAGTAAAAATCAATAAAAACAAGATTTCTTTGGTTTAATAGGTTGATGATAGAAAAAATCAAAAAATTTAAGTGTTATTTAGAGTCTAACCAATCTAGCCCCCAATATAGGCTTAGTCCTTCAACATCATATATAATTGTGTAGTATATGCAATCAATGCACACATTTTTTTGTAAGAGGGAGGAATCCTGATCTCTTTCTAAGACCCTTGTTGGTTATTATTTAGAACATCTCTAATTAGAACAATAACTTTAGTCTTCCAAACTTTAGCAGAACAACTTTGTGTTTAAGCAAGAGGCTTGTTATTCATATAGATTGCCCATGGAATAAAATGTAGATTCCTCAGCTAGGATGATGCCATGCCCTCCATAACCAGGGAAACATATTAGAGCTAAAAAAATTGTATCAAAATCCCCCTTAACAATATCGCATAAGGGCCCGTTTGGTTGCTGGAATATAAATTAAGCATTGGCATTCGGAATGCTGGCTTTGGGATTCTGGAACTTGGAATCTAGATTATGATTAGGGAATCCAATTTGGGACTGTTTGGTTGACCAAGAATTCATTGTGAGAATACAGATTTCCTCCGTTTGGTTGCACATTGTGGAATTGGAATACTAGCCAAAATAACATGTAAAATATTATCATCTAGTTGTAGCATTATCATCATGCAAAAAATTTCAATACTTATTTGGTTTGTTGAAGTCCAAACATTTTTAACAAGTATAAAAAGATTAAGTCATGTTGAAAGTAAACATTATCATAACGGATGAGGACGAGATATTACTAATGGATACTAAAACTTTTATGACTCTTGCTCTATAAAAACAATACCATTGATTATAACTCACATAATTACTGATATGAAATATGTATATTGTTCAAGTCTCGTTGAATGAATCCGAATCACAAGAATTGATGAAATAAGAGTCAGAAACATCCTATTAAATTTTTTTTTTTTTGTAGAGATCCAATAAAAAATTTGATCATCACAACATTCAAACTCACAGGTGCAAAGTCTAAATGTTTATATTAAAATTTTACGAAATCTTACGTGGAAACACTTTTACGCTAGAAAAAATCAACATAGTAGATTGTTTTTGTCCTGCATATGATTCATGTAACTGAGAAACAATGTATGTGAAAAAGTTATTTCACCAAACTTTTTTGCAATAACTACTGAGGTAGATCAGGTGGAAAAAGCCTGATAAATTATTCAACAGTGGCAAATATATGAGCAAGTAATAGCGGAAAATTTTGCCCCCATTTAAAAAAATTAAATTTAGAAAATTAGTGCAAAAAAAAGTGCCCCCAAATGGGCATCCGGAAGTCAAACCCAATTAAATTTTACTTTAGTTGAAATCCTCATTTTCAAAAAATGGGAATTAAAACGGGAATTAAAACGGGAATTCCAAATAACAAGTATTTTGAAAGAATTTAGAATCCTTGTTTTGGGGGTCAAATGGGGATATCGGATTCCACTTTTTCCCAATTCCAATTTCGATTGTGCGGACCAAACAATGGATTATATTTTTTTTAGAATTCCAAATGCCAATTCCATTCTAATTCCAGCTACCAAACGAGCCCTAAAGGTATATCTTTCCATCATTTTCCTTTCTTGGTTGCAGATCTTTTATTGTTATTTCTAATAATTAGGACTCTCCAAGGTTTATTGGCTTTTAGTTATCTAAAGATCCATTTAGATTCCTAAGAAATGCTACATGATTAGATCTCTAAGGCCCAATCCTCCATTACATCTTGGTCTACAACACCAATCCTAGTTCAAACTCTCATATTTTGTTCCCCATACTACTAGACCATAAGAAGTGCCTCATAATTTTGTCAATTTTATTAACTTGTGATAAATAGCCAATAGGATGAGTAATATATTAAATAAGATGTCATGACTTTTTGTACAATTTGGACTCTCTCTACCAAAGAGAGCAAGTGTGTTTGTTGTTTCAAGCAATTTTTTTATTTATTTAAAAGAATATATCCATAACAACATGTCATTGGTGGATAGTTTAATTGCCAATGAAATCCCCAAATATCTGGCAATAGTTGTAGGCTATTATGGAGCATTGCTTGACCAACCCAACATTGTATATTTATATGGAGCAATTTTAGCACCAGATGCTAGATAGAACAATTCTATCCATGACATTATCAAAGTTGTCTTCTAAGAGTTCTAAGAACATGGTCTACCATCGACGAATTGTGCATTAATTAACTCATCATGGTTGGGGAGGAAGATTCCTTTGATTGGGGGACTAAGATTAGAAGAGTCTTTCAATAATATATTGAACTACGTGCAAAAATAAGGAGGATAAAAAAAAGCATGTAGCATCCCTATGAGATATGGCCACAACTCTATCATACCCTTCTTTAAAATCTAGTATAATTATAGCAACATTTTCACCTAACTAGTATTCAGGTTTTCCAATGTTCAATAAACCAACAACTCTTCTAACTATTTTTTTGCAATAATCTTATAGGATAGGTTAAGTAGGGTGATGGGTCTCCAATTTTTAACTTAGGTCTTACCCAACTCTTAGGAAAGAGTTTTATGACCCCCTTATTAATATTATCCATAAGGGATTTCTTCTCAAGAGTACCCTCATAAAGAATCATGAGTTTCTTAATGATCCTTTTTGAATTCTTCTTGTAAAGTTCAGCAGGGAGCCCATCAAGTCTTGGGGACTTCCTATTCGCCAATGAGCTAATTATAGCTTCAATCCCCTTGAATGCAATATTATGATATAGTGCATTAACTTCTTCATTAAATATCTATCTTGGAATTAGTTGTAAACATTTATTAAGACTCTCTTGATTGTCATCACCATGTTTAAAAGAAAACAAATTACTATAAAATTGTAAAAGGCCCCCATTATAAGTTTTGAGTCACTACTCAAACAAATGTCAACTTGTATTTCATCTATAAGTTCTATTTTTTATTTGGCTCTAATAAGGTTGAAGAACTATTTTGTTGTAGTCTCCTATGTTGCATTTTGACATGAGTCAAATCACTTTCCAATTGACCATCTTGGCCTTTGACTTAGAGCTCCCTCTCAACATAACTTGACCACCGTTGCAAATAGGATTCTTCTCTAGATATGTCTGTGGACTTTTCATACTTATTATTGGAAATATATTTCTCCAAACACTTGTAAGAGCTTCAATACAAATATTAGAAAAAAGGGAGAATGGTCAGAGATGGTGGAATGGATTATAATTACAAGAGAACATCCACCATTAGATGTAACTGAAAATAGAGAGGTATTTGTGTAAACTTGGTCAAGTCTATAGTATACTCTTTATGGACCAACTTAGTTGTTGCTCCATGTATACCATATGTCATCTATAAAGATCATTTTCCTTTCAATCAAATCAACAAGATTGAACCTTATTTAGAATTTGGACTAGAAAAATGTTCATTCCCTTTCCAAGAGTATTTATTTCCTCCACATTTATCTTCATTGTGCTCAACTAAGTTAAAATTCCCAACAAAAATATAGTGAGCATTAGGGAGGCCTAATGTTAATAAGTCCCAAAAATTAGATCATTCTCGATAGTCATTGACAAAAAATAGATTAGAAATACCAATATTATTACCTTTCTCCTTAAGAGTTACCCATTGAGACTTTTGCGAAGGGGGGACACCATTAGACACAATATTATTATCCCAACTAGTACCAATGAGGATGACAACACTACACATTCCTCTTTCATGATTAGAATGAAAGCTTATAGCTTGATCCCATAAGAATTCCATAATAGTGTATGCTTGGAACCCTCCAACCTTGATTTCATGAAGGCAAATAATATCCCTTTTCTTCAAGTTGCTACACTATTTTCTAACCACATATTTTATTGGACATTTTTGAGCCTCTTACATTCCAACTCTGCATGTTTATCATCATAACTTATTTTAGAGATGGTTTTTAAATTTTTTTTGTTAGGTAATGGACCAAAGCCTAGATTATTTATTATTCATTTACTATCACTTATTGAAATTAATTATTATTATGTCTTAAAATCGAGTAAAATCAAACCTAAAACCTCACAGACTCGAGGCTCACAATTTACCATTTGTGTTACAAGCTCTTGCCCAAGAGGGATTTTTATTCTTGTAAAGCATGTTGAAGCAATTAGGCAGCTCAAAGTTCTTTTGTTTTAAATTACTTCATGTAGATTTGGATAGGGATTGCATATCAATTTTTTTATTTCATTCTTTGTACTTTTGCTTGCAACTTTAGTAAATTGTTCCTTACATCCATCCTTAATCCCTACTTTTGCCCCATTAGGCATAATTTATTTTTTGTTGCCACCTTCATCATTGAGTTCACAACACTAGGTGAGGAACCACTCTTATGCAAAGGATGTTGTTTAGAATTCATCATCTTTCTAGCCATCTCATTAATGGTGGCTAGTGCTATTTGTTGAGCATTCTTTTTGTGAGAGTATCTATATTTTTTCCCTTCATTTAGAAAATTAGTATTAGGAGCATTATGTTTTGATTACTACCCGATTCAGAAAGAGGGGGAACCATTATTCTTTTTTGAAGCAAGAATGACATTAAAGCCTTCTAAAAGAGTGGGTTAGCCAATGTAATGAATTTGGTACCATATTATCAAGGGCGGGTTTCTCATTAATCGTTTGATCAACACCCTCAATATTATTAGGTGTAGTTGATTTGTTTGATTTAACATTGGAATTTGTTTCCTTTTTTTTTTTTTCTTTCTTTCTCAACATCTTTATTCAATTTAGGTTTTGTTCCAACATTATCGTATGACCACATTGAAATTAGCATTTCAAAAACTTCTCAGAGGTGGAAAACCACATCTCATATGACTTATAATTTTGCATTGAATATAATCACTCAAATTTATGAGTATGGCTAATTCCCAAGAAAATAATGTCTTAATCAAAATTTAAAGAATTTCTATCTAGATTATCAATTTGTAGAGAAAAATATTGTGAATTCTAGTATTTAAATGGGGTAGACTGAGCCATACCTGGCTAGAACAAGTATACACTACTAACAATAATGCTTCTCTATAATTAACTTCCTCCAAGCATAAATCTCATTCTTCTCTAATCTTGTGGAATCTAATGCACATATAATAAAACTTGTAATACCATATAGATGTTTCTTTGGATACCACACATTTGTTACAAGATTCTCATGTAAACCATTATCATTATCTTTCAAATCCATCCCAAAATCAACATCCCATGATTCATAAAAATTTAACACTTTCATGTCTTCATGTTTGTTTATTTATTTTATGTCTTCAATAAGACATGCAATTGGCTCACATCTTTGACCTCCAACCAAAGAATTCCACTCTTCCTGTATAGCTAAAATCTTAAATAAAAAATCATCTTCATCAACATTAGGTTCACAAATCTTTTCTTATCCATTATGTTCCTCTTCTATTGTACCACATGCATGACACTCCATTGCATATTTTTTTCTTTCCAACATTCAAAGAATTATCATCTCTTTTCTTTTACATTTTAACTTCTATTTCACTCACTTCTTTAAATCTAGCATTCCAACTCATTTCTTCTTTCTTTCTCTCTAATTTTCTCAAGTCTAGGAACCCTAAGGATCCATCCAATCACAAAAGTCTTTCTTTCTCTTTTTCATACTCAAGTGCTCATAATGAAACCTCCACCCAACCCAGGGTTCTAGTGCAAAATGCATCACAATCCACAATTTGTCTACACACTTAGGAACTCCTACTCTGATACCACTAATGGTGGGTCACGCCACCCTTTCCAACTCATAACCAAAGACATAAGAACATGTACATAAAAAAAGGAAAAAATGCTTTACAAAGTGTACATTCATGATACTTAAAAGTCCATACAACATCAACAAGAGGTTACCGTTTCTATAACTGCTTCAAAAAAGATCTTACTAATTCTTCAAAATGAGACTACTTTAGCTTCTTACAATACAAGAGAGCTTACAAACTAAGAGATTTCTTACAAGTTCTCATATGCCTTGCTTAAATAGGCACTTACCACCCAAGATATTACAAACACAACCAATGTGGGATTAAAAAAAATTGGGGACATTGAATACTAATCCATGATAGGTCCATAATAAGAATCCAAGCCCACAAAATCTAGAAAGGACAAACAAGTGTTTGCTGAATCAAACTGTTAGATAGATAACTAGAAAATAAAAAATTAGAAAATATATTTTTGGGATGCAATATTTCCAACAACCCAAGTGTGTTATTGCATCAAATGACAGACCTAGATTTTAACATAGTATTAGTGGTTAACTTACACAACTTGCATTCTTTGCACATAAGTGTTGACAATCCTATATTTGTTTCACTCACTTTGACTAAGCTATCAAAATTCACATGAAAATATATTCTATGATATGACCATCTATCCTCAAATTTAGAAACCAAGAAATCATTAACAATAGTATTTAGATTAAATAAGTTAGCTTTTGTTTGGCTCTTAATAGAAATTGAATCTCTTGAGATTCCTAGCATCCTGCACATACCTCCTTCAAATTTGAGATGATATCCTTCATTATTTAACTGACCAACACTTAACATATTGTGTTTCAAACCTTCCACAAAATAAACATCATTTTCATCACTTTTACCAATAAGAGAGATAGATCATTTACCTTTTACCAAACAAGGTGAACTATTACCAAATACGACAACTCCACCATCAAACTATTTCAACTTGATGAATTTGCGTTTGTTAGTGATCATATAATGTGAGAATCCACTATCAATGACCTATCATTACACTAATCCATGTGTGAGACTAATTCTTGCTCACCTTCTATAACCTCCTCCTTGACTACAAAAAATATACCATCTCCCTCTTAACTATCTTCTTAATCCTGAGTTGTCACACCTTAAGCTACTGCAACATATCATTACCTATTTCCTTTATATTTGATGCAAGGTGAAGTGATAACTAGGGCCAAAGGCACGCCCATAAATCAACCAACCTTGCAAAGTTAACACATGGAAGAAAATCAAAAGAGGAAATGCCATAAAGGAGAGGGGAACATTAATTTGTTATTAGTTCATCAAAATTTCATCATACATGCCGATTGTGAGGCCTTCTAGGTTGTGGCCAATTCAAAGATCAAATACAAAGGAACACAACCTCCAACATGTGATATCTATGATCTCCTTTCTAGATTCTAACTCTTTCCCCTAAAAGACCCTCTATTTATACTTGCCAAATGACTTATAGAAGATTTTAGATCATCATATGGATAAGGCCAATATGATGTCCCAGTTTAGGAATAAGTTTTAAAAAGGAATAAGGAACTAAATAGTCTAAATTGTAATAATTTTAAATTATTATATTTACACACACACACACACACACACACACAATAATAATAATAATAATAATAATAATAATAATAATAATATTGAATTATTATATATTATGAGAATACAAATATTATGATCTATTATGATATAATAAATATTTAATACAAACATTATATAACTTTAAGATATAATGATTCAAATCATTATATATAATATAATATTAAAATACATAAATAAATAATAAAATATACTCATACAAATAAATAACAAACAAAGATTTGATATAAATTAGTATAACAAATGATAATAAAAGATTATCATTATTATGAATCTATTATATAATATAATATAATAGTATAAGTATAATATAATAGTAAATATTTATCATGTATTTGATAATTTTTACACAAAGTACATATAATAGAATAATATAAGTATAATATAATAGTAAATATTTATCATGTATTTGATATTTTTTACACAAAGTAGATACATTATTAAATATATCTCACATAATATACCAAATATAAATAGAGGTAAATTTAAATATCCATATAACTTTAAAGGTTATTATAAATATGTTATAAATAAATAATTATCATTTGCGAAGAGATGTGACCTTTGATAGATATTACCTATTATATTAGTATAAATAAAAGGAAAATATATATAGAAGGGATATATCATAATGATTTTTTTATTAAAGAAGAAGGGAAAATAAAACTCAGATATGAAGTATCAAATTGGGAACATTACAACCAACCACATAATGGTCTAAACATAACCTAATGAATAATCCAATAAATTTAATTATAGCCTCAAATTAAATACACAAGTCGGCTCATGAATGAGAACCAAACAATCAACTCGATGAAAGACATCACTGAATAACATTAACAAAAGGTCACTAAGGCACTTGGTGAATACATAACAAAAACACTCAGTAAAAGAAGAACCCAAGCCACTCAATGAACGAAGGTAGAATCACCTCCACCGAGCCAATCAATAATGAAGTCATTGTGAAGGTCCACAAGTATAATTGAGTGCACATCTACTAAGCAATATAGCAATGCAACTCAGGATGCTCTTCCATTAGACAACAAAGTTGAAAAGAAAGGATTCTCTTGAATCATGAGCATGTCATGACTTGAGTTGAATCCAACTCAGATTGAGAAATCTACACAATATCGTCAACTAGTATGTCCTTTCACTTTACCAAATACTCAAATTAATAATTTCTCCTAGTACTCTTACCAACTCTTTGGTCCAAAATATGCTCTACTTCATTAGTTTGTTTCTCAGGATAGTCACTTGGCACTATCAATTCATCATCCAATTCATGATACTTATACAAATCAATAACATTGAATATAGGAGATATGTCCATGTCATCAGGTAACTCAACTTATAAGCATTCCACTATCAAGTTTCCTCAAGATTATGTAAGGACCAAATTTCTTCATCTTTAGTGTATTGCATGCACCAACATTAAATACATTGTTCTTCAAATGAACGACAACCTCATCACCAACTTCAAAACTCATATGTCTTCTTGATTTATCTACACTCTCCTTGTATTTCAGATTACTCTATTCCAAGTTCACTTCCTTGAGCAAAGACTTCACGAAATTTAGAAAATTCATCACCCTTGGAACTTCTCATCTCTTCCCCAATAACATACCCCAAATTTGATATACCTCTAGGTTGGATTCCAATAACAATGTCAAAAGGTGTCTTTTGAGTACTCCTATTCATAGAATTATTGTATGCAAACTCTGATTGTGCCAACACTAGATCCCAATTACTCAGTTTATCCCCAACTAAGCATCACAAAAAAATACCCAAGATTATTTTCACAACCTTTATCTGTACATCAGTTTGTGGATGAGATCTAGAACTAAACTTCAACTTGGTATCCAACTTCCTCCATAAAGTCTTCCAAAAATAACCAAGAAACTTATTGTCTCTATTAGATACAACACTCCTCGATAATCCATGCAATCTAACAACCTCTTTGAAGAAAATCTCAACAACATGCACTACATTAGATGTCTTCTTACATGGTATGAAATGTCTCATCGTATAAAATATATCAACAACAACAACCACATAATCATGTCCTCTTATAGTCCTCTATAAGTAAAGCACAAAATACATACTATATCACTCCAAGGTTTCTCAGGTATTGAAATAGGTGTATACAATGTAGTATTCTTACGTACTCCTTTTTCAACTTGATAAACTCCACAACTCCTTACAAAATTCTAAACATCCTTATACAATTGCAGTCAATAATACTTATCCAAGCAAACTAAATGTCTTTTCAATACCAAAATGTCTAGCCAATTCACCACCATGTTTCTCCTTAATCAAATTAAATCTCATAGATCCTCTTAGTATAAATGACTAAAATCCTTTGAACAACATACCATCTTGAATAAAATAATCTCCATACTTACTCAATAGATCTGATAGATTTGATGCTTTGCACTCTCTTCATGCCTCAGAAAAATCAAGGTCAGTGCCATACAAATCCTTCATTCATCAAAATGAAGAACTTCAACCTTCATCTCGGTTAACAAAAATATTCTTCTACTCAATGTATATACAACTTGGTTAGATAATTCACTCTTATGCTTAATCAGAAATGTGAAATTCTAGAAATACTCAACCCATTTTGTATGTCTCTGATTCAACTTATGATGACTTCCCAAATACTATAAATCCTAATGATTAGTGTACAAAAAAAACTTCTTAGGAATCAAATAATGTCTCTACTTCTTCAAAGATTGAACAATAGCATAGAACTCTTGATCATACACAAAATACTTCCATTTAGCATCATTCAATTTCTCATTAAAGAAAGACATAGGTTTTCCTTCTTGACTCAATACAACTCCAATTGCACTACCACTTCCATTACATTCAACTTGAAATATTTTTCTGAAATCGTGCAAAGTTAACATAGGTAATTCAACTTCCTTTTGTTTCAAAGTCTCAAAACTCTTATCATCTCCATGTGTCCACTTGAAGTCATTTTTATCCCCTCTCATTGTCTTAGTCATAGAATTACATACTGAACTAAAATTCTTAATGAACTTTCTATAGAAACTAATCAAACCATTAAATGATCTTACTTGATTCACATTCTTTGGTGTAGACCACTCAAGAATTATTTTTACCTTATTAGGATCCATTTTCAAAACGTTAGTTGAAATCACAAATCCCAAAAACACAATCTTCTCCTTCATGAATGAACACTTTTTCAAATTAATCAACAACTTCTCCTCTTTCTATCATTGTAACACTTGTGTAATATTCTCAAGATGATCTCCCTTAGTCTAATTGAATATCAAAATATCATCCTAATAAACAATCACAAACTTACCCAACAATTTCTTCAAGACTTCATTCATCAACCTCATAAAAGTACTCGATGCATTAGTCAAATCAAAAGGCATAACTAACCATTCATACAAACCTTCTTTTGTTTTGAAAGTAGTCTTCTAGTTATCACCCTCTCTGATTTTGCTAAAATCAATCTTGGTATTTAATATCTTGCTCCACTAAAAAAACCCATTATATCATCCATTGTCAGCATAGGAAACCTATACTTCACTATTATATTATTAATAGCTCTAGAATCAATAAAAATCCTCCATGCACCATTCTTCTTAGGTTCCAACATAGAAGGTGC
This sequence comes from Cupressus sempervirens, assembly GCA_028749045.1. Taxonomy (NCBI): domain Eukaryota; kingdom Viridiplantae; phylum Streptophyta; class Pinopsida; order Cupressales; family Cupressaceae; genus Cupressus; species Cupressus sempervirens. The sequence continues at coordinate 446,315 of CM053785.1, forward strand.
AACACATGGACTCAAACTTTCTTTGACTAAACCTTTGTGTAACAACTCTTGTACTTTCCTATTAAGTTCTTCATTCTTGGTAGGTGTCAATATATAGGGTGCTTTAATTGTAAAATTGGCTCTGGGAATAAGATCCATACAATGACTTATACTCCTTATTGGTGGTAAACTATCAGGTACATTCTATGAAATAATCTCCTAATACTTGGGGAGAAAATTTTCAACTTCTACTAGAACTTGGTTAACATTAGCATTACTCGGTGTACAAGGAATAAAAAAAAACAAACATTTTCTTTCCTCATTTCTTTCACAAACTAATTTACATTAACAATAAAAACTTGCACTATTGTACAATGATTTTCATCAAGTGCTTCTATCAAAGGTAACAAGACTTGTCTCTTTCCATTTTTCCAAATAGTATATTGATTTAACCTTGCATCATACAATGCTTTTCTATCATATTACCAATCTCTATCCAAAAGTATATGAAATTAATCGATAGGGATAATATCACACAGAACTTCATCATAGTAATTCCCAATCTTAAATTTCACAAGACATTATTCATTTACTAGAAACTTATGCTCATCCTTGATCCATGCAACTTGATAGGGTTTAAGGTCTCTCATCCTCTGCTAATGCAATTTATTAACTAGCTCCTTTGATGCCAAATTTTTTGAACTACCATTGTCAATGATCACCTTACAACATTTTCATACAATATTGCATTAAGTCTTGAAAAGAATTCTCCTCTGGAGGGACTCTTCATTAGTTTTCTCACTACACAAAGTTATCCTCACCATCAAAATTTCTCCCTTTTCAAGTCTATTCAGTGGACTCACAAATCCTCCTTGGATTTACACCATTACTGCTACTAACTTCAATTCTCTTACATTAAAAGGATCGATGCACTTCACCACATTTGAAAAAGGTACCATGAAATCCTCCTCTTCCATAACCACTTGGATAAGAACTACCTCTTCCTTGGTAAGAACTACCACCTTTCCACTTGGTCTTTCCTTTCTCATCACTTTTCCACTCAATTTTTCTTGTTTCTTGTGCAATATTTTCATATATGGTATTTTCTCCATAAGATCTACATCTTCCTCTTTGAAATCTTCCTCCTCTACCTCTCTGCCTTTGTTCATGCTTCTTTGTCAAGATCTCCTCAACTTTCAAGGCTATTTATATGCTTCTTCTACACTATCCAATTTCACAAAATTGATCCCATCTTGTATTTTAGTTCTCAAACCATTCATGTACCTAGTCACCTTCTCTACTTCATCTTCAATATGTCCTAATCTAATGTCCAATCTATACAACTCCTCAGTATATTCTTTCACACTCATATTCATTTGTCTTAAATTTTGCATATTCCTCTACAAATTGACTTGATAATTAGTAGGAAGGAACTTCTTCAATTAATTCACCATCTTCAACCATGTCTAGATCTTCTCTTTTCCTTTCCTTTGTCTATCAATTTGGAAATGTTCCCACCAAAGTGAAGCATGACCCTTTAACTTGGTGATTACTATCTTTACTTTTCTATTATCATCAGTGCCCTCAAATTCAAATAACTTCTCCATCTCAAAGATCTAATCCAGCAGAGTGTTGGTGTCCAATATTCCATCATAACTTGTAACTTTAACAATAGGCTTAGGATGTTCCCTAGGCAAAACTCTTAACAATCTTTCCTCATCAGATTCTACCTTAGGTTTAGGAATGGGTTTTGTTGCTTCTGGTGCTCCTTCATCATCAATTAGATCATCAAGATGTACTCCTCTCCTTTGGGATGTCTTAAAAGCATCAATTTTGGGTGTAATTTGTCTCAATATGTCCATAATGGTATTATTAACATTTACTCTACCTTAAATCATTTCGACAATAAGTTCTTGCAAGATCATAACCCTCTACAAGTTATAGGTCAAATCTTAGATTTTCCACCCTATAATCAAAATCACTTAGGGTTGTACATGATCCAATCTCCACAAGGATGAAACCTGGCTCTAATACCACCTGGCACAAGTTGAAGTGATAAATAGGGCTAGAGGCACAACCATAAATCAACCAACCTTGGAGAGTTAACACAAGGGAAGAAAATCACAAGAGATAGTGCTAGAAAGGAGAGAGGAACACAAATATTTTATAAGTTCATCAAAATCCCATCATACATGCCCAGTTGTGAGGCCTTCTAGCTTATGACCAATTCAAAGATCAAATACACAAGAAAAAAAAACCTCTAGCATGCAAGATCTATGATCTCCTTTCATGTTTTAACTCTTTCCCCAAAAATTCACTCTATATCTAGATTGAGATCATCTATTTTTACTTTCCAAAATGACTTAAAGAAGATTCTAGATCATCATATAGCGGAGACTGACCACATAATGGTCTATACACATCCCAATGATCAATCTAATACATTAGATTATTGCCTCAAATTAAATACACAAGTTAGCTCGTAAATGAGAACCAAATGGTTGATTAATGAAAGGCATAACTAAAAAACAAAAACAAAGGTCACTTAGGCACTCAGTGAATACAAAATAGAAACACTCAGTGAAAGAAGAACTTGAGCCACTCAGTGAATGAAGGCATAATCACCTCCACCAAGCCAATCAACAATGAAGTCACCAAGAAGGTCCACACGTATAACTGGGAACATATCTATCAATCATGATAGAAATGTAACCCAAGATGGTCCTACATCAATATTTAGATCTTATGTTGTTATTCTTTTGACTGTCATTAGAACATCGAGCAACACTCTTACCATTTTTTCTTCATGAAAATATTTTTAATGGTAATTTTTCTTTATACTAACTAGTATCTCCAGGAATTATCCTTGTAAGTAGGGCTTCAAATTCATCTTATTTTTTTCATCATCAAAGACCAATTCAATCTTTTTGTAAGTACTTGTCTCTTTTACTTTATTTCCTAGAGCCAAAGATAGATATGTCTTAAAGGATGCTTCAACTTTAGAAACATTGATATCAAAATTACTCAACTTATAAGGATTAATCTTTCCAATTAATCCATCAATGAAAAATTTATGAATAGTTCTCAACTCATGGCATGTTGATGGGAAGGTTAGGGATCACACACTCTTTGAATTGAAGCAAAGAAGATTTATTGGGTCCCACCAGATTCAAGATGGATTAAGATCAATTTTAACAAGGCATCAAAAGGTAATTTAGAGCCCCTCTATAATTGGAGCAGTTGTAAGATCAATCAAAATGTGACAGTATTATCATGTTAGTGGTTAAACGAGTTGTAGATAGAACCAACAACCAAGAAGAATGTTTGATCGATGTTGAGGCAACTCTACTTGGGCTCAAGTTAGGGACTTGCAAACTATATATTGAAGGAGACTCACAACTAGTTGTAAATGGGATAGCTAAGGGAATGATGGACACATGGTACTTGGATAAACACATTAGACAGATCTAAGATTTATAGGAAACTGTGAAGGAATTTAGAATGACAAATGTACCTAGGGAGGCCAATGCTCTAGTTGACACTTTATTAAAATACTAGGGTAAAGAGTTCACTATATGAAAAATTTGAACTTTTTGAAGACTATAAGGATATATTCCCATCAAATCTTGGTCTTTTATTTCATTGGTAGATCATGACATGGTCATTCATAATGAAATGGAGGTGGGATTATATTGTACACTATGATCAAAGTAAGTTTGGCATGTATAAATTTGTAAATGTTTAAGCAATGATGGTGTGTACTTCAAAGTGATGTCATTATGGAGACTTAACTTTTTTTGTGGCTTTGAAATAGTTTGTAGTTTCCATTTTTTTTGACTAGAAGTGGTTGAGTCTATTGGTTTTTGTGTTGTGAGTGGTTTTGAGAGGATATAGGCTAATTTATCACTAAAAATTATGCAACTGTAATCACCAAAGAATGGTCATCTAGGCTATAAGCCCCCTTTCTAGATTTTTTGCTTGATTTATTAATCACTCATTCTTGATCAAATCTTCATAAATTAATTTATTTGATTTAATCCTATAGTTTAAACACTATATCCTAAGCCATTATTTAATTAAAAGGAACTTGTCCCCCTTTAATTAAATAAAAGACCCCACTCTCCACTTATCCTAAGTTGTGCACACATAAATCATTATTCCCAATTTAAAAATAAAAGAAAGAGCCTTTTTATTTCACATGGGGCACAAAAGTCAACTCTTGATGGTGATTGGTGGAAACACTTATACACATGGATCAGTCAACATTCATTCTCCATCCTTGATTAGATCCCTCTTGCCCCATGATCTCCATTATTCATTTTTCTATAAAAGGGAGAGCTCTCTCCTGATCTCACAACACTCATGCTTTGTACTAACATTATGTTGCAAGAATTCTGGGTACTCTTTGGAGCTTTTAGAGATCTTGTGGCTTCACCTCTCATTTTCATTCCATACTAGTTTAGTATCATGTTTGCATTAGTGTATCTTTTATTTTATGCTTTAGTTTTAGCTCATCTAGCTTAATAGGAGGATTGTAAAACTCTCATTCTTGTTAGTTAGTTTCCATTTTGCATTCCATTTATCTTATCTTCATTTGAATAGCATGCATATTGGTTCTTTGACACTTTCACTCTTGCTCTTGTTCTAGAATCTCCCATTTCATGGTGCGTCTTGCAAGGGGCTACATATCTAATCTCATTTAAGAGCCATAATACTTCATTTGTACCTTTTGCATGTCATGACTAGGGAGCTCTAAGACACCATTCAAGCTTCTCAATCTATGAGATTCCTTGGATAGAAGGGCTTAGAGAAGTGTACCTATTTTTGGTGTACATTTTTGGTGCCCAACATGGGGCTAGAACCAGTTTCTAGCTCTACATTCTTGTATTTAGCATTTATTATTATCTTTATGCGATTACAAACAAAACATTGCTTTTGTGTAGCATTTTGACACTCTTTTACTCTATTCCAGTGCTTCTACAAGTTTTTGCAACATGTTTGGATACTGCAGTAATTCTTTGTTTAGTCTTTTAGCGCATTTAATTAAATCTGTAGCACTTTTGCCTAATTTCCAATTTGTTGTTCTGTTACTGTGATATTTTTTGTCTATAGGGTTCTAGTGCATTTATAGATTCCTATAGCACATTTCATACAATTTATAGTGCATTTGAGTATTTATGCAACACATTTGAGCATTCATGTAGCGCTTCTAAGTGTTCTTCCAACGCTTTTTCTTATTCTTGCAACACATTTACTTTGCATATTTTCCTCTTCCTTCTATGAGGTGTTTCACGCATTTACAAGTGTTTTAGTGCACACACAAGTTTTTGTAATGCATTTACAATTTTGTATTGTGCATTTGTAATTTTCTATTGCACATTTACAAATTTTTATTGCATATTTGCAATTTCTTGTTGCATATTTGAATTGTAATGTTACACATTTGAAATTTTCTATAGAGCATTTGAATAGTTCTACGGAGCATTTGAATATTTATGTAGCATATTTTCCAAAACGTGTCTTAAGCAACATTTTGATCAATCTACACATTCTTTGTGGCACTTTTTCTCTTTGTTTTAGCACAAGTGCACTTTATTTCAGCTCTTTTACTACTTTTTGTAGCACTTATACTATTTTCTAGACCGCTTTTAAAGATTTTTGTAGTGCTTTTTCCATGTTGTGCATTCTTAGAGACCAGATTGCTTTAATTTCAATTCTCTAATTTTTTGGCAGGTACTAACATTGGTTTTGCAAGGATTACATTCAGTTTTCATTATCCTTTTAATACCTTAACTTCGTTATTTTGTAAGGATTTCTCATTTCTTGCAAAAAAGAAAAAAGAAAAAAAAAAGAATGCTTGTCAAAGATCATATTTTCTAAAAGAGCTACTAATATTTGTTGCAAGGTTGCCCAAAGAAAAAGAAAAAAACAAGTTTTTATGTGTTTTCTTTCATTTTCAAGTGCGACATGATACTAGTTGCTTCATTTCATTAGGCACATAGAACTTGTGAGTAGGGCTCATTGTTGGTAGTATCCTCTTTACCTCATAGGTGAATCATAAATCTTAACCCTTCATGGGATCTCAAAAGTGTGTGGGATGCTCCACTTTTTAGTGGTTTTAATTGATCTTCTTGGCGTGTTTGGGGGAAGCACTAAGGAATAGGAGATTATGCTCTTCACCGTCTAAGGTGAATTAGAAATCTTTACCTCTTTGGTGTGGATCCATTTTGTTGATCTCCTAGTGAGATATTACCTTTAGAGGGCCTTCTATTGGTGGAAAGATACCAATACCAATGACCCAAAGTAGGAACGAGAAAAACCTAGCTAACCTAACCCACCATAATCACAAACGCCTTGATAAAGGCCAAAGTCTTGGGGGCACAACACTTGTCTTCACCTAGGAAGAGTACTTGTGGGATTGGGACCATGATAAAATCACTAGGTGAGAATGCTTAAGGTTCTCTTGTTTCCGTGAGGTCCATTACTTATCGCAAGATAAGGTGTCTTGTTATCATTTAGAAGCTACCTTTATTATCTGCTCAAAATCTTGAGGCAAGGATCAATCCTAGTGGACTACCCAGATCACCCCAAGATTTTAAACTCACCATTTATATCCCTTTGGTTGTGTTAATAACACTTCCATGACAAAGAAAACATCTATTTTGGGAAACTACTTTGTGTGAGATGAGGAGGCATCAAGCATGAGCCAAGTTGTTGAGTAATGAGCTATGTCCTTAGGTAAAATGTTCTTGATGTGTCTTTGGATGTGCAAAACCTATGGAAAACATTTGAATATACACGTGATGGTAGTTATAGGGATTTATTTTGAAACCTCACATATCCTTTATCATGCAAGGTTTCTTTGTCCCTTTCTTGATTGTTAGAAGACTACTCCATGTGTCACTATCTTTCTTGTTTTTTTATTCCTTTTTTCTTTTGAAGATCAAACTTTCTATGTTATCCACTATTGTCAAACTTTGTCGACCAAGTCTAAACATTTTTCTTGTGTTACTTATTAGAAGAAGTCTCATTATTTGAATTTTCTTTCTATGTCTCTAGGGTTTTAAATTTCTTTAAATGGCTCTTGGTCTTAACACTATTGGTATTTTCCACCTTCTTGGTTTATGTCAGCATGCTAGGACCTTCTTCTTGCTAAAATGGTTACCTTGACTTCTTGACTACACTACTTGATTGGGAAAGTTTCTTACTTGTCATCTCACTTTCTCTATCAATTTGGCTATTGGGCTTCTTCCCTAGCTCTTTACTTTAGTTTCTAGTGTCATAAGTTTCTTGGATAATTTTCTTGACAAGTCATTCTCTCATTTCTACCTCTCTTTGACAAATGAACATTCTACCTCTCTAGTTTGGACATCAATTTATCTTGTGTCACCTTATTAGCCTCTTCTAGTTTCCTTTATGCTTGATTTTCTATCTACCACTATGGTATTCATACCTTGTAATAAAAAACCTCAACCAAGTCTAGATGATCATGATTTCTTCTATGTCATTAAATAGTTTCAAGACCTATACACTCGATATAATGAATTAGAAGAAAAAAATGATCTTGCTTACCTTCATCTCACTAGGTGCATGACAGAAATGAAGTTTAAAATTGAGAAAATATTAGAGGAAATAATAGAATCATCACATGAGCTTCCCTCAAGCTCTCAATATGCACATGAGTCTTCTTCTTCAAGTTCATATTCTTCCTCTTCTTCTAAGTCTACACACTCTGTCTCTCCAAGATATTAGTTGACTTCGTTTATTGGATCTAAAGACCTACTTAGAGAGAAAGCAAGTGATACCTCCTTTAAACCTATGCAAATATTTCATGATAAACCTATCTTTGGTGAAGATATTAATGCATCCTATTCGCTAAATGAATAACAAGAAGATCCTAGACATACTCTTGAGAGAAATTTTACTCTGTTGGAAGATTCTTATGATGCCGTCTTGTAAACACTTCTTGATAATGAGTTCATCACATTACCAAAGAACTCTAGACATTATGAAAATAAAATCAAACCTCTATGGTGGAGAGATGATCACTTTTGTAATCATCATAGAAACAAAGGTCATAAAACCAAAGATTGCATAGAGTTGAAGCATAAAATCCAAGATCTTATTGATGATAAGGTAGTTGGAACTGAGAACTCTAATGACTCATGTGATGAGGACACTTCTCTTGAGCAAAATATCATATTAATGAACCTATTTATAGTGATGGTCTTGTTGACACTATCACTTCTTCCAACATGTATGAACTTCCTAAATATTCAAATATTTTCAACATACCTCCATCAAACAAAGAACCCAATTCTTTTCACATTGACTATTTGTACCCTCAAGGGCTACCTTTGAAAGAGACTCAAGTTAATCTTCACTTGGCTGCAAATCATTTTCGTGCTACTAACTGTAGACACCTAAATTTGATTACACCATTAAGTAATCTTATTTAGTCATCTTCTAAGATATTATTGATTAAATATTTTATATTTAATTAATTAATCATCATCCCCTATTTAATTAATTGGATTAATTAACTATAGTCCAACTAATAAAATCAAATGATAACCCAAAATCAATTTATTAATTAAATCCCCATTCCTCTATTAAATTAAATAAATGTAAAAATCTATTTAGTTTATTTCCACATCCTCATTTATTAAATAAAACATTTAATAAATCAATCCTAAAAACCCTATTATTACCCCAATCCAACTCATTCACCCATAATAACCTCACTTAGCCAACTAACTAACCCATCCCATCAAAGTTAAGCCACTCCTTTTAATCGCCTCCTAGGTTAAGCCGAACCCCCCTCCTAAACATGTACACAACTTTAAGCAAGGTTTAGGACTTTCTAACCCAAGCCAAAGCCAAAAGTCTCCCCTATCCTCTCACATTCCTATCCAAGAGCATTAATGGCTCTTACATGCCATAAATGCCCTTAAATGTCTCTTACATCCCTCTTCCACACTCCTCCCCCCTCATAATTCCCTTTGACCCCCCATTTTGACCACCCAATCCCCTTGTGACCAGTGTCACAAGGCTAGGGCTTCGAAGAAGCACAATCCATGTGCTCTCATTTCCTTGCATCCTAGCCCTCCCTCACCATTCTTCCATCCTTCCATCCTGAACCTCCATCTCATCACCCCTTGGCCTATAAATGAAAACCTCTCTCTTCATAATTCATATCCACTCTCATGCAAACTTATAATGCTCTATTGAAGACCACAATTGCTCATTTCCACCTTAATGCTACAACCTACATTTACACCCATGGCTACATATTCACCCATCCACCCTTTGAAGAACCCCATTAAAGCTTGAAACCTATTTGAGAACACATCCTCATCTTAGAGAAATCCAAAGGTCAAGAACTCATTTAGAGGGCTTACTATACTTGGTTTGCATTCTCCTTCATTGTTTCCTTTGTCCTCTTGCAAGTGTTAGTTTATTTAGTATTGTGAGTGCTTTTTTAATCTTAGTATTCTATTTGTAATTACTAAAATAGCTGATACATTTTGGCACGCTCAGTGGGACCCCACATTTGGGTCATTTTTATCATTTTTTATGCTTTTATTTACTACTCAAACCAATTTACATGGTGTGATTTTTGTTGTGCACTTTAGTGTTTTGAGTTTTTTGCAGGTATATTACTCTCAATCCCAAAAATGCACTTTTAGCCACATAATCAATTTTTTGATAAACAAGCTTCAAAAAACCTAATTTTTGTGAACTTGCGATTACAAGTTTGGGTGCGACAACCCATGGGACTATGACCCCACAAAGGTGGGAATGTATTCATGATGAACTCTCACCACCGCATGGTAGTTAAAACCCTCTCCATCTTTCCCATTGAGAAATCTTCCTATGGAACATGAGTTTTTACTAGCGGGTTCGTTGGAAAAACCTACAAGAATGCCTAACCAAAATAGCTAAACCTAGAAATCATGTTTATAACTTTTTCATCAAACTCAGAGACACACTTGTCAGTGGTGAGACCTTCTATAAATCGGTGGGATTGCTCTATTAGTATTTTTCCCACAACCCATTTTTCCTTTTTTTTTGACCAATTTTTTTACCATGGTCTCACATTGTTTGACTACATTCCCATGTTGTGGGACCATAGGTTGACTACATTCTAGAAAATATTGTAACTCGGCAATAATTGAAATAACAACAATAACTCAAAAAATGCAAATCATAAGATGTTTTCTGTGATTAGCCTTAAGATTAATTTTGTTGCATACACATAAAAGAAATAGTATGAACACAAGTGACACCAAGATTTAACATGGAAACCCAATTTGGGAAAAACCACTAATTGCAACTAGTTACTGATTTTGACTCGTCTAAAGTGAGCCCTATTAGGAGCCAACCCTATTAAAGGTTACAAAACACATTGTTAGGTGTGACCCTATTAGAGGATTTAAACACCCTGTTAGGAGTGGCCTTGTTAGAGGTCTTTAGACACTTCAATTAGAAATGCCACCTTGTTAGAGGATTTAAAAATAGCTATTAAGCCAACTCAGTTAAGAGATTTAGATCACTACTACAATGGTTAAAAAGTAACAATGAGATGAACTAATTTCTAATGCAATTGAATTGTTGATTATAGATCTCAATTTTGGCTTGCATACTTGATCATCCTGTTGGTGTTTGAAAACCCTGGAGGGTTTTCAATTATCCCAATGAGAATATGACATATGTAGGGGTAGCTAACTCCCATTTTCAACATGCCATTTCAGACATCGGGCCAACTATAAGGCTTAACCCTTCTTCTACTTCAGGCTTTGCTAAACCTAGGCGGGTAGACCTCAGATTCAATTGATGTTGTACCAGTGCAAAAACATATCCCTGAATCTATTAAGCAGATGAAACCCCTTATATCTCCTAATTACTCATGAAATGACATAGATCTATAGTAGCTAAATGCAAATCTATGACATTCACAAGTTGAGTGAGGGTTAAACATTTAGGTCCTTCAACATGAAAGGGAAAAACACATTTGATTAATAATGTTGAATTCAACAAAACCTCAAATATGCAGCAATAAGACCTAATGATCCTATAAACTGATCAATGCCTTAACCATTGGGCAAATCTATGAATCAAAAACACACATATGGATATCTGATACCTATTTGTATCTTCAGATATCTGATCTATCCATTCAACTTGTAAATAGACATCAATGTTCAGCTTAAACCTCATTCTTACATGATATCCCCATTAGTAACCTCACAACCCTGTTGATTTCCCTGAAGCATTTACGTAACCCTTTGAGTCACAGGCAACAGTGAAATAACATACAACCTTAAGGGACTACAACTACAACCTAAACTCTATGTCAAAGATTGTAAAACATTGAAAATTAGCTAATAAAGGAGACAAGATTCAACTGAAACTCAATCATCTACTGCTCTTTGTATTAATTTCTTTGAAACAATACAACCACATGCATGAAATGGAAAACATGAAACAACTTAATAGATCTGAACTATCTGTATATTCCTTCCTACTGTTGTTCACACAAGAAAAATTGCTGAAAAATATATGGTATCATAGTATGGGAACACATCAAAACTGGATCCAAAACCTGGTATCTCAGTAGTGACTGGTTTTTCTCCCAAGACTAGAACCCTTACAATGGATGAAAGATAGAAAGATATAGACCAAGATGAATTCCCGGATCTAATCTGAAGATGACATCTGTCCACTTGGAATTTCATCATTTTCAATTGCAAAACCTCTCTCTACCTTCTCCCATCAACTGCTAATAATATCCTTTTTGTTTTGCCTCTTCAAATGCAAAATATCTCAGCAAAAGACAAAATTCTGATAATTGAATTCGGATATGTGCCAATTTATCAAACTTTTAGCCAAAACACCACAAATATTAAAATAATCAGATAGAAAGGTCATTGAATGTGTTTTAGGTGTTTTTCCATTGAATTTTGCAACTGATGACTTGAAACACCTGATTAAACACGCAAACCAATCTCTGATAGAAAACCCCCTGTAGCATGAACCAGTGGCATTTTGTGCAAAAAATGACCTCAGAATCAAAAAGTTCATCTTCTCTCAATTCTGACGATATATAACATTGCATATTTAGCACACCAAGAACCTCCAAAAAGTTAGTTTGAAAAATGCTCCTCTAGTAGGGGGTTCAGGTTTGCAATTTTAAAATTTCAAAAATTTCAAAAAATTTCAATGTTTGAACTTTAGAAAGAGGCATTTTGATTTAAAATGATTTGACGTGCACTTTATTTGAGGAAATAATAAAATATTATTTTTAAAAATTATTTTCAAACTCTTCCCTACCCTTTGACTTGGGGTCAACCGTTTGTTGATCAATTGCCACGTGGCAGTATTTGATTTTTCCATCTTATCTGCATCATTTGCCACGAACACAGTGCCACATCATTGTGCTTAGGCCCACTGACACATGGCGCACGCCCACAATTCTGCATTTCTTAACCGATGCACATCTCCATTTTGCAAAATTGTGCTCACCATTGGCGCGATCTCTTGCAATCTCCCGTTTGGGTGCCATGTCATTGTTAATGTGTTTTCGTTTAAAATTACGTCAACATCACCCTCCAACTGACATCATCAAGGTCAGGTCCCACCTCGCAAGCTTGCGCTCCAAAATTGGTGGTCTCTTAAGACATTACTTTTACCATGTGTAATTGAATTTAAAAGACTAAAAACTTCCTAACCCACCCGATGTGGGATTAAAAGTCTCAAAGGATTCCTCTTGATTACGCTGCACTCGAAGCATTCTCTATTTTTCTTTGGCGTGGAGCTCTTCATTGACCCCTGGCGGCTTCTTTCTAGCCTTGACATGAGGCTTTATTGAGCGTGGATTCTCTGTTCAATGTGGCTGGTTTTAATGCGTGTGAGTTTTTTGACTTGCATGAGGTGGCTTTGCTTTGTTTTCTATGACTGGCAGCTTCCTAATCTGCTGCAACTTTCTCTGATGTGCAGGATCTTTTACACATTAATCTCCTGCTACAAAAGGAAAACACCACTTTATATCCATGTGGTTTTGTCTTAGCCGACTCCCTGTCTTAGCGTGAAGTATGGATTCTTTTTGGCGTGTGAATCCTGTTCTAAACATGGACATGGATTCCCTTTTCCTCATTGGCGTCCCCTATTCTTCTTCCCACTGCCTTCTCTGCTCTGCTTTGTGCAACATTAAATATTGAGAAAAATGCATACAAGCTACAAATAAAATGGTTGAGTTTTTTTGAAATTTTACAGATTGCACAACGACATGTCCACAGGGGATACTGCCTATCTCAGAAATGAACAAAATAAGGATATTTACAGAGGCACTCGAGCAGCAGAATGCTCCTATAGAGTAGTTCCCCTGAATTGAATAAGCAATCACTAAAAGAAATGTGTGTCTAATAATTGAACAACAAAGACAAGGACAGATACATTCCAGTGCAAGTCACATGGAGGGGGCCAAGGAATCACACGTCACTCTTTTGACAAAAGAGCAAAGACATGGAACAAAACTGTAGTTTTCCTTTTCATTGATTCCAAATCCCAAAACAACCAAAACAAAACCTTCGACAGAGACGCCCTTGTCAACATCCACATGGATTAGATTCCCCATGTCTTGGAGCCAATCTCTGTAGTCTTTGTAGCTACAACATAGACTATTTCATTAACCTTTTGATCATATCCTCCTTCCTGAACCTTGAGGATATGTCCTTATTACTTGCTTGGACCACATTCGCAGCGGACTGATTTCTCATTTTATCACCTCCTCCCGAACTTGAAATATCGTCTCCATCCCAACTTTTTGACTACCTACGTTCTTCAAAGTAGATTCTTTTAAATTGTTGCAATCTCCTTCAACACATCCTTCTGCATATGTTGACTATTCCATGACTATGGAAAGATGAGTGAGAAATAACACCATCTCCTCTATTTTTTCTTTAAACGCTGCTCTTGTTTTGTTTACATGGCATCTCCCATGTGTGGCTTCTTAATTTAGACTGTGGGTTTCTCTGTGGGTGTGAGCCGCTCCCTTTCTAAGCCAGCTTTACTTGTATTTGGACTTCTGCCCCTGCCCTTCCCACGTGGGCTTTTAAATTCCTTTATAGACTGAACCGTCCTGCACATAAGCCTTTTCTCTTTGCTCAACGTGGAGCATTTTTTGTTATAGCCTAGGTTCGGCTTCATGTTTTTTTTTAATCTTGACTTGGAGGCTCAAATCAACTACAACTTTTAGATTTCATATGAGTGCATACTAATGCCGCCTTAGCTTGAAGTTTTTAGCAAAAGGTGAATGAAAGTTCATTAATATGTTTCCTTGATAAAATCCTTTATTCGCCTCGAGACCCGCCAATCCTGGCAGAATTAGTCGGGCCCCAAAGTGGATCCAGCTAAATTTTTTTTCATTTTCAGACAACTAATACTCCAAACTGATCCGTTAGTCATCTAAAATTGATTTGATCAAAATACAATCGCTGAACCATCTATTAAAACTCATTTTACCACTTTATCTGCAAGCTCTCAATTTATGTCAGGAGATCCTTCGACTGGCCCTAAAAACTAACCCAAACACTTGACTAGGCACTGAGAATTGGCACACTCAATCTCTATTCTACATACTTTCACCTTGTTAGATCTCATCTTATGACGAATTTCTAGTCAAAATATATTCGCTGTCAAAGTTTCCCTCTCAGAACTGCTTGCAAGAAAACAAGTTAGAAAGTAATAAATTGGGTTCAGATTTGGCCTTGAAAACTGGGCAAATGGACACTTGGGAATACGAAAACTGGGGTGTTGGTTCTCTGTCACGAGGAGAGTATAAATATGGGATTTGGGCTCATGAAGAATAACAAGACACATTTGGAAAACATTCAAAGTGGGCTACTTGGATTTTGCAGATTGAAACAATGACAAAAATATTTTTTGCAAATGGAATGGACCTAAAAAAGTGTGCAAATGGATTCTTCATGACTTGCAAATTGGCATGCTTGAAGTATTTTTGGAGGAAAACACAATGGTGCAATCCATTTGATCTCACCTATCATGGATTTGGAATTATGACATCACCAATAGGGGTCTTGACAAATCTGCAAATGCTGACAACAGTAAAAAGATAAAAATTGCATTTGGAATCACATTTGAAAACTGATCAAACGGATTCATCATAAGATGAAACTTGAAACATAACAAGTCTCTGATCTCTACAATACAACGCAAAAGGAATTTTAACATTTTGATCAACTGGGTCAAAGTTATAACTCATCAAACAGGGCTTCTCAGAATTATGTGCAATGTGCAAATGCATGAAAACAATAACTGACAAACTTTGAGGGATTCAAAACCTAGTCAAACGGACCCAAAACAACTCAAAATCTGAAACATAGGTTATTGGATATGGACACTAGATACTCCCAAAGTTGAAAATCACAAAAAATTTATGGGTGCAAGATATTCACTGGCAAACATAGCCTCCTGTCGCTGTTTAACACTAAGGTAAAAATGCAGACTTGGAACTAGCTCAAAACAAGACTTCTTGAAATGGCTTGAAATTTCAATTTATCATCAAGGAACACTTAAATGCACTGAATGGAGGGTGTTAGAAACATTAAACACCTTAGGGGCCTCAAAGGTACGGTCAGGTACATGTGCATCAAAAGCATTTATAGGGTTCAATTTTCTCAACAGTGCTCAAAATTTGGGCTACAATTTTGGGCGCCAACACATCCCTAATTGAATGTATCTTTGTAGCTCAACAAGAATACTATGCTTATCCTTCAAATTCACTTCCTCTAAGCATAATCAAATCTTCTATCCACTTCCACACATTCAATCCTCAACTTGACCTTATATTTTTATCTTACTCATTGTCAAGCCACCTTGAATACAACTTAGAATACTTAATATTCATCTTCTCAATCAGCTAGGACCAATAGCTAAATCAATTAAACTTAATATGCCAAAAAAAGATAATCCTTCATTAGTCGACCATGTTCAATAGACACTAACTCAGAAACAATTTTCTTGTGTTAACCAAGTGAACTCAGTTAACATTGCATATTCACAAAGTTCCTTTGATAACCAAGTGAGCTTGGTTAACACTTGTTCCATCGAATATTTTCTTCATTAGCACAGTGAGTTTGGTTAACACTCAACTTCTGCAAACTACCATTTGATGATCATATGAACTCAGTAGACACTGTCTTCTGAATTAGGCAAACTCTAGAATGCTTTCCAGACACATGAAACTGTCTTCATCACTCGAGTGAGCTCGACATACACTAACTAGTAATTATATGATATTTTGTATAACATCAAAGACAATACATAATTAATCAATTATTTTCAATAGTCTCCCTCTTTGGCATTGATGGCAACACAACATATCATAATATAATGAAATTTTCAGAGCGAGAATAAATTAAGGAACATATTCTTAGTTTCATTTTGATTCTCATCCATGAGAACTCCCTCTATCAGTGTGAACTCCCTTTGCCTTCAGTTTCTCCCTCTATAAAATAAACTCTATCTTCAACATCTTTTTCTGATAGAAAACTTCCTTCTTTGATATTAGGCAAAGTTCTCCTTCTTTGACATCTCTGAAGTAATAAAATTTATGTGAGATATGACAACAAACTTCTCCTTCTTTGACATCTCATGCCAAAGATAATATTTAGTGAATATCAATGTACCTCATGTACTAATTCATTTGTAATGAGCCCTTTCCAATACTGTATCAAATGTCTGATCTTCAACATGCTCTGATTGATGCATCACTAAACTTCATTTAGTGAGCTTTAGATGGGGGAGTAACCCCTAACTCACCTCTTAGATACAAAAATGCATCCTTAGGTAATGGCTTAGTGAATATATCTGCAATTTTCTCTTTAGTATTCACATATTCAAATCTTACCACTTTATCTTGTACCAATTCTCTCAAAAAATGATATTTTATAGCAATGTGCTTGGTTTTGGTATGCATCACATGATTCTTGGATATATTAATTGCACTAGTGTTATCATAGAAGATAACCACTGGATCCTTGATCTCTATCTTCATACCTACCAACAATTGCTTGAACCAAACAATATTAGAATAAATAACTGCTACTACCACATACTTTGCTTCTATTGTGGACTAAGAAATACAATTCTGCTTCTTGCTTGTCCAAGATACTAGTCTTTTACCAAGAAAGAATGTTCCACCACTTGTGTTTTTTTTGTCATCAACACTTCCTGCCTAATTAACATCTACGAATGCTTTCAAATCCAAATTGCCTCTTTTTTGTACCATAATCCATAGTCTTCAGTACCTTTCAGATATCTCATGATTCTCTTGATTTCCATCATATGATTTTCTTTGAGATTTGCTGAGAATCTTGCCACCATACCAAATGCTAATGCAATATCAGGCCTTGTGTGCACTTCATACTGCAATTTTCCAATCATTGATATGTATGTAGTTTGATCTACCTCTTTGGAATCATCATTTTTGGAAAGCTTATGTCCAGTAGACATAGGTGTTCCAACAAGTTTTGAATCTTCCATTCTGAACTTCTTTAGTATCTCCTTGATATATTTGGATTGAGTAATATAGGTGCCATCTTTATTTTGTTGTATTTGCAATCCAACAAAGAATTTTATCTCTCCAAACATGGACATCTCAAATTCTTTATTGATCTCTTTTGAAAATGCTTTGCATAACTCATCATTTCCTATAATAAAGCGTCATCCACAAATATTTTTACCAACTCAATCTTCTTGTCTGGTCCTTCTTTGATATACAAACTATTGTTATCATTTCTTCTTTGAGAACCAATCTTTACCAAGTAGTATGAAGTCTTTCATACCAAGATCTGGGAGCTTGCTTGATACCATACAATGCTTTGTGTAATTTTCAAACCATATCTCTTTTGCTAGGATTTACAAAACCTTCAGGTTGTTCAATGTAGACTTCCTCATCAAGAATTTCATTCAAGAATGAAAATTTTACATCCATTTGATAAACTTTTAATCGTTTGTATGTTGCATATGCTAGTAAAGTTATAACACCTTCTAATCTTGCAACAGGAGCAAAAGTTTCACTATAATCAATACCTTCTTCTTGAGAATAACCTTTACAAACTAACCTTGCTTTGTTTCTTGAAACTTCTCCATCTTCATTTAGCTTATTTCTAAATACCCACTTTGTGCCAATTACATTTTTGTCCTTGGGCCTAGGAACAAGAGTCCAAGTCTTATTCTTCTCTATCTGTTCTATTTCTTCATTCATAGCTTCAATCCAAATTTCATTATCCAAAGCATCTTTAAAATTTATAGGTTCAAATTCAGCAAGCAAATATGTACCTTACAATTTTTTTCTTGTCATTGTTCCATCTGATTTGTCTCCAATGATTTGACCAAGTGCATGGTGCTTTCTAACATATCTTTCTAACATAGGTACATTGGATTTAGAACATGTTCCATTAACCTCTTCATGATCTTCTATATCAAGCTTGAGTTCCACTATCTATAACTTGGGTTCATCAGACTTAGTTTTCTTATGTACTAGCTCTATAGCATCTGACTACGACTTGGGTCCTTTAAATTGTGACTCAGGTTGTAGTAGATGCAACTTGGTAGCTTTTGGAGATTTTGGACTTGGGAGGTGAAACCTCTTGACTTTCAATAGATTTGGCACTGTATTAGGTTCATAATAAACAAACTTTTGGTAATCCTTAGCTTCTTTGCTACTTTCCTCTTCACTCTTTTATGCAAATTCATCAATCCTCACATGTGCACCTTCTATGATCTCATGAGTAGTTGGATTCAAACACTTGTATGCTTTACTTCTGTAGGAGTATCTTAGGAATATGCCTTCATCACCTTTGACATCAAATTTACCTTTCCTAGATTCTTTCAAGATATAAATTTGCTACCAAATACTTTCAAGTAACTTACATTGGGTTTGTAGCCATACCATAATTCATAAGGAATTTGATTTGAGTCTTTCTTCAACTGTACTCTATTCAAGGTATGCACTATAGTAGTCATTGTTTCTTTCTAGTATTTGATTGCAACACTCTTTTCTATCATTAAGGTTCTTTCACAATCCATAATGGATTTGTTCCTTCTTTCAGCTATACCATTCTATTGAGTTGTACCAGGGATTGATACTTGTCTCTTAGTTCCTTTTTCAATGCAGAATTCATTGAACTTATTGGAAATGAATTCACCATCTCTATTTGATCTCAAACATTTTGACTTCTTTCTAGTTTCTTTCTCTACTCTTTCCAGATACCATTTAAACTTTTGAAAAGCTTCATATTTTTCTTTTAGATACATTACAATCATCATTCTAGAATAATCATCAACAACCAAAATAAAATACTTATCTTCACTATAGCTCTCTATTCCAATAGGTCCACATATGTCTGCATGTACTAGCTCCAAGACTTCTTCTGAATGATAGTCTTTTCTTTTGAAACCTGTCTTGCCCATCTTACCAATTTGACATTTTTTGCATAGACCCATATTAGGTTTCCTCAAACTAGGAATACCTCTTACTCTTTTTTTTTTTCTTATCTTGACAAAATTATCAAAGTTCACATGACACAACCTTTTATGAAATAACCATATTTCTTCTACTTGAGCAATAAAATATGAATTTTTATTGAGATCTAGGCATAATAGGTTACCTTTTGTTTGTTTGCTAGACCCAACCCGATTTCCTTTTCTATCCAGCAGTTTGGCCTTCCCATTCATGAATTCTACCTTGAATATAATGTTATTCAACTGTGCCACACTTAGTAGATTATGCTTTAGTCCTTCAACTTAGTAAGCATTGTCATATCTAAGTTCATTGGTTAGTGAGATACAACCTTTTCCCTTTATGCAACAAGGTTCGTTATTTTCAAATCTCACATTACCACCATCATAATGTTCCATGTGTTCAAATTTTGTTTTATCACCATTCATATGATGTGAGTAGCCACTATCAATAATCCATGTATCATTTTTTCTAACATGAGAGATAAGTGTCATTTTATCTCCTTCATCATCAGATTCATCTTTTACAACAATGTAAACCATTTCATCATCTTCACTACTATCTGAATCTTTAGCCATAAAACAAGATTTCTTACCTTTTTCTTTGTATTCCTTGAAGTTCTTAAAATCCTTCTTGCCTTTGAACTTATTGTGCTTCTTTTCATCTTTGTCTTATCTATTTTGGCAACTTGCAACAATTTTTTCAACTTCTTCACAAGAGAAATAGATTAGAGGAATCTTACCTTTATACTTTCTTTTGCCTTATACCTTCTTGCAAGAAATTCTTCAATGGCTTAAAGATCACTGTCAAAACTATCTTTCTCTTCACTTTTAGATTGTTTTCTTTTAGAGCTTTTAGCTTTCTTCTTGAATGATACCTTAGCTTCAAATGCAGACTCAAGATTGCTAGAACTAGGATTATAATTATCATAGTTGTCTAGTTAAAATGTTGTCAATCTTCTAACTAGAGCATCCAAATTTATAGTATGATTTGGATTACATATCATCTCTTGAAAAAAAGACACTCTAATTTCATAGATAGGAAGAAGGGTTTTGAATACCTTTCTTACCACTATTACATCATCAATTGTTCCTCCAAAAGCTTTGATAGCATTGACACTAGCTTTGATTCTATCAACATATTTTGTAATATTTTCATCCTCTCTCATTTTCATCTGATCAAATTCTCCTCTAAGAATTTCAACTTTGGCTCTCCTTACATTTTCATCTCCTCCATAGATGGCTTTTAGCTTGATCCACATTTCATAAGTAGTTCCACAATATTTTACCTCATAAATTTGGCATAGTTGAGAGATGAAGCAATATGAATCATCATGATATTATGACTCTTCTTTTCTGCAATTTCTTCAACAATCATAGTTCCAGTAGGAGCTTTGTATTTGGTGTCTATATTCTTTAGCCCTATACCTCCAATGGTTTCCAAGTGTAGCCTCATGAGTTCTTGCCATGCCTTGAAGTTATCTTTGTTCAACTTTGGAATCTCCCTTCTATAAGATATCCCAATCTTTAGCTAAGGTCCTTGAAACCTTTTCTACAAGCACCAAAAGCTCTGATACCAATTGTTGAAAATAGAAGAGGAGTAATTGAGAGGGGAGGGGTGAATTAGTTACTACAAAAATAAATCCTAGATCCCTTAGATGTCAATACAAATCAAAATTTTTATTAAACTATATTTTTCTGTAACTTGGCAAACACACATGCACTTGGTTTACTCTAGCAAGTACTACAACTCAACAATAATTGAAATAACAACAATAACTTGAAAAATTCAAATCATAAAATGTTTTCTATGATTAGCCTTAAGATTAAATTAGTTGCATACACATAGAAGAAATAGTACGAACACAAGTGACACCAAGATTCAACGTGGAAACCCGATTTGAGAAAAACCACCAATTGCAACTAGTTACTGATTTTCACTCTTTTGAAGTGAGCCCTATTAGGAGCCAACCTTGTTAAAGGTTACAAAACACACTATTAGGATTTAATCACCCTGTTATAGGATGTCTTTAGACACTTCAATTAGAAATGCCACCTTGTTAGAGGATTTGCAAATAGTTGTTAAGCCAACTCAGTTAAGAGATTCAAACAATGAGATGACCTAATTTTTGATGCAATTGAATTGCTGATTATAGATCTCAATTTTAGATTTTATACTTGATCCTTCCTGATCAAATGTATCTTTGTTTTTCTTATCCTTCAAATTTGCTTCCTCTAAGCATCATCAGATCTTTTATCCACTTCCATACATTCAATCCTCAACTTGACCTTATATTTATATCTTACTCATTGTCAAGTCATCTTGAATAAAACTTAGAATACTTAATATTCATCTTCTCAGTTGGCTAGAACCAACAACTAAATCAATTGAACTTAATATGCCAAAAGAAGAGAATTGATTTTCTTGTTTTGGCATATTAAGTTCAATTGATTTAGTTGTTGGTTCTAGCCAACTGAGAAGATGAATATTAGGTATTCTAGGTTGTATTTAAGCC
Organism: Cupressus sempervirens; assembly: GCA_028749045.1. Classification (NCBI taxonomy): domain Eukaryota; kingdom Viridiplantae; phylum Streptophyta; class Pinopsida; order Cupressales; family Cupressaceae; genus Cupressus; species Cupressus sempervirens. The sequence goes on from CM053785.1 coordinate 468,355, forward strand.
AACTTGACAATGAGTAAGCTATAAATATAAGGTCAAGTTGAAGATTGAATGTGTGGAAGTGGATAGAAGATTTGATGATGCTTAGAGGAAGCAAATTTGAAGGATTTATGGATGTCGCTTTGGCTTCCATTCTTGCTCTATCTTCTGCTCCTATGGCCGTGTCTGAGCTGGTTTCTACTCTTGCTTTGATTGATCCATTTTTTTGTGCTTCTCCTACCCTTTCTTAGGCAGTCTTTGAGGGAGGGTTTTTTCCTTTTCCCAAGGCAAGGGATGGCCCCTCTACTACATTTTGGGCTAGGGTTTCTCCTGATACTGGTGGGGATATTCGTTCCCTAGGAGTTGTAGGTGGTTTAGCCATTTCTTATGCTGATGTGGCCACCTATGAGGCTAGTCTTGGTGGTTAGGCTGTGTGTCTAGGGGCCCATGCTACTATTTTTGTTGCAGTAAGTAACCCTATTGTGATCAATCTAGAGTCTAATCTTGTCAATGATATTTATACTTATGTGGAGAACTTCTCCTCTACTAATACCATTTTTCATTTTAGGAGTTTTTGGCCCTCTCTATTGGATCTGCATGCCTAGATTTCCAAATTTTGGGAGCCTATAGTTTCAGATATTTTCCAAATTTTCCCTGTGGAAAGGGGCTTTTTTATTATGAAATTTTCTTCTAAGGAGGATCAAAATGCCATTCTTCAACCTGGTTTCTCTTGGGAGGAGATGTCCCCCTTGATGGCCAAACCATGGTATGTGGATTTTGATCCCTCAATTGAATCCTTTAACAAGAGTCCTCTTGGAGTAAGGTTTCCTAATCTTCCCCTTCACTTATGGCTAGATTCAGTCCTGGAGGTTGTAGGGGAGGCCCTAGGGGATTTTTTACTAGTTGATTTAGCATCTTCCAATGTGTTTCAGACTATATGCTCACATTCTTATGGAGATAGACATCTCTAAGTGGCTCCCTAAAATGATTAAATTGGCCTTTCCAAATGACTCTTAGATTCAACTTCTTGATTATGAGGGCATTCTATTCAGATTTCAAATTTGCCATAAGACTGGCCACCTTGTAGCACAATGCTCCTTTGGAAAGGTTAGATTAAAAAAGTCACCTTCTTGGTGGAAGGGGATTTTCGATGATCAATATGTTGTCTCACTTTTCACCCCATACCTATGTTGTTAAAAGTGAAAGATTTTGAAGTCATGGTTAGGTCAGGTCTGATTTGTGTCTAGGTCTAAGTCCTTCATAGGTAGGCTATCCTTGTTGGGTTTCCCTCTCTCTTGCCTTCTCATTTATAAGCCAGGTGGGTTGGTTCAAGTGTTGTCATGCTGGGTAGGTGATAGCTCCTAGCTCGACAAGGATATCATGTTCTCATTGATGATCTTCTCAGATAAAGGATGATTGTGAAGTTGTGATCTCTAGGCATATATGGGGGATCTGATGGGATTTTCTCATATGATTAATACAATAGTAAGTATGGCATTTGAAGTTTCAGGGTTTCATTCCACGGGGTAGTGGGTGCAATCTAGTTGACAAGATTTCTACAGTTTTAATGTGTACAATGGAGCTTGCAAGTGGAAATTGTTTGAGTATATTAAAGCTATGCAAACTAAGAAGAGTTCAACATGCGTTTCAAACGATTGCAAAATTGGAGATGATTAAAGCATCATTATGTTATCATGTTATCCAAGGCTAATAATGTAAAAGGCCTCTTTTTGAATAATGATTAAATGATATATGAAAGATTAATCTTTTGAAGAATTTTCACAACATGGCTTTAAAGAATGACACTTTGTGTGGAAAAGAAATTAGGCTCATGGTATCATATGGAATTTAAACATCATGGTCTGCTGCAAGTATCACATTGCTAATGGTAATTGAGATTACATCATATGAAGGCTTTTTTGATTTGGGAATAAGGATTAATTAATTTCTAAATTATGATGAAGTATGGGAAAATGTTGATGATTGGCATAAGGCATCAATAGAATAGTGATAGACATGATATAATCCCAAATTATGAACATAGAATGTACCAATTATGTTGGTTGTGCATTCAAAGGTAGTCATTTTCTAAACACGGTTTCAGTTTTGGTTCGAAGCTTGAGTACACATTCTATCCTCAACTATGTTTCGATGACATTGGTCTTCAGATTGATAACATGGAAGTTTCAAAAGAATGGCAGTAGAATGATTGTATATTGACAGATGAATTGCTAAATGCAATCTTTCCTTTATAGTGTAACAATCATGTGATGAGCCACTATTTATTGTATGTTGGATATGCAAACGATCAATTTCCAAGGAGTTTTTCTATGTTAAAGTGATATAATATGATCAAATAATAACTTTTGAATGCCTAGCAATGCAAAATCAAAGAGTTTTCTGTGTGTTTCAGACATAAAGATGACCGTTAGAAGACATAACAGAGCTTAAACGGTGCTCTTCTAATACATTTTTGCAGTCAACTAAAGGTTGTGCTTTTCACTATTTGAAAGCATATATCGGTTCTCTGAGACTAGACGATGCCGATGAAGAAAATGGCATGTGAAACAATAAAGAAATGAAAAAGATATTGGCCAGCAGGTTTCCCAATTTGAGCTACGCCATTGCCATTTTGCACCTGTTTCTCTAAAACCCGCCGATGGATTTCTTGCATAGTTGAGATCCATTTTAAAAAACCATTCATTTGGGTCATCTTCGAATTGCTCAAGGATAATTTCATCTTCATAAAGTTTGATCGAAAAATGTGTGTAAAGGCCCTAGGTGAAAAATCCAAAATCAGGTGTGCCGAAGTCATTTTCGCACCTCAGATGCAAAAACCCGCTAGTCTATATCTTGGCGATTTCAAGTTCTTTTTAAATTATAATGATTTGGGTCTTTCTTAAATGGCTCAAGGAACATTTTTGGTTTTGAAAGTGTAGTTCCAAAATGCTTCTAATGCCCAGAGTGGAAATTCATAATTTGAATGCTCCAAAGTTCATTTACTACTATATTTGAGTCTGTAATAGTATGAAAAGACTTGATTGGCAATGGTGTTGTTTTGCATTCCATAAACATAGTCTATTTATCAAAAGTGCAGAGATTGCTGGTTTGGTCTAATGATATGAATGGATTCTCAACATGTTCAAAATGTGGCTGTCACATTAGAGCAGAGAACATTGGATACATGTTATATTGAGGAAAGTATGCATTATTTCGATCTTAAACCAAGGTTTGTTAGAGATTTTGTTGATTAATATATGTGAGAAAGAAAGAATAAAAATCCTATATGTTATTCACGACAAATAGAAGCAACGTATGTTGAATACATTGACTCTATTGAACATCTTCATGTGAGCTATGATCTATGATAGATTTTAAATCTGATTGAAGCTTTTTAGAGATCAATCCTTAAATATATGAAGAGATTAAATGTAGTAAGGTAGATGAATGTTTGAAGAGGATGATTCAATGTTAATTGGTATTATGATATTCAATAGAACAGAAGCAGGAAATTTGGCAGTGGTAGTATTTCTTTGTTGATTCCATTATGCAATTGTCATGCAGTATTCCTAGGTTCAGGTCAACTGATGGAGTCTTTTCTTTTCATATTCTTGAAGGCAGATCAAAGGAAGAGATAGGAGTCTCTTGAGCTTCTCTTATTTGTATTTTCAAAAGTAGTCTTCTAAAAAAATTTCAAATTCTAAATTTGAATCAATTCACATTCCCCTAAAGGACATAGGCTATGTTTTCTATATAAGTTGCTGTAAAAGATGTAAAAGGGGTCAGCAAGTTATTGGTGTTAAAGACTTGATATTGTGGAGCCAATAAAAGAGTGTTTTATGTCAATAATTTTTGTTCCATTTAGTTAGCCTGTTTCTTCTATGCCTCTTTCTTTTAAATCTAAATTGCAGGAAGAAAGGAAGGATGTTTCATTCTTTTTGTAATAAGGATATGAATTAATCAGAGTAGGATGTGCTTTGTGAGATTCAGGGAAAGATTTAGGAGAAGTTCTTAATCATTTCATTTAAATTTCTGTAGATAGTTGCTAAGTTATGAATTCATAGGATTTGTGGATTCCATAGCTTGGTTTGTAGATCGATAAGTATTTTCTTGCCTGAATTAAGCTCTGGTTAGACTTAGTTTGGTTAGCCTCTTCTGCTCTTAGGTTAAGAGCATCTCCTAGACAATCCATAAGATCTTCAATTATTGGAATAGGAAACCTATACCTAATTGTAATACAGTTAATGGCCCTCGAGCCAGTACACAACCTCCATTTTCCTGCCTTCTTGGATGCCAAAACCACCGGGACTACACAAGGACTTATGCTCTTTTGGATCAGACCTTGGTCCATCAACTCTTGGACTTGTCTTGCCACTTCAAGGTTCTGATTTGGAGTGAGCTTATAGGCTGCCTTATTAGGAAAAGAGGCACCTGGTACAAAGTCAATTTGATGACTTATAACCCTCCTAGGAGGTAGGGTAGCTGGGGTACCATTACTCACTATATCCTTATACTTTTCAAGCAAAGTTTGGACTTCAACCTGTAAGGGTTCCTTGACTGATTTTTCTTCATTAGTGGACTTCAGTATCACTGAAAATCCTTGGCTCTCCTTATGCTTAAGGTATTTTAAAAACTCTTTCTCTCCACATAGCAACACACTAGGTAATTGGGACCGTGGTTCTTCCCCTTCCAACAAAGACTGAATTTTGAAAGTCTTGGCTCCTTTTTTGAATGTTATGGCATTAGCCCTGCCATCATACACCACTTCCCTATCAAATTGCCATGGCCTCCCTAGAAAAAGATAACAAGCATCCATTGGAAAAATATCACACAACAATCGATCTTTATATCCAGCAATTGAGAAGTCCACCTATGCTTGCTCATTCACTAGGATGCTTTGCCCTTTGTTAAGCCATGTGACCTTGTAAGGGTTTTCATGAGGTATCTTCTTCAGTTTGAGCTTTGTAATAGCCTCCTCTAATATTACATTATCAGTTGATCCAGAATCAACCACCACCTTGCATACTTTTCCTAGGATCTTGCACTTGATCCTAAACAATGCCCTCCTATGTCTAGGCTCATCAGGAGCTGGTTGCTTGATCAACACCCTCCTAAACATGAGGTTCTCACCCTTTTCAGACTCAATATGGTCTATATCAGCATCCTTGCAACTTTTATTATCTTCTTGTGCATATGCTAGCCTTTTATCTTGGCTTGAGGAAGAGGGTTTGTCCGGCCACCTATAGGTAGGATGGCCTAGTTGACCACAATTGTAACACTTCATTGTTGCAAAGTAAGAGCTGCTCCTACCTCCTCTACCCCTACTTGATCCTCCTTGATTGCCTCTCCCTCTATTAAAACCACCTCTTGAAGAGTGGTCACTAGTTTGCTCCATTGGTTTGCTTTCTCCTTAGTTTTTTTGATCACTACCTTTGCCTTGGTAGCCTCCTCTTTGATTTTTTTGATTTCTGCCTTTGCCTCTATCTTTGAAGTTAGAATCTGCTTTCCTCTTTTTCTTTTCTTCTACCTTCAAAGCTAGCTGATGACATCTTTGGACAGTGGTAGGGGCCCATAAGCTAAGCTCCTCTTGAATGTTCCACTTCAAGCCATCGAGATACCTTGCCACCTTGAGTGACTCCTCTTCTTGCTTCTTGGATCTCAAACACAACCTCTAAAATTAATTAGTATAGGAGGTCACATCAAGATCTTTTCTCTTCAGTCCTTGCCTTTTTTTATGGAGTTGGATCTCAAAGTCTTTAGGTAGGAAGTTCTCCTTGATTTTGCTTGACATAGCACTCCAATTTGCAATTGGATTCTTGCCCATGCTGACTCTTTCATCTTATAAATACTTCCACCATGTTAAGGCTGAGCCTCTAAGCCTTGACTTAGCCACCTTAACCTTCTGTTCCTCTGAGATACCCTCACACTCAAAGTGGTTCTCCATACCCTCTAACTAATCCATAGTTGCATCAATATCCATCTTACCACTAAAAAGTGGAACTCCTTCCAAGGCTTTACCTCCCAAGGCTTTGATTGCCTTCAAGAAAGGTTCTTCTTGCAAGATAGGATCAAGTTCAGGTATGATGTCTTCCTCTACTACCTTCTTACCCTTCCCATCTTCTTCTTCTTCCCTTTTCCTGGATTCCTCTACAACTGCATCCAGTTTTTTCTTCACCTCTTCTAGTGCTTCTTCAAGAAGTTGGTTTCTTTCCTTTTGTTCATTAACCTCTTTGGCTAACTCCACGTTAGTCACCATCATAGATTCTCCTACTGATTCTTTAGTAGCTTCAAGCATCTACTACTTTTTCCCAAATCTTTAACTTGCTCTGATACCACTATGATGTAACCCCCCAACCTTGCTTCCAAACCCCCACCCAATAGGGATTCTACACACCCTATGCTTCCTAGGATCTTGCTCAAGAGATCCTATTCCTTCAGTTGGAGGCACACCAACAAAGTAACATCATTGCTCACTAGCCTTCCCCAGTCCACCATCAACCCTCAAGTCCACCTAGACCTCCAAGGGTGCTAACTAGTCATCTATGGTTTCTTTGGACTCCTTCTAACATCCAAGATCCCAAACAATTTTGATTTAATGGGCACATTCAACCCACAAGGCTTCAAACACCAAAATGCTCCAAAAAGGCTACTAGGAATTAGCCCTCCTAAATAGCTGGCAACAAGATTTCTTGGAAAACTTCTTAATAAACCTATAAAAAAATTATATTTATGAATACCCTTTTCAGAGTACCTCAAGATTCTGTAATTTTCCAACCCTCAAACTATCTGTACAACCAAAGTACAAAATTTGGCTAAAATGAGGGTTTCGAAGGCTTTATCACTGTTGTGATAGAAAAAAACCTTAGAAACCTTTCCAAGACCTCTCCTTTGGATTGGAGCAAGGTTAGAACTTCTCCTTAATCGTTGTTTGTCCAGATTGAGGCATTAGAACTCTCAATCCCCTCCATAGCTTATTTTTTCGACTGTGATCCCTAGCCAAGTTGCATTTGGCTTGCCTAGGGCATCACTTTAAAAGTGATTGCTGATGCTTCCAAGGGCCCTAATTATTGGTACATAATTTACATGGACCTTAGTTCAAAATCCCAAAATACTAGAGGTTTCCAATGGTGGGAAGAGGCCCTAAGATCCCATTTTCTAAGTGCAACCTTGTTCAGATCAGCAACTTAGCAAGAACAAAAAGATTTTCTAAACTAATACAAACGAATTGAAATGATCAAACCAACACTACAAAAAGATGAAAAACAATATTTTAGAACTTTTCCAACACAAAAATCAGGCCATTCAATTCTCCTCTGTTAAAAATGCCTTCAAATGCATAAAATCGGCAAAAAAATACTTGCACAATTCGTACCAATGCAAAACCAACTTGTCCAACCCATGAAAATGGTTTTCCTCACCTTTTTAAAGGCTCCTCCATCAGTTCCATAAATTTTCTAAATATTTAGGACGTTGCAAACTCAAAAAATGCAAAAAGTTGCTTTTTGCAAGAAAATGTTGTCATGACAACATGACAACATTTTAGCAACTTTTGTTCTACATGGAGTTAGACCTCCAAATTTGGAACAAAGACCAAGTAGACATATAATATGAATAAAATAACTTCAAATAAACTATTCAAATCCATTGGAACCTTTCTAGACCATTTTAGCCTTTACCAGACCTAAGTCACCTAGTTGACAATAGTCGGCAACTTCTAGCAACTTGGTCACTTTGGGTCTTGCCAAGTCTCCTAAACACACCTAAGGACCACATAGGACCTATTATTAGACTAGTGATGTGGATAGAATCACTAAAAGCCAAAAATAAGGAAATACATAGGTTTCACACTTAGCCTACCTAGGTGCTCCTGCACCACTAGCTCTAGGGGGAGCTGTTACTCCTCTTTCATGTGGTGGTGGTATTTCTTCCCTAGCTAAGAGGGCTTTAGGGATTCTTGTGGTTTGGAAGAATTTTCTTGGCAGAAGATTGTTGGAATGGTGGAGGATGGATGGAAAAAAGTAAAAGGGAAAAAGGTCAAGCCCTCTTTTGCATCACTTGATATGTCTTTGATCTGATAAAATCTAGTGGTTTGATCTCTAATACCACTTGATCCATAAAACTAATCGAGCACTTACTCAAAATAGTTCATGAGTTAGACTTACAAAGATTACATTAGTAAAATTTAACATTAGGATCTTTTAATTACCAATCTGAATCCAATATGTAAATCCAAACCTCTAATCTACTAAGTTGAAAGAAACAATTGCAAGATTAATCACAAAAAAATAGAACCAAGATGATAACGGAGTTCACCAAAAATTGGCTACGTCTCTGGATTTGCCAGAAAAATGAATCGATCTATTGCCTTCAAGACTTGGAAATGCCACAGGTTACAAAAAGAAGTCAGCTTTCACCTTACAAGAGGCTTCAAGAAAGTAGCTTCACCTATGACAATAGCTCCCATGTCACCAAGACATCCTTATAGAAGAACAAGAAGAAGCTTTGAAACAACTTTTACAAAACATAGATTCTTTGCCAAGTTACAAAATTCCTCCAAGGAAAGCTTTGCTTACAAGAAGAATTGCTACGAGAAGAATTGTCTTGAGAAGAGTTGGATCCAGAGAATTGGATGATCCATTGATCCGCCTTAGGAAGACCCTCCTAGTCCCCTTTTATACATAAAAATAAGCCAAAATTGGGCTAAAACAAATTTTGTTTAATATAGGGCTTATTAATTAACCCCATATCCGAAATCCCCATTTGGCCATTTTAGGGGATTATCCTTATCACAAACTTGGGGGTGAATTATTAACAAATTAACAAATAAACCTATTTTTACATAGGTAGTTGGTGGATTAATAAGGTTTTAAAAATAACCTGTGCCAAATATATCTCCAAGTGCTACAACAGCACAACAGCCCGCCCAATTTTGGACAGGCCACTAGTCGGGGGTTCAAACCCCGCCAATGGTCTTCCAAAGGCCAATTTTTGGCAGCTAAAGGTTAAATATTATGTCCACCCTTTTAATTTTAAAGATAAGTGGTGACTCAATGGCCACTGGCCCTATCTTGGAGCCCACAGGTCACAGGTTCGATTCCTGACGACCCCTTCATATGCAGACTTGCCACACATGGACTGCCAACTAAGCAGACTTGCCACATGGGCTCCCGAGATCGTGCCACGTGGGCTTCCTTTCCATACACATGGCACATACTTTCTGCCCTGTAATGCCACATGTCAACTTTTGATTAGTTAAGAATGCTGATTGTATTTGTCACGTCATCATGCTGACATCATGCCACATCATCGGTCAACCTTTTTCCCACTCATCTTTGATTGCTCATAACTTTTGCGTATGAACTCATTTTTTGACGAAACGAATGCCATTGGAATTGTGAAAATGAGACCTTTTTGATGATGCTAACTTTGACCAATTTGGTGATGATGAATTTTTTCACCTTTTTTCTCATCCCTGATAGTTGAGTTGACCAACCTTTGAGTAGGCTTTGACTGGCAATATCTTGCACAAATAGACTCATTTTTTGCCCATTCAAATTGTGATGGATTTAGAATTCTATGCTCTATGCGATGGCACTACTTTCGAGACAAACTAGAACACTTCAATTTTTGGTCCTGAAGATCCTCCTGGATCAGTCTTTGTGTTCTTAAAAGACAAGATCTAAAAGTAAATCTTGAGGCTCGAATTTCTTTTCCAGCTACTCGCTTGGTCTTTTTTGAGCTTGTCCCTTTTTGTTTTGGTTATCCTGGGCTCTTTAGCCTATTGTCTTGTAGTTTGACATGGTTTGGGATTAAATGTCTTCTTTTGTAACCATGGGGTTTTAGGATCCTGTTTAAAACCTATTTAGGTGGTAGTAGAGCACTGTGTTATTTGTGAGGCCACCTTGGTCACCTTGTTTTTGTCGAGCAACCTGTTTCATCTAAGGTTTGTTGTTTTTAAATTTGGGCTTTATTGAAAATTATAAGACTTGTAAAGGGTTTCAACCACCCTTCAAAACCTATTTTCCTTAGACAAAAACCATGCTCGATATACACTAACTCAGAAACAATTTTCTTTAGTTAACAAAGTGAACTTGGTTAACACTGCATATTCACAAAGTTCCTTCGGTAACCAAGTGAGCTCGGTTAACATTGGTTCCATCCAATATTTTCTTCATTAGTTGAGTGAGCTTGGTTAACACTCAAGTTCTACAAACTACCCTTTGATGACTAAGTGAACGCGGTAGACACTATCTTTTGAACTAGGAAAAATCTAGAATGCTCGACAGATACAAGAAACTATTTTCATCACCTGAGTGAGATCGACATACACTAATTGATAATGATATGATATTTTTTGTAACATCAAAGACATTACACAATTAATCAATTATTTTCAACACATCATATCTTGAGCATACACATAGGGAAAAACATCCTTTCTCTTACTTTGACATAACATAACTCATCCTTAGGCTTCCATAGGTATTATATCATTAGACAAAAGGTCCTTCTTGCACATCTATCATATATCTTTGTGCAACATAGAAAATTCTTACATCATAGTTGTTGTAACCCTAGAGCATTTTTTGCAAAATCATTCACCCATCTATCATTGCATTCATTGTTCTACCATCTTGCACTTCATCCTTAGGAACATCATCATTTCATGCCACCTACCACACATCTCACTAAGAACAAAAGGAAAAATAAATACATAGATCCTAGTCTTAGTGGTAGTCCAGCTAGAGCACAACCATACCCACCAATATCTATAATCACACATGATCCACCACCACAAAATCCCAAGGAATTTGGTCCTTTACCAGACATAGAGGCCTTTATGAATCAACTAGGACACATGACTATCATCAATGCCATCATAGATTGAAATAGGAAAACCATCATGGCCAACTTCTTAAGAGATAATGTGGGTGCCTTCAACTTTGGAAGACTACCACATCCTTTCAACATAACTGATCTTAGACATCCTTTGTTTGGATGATTGCCACCACCTATTGATCCATCTAATCTCAACAAACCCTTTTTATACCAAGTAGAGGATATCATTTAGCACAACTAGAACCCATGGATCCAAATATATCATCAACACAACTCGGTGCTCAATCCTACAGAGCAATCAACCCACCATAACATAATCTTTAGTTCACACCACATCCTAGCATACCACCACTACACCTACCCTGTCTATGAACACTGCCACCTTTGTATATGAGAAAATGTTAGTATGCTAATAGAAACCAAATTTAAATAAAGCTTCTACAAACTAAACAAAATTCATAAACTTCAAGATAGACTAAGATGAGCTCTTAATTGAGAATATGAGCCATTAATGGGCTCTCTCAATAAGAAGCTCTCTTGTTGAGTAGCTTTGTCTAAATAGATAGGATGTATGCTCAAACTTTATGCTTCAAAAAGGGCTTCAATGGATGATTGTGGATTTTTGGTGTGGATAGATGGCTTTAGTATGGATTTGGCTCTCAAAATAGCATTATAAATTTACTTCATGGATTGTGTTATTTTGCAAAGGGGAAGGATCCAATTTATAGGAAAGAGGCTTGAGGGGTTGAGGGCTAAGATGCAAGGATGGGAAAAAGCTTATGGAGGGCTCAGATTGCATGAGAGGAGAGCACATGGATTGTGCTTCCTTATAGCCAATCAAGGAGTGACACATGTCACATGGTGAGAGGATGGAGGAAAGGGGAAGGATGAGTCAAAAAAGGAGGCTCAAGGGATAAAATCTTCATAAAGACCCTCATAATGACTTGTAAGAGCAATAAAAGGGCTTGTAAGAGTCATTTATGACCTAGTGGACTTCATAAGGTTTTATGGTTGAGATATTTTGAGGGTGATGAGAGCAATTTCGACTTGGACTTGATTAGAAATGTTTTAAGCTTGTTTAGGCTTGTGCAAATGATTAGAGGATGGATTAGGATGGTTTAGGATTAGCTTAGGGATAGGCAAGTGGATGGCATTTAATGAGGTGGGTGAAGGAGGAGATATTTGTTAACTTTGGCTTGGGTTAGTAAGTTTTAACTCATGTTTAGGGAATGTGACAAGGTTAGTAGGGGATTAGGATTAGGTTTAAAGACATCTTCTAGAAGAGTCTAGACTTTGGATGAGAATAAAGACTTTCTAGAATAGTCTAGAACTTCCTAGGATGAGGATGAAGACTTTCTAGAAGAGTCTAGAACTTCTTAGGATGAGGATAAATTAGATATTTAGGAAATAAATAAAGTTTTATTTATTTCAAGGGTTTGGGTTGAGGAGATATTTATTAAATTTTTTTTAATAAACATGAGGATTAATATTTAATCTTAATTAAATATTTTGAGTTGGGATTAGGGGTAGGAAATGATGGGATTTGCCTTTAATTAAAATTAAAGAAGGATTAGAAGATTTTGGAAGAGGTTATTGGTCATAAGGAAATTGGCCAAGTTTTGGGCAAAAAATAAATTTTTTATTTATTTTAGGATTTTTGGTCAATTTATTAATTAAATAATTAATAAATAAGGAAATAATGTTTAAATAAGATTTAAACATTTTTGGGAGGGATTCCTTAATTAAATATTTTTAATTAAGATAAAGGGATTTAATGGCATAAAAATTAATTAATTAATTAAATAATTAATTAATTAATAAATGATGATGTCATCAGGACTTTTTCAGAAAATAAAAATACTTTATTTTCTAAAGATTTTTAGGTGTCTACAACCTTCACTACTCCATCTACCTCTATTCCATTCAAAAATACTTCATTCTCCACTTGCACATCATATGCATCTACTAGCACTAGAGTCTATCCCTCTTAGTAGCATAGCTAGTCAACATCTCATCATACCTTTGGAATGCCATCTTTAGGGTCCAGAAATCCACCTTTCATCCCACCCACTATCAGTAGTAACCCATTTTTTTCCATTCATAACACTACCACCTCATTTCCATTAGGCCCTTGGAATTTAACACAATCACAAGGTCCACCTACTAACCTTTTGACTAGTAACCCATTCATGCCTAATTTCAAACCACTGCCACCATTTTCCGTCACCCTCGCACCTACCATCATTAATTATTTTTCTATGCCACCTCTAGGAAGTAACCAAACCATACCATGCCAATCAATACTAATGCTAGATGTACTTCCTTACACTAACTATTTGTCTCCATATAGCTCCTAGTTGCCACCTCAGCCAAGCACTCAATCCCAAATTGTAGCATTACTCTATCCACCACCTCCACCCTTCCAACACATCACACTACAATCATCGCATGTTCAAATTTCCGTACAACATCCTTTGTCTGGGCAGTAATCCCACACCTATCCTCTCTTACAACAACCACTATATCAAAGCTACATCCAATAAACACCACAATATGTCCAGCCATCATTCCAATCACCTATCACTCTCATCCCAATAGTAGCTCAATATGTATTTAATCCATCGCAATATACGAACCAAAGCCACCTACCTTCACCTGCACAATCATATATATACCCTCCATCAGGGGCACTAGGATTGAGAGCACTAGTCATAACCTCTATCAACCTTGAATGTGAAGAAATGAAGAGTGTCTTAAAAGCACTCAAGGATGGAACATAGTCCAAGACCTCTAAGTTTAAAAATGACTTTCCATATCTGTTTGACAAGACTATAACAATGACACCTTTTCCAAAATACTTTAAAATCCCAAAATTTGATTAATTTAGGGGGAAAAGAAATCTAGTAACCCATGTCAAAGAGTTTTATATGCATTGCCTATAGGTGGCTTACAATGACATCTTCCTCATGCAGATTTTTCCAAAAAGTCTAGAAGGCCCTGCTCTTGAATAGTTTTGTCACATACCCCAAGGCACAATTAACACCTTTGTTGTTCTGTCAGAGGCCTTTGTCTCCTAGTATGCTAATTTAGTAGAGATTGAGTTATCTATAGTGGACCTAGTTCATACCAAGAAAAAGGAGGGGAAAGCCTCAAAAATTACTTACAATGATGGCAAACTCTCACACCTCATATCTCATGCACCATACCCAAACACCACCTTGTCAAGATGTTCATTAACAACACACATCCTAGTCTTGTACACCACATGGTTATGAACTACTTGCAAACATACAAAGACATCAAAGAAATGGTAATGGGCCTAAAGAAAGAACTCATTAAGGATGGTGTGATCAAAAATTACAAAGAAAACACCCAAGACCAAGGGAAATACAATGACAAACCACAATATTGGAACAAAAATAAAAAGACATTCAGTAATGGTGCCATTGATACATGACAAGTTCCTATTGTAGGGGCAGCACCTAGTGCATCTAATCCCCCTTATCCATAATTTCCACAACAAAAATAGTCCACTTATCAATAAAGCACGTACCAAAAATCATATCAACAACCCCCATGACAACACACTCAACACAATCCCCAAGCACAAAGTTCCCTAAATCAAATGAACAACATTACTATCATAGTTGGATTTAGGTCACATGTATAGAGGAAACCTAGAGAACCACTTGATGCCATCTTTGAAAATTTTGCTAAAAACAATCTTATTCAACACCCACAAACTCAACTATTAGAAAACAATTAGTTGAGGGCATCCTGGTATAAGGAAAATGAGTTTTGCAAATTCCATCACATTAAGCGGTATCCCACCCTCAAATTCATGCATCTCAAAGATTACTTGCAAGATCTCATTGACCAAAAGGAAATCATAGTGGGAGCAAAAAATTCCCCAAATGCAGGATTATTGATAAATCAAAATGCATTTCCTCTACATAACAAAAATGTGGGTAAAGCCCCTATGAATGATTCTACTACTAACAACACCAAAAACCAAACAATGATCAAACCAAACAAGGTGATAACCACAACAAATCATAGAACTATACCTTGACCTACTTGGACTATGGAAATATGATTGACTACATATCTCAAATAGAGACTTCAGTAAATGTCATTAATATCAAAGGCCCAAACAATCAATGTGCAATTACCACAAGATGAACTCAGATCAAAATAGTTAGACCATCTATACCTACCCCATCAAGACCATCTCCATCAAGACCCCCCCCATCAAGACTGATCCAGGTGGATCTAGAAAGACTAAATTTTTTATAGTCTCAGAATCTCTAAAATTCAACATCATTCCAAAGATCTCAAAAAATTAGACCCGACATAACTTGGATGGGGTCAAAAGGATCTCACAGGCATAAGTTATGCTCAGTCAAAGGTTTGGTGAAATCAACAAATTAGAGGGTTGAGCATAAGGTAAAAAAATTAAAGTCATGAAAAATGGTCAATATTGGTATCATTGTGAAGAATTTTTTAAGAGCTTTCCAATGGTGTTTATTTCATCAAAATCTGAGATAAAATGTGGAAGATATTGTTGAATTACTTTTACCTCGAAAAAAGGAGCTCCCTATTTTCAAGCGCCCCTATTTTTGTGGGTTTATATTTTCTAACAAAATGGCTACAAAATTATTAAAAAACAAAAATCAAAACATATGTCATTTACTAAAGGCTTATGAATAAAACCCTATAAAATAGCAAGATCTCTCAATCTTCCCTATAATTAAGGATGCAAATGCTAATGCTATTTATAAGGAGAGCCATATAATATTAAAATTATAGATCATTCATTTTTGGGAACTATATTATTTTGTAAGAATTTGTTGTAACAGAGGGATTGTTATGTAAAAATGGGAGATTTGTCAAGTATTATGGTTTTAACTATAATAGGCAAATACGTTTGTATAAAAGGGGGGTTATTTCTGTCTTGTAAGGACAATGAGTATTAAAGAATTTTTGTAAATTCTTGGGGAGAAATTTTGTAATTCTTGAGAGGCAAATTAGTCCTTGAGAAAAAAATAGTCTTGGAGAATTTTTGCAAAGAGAGTTTTTATAAAAGAAAGAATAGTTTTTCCTTGTGAGAGAATTTGTAAGCAAAAAGGCATTGTCTAGTGCCTTCAAGTGCATAGAAGACACTATGAATGTTCAAAGCTTGGATTTTGCAACAAGGTGTTTTGATTGGCAGAATTAATAGAGTTGTCCCCCGATTGAGAAGTGGACCAACAGATGTAGTCCTACCCAGATGAACTCCATATCAAATTGCTTGTGTCTCTTTATTCTCTTTATTATTCTCTCAATTCTTTAAGTTTTTAATGTTATTAAAAACATAGTTGATTAATTGTGTTTAAAGCATAAATTTTCTTATAATTTCAATGGTTTAAAATACATACCATGCAATTACTACTTGGATCAAGGATTAAATCTATATTTGGATTAAAGTTATAAAACTTGTAAATCCTAGTTTTACAGATCAAGTTTGGTATCAGAACCTATTTTTGTAGAGAAATTGCAAGTGGTGAATGTTAACCAGGTTGAAGTTGAAACAAGGAGAAGGTGAAGTTGCAGAGTTCAATCTAGAGATTAGGAAAAGAAGAACTTTTTTGTGAGTCATGGCATCTAGACAAAATATCTTTGAATTTGATGCAGAAGCCTTCCAAAGAGCTTTTGTGGAATTAAAGGCTTTGGTGGACATTCTTCTCCAAGAAATGCATGAACAACAATTAAGAAAGGCAAACAAGGCTAGGAAGAAGGAAGAAACTCAATCTTCATCAAAAGATGACAAAGGCAAAGGAGTAGGAGGTTGTAGTGACCCTCCTGAACCTCCATCCCCATCTTCTTCTTCTTCTTCTTCTAAGTTGTTTAATTCTAAAAAGAAACATGTCAAGACACCCTTGTTAAAGCTTGATGTGAAGTTTGATTTTCCTGTATATAGTGGAAAATTGGATGTAGAGAAGTTAGATAACTAGACCAAGCAGATTGAAGTGTACTACAGGGTTCAAAATATTTTGGATGGTTCTTCCAAAATCCAACTAGCTACTCTTAGAATGGGAGGCACTACATTAGTCTGGTGGGAGACGAAGATCCGGGATGATCTTGCTACACATGGTAAAATCATTTCATCTTGGTATGAATTTACTATTGCTTTAAAGAAATTATTTTATCCTTTGGGTCATATGCAACAAGCCATTATGGATTAGCAAAATCTGAAACAAGGTAAAGGGCAATCTATGCAAGAGTATACACAAGTGTTTAGGAAGAAGGCATTAACTCTTGGAATTCCTCTTTACACAAAAAAATACTTTATTAAAGTATATAGGTGGAATGCATTCTTATCTGAAATATACAATATTGGTGTTTAGTCCTTCTAACTTTGATGAAGTATGTGTTCAAGCAACCCATATTGAAGTAGGTGGAGGAAACATAAGTTCTAGTTCAAAGACAGAATTTGTTCCTCCTGAAAGTAATAAGAAGGGCAAGAAAGTAGCCATAGTGAAGAAAGAGGAAGGTGAAAAGCCTACGTGTTCACATTGTCAAAAGAAAGGACATGTAGATGCAAAGTGTTGGAAACTGCATCTTGAATTGAAACCAAAGTAGTTTAAGACTAATAACAAAGGAAAGCAAAAGACTACGGCTGTTGTTTAGGATATTAGATAAGATTCTAATGATGAAACAAAGGTATCAATTATAGGTTTAAAAGGTAAAGCTTTTGCTGATTATTCAACTAATGTTTCATGTTCTACTTCCAAAAGTCATGATGTTCTTGAAGATAGTAAAAGAAGTGAATTATTTCATATAAGGGTGATTTCAAAGAACACTAAAATTGACACATTGATAGATAGTGGATCCCAAGTTAATTTAATTTTAGAGGAAGTTGTTAAAAAATTGGGATTGGAAACCAAGCCACATAAGTGACCTTATCCATTAGGTTGGGTGTGCAATGATGACAAATTGCGAGTCACTAAGCAATGTAAGTTAAGATTTGCAATAACATCCAAATACATGGATGAGGTTGAATTTGATGTGGTTCCAATGACATCTATGGGATTGTGTTGGGTAGTCCATACTTATATGATAGGAATGCTATCTTCTATAGGGAGAATAATAAGTATCATTTGTTTAAGGATGGAATTGAATATATTGTAAAGGCTCATCACATGAAGAATGAAGGATCAAATGTAAATATAGGGCATTTGAAAATGATTGTAAATGCAATTAGTAGACTAAATCTCATGTCTACCACAACAAGTGAGGATTAGATGCAAGTAGAATAAAGTCTTCAACCAGTGATGATAAAAGAGGGTTTGGATGATTCATTTTCTAATGGTGTTCCTATGCAGGGGATCCAAAAAGTTGATATTTTCCCATTTCATCAGTTTATTCGGTGTTGTTGCTTCTTTTTCTATTAGTTGGTACTATGTGGATGGTGGATGCATCAATGAATATTGGTGAATGTATGGTTAATAATGTCAACAATGCTATCTCATTTTTGTGTGTGTTTATGATGAGTCAAATACTCAGAATTCTAGCAAGCTATACAAGTGATACTGGACAAGTGAGGCGAACATGCTCTCACTTTCATTCTATGTAAAAATAGACTTTTGGAGGTCCAAAAGCTTCTTAGTGGGGAGGAATGATCTAGGTGGATCTAGAAAGACTAAAATGTTCATAGTCTCAGAATCTCTCAAATTCAACATCATTCCAAAGATCTCAAAAAATTAGACTCGACATAACTTGGATGGGGTCAAAAGGATCTCATATGTAGAAGTTATGCTCAGTCAAAGGTTTGGTGAAATCGACAAATTAGAGGGGTTAGAATAAGGTAAAAAAAATGATGTCATGAAAAGTGGTCAATATTGGTATCATTGTGAAGAGTTTTTTTAAAAGCTTTCCAACAGTGTTTATTTCATCAAAATTTGAGATAAAATGTGGAAGATATTGTAGAATTACTTTTACCTTAGAAAAAGGAGCTCCCTATTTTCAAGCGCCTCTATTTTTGTGGGTTTATATTTTCTAACAAAATGGCTACAAAATTATTAAAAAACAAAACTCAAAACATATGTCATTTACTAAAGGCTTATGAATAAACCCCTATAAACTAGCAAGATCTCTGAAAATATATCTTCCCTATAATTAAGGATGCAAATGCTAACACTATTTATAAGGAGAGCCAAATAATATTAAAATTATAGATCATTCATTTTTGGGAACTATATTATTTTGTAAGAATTTGTTGTAACAGAGAGATTGTTATGTAAAAATGGGAGATTTGTCAAATATTATGGTTTTAACCATAATAGGAAAATAAGCTTGTATGAAAGGGGGTTATTTATGTCTTGTAAAGACAATGAGTATTACAGAACTTTGGTAAATTCTTGGGGAGAAATTTTGTAATTCTTGAGAGAGAAATTAGTCCTTGAGAAAAAAATAGTCTTGGAGAATTTTTGTAAAGAGAGTTTTTGTAAAGGAAAGAATAGTTTTTCCTTGTGAGAGAATATATAAGCATGAAGGCATTGTCTAGTGCCTTCAAGTGCATAGAAGGATTCTATAATAAAGTGTTTTGCTAGGAAAAATTAATAGAGCGGTCCCCTGATTGAGAAGAAGACTCAAAGACATAGTCCTACTCAGATGAACTCTGTATCAAATTGCTTGTGCCTCTTTATTCTCTTTATTATTCTCTCAATTCTTTAAGTTTTTAATATTATTAAACACATAGTTGATTAATTGTGTTTAAAGCATAAATTTTCTTGTAATTTCAATAATTTAAAATACATACCACATAATTACTGCCTGGATTAGGGATTACATCTGTATTTGGATTAAAGTTATAAAACTTGTGAATCCTAGTTTATAGATCAAGGACCATAGTATAACATCTTGGGACACCTCAGAAATGTGCCAAATCAAATCTCTATTTTAGATCTCTTGCGCACAAGCCCACTTTATAAAGATATCCTTGACAGTACTCTTCATGAGTCACACATCCCTACTAATATCAACACCATAGAATTTCACAACCTAATAGGCCATCCATCTACATCATGTGCATTGTCCTTAAATTTTTTAGGCATCCTAGCTATTGAGCCCAATCATATCCTTCCACTTTGTATAGCCATCATGGTTTTTGAATTTTCTGTTGAACAGGTCTTGGATAATGGATCTACCTTGAATCTATGTACTTTAAAATTTAACAAATAGATAGGATACACTGAAGTAGACATTCTAAATAAAGTCATCACTACCAAGGCATATGAGAATCTAAAGTAGACCACTAAAAGAACTATCCTGCTACCTATCAGAGTTGGACCTGTCACTCAAGAAACCATCTTTCATGTAGTTGATCTTAACTTGCCATATAACATCCTCCTCGGTCGACCATGGATTCAGGCCAAGAAGGCCATTCCCTCTACATATCATTAGTGTGTTAATTTTTTGCATAATGTCACTAAGATAACCATCCATGCTGATCCTGCACCCTTTACTTATTGCAATGCGGTACACCTTATATAATAACCATTGCCCTAGAATCAAGGTTGGAAACACCATGGCTAGCTCCTCTAGAATTTTCCATGATCCAGATACCATACTAGCCTCCACTCTTTCCACAATTAAGATCAACTATGAAGGTTGTGGAGAATATAGTATTTTAGATGCCTCTTATTGGTGCTCTACCACTTGATCCACATACTCAGGGGTGCTTGACTTATCAAGGACCAAAGGCAGACATGGCTTCTCAAACCAAATAGCTTAGACCCAACACATTTGTCACAAATGGGATCTTGAATGGAGAGGAAACCACCCCTGATATTGGAACATGGCTATATAGAGAACCACCTCCTAAAGGTAAATATCTCCTTGACTACTTTAGACAAAAATACCCACATTTACATCCCAAGGAGGCAGCCTAGGCCATGAAGAGTCAAGCATTAGACATCGTATAGAGGCATACAAGGAAGAGAAAAAGAAAGGTCTCAGCTATGGACTCCTTGCAACTAGGGGCACCACAAAATATGGTCATGCTTTTTTAAACATTTAGAACAATCTTGTCGAGGTTGAAGATATCATTGAGGAAGTTGAAAAGAAATCCTATGATGATATTTTCCTTGACAAACTCATATTAGGAGCCTTTATGCTCTATGAAATTTCCATTAACCTCATAGGCTTACCACTCGCTCATCCCAAACTCATTGATTGGGACCAAAAAAGTGTTATTTGTGTCGATGAATTCTCCATAGAACATGCACTCCTAAGATTCATGGGATTTGAAACACCACAAAAGAGAACAACCTCCACAGTCAAATTTTGTCTACAAGTTGGATCCAAAAGGTTACTTTGGGGAGGAGGAAATCTCTAGTCACAAAAATGATCAAAAGAAAGACAACAAAAAGAAAAAAAGAGAAGAAAAAGTATCCCCTGGTGAAAACTCTCCTAGAGCACTATTGGATCACTCAAAAAATGAAATAAAAATAAAGGACATCCATTAGTGAAAAAAATTCTAAGGTACCCGAGGATGGAGATTTCATCCTTCCCCCACAAGATCATAGGCTAGCAGTGCCATCAATCCTAACAAAGGAAACTGGCTAGTCAATATTAGTCTAATAGAGACACCAAAAATCATATACATTGTAGCATCTCTACCACCAGAAAAAGTAGACTTTCTCATTGAGGTGCTCTAGGAAAATATAGGATGGTTCACATGGTCATATCAAGACATGTCATGGTTAGACCCTAAGTTAGTGGTACACCATTTGGCTATCAATCCAAAGGATAAACCAATCAAGAAAAAACTTCATAAGATGCACCTTAAAGTTTCCCTACTGGTCAAAATGGAGTTATAAAAATTGCTAGATGTGAAGATCATTCACCTAATTGACTACTTAGATTGGATCTCCAACATGGTACCTGTCACAAAGCCTTCTAGTGATATTAGGATTTGCACAAACTTCATAGACCTCAATAAGGCTTGTCCAAAGGATGATTTCTTGTTGCCAAATGTAGACATGATTGTCAATCTCACTGCAAGCCATGAGCTCTTATCACTCATGGATGGTTTCTCAGGATACAATCAGATTCAAATAGCAGAATAATATCAATATAAGACAACATTTTCTACTCCTTGGGGAGCATTTTGTTATAACATGATGTCATTCAGGTTGAAAAACATTGGGGCAACCTATTAGTGAGCCATGGCAGTCATCTTCCATGACCTCATCCACAAAACTCTTGAGGATTATGTGGATGATATTCTCATCAAATCTCTTAATACCCTTGATCACTTATCTCACCTCGAGGAAGTGTTTGATCAGATAGCTAGGTACCATCTCATGCTCAACCCCAATAAATGTGTCTTCAGTGTCACATCTAGAAAACTCCTAGGGTTCATTATATCAAAGTTTGGTATAGAGATTAACCCTAAAAAGGTCAAGGCCATCATGGATATGTCTCCTCCCAAGACACTTAGAAAACTTTGCTTTCTCCATGGGAAGTGGTAATCAGTTAGGAGATTCATCTCACAACTAGCAGACAAGTGTCAACCATTTACACACTTGCTCAAAAATGATCAAAATTTTAGATGAGATCCTATTTGCCAATGCATCTTTAAATAGGTCAAGCAATACCTGGCTAATCCACCTATCCCAATTCTGCCAGTTGCCAGATGTGTTGATAATTGGCGAATAATGATATGTAATTGTTGTCATTAATGGAGACACATGATGTACATGTTGATAGGAAACTTCAGAAATAAAGATACTTAAATTTTGGCTATTAGAAAATTGTCTAAGTATAGAATTTGGTTTACAGTAGTGTATTGTCTTGTTTATAACATGTTGCAGATGTCATATTATGTTAAACAAAGTTACATGGAGATAATATACATGTTGGTGATGATGTGTATAACCTCAGAAGTTTGCATAGACTATACAGAACAAAGTTAATCATGTTTTGATGAAGTAGGACAATAGAATTGAAGGAAACAATTGTTTTGATTGCAAAACAATTACTTGTCCAATTAGGGCCCAAATCCTAGATGTTTACTCTAACTTGGAAAAGTGAATTGTGGTCTTAGCCAACCCAATAGTATTTTATGTAAAGGCATGGTATTTATGCAAAGGACTTCTTGCAATAAGAAGTGTGCTATTATGTGTAACATTGTAAGTGAAGTAAGATTGCAAAGTGAGTGAACTTTTGTGAAAATGATATATGAAAAGTTTTATCTAGTGATCTAAGATCGAGCTAAAGATTAGAGATTGGACAAGGAAGGAAAATAATAGTAAATTACTTGTTTGAGTAGTGAGCTCTTCTTGTAGTCATAAATGTACTATTTGGGCAGTGGGCTCTTCTTGCATACATTATACTACAACTCCTAACAAGGATTCAAAGTCTCCTAATAGGGACTAGTTATACTAAATTTTACCATTGACTCCTAACAGGGTCCATCCTCTAACAAGGAACATATATATCAATATATTATCTAGTGGGTATCATCCCCATTGGGGTTTTCCCTTGGCCAAGGTTTCCCTAGTTAACAAAATATGGTGTCATGAGTTATCTTTGTGTATTGTTATAGTTACTATTCAACATTAGTTTATTGCTTTTTTATGCATGGTTTAAAGTAAGTAATAATATCCAGTTGGCAACTAAAGTTTGTAGATTACTGATTCATCCCTCACCCCCCCTCTCAGTAATCCCTATTTCTAACAATTGGTATTAGAGCATAGTTACTTTGAAGAGGCTTAACAACTTAAGTAAGATCCCTATGGATATGGAACAGTTGATGAAGAACCTCAAAGATGCTCTTGAACAAATTGATCTCCTTACTAAAGAAAGAGACAAGCTAAAGGATAGATATGAAGAATCCAAAGTATACATTGGTCAGTTGAAGGAAAAGATTGAACATTTGAAATCAAAGCCTGAATCTACTAAATCTAGAACTATCAATGATGACTATTCAAAGTTGAAGACAAAGTACAAGATCTTGAAGCATGAATTGAAGATTATAAATATGAAGTCGATTAAAAAATGATCTTGGCAAAGTTGAATCTAATTTGAAGACTGAAAATGTAGATCTAAGAGCAAGTCTGGAAAAGAAAACATCTAAGTTTGAAGCATTGAAAGAAGATCATGAAGAAATCCATAAGTACAATTCTATTTTGAAAGGTTAATTGACATAGTGCAAACAATAGCTTGAGAAACTTTATTCTAGCAGAGAAAAACTTGATGATTCTATGTCTATACAGAGACCTTCTTATGACAAGATTGGTCTTGGTTATTTGATTAACATGTCTACAAAGAAACTTGAGATTAGATCAGATCCAAAAGAAAAAGACAAATCTAATGATTAGATTGAATCCAGTCAATCTTCTGAGAAACCTAAAGAAATTGAGCAAATCAAAGAAGTTGAAATCTTGGATGAGCCAAAGCAAGTGGAGACTCCCAAGACAACCAAGTATGAATTTAGAAGTGCTTTTTATGTAATGAAAAAGGTCATATGAAAAGAGATTGTACTAATAAGTCATTTAATCATGTTAAGGACTTTTATTGTCATAATTGTCATGGTATGGATCATAATGCAATTGATTGTAGGAAACCTAGGTATGATGATGATAGAAGAAATAGTAGAATGTCTAGAAATACTAACCCTATAGATAGAAGAAAGTCTAATGAAAGAAAATTGAGAGAAAGAAGATCTTATGATGATAGAAGGCATATCATGTGTTAGAAGTGTGACAACTTAGGACACATTGCTTGGAATTGTCATTCACTTTATGATCAATAGAATCCTAGAAGTAGAGCACCTATATGTTAGTTATGCAACAACTATGGATACACGGTGAAGTACTACAGAATGGATAAAAACTTTAGAGATAGAAGGAACAATGGAAGAAACTTTGGAAATAGAAGGAATGATAAAAGGAACCATGAAAGGAACTCTAGATCTAATGGTGAAGAACAAAGAAACATTGTGAACGAAATTTGAGAAGAGCTTACTAAAGCATTTGTGAAATGAATAGATATCTCAAAAGAAAATTTAGATGATGAGACAAGAAGATCAAATTTAGCTATTGAGTTTGATTCAATCAAGTTGAATTAAGCTTGTTCATAGCATTAGAAATTGAGAAATTTAGTTAGAGACCAAATTAGAGGTAGTGAAGTTGGGAAAAAGGTGTATTAAGTCATGTTTAGATGTTAACTAATCTTGCTTGTGATTTGGGGCTCATCTAAACAAGTTATGATGAAATTCAAAGTTACTAGTACTACACTAAAAGTTGATTTTGTAACAAAAGATGAAAAGTATATGTTTTCAAATAATTTATTGATGTGAAGTTTTAAGGATGTTTGTCATGATGGAAGGAGGCTGTAGTAAACCTCGGGTGACATCTAAAGATTAGATAGATAAGTTTGGGTAGCTATCTGATTGCAGAACACAAGTAACAACTTTTTCATATTTGTGAAGTATGCAATTAATGAAATTTTCAAGTTGATGGATAAATAGAGTACATAATTGAATTTTACTTCATTGTGAACACTTTTGAAGTGAAGAGCATCCAAAAGTGACTTGTTAGAGAAATTTTGTGGCAAACCCTATTTTTCAAAATAGGTATTTTATCATTTTTTCACAAAATTTGTTCGATAAAAGGTATTATTGATAAAGATCATGGATTTGTCAGTTATTGAAAGTGTTGAGATGAGGATAGACCTAAGCTCAAGGTAGTTTCCATAAAACCTATTGATGCAAACCCTAACTTTGCATTGTCTATTACTGAGAACAACGTAGTTTACTTTGAAGACGTAGAAAATTATTTGAATTGCAAGTTTGAGTTGATTGACAATGAATATATGAATAAGGATATGAAACTAGTCTTTAACCATGACATGACTATGATGTCCGAATTTGATCATTTAAAAAAAAATTGATTTGTTTAAGTATCATTTCTACCACGAGCTAGATACAGATGAATGGATTCAAATCATATTGAGTAGGATACATGATGGAAAATTGTGGATGCAAGACAATGTAGTAGACATTTCTGTCAACTTGATTCATGAGGTAACTAGTCTTAGCAAATAAGGCAGTGTACCCATAGGTGAAAAGATGGTTAAGAAGAAAGTAGAAATTTACACTAAGGTAGTATAAAATGGGAAAGCCATGGTAATTTTCTCCATCAAGTAGGATGATGTGAGATTTCTTAGCAGAATTATTGCTTATTCATTTTGTGCAAGTTCTAAGATAGATGAACTTTCAAAAGGATTTAGTTATGCAGCTTACAAGATATGTGTTGAGAAAGAGAAAGTTAATCTGAGTGAAATATTGAGGATGCAACTCTTGGAAAACCTTGAAAAGATTAAGAGAACAAAGAATGGTGTATTTAGATTCCAATCACTAATAAATCACATATTCTTTCATGTGCTTAAGAGATTTCCTTATTTTTCTGTAACAGATATAATGAGTAGTGATAGATGCACTATGGAAAATATTACAGAGGTATGTAGAAGGCACCTTGTAGACAAGGTATTGGATAGTGGTAATTTGATTATGAGGACATTCCAAAATGAGATGAAACAGAGATTTAGGATCTCATCTACAATTGTGGATAGGTCTAATGAAGACATATGTATTCTAGTTGATACATACTATACATACATTCAAGTAGTAGAACAATGAGAAACATTTTTGGATCCTTTGAGCTATGAGTTGAGTGATGACATTGTAGTTAGCTAAATTAACTTGTTGTTGAATTCAAATGAAGATAAAGCTAAGTATAGATTTGGAATATATGATGAGATTACACAACATGCTCATCAAGCAACCTTGGAGAAGGCATCGCATAAAAAGGTTGAGTCAATTATGAAGAAGACATTATCTAAGGCTAGAATGATAGAAAGTGAATTTGAGGCCATGAGATAGACAATGAAACAAGGTGTATTGAACATATAACCCTTGTTACTTTTAGTTGCTATGATAACTTTGAAATAGAGCATTCCTTATGTGACAGTGTCTGATGTTCAGCCCAGTGAACACAAGAGAAAATTAGAGAGATTGGTTGAAGCAGTGTCAAAAAAGACTAAGAGAGTCAAATAGATGGCTACAAGACCTAGCAAGAGGCAAAAAGCATTGTTGACAATTGAATCTAGTGATGATGAAGAGGTTGAGGAACAGGAAACCAAGCAAGCTACAAAGGTGACCCCACCTAAACAAGCAGTAGGAAAAGCTTGACAACCATGGAAGTCAAAGATTGAGAAGATAAACACAAAAATTGCAAATGAGGGAAACTTTGTTTAGATGAATAAATTTTATGATCTATACAATAATTTTGAGAAAGATCGAATTGACATATCTAATGTGAGACATATCATTGCAAATGATCTAAGTATGCATGATATCAAAGGAGTAGTGAACCATATAGTCTATGAGAGACTCATAGAAAAGAAGACTTCAGCAAGAGAAGAAGACCTTGAACTTTAGAAGTCTATGCTAAGGATAATTTGCAAGACAAATGATGAAGATGAAATTAAGAGATTTCTGAATAACCTCGCACCATGCCTAAGGAATAAGTTGAGGCCATTCTTATTTATGGGTGGTGAGAAGAATAAGTTGAGAAAGGACACTGCAACAACTATCAGCAAGATGTTGTTAGAGTTATAGGAAACATCTCCTTTAGCTCCTAGGTCCTCAAAAGTGTCAGTAAGTGGTGAAACTATGAAGATTGATCAAACCAATGTTACTCTCAACATTGATGACACCAATCCATTTGATGGTTCCAAACCAAATATACTAGACACTAAAGATATTGAGGAAAAGTTGAAACAAATTGAGGAAGAGAAGAGGCTAATAGAAGTTGAAAAGCAGAAGATAGAGGAGAAACAATTTTTTGAGGAAGATAGAAAAAGAAAGGAAGATGAAGATGAGAAAGGGATTGCAGAAGAAGTAAAGAAAAAGAAAATAGAGGAGAAAGAAAGGAAAAGATTAGAAGAGAACAGACAAAGAGAGGAAAAGGAAAAGAAAGAAGAGGAAGAGAGGAAAGCTAAGGAAGTAGCAAAGAAATAGGAGGATGAGACTAAACCATCTAGTTCATCTACTCCACTCTCTCTTGCTAGTTTGGCTACTGATGATGATGATCAGACTAATCTAATTTTATCCTTATCCAAACTTTTACAGAAGAATAAGACAATTAAGAGTTTGTAGAGATCACTAATGGAAGTGACTAATAGATTGCACAATACTTTAATAGTACAACATATTGAGTCAGATCCCAAATTGAGAGCACAAGCAGTGCTAAAGTCTTTTGATGAAGAGTTTACTAGTTTACTAAATGTTGTAGAGGCAAAGGCTCAAATTTCCCATGATGCTAACCTATTTGGCACCATCTACTAGAACATCAAGAACAACTTATTCAATCTTGATACATGTATAAATGAACTTTAGAAATGTTAGCAGGAAGGAAAAGCTTAGTATGTTAAGTGTACCTTATCATAAAAATTGACTAAGGATTTGGACAGTCAGATAGAGACAAAGATGAATGAGCTAGAGGCTTTATCTAGTTTAATCTAGCACCCATCTAGCAAAGTTGATGATATTGAGAGTCAAGTTGCCAGTGTTCACAAAAATATCAGGAAAATGGAACTTTAGAAAGAGTAGATCTCTAGGAGAATATTTGATTTTAGAGAATCCATTGCTCTAAAGTTATCATTTTTTGAGAAGTAACTAGAAGAATGTGTCAAGGCTAAGGACACATAGACAAACTTTTTGTATTTAGATATCAATGTAGTTGAGATTGCATCATATGCATTATGTGCAATTCTCACATCAATAGAGTCTACCAAACAGACATGGAACAAAGGTATGAATAGCTTGAAGATTATTTTTGATGATTGTATTAAAATAATATTAGCATAAGGGAAGACAATAGTTTCAACAGTTTTTGACTGAATCTTGACATTTTGACCTTTGTCATTGATGTCAAAGGGGGAGAGATTCATGTGAAAATTGTATACATATCAGTGTTGGGAAAGATACAAAGGGGAGTGATACATGTGGAGATTGTAAAAGTGCAAATTATATTGTAAGGGGGAGCATAAAAAAATAACTATTAGATATAAGGTGGTATTTACTTCTTTTTTTGTCACTTAGCCAATTTTCTCTATTTTGTTGCCATCAATGCCAAAGGGGGAGATTGTTGAAAATGTGCTAATAGTGACATGTGATTGTTGTCATTAATGGCAACACATGATGTACATGTTGATAGGAAACCTCAGAAATAAAGATACTTAGTTTTTGGCTATCAAAAAATTGTCTAAGTATAGAATTTGGTTTACATTAGTGTGTTGTTTTGTTTATAACATGTTGCAGACATCATATTATGTCAAGAAAAGTTACATGGAGATAGTATACATGTTGGTGATGATGTGTATAACCTCAAAAGTTTGTACAAACTATAGAGAATAGAGTTAATCATGTTTTGATGAAGCAGGACAATAGAATTGAAGGAAATAATTGTTTTGATTACAAAACAATTACTTGTCTAGTTAGGGCCGACATCCTAGATGTTTACTCTAACTTGGAAAAGTGAATTGTGGTCTTAGGTGACCCAAAAATATTTTATGTAAAGGCATGGTATTTATGTAAAGGACTTCTTGCGATAAGAAGTGTGTTATTGTGTGTAACATTGTAAGTGAAGTAAGATTGTGAAGTGAGTGAACTTTTGTGAAAGAAATATATGCAAAATTTTATCAGGTGATCTGAGACCAAGTTGAAGATTAGAGATCATAAAAGGAAGGAAAATAATAGTAAATTACTTTTTTGAGCAGTGAGTTCTTCTTCTAGTTGAAATTGCATGTTTGGATAGTGGGCTCTTCTTGCATACATTATACTACAACTCCTAATAGGGTTAGAATCTCCTAATAGGGATTCAAAGTCTCCTAATAGGGATTAGTTATACTAAATTTTCTCATTGACTCCTAACAAAGTCCATCCTCTAACAAGGAACATATATATAAGTATATTATCTAGTGGGTATCATCCCCACTGGGGTTTTTCCTTGGCCAGGGTTTCCCTAGTTAAAAAAATATGGTGTCATGAGTTATCTTTGTGTATTGTTACTATTACTATTCAACATTACTTTATTGCTTTGTTATGCATGGTTTAAAGTAACCAATAATATCTAGTTGGTGACTAAAGTTTGTAGATTACTGATTCATCCCCTCCCCCCTCTTAGTAATCCCTATTTCTAACAAGATGACAATTGATATTATACATCACAACTACCCCAACAACACTAGGTGCACTTCTAGTTCTATATGAGCTCAATTATATACCCATGGAAAAATCTTACTTAGTTGTGGGTTTTTCCACTCAAAATCTCTATCACTACATGTTGAGTCACACTAAGCAACTAATATTCAAGATCAATCCTCTAAAATATATGTTGTCACATATAGTACTCACAGGCCACCTAGCCAAATGGGTTATGCTTCTCAATGAATTTGACATCCAATATGTTGACAGAAAAGCCATTAAAGGTCAAGCTATAGCAAATCACTTGGCTAATGCACCCTTAGTTGCTAATCAACCCCTCATTATGGAGTTCTTGGGTGGACATCTATACTTGATAGAAGAACAACCATAATGGAAACTATATTTTGATGAACCTTACATATCCCATGGTTCCAAAGCCGGCATACTATTGGTCACTCCTCAAGGTGAGTACATTCCTATGTCTTTCAAACTCTAGTTCTAGTGCACCAACAACATCTCAGAGTATGAAGCTCTTATTGCAAGGCTCAAAATAGAAATTGAGTAGAACATCAAAAAGCTACAAGTCTCCAAAGATTCACATCTAATTATCAAGAAAGTCCTTGATGAATATCAAACAAAGGATGATAAACTCTAGTTGTACAAGGAATTAGTGGATCATCTAAAACAACACTTTCCTCTAATCCAATTCACACAAGTGCCCAGAGTACAAAACAAGGCTACAAATGCCATGGCTACTATTGGTTCACTTTTGGAGATCCGTCAAGAGGTTACACAATATGAATTCTTAGTCAAGAAGCTACACCAATCCACTTACCAGAATGATGAATCAACACAAGTATGCATCTTGATTGGTCCCCAATCCCCATGGTGCCATGAAATTTATGCTTACCTACTAAATTGCATCATATCTCCCCATCTCATGTGAACCCAATGCTAGAACCTTATTCATAGAGCATCTCGATACACTATCATAGCTAATACACTATATCATCATGGTCATCATGAAACTCTCTCTCTTGGTATTTAGACCAAAACAAGGTTGCAATGGTTCTCAAAGAGGTATATGCCAAACTTTGTGGTGCTCACATGAGTGGTATAGTCCTATCTAAGAAAATACTTAGAGTTGGATATTACTAGTCTACTCTAGAGCATGATGCTTGTGACTTCATCAAAAGGTGTCTACCTTGTCAGCAACATGCAAATTTTATATGATCTCTAGCTCAAGATCTTCAACCCATTGCACCCCCATGGCCATTTGCATGCTGGGGGTTTAACCTTGTTGGTGTTATTACACCTCTATCTTTAGAAGGACACAAGTGGATAATCACTATGATTGATTATTTTAGTATGTGGATAGAAGTAGTCCCACTTGACACCGCCATGGGAGTTTAGGTTTCGAAATTCATCTTGATTCATATCATATGTCACTTCAGCGTCCCAACTATAATTTTCACTGACCATGGTGGTAACTTTGAAAACCTCAATATGGAAGAATTGTGCACTTCCCTTCACATCCATCACCATTTTTCTAGCCCCTACTTCCCACAAGGTAATGGTCAAGCTAAGGCAACTAATAGAACCTTACTCAAAATCGTAAAGAAATTTGTTAATGATTATGACCATGATTGTAATTTGCAAATCAAACCCACCTTATGGGCCTATAACACTTCATTCTATACATCCATAATCACAACCCCATACTCCTTGGTCTATGGTGTCAAATTAGTACTACCTATTGAATTTGAACTCCCATCCTTGCAAATTTCTTTGCAAGGACAAACATTAGATGAGGATTACAGAGTAGCCAGACTCACCCAACTAGATCTACTTGATGAGAAAAGGCAACAAGCCTATGACCATCTCATGGTCTAGCCTATGACCATCTCATGGTCTATCAAAATCACCTCAGTGAAGCTTCAACAAAAAGGTTCACCCACAATAGTTTCAAGAAGGCGACATGGTCCTCAAAGAAAATATGAAAGTCCAGGTAGACCAAGAAAAGTAGGGCAAGTTTGAGCCTACATCGCTTGGAGCATATGTGGTTACATCATCTTTTGGCTTAGGGGCCTATCAGCTATCAACACTTCACGGAGAAACATTGAATGATCCCACCAACATCATTCACCTCAAGAAATTCTATGCCTAAGATCCTTAGTGTATCCCACTAATCCAATGAAAAAAACTAAAAATATCAAAAAAGATCCTAAAAAGAAAAAAGAGCAATTGGTAAAGAAAAATAAGCATCCAATGGTGAACACTTGGCAATTCAAGTGCCTTAGATAGGTACCTTGGTGAAAACAAAGCAAATAGGAGACATGTGTACTTGGCTTGTTCATTATCTATCAATGATCTACACCTCTCACACCATCCTCCACATCTCATCACTCATCTTCCAATTTTCCTAAGGTGTTCAAAAAATTCCATCAAAATTGGTCCCATTTCTTCTCAATGGCCAATTCCTGAAACATTAGTTTGAGGCCTAAAAGTAGAAAATACTTTCCAGAAAAAATAAAAAAATCCCTTTTTGTAAGTGTATTTTCTTTCAGTTGTGTGTTTGATTTTAGTTGTGTATTTAATTTCAGTTGTGTATTTTCTTTCAAAGTCATGTCAGTCCAAGGTTTAGGTGCAATCAAGACTCATTCTTGATGCATTGCATAAATCACTTCTTGTGGTTTTGACTTTTGGGAAGAGGTATTTCTTTGTCAAAGCATTAAATAATTTTGTTTCTTATACCAAATAAAGAATATATATTGCTTTTATCATAAAGGACTTATAGTCTTGAAATTAGAATTGCAAATTGATAGTTCTCAAGACTTTACAAATTTAAAGATTGGCTACTTTGGTGTTTTCAAATCAAGGTTGACACTAGCAAGGGATAGTGTGAAACTTGTTGGTTTAGATCAAATGTCTTTTCAAAGAATTGCTAAGGTTACTATTTGGTGTGAGAGTTTCTAAAAGTTCATAAAAGAGGAAAGTAGTGGTTATCAAACTAAAGAAAAAATATGAGTGTTGGTGTAATTAAATATTCACTAATTACACTTACTTAAGCTTACTTAGGATAATGCATTTCATAGTAGTTTGTGATTGAGCCACTTAGTAGTTTGCACCTCAATTAAACACATGGTGTAGGAGAATTCCACTCTAGGTGGTCATAGTTGTTATCTTGTTCCACCTTTACTATACTTATCACATTATCATCCTCATCATTGCACATACTTCATTGCATAATGGAGGATGATCCACCTTTCGTGGACATGTGATTCCACCTTGTGTGGGTGATAATTTATCTTCTCCTTATCATTGTCTCTTATCATATCTCCTATATAAGCATGCCTATTATGTACAATTCAAATCAATCTGTCGGATGTTAATCAAGTTCATTATCAATAATAGCATTCTTGCATCTTCATGCAATTGTCTTACCAATCTCTTGTGGGAGTTTTCTTGGTCTTTCATTTGATCTTGGGGGTGTTATAGAGTCACCTAAACCTCTAACATGGTATCAAAGCTCTCATGGTGTGAAGACCTCTTCTTAAGAAGTGAAGTCTTGGCTTGACTCATTGTTGGTGCAACATTTGGCAATTTGGACACTGCAATTTGTAGGAGATTTTTGGATTCATATTTTGTGGCCTTCTATTGCAAGTGAAAATTAGAGCTTTTTGGTGCAAATCAGAGGTTTGCATCATATAGAGGAGGTCCAAAAACCCCTAAATCAAATTTTGTTTCATCCAAATCAGACATCTGAGGCCGAATCTAGAGCCATTTGATTTTTGAAGGTGTGACAGTGATGATTCAGAAGAAATAATTTTAGAAGCAATTTTCAAACAACGATATCTCTGTCATATGGACTCCTTTTTACAAGCAATTTTATTCTTTTTTGTTTGGGGGTAGAATTTCACAATCTACATAGTGGTGTAGGCGATTTTGGATCTTTGTCTCTAAATTTTTTTGAAAATCGCAAATCCCATTTTTTGCAACTTTCAAGGCTCTATTTGGGCACATTCAGTAAAATTTTCAAGTGCAATTTTTTTTGAAAGTGCACAATTTTTCTCTACTTTCCAAATCTATAATCAGATTTTAGCGATTTGGAGTGGGCATACCGATTTTAGAAATAGGTCTTTTTTTGCTATATTTGCACTTGGCGAATACTTGGATTTCAATTTTCTTAATTGAATTATTAATTTGAAGGAGTTATCAGTTGATTCCAGTCATCATTTGATTCATTATGGATTTTCCAATAGTTTCATTACTCACTCCATATAACTATCATGAATGGAAACAAGTAGTTTCTAATCAGTTGATGAGTATTGGATTGCTTAGAATGATTCTTGGATAGGATCTAGAACCAACTACAAGTGTTGCTAAAAGAAGAAAATGATTTGATAGAAGGGATAAAGCACTTCGATCTCTTAGATCTACCATCTCCTATGATTTGCTATATCATATTACATCCTACACACATCCTCATGATGCCTAGACTACATTGGAAGAAATCTTCGGTAAACCAGATAGAATAAGGAAATTCAAATTGGAGAATGAGCTTATAGGTCTAAGCTCATGTGATTTTGACAATATTCAAGACTTTTTCTCTAAGTTCAATTCCATTAGATTGAAGCTTTCTAATTGTGGTATTACTAAAGATGATGAGCAATTGATATGATCTATTTTTTCCAAGCTAGGTCCTAAATATTCAATCTTTGTTTCCACATTCTATGCTACTATGGATGCTCTTGATAGTGTATACAAAATGCCTTATCTTGATGAATTTGTAGCTTATCTCACAAGGGAACAAGAAAAGTTAGCACACATGGGTCAATTGAAGCCTTCAAAGCATCAAGCATTGGTCGCAAATGACTCCTATCCAAAGGCTCCCAAAGAAAAGGGAAACAAACAACACAAGGATCCTAAGCAACATGAAAAAGGTGACAAATCTCCTTCACAACATAATATTGAATCCAAGTCCTCTTCAAGAGAAGAATAATCTAGAAGAAAGATGTTGAGATAATGGGTGTTGCACACATTGCATAATATTGTTATTTTATTATTTTATTTTTATTATGTAATGTTGTGCCTAGATGGACGTGCAACATGTAAAGATTCCCATGAAATATTCTTGATGAGTTGTATTGTAACATTGTAAAAATATTTTATGTAATTATTTAATATTGGGAAAAAGAATTAAATGCCTAATATTTAATGTGGGGTCAGTGGGTTAGGTAGCACATGGTTTTAGCACATGGTTTATGTAATACCACTTAGTGGTTTTGTGGGACTTGCTACTATATAAGAAGCCACAAGGGTAGTTGTTGTAGTGAGAGAGAGAGTGAAATGAAGAAGACAAAAGGCAAGAGTCGAGCGAGACAAGGCTTGACAAGTTAGCCAAGGGAGCATTTGTGAAGGTTGGAAGCATGACATGGGATGTGTGGATTCATGCTTGTTCACATAGTTTGCTCGATTGTGGCTATGGCCATGAAGGCTTCCATGGTTGTATGACAATGGTATTTTTTGCTGAATAATACATGGTGATGGATGCTTTTGGAGGCTGGGTTTTTCCCTCAATGAGGGTTTCCCAGGGTATATCTTGTGTCACAATTTTGTAGGTATGTTGTCTATTCTCTTGCATGTGGATTTTAATTTCGTGTTTATTTCAGATTTATTATGGGTTATGTGGAAACGGTTATATTCTTTGTTGCCAAGTTTCCTTACAAGTGGTATCAGAGCTATGGTTTTATTATTGTAACCCTAGATTGAATCCATGGGAATGCATGAGAGGATAAAAGAAAAGGGCAAGATATATGAATGATTTATTGCAGATCTGAGGGTTTTGGATTTGCTGTTATGATGAGATGTTAAAATATTTTGGGCATGTGAATTTTTTTGGACAAAAGGATTTTTTCGGATGTTTCATTTAAAATGAGGGTTTTGGGGGGTTGCTTGCAGAAATGACCTCTTGGGTAAAAACAGACCTCACCATTGGATCTGGGTCAACATTTCCATAAATTTTGATATATAATATGCCCTAGTTTGGCCATGTTCAGAGGAAATGAAAGAGTTTTTTGGTTTCAGCCCATGATGGCCGTCAAATTTAATCCCGTCGGAATTTTCGTCACTGAAAAAATTAAAAATGAAAAATCGTACTGAAAATGGTAAAAAGACTGTCCTAGTAAAATGGCCATAACTTTCTCTCAGACTATCGAATTTCAGAGTTCTTATAGGCGTTGGAAAGCTAATTCAGAGCACTACAAGATGGTGTAGGTTTGGTTCTATGATTATGAAATTTTTTTAGGTTTTAAGAGCCCTAAATTTAGATGTTGTTTATTTTGAGCACGAATTGGGGCATAACTTGGGCATACGGAGTCAGATTTTAGACTTCAAGTAGTCAACGAAAAGCTCTTGGAGAGCTCTACACATTGGTTCAGATTTGGTGCAAGTTTGGCATGATTTATTTGTTGATATATTGATCTGAATAGTTTATAGGTATATTTTAACTATGGTAACATTGTGAGTTTATGGCATTGGAGATTTAAGATTTGATATCATTGTATACTCAGTTCATATTTTAGATTGGTCTCATGATGATATGGTTATCAGTGTTTGATTTGGATATGCATGATGAAATGTTGGGTCTACAAGTTGTGTAGTGTTGTAAGCGGTCTATACTTACAAGTTGCATTTATAGCTTGGTTACGGGTTGTCTTTGCCCATTGATCTTTCATTATTGATGCATATTCAGATTGGTGGCTTAGATTTGGGTTGTCTATGCCCTAAGTCACATGATTTACTATTTTCTTCATGTAGAAGGGATGAGATGTTGTTACCAGGTACAATCATGGTGGAGGATTGTGGTTGACTATTTTATGCTGACAGGTTGGACACTTTGAGAGCCAGATGCTTGGTTCATGGATGTGATCATGGTGTCATAGATTTTGGCATGACATGATTGGTTATATAGGTACATCCTTGATGTTTATTAACTTAGATTTTCTAATTTGGTTATGGTGGTATATCTTCTTGGTTGAGGATCATGGTTATTTGGTTTCTTTTGAGGAGCTCATGATGTGCACTTTGAGTTCTTTGATGGTTTGATGCCTTGGTTGATTCTCATGGTTAGAGGATGGATTTTTTCATCATTATGTCATGGATAGCTTGGATACATGGTTTAGTGAGAGCTTGTGATAGTGATGAGGTGACAGTGCAGGATTAGTTCCTGGTTTGGTTTATATCTTCTTGGTTTGGAGAGGATGGATTTTATGATGCCATAGGTGACTTGGTACCATGGTTAAGTGGGAGTTTTGTTGGCATTGATATATTTATTGAGTGTTTACAGATGTTGGAGGTTTGTCTTAGATCCTGTTGCTGCAGAAGCATCTTTGACATTTGCATGGTGCACTTGTTATCTTCATGGTGTGTGAAGATGGTTAGATCTTGAGGACTCATGGAGTTCTTGGTTATCTTCATGGTATGTGGAGATGGTTCTTCATGGTGTGTGGAGATGGTTGCATCTTGAGGACTCACAGGGTTCTTGGCAAAGGTGTGGTTTATGCTTTTATTTGGCATGTTATCCTTGGTGTGAGGATGGTTTTATTATTATGTCATGGTATACTCTTGATACGCATTTAGAGTTGTGACATGTTATAGTATGTTCATATGGAGCATGTTATCTCTTTGGTTGAGATGGTAAGATCATGTTGTCATGTTTATGTTCCTGAGGCCATGGTTGGAACTTTGACATTGATCTTGGTTTAGTTTCTTGGTATTGAGTACACTGATCATAAGCTGGATACTTCATGATATTGCTATGTTACATTTAGAGTTGGCATGGATTGATTGATTACAGGTTCTCATGGATACTTAGAGATGGTGGTGACGTTGATTTCTCTTGGATTAGAGAAGTATTTGTTGGGACGGTTGATGGTTTTAGCAGAAAGTCCGAGGGGCAGTCACCCGATATGGACTTGAGAGGAGATTTTTCATAGATGAGTCTTGGTTGGAGACTTGGGTATCTTGATGAGCATTCTCATTCCCCACTCTTGGTCTACTCGGCAGTTTGCTACTTGAGAGGTATAGCCCATTATTTTCTCTCAGTTGCATTATATTTATGCTTGTCTTTCATGGATATGGATCTTGAGCTATGGTACATGAGTTAGTTTTGGAGGGTTCATTTGAGAGATGGTTAAGCATTGGTTATCTCCATGTGCATATGTTGTTATGCTGGTTGAGTTTGGGAGATGGTTTTATATTGGGCATATTCCTTGGATTAGGAATGGTTATTCCTTGGTTTAGGAATGGGTTTATTGAGTTTGATCTTCTTGTGAGAGGCTTACATCCATGATTAGTTATATGGTATGATTTGGGTGTTGTTGAGGCTTCTTGTTGGGGTTTTATGGAGGAGATCATACTTGCACAGTTTACATCTAGAGGTGTGTGTAGAAGGTCATGATACAGGTTATGATTTGCATGGTTTCTCTGATCTCGTTTATCTTCCTGGATGTTTAGTTTTTCCTACATTGGATTTGAGATTGGTTAGAGATTGTGATCACTGGTTTGTGCTCATGTATGTCATGTGAGAGATGACATGGTTATTTCTTTCTCTTTCCTTTGTTGGTTGTGGTGAACTTGAGAGAGCATTGGAGACTTGTTACGAGAGTTGTTCTTGCAGGTTATTAGTTTATGTATTGTGGATGTCCTTGATACTACATCGATTCACTTCTTTGAGATGTTGTGAGTGGATTGGTTATAGATTTGACATTATCTTTTGCAGTGGGAACTTCTTGGTATATATGTGGCAGGTATTGCTCTTGAGGCTTGGAATTGTAGGTTGCAGATTGAATATGTCAATGATATGAGATTCACTTGTTATACCTTTGAGGTATGGATAGTTGGATGGGTTTGGCACTTGCTGTGGGTGCTATTTCAGCTATGGATATTTTGACAACTACAAATACATGTGATTACCTTTGGATCAAGTTATTTGTGCTTGGCATTTTCAGTTGGTACAAAATTTTATGATCTTCTAATGCGACAAGTTGGGTGGTTTTCTCTTTGGATGGCTTCTATGTATGTCCAGTGGGAGTGGCATAATAGGAGGTGAGATCATTCATGTTCGAGATGCTGGATACTTTGATTTTGTTGTGGGTACCAGGATGGAGCACTTGGTGTATTTTGATCCATGATGGTGGATGTGCTAGGAGGGATTGTTCTCTTGTTCATTTATGTGGCTACGGATTAACCCTATGCAATGTATACAACAAGTGGGAGATTGTTGAGATAATGGGTGTTGCACACATTGCATAATATTGTTATTTTATTATGTAATGTTGTGCCTAGATGGACGTGCAACATGTAAAGATTCCCATGAAATATTCTTGATGAGTTGTATTGTAACATTGTAAAAATATTTTATGTAATTATTTAATATTGGGGAAAAGAATTAAATGCCTAATATTAAATGTGGGGTCAGTGGGTTAGGTAGCACATGGTTTTAGCACATGGTTTATGTAATACCACTTAGTGGTTTTGTGGGACTTGCTACTATATAAGCAGCCATAAGGGTAGTTGTTGTAGTGAGAGAGAGAGTGACATGAAGAAGACAAAAGGCAAGAGTCGAGAGTGACAAGGCTTGACAGGTTAGCCAAGGGAGCATTTGTGAAGGTTGGAAGCATGGCATGGGATGTGTGGATTCATGCTTGTTCACATAGTTTGCTCAGTTGTGGCTATGGCCATGAAGGCTTCCATGGTTGTATGGCAATGGTATTTTTTACTGAATAATACATGGTGATGGATGCTTTTGGAGGCTGGGTTTTTCCCTCAATGAGGGTTTCCCAGGGTATATCTTGTGTCACAATTTTGTGGGTATGTTGTCTATTCTCTTGCATGTGGATTTTAATTTCGTATTTATTTCAGATTTATTATGGGTTATGTGGAAATGGTTATATTCTTTGTTGCCAAGTTTCCTTACAAAAGAGAGATAAATGTGCTTACTGCAAAAAGTTAGGACATGATGAGCATAAATGTTTCCATAAGAAGATTGATGAGCTCACTCACATTCTTCAAAAGAACAATATCCAATTGCCTTCATCAATGTCTTCTCCTTCTTCTCAATATCAGGTAGCTACTACATCTACATCATCATCTAGGGGCAAAGAACAAGCACTCATTGCTTCCATGCATCTTGAGCACGGTAAATGGCTTCTTGATTTAGGTGCATCACATCATATGTCATCTTCTATGGATGTTGTTTCTTCTATTGAGCCCTGTACTTTTCCACCTATATTGATTTGTAATAATACATACATGAATGTTTATGAGAAAGGTTCTATTCCTATGGGAGAGGGTACATTTAATGATGTTCTTTGTGTACCATTCTTGACCACTAATATTCTTTCCATTTACCAAATTACTCATGGCACACAAGGTAAAATTGTTGAGTTCACTCCTAATTATGTCAATATTAGGGACATGGAGACTAGAAATGTCATAGCTATGGGAGTTGTTGATCATACATCATGCTTGTATTATTTTGCACATTTTTTTGATAAAGATGATGAAATTCATGATGTACCTAACCCTTTATCAAGGGTGAATAATTCATGTGAGGATAACATTGGACACTTGAATGATTTGTTTCTTGAGACAAGTGTTGAACTTCCTACTCCTCCACCTCTTGCTTCTTCAGACATCAGTTCTACTATTCAACGAGATGATCTTTATGCTTTAGATCTTGCAGTGTGGGATGAATTCCTGGATGCTCTTTCAGATGATTCTCATAATGTAGATTTAGTTAATACATCTGAGGAGGTTTCTCTTTGAGATACTTCTTCACCTTCTTTGGAGATTGGATTTCCCAAATCTTCTTTTTCTCTTGATTTTTCACATCTCATAGGTCAGCTTGATGGTGTGATAAAATCTTTGAGCTTGGAGACACCTATTCAATCTTCAGAGA
Organism: Cupressus sempervirens; assembly: GCA_028749045.1. Lineage (NCBI taxonomy): Eukaryota > Viridiplantae > Streptophyta > Pinopsida > Cupressales > Cupressaceae > Cupressus > Cupressus sempervirens. The sequence goes on from CM053785.1 coordinate 509,391, forward strand.
TGCATACATGGATACCTTCTTCCTCCTTCCTCACTTTTTACATGGAGTGGCTTCTTTATTATTTTATGTATTTATCTCTTCCTAAGGAGAGACATGTTTCTTATATGCATTGGATTATATTTTGTTTATACGTACTCTTCATATACATTGGAGCTTCTTCATTATGGGGGGATATATTGTCTCCTTATTTCCTTCCTGTTGGGGATCATTCTTTAGATATACATGATGTATGCAATTTTTTGGGGGTCTTGAGTACTCCATCCATCCAAACATATTGTTTTCGTCTCTCTTTTTGGAGGAGGTTTTTTCCCATAGGTTTTCTCTCTTTCTCCACTTTATGAGAGATTACATTTCATGTATTGCTTTGCATATTGTACATGGTACCTAAAGTGGCCTAGTAGCCGAGACCCATCTTGCATTGTGAGTTTAAGTGCATTCCCCTAAGTTGCACTTAAGGGGTGGTGTTGGTGTAATTAAATATTCACTAATTAAACTTAAGATTACTTAGGATAATGCATTTCATAGTAGTTTTTGATTGAGACACTTAGGAGTTTGCACCTCAATTAAACACATGGTGTAGGAGAATTCCACTCTAGGTGTTCATAGTTGTTATCTCATTCCACCTTTAGTGTACTAATCACATTATCATCCTCATCATTACACATACTTCATTGCATAATGGAGGATAATCCACATTTTGTGGACATGTGATTCCATCTTGTGTGGGTGATAGCTTATCTTCTCATTATCATTGTCTCTTATTGCCTTTGCTATATAAGGAGGCCTATCATGTATATTTCAAATCAATCCATTGGATGTCAATCAAGTCCATTATCAATAATAACATTCTTGCTTCTTCATGCAATTGTCTTGTCAATATCTTGTTGATGTTTTCTTGGTCTTTCATTTGATCTTGGGGGTGTTGTAGAATCACTTAAAACTCTAGCAATGATAAATACCACCAATGTCTTAGCCACACAGTCTAAGCATTGTCAGGGTAAAAAAAGAAAACAAAAAAGTAAAAAGTGTTGTTAAGTGGTCTAGTGTAAAATAATGTATTATCACTCCAAGAGAAACAGAAGCTTTTCTCTACAAGTAGCCTCCTATCCTTATAAGAGAAATGTGCGGGCATTTTGTTAGCTACAATGTAATTAGTTGTGTCTACATACCATGGGGTTTGGATAGCAATATGAAATAAATGCTCATCTGGAAATGTATCATCTATCAAATTAGTATCTTCTTCATCATGGTAGATTCTGGATAGATAATCAGCTACCATATTCATTTTCCTAGGTTTGTCAATGATTGTGATATCAAATTCCTACAAAAGAAGTAGCCATCTTGCTAACCTGCCTATGATGGCAAGTTTGTTCATGAGATACTTAATTTCTACATGGTCAGTATGAACAAATATGGGAAAACCAATTACATGATGTTGGAATTTGTTTAGAGCATAAAATGCTACTAATAGTTCTTTTTTAGTCACTGTATAGTTTAACTCTGGTCCATGAAGGCTCTTGCTAATATAGTAGATTGCATTTTCAAGGTTTTGATTTTTTTTCCTAGGACTGCACCTATGGCATAGTAAGAAGCATCTACATGTATTTGAAAAGGAAAAGTCCAATTAGGACCCCTAAGTATTGGTGCAATTGTCAACAGTGACTTGAGCTTCTGGAAGGAGTCATCACATTCCTTTGTGTAAAAATTTGGCTTAGGCCAGAATTCAGCCAAGAACTAAAGAACTCAACACAAGCACACAATAGACCAAAATAGACAGAGTATGATCAAAATGATGATATTCATTCAATATGCCAGCTTAATATTCAGAAGCATGTACATACACACTAGGAGTGCCTATATATAAAGGCTTCTCAGGAAGCACCTAGAATGTCTCTAGAAACAACCAAGAGATAAGACAACTAAGCATCTTATCCAACATTCTAGATGAATGGATAAGAATGAAAAAGTGTCATATGTGTGTAGAAGATTCTGGTGTTGTAGACAACATGTTCTTAAAAGAGGTGTGGACCCCTGTGATATCATCATGACAACTCAGAAGAGTGTACATACTCCTAGGTGAGTAATAAATAAATATTAATATAATGCATTAACCTAAGTAAACTTAAGTAAGTGTAATAAGTAAATACTTATTTACACCAACACCCCCCCTTAAGTGCAACTTAGGGGAATGCTCTTAAGCTTATGAAATCTAGGATGCAATGCAGAATGGGTCTCGGCTACTAGGCCATGTTAGGTACCCATGTACATAATGATATGCAATCTCCCATAAAGTGAGGAAAGAGGGAAAGCCTCATGGGAAAAACCCTCCCCCATAAAGAGAGATAAATAGGGATGCATGGATGGATGGAGTAATCAAGACCCCCCCATTATGACATACATCCAGTATATACATAAGAGAATGATAAGAAGAGGAAGAGAGATAGGATGGGCTCCCCCACCCACACCCCCCCCAAAAGAAGAATGCCTGCCAGTGACTGCTTTGATGAAGAAGCTGATCCAAGATTGTAGAATGGTATTCCTCCCCTTAGGAAGAAAAAATGTCAAGGGTACAAATGAGATGATTCCACTATGATCTTATTGATAAGTGATGTCTCTAAAACTTGCTCATCTAGCTGAAGAACCTATCCCAAAGAACTGTCTATTTGTGCAACTGATGAAGAACCATGCAGTGACTACTGATCATAAGTATCCACAATCACTTCAACCTATGAGGATCAATCATGTAGAGAATGAACAAGAGAGTCAGATGGAATCATCATGACAACTGAAGAAGGTACTTCTACATCAAGAAGAAGAGGTAGATCATGAATATTGTCCCCCAAATCTATCACTAAACTTATATCTAGAAAACTAGATGTACCCGACTATTCTGGACCTATCACTGTGGCGATATATGCATGTGGACTGAACTGATGAAGTGACCTCTCACTATAATTGTCAATAGAACTCCACGTGTCTAAATCTATTGAAGCACTATAACTGGTGTCACTATCAGTTTCCACATTGTAGGATGTGCGAAGAAGAGTATAGGACAAGCTGGGAGAACTTTCCTCAAAGTATACATCCTTCTCCACAAATATCTGATGTGTCTCAGGATCTAGAAGTCTATATGTCTTCACACTATCTTCATAACCAATGAAGGTACAAGGCCAAGGTGACTATGCCTTTCAATCCCTAGAAGATCTATTTGCCCATGCAAGACAACCAAAGACTCTAAAGTGTGTCACAATAGGTTTTCTGCCTCACCATGCCTCAAAAGGAGTTTTTCCATCTAAGGCTAGATGAGGAGAATGATTAAGAATGTGAGTGGCGCTAGAGATTGCTTCAACTTCTAATGATGGATCTAGAGACTTGGCATGAATCATGCAACTTGACATAGACTTAAGAGTGTGGATCCTCAAAGCTGCAACATCTATCTTATGTGGACTGAATGCTGGTAGAGTTTGAATTCCCTCAAGTCTATAAAAGTCCATAAGTGTTCTATTCACATACATGCTTCCATTGTCCATGCGGAGTACTTTGATGGCTTTCTTGGATTTCCATTCTACATGAGTCTTGAAGTCTAGAAACTTTTCCAACACTTCATCCTTGTTATGCAAAAAGTAGACCCAAGTGAACCTTGAAAAGTCATCAACAAAGGTAAGTATGTAGCAACCCTGACTAAATGCCAAAGGACCTACTAATAGCATGTGAACCATATGTAGAACACCTGATGCTCTAGAAGACTTCCCTCTCTATAACTTCCCTCTCTATAACTTCCCTTCTAGATGCATATCCACTGAATCTATTGAATATTCACCCTTAGAAAAGTTGATTTTTGGTAGACCTTTGACCATTATGTATGTGTAAAGTTGTTGAAGGTAGCGGAAGTCAAGATGACCATACTACTCATGCTATAATTGCATGTTTAAATTGAATTGTGATAACAAAGCCTTTGAAGGAGACTTGGGCACAAAATGAGAGAAAGAGCACAACCTCTTGTTATGATTCACTTTCCCCACTACAATCAAGGAATTGTCTTGAAGACTATGTACCTTTACTGAGTCTAGAAGGAATTCAACTCTATGTCCATCTCCAAGGTGAGTGATTTGGTAGATTGATAGGAGATTTGAACTTAGGTTTGGAACATAGAGAACCTCTTGAAACTCTCCATTTTCCATTTCCACATTTCCTTTTCCTTCAACTTCCATTTTGCTATCATTTCCCATGAAGATATGTGGTACCTTGGAATGATTCATTGAAGAAAAATCATCCTTTGAAGAACCCATGTGATATGAGGCACCTGAGTCAAATATCCATTCCCTTGAAGAGTTCAAATTTTTCATGAGTGCTTGCCCTTTTCCCTTTGAATTAGAAGAAGACCCTTTATCCTTATAAGCATTAGGCAATGGAACATTATGTTTCTTCATGATGTTGGTTAATTCATCAATCTTTTTAAGATAACACTCATGCTCTTCATGACCCAATTTCTTGCAATAAGCACACTTCTTCTTCTCCTTAATGTTGTCCCCCTTCTTGTTAGAATTGTTGGGTGATGCGATGCGCTCCCCTACCTATAGGTGGTTAATTATGTGGTGTTCCATGTTCACTAACAGTCATGGCTTTTGGTGCAACGGTAAATGGGCCCAACAAGTGGTATCAGAGCCTGGTTTTGGCTTGGTCATGGGTTCAAATCTCCCCGGTGCCTTTCCGACCCACGTAAGCACCTGGTATGCGCGTCGAGGGGGAGATTTTTGGGTGATGCGATGCGCTCCCCTGCCTATAGGTGGTTAATTATGTGGTGTTCCATGTTCACTAAAATTCATGGCTTTTGGTGCAATGGTAAATGGGCTCTACAAGAATTTGAGGACTTGCCTTGTTGATTGGATTGTGGTGTTATATTTTCTGCATCCTCAGATTTGTTCTTCCATTTCTTCTTACCCTTTCCTTTGTTTAAAGATTGTCCAGCTAAATTTTGAGAACCCTCATTGGTCACCAATGCTTTAGACTGAGGTGATTTTAGAATCCCCATTAATTTCAACTTCTTTTCTTCATTATCCAATAGTTTAGCATATTCATCAAATGTGACTTTCTTGTAGGTACACCCTAAGGTAGTCTTTGAGGTGTTAAAAGAAGATACAAATGTGGAATATTCTGATGGTAGCTTGTTATGTATGAGATAGATCAATCTATCATCTTTTATAGAACTCCCACAATTAGTAAGCTTTGTCCTTAGTTCATTTACCTTGATGATGAAATCATGGATTGAGTCATATGACTTGGGATCTAAGGAGACAAGCTCATCTTTAATTTTGAACACATTCTATTTAGACACTTTACCATAAAGGCTTTTGAGGGTATCCCAAGCTTCCTTGGATGTAGTACACTTCTTGATTTGATACATGATTTTATCATCTACCCCCAAACATATATCACCTAGGGCTTTCCTATCCATTGCTACCCACGCTGAAATATCACTCTCTAGTGCCTTATCACCTACTGGTTTAGGAAGAGTACCATCTACATATTGTGAAATTCCATTATGCATTAAGTGATACCACATTTTAATTGACCACATAGCATAGTTATGAGGAGTTAAGTTAGGAAACTTAAAGTTTCCCATAATGTAGAAAATGAAAGAAAAGTGCAAAAAAGAGAGAACACAACACCAAGAACACCCCCCCTTTTCACTAAATCAAGAAACCCCCCCAAAATAGATGCTTTGGGCACTTTATCAGTAGTGTGATTACAATGGGCCACTTTCCAATTTTGGCCTTTGTGGACTTCTAATTTTTCTTGTTACAACCTCTAAATAGATTACAAATCTGGAACCTTACAATGTGCTACAATTCTGAAGCATTACAAAGAAAAGAAAGGCCCTATTGATGAAAGTGACACTTTTGTCCACACAACCCTACAATCTGATAGAATATTTGGAAAGTAGATGAAAAATAACACACTTTCAAAAAAAATGAAACCTACTTTTGACTCTAGATGTGCCCATACAGAGTGTTTGAAGTTGCAAAATGTAGGATTATCCAGGTATAGTCACCAAAAGATGAACATTCTAAACAATCGATGCACCAAAACTAGAAAATAGCTACACCAGTGAAAAATTAAGAAAATTTTACCCAATTTCAAAAAAAATTGACCTAATTTGGAGTCTGAATGTTTGAGTTATGGCCTCTCGAAGTCGGATTGCAAAAACTAAAATCAATGTGGAGAGAGGTTGCATCAGCAAATGATGAGGTTAAATTTGATGGTCATATAGCCATTACAAAAGTTCTAATTGCCCTTATTTTGACATCTAGATGGGTGTCAAATTTAAGCTAATGAAAGGATGACATCAGTAGAATGCAGGCTTGATGATGACATCAGCGCATAGAATGTGATGTTAGATGTGTGGTTTCGTACTGTATGAAAAATCCACATGTTCCTTGTGTCAGTGTACGGTCTAGTGACTATCTACTAGCATGGCAATCCTATCACTACTGACTAGACAAACTATTTTCAGGTCGTTTAGGCGAATAAATAGTGCCACGTGTCTCAGGGGGATTGGGTGTAGTACCTTGTGCTGTCATAGACTGGCGGGTTCAGTGTTGACATGGATTTGTGTGGTGATTTTCTTTTAATGGATGCTAAAAAAGGTAGCAGGGGCCAGATTTCTACTCACGACGTCGGTTTTCTTTTGTGGATGCTGTTGGTTTATGTGGGATATATCTCGCATTCGTGGGATAAGCACAAACTACACTTTTTAAAAAGAACTTGCCATAGGCATAAACCATACAACATGCTCATTTGAGGGCTTCTTGCTAGACTTTCTGTGGTGCCAGAATTTTTGTATGCCGATTAATTAGAGGTGTCTGGATTTGTAGGCAAAGTAGCCAGAAATGTATGCGAAACCCAAATTTAATGCACGTAGTATGACCCAATTTGTGTAGAGTTACCTTCAGAATATTAAATAAACCCTGCGAATAAAAAGAAATTCCACTACACCAAAATTATAGAGTCGAGCCAGGGTGTTACTACCTGGTTTGGCCAAAAAATTTCTCTTCTGTACAACTGGTCAAAAATAAAATTCAAAAAATACCCAAAAAAGCACAGAATTTAGATTCAAAAAATTAATAATTAGATTAATAAAATGACCATACCTGAACTGCAAATCAGAGTCTTCGAGTTCCAATTTGCAAATTTTTTTTGCCTCACAATCAACTTTCACCCAGCATAGGCAAATTTATAGTTGATCTTCACCGAATCGATGCTCTGAATCCAACAATGAGGTCAGATTTGGCTCTAGATGCTCCCAATTTTTGTAGATCCTTCGAATTTAGGTCAAGGTGCTAAAGCATGAACGGTCTTGAATGACTATGTGATGAGAATCTCCCTTAGCTCTGATACCATGTAAGAATTTGGCTTAGGCTAGAATTCACCCAAGAACTAAAGAACTCAACACAAGTACACAGTAGACGAAAATAGACAGAGTATGATCAAAATGATGATATTCATTCAATATGCCAGCTTACTATTTAGAAGCATGTACATACACACTAGGAGTGCCTGTATATAAAGGCCTCTCAGGAAGCACCTAGAATGTCTCTAGAAACAACCAGGAGATAAGACAACTAAGCACCTTATCCAACATTCTAGATGAATGGATAAGAATGATAAAGTGTCATATGCGTGTAGAAGATTCTGATGTTGTAGACAACATGTGCTTAAAAGAGGTGTGGACCCATGTGATGTCATCATGACAACTCAGAAGAGTGCACATACTCCTAGGTGACTAATAAATAAATATTAATATAATGCATTAACCCAAGTAAACTTAAGTAAGTGTAATAAGTAAATACTTATTTACACCAACACTTTGTCTAGGAAAATTCAACCTCTTTGGTAAGAAAAGTATATAGAGAACTAGCTATCTAGCTAAAATTTTGGATAAACCTCCTATAATATCTAGCATTTCCTAGGAAATATCTGACATATTTTTGCTTTGTGGGAATAGGGAGTGTGAGAATTACCTTGATTTTCATAGGGTCTACTTGGATTCCAGTTTTAGAGATAAAATGTCTCAAGACCATGCCTTCCTACATCATTAGAAAGCATTTCTCATTGTTGAGAGATAGGTTATGTTCTTCACATTGGACTAGTACTTTCTCCAAGTTCTTTAGGGCTTTCTCAAATGTGACACCAGACATAGTGAAGTCATCCATGCATATCTCCATGCAATCATGTGATATGTTAGCAAAGATGCTGATTACAACTATCTAAAAAGTAGAAGGTGCATTACATAAGCCAAATGGTAATACAAAATAAGCATAGGTGCCCCGAGGACATGTAAATGTGGTCTTCTCTTGATCTTTTGGAGTAATACTTTATCTGATTGTAACCATTGTATCCATCCAAAAATGAGAAGCATTTCTTTCCAGCCAAAGTATCCAAAACTTGGTCAATAAAGGGCAAAGGAAAGTAATCCTTCTTTGTGGCATTATTTAACTCTTTGTAACTACAAATATCTGCCACTTATCTCCTTTCTTAGGTACAATAACTAATAGTGATACCCATTTGCAATCCGAGATTGGATAGATGAATCTATCATCCAACAACTTCTACAACTTAGTCTTAACTATCTCAAACAATGATGGATTTATTCTCCTCTAAGGCTGATAGAGTGGCAAGCTTCCATCATTGATGTAGATCCTATGGGTGGAGAGTTTAGGGCCCAATCCTACCATATCCCCATAATCCCAAGAAAAAGCTTTTTCATGGTGATTTAGGAGCTTGGTTAACAATCCCAACTATGATTTAAACAACTTGTTGTTTACATGGAGATTATGACTACGAGAAAGTTCCATAGTAGTTGTTAAATCTACCATTGACACTTCTAGTATTGGACTTGTAGCTACTTCACTTGGATGTAATTGATCAATTATCTTAGGGCTTGTTGGGAAGAAACAGTTTTCATAGGTACATAGCTTTAAGAAAAAACTCTCAGCAATATCTCTAGCCACTATACATCATGAGTTGGGCCATAGAATTCAGCTCTTCCTCTTCATCCCCTAAATCTGGCCAAATAGGTTCTCCCAAGTTTGGCTAGGGTTGGGCAGGTGGATATAACACTAGCTTCCTTATGTCTTGACCATTTTAAATTGTCATACTACTTGATTTGCAATTAATTTAGCATTAGTGGTAGCTAACCGAGGTCTCCCTAATATGACAGGATAGCCATCAAATTTTACTTTAGGTGATAGGATAATAAAATCAGCAAGGTATTCCCATGAATCTAAAGTCACTATCACATCTTCTATTAGACCATCTGGAGTGATAGTTGAACTATCAACAAGTTGTAATTGTTAGAGAAAAAGGTTAATTTAATTTCATTAATTAAATTACCTTTTCTCCCTTCTTAAGATTTTTCTTTATGCATGTTTTGCTTTATCTATTTAATAATTAATTAGTAATTATTAAATAGATTTCACCTTTAGGTTACGCTTTTCGAGTTTCGATCTCCTTTTATAAGGATTGATCTCTTTGTAATCTTATATCTTTTCATCGTCTGAATATATAATTTACATGTTTTTCAGAACAAACCTTTGCCTCTTCTTGTCTTTTTCTTCTCTATGATAGGTTTTCTACATGTAGGTATTTAAGGGCTTTGTGGATTTGATTTGCATATTTACTCAAATCCTTCATGGTACTAGAGCCAGATCTATTGTAGCTTGTTTAGTATTTGGAGAAAAAGGGAGAACAAGGGTTTGATAGATCAGATCTGGAGTTTTTTTGATATTTCTTGAGAAAATAGGGAGGTCACTAATTTTTGAAGTAGTTTGAGGCCAAACGGACTTCACGGATGGATCCAAAAGGTATCAAAACCCGTGTTTGCATATAAAGTTTGCCCATTTTGGACAACATTGATCCGGGAGGCAAAATTTCTTTGCTCAACAAGGTCGTATGACCAGTGCACACAGTTCGAGATGCCAAAAATAAAAAAAATATTTTGGCAATTTTTCTACCACCATGATTAACTAACTACAGTGAAACAACTATGGTTACTGCTGGCAATTGTTAGGAATAAGGTGTCTCAACCTTGTATAATTCCTATTCTTATTATTATTTGTTTTGTAAAATGTATTTTTGCAAATAATATGTAAATGTGAGTGTACATGTCTAGTTGGCATGTTGATCACTTACATGTGTCGGCATCTTGAAGTGTGTGAAGGAGATCATGGCTAAAATGGTTATGATAGATTCCTATGACGTGTAAGAGCTATTTAAGGAATGAGCTATGACAGGTGTAAGATCATCTTATGACATGAGGTCTATTTGGGCACCCAAGAATGAGTGGTTGGTGTGTGTAAGAGAATATGCCAAAAATAGGTTGGTATGACGGATTCCCTTACACTTCTCTTGTGACTGCTATTTTTGGCGGATTCTATGACAAGTTGTCATTGCCTATTCAAGGGATGGATGCCCTTTTCTTGGTATTGGATGTACATGTGGCATTGTGCATGGTTCTTGGTGGTTGAGCCATGAAAAATGCCCAACTCCATTATGGGCATTTGGTTGGGTCTTAAGATTTTCATAAAATGAGTATTGCATGTTGTAATGCAATAGAGTGCAAGAGAAGAGATGAGAAGATATTTGCATAGGGTTATGCTGCTGGATTTTCTCTAGAATGGAGCAAGATGTAAATCTCCATGTGAAGGATGAAAATGTATTGTAACTTGTTACTGAATAATACATTAGCTTGATAGTTTGGAGGGTGGAGTTTTTTACCTGAAAAGGTTTTCCCCACGTATATCTGTGTTCTCTATTCTATCTAATTCTTCTAGTTCTATGATTGTAGAGTAATAATCTATATGTCGTAATGCTACTAAATTTTGTTTAGATCGATAAATTGCAATCACTTTCCTTTAAGGTTCTAATTGTGGAAAATCAACTATGTCTGTTTCTGCTTTTATGGCATAGTAGTATGCACTTGTATTTGCTGATTAGAAGTTGTACTAGAAACTATTGTATACAAGATGTGCACACTGATCTCAAATGAATTTTTGGGATGCTCTCATTTCCCTTCAATTGGTATCAGAGCCCATTTTTGTGAATTGCATGTCGTTTGCATGGGAGGATTCACAGAGTTTTTTGGTTCTAGGTATTTCTTCTATTGAGATTTCTTAGCTTGTAGAGCTTGAAGAAGTTTGTTTTGAAGAAATTAACTAATAATTAATCCTTTGATGAGTGGAAGTCTTGTAGTTGATTTATTCTTTCAGGAGACAACAGATATTTCTTGAAGGAGGGTGGAGATAGAGAAAATAGAGTTGGTCATGTTGAAATGACATTGATCTGGAGCTCTTGGTTGACAACAGAATAACTCTTGATGCATGGGTATTTGAAGGTGTCTCTTTTGTCACCTGGAATGCATTGAGACTATGGAGTTGATCATTGCATGATCTAGAAGCTTCTGGATAGTCTCTCTCTCTCAGATTCATGTACTAGTCATGGTTGTGGGATTGGTCTACAAGTGGGCCTGAAGTTCCAAGTACTATGTTTTCCTCTTGGATGTTTATACATGCATGGCTTGGATTCTTGTTCGTTGGATTCAAGGGGTTTATAGATTTTCCTAAAAAATCTATCGTGATGTTCATCTATGATAATCCATTATTCTGGGTTCATTTGTTTGGTGTTCTTTTTTCAGACTTTGAGTCTTCCAGATGAGAAGTGGGTGTGAATGTGCATGGGTGTTCTTCAACACAATATTTTTTGCAAGTTTTGCATGCTGAAATAAAAAGCTTGTGGTTTTTTGTAGATCTACTAAAGAGCTTTTTTTTGAACTCTTCTTCCTTTAGAGTGGTACCAGATGAGATGGTTGTAGTTCTACATGCATGCATTCTTTGTGCATGGTGAGAGGAGGTGTTTTTCGTTCTCTGCATAGAGATGATGGTACGTGATTAGTCACTCAGCATTTCTGCGGTGATGCTTTGTTGAATTCCTGGACTATGGTGCTTGATGTGGACATTATTGGAAAATCAGATTTGTGCTTGATCTGGTGTTTGAGTCATGTTGTCTACGTGATTATTCTCTTTGATCTCATTTGTATATGTCACTAATGTGATAGTGGATTTGCATGTTGCAATGATTGGATCTATAAGTTATGCAGTCAGGTGGGTAGGCCACCCATTTAATTGCAGTGGGATAACTTGGATGTGGACTCTCTATATCCACCAGATTTGATTCAGTGTTGGTGCAGACTTGTTAACTAGCCTTGTTTGTGGTCACTTGTGCATTTGTGTGGTTGCTTTGAGATGAGAGGATGGATTTTTTTGAGTACTTGGATAGTCAGTTATGGAGTCCTAAAGCATGGTGATTTTCCTTAGTGTGGAGATCTTGGTTTCACCCAGTGTGATGTGTGAACCTAGATGATTTTCAGATTTGGAGGATGTTGTTTCATATGCTTGGAGAGTTTGGTATCACATTTTAGTGGGAGCTTTGGCAGTGACTATATTTTTCCATCATATGGTGGTGGATGATCTTCTTTAGTGTTGCAGATGTTGGAGGATGCCTTAGATCCTATTGCTGCAGAAGGGTCTTTCATATTTGTTGGTTCACTAGTTGGAGATGGTATCTTCATGCGATTGGAGATGTTGACATCTTTAGGATTCTAGGGGTCCTTGGTATAGATGTTTTTAATGCTTTTATTTGATATGTTATCATGGTGGCTTTTATGTCATGGTTCTCTCTTTATTACTAGTTTAGAGTTGTGACATGATACAGTTATTTGATATGATCACATGAAGCATGTTATCTCTTTGGAGGAGATGGTTTAGATTAGATGTCATGATTATGTTCCTGATTCCATGGTTGGAGCTTTGACATTGATCTTGTTTTAGTTTCTTGGTATTAAGTACTTTGATCATTTGCTTGATACTTCATGACAATGCTATGTTGCAGTGGAGTTTTACATGGAGTGATTGATTACAGGTGCTTGTGGATACTTGGAGACTTAGGTCAAGCTAGAGTTTTCTTGAGATGAGAGACATATTGTTGAGATGTATACTCTTGATGAGGTTTCATCAGAAAGTCTAAGGAGCCTACACCTTTGTTGGATGTGAGTTCAATAGAGATCTATGAGGAGATTTTTCTTTGATAAGTCATAGGGTGACTTGCATATCTTGGAGGAGCATTCTCATTCCCCACTCTTGGTCTACTTGGCAGTTTATCACTTGAGAGTTATTACCCAATGTTACTTTCAGGTGCTTTATCGTTTCTTTCATATTTGTGGATCTTGAGCTGTAGTTAGATGGTTCTGGAGGATTCATTGTGAGAGATGGATAAAATTATTATCTCCTTGAAGTGTACTTTCATTTATGATGACAATAGGAGATGGTAGTGGGCTGATTTCATGAAATGGGAAATGGAGTTGATTGATCTTTTTTGACAGGCTTACATCCATGTAGATTTATGATATCAAGTTATGTTTGATCTGTTGAGGTTGAACGGTTTTGGATGTTGTTGTGCCTTTTCTATTGGGGTTGTGAAGGGGATCATACATGGAACAGTTGACATTTAGAAGTGTTTGTAGAAGGACATGCTACATGCTTATGGTTTGTAGCTTCTTTCTTTGGTCTTGGTTATCTTCTTGAATGTTTGGGTTCACATAACATTGTTTTTGAGATTTTTTGGAGCTATGTGGTCACTCTTTTGTGGTCAATTGTTATCACTTGTACTTCATTATTTTTGGTGATGACAAGCTGGTTCCTTTATCTCTTGTCTTTGTTGGATGTGGAGAACATAGGAGATTTGTGGAGACTGGATGAGAGAGATGTTTCTTGTAGTGTTTTTGCTACAGGATTTTCATATCTTTGTGGATGGTCCTTGGTACTACATGGTTTCACTTTCTTTGTGTTCTTATCAGTAGACTTAGTATGTTTTTGATTTTTTAGATTCGACATTATCCATGCAGTGGGAGTTCTTGTATGTGTTTGGTCTTCATCGAATGGTTTGAACATAGAGCTTGAGGTTGCAGTTTACGGGTTGGTTATGTTGCTGGCATGAGTTTTCTGGTGTTCGATACCTTTGAGGTATGGGTGATTGGATGAGTTAGCATTTACTATGGATGCTATTTTCAATCTCGTGGGTTTATCAGTTGGATTGGACAAATCAGTTTGGTTGTTGTTCTGGCTGATGTTTTATCTTGTTTTTTGGAGGATGACTTCATAGTTTTGTTGGGCTAAGAAGTTGATATTTCTGATGCTTCTATGTAGCTCATGAGCATAGTGGAGTGGTGGTAGTCTTATGTATGCTATGGTCTGTACTAGACTAGACATTGCCCAAGCAGTGGGAGTCCTGAGTTGATTTATGGCTAATCCTGGACGAGTACATTGGGATGTAGTTAAGCAAGTATGCAGATATTTGAGAGGTACATCAGATTACTCCATATGTTGTCATGGTAACTCTTCTAGATCTTCACATTTAGTTTGTATTCATGGGTTTGTGGATTCAAATTTGGCAGGTGATATTGATCGTAGGAGATCCACCAGTTCTTATGTGTTCACTATGTTTGGTGGTACCATCAGTTGGATGAGTAAGCGACAACCTATGGTTGCTTTGTCCACTACAGAAGCTGAGTACATGGCTGCTACTCATGCTTGTAAGGAAGCCATTTGGCTTAAGAGATTGTGTTCTGATGTTGGTGTTGATGCAGAATAGATTACTATTTGGTGTGACAGTCAGAGTGCTATTTGCCTTGCAAAGAATCCAACTTTCCATGCCAGAACGAAGCACATTGATGTGCAGTTTCACCTTGTGAGAGATATGGTGGAAGATGGAAAGGTAAATTTGGAGAAGGTAGATACTGTGAAGAATGTTGCAGATGCATTAATGAAACTAGTGGGCACTGAGAAGTTTAGATGGTGTTCGGAGTCTATGGGCCTTTTGGCCTATAGCGGTTAGTTCCTGTTATGTTCCTATTGCTCTTACAAGGTGTTCGAAAAGTGGGAGAATGTTAGGAATAAGGTGTCTCAACCTTGTATAATTCCTATTCTTATTATTATTTGTTTTGTAAAATGTATTTTTGCAAATAATATGTAAATGTGAGTGTACATGTCTAGTTGGCATGTTGATCACTTACATGTGTCGGCATCTTGAAGTGTGTAAAGGAGATCATGGTTGAAATGGTTATGATGGATTCCTATGACGCGTAAGAGCTATTTAAGGAATGAGCTATGATAGGTGTAAGAGCATCTTATGAAATGAGGCCTATTTGGGTGCCCAAGAATGAGTGGTTTGTGTGTGTAAGAGAATATGCCAAAAATAGGTTGGTATGACGGATTCCCTTACACTTCTCTTGTGACCGCTATTTTTGGCGGATTCTATGACAAGTTTTCATTGCCTATTCAAGGGATGGATGCCCTTTTCTTGGTATTGGATGTACATGTGGCATTGTGCATGGTTCTTGGTGGTTTAGCAATGAAAAATGCCCAACTCCATTATGGGCATTTGGTTGGGTCTTAAGATGTTCATAAAATGAGTATTGCATGTTGTAATGCAATAGAGTGCAAGAGAAGAGATGAGAAGATATTTGCACAGGGTTATGTTGCCAAATTTTCTCTAGAATGGAGCAAGATGTAAATCTCCATGTGAAGACTGAAAATGTATTGTAACTTGTTACTGAATAATACATTAGCTAGATGGTTTGGAGGGTGGGGTTTTTTTACCTGAAAAGGTTTTCCCCATGTATATTTGTGTTCTCTATTCTATCTAATTCTTCTAGTTCTATGATTGTAGAGTAATAATCTATATGTCGTAATGCTGCTGAATTTTGTTTAGATCGGTAAATTTCAATCACTTTCCTTTAAGGTTTTAATTGTGGGAAATCAACTATGTCTGTTTTCGCTTTTATGGCATAGTAGCATGCACTTGTATTTGCTGATTAGAAGTTGTACCAAAAACTATTGTATACAGGATGTGCATACTGATCTCAAATGAATTTTTGGGATGCTCTCATTTCCCTTCAGCAGTCACTGCCCAACAGCTTTGCCGCAGACCCGCTCCATAGCGACCCACCGCCTGGCCATCGCTCCACCAGCGGCATGGGGTATTTTATAATTTTTTTTGTTTATTATTATTTTAATTAAAAAAATAAAATTTTAATGCATTTCCAAGGTCCCTGTCAATTTTTTTCGCAGTAACTTGAGCATACAAACATATTTTTTTGATCCAAAAGAAGCACCAAAAAGCTAGTTCCAAGATGGAGATAGTGGTGTAAGTGTTTTTTGGTTTTGATGTAGTTTGCTTTCCTATTTTGGCAATCAAAGTTAGATGTTCAATTTTTCACTCTAGAGGACATATCTTGAGGGTCTCATCTCTATTTTTTGAAAATGTTATATTTTTGGAAAGTTGGTTCTGTCCTCTTTTTAAAAATAGTGTAATTTCTTTTAAATTTTTTCCCATGCTCTTTATATCATATTTTTTGCTTTATTGCACTATGGTGGATATCTTGGGTGTTTTAGGTCTAGGGATCATTTTCATGGCATGGGATCTCTTCTTTTGGGTTGTAATATCTGTTATATCAGCTCTTTGCCTTTTCTAAGCATTTTTATGCAAATGCACTGAGATAAAGTGCCATATTGCATCTGTATTTTCATTTCAATTGTTTGCCTTGTTTTTCCTTCTGATTCGAGTAGTGTCATTTAAGGACACTCGTATAGATTATTTTATTCTTGGGATTCATTATGCCTTGTGCTCTATTCTACATGCACTACTCTAATAAAGTGTTATGGGGGGTTGATGTTTGTGTTTGTTTTCCATCTTCCTTTGTCCAGTGAGTGTTCCTTCTGTGACATTAGCCTCATGACGTGTCTAAGATTGATCACCTCAGTACACACTTATGTACTCTTTCATGCATCTTGATCATGGTTCCTTAGCATGCAATTCTTTTTGCCCACTTTTTTAGTTTACTATCACCTCATCCTTGTCTACATTGGGGGGGTTACTATTGTTTCTCATGCTTCCTTGGTTTGATTGATCAACTCTTCAGGTTTTGGTGTTTTATGCCATCTGTATTTTCAAGTTCAGTTGTTTGCCTCCTAATTCAATGTAGATTATAGTCTTCTCTATTTGGTCAAATTCTATTTTAGAGGAGGTTGTACAAATCAATAATTTCTTTTTGACAAAGTTTGCAGCTTCTACATGCTTCAGTGGTTTTCTTCATGATCTCTCTTTGTTCCTTTTTTTTTTGAAACATTCCTCTAGTTGGAGGCTTCTACTATCCTTCACTAGGTTTTGAGCTATCTCTTTTTGAAGTAGAGTTTTTTCCACTAGGTTTTCTCTATTGTGATTGGGTACCCCATCAGGCCTTGTTCCTAGGACCCAAGTTTTTTTTCAGCATTGCAATGTAGTTTCCTTGCTCTTTTTGCATTGTTTATAACTACATTGTTGCTCATCTTAAGGGGGACTTTAGAGAAAAGGTTAATTTAATTTCATTAATTAAATTACCTTTTCTCCCTTCTTAAAATTTTGATTTATGTGTTTTTTGCTTTCTCTATTTAATAATTAATTAGCAATTCTTAAATAGATTTCACCTTTAGGTTACCGTTAGTAACTTATTAGGTTACCCTTTTTGGGTTTGGATCTCCTTTTATAAGGATTGATCTCTTTGTAATCTTGTATCAATCATCATATGAATATACAATTTGCATATTTTTTAGAGCAAACCCTTGCCTCTTCTTGTCTCTTTCTTCTCTATGATAGGTTTTCTACATGTAAGTATTTGAGGGCTTTGTGGATTTGATTCGCATATTTTCTCAAATCCTTTAGTAACACTATGGGAGTTGTCATTAAGCCTTCTATGTGTAACCTATGCATTGTATCTTTACTCATCACATTTATTGTTGCTCCCAAATCAACTAAAGCATTTTCATAGCCTATCCATTTATGATCAAATTAACTACTCGACTACTAAGAGCTAAATACTTTGGTATCACTACCTTCCCTAACATGATATCTACTAATTTCCCAACAACATGGACTATTTGAGGATCTTTCTTCTTGTGCACTAGCTTCTTATGGCATGCTTCCTTGATAGCCTTTCCATAAAGAGGGATGTCCTTGATAGCTTGGAACAAATATATTTAATTTGGATGTGCATGTTTTTAGCTACTCAATAATATCAAATGTCTCTTCCTCTTGGGATATAGATTTCTCTTTATTTAGCCAATGTGAAAGGGAGGATTCACTAAGGTGTGGCCAATAGTTCTACTGGGTACATTAGTTGGCGGGTCGATATTTGGCAGTGTAGCTTTTGGAAGTGTTGTTGCAAGAGTGTCTACAACTTCTATAATAATAGGATATTTTGGTGTAGGCATAATTGTATCAAATCTCAAATGGATATTAGATATCTCTAGTGAATAAGTAGGGCACTACTGAGTATTAGTAGTGTACATTTGCTACTATTTTTGCTTGTTGTTTGGATTTGGCTAAGATTGAGCAGCCAATTGGGTTGGCTTAGGATTAACATTATTTGGTGTACGAAGTGGCATTATTGTAGGTGGTTGCACTAGAGATAGTAGTTGTGGGTTGCCATAATTTTGGTTAGGCCACTGTCAAGGCCCCCTCCATTGGTTATTTTGTTGCCAATTTCCTTGCAGTGGTTGGCATTGATTCTACTGATTTTTCCACTGGTTACTTTGCTAGTTAGGCTACTGGTTGTTTTTCTGGTTTTTCCATTGATTATTTTGTTGATTAGGCCATTGGTTGTTTTTTTGGTTTTGCCATTGATTATTTTTATGATTAGGCCATTGGTTGTTTTGCTAGTTTTTCTAGGGAGGTTGGGAGTACTGAGAAGGATACTGATAACTTTGGTTTTGCCATTGATTATTGTAAGGATTTGAAAATTATAGAGGATCTTGAGGCATACTTTTTCTTGAAGCCCATGGTCGATGTTGACAAACAAAGAACATTTCATCATTGTCCCTATCTATCTTCATGTACTCAGTTGGAAAATGTTGATTCTTCAAGTTGGATACCAACTTACATCTGCAGTGTTTCTTTTGTTTACAGCAATGAGGATAGTACTTCGCTAATCGTGATTTAGCCTTTGTATGCTTCTTCTCTATAGTCATGGTGTCAAGATGTGTAGCAACATCATTTATGATATCCTGCTTGAAATCTAAGAGTAAATTAGATATCTTGAGCTTTGAAATGCCCTGATTGATCCCTTTAATGATTGTGGACTAGTACCCACCTTGAGTAGTTAAGATAGAATTTCTTGAGGTCATCCCAACAATATTGGTATATATCACTACCAACCATTAGGTCTAATGCTTCCAAACAATTATCATTTACCCCTCTCAAGAAGACTAGTTTGTGTGAATACACTACCAATACATGCTAGGGGTTCTTTTGCATTATGTACAAAAAACATGAAACATAGTCTTCCAATGTTTTGTCCTCCTTTTGTGATATTCTAAAAATGTCATCTCCCTTTGGATCACTACCCTTGTAGTAATCTTTGTATTTCTCTAGAAATAGAGTCTACATCTCATCCTATGTACCTGCTACATTGGCTCCTAAGCCCATGAACCATCATAAAGCTAATTCCTTCAGTGTTCTTGGAAACAACTTGAGCTTGTGGGCATTGTTGTTATAGTCAAAGCTACAACAGAGTATGTTGAACTCAAACAAGAAAGTATCAAGATCCTCAGTTAGAAAGCCATAAAACTTCAAAAGAGCTGTTACAAGTATATTTTTTATATTAGCATTATTTATGAGGCTCGGGAGAGGAAATGAGAAAAGGTAGGGTGTGCAATTACTGGAGGTATTTGATTATGGGGTTGTTTCTTAAAAGGAGCATTAGCTACAGGATTGTTAACAATAGGTGGATTTGGACCAGAACTATCAAGAAAGTTGGCCAAGATTTTAGCAAAAGGCTAAAGAGCACTTATAGCTAAAGATTCTACTCTAGAGGAAGATGTTGTAGGAAAATTAGGACTTCCATCCTCAAAAGGCAACTCAACTTATTCAACTCCATTGTTCAAATTAACAGACCCTCATGGAAGAAATTTTCCATATTCATCTCATTTTCTTCCTTTTCGATGCATGCAATTCAATTATTCATGCTTGTGAATCAATTTTTAGAACTACAAATCTCTATTAAAAATAACAAGCTAAAAAAAAACTATGACTCAAAAAGATGTTCCTAGCTTGACACCATCCCTAACAACAGCGCCAAAAATGGTCTACCTCACAATAGGTGTATGATAATCATGACCAAAGCATTACTTAGGAATAGTTTATTCAATCTAAGGATTACTTCTCCCCCATGAGGTGCATTTAATTTTTCAACTCATGGGTATACTTGAAATGGTCGGCATGGTATGTGCAGTAGGTTCCTTGAAGAGTCATTATGCTCATGCTATAGGAAAGAAAAATGCATATAAAGAACCTACACTAGTGTTGCATGAAAGTAACACACTTAATTCCTTACTGAAGTGAATGTTGGAAATGTAATTCTATGCTAACCTATATTTCAACCCAGACCATCCACTATAATTGCTCTTACAGATGCTGCAGGAACATTCACAAAGTACGATGCTGCAGGAAGAAATTGTAATTTCTATCTAAAATACTAGAAATGCTCAAAGTAAACCTATACTACTCTAATCTAATCCACCTCCCAAGTGGGCCCCCTTGGTTTGCTTCTTCTAACTTACTAACACATAATGTAAACCAAGAATTACTTCATTATATTTTAAAAATTCCTTACATAAGAACAATACATAAAACTGTAGAGAACTTGCTACAAGATATAACAATGTTTTTCCATAAAAATTTTCCAACATCTTTAAACTATTGATCCAATCCCTATAAATAGAGGATCTACACTTATTCTAAAAAATAAATAAAATAATCTGACTAAAGATCCACCAAAGAAGAAGAGGAAAATATAAAAGCCCGCAGAATAAGCAATGAAGTTTGGGTGACCAATTCAACACAATAGTAAACACAAAGGGAATATAGCAACACTTCATACCTACATTCCTATAATAATGGCTTCTCCTTTGTAGTAGTCATGTCTTCTGATGCCATAATGATTCCTCCACTATAGCTGGGCCTTGATGCTCCTTCTTGAATGTTGTCAACCACTCTCCAGCTTCTTCCTTTCCTAGCAAGTTAGTTGCAATGCAAAAATATTTACACAAATAATAATAATCAAACTAAATCTAGATATTAGAATACACATTTTGATGGTTATATGAAATACTATATTATATGTATAATATTGTCAAAATATGACATAACTATCTACCCATGGTTTAACAGTTCTATCTGGACTTTATCATAAATTCAACTGGTTATGAGTTCACAAATCTCTTGGCAGTATTAAAAATAGAGTGTTTAAATTAATATAAAATAGAGGCAATAATTGGCCTCATCATTAAGAATGAAAGATTCTAAAAGGTCTAAAAAGGGTAATCTAATATTAGGGATATACACTCCAAAATGGCTATATCTATATACATTGCTTTATGGAAGGATCAATTGAAAACATGTGAACTCCATGAAGCAAGATCCAAAAGATTACTTAGGACCCAAAATACAAATATGATAACCCATCAAGAGCCCTTTGAATGAATTCTCTCATTTGGTTAGATAGTGGTTAAGACACATGATCTACAAGGATTCTTGATGAATGAACCAATGGAGTGGAGGATTATTTTCGAGTTGTTCTAGACTCATGATAGATTACATCTTAAAAGGTAAAAAGAAATGAATACACTATGCACACATTGAGCTTGAAGATTTGAGATTTTGAAATTTTGACTATCAAGGAACTTGAAAACTGCTTGAAGTGTTTAGGGTTTAGTTGTTATTTGACACATGTTAGATGAATGCTTTTTGATAAAGAAATTCCTTTGTCATTTCTTCCTTTTTGTTGGGGCTATTTGTTTTGGTTCACAATGCACATCCCATTTCTCCTAGAAATGGGGACCCCCTAGTAATTTTTTTTGTCTCTCAGACCCCTAGTTTGGGGCCTGGATTATTTTGGAACTCCACTTGGACTCTGGGTCTAGCCTTTGTTTCTAATTGAAAAGAATAATGTGTCAAAAATTAATAAAATTGGGAGATTTCAAGTGTTTTAGTACATAAATGATCACTTGTGCACTAGCACACATGTGCACCTATCCAAGGTGCACAGGTGCGCTAAATGTACAAGTGTGCACTCTTCATCCTTTTGAAATGTGTACATGTGCACTTGTGCATGTGTACACCTCCAAAGGGTGCATGCTGGGTCCAGACCTATATAAGTCTAGGACACACTCCCCTCTCTTCATTATTCTTAGTGCCTCTTCTACTACCACACATCTGCACCTTTCAATGTGCACAAAACCTACAAATAAATAGAAAGCATCAATTTAGATGATACCAAAGGTGCGCATGTGTGGAAATATGTTCACATAAAACACAAAAACCTAAAACATAAAGCTAAGAAAACCTAAGACATCAAACATGAAAAGGTGCACACATGCACACCTATTCAAGGTGTGCATGTGTGCACCTTTTCTCTTTACAACTAAAAGAACCTAAGCTAACTAAAGCCCAAGGAAAGGTGCACATGTGCACACGCTTTAAAAATAGAATGTTGATGGACTTAAGTCTTGCCCACTTTTATGCTTGCACAAAGTGCATGTGTGCACTTGTGTACATGCACATGTGTGCACCTCACCAGGGTGTGTACATGCACACGTGTGAAACTACACCAAAAGAGCCTTGGAATGCCTTTACAATGCATCTAGTGCACCTATAGAGGTGCACAAGGTGCTATATTTTTCATTCTAGGGCTATTAGGGGTGATTGAGCTAGTTTTTCACTATTTTGGTTATTTGGGTTAGGTTTTTTGACAATTAGGGTTTGTTTTGGGTGATATTTCTAGCTCTCCAGACTAATGTCTATTATTTTGTGCAGATAGAATGGTGTCATCGTTATCCTCAATGGAAGAAAATATTTCTCTCAAGCCTATTATCTTCAAATACCAAGGAACACCAAAGAAATCCCAATTTCAAGATGGACATGCAAAAATTAGAGACACTGAGCTCAAACATATTGACTGGAATGAATTCCTCACCATATGCAACAAGCCTAAAGAAAGACCTGGAATGGTATTAGCTATGATTAGGTTAGGGCTGGTAAATGTAACACTACATCCAACTTCTATATGATCTTATAAGTTAATTATGACATTGGCAGAACATTATTTGCCCAAAGAAAAGGTTGTCAAGTCCATCATAGGGGAGATAGTCCAAGATCTTAGACCAAGGAATATTGAGAAGGTGTTTCATCTCCCAAGGGTTGATAAATATGTAAAGATGACCTATGGCTAAGAAGAAAGATGGTATAGGAAGAACAAAAAAAATTTAAAGAAATAATTCAATCATCCTTCCTAATAGACTAAACATTGGTGGGTTGTAGAGTCAAAAAGGTAGACATGACTCGAGTTTATATGAAGGATGATATTGGATATGCCATAGTTCTTATGAGTGAAGTCATGGGATTACCAATGGTTGGACATCTTAATATTTGGATGGTGCACTTCATAGAGACCATCAAGATAGCCAAGATGCCAATGGATTGGGATACTGTCCTTAGTGATAATCTACATGAGTGGCTAGTAGATGTAAAAGCCAATCCAAGATTTTACATGACATCATACATGGTTTACTTACTAGTGGCTAGAACAAGTAACTACCTATGACTTTGAAAAAGGGGTAGCATGCAAGATGAAAATACATGGCCCTATGTGGTATACCCTTAGCTAGTGAAGAAGAAGCTTTTGGATTAGAGGAAGGAGTACAAGATAGTGAGTGATAGTTTTGTATTCACAATCATTTGATTTATAGAATTGATTATGCTAAATGGATGCCAGTAGAAGTAGCACCTAGAATCACATAGATCAACACCTACAACATTCAATTCAAAACATTCACATGCCTAAGGGTAGCTAGAACATAGGTGAACCCAATAAATTTCCCAGGATATCCTTCTGACAAGCTTATTGTGTTGAAGATCACCAGGAAACTCACATCTACATATGATAGAGTGAGGGAAAAACACAAGAAGACATGGGTGTTGCTGATCACCGTAGGTGCCTTCTACGTCAACCAAAAGCAAGACATAATTACCTTTGATTTAGAATGGGATCAATATCCCTTAGAAGAGTACAACTCCCCTCGCCCATACTTTGATAATATTGGAAGGGTGCAACATCTAGCAGGGAAGCAGTTTGTACATGAGGATGCACTAGAAGACCATTGGATGAATGCCATAGATGACTATGATGTCTAAATTAGAAACTATTATAGGATGACTCTATATTTAGTGAAACAGGTGCTTAAGATGAAGATCCCTCTTAAGGATGTTGAGAAGAACACAGAAGATGTCTTAGATCCATTATACAATAGGGATAAGATATAGGGCAGGCCTATAATGAATGCATAAATTGGTAGGGATGAAAATGCAAACATCAACAATAGAGCCCAACATATTTTCTAGTTGACAAGGGAATGAATCAATAAACTATTCAAACTTGATTTAGTTCTACAGGTTGTTCCTCTACAAGCCATGACACGACCTATGAAAGGAAAAGGTGTAAAATTTATGGTGCCAACTTTCTTGGCTCAATCCCTCGTAAGACCAAAAATAGTATATCAACATGAGAGGTAGGTTGATTAATTTAGGCAAGATAAGGGAAAGAAAAAAGGAAGAGAGTGAAAAATGGTAGCAAAAAAATCAATTAGGCCTAGCCACCTCAACAACCTCAGCAAGGTCCTAAACAAGCAAAGCCTCAAGATGAGTAGGTAGCCCAAGTCCAAGAGACTAAGTGCCTCCACCTAGATAAGAACATGAGTAGGAAAAGGAAGAATAGAGGGTGCCACCAGTAGGTCAAGAGGAAGAATCCTCCCCTCAATATCTAAGAAGGCTAGGATTGAGTCCACTATGGTGGGGTCACATAGGAGAAAACTAAAGAAAAAGAATACTCCTCCTCTATAGGTTCCTGAAACTATTCCCAAAGTTGAAGAAGAAGAGGAGTAGAAACTTGATAATGTTCCCTTGAGTCATAGGACTTGATTAGCCAAGGCCTTGGAAGAGGAAAGAAGGAGTTCCACTCAAATTCCATCATTAACACCAATTGAACTTGTTCAAATTAGAGCTTCTAATGATGAGAAAAAACAATGGATCATGGATATGGAGGGTCAACAGATTGATGTCTTTGACCTCTCAAATTTTGATTTCATGCATGTTGGCACTAAGATGGTAGGGGAGATGATATGGGATACTTTGAGTAGTCAATCCCTAGGAGAAGACTGGAAACAATTACCACCTCTACCTCAAGGACCTCTGGGCCTACCCCCACTACCATCTCAAGATCTATCATTTATGGAAAAAGGATCTGTGACACCACTTCCTCTGTCTACTAAAGTAGAAGAAAAAGCACTAGAGGAAGATGAAGAGCCCCAACAAATGAAACTCAATGAAGTATCAGAGGAGGGGAAAATACATGAGGAACCTCAACAAACTCCTCATGATACGAAGGATGGGACCTTAGCCCAAGTAGAAATAGAGACTTAAGCTAGTAATCTCGCTCAACAAGAAAGGACTCTTGAGAGGACTAGTAAGGGAAAGGGACCTATAGTGCAAACATCCTCTTTAGCCAAATACATGTCTCCAATGGGCACTACATTTGCTTCGTTGAAGAGGGAGGCCATGGTTCGACAAAAGAGGTAGTTAAGGCAATTAAGGAGCTAGTAAGAGCCATCAAGAAACCTGAGCCACCTATAGGTGATGCACATTCATTGGCCTTCATAATGGAAAACCAAGATTAGGACTTTCTTGCACACATAGCCATCCCTCCTCCACATGCTGATACAAAAGATTTGACTCCCAAAGACTATCATATTAAGGAAGACTTGTTAGGGAAACCCATGGTAGATACTGCCAAAGTTTGATCACTATAGGTGTAAAGGAAGTGTTTAAGCAGATGGATAGAAATGAGTCAGAGTTGTTAATGCTGAGAAAACAAAATGAGATTATGAGAGGCTATATGCATGGAATAGTTGGCCCAATACACCTGGATCATCCAGAGATCACTCTTTTTGTGGCATTAGAGAGAAAGGAAAAGGGGATGATACAAATGGATCCATTTTTGGAAGCATGTTAGCAATGGCATGACAATTTTAAGGAAAATGACGTACAAATAATGTGAGGTAATTTAAACCTGTTACACTACATTCAATCAAGTGTGAATAAACTAGTGTCCATAGTAAACCAATATTTTGGGCTAATGGATGAGGTACATACCTAGGCAAAAGACATGCACATTTTGACAAGAATAAAGGGTCAAAGGTATCGTACACACATGGAAGAGCTTCATAAGCTTGAAGATTGGATTGAGAAGATAGTTGTTGGCAAAATGTCATGGAAGGACTTCATGAAGATATTCAAAGGTTAAGGGACCAGACTCAAGAATAGATTTTGGAAGCAGAGAAGTACTACAATGTTGTTACCCTTGAGACTTTTTGAGATGGGTCAAAAATAAAGCTCAAGTTAGTGCAATTAGTTGTCCAACAATTTCGAAGAACTTTTAAAGATGCTTCATCTTATGAAGTTATTAGGCAAGTATTTAAGATTGAAGAGGTATTTTTGGAACTTGACAGTAAATTGGAGGATTTTGGAGAAACTCGTATAAAGGTCAGTAACTACTAGCATATAGTTAAGGATAAGTATAAAGTGTTTGATTATTTGGAAGCTTCCCAATTTACGGAGATTATAGAGAAATTCAAGAGAAAACATACAGACATTAGCCTAGTATAAAACCCAGAAGCTAGAAATTCATTTTTGACACTTGGAGAATTTTTTGATTTTTTGAACCTTTCATCAAGGTGTGCAAGGTGCATAGGTGCACTGGTAATTTTGAAGAAGTAACAATGCATTGACAATTAACTGTCAGTTCCTAATTTAGAGTTTTCCATGCACCAAAAATGCATTCTGATGGCAGTTCAACTCCTAGAAACACCCAAAGAAGGTCAAGCTTCCATTTTTAGAGCTTTGAGTGACTCTCAGATCCTCTTGCAGCTTCCTTCTTCTTTTCTACTTCTTATTTTATTGTTTTAAGTCATGTAAAGGTTCATGAATCCATTAATTGGTATAAATAATGGTGAAGACCTACTTAGCACCATTTAGAGAGTCAATTTGTATATAATTAGATTTGTTTTATAGTTTTAAGAATATATTTGCATGAAGAGATCTCTCACTCTCAACATGAATTAAGGAGATAATTTCTTATAAATTCATGAATGTAATATGTATTCTAGGTCATTATTTTGATGCAATAATAAATGCTATTTGTGCTCTCATTCTGAGTGTAGTTATTCTTGTTAGAGTGTGTTATTTTTGTGAATTCTTGTTCATGAATAATAAAGGAACCAATGGTTCTGTTGTGTTGATTTGATCATGTGATCTTTTAGTTCTGGTGTTTGCCTCATGTTAACAAATTTTGTTGATGTATCGAGTTGGAGAAAAGATCACCTTATTGTTCCTTCATAGCTTCTTGTCTTGCATGAGCACACTTTTTGTGGCCTTGTGATTCGATGAGAAGTGAAACATCTTTCAGTTATTACAAAGTTCCCATCGATGATTGCATTAGTGGAATTGAGGAAGCACTACTCCTATTTTCAATGGTTTCCTACCCGATCTTTTTGATGATTTAATTTGTAGACATGTTGTTATTGTAGTTTATGTTTGTTAGGAATTTCCCTTTCAAGTCATTTGCTTTCATCTCTCATTATCTTATCTTTATTATTCTCTTTGCTAACACTTGGTTAAATTAGGAATTCATATAGTTGGATTGTTAAATTGCATTTCATCATAAAAACATAAAATACCAAAAAGAATTATCTCTTTTGTGTTCACTTTTTTAAAACAAAAGATCAAATGCCTTATCTGAATTGGTTTGAACCAGCAAAGGTCTGCTTGTGAACAAATACATTTATCTTCAATTGAGCAGATTCTAGTAGGTTGTAAGATCACCCAGAACCTTGGAGTTGGTCCTAGATTATCTTTTTAAGAGAGGAGTTTGAAAGGATTCATGTCATTAAGTATCATGCAAAATGACAAATCAAAAAAAGTGGTGCTAGAAGGAGAGCCTCGTACCATTCAAAACACAAAAATAACTCATTTTTAAATTCTGAAGTTTTCAGAAGTTCATAAAAGTTTCCATCTAATATTATTAGAAGGTGTGCAAGTGTGCAAGGTGCACTTTTTTTGAGAAAGTGTGCTTCTAAAGAGGTGCACTTTTTCCAGAATTAACTTAAGCTGGAAGATCCTGATCCAGCATCTCTATTTCATTGAGCTTTAAGATTTTTAGAAAGTGAGCCAGATTTTTTAGAACTCATCCATTTTCATAAACCTTGTAGTGACAAAGGATTTCCTAGAATTCTACCACTCCCATTCCAAATTTCATCACCTTCAATTTCATCTCCGAATCAACCTCCACCCATTGTTCCACCAAATCCTCCACCGATGGCCTTCTTTGCAAATGTGGTTACCTTATCTTTGTTATTTTCTTTGCTAACACTTGGTTAAATTAGGAATTCATATAGTTGCATTGTTAAATTGAATTTCATCATAAAACAAAAAATAACAAAAAAAATATCTCTTTTGTGGTTAGTTTTCAAAATAGAAAATCAAATGTTTTATTCAAATTGGTTCAAACTAGAAAAGGCCTCCTTGTGAAAAAATACATTTATCTTCAACTGAGTAGATTCTAGTAGGTTCCAATATTAGTTGGACACTTGGAGTTGATCCTAGGTTAGATTTTTAAAAGAGGAGTTCAAAATGATTCATGTTGTTAAGCATCATGCAAAATGACAGCTCAACAAGTTGCAACCTCAACATGCTCAACACTAATATCACGCTCTGCATACTCAAAAATTATCACAAAAAGATTACACCAATTACAATTTAAGATATTAAATTTTATTAATAATTACATAATCAATTTTTAATAGAAATTAAATATGTACCTATATCATTGTGATGCCCATCAAGGCTTTCATCATGTGTAGGATCCATGACTTCATCATCATGAATAAGATTTGTGCCCGGAGTAGTAGACTACAGTGAAATGTCATGTGTGCATTTTTATTGTTATTCAAAATTAATATCAAATAAATTATTTCTCATGAAGTTCTCAAATTATTTTATTATTCATTATGCCTATTTACCTATGTGTGAACCGATGCACCATAATCTTCCACATCTCTTTGGCCACTAGAATCTGTGTGGTGGTAGGTAACCACTACTTTATAGCTTCACTTGAAGCCAATTTGTTTGTCCTCTTCTGTGGGCATTTGACTAAATTTAATGCCCTACATTTTTTGCATAATATCGTCAACATTGAATTTATTGCTTATTTATAATTTTATATAAAAAATTTGATATGAAATTTATTTACTACTACTTACAAGGTGTGAGTGAATTTTCATATACCCACTAGAGCCAAGATGGTGTTGACCAACCTTCTTTTTCCTAGATTATGTAGCCTTTGACGTGTCGTGCAACCTATATATATGTAAAGTTTGAAATATGTTAGATTATATAAATCTACACTTCTAAAAATATCTACCAAAATCCATAATGAAAATAAACATGCCATTGTTTCCATACTATGTTGATTATAGGGTGGTACAAATATGGTGCAAATTGCATCTTGCAATTTTTGCTTAATGCTTCAAGCATGTTGTTAGTGTATGTCATGCAAGCATTCACTTGTGTTATTGAATAGTGTCAGTTAGAGACTACAGATTGTATATGTATGTGCATGTATGTTTTACATACACTCACATACATATACAAATCAATCTAATAATATATTTTAAATCTGATCAAGCACTTCATATCAATATAAGATGAAAATTTGTACATATATATACATTAAATAAAAAAACATGATGGTCTTATAGATTGATTCAATATGCCTCTTTATATGAATAACATATTAGTCACAATTAGTTAGTACTAACTAAATAATTTGATCCTGTAGAAGATTAGATTTAGAAGAGTCAAGGCTTCATAGACACTCCAAGCACTAGTACATTATAGGTCAAATTTTGATCTAAATTTTTGACCAACCTTTTTTGGGGGTTTTTATGCCTAAGTTGGTCAAAGTTTTGACCAACTCAGGTTCAAATAGCAAAAAGAAAATGTTTGTTTATTACTTGTTACTTTCATTTTCATTTTGTTTCTGTGCGCTATTGGAGCATCTGGTGTGTAGCATTCATCAAAGGAAATTTTCTTTATATTTGGAGCAGTTGGGACTTCCTTCCTCTCCCACTGGTAGTCATGGATGCTCATCAGTGGCTATTTCCATATTCTTTACATTCTCAAATTTCCATTCAAAATGTTTTGAGGCATGAGTTTCATTCAAACCCTTCATGTTGCTATTTCCACATTCTCTACATTCCCAAATTTCTCCCCACCTTACTATCAATTTAGCACTTCTTTCAATATCTACATACTTGTAATGTTTTAATTTTATTATTTTCTCCATTGTTGCTCCATCCAACTTGTAACATCTCAACAATTTCAAGATAGTCAAAGATGGTAAAGTTTCAAAATCATTTGACAATGTTTCTAGTTCGTAACACCCTTCTATAAATAAACCATCTAATTTTTTGAGGTTCTCGAATCCATTTGGAAGACTCAAGATAAGCAAGCCCTTTAAGATAAAGGTATCCAAGAATGTAAGCTCCCCAAACCCTAAAGGAAGACTCACTAAACTATTACATTCATGATTGTTGTGTGACACTGGTTGTTCACCATCCAAAATCACACTGCCATGTTAAACAAGATGGTCGAATTAGTTCCCACAATATCTAGATTGTTTAGCTTGTCAATTTGGACGTACTTTCCTATCACTCTGTAGTTATAATTCCTATATTTACCTTGCATTAATATGGCTATAGATTGTAATATCTAATTGATTTAAATTAGAAAAAGTAGGAATTGAAAATGATGCTCACTAACCATGAGAGCTACAGAGGGCTTCTACCATGATAACTCTTGTCAGGATTGCAATGATATTTAATATTTGAAGTAACATAGTATTTTTTTCTTGGATTCAGCTAATCAATATAGAAAAACCCTATTATCCAATGTGCACTATTGGGACTCAAATTTTCCTTCCCATTTTGAGTACCATTTCAAGCTTTTGAGATTTTGAGCCCTTATAAGCACATCTAATGCATGTGGACCCAATTTTCCTTTTGAGGCCTAAGAGATGTTTAATGTTTCTAAAACCTTTCATTTAGCATATCCATGTGTCCCATGAAGATAAATTTTCATTTTGAGTCATTTCGTGAAGTTTTGTTTTGAGCAATGTTCAAATCTACATTTTTGCCTAAGTGTCAAATAGTGATAGGTAGCCAAGTTTACAATTTAATATCTTATACCTAGTAGTTTTTCATGACTCATTTATTTGGGAGTGTTTAGTATGCATATTAGATAACCTATGTTTCAATTTTCAAGTTTTTTTGATATGTTTTGAGTAGGTTTTGAATGCCTCAAAGTTGGTTTTTTACTGTTGTCATGCTGATGTAAATTGTTTAGAATATTGAAAGGCCCTATTTTACTAGTTGGAACTTTGACCCAATTGACAAAAATGAGAAAGTTCATTTTGCATTACATTCTAGAGGTTAAAGACTTATTATGTTTCATATTTGAGCCTATGATGAATCCATTTGACTTGTTTTTGAATGCGATTCCAAATGCAATTTCTAAAGTTTTACTAGTGTCAAGAAATGCAGATTGATCAGTACCCCTATTTAGGATGTCATAACTTTGAATTTGTGATTGTATAAACCAAATGGATTGTGCAACTATGTTCTAATCTAAAAAATACTTTAAGTGTGCCATTTTTCAAGTCTTGATAAATCCATTTGCACACTTTCCCAAGTCTATTCCGTTTGCAAAAATCACAATTCTTCTATTGTTTCCAGTTCTGCAATTCCAAGTACCTCACTTTTGTTGGGTGATGCGACGCACTCCCCTGCCCATAGGTGGTTAATTATGTGGTGTTCCATGTTCACTAATAGTCATGGCTTTTGGTGCAATAGCAAATGGGCCCCACAATTGGTATCAGAGCCTAGTTTTGGCTTGGTCATGGGTTCAAATCTCCCCGGTGCCTTTTCGACCCGCGTAAGCACCTGGTATGCGCGTCGAGGGGGAGATTTAAACCCATGACCAAGCCAAAACCAGGCTCTGATACCAATTGTGGGGCCCATTTTCCGTTGCACCAAAAGCCATGACTATTAGTGAACATGGAACACCACATAATTAACCACTTGTGGGCAGGGGAGCACATATCTCCCCCTCGACGTGCATACCAGGTGCTTACACGGGTCGGGAAGGCACCGGGGAGATTTGAACCCATGACCAAGCCAAAACCAAGCTCTGATACCAATTGTAAGGAAACTTGGCAACAAAGACTATAACCGTTTCCACATAACCCATAATAGATCTAAAATAACCACGGAATTAAAATCCACATGCAAGAGAATAGACAACATACCCACAAAATTGTGACACAAGATATACCCTGGGAAAACCTCATTGAGGGAAAAACCCAGCCTCCAAAAGCATCCATCACCATGTATTATTCAGCAAAAATACCATTGCCATACAACCATGGAAGCCTTCATGGCCATAGCCACAACCGAGCAAACTATGTGAACAAGCATGAATCCACACATCCCATGCCATGCTTCCAACCTTCACAAATGCTCCCTTGGCTAACCTGTCAAGCCTTATCCCGCTCGACTCTTGCCTTTTGTCTTCTCCTTGTCACTCTCTCTCTATACAACAACTACCCTTGTGGCTGCTTATATAGTAGCAAGTCCCACAAAACCACTAAGTGGTATTACATAAACCATGTGCTAAAACCATGTGCTACCTAACCCATTGACCCCACATTTAATATTGGGCATTTAATTCTTTTCCCCAATATTAAATAATTACATAAAATATTTTCACAATGTTACAATACAAATCATCAAGAATATTCCATGGGAATCTTTACATGTTGCACGTCCATCTAGGTACAACATTACATAATAAAATAACAATATTATGCAATGTGTGCAACACCCATTATCTCAACAACTTTGACCGCTTGCCAAATTTTCCCAATTATTCATCATGATCCCTAATCATATATTTATACTCTCCTTGTGAAAGTTAACCAATGCCCTAGTTTTTGTGTTTCCAAGTGCCCAATTGACCTATTTTCGAAGATATGTTTTCTTGTAGGCAATTTCACGAAGGCAACTTTGATGGTCAATATCTTTTGACCCAGGCATTGCCATGACATGTGATCTGGCAGGGTACAAGAATGTGGAAGAAAGAATTAGTATGTCTGATCTTAGGGAGGTCCGGTGTTTTGGTCAATTTTTAAGGCCAATCAAAGGACCCCTTGGCACAACATTGGTAGTTTGTAAAAAAATGGTAAAATGAGTTTTAAATGGTATTTCAGTGATGGAATTTTATTTTGATTAGTACCAAGTGTTCAGTGAGTCAGTTTAAAAGATAAAGTGTTTAAGTTTGAATTTTTTTTTAGCCGAACCCAATTTGGGGCTCGACTAATTCTATTAGACCGATGAGATGTAGGGGAATGAAGGTGTTTTTTAGAAGATATTATAATGATTCTTTTCATGTTGATGTCTTGGCATATCCACATATCATTTCAAAGTAAATTGGATATATATGTAATGCCCATAGTAAAAAAGGGGCTCTAGTTTATCATTGCCATTGTGATTGCACACAAAAGAGATGTAGACTGCAAATTTAAGTGGGGGAGTTGATATTTTAGAAACCACTAACCACACTTGAGAGGCCTATTGATGCTCAAAATTGTGTTCCCATTTGAGCGTTTGTTTCAAATTTTGAGTCAAATCAAGCCCCGTAAATGCATATGTACCCAGCTGTCAGTTTGAGGCCTAAGAGGTGTTTAATGCTTCTAACACCTTTTATTCAGTGTGTCCACTTGTTTCATGAAGTTAAATTGAGATTCTGAGCCATTTCGTGGAGTTCTATTTTGAGCAATTACCAAATCTGTATTTCACCCGGTGTCAAACAGCGATAGGAGTCTATGTTTGCATCTGAATATTTCGCACCTAGAAATGTGTCATGACCCAACACTTTGAGAATATTTAGTGTCCATACCCGAGAACCTATGTTTCAGATTTTGAGTCATTTTGAGTTTGTTTGATTAGGTTTCGAACCCCTCAAAGTTGGTCAGTTACTGTTTTCATGCATTTGCACTTTGCACATAATTTTGGGAGGCCCTGTTTGATGTGTTATAACTTTTGACTAGTTGATCGAAAGGTTGAATTTCCTTTTGCGTTGCATTATAGATGTCAAATACTTGTTATGCTTTAAGTTTCACCTCATGAAAAATCCATTTGATTAGTTTTCAAACGCGATTCCAAATGCAATTTTTGAAGTTCTACTGGTGTCAGCATTTGTAGATTGATTAGTACCCCTGTTCGTGATGTCATAATTCAAAATATATGATTGGCTAGACTGAATGGATTATACCACTGTGTTGTCCTCTAAAAATACTTTAGGTGTACTAGTTTTCAAGTCATGAAGAATCCATTTGCACACTTTTCCAGGTCAATTTTATTTGCAAAAAATCACTTTCTGCCATTTGTTTCAATCTGCAAAATCCAAGTAGCCCACTTTGACTGATCGCCATTTTCTCCCTATTATTCATCATGAGCCCAAATTCCAGATTTACATTCTCCTCATAATTGAGAACCAACGCCTCGAGTTTCGTTCTCCCAAGTGTCCATTTGCCCAGTTTTCAAGGCCAAATTTGAACCCAGTTTATTGCTTTTTAACGTGTTTGCTTGCAGGTAGTTCTGAGAGGTCAACTTTGATAGTGAATATCTTTTGACCTCGAATTCTTCATGAGATGAGATTCAACATGGTACAAGTATGCAGAGCAGAGAATTAGTGTGCTAGATTTCAGAGCTCGGTCAAGTGTTTGGATCAGTTTTTAAGGCTAGTCAAAGGACCTCCTGGCACCAAATTCACAGTTTGCAAAAAGTGGGTAAATGAATTATTAATGATCAAATTAATGCTCGAAATCATTTTCAATTAGTTCGAGATGATTGATGGGACAGTTTGAGGATTTATTTGTCTAGGAATGAAATTTTTTTTAGCCAAACCCATTTTGGGGTCCAACTGATTCCATTAGGCAGAGTGATTCAAACCAGCTAAAGTGAATGCCTTTGTGTTTAAGGGTGATATTTTTCAATAAAGAAATTACATGGGATGGATGCGAAAAGCCTCATCTTTTGATAGTAACTATGATGGAAGTGATTCCTAGCTACAATGATCCTAAAAACTTTAAGCCGACAGAGAAGCCTAATGGATATGAAGCTTGAGGAGTTTATTTCTATTTTCAAGGATAGGCATGAACATCTTAGAGTAAAACCATCCTCATCATCTTACAACAAGTTTATTGAGCATTATTGTGTGACTTTCAAGGTTCACATGGCTTTTGATTTAATTGGTGAAATGTGTGAAGCAGGCCTAAATATTTGTGCATAAACTTTCTATGTAATCATGCAAGCATGTGAAAGGATAAATAAACTTGAACTGGTGCCCCTTTAATATAAATTGATGTGCAACTACACCAACTAGGGAGCACGGTATTGCTAAGAAAGCTGTGTGTGCAAAATGGCAAGTTGTGGCATAAAGGAAAGCATTTTTCTGTTTGAATAAAGCTTTTTGTCAAACAGATCTGCATAAAACTTAAAATGAGGAGACGTTTTGTAGATAACAGCCAATAACAAATCCATAGACAAATGAAAGGTCTCTCACACTAGGGCACTCATAGAAAGATCCATGCAGTAACATAAGAACCCCACGTGCAGAGGAATGCATTAGCAAATAAAAAAGGTTGTGAGCAGCAAAGGAAAGTGGCAGAGGCAATATATAATAATGAATTTACTTGTGCTATTTTTTTATCATTATATCCATGTCATTAACATTCTCTACATCATACAAGCACTCCAGATGCACATGAGGCCACCATTGTAAGTCAACACCATAAAGAAGCTGCCAACTTTTGAATTTGCTCCATGCAAGGAAAGGAAAACCTCATATTAGAGGGAGAAATCAAAATGTGAATGAGAGCGTGGGTACTATGCATTTGAAGAAATTAAAAAACAAACAATAATCCACCATTCATTCAGTCAAGACGTGAGTAGGGAAGGCGGCGACAGATTGGAGACATTCCAGTGTAGTGAAACTGGCTCCAAGAACAACAAGAGAACTTTATAAGCTGCTAAGTACCAAACATATGATTGCAATTCAAGAATTGGCAATCTAGAAATGCAACAGAGTGATGAGATTTTGCAGACAGTACTATCTAATCATAATCATGATATTCTCGACGTCAATAGGGTTGTGACTATTTTTACCGTTAAGAAATAGGGAGCAGCTATCAATGCATGAACAAAGAATTTGTTTGCAGGGGAGATCATTATGACTTATTAATGCATTCGTTCTATGAAGAAACATTAAAAGAGCTAGCGATAGATATGGAAAAGTCACCAGTAGGCAAATCTTTAAATGTGGAGGAGTAACAAGGAGATTTTCACATTAGAGGCAGACCTTGCAAGAAGGAATAAGATGTGGCAGGCTGTGTAAAGAGGAAGGATGCCACGTAGTTAATCAAACATGTTCTAGCGGCTAAGATGGAGGCAAAAATAGTAAAAATTACAGCAAAGTAGTGGGAAATAAAAAATTAGGGAGATGACTATATTGTGAAGTGAGTCTTTTAAGCCGCATGAGCAAAAGATCATTGTAGTAGTGAAAGCGTAGAATAGAGCAAAAGGCCACAAAACCATATTTATCCCACATTCGCTAGGAGTAGGCTTACTTAAGGGTTTAAATACTACTTTTCTCACCAAACATAATGTCCTAGGACTTGTACCTTCTGTAAAGGCAAAGTTGTGTTGTGTAGAGTCCATAGCCAGGTCGGCCGACCAGTTGGAGGTGACGACTACAATAAATTTTGAATTAACATGCAACAATAAATTTTGAATTAACATGAAACAAAAAGGAGGATGATGTCAATGCAATCAAACTCGCCGAAAAAGTTGAAAGTTTGGTGATTCACTATCTTGCCATCAAAAAATGGGGAGGTTTTTTGATAGCAACATAGCAAGTTGCCGAGAAACCTCAAAAATCTGGTGAGAGTCAAAATGCTACATGGGTCCCGCCTACAGTGTGAGAAATGAATTAGGTAATGCCAAGTGGTAGCGAGCAGGATGATGTGGCGAGGTCATAGACAAAGGAAGGAGATCATGCCACATGGCACATTCGGTGGTCCTCGCTATCTGGCTAAGGAGAAGTTGTTCACACGATAACATGGCGACATAGCGAGCGTTAAGGTGGTGATGATACATGGTGCTGATGTGGATGGCTAGTCAAAATGTGACACATGGCACTTACCTGGGTCTGAGCCACTCAGAAGATGACACATGGCAATGGTGGTCAAACCCTATTTAACCCAGAATGAAACCTATGGGGAAAATTTCAAAGGGTTTTAAAAAGTTATTTTTTAAAGATTTTTCTAATAATCACATGTAGTCATGACATTTTAAATAAATGTCTGAACTTTAATATAGTTTGAAACTATAGAAAGATGAATTAATTTTTGCAATTTTAAATGGAAGCCATGAATGGAGACCTGATCTTCAAAGGGCTATATCTGGGGCGATTTTTGTCGAAAATGGGCACTTCAATATACCACCAGAATAAGAACGAGATGAAATTTCCAAATTTTAGGTCAATTTTTGCACAGGTCTTCACCAATTCGTGTTATAAGCCATTTTTTGATTCTGAGGGCCTTCTTAGTGGAATGAGCAGATTTGATCATTGATAATAAGAATTGGTTAGAGGGCAATTTTAAAGGCTTTCTGGGATCTGAATGTTTAGAAAATCATCCTTAAGACATTTTCTTGCATTTTTTAAGTCACTTTGTAACTGGTTTTTCACTTTTACTATGGTTTCATTTTAACACCAAAATCAGTTATATTCTTTCATCATGAAATTTCTCAGATATTTTTGTCTGGTAGAGGCCAAATGATGGGATTTGATATGCAGTCGAAGAGAGAGGGTAGAAAGAGGTTTTTTCATCTTCTTGGGAAGGAATTCTGAGTGGACAATTGTCATCTCCTGATCAGATTTGGGATTTTCTTCTTCCTATATCTATCTCTTTCTTTCTCATTGTTTTGGTTCCAATTTTTTGGAAAAAAAACCACTCACTACTATGATACCAAGTTTTGGTTCCAGTTTTTGATGTGTTCCCATGACTGTGAAACCATTCTTTTAGCACTTTCTCTCTCATGTGAATAGCAGTAGGAAGGAATATACAGATAGTTCAAATCTATTAGGTTGTTTCATGTTTTTCATTTCATGCATATGACTATATAATTTCAAGGAAATAATACAAAGAGCAGCAGCAGTTTGAGTTTCATCTTGAATCTTGTCTCCTATCTCAGTGAGCTTCAATATTTTATGATCTTTGAACAAAGAGCCTGGATTGTAGTTGTAGTCCCTTAAGGATGTATGTTGTCTTATTGTTGCTTGTAACTCAAGGGGTTATGTAAATGCTTCAGTGAATCAATAGGGTTGTAGGTTTATTGAGAAGGATATAATGTAAGAATGAGGTTTAGATTGAGCATAGGTGTCTATTTACAAGTTAAATAGATAGATCAGATATCTGAAGATGCAAATATGTCTTAGATATTCATATGTTTGTAATTAATTCATGGAATTTCCCAATAGATAAGGCACTGATCAGTTATAGGATCATTAGGTCTTATTGCTGCATATTAGGGGTTTGCTGAAATCAACATTATTAATCAAACATGTTATACCCTTTCATGTTGAAAGACCTAAATGTAATGCCCTCACTCAGCTTCTAAGATTCATAGATCTGCATTTAGCTATTGTAGATCAATGTCATTTCATAAGTCATTAGGAGTTATAAGGGTTTTCATCTACTTAACAGATTCGGGGATATGTTTTTGCATTGGTATAGTATCAATTGAATCTGAGGTCTACCCGCCTATGTTTAGCAGAGCCTAAAGTAGAAGAAGGAGTTATGCCTTAAAGTTGGCCTAAGACTGCAGTCAGGTGCATTCATCATAGGAATTTGCTAGCCTTAGATGCATTTGTCTAGTTTCTTGGTTGTTTGTAAAACTGTTAAATCAGGAGCCAACAAGGCCCAAGGTTAATAATTGTTAAAATTGTTTTCAAAGACTTTGCTTGTCTAGATAATGTATTAAAGACTCAACACCTATGGGTTGAAGCTTGTATCACTCAAGACCATAATGCATTTTATCTTCTTTTATACATTTTCATGAGATAATTGAAAGACTTTAAGGAGTGAAGCACTAAATGTGAATGGTGCATTTGGGAGCAGTCAAAGTCAAAAGCTCGAGGCATTTGAGATGAGAAAGAGGTCATCAAGATCCTTGCATGAGTTAGAGGCAACAGATATTGTACTAGAAAATCTCAATAGTCTTCTCAACTCCCACTCTAAGTCTATATCATACATCTCTCCCTCCACCTTGGTTATCAATGAATTAGAGACCATAAGCCTATGATAAAGGAGAGAAACAACAAGGTTATGCTTGAATAGAGAAGTGGAGTTAGCTAGCATACAAGTGCCCAATCCCAAG
The DNA here is from genome assembly GCA_028749045.1 of Cupressus sempervirens. Lineage (NCBI taxonomy): Eukaryota > Viridiplantae > Streptophyta > Pinopsida > Cupressales > Cupressaceae > Cupressus > Cupressus sempervirens. The sequence goes on from CM053785.1 coordinate 549,200, forward strand.
TGGTGGTAGGGTAGATATGTTTATCAGTTCCAAGGTGTTTCCACTTCACCAGACATGTTGACCAACACATAAGTTAACTTTCTTTGAAAATAGAGCACCCACGATAGATGCAAAATTAGAGAAAACTTGACATGGGGAGTAGTCAAAGTCATAGTTTCAAGGAGTAGATCATGGAATCAAGAAAATTAGATCACCCATGCATTAGATTTGAGGAGAACAAGGGGGTGATGTTTTGATGTAGTGCAAGTTAGGAGAGTCCCCAAAGAGGATATGTCCTAACCCCCAACAAATAATTACACAATAGAAACACAATAGCAAGAAGCAAAATGCAAGATCTAATACCAAATCACAACTCTTCATTTGTTCATAAGATATAAGTGATTACATGTAATATTCCTGACTGTAAGGCCTTCTAGGTTAGGGCCAAATACAAACAACAATTACAAAACAATTAGTTCTGCAAGATCCACCAAGATCCAACTTACAACCCAATCCCAACTAGTCCAAATACACAACTGGATAAGAACACCAAGAAGAATCCACACTTGTACCCTTAGATCCACCAAGCTATTCTCTAGTTCTCCATTCATAGCCCTAGCTTTGCTCACAACTCATTCTACAAGATTCCTCAAGATCCAACTCAATCCCAGCTAGCCCAAATCTGTAACACAACAACAATCTAGTAGAAACCTCTAAGATCTCAACTTGTGCTTGCTAGCCACCAAGCAACCTCCTTGTTTCTAAACCACATCCACTAGCTCTTCTCCAAAATCAAAATTCCACCACAATCCTACTATAAATTGCCTCACATTTGGCACTCTATTCATATCCTAAGGAAAATTTACCTTTCAGCTACTCCCAAATTTGTTGCTCCAATATCCTCCTTCCAAAAGATTTCTTAACTCTAAGACAAAATGCCCTATTTATACTTTCAAAAATGGATTAAATAACCTTCTAGAACATTACAAAATAAGAAGGTCTACCCAAAAATAGTTAGGACACATCCCAAGGGAAGATCTTATCATAAATAATGTGATTAAAATAAATCCTACAAGTCAGCTCACACCAAAAATGTAGAAATCACATCCAAAATGCTGACACTTGGCATAAATAGGAAAACTCAGCACATGAAGAGTCACTCAACACATGAAGAGTCACTCAACACATGAAGAAAAACTCAGCACACACTATGGAACTTAGCACACACTGCAGTGGTGAGATGGGATAACACACAAACTCAAGTGTTAACATGACATGGGATAACCTGAACTCTGCTTAAGCTACAAAATTATTGGCACTCAACAATTTTTGTAACTTGACAACAACCAACATAATTAGGGGGATAACGTGACGACCAAGATGCTCCTGCATTAGGCTCCCCAAGTAAGTAGAAAAGTGTGTCCCACACTTTGATGCCCAAAGAAAGAACAAAAACCATCTTCATCTTCACAAAAGGCTTCGACTCCAATAGGGACAAGAAAACCAATACATCATCCAGATCTACATCACTTTGTCAAACACCAGAATCTCAACCATCCAATTAGCATGCTCACTCCCAAGAAAAAACTAAACATAATACTTCATCAGCAAACCCTCATCCACATCAGCAACTAGTGAATCCACACTAGTAGCAACAAACTCCATATCATTAGTAATATGAAGATCACCATCAACACATGCCAAACTCACAACACCAGCAACCTCATTGCTCACAACAAGATGCTCCTCAATACACAACTCATCACCAACAACAATCAAATCATCCATGTTAGATCTAATAGACTGATCATGAAAACTAACCTCTATCCCAACATTAACAAGGTCAGCAATAACCTCCAGTTGTTTTGCAAGTTCTATATCAAACTTCACAAAAGGATCAACAAAACCAACCTCTTCCACCTTTATCTTGTCATGCCATCTTCTTTTACTAAAAAGTCTCTTAAATGGTCAAACAATTCTCTTCTAGATCAGTAGACTCCAACTCCACAAACATCTACAAAATTCCTTCCTCATCCTGTCCTTATCTCAATCATTTGAACTAGTTTCAAACTAAGCAACCACCTTCTTAGCTCGATCAACCAAACTAGCTTCAAACTGAGTAGATATCTTAGAAAACCTCCTCTCCACCACATCATGGAGTTTCACAATCATCTTAGGGTCTAATCCTCTTAGATCCATCTCCCAAGATCTTTGTAAACCCTCTACAACAAATCCTTCCTATGCTCCTTGTGATGAAACCAAATTGTTTGAAAGTCAAATCACAACCTACCACCTCACATGAATAATCAAGAACCATATCACAAGTCTAGGACCATGGATTTGTAGTCCACAAACTCTCTACAATCATGACTCAACAAGATCAAACTTCCATCTTTGCATCCATCGATCCATCTAAAAGCCCTCTGCAATTTCCAGTTAGAACCACAATCTACCACCTCACAATCAAGATATCTAGGACTCTAGAAAGAAAATCCCCACCAGATCAATATCAACTCATATCTACTTCTCCAACCCAAGTCTTGGTGCAAATTACCAAAACATTGGCAATGTATCTACACACTTAGGAACAACCTTCACTTTGATACCACCTAACACAATGCAAGGCAAGTGAATCCTCAAAGAGGAGATGTCCTAGCCCCCAGCAAATAACCACACAGTGGAAACACAACAACAAGAAGCAAAATGCAAGATCTAATACCAAATCATAACTCTTTATTTGGTCATAAGAAATAATTGATTACATGAAATATGCCCAACTATAAGGCCTTTGAGGTTAGTGTCAAATACAAACAATCAATAAAAAATAATTAGTTATGCAAGATCCAGCAAGATCCAACTTACAAACCCAATCCCAACTAGTCTAGATACACAACTAGATAAGAACACCAAGAAGAATCTACACTTGTACCCTTAGGTCCACCAAGCTATTATATGGTTCTCAAGCCATAGCCCTATCTCTACTTACAACTCATTCTACAATATCCCTCAAGATCCAACTCAATCCTAGCTAGCCTAGATTTGTAACACAACAACAATCTGGTAGAAACCTCCAAAATCTCAACTTATACTCACAAGCCACCAAGAAACCTCCTTGTTTATAAAGCATAACTAGTAGCTCTTCTCCAAACTCACAATTCCACAACAATCCTATTGTAAACTACCTCACATTTGATGCTCTATTCAAAGCCTCAAGAAAATTTGCCCTTCAGTTACTCCCAAATTTGCTTCTCCAAAATCCTCCTCCGAAAAGCTTGCTTAACTCTAAGCCCAAACACCCTATTTGTACTTTTCAAAATGGATTAAAGAACCTTCTAGAGCATTAAAAAATAGGAAGGTCGATCCAACAATGGTCAGGACACATCCCAAGGCAAGATCTTATCATAAGTACCATGATTGAAATAAATCCCACAACTTGGATTGCACCAAAAACACATAAATCATGTCCAAAATGTTGACACTCGACATAAATAGGAAAAATTGGCACATGAAGAGTCACTTGGCATAAACAGGAAAACTCAGCACATGAAGAGTTACTGGGCACATGAAGAGTCACTCAACACATGAAGAACAACTCAACACACGCTATGGAACTTGACACACATTGCAATGGTGAGATGGGATAACACACGAGCTTGATTATTAACATGATGTGGTATAACCTAAACTTAGCTTAAGCTACAAAATTATTGCTACTTGATAATTGTTGTAACTCGATAGCAACCAATAGAATTAGGGGGATAATGCGATGGCTAGGATGCTCCTACATCATGTTTAGTTTTCACAAAAGAGGAAGAGAAGCTCCATGGCTAAGAAGGAAGCAAGAGCATTGTGTGAAGATAGGTTGAACTCTTTTATAACTAGAGAATGAGGGATGTGACTGGTAAAGTGATGTCTATGGTAGAGAAAGAAAAGACACATAAGCAGTAGGGTTTTGTCTTAGTGACAGTCAAAGGGAGGCATAAGCAGGGTTTTATTTTATTTTATAGAAGAATAAATTGTAGCCATCAACATACAGAATTTGGATTATGCCATGTTTTCTCTCCACTTGTGAAAACAAGAGGCTTCATCAATGGATGGAAACAAAGAAAGTTAATCCCACATTCGCAAGGTGAAAGAACTTTTTGTTTTTTAAATATCCTAAGGCAATATCAGTAAGTGTCTTAAAGTTAAGAGCTTTTTGACAAGCTAGCTCAAATGCATGTGGGACCCATGACCAAATGGAAATAGTTACAAGCATAATTTTGAATGACATGCACCACTGATGTGGGCATCCAGACCAACCAAAAATTGAGAAGTTGCACTCAAGAGTGAATCAAAACATGACACGTGGAAAATAAAATGAGGAGCAATGATGTGGTGGGTCCAAATTTGAAGGCTTCAGATTATGACACATGTCAAATTTGATAGTCATCACTTCCATACTTTTCAAAGATGAAAGCTCATTAAAGAATGTTGGGGAGTGACATGTCACCATGTGGCGGTCAACAGTGATGTGGTTGATTATGGGAGCAATGCAAAAGTTGCTCCCATGTGTTAGATCTAATGGACATCTGTGGAAATTGAAGTTGCTCGATCATTAGAGAATGTGGGGAAGCAACATGCCGCCACATATAAGTGGGCTTGGGTGTCAATGATAGAGCACATCAATCATAGCAATGACATGGCAGGGTGCTCAACAAGCAGGTGATGTGGCAGTGACTGTAGAAGAGGGGGTCCAATGGGAAGCTACCACATGGTAGCATGTCAAGCAACAAGTGGAAGATTGTTGTATGAATCAAAGGGTTCCACATGGCATCCAAGTGGTGGTGATGATGCAAAAAATTGACAAATCACATCATGCCACATGTTAGGTCAATCAACCTAAGTTTGACCCAAATGGAAATCTAGAGGGAAAATTTCAAAGTGAATAAAGTTTAATTTTTTAATATTTACCTCTAAAAATACGTACAGAAGGCCATTTTAAATCAAATAGGTTATATTCTAAAATTTTAACTTTAGAAAAGGTTTTAATTTTTTGCAAACTATAATGCAGACCTGAGAGCCATATCTAAGCCTAAACTTCAACTGGACATTTTAGGCATCTTTGATAAGCAAATATATGACTATCATATATCATCAAAAAGGTCATTTCTAGATTTGGATTTTGTTTTCATGTTGGAGTTATTTAGGGTTTTATCCTAGGTACTCATTTTTCAACCACATTCAGTTAAGGCAGTTCAAATTTGATTTTTGGTAGGTGGTGAACTAGGTGTGCACCTAAGGTAGTAAGGATGCATTTAGTGATAGTTTTTTCAGTCTCACATCAATTTAATAGAATATTTTATCAGCATTTCAGATGCATATCTGATATTTTATTAGAGAAAGGGTTTTTCATCATTAGGAAGAGATATTTCAAGTTTGTTATACTCAATGATGAGATTCCTTTTAGATGTCGATTGTAGAGAGAAGAGAGATACTTTGCAGTAGATGGGATGGAGATTCAAGTGGAAATGTGTTACTTCTAGATTAGATCTAGGATTTCATTCCTCTCCTATATCCTTCTCTTTTCTTTCTTTTGTAAGGGTTGGTTCTAGTTAGTCTATGATACCACAAGGTTGGATCCAAAGCTGTGATTCCACCATTCTTCAGCTTTCTCTCTTGTATGAACAATAGTAATGAAGCTAATATAGATTGTTTTGATCTATTTAGTGGTTCTATGAGTTATTTACATGCATCTTGAATTTATACTTTCAAAGAAATGAATACAATGAACATCAAACTCCTTATTTTCATTCTAATTCTCATCTCCTATCTCTATAATTTGCAATTTTTTGTGGTTTAGAGACAAAGAACTTAAACTCTTTTGAATCCCCTTAAGGTCATAGGTCTTGTATATTTTGTTGTTGGAACAAAGAGCCAAGTAAATGCTTGATGTATTTGATATGGTTGTTAGTTATTTGAGAAGGATATTGCATGAGTATGAGGTCTTTATGAACATTGATGTTTGATTCACAAAGTGATAGGATAGATATGATATCTTGATGTATGGAATATGTCACTAGTATCATATATGTATGTGTGTGATTTATAGAACTACCCAATAGATAAGGCACTAATCAGCTACAAGATCAACATGTTTCTTATTATTACATATTTGGGATCTGGTGAAATCAAATTTATAATCATCCATTTCCCTTTCTGTTTAAGAGCTAAAAGGATGCCTACACTTAGGTTATGGATTTCATAAGATTTTCAATTTGCTACTGCACATCTTTGTTATTTTATAAGTATAGGAGAAATAAGGGTTTTATTTGCTTTGTCTAGATTCAATTGTATGCTTTTGACACCTGTACCATATGAAGAATCTATAGTTTCACCCATCTTAGTTTTGCAGAGCCTAAAGAAGAAGAAGAAGTATAGACTTATAGTTTTCCCTAGTGTCTAAATAGGTATGTTGTAGATGGGAATTAGCTACCCCTAGATGTATTTTTTCCTGTCACTAGGTTATTCAAAAGCTATTAATTTAGGAGCCAACACACACAACCTCCTTTTCATTAGTAATCCTACTAGCAACATAAACTTTCAATAGATAGAGAATAACATAATAATAAATCAGATCTTGTAAGGGATATGTTACCTCCTATCTCATGGGCAACATTGGCTAAGAAGACAATGATTTCCCTCTTGTTAACATCAAAAGACCTAGATGTGCCAAAGGTGTTGAAAGCATTAGCAACATTAATGAAGGAATAATAGGTATAAAACCTATTTCCTATACACCCACTTGTAGCTTCTCCAACTATGGAGTTGAAGACATCAGATGAAATGATGGAAGACACTCGTAAGAACAATAGCCTTCTTTATAGCCAGCCCCATAGAAGGCATCTCCACTTCCATAGTATCTATATTGACTATAGCAGAGTTCATTACTACATCTACAATTTTCACCCTTCATTGAACTAACTTACTCTTTATGGTTCATTGGAGGAAACACCTTTTGGTGATTGTAGATGAGCATTCTAATAATATGATCTTTTACAAAATATTTTCAAATATTTGAGTTTTTCAATATCTTCTTGGATAAGATTAAGGAAGTGTGGCATGCATGGACTATAGACTAGAGATATACTTGTGCATTAGGAGTTCCCTTATAGAAATACAAGTAACAATAGTGTTTGTAATAAATTGAATGATGCAATGTCTGACATCCATATTATGGTGTAGTAGTGGCATACATAACAAATGCATATGTTTGGTAGGTAATAATATGAATGAAAATAAAAATGAGAGATGGAGATAAGATAAAAGTGAGAAAGAGAGTGGTAAGGGTTACATTTAGATGTGTTACAAAGAGAAGGATCAAGATAGAGATAGGAAGTGATATATAAAGATATAGAGAGGGGGATTTTCTCCAAGAAGCTTACCCACAATTTGTCAATAATCCAGTAGTGCACATGCTATAAAATTCCCCACTGGAGTTTTGAGATTTCTTACCTTTCTTTGGAGAGTGAGGAAATTATTGAAACTCTAGGGAATGGTGCAAGAATCAACATGAATTTTGTGTATTGATGTTTAGATTGAGCCCTTCTCTCATTTACTAAAGTGACATTCCAAAAATTATAAATGATTTCACACATTATATTTTTCAAAATAAAAATGATTATTGATATACTAGGGTCTTTTTGTTTCAAGCATAATAGTTTTTACCTTGATTTTAAATAATACCCAAATTCATGGTCAGATATTTTGCACAAAAACTCATAATACCCATGCTCATGCACCCATATTTGTGCTTTTTATATAGAGACATAGAATAAGATATTGATTTTTTTTCTTAAACTACAAATCAATAAATTATATATTACTATTCAAAGAATGGCTACCATACAAGAAACATACCAAGCATGTGATCATAAAAAATAACTTGGCAATCAATTTCTAAAGTGAAAAACTTCCCAACTTAGTTTATTGATTCACAATACTGACAAGGTCTATAGGATAATTGCAATAGTATCTAGGGTTGAATGATATATGTCCTATTTTGTAAATGAAACTAAAAATTGGCAATTTCCTTGTATACAATACTTAATTAAAAAATTGGTCTTAAGGTCACAAAATCCATTATATGTGAGCATTGGATTCACATATACATTATGAAAAAACCCATCTTCTTTATGCCTAGAGAGTATAGGGAAGATGCATTAGGTGAAGCAAGAAGAGAAACATAGTAAGAGGAATGAAGTATTCAACATAAGTAGCCATAGAGGCATCAATTTTCTAGATTGACCAAAGGTAAATCTATTTGGACTCCCATGTGTGTTTGATTTTTTATTATTTGATGCCATACATACACCAAACATTCCATTCACCTAGAATTCTATAACATCACTATAGCCATAGATCAGTTGTCCATTCAACTTATCGATAGCTTGAAATGCATCTCGCTCATTGCTTCTCTTGTAGAAATCTACTACTAGGAAGTTAGTTGATATTTTTCTACATTCTCATTACACACAATGTATATGTTTTTAAGCTAGTCAGAGTTAATAGTGTAGGCTTATGTGACACTAGATTGTTAGGGAAAAATCTCCAAGAAGAGGGATTGGCTTGTTGAAGTCAAACTTTTTGATTTAACCCAGTTTGTGCAGCTTTCATTTGATAAACCAGCATTACCATATTGATTCTCAACTACATAATTTTATTGGTAATAAATTCCTTCAAAGGCCTCTTTTGATTATTGAGAAGCGAAAACAATAAAGCACTAATTTTTGGCAACCATGTCATTCATGGTAGGACAATCTCCACCATTTTTTGGCATTCTTGAGATTGGAAACAAGTATTTCATGAACCCAATTGTAGTGAAGACTTTGGTTAGCCCTTTGGATGATTTGACATAGTTTTCAATGAATACTGTAATGATTTCAGATGGGTTGGCTACTAGAAATGATGCAATCTCTTTTAATGTATTGATAGTGGGCATAAAAGTTGTGATGCTGAGGCAGGTGCCTTTAAAGGAATGGTAAAGCCAAATATCATTCTTGAAATCATACATGTCCAACACAAGATCCATCACACAATTATTCAGATGAATAGTCACACTATCCTCTTGGTTGGAGAATGTTATACGAGGGGTACCTGTGTAGGACTTCTCTCCCTAGGGAATGTGTTGGCAATATTATATATCTTCTCTTTCTTTCTTTTTTAGCCTCATCAAACTTACTTTCATAGTAACCAAGTTTCTTCCATTTACCTTTTCAATGTGAACTTTCTACTTTATGTTGATTTGTCCATGAACCTACAAGATATGGTTCATTATATCACTAAATCAAGAGATAGTACTTTTAGATCACATATTCACTAGAGCCTCGACTCAATTCAATTATAAGCATCATGCAAAAATAATGAAAAATACAACTAAAAAATTCAAGAGTAACTTTCCAAGTTTGATCATTTAGTATCTCTATAGCATTAACAAAAATAAAGAACAAGGAGTTAACAAAGAGAGTGATGAAATTAATTCACAATTGTTCATATTGTGAGATCTTTGTTCTACCCTCTTAGATAATGGATTGATAACCAAAATATCTATTTTGAGGATATGTTTATTAATTTTTTGCACAAAGTCAAAATAAGCACGAGTCTTAACTTTGAGTTCATATAGACAACATTTTGATTAGTTTGCATTTTCAAGATTTTAATATTTTATAACTTGATACCATAGAAGATCTACAAAAAATAAAGAAAAGACCCAATGCCTTCACAATTTTTTTTTTAACTTCAAACTATCTTGAATACATGTGAGATGTAAAAGAAAATGTTAACCTTCAACTAAAAATAACAAATATACAAAACAAAAAGATAATTTACATTGACATTTTTCTTAATGTTGAAATAAAACAACTTAGTGATAGGAAAGAACATTACAATTTTTTTTAGCTCTCCTAATCATCCAAAAATCTGTTGGAGTATGTATATGAGGAATTTTAGATCTCACTTCTATGGGCATGAAAAAATTAAGAAAATGTGTTTTCTAACTTGCTGATAGAAATTTAAAGCCTCTAAACTTGTAGTACTCAACTTTTGGAGCACAAGAAATCATGGCCTGATATCCTCTATTTTTTTGGTGGGAATCATGCTATCCAATAGAGATCCAAAATTAATTAATACAAGGTCAACCTCTAATTAATACAAGGTTGAACATTGCCCAAAATATACATCTTTTTGAAGGGTAGGTTACTTAACTTGGAGATATTAATGTTCACAGTTTTAGATTTGAATTTTTTTCTAAAAATCTCGACAAGGAGGTTCTGTAAAATCTTCTATGTTAAGAACATGTTTCCACAAGAGTCTCTCTACTTGAGAACCAAATATATTGTCTAATTAATGTTGCAAAGTAGCAAAGAAAAATAAAAAACATTTATGACAAATAGTTGCAAAATTTGTAGTTGTTAAAGAAAAAGAAAGTTAACAAATTTATCACTCTGCTAAATAAGAGACTACCTTTCAGCTCTATGTCCTTTCTTTTAGAGTGAATGCCTTGAAATTATAACTATTTTATAGGTGGTTATATATTGTTTAAGTTGATCTATCAAAATTTAACAAGTAGTCATTCTTATTTTTTCTAAAGTCAAATGATTCCTAGTTTTTAAAGAATATTTTCATCTCTAGTATCCTCTTTCTGGTGTTTATCAAATATCAACATGTTGATGTCATATAATGTTGTACTACTCATTAAGATGCCCCTTCCAATTATTTAGCTTGTTAACAGTAAGGTAAAAAGATAATTAGGTAATTTCTAGTTTGACCTTAGCTGGGATACCAATGGATGAGATTGTTCTATGAATTATCTATATTGGATAGGATTGATATATTTTTGTATAATAATAATGATATTTCTAACCAACTATGACTTAACTTGTATTTGGTAGTCTAATGATTGTAGCATGCCAACTTTTTTCTATTTAGTTTTGTATTATGAACAAGTTGTACAATGTATTAAATAAGATGAAGACATCTTGGACATGGTCTATGTAGTTTGCATATTTTGCAAGCATGAGTAATGATTGGTCTATTGCCACATATACCTTCCTGGCAACCACCATTTTCATAACATTTTTGTAAATCTTATGTGTGCATGTCCTAACCAAACATACACTCAACTAAGGAAGAGTAACTAAAATGTGCATAGGTATGTTACTCCTAGAGACAATTGGAATTACTAGTCACCCCCTAATGTACCTAGGAAGCCCCTAAATAAAATGAGGATATTGAGGATGTTCCAATTTTTTTGTAAAATAAGGATGGGATGGGGACATTTCCTACCCATTCCCACATTTTTTGAAGAAAATTTTCACTTCACATATGATTGAAGATAATTGATACTGATAAAATAATATAGGAGAAACAATGCTAAGAGAATCTTAATATCAATAGAGAGAAAACAATTGCAGATTCATAATTTAACACAATTGTTTATTTTGGGTTGCCTTTTAGGGAAAAATCCCAGAAGAAAAAAAAAGCACTCACTATTTAAACTCAATTGTTATTATACAATTAGATTGTTTCACTTCTACATAACCCTAAATAATTTGTTTTCTATTAGCACAAGCACATCAGTATGGAAAGTGAAACCATCAAGTGCTTTTATAATACAAATGGCCAAAAAAGTGCTTGTAAAAGGTGTTCCTATTGGTGTAATTAAATATTCACTAATTGCACTTACTTAAGCTTACTTAGGATAATGCATTGCATAGTAGTTTGTGATTGAGACACTTAGGAGTTTGCACCTCAATTAAACACATGGTGTAGGAGAATTCCACTCTAGGTGGTCATAGTTGTTATCTCATTCCACCTTTAGTGTACTTATCACATTATCATCCCCATCATCGCACATACTTCATTGCATAATGGAGGATAATCCACTTTTGGTGGACATGTGATTCCACCTTGTGTGGGTGATAGCTTAGCTTCTTCTTATCATTGTCTCTTATCACCTCTCCTATATAAGGAGGCCTATTATGTACATTTTAAATCAATCTATTGGATGCCAATTAAGTCCATTATCAATAATAGCATTATTGCATCTTAATGCAATTTTCTTGCCAATCTCTTGTGGAAGTTATCTTGGTCTTTAATTTGATCCTAGGGGTGTTGTAGAGTCACCTAAAACTCTAACATGGTATTAGAGCTCTCAGGTGTGAAGACTTCTTCTCAAGAAGTGTAATCTTAGCTTGACTCATTGTTGGTGCAGCATTTGGCAATGTGGACATCACAATTTGGAGGAGATTTCGAGAGTCATATTTTGTGACCTTCTATTGTAGGCAAAAATTGGAACTTGTTGGTGCAAATCAGAGGTTTAGATCATATAGAGGAGGTCCAAAAACCCCTAAATCAAATTTTGTTTCATCCAAATCAAACATCTGAGGCCAAATCTAGAGCCATTTGATTTTTGAAGGTGCGACAACGACAATTCAAAAAAAATAATTTTAGAAGCAATTTTCAAACAATGATATCTCCCTCATACAGACTCCTTTTTCTAAGCAATGTTTTTCGTTTTGTGGTAGAATTTCACAATCTACACAGTGGTGCAAGTGATTTTGGATCTCTGTCTCTAAATTTTTTTGAAAATTGCAAATCCCATTTTTTGCAACTTTTAAGGTTCTATTTAGACACATTTGGTAACATTTTCAAGTGCAATTTTTTTTGAAAGTGCATAATTTTTCCTCTACTTTCCAAACCTGTAATCAGATTTACCGCTTTCATAAATAGGTCTTTTTTGGTTATATTTGCACTTGGTGAATACTTGGTTTTTAATTTTCTTAATTGAATTAGTAATTTGAAGGAGTTATCAGTTTATTTCAGTCATTATTTGATTTCATTATGGATTTTTCAAAAGTTCTATTACTCACTCCATATAGCTATCATGAATGGAAACAAGTAGTTTCTAATCAATTGATGAGTTTTGGATTGCTTAGAATGATTCTTGGATAGGATCTAGAACCAACTATAGGTGTTGCAGAAGGAAGGAAATGGTTTGATAGAAGGGATAAAGCACTTGGCTCTCATAGATTTACCATCTCCAATGATTTTCTATATCATATTGTATCCTACACACATCCTCATGATGTCTAGACTACATTGGAAGGAATCTTTGGTAAACCTGATAGAATAAGAAAATTCAAATTGGAGAATGAGCTTATAGGTCTAAGTCCATGTGATTTTGACAATATTCAAGACTTTTTCTCTAAGTTCAATTCCATTAGATTGGAGCTTTCTAATTGTGGTATTACTAAAGACATTGAGCAATTGATATTATCTATTCTTTCCAAAATAGGTCTTGAATATTCAATCTTTGTTTCCACATTCTATGCTACTATGGATGCTCTTGGTAGTGCATATAAAATGACTTCTCTTGATGAATTTTTAGCTTAACTCACAAGGGAACAAGCAAAGTTAAAACACATTGATGTAGGAGAATCTTGGGTTGCCTTGTTATCTTGCTCATTTTGTTCATTTTGCATGTTGATGCTGAGTTACTATAGCTCCAGTGTACGCCAAGTGACTCTTCATTCACCAACTTACTCGGTATATGCCAAGTGATTCTTCATTTGCCAAGTTACCTAATGTATGCCAAGTGACCCTTCATTAACTGTGTTACCTAGTGTATGCCAAGTGACTCTTCATTAACCAAGTTACCCAGTGTATGCCAAGTGACTCTTCATTCACCAAGTTACCTAGTGTATGCCAAGTGACTCTTCATTTGCCAAGTTACTTAGTGTATGCCAAGTGATTCTTCATTTGCCAAGTTACCCAGTGTATGCCAAGTGATTCTTCATTCGCCAAGTTACCCATTGTATGCCAAGTGACACTTCATTAACTAAGTTACCCTGTGTACACCAAGTGACTCTTCATTAACTGAGTTACCCAGTGCATGCCAAGTGACTCTTCATTCACCAAGTTACCCAGTGTACACCAAGTGACCCTTCATTAACCAAGTTACCTCGTGTATGCCAAGTGACTCTTCATTAATCAAGTTACCTAGTGTACACCAAGTGACCCTTCATTAATCGAGTTACCCAGTGTACACCAAGTGACCCTTCATTAACTGAGTTACCCAATGTATGCCAAGTGACCCTTCATTAATCGAGTTACCCAGTGTGTTGTACCTACTATATTAGCACCTAAAAAGAATGGAGAATGGATAATGGAGAATGTGTACCAATTCCAGAGCCATTAACAAGATAATAGTGAAATATAGGTATCCTATGTCAAGGATGGATGACATAATGGATTGTTTGAGTGGAGCAAAGTATTTTACCAAGATTGATCTGAAGAGTGGCTATCATCAGATTAGAATCAGAGAAGGTGATGAATGGAAGATTGCTTTTAAGACAAAAGATGGTTTGTATGAATGGTTGGTTATGCCTTTTGGTTTGACTAATGCACCTAGTACTTTCATGAGGTTGATGAATGAAGTTCTGAAAAGATTCTTGGGTAAGTTTGTGATTATTTATTTGGATGATATTCTAATATTCAGCAAGACTAAGGAATAAAATCTTGAGCATATTAGACAAGTATTGCAAAGGTTGAAAGAGGAAAAGTTGCTGATTAATCTGAAAAAGTGTTCTTTTATGCAAGAGGAGATTGTGTATTTGGGATTTGTGATTTCAGCTAATGGATTGAAGATGGATCTTGAGAAGGTTAAAGAAATTTTGGAATGGCCTACACCTAAGAATGTGGGTGAGGTAAGATCAATTCATGGTTTGGCTAGTTTTTACAGAAAGTTTATAAAGAATTTCAATGTTGTTTGTAATGCTATGACTGAAACAATGAGGGGAGATAAAAAGGAATTTAAGTGGACACATGGGGCTAATAAGAGTTTTGAGACTTTGAAACAAAAGGTTGTTGAATTACCTATATTGGCTTTGCCTAATTTCCAAAAAGTATTTCAAGTTGAATGTGATGCAAGTGGTAATGCAATAGGAGCTATATTAAGTCAAGAAGGTAAGCGTATTGCTTTCTTTAGTGAAAAGTTGAATGATGCTAAAAGGAAATATTTTGTGTATGATCAAGAGTTTTATGCTATTGTTCAAGCCTTGAAGAAGTGGAGACATTATTTGATTCCTAAAGAGTTTGTGTTGTATACTGATCATAAAGCTTTACAATACTTGGGAAGTCAACATAAATTGAATCAAAGACATATGAAGTGGGTTGAGTACTTGTAGAGTTTTACATTTGTGATCAAGTATAAGAGTGGAGTTACTAATAGAGTTGCTGATGCATTGAGTAGAAGATGTTTTTTGTTGACTAAAATGAAGGTTGAAGTTCTTGGTTTTGATGAAATGAAGGAATTGTATGATGCTGATCCTGATTTTTCTAAGGCATGGAGAGAGTGTAGAGCACCAAATCTGACAGACCACATAAGTAAGTATGATGAATATTTCATTCAAGAAGGTACGTTGTTCAAGGGTATTCAGATGTATATTCCTAGAAGTCCTATGAGGTTAAATTTGATTGAGGAAAAGCATAGTGGTGGATTAGCTGGACATTTTGGAATTGATAAGACATTGAGTTTTTTGAAAGAGAAGTATTATTGGCCATAAATGTATAAGGATGTTTAGAAATTTGTAAAGAGTTGTGAAGTTTGTCAAGTTGCAAAGGGAGTGAGTCAAAATACTAGTTTGTATACACCTATTACTATTCTTGAGAAACCTTGAACTGACATTAGTATGGATTTTGTTCTTGGATTGCCTAAGATAATGAAAGGGTATGATTCTATATTTGTTGTAGTAGACAGATTTTCTAAGATGGCTCATTTCATACCATGTAAGAAGACATCAAATGCTGAGCATGTTGCTGAACTTTTCTTTAAAGAGATTGTAAGATTGCATGGATTACCAAGAAGTATTATTTCAGATAGAGATAGTAAGTTTGTTGGCTATTTTTGGAGGACTTTGTGGAAGAAGATGGGTACTGAGATGAAGTTTAGTTCTACATTCCATCCACAAACAGATGGATAGATAGAGGTGGTGAATAGAAGCTTAGGAAATTTGCTAAGATGTTTGGGTGGGAATAAGCCAAGTAATTGGGAGATGGTATTGGCACAAGTTGAATTTGCATATAATAATTCTGTGAATAGGAGTACAGGAAAGACATCTTTTGATATTGTTACTAGAATGAGATGTTGCTAGTGAAGAAAAAAAAAGTGCTACAAGATAAGAATTTGCTGATTTTATGGAGTCTTTGCATAAGGAAGTGAAGTTGAGGTTGGAACAAAGTAATCAAAAGTATAAGGAGAATGCTGATCAGTCTACAAGACACCATGATTTTCAAGTTGGTGATGAGGTGATGGTTCATCTAAAGAAAGGAAGACTCCCAGTTGGAACATATAGTAAGCTGAAGATGAAGAAATTTGGACCTTGTAAGATCTTGAAGAAGTTTAATAGTGGTAATGCTTATGAAGTTGAGTTACCTGATGACATGGATATATCTCCTATATTCAATATTGCTGATTTGTATGAGTATTGTGAGTCAGATAATGAACTTGTTGTATTAGAAGATTATCCTAAGAAGTAGATTGAAGAAGTTGAACATATATTGGATTAGAGAGTTGGCAGGAGCACAAGAGGAAAAGATTACTATGAATATTTGGTAAAGTGGAAGAATAGGCCTATTGAAGATGCTTCATGGATTTTTCAATTTGAGTTGGATTCCACTCAGATTGTGACCTCTCAATGTTTCAGGAGAATCATTCCTTTTCAACCCTGGTTGTCTGATGCAGGAGCATCTTGGGTTGCCTTGTTATCTTGCTCATTTTGTTCATTCTATATGTAGATGTCGAGTTACTATAGCTCCAGTGTACGCCAAGTGACTCTTCATTCACCAAGTTACTTAGTATACACCAAGTGACTCTTCATTCGCCAAGTTACCCAGTGTATGCCAAGTGACCCTTCATTAACCGAGTTACCCAGTGTATGCCAAGTGACTCTTCATTAACCAAGTTACCCAGTGTATGCCAAGTGACTCTTCATTCACTAAGTTACTCAGTGTATGCCAAGTGATTCTTCATTTGCCAAGTTATCCAATGTACACCAAGTGATTCTTCATTTGCCAAGTTACCCAATGTACACCAAGTGATTCTTCATTTTCCAAGTTACCCAATGTATTCCAAGTGACCCTTCATTAATTGAGTTACCCAGTGTACACCAAGTGACTCTTCATTAACCAAGTTACCCTATGTATGCCAAGTGACTCTTCATTAACTGAGTTACCCAGTGTATGCCAAGTGACCCTTCATTAACCAAGTTACCCAATGTATGCCAAGTGACCCTTCATTAACCGAGTTACCCAGTGTATGCCAAGTGACTCTTCATTCATCGAGTTACACATCGAGTGTTAGCATTTGGATGTGAATTCTGCAAGCTAACTTGTGAGATTTATTTTTCTCATGACATTTATGTTAAGATATTTTCTTAGGATGTGTCCAAACAACTTTTGGGTCGGCCTTCCTCTTATGTAATGTTCTAGAATAGTCTGTAAGCCATTTTGGCAAGTATATATAGAGTGTAGGCTTAGAGTTAGGCAAGTTTAAGAGAAGAAGATTGGAGAGCAGAACAAAAGGTGTGAATTTGTTGTTGGATCTTTGTAAGTGAATGTATTGTAATTGATTGTAACCCAGAAGGCCTTGAAACTGGGCATGTATGTTGAATATTTGAAGAATCAATAAAAATTATTTCATTCTTCTTCCTCCTTTGGTTGGTGTTCCTTGTGTTGCTTCCATTATGTTAACTCTTGTAGGGTGGTTTGGATAGCTGGGTGAGCCCTTGGCCCTAGTTATTCACTCTTTCCCTGCATCACTCATGGGTCAATTGAAGCCTTTAAAGCATCAAGCATTGGTTGCAAATGACTCCTCTCCAAAGGCTCCCAAAGAAAAGGGAAACAAACAACACAAGGATCTTAAGCAACATGAAAAAGGTAATGACTCTCCTTCAAAACATAATATTGAGTCTAAGTCTTCTTCAAGAGAGGAAACAACTAGAAGAAAGTGAGATAAATGTGCTTATTGCAAAAAGCTAGGACATGATGAGCATAAATGTTTCCATAAGAAGATTGATGAACTCACTCACATTCTTCAAAAGAACAATATCCAGTTGCCCTCATCAATTTCTTCTCCTTCTTCTCAATATTAGGCAGTTGCTACATCTACATCTACATTATCATCCAGAGGCAAAGGACAAGCACTCATTGCTTCCACATATCCTAAGCAAGGTAAATGACTTCTTGATTCAAGTGCATCACATCATATGACATCTTCTATGGATATGTTTTCTTCTATTAAGCCTTGTACTTCTCCACCTATATTGATGGGTAATAATACATACATGAAGGTTTGTGAGAAAGGTTCTATTCCTATGGGATAGGGTACATTTAATGATGTTCATTGTGTACCATCCTTGACCACTAATATCCTTTCCATTTACCAAATTACTCATGGCACCCAAGCTAAAATTGTTGAGTTCACTCCTAATTATGTCAATATTATGGACATGGAGACTAGAGATGTCATAGGTATGGGAGTTGTTGATCATACATCACACTTGTATTCTTTTGCACATTTTGTTGATATCATGATGATATTCATGATGTACCTAACCCTTTATCAAGGGCAAATAATTCATGGGAGGAGAACATTGGACACTTGAATCATTTTGTTCTTGAGACAAGTGTTGAACTTCCTACTCCTCCACCTCCCACTTCTTTGGACATGAGATCTACAATTCAGCAAGATGATCTTTATGCTTCAGATCTTGTAGTGTGGGATGAATTCCTAGATTCTTTACAAATGAATCTCATAATGCAGATTTGGTTAAGACATCTGAGGAGGTTTCTCTTGAAGATAATTCTTCAACTTTTTTGGAGATTTAATTTCCCAACTCTTCATGTTCTCTTGTTTTTTGACATCTCATAGGTCAGCTTGATGGTGTGGCAGAATCTTTGAGCTTAGAGACACCTATTCAGTCTTTAGAGATGCATACATGGAGAACTTCTTCCTCCTTCCTCGCTTTTTACATGGAGTGGCTTCTTCATCTTTTGATGTATTTATTTCTTCCTAAGGAGAGACATGTTTCTTGTAGGCATTGGATTATATTTTTCTTGTAGGTACTCTTCATATACATTGAAGCTTGTTCATTGTGGTGTGGATATCATGTCTCCTTATTTCC
The DNA here is from genome assembly GCA_028749045.1 of Cupressus sempervirens. Taxonomy (NCBI): domain Eukaryota; kingdom Viridiplantae; phylum Streptophyta; class Pinopsida; order Cupressales; family Cupressaceae; genus Cupressus; species Cupressus sempervirens. Next base: position 568,399 of record CM053785.1, read on the forward strand.
TTCTTATGGAGGGTATAATTATTTGTATATACATGATGTATGCAATTTTTGGGGGGTCTTGAGTACTCCATCCATCCATGCATCTTGTTTTCATCTCTCTTCTTGGAGGAGGGTTTTTCCCATGAGGTTTTCTTTCTCCACTTTATGAGAGATTGCATTTCATATATTGCATTGCATATTGTACATGGGTACCTAAAATGGCCTAGTAGCTAGGACCCATCTTGCATTGTGAGTTTAAGTGCATTTCCCTAAGTTACACTTATGAGGGGTGTTGGTGTAGTTAAATATTCACTAATTACACTTACTTAGTATAATGCATTGCATAGTAGTTTGTGATTGAGATACTTAGGAGTTTGCACCTCAATTAAACACATGGTGTAGGAGAATTCCACTCTAGGTGGTCATAGTTGTTATCTCATTCCACCTTTAGTGCACATATCACATTATCATCCTCATCATCGCACATACTTCATTGCATAATGGTGGATGATCCACCTTTGGTGGACATGTGATTCTACCTTGTGTGGCTGATAGGTTATCTTCTTCATATCATTGTCTCTTATTGCCTCTCCTATATAAGGAGGCCTATTATGTACATTTTAAATCAATCCATTGGATGGCAATCAAGTCCATTATCAATAATAGCATTCTTGCATCTTCATGCAATTTTCTTGCCAATCTCTTGTGCAAGTTATCTTGGTCTTTCATTTGATCCTAGGGGTGTTGAAGAGTCACCTAAAACTCTAATAGTCTCACTAGTGGTGGATGAGTACATAGTCTAAATAGAACTTGTCAAACACATATCCAACAATGCTATTGCATATATGCAGCAAATGAAATTATTTATATCATTTTTGGTCAAGTATACAATAATATTTGGCTGTATTTTTGTTCTAGTCTTTTCAGTATTGAATCTTATCAATATTTATTATGTCTACAATTCTATGTTTGTCATTTTTGACAATGACATGCTCTTCAGAGTTTAATAAATGATTCAATTTTAAACACCAGCCTAAAGTAAATTACTTTTTTGTTTAGCAATGTTTTAGATGTTTTGGTTTTGTCCTTTGTTTTTATTTATGGTTTCAGTAGGGTAGAATTATATGGATAAATGACTTTAAGACCAATTTTGTATAGGTCGAGGGCCAAGGAAAAGAAGTTTATTTCCCTATCAACTTACTAAAAAATTGAGGAAGGAATTTTGGATTTGTTAGAGCCTTAAGAGCCCTTATTTTTTGGTTGTTCTTTTGGCTCAAACACTTTCTAAAATGATTTCCCTATATACTTGAGCTTTTTCTTTAATTTAGCTTAAACACTTTGTCAAATGAGTGTCTCAAATTGATGTTGTAAAATTCATTTTTTGAATTCTTGCTTAATTTTTTTCTTCAATATGTAAAATATTTTCAAGCCTGGAAACCCTATTATTTTAGATCTTCCTACACAAATTCAGTACCTACTTACTCATGTTGTTAGTATTTTACATAGCAAACTCTAGAACCTAGTAGTAACCCATTCCCTTTCTATCCTCCCATCTATCAAAACTATTCACAGGCTTTCAAACATAAAATAGAGTGTGTTCAAGAGTGTGCAAGAATTCTACATCATCATCATCTTGACAGAACCAACAATGGAATATGAGAATAATAATTAAATTCACAAAAATATCTTTCAAGATAAATGCTTAAACAAGGAAAATAATATTCATAACCATGCCATATCTTGTTGTTCATACTCACATAAGTGTGACCCATGATTTAAGGGTAGTGTTGTCCTATTTGTGTCCACCATTCAAATAATGATGGTGATCCATGTATCTTTAGGAACAAAAAACTTTTGATCTCTGCTAAGATGTCCATTGCCTCTTCATTTAATGATTTGCAATATTATGCATCTAGTTCAATGGGAAAATTTAAGTCCTCAAAACCACCATTGAGCATCCTCAAATTTTGGCAACCACCAACATCGAGATATTTCAAAGACTTGAGTTGACCAAATGACTCTAGAAGACTCTCTAAGTTGGCATAGCCACTCAAATCCTATAATTTTAGAGTAGATAGAGCTGGAAATGTTTTTGGTAATTCAACCAGTTTATCACATCCCTTTAGAATAAGCATTTACATAGTGGACAAATTACCCAAGTTTACTAGGAAAGAGGTAAACTCAGTGCAATTGCTTATATCTAGTTATAATAAAGATTTGAGTTGGTCGAAGGTGGGTGAAAGGTTGGCCAATTTAGCACAACTAGATAAATCCAAGACTTGCAAAGAAGATAGGTTTTGAATACTCTCTAGAAGTGTATTAATAACAACAATCACAAGCTAGCTGTTGATAAGAGAAGAAAAACCTTTTCACTTACTGAGAAGAGAATAAAAACCTTATCACTATAGCTAATGAACTTTTCCATGATGATGAGCATCTGGGATGTCTTTATTTGAGTGAAACAACTACATAATTACATTAACTTCTTAGTTAAATATTCTTGCATGCATCATTGGCATTACTAAGCAATAGAAATAATCTAAATTATCCAATAATATTTGGATGATCTTTATAAGAAATTTCGTAATCCTCTCAACTATCCAACATTCTTCGGATATTCTCTCTAAATGTTCATGGTTTGTACTTTCATGAACTATGATCAATAATATCCAAGGCTCAAAGACCAATAGTTTTCTTTGGTTAGCACAAACCAAGTACCTTTTTAAAGTGCATAGATTTCACATGTAAAATTTTTAACACCACCAAGCAGTTTTTCTTACCGATCCTCATAAATGACTTGATCTAGAATGCACATACATTTTATTATAAATTCAATGGCTCGGTCTAGGTTTTCAGCATCAAGGTTGGAAGTATGATGTGAATTATATTTTCTATGTGTTTTATGTAGACTATTTCATATGTGTTTTGAAAAACAACTATATAGATTTCTTGAAGGAATACACAAACCATGGCTTGCGAACCTTGTCAAATTCAAGAATAGCCTTGCTTGACAAACTGGGGGCTATGAAACAATATTTAGTAAGCTCTAACATGAAACAAAAGGAAAATCCATATACTAGTCTTCAATTGCCATATTTATATATTATAAAACATAAATGATCTCAAATCTATATACTAATGTGGAATAGCCAAATTTACTTATAGAAGGTTAACATCACAAGCAATGGGCTAAAGGAAGTGGGAAAAAAAGTGCAATTCTTATTCACATAAGTTTTTGTTTTTGGCACAGTGTGAAAGTTGAAGGAGTAGCTTCTATAGTCATTCTTTCATAATAAATCAAGTGAAATCACCAAACAAAACATCCATTTTATGCCCTATTATGTTTTTCATAACCAAAATAACTTGAGGAGAAATGATCACAAAATAAACAAACAAAACTCGTCAACCACCAAGTGAAAGTAAGAGCTCTATGCTGGAATTACAAGTAGGAAAGGTAAACAACTGGGAGGGGGGTTGGGGTGGCGGTGGGTGAATCAGCAATTAAAACATGAACCCATAAAACTTTTTACCACTCATCCATCTCATGCATTCAATAGAAAAACTTGAAATAACATGTAAAGTACATACATCTAAAACATATGAACACATAAGAAATCACACATTTGACACCTGATATGATTACCTAGAAACCCTCCAAAGAGAAGGTAAAACTAGGGTGTGGATGAAACCCACAATTCTTCACTACTACAACAATAAAGTGTAGCCAATTAAGGTTACAATGATTTGACCATGAGACATGATTTGCAAAAGGCCTACCCTTTTAAAGGCTTAAAAGGACTGTTAAGTCACACCTTGTTAGAGGATTTCAACACCCTGTTAGAAGTGTGTCTGGCTAAAGGACTTTAGAATATTCACTTGGAATTTCAACCTATTAAAGGATTTACAGCAGTCTGTTAGGACTACTCCACCCAGGAGATTTAACTAAAATCACCTGTTAGGATGTTTCAACATAGATCTTGTGATTAGCTCTAGTAGCTTGATTAAAGATCAAATCTGTATAGTGTCTTCTTGATCCTCTCTGATCTGGTATGTCAATGTTGTATCCTCTGTCCTTGTTTTTCTCAAACTAATTCTACAATTCACTCTCTAAATCTTATAAATCTCCATGAATGCTCTGCTTTTTGCATGCAAACTTCACTATTCTCCTCCTTCAATTCCTTACATGCTGGTTATAAAATTTAAGGTTTCATCCTCCTTAAAAAGACTAGAAGACTTAGGGTTAGGTATGAATCTACGGTTGAGATTCATCCTTTTTGCCACTTAATCCTTCCCTTTTTCTAATTGGCTACATGTAATTGCATAGGGAATCTACATACAAATTTTTCCTTATCTTCAAAGATTGCATTCTATCCTTAGGTTGACTGAAAAATGGTTTACATAGTTGTTTGTACAATCACAAACAAATATGTCCAATCTATGATGCTTGGCACTTGAAGTTATTGATGCTCGGCACATACTATAATTTTGTTTCTAACTCGACACCTGAAATGCTCAACATCTATTGTTTGCTTGACACTTGAATCACTCAGCATGTATTGTCTACTTGGCACTTGAGTGACTCGGCACTCATTCTAACTCAACACAATCTTGTATATACATATCACACTTAGCATGTATTACAAGTTTGACATGAACTTAGTAAATGACTTAAGTGTGTTGACACTCAATTGTCAAAACCAATCTAAGATCAACAATCTCCCCCTTTGACTTGAGTGCCAAAAAAACTTAATTTTACATAATCAATCTAACCTTCACAAGTATAATATATTCACAACTTGGCTTATATACAAAACTTCAAAATTTTCAAAATTTTGCAATAGACTATATACCTCAAAATTTATATCTCCCCCTAAGTTAATGTGCCTAATCTATATCAAAAATCTATTCTCCATTATGAGTAGATTTCTCTCTTGCTAATACTCTTTGTCTTCAATGTTTTGATACTCTTTATCTGATATGCTTTATTTTCTCTTTGTTCAGTTTGCTCCTCCTTTTTTATTCACTTGTATCTCCTTGTTAATATTTGATCATTTCCCCCTTGCTTATTTACTCCCCCTTTCTTATTTATGTCTGCCTTTTTGACACTTATGTCAAAGGGTCTATACATTGATGGTGTATTTGTCCAAAAAGGATTTGTGGACCTCCATGATTATTTTTAGAGCAACATCCAATGACTTTATTTGGATTGCTATCTCTACTGCAAGGTGAACTAGTCTATCAAATGTAGAAAGATTAGAATCTTTCTTCAACAATTTTTCTACAAATCCTAGTTCTTTATAGAGTATCTCCATATGAGGGGTAAGGGAGGCTTGGATATTAATCAACTTGGCTCTTATATTAGCCTCTTTTGTTGTTAACATAGCTAGTTGACTATGTGATTGAAGTAATGAATGAAAGTGCTTCTCACTCTGAGCTGGGTTCTAAGGTAGTTTCATACCAGATACTTTTAAATTTCTCTCCAAACTCAGAATTCTATGGCTTGTTTCTTGTGTGAAGAGTTGGGATCACACAATTTAGTGTACAATGAGAAAATGTTCTCAAGTACCTTCTTCACTTTCTCAATTTTTATAGCCAATTCAACTTGTTGCAATGTTATGTCACCAGATATCTTTTCATTCACTTTTCCTTGAAATTTCCTTTCAGACCATTCCAATAGTTTTGCATTGGTGTCCTAGTCTTCATTGTTCACTTGTTCCACAATTTTTGATAACTATTCCAATAATGGTTTTGACTCTTTAGGTGTTTGCAAGTTGAATTCATCTAAGAAGATGTCTTTGATTTCTTGTAATGCTTGCCTCTATCTATACTCCTTCTTGAGTATTTCTTGATTTTTCTTCTTTTCCAAGGATTGAGTGCATTATGCATATCTGCTCTAATGTTATGGTTGCATAATCATATTTAGGGTTCACTATTTCTTCATCTAAAGGTACATCTCCATAGTGAATTACCTTAGCAACCTTTGAGGAACTTGAGCCTGGTGCTAATATTTGCAATGGTACAGCTTCAATGCTTAGCTCCTAAAGAACTTTTCTAGGAGTGCCTAATATTGGTAATGTTACCAATGCTTGAGCGGCTTCTTGCTTCTACTCCTTTGGTATGTCCTTAATTTCTTCAGATCTACTTCCATCAAACACAATGATCTATCTTGCACATTGTGTTTGTGTTGTAGGTATAGAAGTGTCTTTCTGTCCTATTTGCTCTATTGTAGTTTCTTCTTCTCTTGTAGTATGTTGTTGTTCAACCAAATCAACTTTATCAGTTGTGTCAACCTTTGTTGATGTGCCTATTAATGTTTGTGTTAAAGGTTAAGCACTAGTAGCTGAATGGATTGCAAATGATGGTTCTTGTGTGTTCACCTTATCCCTTGTAATGTTAGCTACTACCTTCTAAAGTTCATCAACACTGACCAATACTAGATTCTCACACAATCTAGCTTTTAGTGTGGATTGGTCAAGAATCTTCTTGAGATCTTCCACAATTAAAGGGTTGATGTTTTGAGTTGAACTATTAGAAACATCATTTATAGTTATAGTATCTGCAGGCATGCTTGCATCATTTGGAGTGCTCATGCTCAGCATTTGTGTGTCTTGCACACTCTGTTCTTCCTACTGCTCTTTAGCTATAGCCATCTCATATATCTTCTTTTGTGTCTCCTCCATAGTAGTATCATCTTTTCCTTTTACTATTTCATCTTCCTTTTCTTCCTCTTAATCTCCATTGTTTTCTCTCTCAAAGGGATCCTCTTCTCCTTCTTTAACTATTGTTAGACCATATATTAATTTCCACATTTTAGTGGACTTGTTCACAACATCTTCAATATTGTTCTGAAGTATGTTGAATGGCCTATATTTAGGTGCAAATTTGCTACTATACCTCTTATTTGCCTTGACAATTTGCCCTTTTATCATTATGGCATCACCTGGGCTAGTGTTGATTCCCTTATTTATTTCTCTAGGTTTAGACAGTAATGCCACTTATTTTCTACAATTTTATACAAATCCTTTGGCATTGTATTATCTAATTCAAGTGGAGTGTTCTTGAACTTGGACATCATTGCATAAACTAACTCTTCTACTTGGTTCTTCTCTTCTCTACCAAGCTTTTCAAAGTTAATACTTTTTAATCCTGTCAAGTCTGCATATTCTTAACATTATCATAGATATTCTCAAGATCAGATTTAGGTGCATTACTTACCACTCTAAACTGACTTGTATCTTCATACTCTATTCTTTCATCATCTATTTTTCATTGTGCAATGTATTTTCTCCTATGTTTCTTCTACACTAGGCCCTTCTATTCAGTAGCCTTTCTTCTCTCTTTGGCTTGCTCTTTGGCCTTTTGAGTAGTAGCCCTTGTACTTGGCATGGTTATTAGTGTTGTTGGCTTTTCTAGGTTGGGCTTGAGAATCTTCTTTGCTTTTGGTTTAGACATAGGTTGTGCCTTGGCTTTTCTCTTCTTAGGTGTTGATTGGGCTGGTGCCTCTTTGATTTCCATTTCCTCAGCACCTTCTTCTTCTTGGTCCTCACCCATGCCTTGGGTTAAAGCTAGAGGTTCTTGTGCTTGTACCTCTTCATCCTCTTCATCATTTTCTTCTTCATCATCTCCTACACTTTCTCCAAATTTTGCCTTCAATTTCCTCACTAATTTGTATTTCTTCTTAAGTGTGGAGGTTGTCTTCAACTCCATCTCAACTTTGGACTTGATTACATCATAGTTACAAAATATTTTAGCACCTTTATCAATCTCCTCTAGTAGAAGTGTAGTAATGGTAGCTGAGGCTTCATCAACATTGATCACATAACCTAGGGGTCTTAACCATCTTACCCTAGGTACTGCTACCTAAATTTATGTGTAATCAATGTCGACAAGAAAACATGTCATTGTAGTGTTATTCTACTAAGGAGAAAGGTATCCTCAACCTCTACTTCATAAACTTCTTGGAGTCTTCAAAATAGCTTGTCATAATTGTCTCAAAGTACTCTCCCATTTGCTCAATATACTCAATAATTTGGATTGCCACTGATCTATTTTTCTTCCATCCAACTTTACAAAAAGATGGGAATTCATTTTATACGTAGAAGAATATAAAAATTATAATTGATCCAAATTTGTATTGAGCACTTTTTATTTTCCTAATTGCTTCAAGATTCTCCATTATTTGTTGTAGTTGAAGCTCTGCAAGATCATAAGTATGATCTTTCTTGACAATTTTGTAACCAACATCGACTGTTATGTAGGGTACACTATTTAACCTGCTTGACTGATAGAACTTGTGGGAAATAACCCTTATTAAAAAGTCAAGTAAAGGATCTATAATGGTATCTATGGTCATTCCACGCTTGTTCCATTTAGCACCTGTGTTTTTCTCAATTACCTCTTTGGAGTCACTACGTAAGGTCTTTGGTTGATCTAGGGTTGGATAACCAGTCACCCTATGAACTATTCTTTTTGAAATCTTGATAGTTCCACGCTCTAACCACAGACATATAGCATGAATTATACTTAGAACTATTATTATCCATTTAGTTTTGAAAACCATAGGAAAATCTAGGGCATGGGTCAAACCCTTTCTCTCCACAATCTTAAATTCTTCCTTCAAGACTCCATTTTTGCAAAATATATCATATGCTTGTCTTATCTCCATGTCACCTATCCTCCTACTTTACAATTATAGCGTTTTCTCACATCTTGTATCATTATGACTTTAGGCAGAATCATGGATAATGTGCCTGATGAATCTTGTTTATAGGAAAAGTCTAGGATGACCTTGAAATTGGGTTGTTCGACCTCATTGCTAACTAATTGAACCTCAAAAGCTTCTTTCTCCTTTGCATTCTTTGAACTAGAGGCCATTTTTTCAAACTAGGGTTTATCAAATTTAAATTGCGCAACTCAACTTATGAAGAATACCTTTAAATTTTGATAAACTGGTGCTTGACCATCACTAGAATCTTTGTAAATTCTTTGAACTAGTTTTTGAATCACTTCTTTGCTCTACTCATTCTTGCTTTTGAATTTGTAATGATGAAAAATAGGTGAAAATCAACCTTATACCCTTCAAAATGTTTCATTTAATGCTTGGTACTTGTAATAGTTGTAAACTTGGCATCAACATGATTTTAGATTCACTCAGCATCTATAAAGACTTCCTTCACTTAGCAGCTACTACAAACTTGGCTTTAACTGTCTTTGACTAGCATCTCGACATTAACTAGTTTTTCACTCGGCATACTTAGAAGACTTTTCATGCTTGACAACACTATGAAAACTTGAAGATTTAACCTTGAATTTTCTACAACTTTTTGCATCTTAATTCATGCCAATTTAATGATTTTAATGCTAATTTCTTTTGGAACTAATGTATAATGCAACACTTTAAGTATCAATATCACATAACTCTTATTTGCTTAGTTTGATGAGGTGTGACCACTTGACCCATTGGGTGAAGTGCTCCTTTCTCCATTTGATGTACTACCAACATCTTTCTTCTTCCATGTCTTGTTCATCTCACTCCTAATGTGTTCAACATCTACCTTGCCTTTACCTTTATCAAATTCACAACTTGGTGCCTTGGACCTAGTTGGATAATTCTTACTAATGTGACTAGTCTTGTGACCACTAAAGTGAGTCCTAATGAAATTTTTAGGTACATGTCCATATTCCTGGCAATAGTGACAACTATATCTTGTATTGTAATCCCAGTTATAGGAGTTTTCATAGCTTCTCACCTTTTTTGGCTTGCTTGATGACCATGTGGACTTGGATCTACATTCAAAGGCTCTATGTCCATACTTCTAATAGTTTTAGCAGTGTCCCTCAAATTTTGGTGCATGCATGGTTCTAGTTCTACATTCATGTGCCTAATGACTTTGTTAGTTGCACTTGTGGCAATGAGTCATGTTCTTTGGCTTAGCATTCTAATTTGTATTCTTGCTACTGCACACATTAGTTGTATTTCCTTTCTTACCACAATTATGACAAGTAGGTTTGGAGTTCTTACCTTTATTGTTCCTTTCCTTAGTGGTTTTGGATGATTCTCCTTCTTCAGTGCTTTTGTAGCCCAATCCTAATGTATCTCTACTAAATCTAGGGGATTTTAATAGTTACTCAAAGTACTTGATGGCTTCATTTGGCTTGTTGAAACTTTGATCAAATTCCTTTTCTCTTTTCAAGTCATTCTATAGTTGTTCATTATGCAACTTCAAAGTGGTTATTCCAATGTCCTTGACATTCAACTCATGATGAGCATTCATCATTTGGCTTATGGTATTCAATTGCATGTTTGAGATCCTGGATAGCTCTGTTGATTTTTCTTCCAATCTATTTTCCAAAATTCTTGTGTCTTCTTCAATCATGGCCTTGTCTTTTATAGCTTTCTTCTTTTGTTTAGTCACCTCACACAGTAGTATAGCTTGTGATTCTTGCTCAAATTTGAGATTTCTAATCTCTTCAGCTTGTGCTCTATTCTTTTCCTTTAGATTTGCAATTATTACATTGAATTCATTGGAGTTACCATCTACAAATAGCATTGTGGTGTCAATCTCTTTGTATTGTGTGTCATTTTTTGCTATAGCAATCTCTTTCCTTCTCTTTAGGGAACTATTCAAAGCATTTTGGCTTCATTCAGTTGATGTAGTATGAGATGTATTTCAATCTCCTAGTTTTCAATGGTCTTTCCCAACTTGTAGACTTCTATTTCAAGATCTTTCCTCTAGGCTACAAAGCTTCTTCTTCTAAGAACTTAGCTCTGATACCAATTGTTGGAATTACAAGTAGGAAATGTGAACTACTAGGGGGGGTGAATTAGTAGTTAAAACATGAACTCATAAAACTTTTCACCACTCATCCATCTCATGCATTCAATAGATAAACTTGAAATAACATGTAATGTACATACATCTAAAACATATGAACACATAAGAAATCACACATTTGACACTTGATATGATTACCTAGAAACCCTCCAAAGAGAAGGTAAAAATGGGGTGGGGATGACATGCACAATTCTTCACTACTGCAGCAATAAAGTGTAGCCAATCAAGGTTACAATGATTTGACCATGAGACATGATCTGCCCTATAAAAGGCATGCCTTGTTAAAGGCTTACAAGGACTATTAATTCCCACCTTGTTTGAGGATTTCAACACCCTATTAGAAGTGTGCCTAGCTAAAGAATTTTAGAGCATTCACTTGGAATGTCACCCTATTAAAATATTTATAGCAATGTGTTAGGACTATTCTACCTAGGAGATTTAACTAAAATCAACTATTAGGATGTTTTAGCATACATCTTGTGATTAGCTCGGGTAGCATGATCAAAGGTCAAATATGTACAGTGTCCTTCTTGATCCTCTTTAATCTGGTATGTCAATGTTGTATCCTCTATCCTTGTTCTTCTCAAATTGATTCTGCAATTTGCTCTCTATATCTTCTAAATCTCCATGAATGCTCTTCTTTTCACATGTAAACTTCACTATTCTCCTCCTTCAATTCCTTAAACATTGGCTATGAAGTTTAGGGTTTTGTCCTCCTTAAGAAGACTAGAAGACTTAGGGTTAGGTATGAATCTATGGCTAAGATTTATCCTTTTTGCCACTTAATCCTTCCCTTTCTCTGATTGGCTACATGTAATTACATAGGGAATCCACATAAAAATTCGTCTTTATCTTCAAAAGATCATATTCTATCCTTAGCTCAGCTGAAAAATGGTTTACATAGTTGTTTGTGCAATCACAAACAAATATGTCCAATCTATGATGCTCGGCACTTGAAGTTACTGATGCTCAACACATACTGTAATTTTGTTTCTAACTCAATGCTTGAACTGCCTGGCATCTACTATTTTCTTAGCACTTGAATCACTTGGCATGTATTGTTTTCTTGGCACTTGAGTGACTCAGCACTCATTGGAACTTGACATAGTCTTGTATATACATATAACACTCAACATGTATTACTAATTTGACATGAACTTAGTAAATGACTTAAGTGTGTTGACACTCAATTGTCAAAACCAATCTAAGATCAACACTCTATACAAATATAGATCTAATACCAGGTATGCAATTTTATGTTTTTTAAATAGCATAGGTACTCTATATACCAAAAACCAATGATAGTAAGATAATTTTAAAAACCTTATATACCTAGTGTAGACACCTAAAATCCATTAGAAAATAAAGTATTTTTATTTTCTGAAAAGTCTCTGATGACATCATCATTTATTAATTATTTATTTATTTAATTTATTTATTTATTTTTATGCCATTAAATCCCCTTGTCTTAATTAAAAATATTTAATTAAGGAATCCCTCCCAAAAATGTTTAAATCTTATTTAAACATTATTTTCCTTATTTATTAATTATTTAATTAATAAATTGACCAAAAATTTCAAAATAAATATTTAATTTATTTTTTTCCCAAAACTTGGCCAATCTCCTTAAGACCACTAACCTCTTCCAAAATCTTCTAATCCTTCTTTAATTTCGATTAAAGGCTAATCCCATCATTTTTACCCCTAATCCCAACTCAAAATATTTAACTAAGGTTAAATATCAAGCCTCATGTTTATTAAAAATGTTTTAATAAATATTTCCTCAACCCAAACCCTTGAGATAAATAAACTTTATTTATCCTCAAAACCTTATGAAGTTCTAGACTCTTCTAGAAGGACTTTATCCTCTTCCTAAGCCTATCTCTAAACCCCCTTTTTAGCTTAATCCACCCCATCCACCCATACTAACCAAGCTTAGCTACTAACTCACCCACCCTCATTGAATGCCATCCACTTGCACATCTCTAACATCCCTAATCTAATCCTAAACCCAAGCCTAATCCCCCCCTAACCTTGTCACATTTTCTAAGCAAGCTTAAGACTTTTCTAAGCCAAGCAAAGTCAACAATCTCAACTCCCTCCAAAATATCCCAACCACTCAGCCATAAAGACTCTTACAAGCCCATTCATTGCTCTTACAAGCCATTTATGAGGGTCTTTAAGGGCCTGAGCCTCTTTTGTTCACTCATCCTTGCCCTTTCCTCCATCCACTCACCCTGTGACATGTGTCACTCCCTGATTGGCTGTAAGGAAGCACAATCCATGTGCTCTCCTCTCATGCAATCTAAGTCCTCCATAAGCTTTTTCCTTTCCTTCCATCTTAGCCCTCCATCCCTCAAGCCTCTTGCCTATAAATTGGATCCCCTCCCAAGCCATATCATCACAATCCTTAAGCTAAAGTTATAATGCCCTTTTGAGAAGCCTAAATTCGTACTTTTCCATACACCCACACCCAAATACCAAGAATCCATTGAAGCTAGTTTGAGAACCTTGAGCACACTTCCTAAATCCATATCCAAATTAGACTCATCCCCAAATCAAGAGAACGAACTCATTGAGAGAGCCCCTTAATGGCTCACATTCTCATTTGAGTGGCTTCTCTTTGTCTATCTTATATGTTATGTTGATTTAGTTAATGTTAATACTTTTGTTTTCATTATATTAGTGTTTCTAGCATACTAAAGTAGCAACCAAGATGGGAAATTGCAACCAAAATTGTCAAAGATATCTTTGAACAAACCCTAAAAAATCTCCTGCCGAGTCTCACTGATGTAGAAGTAAAGAAATCACTGAAAGATCATGAAGGTAATATGATGATTAGATTTCACACTTGTTTGATACTTATCAAAGACATTGAGCATGTTGTCAATGATGCAACAAACATGTGGAAACATATCTATCATCTACATAAACCCAGTGAGGATATTGTTGAAATCAAGGACAATGACAGCAGTGATGATGATATTGAAGATATTCCAGGGGATCTGCACTCAATGATGATAAATGTTGAGGAAGAATTCAAGGAAGATGAAATGGAGGAAGAAGAAAAGGAAGATGAGGAAGAAGAAGCTGATCAAGCTAAGGAGGAAGATGATCCTGTAAAAATTGCAGCCAAAGTCATTGCATCTCTTCCTCACTCTCCACCTAAAGCAGCTACATCAACTGCGAAGACAGCCTCTACTAGTGAGATTATGTGCACAACAGCTTCATCAATTGCCCAATCTTCACCTATCTCCTCTCAGCTCTAGACACCACCTATGCAAGTGTCTACCACTTCATTAACCAAGCTGTAGCCATCTTCATTGACCGAGGCATCATCAGCTACAACAGTAAGTTCATCAGGCATATCAACTTCTGTTGCAGCGTGTACAGTTAGTGTACCCACTAGTACTCCAATTTTTGCATCTATTAGTTCTCCCATACCAACCTGTACATCAATCTTGGGAAGAACATCAATTTTTGATACTGTTAGCACTTCTCTCAGTTTTCCTCTAGCTAGTCCTATTCCAGTTTTGTCAGCCAGTCCAGCCTCATCAACTATTGTTTCAGATTCAAAAGGAAAAGGTGAAGTCACTGCAAGAAAAGAAAAAAGATACATGATTTCCAGCAAGGCAGTGGATGAGGAAATAGACTTGGATAAGGACATTATCATTCCTAAGATAGATCTGGATAATGCATCACTTGATGAAATGAGAATGGTCAGTCAACTATTAGATCAGAAGGAAAGACAAAAACAACTGAGGCATGAGAGAGACCAGGAATATAGTATTATTGAAAGTGCTAAGAATATTCTAACAGAGGCTATAGGTGTTGAAGTAGATTCTACTCAACACATTTTGATTCAAGTCTGTCTGAAGAACCCGAGTTTATTTTACCATTTGGCCGACTCAGTTATATTTTGTTTACTTGTGTTTGGCCGACCTTGCATAAATAATTATTGAAATGGTATATATATGTAATTTATTATAAACATTCAAGGGATATAGAATATTGCACAAAGGAGGGACATAAGATATGATATGCGAATTCATTAACAGAAAAGAATACTCAACAAGATCTACCAGGAGCGGAAATGATTTCATCAATCATAGAAGGTGATCTACAATAAAGAACTCAGTCAAATTGTAAGTTGATCTGTTGGTTCATCCTAACAGGTGAATCATTTTTTTTGTAAATCCTTTAATAGGGTAGACTTAACCATCTTTATACAAATCTCCTAAAAGAGTGTATACTTATAAAGTATGTTTGTAAATCCTCTAACAAGGTGGATCTAGCAATCCTCTGTGCTCCTAACAGGGCAGATCACTAGAAGTGATCATTGTAAGCCTTAACCGGCCAACTTCATACTGCAATAACGAAGCTTTGTGGGTATCATCCCCACCCCAGTTTTACTTTCCACTTTGGAAGGTTTCTGGGTCACCAAATCTCTATGCATATTTGATTTAAATGTTTAATAATTTTTATGTAGCAGGATAGATGAGTAAATGTTGTGTATGGTTGACTTAAAAGTTTTATTGTTACTGATTCACCCCTCCCCTCTCAGTAACCTATTACATCTTGAATATTTCCAACATATGGGTCATTCATTCATCTATTTCACTCTATGTTTTGTTCTTATAAGCTAACAATCTAACATTTGTTTTTGTTTGAGTGGGTTGTAGGGTGTTTTTCTTGTTTTTACAGGTTGAAAGACGCACTTGGGAGAAAGACATACCCTCTGAAACTCGAAAATAATCAAAAATATAATTTTTTTTTGAAAAAACTCACGCATTTAAGTTTTGTTCACACACAGTGTCATCTTCACAAATTGGCATCTGTGCCTGGTGAACTGTCGTCTCCGCCTGGTAAACTGTCATCTTCGCAACCTCAACTGTCATCTCCGAAGTTTGGCATCTCCGCCTGGTCTAGTGTTGGCTATGTCACCACCAAACTATCATCTCCAAAACCTCAACCATCGTCTCTGAAGTTTGGCATCTTCACCTGCTTTTTGTTTGTGTGTGCCGCCAACCTAAACTATCATCTTCGCAGATTAGCGTCTCTGCAATTCAGCATCTTCACAATTTGGCGTCTCCGCCTATTTTTGTTGCCTATCTGCACCATCATCATTTTTGTTTTAGCATCTCTGTTCTTGCAGCATCATCAAATTTTAACTTTTGGTGGTTCCATAGAGTAGAGGTTTTTCTAAGCTTTTTTACGCCTAGAAAAAAGAACAAAAAAAGTTGATTTTATTTTTCCCATAGTTAAGCTTCAATTTTTGAAATTTTGGGTGACTAATCAAATTGGCTTTTGTAGATTTGCAGGTTGGAGCATCTATGAAACCACTAACCATGTTTCTTGCAGGTTCTCCTTACATGGTTTAATGCTCCTAAGAAATGAACTTGAATGTTTAAACACTTGTTTTTTAATGCATGTTGCTAAAATGAACTTGAATGTTTAAGTGTATGTCGCTTAAATCAATCTTGAATGCCATGGATTAAAATTAAATTTTTTTTGAATGCATGATTAAAACAAAAAATCCAAGCTTGAATGCAAAGGGTCAATTAATCATTACAATACATCACCCTACATCTTTTGGGGAATAAAAAGAATCCACATTTTAAAAATTTCCTAAGTTACAAAAACTAATTAAAGACGCTTTGAGTGAGTTTGTAGTTGGACTCACCCTCTTTAATCACCCATCAATTTAACCATTGGTTGCAATCTCAGCACCATCTATGGGGATGGGTCTACCTAAGAGGGTGTTAAGTGCTCCACGCAAATCAAACTCCACTCACTTGGATTTTTAGTGGTTTTTCTAAGTTAGAAAATCTCTTGAATGAGCATTAATCTAGCTAACACTTCATTTGGGAATAATAATTGAACAAATCTTTATGTGGAGGGCCTCTGGGCATGCGCTTGAAATCGAGTTTTACACATCTTTCTTTTTAGGCTTAAAACAAAATCACACCAACTCTTGAATGCCTTAAAGAAAATTAATCGATACTTGATGTGGAGGGCCTCCGGGCGCACGGGTTTACTTTCTTGTTGACCCTAACTCTTCTTCTTGTTTGCATTCTTTGATCAATTTTACTTTTGTTAACGCTTCAAGTTAGAATTGAACATTTG
This sequence comes from Cupressus sempervirens, assembly GCA_028749045.1. Lineage (NCBI taxonomy): Eukaryota > Viridiplantae > Streptophyta > Pinopsida > Cupressales > Cupressaceae > Cupressus > Cupressus sempervirens. The sequence continues at coordinate 585,339 of CM053785.1, forward strand.
CATCCTAAACATGTGTGGTTGCAAGGTCTAGATCAGAAAACTTAAGTGTCAGTTGGAAAAGAATTTTGTCTTTTAGCCCAAGATCATCCAAGTCTTCTCTCCCCTTGTCGTCTTTCGAGGCCATCTTGGGTGCATAAGATTAGGATCCAAAATCTTGTTTAAGTTTTAGGAGGCTTGCTTGGGGATTTTATCACCCCTTGGGACGACCTCAACTCCAGCATTCCGGTGGAGTATAAAGATCAGGAGGTGAATCCAAAGACACCTCTCTTAGAATCAAGATTTTGTCACTCGGGCTAAGCCTCAAGGAACTTTATACCCTTGAGAAGTGAAAGAGGAGAAGTGGGTTACCGCTCCTCTCAACTATGTGACATATTTTTGGTTTCATCTACGGACTTGGGCTTCACGTACCTTGGGTATATCAAGGACTCCCTAGCTAAACCAACTGTCAGCCTTGTAGACAACCATCTAGGATGTTAATGTATTTGAAGTGACTGATCGAAACATTTGTAAAACATACACATTCCTTGGCACAAGTATCACATTCTAAGAATCACAAACTTCTATATGGTTGTTCCTATCTATTGCTTGATCTTTTACTTGTTGAATGAATGTTTGTCAAACTTGGTCAATCCTAGCTTAGGGCATACTTAGCATAGTCACTGCTTGTTTTAAAAGTTGAACAAGTCGAAGCAAAACAATTGAGATCTCTCAAAGCCAAGCAGATTCGAGAATTCATGTCAGAACAACCCAAACCCAAATAGAAGTTTCACAAAGCCAAACTCAAGCCATCTCAGGCATACCAAGAACTTTCAGCCAAGAGAAAGGAAATAACACCAAGCCCTCGAATTTCCAAACTCCCTAAAGTAGAGGACAAAGCTGCTGATGAAGCCCTTCAAGATGCCTGGTTAGATCACACTATCCAACTTAACCAACATGCAGGAGTTAACCCTGCTTATGCCTTACCAACTAGGCATGATTTCTATCATTAGACCCCCTTGTTTCTCCACATCTTCTTGCATAAGCTTCACTTTAGATTCATCCTTGTAGGTAATCCAACCATCCTTGGTCATCCCCTTAAGAATTTTAGCTCATCCATCTCATTTAGTTCTAAACCATCTAGCCAGCAATCCAAAAACTTTGCATCCAAGCTTTCAAAATTGTTGTCACATTGCCAAAATTTTTCCATTCCTAACATCTTCCAAATCCACCAGCCTCACCAAGGTTATCCCTTTGACAAAGCTTTGTCTAGGGTAATCTAGCTTTGTCACTTTTTATCCCTTATCACCTTGAGCTAAAGGTTGGGATCCACAAGTGGTCAATCTTGTGTTCTTCCTAAAGGATCATCAGTCTATCCTTAAGTTGACACAATCACCACCAAGCTTGCACATAGGCAAGCAGACCTTTCATGATTTGGTAACATATCTTTGAAGTTAGAATCCCCAACCCAATCCTCCTTAGGTTTTTTCATATAGCTTTGCCTCAACTTAGGAAATCATTTGCATAGAAAAGCCTTCCTCTTTTGCATCCATCAATATTTTTGCATCTCATCCCTAGGAAACATTCTGCATTTTCATGCCACCCGTCACTTGCTTAGGCAAGAAGAAGAAGGAAACAATGGAGCCCTATCATTTGGATCAAACAGCTTCACTCCCCTTGAGTAGTCAACCATCCTTCAGCCTAGAGAACACTATACCATCACCTATTGACATCAAAGCTTTCATGAACCAACCAGGAAATGCAATATTGGTGAACGCCATTATAGACAAAAATAAAGAAACAATCATGGCTAACTTTTGAAGGGACAACATAGGAGTCTTCGACTTTGGAAGACCTCCTCCCTTATCAGAACCATCTCATCTATTGTTTGGGCAACTACCACTCCCAATAGGCTCTTATGATTCAAATTATCCTCAACATGAGCCAAAAGAAGAGCCTCAAACTAGTCCTTATGATCCAACAGACCCAAACATACCAGCCTCCACTCAAGTTGAAATCTCCCTTTCACAAGCCAATCCAGCCACCACCACTCCATCCCAAACCCCCTTTGCCCAAAACACATCACCATTAACTCCCTTCACTATTGCTGCTGCTACTCCCCAACCCAGCCTTCCAAATCCACCCATCTCCCAAATTAGTGCTAGCATCTTTGGCCAACCTCAGCAATATACAATAGGGATACCACCCATGGGGCCAAGTAATCAACCCTTCATCACCCCCAGCTTGTTTACCTTAGCTCAAAACACAATTGCATCATTTCCACTAGGTCCTTGGAGCTCAGTGCCATCAACCACAAATCCACAAGCTACTACATTCACTCCACAAAGTTATCAAACCCCACAAGCTACCACCAATGTTTTGCCAAGCTCTCAAGTGACCCAAGCTCCTTCCACCACTCTACCAAGCTTTCAAATCTAGCCACCAAGCTATCAAACCCCATCAGTTCCATTCCCAAGCTTTCAATTCCCACCACCTCCACCACCAACTAATCCATTACCTCCTATCACCAACTATTTTTCTATGCCACTTCTAGGAGGAAATCCACCACCACCAACCACCAATTACTTGGCCTCCTTTTCCATGCAGATACCTTCCCAAATGGGGGCACAACCCACATATATTGGTCAAACTCCTCAAATCCAAAGTCAAGTTCCACAAGCTCCCTAATCCTTCCCCCAAGCTTCATAACCATCTTATACCTTACCTCCACAAAGAAATCCATTTATCCCACAGCCAGCTTATGTTCCTCAATCCCTATCCCAAATCCCATACCAACAGCAAGCCTCACAACACATGCAGAAATATGTGCCACCTCCGCCTCAGCAACCCATCATCCACCATTCAGTTGCCTAAGCAATGTATAATCCCTACCAACCCATACCTCAAAGCCATTCATATTCCATTGCCCCATCTAGCACATACCTACCTCAGGGCACTCCTACATTGAGGGCACCCCAACCATCACCCATTAATTTAGAATGGGAAGCCATGAAGACAGGTTTGAAGAACATCCAGGAGGAAAATGATCCAAAAACCTTCAAATTTGAGAATGTGTTTCCTTACCCATTTGATAGAGCCATTACCATGACACCATTTCCCAAGCATTTTGAGACACCCAAATTTGACAAATTTAGAGGAAAAGGAGACCCTGTCACACATATCAAAGAATTTTACATGCACTGCCAAGAAGTGGCATATGATGACATCTTCCTCTTGCATCTCTTTCCCAAAAGCTTGGCTAGACCAGCTCTTGAATGGTTTTATAGAATCCCCTATGGCACAATTAAAAATTTTGCTGAATTATCTGAGTCATTTGTAGCCCAATATGCCCATCTTGTTGAAACCGAGCTATCAGTAGTTGATCTTGTCCGCACTAAGCAAAAAGGTGGAGAAAGCCTTCTCGAATATTTGCAAAGATGGCAAACCCTTACCAGCTGCATATCTTGCACCTTGCTAGAGCGCCATTTGGTGAAAATGTTTATTGATAATACCCATCCTAGCTTGGCTCACCACATGACCATGAAATGTTTGCAGACCTACAAAGATATCAAAGAGAAAGGAATCATCCTTGAGCAAGGACTCATTAAAGATGGTGTGGTCAAGATTTGCAAGGAAGCAAACCAAAATCAATCATAGTCCAATCACAAGTCTAGGTATTGGAATAAAAATAAGCACGTTGCAACAGATGGCGTCATTGACACCAGACATGTGAATATTGTTGGTCCTTCCCAAAACTAGTCTAACCCACCATATCAACCAAACAATCAACAAGCTATCAACTACCAACAACAGAATAACCAAATCTATCAAAACCAAAATCCAAGACCCAACTTCCAAGGATCTAGCAATCAAGCTAATGCCATCAATGTAGTTGCAGGGCAAAAGCCCAGATTCCAACCTGCACCTAGAAATTATACACCCCTTGGTGAGCCATTGGATGTCAATTTTGAGAAATTGACTAAGGAAAACCTCATCAAATTTCCTCCTACCCAGCAAATTGACCCAGGCCAATCCAAAGCTGAATGGTACAAAGACAGTGAGTACTACAAATTTCATAGGGTAAAAGGTTACACTACCCTCAGATGCATGAAACTGAAAGATTATGTGTAGGACCTCATTGATCGAAAAGAAATCACTGTTGGTGCCCAAACCTCTACCAATGTAGGCTTACAGATCTATCAAAATGCTTTTCCTCCTCACAACAACCAAAATCCTAGAAAATCACCTATCCAAACCAACAACAACACCAACAACCGCCAGCCAAACCAACAACATGGGAAGAACAATGACCACACTTCATCCTACATAGACTATGGTAGCCTTATCGGTTGTATATCTGAGAAGGAGCCTTCTATCAATGTTATCAATATCCAAGGCCCAAACAATGAGTGTACAGTCACCACTCAAAGAGCACGATTTAACATCGTAGGCCCACCAGTTTCACTAGCACCATCAGCTCTATCAAAAAGCCAATACAATATCTTTGAACACCTTGAGAACACGCCAACCCAAATCTCCATTTTAGACCTTCTCCGCACTAGTCTTATGTACAAAAGAATCCTTGACTGTGCTCTCATAGAATCTCGTGTCCCTTCAGATATCAACGCTACTGATTTTTGTAATCTCATTGGACACCTATCCTCCTCATGTGCCCTATCATTCAAACCCACCAACATACCCATGGTCGAGCCAGATCACACCCTTCTACTTCGCATAGACATCATGGTATCCAATTTTGTTGTAAAAAGAGTAATGATAGATAATGGATCAGCCTTGAATATTTGTACCCTAAAATTTATAAAACAAGCTGGGTATACTGAGGCAGATATCATCAGTGAGGTTATCACCGTCAAATCTTATGACAACTTGGAAAGAACCACAGAAGGAACTATTTTGCTGCTAATCAAGGTTGGGCTAGTCATCTAAGAAACACTTTGCCATGTTATTGATCTAAACCTACCATTTAACATCCTCCTCGATCACCCATGGATTCATGCCATAAAAGTCGTTCCATCCACTTACCATCAGTGTGTCAAATTTCTGCATCAGGGCACTAAGGTAACCATCCATGCCGATCCAGAACCCTTTGCTTACTGCAATGTGGTTGAAGCTTCATATACAAAACATTACCCTAGAATTGATATCGGCACAACCATCGCTAGCTCATCCCACACTTGTAATGACCTAGAAACTATCCTCGCCTCCACCCTATCTACCATGAAGATCAATAACAAAGGCTGTAGAGAGTATAGTCTATCAGACGCATTTGCTGTCAGGGCACTCCCACTTGATCCACATGCCCATGGATGACTGAAATATCACAAAGCTAAGGAGATTCCACCTCCTCGATACAAACATTTTGGCTCAACAACCTTTGTATCCTCAAAATCCCTCTTCATGAGGAGCTCACTCCAAATATCAACAATTGGTTACATAAGGATGCACCTCCAAGAAAGCAAGCACGCCTTGATCACTTTAGCCAAAAGTATCCCTAAGAACATAATCTCATCACTAACAAATGGAACTATCAAGGTGGTGGTCTAGGACTAGAAGAAAGAGGCATGCAGTGCCCCATCGATGCACACAAGTAGGAATCGAAGTCAGGTCTTGGCTTTGGCATACCCACAACTAGTGGCACCAATGAGAACGGTCACACTTTTTCAAACATTCACTATGACCTTGTCAAAATAGAAGAAATTCCTAAGGAAGTTGAAAAGAGAGTCTACGATGATATCCCAAACCAAATCTCCCTAGGAGACTCTATTCTCCAAGAACTATCCATCCATTTCATTGACCTACCACTCGCCCATCCACAACTCATAGATTGGGACCAACCAAGCGTCATACACATTGATGAGTTCACATCAAAGGAAGCCCTTTTGAGATTCATGGGAGCTAAAACACCTCACAAGAAAATAAAGCCAAATTTTTCCTATATCTATAAGCTAGATCCCAAGGGGTATTTTGAAGAAAATCCCCAACCTAGTTTCGATACACCCAAAACTAGAACTAAGGTGAATCCAGGACTCGCTAAGGTAGCGAAGAGAAACCTTCAGCAAGAAAATCTAGAGTCACAAGTATAACATGAGGATTTAGCATTGCCTCCTCAATATAATTGACCAGAGGTGTCTTCTATTCTAATTGAGGATACTAGAGAAGTCACCATCGGTTCTTTAGAGATCCCCAGACTTGTTCACATTGCTGCATCCCTATCACAAGACCAAGTTGATCTCCTCTTTGAGGTCTTAAGAGAGAAAATTGGCTAATTTTCATGGTCATATCAAGACATGCCAGGGCTGGATCCAAAGCTTGTAGTTCGTCATCTTGTAGTCGATCCAAAGATCAAGCCCATCAGACAAAAGCTTAGAAAAATGCACCCCAAGGTGGCATTACTGGTCAAAGCTGAATTAGAAAGAATGTTAGCTGCTAAGGTTATCTGACCTATCAGCTACTCAGAGTGGATCTCCAACATGGTCCCCATCACTAAACCTTTTGGTGACATCAGAACCTACACTGATTTCAAAGATCTTAACAAAGCTTGTCCAAAAGATGACTTTCGCTTGCCCAACATAGATATGATTGTAGATCTTACAGCTGGACATGAAATTTTGTCCCTCATGGATGGATTTTTTGGGTACAATCAAATCAAGATTGCAGAAGAGCATTAGCATAAGACAACATTCACTACCCCTTGGGGAACCTTTTGTTACAACATGATGTCTTTTGGCCTAAAGAATGCTGGGGCTACCTATCAAAGAGCTATGACAACCATTTTCCATGATCTTATCCATAGCATTTTGTAGGATTATGTGGATGATATCTTGGTTAAATCTCACACCTTCATGGATCATCTTGCTGACCTAGAGAAAGTCTTTGATAGGTCAGCCAAATATCATCTCATGTTGAATCCCAAAAAATGTGTTTTTGGGGTCACATCTGGCAAGCTTCTAGGCTTTATAGTTTCTAAACGAGGTATAGAGATCGACCCCAAGAAGGTCAAGGCTATCTTAGACATGCCTCCTCCCCAAACACTGCAACAGCTTTTCTCTCTTTAGGGAAAGCTTCAATCCATTCGGTGCTTCATCTCCCAACTTGCAAATAAGTGTATGTCATTGACATATTTACTGAAGAAGGATGAAAATTTCAAGTGGGATCCTTTATGTCAATGCAGCTTCGATCAACTCAAGCATTATCTTGCCAATCCCCCTATCTTGGTTCCACCAGTTCTTGATCATCCCTTAATCTTGTACATTACATTCCAAAAGCCTTCAAGCTACAATTCTGTAGCATCGACAATATAGCTGAATATCAGGCTCTTATAGTAGGATTAAAGATAGCCGCAAAATGGGATATCATTGAGTTACAAATCTTTGGCGATTCTGAGCTCATCATCAAGAAAGTCCTCAATGAATATCAAACCAAAGATGAAAAGCTATTAACCTACAAAGAGCTAGTTGATCAGCTAACCCAACATTTTACAAAGCTTCAGTTTACACAAGTGCCTTGAATGCAGAACAAAGCAACAGATGCTATGGCTACTATCGGCTTGCTCTTGGAAATTCTCGAAGTAACTACATAGTATGAGTTCTTAGTCAATTAGCTCCTCATGCTTGCCTATGTGAATGAGGATTCAAACCATGTTTGTATCTTGGTTGGTCCCCAATCCCCTTGGTACCATGAGATTCACGCTTACCTTAACAATGGTATCATATCCCCTCACCTCACACGTACCCAACGCCAAAACCTCATCCAAAAATCATCCCGCTATGTCATCATAGCCAATACCCTATATCATTGGGGTTATCACGATACTCTCTCTAGGTGTTTAGACCAAAATGAGGTCATGATGGTGTTAAAAGAAGTACACTCCAGACTTTGCGGTGCCCACATGAGTGGTATTGTCCTAGGGCAAAAAATCCTTAGAGCAAGCTACTATTGGCCTACCATTGAAGAAGACTCCTATGACTTTGTTAGAAAATGTCTCCCATGTCAGCAGCATGCAAATCTTGTGCACACTCCAGCACAGGATCTACAGCCTATTGCACCACCTTGGCCTTTCACTTGTTGGGGCCTTGATCTAGTTGGAACTATCACACATCTCTCATCTGATGGACATAAATGGACAATAATAGCTACATACTACTTCACTAAGTGGGTGGAAGCAGTCCCCCTAGTCTCAGCTACAGGAGTTCAGGTCTCCAAGTTCATCTTGTACCACATTGTTTGCCGCTTCAGCATCCCATCCACCATCTTCACCGACCACGGAGGTAACTTTGAAAATCTCAACATGGAAGAATTATGCACTTCCCTCTGCATCCATCATCACTTTTTTAGCCCATATTTCCCACAAGGTAATGGCTAGGCAGAGGCAACTGACAAAACTCTCCTCAAAATCCTAAAGAAAGTTGTCAATGATTCCAACCGCAATTGGCACCTACAAATAAATCCATCCCTATGGGCCTATTGAACCTCCTTCCGTACATCCATAGGCACAACTCCATACTCCCTAGTCTATGGTGCTGAAGTGGTACTACCCATCGAGGTTGAACTTCCCTCCTTGCGCATATCTTTGCAAGGGCAAATATTAGATGACGAATATAGAGTAGCTCGACTCACCCAGCTAGATCTCTTAGACGAGAAGCAACAACAAGCCTATGATCATCTCACAGTCTATCAAACTTGTCTCAAAAAGAATTTCAACAAGAAGGTGTTTCGACAACACTTTCAACCGGGTGACATGGTCCTCAAAGAAAACATGAAAGTCCAAGCAGATCGAGAAAAGAAAGGCAAGTTTGAACCTACCTGGCTTGGTCCTTATGTTGTCACTACATCCTTTGGCTCCAGAGTCTATCAGCTATCTACACCAAAAGGAGAAATCTTGAATGATCCTATTAACATCATTCATCTCAAGAATTTTTATGCTTGAAGATCATTGGTATACCCAGCTTTTGAAAAATACAAAAAAAAATAGTAAAGAGAAATAAGCATCCAATGGTGAAAACTTGGAAATTCAAGCGCCTTGGATAGGTACCTTGGTGAAAACTTGGTAATTCAGGTATTTTTTGTACTAAGACTAATCCATTATCTATCACTATCCTATCCCTCATCCATTCACCCACCATCCCATAAAACACCAGCTTGTTCCCTTGGTGTTCCAACCAAATATCCAACATCTAATGAAGCCTGTAAATACCTCCTATACAGCTTGTAAATCTTGTACCTCAGCTTGTAAATCTTGTACCAAAGCTTGTATTATACCTTGTAAATCTTGTACCATACCTTGTATATCCAAATCTTGTCCAAAGCTTGTACCATATTTCAGCTTGTATTATATACCAAAGCTTGTATCCTAGTTTGTATCCTATCACATGCACACAAAGAATCCCATTTTCACTTAAGCTTTTCACAAACCATCTACCTATCCGCCTATCAACTATTACAAAAATCCCACCCCTCACAAACATTTCCATCTCACAAAACCAAAACATGAACAACCTTGTACATTTGTAACATATCTTGGTCTGTCAGCTTGTACATCCTCTTTAGCTTAGTACCATTGTATCTATCCATCTTTCATGTCAGTTCTTCCTTGATCAACATCTTGCACACATCATACAACCCTTTGTTAGCTATTCCAATGCATCCTTTAGCTAGATCTCCTATCACCAAAGTGTTATCCTTCTTAGTTTAGCTTGCCAAATGCATCACTCATGCATATCCATTAGCTTAGGTGCTCTCTGATAGATCCTTGTAGGATATAGCTTTCCTCATGTCTGATCTTGATCCGTTAGTACCTCGTCCTACCCATCTCGTTGGCAAATGGTCCTCTTTTGGATTTTCACTTTCTTTTGATTTGGAATATTCCCTTTTGGGTCTTGAAATCTTTTCCAAGCAATCTTTTTGTTCCCTCCTCAAGGTTTCCATGATCTTCCATATCATGGTCTACTGCGAATGGGGAAATCTAAGCATAAGGTCTTGATCAGGTCTTTTGTTTGTTTTTCTTTTCTACTTGTGGGCTACCGAGTATCGGTTCCACATTGCTTCCTCCAAGATTCATGTGTGATGCTGGGGAAATCCTTGCATGTTTGTTTTGAGTCAATTCATCAGTCCTCTGGACAGTTGGTGAAAAGGCCTTGATGTTCTTGGTAACCTTGGCAATTAACCAACAGTCCTATAGAAAATCTAGTGTTCAACTACATGGTGGTACTTCTCTTTGAAGTATCCCCCTACTCAAAAAGCTTCAATGGATTGCCTTCATCTCCATTATCCCCCATCCATATCTAGCATCTGTCTCTCCTACCCCAGCTTATACATCAGTATCTCTTTGAATCAGTCTTCACTTTTAGCTTTAGGGATCCACAATCTTAGTCATAGGGATCGACCAATCCAATCAATCCACCAAGCCTCATCTTTTGATATCCACAATCCTAGTCCTAGGGATCTCCAAAACCCATCTTCCACCAGTCTAACTCTTTGAAATCCTATTGCATCAACTTTATAATCCCCTCATCCTTTTCACTTATCCTGGTTTCCTTTTTATAGCGCTCTGCTCCTTCATCCTCCATTTCCCCTGATGTCTTAAGCTTGCTTCCTCTTGTGCCTCTGACCTCCTTTTATCATTCTCCCGTAGTGAGAGTTTGCGCTAATTCAGCTCCTTCTTGTTGCCAATCTGAGTTTCCTTGCTCATCCCAGATTCTTGATTTTTTCAAGAAGTCGTCGAGCCTTGCTTTCTCTTCCTACCGTCTTCTTGAGGGGGCATCTTGCAATCCATTCTCTCCTCATCTGCTCTAGCCTTGGGCATCTTATTTTCTTATCTTTGATGCCATGCCACTTGCGACATCACATCAAAGAGGGGCAAAATGTAGACACCTAAATCCCTTAGAAAATAAAGTATTTTTATTTTCTAAAAAGTCCCTGATGACATCATCATTAATTAATTAATTAATTATTTTATTTATTTATTTATTTTTATCCATTAAATCCCCTTGTCTTAATTAAAAATATTTAATTAAGGAATCCCTCCAAAAAATGTTTAAATCTTATTTAAACATTATTTTCCTTATTTATTAATTATTTAATTAATAAATTGACCAAAAATTCCAAAATAAATATTTAATTTATTTTTTGCCCAAAACTTGGCCAATCTCCTTAAGACCACTAACCTCTTCCAAAATCTTCTAATCCTTCTTTAATTTCGATTAAAGGCTAATCCCATCATTTTCTACCCCTAAAGACTCTTCTAGAAGGACTTTATCCTCTTCCTAAGCCTATCTCTAAACCCCCTTTTTAGCTTAATCCACCCCATCCACCCATACTAACCAAGCTTAGCTACTAACTCACCCACCCTCATTGAATGTCATCCACTTGCACATCTCTAACATCTCTAATCTAATGCTAAACCCAAGCCTAATCCCCCCCTAACCTTGTCACATTCTCTAAGCAAGCTTAAGACTTTCCTAAGCCAAGCAAAGTCAACAATCTCAACTCCCTCCAAAATATCCCAACCACTCAGCCATAAAGACTCTTACAAGCCCATTCATTGCTCTTACAAGCCATTTATGAGGGTTTGTAAGGCCTTGAGCCTCCTTTGTTCACGCATCCTTGCCCTTTCCTCCATCCACTCACCCTGTGACATGTGTCACTCTCTGATTGGTTGTAAGGAAGCACAATCCATGTGCTCTCCTCTCATGCAATCTAAGCCCTCCATAAGCTTTTTCCTTTCCTTTCATCTTAGCCCTCCATCCCTCAAGCCTCTTGCCTATAAATTGGATCCCCTCCCAAGCCATATCATCACAATCCTTAAGCTAAAGTTATAATGCCCTTTTGAGAAGCCTAAATTCGTACTTTTCCATACACTCACACCCAAATACCAAGAATCCATTGAAGCTAGTTTGAGAACCTTGAGCACACATCCTAAATCCATATCCAAATTAGACTCATCCCCAAATCAACAGAACAAACTCATTGAGAGAGCCCCTTAATGGCTCACATTCTCATTTGAGTGGCTTCTCTTTGTCTATCTTAAATGTTATGTTGATTTAGTTAATGCTAATGCTTTTGTTTTCATTAAATTAGTGTTTCTAGCATACTAAAGTAGCATATACACCTAGAACAAACCCAATACATTTCATGCATTAGACATTCACAAACTTCAAAGCCAAATTTGTGATAATTGCATTCACACTTGTGATGTCCAACTTTCAAAATTCAACATAATATAAGAAAGAGTTTTATTTTTTGGTCAAAGGATGATCTAATCAAATTGATACATATATACCTACATCATCTCTATTGAAGATTAAGGTACTTGAAAATCATTTTTTTATTATTTTTTCAATTTGTTCTATGAAAATTGCACTTACAATCTTTTCAAACTGGTTTTATTTATTTGATGACGGATCTTATAGGAATAATGGCTAATATATGTAACATTATATTTGTTGGAAGTTGGACAAGGTGGGGGTGTAATAACTCTAGACTTATTTGTTGATTACTTCTTCATTAGCCTGAAGTCACTGTATTCTAAGTTCTCAATTCTTTTCCTTTTTCTAAAAATGAAATATTTTATTTAAGATTCCTTATAAGTTTAAGATAGAGCAACATATTCTAGAAGTCAACTTCCCCCTATTTCACTTGCCTTTTAGAACTAGTCTTCAAGTCCTTGTATCATTTTTGTTTGGGTAGTATGTAGTAGTGAGTAGATATTTGACGTGTATATGAACAAGAGTAGAATAATAGTAAATAAGTTTTTTTTTGTACAATTTATGTCTTTGTGTTAACAAATCAAATAGGGGATGACACAACTAGATTAGGGAAAAGGTGTTTTGTGATGGATTTTGAATTGGATATGGAAGTTATAGCCATAGGAGGACTTGTGAATTTGTTTTAGGTCTACAAATGCATGACCCCGAAAAGTACTATTGTTTGAGTATCTTCAAATTAAAACATCTAAAATTGGAATAGTTAATCTATGGAACAACTAAAACTAAATCTCCATTTTCTCCTTGAAGTGAGAAGGACCATTAGATCAATAAAAACTAAGGTGTCTTCTGGTATCAATTTTGACAAGGAAGAAATCATAGAAGTTTGAACAAAATCAATATCAAAATGTGGTCTATGATATTGTGCTAAAACGTTAAAAGAATCTTTCCATCATAAGATTTAAACAAAAAGAGAGATATCTAGCTTTCCTTAAGAGATTCAGTGACAAGGATTTCCTTAAGAGCTCTAATCTTTACTCCTATTGCTTGGATTTTTGAGGAGTAGGTTAATGCAAGGTAGATTTGTAGATATACATATTAATTAGACCAACTTTTTCTTTCAAAACCATGTGTGCAGATATAAACATTAAGTAAAACACGTCCAATATTTTTGTAGATATACACATTAATTACACCAAAATTTTCTCTCAAAATCATATGTGCAAATATAAACATTAAGTACAGCATGTCCAATAATTATGTAGATATATTTTTTTTGTAAAGAAAGACCACGCTATATATTTTCAGACAATACATGCATGTCCCAATGATCACATTCTATATCATAAACAACATAAATTTGCAATAGAATGCCCTAATTTTTCATATTAGTAGGTATTAGTTAGATCAAATAACAAAAAAGGTACCTCACAATGTTCCTCGGTACATTCCCATTATTCCATGTCTTCAACTATTATTCAGGTGCACTAGCTTGGCACAATTTATGGATTATCATGAATGCAATAGAAGTCAAGATAACATTATGCGAATAATTGTGGATGGTTTTGTATTTAAAGAGATAGGAGAAATATGGCCACACTTTAAATAAGAACCTCATAATCTCAAGCTTTCATTGGTAGCAAACGATGTCAATCCATTTGGAAATATGAGATCTATTTGTTGGGATTAAAGATAGTGTCACTAAGAGGGGGGGGTAAATCAGTTACACAAAAAAATTAATCCACAAATCCCTTAGATGTCTTAATGATCTAGTTACTGCTTATACTCGGTAAACAAATGCTGAAACTGCTGTAGTAGCAGAGCGGGAAATAGAATAAGAAAGGTTTATGTTTTGTGTATTTTAAATTTAATGTTTTCAATAAATGTCCTACATGTGGTGGCATACCTAGAGTAGCAGTTCGATGAGCTCTCTAGATATAGCCACCTAGGACCGGGTGTAGATTCTTTAAATTAGAATAGTTTTAATGATTGTCAGATTCCAATAATAGGTAGTAGGCAGTTTCAGATTCTTATCCTTTTCTTGGATAGAAGACGGAAAAAAAAACATGTGGCCTACTGCATGATTGTCAGATTCCAATAATAGGTAGTAGGCGGTTTTCAAATTCTTATCCTATGGCTATAACTTCCATATCCAATTCAAAATCCATCATAAAACACCTTTTCTAGGAAAGATGGACGCTGAATTAGTGTTGGAATGGATTGAAGCCTTAGAGAATCATTTTGAATGTGAGAAAGTTTCAGAGTCGCAACAAGTTAAGTTGGCTAAGTCCAGAATGAAGGGAGCAACCCTTACATGGTGGAATTTTGTGCAAGAAGAAAGGGTAAAGGAGGATAAAAGAAAAATTTGTTCGTGGAAGAAGATGGTGTCAATGATAAGAGAGACGTATCTCCCTGAAGACTATGAGGTACAGTTGCATCAGAAAAGGTAGAATCTTAGACAAAGGGATATGGATGTCTGTACTTATACAGAAGAATTTCAGAAGTTAAGTCTAAGGTCAAAATTTGTAGAACCTGAGAGTATCAAGGTAGCAAGATACCTAAATGGTTTGAGGATGAACATACAAGAAGAGTTGCAGTTGCTAAGTCCTAACACGGTAGCTAAATGCTATCAGCTGGCTTTGAAGGTGGAAGAGAAAATCAAAAGGAGACAAGAAAATAATAACAGAGGCAAAGGAAGACAACCATTCAGAAGAAGAGGTACATTTCCAGGAAGGAGTTCAAATTTTCAGCCACAACCAAAGATGCATAATGAAGTTAATAAGTTTGATAATTTCAGAGGAAGTTTCAGAGGTAGAAGGCCAAATTTTAGGGGAAGATCACCAGGAAGGATGAATGGACCAATAAGATGTTACAATTGTAATCAAGAAGGTCATATGGCACACAAATGTCCAGCAAAAGAAAGCTCTAGTACTCATGGTGAAAGAAGAATACATCTGGCACAAGAAGCGGATTTACAAGAAGATTCAAATAATCATGGTTATCCAAAAAAAGGGGAAGCACTTATGATGAGAAGAACACTGTTGAGAAGGCCTGTCAGAGAAGAACCACCACAAAGGAAGTCCATTTTTAGAACTACCTGTAAATCTGGAGGAAAAATTTGTAAGGTACTAGTGGACTCTGGTTCTACAGAAAATTTTGTGTCTCTTGAAATGGTGGAAAAGTTGAAGCTACCAAGAATACAACACCCGTATCCTTACAAAATATCTTGGTTGAATAAAGGGCAGCAAACTATAGTGGAAGAGCAAGCTTGGGTGGAATTTCAGATTGGAGCCTATAAGGACAGATTATTGTTTGATATTGTTAACATGGATGCATGCCATTTACTTTTCGGTAGACCCTAGAAATATGATCTCAAGGCACATCATGATGGAGTGAATAATACATATACCATTACAAAGAATGGAAAGGTCATTGAACTGATACCTTTAGTTGAGCCAAGTCAAGAAGAAGCAAAAGCCGCAGAAGCCAAAGTTATGGTGATGGGTAAGAAAGAATTCTTGAAAGAAGTGAAAGGAAAGAAGAGCCCACTCTTTGCACTGATTCCTGTACTCAAGGACAAATTGCAAAATGATGCTGAAAATCAGACTGAGGAAGAAAATTCAGAGTTGGAGTCTTCAAACTTAAAGGTGGAAGTGATAGAAAAGAACAAGGAAAAGGTACTTGACGAAGTGGAACCAATTTTGGACAAGTACAAAGAAATTATAGCTGATGGAATACCAAAAAGTCTCCCACCAGTGTGAGAAATCAGTCATTGTATTGATCTCATACCAGGAGCAACATTACCCAACAAGGCAGCATATAAACTAACACCACAACAAAATGAAGAAATGGCAAGACAAATTGGAGAATTGCTCGAGACTGGTTTGATTGGTAAAAGTCTAAGCCCATGCGCAGTACCTGTAGTCCTAGCACCAAAGAAAGAAGGAACATGGAGATTATGCACAGATTCAAGAGCACTGAACAAGATCACTATAAGGTACAGATTTCCAATGCCTAGAATAGAAGATTTACTGGATTGTTTAGGGAAAGCAAGATATTTTTCAAAGATTGATTTGAAAAGCGGGTATCATCAGATAAGAATTAGGCCAGGAGATGAATGGAAAACAGCATTTAAGACAAATGAGGGATTGTATGAATGGAAGGTAATGCCATTTGGATTGTCTAACACTCCTAGTACGTTTATGAGGCTTATGAATGAAGTTTTGAAGGATTTTACAGGGAAGTTTGTGATCGTATATCTAGATGACATTTTGGTTTTCAGCGAAATAAAAGAGGAGCATCTGAAACACATAGATTTGGTGTTGAGAAGGTTACAAGAGGAAAAGTTAATGATCAATATGGAGAAATGTAGTTTTATGCGAGAGGAACTGACATACCTTGGCTTTGTGATCTCAAAGGGAACACTCAAGATGGATCAAGATAAGGTAAGTGCAATTCTTTCTTAACCAACTCCCAGAACTATTGCAGCAGTTAGAAGTTTTCATGGTTTAGCCACTTTCTACAAAAATTTTATCAAAAATTTCAGCTTGATTTGTGCACCTATTTTGAACACCATAAAAGGAGGCCAAAAGTGTAAATTTGTTTAGATAGAAGAAGCCAATAAAGCCTTTGAACTTCTTAAGCAAAAAGTGGCCCGACAACCAGTCCTGGCATTTCCTGATTTCAATAAAGTCTTTCAGATAGAATGTGATGCAAGAAACATAGCCATAGGAGGTGTTCTTAGTCAAGAGGACAGACCAGTAGCCTTTTTCAGTGAGAAGCTCAATGAAGCCAAACAGAGATATTCATCATACGATTTGGAAATGTATGCACTTGTTCAATCCTTGAAGAAATGGAGGCACCATTTGCTACCCAAGGAATTCAATGTATACACAGATAACCAGGCACTTAGTTTCATAAACAGTCAAGAGAAATTGAATCATAGGCACATGAAATGGGTGGAGGCATTACAAGCATTCACATTTTCTATCAAGCATAAGAAGGGAGTAACAAATAAGGTTGCTGATGCATTAAGTAGGAGAACTTTGACTACGTCACAAATTCAGTTGGAAACTACAGTTATTTCAAATCTGAAAGGTATGTATGTTGATGATGCTGATTTCAAAGACATTTATCAGGCATGTATTAATCTGGATGAAAGGTACAATAGGGAATATTCTGATTTTCTGGTTCAAGAAGGATTATTGTTCAAGGGAGGACAACTTTGCATCCCAAACTGTTCAATGAGAGATAATATCATACAAGAGAAACATAGTGGGGCATTATCTGGTCATTTTGGACTGGATAAGACTTTAGAGTTGGTTCGTAGACACTATTTTTGGCCAAAGTTACAAAAGGATGTGCGGAAGTTTGTGGAAGAATGCACCATTTTTCAGAAAGGTAAAGGTAAAAGTACCAATGCAGGATTGTATTAGCCCTTACCTATTCCTTCACGACCATGGGAAAGTATTAGTATGGATTTTGTTATGGGATTACCAAGAACTCAGAAGGGGTATGATAGCATTTTTGTTGTTGTGGATAGGTTCAGTAAAATGTCACATTTCTTACCATGTAAATCCACCAAAGATGCATCATACATTGCAGATTTATTTTTCAAGGAGATAGTGCGAATTCATGGACTACCACTAAATATTGTTTCAGACAAAGATGGCAGATTTGTGGGTCATTTTTGGAGGACTCTTTGGAAGAAACTGGGCACAAAATTATCATTTTCATCTGGATATCATCCACAGACCAATGGCCAAACAAAAGTTGTCAATAGATCTTTGGGAAATCTATTGAGATGCCTTACAAAACAACATGGAGAAAAGTGGGATTCCATACTTGCTCAAGCTGAATTCTCATGCAATGATACAGTGAATAGAAGCACAGGGAAATCTCCATTTCAGATTGTGTATGGTACACATCCAAGAGGAATTCTCAAGCTGAGGGAACTTCCAAATACTTTTCCAAGTAGTTCACATGCTGAAGAATTTGCTGAAGCTATTAAAGAGGTCCAAGATCAAGTCAAGTTGCAGCTACAGAATTCAAATCAAAAGTACAAAGAAGTTTCTGATCAGAAAAGAAGAGAAGTACAATTCGAAGTTGGTGATTTAGTATGGGCGTATCTGAAGAAAGAGAGGTTACCTCAAAGGAAGAATACAAAGTTACTACCTAAGAAGGTTGGTCCTTGTCAAATTCTGGAAAAATATGGACATAATGCTTACAAAATTCAGTTACCCACAGACATTGGTATTTCACCCATATTCAATGTTTGTGATCTCACACAATACAGAGGTTCTGAAACACAAGTCGTACATGAAGATTCGGTAACAAAAGATCTACAACAACTACCTAAACCAACACCACCTCAGTTGGAGAAAATCCTATATACAAAAATAAAGAAAACTTGCAGATGACAATACACTCAGTATCTATTCAAATGGAAGAACAAACCAGTGACAGAGGCTATTTGGATGGATGAGCAACAAATTAGCAAACATGGTTCATCAATTCACGATCTCATCTCAAGCAGACTTGAGATTCTTTCTACAGGGGAGTATGGTGCAGTAGCAGAGCGAGAAATAGAATAAGAAAGGTTTATGTTTTGTGTATTTTAAATTTAATGTTTTCAATAAGCGTCCTACATGTGGTGGCATACCTAGAGTAGCAGTTCGATGAGCTCTCCAGATATAGCCACCTAGGACCGGGTGTAGATTCTTTAAATTAGAATAGTTTTAATGATTGTCAAATTCCAATAATAGGTAGTAGGCAGTTTCGGATTCTTATCCTTTTCTTGGATAGAAGACGGAAAAAAAAACATGTGGCCTACTGCATGATTGTCAGATTCCAATAATAGGTAGTAGGCGGTTTTGAGATTCTTATCCTTTTCATGGGGTAGAAGACGAAAAAATGTTTCTCATCCTTTTATTAGAAAAGGAGAGTCAGTTTTAAATAAGCCAGTTGGCTATGTAAGAAAACATTCGAATTTGAGTAAGATAGAAAGTTGCAGTTTTATTGTGTTTTTTCAGTTTTGGAAGATTCAACTTTGGAGAGAAAAGAATGCATTTTGATTTTATTGTGCAAGTTTCAGTGGTTTGAGGGTTGGTACGGATTTTCATTGGAAACAAATTTCAGTTTTCTTGTGGTGTTCTTCTATGTTTTGCAGCAGAGAATATGAAGATTCAAATTTTTATATATATCCTGGTGTCAACATGGCGTTTCTTGAAGAACCATTTTTTATGAATGTCTAGTGTTAAATCCTGTATCTATCAATTCATGCAATCAAATTATTAGAAAGGATATAGATAATTGACTATTGAGTTTGGCGGCAGTTTGATCTTGGGTGATGTACGTGCCCCTTGAAGTAACTCAGTTGAGTGATTATTCCTCCTAAGCTTTCCAAGGTGTGGCTCTGCATCAGAAACTTGGTAAATTAAACTATTACTTTCTTTTCAAGAATTCATGCATGTAACTAAAAATAAAGTGAACACAAGAGATGCCAGATTTAACGTGGAAACCCAATATGGAAAAAACCACCAAGTAACTAGTCACCAATTTTTCACTCTTCTGAAGTGAGCCCTGTTAGGAGCCAACCCTATTAAAGGTTACAATACACACTATTAGGTGTGACCCTGTTAGAGGATTTAATCACCCTGTTAGGAGTGGTCTTGCTAGAGGTCTTTAGAACAATTCAACTGAACTGTCACCTTGTTAGAGGATTTACAAAATGGTTGTTAAACCAACTCTGCTAAGAGATTTGAAATCACTGGTACAATGGTTAGAAAGCAACAATGCATTGACCTGAACAAGATGCAACTGAATTTGCTGGTTCCAAGTCTCTATTCAGCATCATTAGATCCTCCTTGATCAAATATGACTCTGCTACTCCTCAATGATCTCTTATCATCCTTCAAATTTGCTTCCACAATAATCAGTCTTCATATCACATTAACTTTTCATACCTCTCACATTATACTACTTTGAATTCACAACTTGACCTCTTACTTATACTATTTAGATTGTCAATTTGGCTCATTTACATGTTACATTTATCAATAATCCATTTATCAGTCGGCTACAAATATTACTCTTAAACAAATAAACATTATTTCATAAGACAATGAAATCCTCTACTAGTTGACCCTGCTCAGTAAATATTGCTTCCAAGAATTTCCAGAGTTAACCTTCTTGACTCGGTGAACATTACAATATCCTTAAAATCCTTTAGCTGTCGAGTTCGCTCAGTAAGCACTAAATCTTCCAAATTACCTTTGATGACCAAGTGAACTCGGTAAGAACTATTTTTTCAAATTACCTTTGATGATCGAGTGAACTTGGTAAGAACTGTTTCTGTCATATTTTCTTCAATTAGCGAGTGAGCTTGATAAGAACCAAAATTTTTTATTACCTTGAAAGCTCGGTAAACACTGTCCTTTGCCTTGCTGACCTTCTAAGTTCGGTAGACACTATCTTTTTCCTTGCTGACCTTCTGAGTTTGGTAGACACTATCCTTTGCCTTGCTGACCTTTTGAGCTCAGTAGACACTATCTGATGATTGATGTGTCATTTGTGTGACATCAAAGACAACACACAATTAAACAATTTTATCCAACACTATTTACTCAATGTGGCATGTTTTTGTTATTAACAATAATGTTCCTTCTTTGATATCGATAAAGAGGGAGCACATAATGTTGTCAATGATTGTACTAGGTATTTTTTTATTTAATATTTATCTAAATTAATTTATAAATAGTGCATGAAAATGGTCATAATAATTATGTAATATTTCAGTTCATTCATTTAGTAGGTAAGTACCAAGTTAAAGATACGAACATGTATATTGAGCCCCTTATTGATAAGTTGTTGAAGTTATAGAATGGGGTCACTGTTTATGACATCTCTAGATGAACATGAAAAAGACAATTATAATTATGTGCAATGCTTGTATAGATAATATATATTGCCCTTGGGCTAAGTCATTTTTGTGGTATGTTATATTATTAAGGTCACATTTTTTTGTCTGTTACAGTGCTTACACATTATTGTTGTATTCTTAAATTGTGCATCATAATTGTACATGATCTTTTAGGTCTTCAAACAAAGGAAAAATTTGTATGTCTAGTTTGTGGTCCAAAGATGAAATCCCACCATTAAAGAAGTTTAGGAAAATAGGTATTCAATGAATTTAAGCACTTTATCCACAATAATCATAAGTATTGAATTACTAAAAAACATCTTTTTAATGGGAAAGAAGAGACAACATCCATGCCAACAAGAATGACACCTCATCTATGAAGTTGGAATATGATCGACTAAATCATAGAGGTAATGTCCAATTTGTGGTCTAAAGTTTGAAATTTATATTTTGATATTTTATTTAGTAATGATGCAACTGATGCTCGTGAAGGTTGTCAAAGCATCAATGACCAACTTTCTAGAGGAATAAAAAGTTATCCTACTCAAATTAGTAGGTTACCGTACTACAAGGATCTCCCAATCGTGCATTTGTTTGATGTTATGCATATTGGAAAGAATGTAACAGAGACATTATGAAAAATAATGGATGAAAGTTATTTTACAAGCTAGAGTTGTCATTGCACCAAAAGATTGACCTATCAATGTTCGATACAACCACTAGACTTATAGAACATAGGAGGTGGTTAAGCCATGTCATGAATATTGAAGGGGAACATTGGTGGTTAGTCCAACAATTGCCCCCTGAGTGTTAATAGAGGAGATTTGAACCTGTGAGCAAGCTCTGATACCACTTGTTACAAGCTAGAGTTGTCATTGCACCAAAAGATCAACCTATCAATGCCTGATACAACCACTAGACTTATAGAACACAGGAGGTGGTTAAACCATGTCATGAATCATGAAGAGGAATGTTGGTGGTTAGTCCAACAAGATGTTATAGAGAAAAAATTGCCAAAATTTTGTACTGGCATTCATGAATCCAATCATGCATTGAAAGATTTTATTGAATCAAATAGCAATGGAAACTGCATAAATATAGGGGCCCTTCGTTGGTTATTAATGGACCAACAAAGTGATATATTAAAAGAAGTCATAAAATAAATAAAAAATTCCTGTAGGATTTTCTGCAAATATAAGAACTCTTGCATCAAAGAATGGTGATTTTGGGCTAGGGTTGAAAATACATGATTGGCATACCTTCATCAAGGTAAGTCATGTTCTCTATTTGCAATATATTTTTAAAATTACATTTACTACCTATTGTATTATTTCATAATATATTGAAATGGTCATTTTTTAATGATTATAATATGTCCTACATATATCCCTCCCACACTAGTTTGACAATAGTATTAAACAAGTTATATATGATCTTGAAAAATACATGAGGTTAGAAGTGATATTTCTTAGATTTGTTGCACATATATTATATTTATGACTTGCTAAATACTTTTTATGTACTCTTTTGTATAATTTTATCTGAAATTTCATTTATATGTTCTTGCATGTTGAATCTCTTTTAGGTGGTTATCATCTAAAGAAATTGATAAAAAAGATATAAAATATTGGAAGAGAAAAATTCCACAACTTATGTGTGAAATTTAAAATTGTAAACCTTCAATTTTTTTCAATTCTTAAGAACACTACCTCATAAATCAAGTTAAGGAGATTGAATTGTGTGAACCTGTACAAACTAGGTCAATGTGGATGGTTGAGAGGCACTTGAAATTCATGAAGCTCCTAGTTTGACAAAGAGCACATTTTGAGGGTTCAATGGTAGAGGGATATATGGTATACCAAACCATGGTGTACATTAGTAAATATCTTCTAAAGTTTGTAACAAATATCCATGTAGATCACATTTGAGATCCCAACTCTATTAAGAAATTTGAAGGGGAGTACTTGACGGGGAAAGGTGGATTGAGGAGAGTGAGAGGTAATTATAAGATGTTTATTATAGTTAATTAATTCTTATCCATCATCAATATAATTTTTTTCTAACTGATCTAGTTGTTTTCTTTATAGTTGGTCATGAGAATGATGCACTATATTTGTATATTGCAAACAATCTTGATTGGATGATAGTGTGAATTCAACAGTCTCAAGAAAATGGTCACTTATTAACATGGAACTATGTTGCATCATTGGTTAAAGAAGCTTATCATAATGGAGATCCCAATGTTACGCCAATGGTATTTGATCTAGCATGTGGCTTAAGAGATAGAAAGGTACACAAAAGATTACTAATCATAACCCATAAGTTTAATATCAACTCATAGATTGATGCAAATAATCTTGACATGTTTGAATAATTAAAGATCAAACACCACAAAGCTATGTACTACCATGACCACAAATCTCTCATAAAAAAGTCAGATAAAACAAAGAAAACTTGTCATTCTAGGATAAGTGCAGTCTTTGAGATCACCAATATTTTGTCTAGAAATGACATACATCCTCAACAATCTAAAAATTGATACTATGAAATTTTGGATGATATATTTGAGTGCAAGTTTAATTTATTCAAATTAGTTCTATTTATCATCAAATGGTGTAGGATACACTTGAATCAAAATGATCTTGATAGGACTGTTATTAAACATGATAGTGGATGTACAATGATTAAGACAAGGTCATTTGAGCTAGTTGGAGATGAGAGCTATGTTCTTCCAAACCAATGTGAGCAAGTTTTTTACTTTGGCATTCTACACAAATCAAGTTGGTCATTTTTTGTTAGATGTGATCCAAGAGGAAGGCTAGTAAAGTATAATGTGATGGAAGAAGAAGATACTAAAGAATCAAAAGATAAAGTATATGATGATCACAAATGATTGTAACACAATGATGATGAAGAAGAAGAAGATGATGATTCTAGTAATGTTGATGATGATGGTGATGATCATGATCATGCTAATGAAGATGGTGATGATCAAGGTGATGATGGTCATGATAATGGTAATGAAGATGATGACAATGGCAATGAAGATGGTGGTGGTGATGACAATGATCAAAGTGACAAGTATGATGATGGTGATGATGACAATGACAACTCTTCTTATAAATACATTGTATTACTATTTGTAGTAATTTAATATTGGGGAATTAAATATTGTAACAGCTTCATACCCAATATTAAATAAGGGGTCAGTGGTTTTGTATTCACATGGTTTTGTGGTACATGGTTTTACCTTACCACCAGTTGTATTTGTGTGAGCTTGTGTCTATAAAAGCAAACACAATGTAGCGGTTTCTTTAAGGTGGGAAGGAGGTGAACAGGCTGAGCAGGTTGGTTGATTGAGTCTTTCTGAAAAGTGCATTTGTGAAGCATGGCATGGGATGTGTGGATTCATGCTTGGACACATGAAAGTGCATTGGAGGGTTTGATGTTTCAGAGGTATTCATTGTAACTCTTGGTTGATTAATATGATGGAGTATGGATGCTTTTGGAGGCTGGGTTTTTCCCTCAATGAGGGTTTCCCAGGGTAAATCTTGTGTTATCTTGTGACTTGCCTATTTGATCTTTGCATTTGGAAAAATTGTATGCATGTTAATCTCTTGTGGGTTATGTGGGAAATGATTCTGGGTTTGAATGCAATATTTATAACTATTCTTATAACTGGAGAACCCAAACAAAATTGAAAATAAAGAATATTAATCTATTAAAAAACCAATATTTAATATGCCTTGAATTAGAAAATATGTCATGGCACACCATAGAGAAGATATTGAAGACCAAGTGAATCATCTTGGTCATAAGAATTAATAATTTTCTAAAGAAAGACTAATATTATAAGATAGACAAGACAATAATTAACTAAGGATAATAAAGAACACTGATGATACAAAGGACAACAATTAAAGTGTGGCAATATATTATAAACGATGATTCTAATTGTAGCCATGATTGGTATAAAGGCAAAGAAACAACATTTAAATTATACTAAACATCAATTAATGAATAATATTAAGGCACCTGAAGCAGTAATTAGTAAATAAATAAGAATTTTTTTTAAAACCCTAGAAAACAACAAACTTCATGATGCTCTGCACAAGAAGTCACTGAATCACTTCACCCTTGATGGTAAAACCTCTTTCCTTAACCTGCAAGTTGGATGCACTAACATTTTTGCACAAAATTAGACATTCTATGGGTTTATGACTGCAACTTTGTTTGCTCAATTAACCACTTTTGAAGAGGTCATCTAAAGGAAGACTTTTGAAGCTTTTACTTGATTTGGGCCATTTTCTCAACCCACAAGTAAGCCATTTGTAAGTGAACTTTACCTATTTATCATTACACTATGTTTAGGAGCTTACTTGTGAATGTAATTTGCAAAAATGATAAAATATTGCATTTCTTGTACCTAGCATAACTATAGTTGTTTCTCTTTTAAACACCTTACACATACTGGGAAACCAAACCTTCGAGCCCAAAATGATTTTTCCTTTTTTGTGGCAAAATGCGGCCTATATAAATCTTTGTGTATTCTTTCACATAAAATGAAGGTTGAGGCTCATCTTTGTTGTAAGTTGGAATTTTCTTACACTTCCACTCTATTGAAGAGACTTCTCAGAAAATCTAACATATGTCTTGCTAAACATGCAATTTTCCTTCATTATCTTGCCATTCTTTCATGTTCCTTGCAAATATTGGGTTGCAAATTGTGTCTTTTTTACACCTGTTGGAGCTATGAATATCATCTTGTCTTTCAATAGTCATGGGTTTGAAGATGTGAAATATTCTCCTTTTGCCAATTTTCTGCTTTGCATATGCGAATGCGAACTTGGAAAAGTTGATGATTTGTCCTCTCTATATCTATTTTCTCCCCTTTTGCTATTTGCAATCTCCATATTTTTGAAGGACCCATCCCCAACATGTATTGTTGTTACTTCTTTGTTACCAAAGCATTAAAGTTGTCTATTATCTTACCTATGTATCATATTCCCTTATATGAACCACTTCTCTTTTAAAAACCCTACCAGTTCCTTGGGAGCCACAGGCTTAACATGTTTTCTCCCTTTATATTTTACCAACTTTTGAGAGTTTTACTAGACTTTTGAGGGTTTTACTACACATAAGTTTAACCTCCAAATTTAAAATAGTGGAGTTCTCCTATAGCATATCATTGTAGCTTCATTCAAAGGGGGAGTTATTGGTGAGCCCCATTATCCAAAAGTACCTCCATTACTCAAATTCCAACTTTGGAATCCTATTTCATATGATATAGGCTGAATACAACATTGTATGCTCCAATACATTGTGATAATTAAAACCTCATGGATGTTGTAGCTATCAATCTATACACAGTCATATTGTTTTCTTAAACCTACTTAGTATTTGCACATATGACTATATTTCTTTCATGGATTTTTTTTTCCTTTTTTGTGCTACTAGTATCACTGCATATGTCCTTCTAGTGTTAATAAATCTCTATACTTGATTCTAAGAAATGACATACTTGCATTGGCTCTCTATTTGATGGCATGGTCACATTATTATGTCATTTTGAAAAAAAAATTAAAACTTCCCTTTATTGCATATCATGATATGCTTTTTCTTGTTATTGTTGGAAACTCTCTATTTTCATGTTGTCATAATGCTTGATCATGTTGAATCCTTTTCACTCAGAACTCTGCATATTTTTGAACAAAAACCTACATTATTCAGTTCCTATAGCATATGTCCATGTCATGATTTTAACACAGGTAGGACCCTTCATTTCAAAACTAAAAATTATTCATTTCTTCATGTTGAATTTTCTCAAGTTTTCTACTTATATCTATGCCTGGATTTCATACAAGACTTAGGAAAATTATATTGCAAATGGCACTAATTTACTTAGATATTCATGAAATTTTTCTCAACATTTTAATAAATGTAGCACATGTGAAGTTCTTGAAAGAAAAATTTGTAATCCTTGTCCATTTATAGAATAGATTGCTTCTTTCACATGTTGATTTTTCACATTATTCATGAAATACTTGATTGTTGCATTATTTAGTTATTTCTTTTCAAAAGTACAACTTTCTTGCTCTCTTGCTATCATGTCAAGTTAGACAAAATTTGCCCAAATACTAAATTCCTATGCTATGAGAAAACCCTACATGTATGAATTATGAAATGTGTTGTACCTCTCTATGGAAAATACCCTATCTTTCTTTATAGTAACTACCCCATATTCTGAGAAGCATGCTTTGTAGTAGTCTCACTATTGATAATTGTTTTTGCACTACTCCACCAAACCCAAGCTTCCACAACATATTACATGTACCTTAAGCTCATGTCTTTCTTAATGTTAGATCCACATAACATCTGTCATGTTATGAATGCAATGAAAATTCTTTCTTGTTTGAAAAGGAATTGTGTAATATGCTTTATTACTTTTACCAAGCTCATAATGGATGTTATTTTCTCTGTTTGGATTAGTAGTTGTCTTAATGACAAAATTTTGCATGTTTAATATGGTAGATGCTCATCTGAGTTTAGCATCAAATAGGAATTTTCTACTTCCATCCCTAATTCTATGTTCATCTTGGTCTATATTTTACTCTACCGACTTGAATTTCACCTCTGCTTGATCTTGCTCCTATTTGTTGATTGAGATATATGTTGTTCTTCAAGAAAGTAGGAAATGATTAATAAAATACTAAAATTTCATGCTTCATGAAAGTAGCAAATGAGTAAATACAATTTTCATATGTCGTGTTGTTAGATTGTGGTGACTAATTAGGAAAGTATTGTACATACTTCATAAATTCTTTGGGGTTTGGGGCATCACCCAAAAAACAAATTGGGCCATATTTTATCATGATTTTAGGCCGACATGTAATTATTAATTATAACCCTAAAGTAGTTAAAATACTTGTATAAAAGGGCTTAGGGTTAGGGATTGTTTCATAGTAGTGATGTGAAGTTGGTTCTTGCAGTAGTATTGAGCTATAAGGGATTACGGATTGTAATCAAGTTGTAATCACTAGATCATAAAAAATATTGGACTTGTTGTTTGGTGGATGTAGCCTAGAGATTGGGTGAACCACATTAAATCTTGGTGCCTTGTGTTCTTTTCTGTGTGATCTATTATTTTCTGTTATTGGTTATATTTGCATGTAATTGTTATTTATGTCTGTGGTTTAATCCTAATGTGTGCCTCATGAAAGTGGGATTCTTTTTTAATAGAATTTACATTAAACATGCATGGATTTTAAAAAGACTTCATAGATACAAAGTCGGTAATCCCATGGTGGTTAGCTTTTTTCTATATTTCATTTGATATTGACTGCTTTAATGATTATCTTCTAAATTGATGAAAATGTCCCTATCTATATGAATATGAGCAAAGTAGTAATACTAGGAGTAGAGTAGAAGGGCAGTTGGACTAGTAAAAGTAGTACTAGTCTACTCCTATATAGTTATAAATGATTGAGACTATCTACGTTGAATTAATTGAGACTATCTACCTTGAATAAATTGAGTCTACCTTGATATAACTACTAGCTATAAATGATTGAGACTATCTACCTTGAATTAATTGACCTTTTTTTCGGATCCATATAAAATTTTACTTCCCATTTTATGTACCAATTTTGTGCACATAACTAGCTAGTAGTAGCCTAATAGAGATCTTATGATGTTTTTGTTGATTTAATATTTACATATAGTCAACGATATAGGTATGATTTGTGGCCAAATTTTTTATCTTCAAAGACTCATGACAATTTCCATCTAGAAGGATTTTGTAAATTAAATATCTCATGTGGGTGTATTTACCACTACTTAAATCAGCATTTCACCCCTTTCTTCATAATGTCATTTCACATCTAGGGAGTCATTTGGTGCAGCACTAACTCTAACAAATGGCTAGCTTAAAAGTTCAACCCATAGTCTATATTGAAATGGATTTAACCCAACTTCTTCTTAACTCCATCAAGATTTTAAGCCCTAGTTTTGGGTCCATTCAATGGATAATATATGTCAACAATTCCAATGCTTGTTTATATTTTTAGAAGGAAGGTTGTCTTTGTTGGTTCCCAAAATCGCAGATTAGAAATCCAAGAGCTTGCCACTTCTCCTGTAGGACTTCTTAATTAGTTCTGGCCAACAAGCGAAAATCGCTTAGATTCCCCTGCACTTCGAGCTCCGCTACACCCAGGTGGGTTCACCTTCACCTTGAACACTAACTGCTTAGTTCAAGGTTTTTCTTATAGCGAATTTAAACTTTCCGAGTTCCTCGGCTAGCAAGGTCCTTGAACTCGATCAGAATGAAACTGAAGCTAGATGTTGAATACTTGATAATTGAATGTTTTGTATAAATTTGGTTAATAATGAATTTGATGCTTGCAAGAGGAATATATAGATTTTCTGACTTCAATAAAAAGACCAGTGCCTTCGCTTATCTGGGCGATAGAGTCAACTTTAGAGAATTTTTACATACTTCATAATGTTCAATGCATTTGTACTGCCAACAATTTTGATAATCTAGATGCGACAGACCAATTATGATGCAATCTCAAATTAGTCTCGATTGAATTTTAACTCTACTAAGACAAACTGGACACAGCTGTGGAAACAATTAAATAATTCACAACACCTGTGATGATCAAATTTAAAATGCTTAATTGACAATGTCCACTTATCTGATAACAAAATCATATACAGAATTTTAAAATATAATTATGAAGGACAATTCGCCTGTAGTTTTAAATCTCCATGCCATTAATGATAAACAAAGAACATTTTTATTTTATTATTAAAATAAAATAATTTTATAATAATAAAATAATGAAATTTTATTATAAAATCATATTGAACCCTTTTTCCTCCTTACAATAAAATATAAATATGAAATGCCTCTTCTCAATCTGAATGTTCGGATATATTAGAACGATGATTATCTTCCCTTGTATATATATCTTTCTCTTCTAAAGATGCGACCTTTCAAATAGAAAAGTTACTCTATTTCAATACTTAAGATCGCATCCTTTATTTATTAATACTTTGCTTTAGATTATTTTAATTGTACCCTTTTTAATATAATCACCTATTATGATGGGGACACAACCCAAGAACATAATGGAACCAACATAAAAGGGAAATTATATTAACTAAGAAAATAAGCTAGTACAAACAGCACAGAGAAAATAAACTTCAGAATATGCCCTAAGGGCTTACAATAGCATAAACTTAGAGATAATTTCTCCTTTCAGTACCTCCTCGCAAACTCCACTCCGAACTGCTTTTTACAATGCAAAAAATCTCCTTAAATAGACCCCGGAGGGTTAAGGACTAGGAGTACATTCTAGAAAGTGCTAGTAGGCATCCACCGACCAAATAGAAGGTTCTGAAAGCTGCGTTAGAAGTTGGTGCAAATCTAGAAGAATCCAGAAACGGTAACCAAACTTTCGGGAGGCATAACTTTTGAACCGTAGCTCCGATTGACGAACCGTTTACATTTTTGGAAAGCTCTCGAAGTGCTCTATAGCCCTATGGACCAGCTTTGTTTGTCCCTCATTTTTTGGCCCTTTTGAGGTCATTTAATGCCCCTAACCTGACTTCGAAGCATTCTTAGGAGGTCTCCAAAACCCAAAAAATTGCAATAACTTTCAAACCGTGGGGCCTTTTGACCTGATTCTTTTTCTAGAATGCTCTAAATCACAATTACATTCATCTGGCCAATTCATACCTTCTAGGTCACCAAAATGATGGCCAAATTGCATGCTCCTATTTTTTTCAAGATTTTCAAACACACTGATAGTGGAACTGTGAGAGTTGGAACCTTTATTTGACCCAAATGGGTATCCAAAAATGAAAAGACATGAAACAAAAACTAAGTCTAAGTACATTTTTTTTTGGGTGACACAAGATTGCCCTTATACCTCTAGATGCTCCTGCATCATATTAGCTTTATGATTATCGATTTTTTCTTCTTTGCTTTTAATTAACTTATATCTTGCAAAATAAGAATTATTATTAATTCTTTTATCGGCAATCACTTTATAATTCTTTAGCTCCTATGATGAAAATTCTCGTCGCACAAGCTTGCCTTCGAATCACTCTACTATTTATGGATTTCTTTGACTTTCTGTGATTTTCATCTTGCTTATGATCTGCAGTCTTTATTGAGGATAAAGACTCTTGACGGTGTATGATTTGGAAGTCTTGAATAGGTGTTTGCAGAGTGTATTATTATATTGCCATCCCATTGTTTTCATGTACGATAGAAGGCTCTGAAGATTGTGTATTGGCATTTACATATATCATATCCATTGGTGTTTTGTTAGAGCTATCAGAGGAGTCTGAAACATGGTTCTCAGGAGAGCTTCGTGACCTGAACAGGTAATATGACCTGGAAAATCTCAAAACATAGTTGAGGTCAAAAGAAGATGGCGATGGAAGTTCTTTTCAACATTCCTCAACAAGAAATGGATGTGGCAAACAATCGCATACAAGCAAGCATATTTCATGATATCCATTCATAGACTTCTCATTGCGTCAATCCTTGCAAAATTCGTGATTCCAAAACTTCTCTTGGAAGGATGTTGTAGATTCTTTATAATTGAAATTAGATATATCGTTCCATAATGAAACCTGTTGCTTGTGAATATGACTGATTTGCTTTTGTGAATATGATATCATTTTCCTTGAATCTAGATTGAAAAGACAATGAAATGCAAGGTTATTTATCAGATTCTATCAATGATTGTTCCTCCCTCTGTATTGGGAAAAGTCAGGTATTGCTCTGGAAATGGTGAACGTTACTATACTCGCTATCACTCCATTAAGTCTTGAAAATCCTATTGATATTCACCCTCTGTCTTACAGAGGAGTCTTTATTTATGCTGGATTCTTCAAGTCTCAATTGGAGTGGTCCTTCAAAATCAGAATCATTAGAGGAAGGTTCAAAATCATTGCCTGAGCTGTTGGTGGAACTACTGGATTTGATGTTGGTAGCTGTCACTTCCCTGGAATTTGCAAGCAACCTAACAGGCTCTGAAACTTGCAAACATTTTGCTCCTCTTAATGTACTGGCTCATTTGATTCATGTCCATACGTTGGCAATAATGGTAATGAATCATGACAGATTAGAATACTATTCAGATATTGGGGTCTTTTGATACACAAATTCAGATGT
This sequence comes from Cupressus sempervirens, assembly GCA_028749045.1. NCBI lineage: Eukaryota > Viridiplantae > Streptophyta > Pinopsida > Cupressales > Cupressaceae > Cupressus > Cupressus sempervirens. The sequence goes on from CM053785.1 coordinate 617,647, forward strand.
ATCCAAACTGTTTGCATCGTGTTGCTAAAATTAGATCATTGTCCTTTATTATAGTCTAGAAAGGCTCAACATATGAATTTTATTATTCCACTAAAATTTGGAGTGATTGTTAATTCTATCTTCAATACTGTAGAAATAAAGACTTGATAAGGGGCCTCATCTTTTTCTTCTAGTTTCATTTCAAAAGTTGATGGCATTCTTAGTTCCCAATCCATTGACTTTCAGGGAAATATCATACCTTTCTTTCCATGAACTACTCATATTTCTCTTCATTGTAATGCTCTCGCAAAGCCCATCCAATTATTTAGATATCACTAACATGTTTGGGACTCTAAAATTTTCCAAAATTTTTGAGTTCCATCAGTCTTAATTATTAGAGACCACCACCATTGCAAATTCCTAACCTCGCACATTTTCAATTAAGAACTCCACCCCCAACTCCATATGCAAATAATGATCAAGGTAAAATCACATTTGGACTTGTATATGCAGACAATATTAGAACCTCATCCATCTATAGCCACTTGTAGTATCATCAATATAGATCTATGAAATCTCATCTCAATGTGATGGTAGACCTACCAAAGACCTAAAGATGAATATCCAAAATAATCACTTACCAGATTGGTGATTACTTTGGACATTTAGCTTGCACTAAAAAAAATTTAAACAAATCTGATTGATTAAAATTTTGAGCAACCTTGGTTGACATTTCTACCAAGTATTGGTTGCAATTTTGACCAATTCTTTGGTCATGAGTATGGCATCCTAGTTGTTGATAGACCAAAATTGGTTAAACTTTTGACTACAGTTTGGTGTCCATTTCGACTAATAGTGGTTAAAATTTGACCAATTCTTTGGTCGTAAGTATGGCTTCCTAGTCATTAATAGACCATAATTGGTCAAACTTTCAACCACACTTTGGTGGCCATTTTGACTAATATGGGTCAAAATTTCAACCAATAGTTTGACAATTATTTGGTGGTCATTTTGACCAAGATTGGTTTAAAATTAGACCAATAGTTCGACCATTATTTGGTGGAACTTTCGACAAAGTTTGGTCAAAATTTCTACAATGGCCACCAATAATGCAAATACCAAATGTAGCCTATTTTGATCAAGTATTTGGTCAAAAATCTGACCAATTGGAGGGTTCATCAAAATTTCAACGACAAAAATTGTGACACACCACTTCATCACAAATTCAACCAACATGGGTCAAAATTTTGACGAATTTTTGTCAAAAAATGAGTCAATTTTTATAGTGAATATAGTCTATTACATTTGTTTAGAATGTCCATATATTGAGTCATTTTAAGAAACCATAGTTGTTATTGTAATCAAATCAAGCATTTTAATGTATAACTAGAGATCACTAATTTGTGCATAATTATATGAATACTACCACATACCTTTTTTTGTCGAGTGGTGGGTTATTTCCTTTATCTCTTAGTCTCATCTCTTTTGCATCAACAATGATTTTATTCCACTCTTGCTATGGAACCGTAGGAGGATGCTTGTACTTTGGGTTGAGCCTTAGAGCCCTTTTGTATTGATCTCTCATAGTCTTTAGATGTTTACAAGCATTTTTTAGAATTTGGACTTTGTTCAAAATATTCTAACCAAAGAGCTCCTCCATAGTTTTTATGAGCTGGCCTTTTAATTCAGGGCCCTGCTCATTCCACCTTTTAACAAAAAACAAAAAATTTCAATAAAAAAATTAGTTCAAGCTATGTACCTTGAATATATTACAATAAATGGATGAACAAAAAAATGTAGCAATCAATTATATCAAGCTATGTACTTTTTACGTAATATGGGCCCAAATATCTTCAATGTTAATTCATAAAAAGTTTCATAAAATAGATTATTATCTACAAAATCATCACAGGACCATTAGTAAGAAATAAGTTATGAATAAGTAAACTACAATTATAATCTAAATAGTTACAATTTTAAAGTACCCAGAAGCTTAGGCAATTTTAAGGGAATCATATCTTTCTCAGCCATCAACAATGGTGCCTCCAACAATCTAGTAGAAGCAACATGGGCTGCTCCAGGAAAGGCTTGTAAATTATTACCAATATTGATATCAGTTCTGTCATCATGAGAAGGTGTACCTGTCCCTGCACAAAGTTAATCAATGTCATAATATACTCAAATGAATGAGAAAGTACAAAGAAAATCATATTTAACACATTAAAAAATGTAGCAAAATAAGGATTTACTAGCTCTAATTATAGCAAGTGTGGATGTTTGCAAGCTCCTTGTTGTCGATTCTGTATTGGTTGGTCTCGTGGAAGTAAGTGTATGCACATCATCAACACCTAAAAAATAGTCATACACACACACACACACACAATGTATTGTCCTTTTAAAATATAGATTTATAAATCATGACAATAATAATATAAAATTCTCAATAATAATCATGAAGGAAATAATGTCCCTTCTAATGATTAAGAATTGAAAAAACATACCTATATGAGGTATATTGGTACCCTCATTAGGTGGAACAACTTGGTGTGGTCTCAAAAATTTATGTAACAAAAAATGCATATTGTGGTTGATGATCCATAAATTAGTATAAAATATAAAGCTTTATTGAACTATCATCCTAGCAAAAGACTCATTGTTGCTTACTTCCAGAAAACATGTTCTACAACACAAGTCATTTCTTGTGGCATGTTTCTCTTCTGTTGGATTTAGATCCATCACAAGCCCAAGAATTTGTAGATTGATGTTCTTGAGGATATATTTACACATGATTATAGGGTCATTTCTATATGTGATGTCATCATCACATAGTACTATGGCCGCCATAACAACAAGTAATCGCTCTTGTGTAATATGTTATTTTCCCTTTTTCTAAGAATCAAATTGTGAGAAAAACATCACTAAAATAATCAAAACAAGTCCAAAACCTTAACGAAAGTAACATAATAATATGATACTTTGTAAAATTACAATTGCATAAATTTTTATACAAAAGGTTTACTTGCGCTAGAGAAGGGGTGGGAGCAACATCTCTGCCTATATCATTCAATGGATCAGCCATGTCACCCTGTGACAAAGAATATATATAAAAACATCAACATAATGAAAGGAATAGTTGACTTAACAAAAAACTTATTATTAAAATGGTATATTGTATATTGGAGTTCTAATTGGAAGTAATTAGTTTAAATATTACATATATAGTACTTACAAGTCCCATGATAGTAACTTTCTTTGTATCTATGTGATTCAAATTGTAATCTGAGCAACTCTTCCCATAAACTTAAAGATTTTATCGCACATACAAAAATATGATTTCTCTCATGCACCTTGAAAATGCAATTGGGTCACTTATTAGTTGTCCCAAGACATGTACTATTTATAAAACTTGCAATATTCCCTGTTGCTTTTGTCCTTCCATCAATGTACAGAACAAGTCTTTTACTTTGATCATTTTCTTTCCATTGTAGATAATTTGTTGATAGTGCATACCTATGCATTTTATTTTTTATTGAACTATCCACATCTAGTTACAATAATTGTAACAAGGTTCTACATGCTCCATCAATTCAACAAATTTTTTATAACTAACTATTATCCATCCATGTAAAATAGGCCCAAACCATGTAATGATGATAGAGCTATGCGATATATCCTCTCATTAACACAAAAATTAGTGTTAATTGCAGGTAATTCCTTGGATACCCATTCTTTCTCAAGATGTGTGTACCTCAAGGGAATCTTGATGTTTCCCTTTGTCTCATCATTATAAGAACATGACCTCCCTTGAGCAAGGAAAAATTGCATGGATTTATTGAATTTTGTTCTAATATTTTGACCTCTAGTTTGTCTCTCTTTTGTAGACCTACTACATGCCTCACTATCCCCTTCTATTCCTACATTTCCCTCACTTAAGGAAGAAAAATCTGACATATACCTATTTGGTGGTACCTGTAGTCCATCAAGTGAGAGATATAGTTGAAGGAGAAAATTATTTTGCTATAAAATGAGGCTAATATTGATGAATTTTGCCTAAAGTTAATGGTGAAGGTAAAAAGAAAGCAAGCATGTAATAAACTTATTGTTAGTGTAAATACGTACTTACTATTTACACTTACTTCAGTTTACTTAGGTTAATGCATTATTTTATTATTTTATTTTGTGAGACATTTAGGAGTTTGCACACCTTTTTGAGTTGTCATGTTGACAACACTAAAGTACGCAACTCTATTTCAGCATATGGTGTCTACAACACTAGAGTTTGCATCATTTACTGAGTTGTCATATAGACAACATAGTTATTCACACTCCCTTTTTAGCACATGTTGCCTACAACATTGATTTGTGTGTTACACTTTTGTAGGCTTATCCTCTCATCATCACACTTACTTTCATGCTTAATGGAGGATAACCCATATCTAGTGGACATGTGCCTAGTTGTATGACTTATCATGTAGCTGATTTTGAGGCATTCTAGATGCATCTCAAAGGCCTTTATATACAAGCACTCCTAGTGTAGTCTCAATGTATATTGAATGAATATATCATCATTCTGATCATACTCTCTTTTTCTAGTCTACAGTTGTGCTTGTGTTTGAGTTCTTAGTTCCTCGTGAATTTTTCCCTAAGGCAAATTCTTACATGGTATCAAAGCTTGGAGATTTTCTCATCACATAGTCATTTGAGACCATTATTGCTTCAAGCACCTTAGCCTGAATCTAGAGTACTATAGAAATTGGGAGCGTCTAGAGCTAGATCTAACCTCACCATTGCATCTAGAACACTGATTCGGTGAAGATCGACTATAAACTCAACTACCTTTAGCCAAAGTCAACCATGAGGCAAATTTCTTTTACAAATCAAAACTCAAAGGCCCCAATTTGCAGTTCTGGTATGGTCATTTGCAGATCTATTTGATTTATTTTTGGATCTGTAGTTTATTTTTTCTTTGCATTTTTTTAGATTTTTTTTTAACTTTTTAAGGCTAGGTGGCCTTGCAAAGAAATGTTTTTTGTAGGTACCAGGCTGTTAGATCTTAGCCCTATACCTTTCACAGAGAATATTCTATAGGAGAATATTTTTATTGCAATGGGTACATCAATTTATTTTCCAGTGAACAAGATCGGACTATACTCATTTTCGAGCAATGAGTTCCTACCGACCGAGCAACACATAACATTAGCTTTGTTTGCTTATACTGTGAACGTAGTTATTTTTAAACACTCATGTGAGTGTTCTCCCATGCAATGTGGGATTAAACATCAACACTTTAGCAGCCATGCAATAACAAATTCAGAGTCATTTTTTCCTATTTCGATCATTGTTTAATTATTTTCGGCACCACAGTATAATCTATCACCTGTCAAATATCTCCAACCCATGCATTTGAAAACCTGGTGGTAGTACTTACAATTTTTTCATAGAGAAGGTATATTTCAATGGCATCTCAGGATTTTCCCACCCATTCAGCACTTTCGGCACACTACGAATATTCTGATACACCAAACCAAAACTCAGCCCCAGCGAAATAGTTTCCTGGTGCATTGTTCTGCAGCTTCTACACCCTTTCCATCTATCACAAGCAGTCCTAGTCACCTGCCACATGAATAGTGATAGTGAATCCTTGCAACCACATCTTTGACACGCGGAAAAATATGCAGATGATACATTAGCCCCTAACTCAGCACAGTAACACAGTGGACTAACACTTCAACCACATCAACAAGCGCCACACCACTATCCACATAGACTACCATACGATGACACATCACCTGCCACATCATCTATATGAGTACCATGTCAGTGTATGGCCCTGCCATGTCACCAGGGAGGCTTTTTTTTTTTGCTGACATCAGCTAGTCACTAGGTTAAATTTGACAGTCATCTGACCGTCAAAACTAAGGATTATAGAACTGTTGCGATTGTCATTTGACCATCAAATTTAAGATAATAGTTTTCCTGCTAGACCCTTCTCTAGATTGCTTTTTGATTTGGTAGCTTGACTTTGCGAGCCCATAACTTGGTCATCCGAACTTCAATTCAGGTGCATTCTTTTTTGAAATTGGCCAAAATTTCTTGAAGTTTGCAATGGTGGTGTTCTTTTTTGGTTTTGATGCAAGGAGCTTTTAGAAATTGTGTTTTTTGGTGACTGTGCCTACTTAATCTTATATTTTGCAACTTCAAATGCTTCGTACAAGCACATCTGGTCACTTTTTTAGGTTTCATTTTTTTGAAAGTGTGTTATTTTTCATCTACTTTCTACATCTATAGTCAGATTCTAGGGTTATGTGGACAAAATTCTCACTTTTAGAATTAGGGATTTTTTTGCATTGTAAAGCTTTGATTACTTTTCAAAATCATTGTACATCTAAGCTACAGTGCTTACTAATAGATTTGGGCCTCAAAAGGCAGTTGTAAAAACAAAATTAGAAAGTCCACTTTGTACATTTTGACAAGTGGTCCATTGTACACGCACTACTTATAAAGTGCCAAAAGCATCTTTTTTGGGGGGGTCTTTTGATTAAGTGAAAAGGGGGGTGTGCATTGTGTGTTCTTGTGTCTCTTTTTTGTGCTCTTTTCATTTTATACATCATGGGTTCATTTAAATGTCCACCTCTAACTTCACACAATTATTCTACATGGAAAGATATTACATAAAGTAGATTAATGGAAAAAGGTTACAGTCTTTATGTTGATGGTACAATTACCAAACCTACTGATGCTAAAGAACTCGTTGAATGGAAAAAATAAGACCAACAGGCTTTAGGACTTATCAAGAGTTGTGTACATAGAGATCTCTTCCTTCACATTGCCAATTTCATGGAATCCAAACCAGCTTGGGACAAACTTGAATCATTGTATGGTAAGGTGGATGAAGAAAATGGATTTCAAATTGAGGATGATCTACTTCTCTTGGATCCAAAGAACTTTGACACAATTCAGGATTACATCAACAAAGCCAATGAGTATATGGCACTACTTAAAGATTACAGAAATCCCATGAAGGATGACAAATTGATTCATCACATCTTGAAGAGGCTACCTTCAGAGTATGCTTCATTTATTTTGAGTTTTAATACTCACAGGTTGACCATGGGATCTGCTTACCAAAAGCCTACATTTGATGCATTTGTAGAGATGTTGATTATTGAACAATCTCACTTGATGGATTTAGGACTTCTCAAGTCATCAAAGACCAAAGCCTTGGTGGCTAGTGATGAGCACCAATCAAGTCAAGGGGGGAAAGTTCTAGCAACAACAAGAAGTAGTGGAAGCAAAAATCACAGTCTGAGACACAACAATCCTCCTCACAACAAGGCAGTTCTTCTTCCAACAAGAAGGGAAGTAATGACAAGAAGGAAAAAAAAATTTGTGCATATTGCAAAGGGCCAAATCATGAAAAGCATCATTGCAAGACTAAAAGAATCGATGAGTTAGAAAATCTACTTAGGAAGAACAAGATTCAAGTGCCAGGTACTTTCAAGGATTCAACTCCAACCTCTTCAAAGGGTAAAAGGCAAGCACTAATGGTAAACATAAGTTCTTCTTTGAAATGGATACTTGACTCAAGTGCCTCCTATCATATGGGTTCTTCAAAGGGAGACTTTTCTTCATTGAAGTAGTCAAAGGTACCGCACATCTTCATGGGAGATGATACTAAAATAGAAGTCGAAGGAAAAGGGCATGTGGAAATGGACAATGAGGAATTCAAAGACGTTCTCTATGGTCCAAACCTTAGCTCCAATCTCCTATCAGTTTACCAAATCACTCACCTTGGAGATGGTCACAAAGTTGAGTTCCTTCTAGATTCAGTGATGGTGCGCAATCTTAGAGATGATTCATTGGTTGCAGTGGCGAAAGTCAATGATGACAAGAGGCTTTATTCCTTCTCCCACTTTTTGCCTAAGTCTCCTTCTCAACCCTTGTTGACTCACTCACATTCACAAATCAACTTATGGCATGAGTAGTTTGGTCATCTTGCCTTCTGCTATCTTCAGAAAATTTGCTCAAAACACTTGGTCAAAGGTGTCATGTCCCCTTTTCAAATAATTAAAAATAATAATCTTTTCTAAGGCAGGCAGGCCCAAAAAGGTGAAGTTTCGGAAAAAGGGGATAATATTTGGAAGCTAATGGGATAATAAATGAAAATTATTATTAAAATATGTTTTATTAACCCCTCTTGGACGTGAGTTAGGGTTATGCCCTCTTTTAAGAGGTTTGGAGGCATTTTGGGCTCATTCCAGAACTTGATTTTTGCTCATTTCTTTGTTATTTTTCAGAGGCTGCCAAACCTGTGGAGAAGGAGACCCAAGAATGAGATTTTTAAGGTTTATAGAAAGGCTAATGATTGGATTTTGAAGCCATTCCATGTGCATGCTCATGTAGAGTTTGCCTTTGTGTTGAACAGTGCGGATTTGTGGTTTTTCAAGTGTGTTTTTTGTAAGAGTTTGGTGTTTCCAGTTGAGTATTTCATATCAGTTTGAGTTGCTGCTATATTTCAGACTTTTAGATGTTAAAATAGAGCTGAATATATGTATTTGGTCATGATTCTACTTCTGTGATAGATTATTAGTGTTTTTGTGGTGTTTTCGGGCTATTCTATGTTATTTTCGGGAGCCCGATGAGCATAGTTTTTATCCTCTGTTTGGGAGCTGTTGTGTAAATGTTATACAGATCTAAAAATGTCATTTTATAGGCTGTTATGCTTCTGAAATTTCTATAAAAATTTCCACTTTCAGATTTACTAATAATATGTGAAGCTGTGAAGTTTTTGGCACTATTTCCGGCATACCCGATTTGGGGTTTATTGAGAAATTGGTAGATCTTTGAAAGATTGGTTGTTAGATCTTAAAGATCTGATTAGAGACTTGAAATATCATATAAAATAAGTAAAGGGACATTTCAGTGGTATCAGAGCTATGATCTTGCCAGCCTGAGGGTTTGTAGAAGTTTGCATGTCAGTTTTGACAACTACCCAAATCTTGCATGTCAAAATTTATGGTTGCATGTTGCTTCTAATTAGCTGCATGTCAAAATTTATGGTTGCATGCTACTTCTAATCATTTTCATGTTAGTTCTTGGTGAATTTGGTGGTTGCATGTTGCTTCTAATCAGCTGCATGTCAAAATCTATGGTTGCATGCTACTTCTAATCATTTGCATGTTAGTTCTTGGTGAATTTGGTGGTTGCATGTTGCTTCTAATTAGCTGCATGTCAAAATCTATGGTTGCATGCTACTTCTAATAATTTGCATGTTAGTTCTTAGTGTTTGAAGAAGTTATAACCTATTGGGGTTACACTCTACTTTATCCAGAATGGACAGGTATAGTACAGAGTCTCAGAGGACACGATCTTGGACAATTGATATCCAGAGTCAGAACAATAGAAAGGATGGTTATTTAGACATTCGAGATAAACTTATCAAAATAAGCCATGACATGTCTGAACATTTGGTTGAGCACCACCATATGATGAATGACATGTTGTCTAACCCAGCTAAGGTGGATAAGTTGACTGGATTTCTATTTGGCAGATTTTCTCACAGGGCAGATGACACAATTACCAAGAACTTGCATGAGGAGTTTGAGAAACTAGCTTATAGCAAGGCAGAGGTCTCAGATTCTACTTTGCCACAGGAGGTAGTGAGTTTATATGATGATTATGAGGATGTTGTTGTGCATGATGGTGAGATACCTGGTAGAGATGAGCAAACATTGAGCATTCATGACTTTGTTGAGAAAGAGTACCAGGCACAGTTAGATGCTTCATCACATGAGGTTGAGGCAGGTAGTACTTCACATGATTTGTCCAGCCAGCTGAAGGTGAACAAAGATAGTATTGTGACTTCATTATCTCATCATGATAGGATGCGAGATATGATAGAGGATCACATTCAGATGATTCAGTTACAAGGTAGACATAAGGGAGTTCAGCAAAAGTCTCCTTGGGTTGACTTACAAGCGATTAGGGAAGGAATGGGAACGATGAAGTTGAGTTATTTACATCTTCTATCAGATTGTGACCATCTTCTTAGCCTTTTCGGAGACTATTCAGATGCCTTGAGGAGGAAGGAGGAGGAAGTTGACAGGCTTTCTCATGAGCTTGAGGACACTCGAGCTTCTTTGGTGAATACTCCATTGGCATTACAAGACTGGGAGAGACATGGGGATAAGCATGGCATGGAACTAAGTTTAGTTTCATCTTGCACTCCTAATACTCAGCTTTCTATGAATGGTAGATCATATGTGGACATTGATAATGTTGTGAGTTCATCTTGCATTCACATCCAGGATATAGGGACAATGTCAGACAGGTATGTGGAATTAGTCGGTATTGGTCATATTACTCAGGTGAGGAGTTTGCTTGAGTTACTAGCTAATTATAGTTTATGGATATGGACTCGAGATTGTTATATTGGCATTTGGGATTCAATTGACTGGAAATCTTTAACACTTTTTGGTAGCAGTGATTGTTTGGGTGCTATCATGGATTTGATTAGCAGATTGCACGGTGTTGTCTTTTCTTGTGCTAGGAGCTTATCCGATGTTGGTATTAATTTTTATACACTGGTGTTGGGCTTTGTTCATATATCCAGTCGACCATACTTGTTGGAATGTGTTGATGATCTTTCATATTTGGCAGTGTGTACAAATGAGTCCCAGGATCATATTGCCATTGATGACATCCAAGAGGATGCAGTGGGCAGTTTTGAAGACTTAGTTTCCTTGGGTACAGAGGAGTTGGATAGCAGTGCTACAGTTTTTGACATTCTGTATGTTGATATGAGCTTTAGAGTTGATTCACGGGATATGGATGGTAATAGTCTAGAGACTAGTAACTTTGAGGATACTCCTTTAGACAGTGCATCAGAGGAGGTTTGTAGGAGATAGTCAAGCTAGTGCCATCATGTGTCTAATCAGTTGAGAGTTAGTGACTAAGACATTGCTATCACTTGCCAGCATTTTGATGCTGCTCATCAGTTGTTAGCAGTTTATGGATGGGGTTCTCCTACTAGTGATGAGCAGGAAGGCAGTTATCTTTCCTTGACAGAGATCCACTCTTTATGGGAGGCTATTCGGATTTTGAGACAGAATTATATGCAGTTGGTAGCCAATAGAGATTATCTTACATAGTGGGGGAGTATAGTATATGATGCATTATTGGCCAAGGAAGATGAGGTGAGTGAGCTTACTCAACAACTCGAGGTGACTTCTGAGATTCTTGAGAGTACACAGTTGGCTTTCAAAGAGTCACAGTTTCATTTGGCTAAGGTGACCATGGAGCTAGAGCAACTACAGTCTTTACCAGATTCTGTACAGTTATAAGTTGTGGTGTCTAGTGATCTGAGGATGTCCATGGTCGAGATTGTCAAAGATAGTGGAGATGGGGATGCATCCATCCTTGATACTAACATTGGCATATCGGGTTTGTCCCCACTAGAGTCAGGATCAGTTGAGTTGGGTGTTGTAGCAGATTGTTGTGGTATGCTTGACATGGTGGTGACCTCTAGTACTAATGGCACGAAGACTAGAGATGTTGTATCAAAGACCATGTGTGATGTTGGTGAGCCGATAGTTGGCATGGTTCCTGCTAGTAATACTACTCCCTTGGCGATGTCTTCAGAGGTAGTAGTCAGTTCCAACTTGATTAGTGATCAATTGCAGTTAGTTACATCTGGATTGCAGTCTGAGCCACTGACTGAGATTGGCGCATTCTATCGACATTACATTGTGAGGTATGCTCATCAATTTACCTTTGATGAGCATGTTGGTGAGATGATGATACAGAGATGTACTTTGGTTCCTAGTGCTTATCATCAGTTATGGGATAGTTTGACGCCTCGGGATCAAATTTTCGATGGGCACGACATGGCGATAGGTTCTGCAGTTGATAGCTTGATAATACATGACTTAGAGCAGGAGTTTTGGAGTGATGCTTCAGTGGGTGTTGTTATTGATTCTACTCCTTTGGCTATGACATCTCCTAACTTAGCTGGTGATCAATCACAGTGGGTTGTATCACTTGTTCATGGTGAGCTGTTGACTGAGGTTGGTTTTTTTATCAACATTGCATTGCAGGGTATGTACATCAGTTAGCATTTGATCCTTGTGTTGAGGCATTGATGGTAGGCAAATTTGGTTTGGGTTCCATTTCTTGTTGTTTATCTTGTGATGGCTTTTCACCATTAGGGGTGCATGGGAGTTATGGTTATGAGATAGTGTTCGGTGATCTACAGAGTTGTGTTGACTATAGGAGTTGTACAGTGTGTGGATTCTCCATACATGGTACAGTTTCATTCAGGAGCATTCACCATTGTTGTAGAGTTGGATTGTACATTCTGTATAGGCCAGTGGGATGCGTTGATGGTATCTACTATGTTGGTAGTTTAATTTGTCCACTTTACTTGGGTTTTGATGTTCTAAGAGTTTGTGTCTCGTGGGTTTCTGACTGTGGAAGTTGTGACTTTGGAGTTTGGTTGAGCAGTAATTGTCAGTTTGATTATGGATTCCTCTTGGTTATATTGCAAGAGCCTGTGTTAATTGACAATAGTATAGTTCATGACTAAATTTGGGATCCAAGTGGATTGATTGGTTTATTTTTCAGCCATTGCTTGAGGACAAGAAATATTTGGAAGGGGAGGACTTGTCATGTCCCCTTTTCAAATAATTAAAAATAATAATCTTTTCTAAGGCAGGCAAGCCCAAAAAGGTGAAGTTTCAAAAAAAGGGGATAATCTTTGGAAGCTAATGGGCTAATAAATGAAAATTATTATTAAAATATGTTTTATTAACCCCTCTTGGACGTGAGTTAGGGTTATGCCCTCTTTTAAGAGGTTTGGAGGCATTTTGGGCTCATTCCAGAACTTGATTTTTGCTCATTTCTTTGTTATTCTTCAGAGGCTGCCAAACCTGTGGAGAAGGAGACCCAAGAATGGGATTTTTCAGGTTTCTAGGAAGGCTAAGGATGGGAATTTAAATCCATTCCATGTGCATGCTCATGTAGAGTTTGCCTTTGTGCTAAACAGTGCAGATTTGTGGTTTTTCGGGTGTGTTTTTTGTAAGAGTTTGGTGTTTCCAGTTGAGTATTTCATATCAGTTTGGGTTGCTGCTATATTTCATACTTTTAGATGTTAAAATAGAGCTGAATATATTTATTTTTTCATGATTATACTTCTGTGATAGATTATTAGTGTTTTTGTGGTGTTTCCGAGCTATTCTATGTTGTTTTTAGGAGCCCGATGAGCATTGTTTTTATCCTCTGTTTGGGAGTTGTTGTGTAAATGTTATACAGATCTGAAAATTTCATTTTTTAGGCTGTTATGCAACTGAAATTTCTATAAAAATTTCCACTTTCATATTTACTAATAATATGTGAAGCTGTGAAGTTTTTGGCACTATTTCCGGCATACCTGATTTGGGGTTTATTGAGAAATTGGTGGATCTTTGAAAGATTGGTTGTTTGATCTTAAAGATCTTATTAGAGGCTTGAAATATCATATAAAATCAATAAAGGGAAATTTCAAAAGGTCTACCTAACATCAACTTTTCTAAGGGTGAGTGTTCATCATGTTTAGTTGATATGCATCTTGAGGAGAAGTATGATAAAGGGAAGTCTTCTAGAGCACTAATTGTTCTCTAGTTGGTTCACATGGTTTTAGCAGGTCCTTTTGTAGTGACTTTAGTCAGCCAAGGCTGCTACATACTTACTTTTGTTGATGAATTTTCACGATTCACATGGGTCTACTTCCTTCATCACAAGAATGAAGTGGTTCATAAGCTTCAAGCCTTTAAGACTCATGTTGAACACAAATCTAGGAAAGACATCAAGGTACTATGAGTGGACAATGAGAATAGATATGTGGACAGAAGACTTAGAGACTTTTTCAAACATGAGGGCATTGATCTTTAGAATCCACCAGCATTCAGTCTACAAAGGACAAATGTTGCAGCTATGAGAATTAGAACTCTCAAGACCATGGCAAGTTGCATGATAAAAGCCAAGTCTCTTTATCCTACACTTGAAGTTGAAGTCATTAGTAGTGCTACTCACATACTTAACAGGTCTCCTCATAATGCCTTAGATGGGAAGACTCCTTTTGAGGCATAGTGCAACAGAAAACTAGTTGTGGGTCACTTCAAAGTCTTCGGTTGTCTAGCATGGGCAAACACATCTCCCAAGGGATGCAAGGCACCATCACCTAGGCCTTGTACTTTCATTAGGTATGAAGACAATGCTAAAGCTTATAGACTTATGGATCCAGAGACTCATAAGACTTTTGTGGAGAAGGATGTACACTTTGAGGTAAGTTCACCCAGCTTATCCTCTAATCCTCTCCGCACTTCATACACAGTGGAAACTGATAGTGACACCAGTGATAGTGCTTCAATAGATTCAAACATGTGGGGTTCTATTGACAATTGTAGTGAGAGGTCACGTCATCAATCTAGTCCACATGCATACATTGCCACAGTGAAAGGTTCAACACAACATGGTACATCTCGTCTTCTAGCTCCAGCTTCAATTGATGACTACATGGCAGACATTCTAGGTTTGTTCGTGGAGTCACACACTATAGATTTGGAGACAGCCTTGAGGACTTACATCTTCTCATTGATGAAGGTGATCCTTCTATAGTTGTTGCAAGGGCTCACTCTAACCCTCATGTTCATTCTCTACATGATCAATCTTTACAGGTTGGCGTGATTGTGGATTCTTATGTACAGTAGTTGTCAGAGGTCTCTTTGTCAATTAAGGAGACAAATGGTTCAGTGGAATAGGTTCAATAGACATCCTTGCCAAATTTGCATTCATTCTTTTTAGCATAGTTGAAAGGGGCGAACATCAGTATCAACACAAGGATACTTGAGCAGGTTTTAGGGCCACCATACATCTTCAGGATTGTACCTTTGCCATTATTTCTTCCAAACGGGAGGAACGTCATTTTGCACTCTTGGACTAGATTCTTCCTTAGAGTGGCTTTCATTGACAAGCATTCTTCATTTGGAGGGAGGGGGACTACCTTGTCTCTCTTCCTCTTCTTTCTTATGGGGGGGGGGGGACTTTTTCCTCTTATGAGGTTCTTGTTCTTCTCATTTTTCACTATTGTATATATTGGATGTATGTCGTAATGGGGGGGTCTTGATTACTCCATCCATCCATGCATCCCTTTTCATCTCTCTTTTTGGGAGAGGGTTTTTCCCATGAGGTTTTCCCTCTTTCTTCACTTTATGAGAGATTGCATTTTCATTATGTACATGGGTACCTAACATGGCCTAGTAGTTGAGACCCATCTTGCATTTCATCCTAGTTTTCATAAGCTTAAGGGCTGGTGTTGGTGTAAATATGTATTTACTATTTACACTTACTTAGGTTTATTAGGTTAATGCATTATTTTATTATTTTATTTTATGAGACACTTAGGAGTTTGCACACCTTTTTGAGTTAACATATTGACAACACTAAAGTACGCAACTCTATTTTAGCACATGGTATTTACAACACTAGAGTTTGCATCATTCACTGAGTTGTCATATAGACAACACAGTTATTCACACTCCCTTTTTAGCACATATTGTCTACAACACTGATTTGCATGTTACACCTTTTTAGGCTTATCCTCTCATCATCGCACTTACTTTTGTGCTTAATGGAAGATAACCCATATTTAGTGGACATGTGCCTAGTTGTATGACTTATCATGTAGCTGATTCTGAGGCATTCTAGATGCATCTCAAAGGCCTTTATGTACAAGAACTCCTAGTGTAGTCTCAATGTATATTGAATGAATATATCGTCATTCTAATTATACTCTCTCTTTCTGATTTATAGTTGTACTTGTGTTTGAGTTCTTAGTTGTTGATTGAATTTTTCCCTAAGACAAATTCTTACACTTATACCTCCCAATCCATGTCACTTTGTATGATCCTTGTTAAATGGGTATAGTTTCTTACGTATGTAAATCATTTTTCTTAAGTTAGTTACAAATTACATGATACTTATGCTACAAATTACGTGAAACATAACATTGTATATTTTTTAATTGGTTACCTCTACAAAAAACATATTAAAAGTAATCAACACTAAGAATTGAGTATTGTAACAAATATTTCAACCTAATCAGCACCTAATACATTTCCATTGATTGTGTCATTAATCATCTTCTTCATCCATCTCATTATCATTAAAATCATCATTATCCCCATCATCGTCCAAATCATTAGAATGACCATCATCAACATCATGGTCATCACTATGACCATCGTCTTCTTCATTGTCATCATCCTCATCATCACCATCACCACCATCATCATCTTTTCCATCACCACCACTACCACCAACATCATCATCACCATCCTCAATTCCATCACCATCATCATGATCATCTTTGCCATCATCATCGCTATCGTCATCTCCTTCTTCATCTTCGCCATCATCATCATCTACTTCATCTTCCACTTCTTTGGTATCTTCTTCTTTAATCACATTATACTTTACCAATATTCCTCTTGTATCATATCTAATAACAAATGATGAACCCAATTTATGCGGAATGTCAAAGTAAAACACTTGCTCACACTGGTTTGGAAGAACATAGGGCTCATTTCCAACTGGCTCAACTGACCTTGTATTAATCATTGTAAATCCATTATCATGTTTAATAATAGTTCTATTGGGATCATTTTGATTTATTCGTAGCTTGTACCATTTGACATCAAATAGAACTAGTTTGAAGGAATTAAAGTCGCACTCAATTATATCATCCAAAATGCCATAGTATATATTTTTAGATTGTTGAGGATGCATGTCATTTCTAGAAGAAATATTGGTGACCTTGAAGACTACAGATATCCTAGAATTAGAAGTTCTCTTAGTCTCATCCACCTTTGTTATGCAAAATTTATAGTCATTGTAGTACATAGCTTTGTGGTGCTTGACCTGTTATTTTTCAAACATGTCAAAAGTATGCATCCATCTGCAAGTTCATATTAAACAAATGGGCCATGATAGATTAACTTATATGTACCTTTCTACCTCTCAAACCATTTGCTAGATCAATTACTATTGGCATAACATTGAGATCTCCATTACGATGAGCTTCTTTAACCAATGAAGCAACACCTTCCCACGTTAATGAGCAACCATTTTGTTGAGATCATTCAATCCATACCATCATCCAATCAAGATTTTTTGCAATATACAAATGAAGTGCATCTCACTCACGAGCAACTGCATAAAATAAATAGACCAGTTAGAAACAACTTATATTGATGATGGATAAAAATTAATTAATTAAAATAGCATCTTATAATTATCTCTCACTTTCCTCAATCTACCTTTCCCTATCAAGTACTCCCCTTTGAATATGTTAATGGAGTTGGGATCCCAAATGTAATCTACATGGACCTCTAATGCAAACTTGGGAAGATATTCACTAATGTACACCATGGTCTAGTAGACCATATATCCCTCGACCATGGAACCCTTAGGACATTCTCTCTATCAAACCAAGCCCTTCAAAAATTTCAAGTGACTTTCAACTATCCACATTGCCCTAATTGGTACAAGTCCACACAATTCAATCTCCTCAACTACATGTATAAGGTAATTTTCTTGTGCACTAAAAAAAGTTGAAGGTAGACACTTTTGCATCACACACAAAAGCTTAGAAATTTTTCTCTTCCATTGCTTTATGTCTTTTTAAATTAATTTCTTTAATTGAAAATGACCTAGAATATATTTATCACACAAAAAATAGTAACGAGACTAATAACACTTCTATACAACAAATCTAACAAATAACACTACTAACCTCATGTATTTCCCAATATCATATATAATGTGTTTGACATTCATGTTGTCAAAATTGTGTGGGAGAGATAGAGGTAGAACGTGTTGGAATTCTTTAGAATAACTAAGAGAGGGGTGGGTGAATCAATTATCTAAAGTCCATATGTATAAATAAAAAAATTCACAGCTTAGTGAACCCATATTCATAAAACATATTTATCATGCATGCATCTATTAGATCATACAATCACTTAAACTTGTAGGTTACTGTCAAATCAACTTTGTAGAAATATAAGCATGAAACATAATAGATTCAATAACACATTTGACACAATGATTTTATGTGGAAACCCAATTTGGGAAAAACTACCAGTAACTTGCTACTCATTCTCACTCTTCTAAAGTGATGCCCTCTAAAAGGCCAACCCTATTAAAGGTTACAATACACACTATTAAATGTGACGTGGTTAGAGGATTTCAATCACCCTATTAGGAGTGAGCCTTGTTAGAGGACTTTAGATCATTCACATGGAATGTTACCCAATTAAAGGATTTACAAATGAATGTTAGGTCAACCTTAATCCAAAGGATTTACCCTAGAATGGTACAATGATTAGAAATTAACAATAAGGCTTGATCCTATAACAACTTACAACTAACTTTCTGGATTATAGATCTTTATTTTAGTCCTCCATTTTGCTTGAGTTTTACACACTTCAACTCTCATAGCTTGTTCACCCTTCGAGCATCCATACCCTTAAGCCTTCTTTCTTTGCTTTCCAATAGTAGTCTTTATTGTTTGGTCCTTGAATGAAGGAATACTCTAGACTCCTTGTCTTCCTTAGATTCTCACACAAGACAACCTTTGCTTCTGACCAACCATCTCTATAAATAAAAAATTAAGATCTTTTTCATTCATCCTCTATCATCCATTTCAGGGTTAGCTAGGATTAGGTAGGATTCAATGAATCTACCCATTTTTTAATTTATTTTCTTCTAGAAACTTCTCCTTCAATCTTCTTTGAATTTGCCTCAAAATGGTTCATCTTTTTTTGATGAATAGATCTTTTCCATTAATTTAAATTTAGAGATACATATTCACAAAAAAGAGGCTGGGGGATACAAGATCATCTTGCAAGTTCAAATGTCCCAAGGCCAAAGATCAACTATTCATCAAAAAACATATATAAGAAAAAACATAAAATATTCAAGCTGCAAGAGCAGTGCCAACCGAAGGAGAGTCTTTGTCATCAAAACCCCAGAAGTCCTTGGGGTTATTGGTTGGATCAGGGGAAGCCCACCCATCATTAGCAGCAACATCTTTATCAACATCCTTGTCTTTATTTGGAAAGATCACAATGCTATTTTATTCTCTCACAACTTTCTTGATATTCATGTTGCTATGTACTCTAAAGCACGTATATGTAATACAAGCCTCCATACAATAGCCTACAATAGTTTTGTAATGAACCAAAATGATGCCCTAGCTCATGGACCTCCTAGGAATTTTCATATGATGCATCCTAGTATAAAAATGGACCTCACCATGGAGAATGAAGCTCCCAAAAGTTTTTTATTGAGAGAGCTTTGATCTTTTTTGTGAGGATTTGGAGAGTTAACTTATCAAAATGTATAAACCTAAATGGATTTATGTAGGTTATAAACTTTACATTCACAATATTAGATCTCTACAATTGGCATTTTAATTAACATATTCCATTGGCGGGTGTAATTATTGTGCTATCTTGACATTAGTTTGATATTTTATGGGTAGGTGAATTTTTTTGCATAGGTTGGTTGAAGCCCTTGACCACTCTTGGTTGTTTTCCTACACACATGCTTAATTCTATCAGCTCATAGTGATCACCATAGTGCAGATCTCTAGCCACCTCAATTTTGTAGTGCGCTTTTTTTGTGCATAATGGAACCGTTTATTTTTTGGAGCCATATCTTGCACATATGACATTTTATTTTTGCATACATGTAGGAATTGGAAAGTTTTACACAACCATATCCTTGTTTCTTTCAAACTTTCCCTAGGTACCTATTAGTTTAATTTAAAGTCTTTTTTTTGTTTTGAATTCTACTTTGGACATTTTGCAAAATATGGGCCCACTTTTACACTACAGGGGTTCCAATTTTACATGTTTCCATTTCTAATTGTTATATAAGGAATCTATCAAATTGTAACTAATGGGTTTTGCAATTCATCCTTTCATAAGAATTTTGACTATAGGGAACTATAAGTCTTTACAAGATGGCATCTTAAAACATCATAGGTGGCTTCATCTCTTGCGCTATCTCTAGTTACTTGCCCTCAAACTAGGTTCATATAATAAGCAACAAGCATGGGATTATAGGAATGATCATGCCTTTTGATTGATGGTAACATTTTGTGGGAGGTATGAGATAACATTGTTAGAGACTAAGCAATTTGTGTATACCTTGGACTAGAATACGGGAGACCTGTGGAGACCCACATATTTCTCCATTCCTAGATAACCCTTTTATGGATGATTGTGATAACCTACCATTTGACACTACACAAATGGAACTTATGAGTTGGCGGATCTTGGTATTTGTGATGACATTGGGATATATCTTGATAGTTCTTTGACTTTAATCAATCTTGATCTAGATTTAAAGGTTCACATTCTTTGTTTTTGAGTTAGTACTATATGGTCAAGAACTCTTGCATTCAAACATTGGAAAATTCAATTTGAGGTGTTTGTATTCAAATATGTTGTCTAGAGGGATAGGTAGTCTAGTAGTATGCATACATTTAGATCACTTCTCCAACAATTGTTGATTATAGTCATTCTTTGCAAGAAGTACTAATCAATCTTTTAGATTTAATTTAGTGGGATGAATTCTTGATAGATAATGTAGGTTTGTTTTGCAATCTTGTCTTGCAAATTTGACCAAAACACTTGAGGAAATTCTTCATCTCATTGATGATGACTCTATTATAGGCGCTACCCCGTTTCTGATCTTGGTTTTCATTACCTTCCACTTGGCCTTATCTTGTCACCATCTTCATTAATTAGGCTTATACATGATTTGGTTGTGGAATTCTTTTGTGTAATATTTGAGAAAAGTTTAGAGACATCATACATTATGATTTTCTTCTCATATTTTACTATTTGGCATGCCAAGAAACCTTGCATACATATTCAGTTTTTCTTATTCCCAACAAGAGGAACATTGTTTAACATTTTTTATTTTCATCATTGTTTGTTGAACATCCAACATTGATTTATTTGATTATACATTGTGGGCTTGCATACCTTCTCTTGTTCTCTCCAATGGGTGGGAACAATGATTGTACATTGGTGATGGAAGTTCCTTGCGAGTTCCTCCTTACTTTTTCACGTGTACATTTTTTTTTCATATTCTTTCTATTTTGGAGGGGCTTTTTTCCCATGGGTTTTTCTCCTTTATGATGTTTGTGAAAGATTCCTTTATACATAGGTACCTCACATGGTCTTGTACCAATGACCTATCTTTGCATGTTCTTTCATTCTCCTTTAAGTTGCACTCAAAGTGATGTTGATGTAAACAAGGTATACTAATTAGCATAGAGGCAATAATGTGCAAAATTCCTAGATCATACCTAATTAATCTTGAACCCTAGAGTTAGTCTATCTTTCCCTTGAAAAATATCATTTTTAAAAATTCATATACCTAGCCTTGTTTAATGACATTTTTCTATTAAGAAGAGGTAGATGAGAGATTAATTCATTTCTATTTTCTGATGTGGATGGGTTTTGAATACATAGTAGATATTTAGTGTGAGGATTCAAATTTTATAGCAGAGGTTGCCCCATCAATAATATTTTGGTTTGCAATCACAAAGATGGCACTTTGAAATTAATTGTTCTAGTTTATGTCAATGATGGAAACTAGTGAATTGAATTGTCAATGGAGATGTCTTGATTTTGTACACTAGTGGACATTGACATGATTTCAAGTTAATCCTTTATTAATTTAATCAGTTCAAATATAGTTGTTGACAATGTTATCACAGGGACTCCCATTTTGAACTTTAGATCGCTTAATGTATGATTTATTGAAGGTGATGAATCGCTACATAATGTTTGTCTTTGGCTCAGTAGGGTAGTATAATCTGAGCCAATGATTGAAAACCATTATTGAG
This sequence comes from Cupressus sempervirens, assembly GCA_028749045.1. Classification (NCBI taxonomy): domain Eukaryota; kingdom Viridiplantae; phylum Streptophyta; class Pinopsida; order Cupressales; family Cupressaceae; genus Cupressus; species Cupressus sempervirens. The sequence continues at coordinate 639,587 of CM053785.1, forward strand.
CTAGATGTTAACATGTTTTTTTCCCCAGGAATAGTCAATATAGGGGTCCTTGATACATTATATAAGGATTAGTTCTCTATTAGATTTATGAGGCCTTCCCAAAAGGCCCATTTGTTTTTCTCTGGGAGTTTCTTACTGAACTTAATCTAATTTAATCAAGTTGACATGCTTTCATTTATGGATAAGAATGTCTGGTAATGCTCAATCAAGTCGAAATGCCTTTTTGGCTACATGTAATCACAAGTTGGTTTCAATAGAGAGGAGGGAATGATGCTTATTATTCATTCTGATATCTTTTCTATATCCCAAAGAGTCTATATTATAATAATTGATTGACTAGTATATATAGTGAATAAATTTTCTATAGTGGCATAATCTAAGGCTTTGTCTGCATCTAGTTCACAATTGTAGAGATGGCACTTTGAAAGTAATTGTCTTGGCATATGTCAATGATGGAAACATGTGATTTAAATTGCCAACTGAAATGCCTTGATTTTTTACACGAGTGGACTTTGACATGCTTTTAAGTTTATCCTTTATTACTTTCACCAATTCTGATATACTTGTTGAACTTTGTGTGGATGACCCTTCATTCTCTAGTTTTAATATACATTTTCCTTCCGCCCTTGATATATAGGAAAGTGATCATAGGATGAAGTTATAGATGTTGTCATTAATGAAAATATAGATTATTGACATGGTCATTTGGTTAGATAATAACTTTTTAATAGAAGTCATTCATGAAAAATGCCTAAGTATAGAGCAAGAATTACAAGTATATAGTTAGATAGTTTTGGTTAGAAAGAACATAATACTTTTTAGAATTGGCTCAAATTTTTGATAAATGTACTATTAATGTTGTGTTAATTAGCACATATTTTGGGTGAATAGAGTAAAAATGATAGACTATAGCAGTTGTTCAGGACAATTTTGGAGATCAAGCAAATTGGCCTATCTAATTAATCAATTCAATTTCTTGGCATAGTAGGGATGATATAGTATATGTTGGCCCTTGGGTAGCATAATTTAATATTTCTTATTAGAGTTTGTGTTACAAATTTTATGAAGAGTTTTTTTTAGTTGACTATAAAGACTAGTTGTTGTATGTGAGCATACATTATGATCCTATGATCAATGTTATTTTTTATATGTGTGACCCTTGATGCTGGATTAGATTATATGCAAGCTTCATTTTAGACTAATCATACATTGGCATGTAGTATAGTCTTTTTGGCATTGGTATACTTTCATTGCATTTGGATAATGAGTTCTTTATCAAGCAAGTGTACTTTTACTTTTGTTAGAGGGTTGAGAACTCTAGCAAGGTTAAGTCTTGTAACAAGGAAACAAATATGAACTGGGGCATAACTCTTCATAATGAACTTTAATATTAGTGCATAGTTGGGTACCAATCCCATTGTGTTTTTCACTTAGCTAGGGTTTCCTCAAAAATAAATCATTGTTATGAGTTCTTTACTGTTCTATCATTAATTTTTTGATATAATTTTATGTGGATATTTATGGTTAGATTAAAAAATTCTTGATTGGTTTCAAAGTTCTACAACACTTATTCACGCCCCCTCACTCCCATCCCCCACTGTTTCTTGATCCTAACCTGATCTTGCCAAAACCATCCATACCTTCACTCACATTTGTTGTAGCAACATATTCGAGTGGAAACATACATAAACAAATGTTTTTTGTTCAAAATCAATGCCAATATATAATATTGTCAAAATCAATGCCAATATTTATTTTGTATAGTTCATTTGATTTGTTTAGATACCATCTTTATTGAAGAGCCAGTAATATTTAATTATTTAATTATTATTGACTATATACAAGATACTACTAATGCTTTTATATTTATATTTGATATAATTTTATAGCCTGAATATTTTCTTGTGAAGAAAGTCCACGCCTAACAATATGAACACAGAACAAATTAAGGTGATAATTGCTAGATTATGGTCTCAATTCAAAAGAAATGGTGATGGAAAATGTTATTGTCCTTGAAAAAAATGCAAGGGATTAAAGAATCAAAGAATTCTAATCACAATAGCTCAAAGACATTGTAGGCAACATGATCACATTGAAGGGGGAAAAGATTTTCATCCTTTGGTGAATGTGGATTTGAAACTGGAGGAACATGGAGGTGTGAATATCAAAGCATAAGGTAATACTCCCATGGAAGAAGATCATCCTTAAGGCAGAGAATAGTGATTGAAGATGTTGGTATTGGTGCAAATGATAATGTGCCAGAGAATAGGATTGAAGAAGATGTTATTGGTGCAACTGACAAATATGATGAACATGATGATAGTCGCGCATCTAATGATGATGATGAAGAGAACCTTGATATACCTATAATTGAAAAGGCATATGAGCCCCTGTACCAAGGCTCCCAAACAACACTTATCTTTTTTGTATTGTTGATGGTGAACCTCAAGGTTATGAATGGCATATCCAATGTAGAAATCTTGTGTATGCTAAGGTATAGTGTTATTTTTGTCATCTTTTATGTTAGCATATCATTAATGTTCTTTATATTAACAACATTTTTCCATAGGTTGATAGGTGAGTGTTTGTTACCACCATCAAACATTCTACCTTGCTCTTACTAAGAATTATTGACCATTATGAAAGATATTGGAATGGAATATTAAACAATAAATGCATGTTCCAATGATCATATTATATATCATAAACAACATGAATTTGTAACAAAATTCCCTAATTGTCACATTAGTAGATATTAGTTAGATCAAATAACCAAAAAAGTGCCTTGCAAGGTTCTTTGATACATTTCCATTGTTCCATGTTTGCAACAATTATTCAAGTGTACTAGCTTGGCACAATTTATGGATTACGATGCACATAATAGAAGTCAAGATGACATTATGTGAATGTCTGTAGATGGTTCTACATTTAAGGACATAGAAGATAGATGGATAGTATTTAAACAAGAACCTCATATATGAAGCTTTCATTGGCAACATACAGTGTCAATCCATTTGGAGAGATGAGATCTGTTTACTCGGTCTAGCCTATTTTTGTTATTAACAATAATATTCCTCCTTGGATGTCTGTAAAGAGGGAGCACATAATGTTGGTAATGATTGTACCGGGTATTTTTCCATTTAATAGTCATCTAAATTAATTTATAAACACAACATCAAAATGGTCATAATAATTATGTTTTGTTTATGTTCATTCAACTAGGTAAGTACCAAGTGAAAGATATGAATGTATATATTGAGCCCTTGATTGATGAGTTTTTGGAGTTATAGAATGGGGTCACTATGTATGACATCTCTAGACTAATTTCTGAAAGACTATTTCAATTCCATGCAATGCTTGTATGGAAAATACATGATCCCTAGACTAACAAATTTTTGTGATATGTAAAAGTGTTAACACATATTTTTGGTATGTAATAGTGCTAATGCATTTTTTTTGTATGTTGTGTGTGATAATTGTAAATATGAATCTTAGAATACACATGTCATCCAATTATACATGATCTTGTAGGCTTCAGACAAAGAGAAAATTTGCATGTCCAATTTGTGGTCCAAAGATGAAATATTGTCATTCAAAAAGTTTAGGAAAGAAGGTGTTCAATGAGCATAGACACTTCCTCCACAAAAATCATAAGTATCAAATTTCTGAAAAGCAACTTTTCAATGGGAAAGAAGAGACAACATCAAAGCCACGAAGAATGACACCTCAAATGTCACATGAAATTTAAATTTGGATACTATCTTTTGTTTATTAATGATATAATTGGTGTTCATGAAGTTCATCAAGGCATCAATGAACAACTTCCAAAAGGACTTAGAATCTATCCTAGATAGTTTAGTAGGTTGTCATACTATGACCACCTCCAAATTGTGCATTTGTTTGATGCTATGCATATTGGAAAGAATGTAACAGAGACACTGCAAAAAATATTGGATGGAAGGCATGACAAAGAAAAATTAGTCAAAATTTGAAATGATATTGATGGATCCAATCATGCATTGAAGTTTGTCCTTGAATCAACTAGCAATGGAAACTAGATTAATATGAGTGTCATTCCTTGGATATTAATGCAACAACAAATTGATATCGTAAATGAAGCCATAAAAAAACTAAATTTCTCATAGGATTTATTGCAAACATAAGCAGTCTCATATCAAAGAAAGGTGATTTTGGGCTAGGGTTCAAAATACATGATTAGCATACCTTCGTCAAGGTAAGTCATGTTCTTCTCTATTATACAATAAATTTGTAAAACATCATGTACTTCTTTTTTTTTTTTTATAATATATTAAAAAGATCATTTTATTATTGTTCTAGTACGTTCTATTGAAAATATATTGATACAAGTATGAGAATGTGTTTTAATCTTTTTTTATCATTGATTTCAAACCTACTACTTGTTGGTAAGACAATTGCTTAGATGATTTGAGTACTATCATTTGTTTGATTAATGAGGGGGTTTTGATCAAATGAGATAACAATAGCACCTAGAGGAAAGGTTGAGTTATGATTGTGTGTTAAAATGTTGACAAACTTCTATGAATCATTATATCCAAGATTGATCAAGAATGAGATCTCAAATGGTGATCCATAACTCTCTATTCATAGAGTGCAAGGGTTTGTAATGAAGGCCCTCAATTTGACCTAGTTTGTGCCCAAGCAAGTACACCATAAAATGATAGATTCAAAGAGGAAAAGAAAGAGTGCTAATCTCCATGATCATCAAATATGCATGCAAATGAAGATACAAGCTAATCTAAATGATATCAATGCAAAGCAATACAAGAAAGAAATCTAATCTATGGAAGGAAATAACAATGCAATATTAATCTATGAAAACAAATATGATTCTAAGCTAATATGAAAATGCAAGGATGAAACCTGATGATAGAAGCCATGGATACATGATAGAAGAAGACAAGAAGAGAGAAGTTGCAATGAAGCTCCAATATCAAAACTCTGAGGCTCAAACCCTAATGTTCAAACTCCTCCAAAATCTCTCTCCAAACCTACAACATAACAATATTATAGCAACTAACATCTATTATTCTTCTTATTGAATGAGAAGGAGAGGACTCTTTATATAGTCAATTATGGAGATGGCAGGCTTCTCACAACCAATATGGGATAATAGAGTTTAATCCATGTGAGAAAAAATTCCCCCAATGAGAAAAGAGGAGTGTTTGAGAAGAAAATGGAAAGAGGAAATTAATGAACCCCACTTAGAAATATGTACATTTAGGTATAAAGAAAAAAATGATTTATTTATTTATTTGTATTTAATTTATTTCCTTTTTTTATCATAAGGAGAGATTTAAGTCAAGATTTTATTTAATTGAAAGAGAATTTTTCTTTTAATTAAATAAGATTTAGAATAAGATGATCAAACATTAGGAAATATTGAAATAATTAAATTAATTGAAATTTGATCAAGGAAAATGATTTGAATTGATTTAATAAAATATTGCAATGCATTGATTCAGAAAATTGATAAATTGAAGAATGGGGGCCGATAGTCTAGGTGACCATTTTAGGGTGCATGCATTTGCCCCTCTTTGACTAATATGTGATCATTTCTGGAACACATGCAGTCAAAGAATGTAGTTGAAGTGTGAGGTTGATTTGGGATCACAAAATAACAAATGTGTGGTCAACTTAGGAACACATTATGACAAATAATATAAATTTTGATACCAATTTTGTCCTGACAAAGACAAGGTTGTCCCAGGTGGAACAAAGATTGATAAAGATGAATCAAGCATTGAAGTTTTATAGGTATTGCCCCTCATGATTGAAATTAAAATGAAATAGAGGAGAAACAACAAATTGATAAATTTGATCAAATCAAACTAAAGATAAGGTTCTTGATTTAAGATGAAAAATATAAGGATCACAAAACCAAGGTAGATCATCAAGCATGTAAGATTATGCCCCAAAGTTGAATTAGAAAAAAAGAAGTGGGGTGAAAGTAAACAAAAGATATAAGTTTGGAAGAGGTGGAAAGAAATGGAGAGAAGAAAGAAAATTTACCTTAAGAAAGAGAATGCCCCAAAATCAATCAACTATTTAAGATAGACAATTTTGATTGAGATCACAGAAGAAGATAAGGAAATGAAGATCAAACATGACCAAAATTGATTAAAACCCCACAAGAAAGATGAAGGATAACCCTCTCAAACTCATAATGCAAATTAACATAAAGTCTAACAATGCAAGCTACATGAAAATGCAAAGGTGTACTTGCAATAGAGCAACTATAACATAAGATTTTGTGTTCATCATTCATTGGAGAATGTTAAGGAAATTATTTTCATCACTGGACCATTATTAATAGACATCAAAAAATCACACAATCATCACTAGTCACAAGCGCAACTATGAAGATATGAATGTGAATTATATCGAATTGGAATGTGAAAATATTCTATCATAAGCATCAAAGACATAAAGGTTAAGATGACTTCGATGTTAGCTTACCTAATTTAATGTAGCAAAACCATGCTCGCATCAAGGCATAGATGCTGAGATGACCATAAGAATAGTTGTGCAAAAATAGTCAAGGATGATGCCTCAAATCTTCTAAGTATTTCAAGGGACAACAAGAGACACTCTAGAGTTTCAAAACCACACCCACAAGCAGAAAGAAAATAAAAACATGCCCCATGCCCCAAGTTCTCTAGTCCATGACATCCTTGAGAGACTATTAGGGAGGGAACACTCAACAAATAAATCATCATAGACAACACACAAAAGAAAAATAAGCCAACAAGTCTTAGCCAATTTTTAGTTTAAGTGAATGTGTGTAAGTCACATGACTACTTTCATTAGGACATCAAATCTATCAATGAAAAGAATTGTGACATCCCAGACTGTAGAAAATGTATCCAAGTGTTGAGAAACATTATTTGTAAGAGTTGCCAAAGAAATACCAATGCAACAAAGAGACCCTAGATAAAGCAAAAGACCACCTATGCCCCCTAGACTTAGACTAGGATCAACTCCAAAACATGTCAAGGAGAAGTGTTGAAAAACACTATTCGCAAATGGATAGGATAGTGTTAAGATAAAGTAATAAGAATAAAGGTAAGTATGTGGTCCATTAGTGAATAAACAAGAACAATAGGAAGTTTGTGGATAAGATAGCCACTATGCAAGGATATCTCAACATTGTCAATATCAAAGAGGAAATATGGAATAGATGGATTAGGGAATAATTACACATGATGCTTGTTTGCTAAGTTTTTATCATGGTACTTATCCAAGGTGCCACAAGAAGTGGTTTTCACCATAGGACAAATTTATTTTTCTTTACTCTTGCTACCAAGGTGCCATAAGAAGTAGTTTTCACCAAGGCACGTTTTCATTTTTTTTTTTTTTTTTTCATGTTATTTTTAAATTTTTTTTAGAAAGAGCTCAAGTTGTTTGAATTTGGATAGTTTTTCTATAGGAAAGATGAGTCATGATAAGCCAAGACCATAGAAAGGTATGCTCAAAGATGCTAATAGGGTGATGGAAAGGAGATGGTAGATAATGTATATTGAGGACAAGGTTTTATGCTTTGAAAAGCTAGAAAGAATATGGATAGCATGTAAGTATAGGCTTGAAAATATTGCATAAGGGTAGGTGAGAAAGTAGGCAAGATCAACATTGACACACAAGTTGAAGGGTTGTGAAATGATGAAGTAATCATGGAGGAAATAACTTGAGGTTTATATGTATGAGGAAGTAAGAGAATTTTGGAAGGAGATGGAGTGTAATCCTTTGGAAGCTTCTTAGGAAGATTTTTGGAAGAAGATGGAGAGGAACCCATTGGAAGCTTGAATGTCAAATTTGATTTATTTTCAATATTCAAGTCTTTCAAAAGAGACTTGGGAATCCATATAGCTTTAGATGTTTCTTTTCCTTTGGATACTTTAAAACACATTTCTTCAATGATAGATTTAGAAAGCCATATTTACTTGATTTATCTCTTTGGGTAGTAGACTTTGTGGTCTCTTGAATGTTTGTTCTTTCTTTGTATTCACATGTTAATTAGATGAGACATAGTGATATTCATTTTTTGATGGATTCTTGTGTTTGTTCTTAAATTGATCATCCAAATTGCTTCCAAGCAACTTGGGATTTGTGGATGAATAAGGATTATATAACTGTTTCACATAGATAGATGAATGAGAATTCATCAAGTATGAGTGTCTTTGTTGATCTTGAGGTATGATAGGAGAGCTGTGAAAGTAGGAGATGGAGGAATATAAGGTCCCAATATAGATGGAAGGTTTGAAGGCTTTAGCTTTGATGGATAAGGACCAAGGATAGATTTAAAGGATGTGAAGGGATAGTGAATAGAGATATTAGCATCTTTAGAGTGAGCAATGTGAACAAGGCCATCAATAGATTCATGAGTATCTTTAATAGGAGCAACACCTTTGATAGGAGTATTTGAAGCTTGAGTGTAGTTTTGAAGTGAATATGGATAAGTAGAACACAAAGGGATTCTTTAATCTTGACAAGTTTCTTTGGATAACATAGGCATAAAAAATTGTTCACAATTTTCTATAAGCTCAAGGGAAATAGTGGAAGTAGTGTCTTCATCATATTTAGGAGGTGGATAAGACATAGGATATGGAGGGATGACATATTGAAGGTGATGAAGGGGTGCTTGATCTTGATCTTTCTTGAAATTTTTATTTTTATCCTTTTGAGAGTCCTCTTGACATGGAGCCACTTCTAAGGACAAGGGAGTATATGAGGTTTTCATGATAGGATCTTGAAGGGGTAACGAAGGACTAGTCGAAGTGGGCATAGTAGACATAGTGCCACATGAAGGTTGAGGATCTTTAGTCTTAAAAGCATGAAAAGGGTTTTCAACCAAGTGTAGATTAGCTTGAGTTTCTTTTAGAGGTAGCCCTTGAGGATACACATGATCAGTGCAAAAATCATTAGGCTCTTTGTTTGATGGAAGAATATTGGATAGCTTTGAAGTTTTGGGAGATGCATAAGTATTGGAAGAAGTGGAGGTATCAAGGAAACCATCACTAGACATAGGCTCATCAACATGATCTTGCTCAAGAGAAGTATCCTCGTCATATATGTCTTTAGGAATTTCAACATCAATGATTCCATCATCAATAAGATCTTGAATTATACATTTCAATGCAATACAATCTTCAATTTTATGACCTTTTCTTGTATGGTAGCCATAATAATGATCATCTCTTCACTATGAAGGTTTTGCCTTAGGTTCATAAGGTCTAGATTTGTATGATAAACTAATGATCTTGTTTGTAACTAAGGTCTCAAGGACCATGTCATATGAAAATCCCAAAGGAGTAAAAGTTCTCTCAAAAGTATATCTAGGACCATTTTTGTCATCATCATCTTGGTCAAAGATAGGTCCATCATGAAATATTGGCATATGGTCAAAGGAGTTATTACTCACTTACTCTCTTAAGAGGTCTTTGGATCTAGAAGATGAAGACAATTGATGTCTTGGAGTAGAAGATGTAGACCTTGAAAAAGATGACTCACATTTATGTAAAGGTCTTAAGGAAAATTCATGTGAGGATGGCATCATTTTCTCTAACACTTTTTTTGTTTCTATCATGTGTCTAGGGAGACTAGCATATAAGTCCTTAAACTTTTTAATGACAGAGGAGAACTCATGATCATCTAGACTTGTCTGAGGTTTGGTAGCACAAGGTTTGAAGCCCATAGTGGTTTTGAAAGAATATAAAAGGAAAGAATCCTTAAGGCTCAACTTGATGGATGTGTCCCCTTTTCTTCAAAGTAGGGAAGGTTATAAACATTCAAGCACATCAAACACACCAAAAACCTATTTAGGTTTCTATAAGGATGCACAAGATTGACTAGGGGATGTCCTCAATATACACAAGGTATATGAGGCCTAAATGTGTAGATGAAAGAGAATATTGTCATACATCCATGAGGAAATGGTAACCCAATCTCCACCTTCACTTCTCAAAGGTATAAAGTTCTTTGGGGCTTAGCCAAGATTGACAATATTGCTACTCCTAAGAGACCTATCTTTAGATTCAAGCCACACTATTTATACTCTGCTAGAACACGGGAGTTGAGGTCACCCCCTCGAGTGATCACTTCTCTAGGAAGGCCCCCTAAAAAACAAAAATCAAGATCTCTTATTTAGGTTCCTCAAAACTTATTAACAAGGATGTAAGAGGTAAACATCAATAAGAAAATCTTGGGGATTAAAAGACAAAAGGGTTTTTTTTAATTTAAGCTCAAATCCAAATGTGAATGATTCATTTTAAGCCCTTTTTTTTAATGTTGGGAAGACACAACAAACAATTTGACAAAAGAAAGAAAATTATTTAACAATAAAAAAGAACACAATGATCACTTTTTACAATTCAAATGAGAAAGTTTGGAATGTGTGCACCTTTATTTCATGCTTTTCATTTTTTTTCATTTTTTGCTCTTTAGACCTCTAAGTTATCTTCACAAACTTCAATCAAGTGCATGAAATAATGAAGAAACAGAAAAATTCACATGAAAATATATTAAACTATTTGATTTCATAAAAAATAACAACACATATCATGCATTGAACTTTGTGCAAATTAAATGCAAGTTAATCATTAAATGCCCTTTTTTTTTTTTTTTTTTTACGTAGTCAACAAGATTGGACCTATATGCCATGAATTATGTCATGTCCCTTTTTCAAATAATTAAAAATAATAATCTTTCCTAAGGCAGGCAGGCCCAAAAAGGTGGAGTTTCAGAAAAAGGGGATAATATTTGGAAGCTAATGGACTAATAAATGAAAATTATTATTAAAATATGTTTTATTAACCCCTCTTGGATGTGAGTTAGGGTTATGCTTTCTTTTAAGGGGTTTGGAGGCATTTTGGGCTCATTCCAGAACTTGATTTTTGCTCATTTCTTTGTTATTCTTCAGAGGTTGCCAAACCTGTGGAGAAGGAGACCCAAGAATGGGAGTTTTTAGGTTTCTAGGAAGGCTAAGGACATGATTTTGAAGCCATTCCATGTGCATGCTCATGCGGAGTTTGCCTTTGTGCTGAATAGTGCAGATTTGTGGTTTTTCAGGTGCGTTTTTTGTAAGAGTTTGGTGTTTCCGGTTGAGTATTTCATATCAGTTTGGGTTGCTGCTGTATTTCAGACTTTTAGATGTTAAACTAGAGCTGAATATATATATTTTGTCATGATTATACTTCTATGATAGATTATTAGTATTTTTGTGGTGTTTTCGGACTATTCTATGTTATTTTCGAGAGCCTGATGAGCATTGTTTTTATCCTCCGTTTGGGAGCTATTGTGTAAATGTTATACAGATTTGAAAATGTCATTTTTTAGGCTGTTATGCTGCTGAAATTTTTATAAAAATTTCCACTTTCATATTTACTAATAATATGTGAAGCTGTGAAGTTTTTGGCACTATTTCCAACATACCCGATTTGGGGTTTATTGAGAAATTGGTGGATCTTTGAAAGATTGGTTGTTTGATCTTAAAGATCTGATTAGAGGATTGAAATATCATATAAAATTAGAGAAAGGGACATTTCAGTGGTACCAGAGCTATGATCTTTCCAGCCTGAGGGTTTGTAGAAGTTTGCATGTCAGTTTTGAGAACTACCCAAATCTTGCATATCATAATTTATGGTTGCATGTTGCTTCTAATCAGTTGCATGTCAAAATTTATGGTTGCATGCTACTTCTAATCATTTGCATGTTAGTTCTTGGTGAATTTGGTGGTTGCATGTTGCTTCTAATCAGCTGCATATCAAAATCTATGGTTGCATGCTACTTCTAATCATTTGCATGTTAGTTCTTGGTGAATTTGGTCGTTGCATGTTGCTTCTAATCAGTTGCATGTCAAAATCTATGGTTGCATGCTACTTCTAATCATTTTCATGCTAGTTCTTGGTGTTTGAAGAAGTTATAACCTATTGGGGTTACACTCTACTTTATCCAGAATGGACAGGTATAGTACAGAGTCTCAGAGGATACGATCTTGGACAATTGATATCCAGAGTCAGAACAGTAGAAAGGATGGTTATTTAGACATTCGAAATAAACTTAGGAAAATAAGCCATGACATGTCTGAACAGTTGGTTGAGCACCACCGTATGATGAATGACATATTTTCTGACCCAGCTGAGGTGGATAAGTTGACTAGATTTCTATTTGGCAGATTTTCTCATAGGGCATATGACACAATTACCAAGAACTTGCATGAGGAGTTTGAGAAACTAGCTTATAGACAGGCAGAGGTCTCAGATTCTACTCTACCAAAGGAGGTAGTGGGTTTGGATGATGATTATGAGGATGTTGTTGTGCATGATGGTGAGCTACCTGATAGAGATGAGCAGACATTGAGCATTCATGACTTTGTTGAGAAAGAGTACCAGGCATAGTTAGATGCTGGTAGTACTTCACATGATTTGTCCAGCCAGCCGAAAGTGAACAAAGACAGTATTGTAACTTTATTATCTCATCATGACAGGTATGTGGAGTTAGTTGGTATTGGTCATATTACTCAGGTGAGGATTTTGCTTGAGTTACCAACTAATTCTAGTTTACGGATATGGACTCGAGATTGTTATATTGGCGTTTGGGATTCAGTTGACTGGAGATCTTTAACACTTTTTGGTAGCAATGTTTGTTTGGGTGCTATCATGGATTTGATTAGCAGATTGCATGGTGTTGTCTTTTCTTGTGCTAGCATCTTGTCTGATGTTGGTATTAGTTTTTATACACTGGTGTTGGGCTTTGTTCATATATCCAGTCGACCATACTTGCTGGAATGTGTTGATGATCTTTCATATTTGGCAGTGTGTACAAATGAGTCCCAAGATCATATTGGCATTGATGACATCCAAGAGGATGCAATGGGCAATTTTGAAGACTTAGTTTCCTTGGCAGTTTCTTTTGGTACAAAGGAGTTGGACAGCAGTGCTATAGTTTTTGATACTCCGTATGTTGATATGAGCTTTGGATTTGATTCACAGGATATGGATGGTAATACTCTAGAGACTAGTAACTTTGAGGATATTCCTTTAGATTTTGCATCAGAGGAGGTTTGTAGGAGACATTCTAGACAGTGCCATCATGTGTCTAATCAGTTGAGAGTTAGTGAGCGAGACATTTCTATCGCTTGCCAGCATTTCGACGCTGCTCGTCAGTTGTTAGCAGTTTATGGATGGGGTTCTCCTACTAGTGATGAGCAGGGAGGCAATTATCTTTCCTTGATAGAGTTCCACTCTTTATGGGAGGCTATCCAAATTTTGAGACAGAATTATATGCAGTTGGTAGCCGACAGAGATTATCTTATGGAGTGGGGGAGTACAACATACGATGCATTATTGGCCAAGGAAGATGAGGTGAGTGAGCTTACTCAACAACTCGAGGTGACTTCTGAGATTCTTGAGAGTACATAGTTGGCTTTTGAGGAGTCACAATTTCATTTGGCTAAGGTGACCATGGAGTTAGAGCGACTACAGTCTTTACCTAATTCTATATAGTCACAACCTGTGGTGTTTGGTGATCCGAGGATGTCCATGGCCGAGATTGTTAGAGACAATGGAGATGGGGATGCATCCATCCTTGATACTAACATTGGCATATCAGGTTCATTTCCACTAGAGTCAAGTTCAGTTGAGTTGCGTGCTGTAGCAGATTGTTGTATGCTTGACATGGTGGTGGCCTCTAGTACTGATGACATGGAGACTAGAGATGTATCAAAGATCATGTGTGATGTTGGTGAGCCGGTAGTTGGCATGGTTCCTGCTAGTAATACTACTCCCTTGGTGATATCTTCGGAGATAGTAGTCAGTTCCAACATGGTTAATGATCAATTGCAGTTAGTTTCATCTGGATTGCAGTCTGAGCCACTGACTAAGATTGGCACATTCTATTGGCATTACACTGTGAGGTACGCTCATCAATTTACCTTTGATGACCATGTTGATGAGATGATGATACAGAGATGTATTTTGGTTCCTAGTGCTTATCATCAGTTATGGGATAGTTTGATGCCTCGGGATGAGAGTTGTGATGGGCACGACATGGTGATAGGTTCTGTAGTTGACAGCTTGATAATACATGACTTAGAGCAAAATTTTTGGAGTGATGCTTCAGTGGGTGTTGTTATTGATTCTACTCCTTTGGCTATGACATCTCCTGACTTAGTTGGTGATCAGTCACAGTGGGTTGTATCACTTGTTCATGGTGAGCTGTTGACTGAGTTTGGTTTTTTTTATCAACATTATATTGCAGGGTATGTATATCAGTTAGCATTTGATCCTTGTGTTGAGGAGTTGATGGCAGGCAAGTTTGGTTTGGGTTCCATTTATTGCTATTTATTTTGTAATGTCTTTTCACCATCAGCAGTGCATGGGAGTTATGGTTATGAGACAGTGGCTGGTGGTCTGTAGAGTTGTGTTGACTGCAAGAGTTGTACAGTGTGTGGATTCTCCATACATGGTACAGTTTCATTCAAGAGCATTCACCATTGTTGCAGAGTTGGATTGTACATTCTGTATAGGCCAGTGGGATGCATTGATGGTATTTACTATGTTGGCAGTTTGATTTGTCCACTTTACCTGGGTTCTGATGTTCTAAGAGTTTGTGTCTCATGGGTTTCTGATTGTGGTAGTGTTGATTTTGGAGTTTGATTGAGCTATAATTTTCAGTTTGGTTATGGATTCCTCTTGGTTATATTGCAGAGGGTATTGCAGGAGCCTGTGTTAATTGATAGTAGTATAGTTCATGACTACATTTGGGATCCAGGTGGATTGATTGGTTTATTGTTCAGCCATTGCTTGAGGACAAGCAATATTTGGGAGGGGAGGACTTGTCATGTCCCTTTTTCAAATAATTAAAAATAATAATCTTTCTTAAGGCAGGCAGGCCCAAAAACGTGGAGTTTCAAAAAAAGGGGATAATATTTGGAAGCTAATGGACTAATAAATGAAAATTATTATTAAAATATGTTTTATTAACCCCTCTTGGACATGAGTTAGGGTTATACCCTCTTTTAAGGGGTTTGGAGGCATTTTGGGCTCATTCCAGAACTTGATTTTTGCTCATTTCATTGTTATTCTTCATAGGCTGCCAAACCTGTGGAGAAGGAGACCTAAGAATGGGAGTTTGTAGGTTTCCAGGAAGGCTAAGGATTGGAGTTTGAATCCATTCCATGTGCATGCTCGTGCGGAGTTTGCCTTTGTGCTGAACAGTGCAGATTTGTGATTTTTCGGGTGTGTTTTTTATAAGAGTTTGGTGTTTCCGGTTGAGTATTTCATATCAGTTTGGGTTGCTGCTGTATTTCAGACTTTTAGATGTTAAAATATAGCTGAATATATCTATTTGGTCATGATTATACTTCTGTGATAGATTATTAGTGTTTTTGTGGTGTTTTCGGACTATTCTATGTTATTTTCGGGAGCCCGATGAGCATTGTTTTTTTCCTCCATTTGGGAGCTATTGTGTAAATGTTATACAGATCTGAAAATGTTATTTTGTAGGCTGTTATGCTGCTGAAATTTCTATAAAAATTTCCACTTTCAGATTTACTAATAATATGTGAAGCTGTGAAGTTTTTGGCACTATTTCCAGCATACTCGATTTGGGGTTTATTGAGAAATTGGTGGATCTTTGAAAGATTGGTTATTTGATCTTAAAGATCTTATTAGAGGCTTGAAATATCATATAAAATCAGAGAAAGGGACATTTCAAATTTGGACCCAAAACCCTAAATACAAAAAATAGACCCCTATTAAATTATAGAAACCTTTCCAAAAATGTCAAACTTTTAGAAAAATATTTTCATTTGTGCCCTAGAGACCCATTTTGTCAAACCATACCAGTTTTTGTAAATTGAGTGTTTAAGCCTTCATATGAGCTCTAAACTCAAAACACAAAGAAAGAACCCTATTTATAATTCAGAGAAATTTCTAAAAATGTAGACTTTTCCAAAAAAATGATAATATGCATCCAAAAATGATTTTGCATGAAACATAAAGAAAAAAATATAAAAAATATGTATTACATCAAAAAATACTAAAATTGTAACTGAAGCTTCTCTGATATGTCACCAACCTACAAAAAAAATTCAAACAAAAAAAACAAGCCATTTGGGAGATATGATCAAATATTTAAGATCTAGGGTTTTCTATCTCTAAACAAATCTGCACAAGGGGGTTAGCTCCAAAAATAATCAAAATCAGCATGTAAAGGTGGGTTTCCCTATGTTTGGTGCCAAAAATGTGTGTTAAAATGTTGACACACTTCTATGAATCATTATATCCAAGATTACTCAAAAATCAGATCTCAAACGGTGATCCATAGTTCTCTATTCATGGAGTGCAAGGGTTCGTAATGAAGGCCCTCAATTTGACCTAGTTTGTGCCCATGCAAGTACACCATAAATTGAGAGATTCAATGAGGAAAAGAAAGAGTTCTAGTCTCCATGATCATCAAATATGTATGCAATTGAAGATGCAAGCTAATCTAAATGATAACAATGCAAAGCAATGCAAGAAAGGAAATCTAATCTATGAAAGGAAATAACAATGCAATATTAATCTATGAAAACAAATATGAATCTAAGCTAATATGAAAATGCAAGGATAAAACCCGATGATGGAAGCCATGGATACATGAGAGAAGAAGATAAGAAGAGAGAAGTTGTAATGAAGTTCCAATATCCAAACCCTAAGGCTCAAACCTTAATGCTCAAACTCCTTCTCCAAAATCACTCTCCAAACCTGCAACATAACCATACTATAGAAACTAACATCTATTATTCTTATTATTGAATGAGAAGAAGAGCTCCTTATATGGTCAATTGTGGAGGTGGAAAGCTTCTTACAACCAATATGGGATAATAGAGTTTGATCCATGTGAGACAAAATTCCACCAATGAGAAAAAATGAGTGTTTGAGAAGAAAGTGAATAAAAGAAATTAAGGAATCCCACTTAGAAATATGTGCATTTAGGTGTAGAGAAAACAATGATTTATTTATTTATTTTTATTTAGTTTATTTTCTTTTTTTTTTTATCATAAGGAGAGATTTAAGTGGAAATTGTATTTAATTAAAAGGAAGCACGTTCTTTTAATTAAATAGGAGCTATTTTATTTAATTAAAAAGAGAAGTATCCTTTTAATTAAATAAGATTTAGAATAAGATGATCAAACCTTGGGAAATATTGAAATAATTAAATTAATTGCAATTTGATCAAGGAAAATGATTTGAATTGATTTAATAAAATATTGCAATGCATTGATTCAGAAAATTGATAAATTGAAAAATGGGGGCCCATAGTCTAGGCGACCATTTTAGGGTGCATACAATGATATGTAAAAAGAAGTACAAAGATTAGTTGAGATATTGATGACATAGTGGATTGATTATCTACTTAAGGTTTCAAAGGATGGATACACTTATTAAGTTCAGAAGAACAAATAAGAAGAATTGAGCCTACCAAGCTTAACAATTTGCATAGTGGGTGTCGAGCAATGTTAGTATAAGCCAAGTAGAAAATCAATTGGACCAAGAAAAGTCAAATTTTAGTGTATGTTGAGTGACACAATATAAGTTGAGTAAAGTTTAGTTGATATCGAGCACCAGTAAACTTTAGTTTGTGTCAAGTGATTTGATAGTGGATGCCTAGCAATGTAGTATGTGTCGAGCATCAGAAGAAAGTTAATGCCAAGTGACAACATTATAAGAAAGATCATGACTTCAATGAATCTGAGCTGACAAGTTTGATTTCCTAGATTTTGTGAACCATGTGGAAGATAAGCTTGATGAGCTAGTGACACAAAATTCAAGATCAATCATTTTGAGGCAAATTCAAAGAGGAGTGAAGGAGAAGTTTCTAGAAGGAAATAAAATGAAAAGATAGGTAGATTCATAGAATCCTACCTAATCCTACCTAACTCTAAAATGGATGATAGAGGATAAATGACAAAAGATCTTAATTTTCTATTTATAGAGATGGTTGGTCAGAAGCAAATGTTGTCTTGTGCAAGAACCTAAGGAAGGCAAGGAGTCTAGGGTATTGCTTCATTCAAGGAACAAACAACATAGACTGTTATTGGCAAGAAAAGAAAGAAGGCTTAAGGATATGAATTCTTGAAGTGTGAACATTCTATCAAAGTTGAAGTGTGTGAAAGCCAAGTAGAATGGAGGACTAAAATAGAGATTTATAATCTACAAAGTGAGTCTTCCACAATCTACCATTATCACAAAGCATGTTGATCTTGCTGGAGCCCTAACTACCAAAGATCTAAAAAAGAAGAAATAGTACAACTAGACAATGTTGGAGATTGCCTCTGCCCTAAGTTATGCTAATTTTGATGACATAAAGGGTTGTGATAGTGCAAAGAAAATGTGGGATGCTCTTTATACCATTTATGGAGGAGACACAAATGTTCTAAGATCTAAATATGAAAGTCTTAGAGGTAAGTTTGATTATATGAGAGTGCAAGAAGGTGAAAATGTTTCTCAATATTTCTCTAGGATAAAAGATGGTGTTAATTCTATAAGAGGAGCTACTAGTAAGATAGATGATGAGACTATACTACATTGCTGCCCATCTGTGCTATTAGAGTTTCTACAATACAAGAATTGAGATGTATACTAGGTTCTAATCAAACTCTTGAAGGTCTGGTAGGTAGGCTCACTTCTTTTGAGCTATCTAATTTTAATAACTTCAAATATGATAATGGTGAATCTACTTTCAAAGCTAAGATGTCATTAAAGGAACGTAATGAGAAAAAGGAGAAGAAGAAGAAGGTAAAATATGTTTCTAGTGACAATAATATAGATGAGGAGGATGTAGAATGACTTGAAGCACTACTGGCAAGGAGATTTCATATAGGTAAAGGAAAATTTAAAGGTAAGCTACCTATCATGTGTTTTAATTGTAATGAGGTTGGTCATATTGCTGCTAGATGTTCAGAGAAGAAGAAATACAGAGGTGGAGACAAGTACAAAATTAGAAGAGATGAAGACAAAAAATATTACAAAGGCAAAGGTAAGAAGTCTTGTTGTATTGTTGAAGAAGAAACCAAAGATGGATCTGATGACCATGATGATGAAGTGGTGTATGTTGCAATGAAGGATGATTTTGATGAGGACAAGGCAACTACACTAGTGTCTTGTGTGAACAAGAATGACATATGGATCATTGATAGTAGGTGTTCACATCACATGATTGGAGATAAAAGTAAGTTCATTACCTTGAATTATTATGATGGAAATAGTGTAAGGTTTGGTAATGATGCACCTTATTTGATAAAAGGAAAAGGTTCTATCAAACTCATAGAAAAGATTTTATGTGAAAATGCTTATTATGTTGAAGGAATCAACTATAATTTGTTGAGTGTGTCACAACTAAATAGTTCAGGTTGAGTTTGAGAATACAATTGCTAAGATATATGATACTAATGGAAAACTAATGGAAAAATGTGATCAAACTAGAGGTAGTCTATTCTATCTTGATATGGATGACGCTACTTGTCTAGTTGTAGAATTTGATGATGTGTGGTTATGGCACAAGAGGTTATGTCATGTTAATTTTGATAACTTGATTAGTATCAGTAACATGAGAAGAGTAAGAGGTTTGCCTAAGTTGAAGAAACCTGAAAAATATAATTTGCAAACAATGTCAGTTAGGAAAGATGACAAAGTCAAGTTTTAAGAGTAAGACTCATACATTTAAAGGAATTTTGGAGATTGTTCATACTAACTTGTGTGAACTAATTAATGTGCAAGACTACAAAGGTGATAAGTACATTATGCTATTTGTTGATAATTATTATAGGATGATGATAGTTATGTTTTTGAAATAAAAATTTGATGTTTTTCAAATGCTTAAGTGGTACTTAGCAAGAGTTGAGAAGGAAATAGGTAAAAGTATGAAATGTTTGAGATCTGACAAAGGAGAAGAATTTACATCAAATGAGTTTGAGATTTTTGTGATGACAGAGGTATCAAAAGACAAACATCTTCCTCTAGGACCCCTCCACAAAATGGAATTGCTGGAAGGAGGAACAAATTTGTAATGGACTGTGCTAGGACACTTACAATGGAGAAGAATGTTGCTTTGAAATAATGGAGAGAGGCTATAATTACAACTATCTATACCTTGAATCATGTGCAAGTCAAGAAAGGTACTTATTCCATACCTTATGAACTATGGTATGGATGCTCACCTAATGTAAAATATTTTAAGGTATTTGGAAGCAAGTGTTATATTTTCAAGAATTTAAAGAATGGAAAATTAGATGCAAAAAGTGAAGAAGGTATATTCCTTGGCTATTCCACAAGAAGTAAAGCTTATAAGTGTTTAAATACTAACACTAACAAAGTTGTGGAAAGTGTAAATGTGAAATTTAATGAATATACAGAAGTACATGATGCTAAACCTATGAAGGAACCAAAGGAATACAAATCATTTGTATAATTTTATGAAGGTATGCCTATTGATGAAGATGTTGTAAAATCAAGTTGCAAATTCACAACAAGTTTCAATGACTATCGAGTCACATACTGTGAATGTTGAGTTGCATTCATGAACCGAGCTACAATCAGGTGCCGAGTTATAGAATGAAGTTGAGGCACATTCTGATTCTAAGATTAGTGTACATGAAAGAGATGTTAGATTACCTGATAGAGAAGTACATAGTGATTAAGAAGTTGAAAGACCAAATGAGGAAAATAGAGAACCAAGATTTTCAAAGCATGTTAAGAGACATTACCCTTCTACACAAATCATTGGAGATAAATTTGTAAGACCAATGACAAGGAACAAGTTGAGAAATGATACATGTTTTCTTAGCATGGTCAAACCTAAGACAATGAAAGATGTCTTAGAAGATGTGGACTGGAGTAAAGCCATGGAAGAAAAGAATAAATAGATTGAGAAAAATAAGACATAGACTCTAGTTCCTAGACTAGAAGATAAAAATGTAATTGACACCAAGTGGGTGTACATAAACAAGTTAGATGAAAATGGTGAAGTCACAAACAATAAGGAAATATTAGTTTTCAAGGGATATGCACAAGAAGGGATAGACTATGGAGAAACATTCACTCCTATTGCAAGATTGGAAGGAGTAAGAACTCTACTTGCTTACTCTACATACAAAAGTTTCAAATTTTATCAAATGGATGTTAAATCTACATTTCTAAATGGCATATTAGAAGAAGAGGTTTATAGAGAACAACTAAAAGGACTTGTTGATGTTAACAATAAAAACATGGTATGTAGACTACATAAAGCTTTATATGGTCTGAAGTAAGCACCAAGAGCATGGTATGAAAGGATTCACAATTATCTTGTAAAGATTGGATTTGAGAGGACTAATGATAACAAAAATCTATACTGGAAGATAGCAAAAGGAAAAGGTATTTTACTATCTGAAATCTTTGTTGATGATATCATATTTGGAGGTCAAGATACTTTATGTAAAGCTTTTACAATTGAAATGAAGAAATAATGTAAGATGTCTATGTTTGGAGAGATCATGTTCTTTATGGGTTTGTAAGTACATCAGATGAAATATGGTAAATACATCACTCAATCAAAATATGTAAAGGAGATACTACATTTTTTTGGATTGGAAGATTCCAAGCCAGTAAGCACACCTATGGTGACATGACACAAATTGTCAAAGAATGATGATTCAATTGAGATGAATCAAACATTGTATAGGTCTATGATTGGAAAATTACAATATGTAGTACATAGCAGATCTAATATTGCATTATCTATTGGGATAGTTGCAAGATCCTTTTCTAATCCCAAGGAGACTCATTTTATGGTTGTTAAGACAATAATGAGATATCTAAAAGGAACATAATACTATGGTCTATACTACAAGAAAAATAAAAAATTTGAATTGAGAGCCTATACTGATATTGATTAGGCTAGAAATATTGATGACAGAAAGAGCACTAGTGGAGGAGCATTTTTCTTAGGAAAAAGGAAGGTTACATAGACTAGCAAGAAACAAAATTGCATACTTCAATCTACTGCTAAAGCTGAATATATTGTTGCTACAGCAAATTGTAAAAACATTGTATGGATCAAACAACTACTCAAAGATATGAAGGAAGAAATCACTGAACCTGTGATACTTTATTGTGATACTACAAGTGCTATAAATATGTCAAAGAATCTTTTGATGCACACAAAGACTAAGCACATTGCAATCAAGTATCATTACTTGAGAGGGTTAGTTCAAGATAAGGAGGTGAAGATGGAATATGTGAATACAAAAGAGCAAATAGTTGATATCTTCACAAAAGCATTACCTAAGGATGCTCATGACTATCTAAGAGGTAAAATAGGGGTGATACCCCTATTCAACACTATTTAAGAAGCATAAAAAGTGACATGCATCAAATGAGATGATTGACATATGTTACACATTGATGTCGTGGATCTTACTTTAGGAGTTGCCTAAAGTAATCAAAGAGTTGGAGCTACAAATCAGTCACAAGCTAGGTGATAGAAGGATAAAATGATAATGTTCATATCTACGCATTAAGAGGATAAGTATTTCACATTGTTGTCAAAGAGGGAGATATTGGTGGAAATATTATACAGATAAAAGGAACATGAAATATCTACTTAGAGGGAGATTGTATAGTGTACCTGTTGATTACTATAGAGCAAGAAAATGATTACATCTACCTAGTAAGAGGGAGATAGTGCCAAGGGAGATATAAGAAGTGATCAAGAGGGAGTCATAAGGATGAGTTGATTTTCTCTTGATCATAACATAATTTTGTAACCTATACAAAAGACAAAATTTGCTGATAGAGGGAGAGATTTCAATACAAGGAATTATTTTCTTTTTGGTATTTATTTTGGTTGTACTGGTTGAATGGGTTTGCCATCAATTCCAAAGAGGGAGATTGTTGAAAATAGATTGATACAAGTATGAGAATATGTTTCAATCATTCTTTTGTCACTGATCTCAAACCTTCTACTTGCTGGTAAGGTAACTACTTAGAAAATTTGAGTATTATCATTTCTTTGATTGATGAGGAGGTTTTGATTAAATGAGATAACAATAGCATCTAGAGGAAAGGTTGAGTTATAATACCAACTCTTAACAAGGTTGAAGCAACTCCTAAAAAGGTCAAGGCGTTTAACAAGGCCTAGTCATCTAACAAGGATCAAGACACTATATGTACTTCATAGACTCCTAATAGGGTATATATGTTAGCATGAATGTTGATGACACTACACTAGGGGAGTATCCTAAGCATTGGAGAGTATTGACATGTTGCATTCATGACTGTGTTCATCATTGATGTCAACATAGCATGGTTTTATGCAATGATTGGCTAAGTAGAAGAAAAAGATCTTAATGGTACAAACAATGGTTTAATTTTTTGGTAATGTGCAATTATGGACATGTTTGACATAGTGTCCTAATGACATGGTTAAGTGCACAGAGTCCGAGTCAAAGATGTACCTGATTTATAAAGAGAAGTTCATAGACAAAGTATTGGGAAAGCAGTTCCTAATGTTTGTTCACTAGATTACATCTAAGATGCAGTGAGAAGATGTAAAGTCAAGCAGTGACAGAGGACAGTCAGTTGATGGAGTTAGCGAGTGTGCAAGCCCTAGTATCATAGGTGTGAAATTTTGTAAATATTGCAAGCCAACAATACTATTGTAATTGTAATTAATTAATTATCTTATTATAATTAATTGGAAAAGACTCAAGGCCAACTCAAGGAATTATTATGAAGATATGGTATAAAGGAAAGGTGTTTTCCTTGCATGTAATGTGGAATAAGTGTTATGATCGCTATATGAAGTGCGAAGTGCGAAAAGGAGTAGAGTGCTTACTAAATGTGTGCAAGTGATCCAAGAGATTATTGGATGCGAGATTTGTGATCTGGTTACAAGATCAGAAGGAGCAGAGGTCCAGTTGATAGGACAAAAAAAGAGAAAGGAATAGTACAATACAATTCTATTATACTACAAGGAATAATACAGAGATCATTTGGATAATGGGTTCGTTGGTCTTAATCTTGAAGCTATTTGGGTAGTGGGTCCAACTGTCTTCCACAACTCCTAATAAGGTTGGTACAACTCCTGACAAGGTTGGAATCTCCTAACAAGGATTCAAAGTCTCCTAATAGAGACTCATATGTACTGAATGTATTCATAGACTCCTAACAGGGTCCATCCTCCAACAAGGAACATTTATATTAGTATATCATCTTATAGGTACCATCCCCACCAAGGTTTTCCCTCTAATGAAAGGTTTCCCTAGTTAAAATATCTCGTGTCATTGTGTATGAATATCTTGTTGTGATTTCAATTTATATTGCTCACATGGTTAAGTTTGTTTAAGGTTGATAATTGTGATAATAGTTGGATAATTGATTCACACCCTTGGGTGCTCGTACAAATGGACTTCAATTTTTTAGCTTGTAAGTTATTCCTAATTAATTTTTATTATTTTGGTGCCCACTTTAATGATGATTTGAGGATGCCTAATTGAACTAAATGTTAAATTTCATGAGTCAATTTTATTATTATAAAATTTGCTAGTGGGGGTAGGGGACTATTATTTGTCAAAAAGCTAAATGTACTAAAATCAAGAAAATAGAGAAACCATAAAAAATAAACAAATAGATGATTTTAAAAGGATTATTTTCATTGATATTTTTTTTTGGTCAGGATGAATTGGTCAAATTCATTTGAACCTTATATATCAAATTCTCAATACATATACCATTTTATTGCTTCTCCATGTTCCATCAAATTGGTTGAATAACATGCTTAATGTTTGATGAAATAGTAATAATTTTTTTTTAAAATTTATAATTAGTTATAATTTATATTAATTATATTCTACAAGTTCTTTTTTCTTTACAAAATATTATAATAAAACTAAAAATGATATTATTAATGCCAATAGGCATTCTACAATGGGAGAATGGGTGAAGTGGGATGGTGTGAGTGTGTTAATGTTAACTTTTATTCTTCTAGATTAAATTTGACAACCATCTACATGTCAAAAGTTTAAATCTTATTATAAACAATATATACTTTTTAAAATAATTTAATAAATACTAGATAAAATATCTGTTTAAATTATAATATTTGAAGATATAAATCATCTTTTTTTTAGAAATTTAAAATAAAAAGCTTAAGTTAGTAAAAAACTAAATAAATGGAGATAAAGAAAATATAAATAATTTTAGATGTAGTAAATTAAATTATAATTATTATGTAGTGAATATTTATCAACATTTCTTTAGATAGATTTAAGGTTAAATTTGAAATTATAATGTTTGGATCTTAGGAGATATAAATCGTCAATTTTTTAGAAATTATAATAAAAAGTTTAGTTTAGTGCAAAAAAGTAAATGAAGATAAAAGAAAATATAAATAGTTTTGAGTGTAGTAAATTAAATTTTAATCATTTTGTTGTGGATGTCTTTGGCATTTCTTTAAATAGATTTATTTAAGATATCTATAATAGTATATAATATAATAGTATTATATGTTTATTCCTATTCATATTTATAAGTTATTTATTTTTATTATATTATATTTTAACTACATATTGAAAAAATAATATGAAAAATAATTTTTCTCATAAATATTATTTTATTTATTACCAAATATTATAATTTAAATTAAAGTATACTAAATAAATACTTAATTTTATCATAATAATAATAATTAAAAATTTAATATAATAAAAGGCACTAATCTCTAGACAAAATGCACGAAAGACAACAAAAGAAGAAGAAGAAGAGTCAAACATGATTCTTTTTCAAATTTATAAAACATAACAAATTTTCTCAAATTTTTTGTTCTTTTCATTACAAAATTTCATTGTGTTATCATTATTTTGAAATTTAGTCAATGGTACAATTTGTAAGGAGTAGCCTAAATTTGACTGTTACCCTTGCCTCTGATCTTGCTTTTTTATGACGATTTGGTCATATTAATGTCTATCATTTTATGCTTTGATATAAATATTGATTGTTAAAAATTAATATAATATATCTATAAATTAGTAATATTTATAAAAAATTCATATAAACTTAAGTATCATGGTTTTATAAAAATTAACATGCCACAAACTTTCACCCTTTTAAAAAATGGAAAAAGGACCAATAGACCATCAAATTCCAAGCCTAGTAGGGAGGATAGTCATGTCCTAATAAAAATATTAATAACTAGCAGTTGCATGCTTTTGTGCATGCAATGAGGAGCCGATAGGATTTTTTTTAAGAAATTAACTAAATTTATGATGAAAATGTTAAGTAACAAATTGAAAAAAACTCATATAAAAACATAACAATTATTTAAAATTTGTCATATTTTCCTTTGTTTGATTATAAACATAAACTATCTTAAACACTTTACATTTTGTAGAAATAGGGGAAAATTAGAAACTTACGAAGAAGAAAGAAAATTTAGAATAAGGTTGATAATGTAATAGGAAACTTAATTTTCTAAAACTGAATTTTTTATCAGTAGGAAATCCTAAATAATCTTATTAAGAAAAAAGAGTAATTTAGACTAAAAACTAAAAAAATTAGAAACTTTCCTCAACATTGATAATGCAAGGAAACCTCAATTTTTAAAAATGATTTTTTGATATCATCAAAAATCACAAATAATCTTATTAAGATAAAATATTAATTTAGACTACAAAATAAATTTATAGACTATCAAACAAAATTACATTAAGACATTTTTACTCAAAAAATTTCACATAAGTTTATTATCTTTACAATTCCCTATTTTCAATATTTTACTATCTTAAAAATAGAAATTTATGTAATAGTTAGATTAGTCGGTTTCCTTTTTATCTAAGTTTTGAATAAATATGCTACTAATGATAATCTAATTTTTATTGTTAAAATATATTAAATGTAATAAAATGGTATTACAACTATGTGGTAATTTTTATTTAAGATAACTATTTCATTTTTATTTTTCTGCTCAAATTGTACATTGATACATAATCCATTCATTTAAAACTCTATGCCCTATAAATTAGCACCATTTAATCTCAATGAACATATGAACAAAGGACATAATACTTAGAGTTCACAAGATTGAACAAAATGAACAAATTAGAAGTTGTGTATAGCATTCAAAGGAATTATAATTGGAAGATTCAAGGCCATTTTTTCATGGGAAATTGATCATGTAACAATCGAGATAAACATACTTTCGTAAAGAAGAGAAAGCGCAACAGTTAAACTTAATAAAAATCATGTTTCCTTCATTAAAAAATACGCTTTTACCCACTTTACATCCATAGACTTTTCATATTTTGCAGGGTTTTTTTAATATCTGATCTCTCATCGATTATCTAGTAATTTTCAATTTAGTTTTTGTTGATTCAAGTGAGTACTATAGAAGTGATATACATTTCCCATAGAAAATAAGAAACATATTAGAAATAATTTAGTAGTGTGCATTTTACATTTTTTCTAGACATATTATATAAATAGAGGAAAATTACAAACTTGCAAAGAAAAATAAAATATTTAGAAATATTTTCTAGGATTGAGAATAGTAAAAGAAAATTTAAATTTCTAAAAATGAATTTTATCATCTTTAAAATAGATAAAGTCTTACAATATTTCCTTTAAAAAATAAATTTCTTAATAAAGAATTTCAACATATAATATAACTTAAATAATGATTTCAAAATCTATATCAAGTTCAATGAATAAATATTTAAATATTTCAAGATATGAAATATAATAGTAACCTAAGTGTACAATATTTTTATCAATGTTATAAATAAACATATGAACATCTAAATATAAGAACATTAAAATCAATAAATAGAGATATATATATACAAAATGTAACTAGATAATAAAATTTAGTTGTTTAAATAAAATTATATATATTTAAACAAAATAATATAATAGTCCTAAAGACTCAATTTAATCAGGACCGTTATAAAATTAGATCCAAAACAAATTTAAACCTAAAACTATAACAAACTCAAAACTATCCTTTAGATATGTTATACGACTTCAAAACTTCTTGGTCATCTTCAAGAATATAATCATTTTGTATGCTATATTTGTCATCCAACAATGTCCTCCCTCAGAATTTGATATCACAAATCAAGAAGACTCAGAATGTGAAGGTAATTAGATGTCCAACCAAAACAAATATTTCATAAATAATGTAGTGGAAAAAGAAGAAAGGCAACAGATAATCAAAATGTTGCATCAGTCATTTGAGAATGGACATTTAGGATTCAATATAGTATTTTCTATATTAGACAATAAGTGCATAAAAATTATCAAAAATATTTGTCAGCTTTATGGGATCCTCAATACAACCTTTGTCCCTAGTATGGAAAGATTCCCTATTAATTACGAAATATTAGGCTTTAGGCTTTGATTTTTGCATGGTTATTTTAATTGATTTAGTAAACAAAGCAATTTTAGAAATTTTCTAAAGCAATTAATTTTAAGCATATCATTTCCGTGAGAAATACAATTTTTGAGAGCAAAGCTCCCACAATAAGCCTATCGACTTAATAATTATTATTATATTAATATATTTAATACTTTTCATAATAAAACGAGCATTTAGCTAGAGTGCACTTGGCATTTTTTTCTTTTTTAAAGATAAATAAATACTTTTCATAATAAAACAAGCATTTCGCTAGAGTGCACTTGGCATTTTTTTCTTTTTTAAAGATAAATAAATAAAATGAAAATATTGATAATGTCACCGGCGGAATAAAGAAACCATAAAAAGTGGGCTGATCGATGATTTTTGGTGGATCATTTTCATTCCTTTTTTAGTCGTGGATATTTCTGGGGACGAACACATGACGCTTCTGCCCTAGGATGGAAACCCTAGTGGTTTTGGGCGGTTGAACGAGCATCCGTTTCGTCAAACGAGAAGATCCATTACAGAAATCGTTGCCGCATTTCATTGTTCAAGGCTCTTCACCAGCAGAACCGAGCTCAAGCTTTGACGCGATCTATAGAGAGTTGCAAATACGAACATGGGTATTTATCCGGGAGACTTCGACGCATTTTACCAGGCGGTAAGTTTCAAATTCAATGTCATTTCAGACGCTACGGCTTGAGTTTCTTGTTCTCTAGTGGCGTTTTACATCTACTAACGAGTTCCTTAAACAGCATTCACTCACTCACCAATGGGAGCCGACTCTGTTGTATGCGTTTTCAGGGGCAGGTGATTCTTTAATCTTTAGCCGCCATTCGACACAGACGGTTCCTAATTTGTGATGATGACATCCAGTGTTGAAGGATTTGAAGATTGATTTCCAGACGATTGAGGAAGCTGTGGTTCCTGTAATAATCGAGTATTGAATGACAAGCAACAACTCTGCGTGAGGGTATGCCATTGTATATGATATTGTAAACCTGGTATTCAATGTCAGACTTGTTATGAAGTTGCAATCCCAAATGTATGTTGGAACAAATTAGATATTGAACACGTCTGGTTTGCAATAGCTGCTTCAACTCTGTTTTAGCTTTCGATTTTCAATTTCGGACTTAATATCTTTGTCTTCTGCAACATTTTTCTTAGAAGGTTATTGTATTGCTTCCTCCTTTATACAACTGCAATGCGCATTGCCCGTGTTTTTTGCTACAAAATAAATTACAACAAACAAACAAACCCATTATCTGTCAAACACATTTCTATGAAGTTGCAATCCCAAATTTATGTTGGAACAAATTAGATATTGAACACTTCTGGTTTGCAATAGCAGCTTCAACTCTGTTTTAGCTTTCGATTTTCAATATTGGACATAATATCTTTGTCTTCTGCAACATTTTTCTTAGAAGGTTATTGTATTGCTTCCTCCTTTATACAACTGCAATGCGCATTGCCCATGTTTAATGCTATAAACTAAATTACAACAAACAAACAAACCCATTATCCGTCAAACACAATTTTAGAACTGATAAATCAGATTTCAGACAGTTGCACGTCAACTGTTTGATGAAAAGTCAAGCAACCGAAACTGAAAGTTTAGTACAGAATTTCACATGTTATCAGTACTTCTTTTATCCGTCCCAATTCTGTAGTAGATACCTTGTGACTTATAGTTTGAAATAGATTTCTTCTTTGTTTCAGTTCAAGTTCTTTCTACCCTATCTTCATCAGTATTCTTTTTACTTTGAGCATGAGGGCTTCTTCATCTGTATTATTTAAAGTGCAGAATCTTATAGCAATCTGAGTTTGTAATCAGACTGATGCTTTTCTGTCTACTTGCATCTCAGGATAAATGACCATATTTGGTCACACACATATAAAAGTTCTTTGAAAGTTGTATATTTGGTGGTTGTAGAATCCAGCAAGTCATATGGCAGATCTTGAGAATTTGCTGCTAGAGGCAGCTGGTCGAACTGGTGCCCATGATGGAAAGAATAGGAACCGAGCTCCAGCAAAGAGGAAGCAATCTGATTCCTTTTCAGATGACGGCAGTGACTCCAATTCTGATAATGGAGATGATTCTGATGATGCAGGAACAACAAATAGAAAGGCATCTGGCTCAAGGATGCCTTTAAAGAAGAGATTTGATTCTGGTGAAATAGACGATGATGGGGACCAGAGAGATGATTCGGACAGTGATGAATTATCATTTGGGAGTGATTTGTACAAAGACGACGAAGACAGGGAGCAACTTCGAAAAATGTCTGAACTAGACAGGGAGATGATTTTGGCAGAGAGGGCAGAGGCGAGGGATAATTTCTTGATGCGGAAGAGGGCTGGAGCTCGACAGAATGAGACTAGGAATCAGAGGGGAAAAGACGTAGGGCCACCATCCTCACGGATGCGCTCTTCTGTGAAATCTACCAGGTCAGTGAAAGAAAATGCCTTAAATGAATTAGTTGCAAGGAGACAGAAGGCACAGGATTCAGATGTGCAACGAAAGCGAAGGGACAGTGCTGGGTCATCTAGAGGACGGGATTCTTCACCTGGCAGACGAAAGTCTCATGCTAGTCCTAGTGTCAGTCCATCATCCTCTAGTAACAGGGATCAAAGCCCAAGCAGTCGTGGAGATTCAGATGAAAGTGAAGCAGAAGGTGGCCGCAGTGAAGAATTTTCCTTTGATGATATTAAGAGCATAACCATACGGAGATCAAAGCTGGGCAAGTGGTTCATGGAGCCATTCTTCGAAAAGATCATTGTGGGTTGTTTTGTGAGAATTGGCATTGGTATTTCAAAGTCAGGACAACGTATTTACCGTCTTTGCAGGGTCAGAAATGTGGACGCAACTGATGCTGACAAGCAATACAAATTTGAGAATCGGATTACTCACAAGTACTTGGATTGTGTTTGGGGCAGTGATGATAGTGCAGCTAGATGGCAAATGGAAAGGGTGTCCGATTCACCCCCTCTTCTGAATGAGTTCATGGAATGGGAACGGGAAGTAGAGCGCACTGGGGGTAGGGTTTTACATAAAGCTGAAGTAGAAGAGAAAATTAATGCGCTAAAGGAAATTAATAATTTTGTCTATTCTGCAGAAACTGTAAAACAGATGCTGCAGGAGAAGAAGATGGCTTCTGCAAGGCCATCAAATCTGGCTGCCGAGAAGGATAGGCTAAGGAAGGAGATGGAGCTTGCAGAGAGCAAACATGATTATTCAGAAGTAGAAAGGATCAAAACAAGGTTGAAAGAATTAGAAGTCTTTTCAGTTCAGAGAAAAAGCAAGGATGCAAAAGCCATAATGCTTGCCGAGATGAATAAGAAAAACAGATTTGAAAATTTTAAGAATGCTTCAATGATCAAGCCGGCTAATTTTAATCTTAAAGCAGGCGAGGCTGGGTATGATCCTTTCTCTCGTCGCTGGACTAGGTCACAAAATTATTACAGTGCAAAGAGTAGTGCTACTGAAGCAAATGTGGAGGCAAACAAAGAGTCAGATGCAACTCAGACAGGGGAAGCAGCAACAGCTAAGGCATTGGAAGCTGCTGCAGGTGCTGGAAAGCTTGTAGATACCGAAGCTCCTGTGGCTGAAGGGACAAAGTTATTCAGTTTGCACGATTTTGAGCTTCCCATGTCACTTAATGGACTACAGAAGTTTGGGGGTGCTCAGGGTGCCCCCTTGGCTTTTATGGCTAGAAAGCAGAAGATTGAAGCTACCTGTGGAGTCCAGGTTCCAAGCAGTGATGGAAGGAGGCATAACTCTACTTTATCTGTGACTGATTACAAGCGCAGGAGGGGCTTGCTGTGAAAGAAAGGAACAAAAACAAATCATTCTTCATCGCTTTTATAACTTTTTTAAATTTTGAAATGGAGCGTCTCACAACATAATTTCTACACCCTGATTGGTTTGCATACATGCAAAAAACTCATATTTCCTGTAGTCTCATTGTCAAATGATTACACGATGCATCGGATGCCTGGATGCATTTACAGGTTAGACATATGATATGTTTTTTAATTTAAATAAGCTCCGACTCTGCGTTGCATTATAAACATCAAGAGAACTATATTTATCTGCTTTCATTCATTGCATATCTGAGATGAAGACACAAGCTTTTTAAATCACTGGAGACATTAAGCTTTGCAAAATTGAAACTAGCGAATGGAGGATAGCATAAATACACTTCAGGAGAATAATCTGTCTAGCGAATGGAGAATTCTGAACACTAGCCATCGTCGGTAGATTTCAAAACAGAATTATGAACATGGATGAGTATTAAAATAATAAATTATATTAGTCATAAACATGTCCATAGATTCTACACATAACCGTGAAATATTATTTATTAGTACCATAAACTATATATGATTGCACTTCAATTTGTCATGGAGAGTCACGTCTCATGCAAGACACATCTATCTGTACATGTTTTACCAATTCAGATACGAAGTAAATCTATTTGATTATCAAACTTTTATTTTTAACAATTGTTATCGAACTCATATTACTTCTGTACAAATGAATAATGTAGCAGTTGAATCCTAATGGAGGTATCAGGCTATTTCAAAAGATGCCTTAAAGACCATACAAAAATAAACACCCAGACCGATTCAGTACAGACAGGTGAAGAAACAGAGAAATGACATATTTAACAAGAGCTGCAGAACAGCATTGTTCCTGCCAAGTGCAGGCAAGGCAAGGCAGGAATAATGTATCAATCGCGATAGCAATCTAAAGCGGAGGAATGTTGCAATTAGGATCTGCACGTTGAATAGGGAATCTAGGCTTCCGAGTTGAATAGGAAATCTCAGCGTGCAAGCAAATTTGATCAGATCCTCCTGCTGCCTTGTATAGTTGACCCGTATTCGAGCTAGGCCAAATGTAAACAGAAATGTTTTCACATGATTTCAGTTTTATTTTGTCAGAGTTGTGAAAGTTGGATATACCCCTAACAATTAAATTTCCTTGAAGTTTCCTAAAGCATTTTCAGCAAATTCATTATGTGCATAGCCTAAGATTATTTTAGTCTACATGAAAGTAAACACATCTTTATGAATCACTATCAGTAAACACATCTTTATGAAGCACTGTATCAGACAGTTCATGTGCCTTTGCCTATGGTTCCACATTTCCTAAAATCATTAGGGTCTACATAAAACACATTTTTTTGAAGCCCTCTATTACATAGATTATGCGTCTTACCTATGGTTCCATTTTCGATTTTTCACATGTTCGTCTTTCCAAAGAAGATTTTTGCCTTTGTAGCATAGCATCATTCAGTGGGTAAAGGCATTAGGGAAAAGATGAGGATCCAGAGTAGAATGCAGTGCTTTGAGCACCGCACATGCGTCCAATTTTTATTTTAGTTTCATGAAAATAATTGAATTAGGTTATTAACAGTTAAATACTAAAAGTATTAAGAAACCAGCAAATAGTAGTGTTGCATAATCAGAAAAATTAGGCATGTGCCAATCCCCGATTTGACTAATTCATTGGTTATTACTAGTGATTTTGAAAGGTTGCAGAATTTAAAAACAAATTCCCAATTTTAAAAGACTGTCATGTTCAAGTGAATGTACTCGAGAGACTGAAACATTAATTGGCAACTTTATCTGCGGTCATTCAATATGTTTTTCTGAAACTGGAGAGAAATTTGAGCAGTATACCATTTTTCAGTTTCCTTGGTGATTGCAGTATATTCATATGGCATTTTTAGCAAAACTCGGTTTGTGCTATATTTATATGGCACTTCATTTTGGTATTGATGTTATTCTTGAGAAGCCAAGTATATTTACAAACACAAAGAACTCCAGGTCGATCCTAAAAAATCAATTATTGCAGTTGGATGTGGCGATATTAATTAAATTAAAAGGGAATAAGAGCTATCCTTGAATCCAAAAGATAACCATTTAAATTTCTTTGTAGAATAAAAAGATATATATATATATATATATATATATATATATATAATTGTCTAGAAGAGTTTTTACTGTACATTATGATGCACATGTACAAATCACTTCTCAAAGGGAAGATCAAGTATGACCATTAGAGTTCAAGGCAACATAATTTATGTGTTTTTTGGGTCACTTATGTAATCACCTATGTTTCTTAGTTTTGGACTTTTTCTAAAGCTTTTTAGATTTTTACACCTACCTTTCGTAAAAACTAATAAAAGTGTGAATGCATCATGCATCAATGGGGCCTTCTCGTAATATGCAACGGACTAACCCTGCACACAGATGAATAGTAAAGAAAACTATTTAATTTAGCTTTTCATTTTATCTGTAAAAAAACTAATGGTCTAAATACCATAGAAATTTGGAGGTGTCATTACCTGCTACTACCCCAGGCTTTCAAAAAAAGTCACATTCTGAGCAAGATTCATAGGATGCATATTGCAAGAATGGCTCTTGAATGTGTATGATCTTCCAAAGTGTGCAGGTATAAATTGTTTTCATACTGATAATAATAATACAATCGTGATTCACAAACTTAAAGTTTTTATATATTTTCATCATCCACTTTATTTTGATGTTCACTTGTCGGGCAAATTAAGCAATTATTGACTAAGAAAAAAGAGTAGTACATTATTTCCTTTTTCTTAACATTACTTTTACTTAGTTGATAGGCTATATACGGGAACTTTGTTACCCTTTGATTGGAAAACTGTCAGCTCTTGACGTTAATTATTTTCCGATCAATTTTATCTCACTCCAATTTAACTCTTTTTTTTTCCTTTTTTAAAAATTTAATTAGCTATTATCTACATGCTATCTCTTATTTATTAATTTATCTCCATTTTAAACTCTTGTATTTAATTTATAAATTAATTTATTTTACTTTTAACTCTTATTTTTTCTATTTATTTAAAAAATTAATTAGTTTTAGTTTTAAAATTATTTTAATTAGTTAATTTTTTTTACTTTAAATATTAATCACTATTAAGTAAAATAGACTAATTACTTATAGTTATAGAATCACCACTTTGTACAAGAACTAATAATTGCACCAGCCTTCAGTACCAAAATAGATAAATACTAGAACTGCATAAGTCTCCACAAATATGGTAGCACTGAAAGAATGGATCACTTGAGGATCCATAATAGTGCACCAAGGGAAAAATGGTAAAATAAATCGAAAATAGATCTAATCTATTATATATTTGATATAAACCATCAAAATTTAAACTAACAAAGTCAATCATAAAAACAACAAATTTGGGCCACCGATCAAAAAAACTAGAGCTGAATAAATTACTTTAATTATAATAATCTTAAGACTACATATCTGATATCCTCACCTTAAAAGACTTTCAATATTTCTTATATTGAACTACCTTTCAATTAGATTAATAATCACAATTGCAATTCGAATAACGTATGTAATAGACTAAAATGTTATATGTTAGCAACCAAACCCTGAATTTGCAATGCAATTTAACAAATAAATGTACTTGGCTTGTACAATTTTTTTGGAAAAAGAGGGGTAAAAATTTATTAAGACAAAAAGGAATACAACAAGGAGAGCTCAACAAGGAGCTCGATCCTGAGCAACAAGATCATCAAATTCTTGCACCATCTCAAAGGAAAGTTGCCTCCTATCCATAATATTCCAACCCGGATCATGACTAGAAGCCCATTTGGCTAAATAATCAGCAGCTCTGTACCATTCATGAGGAATATACATGAACCTAATGAATTGAAAAGAGGTAGAGAAGAGAATAATCTGATTAACAACAGTGGCCAGCTGTCAACTAACATTGTTAAGCTCCTGCGAAGAAAGCAAGTTCACCACCATATGGGAATCAGACTCACAGATAATCTTATGCCATCCCCGCAAGCAACACTGTTCCACGGCATATAAAATAGCCTGAGCTTCCATGAGATTGTTAGTGAAATCACCCTTATGAACTGAGAAAAAGAATTTAACATCACCAGAACTGCAGCGAGCCACTCCCCCAATACCAACAGGGCCTGGATTCCCTCGGGAAGAACCATCAGTGTTAATTTTTAGAACTCCATAGGGAGAAGGAGTCCAATGCCCATCTCGATTTACCCGACCCTTCCTCTAATGTTGAAGTTGCTTGGACATAGAAGGAAACCTTTGGGCTATAGCCCCATCCTGAAGGTGAAAATTGAGGCGATTGCATATAGCAAGATCAACCGAATCCATACCCCCATCTAGCTCATACTTCACATGAATAGTTTCCTAAAGAGAATGTGAGATCTTCCACCAAAGATGCAAAACATCTAGCCGAACATCTTGGAATATTCGACGATTCCTCTCCAACCAGATATGCCAAAGCATGAATGAAGGGCCAGCAATCCAAGCAGCATGGAGAGGAGAAGACTTGGAGGGAGCACTTCCCAAGCGGGCCCAGAACTCAGGTAAAGAGGAAGCATGCCTACAAGAGCGACCCCAAGCACTCCACCAAAGGTGCCATAGCTGAATAGAATAGGAGCAATGGAAGAACAAATGGGAGACAAACTCCTCCCCATTACCACACAAAACACAATAAGAGGGGCCCTGAAATCCATGTTTACAAAGATTATCCCATGTAAGACAGCGGTTGTGAGCCACTAGCCACATGAAAAAATTGCACTTGGACCAAGAAACTTTATTCCAAACTTGCTTCCACCAAGGGACCTCAGCATCCTCAAATAATTGTCTAGTTATCTCTTGATACCCAGCAGAGACATGATATTTACTAGACAAGGTACCTCCCCAAGCCAAAACATCAGGACCTAGCAAAGAGGAACACTCTCTAGAGGCCAGAATCTGAGAAAGCTCCTGACGATCCACGTCTATACCTCCAAGAGGCCAATCGGAAGAATGCTTCCATCTGTAACCAACAACAGGTCCCAATTGAAAAGGAGTCTTGTAATGAGCCACTTTATCCCATCCAGCGGCATGAAAAGAGTCACAAAGAGACTGAAGATGAGGGTACATAGATAAAATGGAAGGGAATCCATCCCAAGCATCAGACCAAAACAAAGCCTGAGAACCACCTTTACATATCCAAAATAGACCCCTCTTGACTAACACTGCACGTGTCTTCAAAGTATGCCAAACCATTGAGCCAGGACCTTCAAGAGGAAGTGTAGAAACAGAGCAAGGATCAGCACCATGAAAATATTTATGAGTGATAATACGAGTCCAAAGTTGATGTTGTCCAGAGCACCATCGCCAATAAAGTTTAGCAGCCAAAGCTTGACTACTCAAGAGAGCAGATCGAAGACCAAGACCACCCTCCTTTTTAGGCCTACAAACAGTTGCCCAACTAATCAAGCTCCATTTAGTACTATGCAAATTACCACTCCAAAAGAATTGTCGAGAAAGAGCATCAAACTCCTTGAGAAAGTAAATAGGAGCAGCTTGAACCATGCTTCTATAAGTAGGAAGAGCTTGGATAACAGCTTGAAGAAGAGTAACCCGGGCAGTAGTAGAAAACCATCTATGAGTCCAATGATTAACCTTATCCTGAAGCTTGGTAATCAAATTTTGTCAGAAGAGACATGGCTGCCTAGAAACAGCAATAGGAATGCCAAGATAAGTCAAAGGAAGTGACCCAATCTGAAACCGCAGGATACCAAAAATCCTATGCTGAATAGAATCAAGAGTGTGAAAAAAGTAAATGGAAGATTTGTGCTCATTAACTTTTTGGCCTGAAGCTGCCAAATAAATTTCCAAAGCATGTCAAAAGGCTTCAGCTTCCTTGATCCTAGCATGACGCGCAAGAGCATAATCATCAACAAATTGAAGATGGGAAAGAGAAGGTAAGCCATTACCCCACCGCCACCCCTGAATAGAATTTTGGGACACCTGATACTTAATGAATCTACCCAAGCCTTCAGCCATGATGATGAATAGATATGGGGAGAGAGGGTCACCTTGGCGGAGGCCTCTAGAGGCACCAAATAGCTGAGAAGGTTGACCATTAATAAGAATAGAAAAAGAGGCAGAAGTAACACAACTCATAGTCCAACTCACCTAGTCAGAGCTAAATCCAAAAGAAAGAAGAATACTCCTTAGGAAACTCCATTTAACTCTATCGTAGGCCTTAGCCATATCCAACTTAACAAACATTGCTCTCTCCCTTGAAGTAGCCATAGAATGAATAGCCTGAGTAGCAATAACCACCCCATCCCAAATTTGTCTTCCATCAACAAAAAAACTTTGTTCTTCTGAGATAATAATGGGAAGCCACTTTTTAATTCTCTTAGCAATCAACTTAGTAATAACTTTGTAAACCACATTACATAAGGCAATTGGTCTAAAAAACTCCAATTGATTAGCACCCTCTCTCTTAGGAATAAGAGTCAAGAATGTAGAATTCAAAGCCAGCATCTGCTTGCTAGAATAGGATTTCTTAACCACCTCCAACAAATCATGATTAATGATGTCCCAAAATTCCTGAAAGAACTCAACTGGAAAGCCATCAGGACCAGGAGCCTTCCCCTTAGGCATGCCAAAGACCACCTCCTCCAGCTCTTCCAAAGATATTGGACACATGAAATAATCATTCATTTCCTGAGTGATAAGGGAAGGAATACAAGACAAAAGAATATTTTCTTCATTATTAGCAGGAGGAGAGTCCTCAAAGAAGAGGGTAGAAAAGTACCGAGTAGCCTCCTGGAACAAAGCTGACAAGGAATTCAGATGGATACCTTGAGAATTAACCAAAGAAGAGATATTGCTTTGATTTCGGCGAGATTGCACTATTTTATGGAAAAAGGCAGTGTTCCGATCACCTTCCTGGAGCCAATCAACTCTTGCCTTTTGCTTCCAAAAATTTTTCTCTCGAAGTTCCCATTCTTCTAGAGCTCTAGAAGCAAGGGATTCAGCCCTTCCAAGATCCTCTGAGAAACCTCAATCTCTAATCTCCCTTGTGATGACATCAAGATCTTCTTGAGCAAGCCTCTTCATAGAGTGAAGGTTCCCAAAGCATTGCCTATTCCATATCCTGAGCTTCCTTTTAACATATTGAAGCCTTTTAGAAAATGAGTACATTGCAGTACCATATGCAGGAGCACCATCTTTCCACCAACATAAAACAAAATCACGAAGAGAAGAGTCACGAAGCCACATCAACTGGAACTTAAAAGGGGATGCTTTGGAACACAAGCCCCAATAGCAAAAAATTTGATTGGCCAATGATCAGAACCCCTCCAATCAAGGATTTCCGAAGAGAGAGTAAGAGTGCCACTAACCCAGAAGCAAGAAACAAGAAATCTGTCCAGACGTTCTGAGATAGCAGCAGCTCCAGTCCTTCGATTATTCCAAGTATATAGACCATTAGAAGGCTTAACATCAGAGAGATGCAAAAGAGATATGTCTTGCCGAAGAAGAGCAGAAGAAGGCCCCAGTCTAGCCAAACCACCTTGCTTCTCCTCTAGACTTAAAACTGAATTGAAGTCCCCTGCTAACACCCAAGGATGATAAGGGTGACAATTTCTAACATATTGAATATGGTTCCAAAGTTCCTCCTTTCCCACAAGATCAACAGGTGCATACACATTAGTAACCATGATTACCTCTCCTGAGTCTAGAGCATAAGCTACCATAGAGAGAGCTGAGCGAGAAGACACCCAGCCAAGGGGAGAAATTTTTTGTGGATCCCAAAATATAGCTAAACCACCAGCATTGCCTATTGCCCCAACACACTGGCATTGGCCACGAGACTAAATACTAGAGGCATGTTGGACCATAGACTCCACAGAGAGCTTAGTCTCTTGGATACAAAAAACATCAAGACTATGATCAACCACCAAGTTATGAATAGCCTTTTGTCTAGGGATGTTATTCAACTCCCTAACATTCCATGAGAGAATAATCATCATTGGGTAGAATTGGGAAAAAGAGCATCCAAAGGTTTCACTGAACCAGACTCAATCAATATATCTCCTATGAGTTTAATCTTCTCTTGGTCTGTTTTGCGCCCACTTCTTAGAGGGGGAGTAAAAAAAACCCACTTAAAGGGTCTAGGCATCAACCCCAAGGGGAGAGGAGATACCTTGCCCTTACCTGATGGTAGCACATCCTTAACCAGGTCAGCCAGAACAACATCATTATCCTCCAACACTGCAGGAGTCACCAGAGCCTCTGTCACAGGAGCTACAGGGACCTCGCAGTTCTGGTATACTACAACTTGGGATGCCCCACAAGCATCATTAGGAACAAATCCCTCATTTGGGCAAATTGGATCAGAAGAGATAGGAGGAGGAATACCCTCCTCTAGAACCATACTATCTGGCACCTCAAAGCGATTAAAACCTAAATCAAATAATCTTTCTTTCAAAAGCCTCTTCTGACCACGCCCTTTAGCTCGTGGGCGAGTAGGGGTAAAGCCATCCTTATCCTGCATTTGAGCCTTACCCTTACCTGTAGCATCTTATGGATTCATCCCCTTGGTAGTATTGGCCATCTGAGATTGTCCTTTCCCTGTAGTATCTGCCAAACCACCATTGCCAGCTGTAGAACCATCCACTCGTTTAGAAGTCAAGTTACGGGGGCACTAACACTATAAATGACCATACTCATGACAAATCCGACAGCAAAAAGGGAGGAATTCATAATCTAACTGCTGCACCCAAGAAGAAGCCCCAAGACAAATTTCCAAAGAATCTGGTAATGGGTTATTCAAATTAATTTCAACACAAATTCTAGCATAAGAAATAACCTTTTTATCAAGGGATTGATGTGCGATCGCAGTCGGCTTCCCCAACAAAGCAACAATTTGGTGGAGGATGTCTTCACGCCAAAATTCCAAGGGAAGGCGAGGCAAGCGAACCCAAACTAGCACTGTTGAAGGGAGATCCTTAGCAGAATTAAATCCTGAATGCCAGAGTTTGACAAATAACCCCAGATGGTTGTAGAAATAAGGGCCTCCTTCAAAAACACGATCACGATCATACATGCAAGAGAATACAACAAAAAAGTAACTATTCCCTGCCAATATAATCTCCATATCGCCTTCCACCTACTATGAGCGGCAGATCCATGCCTCAAGAGCAGATAGGGAAATCCAGATGCCAAGAAATTTGCATATCAAAGCATGCTTAATCCAATATTCAATGTCCTCCATTACAGCCGCTGGAGGAATAACCAGAACAAGGCAATCATGGCTACGCGGAAAACAACCATTAACTTTTTTCAACTTGGAGCTCTCCCCTGAATAAAACGATTTAGATCGCATTGCATGCACAGTTGGAGAAGAACCATCTGTTCTCACCAACACAGAAGAAATCCCAGGCCCTGTCATGCAAACAATAAAAACCCCAATCCAAAATCGACTGCAGAAGATTACCAAAAACACCCATGCAAACTATGTCCAGCAACCGGCAATCCAAACAGAACAAGAAAAAAATAGTAGAGATCAAACAACAATAATAGGCTAGGGAAAGAGCCCTAGCCCAGCCGGCAACCAGCACTTCTCATCGCTTCTCCATGTCGTGAATAATCTGTTCTTCCAGTTGAAACAGCTGTTATCACTCTTGGCTTGTACACTAATCAACAAGGAAAAAAATCATAAAATTCAACCTGCTGGAAAATCCAATTTAAACCATATTAACAAATAGTAAATAATGGAATCAAAAGTGAAACCTAACTAATCTGTAAAATGGTACACACATACTTCTCCTCATAGACCGGATAAAGTAAAACCTAACTAATCTATAACAAATACCAAATGGAAGGAATGCAAACACGACAATCACCTGCACCAGGGGAGTATTTCTTCCTGGTAAGAGCAATTTGTGAGAGCAACACAAAAGGCCCCATCTCATGCAGAAAAATCCGTCAAAACTGCCCACATCTTAACCGTGTGTAAAAGAATCATAATCTTACCAAGGGGCAATGATGAGCAGGCAAACATTATGCCAATTAAAAAGCCAACAAAAGAGA
Source organism: Cupressus sempervirens (assembly GCA_028749045.1). Lineage (NCBI taxonomy): Eukaryota > Viridiplantae > Streptophyta > Pinopsida > Cupressales > Cupressaceae > Cupressus > Cupressus sempervirens. The sequence goes on from CM053785.1 coordinate 681,954, forward strand.
ATCGGGGTTGAGTACAAGGAACAATTGGCATAAGATTATAGGGTTTTTTTAGGACATAGTTGAAACGTGGACAAATTTGATGGATTTTTTTTGAATGGGTCCTCTGAAGTCGTGTGCTCATTATTTCTCTTTGGTAACAACTTGAATGCAGAGGCCCTGAGAAACTCACACCTGGGATGTTTTTACCTGCCCAAAGCTTTATATTTTGGTGAAATCCCCTATAAACCGTCTCTAATTCCAATCAAATTCCAGTGGGTGCACTACTACTGTCCTCGTGAGAAGTGTGACCGTTTCCTATGCTCACAGAGAGATATTTTTTGGTGCCTTCTCTCGCATAGATATGTGCAATAACCTTTGTTCGCCCCCTGCAACACCAATCACAGCTGTGTAAAATAATTTTGATAGGCATTGCAAGTAAAAAAATTGCAAGTTATACATCAAGCATTTTGAAAATGGGAGTAATACAAAGCATTCCAGCAACTTGATTGGTTCAACAAAATAAGATTAATCAAGGTTTAACATTTGAGCCTCGCAATAGCAAGACAAGCACCAATAATAATAATAATAATAATAAGTTAAGATGTTGAAGAGTTGGCTTTTGCCCAAATACTTTGGAAAAAGCAAAAGGAAGGCAGTTGAATATTTGAAGTCGGTAGCATTAGGTAGGAAGTCCGCAAATAATTGCAAAACTTTGATGTAGAAAACTCTGTAGTTGTCTCCATTCAAGAAAATAAATGGTAATCACACCAAGAAGAGACAAGAACCTATGCAGCGGCAAGCATTTAAGAATGAGGAAAAATACCTCTTGGTTAGCTTGCGTGCTTCACTAGCAATCTTCCATAAACCTGATAGGGTAGGCATCATTTAAGGAAAATAATATGCCCAATCTACTTTTCATTGAATCCAAACCTTTCTAATTTGAGTCTTGAACGTAGGCTATGGCAAGAACCCAAACCCGATATATATATATATATATATATATATATATATATATATATATATATATATGTATATGTATATATATATATGTATATATGTATATATATGTATATATGTATATATATATGCATATATATATACATACATACACACACACACACATATATATATATACACATACATAGATACATACATACATACATACATACACACACATATATATATACATGTATGTATATATATATACATACATATGTACATTTACATACACACACACACACACACACACACATATGGTCAAATCATATTTTCTACTAGAGATTTGATTTTTTTATAATATCTGCAAGTCTACACGATATTCATATTGTACAAGGGGAAGAGCTACATATTTTCATAATTCTTTGAACAAAAGTGAGACTTATTTGGAATATCTAACTATCAAGTGATTTAAAATATGTACTATTTAGATACTAAGAAAGTGGCAATAAAGTGTATTTATTAGTAGTTTCAAAAGTTCTTCACAAAAGGGATGGAGTGGTTACTAGCACTTGCGTCATAGGAGGCGTAAGGGAAAAGTTGATAGGCAATTTTGTACATGTTTTGACTTGGCTATCTATATGCCCAAATTTGTAAAATTGAACAGATTATTTAGGTAATTCCTATTGCATGCATCATTTGTCCCTATCAAAGAGCTTCCTTGGCTCCTGTAGTATGGCATGAAAAGAGTCATCCAATAGATAGGTTACTCTGCCACAAATTCTTGTCATGGTAGATGAACCTAATAACTCAGAAAACAAGAAAAGGAAATGTATCTCAACCTACTTGATTGGTGAAAACTCCAAGAAAAATCACCATGTACTATCTTGCTTCTCAAATTTATAAGGAGTATCAAGTCCAGTCTCCTTCATTGTGGCATTGAAGGATGTCTTTAAGACAACGTTTTCTTGTCTCCCTGTGATTTTCCTTTTAAAGCTTCAAAAATATTTACTTTGTACATAGGAAACCTAATAATTGGAAGTGACAAACTATTGGGTTAGAAAAAAATGATTTAGAGCATAACGCATATTGTCTTTTCATGTTTTGTAGTTGCCCACTTGACAATTTAATATTTTGAGGATTGTCAAGTGAAGCCTTCCCACATTGATGAAGGGTGCTCCCCTTAATACCACAATAGACAACAAAAATAGAGAACAACACAAATTGCGAGAATAAAAAATGGGCTTCTTATTATCACCACAAATGTAGAATTACATAATTACAATTTGCAAACCCACATGGGCACCTTCCTTACAAGAGTCTGCAAGATATAGCTACAACTGTCACCCAAAATTTCCCTATACAACCTTCGAGTCTTCCTTATATAGGAACTAAGCCCTAACCCTTGAGGATGACCAACCTCATATTATATCATTACATTACACTTCATTATATAAGATCGACTCAGGATAATTTACAAATTATATTATCAGATGAGTCCACTTCTAGAGACCATAACTAGCAAACTGTTGACCCGACGGGCTATTATAACCCCATTCTGGTATTCTCGACTAGTTATCTACAATGGTTGATTGTGCAAGCATCCATTAGTTGAGGTTTTGCCTCGTTTCAAAACCATTTAGGCCTTCATCGCTGGACCTAAAGTTTGGATAGCCAAGATTCATACCGAAAATCTGTAATAACTTCACCCATACATATGATATTATAATAATACTCATCCAACAGGCTGATATGTCAAAGATGAACTTACATATATGAGATTAGAATAATCTGAGCATATAATGCCAACTTACTAAAACTAACAAGCTCCCTTAAATAACAACTTTGTATATGAATAACCCTTATTAAAAAACACAAAAACTAGAAAATTGGAAACATAAATAATTTTGAGTGATGCAAGATTGCCCTTACACCTAGGATGCTCCTGCATCAAACACTTGGGGTAATTTGAAAAGTGACCCTATCACATTTTAGGTAGTTAGAGGAAAACCAAGATAGTCATGATGAATCTTCCTATGCTAGCCATGATGAATCCTACACCGGCCTTCCTTTCCATTTGACCATATACTCCTCATACTTTATGTTCATTGTACTTCTTTCCACACAATTGCCAAATACCTCCTCAATGCCCAATGCAGCTGAAGTAGATGCAAGAATACTCCACAAAGCTTCAACAACTTCATCTCCATCAACTCCCTCATAATATTTTGTCAAGTCTGAAATGTTGAATACTGGTGAAATATTTAGTTCAAAAGACAACTCTACGTCATAAGCATTTCCAAAATCATGCTTTTTCACTATCTTGTATGGTCATAACTTCTTCATTTTCAGCTTATTATATGTACCCACTAGAAATATCTCATTCCTCAAATGAATCATGACTTCATCACCAATCTGAAATCCCATGTACCTCCTTTTCACATATGCCTTAGCCTTATACTGTGTATACATTTTTGTAATGTGCTTCTTCAACTCCTTGTGGATGTTCTTCAAATGTTCAACTATGTCTTCTTCTTCAACATTGATTATTTCTCCTTTATCCAAGTGCAACAATTGAGAAGCATTTATGGGATTGCTCTCATATACAATTTGGAATGGTGATTTACCAGTACTCCTGTTGGCAGAATTATTGTATGCAAATTTTGCTTGTGGTAAAATCAAATCCCATCATTTTGGCTTATCTCCAACCAAGCATCTCAGCAAATTCCCCAAACTCTGATTCACAACTTTTGTTTGTCCATCACTCTGTGGATGATGGGATAAGCTGAATTTCAAATCTATCATCAATTTCTTCCACAATGTATGCCAGAAATACCCAACAAACTTGGTATCTCAATCGAAAACAACACTCTTTGGTAGACCATGTAGTCTCACCACTTCTTTGAAAAATAATTCCACCACATGAACATGATCACTTGTCTTCCTGCAAGAAATGAAATGTGTCATTTTTGAAAATTTGTTAATCACCACAAATATTGAATCATGCCCACGTTGTGTCTTTAGTAAACTAAGAACAAAATCCATGTTAACATCTTCCCACAGTTTCTCAGGTACAAGTAATGACTGATATAACCCATTATTTTTCTTCACTCCCTTTGCCATATAACATACTCTGCAACACTTCAAAAACTTCTTCACATCTTGTTGTAACTATGATCTAATAATTCTCAAAAACTAAAGAAATTGTCTTATCTCTACCAAAGTGTCTAACCAATCCTCCACTATGCTTACCCTTGATGAGATTCTCTCACATGGAACTTCTAGGAATGCACAACTGATTTCCCTTGAACAACATACCCTATTGGATTATGAAATCCAACCACTTTGTCTAGTCAAGTGTAACATGCTCTGTACAAGATTTTCATGCCTCACCAAAATCAGAATCCTTCGAATACAAATTCTTGAGTTCTTTGAACCCAACCACCTCAATCTGTATTTTTGTCAACAAAACTTGTCTTCTACCAAGAGCATCTACAACTCTATTAAACTTCTCATTCTTGTGTTTCAAAACAAATGTAAAACCTTGCAAAAACTCAACCCATTTCAAATGCCTTTGATTCAATTTTTCCTAACTATTTAAATATTGCAAAGCTTGATGATCAGTATATAGCACAAACTCCTTAGGAAGAAGTTAGTGTCTCCACTTCTTTGATGCTTGAAATATAGCATAAAATTTTTGATCATAAACATAATACTTTATTTTGGCACCATTTGATTTCTCATTGAAATAAGCAACAAGCCTACCTTCTTGGCTCAAAACAACTCCTATTTGCAATACCACTAACATCATAGTCTACTTGAAACACTTATTAAAATATGGAAGTGCTAAAATAGGTTTATCTACAACTTTTTGTTTCAACAAATTGAAACTCTTATTTGCACCTAAAGTTCACTTAAATTCTTTCCTATCTCCTCTCATTGTTTTAGTCAGAGGTCCATAAATACTGCTAAAATCTCTAATAAACTTTCTTTAAAAACTAGCCAATTCATGAAAAGATCTTACCTCTATTGCACTCCTTGGAGTAGGTCATTCGAGGATAGACTTCATTTTCTCATGGTTCATTTTAAGAGCTTCTCCTGATACTACAAATGTCAAGTACACCAACTCATTCTTCACAAAACTGCACTTCTTCAAATATATTAACAACTGCTCCTCTCTCAACTTGTCAAACACCTTAGGAATGTGCATAAAATACTCCTCTAATGTCTTACTAAAGATAAAATATCATCTAGGTCAACAATGACAAACTTACCCAAAAACTCCTTCTGTACCTCATTCATAAGCCTCGTGAAAGTACCCAGTCCATTGGTTAGCCCAAAAGGCATGACTAACCACTCATATAACCCTTCCCTTGTCTTGAAGGAAATCTCCTTCTCTAATGTAAATCTGATGGTACCCACTTTTTAGATCTATCTCTTTGAAATACACAGTTTCATTCAAATAGTCCATAATATCATCCAGCCATGCCAATGAAAATTTGTACTTAATTGTGATCTTGTTGATAGCTCGAGAATCTTCCCATTCTCCATCCTTCTTAGGTTTCAATATTGGTGGTACAACACATGGATTTAGACTCTCTCAAATCAACCCCTTTTACAACAACTCATGCACTCGTTTGTTCAACTCTTTGCTTTCTGTTGGTGTCATTCTATGTGCTACCTTATTTGACAAAATGGCTACTAAAATCAAGTCTATCTGGTGGCTGATCTTCCACACTCAGGATAATCCATTAGGTACATTATTTGACATGATATTAGGAAACTCTCTTAACAAATCTGCTAGTTTTGCAGATACCTCCTCTACTTCTTCTTTCCCATCTTTTTAGATTACAACAAAACACATATGCTTGCACTTTATACCTTTGAGAAATTCCTTTCCATCAACAAAACATATTCTAGAAGCACTACATACCTTTTCTTCTTTCTCCTTCAATGGTTTCAACTAACGTTTCACTCCATCTTTTGTCAAAGTGTAGGTATTTGCATGCCCATCATGTACAACATGCCTATCAAACTGTCACGTCCTATCGAGAAACACGTGACACATGTCTATAGGTATGATATCACACAACACCTCATTTTGGTAGCTCCCAATCTTAAACTTCACTAAGAAATGCTCATTGACGATGACCTTGTGGTCATCCTATACCCAACTAATATAATATGGGCACGAGTATTTTTGCCTCTTAAGATTTAACTTCGTGACCATCTTTTCAGGCACCAGATTATCAATTTTTCCACCATCAATGATCACATCACAACACTTATCTTCACATTTGCACCTTGTGTGAAACAAACTCCTCCTTTGATTAGGTTCATTCTCACCACTCAATAAGACTCTTCTCTTGACTAGGACTTCTCTTTTAGCATCTTCAGAATGTGAAGATTTGGCATCTTCATCAACATGTGTTATTTTGGCCTGACATTCAGTTCTTCTATCATTCTTGGCTTGGCCTTGGGAACACTCAAATTCTCTATGACCTCCTTCTCTGTAGTGAAAATATTTTCCACGGAAGCCTCCTCTTCCAAATCCTTATCCTCTTCCTCTTTCTCTTTGATCTCTATTGTTCTAATCATTGAAATAGTTGGAATTGTTTCCCCTCTAGTTCTGACTACTACTATTAGCCTCATCCTTGTTCTTCTAATCATCATTTTGACCTCCTTAAGACCATCCACCAGATCTTCCACCATGACCTCTACCACTTTTTTTATTTTCAAACTTCTTGTTCAAATTTTCCTCAACTCTTAGGAAAAACTGATATACTTCTTCAATACTAGTCATTCGAACTAGACTCAACTCCTCCTGAGTGCTTGGCTTTAACCCAATAAGTTTATAGATAACTTTCTCTTTATCAACTTCTGCATGGCCGGTTCTGATGAGAACTTGGTAGAACTCTTTAGTATACTCTTGAACAAATCTTCCTTCTTGCTTCAACCCTTGCATTTTCTTCAATAGATCAAGCTCATAAATCACAGGAATGAATTATTGCTTCAATTTGGCTATGATCCGGTCCCATCTTGTGATTTTGTCTTTCCTCTTTTATTTCCCTCCAAATGGACCCCCTGCTAGCAGATCTTCACATGACCCTTCAGCTTGGCTTTTGCAAATTTGACCCTATCTAGATCTTCATTATCTTCATACTCAAAGTATTCCTCCAACTCATTGATCCAATTGATCAATTCCTCTAGGTTAAGATTTCCCAAAAATGTGGGAACCTCAAACTTAGGTCTTTTTCCAATCTTGGAAATAGCCCTAAAAAACCTCTCTTCTTCTAGGTTCAAAACGACCTTTTCTTCAACATTTTCTTCTTCATCATCCTTACTTTCATCTCTTACAACAAAATTTATTCCTCTACATATTTGTTCTTCCAATGCTTGCATCTGTCTCTAGAGGGCTCTAAAATTGTCATGTGTAACACCTGTGACTCTTCCACCATGCTCTCTTTGTGGACACATCTTTGTGGTTATGCTAAAACCCTAGTGCAAACCACCTCACAATCGGCAATCTATTCACACACTCAACCCAAACTATGATCCTTGTGTAAATGGCCTCCCAATTGGAAATCTATTTATACACTTAGGAACTCCCACTTTGATACCACTTGATGAAAGGTGTGTTGAATACAATTGATTAATTATATATTTTCTTTGATGTTACACAAATGTCATTACCAGTCAATGTATGTTGAGCTCACTTGGGCAATAAAGACAGTTTTCTATGTCTACTGAGTGTTCTAGAGTTTGCCTAGTTTAGAAGGCAGTGTCTACCAAGTTCACTCGAGTGCCAAAGGAAAGTTTGCAAAAGAGGAGTGTTAACCGAGCTCACTCAGTTGATGAAGGAAAAGTTAGATGGAAACAGTGTTAACTGAGCTCACTCAGTTACCAAAGGATCTATGCAAGTATGTAGTGTTAACCAAGTTCACTTGGTTAACACAAGAAAAATATTTCTGAGTTAGTGTCTACCAAGCAGGGTCAGCTAACAACGAATTTGCTTATTTTGGCATATTGAGTTTAATTGATTTATCTGATGGTTCTAGCTGACTAAGGAGATGAATATTGGTTATTCTAAGTTGTATTCTGGTCTACTTGACAATATGAAAGATATAAGTAAAAGGTCAAGTTGAGGATTTGAATGTATGGAAGTGTGAGAATTGTATGTGTGATTTGATGATGCTAAGAGAAAGTGAATCAGAAGGATAAGCAAAATATCCTTGTGGAGCTAAAAAGATATATTCGATTAGGAAGGATCAAGTATACAAGCCAGAATTAAGATTTGTAATTAGCAAATCAGTTGCATCCAAATCAAGTCATCTCATTGTTACTCTCTAACCATTGTAGTAGTGATCTAAATCTCTTAACAGAGTTAGCTTAACAACCATTTGTAAATCCTCTAACAAGGTGACAATTCTATTGAATTGTTTAAAGACCTCTAATAAGGCCACTCCTAACAGAGTGATTAAATCCTCTAACAGGGTCACACCTAATAGTGTTTTTTGTAACCTTTAACAAGGTTGGCTCCTAACATGGCTCACTTTAAGAAGAGTGAAAATAGTAACTAGTTGCAATTGGTGGTTTTTCCCAAATTGAGTTTTCACATTAAATCTTGGTGTCAAATGTGTTCATACTATTTATTTTCTATGCTTGCAACTTAGTTAAAGTAAAGATAATCATAGATAAGTAGTTACCAAGAATTCTTAGTATTTACCAAGTTACAACATTTCTTTATTTGCCGAGCATCAACAGAATTAAGTTTTGACAAAATTATTTTGTACTGACATCTAAGGGATCTGGAATTTATTTTTGTAGTAACTAATTCACCCCTCCCCTCTCAGTTACTCCTCTTATATTTCTAATAGGGTGATCCCCTTAATACCACAAGAAACAACAAAAATAGGGAAAAAAAAAATTGTGATAATGAAATATGAAAACCTACATGGGCACCTTCCTTACAATAGTCTACAAGACAAAGTTGTGACTATCACCTAGAACTACCCTAGATAACCTATGAGCCTTCCCTATATAGGCACTTTTAACTGCCCAAGAATGTTATAGACACTAAGCCCTAACCCTTGAGGTCGACCAACCTCATATAATATCATTACATTACACTTTATTACAAAGATCATCTCAAGACAATTTACGAATTACATTTTCAGATGGGTTCACTTCTGGAGACCATAACTAGAAAACTATTGACCTAATGGGCCATTATAACCACATTCTGGAATCCTTAGCTAGCAATCTATAGTGAATGATTACACAAGCATCTATTGAGGTTTTGCTTCATTGTGGAGCCATTTAGGTCTTCATCATTGGACCTGAAATTTGGATAGGAAAAATTCATACCAAAAAACTACAATAACTTCACTAATACGTACAATATAACAATAAAACTCATCCAGAAGGTTGATATGTCAAAGATGAACCTCCATATATGAGATTAGAACAATCTGATCACAGAAAACCAACTTACTAAAACTAGCAAGCTCCCTCAAATAGAAACTCTATACAAGAATAACCCCTATTTAAAAAACATAAAAACTAGAAAACTAGAAATAAAAATATTTTTGGGTGATGAATGATTGCCCTTACACCTAGGATGCTCCTATATCACATATCTTTCTATCCAATCTTGGACATAGAACTCTCCTTCATCCCAAACAAGGTATGAAAAACATTTTGATGACCAATTGCTAAAATCTCTCTACTTAATTGGAAACCTACATATGTAATAAGAAGATTGAATTAGAGTAACATTGCAACGACCCTCATTTGTAGGAAAATAATTCTTATTGAAGTTAGCTTAAATAAATCAAGTGTCTATCACACTCTACTTTTAATATTAATCATAGAGGTGCTAATGAAACATTTTCCATACAAAGTCTTTAAATCTTGATCTAAAAGTTCAAAAAGCAAGGAAAGTAAAGGTTAGTACACCCAAAAAAACCAATCATCCATGTAATAATTACTTACTAAAATTGAATTCAAAACAATTGCAAGATTTTTCAAAGGACTAATTTGAACCTAAAATCATACCACACAGTAAACCAAAAATTCATTACAATCTAAAACATAAGTAGATATTACCAAGTGACAAGTTTCCTCTAATAAAATACCTTGGGTCTATTCAAAGGGCCTTGAGAAAAAAACTCACAAATCTTAATATTACTGCTTGCAACAGTTGTTCCATTTTAGAAGTAATCAATATATTGAATAGACAATTGATACTTAACATTATACAAAATAGACAACTACCAAAATACTAACGATTAAAAACTCAATTTTAACTTCTTTCATACAAATATGCCAAGTACCTTTCAATATGTAAGTCTTCACAAATTTGTGGTTATTTAAAATACTCCAACCCTATATTTATAGGTAGAAGTTCAACACATGACCAGATTTATGTATATTTTTAAGGAAAATTTATAATAATAAAATATAGATAATTTTTATTTTATTTATTATTTTAGAGATTTATGAAGATTCTTATATAATTTATTCAAATTTTTATTTAATAAAATAGACAATTTCTATTATTGTTTTAATTATTTTTAAAAACAAAAAATAAAAGAATGGCTTGTCAGTGTAAAATGAAGCTAAGGCTTAAGGATATAGCATACTCTGCTCTCGAGTTTCTATGGGTGTATAATTTTAAAAAAGTCACAAGCCAGATACTTTGACAAATTTGACATGATAATGCAAAGCAACAAATACGTTAATCTTTAAAATGTGAGATTAAGGTCCATGGAAGTCTGACTTTGTAGACACAAAAATAGCAATCACCCATGTACAATTTCATTTGGTACTGAAGTCCACTGAGGATATTTGTGTGGCTTGTAATCATTAAATGGCAAATTGGATTGGTCTTGGTCATCCAGGGATCAAATCCAAAAGGGTTGCAATAGTTTGGATTTATGCTAACTCCTTTAAAGCGTGCCTAAAAGTTTAGAGAAAATGGCAATCAAAGCGAAAAATGCGAAAAAAGTAGGCTCAATGATTAATAAGCAAGAGAAGGAATATGTGAACATCTCATAAAAAAAAACAATGAATAAACTTTTTGAAAGATTTAACCCTAAACCACATTGCAATTATCAATACAGACCCCCTCCTCTACTAATGAGCAACAGATTTGATGCATTAGCTAAGGAAAAGAAAGCAAAAACAACACAGAATAATTTTAGGGCTACAATCGTAGCAAATGAAACCAGACAAAACAAATGATCCAGAGCAGCAAAAATTAGGCCAATACCCAATAAGGAAGGAGAGGAATGGCAATAGGTCATAAACAAGAAGAATATCAGAAATACAAAATTGAATCCCCGAGAAAACCTTGGGAAAGATCAGAAGTAGTAGAATTAACCAACAAACAAAGGATATTCTTCAGCAAAACTTGATATGCAAAAAATTGAGAGCATATTGACAATGACCTAGAAAGGGTAGGACAACCTATAAAAGCTAAGGGCTAATAAGATTATGAAACCTAACATAATCTTAGAAGTAAACCAGGTACCACTAGGCCATAACCAATGGTATACAGAGCTCAAAAAGGATATCAAGGCTTCTCCAAAAAAGGCACAAAATCAACAAAGATATAGTCCAAAAACTTGGAGATTTGGCTCTACTCCCTACCCTAAACCCCCTTCAACTCAAGAGATAACAATATCTTGATTATATCAAATCCCAAAAAAACCTCTTTAATGCTCTAGTCAAAATTTACTCCATCATCAAAACCCATTTTTTAATTTGGCAATTTCCCCAAACAAAAACAGGATATGGCAACTACAAATCAAGGCAATCAAAAGGAAGAAACTGAAGCATCCATGGTAATCTTTAGCAATGAGGTAAGCAAGAAGCTTTGGTTTGACTGTGGAAAAAAGGGGATTTATGCCGTCTTAACTGGACCAAAATCGACCCAATTGGATATGCTTGAAAGGCTTAAAACCCTCTTCGAAAAACAGGTAAGTATGACCTTTCTCTTTGATGGTTTAACTTACTTAGAAAGTAAGGAAGATAAATTAAAAAAATCTTTATTAGAAAATCCTCTTTTTTTTTTTAAAGGACATAGTTTAAATTTCTTAAAATGGTTTCCAAATTATAATGAGGAATCGACAACTTCCCTAAATTTACAAGTGTGGATTACATTAGTTAATATTCCTATAGAGCTCATTGACATAAAATTATTTATTCAAATTGGTGAAGCTCTAGGAGGACTATTGGGATATGAACCTCATAATGATAAAACTAACATGGTAAAGCTCCTGGTTTGTCTCAAACCAAATCTGTACTATTAAAGGGTAGTCAAAGTTATTTCTAATAGATCTATTTACAAAGTTAATCATTCAATCTACAAAGGAATAATTAACAACATAATGCTTATTAAAGATAGGACATATTACAACAATTAATACTTTTGATTTTGAAGTAGTTAATGTGGATACTGAATTGGAGAAACAATATCTAGAAATAAGGACTATAGCACAAAAATCCATAGATGGTTTGAAGAAGTTCCAAAGCAAGAAACTAAAAAATCCTTGAATTCTTCTATCATTAAAGAAGTGCTAGAGGAAGGCAAAGTAACTAAATTGGTAATTCTACAAAGTTACCATGAAAATATAACTGAGCTGGCAATTCTACAAAGTTACCACAAAAATATAAGGAAATGGTCAAAAATCAAACATATAATAGATTTCAACCAAGTGGCCTAGATAAGATATAATGAAGGTATATAATTCTTAAAAGGCCTAGATCAACAAACCTCACTCTTAAAGGAAAGCAATATGGAAATAACTGGAGAGATATTAGAAATTATAGAGAATATATCAAGCATTAAATCTCTTAATGAAGAAAGTATATTAAGAATCAATGATACTATTGACCAAATAGTATTAGCTCAGTAGAAAACACAAGAAAAGAGTAAAGTGGACACAACCAAGAAAGATAGCCATCAAATAAAAAATCATAAAAGGAAGAAAAACTGGAAGAGAAAAACCCAAGTAGCTACCTCATGCAAATAGGATCAGAAAGCTGATATAGCAATTACTTAGAATAAGATTAAGGAATCAATAGCCATTATTGAAGAAATTGAGAATGCAAGACTTTTTTCAGTTGCAGTCCCAGACAATAATGTAAAGGGGTCACTAAGAGACAATCTAAATAGAGAACAAGCAATGATAGAGGATAATAAGGATAAGGTAAGCCCCACAAAAGAAGGCAAAAAACTCAGAGAAGAGGACATAAAGGGACAAAATTACAAAGGAAAACTATAATATTCTAGAGGAAAAGGAGTTGATGATGGTAGAAAGAGAAATCTTTCCATAGGAAGATGAGATCTCAGAAGAAGTTAAAGATAAGATGGAATACCTAGACCAATTGACAGAAGAAATTAATGAAGCATTTTGTGAGGAAACAAATGAGGAAGGAATGGAAGAACTCAAAGTAGTCTTGGTTCAAAAACTCCTAGAACTGGGGAGTGAGAGCTACACCTTTGAAGACCTTAGAAGAGATGTTGAAGTTTTCAATCTAGAATCAAACACTAGAGGAACAGAACAATTAGAGCCGGCCCTTAACAACCCAAATGTTACAAAGATCCATAAGAAGAGAGGAAGAAAATCCCACAAGGAACTTTGAAACAGGAGTGCAAAAACAGAAGGACAAACAAAGCTTACTGACATTTTTGATGCTGGGAAGGGGAAGAGCCTTCTAAAAGAGTGTTAGTACACATATGGACCCAGTTTTTAAACTTTCAGTTTCAAGTTTCAGACCTCTCTGAAGTACTTTGAACTTAGTTCAAAGTGGTTTGAAGTGGTTTAGAAGTTCAAGGTGGTTCATTGGTTCAACATGTAGATTCAAGTCCAAGCTCAAATTGTCAAGTTCAATGATTCAATGTAGAAACTCAGAGGTCATATTTTGGAGATGCTTCTCAGCCAAAGAATAAAATACCATCATAGTGAATCTTCAAAGTTCTTTTCAATGGTTTGGAATGGTTCAATTTGTTTGAAACAGGTTCAAATTTTGAGAAGATTTTGAATTCAATTTAAAGACCTGGCAAATTTGGTTCAGGGTTTCAGAGATTTGGAGTTCAGGTACAAAAGGTTCATAGGTTCAAGTGCCACAGTTCAAAATTCAAAAGTGTAATAATTCAAATGCCCAAAGTTCAACACCAAAAAAAGTGGCTTCTAGTTGAAGGGTATGGAGTTTGAAGTCACAGGTTCGAGTTCATGCTTCAAGGGTTATTGAGCCAACCATCTTCCACAACTTTCAAGCTAAGCTTCGAAACTCATAGGCTGGAGCTCCTTTTGGTTCAATTGATGACTGGCTATTTAGACAAATAGAATGGCTTAAGAGAGATGATGTCATTGCTTTCATTCTCGGTCACCTTGTTACCTGTCATCGATCGGTTTCTTCCAAACAAGAGGAATGAAACAACTATTAATTGGCATTTTCTATATTTCAAATCTGTTGAGGAATAATTCACAAAAGTACAAGGAATTGAGATGTTGTGTCTTGAATCTTTCAAAACTAGTGTAACCCTCTTGGCAAGTCAGATCTCAAATTAGATTAAACCCAAGGCTACAACACTCAAGAAGAGGGTCAGAGTTTCTCATATCAGAAGCACATTAAAAGCAATCGTAGGTGATTTTGTAGAATACCATGGTAGCAATGTTAAACCCACGGATATGAATTGCCAAAATATGAAAATTGATAAACTCTTATGTGGCCAGAATATTTTTTTGAATGTGATGTCTCCATACACATTTAAAAATATTTAAATACACCCAATACTAAGCCAATACAAAAGATTAAAGCCGTGGCATTCAATAGTGGGTGGCAGTTTTTATGCATAGGTCACAATTGCCAAATATGCAAACTCCTATGTTGTGATGGGTGAAATTGTAACATGGCTTACCATTTTAATTGGCTGAAACTTCCATTGGTGCAAGTTCCTCTTGGTGAATGGTATTGCCCAACTTGTGCGTATAGAAGAGTATCACATGGTGTGCATCTTGATGTTGGACGAGTTGGACAACTGCCTTAAATGTGTTTTTGGTTCCTCTAATATTTTGAAGCTAGGTTAGGCTCTACATAATGATCTGGGAGAAGCGTCCATTGAATCCTAAGCAACTACACTACTCAGCCCTCGATGCAGTTGTCTTGATTCCTATCTTTAATTTTGTATCATGTCACAACTGAACCTTGCATAGATGTGATGAAGATTTTAAATTAGTGTTGGGTAATTCTCAGAGCCCGCACCCTCTTCATCATTCAATACGGCTTCATGATAAATAGAGGTTCAAAGATAAAGTCGATAGCTAAGCACACCCATCATGGAGAAGTGCGTGAAAAGCCACGAGCCAATACATAGTTTCCGCGCATCACGTCTTGATAAAGTAACTAGAGTCTGCAAAAGCAAAGGAGTAGTAGTGATAAAGTATGGAGCCACTGTCGTGCAAGAAGGAGAAATTTATAAGCCACGATTTTACAACTCATAGCATTCTTCCATGTGCAAAAATATAATAACCAATGGGCATAATGTGAGAAAGGAAAGCGCGAACCAATGTTTTGACAAAACACCGTGTGTAATGGTGATAATTAAACACATATATTCAAACAGACTATCAAGCCAAAGAAGATAAAGAAATGAAATCAATATACACGTCATCTATGCAGACATGGGAATACATTTAAAATTATTGACAAAATGTTCAAAGGTGGGTTGCAGTGATAACACTCGCTACAGGAGTCACAATATTAGAGGAACATAAGTATTGTTTTGACCTACTGTGATATGTTTACATAAGCATGGAAAGTGTCATTCTTTCCCTAACTAGAGTGTAAATCCAAACACTCAGTTGATATCATATTTTTTTTAAAGGAAACATATGTAATAGCGAAGCGAAATTAAATGGAATGTTTTAATTGTGAATTAAATATTGCACATAAGCGGGACAAAGGCACCAAGAAACAAAGAGAGAGATACATATTATGGAATCCAAAGGGGCAGTAATTGAAAGGTATCGAGGAAGTTACTCCAAGAATTAGTTATTTAAAACTACTAGTGAACCAAAGCAGGGGGTATTATTTATGGAAGATTTTCTTTTTCCAAAGGCAGTTCCATCTTTCTCTCTGATACTGGAGACTATGTGTTACAATAGGGAGGAGAGGTTTTCCAAATTTTGATTCCATTTTCTTGTGAGGCTGTGGGAGGCAGAGAAAGTTTTCATTTTCCTGTTCTGAACTATGTGTTAGCAATAGGAGAATTTTGATTGATTACAACTTTCTTTAATGGTGATTGTAATTGCAAATGTGTAATAAGGTCTTTGTATGTTTTATGCTTTGGGGAAGGGAGACTTGAAAGTTGATTGTATATCAAAACTTTGAGTTTGAGCAATACTCTTTCCACTAATTGTGATCTTTGTGTCACTTTAGTTTTCTCTAAATGTGCTTTTACTATCGTTGTTTCTTGTATTCATGGCCTTGCTTCTGCACTTTCTCAAGGAGATGGAAAATGTGTTTCTTGATTTCATCCTTTGTGACATGTTGGGGTGAATGGACTTTGTGTCATTTTCTATTCATTTTCTTGTAGTTGTTTAGTTTTTCCGCGTCTACTATGTGTTTACAAGTAGATGTTTGAAATCCTTTCGTGCTTTCTAGTTAAAAGCATCCACAATTTATTCATTGTATATCTCATACAGAGAGCTATACCCAATAAAATTTAGAGGAAGGTTATAAATCCAATGATAACCTATCCAACTGTTGGTGCCAATTAGTCCTCTCACTTGGACATTTAGGGTTATTAGTTGCACGTATTTTTTTGAAGGACAATTTGTTCACTAATAGATCTTTGGTGACTCTGCTAGGGATTGAAGCGAAGATTTAAGTGCCTAACTTTTGCTTCCTCAGTTTTATGATCATCTTCGTGTCTAGGAGATTGGTGACTCAATACAAAGACCATGCCAGATATAGAAGTCATGAGAAGACCAAGGCCAAATTGTTCTCTCCTGGAACTTTGTCAAATTGATGATAAAGTGTTATGTGACTTTGTGGATAGATTTAGAGAAAGTATTTGCAAGGGTATCCAGAAAAATTTGAGCTTTGAAGATGATGCAAGATCTTGGCTACTTTGGAAAGGCCTCTGCGAGAGGTTTCACAAGTTGAAAGACTTGCAAAATCTTGAAGAGAAAGTGGCTCGATTGAAGAAGCATTTGGAGGTTGATGATGATGAACCTTTCGTTATTTCAATCTCACCCATGTATCTCAATCTCCTTGTCATGAATGACCAAGAAGTACAACCAGGGTTACTCTAGCCTCATGTTGATCCAATTTCAATGGATGAGAATATATGTGCCAACAATGGAGAAAGGGTAAGCAATAATGGTCAAATTTTATCTTAAGATCTTTCTTCATCTCATGTAGAAATTTTTTATAGTAGAAGATCATGGTGATTGTTCTTTCCCTAAAGATTCTATTGAAATGCTTTCTCGGGGTGCTTTGTCTGAAAATGAATCTTTAAATATCACAAGAGATTGTGAGGGTATTGGCTCTTTGAATGTGAATGCTGAAAAATATCCTTTTCTTAAATCTTTTCATTATGAAGATATTGCAACAGCAGACCTTATAGATAACACTGATTCTAATGACGGTCCATCCAAATCTTTTTCTCCACAGATTGAAAGATTCAGTTGTGGGAATATTGATAGTCATCTCATTTTAGAAGTTCCTACTAGTGAGAAAGTAGATAACTTACCGTTAGAATTTCAATCTTTCACCTTTGATATTGATCATCTTTCTTTGAAAAATCTTCTTGATGAAAGGATCTAGAATAACATGTTGCCTGAAAATGAACTTCCTATTTTTATGAAGAATGATGATGATTCCTTGTGCTTGAAAACCAGTAATCAGCCCATGCAAAGACTTGTTCAGTTCGATGATGAAATATGTAATTATGACAAGGTGAAAGTGTATGAAGAAAAGCTTCTTTCTCATTATGAAGATGCTGAAATTAATACTTAGTTTGTAAACTGTCCAGCTGAAGTGTCGAGAGGAACATCACTTGATCAACAAGAAGAAATCATTGCCAAATTCTTGTTATATCTTCAGCCAGAAGATCTCTCTCAAACCAACCCTTTTGATGGTGATTCAATTCTTCATAGAGATGAGACAAAGATGCCTTTGGATGAAGACCCCTCTGCTGAATTTCTGGTTGAAACAAAGAAATATGAAGCTGACTTTCAATCTAGCAGTGACTCAGCTAATGTGTTGGAGAATGCAATTCTCAATGAAGAAGATGAAATCATAGACACATTCTTGTTATTACTGAAGCCAAATTGTTTCTTTGATGATGTCTTAGGTATTTGTTCAAATCAAACTCTATATTTTGCGCCACTTGTCTTCCATGTGCACGTCACCTCTAACTGGAAACCACAGGCCCCACAACATAGGCATTGCATCTCCACTAGCTTATAAAAGCCGATGTCCTTAAGACATTGTTCAAATCAAACTCATAATGAAGCATTTATTGATAATTTTTCTTTTCATCCATCTATGCATAGTGTTGCTGGTTTGGATAGTGGGAGAAATGTTGAAACATGTGATGGCATTTTGGAAAAAGAAAAGGATGGAATTTGTGACATATTTGATAACAGTTGGTTCCTTGAAAGAAATGGAGAAAATATATATCCAAAGTTTGATCCCATGTTGAATGAGGTTTCTCTAGGGTTGCAAATTGACCATGACCATGTCCAAGAATTGAACCTTCATGATAGCATTCCTAGGTATTGCGCATCATCTTTTGGTGAGGTTTTTACATGTTATGTTTTTCAGGTTAAAGCAGAACCTAAACTTGTGAATGTGAAAGATCAATTCTCAAGTGAAGGAGAGTACTATGATGAGTTATGGCTGTTCAAAAAAGAGCATTGGATCAGCATATGTATGTATGTTGTTAGTTTGAAGTTCGGCATTGAGAAAGTCATTAGCAAGCAACGGCTTGGAGCTATTCCATTGAGGTATGATTTGCTATTTTGAAAGGGCTCATATTTCTCCCAACCGATAAATGGATTTGCGTAACTTCTTCTTTTTTTCGGTCCTTATGGTAGGTTCTCTTCCTACCTTTGTAAATATTGTAAATAGGTTCTTGTTATGCGTAGTAGTAGTTTGGAACAATGTGCAAGCTTCATGCTTGCTAGTAGTGTAGGTGTGTTTGGTTTGTTGGCTTTGCCCTGCTCCCTTATGCCCTCTCTGCAAGTAGCTCTCGGTCTTCTTTTCTTGCTGACTCTATTTACCCAATGGTCATTTCCCAGAGATTGTTGGAGTTCTCTATTTTTGTATAAAAAATAGTCCCGCAAATAGAGCCCCTATTAGTACACATATGGACCCAATTTTTAAAGTTTTAGTTTCAAGTTCTGAACCTCTCTAAAGTACTTCGAACTTAGTTCAAAGTGGTTCAAAGTGGTTCAAAAGTTCAAGGTGGTTCATTAGTTCGACATGCAGATTCAGGTCCAGGCTCAAATTGTCAAGTTCAATGATTTAGTGTAGAAATTTAGAGGTCATATTTTGGAGATGCTTCTCAGCCAAAGAATAAAATACCATCATAGTGAATCTTCAAAGTTCTTTTTAGTGGTTTGGAATGGTTCAATTTGTTTGAAATAGGTTGAAAGTTTGAGAAGATTTTGAATTCAATTTGGAGACCTGGCAAATTTGGTTTAGTATTTCAGAGATTTGGAGTTCAAGTACAAAGGGTTCACAGGTTCAAGTGCCACAGTTCAAAATTTAGAAGTGTAATGATTCAAATGTCCATAGTTCAACACAAAAAAAGTAGCTTCTAGTTGAAGGGTATGGAGTTTGAAGTCACAGGTTTGAGTTCATGCTTCACGGGTTATTGAGCCAATCATCTTCTACAACTTTCAAGCTAAGCTTTGAAACTCATAGGTTGAAGCTCCTTTCGGTTCAATTGATGCAATCGATGACTGGCTATTTAGACAACTAGAATGGCTTAGGAGAGATAATGTCATTGCTTTAATTCTCGATCACTTTGTTACCTGCCATTGATTGGTTTCTTCTAAACAAGAGGAATGAAATAGCTATTAATTGGCATTTTCCATATTTCAAATCTTTGAGGAAGAATTCACAAAAGTACGGGGATTGAGATGTTATCTCTTAAATCTTTCAAAACTGGTGTAACCCTCTTGGCAAGTTAGATCCCAAATCAGATTAAACCCAAGGCCATGGTACTCAGGAAGAGGGTCGGAGTTTCTCATAACAGATGCACATTAAAAGCAATCGTAGGTGATTTTGTAGAATATCGTGGTGGCAATGTTAAACCCGCGGATATGAATTGCCAAAATATGAAAATTACAAACTCTTATGTGGCAAGAATATTTTTTGAATGTGATGTCTCCATACACATTTAGAATATTTAAATACACCCTATACTAAGCCAATACAAAAGATTGAAGCCGTGGCATTCAATAGTGGGCGACAGTTTTTATGCATAGGTCACAATTGCCAAATATGTGAACTCCTATGCTATGATGGGAAAAATTGTAACATGGCTTACCATTTCAATTGCTTGAAACTCCCATTGGTGCAAGTTCCTCTTGGTGAATGGTATTGCCCAACTTGTGCATATAGAAGAGTATCACATGGTGTGCATTCAATTTGTCAAGGAATTGAATCGATATGGGAAATGAAAGATCTTGATGTTGCACGAGTTGGACAACTACCTTAAATGTGTTTTTGGTTCCTCTAATATTTTGAAGCTAGGTTAGGCTCTGTATAGTGATCTAGGAGAAGCGTTCATTGAATCCTAAGCAACTACACTATGTAGCCCTCGATGCAGTTGTCTTAATTCCTATCTTTAATTTTCTATCATGCCACAATTGAACCTTTCATAGACGTGATAAAGATTTTAAATTAATGTTGGTAAATTCTCAGATCTTGCGCCCTCTTCATCATTCAATGCGGCTTCATGATAAACACAGGTTCAAAGATAAAGTTGATAGTCGAGCACACCCATCATGGAGAAGTGCGTGAAAATCCATGGGCCAATACATAGCTTCCGCACATCACGTCCTAATAAAGGAACTAGAGTCTGCAAAAGCGAAGGAGTAGCAATGATAAAGCATGGAGCCACCATCGTGCGAGAAGGAGAAATTTATAGGCCACGATTTCACAACTCTCAGCATTCTTCCATGTGCAGAAATATAATAACCAACGGGCATAATATGAGAAAGGAAAGTGCGAGCCGATGTTTTGACAAGACATTGTGTGTAATGGTGATAATTAAACACATTTATTCAAATAGACTATCAAGCCAAAGAAGATAAAGAAATGAAATCAATATACATGACGTCTGTGTAGACATGGGAATACATTTAAAATTATTGACCAAATGTTCAAAGGTGGGTTGCGGTGATAACACTAGCTACAAGAGTCACAATATCAGAGGAACATAAGTATTGTTTTGACCGACTGTGATATGTGTACATGAGCATGGCAAGTGCTGATTTCCCCTTCATTATGTGTCATCATTCTTTCCCTAACTAGAATGTAAATCCAAACACTCAGTTGATATCATATTTTTTTAAAAGGAAACATATGTAATAGGGAAGTAAAATTAAATGGAATGTTTTAATTGTGAATTAAACATTGCACATAAGCGAGATAGAGGCACCAAGAAAAAAAGAAAGAGATAAATATTATGGAATCCAAAGGGGCAGTAATTGAAAGGTATCGAGGAAGTTAGTCCAAGAATCAATTATTTAAAACTACTGGTGAACCGAAGCAGGGGATATTATTTATGGAAGATTTTATTTTTCCAAAGGGGGTTCCATCTTTCTCTCCAATACTGGAGACTATGTGATATAGCAGGGAGGATCAAAAGAGGTTTTCCAAATTTTGATTCCATTTTCTTGTGAAGCTATGGGAGGCAGAGCAAGTTTTCATTTTCTTGTTCTAAACTATGTGTTAGCAATAGGAGAATTTTGATTGATTACAGCTTTCTTTAATGGTGATTGTAATTGCAAATGTGTAATAAGGTCTTTGTATTTTTTATGCTTTGGGAAAGGGAGACTTGAAAGTTAATTGTATATCAAAACTTTGAGTTTGAGCAATCCTCTTTCCACTAGTTGTGATCTTTGTGTCACTCTAGTTTTCTCTAAATGTGCTTTTACTATCGTTATTTCTTGTATTCATGGCCTTGTTTTTGCACTTTCTCAAGGAGATGGAAAATGTGTCTCTTGATTTCATCCTTTGTGACATGTTGGGGTGAATGGACTTTGTGTCATTTTCCGTTCATTTTCTTGTAATTATTTAGTTTTTTCGCGTCTACTATGCGTTTACAAGTAGATGTTTGAAATCCTTTCGTGCTTTCTAGTTAAAAGCATCCACAATTAATTCATTGTATATCTCATACGAGGAGCTGTACCCGATAAAATTTAGAGGAAGGTTATCAATCCAATGATAACCTATCCAACTATTGGTGTTGATTAGTCCTCTCGCTTGGGCATTTAGGTTTATAGTTGCACATATTTTCTTGAAGGACAATCTATTCACTAACAAAGATTCTATCCTGGAATGTTAGAGGCGTTAATGCCTCTAGCAAGCAAAAAAAATTTAAAAATTATATTAATAAGTATAAACCTGATTTTTCATTAATCCCAGAAACTAAATTAAGTAACTTAGAACTAGGAAAGTTCAGAGAAAAATTGGGTTGTAGGAAAGTAATAGGAGTCCCTTTAGGAGGAGCCTCTGGAGGGCTAGCTATCATTTGGAACCCTAAATCATACTAAGTTGATACCATAAGGAATGAGAAGAATTGGTTAAGTATTAAAGTAGTTGATTGGAATAGTTCTTTAACCTTTAAACTTATTAACATCTATGGCCCTACAACTAATTTTGGAAAAAAATTGGAATGGGCTGACATTAGTCAACATATTCAGCAAGATAGTACCTTCACCTTTCTAGTAGGGGACTTCAATGCTATTACATCCTTAAAAGAGAAATTAGGAGGGTTGGGTAAACTATCACAAGAAACATCTAGCTTCAATCAATGGATACAAACCAATGCATTAATTGAAGTCCCATCTAAATATAATGCATTCACATGGAACAATAAAAGACAAGGATGCAACCAAGTAGTAGAGAAACTTGATAGATTCTTCTATAATAGCCACCTTCCAAAAATTATCTCCAAAATCACATCGAAAACCATTCCTTATTTGAGCTCAGACCACTTCCCTATTTTCCTAATAGTGGAAAAGGAAGCTACACAAAAAAGGAACCCTTTTAGATTGGAATAAATGTGGTTCAAAGATAAAAACCTTTTGAACCTATTAGAACTTTGGTGGAACAATGCTAAAGTAGAGGGACCTAGGATGTTTAGAGTAGTCCAGATACTTAAAATGATTAAAATTAACTTAATACAATGGAACAAACATCATTTCAAAAACATCTTGGAGCTAAAATGAGATACTAAAGAAGCTTTAAAAAACATCAACCTAGAAATAATGAACAATGACATGAATGAAAAAATATATACCCAAGAAAAAAAACTTAAGACTAAAATTGGAAGATATTTTGGAAAAAGAAGAAATATACTCCAGAAAAAAAATCAAGGGAAGTTTGGCTTAGATAAAGGGATAAGAATACCAAATTTTCCATAACTGCACCAAGGTCAAAAGATCAATCAATAGTATAACCAAAATCCATTCAAAAGAAGACCATATCTTAGAAGATAAAGAGTAAATATCCAGAAAGGCCCTAAATTATTTTCAATATATTTTAAATGAAGAGTCATCTTATAAAGACAAATCAAATTTTATGAAAACCATTCCCAATATTATTAATGATAAGGAAAACTAGTGTCTAATGAATAAACTCTCTAAAGATGAAGTAACTAAGGTCCTCTTTAATATGAATCCAGACAAAGCCCCAAGATCAGATGGCTTTCCAACTCTCTTTTTTCAAAAATGTTGGCATTTCATGGGGGAGGAGATTATAGGGGCTTTGAAAAGTATGAGGAATTTTGGAAGAATACTTAAAGAAATCAACGATACCTTCCTTGCACTCATTCCAAAATCAGATCATTGTAAGGACTTTAATGTCTTTAGATCTATTGTCCTATGTAATACCCTCTACAAACTCTTAACCAAAACTTTAGCATGAAGACTTCAAATGTTTCTGCCTATGCTCATAAGTGAAGAACAATCTAGATTTGTTCAAGGAAGATCGATTTATGATGGTATGATCATTGCCCAAGAAACAATTCATTCACTAAAATTAAGTAAAAACCAAGAATGCTTATCAAACTGGACATAAGTAAGGCTTATGATAAAGTTAATTGGAAATTTGTATGCAAATGCCTACAGGCCTTTAGGTTCACAAAAGCTTGGATTAACTTAATTTTTTAATGTATTTCTACACCAAAATTCTTGATTCTCATTAATGGCACCCCAAAAGGCTTCTTCTCCTCGTCTAGAGGTATTAGACAAGGAGATCTTATATCACCCTTTCTTTTCATTGTACTCTATGAAGCACTTGGCAAGTCCCTTAAGCAAAAGAAGATGGAATTATCCCTAAATGGGCTCAAGATGGCCAATAGCAGCAAACTGGAAACCCATCAACAATTTGTTGATGATACCTTTCTCAATGGTGAAGCAAGTGAAAAAGCATCTGACATAATTAATTCTACACTAATAGAATATACAAAGGTATCTGGAAGAGAAATCAACAGAGAAAAATCTAAAATTTTATTTTTTAATATAGAGGTAGTAACTCAAACAAGGATTAGCCACATCTTTAATATATCAACGAGCTCCCTCCCCTACAAATATCTAGGTTTCCAATTAAATGATTCATCTAATCAAGCTAAATTATGGGAGATCCTATTAGGGAAAATTTAAACAAGGATTCAATCATGGAAAGGAAAATGGCTCTCTCCATTAGGAAGAACTACTATGCTAAAATTAGTACTATCTAGCATACCTATCTATCAATTGTCACTTCAAAATCCCCCTACCTGTATAGAAAATTCACAGAACAAATCCCTAAAGGATTTCTTTTGGCAAGGAGCTGATAATAAAAATAAAATCAACATAATGGCTTAGAACACAATTTTCCAAGATAAGGAGGAAGGTGGTTTTGGTATCTGAAATATTAAACTTCAAGCTCTTGCTTTAGGAGCAAAGCTGATTTGGAGAATGATCTATAATCCTGAACTTTCTTGGGTTAGGTCTCTCTCAGACAAATATTTTAATTCTTCTGATCCCCTAGGTATCCTTAGAACTAAATCTCCCCCCAAGGCTCTACAGTTTAGAATTTTATGTCGAAATGTCATCATATTATTTTCAAAAAAGTAACATTACAAGTAGAAAATGGTAACGAGGTCAAATTCTGAATAGACTCCTGGGAAGGATTCCCACTCCTATGCAAAATTGAGAGATTAACTCAAGCAAGGACTATTCTATCACAAGCAATTGGAACCTCCTTAGCAGAGTATTGGGAAGTAGATTTATCCACAACCAAAGGATGGAAATGGAAACACTTGGACTTATATGACATTCCAAAAGAAGAACTCTCCATATTAAAAACATCCTTATCAATGAGGTACTTTAAACTTTCATCAGCTAAGGATAAACTTGCATAGACTAGATCTCATACAAGAGAATATAAGGCTAAACTTATCCAATCATAAATCAAACACCTTGAAACTTTTACCAACTAATCTATGCTGGAATTTGTTATGTCTCCCTAAAGTGGGAACTTTTTCATGGTTAGCAATACAAAATAGAATTCTCATTGATGATAAATTCAATAGGATGGGTTATGCAGGACCATCTAGATGTCCACTATGTAGGATGACTAAAGAGGACTCTAACCATGTCCTCTTAGATTTTAATTTCTCCCATACCATATGGACATGGTTTTATAAAAAAGTGAACTTATCTATGGTTTCACATGATACAATTTTAAAACACTTATTATCATGGCCTAAATACAACTACAACAATATTTTCAAAGGACTATGGATAGTATCACCTTCAATCATAATATGGGAAATATGGAAAGAGAGAAATAGACACATCTTTAAGAATCAGGAGATATTGATTGATACAGTTATCTCTAAAATAGAAACTTCAATAATTGAAACTTTGAATAGAAAATTAAATCAAACCAATGAAAATATGGCATCATGGGAAAGATCTATGAGAAATATGTGGATCGCTCCCTTTAATGGAAAAGGTGGGGATTCTAGTCAAAGTTTAAGGAAAACTTATGTCTAGACCCCCCAGAGGATGGATGGGTAAAACTTAATTTTGATGGGGCCTCCAGAGGCAATCCTTGCCCTGCAGGAATTGGATGTTGCATTAGGAATAGTTCAGGAAGAACATTAGTAGAAAGATCAAATAAAATTGAACCAACCACAAAAAATGTTGTAGAATTTAAAGCCTTAATAGAAGGCTTATGGCTCTTTTCCCAACTCAATTTCAAAAATGTTTCCATTGAAGGAGACTTTGCGATTGTTATCAATGCCCTACGTAATAAATCTACCCTTAATTGGAAGTTGAGCAACTTTCTTTACCGAGGCTTGGACCTTATTTCAAAACTATATAGAGTCATGATTAACCACATATATAGGGAAGGAAATACCTTAGCAGATGATCTTGGCAATAAAGGCACTGATGGTTCTGAGAACTTGCATTGCTCTAACATTTAGGGATTTCCTGGTTAAAAATTGTTGAACTAACCCATGATTAATTAGAAGTATTAGATAACACATCAAGGAATGATAGAATAAAACTATACTTATAAAATAATTAATATAAATCAAAAGAGTTTAACGTATAGACCCATGTTTAAAGCATAGTTTTTAGATAAGATATTGTTGCATCATTAATAAATTATTATCAGTAGTTTATCCTAAACTAAGCACTCATTTTAACTACCTCTCACTCTCCACGAATTTATCATTAATGTCAACTTTAACCTTTGAGCATCATTTATAATCATCAACCAACATGTGAGATGGCTTTAATCATAACCTTACACCCCTTACAATGCGATCTGCTATTTAGGCATGACTTTTGTAATTTAGCATGGTTGGAAACCTGTTTTATGGCATTTTGTGTTGATGCCAAATTATTGTTAGCCTTAATTATGTGAATGGTTTAATGTTTATATGGCTTATTTTTATACAAATGACTATTTTAAAGTACAATGGGGTTGTTTAAATCAAGTAGCATTAAAGGCCAGGTACATGGTTTTCTCTTTCTCAGCAATTTTCTTAAAGAAATCTATATTAATAAGGATTTGTGAGCAAGGATTATAATGATAGATTGTAAATTTTTGTAATCAACTCCCCTTCTCACAAGCCTAAATAAAAACTTATTGAATGCATTATGGAAAGCATACGTTAAACTAGCATCCTGAAGAATTCAAGTGGATGACTTCATCAGTAAAAGCATAACAAAGGCTTGAATTACTAACTCATCCCAAAGGTTAAACAAAGCTCTGGGAAGTTTAGGGATTGGAACACTACTCCCTTGTTAAATCCTGGTAAAAATCAGAAACTTAGCTATTAACATACAATCCATTAATGATTAACACCAAGTAGGATTAATCTTATTAGATGACTTCTTTAGTTAAAGCATAATAGAGGCCTAAATTAGTAACTCATCCCAAAGGTTAAACAAAGATTTGGAAAATTAGAGGATTGGAATAATGTTCCCTTATTAAATCTTGGCAAAAATCAAAACTTTGTTATTATTATATAGTCCATTAACAATTAACACCGAATGGGATTTGCCTATATACACAAATGCCTTAAAACTGAACTATGTAGAATGATTAACATTTAACTAAATAGGAATAAGGGTCATTTACTAAGAACTTTGATGTGAAGAGTTTAATAGATAGTTCTTTATATTGATTCCTCCTCTTTTTCCTTTCTTATGATTTAGTCACTAACCCCATGTGGGAAGTTAGCAACTTTTTGTGATGCAGATATTTGATATAGTATTCTCATGGTTGGACTTGAAGAACACTTGGACATAGTCTTGCCCTTGCAACTCTCAGTTATCCTTACTAATGAAATTTCATTGTAATAAATGGTTACAACACCATAAAAAATTTTGATGAATAGAGCTTCATACTTACTGGGGAATGCCCCTTTTAAATCTCTATAATATAGGACTTTGGTCCTCGGCTAGACTAGAGTTTTTCTTTCTCTGTTCTTTCCTACCAGTGCTCGTTTGAACGAAGTACTCTGTTACTTCTTATTTATAATATAATACAAAGGCTTCGACTGTTTATTGATCAAATAAAATAAATAAAAAATAATTTTTTAAGTTTTATTATCAAAATTAAAATAAAATATATATTTTTTCAACTAAAACAAATCTGTTTCATTTCATACAAATCTATTGTATTTAATATTCTAGAGATTCAGATATCTTATTATTTTTTATTTTAGTTTTGATATTTTTATTTAATAAAAAAATATACTTTCTTTTTATTATTTTATTTATAAGTTTGTTTAAATTAATTAATTAGATAATAGAAAATAAAATATTAAGAAACTATTTATTTTATTATTCATATAAAAAATAATCTTAAATTTAGTATATATAAATTTTCAAATATTATTATAATTTATTTTTTAGATGTGAAGATATTATCATTGCAATTAGATTTTTCCTATTTTATTCATTCAAGGATATTATTTTAATTATCTATTATAACATTTTACAATTTTAATACTTTATTTGCTTAATATGTATCTTTTTTACCCAAAAGTCATAAGTTTTAAATATTATACAATTAATTTTATCTATTATTTTTTTAATGGATAATTAATTTTATGTATCATGTTATTTTTATACAATATTATTGTTTATTTTAATTTTTTAAATGATTAATAAAAAACCAAAGTTAAAAATAACAACATACCTTTTCTATTAATAAATTTATGATGGAATTTTTTAAATTAATTAAATATACGATTTTTTTAAAGAATTATTTAATTTTTAATTAAAAATGGTCTCAACTTTATTATACAAAGGTTGTTTAAATATAGATGATACTTCTTTTTTTTTATAAGAATAAAAATTTAGACAAAGTGTTTATTTAATTTTTAATATTAAAAATAATCTTAGATTTACTATTTCAAGTTTTAAAGATATTAAAATTTATTTTGATTAAATGTTTTTCTATTCACTCAAGAATATTATTATTCTTAATTAATAAAAAACCAAATTTATAATAATTATTTTAACTAATTAAAAAATTAAATATTTTAATTTTATTAATTAAAAAATAATTAAATGAAAAAAGATATAAACTTGTTATACTATAATATATCAAAAACAATATACATATCCTTTTTACCCTAAAAATATTTTTTTTAAAATTTTATACAATTAATTTTATCCATTTTGCTATTGTTATTATTTTTCAAATTGATTAATAAAAAAAATAATTAGTAATAATTATTTTACTCAATAAAAAATAGGTAAGATGATTTTTTTTAAAATAAAATTGAAAATATATAATGTTGGACATCATTTTCTTAACATGAACAAATTTTTCAGCCACCACAAAATAGTTTTAAGGGTTTCTAAAAGTTGTTTTATGGTTTTTAAAATAGTTTCATAGCGTGAGACAAATTTTATGAGTAAAAAGTACAAGAGAAATCCCACATTAAAAGCTTATCGACTAATAAATATTGTATTGTAAAAAATAAAAAATATTAATTATTACAAGATTAACACAATTAAATTTTTAAAATATAATTAATAAATAATATTTTAACATTTTTTAGGCAAGATCCTATACAATAGTAAATTGTGAGTCTTTTATCTTAGAGGTCTTGGGTCTTATTCTACTTGAGCTTAACAAATAATAATAATTAATCGCAAGACATAATAATCAATCTTGGATTTCACTTGTCACTCATTTTTTAAAAAAACTTAACATCTCCAAATTAAATAAAAATAAATATGTAATTTTTTAAGATTAAAGTTTTGTATCAATTTTATTAATTTTAGAAAGAAAAAAAGTACATTACCATTTGGTGAAACAAAATGATGGTTAGAAGGAAACTCAACTTATAACCAACCTTAGGTTAACCCATAACCAAAACTAACATTTGAACATTCCTCTAGTAAACTTAAAAAACAAAGAAAAACATAAGGGTCAAGCCTAGAGCTAGAGGAAGAGGAAGTCCTCATGTCACAAGACCTAGCATATCATTTTTATCATTAAAATTGCCCCAGTTGTCGACCTGAGAAGCTTTTGGGTCTAAGAGTGTGTAACCATTTGCATTATCTTCATTCTCCTCATATTATTTATCTTCATTCTCCTCATATTCTTTATCTTCATTCTCATCATTTCTTCCTAGTGTGCAAAATAACTAAGGAAAGCTAAGAAAATCCTTTGAAGCAAGCCAACCAGTAGCTCCACCTAGTGGCCAACTAGAAGTAGTGGCTGGTGGCCTAGTAGGTGTTGGGTGAGTACCTACATAAGAAGGAGAGACATGGCAGCTAGAAAGAGAGTGAAAATTACGAGGTGCTCGGTAGGGTGGGGGAGTTTGTTGCCAAGGAGACTAGAAGTGAGAGTCATTATAGTTACTAGAACCAATGCATCCCCGATGCCTCCCTTTGGAATGTGGAATGACATCATAAGAGGAGTCCTCAAATGGAATAAGAGCCATAGTTGTTGGAAGCATGAATGTGTTGAACCCTTGGTATTTGGTCTTTAATTGTTGTCATTGATGTCAATAATGCAATTATAATGAACATATGGTATGGTTAACATCATGTAATTGTATTATTTGATGTCCTTACATATTGTTCAAAACATAATCAAGACAAACACTTAAGTGTTAAACAATTAATACTCAATGTTCACATTGGTTTAGAAAACAGTTATAAAAAAATAGTTTTGGTCTATGAGAAAGTTGAAACATTTTTTTATCAGATAAACCACAACTATCATACCTTTTTAGAAAGGTCTCTAAGTTAGCTAAAATGGGTCTTTGTTAGTTTTTGCATAACACATGTATGGAAAGAGAAAAAGTTTGTTTATTAGAAACAATTACCAAATTGTTATGATAGTTTTAGCAGTTTTGAGAGGTTTTGGTCTAATGTATGTTTGGGGTATGTATTTGCCTCCAAAATTTTGACTTTCTTGGTATGTAAGTAGAGGATACATTCCTCTAAAATATCCTACAAGTTTTTTTGATAGAAGTTGCAGGATTTGTGTGGAATTCCTTGTAGATCAAACAATTTGCAGGCAGATTTTTAACAGAAAAGAAGAGGGTAATGCTTTATGTTTCTATTTTCATATTTGTGATTTGAATTTCATTGCAGAAGTTTATTAGAGGTAGAAGAAGAGTTATATATTGCTTCTTCATTCATTCATATCAATATTTGATAAGATCTTTTAATGGAAAAAGAAAATATATTTGAATATTGGATGTTTTGAGGAGAATAGAAGAATATCCTGCATTATGTTTTCAACAAGAAGTTGAAACTAGTGATTCATTATTTGTGTTGTAATAGAGATGATCCTCTAATTTTATATCTCATTTGTTCATTTTGGAAGTTGGTGCTTCAAGTGTAAGGAATTGGTGTTCCTTGAAATTGGTGTTTCTAAACCAAGGTGTTGGTGCTTCCCAGAGTTGTAGCTCTAAAAGATTTCCCAAAGAGGCCAATATAGTTTTAGATTTAAAGTGTTTTTTTTACCCTAAGGGGTTTTCCATGTTAAAATATTGTGTCACTTTGTTATTCATTAACTATCTTGCTCATGTGTTAAATTTTATAACTTGTAATTATTTCAAGTTTTGAAAAAGTATTTTAAACCACTAATTCACCCCCCCTCTCAGTGGTGTTTGTATTCCAACAAGTGGTAATAGAGCAAGGTTCCCTATATCAAGTTTAAAAACTTTGGGTAGATTGTGGTTGAGTGGAATACTTATCTTTTATGGCTCAAGATAATTCTTCAAAGGATCCTATTTATGATGGATTAGATTATGCTTTTTGGGAAGTAATGATGCAAACATATTTTTTATCTATTAATGTTGATGTTTAGGCTTCACTTGTTAATGGTTATAAATTTCCTAATACTTTACCTACAAATCCTGATGAAAAGAGGAAGTATGAAACTTATATGAAAGCTAAATTTGCTATACTTAACAGTTTATCTAAAGATGTTTTTGTTAAGGTAATGCATTGCAGTTCTTCTAAAGAAGTATGGGACAAATTGAAAAACAGATATCATGGTAATGATAGAGTTAAAAAAAGCCAAGATACAACATTTGAAATCAATATTTGAAGACCTTAAGATGGGTAATGATGAAAAGGTAGACGACTATCTCCCTAAGATAGATGAAACTGTAAATGGCATAAGAGGACTTGGTGAACAAATTGATGATATTGATGTTGTAAAGAAAGTTGTGAGATCTCTTCCTGATACATTTGATTCTAAGATATGTTATATAGAAGAAACTAGAGATATTAATGGAGCACTTGTAGCTTATGAAATGAGAAAGTTTGGTAAGCAAGAATCCACAAGCAAAGAAGCAACATTCAAGGTGGAAAAGAAAGTGAAGCAAGTCTCTTCAAAATCAGAAGATCTTGATGTTCTTGAAGCAAATTTATCAAGGAAATTAAATAGAGGAGAAGGTAAATACAAAGGTAAAATTCCTTTTAAATGATTTAGTTGTGGCAAAATAGGACACTTTGCATCTAAATGTCCTTATAATAGTCATGATGAAGTAGATGATGAGAAAGAGAAATCAAGTAAAAAGCAATTCTATAACAAAAAGAAGTTCTTTAGGAAGAAGAAGAGTTTGATTTTTGATGTATTAGATAGTGAATCTAGTAGTTTTGATTGTGATAAAAATGAAGTTTCATTCATGGCTATAGAAACTACTTGTCAAGAATCAGATAGTGATGATGATGTTGAACTTGTTGAGGCTGATTTAGAATGTGAATTTCTTTATGCACTTAAAAAGATCAAGGAATTAAAAAGGAATTTAAGTGTTCAAGAAAATAAATTCTTAAAAGAAAAAGAGAACTTTGAAAAAGAAAATAAGGACTTAAATCAACAAGTTATAGAATTGACATTACAAGTTGAGGAACAAAAGAGAATTATATTTGTCACTAAGGAAGAGTTAAGTTGTAAAGATCGAGAATGTACAAGGTTAATGAATGAAGTAGTATCATATAGAAGAAAGCTAGAAAAATATGAGAACACTAATTTGGATGATATGTTAAGGAAATAAAGAAGAATTGATGATATAATAGGAATTGGTTTTGAACTTGGACAATGCTCTAGTGACAAGAAAGATAAATCTTTATTCGAGATATTTAAATCTAAAAGTAAGGATACAAATCAGAATGCTACCACTTCAAATGCAGATAAAAATATAGATTTTAATCAGATTTCTAATGATAAAAATCAGGTTATATCAAGTACTTCATTCATGGGTAAAAGATACTCAAATAGGTTCACTTCTTTCTTCAATGGGTATCGCTTCATGTGTCATCAATATGGACATAGAATAAGTAATTGTAGATACATGTCAAGGAGGTATTCAAAGTTTCATTTTGGTTATTCCTTTCCTTAAAAAAATGGTCTAAGATGTTACAAATGCAATCTCTTTGGTCATGTCATGAGTAATTGAAAAACTAAGTCAATTTAGAATGATCAATCTTATGCTAGTCTACAAATTGATAAATAATTTGATACTAAAGTGACTAAGATGTGGAGGCCTAAGATTAATAAGTCTATTTTTGTTCAAATGGCTCTACATTTTGAAGAAAAGGACTTTTGGATAGTTGATAGTGGTTGTTCTAGACACATGACAATAGATAGAACGAAGTTTGACAAATTGATTAACTACAAAGGTGGTGATGTTAGTTTTGGTGATGACTCTTTAAGGAAAATTAAAGGTTTGGGTTCTTTGATGCTTAGTGACAAAATGTACATTCATGATGTGTATTATGTTGATGGATTAAAGTACAATCTTCTAAATTTTAGTCAAATTTGTGATCATCTATATGAAGTTTTTTTTTATGACCATGGTTGTCAAATCAAATTAAAATCTGGACATTTGGTTACATCAGGTAAAAGAGTATCACAAATACTAACAATCATGAAGACGTTTGTCTTATGGGACAGGTGAATGAAAGTTGGTTATGGCACAAAAGGCTTGGACACTTGAATTTTGATGACTTGGTAAAAGTTAGTAAGCATCAGAAAGTAAGAGGTATGCCATGTATAAGTAAGCTAGAGAATGTTATTTGTGAAGGGTGTCAACATGGTGAAAAAATAAAGACATCTTTTCCTTCAAAAGAATATTTTGCTTCTAAACCATTACAATTAGTACATACTAATTTATGTGGTCCTACAAGGACAATGTTGTTAAATGGTGAAAATTATTTCATGTTTTTTTATAGATGATTATACAAGAATGACATGGGTTACCTTCTTAAAGCATAAATTAGAGGCATTTAACAAGTTTAAGATTTTTAGGAAAATGGTTGAAAATGAGTCATACATGAAGATTAAATGATTGCAATCAGATAAAGGTGGTGAGTTTACTTCAGATGAATTTTTTGATTATTGTGAAAAACATGGCATCAAAAGAAAATATGCAGCATCTGAGACACCTCAACAAAATGGAGTTGTTGAGAGAAAGAATTGAACAGTGAAAGCAATGGCAAGGACTATGTTAGATGAATCTAAAGTACCAAACAAGTATTGGAAAAAAGTAGTTCAAACAGTAGTATATATTTTAAATAGGGCACAACTAAGGGTAAAAGCTAAGTACACTCCTTATGAGTTATGTTATGGACATCCTACATCTATTAAGCACTTTAGAATTTTTGGAAGTAGATGCTTCATTAAGAATTTTGATGATAAAATAGGAGGTTTTGATTCAAGATGTGATGAAAGAATCTTTTTAGGATATTATTCTCAAAGTAAAGCTTACAAATGTTTTAATTAAAGGTTGAATAAACTTATTGAAAGTGTACATGTGAAAGTGGATGAAGTTATACAGGATAAAAAGGAAATGAGAATGGATAATACTTTCCTACAAGACAATGATAAAGACTTGAAAGAAGTAGGTAATAAAGTTGATGAAGGTAAAGAAGTAGATAATAAAGTTGATGAAGGTGAAGAAGATATAAAAGATCAAATAGAAATACCATAACCCATAGGTACAAAGGCTACAGGAACAAGGTTGAAGAAGTATCATTCCCAAGAATAGATTATAGGGGATAAACATGCAGAAATTCAAACAAGAACAAGAACTACATCTAGTGAATGTGCTAATCTATGTTTATTATCTCAAATTGAACCTAAATCATATAAAGAAGCTAGTATGGATAAGTTTTGGGTTAAAGAGGAACTAAGTCAAACTGAAAAGAATAAAGCTTGGGAACTAGTGCCTAGACCTAAAGATAAAAATGTAATAGGTGCTAAATGGGTCTTTGGAAGTAAACTTGATGCAAATGAAAAGATATCAAGGAACAACACTAGATTGGTTTGTAAGGGTCATGCACAAATAGAAGCTGTGGACTTTGATGAAACTTTTGCACTGGTGGCTAGAATTGAAGCAATTAGAATCTTTCTTGCATATTTAGCTTTCAAGGGCTTTAAAATGTACCAAATGGATGTTAAAATGAAATTTCTTAATGGTTATCTTGATGAAGAGGTTTATAAGGATCAACTTCAAGGATTTGAAAACAAAGACTGTCCTAATCATGTATACAGGCTAAAAAGGCTCTTTGTGGTTTGAAACAAGCTCTAAGAGCTTGCTATTCTAGGTGGGATCAATATCTTATCAAAAATGGCTTCAGAAGAGGTGGTGTTGATAGAAATTTGTACATATATGGTACATGTGATGATGTTCTCATTGTTCTTGTTTATGTTGATGATATAGTATTTGGATCCAAGGATGATGCTTTAAGTCAAGGTTTTTCAAAGCTTATGTAATCTAAATTTGAAATGTCCATGCTTGGGGAACTATCCTATTTTCTTGAGTTGCAAATTTCTCTGTTGGAAAATGGTATATTCTTATCCCAAACTAAGTATGCAAAATAAACGTTAAAGAAATTTCATACAGAATATTGTAAGCATATGAGAACACCAATGATAATAGGATGTAAACTTACTAAAAATGATGATTCTCTTAATGTTGATCAAACTAATTATAAATCCATCATTGGTAGTTTACTATATCTCACAACTTCAAGGCCTAATATCATGCATGTTGTATGTTTGGTTGCAAGATTTCAATCTTCACCTAAAGGATCTCGTGTTATGGTAGTTAAAAGAATTTTTAAATATATTCAAGGTACTTTGGATATACAGGTACACATGGATATACAGGTGAAAGTTGGTACTAACATCAATGCCAAAGGGGGAGTATGTTGAACCCTTGGTATTTGGTCTTTGATTGTTGCCATTGATGTCAATAATGTAATTATAATGAGCATATTGTATGGTTAACATCATTTAATTATCTTATTTGATGTCCTTAAATATTTTTGAAAACATATTCAAGAAAAACATTGTTAAACAATTAACACTTAATGCTCACATTGGTTTAGAAAGAGATTATTAAAAAATAGTTTTGGTCTATGACAAAGTCGACAACATTTTTTTATCAAACAGACCCCAACTATCATACTTTTTTCGAAAGGTCTCTGAATTAGCTAAAATGGGTCTTTGTTAGTTTTTGATAACACATGTATAGAAAGAGAAAAGGTTTGTTTATCAAAAACAATTACCAAATTGTTATGACAGTTTTAGTAGTTTTGAGCAGTTTTGGTCTAATGGAAGTTTGGGTTATGTACCTACCTCCAAAATTGTGACTTTCTTGGTTTATAAGTAGAGAATACATTCCTCTAAAATATCCAATAGATTTTTTGATAGAAGTTGCAGGATTTCTGTGGAATTCCTTGTAAACCAAATAGTTTGTAGGCAGATTTTTAACAGCAAAGAAGAGGGTAATGCTTTATGTTTCTATTTTAATATTTGTGATTTGATTTTCATTGTAGAATCTTATTAGAGATAGAAAAAGGGTTTTATATTGCTTCTTAATTAATTTATATTAGTATTTGATTAGATCTTTTAATGGATATATATATATATATATATATATATATATGGATATTGGATGTTTTGAGGAGAATAAAAGTATATCCTGCATTATGTTTTCAACAAGAAATTGAAACTAGTGATTCATGATTTTTGTTGTAACAAATATGATCCTCTGATTTTATAACTCATTTTTTTTATTTTGGAAGTTGATGCTTCTTGTATTCATGAAGTTGGTGCTTTAGGTGCAAGGGATTGGTGTTCCTTGAAATTGGTGTTTCTAAAATAGGGTGTTGGTGCTTCCTAAAGTTGTAGCTCTAAAAGATTTGTCTACGAGGCCAATAAAGTTTAAGATTCAAAGTGTTTTTTTTTACCCCAAAGGGTTTTTTCAATTAAAATATTGTTTCACTTTGTTATTCATTAACTATCTTGCTCATGTGTTAAATTTTATAACTTGTAATTGTTTCAACAAGTATTTGAAACCACTGATTCACCCCCCCCTCCCTCTCAGTGGTGTTTGTATTATAATAGAATGCTGATGATATTCCTATGGGGGAATATTGTAGATATGTTATCATGATGATATGTTACATTCATGATTGCGTTTGTCATTGATGTCCACATAAAAAAAAAAATTTGTATCTGACAAAAGAACAACAAAAAGATCAAGTTGGTACAGACAAATCATTGAGTACTTTCAGTAGTGAGGTTAAAGAGAGATAATACTAAGTGTGTAGTATAGAAGCATAAGATATTAAGTCTAGAAGAAGTTATGCAAGTTTCAATGAAGACTATTCTGAGATAGGGTTTACAGAAGCATGTTTTGGTAAACTTGTTATATCTCTTAGTAGAGTTGTTATTTTAAGAAGTTGAAGTTAAAGATGTGAAGAAGACATGTTGGTGATGACGTGGTTGAGTTCACTCATAATGATTTTATGTGTACGGAAAGATATTCAAGTTGCAAGGTGGAAGATGAATGCTAGATCTATAAGTGTAACGTATTCTTAATGTGGTGCTATAATAATTAATTGAGAAGGTCTAACAACTGACAAATGGAATTGTTTTATGGATTTGGTATAAAGGAAGGATATTTTACTTTACCATGAGTATCAAAGAGAAGTGAATGTAAGCATCACAATGAGTAGAATGAAAATTTGAGCAGAGCAGAGTAGAAGTCAAGGAAACTTCATTGCCGAGGTTTTATTGAGTGATCTGAAGTTGGATACTTGGATTTGAGGTTCATGGATACTTGGATTCAAGGTTCATGACCTAGTCTACAAGGTCTGACAGTGATTGGTTTAGTTGACAGAATAGAGGAAAGAGGAACATAACATGTTTGGACTATGAACTCTTCTTGTAATTGAAATTTCATGTTTGGGCAATGGGCTCTGCTTGCATACATTGTACTACAACTCCTAACAGGTTTGGAAACTAGGATTCAAAGTCTCCTAATAGGGACTCATATATACTAAATGTTGTAATAGACTCTTAACAAGGTCCATCCTCTAAAAAGGAACATTTATATTACTACATCATCTTGCAGGCATCATTCCCACTAGGGTTTTTCCTCTGATCAAGGGTTTTCCTAGTTAAGATATTTGGTGTAATTGTCTATGTGCATCTTGTTATGGTTGTTGTTTTGGATAAGATTGTTTAAGTTGATAAATGTTTTAGTTATTAGATAACTGATTTATCCCCCCCCCCCCCCCCCCCCAAGTTATCTTGGTGGACTATTGTTTCTAACAATTGATATTAGAGCATCAAGTCCTTGAAGATAAAGTTTATCAACTTTGGGAGATCCATGGCAAGCATGTTTAGGAAAGATAGTCTAAAGTTTGATGGAACAAATTATGACATCTGGAAGGAAAAGATGAAAATGGATCTACTATGTATGGGTCTAGGATATTAGATCTTGACAAAAAAAATCAAAGACAATCATTGCTAAGAAAGATTTGGAAACTTGTACTGAGAAAGAAAGAGATATTTTTATGTGCAACATGAGAGCTAGAGAAGCACTATTGACATCACTTCCTAAAATAGAATACAATTAGGTAAAGTCAGTTGTTACTTCACATTTAATTTGGAAAGCTCTACAAACTAGTTTTGGAGGTGATGAACATTCTAAGAAATTGAGGCTATAAAATTGGATTTTTGCATTTCAAGATGCTAAAATGATGGATGATGAATCCATAAGATCACATGTAGGTAGAATATCAGAAATCACTGCAGACATTAAATCTCAAGGAGGAACCAAAGAAGATGATGAGGTTAAATGGAAGATATTGAAGAGCTTAACACCACCATTTAAGTCAGTAGTTGAAATGATACAGTTGTTGATATCTTGTACCAAAGATTTCACAAAAGGAGACATTTATAGGAAGCCTTGAAGGAGTTGACAATATGCCTAGACAATCTAGAGAATTTACCAAAACTAAAACAACTTTTAGTGCCTTGAATATTTGACCTAGTTTATCAAGGAGTGCAAGTGATAGAGGAGAATTTGCTAGTAGTAATAGTTCTAATGAGGACAAAAAAATTGAAGGAGTAGCCATTCTGGTAAGAAGAGAAAAAGATGGTAAGAAAATATTTAAATGTTGGACTTGTAATGAATTTGGTCATTATGCATCTAAGTGTCCTAAAAGAAAGAAAAAGTATAAAGGAAATTTCAAACCTAGAAGAGATAGAGAATGTTTGTATGCAAATGAGGAAGATGATTATGATGAACAAGCAGTAAGTGCTAGTGATGATGAAATAGGATTTGTAACAATCAAAGAAGAAAACCTAGAGAAAGTAGCTTTGGTATCAAGGGTTGAAAATAAATATGATTGGATAATTGATAGTGGTTGTTCATATCATATGACTAGTGATATGAACAAGTTTGTTAACTTCAAAAGTTAGGATGGAGGCATTGTCAGAGTTGGAAACAATGCAACATGCCAAGTTAAAGGTATTGGATCTATAACTCTTGATGGTAAAACTAACACTGAGGATGTATATTTTTTTGATGGTTTGAAACACAACCTTCTAAGTGTTGGACAACTAGTGGATAAAGGTTATCAATTATAGTTCATAGAAAAGACAGGCATGATCAAAGACTAAGATGTGAAGTTAATTGGAATAGGAACAAGATCTAGAGGTAATGTATTCTAGTTGAATCCTACTAAAATGACATGTTTGGTTGAAAAGGTAGATGACAGTTGGTTATGGCATAAGATATTTTTTTTATATAAACTTTATCAATATTGTGAAGTCCAGTAGTATGTTTTCAATTAGAGGTTTGCCTAAGATTATAAAACCTTCTAACACAATTTCCAAAGAGTGTGTTTTGGCAAAGCATAACATAACTTCTTTTCCCTACAAGAAGTTTACTACTACAACAAAATTGGATATTGTACACACAAATCTTAGTAGTCCTACGAAGACTAAAGGATTATATGGTGAAAGGTATTTCATGATTTTAGTTGATGACTTTTCTAGAATGATGTGGGTTGCATTTCTTAAAGGAAAATCTGAGGCATTTGATATATTCAAGAATAGAGTTGAGAATGAATCAGGCATAAAGATTAAATGTTTAAGATCAGATAGAGTAGAA
This sequence comes from Cupressus sempervirens, assembly GCA_028749045.1. Lineage (NCBI taxonomy): Eukaryota > Viridiplantae > Streptophyta > Pinopsida > Cupressales > Cupressaceae > Cupressus > Cupressus sempervirens. The sequence goes on from CM053785.1 coordinate 722,590, forward strand.
ATGAGTTTAACATCTTTTGTGAAGCTAATGGAATCAAAAGACAATTATCAACTCCAAGAACCCCTGAACAAAATGGTATAGCAGAAAGAAGAAATAGGTTAGTAACAAAAGTAGCAAGAGCTATGTTAGCTGAGAATGATGTATCCAAGATGTTTTGGAGAGAATTTTTCAATACAATATCTACACTATGAATAGTATATAGGTCAGAAAAGACACAAACAAGACCCTTTATGAATTGTGGTTTGGTCACTCATCTATAGTTAAGTATTTCAAAAATTTTGGCAGTGTTATTTTAAAAGAGATGATGATATTGGTAAGTTTGATGATAGAAGTGATGAAGGTATGTTTCTTAGTTATTAATTGAAAATAAAGCCTTATATGTGTTATAATCTAAGAACTAAGACTATTGTGGAAAGTGAAAATATGAGAGTTGATGAGAAATTTAGGATACAAGAAGAATAGTTGATTACAATTTAGATGATGATGTTGTTACTAAACCAAGGAATGAAGAAGTATTCCCTAAGACTAATAATCATTTGTAGAATGAAGGATAGCCAAGGTATGAACAAAGCTCAAAACTTAGCAAAGCCAAGAGTTGCGATAACAACTCCTACTTCAGGTAAGAATATGAAAATGAATCATCCACTCGAGCAGATCATTGGAAGCAGAGATAAAAGGTGTTATAACAAGAAGCAGAGTCAATGAAGAACTATGTTTGATATCTCAATTTGAACCTAAGATAGAGACGAAGCATGTAAAGATGACTATTGGAAGCAAGCTATGAAAGAGAAATTGGATCAGATAGTAAAGAATGAGACATGGGAATTGGTCCCTAGACTAGCAGACAAGAATGTGATAGGAACTAAATGGGTATTAAAAAAAAAGATGAATGGACAAGGCAAAGTTGTAAGGAACAAAGCAAGATTGGTATATAAAGGTTACTCACAACAAGAAGAAATAGACTATGATGAGACCTATGATCCTATGGAAAGAATAGAAGTAGTAAGGTTCTTCTTAGCATATGCAACATATAAGAAATTCAAAGTATATCAGATGGATGTCAAGTCATCATTTTTGAATGGAGAACTTGAAGAAGAGGTGTACATAGAGCAGCCTGAAGGTTTTCCTTTGACAGATGACAAAGACATAGTATGCAGACTAAAAAAAGCATTGTATGCCTTAAAGCAAGCACCCAGAACCTGGTATGCAAGGTTGGACAGACATTTGAGAAAGGTAGGATATAGAAAAGGTATGGTAGATAATAATCTATATTAGAAAGAAAATGATGATGGATTATTGATCTTTGTAATATTTGTTAATGATATCGTATTTGGAGGAAATGATGATGAAAATGAGAAGTTTGCAAAAGAAATGAAGAAGAAATTTGAAATGAGTATGATAGAATAAATGAAATATTTTATAAGATTATAGATTGTACAGGATAAAGAAGGAATTTTTATTTCTTAGACTAATTATTTGAAGGATTTACTAAAAAGGTTTGGTTTGGAAACATGTAAACCTATTGGAACACCTATGGTAACTAGAAACAAGTTATCTACAAAGGATGAGACACCTATTGTTGAGCAGAAGAAGAACAGATCTATGATTGGAGGATTGCAATATCTAACTCACATAAGGCCAAATATAGCAAATGTAGTTGGAATTGTTGCAAGATTCCAAGCTGATCCCAGAGAAGCACACTATGCAGTAGTCAAAAGGATATTTAGATACCTAAAAGAAACACTAGAGTTTGGATTGTGGTATGATAAGTCTAATGATTTTACTTTATGTGCTTATACTAATGTTGATTGGGCAGGCAGTATGGATGAAAAAAAGAGCACCAGTGGTGGAGCCTTCTTTCTTGGAGGAAGATTGGTTTCCTAGCTAAGAAAAATGTGAGATTGTACCTCACAAAGTATAGCAGAAGCAGAATATGTTGCACCAACAAAAAATTGTAATCATGTTGTTTAGATGAAACCAATGCTGAAGGATATAAAGATATAATTCAATGAACATGTTTTCATACATTATACAAGCATAGTAAATATGTCTAAGAATCCAATGTTGCATTCTAAGACCTAGCACATTTCTATGAAGTACCACATCTTGAGAGAGAAAGTTGCAGAAAAGAAAATTAGATTGGTGAGATTGTTGGAAGCATGAATTCTGATGATATTCCTATGAGGGAGTATTTTTGATATGTTATCATGATGATATGTTACATTCATAATTTTTTTTGTTATTAATGTCAACATAGCAGTTTTCTATGGTATCTAATAGAAGAACAACGAAAAGATCAAGTTGGTACAGACAAATCATTGAGTACTTTTAGTAGCAAGGTTAAAGAGAGATACTAATAGGTGTTTATTATATGTAGCTAACCTCAAAAGCATAAGATATCAAGTTTGGAAGAAGTTATGTAAGTTTCGGTGAAGACTATTCTAAGATAGAGTTTACAAAGGCATGTTCTGGTAATCTTGTTATATCTCTTAGTAGGGTTGTTATTCTTAGAAGCTAAAGTTAAAGATGTGAATAAGACATGTTGTTGATGATGTGGTTAAGTTTTCTCATCATAATGTTACATGTATGGAAAGATATTCAAGTTGCAAGGCAGAAGATTAATGTTATCGCTTAATGTAACGTGTTCTTAATGTGGTCCTATAATAATTAATTGAGAAGGTCTAATAGTTGACTCAAGGAATTTTTTTATGGATTTAGTATAAAGGAAAAAAATCTTCCTTTATCATGAGTATCGAAGAGAAGTGATTATAATTAGCACAAAGAGAAAAATGCAAAGTTGAGTAGAGCAGAGCAGAAGTGAAGGCAACTTCATTACCGAGGTTTTATCAAGTGATCCAAAGTTGGATACTTGGATGTAAGGTTAGTGACCTAGTCTACAAGGTCTAAAAATGATTGGTTCATTTGATAGAACAAAGAAAAGAGGAACTCAATTGTAAATTACTTGTTTGTGCAGTGAGCTCTTCTTGTAATTGAAATTGTATGTTTCAGCAGTGGGCTCTTCTTGCATACATTGTACTACAACTCCTAACAGGGTTGGCACAACTCCTATCAGGGTTGGAATCTCCTAAAAAATATTCAAAGTCTCCTAATAGGGACTCATATGTACTAAATGTTGTAATAGACTCTTAACAAGGTCCATCCTCTAACAAGGAATATTTATATTAGTTCATCAATTTGTGGGCATCATTCCTGCTGAGGTTTTCCCTCTGATCAAAGGTTTCCCTAGTTAACATATCTGGTGTAATTTTTTATGTGCATCTTGTTATGTTTATTGTTTTGGATAAGATTTTTTAAGGTTGATAAATTTGATAAAATTGTTCTGGATAGATACATTCCTTAGCAAACACAAACATGGTAGTGTCAATAATTGTATTTGAAAAAAGAGCTAAATTCCTTTCCTTCCATAATTGAAATAGAATTGTCATTTTGAAAGTGTATCAAATTTGCAAGATCAAAAACGAGAGAGAAGGGTGATCTCCAATCAAAATATGTGGCTAAGTAAACACTAGTGGAGGGAAAGAAGTAAAAAGACTATGAATCCAAACCTAATAATTGTCATCTTTTTGTCAAAACTAAAAGAGATGAAGAAATATTTCTAGGGATGAAAAAACGGACAATGATGATCCCAAATACCCAAGCAATATATTCGAGCACCCAAATATGAACCTTGAAATCACTAATAAAATTTAGCCTATTTTTCAAAAAAAAATTATCGATTTTTTTTTTACTAAAAGTGGTCAAATGTGCAATATTTCCCATCATCATATTTTTATTGTCTAATTGTCAAAAAGAGTCAAAATTTTGACCAATACGTTGTTGAAAATTAGATAGGCCATGGGGAATGGGTGTCTGTGAAAAAGAATAATTTTTTACCACATCTTCATTACAAGTTAGACCACAAGTTTATCAAAATTTTGATGAATCTTTGTCGCAATAGAGCGAATTTGTCAGTCAGAAAAGATCTGTTTGTGATGATAATTTTGATGTCACCATGGTCGAGGTGTTCATCAAATATTTTGTTGTAGTTTTCAAGAAATTAGGACCCCCTAGTTTTTTTTTTTTTTTTCTAAACTCCTAGTTCAGGGTCAAAGTCTTTCTTTTAGGACTCTATATGGTGCCTGAGACTAGCTTGGCCTTCTACCTAAGAAACCCAAATCTTAAAATCAAGGATTTTTTGATTACAAGTTGATTTTTGTAGAGAAAGGGGTGTACTAGCACACCTAGCGCATCCCTAGATGTGTGCTAGTGCGCTAGTCATGCTAATGCAGAGCACATTCCTCCTAGAAATGTGCACCTACACATATATGTAAGTGCACACCTCCAAGAGGTGCACTCCATCTCGTGCCTATAAAAGCTTGGGATCCCCATTCACCTTTATACACTTTTCTCCTCAAATAATCAACGATGCACCTCCACACCTTCCAAGGTGCACCACCCCCACGGTTTTAAGACATGCTTGCACCTTTTTATTTTGTTAAATTAAAAAGCATCAAGGTGTGACCTTGTACACCTATCCAAGGTGTGCAAGATGCACACCTTTATTTCATTAATAAATAAAAAAACCTAAAAAACTTAACAATTTATGTAAGGTGCACATATGCACACCTTACAAAAAGAAAACATGATAAGGATGGTGTGTAGTTATGCACCTTTCCATGAGGCGCAACTACTCACCATCTTTTTAACCCAAAAGACAAAATCTTTGATGGATTAGGGTACACAATTGCACACCCTACAAGGTGCACAAGGTGCACACCCTATTGTTAATCTACCAAGGCCCCTTTGCAATGTAAGGGTGCACAATGTGTGCACCCTTTAATTAAGAAGTTTTTTTAAAGTATGAAGGTGCATCTAGCACACTTCCAAGGTGCACAAGGTGTGCCAAAAACTATCTTCTAGAGCTAGAAATAAGGTCAGTTTTCTTAGCAATTAGGATTTGTTTAAATTATATTTTTTCATCTTCTAAACTAATAAGATTTTATTTTTTAGTAGATGTAATGGTTTCCTCTTCATCCTCCCTCATCGCAAAGATTCCTCCTAAGCTAGTGGTTTTCAAGTTTCAAGGTATCCAACCAAAATCATGCTTCTAAGATGCACATTTAGATATCTGAGATATAGAAATGGGTCACATCAACTGGAATTCATTCTTGGTTCTATGCAACAAACCAAATGAGATGGCCCCAATGGTATCTATACTTATAAGATTAGAGCTAGTAAATGTAGCTCCACACCTAGTTTCAGTACAATCTTTTGAGTTGATCATGGCTCTAGCCAAGAATTATGTTTCAAAAGAAAGGGTGGTCAAAAGCATAATTGGAGAGATCATTCTTGATCTAAGACCCAAGAATATAGAGATATTATTTCATCTTCTAAGGGAAGATCAATATATAAGACTGACATACCATCAAGTAGAAAGGTGGTATAGAGATTGATGAACAAGAGGCTACAAAAATTATTCAATCATCACATTTGATTGATAGGACACCCATGGGAAGAAAAGTTGGAAAATTAGATATGACAAGATGTTACATGAAGGATGATATTGGACATTCTATAGTTCTTTTAAGTAGGATCATGGGATTACCAGTAGCAAGACATTTAAGCATATGATGGTACACTTCTTGAAACCATTAGAACAAAAAAGATGCCAATTAACTAGGCTACAATGCTTAGTGAGAATTTGGATGAACAATTGGTGGCCGTCAAAACCAATCCAAGATTCTATATCACCTCATACTTGGTATATCTGTTAGTAGCAAGGACTACTGATTATCCAGGGTTGTTTAAGAGGGGAAGCATGCAAGATGCTAATGCTTGGTCATATGTGATATACCCCTAGCTAGTGAAGAAGAAATTGTCAGATCAACATAAAGAGTGTCAGATTGTGAATGATGCTTTCATTTTGAAATAATTAGATTCATTGAAGGTGATTATGCAAAAAGGATGTCAGTAGAGGCAGCCACAAGAATTACAAAAATAGGCACCTATTACATCCAATTTAAGACATTCACTTACCTAAAGGTAGCAAGCACAATGGTAAATCCTAAGAAGCTTTCTAGGTATCCATCTGATAGAATCATTTTGCTTGAGATAGAAAGGCAACTCATATATGTGTATGGAAGAGTGAGGAAACAACATAAGAAGACCTGGGTATGGCCCATCACCATAGGTCCTTTTGGGGTTGAGCAAAAATAAGACATAATGACTTTTGATTCAAAATGGGATAAGTATCCCTTGGAGGATTATAACACCCCTGGTCTGTGTTTTGATGATATTGGTAGAGTATAATATGTGGTGGGAAAACAATTTGAGCATGGGGATGCCATAGAGGATCATTGGATGAATGCAATAGATGACTACAATATCTGAATTGAGGATTATTTTAGGATGAATTGTTATCTAGTAGAGAAGATCTCAAAGGTTAAGGACCCATTGAAGTCAGTTCAACAAGACACAAAAGAGGTCTTGGATCCTTTATACAATCAAGAAAAGATATTTGATCGATCGATCATGAATGTAGAGATTGACATGGAGGAGAACACAAATATCAACTATAGGGTGAGAAATATTATCCAATTAACCAAAGATTGGATCAAGAAGCCCTTTAAGTTGGACCCAGTTCTAGAAAAAATTGTCCTACAGGGCATAACCCACCCAATAAAGGGTAGAGGGGCAAAAATTATAGTACCAAGATTCACACCCCAATCTCTAATTAGTCCAAAAATAGTATACTAGCATGATAGGGAAGTTGGATATTTCAAGGCACAGAAAGACAAGAATAAGAGGAATAGAGTTTCTCTTCAGTGAACAAAGCCCAAAGTTGAAGGGACTCAAGCATAGGAAGAAAATCAAGCCCCTGAGAAATAAGAACCAAGAAATGTAGAAGCTACTCAAGTCTAGGATAATCGAAAAGTCCCACTGCTGAAACAAGGGAAAGGATCAAAAGAAAGAGCACAAGTATTGGTGTAAATAAGTATTTACTATTTACACTTTACTTAATTTTACTTAGGTTAATGCATTATTTTATTATTATTACATTATTTTATTATTTATTTGATGAGACACTTAGGATTTTGCATACTTTTATGAGTTGTCATGTTGACAATACTAGAGTAAGCAACTCTAATTCAGCACATGGTGTCTACAATACTCAAGTTTGCATAATTAACTGAGTTGTCATGTAGACAACACAATTATTCACACTCCTATTTTAGCACATGGTGTCTACAACATATTTTGCATGCTACACCTTTGTAGGCTTATCCTCTCATCATCACACTTACTCCTATGCTTAATGGAGGATAACCCACATTTGGTGGACATGTGCTTGGTTGTATGACTTATCCTATTGTTGATTCCTAGGTATTCTAGATGCATCTTAGAGGCCTTTATATACAGGCACCTCTAGTGTACTTTCATATCAATTCATATCAATCAAATCAATATTGAATGAATATATCATCATTTTGATCATACTCTTTCTGGTCTATTATTGTGCTTGTGTTTGAGTTCCTTGGTCTTGGGTGAATTTTTCCCTAAGGAAAATTCTTACATGGTATCAATGCTTGGGGAGATTCTCTTCACATAACCATTTGAGACCATTGTTGCTTTAGCACCTCGACCCAAATCTAGAGAATCCATAGATATTGGGAGCATCTAGAGCCAAAGCACACCTCACCATTGCATTTGGAACATTGATTCAATGAATTGACTATAAATTTTCCTATGTTGGGCCATAATCAAAATTGAGGCAACATTTTTTTGCAAACCAACAACCCAAAGGCCCGATTTGCAAAATTGGTATGATCATTTCAGGTGTATACATTTAATTTCAGATCTACATTTTTTTCATCTGCATCTCTACATTTTTTTCAGATTTGCATTATTTTCCATGAAATTTTTGGCCATCAAGCCAATATGAGAGATTTTTGTAGGTGAAGATTGAAGCTTGTTGGTGCAAATCAGATATTTGCATCACATTCAGAAGGTCAAGAAACCCCCAACATCAGATTTTGTTTCATCTAAATTGAACATTTGAGGTAAAATCTAGAGCCAATTGATTTTTGGATGTGTGACGATGGCGATTCAGGAAAAATAACATTAGAGTTAATTTTCAAACATCAATATCTCTCTCATATAGACTTCTTTTTGTGAGCAATTATTTTTGTTTTGGAGTAGAATTTCATGATCTACACATTGGTGGAGGTGGTTTGAGATCTCGATTCCTGAATTTTTCTACAACTTGCAAATCCTAATTTTTACCACTTCAAATGCTTAGTATGGGCTCATCTGGACACATAATCAGGTTGCATTTTTTTAAAGTGCATTTTTTTTTTGTTTACTTTCCAGATCTACAATCAGATTATAGGTTCTATGGACACAAATACTACTTTCAAAAATAGGCCCTAAATTGGATATTGTAATTGCACTAAGTATAGAGTGCCCAAATCATACATTGGGGGGGATTGATTGACTATTTTTGCATTTTGGGGGGTACATTCATTGGGAGAAGTTTTATTTCACATGTCAGTTTGGAATCAGACCACCACTGACAAAAAGAAACTATAACCAATGGAGTGGTCTAGTCATTGATCATCTAAGAAGTGAACATAAGGAAGTATTTCCTTATCTATGTTCCAAAAAACTAATCTCTGACACTGAAGAACAACCACCTATTCACAAACTCTAGGATATTATTATACTAAATATGAGTTCTGATACTAAGCATGTCATTAATAAGCTCATTCACTCATATGATATGTGGATGGATCTTTGGAAAAAAATATGGAGATCCCACAATTCCATTTTTTTTCTAGATGACATTTTATCTTTAGTAGCTTCAGTATTGGTTCCTCCAACTCCACTTGAGATCCCACCTCTTGATACTCTTGTTGATTCTACTGGTTAATTTATAGCCACAGATGCTTTGGATTTAGTGTAGCAGAAAATTACATGTCTTCCTACTTTAGCTTCATGGGATGACTTCCTTCCAACCATTGTAGCATTGTTCATGCAGTCTCACATTGAAGATGTGGGAGACATCATTGATGATATTTTTCTTCTCTTTGTTGAGGCAAATACTCCGTCCATTGCTATAGTGATAGGTCTAGCATAGCAGGGTACACCTAGTCTTCCAGCTCCAGCATAAGTGGATGAATTCTTGATAGATATTTCAGGTTTATTCATGGAGTCACACATCACACATTTGGGAGACATCATTAATGATATACAACTTCTCTTTGATGAAGAAGATCCTTCATTAGTTTTCGTGAGGGCTCACTCTAACCCTCTTGTCCATTCTCTACATGATCAATCTTACCAAGTTGATGTGATTGTGGATTCTTATGTACAACAGTTGTAGGAGGTCTCTTTATCATATGAGGAGATATTTTGCTCTTTGGGATAGGTTTTACATCAATCCTTGCTAGATCTATACTCATTATTTTTAGTAGTATTGGAAGGAGTGACCATCAACATCAACATGGGGATAGTTGAGCAGGTTTTAGAGACACCATTCATCATCGAGATTCTTTCTACACATAGGGGAAGCATCTCATTTGTACCTCTGCCATTATTTCTTTCAAAGGGGAGGAACATTATTTAGCAGCATTGGAGTAGCTATCACTGATTGGCACACTACATTTAGGGGGGGACTACCTTGTCTCCTTATTCTCTTTTATGGGGGGGATATTTTCCTCGAATGCAGTTTTGTCCTTCTCCCATTTCTCTCTTATACATATATCTCTTTTTGGGGGAGGATTTTTTCCACGTGGTTTTCCCTCTTTCCCCATTTGTAGAGAGATTGCATTACATTGTGTGTTTTGCATTGCATTATGTACACGGGTACCTAAAATGGCCTAGTAGTTGGGACCCATCATACATTTCATCCTAGCTTTTGTAAGCTTAAGTACATTCCCCTAAGTTGCACTTACGAGGCAGTGTTGGTGTAAATAAGTACTTAATATTTACACTTTACTTAATTTTACTTAAGTTAATGCATTATTTTATTATTTATTTGGTGAGACACTTAGGATTTTGTGTACTTTTATGAGTTGTCATGTTGACAACACTGGAGTAAGCAACTCTAATTCAACACATGGTGTCTACAACACTCAAGTTTGCATAATTATCTAAGTTTTCATGTAGACAACATAATTATTCACACTCCTATTTTAGCACATGGTGTCTACAACATAATTTTGCATGCTACACCTTTGTAGGCTTATCCTCTCATCATCACACTTACTCCTGTGCTTAATGGAGGATAACCCACGTTTGGTGGACATGTGTTTGGTTGTATGACTTATCATGTTGCTAATTCCTATGCATTCTAGATGCATCTTAGAGGCCTTTATATACAAGCACCTCTAGTTTACTTTCAGATCAATTCATATCAATCAAATCAATATTGAATGAATATATCATCATTATGATCATACTCTTTCTGATCTACTGTTGTGCTTGTGTTTGAGTTCCTTGGTCTTGGATGAATTATGCCCTAAGACAAATTCTTACAACAAGAAGTGTCTCTACCTAGAAAAGAGGCTTCCCCATTAGTAGCTAAGAAAGATAAGAAGAAAAAGACTCCAATAAGAAGAACTAGGAGAAAAAAGGTGATAAGAAGGGTTATTCCTATTCCTTTAGTTCTAGAAACTATTCCACAAGAAGTGGAAGAGGATGAAGAAGATGAAGTGGATCAAATACCCTTAAGTCAAAGGACTCATCTTGCTAGGGTTGTTGAGGTAGAATTAAGAAGGAGCTCCACTTTAGTCGGTCCTATTAAACTAGATAATCCAAATGCTACTCTTGAAGCAACTTTAGAGAGGAAAGATAAAGGAAAGATAGTTATACAGGTGGATCCATTTTTTAAGGCTTATCAGTTATGGTAATAAATTTTTGAGGAAAAGGGTGTGTAGATAATATAGGGGAACCTTAAGTTATTGCACCATATGTAGAATAATGTGGAGAAACTAGTTGCTATCTTAAACCAGGATTTTGGATTGATGGATGAGGTATATACCTAGTGAAATGACCTTCAAGCATTGCAATCAATAAAAGGTTAGAGGTATATATATGGTGGATGAGTTAGATAAGATAGATGATCAGATTGAGAAGATTGTGGATGTTAATAAAGTAATGGAGACATTACACACAGATATTCACAAGCTCAAGGATCAAACCCAAGAGCAAATTTTGGAAGCAGAGAAGTATTATAGTGATGCATGCCTTGACATTTTTAAAGATGAATTGAAAGATAAACTTTTGTTAGTACAAGAAGTCACTAAACAATTTCAAAAGATCTTTGATGAAGCTTTGATTGATAAAGAAATTAGACAAACATTTAGGATGGAGGAGGCATTATTGGAATTAGATGTAAAACTAGAAGATTTTGTAGAGACGCACATAGAAGTGGGTGTTGAAGTTGATGAAAGATCAACCCCACAGTTCCCAAGAATCACTTGCATGCAAACACCTATTACAGAAGAGAGAAGCAAAAGGCTATGGAGGCAAGAATTGCTAGATCCATAGATGAGACATTCTTGATGAGCAAAAAAGAGATTTCTATAATCAAAACTAAAGTATCTCAAGTAATGTTTACAAAGAGTGATTGTCCTTATAAAGGTGATCAAAACCCTAAAAAGGTCTAACCTAGGTTGCATCATAATAAAAGAAATTAATTATTAGATGCCTAAAGTTTAGCTTAATAAAATAGAGTTAATTAGGAAATATCTAATTACTCTAACATCCCCCCTTAAGATAAACTTAGGGAGTAGCTAAAAACCCAGAAATTACTACTGAAAGCATAATTGGCTCCCGGAAAACAAGGCCTAATGATGTACCCAAGCACAACCAAATCTCTGAAAAGAGGAGAAATAGAGAAAACCACATGGGAAAAACACTACTCCAAAAAGAGATGGAAAAAATGCTGAAAGAAACTAGTGAAGGACTAAAGAAGCCTCCAAACTAGGGAGTGTTCCAGAAGATAGGAACAAAAGATGATCATGAAGAACACCACTAAAGCATGTAGAAGTTGCAAAGCTCTGTTAAAAGTAACTACTGATCTAAAATAACCTTCACTAAAAATATAACCTAACTAGGTAGAGAAGACTATAATCTACATCAAATCAAGAGGCACACAAAGGCAAACAACACAGCTTGAAGATATAGATGGCATGAAACACCAAAGCTTAAAGAGTTGATCAATCAAACTAAGGAAGCATGAGAAACAACAAAAGAACCCTCCTAATGTAGACAAGGGTGAGCTGATAGGCAACTAGAAAAGTGGGCCAAAATAAATACATGTCAAGGAACCATGATCATGATGCAAAAAAGAGTACATATGTGTATACTGAGGTGATCAATATTAGACACATCATGAGGCTAATGTCATAGAAGGGACACTCACTGGACAAAGGAAGATGGTAAACAAAGGCAAAAAATAACTCCCCCATGACACTTTATTAGAGTAGTGCATGTACAATAAGGCACAAGATCTAGTGAATCTCAAGAATACAATAATCTATACAAGTGTCCTCAGATGACAATACTCAAATTAGAAGGAAAAACAAACCAAACAATAGAATAAAAATATAGATGCAATATGGCACTTTATCTCAATGTATTTGCAAGAATACATACAAATGATGTGTAAATAGACCAAAAGAGACATAAGACTAATACAGTAGATAGTACAAGTCATGATGAATCATTTGAAGCAAAGAAATCAATCCTCAGACCTAAAACAACCAAGATATCTACTTGAATACAAAATTTAGAAGACTGAATAGAATGTGCCAATAGAAAAACCTAAAAAAACAACCAGCATCAATGGAAAGATCTTAGAAAGGCCTTTCCAATGATATAAAGAATTCTAAAATTAGAGATTAGATGCTCAAGATATGTCCCCCAGAGTGCAAAACTAAACTTTAGACTTTGACAGCAAAAAATCCATCAAAGCAATAACAAAACTAAAAACTAACTATACCACTATGACAAACTCAGAACCAACTTTCTGGCGATATCTTGTTTGCAAAAAATAGAGTCTGTATGCCTGAGATATGAGCAAAAAAGAGAAGGTAGGTCCAAATAGAGACCAAGAAGGTGACAGGAAGTGGTGATGTAATGTTGATGTGGTGTTGATGTCAACAAGTGAAGAGTCCATATTTGATGATCAAATGGTTGTCGAGGAAAAAATGCCATAAAATGACCACTATCAGAAAAAGAATATCCAACTGTCGAAAAGTTGCCAGATCAAAGTGTCAGTGTTGGATTAAAAACTGGTCACTAATAAAACATGTGCATATGTTTGGGGGGAAAAAATTTCCTCCATTGGCCACAAAAGTCACGATAAAATAAAGTGGGCTTATTACCAAATAATTGTGATGAAATTTGAATCCACTAACCAAGTCAAAGAATTTGACAAGGTAAAAAATTGCCATAGATCGCCAAATAGCCTAATTTGGGCAATCAAAAAATGCATATCTTTAAAGCGTGCACTTCCAATCAACATTGAGATAGAAGCTGGAGGGACTATTATGAAGAAGACTTGCATGGCCCTCAAAATATGGAGATGAATGATTAAAAAAAGAAAAACTTGCACTCCACCAATAAAACATGCACAATATTGCATGCCTCCTCCAAAAGAAAAAGCACCTTACATACCACTGAAACCACCTATGAGGTAGGCAAAACATGACATGAGCAAAGAAATCACACTAGAAATTTTTTCATGGCTTTATCCTTAGGGCAATATTTTCTACAATTAGAGTAGTGGATGAAGTTGACATGGCCACGACCATGCTTGTTATGCCCTTCATTTCTCCTCTTGAACATCATCACTCTCAAATAAAATTGGATCTGCCTCCTCCAGTCAACCCCAACTCTACTAGCTACTAGAATTTGGTGCATGTTGGTTCAAAAAAATGTAATCTGTGCCAAAATAAGGAGCATTGACCTAGGTTTGAAATGCCAAAAATAGTGCATCCACCACAAAAAACAAGGTATCCAAGGAAAAAACTCAACCCAAAAAACATGTGTAGAGGCTCAATGATATGTTTGGCACATGAGATTAGATTGTGAAGGTGGTAGTTGAGACAACAGTGGGCCAAGGAAATTAACATATTCGTCCACAAAACACTAGTGATACCCAAAAACTATGCCAAAAGTCATAGTGAAACAAGTTGATTTGGAGCATAGGTTGAGGAAGGAGTCAGGGTCCAACAAAATATAATGGATTATAGAGTGCAGGGTAATAGAAAGCCGAAGTCAAAGGCCAAAAAACACTCTCCAATCACCAAAACCACCAATTAGAAAGATCTCCAAAAAAAATCACACCAATATCGCACCACCCAATTAAAAAGTCTATAATTTTTCATATGAGAAGTACCACTGCAACCCCAAAAAATCTACCAATCAGTAGGTACAAAGTCATGAAGTTGGAGAGGATACCAAAAAAGGGTCGAGGTGCAAGCATAGTTCCAAAAACAAATTGCAAAGTATTCAATATCTACCAAATGAAGTGAATATAGGCCAATGGGCATTAAAATTCATAGTAGAGAGAGAATGGGCATGAAGTTTGATTGGGTTCATAGTCAGCGGTCTCCAAGTGATGTGGATTGTCTGAGTTGATAAGTCCTCCAAATAAAGACACTAAAAAAAGTGTATTATCCATAAGTTTTGCAACTCCACAAAACACCACCATTAATGTCAAATAGTGCCAAATAAATATGGGACACTAGTTTGGCAAAAAATAGCCAAGCACAAACACACCATGTGTGTTACCTCATTTTGCGTGCCCACAAAAAAAATCTTGCCTCAAATTTCAACATCATCCAAACTGGATGTATTTTATATGGAAATAGGGGTTTTCAAGTGCTCTAAGCTCAAAAGTGATCTTTGTTTTTGCTCAAAGTGCCTTGAAAAATAGTGACCCCCAAATCTAATAAAAACCCCTTTGAAAGCTTGGATTTGAAAACCAATGCCGAAACCCTCAAGAATAGAACAAGGGCATAAAGATCTGGAGCTCTAATACCATGTTGAAATTGATGAAAGATGAACCCCATAGCTCCCAAGAATCACCTGCATGCAAACACCTATTATAGAAGAGAGAAGCAAAAGGCTATGGAGGCAGGAATTGTTAAATTCATAGATGAGACATTCTTGATGAGCAAAAAAGAGATTGCTATAATCAAAATTGAATTATCTCAAGTAATGTTTACAATGAGAGGTCATCCTTATAAAGGATATTGAAACCCTAAAATGGTCTAACCTAGCTTGCATCATAATAAAAGAAATTAATTATTAGATGCCTAAAGTTTAACTTAAGCAACTAGAGTTAATTAGGAAATATCTAATTACTCTAACAGTGGGCAACTACCGGAAGATAGTCAAGGATAAGTATAGTGCTTTGGATTTATTGGATGCAACCCTAGTGACAAAGATCATAAAAAATTCAAGAGTAGACATCTCGACATAGGTCTGGTATGAAGGGGAACAAAATGGGGAAGCTAGAATTTTAGTTTTGACACTTGGGAAAATTTTGTATTTTTTGAAACCTATCTTCCAAGGTGTGCCTCTCCCAAGGTACACAAGGTGCAATTCTCCAAAGGTGCACCAAATTTTTTTGAAGAAGTCAGAGGTGCACTGACAGTTAACTGCCAATTTCAAATTTAGAGCTTTTCACGCACCAAAAATGCATTCTAACAAAAGTTCACTCCTACAAACCTCTAGAGAAGGTTGAGCTTCTATTTTTGGCATCTCTAGAGACTCCTACATCGTCTAATAGCTTTCTTCTTCTTATTTTATCACAATTTCTTTGTTTTAAAACATGTAAAGGCTTATGCACCCATTAAATGGTATAAACAAGGGTGAAGTCCTACTTAGCACCTCTTAGAGAGTCAGTTTGTATATATTTAGATTTGTTTTATTAATTTTAAGCATATATTTGCATGAAGGAATCTCTCACTCTCAACATGAATTGAGGAGAAGATTTCCTATAAATTAAGGAATTAAATATTATTCTAGGTTGTTATTTTGATGCAATAATATATGTTATTGGTGCTTTCATTTGGAGTGTAGTTATTCTTGCCTAAATGTGTTATATTTTGTGAATGTATGTTCATAGAGTGTAATGGAGCCAATAGTTTTGTTGTGTTATTTTGATTGAGCAATCTTTTAATTCCGGTGTTTGTCATGTGTTTATGAATTCTGCTAACATACTTAGTTGGAGAAGAGATCACCCTATTGTTCCTGTATAACTTTTTGTCTTGCATGAGTACACTTTTTGTGGACTTGTGATCTGATGAAAAGTGAAACATCTTATGGTTACTAAATTCCCATTGACAATTGCATCAGTGGAATTAAGGAAGCACTACTCCTATTTTCATTAGTTGCCTATCAATCTTTTTAAAGGCTTAATTCACAAATGTGTTGTTTCAGTGGATTATGTCCATTAGGGATTTATTTTTCAAGTCATTTTCTTAAACTTCTTGTTCCCTATCTTCGTTATTTTCTTTTAAAAACACTTGGTTAATATAAGAATTCATATAGTTACATAGTTAAAAATGCATTCATTATAAACAGAAAAATACAAAAATATAATTCTTTTTGTGTGGTTATTCTTTTAAGGTAGCAAGCTGATTCAACATCTTATCTGAAATTGGTCAAACAGATAAAGGCCTCCTTGTGAACACTCACATTTATCTTCTACTACGTAGATTCCAGTAGGTCACAAGATCACCTGGAACCTTGGAATTAATCCTAGATTAGATTTTCAAGAGAGAAGTTTGAAATGATTCCTTATGTTAAGCATCGTGCAAAATGACAACTCAACACGTATAATAGTTAGAATACATATTGCAATGGATGTCATGCATGTGACATCACCAACATCGAGGCGTTCATCAAAAGTTTGATAGTTACTATTTGAATTGTGACAAGGATGCCATCTTTCAACGAACCCAACATTGAAATAGAGTGGACAAGCATTGAAAGATCGATGAAGATAGTCTATCTAAAAATATATATATTATAATTAGATAAATTATCATCATTCTGAACTTTTCTTTTTGAACTCTTCTTTGATTTCCATGTAGTTGTACTGAGAATGGTGATTTAATTTTTGTCAGCATAAGAATTGGCATGGGAATTTTACACATTTGTATCAAATGAAAAAATTGTTCATAAAGAAGGATTCCATATGACTAATTATATCTTGCACACATATTACTAGATGCACTTGAAGGATTCATGCAAGCCAAGAAAACCCCAAGTATGCACTAACATTGGCTTAATGTTTAGTTTTATCCCACAAGGTGTACCAAGAAATATGAATAGATATCCTTGACAAGTGTTAGTCAAATGGTGGAAACCCACAAATCTATCCTAGGATCATTTCCTAAGAGGCCCACACCTAAGTAACAAAATTTAGTAATATTTAAAGGATTGTGATATTGCTATTAGGATTTAACTATGTGATTTTGAGTCAAACTCATTGACCCATGTTTCATGAGTAGTGATTCAAGATGAATCCATCTCTCATGAGAATAAATGGAATACTTGGTACTCATTGGATCTAGGCTATGCTCATGGGATGAAGCATCAGGACTTCCCGGGAGATCACCCATCCCAATGCTACTCTAGCCTGAGCATGCTTAGCTACAATATTTCCTCCATGGTTAAACCCAAAGCTTGCAATCCCATTTGCAAAACCTTCACCATGTGTTGTGACTTATGAACCATTCATTAGAAAGCCCCTTAAGCTCATCAATTGATAAGTAGCCGATAATTTCCACAACTAGTCAAATTGTGATATTGCTATTAGGATTTAACTGTGTGATTTTGAGTCAAACTCATTGACCCATGTTTCATGAGTAGTGATTCAACATGAATTCATATTTAAAGAGTTAGACATGGGTACAAAATGTAAGGTAACTTTTGGGATTTTAGAAGTTGGTTATTCATATTGGGTTTTGAAGGAAAGGGTAAGAAGGGATCTGGTTCTCTATAAAGAAGCTTTTAGAACATGGTTAAAAGTTTGTAAGATGAAATTCACAAAGAATAAGCCATTCTTGGTCTCAATTTTTTACCAAAAAGAACATGATGTACCATAGACCCTTCATTGTTTGATGGAAGAACAAATTGCTAAAGTAAAAAATACATATAGAAATTTATTTAGATATTAGCCTGAGGAAACACCTACAAGGGTCTTAATATAAACACAAAACTCATGAGGAGTGCATGAATATCTCCACACAAAAAGATGGTATAAGAGAACCATCTTTAAGAAGTTAAAATAGAGGCACCTAGAATGTGCTCTTTCTTTTAGACAAAAAAACTCCTATAAGGGTTTAAGTGAAGGAATAATGACATCCCAAAGTAAATCTTCCTAAGGAATAAGCTATAAATTATACAATTCATCATTTATTCTAAATGTATTGTGACAAGAAAGAAACATTCAGAATAAAAAATAAATCTAAATAAATAAAAAATAATCACACCAACATTAACAAATTTGATTAAAGTCCTAAAATATTAGCACATGGTACACTATTAATAAAAAGAGGAAAACAACAAAGAAATAGTTCACAAAATTTATAAAGAGAAAACATTCCAAAAGTGAAGACTAAGATCTAGAGTATAGATAATAGATATTACAACATACACTTCTTTAAAAAAAAAGCCATAAAGTCCATTTTCCATGAATAAAAAATTGAGAATTTACCTATATTTCTTAGCAAATTGAATGACAGTTCTCCACTCTTCATCTCTCTTTAGCTCTACCTGAAAACCCCACTCCATTATTCTATACCTCCTGAATACATTTACAATAGTGTTGTAACATAGGTAACTCTAGTCATCCCATCCAATCATTGTGATTACCCATTCTTCTTGACACACATAGATATTATAGGCGAAGTTATAGTCTGAGTAAAGTAATTTATTTATAGCTTCTTCACTAATAAAGCCATCAACAACCACCATAAAGCATATAATAAATGCACTCAGTCCTAACCACTTTTGATTATAAGTTTCATGAATGTCAATTTTAGTCACTCCATAGACATATATATTAACACCAAAAAGTAGACTTTCAATTAAACATATTTCTGCTCCATCCACTAGTGTTCTAATCATATCAAATTTCCCTGGCACAATCTTAAATAAAAGACAAAATATTTTTAGTTTATCCACGCTAAATATTTTTCATTTAGTCATCACAAGTAATATAGACTAACTGTTGACATTCTAATCATGTTTTTTATTAGTGACATGCACTCATTTAGATTGTAAGTATCTACCGAGCATATTGTATAGTTGATAGTGTTAACCAAGCATTTTAGTTGATACTGAGTTCTATAGTTGCGACCGAGTCCTTTGGATAGATTTTAGTTTGCACTGAGTAGTTACTACTATGGTGATGATCAGTAGTGTAAATTGAGCATCTCAGTATATGTCAAGTTTATCAATGCAAACTGAGTTGTGCAGTGCTTACCGAGTTTGTAGTTGATGTGATGTGAGTCTAGTGTTAACCAAGTGACTCAATTTATACCAAGCTCATAGTGATAGCATTGACCAAGCTATGTAGTGTGAATCAAGTGATTCAATTTATATGTCAAGTTTCACAATATTTGTTGAGTCACCAGTGCAGACCGATTTCAAGACTACTTGGAAGTGATCAGTATGGACCAAGATTCTACTTCTACTGAGTGCATGATGATGTTGAGCATTGACAGTGTCGAGTATCAGAACCTCACTAAGTCTTCAAAACCTAAGTTTCTACACTTTGGCCAACTTTTTAATATTTGTGTAAACTTGTATTATGGTCAACTTTGTAATTTTGTAATTGGATTGGTATATATGTAATGTATTGTATCACATCCAATATAATGAATGGAAGTAATAAAATAAGAAAAGAAGAGCAGAAGAGAGAATTACAAAGGCTACAATAGTATAAGGAGCAACGAAGATTTATCTACCACAATAACATGATTTGTACACTCAAAGGAATCTCATTCAGCAAACCAAGTTGCAGATCAGAGATCAGCCACTGCTTCATCCTAATAGGTGGATCAATCAAATTCTTTAGCAAGGTAGACCTAGCAGTCTTGTGTAAATCTCTTTACCAAGTGCATACTTCATTGTATGTTTGTAAATCCTTTTGCAAGGTTGACCTACCAGTCCTTATTGCTCCTAATAGGGAAAATCATTGAAAGTGATCATTGTAAGCCTTAATAGGCCAACTTTATACTGCAGTACTAAAGCTTGTGGGTACCATCCCCACCCTAGTTTTACTTTCTATTTGGAAGGTTTTTGGGTCACCAAATTGTGTGTCATTAAAAGTGTTATGTATGCTTTAATGTTTTCAGTTTCTCATGCATGCAATTAGATTAGAATATACATGAAGGATTAATTTATAATTAAGTTTTATAAGTTACTGATTCACCCCTCCCCTCTCAGTAACTTAGCCTATCATAATATTTCCAACACTAACTTATAATAATAAATTATTATATGAAGCTAAAGGCTAATTATAAGCAACAAACTTGCAACTATAAAGATAAAAAACAAGACAATACAAATTACATGAAAAACATTTGAATGATAATTTAGATAAAATAATTATTTAGAAATTATTTCTATATGAAAACTCATCTTAAAAAATTATATGTATTATGTCTATAAATATAAGGCTTCCCTTTGCATAATGGTTTTTTTATAATGTTTAGCTATGTTTTGATAAAATTTTAGAATCTATCATCAACAATATGAGAGTAAAATAAGAGAAAAGAATAATTATTTTTTCTTGCTTTCTTCTTTCCAATGATAAATCTTGAAATTTGATCAAAGGTGTAACAAAATAAACTTACATAGTTGGTATTAGAATTAGACACAACACCATTATAAAAAAGAAAAAACATGAATAGAACTTTTTCTTAACTAAATAAATAAATTTCACCTCTCACACTCAAAAAAATAAAATTAAATATTGATTCTTTTGAAAATGATATTTATGGTTCTATAGAAAAAGAAATAATGAAATTATTACCATCAACTTATGAATGTAATTCTACATTAATTCATTGTTGTAATAACTAAGTTTGATGGTGTGTGCTAAAATGTTGACACACTTCTATGAGTCATTATTCCAAGATTTCCCAAGAATGAAGTCTTGAATGGTGGCTCATACCTCTCTATTCATGGAGTGCAAGGGTTTGTAATGGAGGCCCTTAGTTTGACCTAGTTTGTGCCCATGCAAGTACACCATAAAATTAGAGATTCAGAGATCAAAATATGCATGCAAATGAAGATGCAAGCTAATCTAAATGATAACAATGCAAAGAAATGCAAGAAATGAAATCTAATATATGAAAGGAAATAACCATGCAATATTAATCTATGAAAATAAATATGATTCTAAGATAATATGAAAATGCAAGGATGAAACCTCATGATGGAAGCCATGGATGCAAGAGAGAATAGGACAAGAAGAAAGAAGTTGCAATGAAGCTCCAATGTCCAAACCCTAAGGCTCAAACTCCTTCTCCAAAATTGCTCTCTAAACCTATAGCATAACAATACTATAGAAACAAAATACTTTCTCTATATCTCTCTGTATATATATCTCTATATATGTCCCCATATTTCTCCCTATATTTCTCTATATCAAAATGAGAAGGAGAGGGTTCCTTATAAAGGAAATTTTGGAGGTGGGAGGCTTCTCACAAACAATATGGAATAATAGAGATTTATCCATGTGAGACAAAATTCCACCAATAAGAAAAGAGGAGTGTTTGAGAAGAAAATGGAAAGAGGGAAAAAAGGAATCCTGCTTAGAGATATGTGCATTTAAGTGTAGAGGAAAAAAAGAATTTACTTATTTTTATTTAATTAAAAGGGAGCAAGTTCTTTTAATTAAATAGGAAGTATTTAACTAAATTAAAAGAGGGGTTTTTCTCTTAATTAATTAAATGTGAATTAATTATTTAATTAAAAGAGATGTTTTCTTTTAATTAAATAAGACTTAGGATAAAATGATCAAACCTTAGGAAATATTGAAATAATTAAATTAATTACAATTTGATCAAGGAAATTGATTTTAATTGATTTAATAAAATATTGCAAACCATTGATTCAGGAATTTTGATAAATTGAATAATGGGGGCTCATAATCTAGGCGACTATCTTAGGGTGCATACATTTGCCCCTCTTTAACTAATGTGTGATCATTTTGGGAACACATGTAGTCAATGAAAGAAATTAAAGTGTGAGATTGATTTGGGATCCCAAAACAACCCAACTGTGTGGTTGATTTGGGTACACATCAAGACAAAGAATACAAATAAATTTTAACTTTAAAAAGTGGAGGATAAAATTGATAAAACTGAATCAAGGATTGAAGTTGATAGGTATTGCCCTGCATGATCGAAATTGAAATGAGATAGAGGAGAAAAAATAAATTCATAAATTTGATCAAATCAAACTAAGATAAGGTTCTTGATGTAAAATGAAAAATATAAGGATCAAAAAACCAAGGTAGATCATCAAGCATGAAATATTATGCTCCAAAGTTGAATTAGAAGAAAAAAGCGCATGGAAGGTAGAAATTTGGAAGATATGGAAAGAAACAAAAAGAAGAAAAGAAAAAATTTCCATAAGAAATAGAATGCCCCAAAATCAATCAACTATTTAAGATAGAAATTTTGATTGAGATCATGAAAGAAGATAAGGAAATGAAGATTAAAACATGACCACAATTGATTAAAAGTCCATAAGAAAGAAGAAGGAAAAACCCTTTCAAACTCATAATGCAACCTAAAAATGAAAACCAACAAGAAGTTGAATAATGCAAGCTACATGAAAATGCAAAGATGTACTTGCAATAGAGCAACTGTAACATAGGATTTTGTGTTCATAATTCATTAGAGAATGTAAAAGAACTTATTTTCATCATTGGGCCATTATTAACAAACATCAAAAAATCACACAATCATCACTAGCCACAAGCACAACTATGAAGATATGAATGTGATTTATATCATATTGGAATGTGGAAAGATTCTAACATAAGCATCAAACACATAAAGGTCAAGATGACTTCGATGCTAGCATACCCAATTTAATGTAGCAAAACCATGCTCGCATCAAGGTGTAGATGCCAAGATGACCATAAGAATAGTTGTGCAAAAGTAGTCAAGGATGATGCCTCGAATCTCCTAAGTGTTTCAAGGGGACAACAAGAGATACTCTAGAGTTTCAAGACCACACCAACAAGCAGAAAGAAAAGAAAAATATACCCCACACCCCAAGTCTTTTAGTCCATGACATCCTTGAGAGACTATTAGGGAGGGAACACTCAACAAATAAATCATCATAGACAACACACAAAAAGAAAAAAATAAGCCAACAAGTCTCAGCCAGTTTTTAGTTTGAGTGTGTGTAAGTCACATGACTACTTTCCTTAAGACATCAAATTTTCTAGTGAGAAGCATCATGACATCCTAGACTATAGAAAAGGTATCCAATAAGTGTTAAGAAACACTATTTTCAAGAGTTGCCAAAAAAATGCCAACACAAAAAAGAGATGCTAGATAAAGTGAAAGACCACCTATGCCCCCTAGACCTAGGCCAGGATCAACTCCAAACCAGGAATACCAAAAGAACATATGAAGTGAAATGGATTAAGCTCATAGCACAAAGTGATATGCTGATAGACATAAGTACAAGGGTCTCAAGTAGAACTTGTTTCTAGGTTTTCACCACTTGGAAAAGAAAAAAATTTAATATTTTTCAGGACTTTTTATAATCTTTTTTGTATTTTTGAGAATTTTTTTTTTTTTTTGTGGTACATCAAAACTCCTATTATTAGGGTTTCACTAAAATGATCATTTTTTCAGGCCATTTTATTCTTTTTAGGATTTTTTTCAGCATAATATATGATTTTTTTTTAATGTTTAGAATGATTTAGAGATTACTCACTCTTAAGAAAGACCAAATCAAATTTTTCCAATGTCTAGCAAGGTGTAAGGTATGATGTAGTGGTGAGATGATGGATATGATGGATAAGCAAGGAGTGTATGAAGAAAGTGAAAGTGATCCTCAAGGACTAACTCCTCAAGAGTACCCAAGCTAGGGAAAGATAGCCATATGAAGCATGTGTTGGACAAGACAAGAAAGCCAACAAAGGAGTTAGCATGTGGTATAAGCAATGGAAGCTAATAATCAAGATAGCATGGAAGCGTGTAGTCCAAAAGAGTAGGTATGTCAAGAGGCCTAAGAACCATGTTTTCCTTTCTATGATCAAGACCAAGGGATCAAATGGATAGGATAATGATAGGATAGATAAATAAGAATGAAGCTACATATGAAGGCTATGAGTGAAAAATAAAGCATAATAGGAAATTTGATGGATAAAATAGCCAATACTCAAGGATAAATCAACATTGCCAAGATCAAAGAGGAAATATGGGATAGATGGATTATGGAGGAATTACACATGATGCCTATTTACCAATTTTTCATCATGTTACTTATCCAAGGTGCCACAAGAAGTGGTTTTAACCATAGGAAGAATTTATTTCTCTTTACTCTTGCTACCAAGGCACTAGTTTAGCAAGTTTTTACCAAGGCACATTATTCTTTTTCTTTTTCTTTTTTTTTCTCTTTTTGAATTTTTAGAAATATCTCAAGTTGTTTCAATTTAGATAGTGCTCCTATAGGAATGATAAGTCATGATAAGCCAAGACCATAGAAAGGTATACTCAAATAAATATGCTAATAGGGTGATGGAAAGGAGATGGTAGATAATGTATATGGAATAAAAGGTTTTATGCTATGGAAAGATAGAAGGAATATGGATAGAAAATAAGTATAAGCTTGAAAATATTGCATAAGGGTAGGTGAGAAAGTAGGCAAGATCAACATTGACACACAACTTGAAGGGTTGTGAAATGATGGAGTAATCATGAAGGAAATAGCTTGAGTTTTAAATGTATGAGGAAGTAAGAGATTTTTGGAAGGAGATGGAGTGGAAGTGTTTGGAAGATTTTTGGAAGAAGATGGAGTGAAAGCCTTTGAAAGCTTGAATTTCAACTTTGAAGTATTTTCAATATTCAAGTCTTTCAAAAGAGACTTGAGAAACCATATAGCTTTAGATTTTTCTTTTCCTTTGGATGCTTTAGAACACATTTCTTCAATGATGGATTTAGGAACCCATATTTTTTTTTATTTAGCTCTTTGAGTAGTAGACCTTTGTAGTCTCTTGAATAATTTTTCTTTCTTTTTGTTCACATGTCGATTAGATGGAACATAGTGATATTCATTTTTCAATGGATTCTTACATTTGTTCTTAAATTGATCATCCAAATTGCTCACAAAAGACTTGGGATTTGTGGATGAATAAGGATTATATGATTAGTTCATATGGATAGATGAATGAAAATTCATCAAGGATGAGTATCTTTGTTGATCTTGAGGTATGATAGGAGAGATAGGAGATGAGATAGGAGTGAAACTAGGATATGAAGGAACATAAGGTCCTGATATAGATGGAAGGTTTGCAGGCTTTAGCTTTGATGGATAAGGATCAAGGATAGATTTAGGAGATGTGAAGGGATAATGAATAGGGATATTAGCATCTTTAGAGTGAGAAATGTGATCAAGGCCATCAGTAGACTCATGATTATCTTTAATAGGAGCAACACCTTTGATAGGAGTATTTGAAGCTTGATTGTAGTTTTGAAGTGAATATGGAGAAGTAGAACAAGAAGGGATTCTTTGATCTTGACAAGTTTCTTTGGATAAAATAGGCATAGAACTTTCTTCACAATTTTTAGTATGCTCAAGGGAAATAGTGGAAGTAGTGTCTTCATCATACTTAGGAGGTGGATAAGACATAGGATATGGAAGGGTGACATCTTGAAGGAGATGATGGGGTGCTTGATCTTGATGTTTCTTAAGATTTTTATTTTTATCTTTTTTCAAGTCCTCTTGACATGGAGCCACTTCTAAGGACAAGGGACTATATGAGGTTTTCATGATAGGATATTGAAGGGGTAACGAGGGACTAGCTGAATTGGGCATAGTAGACATAGCGCCACATGAAGGTTGAGGATCTTTAGTCTTAGAAGCATGAAAAGTGTTTTCAGCCAAGTGTAGATTAACTTGAGTTTTTTTAAGAGGTAGCCCTTGAGGATAACTATAGGGAACCACAAGAAAAGACTTAGGACCTTTGTTGGATGGAATAATTTTGGATACCTTTGAAGTTTTGGGAGATGCATAAGTATTGGAAGAAATGGAGGTATCAAGGAAACCATCACTAGACATAGGTTAGAAGCATCTTCATTACATAAGTCTTTAGGAATTTCAACATCAATGATTCTGTTATCAATAAGATCTTGAATTATACATTTAAATGTAATACAATCTTTAGTTTTATGACCTTTGCATGTATGGTAGTCGCAATAGTGATCATCTCTCCACCAATAAGGTTTTACCTTAGGTTCATAAGGTGAAGAATATTTGTATGGTAAAGTAATGATCTCTTTTGCAACTAAGGTCTCAAGCACCATGTCATATGAAAATCCCAAAGGAGTAAAATTTCTCTCAAAAGTATATATAGGACCATTTTTTTCATTCTCATCTCACTCAAAGATAGGCCTAGCATGAAATATTGGCATATTCTCAAAGGAGTTATTAATTACTTTCTCTCTCAAGAGGTCTTTGGATCGAGAAGATGAAGATAATTGATGTCTTTGAGCAGAAGATGTAGACCTTAAAGAAGATGATTCACATTTATGTAAAGATCTTAATGAAGATTCATGTAATGATGCAATCTCTTTCTCTAGCACTTTCTTCATTTCTATTATGTGTCTAGGGAGACTAGCAAGTAAGTCTAGATACTTTTTAATGGTAGAGGAGAACTCATAATAATCTAGACTTTACTGAGGTTTGCTAGCATAGAGTTTGAAGCCCATAGTGGGTTTGAAATCATATAAAAGGAAATAATCCTTAAGGCTCAATTTGATGGATGTGTTCCCTTTTGTTCAAAGTGGGGAAGGTTTTAAACATTCAAGCACATCAAACACATCAACAACCTATTTAGGTTTCTAGAAGGATGCACAAGCTCAACTAGGGGATGTCCTCGATATACACAAGGTACATGAGGCCCAAATTTATGAATGAAAGAGAATACTGCCAAACAACCAGGAGGAAATGGTAACCCAATCTCCACCTTCACTTCCCAAAGAAATAAAGTTCTTTAGGGCTTAGCTAAGATTGACAATATTGCTACTTCCAAGAGACCTATCTTTAGATTCAAGCCACACTATTTATACTCTTCTGGAACACAAGAGTTGAGATCATCCTCTAGAGTGATCACTTCTCTAGGAAGGCCTCCTAAAAAAACAAAAATCAAGATCCCTTATTTAGGTTCCCCTCAAACTCCTTAACAAGGATGCAAGAAGAAAACATCAATAAGAAAATCTTGGGGATTAAAAGACAAAAGGGGTTTTTTATTTTAAGCTCAAATCCAAATGTGAATGATTCATTTTAAGCCCCTTTTTCAATGTTAGGAAGACACACCAAACAATTTGAAAAAAGAAAGAATTTTTTTTTACAATGAAAAAGAACACAATGATAATTTTTTTATAATTCAAATGAGAAGGTTTAGAATGTGTGCACCTTGATTTCACGCTTTCCAATTTTATCCATTTTTTGCTCTGTAGACCTCTAAGTTACCTTCAAAAACTTCAATCAAGTGCATGAAATCATGAAAAAATAGGAAAGTTCACATGAAAATATATTGAACTATTTGATTCCATGAAAAATGACAAATGTTATCATTCATTGAACTTTGTGCAAATAAAGTGCAAGTTAACCATGATTTTTAACCCAGTCAACAAGATTGACCCTATACGCAATGAATTTAGAACCAAAAACCTAATTACAAAAAAGAGACCTCTATCAAAAATTAGAGTGTTTTCCAAAATTGTCAAGAGTTTGAAAAGATCTTTTCATTTGTGCCCTAGGAAGCCATTTTGTCAAAATAGACCAGTTTTTACAAATCAAATTATTCAGACTTAATATGATCTCTAAATTCAAAATACAAAGAGCCAACCCTATTTAGAATCTAGAGACCTTTTCAAAAATATAGAATTTTCTAAAAAAATTGCTAATTTGCACCCAAAAATGATTTTTCATGAAAAATCAAGAAAAATTTATAAAAAATAGAAAATACCTCAGAAAAATTAAAAAGTTCACTGAAGCTTCTTTGATATGTTTCCAACCTGCAAAATCAAATTCAAACCAAAACACAAATTTTTTTGAGAGTTATAATCAAATCTTTAAGACCTAGAGTTTTTTTTATCTCCAAACAAATCCGCAAAAGGGGATTAGCTCCAAAAATAGCCAAAACAATAAGTAAAGGTGGGTTTCCCTTCAGTGGGTGCCAAAGAATGTGTGCTAAAATATTGACACACTTTTATGAGTCATTATATCCAAGATTTCTCAAGAATGAGGTCTTGAATGGCGGCTCATAGCTCTTTATTCATGGAGTGCAAGGGTTTGTAATGGAGGCCCTTAGTTTGACCTAGTTTGTGCCCATGCAAGTACACCATAAAATTAGATATTCAAAGATCAAAATATGCATGCAAATGAAGATGAAAGCTAATCTAAATGATAACAAGGCAAAGCAATGCAAGAAAGGAAATAACAATGCAATATTACTCTATGAAAACAAATATGATTCTAAGACAATATGAAAATGCAAGGATGAAACCTCATGATGGAAGCCATGGATGCAAGACAGAATAAGAAAAGAAGAGAGAAGTTGCAATGAAGCTCCAATGTCCAAACCCTAAGGCTCAAACTCCTTCTCCAAAATCGCTCTCTAAACTTGTAGCATAATAATATTATAGCAAGGAACTATTTTCTCTCTCTCTCTCTCTCTCTCTCTCTCTCTCTCTCTCTCTATATATATATATATATATATATATATATATATATATATATATATATATATATATATATATATATATATATATCTCTATATCTCCCTATATTTCTCTATATATTTGTCTATATCAAATGAGAAGGAGAGGGCTCCTTATAAAGGAAAATGTGGAGGTGGGAGGATTCTCACAAAATATGGGATAATAGAGATTTATCCATGTGAGATAAAATTCTATCAATGAGAAAAGAGGAGTGTTTGAGAAGAAAGTGGAAAGAGGCAAAAGAGGAATCCTACTTAGAAATATGTGCATTTAAGTGTAGAGGAAAAAAAATAATTTATTTATTTCTATTTAATTTATTTCCTTTTTCAAGTGGGATTCTATTTAATTAAAAGGGAGCAAGTTCTTTTAATTAAATAGGAAATATTTAATTATATTAAAAGAGGGGTTTTTCTCTTAATTAATTAAATATGGATTAATTATTTAATTAAAAGAGAGGTTTTCTTTTAATTAAATAAAACTTAGGATAAAATGATCAAACCTTAGGAAATATTGAAATAATTAAATTAATTACAATTTGATCAAGGAAATTGATTTTAATTGATTTAATAAAATATTGCAAACCATTGATTTAGGTATTTTGATAAATTGAATAATGGAGGCCCATGTCTAGGCGACCATTTTAGGGTGCATACAGATGGATCCTGAAGCATGCATCTCTGGTATATTGCTAATGTCAATTTTCTCCAAGTAACTCACTCTAAAAAGACTTGGCATCTCCTCCAGTTGAGGACAATGTAATATTGCCAACCATCTAAGCTTTGTAAGAGGACCATTCTTGTCAAGTTGTACCAAGGCCCATCATTTCCATGTGTGACAATTATACTTGGATATTCACAAAAAAAATGTTTAAAAAATATTAAGTATAAAATAGAGTCTTGAAATAAAATAAAATAATCAACAAAATACAATGGTTCTAAGGTTGCAAGCATGTATCCTAGAAACTATCAGGATTTTGTTGTTTGTTTTGCATCGAAGGTGAATGGAAGATTACAAAGAAAAAAATATACCTCAGCCAAATTGTTTCCTAGGGGCAAGGCCATAGTAATCCTTTGGATCTTTCATTTAGAAGTTTTATTTTTCAATGTACACGACTTTTGTAAAGGGTACCTACACATGGAGTCTTAACATATTATTTTGCAAGAAAAAGAAGCCTCAATTTAAGAAAAATAAAATATTAGAAATGCAAAAATGAAAGATATTGAGTTCTACTAAGTCCCAAGAAGATACTTTAAGCCAATGTGGAAACCTCTAGAACAAGGCAAAAATAAAAAGGTTATGAAAGATGATCAAATATGATAATATAATTAGAAATTCATCTAGACTGATAGTTTTAGCCTAATGCATTGGTTAGGGAAAAGTTGTAGCAATATTGTGTAGATTCAAGGGAAACGTCCTATGCATAAATCTATCTTGTGAAGTCATGCCTATTTCAAATAAGATCTGAGGTGGATTTGTGATGTGATATTCACTGCCAAAGAATGTAGAAGATAACCTTGCATATAACCTATTGTTCCTAGGTGTGTAGAGATGAGGGCTAAACAATTACTAAATCATATCCATTTCTTTAAACCCCGATGAGAAAAATTGTTGATATAAACAAAAGAGGCATTCAGTTTCACCCAAATATTGCCAAAGTTCCATTTATTCAAAACAAACTTATGCATGTTTAGAATCCATGCCAAAGTTACTGTGGAAATTTCTATGGATGCCAAAAGGTTGTCATATTTTGGAAGTTAAATGATTCGGATTAAAATAAAGAGTAGAATTTTGATAGTGAAGTTGTGAAAAAATTATTGTGGAAATTGCTAAGGTTTTCATATTTTGGAAGTTGGATGATGAAAGATGGATTGAACAAAGAGTTGAATTTGATGGTCCACCATGAATCTCCACCCTTCATAAAATGATAACTTCGTGAACTTCATTTATATTCCACTCCCAAGAAAAATCTTACGACTAAAAGTGAAGAGTGGAATTTCATGGTCCACCATGGATATCTACCCTTTGACAAATGGGAAACTAAAATTATGGAATGCTAAGTTACCATTTCTTACCCACTCAATGTAGTAAAGGCTTGTTATGCCTATCTTGCCACCCAAAAAGTGATAGAATTTGAAGTCATTCAATGCACAATTAGTAAAGGATCACTGAGATGGCATAGATAAAGAAAAGATTGAATTTGTACCAACTTATACCCCCATGCTTCATTTTGAAATTTTACTACATATTCAAGTGTCGAGATCAAGTGGTTGAAAGACCCAAAACAAATGGTGCTTAGTTTGGAGACTGTGTAACCTTTTCACACATCACCTCATTATACCCCCCCCCCCCCCCCACTTTTCTTACTGGCTAGTTGTAGGTGCTTGTTTTCTTTCATAGTTAGCTTTTATTTTAACTATCTGCAATGCGCAATGAGATTCAGTTTTCTTCCATAGGCCAATAAAGATGTGCCAAAGAATAACCCACTTCCTTTGCAAAACTACGAATTAATTTCATTCAATAACTGTATACTGTATGACTACATGTGTGTCATAACAAATTGGGTGTTTAATTAAAATTTATTATTCCTACTTATTTGTGAATATGAAATCCTTAGATCTACTTGTTTAGATAAATTTCATTCATTAATTAAC
The DNA here is from genome assembly GCA_028749045.1 of Cupressus sempervirens. Taxonomy (NCBI): domain Eukaryota; kingdom Viridiplantae; phylum Streptophyta; class Pinopsida; order Cupressales; family Cupressaceae; genus Cupressus; species Cupressus sempervirens. The sequence goes on from CM053785.1 coordinate 754,250, forward strand.
TTGTATAGGTTGGTGAGTCTAAAATGAATTCAGGGTGAACTTATTGTTTGAAAAATTAACCAAATCCATGATAAAAAATTTAATGTATTTGGTATATTTTCTTACAATAAGATTAGATCCATATAATTGTATGTTAGAGAAAAAGGTTAATTTAATTTAATTTATTAAATTACCTTTTCTCACTTCTTAATATTTCATTTTATGCACCTTAAATTTCCATTTAATAATTAATTAGTAATTATTAAATTCTAGTTACCTTTTAGGGTTCTGATCTCCTTCATAAGGATTGATCTTTTGTAAATTCATTCATTCTATTTTGCACAAGTGAATTCAATCTTCTTGTTTATCGAGAAAACCCTTCTCTCTCTGCTTTTCTTTCTTCCTTGTAACAGGTTATTTGTATGTAGGATATCTAGGGATCTATGAATTTGTTCATCATCAAATTCTACATGGTATCAGAGCCTTGCCTATGACTACTTGTTCTTGTTTGAAGAAAAAGAAGAGCAAGGGTTTGACAGAAGAAATCTAGGATTTTTCAATTTTTGTGTGAAAATAGGGGGTCTATGATTTTTGGATCACTTTGAGGCCAAACAAACCTCATAGTTGGATTCAAAGGTGTCAATACCCCCATTTTCATATAAAGTTTGTCAATTTTGGACAACGTTGTTCTGGGAGGAAAAAATGTTTTGCATAACAAGGTCATACAAACTTTAAATGTAATCCAAGATGCATAAAAAAATTTTAAATTGTAAAAAAAATTATTTTTGACCACTGTAGTTTGAAAGACCAACTAGCAGTAACCAAAACTACCAATAGTCCCAATAACCCTTGTGGCTCCCACAATTGGCCATTGCTCTACCTTTGGTTGCCCATGCCCAGCTACCACCAAAAACACTCCTTCGCTCAGCCTGGTGGCTCCACCCTCCTCCCACCATCACTCCACTATTGCTTTATTTATTTATTTATTTATTTATTTTCTAAAAAATAAATTCATTTTTTATTGCTATTCTTAGGGCCTTGTCATTGTTTTGCAACAGCTGGAGTATACGATGGTCTTTTTTCAATCTAAAAGAAGTGTCATAAAGATGGTTTAGAGATAGAGACAATGGTGCAGGTAATTTTTGGATTTTTTTCCCAATTTGGTACCTCTTTTTGCACTTGAGATTTGTTGATGTCTTCCATCTTCTAGGGGGCATAACTTGTTTGTTATAGCTCCTTTTTTTATCTGGAAAAAGTGTTAGAAAGCTCTTCTCAAGCCCTATTTAGATTCTCTAATATTTTTCATTAGTATTCCTCAAAGTTACATATGATTATAAACTAATTTTTTTGCTCTCTTCTTGTTTACACATTTTTTCTAGCAATTGGAGTACAATTTTTTGTATTGTGTTGGGGGAGGGGGGGAGGGGTTGTGGGGCTTTGTAAAATTAAAAAATAATCCAACACCTTCTAAAACAATGACCAAGACCTCTTCTTGTCTAGAACTTCTAACTCCTCATAAATATCACACATGGAAGACCTTGATGACATGGCTCCTTTGGTCAAAAGGGTTGTGGTCTTGTTTAGATGCAGTGCAACTAATTTTATAGAGGCTTTTTTGAGGTCATGCAGCACATGAACAAGATGGATGAGGCAATAGGATTGATTTATTTATAGGTATCTGATAGTCTACAATTTCATTTTGATGGGTGCAATACCCCTCTAGCTATGTGGACCAACATTGAAGGCTTGTTATTTACAGTAAATGAGTTTAGGGTACTTCAGATTGAGACAGAGCTTACCTCTCTTGTACTAGATTAATTTCCTTCCATTGAGGACTTCTTGATGAAGTTCAATCAATAGAGATCTCTATTTTAGGGTTATGGGAAGACCAAGAATGACACTGAGTGCATTTATCTTATTCTCTTTAAGCTTCATGGAAACTTTTAGATTTTTGCTTCTACCTTCTATTCCACCAAAGATGCTTTAGGTAATATATTTATCATGCCATCCTTTGAGAACTTTTATGATCATTTGACTTGAGGGAAAGCTACGCTTTCTTAGTTAGATTCTCTCATAGGCTCACAGACTTGTGAATTGGTACCCTGGTCATCTTTAGGGATGGAGGAGAAGACATACAAATATCAATCTATAGAGTCTCATATTGATTCTAGCACTCACAATTCATCAAGCCACCTCCTCCTAAAGGGGGTAAATCAAAGCTAGAAAGACCAAAGTGTGCTTATTGTAATAAGCCCAATCATGATGAGTCACATTTTTATGAGAATAAGTTAGATGACTATGCCAAATAGGTTTTAGATTTGATAGCTCTCCTTAAGAAGAGAAACATTGATATTCCTTCTTCTCACAAATCTTCATCATCATCATCATCATTTTAGTCATATGGTAAAGATATAGGAAATGGTCATGCACTATGTGCAACTACTATTTCTCAGATGGTTACTAGATTTAGGTGCTTCACACCATATGACATCCTCTTAGGATTTGTTCTCTTCTTTTGAGGCCTCTCCTACTCCATGCATTTTGATGAAGAACAACATTGTTATGAATGTATGTGGGAAAGGTTATATTGACAAGGATGATGGTACATTTCATGATGTAATTTATGTTCCATATTTGTCCTCTAACATTCTCTCTATTTACCAGATTACACATAGTGGGATAGGGAAGACAGTTGAGTTTGCACAAGATCTAGTACACAATGGATATAGTGAGACATACAATATTATTGCGATAGGGACTATTAATCATGCTTCCTACCTATATTCCTTCTCACATTTTGGTCCACCATCTCCACTATCAGAGACTCACTCTCCTTTTTCATGAGAGTCTATTGAGGTGAAGTCAGGTCACTTGAACTTATGTATTATTCCTAAGACTAGTGTTGTGACTTCTACACCTCCACCTCTTATTCAAATTCCATCTCTTGCATACAATTACTCTTTAGCATTGCCTAATATTGAAGCTCCAATCATCGAGCCACCTACTACAGTTGTTGAGGATATATTAGAGGACACACATCTTCTCTTAGATGATAGATTCAACACACCTATTATCCCACCTCCATTGGAGATTCCATTTTAGGATTCTCATGCTTTCTCCTTTAAGCATCAGCTAGGACTTCAGCTGCACTTTACATATATGGATTTTTTCATCTTTTTTCATTGCCTTTGTTTCCTTCAGATTGGAGCCACATTGGTATGGTCATTGACATAGGATTTTTTCCCATTAGTTTGTTGTGACTGATTAGGGAAGTATTGTACATACTTCATTAATTATTAAAAAAAAAAATTGGCTACTATTCGCCAATTGGCTAATATTTTCCAATTGGCTATTATTTATTCACCAATTTATGGCCAACATGTTGTAACTAATTTTAACTCTAAAGTGGATAAAATAATTGTATAAAAGGGCCTAGGGTTAGGGATTGTTTCATAAGATGTGATGTGAAAATTTCTTCTTGTGGTAGTATTGAGTTGTAAGGGATTAATTATTGGATTGTAATAATATTGGACTTGTTGTTTGGTGGATGTAGCCCAGGGTTTGGGTGAACCACATTAAATCTTAGTATCTTGTGTTCTCTTTTGTGTGATCTATTATTTTCTAATATTAGTTATTTTTGCATGTAACTGTTATTTCTATCTAAAGTTAATCCTAACAAGTGGTATCAAAGCAAGGTTGCTTTTTAGTTATCCTCTACAAGAAAGTCCCACAATTAAGTGGGAGTCTCATGGTTGAATGGGAGCAATCGCAAATGAGGGTGAGCTAAGGGTTGACAAGTTTAATGGGTAGAACTTTCAATTATAGAAGATTCAAATGGAAGACTATCTTTATCAAAAATATTTATGGAATTCATTGGAAGGAAAAACCAAGAATCAAAGATCTATGACAAATGACAACTAGGATCTTTTAGACATAAAGGCACTTGGAAGCATTTGATTATGCCTAGCATCATCGGTGGCATTTAATATTACAAAAGAAAAGATGATGGAAGAGTTGATGGAAACCCCAGCAAAATTATATGAAAAGCCCTCCACTTCAAACAAGGTATTTCTCATGAAGCATTTATTTAATATGAAGATGGTAGAATGTGGATCTATTGCAGATCATTTAAATGAGTTTAATATTATTGCTAGTTAGTTATCTTCTATGGGTATTCATTTTGATGAAGAAATTAGGGCTCTCTTAATTTTGTGTTCTTTGCCTAAAAGTTGGAATGGCTTGGTAATGGCTGTGAGTAATTCCATTTTTGGATCTAATACTCTAAAATATGATAATGTGATCAATGTTATTTTGAGTGAGGAAAATCATAAGAAAAACTTTGGCAGATCTACATCTAGAAGTGCTTTGAACGCACGAAGTAGAGGTAGAATGACTGAGAGAGGAAATAATTTTGGAAATCATGAAAAATCAAGAGGAAACTCAAAGGGGAAGAGGTCTCCATCCAGAGGACCAAGAGGTTACTAGTATTGTATTAAACCAAGGTATAAGAAGAAAGATTGTTGGACACGAAAGAAAAATGAAAGGGAAAAGAAAGATAGAAACAAGGAGACAAATGTGGTAAGTAACAAATCTAAAGAGGATGCTTTGCTTCTATCTTTAGAAAGTGTTGAAGATTCATGGGTTTTAGATTTTGACACTTCATTTTATGCTACACCTCATAGAGGTTATTTAATGATTATGTCCAAGGGGATTTTGGGCTTGTTTATTTGGGGGATAATGAACCTTGTCAAAAAATTGGAAAGGGAAAAGTTAAGATTAAGTTACAGAATAGGAATCATTGGCTACTACATGAGGTAAGACATGTTCCAAGGCTAAGTAGGAATTTAATTTCAGCAATGCAACTTGGTGATGAGGGTTGTGTAGTTATTTTTAATGATAAAAATTGGAAGGTTCCAAAAAGTGCCTTTGCAGTAGTAAAAGGTGTCAAAGTAGGCACCTTATAACTTTGAGCAGGTCATATTGTTCCTTCTACTCTGATTATTTCAAAGAAAAATGAATGTTTAGGAATAGTTGTTGCAGTTGAGCAGGGAGAACAAATAGCTGTTGTAGATTATGTACAACATCGTGACACAATAGACTTGGGCACATGAATGAGAAAGGTATGAAAGTACTTCATTGAAAGAAAGTTTTATCAGGTCTGAAATGTGTTAATATGGATTTTTGTGAAAGTTGTGTGTATGGAAAACAAAAGAGAGTGAGTTTTGTGAAGACTAGGAAGGAAAATAAAAGTGAGAAATTAGGGCTTGTGCATACAGATGTATGAGGACCGGCTCAAGTATCTTCCCTTGGTGGCTCTCATTATTATGTTATATTTATTGATGATGCAACTATAAAAGTATGGGTTCATTTCCTTAGACATAAATCTAGTGTAATTCAAACTTTTAAGAAATGGAAATGCTTGGTTGATAATTAAACTTTTAATGGGTCTAATTTATTTTAAATTAGGTTTACTATTCACATTACCAAACTAAACCAAGCCAAAGGCATATTCATATAATATCTTGCAACCTGATATCCATGTATTCATTGAAGAGTATACGCATTATCTACTTGACTATATGTAATATTGATGCAAGTAATGGTGGAGATGATACTTGTTTGTTAATACAAAAACTCTCAAACTAGGCTAGGATTCTTCTAAGCCTACCTAAGCATAACATATGCTATACCCTTTAATTCTCTAAGGTTGGAGACAAGGTGAATGGCCTATTCATTGTGCCACTTTCACTTATTCCAGTTGTCTCTACCTTTTCTTCAAAAAACATCACACAACAACCTCTCACACCTCACCATACAACACCTCCATCACCTTGCACCTCCAAGATCTTTATCTACACCATATCCTTATAAGCTTCCAAAGGAAATATTATTGGTCTAATTGATAGGACAAAGGAAATAAGTTAAAGCATATTACACACAATTATTCTACAAGGAATAGTTGAGAGATCAGTTGGACAATGAGTTCAGTGGTCTTGCCTAAGAAGCTATTTGGATAGTGGGTCCTTCTATTTTCTATAGCTCCTAACAGGATTGGAATCTTCTAATAATGATTCAAAGCATCCTAATAGGGACTCATATGTACTAAATGTTATAACAAGCTCTTAACAAGGTCCATCCTCTAACAAGGAATATTTATATTAGTACATCATCTTGTGGGCATCATTCCTACCTAAGTTCTCCCTCTAATCAAGGGTTTCCCAAGTTAACATATCTGGTGTAATTATCTATGTGCATCTTGTTATGGTTGATGTTTACTTTGGTTAAATGGATAATATTGTTTAAGTTTCATAAATTTTTCAATTATTGGATAATTGATTCACCTTCCACCCCCTCTCAATTATATTGGTGGACTGTTGTTTCTAACAATTGGTATTAGAGCATTAGGTCCTTGAAGATAAAGTTTAGCAACTTTGGGAGATCTATGGCAAGCATGTTCAGGAAAGATAGTATGAAGTTTGATGGAACAAATTATGACAACTAGAAAGAAAAGATGAATACACATTTATTGTGTATGGGTCCCAGATATTGAATCTTGAAAAAATCATCAAAGACAATTATTGTTGAAAAAGATTTGGAAACTTGTACTAACAAAGAAAGAGATCTTTGTATGTGCGACATGAGAGCTAGAGAAGCACTATTGTCTACACTTCCTAAAATTGAATACAATTAGGTAAAGTCACTTGTTAATTCACATTTGATTTGGAAATATTTGGAAACTAGTTTTGAAGGTGATGAACATTCTAAGAAATTGAGGTTACAAAATTGGATTTATGCATTTCAAGATGCTAAATTGATGGAAGATGAATCTATAAGAACATAGTAGGTAGAATATTAGAAATAATTGTAGGTATTAAATCTCAAGGAGGAACCAAAGAAGATGATGAGGTTATATAGAAAATATTAAAGAGATTAACACCACCATTTAAGTCAGCAATTCAAATGATACTTTTATTGATATCTTGTACCAAATTTTTTACAAAGGAGACAATGCTTAGAAGACTTGAAGTAGTTGAGAATGAGCTTAGATAGTCCGAAGAATTGACCAAAATAGAAACAAATTTTAGTACCCTGAATTATTGACCTAGTTTATCAAGGAGCACAAGTGCTAGAGGAGACTTCGCTAGTAGTAGTAGATTTGATGAGGATGGAAAGATTGAAGAAGGAGTAGCCCTTCTAGTAAGAAGAGAAAAGGATGGTAAGAAAAAATATTAAATGTTGGACTTGCAATGAATTTGGTCATTATGCATCTAAGTATCTTAAAAGAGAGAAAAAGTATAAAGGAAATTTCAAACCTAGAAGAGATAAAGAGTGTCTATATGCAAATGAAGAAGATGAATTTGATGGACAAGCAGTAAGTGCTAGTGATGATGAAATAGGATTTGTAGCAATCAAAGAAGAAAGTCTAGAGAAAGTAACTTTGGTATCACAGGTTCGAAAGAAATTTGATTGGATAATTGATAGTGGTTGTTCACATCATATGATTGGTGATATGAACAAATTTGTTGACTAATTCACCCCGTCCCCCCTCTCAGTTAACTTGGTGAACTATTTTTTCTAACAACTACTACATCAAATTCACTTGTGTTTCCATCTACAAATAATTCAATAGTGTCAATCTCGTCAATAGCTATCTATTTCCTTCTCTTCAATGATTGCTTCAACTCATTTCTTACTTCATTCAATTGATGTAGGGAAAGTTGGATTTCAATAATCTAGTTATCAATAGTCTTTCCCAACTTATAGACTTCCATCTCCAAGATATTCCCTTAAAGCTATAGAGCTTTCATTTCCAAAGAACCTTCACTTTGATACCATTTTTTGGAAATACAATAGGAAAAGTAAACTCTAAAGTTGGGGGGGCATGAATTAGTCCTTCTAAACTTTAACCATAATTAATTCACCACACATCCATCTCACAATTTGCATGTAAACTAAAATAGCTAGCTAAACATATTCATCCATAGTATGAAAGGAAATAACATGTAACACATGTATGAAACAAGATATTTGATTACCCAGAAACCCTCCAATGAGAAGATAAAAATGGGGTGGGGATGACACCCACAAATATCCACTACTTGAGTAATAAAGTGTATCCAATGAAGGTTACAATTTTTTATCATGAAACATGATCTGCCTTGTGAGAGTTCTTCCCTGTTAAAGACTTACAAGATTGTTAGATCTTACCCTATTAAAGGATTTCAACACCTTGTTAGATGTGTGCTTGGTAAAAGGAATTTAACTTACAATGAAGTAAGAACCCTATTAAAGGATTTAAAATAACCTATTAAGACTACTCTATTAAGATATTTAACTAGTTCACCTATTTGAATGTCTGAGGAATGATCTTTTGGTTAGCACTCTACTACTAGATATCAAATCACCTATTTCCTGATGTGTACTTGATCCTCACTAATCAGATGTATCTCTTCTATCCTCTAACATCTTTTCTTTTTTCTCCTCTAACTGATTCTACAATGTATCTCAATTCACAATACCTTAGTCACCATGAATTCTCATTTTGCACATGCAAACTTTTCTCTTTTCTCCTACATTCATAAAAAGATAAGGGTTTTTCCTCCTTAGGAAAACCTAGGTGACTTAGGGTTAGGTATGAATTAACAACTATAATTCATACATCTAGTCACTTAATCCTTCCCTATAACTAATTGGTTTAATGTTCTGCATAGGAATTCTCAAGAAAGGTTCATTCTTATCATCTAGGATTGCAAAAAAATCCTAAAGTTGGCTCCAAAATGATTTACATAGTAGTTTGTGCCATTACAACCAACTATATCAAAACTTTATTACTTAACACGTGAATTCCTTGATGTTTGGCATCAACTACAACTTCAATATTACAACTTGACATCTGAATGACTCGGCATCATCTATCTACTCGACACTTGAGTAACTCAGCACTAACTATTTACTCAACACATACTAACTATCTCACTCAACATGAACTATCTGACATGTTATGCTCGGTATGCATTACTTGTTTGTCATGAATTGAGTTCTAACTTGCAAATGACTTAAGTGTATAGACACTCATACGTCAAAACCAATCTCAGATTAATAGTACAATCATTGAAAACATTATGTGCTCCCTCTTTATGGACATCCAAGGAGGAATGTTATTGTTAATATCAAAAATTGGCCACACTGAGTAAACAAATCTCATATCTTCAAATAGATTGACATTATCCATAGGCATTCGCATAATTTCATCTTGAATTCTATTGCATGCATGTTATCCATAAATTATGCCAAGCTAGTAGTTCAAGATGTGGAATAATGGCAATGTATCAAAGAACCTTATGAGGCACCTTTTTTGTTATTTGGTCTAACCAATAGCTACTAATATGACAATCAAGGCATTCTATTGTAAATTCATATTTTTTATCATATAGAATGTGATCATTGGGACATGCATGTATTGTCTAATACTTCATTCCAATTTGATTCATAATGGTAGATAACTCTCAGTATGAATGATGCAGAATGTTTGATGGTGGTAACAAAAACTAACCTATCAACCTACAACAACAGAATTCTTAATATAATGAATAGTAATGGTATGTTGACATTGAAGATGAAAAAAATGGCATACCTTAGCATACGTGACATTTCTACATTGGATAAACCATTCATAACCTTCAAGTTCACCAATAACGATATAGCAGATAGGAAAGTTATTTGGGAGCCTTCATATAGGGGCTTGTGTGCCTTCTCAAGTATAGGTATATCAAGACCAGATTCATCATTATTATCAGATGTGCTAGTACCATCATTGTGAGCATCTTCATCATTTACACCAATACCATCTTCTTCAATCATGTCCTCTGGCACATTATCATCTTCTTCCATGGGAGTGTTATCCTCAGCTTGGATATTCACACCTCCATGCTCCTCCACTTGGAAATACACATTCACCAATCTTGTGGCCCCCTTCAACATGACCATGTTTCCTATAATGGCTCTAGGCTGCTATGATTAGAATTATTTAATTCTTTAAGCCCTAACATTTTTTGCAAGGACAATTAAATTTATCAACTTTTCTTCGAAACTAAAACCACAATCTAGCAATTATCTCATTATTTTGTCCTGGGTTCATATTTCCAAGCATGGTCTTTCTTCACAGGAAAATATATCTACATAATTATTAGACATGTTGTACTTAATGTTTATATTTTCACATATGATTTTGTGAGAAAATTTTGGTGTAATTAATGTGTATATCTGCAAAACTATTGGACATGTTTTACTTAATGTTTATATCTGCACATATGGTTTTGAAAGAAAAATTTGGTCTAATTAATGTGTATATATACAAAAATATTGGACATGTTTATTTTTGCATATATGGTTTTGGATGAAAATTTTGGTCACCTCACTCAAATTTACCCATATTATAATCAATGAAAATTTGTCCACATACATAACATTTCATTATTTATTGTTAAGGAAATTGGCAAGGAAGCAAGGACAAAAGCTAGAAGAAGCCAAAGATCTCATTACAAGTATCACCTCCCAAAATCCAATTACAGAAACAAAATGAAAAAAAATTGTAGAATTGCAAGATGGAGAAGCAGAAGAGTTGGACAAGGTCCCAATAAAGTCAAAATTGTTAAATCTTCCAAAAAATTAGAATTCTTATATGTTCGATGTATAAAAAGCCAAAGTGGGGCAGTGGTGCAGGAGCCCAAGGTCCTAAATAAGATGGTCAAACATCAAATTTTGTATAGATTAGGTGATTAATAAGTGTCCAAGTTGACACGTGGCAATAAGTCAATCTCAGGCATCCAACAATGCATTTAAGGTAAATTTCTTGCATGTTATAATAAGGCCTATGGGCAAGTTGTAGGTTAGTCAACATTGGTCAATGCTATGAGGTGACCAAAATTCTTAAATTTTATTTTTTTAGATTTGTTGCATGATTTTTCAAGTTTTGGTAGGCTTTTGAAGACATTTATTTAGAAATATTGAAAAGGTGCAAAAATTGTCAAAAAGTTGTCATGCAACTTCTCTTGCAACTTTTCTTGCAAATTTGGAAGGTCAACAATCACAATTGTGTTTTGATGAAATAAGTTGAGGTGAATATGTAAGGTCAAGAGTATTGGACTATAAATTGAATTTTTTTCAACCTAGGAAGGTTTTTGGTGTTGTGATGTATGGAATTTGAATCAATAAAGCAATTTTTGATGGGAAAATAAGTACAAACAACAAGTAGTATTTTGACAAACAATCAAAGGAATGAAGTTGTAGAAGAATTTTATGATGACAAGAAGATGGTGATTGGTCAATGCAAGACCATATACAATATATAATTGGAGTCTCTTAATGCAAAGGCAATGAGTTATCCATGGAAAATAAACACAATTGAAGTGTAGAAAAATGAAGTGAACATAATAAGGTTAAAGTTGTTGAATTGGATGAAGCCATCATTTTTGGAAATTGGTATGTTAAATAGTCAAAGTATGGTATTTATGTCACCAAGGCAAGGTAAACCTTGTGTAAAGATGAAAAAGATTGGTTCACATGGAGCAACTTTGAGTAGAGGTGGTCAATTTCCTCCAATCACGTTGACCTAATAAGTTTTAATTTCTTCATCAATTTTTTGTGGAGAGTGATGATATAACATGACCTATTCCTCAAAAAAAATTGCACTTTCATCTCCAAATTGTATGTATTGTTGATCATAGTTGACCAACTGATGATAATGTATCCTATGGCTATAACTTCCATATCCAATTCAAAATCCATCATAAGGCACATTTTCCCTAATCTAGAAGTGGCATCCCTTATTTGATTTGTTAACACAAAGAAATAAATTGTGAGAGACATAAATTTTAGGAAAAAATAACTTATTTACTATTATTTTACTCTTGTTCATATACACGTCAAATATCTACTCACTACTACATACTACCCAACCAAAATTGGTACAGGGACTTGAAGACTAGTTTTCAAAGGCAAGTGAAATAGGGGGAAGTTAACTTCTAGAATATGTTTCTCTATCTTAAACTTTAAGGAATATTAAATAAAATATTTCATTTTCAAAATAAGGAAAAGAATTGAGAACCTGGAATACAGTGACTACAGGCTGATGAAGATGTGATCAAAAAATATGTCTACAATTAGTACACCCCCACATTGTCCAACTTCCTCTAAAATTTATACATAAGATGGGAAGCCATACCTGCAAGTAACAAGATCACAGGTTGAATAATCATGGCACTATTTAGCATAGCTATAGAAAAAGTTAAGCATATCATTGAGGAAATTGAAATAATTATGAAGTGATCATTCTTGGTAAGTTGGACAAAAAAATTAATAGTATAAGACATTTTATGTAGAATATACAAAAAAAAATACAACAATAGACTATAGTGGATTCAAAAATTTTGTAAACAAAATTCATTGGACATTTAAGTAAGAAAAATAACTAAGGTTTTCTTTCTTCTAATTCTTTAATGAGAATAGATTCATTACTTAAGCAATGCCATGAGAATCTACAGCCATGACTAGCTTATCTATATCCATGAATAACTTAATTTGTATTATGTAAATCTTAAACCTAAACCATGACAAACCTAAACCAGACACTCGTTCCAAACAACAACACTCAAAAAGTGAGCCATGGGCACTCTCTAATTATTGTAAAATATAATTATGTACTATGAATGGTAACTATTAATCCATTTTGTCTTGTATGGGCATAATAGAACCATGTCTTAGTTAAATTATTGCTTCTTACATTCAGTATAAATAGGAAGAATAGCTATAACATAGTTTCTCAATGTATTAGGCAACACCCAATAGTTTCTTGATACCTTCTTACAAACATAAGGTTACATATATTAGCCATTATTCCTATAAGATGTGTCATCAAACAAATAGAACTACTTTGAAAAGATTGTAAGTGCAATTTTCATAGAACAAATTGACAAAATAACAAAATATGATTTTCAAGTACCTCAATCTTCAATAGAGATGTTGTGGTTGCATATCTATCAACTACATTTCCATCGTTGTCAACCAAAAACTTAGTGAAGTTCAATTTTATGCTATCACCAAAAATTCCACATTTGATTGATTTCAAGAACTTGTAAATAGGGGTTGCATTACTACCATTGACCTCAATGTACATCATCAAAGTGCAACACAAACACAAAAGATAAAATATAATAACTTTTTTTACTAGTTAAATGAAACTTGAAAAAAAAAATCAATTATTTAAAAAAACTTACCCCTAAAATATCTAGTAAAGATATCTAATAAGCAATCAAAATATAGCTAATAAACTAACCTTGCCAAAAATGGGAAACTCTTCTATAAAGCGAGTACATGCCACCTCTATAATCTCCTCATTATCACCAGAATTGTGTTGCGAAGGAGGAGGTTCTGCAGGAATGCACTAATGAAAAAAATCCACCAAAGTTTAAAATTGGAACTTCAATTAGAGAGAAACCTGAACTAGGAAAATGTCTTTGACTCTATATGGGTGGGGCTAGTTAGGTTTAATATATTATAAAAAATGAACTCATTTTCTTCCACTTCAGTGATGATGTAGAAAGAGGACAAACAAAGAAAGGTTTGGTAGACCTTAGATGTAGACAATAAAAAGCCAAAATATTTTCAAATGAAAATATTCTTTAGGAGATCACTGGTCTATGCATTATAGTAGTGTTGATTTTAGCATACCCTTTAATGTGAGAATGTTACTCCTCTAGATAGATATATGACCAGAAATCATTACCATAAATAGAACAAAAAGAAGAAAATATATAGAGCATTTTAACTGATGATTTATGCAATGTGTGATCACATAGTTTACTATGCATTTATATTCAATCTGTTTAAATGATATTGTTTGTTAATGAAAAGGCCATCTTTTCTAGTGTTCACATAAATATGCAAATTTTTTGTGCATTATTGTACTTGACTAGCAATTACACAATCATATCAATGCCAAGATCATTTTGACAAAAGAGGTGTATAGAAAATCCACTTATCTATTGCCTACTATCCCATGGATACTTTAATATTTTTAATCCTTAATTATTTTCTAGAAAACTAATGATTTTTGTTATGATTGCTAAAAGTAAACAAATTTTAAGAATACAATAACATTTCATACCTCTTGAATGATGAACTTACAACTAAGACGCCTAGAGGAACTCCAAAGTGCTCAATCTTAGAGCTAAAATCACTGCCAAGAGAAGCATGATTATTTTTCAAATAGAATCCCAAATGCACCAAATATTTGTAGACCAAGGAAAGAAGACAAGAAATATTGGAGGACGAAGAATGTGGTAGAGTTCTTACTATCAAAAAACTCACATTATCCATGTATCTAGCAACTATCTTTTGTGGAGGGGTGAGTAGTTGTAAGTGGAATGGTTTTAAAATGTATTTTTTTCTCTATAATGAACTAACATATCAAAATATGCAATCCTCGTTAAACCTTTCTCTGGCATGAGAGATGAGTATTCAGCTCCTGCAATTGTAAGTCCCTAGCCCACCCATGAATGAATGATAAATATTGTTTGCCACTATTAGTACTGGAAGCTTGGATGAATGATATGGAATGCTTGCCATGCACTAGATGCTCAACACCAATAGCTCCAATAGCGTGTAGAGATGAAAAGATGAGAACAAGTAACAAACAAATTTTTTAATTTTGTTATTTGAACCTGAGTTAGAAGGAATTTCAACCAACTTGGGAAACCTTAAGTTGGTCAAAATTTTGACCAGCTTAGGCATAAAAACCAAAAAAAAGGTATTGAACAAGTCTCTTGAGGAGTTGATCGAAGATTTAGATCAAAATTTGGCCTCTAATGTACTAGTGTACATACATTTTCATTTTTCTCCTTTAATGGATTCAACTCATGTTTCACTCCATCATTTATCAGAGTGCAAGTATTTGCACACTTCACATGTACATCATGCCTAAAAAACTACCACAACCTACCCAACAACATATGACATATGCCAATAGGTATGAAATCACAAATCACTTTGTTCTGTTAGCTTCCAATATTGAACTTCACTAGACATTGTTCATTGACCATGACCCTATAATTATCCTACACCCAAGCAATATGGTATGGACATGGGTGTTTTTGCCTCTTAATATTTAACTTTGTGACCATATTTTCTAACACTATATTGTTAGTGCTTCCACCATAAATGATCACATCACAACACTTATCTTTATATTTGCACCTAGTGTGAAACAAGCTCCTCCTTTGATTAGGTTCATTCTCACCACTCAACAAAACTCTTCTGTTAACTAGGACTTATTTTCTTTTTACATCTTTAGAATATAAGGATTTGGCATCTTTTTCTACATGTGCAACTTTGGTTTGGTCTTCAATTATTCTATCATTCATTCCTTTGTTTTGAGGACACTCAAATGACCTATGCCTTCTTCTCGACAGATAAAATAGGTTGCACAAAAAACCTCCTCTACCATATCATTTCCCTCTTCCTCTTCCTCTCTAATCTATATCATTCTGATCATGAAAATGAGTTTTCCTCTTTTATTCTAGTTTCTAATACTAGCCTCATCCTTCTTCTTGTGATCATCATTTTGGCCTCCATAAGAATGTCCACCAGATCTTTCGCCATGACCTCTTTCGCTACCTTTATTATCAAACTTCTTGTTCAACTTTTCCTTAACTCTTAGGAAAAATTGGTATGCCTCTTCAATACTATTCATTCAGACTGCACTCAATTCCTCTTAAATAATTGACCTCAACCCATTAAGGTAATGGAGAAATTTCTCCTTGTTAGCTTTTGCATGCCCTATTCTGATGAGAACTTAGGAGAACTCCTCGGTATACTCCTGAATTGATCTTCTTGCTTTCTTTAACCCTTGCATTTTCTTTAGTAGATCAGGATCATAAATCATGAGAATGAATTATCACTTCAATTTGGCTATCATCTAGTCCAATCTTGTGATTTTATCTTTTCCTCTTCTATTTTTCTCCAACTGAATCTCCTAGCACTAGATCTTTGCATGAACCTTCAGTTTGGCTTGTTGGTGTTTTTTGGACTACCAGGTTGCTCTAAACCTAATACTAGGATGCTATAGATGAAAACAAGCCTAAGGATTGGCTAAACCCTATATTCAACAAGATTAATTTCAACTCTAGACCAACTTCAACATAGTACAAAGGATTCTCTACTCTTTAGGCTCTACAGGGCCAAGGCAAGTGCACCTCAAGGATTTGAATATGATTTTTTACAGTGACATACTATTTAGGCACTTTCTTACTAATACTTTTTCTTTAAAAAATATCCCCTATAGTAGATAATGGTCAATATTCTTCTTAAAGCTTGCAATAACTCCTTGATTACAATAGCCAGTTATAACCAAAAAGAAAGCTACTACAAATAAGGGTTGACCCACAATTTTAGTTCTTCATTACATAAATGGAAGATTAATTTTTGATTGATATATGCATAATGTAACCATATGAACATATCATCTTGTAATTGTATTAATTGATCAGTGCCTTATCCATTGTTATATAGAGTCAATATTAGTAACCCTAAACCTATTTAATCTGACTTGCAATTAAATTTGTCAATAGTTAACTCTGAGTTTCATTCTTATAATATCCCTCCCATAAACCTGAAACCTATCAATTATTTAAAGCACTTACTTAACTTTTTAAATTAAAAACAATCAATAAGAGACATACAATTCATCTAAATTTCATTAAACTGAAAGAACCTTGTTCATTGCAATCCCAAGATCACAAATATATAAGAAAGGAGACAAAAACTCAGAGACACAAATATGAAGAACCTCATTTCGTATTAATTTCCTTTGAAAATAAATATAGTATTGATGTAAACTCAAACCATAAATCAAGATTTGACAAGCTTAATCATTTGATATTTACTGTATTTTTAGATTTACAAGACTGAATATATTCATGTGATTGACAAAGACTAGACTGACTATGTATAATCATAAAATACTAAAAATTCTATAGACTTCGGGCCTTTATTCCACATCTTGGAAATCCTTATATAAGAGGATTGCAACAAGCTTCAGATGGGAGGGGGACACATTTCAAAACCCTACTAGAAGGAGATGTAGACACCTAAATTTGTCCAAAACCCATTCCTAGCCAATTAAATAAATATTCATTATTTATTCAATTCCCCCACCTTTAATTAAATAAATTTGCATTTATTTAATTACATTTTCCTTACCCTAATTTAAATAAACTAAGGTTTATTTAAATCTTAACCTATTCCCCTTGCATCTAACCCCTTTCACTTTAATTAAGTATGTCATTTACTTAATTAATTCCTTTCCTAAACCCCCTAGGAATTAAATACTACATTTAATCCTATTTGAGCACATGGCTCCTATAGTTAACCCTCACCTAACCTCATTATCCTACCTAACCCATCTTGCTAAACCTACTCACTTTCTAATCATGCTTGCTTTGCATAATCATCCTAGCTAATCACCTTTTAATCCTAAGTGTGTTATCACACATGTGTGAGGAATCCTCACACATGTGTGAGAGATGTTCACACTTCCCTAATCCCTCATATCTTGCATGCCTCTTGCACACTTGTCCTCTTGCATGAGAGTCAAAGTGTCTCACGCATGTGTGAGAAGCCATGCCTTCTCACACCTCTTGCACACTTGTCCTCTTGCATGACAATCAAGTTGTCTCACACATGTGTGAGAAGCCATGTTTCTCACACCTCATTGATCATGTCACCATCAAAGATTGCTCACACATGTGTGAGCATATTGCCCCCTTTGAAAGGTCAAAACCCTAATCCATGTGGAGTCTACTTGGCCTCCACCTCATTGACACCTCATCGATCCTGAGAGATCTTAGCTCTCCATCTTGCATTCAATCTTAGCCATCCATTGCATCCATTTTTCTATAAAAGGAGAGCCTTCTCCTCATTTTCAAAAAAGCACCTTCTACCTCATTGTTATGCTGTAGGAATAGTGAGCAACCACATCCCATGAGCAATGAAATCATCTAGACTTGATGGTTTCATGAGGTTTGCATAGTGCTATTTTGTTGTTCATTTACATGTCTTCTTTCATATTTTGAGGTTTTGCATGATGATGTAGGAATGTGCATTAGTTGCTTAATGTGTTTTCCTTAGTTACATTTTTATGCAACACAGGAGAAGGTTGCAAGACATGTCCAGAGAGTTACAATGAAAATATTCTTCAGTATTCAATCCAAAAAAGAAAAGTAGTTGAAAAGTCAGCTGGTGACAATTTACTGTAGTAGCTTTAGCTTTAACTTTAATCTCTTTTGTCTTCTACTATCTTCAACTTCCTCAAAAGACTCAAAATTATTTATATATATATATATATATATGAGAGATTTACCTCCTTGATGGGCTACTTAGTTTATCTGATCTTATCCTTATCTCTCACTGCCTTTAGTCAAATAATTATTTAGCTACTCCCTGCTAGTAGAGCTTTTATTTTCCAACCACCTCCCAGACATAGATTTCTCTTTTGGTGGGTCATTTAATTGTCTTAATCTCTTCTAGGTCTTTAGTAGCTTTAGTCCACCTAGCATCAATTATTTATTTTAATGAAAACTTATTTCAATTTTAAACAAGGAATCAATCAAATTATTGAAAGGAACATTGCTGCTATCTTCTTAAATTAATGTTGTAGTTTCCTGAGTTAATACTACACTAAAAGAATTAGACCACTCCTGTCAACCTCTCAACTTCTTGTTTGCATCCAATACTGGTGGAATGTAGGGCTCAATTCCCTATGATAAGATCTTTAGTTTCCCCTATATTATTTTCAATTTGCAAGTAAAGAATCCAATTAATTCCTTTACCATCTCTAATTCCTCCTTTATTGTAAGAACTTTATTAGGAAAATATGGCATTTTAGTCATCAATATAATTAGTCTCTCTAAAAATTGAATGTATGGCCCCAAAACATTGAAAGTGGGTGACAACCATGCAAGTGTTTCATTATAAACCTACTCAGCATCTTGTAGAGAAATATATAAAGTATGGGTCAGTTGTGATATATTCTTTAGAGTTTGAACTCTATGGCCTATTATACTTTTAAGGACAGTTGTCCTTACTTCATCACCCTGCTTTGTAGGTGGAGCATCAATGCTCATTCTTCTAGGCTCTATATCCTTTGCCTCCAGCTCCTCTATCTATTTAGTTATATCTGTTGTGACCCTAGATAGTTTTTCCTAGATACTCTATTCTCTTCTTTGTTCTATAGTAGCTAGTTGTTCTGCATTAGATAGTTTCTCCCTCGGAGATGCAACTTTTATCTCTAGCCCTTGAACTTTGGCTTCCAACTCTTCAATTCCCTCTTTGTACACATGTATCTTCTTGATATCATTCTCATATAACTTCCTAACATTAATTTATTCATGGAAGGCCTTGGCTAATCTTATTTCTATTTCCTCTACTTTTTCCTCATTCATAAATGAGAAGTGTTTCAAGACTTTGGAGATCTTTGTACCAAAGGTACCCTATAAGGTCCATAAAATGTTGCCCTATTTTGTGCTCTACATATACATTAGTTTGGGCTTGTTTGATGCAGGAGCCATACTCCACATTGCTAGGGCTTTGATGTCAATGTAAGATCCAGATCCTCTTTGCAATCTAGCACCATATGCCTCATATGATTTGGAATTCTCTTGTCTTCTTATTTGGTGAAGCATAAATGTGTGTTCCAAATCCCAACCAATAACTACTAACAGTCCAATCCTCTACACTAAATCCCTTGCCTCCTCAAAAGTTATTACTTCACTCTCTAGATCATAGGCATGCAGTTTGTCAATCAATTCCTACTTCTCCTAATCAGACTCCCCTGGTTTCATCTTCAATACTAATTCACTTTGTTTAATTTTATACAAGAAGCTCTTGAATTTAGAAGATTTGATGAATTCATCATCTTCAACAAATTTTTGAGCTTGGATGATCTAATCATCCAACCTTGCTACTGCTAATTACAAGTCAGTCAATGTATTTTGTGCTGCATTAACTCTATCTTGGATATAAATGTCTTAAGTCAGCAAAGTACTTACTCTTACCAGGCAAGATCTACAGAGTTCTTTGTTTCACTTTCTTAGTAATGTGCACAACCTTCTACCTTTTGTTTCCCTTTGTGACCCATGATGCCTCAGTAGGCTCATCCTCTTCAATTTTTAAAGTCACATCAAGCTGAGAGTTGTAAGGGTTTACCCACTCTTCTTCTCCAAGTGGCTCTTTTGGCATCTGTGCCATAATCTCAGCATGATCAACAACTATCTTCCTTATCCTCTATGGGTAAGGGACATCCAGGTAAAAACCCTTAAAGTTAGGATCTGTTCTCTTCAATTCCCTCTCTACCCTTAGAACATCATCAAATTTGGCCAGTTTATTAGTTGCCTCCCCCTTAGCAACAATGTTTGAAATGAGGTCCTCATGAGGAAATTTCTTGGTATTTTTCAATACATAGTTTCTTATTTCATTGAGGGTGTTCCTCATCCAATTGTCAAGGTCATACATTCTGTAAGGGCCAATTGATAAATTATAATGGTGGAGGAAAGAATGTATTTGGTCTGAGGATTATTTTCCAATTGAAAAGTCTCCTACCCTAAAGCACCTATATAAAAATGTGCCTCTATGCACCTTAGGTCCTAGGTATTCCCTGTTTACCATGAATAATTGCCACATGAATTCAATGATGGCTAGTCTAGGGGGGAATCAATTTGGCCAAAATATGGGATGGTTGAGGACAACCATAAACTCTTATAAAGGAAAAAGTGATAAATAGAAAGATATCTCCCAATTGTGATCTAATCTTTTATTTCCTAGGAGTAGGGTTGGTCTCAAAAGACTCTTCAAAATCTCAAGTGCCCTAAAGTAACTTAGGTCTAACATTTTCATTATAACAATCCTAATATTGTTGAAAAATGAAATAGAGTCAAAGTAATAATAAGAACTATCCCATACCTATGTCCATAGTTGAACTAGAAAATCTCCATTTGCATCAGATGTGTGATCAATGAAATCTGGGCTTATGTACCCCACGTTCTTATAAAAGATCAAGTACATCAACAATAAGTAATGATGAAATTTAAAGTTTCCCATTTATCCACTCTATGTTAGTCCAATACTCTCCTTCATTTTCTCCAAAATATTCTTGACATAGTCATATTCTCTACCACGGTAGGAGTCTTATACATCTTTGGAAATGATGAATTGTGCTCCATACACCATGTTAGTCCCATCTATGCCAACTACCTTGTGGACACCATTTACTATTTTCACAAAATAGTTTTTAAATTTGTCCAAAGGCATATTCTTTTCCACCTTATTAGGCTAATCACCCACTTGCTTGAGGTCCATGGGAATATGTTGAAGCATAGACTTCCCTGTGTAAGCCTTGCTATTTATTTCAAATTTCTATTGTAGGTCAACCAGGTCTACTAGCTCGCTCATAACATTGTCCAATCCAAATGCTTCTATAAAAGAGGCATGATCTAGTGTCCACAAAATGGTTCCATCCTACCTATGGAATGATTTAGTGGCCAAATTGTATGACTTGATTAGGGTCTTTACCAAATCAACATCCACAAATACTTTTGGAAAGATAAGTTTTGCCAGATTTTTCTTCCATGGGTTGATGATAGGGATCTTTTATGCTCGATTTCGATAAAAGTATATGAATAGTTCATAACATGTAACACTAGGGCATGTAGCATCTCTACAAAATGTATAAGGGTCTCTAAAATTATGGCTATTTACCAAAATAGTGTTAGAGGATTCTAGGAACAACTTAATCCATTCTTCAACAAATCGGTTAGGTTTCTTTTGCTTGGTTTTTCCTCCCTTGGAAGTCGAAGTTTATACAATTTCCATGTCTGAGGCTTGGATTTCCTCTACCTTTTTGTCAAACATCTTGAAATTAGACTAGAAGACTAGAAAACTTTGTAACTAGCTCTAAAAACAACAATCTATTCACACTAAAAACTCTACAATTGTTGGAAATCTCTTCTTTCTACAAATGCTAATGAATTACTAGCTTATAGAATGTTTTTATGATGTGTGCACTTTCATCAACCTTCTCTATGTGTTGATATTATGCATGCTTGAGCTTTAAATTTAGTGCTCTCTGTCACCTTAGATGGACCATCCACATAACTATCTAGCTTAGGAAATCTTGTACTTTACTCAAATTTTATCAGTCATGGGCTTACTGTCATTTTCTAGCTCAAAAAAGAAAAACTCAATTTTTCATGTCAAACTTAGGGTTTATGTTCTTACAATTGACTTTGAAAAGTAGTCTCTTCATATCATCTTAGGCAGGGAAATTCAACTCTACCATCTTATGATCACTTAGAATTCAACCTTTATTGCATTCTTGTAAGCCCTGAAAATGGCCTTTATGATCCTACAATACACCATTTTACGTGCCTTTAGAGCTCACCCTTAAGTCTCTTATGATCTTACAAAACATAGTTTATATTAAGATCAAATCACTAGAAACATAATCACCATCCATAGCTATAAACTTATGATAAACAACTAATAAACCTTTTCATATCATCTTATATTTCTTTCCTTTACCTTACAATCTTATGATCGTAGTTAACTATGCCTTTCCATAACTTTGGAAGTTACCTCATAAACCCTTACAATCTCAATAACACATCTTGGTGTAACATAGTGTCTCAACTTTTCTCTCCTTATGATCTTTTGATCATAGTTACTTAACTAACTTTGTAACACTGAAGGCTACCTTTAACTACTACCTCTGACCCATGATCTTACACAGGTTGCTGACCTTTCATTACCATAGCCTTGAAAGCTTCAATTTTCATCTTCATGATCATATGATCAAGCATTGCTTCGTAGCTTTGGAAAAGCTCTTGACTTGCCCTTGAAATCTTACAATCCTCTATTCCTCGTAGCATTAGAAGATATGAATTACCATGTTCTTCAAAAATATTTATACTCATGTAGCTAGCCCCACCTTGTTTTATCCTTTTGATCCTTACAATCTTACGACTGCTTACTTATCATGCCATTAGACACCTCATATTTTGCTCCTACTATCTTACGATCATAATTTTTTCGTATCTTTGGAGGTCTCTTTGAAAAATTTTATGATGTCTCAATATTCCATTTTTCATAAAATCAAAACTCTTCAAATTCTTTATGATCTTATGACCCACACCCTATCACATGGTTGAGAGTCTCCACTTTTTCTTTTACGATCTCTCGATTGCCAACTTGTTGTAACATCTCATAATTTAACTCCAAACTCCTTTCATGAGACACTTAAGATCATATGACACAAGGGTAATCGTAAGATTAGAAGCTTCATTTTGAACACCTATGATGCTATAACCATATTATTGGTAAACAAATTGTTCTTTTCAATCTAACTCTTAAATACCCAAAACTTGTGAGCAATAACTGATTACAATAGTTGGGAAATTGCATTAAGTGAGTGATTTTCCTTTGAATTTGAAGGTACAAATCCCTTTAATTTATGATTTGTGATGACTTTTTTTTATTCCTAATTCTAAAAAGTGGGTTTGTTCTTGACTAGAGAATAGGAGATGAAAACCAAGTTAGGCCTAAACATGAACTAACTCAGGCTAGGGTTTGGGTCTTAACACTAATCAAATTTGTGAACTCATACATCTTAGCAACCCAAAAAATTTGATGATGCAATAATGAATTCTATTTATGGATTAGATATTTAACAGAATGCTTTTAACTCTAACATGCAAGGAAATACGTTAAGAAATAATGCAGAAAAAAAATTCTCCTATAACCTCTAATAATATTGTTATTATCTTTGGTTTGATGTATTGAATAGGGGAACAAAGCTCTATTTTCTCCTTAACTCAATTCAACTCAAAGAGATTTCTTCAACTATAATAAACAATGAAATAATTGATACAAAATGCATTCACTTTATCTCTGCAACATGAAGTATTTCACACCAAAATTTAGCCAAACTTTCATTAATCTTTCAATTGGGTACATATAGGATTTTGAGATGACCATTACAACATGGAAAAAACCTAGTTCATCTCCTAAAAAATGACAAATGACTAGAATCCAATTATCAGTTACAATTTCACATCAAAATACAAAAGGGCTTGAGAAATATCACTTCGCCTTCTTTCCCTTTTCTGACTTTGCCTTATAGGCTTTGATAGTGATGATGATTGGAATAAGCTCTTTGTGTCTATGGACATGCATGTTGGTGTGTCTTAAGAACCACCTAGAGTGTTCTCTGGCCAAATATTTAATTGTATTCAACCATTCTTATGTTTCCTCCATCACCATGTACACACATTGAGCTATTGGAGATCCAACACTCTATTTTAATGATTAGTTTATTTCTCTATTAGACTATCTAGATAACTAGAGAAATTATTTTGCATCAAAGAAAATCCTACTACTTCTTTCCCTTATCCACTAGTTTGAGAGCCAGTGTGTAGGCCTTTTAGTAACTCATAATTCTTGTCTCGCTCCTCTTTAACTTGGCTATCTATTTCTTTTAATCCTTCCTCTGTTGCCAAAATCATTTTAGCTTTGAATTGCAAACTATGTTTCCATTCAAACAAGGGCTCATCTCCCTTTGGTAGAAACTTTGCTTACACTATTTCCTTAGTCTTTATTTGGATGACCATATTCAACAGGGAGATGCAATCTTCACTCTTTTCCCTCTCTATTGATAGAGTAGCCCAATTGGTCAATATGTTATCCTTTTTTGTTTCTAGTCTCAGCACTACATTACAAAATTTCTCCTACAAGTCCGTCATACTTGAGTTTTTCACTCCACTCTTTACCAATCTTCCCAAAGTGTTTGTCTTCTTTCAGGTGGGAGATGATAGCATGAATATATGTGGTTGTAGGGTCACTGGTAGGTGACACTCCTAAAATACTTGCTAGTGGGGTAATAAGTTGCCTAATGAAGTAGTTAACTTTGTGAATCTCCACCTTCATCATGACTTTGGAAAGCTTGAGAGATTCAACTTGTCCCTCTATCCCTTCATTTGTTGATTTCCATAGACCCACTTTGGTGTCATGCATAGCTTCTCCAAGCTCCAGAGACTATAATATGAAGTTATTTGTGGTTAGGTCTTCAATCGTACCTTCTTTGTTAGGCTTGGGTATCTCCATAATTAGGTGCCTAGTATTGGATCTCTTCTGAGGATGGATAAAGTCTTCTACTTGTTCACCTTGCTCAATGTCAACCCAAAATGGATGGCTAGAGATAGAGTCTCTTTATTTGGGGCTCCCTCTTCTTTCCTTTTCCTCTTTCTATCTAAGGTATTCTTGAGCAATGATTCAGTGCCAATTACCTTAGATGCAATCCCTAGTGTATCCACACTAAACATTTTCCTCTTAATAGCAGTCAATTATTTTGAAGCTAAAGAGAAAAGATTCTTTGGAGCTAGGGACTTTAGTTTTGGAGCATCAGATACTTTCTTCACTTTAGATGTTTTCTTTGTTACTTCATCTGACTCTGTTGATTCACTTTCACTACTCCCACCATCTCCAAGGTTAACTACTTGTATTTGGGGGCTACTTGGTAGGAGTAATGTGACACTTATAGATGGGATTGGACTACTATGAGGTGATAGAGCCACCGTGACTGCACTGTCATTTAATTCTTCTACCTTCTTCTTCTTAGCTTCTATCTCTATCCCAATCACTACCACTAAACCATCCTAACAAGTTTTATCAAGTGGGATTTTCTTATCAGGAGGTTGATCACCTCGTTCAGCTGATTGAGTGGGTCCTTGAATGAGAGATAGGATTGTGCCTGAAGCACCACTGTGAGAAGATGAAGTTTTTGCTACATTTGGGGAGGACTGGGTAGACATTCCTTTACTCCTACTTTATCATGTTGTGGTCCACTCAACCCATTTTTTGGTCCTCTTATAGACTCTGGCCATCATTATATCTAGATCTTCTATAGCATCTTTGAAAGGTTTAAAGATTATGGGAGTATTCCTCAGCTTGGTCAAATAAGTATTGCTATACATATTTTGACCATCATCCTCAAATCCATATACATCTATGTTTACCTTATACATCTTCACTTGATCAGTAGTCAATCTTGTGAAGGCTTGATCATGACTCTCGAATTCATCTTTGCAATCTACCCAATAATCTTCAATCATGGTGATATGCTTTATCACACTCCCAATATGTAGGAAATATCTAGCATACCTATTGGGGTCAAAAATAGGCCTTAGAACTTCAATATAGCTTGTACTTCTTTTAGGAAACATTTATCATGCTCTTGGCATCTGATCAGATGTCACAACTGAAAGCTCCTATTTTCACATGGAATCCATATCCCTTCTTCTCTAGGTTTTTACTTAGGAGATTCACCTGCAAAGCTTATCAAATAATCTTGATTAGCACTATCATATCACTCGGATATCTTGGCAGCTTCAAGAGAAAGTCATCAAAAGCTACAAGATGTAGATAAGAAAAGGATGAGAATTGAATAAAATAGCAATCAAATTGGCTGATGGCAGCCATGGCTTTAAGAGAGAATCTCCTTTCTGGGAATCCCTATAGTTCCCTACATATTCTTATGGTAAAAGCATCATTAACCTTTACATAATATGCATAGTTATTCTTCAGTTGGAGACATTGATAAAACTCATAGGATTTAACATCATCAAG
The DNA here is from genome assembly GCA_028749045.1 of Cupressus sempervirens. NCBI lineage: Eukaryota > Viridiplantae > Streptophyta > Pinopsida > Cupressales > Cupressaceae > Cupressus > Cupressus sempervirens. Next base: position 780,956 of record CM053785.1, read on the forward strand.
GAATTTTTCTAATCTTGGAAGATCAAGCCATCATTACAAAGAAGCCAGCATGTAAATCAATAATGAAGACATGTAGAATTAATTGTAAAACTTGGCCACCTAGAGGTATTGGAAAGAATATCACTTACCTCTTATGCTTAATCAATATATTTTTTGTTAGAGCATAAAACTTGAACCAAAAATAAATATTGCTCAACAAAATTTAGGGCTTTTACTTCACCTCTCAATCTATGTAGAAGAACGGGAATATCAATTATCTATGGTTTGAGATTAGTCTCGAACAAAGTTTTGGGGAGTTTGGTCTTGAAACTTTGTGGCATCTGGAACCAAGTTTACATGATCTCCTTCCTTCAAATCATCTTCTTCGCTGAGAATTTTGATACGGCCCCACCAACACTTAAGTCAGAGAACTCCTCTTGCTCTGGCACATGAAGGCAGTTTACCACCATCTACCTTTCAATTGAAATCAATGTAGTGTCATCCAAAAAAACTATTTGCTTGGTTTCTAGATTGTAATGATGAATACATGTGTAAATGAGTTTTAGGGCTTGGACTACAACTGAAAAACTAGTGGATTTGACTAAACCACATCCTCAAATTATCTTAGTGATAGGGTGAATTCTTTCAGATTTTACCCTCCTTTGGAAATCTACAATATCATAGAAATGTAGGGATGTGTCTGTGAAGTTCTACAATTGAGACTTGATTCCAGTCAAACCATCAAAACCCACAAACTTGGTGACCATAGCTTATGAATGAGATTTTGAATTGAAAAAGTGAATAAGACAACAAATACAATAGACACTAGCTTTCAAAAAGCTTATGCAAATTGATAAAGTGAGAAATCAAGAAAACAAGGTAACTCCTTTAACTGCTTGTGTATTTTTATATAAAGATTTCGATTCATCCTTTAGAATTCATGCCACATGAGTAAAACTTAAGGAAATACCTGTTAGATAGTAAATACAAAGGCTCAATTGACATTTATAAGTCTTTTCATTATTTTGTTGAGCATAACAGTAACTTTCTGTAAATTCATTATTTACTTTTCCATTTTCCTTTGCGTTTTAAAAAGTTGTCGTTGGAGTACTCCATTGATGAAAGTCTGCCAAATTGAGATCCTAACCATATCTTCCTTTCACAATGGCTTGATTCATTCTAAAATCGTTCAGACATACACTAGATCCAGTACAGAGGGGTAAATCTACTTGTTGACTTAATTTTTCTTGTATAATCAGAAAATTGGCTGCATGGGTTGGAAACCCACCGAGGAGTAGGCAATATTTATTTTTCTGCCAATGCTCTTTTTTACAACTATATTTCGAGTTTTTAAGGATGTTTGGTTAAGGTGTACAGATCCACTTGGGTGTTAATTAACATCTTATTTTTCACCTTTCTCTCTTATGTGGAAAGTTGTTATGCCCTTAATATTGGTGTATATAGGGTTATGAATAGTCAACTTGTGGCTATCTTAATCCTTAATTAAGTCATGTTATCATTATTATATTATTATTTAGGTAGGTAGGTCAGCCTAGGTGTTATGTAGGGTTGTGTCTATTCAACCTAGTCATAATTAGGTATATATAAGAGGTTGTGATTCTGATTTCAACATCATATTGTGAAGTGTGTTCTCATTGGAGATATTTGGAAGTTTCCCCCTCAAAGTGGCCTATTACTCTTAGCTATTATTAAGTATTTATATCATATTTCATATTATTTCTTATATTGTGCAAGTTATTTTATTACAAGTGGCATCAGAGAGTGATCTTGGCACCATAGAGGCAAGATTTTTTCTCAACATTGGAGCAATTTTGGGAAGAGCATAACTTTTAGAATTTTGAAAAAAATTCAAAGATTTTTAAAGGGTTTTTGAAGACTGTAATCACCTAAAAATGGTTACCTAGACCATAAACCCCCTTCTAGAATTTATTGCTAATGTTACCAAGTGTTTGATCACAAAAATAAGGTAAAATCAATTTATTTGATTTTAACCTATAATTTGACCATCATATTCTAAAAACATATTTGATTAAAAGAATTTGCTCCCTTTTATTTCAAATATAATTCTCAAAAATCCATCCACACATTTCTTATTTCATAAATAAAAGAAATGCATTTTTGGTCTACAAATGAGCCCCCTATTTTGACAAAATATTTTGTCTACACATGAAGGTGTAATTTTCCATGTGTAGAGCCTTCTATTTTGACAAAATATTTTGTCTACACATGAAAGCGTAATTTTCCATGTGTAGAGCCTTCTATTTTGACAAAATATTTTGTCTACACATAAAAGTGCAATTTTCCATGTGTAGAGCCTTCTATTTTGACAAAATATTTTTTCTACACATGAAAGTTTAATTTTCCATGTGTTGAGAAGCCTCCCATTTTGACAAAACAAAATCATCTTCTACAAAAATGCATAATTTTCTATGAGTGGAGCCTTTTATTTTGACTAAGGACATTTTAATGTCAAAAAATTAGGCAAGGATTATTCTCCACCCTTGATTAACCATTTCCTATCTTTTGATCTCAACCATCCCATTTTCTTTAAAAAGAGGGCTCTCCCCTCATATGAAGACACTCTTGAATATTGTTATGCTACAGGTTTTCTTGGAGCTTTTGGAGAACTTCTCATTTCTTGTCTCATTCTTTCATCCACTTCATATTAGTCTTAAGATCATATTGCATGTTAGTGTAGTTTCTTTGCAAATAGTTAGATCACATAGCTTAATAGTTGGATTTGTAACATTCCATCTCATTTTAGCATAGCTTGCATTGCACATCTCATCCTAATATAGTTTCATTTTTGCATTGCATGATCCAAGAGTTCTTTGACACTAGCACTCTTGCTCTTGTCTAAAGAATCTCCCATTTTGTGGTTTACTAGCAAGGACTACATTTCTAAGGCTTAGCTAAGAGCTCTTATATGCTCATTTGTATGCCCCTTGCACTCCATGACTAGGGAGCTCTAAGTTGGCATTTGAGTTTTCCAATCTATGGAGAATCTTGGATAGAATGGTTTAGAGAACTAAACCTTTTTTAGTGTACAAAGACCATATTAAAGAATCTATATTCCAAAATTTGGAGGAATTGGAGCAAATTTGAGGAAATTATTGCATAATTACTATTTCTACACAATTTATTGAGATCTTCATATCTCTCACATCTTGCCAAATCGGAGCATAAATTGTATTGGGTTTTTGAATATATAGTAGAGGAGCCTAAATTTCAAGCTTGGAGAAATTTTTTTTTTTTTAAATCAAGATATTGCAAAATTAGGAAAATTCTCTCTCAAGACAACAAATTTGTTAATTTTTTTGGGATTTTTTTTCTGAGTAAGGGTATATTGGCCCTAGTAAGTTACAGTAAATAAATAAATAAATAAATTGGAGAATTCAAATTTCATTTGTGTGATTTATTTCAATAAATATTGGTTTTCATCATGAAGGGGCCTTCAACAAGAGGCAAAAAGAATGCTACCACACTAGGGAAATCCTCTAATCAATACTGAAGGTTAGAAATTCCAATGAGGAACTTAGTAAGTTCAAGGAAGAGGTTAAGAGGGATACGTGTGACCTATGAGGAGATATATCATATATATAAAGCATGTTAAGCGTCTATATGAATGAAACAAGGAAGGAGTTCTAAAGCAATCAAGGTGAAACCTTTAAGTCAACTAATAATAATACAAATTTTATTAATCCTACAAGATCTAGGAATTTTTTTCCAAAGGTGGATATGAGCAAATTTTATGGCAAGGGTCCTCTAACATGGATAAATCAAATGGAGAATTTTTTTGAAGTACATCAAATCCCATATGATGATGACTTCCTTATATCTAGAACCAGATCAATTCATTTGGTATCATTGGCTTTGTAGTCATAGGAGGAAAAAGGGTCTCACTGTATCATGGTCAATTTTTATAGAAAAACTCTAAGAAAAATATAACAATAGTGTGATAGAAAACTTCTTTAGCCAAGTTGCTAAGCTTCAATAAATATGATTAGTTAAGGACTATATTCAAAAATTCTGAAATCTATACTAAAGAATGAATACAATTACAGAGGAGAACTTGAATGATTTATTATTGGGTGGTCTCAAGGGTCACATTCAACATGAGGTACGCATGTTTTGTCCCAGCTCAGTAAATGAGCCTTTTATATTGGCATGCAGGGTAGAGGAGAATTTCTTGATTCCTAGAAAGCAAGGAGCTAATGTGACAAGATAAAAAGGATATTCAACACCTTCTCTTCCTCAACCTACTAGGTTGACTCCACAACAAATTGAGGAAAAAAGAGAAAAAGGGTTGTGTTTCAATTGTGATAGAAAATATAGTCAAGGACATAAATGTAGTGAAAAGAAATTGTTCTTTATTGAAGGTCAAAGTGAGGAAGAAGAGGATGAGCCCATATTAGAGAAGGATAGTGAGACAGGTGAGGAATCACATGATTCTCAACCAATCATTTCTTGTCATGCACTTTCGAGTTTCAATGCACCACAAACTCTCAATGTAGTGGGTTTCTTAAAGAAGCAAAAAGAAATAGTGTTGATCGACTCAGGTAGTAGTCATAATTTCATCAAAACAAAGTTGCAAACTCTTCTAAAATTTTTTATATATCCAACCCTAGAGTTTCAAGTTTTGATTGCAGATGGGGGCATAATTAGTTTTTTAGGGAAGTGTCATAGCATCAAATTATCCATGGGAGATTATCAACTTGATACCCCAATGTATGCAATATCCATGGGTGTAGCGGATATTATTTTGGGAGTACAATGTCTTACTACATTGGGAACAATTGAGATGAACTTCCAAGAACTCTACATGCAATCTCAATAAAAATGAAAAGTAGATGAGCTAAGGGATTTGAAGGAAAAATCTTCACAAATGTAAGCTCCCATCAAATGCAAAAGCTTCTTAAGAAAGGTTTGGATGGATTTGTGGCCTAGCTATGTTCATTAGAAGTCTATCAATCTAATGCTCTTACTCATCTAGATTTATAAGCAATAATTGATCATCACTCAGTGATTCTTGGAGTTATGTCTAAATGACTTCCTCCTAACATGGATCATGACCATGCCATACAACTAGCTCTAGGGAGCCAGACACCAAACATTGGGCCTTATAGGTACCCACATACAAAAAAGTGAGATAGAAAAAATTGTTGAGAAAATGCTAGAGGCAGGAATTATTAGGCATAGCCAAAGTTCTTACTCCTCACCTATTGTGATGGTGCATAAGAATAATGAAACTTGGTGCATGTGTCCAAATTATAGAGTGCTCAACAAGTACATAATTAAAGATAAGTTTCCTATTCCAGTCATCGATGATCTTCTAGATGAATTAAATGGAGCTATGTATTTTACCAAGTTAGATCTTAGATTGGGTTATCACCAAATTTGAATTAAGGAGAAAGATATTTGTAAGACAACATTTTGGACTCGTGATGGTCATTATGAATTTTTGGTAATGTCATTTAGTCTTACCAATGCACCATCTATATTCCAAATTTTGATGATTTCCATTTTTAAGAAGTTCTTGAGAAAGTTTGTGTTAGTGTTTTTTGATGATATATTAATTTATAGCAAGACTTGGAAAGAACATTTGCAACATGTAAATCAAGCATTACAATTACTCAAAGATCATCAACTCTATGCTAAGCCATCTAGGTGTGATTTTGGTCTTAAGGAGGTGAAGAATTTGGGACACATAGTTTCACATGAAGGAGTAAAGGTGGACCCTAACAAAATTAAGGCTATCATGGAATGGCCTATTCCAAAAATTATTAAAAAGTTGAGGGGTTTCTTGGGATTAACAGGATACTATAGAAGATTTGTGAAGAATTATGCTCGTATAGTTGCACCCCTTACCACTCTATTGAAGAAGGATTCTTTTCATTGGAATGAACCTACTAATGTATCTGTAGACACCCAAAAATTGGAAAAGACCTAAATTACGCAATTTTGATCAATCAACACAAATTAAGGAGGAAATTAGAGGAAAACAACAAACTTTCAAATTAAGGATTACATCAGGTAATTAATCGATTAAATCATCAATCAAATTAATAAGACCTAAATCAACTTCAAAAGAGGACAAAAGCAATTCAAAATCATAAAATGAAATTCAAAAGGGAGAGGGAAAATACAAAGAGGGAAAATACAAACTTTTGAAAATAAATGGAACTTTTATTAAATCAATAAATCCATTTATCCTCACAAAATGAAAATCCTCCTTTTATATAAAGAATTGTGAAAAATCCACATTTATTCTTGAAATCAAGACTTTTGAACTCCTTGTCTCTAATGAGATATTTAGTTGAAATAAAAACCCACATTAATCTTCAAATCAAGACTTTTGGACTCCTCTTGTCTCTTACAAGACATTTTAGTTGAAAAGAAATCTACATTTATCGTCAAAATCAAGACTTTTGGGCTACTCCTCTTGTCTCTTATAAGACATTTTAGTTGAAAAGAAATCCACATTTATCCTCAAAATCAAGACTTTTGGGCTCCTCTTGTCTCTTATGAGACACTTTCAATTTCACCTCTATCAACCAGTTAAAGGTAAAACCCAGATTCTTACCCCAACCCCTTCTAAAATTCTATAAAGAGAAGGAGAATTCAAGAGAAAAAGGACCCAATTTTTAGGCATTTGCATTATAGGCATATTTAGAGTTATCATATTGAGCATATTAGCATTGTTATTCTAGCAAGTTTATGTCATTTTGGGTTATTTAGTATCATCTTAACACATGTTTAGCTCATTGCATGTTCATTTTGATAGTATTCTAAGAGTTTTTATTCACGTGTAATCTACATTTCCATCTTATATCTTGCATACATACTCATAGATTTTCACTTTAAGCATACTTCTCATTCTAGAACTATCATTGAGATGCTAGTCTGAGAGCATTCCTAGTGGTTGTAGTTAGCGAAACATAGGATGTTCGTAGAGTTTGCATTCTGACAATGATTTCTTGGTTTAGTCTAGTTCATTGTCAATTTATCTATACTTTGCATCAAGGTTTCATGAATACACGAATATTCTGTGTACAAAATGGTGCCCAACATGGGGCTTCATATTAAAGCCTCTCTATTCTTCAAGAATTCTTGCTAATCTATTATTTTTCTTTTAGATCTATTGTTATTTTTCTTTTAGATCTACTTTTTTCTCTGGTTTTGGTGCAAATCTTATCTTTTTCAGGTTTTATAGCATGTGAGAAGCTTCATAACAAGATTAGAAAACTTTCAAAGATGTTTCCAAGCTCACAAAGATTGGATCTGCCACTACCCTTATATAGCGATGCTTTTACACATCGTTTTAACGCTTCTGCCAAGTCTTTTAATGCATTTGACTCATTATGTTGCTCATTTGATCATTCTTATAGCACATTTGATCATTCTTATAACACATTTGATCATTCTTATAATGTATTTGATCATTTTTATAGCACATTTTCTTATTGTTATATTGCATTTGCTCATTTTTATAGCACATTTGAACATTCTTATAGTGCATATACCACTTTCTGTGATGCATATGTTATTTTCTATTATACATCTGATCCAAGCTATTAACCTTCACATCTAATATTCGGACCTAATTTTTGATTATTTACAAACCTCATTTAAGCTAACAAGAACTCTCAAGCTACTAGAAATGCATGACAAGAATGAAGACCCTCAAAAATGCACCTAGCCTTTGCTAGCTCCAAAATAGGTAAGTAGATCAAAACCTTCGTGAATTAGATTGTGGCATTTCCTTTTAAGTCCATAACCTACTCTAATTATTACATTTGACCTTACTAATCTAACCAAAAGTAGGCCTATGCTCTCAACTCACAAGAGTTGATTAGAATGTCAAACCTTCTGTGAGGGCTAGTAACAGTCAAATAGGGAAAGAACAAACACATAGTTTAACTAGGAGCCCCTTTGTCTATTGTAGTTAAGGGCTTAGAATTGAAAAAAACTTGTTTGTTGTATTTGAGAGGTGAACATAGTAGGGGTATGCTCTCACTCTCCTAGAGTGATAAAATTCCTAGACCTATTTGTGATTTTCATTTTCCTGCTTTCTACTATGTAGGATTACTCAACCATAGAAAGGCTACCTCCTGAGTTGCCTTAGTAGGGCTAGTGAGAGGGAACACCTCCCAATATTGCATTCCCAATTGAATGCAAGCCACTTGTATTTAGAACATAGCCTTCCTCTAGTAGTCTTGTAAGGGATTGTACCAAACCTCCTTAGCATTGGTGGGAAGCTTTCTATTATAGGAGAGGTAAATCCGAACATTGATGGTTAAAATCTAAAATCCACTAATCACCAGCTCTAGACAACCTTATTAGGAAGCCCTTCTCTTCCATTTACTAGGTGTGTGTGGTTTTATATTTTATTGTGGTCCCTACTACTATGACTGGATGTGTTTTAAAAATTTAATAAAAAACTCTAGTTCGAATCATAGTCCTTCTAAAAGACATGACTATAAATTGATTAACAAGAAACCAAGTTCAAAACTAGAACATCAGTAAAAGACTCTGAAACAATGCATCTGCCACTCCAAATAATGCATCTAGATGATCCTATGACACTTTTGAACTCTATCATAACACATATAACTACAAAACAGTGCATTTGAATCCTTAAATAGTGTTTTTGCCCTGTAAAATGATGCATATGGCAGATAAAATAGCACATCTAAACATTTAAATAGTGTGTATGATCAATGAAATAGCACATATGATCAATAAAATAGTGCATTTAATCAATCCTATGACGCATCTAAGAAAGAACCTAAAATAGAGGCTATCTACATAATTGACATTTGCAAATGAACAACATATTTGGATACCCTTTTTCCCATTGATATTCTCCAAGTTGAAAGATCTTGAAATTGACCAAAACCATTTTTAAAACAAGCAAAGCTATGAATGATATTATTAATCCAAAAGCACTCATTGCTTCATTTTGCATATCACGTTAGAAACATCTAGAGAAATACATTTGTTCCCTACCTAACTTTGCAAGAATGAACTTATCCTATCAATATTTCAAAAACACCTTGTCTATCCTAGCTTGTTACTCCTAACGAATCGTGGTCAACATAAATCCTCACATTGTGAAAATGCATACGAGTTAGAGGAATCCTATTCACTTCTCATGCCACTATGAAAAACCAATGTAACCATGAAGCCAAGATGATCACCTATACGAGTGAGTGTCAGAATAGCTAGTAGAACCATCAAATGCATGACAACTGTAGATCTCATCGAAATTGTTACCCCAATAGATTGTTCACCAAATGCAGTTACTCACAAGTGACCCCTGTTCAACCAAGGTTCAGAACCCTTTTCCAAAATGGGTTCATCTAAAATATAGGATGAAAAGAGCTTTGAAACTAAAATTGAAGATTCTCAGCAAAATCCTAAACTTGTCGATATCATGGACAAGATACTTGAAAAACACAAAGAATGCTACATACTAGCATTAACACAACAAGGTGTGAAATTGTCATTTGACTTTGATGTGACCAATCTGAAATGAGATGAAGAAGAGTCACCCTTAGATATTGTCACACAAAAATTACAAGACTTACAGTTGGAAATGGAAAGAATGAAGTGAGGGAAAATACAACCCATAGAGTTTAGCCTCGAAAAGGTGTGTCCTCTACCATTCGATAAAACAATTACCTTTACACCTTTCCCTCAAAATGTGAAGATACCAAAATATGATAAATATTTTGGCACATCAGATCCACAAGATCACCTTAGACAATTCTATGCGCTAAGTATGGAGTTTGTCCATGACACAACTTACCTAATGCGTCTGTTTCCCAGGAGCCTCAGGGGACAAGCCATGTAGTGGTTCTCCAAGCTACCCTCCAACATTAAAACCTTTGACCAATTGGCTTCCATTTTTATTGCCCAGTATTTCTATAACATCAAAAGGAAAGTTACAATGATCGATTTGTGTAACCCAAAACAACTTCCTGGTGAATCATTCAAGGTCTTCCTACAATGGTGGAGGCACACATTTTCTAAGTATCATAGAGACATACTGGACAAAGAGAAGATAGATATCTTCATCAATAGTCTCTCAAAACCCATGAATTACTAGTTGCAACTCCAAGGGCCTAAAGATTTTAAGACTACTTTAGAAAATGCCACTAAGGTAAAAGAAACTTTGATAAACAAAAATATTATTATTAAATTATCTAAAGATGGTAAGAGTTTCTCCAACAATTCCACATAGAATTAGAATTCCTCTGATCGGTCCACTGACAAACAAAAATTGTGGTGGAGAAACAATAACAAAAATACCGCCAATGATGGGGCGATTGAAGCCAACCATGTCAAACCTCAAACTCAACCTCCTCTAAATCAATCGAGGGGTAAAAGTACAAAGTTGTGTCACCTTTTAGGATGACTTATTAGAACGATTGAATTTGAGTATTTCTATCTAAAAAACATTTTTTTCCAAACATATGATCTTGATAAAATTATTCTAGCTAAGTTATATATTGTTTCACACTTTTCCTATTGGAAATGTCTATTAAATGCATGTTTTATACTAGTTAGTATCCAATTACTAAAAATATATTTTTTTTTAGAAAACTGATGTTTCAATAACTCTTACTATTTATTATGATTTTTTTTAATAACATATAAACACCATTTTATAGAGATCAAAGTCAAGAATATTCTCATATAGAGTTCATAGTGTTTTAATTAGATATAGTATATTGTAATTAAAAAATTCTACAAGTACGTATTTTAACACTCGAGAAGATGTCGATTTTGAGAAAGAAAAAAAATTAAATAATATAAAAAATTAAAAATTATATGGCATTGTAGAGGAGAGAGTCCTCTTCTAGAATATATAATTTTTCTTTTGATTGGAATAGATTTATTTCAAAAAAATATGGTAGGAGATGAAAACTATCGATTTGAATAAGTTGAAATTTGAATCGTTATAAAAAAGAAAATATAGGTCTAAAGCCCATTTTTATTTTTGATTGTTCTAGCTACATATATTATCAATAACATAATCTAAGATCAAAGGGAAATAAGTTTATTTACATATAGTTTTGTGGTGGGAACTAGACCCCTAATTTCCAGCATTTTTTAGCAACTGAAATTTATCTTTAAAAAATAGGAAAAATATAATTTCTTATTCTAAATAATTATTAAAAATTATAATCTTAAAATTCATCCATTTCTACATATTTCATTAGTTTACTTCATTTTAAAATTCTAAATAATAATACTAGTTTTATGTCATTGAATGTGAATAACTACACTTTTGTTAGCCTTTTCCTTTGTAAAAAAGTGACACAAGTTGGGTCCTACTGTCAATAACACCAATCCAAACACACCTCGACAAGATAATGCTCATCCATTTTACCAATGTAACATGAAAACTCCCTCTACATCTAATCAACAAGTTTCTTATAATCAAGCTCCTCCCCCACGAAGATATCAGTCTTCTGATATACCCAAGGAGTATACACCTATCAGGGTGTCTTATGAAAGTGTTTTACAAACCCTCTTGTCCAATGAACTCATTGTGCTACCTGAGGCCAAACCCTATGACCCCAAGTCAAGCTAAAGTGGTGGAATGACAAGCACATTTGTGACTATCACCAAAATAGGGGGCACTTAATGAACAATTGTTTCACCCTTAAGTGGGCCATACAAAAATTAATCAATGATAGAACTATTGAAGTAAATAACCTTAGCAACAATGAAGACCATATGACCTGCAAGAACCCTTTCATGAGTCATGAAAAGGGTGAATCCTCTAGAGCTAATCAGAAGGCACCTCCTCATGATAAGGTTAATTATGCACATCAATACGATAACACCATCAGCATGATCTCTAGATTTGATGACACCGTAAATGTCATCATAATTAAGGATAAAAATAAGAAACAATCATCAAATGTTGTTACTCGAGGTCAGGCCTTTGAATTCATTTTACTAGGACTCGTGACAAATTTTGATCATGCAACTAAGAGTTCTTCCTTGCCTAAATACAACCTGGTCAACTAGTTACTTAAGACTCCCGCTCATATCTCTATTTTTGAGTTGTTGCAAATCTTGCTAGAGCATAAAGAAATCCTCACCAAACCCTTAGTGCCAAATGACCTAGATGTGAGTAGGTTTCAAAACATGGTCAACAATCTTGTGGCTCCTCATTATGTCTCCTTTTCAGCCCAAGATGAAAGTTTCATCATCTAGCCGCAAAATTCCCCTCTGCATATTGAAGTCTTTATCCAAAAAAATAGAGTTAAGAGAGCATTAGTCAATGGTGGGGTAGGTCTCAACATTTGCACACTAAATTTAATGAAATCCCTAGGATATACTAAAGATGTTGTTGATCCAAGGAAGAAAATCACCATGAAAGCTTATGATGACGAGGAGAGATCCTCCAAAGGCATGGTTATTCTACTGATCAGGGTTAGACCAATTGTGAAAGAATTTTTTTTTTGAGTCTTAGACTTGTAATTAACTTATAACATCCTATTAGGAAGACTGTGGATTCATGACATGCAAGTTGTTCCCTCCACTTACCATCAATGTCTAAAATTTCCATACATGAGTCAAGAGGTGACCATACCTGGGGACCAAAACTTTGCATAATATTGTAACTCCCTTGTTCCTCATAACAGGGAAGATATTGGCACCCTAATAGATGACATCAGTTGGTCCACATCAATAAACACTTCATGTTCTACCAGTCAAAGTAATGACCACTCATCTACATCAAATAAGGGTAAAGAGAAAGTTGGTTGTTCTAGTTCTTCCCTCCCTTCACCATCATCATCAAAGGACCCTAAATGAACACATTATGAAGAAATGGATAGGTTGATGGAGTTTGATAGGAAGTGTAAATTGAATGCAAAGGGGTGGGTGAATACTCGATCTCCTTATTTGATCCCCCACTCTCTCCAATACTCATGGAAAACCATCATCCACCACTAAAAAATATCATGCACATTTTGTTAAGGCAAGTGGAATGCCCCAAAGCATAGTAGAAGAAATCAGTAAACAAAATATTGACATCTCCCCCCACCTACACTGAAAAGGTTTTGATCTAATGATAAAGATGGGATATACAGGAGACAGTCCCTTAGGGAAAGGGAAAGGCATTGTCAAACCTCTTGTAGCACAGTTCCAATCCAACAAATCCAAAATAGGGGTAGGGTATAGCAAACAAGTCAAAGCAAAAAGCACTCTTGAGTCTCTTCCCAAGCACAATGATACTGCCTGTTCTACTCTGGCATGGATGCTGAAAGAAAGAGGTGCTAATAACAAGAAGGCAATTGATATAATAAATGTAAATCTATCTCTCCCCGGTTCACACCACACAAGAGAACTGCTCATGGACACCTCCAATAATGAATATGATGATGACTCCACTAAGTGGGAGTTTGAATCATTATCCAAAGAGTCCATCCATGATAAAGAATGTAATGTTGTTCACATTCCTATATCCAATAATTTCACTGCACAAGGATCAACCTCTCGTCTGGATCTTACTTGACCAAGAGTCAGAATGTAACAGAAAAACTTAGGGGCTATTATAGAATAGACATGTCACACTGCATCATATGAGGATTATGAAAGCTTCAAACCCTTGTTTCCTAACTTATTTTCAGTAGAAGTTGAAGACGACTACTACGAGTCACTCGTGAGCTCTACTTTTCCTGACGCTTTAGAAGAAGCATGTGTCATAGACCTAAACAATACAGTGTATGAGCCATCTAACAAGATCATGTCTTTGAACCCCATAAAACCATTTCCATATTATGAATCACTCTCCCTAGTCCATCCAGAACTCATTAGTTGGAATACAACTGAACCTCACCATATTCCCCATTTTGACACTGACTGCAATGTCCTTGTCTACCTTAACGTGGTTGAACCATCTCATTCATGAAGAACCAAAGAAATGCACATAGCTAGGTTTGATATTAATCATCTTAGTTATACTAATATAGGCCAAGCAGTTCATAGCCTTGAGGATCACTACCAAGTTGTAGCCGATCTTGAGAAATAAATAGAAATAAATAGAAGTGATGCATCCAATGGTGAAAACCCAACTGTGGCACCCACAAATGAGATGATTGATACCTTAGTTGTGCACTCTCAGGAAAGATCGATGCATTTTAATTGAACCAAATGAAAAAATTCAACATTGGTACAGAACAAGAACCAAGGATCATCTATTTCCTGTTGTCTTTAAGCACAAAGGAAAGAACCTCATTCATCCACTTCTTCGAAGGGAGGAAAAAAAAATTTGCATGGTCTTATGCAAACATGCCAAGATTAGACCCAACTTTAATCCTCCATCACCTCAACATTTCTCTAGAGGTCAAGCTGGTCAAACAAAAACTTAGGAAAATGCATCCCCATGTAGCTCTACTAGTCAAAGCAAAATTGGAGAAATTGATCAATACCAACTTCATCGGACCCCTAGCATATGTGTCATGGATACCAAACATTGTGCCTATATCAAAGAAGGATAGAAGCATATGCATCTGCATTGATTTTTGGGATGTCCACAAAGTGTTTCCTAAAGATGATTTCCCCCTTCCTAACATTGACACCATTGTAGATCTGATAGTGGGTCATTCCATGTTTTCACTTATGGATGGATTTTTAGGGTATAATTAGATTAGGATAGCTCTAGAGGACCAAGAGAAAATAGCCTTTACTTGTGTATGGGGCACATTTTTTTTGAATGTGATGTCCTTTGGGCTAAAGAATGCAGGGGCCACCTATCAATGAGCCATGACCACTATCTTTCATGACATGATGCACATCTTTATGGAAGACTATGTAGATGATATCCTTGCCAAATCCCATACTTGGGAAGAACATCTCCCCATCTTGGACAAGATATTTACCTACTTAGAAGCATTCAAAGTTAGGCTAAATCCAAAGAAATGTGCTTTTGGTGTCAAATCTAGCAAGCTTCTAGGACACATTGTCGTGGCCAAAGGGATAGAAGTTGATCCTAAAAAGGTATAGGCCAGAGTTACCATGAAACCACTAAAGAACCTAAGTCAACTACATTATCTCCATGGAAGGCTCCAATCAGTCCATCGTTTCATTTCCCAATTAGTGAAGAAGTGCATGCCTTTCACCCACTTATTACACAAAGACATAATTTTCAAATGGGATGATCAGTGTCAGAATGCTTTTGATTTACTCAAAACCTACTTGATGAATTTGCCAATGTTGGTGCATCCAATGTCACACAAACCATTACTACTATATATTTCCCTAACTGACAAATCCATTAGATCCCTCTTAGCAAAATAAAACAACCAAAGAAAAGAAAGGGCCATTTATTACATCAGTCACACCCTTGTCAACTATGAGCTAAGTTACTCCTTTATTGAAAAGGCATGTTTAGCCATAGTTTTTGCTTCCCAAAAGCTATGCCATTATCTTTTGACACATGAGGTCAAGCTCATTTCCAAAATTGATCCCCTCAAATATCTTCTCAGTAAAATAGCATTAAGAGGCAGATTGGCCAAGTGGGTGATGATCCTAAGTGAATTTGATATCTAGTATGTCGATAGGAAAGTAATAAAAGGATAGGCCATAGCTAACCACTTGGTGGATGTGCCTATAGAGAGCATGAATCCTATCTTAGTTGATTTTCAAGATATGCACATTCTTCAAATAGAGCTAGTAACTTGGAAGTTATATTTTGATAGTTCTTACACAAACCATGGTTCAAGCACCGATATTTTGTTCATCACGCCGCTAGGTGTTACCATCTTCAAATCTTACAAACTACTTTTCCCCTATACCAACAACATGGTAGAATATGAAGCCTTAGTCTTAGGCCCCAAGCTAGCTTTAGAATGGAAACTAACAATGCTATAAGTTTATATAGATTCCCAGTTGATCATCAATCAAGTCACCGACACATATCAGACCAAGGATGAAAAATTTGCCTTACAAACATATGGTTGACACACTTAAGGCATGTTTTGTACATATTATTTTTGAACAAATTCCTAGAGATAGAAACAAAGCAACAAATACCATGGCCACCTTGGCCTCCTTGCTTCAGTTATTGGAGCAGCACGAGTGATATGAGTTCTTAGTAGAAGAGGTGGTTCAACCTGTGTTTGCTCAACCTGATTCCCTTATCATTTTCCATTTAGACACTCCTGATTCCCTCTGGTGTAACCCCATCATCACTTACCTTTGCAACAACACCATGCCCTCTAACTAACAAAACATGTAATTTCATTCGACAGACCTCGTGCTACACTTTGGTGGCTAATACACTATATAGGAAGGGTCTTGATGGTACTTTGTTTAGATGTCTTGAGAAGGACGAGTTGGGAGTTGCTCTGCAAGAAGTCCATGTAGGGATTTTTGGGTCACACTCTAATGGTTTTACATTAGCAAAGAAGATTCTCAGGATAGGTTATTTTTGGCCAACCATGGAAAAGGATTCTATCAACTATGTTAAGACTTGTAAAAAATGTCAAATCCATGGTAACCTTGTTCATGCACTAGCCCAAGAACTCAACTCTTTGGCCACACCATGGCCATTTTATCAGTAGGGTTTTGACTTAATTGGAGTCATCCACCTGCCTTCCTTTAGCAGACATAAATGGATTATCACTGCCACATAATACTTCACCAAGTGGGTTGAAGCAGTACCACTTGTTGACTCTGCGAGAAAACAAATCTCTTCCTTCATCCTAAACCATATCATCTGTCAATTTGGAATACCTCATGCCATTCTCACTAATAATGCCTTGTACTTTAAGAATCAAATAATTGATGAATTATGTGAGAAATTTCACATTATACACCACTCCTCATTAATATGTTATCCCCAAGGAAATGTCCAAGCAAAGGCCACCAACATGACTATTATCAACATTCTCAAGAGAACTATCAATGATAGTGGTAAATATTGGCTTTTACAGCTAAATCCTACCCTCTTGACCTACAGGAGAAGGATTAGGACACCTACAAGTGTAACACCCTTCTCTTTGGTTTATGTTTGTGAAGTCATTCTTCCCTCAGAGGTTGAGATTCCATCTTTGAGAGTTACTCTTTATGATATCCTATTAGATGAGGACTATAGAGTGGCATGTCTAGAGTAGCTAGAGTTCTTAGAAGAACATCAGTGTATGGCACATGAACACCTCAAAGTGTATCAAAATAGATTATCTAGACTTTTCAACAAAAAGGTCAAACCCCATGTCTTTCAGGTTGGTGACCTAGTCCTCCAAGAAAACTCTAAAAACCAAGCTACTAGGGAAAAGAAAGGAAAATGGGAGGCCAATTGGATTGGTCCTTACATTATCATAGAGTCATTTGGGATTGGTACTTACAAACTTGTGGATTGTGATGGTGCAGACCTAGCATAACCCATCAATAGCATCCATCTCAAAAGATTCTATGTCTAAGACTTTGAGGAAACACATCATCACCAAAAATACCAAAAAAATCAAAAAAAAAAGTGAGAAATGCAACTTTTGTTTTCAAAAGGAGCAAGTGATAGCACCTTTGGACTTCCCTAAATAACACAAGTCCTTTAATGCCAAAAGACACTCAAAATAGAACTCAAGCAACTTCCTTAGAGACAATTTTTCCTTGTTTGTGGCTTACCTAGCACAATTGAGTTAATTTCACACGTACCCAATTGAGAACCACTTGTGGGTTCCAGTTCAATGGTTTCTTGGCATCAGAAATAGTTCATAGCAGTAGAGACAGTCAGTCTAATAGCACCAAAGGGAAGCACAATAGATCAGGAGAAACATGGAGTCAGATTATGTATTGAGATACCATAGACATGAATTGTGGGAAAATCAGTACACCTCTTAGCTATCCACTATGGCCAATAATTCCCAATATCCATTTTAGCTTTTTATTCGATCCTTTTGTTGTTCTAAAGATTTATTTTGCCTTAATCATCTCCAATATAGCTTCCTAAGCCCACTCTTAGCACTTGTGGCCCACTTTGGTCTCCTTGACTCTTTCGGTGCCTCCACACAATCTTAGCTATCTCCATAGTCCAACAAATCTCACTCACATACTCGCTTCACCCCCGCTAGTTGGAAAATTGTCAAAATTTATTTTTTAAAAATTCAAAAATTGTCAAAAATTCAAAAATTATCAAAAAAATCCAAATTGTCAAAAATTATCACAAAAAATCCAAAAATTGTCAAAAATTATATTAAAAAATTCAAAATTTGTCAAAAATTATCAAAAAAATCCAAAATTTGTCAAAAATTATCAAAAAAAAATGAAAAATTGTCAAAATTTATCAACAAAATCCAAAAATTATCAAAAAAATTCAAAAATTATCAAAAATTTCAAAAATTTTCAAAAATTATCAAAAAAATTCAAAAATTGTCAAGAATTGCCAAAAATAGCCAAAAAAATTCACAACACCCCAAAATTCCAATCAAACATGGCTCATTTCAACTCAAATAAGCTACTCAACTATACATAAATTATTGATGTATTTTTCAAACCAATGATCCATTGATTTCATGTCGAATTGGTGTCTATATATAATTGTTACTCCTTTAGGACAGGTTTGCATACCTCAACTAGTTTTATATGAAATCAATGATAAGGCCCACTATATTGAAAAATATTTAAATATTTTATGGCTCCATTACCTCAAGGAAAACCAAAAGCAACAAAAAAGTGCCTCAACGACATTAAGAAGCAGCATAGTTATGTCTTGAAACATCTCACTAGGCTTTGGAAAATCTAGCACAACGTGAATAGCAAAAAAGGATCCAGTAGAGTCCCTTATCTTCCCTCTAGCCAAGAACAACAATTCCTAACAAATTATTAGTCTTATTTATGTTGTAGTGGCCACGACTGATCTAGACCCCTCCAACAAATATATCAATGTTATCCCAAAAGGCCCAAATATCTATTAGATTCTTTCATCGTCCCCTAACAGGGGGCACAGAATAAGTAAGCATAAGTTTGGGAGATTATAGGGGTCTCCTTGTCTTTTTAGGACCCAAATGCCTTTTTCAAGGCCCTATTTTGGTCTTTCCAGGCCTCTGAGATGCCTCTTTAGGCCTGAATGCCTTTTTTCAGGCCCCCAAAATACCTTTTTAGGATCCAAACAACATTTTCAATCATCTATTTTGGCCTTTTTCATCCCCTAAGATGCCTTTTTAGGCCCAAACTCCTTTTTCAAGCCCTCGAAGTGCCTCTTTAGGCCCAAACATCTTTTTCAAGGCCCTATTTTGGCCTTTTCAAGCTCCCAAAGTGACTTCTTAGGCCCTCAAGCACCTTTTTAGGTCCCAGATGCCTTTTTCAAAGCCCAAACATCCTTTGCAAAGACCCGAGTGCCTTTTTCAAGGTGCTTCTTAGCCTCTTTTTTCCATCACAACCTCCCCTAGGTCCCAACACCTTTTTATAGGCCTCGTGAGCATCTGTCTTAGTACATACCTAGCAAAAATCCTTTGGCCTTATGCATGTCTGTAAAGGCTATCAATATATATAGTCTTGTGCCTCACAATTTGTGGTTTAGCACCTCCCACTTTTTCCACCATTGACTACCACAGCTCTCCAACCATTACACAAATTCATACTCATCTTTCATTGGGAGCCCACATAGACACTCTATTCCCCACATACAAGTGAAGGTTCGTCTTCCTCTACAGATTGTATTGTCCCCACTTTTACGAAGATTGACACTTCTTTCCAAAAATTCCAAAAACATTTGAATATTCCCAAAAATTCCAAAAACATTTGAATACTCCCAAAAATTTCAAAAACATTTGAATATTCCTAAAAAATTCCAAAAACATTCACAAATTCCTAAAAATGCTAAAACCATCCAAATACATTCCACAAATATCAATAACAAACACAAACAATGTTTATCTGACACATTAACATTACCACCAATTGTCTGTTTGCTTGCCACAAAAACAAATACAAATTTTATTCTATTATGACAACAATGACAACATTACATTCAAATATCCTCTAGAAAATCATTTATTTTAGCCTCCCTAGGGGAGGTTGCAAGACGGGGTGTCCAATCAATAGCATTTCTGCAAACCCAGCTCCTAATGAAGAAGCCCCTAGCATCAATCCTCTATGTATCCACACCACATCCATGGAAATCAAAAAGCTACCACTACACAACTGTGCATTTAACAATTGTACAAATTCCCTATCCACAAACTGCATCTCTCTTCAGTTCTCATCCAGGAACACCTAGTGATAAAGTCCCATATAATAAGTAGCTTTGTGGTGTACCCTTCCCATCCATTGCATATCCACAAACACATTCTCCACCAACTTTTTTATTCTTGGTACATCAATCACTCATTGGGCCACATCCCACTCTTGTTGCATTTGATCAATCGCCATTCACCAACACTCCATGTCTACTTTTGTCTCACCTAACCACTATTGCAATTGTCTCACCTTCAACTCACTCAATGCTAACCACTCCTATAGTTTCAATAATAGAGAGTTCAATTTTGCAGTTACCTCCCTGAATGACTCAGACTGTGACTGCAACAACACCATCTCATTTTGTGTGCTTTCCAACCCCATTTACACCATCTTTAGGGATTCCTGCAATCTCTGAGCTCACGACCACTCCACCCACATCCATGCATCATTCCCTTCCAAATGCAATTGCTCCACATATAGTTATGCTTCTAATGATTGCACCCACACCCATTCTGTATTCACCACCACTTGGAGCCATCTTGCCTCTATTTGCACTCCATCTTCCCATGCCTTCTCCATCAATCCTAGTGGAAAATCGACTTCCTATTTGACATTTTTTGCTTGGAATCTCTCTATAGCCAACATTCTCCATAGTTCTTCCACATCACTTGATGATTGATCTCCACCCCTACCTCTAGCCACAATTCCTCCACATTTACACCGCTCACTTAACTAACCTGCTCCACTCATCCCCTCACCCACACTCCTCAGAGCTTTTTCTAATTAACTAAGCTAGAATTTTGAGGCTAATTAACTGACCTGCTCCACTCATCCCCTCACCCACACTCCTCAAAGATTTTTCTATGGACTTTTAAGGAGATTTTATCTCCCCTACCTCCTCCTCTGCTCTAGACATACTCTTCATTATCTCAGACAGACTATTCTCTGCCAACATCATCAGCTCATTGTCATCCAATACCACCTACAATGTCTATTGCACTACAGTCTCTAACAACATCACTAATGCTAACAAGGGCATTTCTTCTACCTTGATCCCCACATCTTCAGGTTGTGCCAATCCCCATCCCCCTGACTTGATTCACCTTGCAGTTCGAGCTGATACACCAGCTCCTCAAAATTTTTTCGAATGCACTTTTCTCTTTTCCCTTGCCTAATCCACCTTCCCTGACTAGCATCACCCTCTTGTTGTGACTGATCTAGTGAGTCTGGCATGCTTTTACTTACACACTGCCTTAGACTTCTCAATCAATCTAATGACCATGTTTTACTCTTCACCTTACTTCATTCCATTCCCATGCTATCTACCTATTTATGGCCATCACTTTCCTAGACTCACTCTTTAATGACCTTACCACGTGTCCAATTCCCACTGCATCTATACTAGGTACACTTCCACCATTCTTACGCCACAATTACCACCCAAAAAATTGCCAACCTTCTCTGCCAACACACACTCCATGCTTGTCGCTATTGATTTCCACTGACACATCTCATAATTTTTTGCCCAACCATTACAACCACATTATCCACTATTTGAACAAATTTTACACTATTGCACACAACTATAGGCACTACTAGTCTGCAATTACTGGTTTTTCTATTGTTATGCACTTCTAGTAGCTCAATGATGTACTTGACTAGAGGTACCAAGATGAAGTCATGATCCTTTATTTTCCTTTTATTTTTCACTATTCAATTCTAGTGATCCTCTAATTTCATGCATTATTGGTGTCGACTTGTAAGCACCTCCTCTCATTTGGAAATCCATGTGTACCTTGACTAATTTTGTAGGATATTTTAGCTGAGGGCTTTATCTGACATTTGATTGTTTGCATGCCTATTTTTATTTATCATAGCTATAACATTTATTTTTCAATAAATTTTCATACTTTTCATGTACATTATCCATGATTGGTGGTACTTCTCGACATGACACAATATTCATATCACCATAGCTGAGCTAGTGGTGTTTGTACTTGGTCACTTTTATTAAATGCTCTATGATGATAGTTAATTTGCATCTCTTTACAATAAAAGTGACAATTAGTTGCATTCATTTAGTTTGCATTTTTATCTTGAGTCTCTTGCGAACACATGGTTGGCACATAAATTAGGATAGCACACACACAGATCTCATCAATAATGCTTAACAATAAGGCTACAATCAATGAGTAAGGTTATTCAATAACAAGTCACCACCCAACATACTAGTGCATGGTTAACACTCTACTATTGTGGACTCAGTCTCATCACAACACTGCCACTTTGCATCGCACTCCATTCTCACCTATCATCTATTCCACCTAATGCATTATGTGGCTTTTTGAATCTCCAACAATTCTCGTCACTATTCCCTTTTATCAAATTTCATTCCTCATTACACCACAGCATTTACTGCATTACGTGGCTTTTGAATCTCCAACAATTTCATTTCAACACATTTCATTTCCTCCCCTCTTCTTTTGTTTATCATAATTCCTTACATTCAATTTTATTTCTTTGCATCCCATAGTGCATTTCATTTCGTTATATTTCATTTCCCCTATTTTATTCCATTCTTGTCACATTTTTGTTCATTTATAAAATTCATATTTCATGTCCATTTCATTTCATCCCCATTCCATTTCATTCCACTCCATTTCCATTTCATTTCATTTTTTTCTATTTTATCACTTCATTTCAATTTCACACCATTACATCCCATTTCATTTCCTTTTCATTTATCACAATTCACTACATCACATTTCATTACCTCTCGTTTCATTTCCTTACATATCACAATTTGTTTCATTTTATGATATTTTCCTTCTTCTGCTACATTCGTGAATTACATTTCATTTTCTTCATCACATTACCTTCAATTCATGCATTTCATCTCTGCTTTTCATGGCTTTCGAATCTCAAAGGTTGACATCCCATCCCATGTCTTTCAAATCTCAAACAACTTCATTTCCTTCCATTTTTCACTTTTGTTCACCTTCCATTTGTTACATTTCATTTTACCATGTTTTATTACTGTATATGAGCAATGTTAGTATGCTAATAGAAACCAAATTTAAATAAAGCTTCTACAAACTAAACAAAATTCACAAACTTCAAGATAGACTAAGATGAGCTCTCAATTGAGAATATGAGCCATTAATGGACTCTCTCAATAAGAAGCTCTCTTGTTGAGTAGCTTTATCTAAATGGATAGGATGTATGCTCAATATGCTTCCAAAGGCTTCAATGGATGATTGTGGATTTTTGGTGTGGATAGATAGCTTTAGTATGGATTTGGCTCTCAAAATAGCATTATAACTTTACTTCATGGATTGTGTTATTTTTCAAAGGGGAAGGATCCAATTTATAGGCAAGAGGCTTGAGGGATTGAGGGCTAAGATGCAAGGATGGGAAAAAGCTCATGGAGGGCTCAGATTGCATGAGAAGAGAGCACATGGATTGTGCTTCCTTATAGCCAATCAAGGAGTGACACATGTCACATGGTGAGAGGATGGAGGAAAGGGGAAGGATGAGTCAACAAAGGAGGCTCAAGGGATAAAATCTTCATAAAGACCCTCATAATGACTTGTAAGAGCCATAAAAGGGCTTGTAAGAGTCATTTATGACCTAGTGGACTTCATAAAGTTTTATGGTTGAGATATTTTGAGGGTGATGAGAGAAATTTTGACTTGGACTTGATTAGGAAGGTTTTAAGCTTGCTTAGGCTTGTGCAAATGATTAGAGGATGGATTAGGATGGTTTAGGATTAGCTTAGGGATAGGCAAGTGGATGGCATTTAATGAGGGTGGGTGAAGGAGGAGATATTTGTTAACTTTGGCTTGGGTTAGGAAGTTTTAACTCATGTTTAGGGAATGTGACAAGGTTAGGAGGGGATTAGGATTAGTTTTAAAGATATCTTCTAGAAGAGTCTAGACTTTGGATGAGGATAAAGACTTTCTAGAATAGTCTAGAATTTCCTAGGATGAGGATGAAGACTTTCTAGAAGAGTCTAGAACTTCTTAGGGTGAGGATAAATTAGATTTTTAGGAAATAAATAAAGTTTTATTTATTTCAAGGGTTTGGGTTGAGGAGATATTTATTAAAACTTTTTTAATAAACATGAGGATTAATATTTAATCTTAATTAAATATTTTGAGTTGGGATTAGGGGTAGGAAATGATGGGATTAGCCTTTAATTAAAATTAAAGAAGGATTAGAAGATTTTGGAAGAGGTTAGTGGTCTTAAGGAAATTGGCCAAGTTTTGGGCAAAAAATAAATTTTTTATTTATTTTGGGTTTTTTGGTCAATTTATTAATTAAATAATTAATAAATAAGGAAATAATGTTTAAATAAGATTTAAACATTTTTTGGAGGGATTCCTTAATTAAATATTTTTAATTAAGATAAAGGGATTTAATGACATAAAAATAAATTAATTAATTAAATAATTAATTAATGATGATGTCATCAAGAATTTTTCAAAAAATAAAAATACTTTATTTTCTAAAGGTTTTTAGGTGTCTACATTTTGCCCCTCTTTGATGTGATGCCGCAAGTGGCATGGCATCAAAGATAAGAAAATAAGATGCCCAAGGCTAGAGCAGAAGAGGAGAGAATGGACTGCGAGATGCCCCCTCAAGAAGGCGGCGGGGAGAGAAAGCGAGGCTCGATGGCTTCTTGAAAAGTATAATAATCTCGGATGAACAAGGAAACTTAGATTGGAAAAGAGAAGGGGCTGAATTAGCTCAAACTCTCACTATGGGAGAATGATAAAGGAGAATCAGATGCAGAAGAGGAAGCAAGCTTAAGACTTTAGGGAAGGTGGAGGATGAAGGAGCAGAGCGCTATAAAAAGGAATCCAGGATAGGGAGATGGATGAGGGGATTATAAAGCTGATGCAACAGGATTTCAAAGAGTCAGATTGGTGGAAGATGGGTTTCGAAGATCCCTAGGACTAGGATTGTGGATCTCGAAAGATGAGGCTTGGTGGATTGATTTGGATTGGTGGATCCCTAAGACTAGGATTGTGGATCCCTAAAGCTAAGAGTGATGAGTGATTCAAAGAGATACTGATGCATAAGCTGGGGTAGGAGAGACGGATGCTGGATATGGATGGGGGATAATGGAGATGAAGGAAAACCATTGAAGCTTTTTGAGCGGGGGGATACTTCAAAGAGAAGTACCACCATGTAGTTGAGCACTAGATTTGCTATAGGACTATTGGTTAATTGCCAAAGTTACCAAGAACATCAAGGCATGTTCACCAACTGTCTAGAGGACTAAAAAATTGACTCGAAACAAACACACAAGGGTTGCCCGAGCATCACACATGAATCCCAGAGGAAGCAGTGCGGAACCGACACTGGGTAACTCACAAGCAGAAAAGAAAAACAAATGAAAGACTTGATCAAGACCTTACGCTCTAATTGCCCCATTCGCAGCATACCATGATATGGAAGATCGTGGCAACCTTGAGGAGGGAACAAGGAGATTGCTTGGAAAAGATACTTCAAGACCCAAAAGGGGAGATTCCAAATCAAAAGAAAGTGAAAATCCAAAAGAGAGCCGTTTGCCAACGAGATGGGTAGGACGAGGTACTAACGGACCAAGATTAGACTTGAGGAAAGCTATATCCTGCAAGGACCTATCGGAGAGCACCTAAGTTGGTGGATCGGGATGAGTGGTGCGTCTGGCAAGCTGAACTAAGAAGGATAACACTTTGGTGATAGGAGATCTAGCTAAAGGATGCATTGGAATAGCTAAACAAGCTGTGCGGTGTGTACAAGATGCTGATCAAGGATGAAATGACACGAAAGCTGGATAGATACAATTGTACTAAGTTAAAGAGGATGTACAGGTTGACCGACCAAGATATGTTACAAATGTACAAGTTTGTTCATGTTTTGGTTTTTGTGAGATGAAAATGTTTGTGAAGGATGGGATGTCTATAATAGTTGATAGGTGGATAGGTAGATGGTTTGCGAAAAGCTTAAGGAAAATGGAATTCTTTGGGTGCATGTGATAAGATACAAGCTAGGATATAAGATTATCTATAAGCTGGAGTATGGTACAAGCTTTGGACAAGATTTGGATATACAAGGTATGGTACAAGATTTACAAGGTATAATACAAGCTTTGGTACAAGATTTTACAAGCTGTACAGGAGGTATTTACAAGCTTCATCAAATTTTGGATATTTGGTTGGAACACCAAGGGAACAAGCAAGTGTGTCTAATGGGATGGTGGGTGAATGGATGAGGGATAGAATAGTGATAGATAATGGATTAGTCTTTAGTACACAAGGTGCCTGAATTACCAGGTTTTCACCAAGGTACCTATCCAAGGCACTTGAATTGCCAAGTTTTCACCATTGGACGCTTATTTCTCTTTACTATTTTTTTTTTTTGTATTTTTCAAAAGCTAGGTATACCAAGGATCTTCAAGCATAGAACTTCTTGAGATGAATGATGTTATTAGGATCATTCAAGAGTTCTCCTTCCGGTGTAGATAGCTGATAGGCTTCAGAGCCAAAGGAAGCAGTGACAACATAAGGACCAAGCCATGTAGGTTCAAACTTGCCTTTCTTTTCTCGATCTTCTTGGACTTTCATGTTTTCTTTAAGGACCATGTCACCTGGCTGAAAGTGTCATGGAAGCACCTTCTTGTTGAAATTCCTTTTGAGACGAGTTTGATAGACTGTGAGATGATCATAGGCTTGTTGTCGCTTCTCGTCTAAGAGATCTAGCTGGGTGAGCCGAGCTACTCTATATTCTTTATTTGATATTTGCCCTTGCAAAGATATGCGCAAGGAGGGAAGTTCAACCTCTATAGGTAGTACCGCTTCGGCACCATAGACTAGGGAGTATGGAGTTGTGCCTGTGGATGTACAGAAGGAAGTTCGATAGGCCCATAGGGCTAGATTTATTTGTAGGTGCCAATCACGGCTAGAATCATTGACAACTTTCTTTAGAATTTTGAGGAGGGTTTTGTTAGTTGCCTCTGCCTGGCCGTTACCTTGTGGGAAATATGGGCTAGAAAAGCGGTGATGGATGCGAAGGGAAGTGCATAATTCTTCCATGTTGAGATTTTCAAAGTTACCTCCGTGGTCGGTGAAGATGGTGGATGGGATGTCGAAGCGGCAAACAATGTGGTACAAGATGAACTTGGAGACCTGAACTCCTGTAGCTGAGACTAGGGGGACTGCTTCCACCCATTTAGTGAAATATTCTGTAGCTGTTATTATCCATTTATTTCCATCAAATGAGAGGGGTGTGATAGTTCCAACTAGATCAAGGCCCCAACAAGCGAAAGGCCAAGGTGGTGCAATAGGCTGTAGATCCTGTGCTGGAGCGTGCAAAATATTTGCATGCTGCTGACATGGGAGACACTTTCTGACAAAGTCACAGGAGTCTTCTTCAATGGTAGGCCAATAGTAGCCTACTCTAAGGATTTGTCGCGCTAGGACAATACCACTTGTGTGGGCACCACAAAGTCCAGAGTGTACTTCCTTTAACACCATCGCGGCCTCATTTTGGTCTAAACATCAAGAGAGAGTATCGTGATAACCCCAACGATATAGGGTATTGGCTATGATAACATAGCGGGATGATTTTTGGATGAGGTTCTGGCATTGGGTACGTGTGAGGTGAGGGGATATGATACCATCGTTAAGGTAAGTGTGAATCTCATGGTACCAAGGGCATTGGGGACCAACCAAGATACAAACATGGTTTGAATCCTCATTCACATAGGTAGGTGTGAGGAGTTGCTCCACTAAAAACTCATACTGTGTAGCTGCTTGGGGAATTTCCAAGAGCAAGCCTATAGTAGCCATAGCATCTGCTGCTTTGTTCTGTATTCGAGGCACTTGTGTAAACTGAAGCTTTGTAAAATGTTGGGTTAGCTGATCAACTAGCTCTTTGTAGGGTAATAGCTTTTCATCTTTGGTTTGATATTCATTTAGGGCTTGCTTGATGATGAGTTGAGAATCGCCAAAGATTTGTAGCTCAACAATGTTCCATTCTGCAGCTATCTTTAATCCTGCTATGAGGGCCTCATATTCAGCTATATTGTTGGTGCTAGGGAATTGTAGCTTGAAGGCTTTTGGAATGTAATCTCCTTGAGGTGTGACCAACAATATTCCTACCCCTGATCCATGAGATGTGTATGAGCCATCAAAATAAAGTTTCCATGGGGGTTGTTCTTCAATTAGACAGATATGCTCATCTGGAAATTCTGTGATCAATGGATAAGCATCTATTAGAGGTGCATCAGCTAGGTGATCTGCTATAGCTTGCCCTTTGATTGCCTTTCTATCCACATACTGGATGTCAAATTCACTAAGGAGCATAACCCATTTGGCCAAACGGCCTGTAAGTGTTGTTCTAGAGAGCATATACTTGAGAGGGTCAATCTTGGAGACTAGTTGGATGGTATGACTTAGCATGTAATGGTGAAGCTTTTGAGTTGAGAAAACAACTGCCAAACAAGATTTTTCCATAGGAGTGTAATTGAGTTCATAACCAACTAGGGTTCTACTGATGTTGTAGATGGCTCTTTCTCTGTTGTAGTCATCAAGCTGTGCTAGAAGTGCCCCTAGAGCAGTAGGTGTTGCTGATATGTACAAAATCAGGGGACGACCAGGAACTGGTGGAACCAAGATAGGGGGATTGATGAGATACTTCTTGAGATGGTCGAAGCTGCGCTGACATAAAGGATCCCACTTGAAGTTCTCATCCTTCTTTAGTAAATGTGAAAATGGTGTACACTTATCTGCAAGCTGGGAGATGAAGTGCCGAACAAATTGGAGCTTTCCTTGAAGAGAGAAAAGTTGTCGCAGTGTTTGGGGAGGAGGCATGTCTAAGATAGCCTTGACCTTCTTGGGGTCGATCTCTATACCTCGTTTAGAAACTATGAAGCCTAGAAGCTTGCCAGATGTGACCCCAAAGACACATTTCTTGGGATTCAGCATGAGATGATATTTGGCTAACCTATCAAAGACTTTCTCCAGGTCAACAAGATGATCCATGAAGGTATGAGACTTGACCAAGATATCATCCACATAATCCTCCAAAATGCTATGGATGAGATCATGAAAAATGGCTGTCATAGCTCTTTGATAGGTAGCCCCAGCATTCTTTAGGCCAAAAGGCATCATGTTGTAGCAAAAGGTTCCCCAAGGGGTAGTGAATGTTGTCTTATGTTGATCCTCTTCTGCAATCTTGATTTGATTATACCCAGAAAATCCATCCATGAGGGACAAAATTTCATGTCCAGCTGTAAGATCTACAATCATATCTATGTTGGGCAAGGGAAAATCATCTTTTGGACAAGCTTTGTTAAGATCTCTAAAATCAGTGCAGATTCTGATGTCACAGGAAGGTTTAGTGACAGGGACCATGTTGGAGATCCACTCTGAGTAGTCGATAGGTCAGATAACCTTAGCAGCTAACATTCTTTCGAATTCAGCTTTGACCAATAATGCCACCTTGGGGTGCATTTTTCTAAGCTTTTGTCTGACGGGCTTGATCTTTGGATCAACTGCAAGATGATGAACTACAAGCTTTGGATCAAGTCCTGGGATGTCCTGATATGACCATGCAAATCGGCCAATGTTCTCTCTTAAGACCTCAAAGAGGAGGTCAGCTTGATCTTGTGATAGGGATGCAGCAATGTGAACAAGTTTGGGGATCTCTGAAGAACCAATGTTGACTTCTCGAGTATCCTCAATTAGAATAGAAGACACCTCTGGTCGATTATCTTGAGGACGCAATGCTAAATCCTCATGTTCTTCTTGTGGCTCTAGATTTTCTTGCTGAGGGGTTCTCTTCGTTGCCTTAGCTAGTCTCAGATTCACCTTAGTTCCAGTTTTGAGTGTATCGGAACTAGGTTGGGGATTTTCTCCAAAATACCCCTTGGGATCTAGCTTGTAGATATAGGCAGAATCTGGCTTTGTTTTCTTGTGAGGAGTTTCAGTTCCCATGAATCTTAGAAGTGCCTCCTCTGATGTGAACTCATCGATGTGTATGACACTTGGTCCCAATCTATGAGTTGTGGATAGGCGAGTGGTAGGTCAATGAGGTGGATGGATAGTTCTTGGAGAACAGAGTCTCCGAGGGAGATTTGGTCTAGGATATCGTCGTAGGCTCTCTTTTCAACTTCCTCGGGAATGTCTTCAATTTTGACAAGGTTGCGGTGAATGTTCAAAAAAGCGTGACCGTTCTCATTGGTGCCCCCAGTTGTGGGTATGCCAAAGCCAAGACTTGAGTTCGATTCCCACTTGTGTGCGTCGATGGGGCACTGCATGCCTCTTTCTTCTGGTCCTAGACCACCACCTTGATAGTTCCATTTGTTAGTGATGAGCTTATGTTCTTGGGGATACTTTTGGCTGAAGTGATCAAGGCGTGCTTGATTTCTTTAGGTGCATCCTTATGTAACCATTTGTTGATATTTGGAGTGAGCTCCTCATGAAGAGGGATTTTTGAGGATATAAAGGTTGTTGGGCCAAACTGTTTGTATCGAGGAGGTGGAATCTCCTTAGCTTTGTGATATGTTGGTCGTCCATGGGCATGTGGATCAAGTGGGAGTGCCCCGACAGCAAATGCATCTGACAGACTATACTCTCCACAACCTTTGTTATTGATCTTCACGGTAGACAGGGTAGAAGTGAGGATGGTTTCTGGGTCATTATAAGTGTGGGATGAGCTGGCGATAGATGTGTCGATATCAATTCTAGGGCAATGGTTTGTATATGAAGCTTCAACCGCATTGCAGTAAGCAAAGGGTTATGGATCGGCATGGATGGTTACCTCAGTGCCTTGATGCAGAAATTTGACGCACTGATGGTAAGTGGATGGAACGGCTTTCATGGCATGAATCCATGGGCGACCAAGGAGGATGTTAAATGGTAGGTTTAGATCAATAACATGGCAGAGTGTCTCTTGGATGACTGGACCAACCTTGATTGGCAGCAAAATAGTTCCTTCTGTGGTTCTTTCCAAGTTGTCATAAGCTTTGATGGTGATAACCTCACTGATGATATCTGCCTCAGTATACCCAGCTTGTTTTATGAATTTTAGGGTGCAAATATTCAAGGTTGATCCATTATCTATCATTACTCTTTTCACAGCAAAGTTGGATACCATGATGGCTATGCGAAGTGGAAGGGTGTGATCTGGCTTGACCATGGGTATGTCGGTGGGTTTGAACAATAGGGCACATGAGGATGAGAGGTGTCCAACAATATTACGAAAATCGGTAGCATTGATATCAAAAGGGACACGAGATTCTATGAGAGCACTGTCAAGGTTGTTCTTGTACATAGGACTAGTGCGAAGAAGGTCTAAAATGGAGATTTGAGCTGGCATGTTCCCAAGGTGTTCCAAGATATTGTACTGGCTTTTTTATGGAGTTGATGGTGCTGGTGGAACGGGTGGGCCTACGATGTTAAATTGCACTCTTTGAGTGGTGACTGCACACTCATTGTTTGGTCCTTGGATATTGATAATATTGACAGAAGGCTCTTTCTCAGATATACAACCTATAAGGCTACCATAGTCTATATAGGATGAAGTGTGGTCATTGTTCTTCCCATGCTGTTGGTTTGGTTGATAGTTGTTGGTGTTTTTTTTGTTGGTTTGGATAGGTGCTTTTTCAAGATTTTGGTTGTGGTGTGGAGGAAAAGCATTTTGATAGATCTGTAAGCCTACATTGGGAGAGGTTTGGGCACCAATAGTGATTTCCTTCCGATCAGTGAGGTCTTGCACATAGTCTTTCAGTTTCATGCATCTGAGGGTAGTGTGACCTTTTACCCTATAAAATTTGCAGTACTCATTATCTTTGTACCATGCAGCTTTGGATTGGCTTGGGTCAATTTTCTGGGTAGGAGGAAATTTGATGAGGTTTTCCTTGACTAATTTCTAAAAAATGACATCCAATGGCTCACCAAGGGGTGTATAGTTTCTAGGTGTAGGTTGGAATCTAGGCTTTTGTCCTGCAGCTACATTGATGGCATTAGCTTGATTGCTAGACCCTTGAAAGTTGGGTCTTGGATTGTGGTTTTGATAGCTTTGGTGATTATGTTGTTGGTAATTGATAGCTTGTTGATTGTTTGGTTGATATGGTGGGTTGGACAGGTTTCTAGAAGGACCAACAATATTCACATGTCTGGTGTCAGTGATGCCATCTGTTGCAACGTGCTTGTTTTTGTTCCAATACCTAGACTTGTCATTGGAATGTGATTGATTTTGGTTGGCTTCCTTGTAAATCTTGACCACACGATCTTTAATGAGTCCTTGCTCAAGGATCATTCCTTTCTCTTTGATATCTTTGTAGGT
This sequence comes from Cupressus sempervirens, assembly GCA_028749045.1. NCBI lineage: Eukaryota > Viridiplantae > Streptophyta > Pinopsida > Cupressales > Cupressaceae > Cupressus > Cupressus sempervirens. The sequence goes on from CM053785.1 coordinate 813,497, forward strand.
CTGCAAATAGTTCATGGTCATGTGGTGAGCCAAGCTAGGATGGGCATTATCAATAAACATTTTCACCACATGGCACTCTGGCAAGGTGCAAGATATGCAGGTGCTAAGGGTTTTCCATCTTTGCAGGTATTCAGCAAGGCTTTCTCCACCTTTTTGCTTAGTGTGGACAAGGTCAACTATTGATAGCTCTGTTTCAACAAGATGGGCATATTGGGCTACGAATGCCTCAGATAATTCAGCAAAGTTTTTAATTGTGCCATAGGGGATTCTATAAAACCATTCAAGAGCTAGTCCAGCCAAACTTTTGGGAAAAAGGCGCAAGAGGAAGACATCATTGTATGCCACGTCCTGGCAGTGCATGTAAAATTCTTTGATATGTGTGACAGGGTCTCCTTTTCCTCTGAATTTGTCAAATTTGGGTACCTCAAAGTGTTTGGGAAATGGTGTCATGGTAATGGCTCTGTCAAATGGGTAAGGACACACATTCTCAAACTTGAATGTCTTTGGATCATTCCCTTCTTGGATGGCTTTCAGAGCTATCTTCATTTGCTCCCATTCTGAATTGATAGGTGATGGCTGGGGTGCCCCCAATGTAGGAGTGCCTTGAGGTAGGTATGTGCTGGATGGGGCCACTGAATATGGATGGTTGTGAGGGATTTGCTGATAGGGATTGTACATTGTTTGGGCAGCTGCATGGTGGATGACAGGTTGCTGAGGGGGAGGTGGCGCATATTGCTGCATGTGCTGCGAGGCTTGCTGTTGATATGGGATTTGAGGTTGGGATTGAGGAACATAAGTTGGCTATGGGATAAATGGATTTCTTTGTGGAGGTAAGGTATAAGATGGTTGTGAGGCTTGGGGAAAGGATCGGGGGGCTTGTGGGGTTTGACCAATATATGTGGGTTGTGCCCCCATTTGGGATGGTATCTGTAAATAATTGGTGGTTGGCTGAGGTGGTGGATTACCTCCTAGAAGTGGCATTGAAAAGTAGTTGGTAATTTGAGGTAATGGATTAGTTGGTGGTGGAGGTGGTGGGAATTGAAAGCTTGGGAATGGAACTGATGGGGTTTGATAGCTTTGTGGTTGGATTTGGAAGCTTGGTAGAGTGGTGGCAAGGGCTGGGGTCACTTGGGAGCCTGGTAGAAAATTGGTAGTAGCTTGTGGGATTTGATAGCTTTGTGGAGTGAGGGTAGTAGCTTGTATATTTGTGGCTAATGGTATTGAGCTCCCAAGACCTAATGGAAATGATGGGATTGTGCTTTGGGTTGTAGTGAACAAGCTGGGGGTGATGAAAGGTTGATTACTTGGCCCCATGGGTGGCATCCCTATTGTATATTTCTGAGGTTGGCCAAAGATGCTAGCACTGATTTGGGAGATGGGTGGATTTGGAAGGCTGGGTTGGGGAGCAAAAGCAGCAATAGTGAAGGGGGTGAACGGTGAGTTGTTTTGGGTAAAGGGGGTTTGGAGCGGAGAGGTATGAACCAAGGATGGAGTGGTGGTGGCTGGGTTGGCTTGCGGCATGGAGATTTCAACTTGGGTGGATGATGGTATGTTTGGGTCTGTTGGATCATATGGATTGGCTGGAGGCTCTTCTTTTGGCATATATTGAGGATAATTTGGATCACAAGAGCCTATGGGTGGTGGTAGCTGCCCAAACAATGGGTGAGATGGATCTGATAATGGAGGGGGTCTTCCAAAGTCAAAGGTTCCAACATTTTCCCTTCGAAAATTAGCCATGATTGTCTCTTTGTTCTTGTCTATAATGGCATTTACCAATACTGCATTTCCTGGTTGGTTCATGAAAGCTTCAATGTCAGTACATGATGGCATGGCTGAGTGCTCAAGGGGGGTGAGGTTGTTCGATCCAAATGATAGGGCTCCATTGTTTCTTTCTTCTTGGCTAAGCGAGTGACGGGTGGCATGAAAAATGCTCCTAGGGATGAGATGCAATAATGCTGATGGATGCAAAAGGGGGAAGGCTTCTCTATGCAAATGATTTCCTAGGTTAAGGCAAAGCTATATGACAGAACCTAAGGAGGATTGGGTTGGAGATTCTAACTTCAAAGATATATTGCCAAAGCACGAAAGGTCTGCTTTCCTATGTGCAAGCTTGGTGGTGATTGTGTCAACTTAAGGATAGACTGATGATCCTTTAGGAAGAACACGAGATTGACCACTTTTGGATCCCAACCTTTAGCTCAAGGTGATGAGGGATAACAAGTGACAAAGCTGGATTACCCTAGACAAAGCTCTGTCAAAGGGATAACCTTGGTGAGATTGATGGATTTGGAAGATTTTAGGATTGGCAAACTTTTGGCAAAAGTGACAACAATTTTGAAGGCTTGGATGTGAGGTTTTGATTGCTGGCTAGATGGTTTGGTTCTAAATGAGATGAATGGGCTAATAATGCTTAAGGGGATAACCTAAAATGGCTGGCTTTTCTACAAAGATGACTCTAAAGTGAAGCTTATCCAAGAAGATGTGGAGAAACAAGGGGGTCTAATCATAGAAATCATGCCTAGTTGGTAAGGCATAAGCAGGATTAACTCCTGGATTTTGGCTAAATTTGATGGTGCGCTCTAACCAGGCCTCTTGAAGTGCTTCGTCGGTAGCTTTGTCCTCTGCTTTGTGGAGTTTGGCAATTCGTGGGCTTGGTGTTATTTCTTTTCTCTTGGCTGAAAGTTCTTGGTATGCTAGAGATGGTTTGAGTTTAACTTTGTGGAACTTCTATTTGGGTTTGGATTTCTCTGACATCAATTCTTGAATCTGCTTGGCTTTGAGAGATCTTGGTTGTTTTGCTTCAACTCGTTCAACTTTTGGAATAGGCAGTGACTACGCTAAGTATGCCCTAAGCTAGGATTGACCAAGTTTGGCAAACATTCATTCAACAAATAAAAGATCAAGCAATAGATAGAAACAACTAGATAGAAGTTTTTGATTCTCAGAAAGTGATACTTGCGCCAAGGAGTGTGTATGTTCTACAAATGTTTCAATCAGTCACCTCAAACACATTAACATCCTAGATGGTTGTCTACAAGGCTGACAGTTGGTTTAGCTAAGGATTCCTCGATATACCTAAGGTACGTGAGGCCCAAATCCGTAGATGAGACCAAAAAGATGTCACACAGCCGAGAGGAGCGGTAACCCACTTCTCCTCTTTCACTTCTCAAGGGTATAAAGTTCCTTGAGGCTTAGCCTGAGTGACAAAATCTTGATCCCAAGAGAGGTGTCTTTCGATTCACCTCCCGATTCTTATACTCTGCCAGAACGTTGGAGTTGAGGTCATCCAAGGGGTGATTAAATCCCCAAGCAGGCCTCCTAAAAATAAACAAGGTTTTGGATCCTAATCTTATGCACCCAAGATGGCCTCGAAATACGACAAGGGGAGAGAGGACTTGGATGACCTTGGGCTAAAAAATACGCTTGTTCTTTTACCAACTGACGCTTAAGTTTTCTGATCTAGACTTTGCAAGCACTCATGTTTAAGATACAATGTTTATTCTAACTTGAAGCGCCAACAAAAGTAAATCGATCAAAGAATGCAAACAATAAGAAGAGTAAGGGTCAACAAAAAAAAACTCGCGCACCCAGAGGCCCTCCACGTCAAGTATCGATTAATTTTCTTTAAGGCATTCAAAATTGAGTGTGAGTTTGTTTTAAGCCCAAAACAAAAGTGTGTGAAATTCGATTTCAAGCGCGCGCTCGGAGGCTCTCCACGTCAGTTGTTGGTCAATTTTAGTGCCCAAACTTGAAGTGTGATCGATTTAATCTAGAGTTTTGATCATTTAAGAATTTTGATAAAGTTAAAGCAAACATTCAAAGACCAAGTGAGTGAGTTAGATTGTGGAATATTTAACACCTTTTTCAAGTAGACCCATCCCCATAAATGGCGCTGAGATTGCAACCAATGGTTAATATTTGATGGGTGATTAGAAAAGAGGTGAGTCCAAGGAACTACTCAAATTGATTTTTGCAAATTTGTATTTTAACTTAACAAGGTTTCTTAAATGTCCAAAAATCAAACTTTACCTAGATTGCATGTGGAAAAGAGATTTGTTTTGTTCAATTTTTAGAAGCTCCAAATGAAGTGTTTGATATTGCAATGGTTAATTGATTCTTAGAATTCAAGATTGGATTTTTTGTTTTAATCATGCATTCAAGAAAAATTTGATTTTAATCCATGGCATTCAAGAGTGATTTTAGCAACATGCATTCAAAGACAAGTGGTTAAACATTCAAGTGTTTTCTTTTGAGCATTCAAGATTGAGATTTTGTGTGTTGTTTTAAGAACTTTGAAGTGCTTTTTTTTAACCTTAGATCATTCAAGATTTTTTTGGACTCAAACATGAAAATGACTCTTTGGAGTTTGGTTTTCATTCAAGATTTTGTGTTCTAGTTTGCATGTTTTAAGCCCAAAAATGATATTCCTAGATTGTTTTGATGCATGAAAAACCTAAGAAACATTCAAGATTTTGCAATAAGAAATTTGTTTGGAACAAATAACAAAACTTTTAGGACAATTTTTGGCAACCATTTAGGACTCTTAGTTTTCATGAGATTTTTTAAAAGAACTTTAGTGTGCACTTAGTGTTGATTTTGAACCTTTTGAAATGGAAACTTGAAGTTCTTTTTAAATTCCCAAAAATGAAGTGTTCCTAATTTTGCATGAATGCATCTAAAACCTTGATGTTGCAAGGATGCAAATGATTAGATTGGTTTAGTTTCACTTGTTAAAAGATTTTTTCTTTTTTGCAAATTTTTAATTTTTCAATGGATTTAAGTATGATTTGGGGGTTCATTTTAAGCACTAAAAAGAAGTGTGTATGATTTTGCTTCCTTAAAAAAAAATGGCCAAGATCTCCCACAAGAAGAAGAAGAAGAAGTAGATGGAATAAGAAGAATATAGACAAGAAGAGGAAGAAGAATTTCAAATTCTTTGTCCACCTATAAGCTTGAAAAATCTGCAAACACTATGAGATAGATTATGAGTTCCTTTGTCTTCTTCATGCTCATGTGGACCTACAATACCAATTTATACAATCCTACCAATCACAAAAACAAGAAAAATTAGCCAAAATCAGCAAATAACATACAAAACTTGACTAAAAAAGCTAATGAAGATGACCCATGCGGGGTCCCACCGGGTGTGCCAAAATGTATATGAGCAATGTTAGTATGCTAATAGAAACCAAATTTAAATAAAGCTTCTACAAACTAAACAAAATTCACAAACTTCAAGATAGACTAAGATGAGCTCTCAATTGAGAATATGAGTCATTAATGGACTCTCTCAATAAGAAGCTCTCTTGTTGAGTAGCTTTATCTAAATGGATAGGATGTATGCTCAATATGCTTCCAAAGGCTTCAATGGATGATTGTGGATTTTTGGTGTGGATAGATGGCTTTAGTATGGATTTGGCTCTCAAAATAGCATTATAACTTTACTTCATGAATTGTGTTATTTTGCAAACGGGAAGGATCCAATTTATAGGCAAGAGGCTTGAGGGATTGAGGGCTAAGATGCAAGGATGGGAAAAAGCTCATGGAGGGCTCAGATTGCATGAGAAGAGAGCACATGGATTGTGCTTCCTTATAGCCAATCAAGGAGTGACACATGTCACATGGTGAGAGGATGGAGGAAAGGGGAAGGATGAGTCAACAAAGGAGGCTCAAGGGATAAAATCTTCATAAAGACTCTCATAATGACTTGTAAGAGCCATAAAAGGGCTTGTAAGAGTCATTTATGACCTAGTGGACTTCATAAAGTTTTATGGTTGAGATATTTTGAGGGTGATGAGAGAAATTTTGACTTAGACTTGATTAGGAAGGTTTTAAGCTTGCTTAGGCTTGTGCAAATGATTAGAGGATGGATTAGGATGGTTTAGGATTAGCTTAGGGATAGGCAAGTGGATGGCATTTAATGAGGGTGGGTGAAGGAGGAGATATTTGTTAACTTTGGCTTGGGTTAGGAAGTTTTAACTCATGTTTAGGGAATGTGACAAGGTTAGGAGGGGATTAGGATTAGTTTTAAAGACATCTTCTAGAAGAGTCTAGACTTTGGATGAGGATAAAGACTTTCTAGAATAGTCTAGAATTTCCTAGGATGAGGATGAAGACTTTCTAGAAGAGTCTAGAACTTCTTAGGGTGAGGATAAATTAGATTTTTAGGAAATAAATAAAGTTTTATTTATTTCAAGAGTTTGGGTTGAGGAGATATTTATTAAAACTTTTTTAATAAACATGAGGATTAATATTTAATCTTAATTAAATATTTTGAGTTGGGATTAGGGGTAGGAAATGATGGGATTAGCCTTTAATTAAAATTAAAGAAGGATTAGAAGATTTTGGAAGAGGTTAGTGGTCTTAAGGAAATTGGCCAAGTTTTGGGCAAAAAATAAATTTTTTATTTATTTTGGGTTTTTTGGTCAATTTATTAATTAAATAATTAATAAATAAGGAAATAATGTTTAAATAAGATTTAAACATTTTTGGGAGGGATTCCTTAATTAAATATTTTTAATTAAGATAAAGGGATTTAATGGCATAAAAATTAATTAATTAATTAATTAATTAATGATGATGTCATCAGAAATTTTTCAAAAAATAAAAATACTTTATTTTCTAAAGGTTTTTAGGTGTCTACAATTACATTACATGTCATCACATTATATTTTCTCACATTTTCATTAATTATTTCATACCATTACATCCCATTTTCACATTTATTTCATTTCATTTCATTCTCATTTTATCACGTTTTATTCCATGATACTTTGTCACACTTCCATTCATTTACATTTTTTTCATTTACACATTCATTTCATTTCTCATTTCATTACATCACATTTTAAATTTCATTTTCATTACATTTCATTTATTTCACTACATTTTCATTACATTTCATTTGTTTCACTACATTTCATATCATTCCATCATGTTGCATTACATTCTATCACATTTTCATTACACTATATTTTCATGTCATTAGATTTTATCACATTCCTTTCGCTCCATTTTTATTTAAATTCATTTAATTACATTCCATTTATCATAGTCCATTCATCACAATTCGTCTCATTACATCACATTTCATCTTACCACGTTTACATTTCATTCACACTTATTTCATCACACTTTAGTATATCACATTTCACAACTCACTGTATTCCATTACATTCTATTACATCTAATTGCATTATATCACATTTCATTTTGCCACATTTTATTTCATTTCATTACATTTATACCACCCCATCACATTTTCATTCATTACATTATTATTTCCATTTAATTATTTCAATCATTATTCACATTTCATGCTACATTAATCATTCACTTCCATATCATTATCTTCTACTATTGTATCTGTCAAATCAAACCATCACATGCATATATGAGTCCATGATACAAAAAGCATACATGTCTAAAAATCAACAAGCTCAGATATCTCATAAAGCCAAAGATCGCACAATACATCAAAAGGATAAAATCAACATGAATATAAGATAGACAACAAATGGTCAAATAACATGAACCTCAATAGATCACAACATCTATCCACACAAACATCCAAAGATCACCAAGTACATCAACATGAATATCAAATAAACATCAAAAGAATGATCATACATAATGATGAGTAATGACATAACACATAATGTACACTCATCCCTACGTAGGTGGCTGACTCAAAGGTCCCTACTCGCTGAGGGCACTCGTATCCTCTCGTGGCACCTGCTCAATCACATCTATCATCAGTGTGACTTGTCCAGCTATGACCATATAACTAGTTGATGCCCCATCTATTCTTGGTGGTAGTGGTGGCAATGGTGGCCTCGGTGTCATTGCAACTATAAATGCTTGTAGTGTACTCGTCAACTCACCCACCTGAGCCTCCATGGCACTCATTTGAGCCTCCAAATCAGTGGATCCCCTGGCCTCTCTGGTGGTGACTATGCATCTAGCAACACCTATTGCTATCCCTATGGTTGTACATCTGGTGGATCTTTGATCGAAGCCTATACCTATGGCCTCTATCACTGGATAAACTATATATCATCGGGCAACCTGGCCCTCACCTGCTCTGCCCTACCCTGCTCCACACCTCTGTACCAATGAGTAGCACCTACTCTTGCACCCATCCCCCCTCTCACCCTTGTACCTCCATGGCCCCAAATCCCTCCAACTCTCCCTGTGCCTATTGGTTTCTACATTGAACCTCGTGCCACACCCCTCTGTGGTAATACCATAGCTACTCGGCCTTGCCCTCCATATCTCCCCCATGCTCTAACCACATTTCTCACTCTCCCTTTGACCTATTTTCTCCCTCTCCCTCTCCCCAGACCACCCTTATCATCCTCATCCTCCCCCCACTCGACAACTCATCAATCCTCAAAATAGGCTCTGCCAAATCTGTGTATCTCAGAAAGGGATGCTCTTGAAACCATCATGCATATTCCCCCTCCATCCCTGCATCTACCTCTACATCCCACAAAGCCCATGGATGTATCTGCAAAAAGGCCTCCAAACAAGCCTCATACTTCAAGGTTGACCCCCATACTACCCTCTCTGACTGTACCCAAGCATAATGTGTTGACCCCTGTGGCATGCCCTGTCGCCGCCCAAACTATCTCACCACCTACCAAAAAAAATTTGCTCAATCACTATGGGTACTTGGCCAAGAAAATATCTCAAACCAAAGAATTATACCATCTCATCATCGTCCTCAGCCCACATATCTATGAACCTATATGGTCTCCACACAACCTCATCAATATCCTCCAACATACATTGCCAATACTCTATCTTGCTCAAATGGGGTTGAATGATCACACTAGAGTAAGTATACATGTAAGGCATTCCTTGAGGCCACTGTCACACACATACTAGATGAGTAATAGGTAAATGCTCCCATGTCCATAGTTGTAACAAAATCACACCTATTGATAGTGATGAGGCTCCCGAATATACAACCTAATGTAAATCATGGTATAAGTGGGCCCATATACAACTGCCCAATGAAAATCTCCACGGATTATCTATCATATCTTGTATCAACTAAACCCATCCAACTAGACATCCTCACCCTCGTTGGTCTGGCAACAAAAACTCTCCTATCAATCTAGCCAAAATTGTCAACAATGGATCATACTGTAGCATCTAGAACCATGATACACTATCATCCCCAATGTTTTCATCTCCAAACAAATCTCTAAAAGTAGTGCCATCTATAGGCTGATCATAGTACACTAAATCACCTATTGTAGGGATCTGCAATATCCAATATACATCCTCTAGAGTCACCTTCATCTCACCCATCAGCAAATGAAAGGTGTTGTGGTTTGAGTGCCATCGCTCGGCCACAACTATCAATAACCCCTTGTTCACTCGAAACTGGGACATCTATGGTAAATACATGAACCCACATCTATCTATCACCTGGCACGCTATGACCAACAATCTACCTACTGCATCTCGAGGCCATGGATATAATCCTCACACCATGATCTTGTGCCCAGGTACCTATTTGCGTCAAAAAAACACATGCCAATGTCAGTTTTCATCCCAAGTGATCATCATACCTCAATCTATTATCTATATCTAACTAATCCAGTACTGGTTCTATCTTGGACCTATTACTTGTCCTTCTCTATCCTGAGTCGGACCTATTTTTTTTCCCTACTCTGTATCCTGAGTTGGAGCATCATTCTATCTGTCATCAGACTGATCCTAAGACATCACTTTCTGACTACCTGATTATTATTGTTTAGTCGCTATGACACATCCCTAGTTGATTTTTTGTTATCTTATGCTCAATTATGGCTTTACAATTTATTTCCACCCTTCATATTTTTGTGCTATTTCCTAGGACATATGCGCTATAAGATTCATCAAATGTCCTAGGAAATCCACATGCACTATTATAACATTTGAATGCACTATTTCCTAGATCAAATGCACTATAACATACATGGTGCTCTCAAAATGCTAATATGCACTATTTAACAATGCATACATGCTATTGTAACCAAATATGCTAAAACATAATGCATATGCACTACAAGATCATTCAAATGTGCCTAAACACTCAGATGAGCTATTTAACACTACAAATGCACTATTTCGCTAATGAATGTGCTATTTTTCTCCTACACTAGTGTTTTAAATGCGCTAGTTGGCCACACATATGCACTAAATGACTGTTCAAATGCACTAAAATAATGTGTATGCGCTAAAAGAAACCCTAAATGCACTACAATACCTAAACTATCACATTTATCACAAACGTTCACATGAAATTCCAACAAAAACTCAGGTGCACATGAAAAATTTTAACAATGGAGGATCTCGATGATGTACTAGGGCACCATAGTCTGTTGGATGCTTGTACTTGTGACCCCTCTCAAATCTATGCTCTTGTAAAGGGACCACCATTGTCGTTAGCTCAAAGCTCCAAAATGCCAAATGTCAAATGATAGTGTGAAAATACAAGGGTACATAGCCTTTTTTAACCCTCCATAGACACGTTTATATCAATTTTTCACTCTATTTACCCAAAATTGTAACCTTTTTGCTCACTTTCGTGAATTGGGTATTGTATTAAATCAACTTGATCAATTTTATCTATCAATTATCCAACATTTCAGAAATAAAAATGGGACCTCCTTAATGAAATCACATTCATTTTTTTTCCAATTTCATTTCTGAGGGGGCAGTATATCCGTATCAAATTGGGGCATCCAAACTGGGGCATCAATTTTTTTCTAAAAAATCAAAAATGTTCTACCCCAACCAAAAAATTTCAAACATCAAATCAACCAAAACTAGGGTATCCAAGTAAAAATATCACAATATCAATCAAAAAAATCAACAACAATCAAAACATCAATCATCAACAATCAGACATCAAGCCATCAACAAACAGACACCATGGCAACTGTGAAATGTCAAAATATCATCGAACATACATACAATCATCAGAATTTGACCTAAAATCAAAAAATCAAGATAGTCTTTGAGCTAATATGCTTTGCATATTAGCTCAAAGAGGGTATTTGTAGACACCCAAAAATTGGCAAAGACCTAAATTACACAATTTTGATCAATCAACGTAAATTAAGGAGGAAATCAAAGGAAATTAACAAATTGTCAAATTAAGGATTACATTAAGTCATTAATCAATTAAATCATCTATCAAATTAATAAGACCTAAATCAACTTCAAAAGAGGAGAAAAACAATTCAAAATCATTAAAAATCTATGTTCTTATTATTAGCATCAACAAATATTTTGGGTTATTCTATATAAACCTCTTCTTCTCTTATGTCATTCAGAAATGTTGACTTCACATATATTTGATAAACTTTGAAACCTTTGTATGCAGAGTAAGCAAGCAAAGTCCTTACTCCTTCCAATCTTGCAATAGGGGCAAATGTTTCTTCATAGTCTATCCCTTCTTCTTGTGCATACCCTTTGTAAACTAATCTTACCTTATTCCTTGTGACTTCAACATTCTCATCTAATTTTTTTATGTACACCTACTTGGTTCTAATCACATTTTTGTTTTCTGTTATGAGAACTAGAGTCCATATCTTGTTCTTTTAAATATGTCCAAACTCTTCTTTCATGGATTTACTCTAGCCCACATATTCTAAGGCATCTTTCACTAAATTAGGTTTATGCATACTTAGAAAAATTGTATCATTTCTTATCTTTTTAGTAGGGTGATGTCTTTTGACATACTTTGACAATCTTGGTTCTACTCTACTTTCCTTGTTAAGTCTACCAACTTCTAAATCACTGTGTACTTCTCTATTAGGTAATTCAACATTTCTTTCATGTACACTAATCTCAGAATTAGAATATGTCTCAACTTCAGTTTGCAACTTGGCACCTAACTATAGCTCGGTTCCTGAATGCAATTCGACATTTATTGTATGTGACTCGACAGTCACTGAAAGTTGTTATTGATTTGTAACTTGATTTATAAAATTTTCATCAACAGGCATACCTTCATAAAAGTATACAAAAGATTTGTATTCCTTTGATTCCTTCATAGGTTCAGCCCCATGTACATCTGTATATTCATCAAACTTCACATTTGCACTTTCCACAACTTTGTTAGTGTTAGTATTTAAACACTTATAAGATTTACTTCTTGTGGAAGAGCCAAGGAATATACCTTCTTCACTTTTAGCATCTAATTTACCATTCCTAAAATCTTTAAGAATATAGTACTTGCTTCCAAATACCTTAAAATATTTTACATTGGGTATCCATACCATAATTCAAAAGGTGTTGAATGGGTATCTTTCTTGAGTTGCACATAGTTCAAGGTATGGACAATTGTACTTATAGCCTCTCTCTAGTATAATTTCAAAGCAACATTTTTGTCCATCATGAGTGTCCTAGCATAGTCCATTCTAGATATATTCCTCCTTTCAGCAATTCCATGGTGTGGAGGGGTTCTAGATGCAGATGTATGTCTTTTGATTCCTCTGTCATTACAGAACATCTCAAACTTATTTGATGTAAATTCTCCTCATTTTTCAGATCTCATATATTTAAGGATTTTACCTATTTACTTTTCAACTCTTGCTAAGTACCACTTAAACATTTGAAAAGTGTCAGATTTCTATTTTAGAAACATAATTGTCATCATCCTAGAATAATAATCAAAAAATACCATAATGTATGTATCACCCTTGTAGCTTTGCACTTCAATTGGTTCACACAAGTCAATATGAACAATCTCCAAAATTCCTTTAGAGGTGTGAGTCTTACTCTTAAAACTAGATTTTGTCATCTTGCCTAACTGACATTGTTTGCAAATTATATTATCAAGTTTCTTCAAGTTAGGAAAACCTCTAACTCTTCTCATGTTACTAATACTAACCAAGTATCAAAATTAACATGATATAAGCCTCTTGTTACGTAACCACACATCATCAAATTCTACAACAAGACAAGTAGCATCATCCATATCAAGATAGAATATGTTACCTCTAGTTTGATCACCTTTCCCAATTAGTTTTCCATCAATGTCATATATCTTAGCTATCTTCTTCTCAAACTCAGCCTTGCAACCTGAACTATTTAGTTGTGACTTACTCAACAAATTATAGTTAAATCCTTCAACATAATAAATGTTATCACACAAAATATTTTATGTGAGTTCGATAGATCCTTTTCCTTTTATTAGACAGGGTGCATTATTAAACCTTACATTATTTCTATCATAATAATTTAGGGTAATGAACTTACTTTTATCTCCAACCATGTGATGTGAATACCCACTATCAATGATCCATCTATCATTCTTGTTCACATAAGACACCAGTGCAATTGCTTCATCCTTGTTAGATTCATCCTTCATTGCAACACACGCTACTTCATCTTCATGATCATCATATCCATTTTTGGTTTCCTCTTCTCTAATGTAGAAAGACTTCTTGCCTTTGTCTTTGTAATCTATGGTGTCCTCATCTCTTCTACCTCTATATTTGTCTCCATTTCTATTTTTCTTCTTTTCTAGACATCTAGCAGCAATATGACCAACCTCATTGTAATTAAAACACATGATAGGTAACTTATCTTTGAATTTTCCTTTTCCTCTATGAAATCTCCTTGCTAGTAGTGCTTCAAGTTGTTCTACATCCTACTCATATGTATCACTATCACTAGAAACATATTTGACCTTTTTCTTTTTCTCTTTAGGTTCCTTCAATGAAAACTTAGCTTTGAAAGCACATTCAACATTGTCAGGTTTGAAATTATCAAAATTAAAGATCTCAAAAGTAGTGATCCTATGTACCAGACCTTCTAGAGTCAAATTAGAACCTGGTATACATCTCAGTTCTTGTATGGCAGAAAATCTAATGGCATAGATGGGCAGCAATGTTCTCAGTACTTTACTTAATCTAGTATCATCATCTATCTTACCAGTAGCACCTCTTATAGCATTAACAACATTTTTTATTCTAGAGAAATATTGTGCAACATTCTCACCTTCTTCCATTCTCATATTGTCGAACTTACTTCTAAGACTTTCAGATTTGGTTCTCAGAACATTTGTGTCTCCTTCATAAATGTTGTTAAGAGCATCCCACATCTTCTTTGCAGAATCACAACCTTTAACATCATCAAACTTAGAATAACTTAGGGTAGAGGCAATCTCCAACATTGTCTGATTATGTTCTTTATTCTTTTTCAAATCTTCAATAGTTAGGGCACTAACGGGATTGACATGCTTAGTGATGATGGTAGATTGTGCATGATCTCCAATACATCCTAGGTGTAGCTTCATCAGTCTTTTCCATGTAGGGATTATTAAGCTTGGGCACCTCTCTTTTGACATCTTGATCTTTTGCTTCTAGTACCTTCAAACTAGTCCTCTTAAGCAGATGGCTTTGATACCAATTCTTAGAATTCTTTAGAATAACTAATAGTTGGGATGAATCATTTATCCAAGGTCCCGATGTAAAAATAAAATTTTTCACAATTTAATGAACCCATATCCATAAAAAATTATCATGCATGCATTCATTAGATCACACAATGCTTAAACTGTGTATGTTATTGTCCTAGGTCAAAACATCTTTGCAACAATGTAAACGTGAAACATAATAGATTCAATAACACATTTGACACATGGATTTTTTGTGGAAACCCAATTTGGGGAAAACCACCAGTAACATGCTACTAATTCTCACTCAAGTGATGCCCTGTGAAAGGCCAACCCTATTAAAGGTTATAATACACACTGTTAAATGTGACCTGGTTAGAGGATTTCAATCACCATGTTAGGAGTGAGCCTTGTTAGAAGACTTTAGATCATTCACTTGAAATGTCACCAAGCTAAAGGATTTGCAAATGACTATTAGATCATCCTTAATCCAAAGGATTTACACTAGACTGATACAATGATTAGAAAGTAACAGTAAGGCTTGATGTGATAACAAATTACAACTCACTTGCAGATTAGAGTTCTTTGTTTCAGTCCTCCATTCTGCTTGGCTTTCACATACTTCAGTTCTAATAGCTTGTTCACCTTTTAATCATTCATACTCTTAAGCCTTCTTATTTTTCTTTTCAATAACAGTCTCTTCTATTCGGCCACTGAATAAAGCAATACCCTAGACTCCTTGTCTTCCTTAGGTTCTCACACATGACAACTTTTTCTTCTAACCAACTCTCTCTATAAATAGAGATTTAAGATCTTTTTTCATTCAACCTCAATCGTCCATTTTAGGGTTAGGTAAGATTAGGTAGGATACAATGAATCTACCCACTTTTCCATTTGGTTCCTCTAGAAACTTCTTCTTCAATCCTCTTTGGATTCACCCAAAATAGTTTACGTTGAATTTTTTGCCACCAGCTCATCACAGTTATCTTCCAAACACTTCACACAATTCAAGAAAACAAAATAGTTGTCTCAGATTCATCAAATCTACAATTTAACATAAATACTAGCACTTGGCATCAATATGATGTCAATTAGCTTCCATATTGTTCTTCCACTTGTCTTCAACTAGTTAACTAAAAAAATACTAAAGTTTATTGGTGTTTGGGATCATCTAAACTTTACTCAACTTACATAAGTTCACTCAACATACACTAAATTTTCAATTTGCTTGGCTCCGACTAATTTTTTGCTCGGCTTGCACAAACTTTTCTCAGCACCTATTGTCCACTCAATCAAGCTTGGTAGACTCAATTCTTCTTACTTTTTCTTCTAGACTTAATCAGTGTAACTAACCTTTGCAGCCTTAAGTAGATAATCAATACACTGTATCATCATTATCCTAACCGATATTTGTATTCCTTTTCCATCCCATAACTCAACCTTTCCTCTAGGTTCTCTTGTTATCTCATTTGATCAAAACCTTCTCATCAATCAAATAAATGATAGTACTCAAATCAACTAGGTAGTTGTCTTACCAGCAAGTAGTAGGTTTGACATCAGTGACAAAACAATGATTGAAACACATCCTCATACTTGTATCAATCTTTTCTCAAGATTTCCTAGATTAATATGCATATCGTCTAGATTAATGCATGATCTCCATCTTTCATTTAAATCCTTCCTATTAGCTTAGTCTTTAGTTATTGGACTCTCGATTCTGAGAGCATACAGTTTTCCAGTCTAGTTAGAAGACAATGGATTGCCTTGTGTCTACATGTCGAATGAATAATCTCATGTTCATTTTGGTGTGCTACACGAATAATGACCATTTTGAAGTGTGTGTGGGGCTAGAGTCTCATATCTAACACTCACATTTCAACATGATCATTATTCATGAGTAGTACACCAGAACGAACATGAGGTTATTCATCTGATGTGTAGACACAAGGCGATCTGTTGCCTTCTAACTAGATGGGAAAACTGTATGCTCTCAAAATCAAGAGTCTAATAACCATAAACTGAGCTAGTACAAAGGATTTAAATGAAATATGGAGAGCATGCACTAATCTAGATGATATGCATATTGATCTAAGAGCGAGAAACCAAAGTAAGCTATAACAAATATAAGTAATCTAGATGGTGAGCATATGGATGCAATGCAGATTTAAATGTAGATGATTTAGCAATTTCAATAGCACTTCAATACCTGCTTCACCTCCCTTTCTTCCCAAAAGGGCTTTGCATTTATAGGTTTTGGAAAGATCCTTGGGTGGAGTTTGAATCAACCATGGTGAGGTTGAGTTTGAATAAACAATTCGTATTGGAGATCACACTAGAATAAACAATGCAAAGTGGAGATACCACTAGAATAAACAACTCGAAGTGGAGATCCCACTTTGGTTAAATAAGTAATACCCTTCGATCTCAAATGAATAGAATATGCATTTATGGATATGGGGTCCCTTCTCAATATAAAATTGATTTTTGTGGATAATTATCTATTTCCTTTTATTCTGAAATTGATATTCATGTGTCTATTTTTTAAAGGGTTCAAATTAATTGATTTGTTTGATTTGCTTGACTTGTTGGATTCAATTGATTTTTTTTAACCTCCACCCTAAGATGTTATTTTGTATTTAGAGAATTGACCAATTTTATGTTATTACATTTCCCCCTCTTTGAATTGATGTGTGAGTAGCACATTGATTCAAAGAAGTCATGAGTTTGAAGCATAGAATGAGAACTGAGATTGGTTCCAAAATTGATGATACAAAGACCAATTGATGATAGTTTTAGGGTTATCTCTATAATGAAGCTTAACCCTCCAGAATATAGATAGCACACCTAGATACCGATCTAATAGAATAAAAAAATTCATGATCTTGAAGAACTGTCCCCAGAACAAGGCTAAGTTCTCATCGGGAGTCTAGATTAGATTGCCTCGATACTTGTTTGATTGACAAAGATTGTCTTAATTTGCAAAATTGTCCCTAGAACAAGGCTTAATCCTCAAGAATTAGGGTTAGATTTCCCTGATACCTATCCATTATATAATGATTGGATGAGATTTTTAGAATTATCTCAAGAACAGAGCTTAATTTTGTAGATTCTAGATAGAATAGCTGAATACTGGTCCAAAAGGAGATAACAATATCTTATCATGAGTCATAGAATTGTCCCTAGAATGAGGCTTAATCCTCAAGAGTCTAAGTAGAACACTCAGATACATATCCATCAAACTATGACAAGGATTGTTATAGGATTTATTGATTAGATAACATGTGATGCCAAATAAGGGGAACAAAGATGTCCTGAGTATTTTAGATGCCCCTAGTGGATAAGGCATTATGTTCATATTTGAAGCCATATTTGAGAGATTCAATTGGTATTCCATGATGTAATCGCATGTAATGATCTAATCATCATCTTACCTCCTCAGGAACAAAGTCGAATGATGACACCTCAAAACTAAGGTGATTTAGAGTGATTTGAAGGTCTAGTTGACCATGGTTGACCAAATTTGATCGGAGTTTACTTTATCTAAAAAAAAGTTGGAGCATTGTTGTTTTGGTAATATTCCAAGATTCATAAAGTATCAATAATATGGATAGCACAAGCATTCAATCACATTGGTCCCAAAAAATTTAAGTGGGAATTTTAGTTGTTTACATGTCTTAGATTTCAATTTTTATCCCTAAAATGGGTTTCATAGCAGTCAAATTAGTGAAGGTGGTGATTTCCACATCAATTGGGGCACTTTAAAAAAATTAGGTCAAAAGCTATGTAAGGGTCCAAAAAGTCATTTTCAAATCATTTGTACATTTGGCTTTTATGGAGAAAATAGCTCTGAGGTGAAAACATGGTGGTTCCCATGCGTTCTCATTGATCCAAGCATTCAAGGTAACATAGTCAGTCGACGGACTATGGACCTCCAGTGAGTGGTTGATAAACCTCCCTTGCATGTAAAATTATATGCCTTTTGATTGATTTTTCTACATGTTTTGATAGTTTGCAAGTCATTGTCATTAGGGTCCTCACACAAGGACTCGATTTATTGTGTGAGCCTCCAAGGAAGCTCGCGGAAGGAAGTTCCACCAAGGAACTTTCTCGCATGGAGAGTTGGGTTCCCTTGCATGAGAGGTACCCATCTCTCACGTGAAAACCCTTAATTTAAGGGTTTTTTGCGAGGATAGTTTGGGTTTGCCTTGTGTGAGAGTGTTTTCTCGTATGGATCATGGAGTTTCCTCGCACGAGGATAGGGTTTCTTCATGTGAGATTGTGCATCTTCACTCGAGGACATGGGTCCCCCATGCAAGATTTTGAATTGTTTCATGTCATTTATCATGTTCGTTCATCATTTTTCTCATCATCATTGATTGTCATAACATGTTGTCATGATGTTTTGATGACAGTAGTAGGAGCATGTGTACTCAAAGGTCAGATATTGATTCTGTTCTTGTTGTTTGTGTGTTCTCAGGTTAGCTTCCCATATATTGGATTCAGATCACCCTACCTAGTCATCAGAGCATTTTTTAGGCAGCTAGATATTGTCGAGGTGGCTCATATTGATACCCTTGGTCTCTCTCATCTTCACGATATCCTCGATTTGTAGGTGAACCATGAGTTATTGATAGCATTCGTAGTGTGTTTCCACTTGAAGATGAACACCTTTCATTTTCCCCTAGGAGAGATTATTACACCATAGGACATCTATAAGTTACTCCAGATTCCCTTCCATAGGCCACAAGTTGAGTATGATACAAAATTGCAACTAGGTACATTAGCACTAAAGGCCATCTTTCAAGAGGATCTCATCATGGGTAGAGTTATTCCATAGGAGGAGCTAGTGCAGGCATGTGGTCCTACTCATAGATTGTCATTAGTTCTTGGAGCCTTCCTCGGCTGTTATCTGATGCTTGATAGAGGTCAATATGGTCTCGAGTGTGTCTAGGGATAGATGTTGCAAAGAATATTGGAGCAGCCAGCACATTTTGGATGGGGGTAGTATATGTTGGCCCATATGTTTCAAGAGATGTACAAGATCATCTACAAAGAGACAAAGAGAATGGCAGCAGGTGTCTACATTGTATAGATATGGGCATGGGAGCATCTACCCATTACGAGACCTATATGTGATGATATGAGACAACCTCAGGAGCCTTATATTTGTAGATACTGAGGTTAGATGACCCAGACTACTCTGGGTGAGACTGAGAAGTGGTGAGCTTAGCTTGATCATCTAGTGGCAATAGTATGGTTGCCTTGGAGAGAGACAGAGGCATGGGATGATGTACTAGCATAACTCAATTATATGTTTGCCTCTCAGCCACTGATTGGGTGCTTGATCTATGTGATCGAGATATTTCCATTGACATGTGTGTGGCTACAATACAACCAGCCATAGGATATATTGCAGGAGTACTAAACCTACGCTCGCTTCACTAAGGAGGTGAAGAAGGGGTTGTTAGTTAGACTATACCCTGGGAGGTCTATGATTGATGCACATGTCATTACTATGACTCGGTGGGATTATATTGCAATGGTTGTAGATGGAGGGATGACTCCCTAGTATAGGGAGCATTTTGTGATTCATCCCTTCCCTTGATTCATAGATCCAGTGGGGATGGCAATGCCAGTATAGCCAATGTAGGCACCATAGCAACCACCATAGTAGGCATAGCAGTAGGTTCCTAGACAGCGGACTACACAGCTTCATATCCCTCCCTGCCAGATGAGAGTGGATTCAGGTGCTGGCGGTAGTGAGTCCAGGTAGAGACACCCTCAAGGCAAGATGGGTACCTTGGGTGCCATTAGCAGAGATGCACAATGGCCACATGTAGAGGAGTAGCCTACTCGCTAGGAAGAGCATGGAACGGACGATGAGGAGATTCAAGATCAACCTGCTCCTGAGGCACAGGATGAAAACATCCTAGCGCAGATGTAAGATGCCCTCAAGAGATCGAGAGAGCAAGTTCAGGAAACATAGCAATAGCTTGGAGAGTTATAGATTCAACTTGTAGCATGGGACATGCACTTAAGGCAGTGGTATTGAGAGATCTGCGAGCTTCAAGGACAAGTGGAGCATCACTTGGATGAGGCCTGTACATAAATTGCAAGAGCATTCTATTATTATGCCACTTATGTTGGTGTATTTCCTGATGCAACAGAGTAGGTGCCTCAATTTTTAGAGTATGCAAGAGCATTAGAGGGTGCACACCCTTCGGCTAGAAAAAATGCTCCTCCTCCTCCTCCAACTGGGGATAAAGGAGAGGGACATGGCTAGTTCATTCTCTTATATCTTCATTCCAGTTATATATTGCATAATGTACCAACATTATTTTTTTGTATCATTTTGAGATTGATAGTGCTCGAGTAGCACTCATTTTTTGTATCGATGTACATTTGACTCCGTTGGAGAGATTTATATATATGAGCTCTAGCTTTTGTATCATTGCATGTGTCACACTTTGGTCTCTTATGTTTGTTTGTACATGAGATGTATAATTGTATATGTGATGAATACTCATTATTTTGATGTATGGATATGTAGTGTAGATGAGACTATGCAAATGTGATATTTGACTGACATCTCATGCAAGTTTCCCATTTGTTGTCCTTTATAGGTGCTTTGTCAAATTTATCAAGATTGACCAAAGAATCAAACACTTGTGTAGTCGAGATGAAATGTGATACATTTGAAAAGATGAGTACCCTCTTGAGTCAAAAGATGTAAGTAAAGTAGTATTTCATGTTGTGCCTGAATGCAAAGTGAGTATGAAATGAAACTTATGCTATATGCAAGCCCTAGGACTAGTTACTAGACCCACAAGATATTCATCATCATAGAACTTATAGTTAGACCAATGCATATCCTACAACTCACACTAACATTGCAATCATGTGAATATGAATAGGACATGTGTCTAGTGTTATTGAGATTAAATGTAAGCATTCAAGGCACAAGAAGCTAGAATGACCAGGACATTTGACCCTTTTAATGTAGCAAGCAAACATAAGCATCAGAGCATAATGCTAGGATGACCATAATATTTCTTGCATGAAGACATAGTAGACACATGAGAGATCCTTCTCATGCTAAGTAATCAGCAAGTATTATGTCTGCAATGACCTTGCATTCTTAACCTGAGATAGAAGTGTGTTAAGTATGCTCAAAATGCCCCTTACATGCACTTAACAGGAAAAGCATCAGTATTTTACTACATCATAGAGAATTCACTCAAACAGTCAAGGAGAAGAACGAACCTCACTAAAATCTCCATATAAAATGAGTCGAGGTATGCACAAACATCCAACACAAGATAGAGGCTCTTACAGTAGACACTCCTTTTATATGTATGCTTCAGATCATTGGAACTAAACCATCAAACTGAAAACCAGGAAAAGATCATGTCCCCTAGTCCTTGCTTCTCTAGTCAAAAGATAAATTTTTGAGTTTCTCATAGGGGAATGGTAAAGAAAAAACCAAACACACCAAGAAAAGCTCAACATTACTCAAATAGTGTCATCAATTTCAGTTCAATTTTAGTGAATCAATGTCGAGCATCAGTATTCAGGAACCAAGTGTATGAGAAATATTTTTAGAATGAGGATGATAGTAGAAAAACTTAGTTAGAACAACTGGTGACTGAAGTTAAAGATAATTTATGCATTGAAAATAATCTCAAGTGGAGACTAGGTGATAGTAGACAGACACAGCTAGAACAACTGATGACTAACGCGAAGGAGATCTTCTTGGAGAATAATCTCAATAGTAGAGTAAGAAATAGTAGATAGACACAACTAGAACAACTGGTGACTGATGTGAAGAAGATCTTCTTGGAGAAGAATCTTGATAGTAGAGTAAGCAACAGTAGACAAACATAGCTAGAACAACTGATGACTGATGCTTGAGAGATTCTCTGACAAATCCATGCAAGGATGATCATTGGCTTCAAGAAATGCAGTAAGAACTAGACCAAATTGTGAAGAATGAAACATGGGAATTGGTCCCTAAACCTAAAGACAAGAATGTTATAGGAACTAAGGTGGGTTTTTAGAAAAAATATGAACAAACAAGGTGAGGTTGTGAGAAATAAAGAAAGATTGGTATGTAAAGTATATTCACAACAAGAAGGTATAGACTATGAAGAGACATTTTCACCTATTGTCAGAATTGAACCAATAAGGATTTTTTGGATTATGCAACAAGTAAGAAATTCAAAGTGTATCAAATAGACATGAAGTCAAAATTTCTAAATGGAGAACTTGAAGAAGAATTTTACATTGAGCAATCCGAATGATTTCCTTTGAGAGAAGAAGGAGAAATGGTATGCAAGTTAAAGGTGTTATATGGACTAAATGAAGCACTTAAAACCTGGTATGCAAGGTTGGACAAGTATTTGGAAAAGTTAGGATTTGCCAAAGGTAGTGCAGATGGTAACTTATCTTTGAAAGAAATTGAGAATGGATTGTTAATTATTGTGATATTTTTGGATGACATAAAATTTCAAGATAATGATGAAGCAAGTAAAAATTTTGCTGATGAAATAAAGAATGAATTTGAGATGAGCATGATTGGTGAGATAAAATATTTCTTAGGTTTAAGATTGTGTAGAACAATAATGATATTTTCCTATCAAAAACTAAGTATTTGAAAGACTTGTTGAATATATTTGGCTTAGAAAGTTGTAATCTTGTTGGTACATCTATGTTAATTGGTTATAAGTTATCTAGAAAAGATGAGACACCTATAGTTGAAAAAAAGAAGAACAGTTCCATGCTTCATCTACACTCTTTGGTTCAACTTGAGAAATCAAATATAATTCTCCATGTATTGTGCTTCTTTTCATAACTCCTCTTTCTTTGCTTCCAATAATCTAATAAGCAAGGTGATTCTTCATTAAATTATTGTTTGGTGTTGGTGTTGCTAACTCAATTCTTACTACTACTCTAGGTTCATATCTTTGTTCTTATCTCCATTCAACACAACTTGAATTTCATTCTACAAATCAGTGTTAGTCTCATATAAAATTTCAACATTTTCTTGGATAGGCCTAGGATTAACTTCTTTATCATCATAATTATAATCATCAATAATAGTTATTAAAGTTACCTCTTCCACTGCTTCCTCTTTATCAACCAATCCAAGCTCAGCATCTTCATCATCACTATCATTCAAAAATTCTTCTAATCTTGCAAAAAAAACTCATCATCAAAAAGACAATCCTTGGGCATTCTTCACTTGTAAGACTTTCTTTTCCTCTTTACTCTCTTAGGATATTTGGATGAAAATTTACCAAATTCTTTACATGTCCAACAAACAAAAATTTCCATACCTTCATCTTGCTTCCCATCTTTCTCTTTCCAACTATAATAGTTAACTCTATCAAACTTAGCACTTTCTTTTCTAAAATGACCCACCATTGATCTCCTTAAGTCCTTAATCTTTTCCTTCAAGGATCTGATTCTTTGATGCTAGTTATTAGAAAGTAAAATCCACCAAGCTAATTGAGAGGAGGGATGGGGGTGAATCAGTTATCAGATCAAAATAACTTTTATCAACCTTATTAAACCTTAAACATGTGAACAATATAACAACAACCATAAGAAGATATACATACACAATAACACTAGATATGTTAACTAGGGAAACCCTTGATCAGAGGGAAAACCTCGATGGGGATGGTACCCACAAAATGATGTACTAATATAAAATTTCCTTCTAAGAGGATGGACTCCTTTTAGGAGCCAATGGAATGCATTCAGTGCATATCAGTCCCTGTTAGAAGACTTTGAATCCCTGTTAGGAGATTCCAACCCTGTTAGGAGTTGTGTTATGATGTGGATCCTAATCAGACTCAGAGGTTTATTCAGTGTGGTTTCCCCCACGAATTATTTCTACAGAGTTTTGGGGGTAGCGCCCCATGTAGTGACTCACTATTGTAAAAGGTGTCGGCTTCTATTTTTCTATTGGATGACTTATTCGAGCCCTTATTTTGTGAGCAGCAAAATCTTGTATAAAATGACTTCTATTCGCACTATTTTAAGTATTGTGGCTATTGAAGATTTACATTTGGAGTAGCTTGACATTAAAATAGCCTTTCTTCATGGTGATTTGGATGAAAAGATATATATGGAATAGCCACAAGAATTTTAGATTAAAGGTAAGAAGAACTTAGTGTACAAATTTTAGAAAATTTCATATGGCTTGAAGCAAGCACCTCAACAATCGTATCTAAAATTTGGTAGTTTTATGCATGAGTGTAGATACAATAGATGTCACTTAGATCATTGTGTTTATTTTAAGAGGTTGGATGATGATAGCTGCATTATTTAATGTTTATATATTGATGATATGCTTGTAGTTGGATCTACCATGGATCACATTAAGGGGCTAAAACAATAGTTAGCAAATTCATTTGCTATGAAGGATTTGGGAGTAGTAAAAAAAGTCCTTGGTATGAAAACTTGCAGAGATGGGAAGAACAAAAAATTGACATTATCTCAGGCTGATTATATTGAGAAGGTGTTGTAAGGTTACTCTATGGACAATGATAAAGTTGTCATCACACCTTTACCTAGTCATTTAAAATTGACTAAAGAGATGTGTCCAAAGACACCAAAAGAGGAGGCTTAGTACCTTATGCTTTAGTTGTAGGAAGTTTAATGTATGCTATGTTGAAAATAGATTGATACAAGTATGATAAATGTGTTTCAATCATTGTTTTGTCACTAATGTCAAACCTGCTATTTGCTGGTAAGACAACTGCTTATAAGATTTAAGTATTGTTACTTATTTGATTAATGAAGAGGATTTGATCAAAATAATGTAACAATAGTACCTAGAGGAAAGGTTGATTTATGATATGAAAAGGAGTACAAGAATCGGCTAAGACAATGAAATTATAGTGCATTGATAATCTACTTAAGGTTGCAAAGGTTGGTTACACTGATTAAGTTTAGAAAAACAAGTTAAACAAAGTTTTTCTAACAAGCTTGACCGAGCGAACAGGAGATGCTGAGCAAAAGATCAGTTGGAGTCGAGAAAAGGTCTATTTCAGTGTATGCCAAGTAAAATAGTTGATGTCGAGCACCAATAAACTTTAGTCCATGCTAAGTGATTTTACAATGGATGCTGAGCAACGCAGTATACGTTGAGAATTAGAAACTAGTTAATGTTGAGTGCCAGTATTATGAGAAAGATTGAGAATTTGATGAATCTGAGCTGACAAGTTTGATTTCTTGAATTATGTGAACCATGTGGAAGATAAGATTGATGAGCTGGTGGCACAGAATTCATGGTAAACCATTCTAGGAAAATTCAAAGAGGATTGAAGAAGAAGTTTCTAAAAGGAAATGAAATGAAATAAGGGGTAGATTCATTGAATCCTACTTAATCTATCCTAACCCTAAATTGGATGATGGAGGATGAATGGAAAAATATTTTAATTCTCTATTTATAGAGATGGTTGGTCAGAAGCAAGGTAGGTTATGTGCAAGAACCTAAGAAAGACAAGGAGTCTAGGGTATTGCTTCATTCAATGACCTAATAGAAGAGTACACATTGGAAAGCAAAGAAAGAAGGCTTAAGGGTATGGATGCTTGAAAGGTGAACAAGTTATTAGAGTTGAAGTATGTGAAAGCCAAGTAGAATGGAGGACTGAAACAGAGATCTATAATCTGCAAATGGAGTTATAAGTTGTTATCAGATCAAGCCTTACTGTTACTCTCTAATAATTGTATCAGCGTAGGATAAATCCTTTGGATAAAGGTTGACCTAACTGTCATCTGTAAATCCTTTAATTGGGTGACATTCCAAGTGAATGGTCTAAAGTCCTCTAACAAGGTGATTAAAATTCTTTAACTAGGTCACATTTAGCAGTGTGTATTGTAACTTTTAATAGGGTTGGCCTTTCACAGGGCATCACTTCAGAAGAGTGAGAATGAGTAGCATGTTACTGGTGGTTTTTCCCAAATTGGGTTTTCACATTAAATCATTGTGTCAAATGTGTTATTGAATCTATTATGTTTTATGTTTACATTTCTGCAAATTGATTTGACAATAACCTACAAGTCTTAAGTGATTGCATAATCTTATGGATGCATGCATGATGATAAATGTTCTATGGGTTCACTAAGTTGTGAAATGTTTTATTTATACCTGGAGCTTGGATAACTGATTCACACCCCCCCCCCCCCCCCAAGTTATTTTAAAAAATTCCAACAATCGGTATCAGATTCATCTACTTAAGAGGACTAGTTTGAAGGTACTAGAAGCATAAAAATCAAGATGTCAAAAAGAGAAGTACCCAAGCTTAATAGAGATAACTTTCCTGCATGGAAAAGTCTAATGAAGCTACACCTTGGAGCACTTGGAGATCATGCACAATCTACCATTACTATTGAGCATACTAACCCTGCTAGAGCCCTAACTGTTGAAAATCTGAAAAAGAAGAAAGAACACAACCAAACAATGTTGGAGATTTCCTCTGCCCTAAGCTATATTGAATTTCATGATATCAAAAGTCTTGAAAGTGCAAAGAAAATGTGGGATGTTCTACACACTATCTATGGAGGTGATAAGAATGTTCTTAGAGCCAAAGCTGAAAGTCTCAGAGGTAAGTTCGGTGATATGAGAATGCAAGAAGGTGAGAATGTTGCTCAATATTTCTCTAGGATAAAACATGTTGTTAATGCAATAAGAGGAGCTACTGGTACAATAGATGATGATATAGTACTAAGCAAAGTTTTGAGAACACTACTGCTTATATATGTTATTAGAGTCTTTATACAAGAACTAAGATGTGTACTAGGGAATACTTTAAGTCTTGAAGGTCTAATAAGTAGGCTCACTACTTTTGAGCTATCTAACTTTGATAATTATAAACCTGAAAATATTGAATCTACTTTCAAAGCTATGCTATCATTGAAGAAACCTAATGTGAAGAAGAAGAAAATAACAAAATATGTGTCCAGTGATAGTGAGACAAATGAGGAGGGTGTAGATCAACTTGAAGTACTACTAGCAAGGAGATTTCATAGAGGTAAAGGAAAATTTAAAGATAAACTATCTATCATTTGTTTCGATTGCAATGAGGTTGGTCATATTGCTACTAGATATCCAGAGAAGAACTATAGAGGTGGTGACAAGTACAAAATTAGAAGAGATGAAGACAACAAAGATTACAAAAACAAAGGCAAGAAGTCTTGCTACATTGTTGAAGAGGAAACAAGAGATGAATCTGATGAACATGATGATGAAGTGGTGTATGTTGCAATGAAGGATGAATCTAATGAAGATAAGGCAACTGCACTTATGTCTTGTGTGAACAAGAATGACAAATGGATCATTGATAGTGGGTGTTCACATCACATGACTGGAGATAAAATTAATTTCATTACCTTGAATTATTATGATGGAAATAGTGTAAGATTTGGTAATGATGCACCATGTTTGATAAAAGGAAAAGGTTCTATCTAGCTCACAAAAAAGATTTTATGTGACAATGCTTACTATGTTGAAAGACTTAATTATAATTTGTTGAGTGTGTCACAATTGAATAATTTAGGATGTAAGGTTGAGTTTGAAAACAAAATTGCTAAGACATATGACACTGATTGGAAAGGGTGATCAAACTAGAAGCAATCTATTCTACTTGATATAGAGGATGCTACTTGTTTAGTTTTAGAATTTGTTGATGTATGGCTATGGAACAAGAGGTTATGTTATGTTGATTTTGAGAACCTGGTTAGTATCAGTAACATGAGAAAAGTTAGAGGTTTTCCTAAGTTGAAGAAGCATGACAATATAATCTGCAAACAATGTCAATTAGGCAAGATAACAAAGTCAAGTTTTAAAAGTAAAACTCATACCTCTAAAGGAATATTAGAGATTGTTCATACTAACTTGTGTGAACCAATTAAAGTGCAAAGCTACAAAGGAGATAAGTACATTATGCGGCTTGTTGATGATTATTCTAGAATGATGACAATTATGTTTCTAAAACAGAAATCTGATGCTTTTCAAATGTTTACGTGGTACCTAGCAAGAGTTAAAAAGGAAACAGGTAAAAGTCTGAAATGTTTGAGATCTAACAGAGGAGGAAAATTTACATCAAATGATTTTGACATGTTTTGTAATGATAGAGGAATCAAAAGATAGACATCTGCTCCTAGAAACCCTCCACAAAATAGAATTAATGAAAGGAGGAATAGGTCTCTAATGGACTGTATTGGGACACTCGTGATGGAGAAAAATGTTGCTTTGAAATACTAGAGAGAAGCTGTAAGTACTGCTATCTATACTTTGAACCGTGTACAAGTCAAGAAAGGTACTTATTCAACACCTTTTGAACTATGGTATGGATACTCACCCAATGTAAAATATTTTAAGATATTTGGAAGCAAGTGTTACATTCTCAAATATTTCAAGAATGGTAAACTAGATGCAAAAAGTGAAGAAGGTATATTTCTAGGTTATTCCACCAGAAGTAAAGCTTATAAGAATTTGAATACTAACACTAACAAAGTTGTGAAAAGTGCAAATGTGAAATTTGATGAATATACAGAAGTATATGAGGTTGAACCTATAAAGGAATCAAAAGAATATAAATCATTTGTATACTTTTATGAAGGTATGCCTACTGAAGAAGATGTTGTAAATCAAACTGCAAATCAACAACAAGTTTCAATGACTGCCGAGTCACATACTATGAATGTCAAATTGCATACAAGAATCGAGCTACATTCAAGTGTCGAGTTACAGAATGAAGTTGAGGCACATTCTGATTCTAAGATTAGTGTACATGAAAGAGATGTTGAAATACCTGACAGAGATGTACATAGTGATTCAAAAGTTGAAAGACCAAATGAGGAAACCAAAGTTGAACCAAGATTGTCTAAGTATGTCAAAAGACATCACCCTGCTGCACAGATCATAGGAGATAAAAATGCTAGAGCAATGACAAGGAACAAGTTGAGAAATGATACACGTTTGTTGAGCATGAAAGAACCCAAAACAGTGAAAGATGTCTTAGAAGATGTGGACAAGAGTAAAGCCATGGAAGAAGAGATTGAACAATTTGAGATAAATAAGACATGGACTCTAGTTCCTAGACCAAAAGACAAAAATGTGAATAGTACCAGGTGGGTATACATAAACAAGCTAGATGAAAATGGTGAAGTCACAAGGAATAAGGCAAGATTAGTTTGTAAAGGATTTGCACAAGAAGAAGGAATTGATTATGGAGAAACATTTTCCATTGTTGCTAGATTGGAAGGAGTAAGAACACTACTTGCTTATTCTGCATAAAAAGGTTTCAAAGTTTAATGGATAATTTTTCTTGGTGCTCTATCCAAGGTTTCATTAAAAGATTTACCACCTTCGAGACAAGTTTCTCCTACCATGTAATCCACTTAAATATTGAATATTGATAACATATATTTATATTCATCTACTAATAGGTCACCATAGGAAGTGTCTTCATAATTAGTTCTAGCTAAGATTGTTAAGATAATGACTTTTTTTTGAATAAATTTAATTACAATTAGGTGTTATATATAATTTATTTGGTATTAAATTTCAAGTTTTCAACTAACCAATGTTTACATTTCTTTATATTCATTTCTCATCATGGGCTTTAATGTTGTCCTGCCATATCATAGTCATTATCTTATCAGAATATTTGAAGGAAATTTTCAAGGAAACAAATAAGGATGTGAAAATTGGGATATGTAGGACCTTCATTACTCACATTCCAACTTTGGAATCCTCTTTCATATGATACAGATTGAATACAACATTGTATGCTCCAATACACAGTGACAATTAAAACCTCATGGATGTTGTAGTTATCAATCTATACATAGTCATATTGTTTGCTCTTGATCTATGACATCCTTGTATTAGCTCTCTATTCTATGGCAAGGTCACATTATTATGTCATTTTGAAAAAAAATCAGAACTTTCCTTTGTTGCATATCACGATATGCTTCCTCTTGTTACTGTTCGAAACTCTCTATTTTCCTATTATCATAATGTTTGATCATGTTGAATCCTTTTCAGTCAGAACTATGCATATTTTTTGAACAAAAAACTGCATTATTCATTTCCTATAGCAGATGTCCACATCGTGATTTTAATACAAGTACGACCCTTCATTTCAGAATTAAAAATTATTCATTTCTTCATGTTGAATTTTCTCAAGTTTGCTACTTTTATCTATGCCTGGATTTCATGCAAGACTTAGGAAACTAATATTGTAGATGGCATTAATTTACTTAGATATTTGTGAAAATTTTCTCATCATTTTAATAATTGCAGCACATGTGAAGTTCTTGAAAGCAAAAATGTTAATCCTTGTCCATTTATAGAATAGATTGTTTCTTTCACGTGTTGATTGTTCACATTATTCATGAAATACTTGACAGCTACATTATTCAATCTTTTCTTTTCAAAACTACAACTCGCTCTCTTGCTATCATGTCAAGTCAAACAAACTTTACTCGATATTGAATTCCCATGCTATGAGCAGACCCTACATGTATGAATTATAAAATGTGTTGTACCTCTCTGCTAACAACACTTTATCTTTCTCTATAGTAGCTACCCCATATTCTGAAAAGCATGCTTTGTAGTAGTCTCACTATTGATAACTGCTTTTGCACTACTCCACCAAACCCAAGCTTCCACAGCATATTACATACCTTAAGCTCATATCTTTCCTAATGCTAGATCCACATCAACATCTGTCATGTTATCAATGAAAATTCTTTCTTGTTTGAAAAGGAACTGTGTAATATGCTTTGTTACTTCTAGCAATCTCATAATGGATGTTATTTTCTTTGTTTGGCTTAGTTGTTGTCTCAATAACAAAATTCTGCATGTTTAAGATGGTAGATGCTCATGTGAATTTAGCATCAAATAAGAATTTTCTTCTTCCATCCCTAATTCTATGTTCATCTTGGGTTATATTTAATTCTGCCAACTTGAATTTCACCTCTGCTATATTTTTTAACAAATCAAAATCGACCAATCTTGCTCGACATTTCCACCAAGTATTGGATGAAATTTCGACCAATTCTTTGGTCATGAGTATGGCATTGTGGTTATTGATAGACCAAAATTGGTCAAACTTTCGACCAATATTTGGTCTCCATTTCAACTGATATTGGTTGAAACTTTTTGTCATAAGTATGGCATTCTGATCGTTAATACACCAAAATTGGTCAAACTTTTTACCAATACTTGGTCTCCATTTTGACTAATTTTGGTCAAAATTTTGACCAATTCTTTGGTCGTCAATATAGCTTCTTAGTCATTGATAGACTAGAATTGATCAAACTTTTGACCACACTTCAGTGACCATTTCAACGAAGTTTGGTCGAAATTTCGACCAATGGCCACCAATAATGCTCATACAAAGGCAACCTATTTCGATGAAGTATTTGGTCGAAAACATGACCAATTAGAGGGTTCGTTGAAATTTCAATGACAAAAATTGTGACACACCACTTGGTTGCAAATTCGACCAACATGGGTCAAAATTTCAACCATTATTCATCAAAAAATGGGTCGAATTTTAGTAGTGGACTTAATCTTTTCCTGATGTACCTTTACTTCGTCTGCACCAATCATGTGACCAAGGTAAAGAATCTATGTCAAACGAAACTCACATTTTGACTCTTTTGCAAATAATGAGTGCTTCTCCATAATACTGAGTACCTCTAAGTGTTGCAGGTGCTCCTCCCAAGTTCTATTGAAAACCAAGATGTCATCAAAAAATACTAACACGCTATTTCACAATTTTTTTCTAAAAATATGGTTCATGCATGACTGAAATGTAGTTGCCGCATTAGTGAGTCCAAATGGCATAACCAAGAACTCATAGTGTCCATAATGACATCGAAAAGTTATTTTTTACACATCCTCCTCGTGAACTCGTATATGATGGTATCCTAATCTGAGGTCAATCTTCGAGAAGTAAACTGCACCATGTAGCTCATCTAGTAACTCATCAATACGAGGGATAGGAGACATGTTCTTGATGGTCCTCTTGTTGAGATTGCGGTAATCAATACACATGTGAAGAGTATCATCCTTCTTCACCAATACAATTGAAGAAGCGAAGAAATTGAAGCTAGGTCTGATGTGTCTCATGTCTAAAAGTTCCTTAATCGTCTTTTTTGTCTCCTCTTTATAGTGTCTGGGATAAGGATAAGGTGTAGTGATGACAAGTTTCGTGCCCTCCTCTAGCTCAATGATATGCTCAAACCCTCTGTCTAGGGGAATTCCCAGAGGTATGTCTCAAAAACTCTCTTGTGTTGAATGTCGATATGAAAATGTTGTCAAGTCTAAGGTAGCCTTAGAGGAAATTGAGCAGTGTGCTACCCACTCCATGTCATCATGCCTCATAATAGCCTTCATCTTGTGGGTTGAAATCAACCTGGGTTCACCCTCTAGCATAGCCTTGAGGATCACCTGTCAGTCGTCCTATAAGAACTCTAGTTGCATCTTATCGTGATCAACTGTGTATCTATCAATAGTTTGTAACCACTGTCTTCCCAACATAGCATCTAGTCCATCCAAATCAACCACATAAAATTCTTCCTCAAGAAGGAAATCATCAAAATGAATCAGAAGTCCCAATGCCTTCCTTGTGCACCTCAATCTCTCTCTTGCAGCCATTCTAACCTTGAACTCAAGTATGTCATCAATCTATAATTTCCTCTTCATAACCCAGTGAGTGCTAACGAAGTTATGCAATGCACCTGTATCCAAAAGACATACAATACATTGTCCTCCAATAATTCCCTTCAAACGAAAGGGATGCCCCATGGAATCGCTAGAAAGGGAAGCTATGCTAGGAGGTTGTCTCTGAATGGATTCCTTCTTTCTCTCTCTGGGTGGCCATTCCTAACCTTCTTCCTCATCACTGCTCTTTTGCTACTCATCCTCCTCCTCTGAAAGTACCTTGACGTAATGTATTTTCCTTTGCCAAGGCATTTATGATCTGGTGTCCATGGCTCTCTGGAAGTGAAGCATAGCTTCTTCCTCCTAAGTTCATTTTGTGTCTCAAAGTCCATCCTAGGAAATGTAGCCTTATGTTGGTTCTTGTTCTTTTGGAATGAAGTGGACCCCTTATATGATTTCTTAGAGGGATGCAATATCGAAGAGGGTGACTCTAGATCGTGTGCGATCTTAATAGCATCATCCAGAGCGTTTGGTTTAAGTACCTTAACCAAACCTCTATATCTATCCTGTAAACCCTTGGTAAACAGTATTACCTTACGTTGTTCTAACATCTCTGGAACCATCACCAAGATCTGTTGAAACTTATCAATGAAATCATCTAGAGATCCACCCTGTCGCAACTATACCAAATCCCTATAATAGACCTCTATATCCTTACTGTCAAAGTGAGTAATCAACTTAGAGTTGAAAGTCTCATAAGACGTGATGAGACCATGATCCTGGGTGACCAACTCGTGATGCCACCAATCATAAGCCGCTCCCTCTAAATGCATCGTAGCAAATCTAATGGCTTCTATCTCTGACATGGGCTTAAGTGTTAGGTAGGTAACTAGCTTGTGAATCCAAGCTCTCGTGAATGTCTTACTGCTACCATCAAAAGTAGGGAGAGATAGTTTGTTCATAGCATGCTTCAAATCCCTACTTTGTGCTCTAGGTCTCGTATCCTACTATGGTCTTTCTGCCTCCCTTTTTTTATTTAAGTATTGAATAAAGGACAAATTTTGTTTAAATGGGTTAGGGAACAAATCCCATTCATCATACATTAACATAACATTTAATGGTAGTAAGTTTGGTACCGCTAGTGGTGCTACTTCTTCCTTTGCATTAAAAATGGACATTAAAGGCTTGTCAGTGTTCCGTGTGGTGGCCCTAACAGCTCGGGGTGATCCTACCACACTACCACCTCCACTGTGATGGCTCGAGGCTCTCATGTTAGCCGGATCTAGTTGTTGCATAGTACCCGCAAGCTATTGAAGTGCATTAGCAATGTTGTTCTGCCCATCTCTAATCACTCGCAATGTTTCCCTTACTTCACATTCCTGTTCAGTCTCATTATGAGCCATTTGAATGTTGTTTGCCTGTTCATCTTGTTTAGACTGTTCAACTCGTTCACCTGTTCTAAAAGTTAACTCCTCATCCACTGAATAACTATCCTCTATGTCGATCTGATATGAAGACTCAGCCTATTCAAGTTGGAGGTAACTAAATTTATAAAGTTTCTTCCTCATACCTAGTTATCATTTTTCTTATTTATCCCAACCTGTTACGTAATAAGTTTCCCCACAAGATGGCAAGACTTATGGCTCTGATACCACAGTAAGAATCCCCCTTAAATATTAAAAGGAGTTGGACTTCTAACCAAGGAATTTTAACAAACAGTTGGCATACTCATCTACTATCAACTATTGATGTCACTATAACATTGTTAATGATAGTAACCAAATTACAGAAATTGTTCCACAAATTGAATTTATTTGTTTGCAAGCTATTACAATGTTGGTATGTCAATA
The DNA here is from genome assembly GCA_028749045.1 of Cupressus sempervirens. Taxonomy (NCBI): domain Eukaryota; kingdom Viridiplantae; phylum Streptophyta; class Pinopsida; order Cupressales; family Cupressaceae; genus Cupressus; species Cupressus sempervirens. Next base: position 848,442 of record CM053785.1, read on the forward strand.
TTTATAAGAATTGCAAAGATCGAGTTATGGAAGTTAATCAAAAAATATTTCCCACACTGCTTTGATAGTCGGACTTCAACACACTAAGGAAAATCATGCAAAGGTGAACATAACTAATATGTAATTCATGGCAAGATAACATACAGTTTAACCTCAACAATAGATAGAGTCGTCTGCTGAAGAGAGACTACCCGTGCTGTTGAATGGGAGGGCACCGTGTTGGTGGGGAAAGGTAATACTAATGTTGCTACCATGTGAAGTCTTGTTATACCACCAGTGAGTCTCTCGCAAACATTCCCAGCCTATGTGTCTTGGTCTCACCATTATCCTTCGACACTGATAGCCAATGTACGATAGATGATTGTTGTTGTGTGAGTCCACTATAGAGATGAGTATGGTGACAGCCTATTACTTCTAACTCCACATCTAACCCAGGTGATTGTTCGTTGTTAGTAGGATTCTAACTTGAACCATGAACCCGCACTAAGGGAAGCTCACATCACGTAAGGCATTCCTCTACTACCACGATTATGGAGTGATTGTTCTCCTATCTACTCATTATCTCATGTCTTTTGTTACTGACCCATACATCGCTAGCCCAATCAAGTATCTTCAAGAACCAATTCTTTTCCCCTGCTACTGAAACTCTATGTTATTTCAATCTTTCAATATACCAATCCGAGTTTCAGTCATGAAATGAAATGTGAGTCATTGGGTTTGCGTCTAGTCTCACTCTTTTCTTCAAGGGATTTCGTTCTCAAAAAATAGCCAAGTCACATTAAAGCAACCTTTTAGGATTTGGAATTATATAACAATTCATGGTCTCAATCCCAATGCAACTGCTTTCTTATATAGCCTCAAAGTGAGGGGAGATGCATATAGCTTAGCAATGTGGGATAAAAGACTATTTTGTCTTTTAGTCACTTAAGTCATTTTCTCATTAAGTGACTTTAAATAATAAAGTACTTTATAAATCAACTTAATAAAACGATATGACTTTAACCTTAGAATTTCCCACTTAAATATCTCTTCTATTGAAACCAAAAGAAATTGTGACTGGATGGCATCCTAAAACAAATGTCATTCGCCTATTCGAATAGAAAGATAGACCAACTAGGTGCCAATAGGTCTAGCGCGGAGAAGGGGACATTACATTTGGCAAAAGTGTAATTTCTTATTATTACAAAAGTTGAGTCAAAATAAATCATCACTAGGAAAATACCTAAAAGGGTTGTTTTCTCAAGCCTTCTTGTTGTATTCATTATGATACCAACAACGAAGACTAGAATCATTTTTCTTTCAACGCCCTTTCAAAGCTAACTATGGAATTTTAAGTTGTAACTATAAAATAGACTCGATATTCATTCCAAATCTTGTACTTTTTGGAATATTTCGATTATATCAACGTTTCCTTAGGAAGATGACTTTTTCCTCATAATTTTGTCCTCAATTTTTTATTCTCAAAAGGAATGCATTAATTAGCACCCAATTTCAACTAGGTTCTCAAGTTTACCTTTAGAATATTAGGAGGCGAGGCAATATTTATGGGTATGACAAGATGAGAAGTCCAATATTTTGTCACATTTGGTTGCCTATGTTTTAGAAATGCAAGTAGGAAGACTTTGGACATTATTAGATGGTAGCGAATTCGGAACAAGTTAGGTTAGCCAAAGTGTAATTTCTTATTATTATGAAGGTTGAGTCAAAGTAAGTCTTAACACGGAAAATTGTTTTTTAAAATAAAATAAAATAAAATCTCTAACCTTCTTGTTGTATTCCTTATAACACAAGCAACAAAGATTGGAATAACCTTTCCTTTCAATACCCTTTATTAACCAATGAATATTTGGTGGCAACTGTGTAATAAACTTGCTGCTCCAAACAATATCCTATGTGACTGTGGATGGTAATAAAGTCCATCCCTCTTCAATCACATTGCCTTCTACATTGTGGAGATTTTTATTAAGGAACAAGGGGATTTTGTGGGAACCCTAAACCTATTTTAGAAAAGGTTGCTTAAAAGTCTAGCACGTGTCCTGGCAGGCCCAAGGGTTACACTAATTGTTGGTCCATTATATTGATTGCATGCTACAATTTACATATTCAATGATATTAGTAACTAATTTAAAGAGACAAATTATATTCTTAGATATTTGAACAAAGTCCATGAAACTTTTGGAAAGCACGCAAATTCTGAAATTGCAATGCCTATCAAGTTATTGCACACCATCATGGTCAAATAAAATCTACAAAATGACCCTTCAAACAACAAAGTAAGACATGTCAATATATAGAAGATTGTAATAATGTTCTAAAAACCCTACATCCAAATCTCAACAATAGCAACAATAGTCTCATCCATTTGCACTCCACAAAATGACCCTTAAAACAACAAAGTAAGATAAGATATAGAAGATGGCAACAGTGCTATGAAAACCCTAGAGCCACTTCTCAACAACAAAATGATGTCTCTCATTCATTTGCACTCCATGTTCCGATTTAGCACTGGTTGTAGTTAAAGCACATACTCTAGTAAAAGCTGATCAAACTCAAAATAGTTCACATTAGAATTTTTTGTGCCAACTACAAATTAACATTTCATGCAAACAGTTGCATAAAGACTACTCCATATAAGAAGCCTACTTCAACTCGTTATTAAGTTCATATTGTAGAAAGAGTTTTGTGAGCTAAACTACCCATTGAAAATAAATTTAGAATAACTTGAAAGTTCAAGCTTTTTCAAAACAGAAAAACAATCAAAAACCATCAGAATCCTTCCTACCGTACTAATCTTAAAGATCTAATCCATTATGAAGTTCATATTTTACCTTTACATCAGTGCCAGAGTTAAGATAAGCAACACAACCTACAAGAAAATTCCAAGCTATTCTCAAAGAGTAACTTTATTAATCACTTTGATATCATCACAAATTTTGAAGTTAAAGACAAGAAAAAGGGTGGTTCAAATAAATTACAAACAAATCCATGAAGGTCAATACCTCAAAGACATGTAGTAGGAAATTGTTAGGAACCTGTGTGTTCCTTCTGTTTATTTTGTTAGAGTAGTGTTGTTGGACGCATATGCTTTGTAAGTCGTCCCGTGAGTATATTTTATTATCCCACATGCATAGGTAGTATTACTTTTCTAGATCGTACTCAGTATATAAGAATAGGTTGAGGCCCTTGATGGGCACGGACGAATTTATTGTATTGAGCTTGCTCAAAGGAGGTTACCCCCTCGAAGTGGCCTGCGATCAGTAGATTCATTCTGAGTTCTGCTATCACTTTGTATTCTGTTATTTCGAGCATTCTCACGATATTGCTATAAGGAGGTTCATCACATCTGGTATCAGAGCACTCTCTTGGGCTCGCTGGGTGGAAATTACATCAAATTTTTTTTTCTGTCGTGGCCTTCAGGTTCCTCTCACTTCTAATATCTCTTGTTATTGCAATAACTCTTTTCAGTTGTTCTGTCTGTGAGTGAATTTTTCTAAGTCGACTGTTCAAAAAAAAAAAAAAAAACCTTGCTTTATGGTTGTTACGCGTACAGGAGCAAAAATCATGGAAGAAGAAATGGCATCCCTCAAAACCAAACTTCAAGATCTGGATGACAAAATTCTGGGTCTTAACTTTCAGCAGTCAGCCATGAGCCGAAACCATTCAGGAGATACTGGGTCCTCTTCTGGCAATTTCCGTGGACCAAAGCTTGATTTTCCACGCTTCGATGGTTCTGATCCGACTGGATGGATCTATAGGGCAGAGCAGTATTTCAGCTTGCATAATACTTTGGATAACCACAAAGTCCCCCTTGCATCTTTTCATTTGGAACATGAAGCTCTTCAATGGTTCCGTTGGTACATCAAGGCTAATGTAGGCCCAACATGGAGAGAATTGTGCACCCTCATTTTGGAGCGCTTTGGCCCTAGTTCCTTTGATGATTTCACAGGAGCACTCACTAAACTGCGTCAAACAGGCACTGTAAGAGAATACCAGACAGAGTTTGAAAAATTAGCTAATCACACAGAGGGCTTGTCTGATGAATTCTTCCGTAGTTGTTTTGTCAGTGGTCTGAAGGATGCACTTCGCTCAGAAGTCAAAATGTTTCGACCTACTACAATGATGGAAGCCCTTGGGTTGGCTAAGTTAGCGGAAGACAAGATTAGTGCTCTACAACGCTCCAGATCTAATTTTGTTCCATTCAGAAATACAGGTTCTCACAACCCTCCAGTCATACCAGCTCCCAGAACTACTCCGATCAAGCACTTGTCTGAAACAGAGATGCGAGTCAGGCGAGACAAAGGGCTTTGTTATAATTGTGATGAGAAATGGTCTCGGGGCCATAGATGTGTTCAGCAAAAGCTCTATCTCTTGGATGTGGATTCTCCACCGGAACTGGAAGAATATGTAGATGCTCAGGAAACAGTGGATGATGAGGTTGAGCCTCACCAGCCTGAACCTCCTTCACCAGAAGCTCCACCAGAGATATCTGTCCATGCTTTGGCAGGAGTCACTACTCCACAAACCATGCGGGTCCAGGGTTTCTTCAAGAAGATCCCTCTTACTATACTCATTGATTCTGGTAGCACTCATAACTTCATTGATCCACGAATAGCCAAACAGGCTGATTGCTTTATCCATCCTTGCTCTAGCTTTGAAGTCATGATTGCCAATGGGGGCACTTTACCTTGTAAAGGAAAATGTCGCAATGTGCGTCTCTCTATTGGCGATTATAACATGCGCTCTGACATGTTTGCCTTACCCTTAGGTGGCTGTGATGTGGTTTTGGGTGCCCAATGGTTACGCACTCTTGGCCCCATTCTCTGGGATTTTGCTGAACTTTGGATGCAGTTTTCAGCCGAGGGGCACCAACACACTTTGAAAGGCTTACAACCCGGGTCTCTCAGCATCATCAGTTCACACCGTATGGAAAAACTTCTTAAGAAGAATTCACATGGTGTCATCACTCAGCTCCATTCCATTCAGATGCAGCCATCAGCAGTCTCTAGCACTCCTGCCGATCTCCAACACATTTTGGACAAGTATTCTGGTGTATTTGCTGAACCTGTGGGATTACCTCCTTCTCGTCCAGAGGACCACCGTATTCAGCTCCTTCCTGGCAGTGTTCCGCCCAACATCAGGCCCTACCGCTACCCATTTCATCAGAAGACCGAAATCGAGATACTTGTCCGTGACTTACTGAAGCAAGGTATTATTCGCCCTAGTACCAGTTCCTTTTCTTCTCCAGTTCTGCTTGTTCGCAAAAAAGATGGGTCATGGCGACTCTGCATTGATTTCCGAGCACTTAATCATCTCACTATAAAGGACAAGTTTCCCATTCCAGTTGTTGATGAACTTCTTGATGAACTTCATGGGGCTCATTTTTTCTCCAAGTTAGATCTTCGTTCTGGGTATCATCAAATTCGGGTTAATGAGGAGGATATACCTAAAACTGCCTTCCGCACACATGATGGTCACTATGAATTTTTAGTCATGCCCTTTGGCCTCACGAATGCTCCTTCAACATTTCAGGCAGTGATGAATAACATATTTCGGCCATACCTCCGAAAATTCATTCTGGTCTTCTTTGATGATATCCTCATATATAGCAAAACTTGGGCTGAGCATCTCCATCATTTGGAGCTTGTCTTGCAACTTCTCTCTGATCATCAACTCTATGCAAAACTATCTAAATGTGTGTTTGGCCAGGAGGAAGTGGAGTATCTCGGGCATATTGTTGCACACCATGGAGTGCGGGTGGATCCTACAAAAATAGATGCCATGAAAACTTGGCCGCATCCTAAAACTCTCACGAGCCTTCGGGGTTTTTTGGGGTTGACTGGCTACTACCGCAAGTTTGTCAAAGATTACGGGAAAATTGCAGCACCATTGACAGCTCTGTTAAAAAAGGATGCCTTCTCCTGGACCCCTGTTGCTGAGACTGCATTTGAACAACTGAAACAGGCTATGTGCAGTACACCTGTTCTCGCAATGCCAGATTTTTCCAAACCCTTCACTATTGAGAGTGATGCTTGCGGCAATGGATTGGGTGCTGTTCTCCTGCAAGATGACCATCCTATTGCATTCACTAGCAAAGCCCTCTCTGGTAAGAATCTAGCCCTCTCTACTTATGAAAAAGAAATGATGGCTATTTTGCATGCTGTACAGAAGTGGCGGCCATACCTCTTAGGGAGTCATTTTTGCATCAGAACCGATCACCAAAGTCTGAAATACTTCCTGGAACAACGGGTATCCTCTCCTACACAACAGAAATGGGTCAGCAAACTCATGGGGTATGATTATGAGATCACCTACAAGAAGGGTAAGGAGAATATTGTGGCAGATGCTCTTTCTCGCACATTTGATAATCAAGCTTCCCTTTCCGCTATTTCTATGCCCATTCCCAATTGGTTAGCGTCTGTTCAGCAGGGCTATGACAGTGACTCTTCTTTATCTCAAATCATTCACCAGCTAGCCAATAATCCTTCTGCTATACCACATTACTCTTGGGATGGTGCTTCTCTTCGATACAAGGGTCGGCTAGTGCTTCCTCAGAACCCAGCTCTACATCAGGCTATTTTTTATGAACTCCATGCTTCTCCTTCAGCAGGGCACTCAGGCTTCTTCAAAACTTATGAGCGAGCAAGGAGAAACTTCTTTTGGAAAGGGATGAAACAGACGATTCAACAGATGGTGGCTGAATGTGATACTTGCCAACGCCACAAGGGTGAAACGACCCTCCTTCCTGGCTTGCTCGAACCATTGCCCATCCCTACACGGATTTGGACTGATATTTCTATGGATTTCATTGAAGGGCTTCCTAAATCCGGTGGCAAGACAGTGATCTTGGTTGTGGTTGATCGTCTCTCGAAATATAGTCATTTTTGTGCCCTCAGCCACCCCTATACTGCCTCCTCTGTTGCACAAATCTTCATGGACCAGATATTTCGTCTTCATGGACTCCCTTCTTCCATTGTCTCTGATCGTGATGCAACTTTTACCAGTCATTTTTGGACTGAACTGTTTCAGAAAACTGGCACCAAACTGAAGATGAGTTCGGGCTATCACCCACAAACTGATGGTCAAACTGAAATTGTCAATAAATGCTTGGAAACTTATCTTCGTTGCTTCACTTCCGAACAGCAACATCAGTGGGCCAAGTGGCTCCCTTTAGCTGAATGGTGGTACAATACCTCTTACCACACTGCCTCTAAAATGACTCCATATGAAGCAGTCTATGGTCAGGCACCTCCAGTGCTCCTTCCCTACACTCCCAACAGCTCACCAGTCCAGGCAGTTGACATAGTTCTCCGCAGCAGGGATCAGATTCTTCGTACCTTACAGGATAATCTTCACATGGCCCGTAATCGGATGAAACAGCAAGCAGATCAACACCGTTCTGAGCGCTCATTTCAAGTTGGGGATATGGTTTTTCTTCGTCTACAGCCATACAAACAATCCTCCCTAAAGCTGAAAGGGCGTCATAAGCTGGCCCCAAAATTTTATGGGCCTTATAAGGTTCTGCAGAAGATTGGTTCAGTTGCTTATAAACTGGAACTTCCTCCTTCTTCCCGCATTCATCCAGTCTTTCATGTTTCTTGTCTAAAGAAAGTTCTGGGTACCACTGTCAGAGCACAAACTACTCTCCCTGAAATGGATACGGAAGGATCCATTATCCTAGAGCCGGTGGCAATCATTGACCAACGCACTCGCCAGCTTCGCTCTCGCTCCATCTCTGAGGTCTTGATTCAGTGGCATGGCATGCAACCAGAGGATGCTACCTGGGAACCCCTTCTTCAGATTCAACAACAATTTCCACACCTTACGCTTTGAGGACAAAGCTTTTTTCTAAGGGAGAGGGGATGTTAGGAACTTGTGTGTTCCTTCTGTTTATTTTGTTAGAGTAGTGTTGTTGGACGCATATGCTTTGTAAGTCGTCCCGTGAGTATATTTTATTATCCCACATGCATAGGTAGTATTACTTTTCTAGATCGTACTCAGTATATAAGAATAGGTTGAGGCCCTTGATGGGCACGGACGAATTTATTGTATTGAGCTTGCTCAAAGGAGGTTACCCCCTCGAAGTGGCCTGCGATCAGTAGATTCATTCTGAGTTCTGCTATCACTTTGTATTCTGTTATTTCGAGCATTCTCACGATATTGCTATAAGGAGGTTCATCACAGAAATGCTTCCATGATTTTGCAACCAAGAAAAGGTCAAAGATTCTCAGATTTCAAAGGGAGAAGCCACGCAATCTCAAGGATAATGCAAGCTAGAATGGCAATACTGCACTTGCAGCTCAATAGAAAAAAAATAAGCAATTCTTATATCCCCTCAAAAAACACTGCTGAATCGATACAACATACTTCAGAAACATTTTGTTATTCTATAAAGACCAGCGCCCACAGTTTGCAACTGAACAATATAAAAAACATTTAGATCCTAAAACAAAAGTTAAACCATCCTGTGAGAAGATTACTAAATATACAATACAAAAGCCATGAGACATGTATTTATTTCCAACTTTTTGAACAATTGAGAGTTATCAAATTCAAAGTATTAAGTGGTGGGTGAAAGTATTTTCCCAACATGGACAAATCCAAGGCCATCAATCTCCTACTCAAACAGAAATAATCTGTTTTGAACTTGAATTTCTTGACTTGTGATTTTCTTTGAGACAATATAATGAGACATATTTATTTCCAATTTTTGAACAATCGACCAAGTCATCACACCAATTATTAAATGGTGGGTGAAAGTATTTCCCCACGTGGACAAATCTAAGGCCATCAATCTCCTACTCGAACTGAATTAATCACTCTTGCAATTCAGAATTGAACTTCAATTTCCTGACTTGTGATTTTGTTTGAGCAACTGTAAGTTGAACTTGGAATAACGAGAGTTAGTAAACAATTTGTACTCTTATAAGAATGTTCTATTTGCTTCATATCCACAAGGAAGGTTGTTGGGTTCCTGCATGTATATGCTCCAAATCTTCCGTTGAGTTTCACTTTCATCTTAATTGAAGACCTACTATCTTTGTCAATATACTTTATACTTTCAACAGCATTCAGATTACACAAATAAATACAATTTAGCATTCAGATTTTCACTGTTCATTGAAGTGGATTTTTGAAGAAACGGTAGTTTACATCCACCATTTGGATCCTAGAGTATGATCGATCATGAATGTGACCGAAAATGTCAATGTAAAAATGCATTAATTCTAATTTGAAAATCCAAATAAACACAACATGTTTCCTATTCATTATAGCTCCATACCCTATTGAATTAAAGATGATGCATAAATGAGGAAAAGCTAAAAAGTCAAGCTAACCATTAAGGGAGATGATTTGTGAGCATCTTCTTTTCCTGGAGTTAAAATTTGCACCTGTTCCACATACTTCATCTTGATGCTGCAATACTTGAGAACTCACAGCTTTCAAATTGTGAAGAATGATTTGCCAGCAACTTCTTTCCTCTATTTTTTTAAACTGAGCCTTTGAAATTGTATTTGTCAAACTGCTGCTTGATGTATAGTGAAGTCCTTGTGCAATGAAATCCAGATCAACCAGAGGACGAGATCAATCAATGATTTTTAACCTGGGGTTCTGCAATGATAGTCTTTCTGCTTTTAGCACTGAATCAAAATTCACTTGGGTCATGAGTTGTGATTTTTCTATGGATCCTCTGTTAGTAAGCTACCTGCTCCTCAAATTTCTTTCCTTTATGAGTTTTTTGTCTGTTTTACCCAAATGCGCTCCTCAAATTTCTTTCCTTTATGAGTTTTTTGTCTGTTTTACCCAAATGCTACTTGGCTCGTCTTATTTTCATCTTGCTCTTCATCCTCATGGTTGTGTGCAAGTTTTGGAAACTCAAAACATATTGCATCAGTATGAAGCTTCTCTTTTCAACTTTGGCTTGGAATCTCAGTTATGGTAGCACAATAATAAGATTTCAATTGCAATGTTGAATTTTCAAAGGGATAGCTATGATTATCTTTCTTCTATGGTGTGTGTCTCACTGCTAGTTGGCCTAAGCAACACTTATTTACTATCGTTCTCAATGTCTTAACCATACTGCAAGGTTGAAGATATTAAAAGTTGGTCAGAGGAAGGGGAATGAGGGAACACAAAGTAAGCTGGAATAGGACTGGTTAATTTTACTTTTTGCTAATTAACACCTTTTCTTGGTGTTTATCCTAAGTCACTATCCAGTGGGAAAGCACCATAAATCCCATGCAATAATTTCCATAGATTGGAGAAATTTGTGTTGTTCCTTCCCATTCATCCGGGGGCTCTCAGGATTATTGTAGTAGGTAAATGGATATAATTTTTAATCAAGGGTTAATTTTTTTAAGTTCTGATTTTTGTTTTTTCTCCATAGGAGTTTTGACCTACTTGGTTACTCTTACATTTGTTGAGTGGGATTGCTCAGTGTGTTACCAACTCTTGGTGATTGGTAACATGTGATTATATTAATTTTAAAATGTTCAAGTTTTGCTATCCACTACTGTGTAGGCTTTTTGTCAAACAGGGGCAGTACTGTCCTATGATACAATATTGAAACTCCAGTTGCTTCCCTGTTTCACTTGTTTGGCTACCGAGGATGATGAACATCATTCCAATCGGAACTTGTTAAGGAATGATGTAGTGACCCAAACACACTGGATGCAATTACAATGAGAAACATGAAATACATGCCCCCAAGAAAATACAGGTCATGATTCTTTTGTTGCAGTAATATGACGGGGTTTGAATACATACCTCATAAAGTAAAACTGGGACAAATCCAAAACCTCGAAGAATCAAAAGCCAACGGGAGCAGGAAGAAACTCAGAAACCTCAGCCAAAGAAAATCTGCCAAAATATTCCCTAACTATCATATCTATGCTGAATCTCCTACTATCTCTTTACCCCACCACTGTTGGAAATTAACAATGTGCCAAGAAAGAAAAACCCCTTGCCACCAAGGAGGTCCATGTCTTTGTTTCTCTGCAACTAAATTTACTGTGACAGGAGAGACGCTGGAAGCAGCTTGCTGTCAATTTCACCATATGGGCAATGTTTTCAGGCAAAGCACCTCTATCCAGCGCACAAAAGGGGATTCCAACTTGGACATTACATTTCCCGATCGAGAATCCCCTGGTAAATAGCTTATCAGCTAATAAACCATGAAAATACAAGCAGCGCTAAGACGGCAAAATGTCAGCAAAAAACCAGTAACAGGACAGCATACTAAAGATTTAGTTAAGATTCTTAAGAGCCTCTGCTGCCTCTGCCTCCAGTTCAGTCATATTGAGGACAATCTTTTTCACCCCAAACATCTTGAAAATTCTTAGCTTTCTTTTTAAAATTGACCATGGTTCTGTTGGAAGGGCCAGTGTTCTCCAACATCTCAACCATTTCAATTTTCAAAACCAACCAACACCCCTCCTGGAAGCTTTCGTGTTTACCAACCATTCAGACTCAGCAAAATTCTTGACCTCTGTGGCTAAAGGTGATCTACGTTGGGGAGTTGAGTTTAACATATTGCTAATGAAATTATCATTAGTGAAATTTATCCAACGCTAAGTCATTCCAAGAGTGCTTCTTTGGAATGGTGAGGGGATGCCGAACTATTAGAAATAAAATGATCAGAATGTGCCTTGTCACTCCTCACTAAAGGAGGCATTACCTTACAATTCCTATCAACGAGATGGACTGCAATGAGAAGGCCATTGCCTTGTTTACCCCTGGGTTGGTTCCACTTGACAGTTGAGACAAGCGTTCGTATTTTCTCCTCCAAACAAAGTAAAACAGAAAATTGTTTATGAAGATCAATATGCTAGTGGCCCTTATAATTCCCGTGTTTAATTTTGCCTTTTAACATGGTAAGATCTGCCCTGAGGTAAATTTGCTTCAACGATTTAGCAAATATTATTATGTAGAGCCACTTGGGACAATTCGGCTTCAGACCACCCTGAGATGGTCGGTCCTTTGTGTCTTTGGCATGTTTTTTGAAATTCTGATTCGTTACTGTTTGTCGTCAGCCTTAGTGCTGACTGTTTCTAGTTATTTTTTAAACTTATTGGACTAGAAATTTTACTGTTATTTCATTTGAGCTTCAAGAATTGTAAACGAAGTACCCAATATTATTCTAAATACTAAAACATAAAATATAAGCAGACTAAAAGCAACTTGAAACCAACACAGGCAGCAGAATGTTTCTTGGAATATTGAAAAACAAAACGTATCTAAAAGCAAACAATTGTATAATTGGGAGACAAACTGAACAATCCATATATTTTCTGAGAAGTCAATACAAGCATAACTTATTCTGAAAATAGTACAACTGCCCTAAGGGTCATCAAAAGATAATGAAAGCAATGACAATAAGCTGTCAAGCAATGGGATGTCTAATTACTCCTTCGGCTTCATCCAGTGTAAAATTGGCCCTTGCAAATTGTCTACTGTTGAAGAATGGCTTTAGATCAAAGATTTCGTACTCCTGTGCCTGCGACAAACCAATAATGTCTGTTTTGTTAGGTAGAAATGCAGAAAAAACCAATATCAAGAATGGAGAGGCATGCAATGCATGAGAATGAGTTTCCCACCTTATTCCTTAAATCTTGCACTTTGACCTCAACTTGATTGAGCCGAGTTCTGGTACCAGACACCAGTTCCTCAAATCGCAAGATATCCTTGACCAGCCCTCTTAGAAGATGCAACAAAAGTTCATTGTAGTCCTTCTTGTAGGTGATGTATTTTTTGAAACTCTGCCAATGTATTAGAATCAACAAGTCAGCTATAGTTTATAACAGTTATGCTGTTATCATTGACTTGTATCATCATGAATAAATTTCAGTCGCGTATACCTTTTGCAAAGCTTTTTGAACTCCATACTTTTGGGTTGAAATAAAGGAGTCTAGCAGAACTCTGATGGCCATATCTACATCCTCTTCAGCCACATAAGTCCTCAGATGCATTCTAGCATGTGCTTCAGACATTCTAATCATTGATTCAATATGCCTCACTGCAATTGGAACTCCTTGACCGTGCTGCAAACAAACAAGAGAAGACATAAATTTGGTGAAAAGAGCTATAGGTTAACATGAAGAGATTTCTACAATCCATCATTATTTAATGAGCAATGCAGCTTATCTGGTTTTGATTGTGTGGAGTATTATTTTTTTATCGACCTTCTGAATCACACTCCATGATCATCAGGATGATGAAGAGCTGGATTTGATTTGATTATTTGTTTCCTCCAGTTCTTCTCATCCTGATGATGGATCAGGGGGTGTGATTCAAAACCTTGATACAAAGAATTACTGCACAATCAAATCCAGAATCAGCTGCATCACTCTAAAAAGAACTATATGCTAATATCTTTAACGTCATTAAAAACCAGCAATCTCTGGTCAATGCAAGAGTATCATACCGAAGATTCCCGCCTCAGATCTGCATATACATGTGTTAATTTCTCCAGATCCACATCATGTAATTTTGGGAAGACATTCAGCTTAGCATATGTGACATACTTCCTCAATGTATCTTGAGATAATATCTATAGGTGAATAAAATGATACAAGATAAGCACACAACTAAACAAGCTCAGTGTACCCAGGAAAAGAGTCCGTTCATTCAGAAAATTGAACATTAAAAGCATATATTTTGAACCTCTGGATCAGATGCATTTCCCATGGTTGAGGAGTCATCTTGAGAAAGTCTTGTGGATGCCTCCTCCATGTTAGAGCCTTTTGGCTGGGACTTGGCATGACTGTCCACAACAAATCTTGCTAGCATCTCATCTTTGACTGGATCAACAACATCCTGCAAGATAATATCAAAATACAGATTTAAAGAATAACTAGCAAATAAAATAGTTAATTAATAAAAGCATGAATAAAATTGGAAATATCCCAAAAATGATTATCCAAATGAATACTTTTAAGTCTAGAGTTACCTTCACAACACAAAGTATATCAAAACGAGAGAGAATAGGATCAGTAAGCTCCACATTTTGAGCAAATGTTTTTGATGAGTCATACCTGCAAGTGACCGTCCAATAATGAGCAACATAGAACACTTTTAGGATCATGCATTAAATAATTTCAGTAGACATCTGCATGTTTCCTACCTTCCTCCTATTGGATTTGCTGCAGCAATAACAGAGCATCGTGCTTGCAATGATGTTACAATTCCAGCTTTGGATATGCTAATGCTCTGTTGCTCCATAGCTTCATGAATACTCACCCTACAAAGTGCACATTACAATAAATTTGAATTTTGATTGCAAAAATCAAATGAGTTCTTGCAAAACCTCATAATATATCAAGTTCTCTCAGGACTCACCTATCCTGATCGTTCATCTTATCAAACTCATCAATCAAACAAACACCCCTGTCAGCAAGGACCAAAGCACCTCCTTCCAGGGTCCACTCTCGTGTTACAGGGTCTTTATGGACTGCTGCTGTAAGCCCAACTGCTGAAGCACCCTTTCCTGTCGTATATACAGCCCTCTGAGCAGTTTTTTCCACATATCTAAGTTCAAAAGCTTTTGTCAGAAATTACACGTTCATTACAGAAGTTTGTGGATAAAAGAAGACACTAATTAGGTTCAATTCTACATCTAATTTAGAAGCAATAAAACATGGGTGACTACATATGCTCTTACTTAAGGAATTGAGATTTTGCTGTTCCCGGGTCACCAAGGAGGAGACAATTTATATCTCCTCTTAAACGATGCTTGCCTTTTACATTCTTTTCCTGCCCTCCAAACATAGCAAGAGCTATTGCAGTCTTAATGTCTTCATGCCCATAAATAGATGGAGCTATAGATTTAATAATCTGTGCTCACATGGCATAGAATAGGCAAATGTTAAAGATAGACAAAATTGAAAAAAAACTTAAATATACCACATAACATGTTACAGCTTGAGATTGCCAAATCAAAGAGGTACATTAGCTCCAGGTAATCAACAAATGTTATCAGTTGAACATTTTAGAGATTTTAATAGAAGTGATTCCTATTGATTATAACCTGAAATAAGAGAGTAATCACTAACCCTTTCTCCAATGCGAGGATCCTTAGCAAGATTCTGGATTTCTGCTTTATCCTCGTCTGTGAGTTTATAGGCAGAAAACAAGTCTTGCTTCTTTGTAACATAGTTAGCTTCAACAACTGTTGCAAAAACTGGAAACCCATTCTTGGTATTTAATGACATGTCAAAATTATTTGTGTAAGTCCCAGTCACCTCCTGCAAGAATATAGAAGCAAAAGATGTAAAATTAGTACTGTCAGAAGTAATTCCTAAGAAATTTGACCCATATTTGAAAAACTTCATTGAAGACTTACTATCTCCTCCCCGGGGCGTGCACAATCTATTAAATCATTTAGGAGAATGACTTCTTTATACCGAGGTAGCCTGCCGGGTGGTACAATGCCAGGACTTTCTTGAAGAGTTAATTTTTGATAGTTCCTATATATTGTCTGTAAAAGCACAAATAAGGGCAAGATTACCATTAAAATGAAATGTAAAATCTCAGCAGCTGTAAGTGAAAGAACAATCATCATTGTCTATTAGGGGCCAAACCTCTGATGTTAGACTTTAAGTTTTTATAGTGTGAGAAGCTGAGATATTCCTAAAATTTACCAAAGTATCATGCTTATCAGAAAGTTATTGCGTGCATTTTGCATTAAATGCTTGTTTAAGTGGAACCAGGAATGTTATAAATATTAAACAAGAGCAGATTTCTAAGTAGCTTTTAAAGAAAAATATGGCCCTTGAAACAAAATAACACATGATCAATGTACCATCATTAGAAACACATTAAACAACTATGCCTCTATATATATATATGATTTTCTCAATGGCATTTTAACAAATCAAACAAAATTTCTGTTTATCATAGCTTCTGAGTGTTGAGGATAGAAGATGTAACAAGACACCTAATAAATCATCATTTCTCAATCAGCACATTGCACTGTCATGCAATTCCTCAAATTCATCCTTTTAATTGCAAAACAACTCAAAATGAATTTGCAGTCATGTAGTTGATTGCAATCACCCATTTAACTTCAAACCAACAAATGCTCAGAATTCCCATTTTTCAAAACAAAAATATCTAACCTGTTCTATGTTAACTGTGAATGGACCCTTTGATTGGCACTCAGGACAAGAGCCTACTTTCACTTCGGAATATGAGTTCTGAAAAAAAGGCCCTAAAACAGTGCCACATTTGTTACAATCATACTTGACTTGCTGCAATTGAGGAAAAACTCCAGATCTCCTAGTCACTACCCCTCCAATGCGAATCATAGTATTTAAATGAACCTGTCTGTTAAAGAAAATACAAAACAACCTTAGAAAACTAAATAACATTGAGTTTACTGAATCCAATATAGATTATAAACTAAATGAAATTCACAAGAACCAATATGAACACACCTTATGTTGCGAATTTGGTCATATACAGGCAAATTTGTGATTCTAACATATATTTTATCATGAATGTTTTTATAGTTTGGATGTAGTCTCCATACAACGTTTTGAGCTACTTCTTCCATCACTTCAAGCACAGATTGAGGGGCATCAGCTAGCCAGATGGCAATGTTTGGATGTGTAAAAATGAACTGTTTATAGTCAATCTCCAAGCTACATTTATTTGCTGAAATCAAGAGCACAAGAGAAAAAGAAATAACAGACATCAAATCACCACGCACGATTAATGAAGTAACAGCTCAAATATCACAAGCAATTAGCATGCATGAAAGCTTGAGAAAACAATTAATATTCTGAAACTAAGCAGAAGAACAGTACGAACTCACCAGCAACCATTTCATTGATTAGCCGAATGTACTCCAATTCACCATTTCCACTCTTCTGGTTCACATAACTGTCTAGAAATTGTCTGAACTTCTTAGCTATGAAACGTCGAACTTCATCTCTAGTCACCCATTCTCTTAAAGTTCCTTGAACATTGTACATTTCATATTCACCCTCTTCATCTTCTTCCTCCTGCAAAGTTTGATACCACCAATCAGTAAACAGAATTACCAATAAAATTAACAAATCAGAAATGAGAACTACCAAACGCTGTACATGGATAAATGTAAAACTAGTTACCTAGAAGAAAAAAATAGGTTGAAACATCCCTAAAGATCACTAAGATGTGTTATTATATTAACAGTCAACTGAAACACTTTAATAATAAAGAATGTTATCATCTTAGGGAAAGATCAATCAAAAGAGATGACAATGACCCCTCTGTTTCGTAAAATATCATTTCAAATAGAATTGGCCATCTTTTGCACTTTAAATGTGAAGGGTCTAACTATTTAATATCGTCCCACAAAAAGACTAGGAAGCAGGTAGTCATTTCATCTAATCAATTGGATGTTTTACAGAATAGATAATAGAAGCATTGTGTAATGCTTGGGAAAGATAATTGAGAAGAGATAATAAATGCCCCTAAACTTGTTCAGAAAATATTTTGGCTATCTCCTTGGCCGTAGTCAACATATTCAACTGTCAGAGACAACAACTACCACATCAAATACAGCATATTACTTCTAATGTTTTCATTCAGATTGTTCAGGTAAGCAAGTATCATAAATCAAGAGCAAATTTTAATTTCATCTGGATAAAGTTTCAGAATACTTATTCTGAGTTGAACAAAATAGATTACTTGCTGATGTGAATCTGTGATAATTGAGATGATAAAGAATTCTGAAGATGAAAAATATACTTGTGGATGTGAAAATTGAGATGACAGTAAGAGAAGTTAAATGATTACAGAAACTTACCTCATAAGGCTCCTCCTCAGTTTGGTCGGTGACTGGAGGCTCGACACGCTGTCTTCGCCGTGGCCTAAAGTCAGCATCATCATCTGTGTCTAATTTACCCAACAAAATTCAAGGGTGTCAATCACAACTTGGCTATGAAAGGCATACTTATGTTGCAGGAATTCATGTAAGGATTAATTACCTTGATCACGTAAAATCCTAGGAAGCTTTCTGTTTACAGAAGCACCTCCCCTTGCATCAAGCACAGCATCTGCCGCTCGACGATCCGCCATAATCTGATCAAAACTTCTTTCATCTTGCAGTTCGTCATCCAAATCTACAGACTCATATCGATCCTGTGCTTCCAAACGTTGGTAGTCCCTGTAAATGGACAACTTAAACGCATTCACTTCCCTCTTCTACTCTCTTGACAAATGAGATGTTTCATACTCTAACATGCATTGACTAACTTAAACAGAACTCAGTTGGGTTTGTGCATTTGCCATAGAATACACTACCAGATTTCACAAAGGTGCTAAAAAAATAGATGCATAACAACACACTATGACTCTATAACATTGTATTAATCCAAACGAAAACAAACTAAACCATCTAACCATTGCTCTGGCACTTGAGGATCACCTGTTACAACTGGGATTCAGAGGTCGCATTTCGGCACACTCGCAAAATAAGTTAAGTTACAAATGTAGGCAATGAAAACTATAAGTCTGTAAAAGGCAAGAAGTAAAAGACTAAAGACCGTCAGGGGGCAAAGAATGCCAATAATTCTTAAAATAAATCTACATATGATGAAACGGCGCTAAGAAAATTCCAGAAGTATGAAAAGGAGAGAGGGTGTGTAGTGATTAAATACATTAACATTGAAAGCACGAAAAAGAAGCTAAACTCGAGGCACTTGAACCAGGATAAGAATACACAGAAACAAACAAATGAGGAATGAACCCCTCGGTAGTAAAAAAAAGAAGATCAGGGCAGGAAACAGTCCATAGTGTGCCTATTTCACAGGGTTCTAGAACAATGAGCAGCAGATCTGGAAATTGAGCCCTGCTTAATGGGTTAGGCTGTAAATTATAGATATATCTTTGAACCAACTATAGAATTAGGTAAACAATGAAAAAGAGGAAGGACAAGAAACAAACTTACTGCTGCATAAAATTGTCCGTGTAAAGGTCCTCTCCCTCTTCGTCCTCTTCATCACCGCCGTCAATGTCATCAACCACAATATCTGGATCAACTTCTGCCTCATCTGACAAGGACTGGGTTGAGCTTCTATTTCTTGGACTGCTTCGGCTTGTTGTTGGTGGGAGGCGATCAGTGCTAAACCCTCCACCAGATGTTGGGGATCCAGGCGTTGATGCATCAGAGTCCTGCATTATAGTTTTAACAAGTTACTCGAAACCCAAATAACAACTAACTCCTCCCGGTGGTATTAAAAAGAGACTGCTACACGCCCGAAACACATGGCATAAAAAAGCCAATAAATTCTGAATCCGAATGAAAGAGCGATGTGTAACTGTAGATTTCATCCAAGAACAACTCGAATATAAATTTAAAGCCGATTTGGGCTACAAGCCAAAATCATTTTTTCCTTTCGGTATCTGAACAAACAAATCAAAGCGCCGATTGCATAGACGACTTACCATCAGTGTAGGCTGAAAAGAATTGGCTGCCCACTGAATAAGGCAGGAGAAGATTGAAAAGAAGAAAAAACTATGCTTTGTGTTGCTGATGGATAGGGTTTGAGGGGCTCTTTGTGCTTGTCCCGGGATGAAAATGGAGTTGGCGGGAAATGTTTTGGCGCGAAAGCACGTACACTTAAGCAATTGTCTGGAGGCTGATGTGCACCCTACAGACCAAGTTAATTTTTCACCAAAATATCAACAATTATAATCTATTGAAAACGATGCCCTTTAATTGTTTGACTAATGGATAAGAATAACAAGTCTTTGTAAAGGACAATTAATGCGTTTGAGGATTGAGGGTTTTTCCACACTTACTTTGGAGTTCATCCGAAATAGCGTAAAAATGGTTAACACCCTCTTTTAAAACTTTTCAAGCATTGAAAAATAAAACGTTTAATTAACTTTTCCTTTTAATCTAGTATCAACATTAAAAAACAAAATGCATCTTAAATAATGTCCTCTCTATTTTGGATCGCGGATTTGAGCGGAAATTAGAATATGATATTCTCAAAAATTTCAAATCCAATGTTTGGGTCTGCCAAATGAGAATGGGAATTCGAAAAAATTAGAATCTTGTATCCTTATTTACCCCCCAAAACTAGGATTTGGTCTTCCATCTAAATAGGTGGAATTGCCCAAATACCCGTTCTAATTCTATTTTTCCAAAAACAAGCATTCTAAATTATTGAAACGAAATTATTTTTTTACATACGCTCGGTTTGGCGCTCACTTTCGCAACATGAGATTATTTGGTCGTTCCCACCTCTGCTCATTTTTTCTTTGCTCGCTGCTCATTTTTTGTTCTCAGATTTTCCTACCCCGTGTCCTGCTACAGTCAAGTCATGAAGTTCCGCAATGACACCACCTTTGACAGGTTGAGACTCATCAATTAAACCTTTCTCGTGAGCACCCCAATCCTTCTCACCATTCTTCAAGCATCAAGCCTTCTCATCCAATATATTCTTTCTGTGGATCTCCTTCCACAGTGTGCATGAAAGGAATGTTCCAAACTCTGGTGCAAAGAACAAACAATCACTTGACCGACCAACTAGCTTTGGATCTATAGAATATGGGATTGGCCCTACATTTTAAGGGGATCTGTTGCTATCTCTGAGTTATCTCTAATGTTGTTTGTGCCTCTCCCGTTGCTCTTGATGCTGATACATCTGTGATACTTATGTTGTTACCTTTGCCTTTGCTTGTTTTGTTTATGCTACGAGAAAGAGGGTATTGGCTGGTAGCTTGCTACTTGTTGGGAGTCAACCCACTAATCACAGGTTTGCATCCATATACTCCAAGCACATCCAATTTGCATGAGCACATTAGTCAAGCTTGAATATATTCAAGACATCAAAGTTGAGTTGTTTGTGCATCAAAACCCTCGACAATCCAGTAGACCATGACAAATCGGGATTCACATTGGGTAGAAACATATTGATCACCATTGTGTTCCTCTACATAGTCTTTGAATGGTAGACAAAGCTTCAACTATTGGCAGCCTAAAGAGATCGTCAACATCTTATCCAATCCAAACTGTGAATAATAAAGAAAACACGATTAATCTAAGAAAAAAAAAGAGCAACTTAGGTGGTATTCCAATTCGAGAAATGTGTAACCAAATGGAGGAAATGTTTATTCTCATAATGAATTCTTGGTGAACCAAACAGTCCTAAATGAAATTCCCAAAACCATAATCTAGATTTCAAGTTCTAGAATCCCAAATCAAAGATTATGAATGCCAATTCTCAAATCATATTCCATCAACCAAACGGAGGGCAAATCAAAAAGTGAACAAATCTTATTAAATTCCATTGATTTGCATTTACGGCTCGTTTGGTTGCAAGCATAGGAATAGAAAATTAGAATGGAAAATTGGAAAAGGAATGGAAATGGGGAATGGGAATGGAAAAGAGTAATCTCATTCTTGTTTGGTTTGCCTAGTATTTGATTGGGAATATGTTACTCCCTTGTTTGGTTGTACAAAATTGGAATTGGGATACAATTAAGTTTCTATTTTAATATATTTTATTTGTTTTAATATATTATTAAATTTGGTTAATTATTTCAATTTACAGATTCATTTTCAAGGCCTTCTTCTTCGAATAGGAAGCACAGGATGTCATTGTGCATGGTTGTGTCTCTCAGTTTTTATATAGGAGATTGTTAGAGTATGAAGTTCAACAGTCATAGACAGTTCATTCTCCCCCAAATTTTTATATTCGAAGAACTCTTTATAATGGTTGTATCAAATATTTAATAACACGTTAATTTTATGCTTAAACAAATTCGCCTAATTACCATAAATATTGCATTATTTTATTTCATCTTCTTTGCTCTTTTATTTACACTGTATGCCTGCAATTTTTGTTGAAAATATGTATTTTTAAATCTGATTTTTTTGTTTTCATAAATCCATATGTGAAGTACACAAAATCAATTTGTAATATCAGTTAACAATAAAAATATTATGTAACAAACATGATTCCTTTCTTTTCTAACAGTGGAAATATGTAGAAAGTTGACACTATTTATTCATAAATAGTGTATAGAAAGGATTTGTGTATTCTATTAATAATATATCCTGTAAAGATTGTTATATAAACAACTCTTTAAAAGTTGTTCCCCAAATTCATAAGGCTTAGCTTTGTGGTTCCGAGATCAAATCTTGGGGCGCGATATTATCTTGTATTCGCCAATGTCATCAATGGAGGAGAAAAACTTCACTTATTTCAAACTCACATATGCAAAGCCCACCCAAAATAATACAACTCCAAGGGAAAATTGTCGCTGCTCACAAGTGAAATGCAAGAAAACAACCTTCACAACAAAATCGATCTCATGAAATGGCGAAAGAATGAGCGGGATTTTTTGGCGGACCCAACGAATTATACATTTTGCCAAATATTGGGAAAGCAAGATTAGGAATGTGATTGGCCCATTATAATTAAAGTTTTTTTGGGAATGGATAAAAGCCCATTTTGGGCTAAAATAGGAATTCGAAATCCTATTCTCCATTCCCATTCTATGCACCAAACAAAGAATTAAAAACATATTCTAATTGTGTAATCCTATTCACATCGTATTCCAACAACCAAATAGGCCCTTAAAGAGGATTTAAGCACTATGGGATTGATAAGAAAAACATATCACTAATCACTATAATAGAGTTTTTATTTAATTCAAATATATTTTATTCATCAAGCCAATTTAAAATGGAATGATGTATCACATATGAAAACTAATATGCTTTCCACGTAATTCATTTTCCTTTTATTTAATTAAAAGTAGAAACATTACATTTCGAAAGGAAAAAATAATAATTTGTACTTGAAGTGATCACTTGCTTTTATCTTTTTTTTTGTAATAGAAATACACTAAGTAAGAAATCAAATAAAATTATAGTGGGATATGAAAATATTCAAATATAAAGAAATTAGGGTTCCCAGAGTGCCTACCTAAGTTGATCCTATGTATAAATACTTACATACCTAGAACTTCCTGTTGCATGCATCAAAGCCAATTTTGAGGGAGGACAAGATTTAAAATGAAGATTGCTCTTGATCACACATAAAAATTATCTCTTTAAAATGTTATTTGGAACTCTAAATTTGCAAAATTTTAGGGTTCCATCACCTCCCTCAGAGCTTTACCTTCATACCTTATCCCATGCCATGAAATAAATTTACATTTTTCCCTCATCATATTGCCAAAAGAAAGATCTTAGGTACCTACTCAACTCTTCTTTCTTAGCCCAAGGGAGGTTAATGCATGATAGTCGATAAACATATATTTTGTAGAAGAGCTCTTATGGGCCCAAGATTGAAGTATCTTAATGGGATTTTGAAATATAATTTCTTACCATAAGGTAAACTCTGAGATCGTATTTTTATTTTGAGGATTATATCATCTATGTTTTTGATATATTTTGTATCATGCATGTGCTGACTTGACCTTGTGCAAAAGCTTGTGATTTGACTGGCAAGTTATTTTGGAATGTGTCAGTTCTCATTGTCCTTTATGGTAACACCTTTATGTTGAGTACCATGCTTTTTTTTCAAAAAGGTCTATGACTATCATATGAATGTTGATATGCAATTACTCAAATATTGTGTATGTGTGTTGAGATCGGACTTCAAAGAGATAAGTATTCTATGATGTTTTTAGCTAAAAATAGAGTATGCCTTTGCATTGACCTCTATGATGAATTTATCTAATGAATCTCCCTTGGTTGCAGAATGCAATGGGATGGTGAGAGATTGTGCAACGTTGTTTGCACTCTTGACACTAAACCGGTGGCTCATTATTAAAAGAGGAAGAGATAGAGAGACTATTCAGCTTCAGAGGGAGGTTGCATAACATAGGAAGATGTCCAACCCTTTGCAAGTTTAGCCATCTTATTGTGGTGACTAAAGTTGTCCCTACTGAGAGGGAGTCTTTGTTAAGGGAAAATATTAGTTATTAATGTATTCTTCTCTGGGAGAAGTTTGAGGTGAAATCACTCGTTCCACCTTTTGCAAGTAAGTATGGTGGACCACCCTATGTGAGTAGGCATGGTGGAAAAGCATTCGTCTCTGGGAGAGGTCTGAGGTGAAATCCCTTATTCCACCCTCTGCAAGTAGGCATAGTGGAAATGTATCCTTCTCTGGAAGAAGTTTTGTGATAAACTTTGTTCTATCCTCTACGAGCATGCATGGTCAAAGTCATGTGTGTGACTTCAATCTATGTGCTTATGAAGTAACTATGGTGGATTATGTAATGTTGAGATAACACATGTTATGTGAACTTATCATCTTTGGTTGTCGCTCTGTGTGCAAGCCTGAATAAAGATCTCTCTCTTACTAAGAGAGACTGTTGAAGTTTGTAGCTGTGATAGAGATATTCATCTCCGATTTTATGAGATAGAAATATGTTTGTTATGACCATTATGGTCATCTTTAGCTGAAAGAGATATTTGGGATTATATTTAAGTTAATATTATGCAAAAATACATGTGTCATACATCATGCGAAGAGGCGTGTGTGTGGAAATGTGAAGTGTTGAATATTTGGAAATATGAAGGGTCTTGTGTTCATAATTTGAATAGACCTTCATGTATAAGGTGAAGAGTCTAAATTGTGTCTATTTATGTGATTACTCAGCATAATGTAAGAAGTGAACTAAAGACCTTGTACTCAAACAATTTTTATATCAATAAAAGTCTTATTTTGCTAGTGTGGTTGGGTTTTTCCCTTCAACTGGAAGGGTTTTCCCAGGATAAATTATTGTACCTTTTGTGTATTGCTTAGGCTCTCATTATTTTTGTTTATCTCTAATATCTGGTCTAAAAATTTAACACAAAGAAATCAAACCCATGGCCTCATCCATCTCATTCTTGTGTTGCAAGGTCTAGTACAAACTCTAGAAAATCAATTGCACTTCATCTGAACAAGAGCACAAAGCCTTTAAATGGAGAATTCATGTCATGGTATCTATCCATGTGTGCTAGTTATGTGGGTTTAGAGGAACTAGATAATAAGAGGTCTTGGCCAATTTTAGAAGGTATTTATTTTGATATAGTTTTAGTTTACTCATATAAATGACCTAAACAAGAACTAAAAATATTGCCACAATGCAAAAAACTAGACCCTGACAAATAGAGATAATGCTTATACAATTAGAAGAGAAAAAAAGCTTGAGTTGAGTAACATATGTACCTTTGAAAAAATCCAATGAAAATAACAAATAATATGGAAAGATCTTGAGAAGAGTTTTTTGGCGCTTCTTTTGGATAAAAAATTTGGAGCTAAATTGAGCAAATTAGGCCCCCCTGGAATGCAAAAATGATCATTTGAATTCAATAGAAAAAAATAGGTGCCATATTGGAAAGGAAAACAAAAATAACCTAAACCATTACGTCCATCTCAGAATCAACTTTCCAACAATATCTTGTTTGCCAAAAAATGCCTCTGTATCCTCAAGATATCACAAAAAATTTGATAGTATCTTTGTTAGGATTGAAAAACTTACGAACACCCCTTAAGCCCCCAAAAACCTAGCCCCATGGGTGCTCACATGACCACAAACAAACACTAGAGGAGTCAAGTGGCGCTCAGGTAGAAATTGTTAACAAAGGTGGCGATTGGACCAAGAAAAGGTAGTGTGTTGGTGGGTCACGAGTAGTGGTGTGGCAAAGTAGACTCCCGATGGTGGGAAGGCAGCGCAATCCAAGCAAGTGTAGCATGCAACAACATGGGAGTGGTGTCTAAGTGTCTCATTTTATAAAACATGCTACATTTTTTTAATTACAATTTTTTTATATATTAAAAAATGATGAAAAATGCACCTTGGGGTGCATGTAGAGGGTCGTACAACCCTAATGGAAAAATATTTTTTACCACTCCTGGAAAAGTTGTCCAAATGTGGCATATTTTATATTGAAATAGGGGTTTTTGGTGTTGTGATCTCAATGGTGAGGTCTATTTTTGTTCAATGTGCACCAAAAAATAGTGACCCCCTATTTGTATAAACAATACCTAAAAAATACCAGATCTTATCCAACAAAATCTTGGTCCTCTTTTCTTCAATAAACCCAAACAAGTTGCAACAAATATGGCTATGATACCATGAAGGATTTGAGAAAAACAAATCCAAAATCCCATAGAACACCTACATGCAACACTCTGTCATAGAGAAGAAAAGGCAAGAGAGGGCCAAGATTTGACTCTAAAATGCACAAGATTATATTATCAGACAAAACAAAATGATTAAAATGTACAATGGATCAATCCTTATAGAATGAGATCATGAAACCTAAAAGGGAAATCATAAGAGGTAAAAGGCATTTAATAAATGATATTTAATTATTAAATGGCAATGCAAGTGCATAAAGGAAAATCTTAAGAAGGGAGTAAAGGTAGTTTAATCAAAGTAATTAAATTAATCCTTTACTCTAACAAATGTTATAACAACATTTGAAGACTAAAAAAAACACAAAACCATTCCCATTTGTGTGTATCTTGTTATAGCAACAAATGTTAAGTTGTTGAAGCATAATGTCAAACCAAAGACAAAAGAACTTTGGGTAGTTAGTAATGTTGATCACGAAGAATATAAACACTCTTGAGCCAAGAGATGACTCTTCAGACACACTTTACTAGCTCATACCAAATGATTTTAAGGAATCAAATGTACAGTGCATTGTTAATAATAACATCTCTATGGTTCAATAACTTCGTTATGCTTAGTTTTATTAATTTATTTGGTTACTAAACTTAATCTTCTTATGGTTTGGGAACATAAAAATTTAAAAAATGGATGTACAAGATTCAAATGCTAATTGGAAGAAGTGATTTTGTTACAATGACTGTATATACCATTGGATTTTATATTGCTTTCATTGTTCCCTTAATTTTAGATAGTTTTATTTCTTTAATATTGACATTGTGTATATTATTTCAATGAAGGTGTCTTCTGGAGTACTAGTGGTATTGATCTCTAAGCCTATGTTGTCTACTAGTGTCCAAAAACTTAGTCATTTACTAGGCAAGATTACAAGGTCATCACTGCGACCAAGTTATCTGGTAAAGGCCAAGCATACAAAGCTTATACCAAACAGGATAGTGATTACTAAGTATTCAATAACGAACGAGAAGATGTGCATGCTAAGTAATATAGTAGAGATTGAGCATATTGACAAGTCATTGAGTGCCAAACAAACATATATATAGAAGTTGAGTCACAACATGAAGGTTTATGCATGAACAAACGTCAGAGCATTTAAGTGTTGAATAGTTCAATTTTGACATACAAGTTTGTAATGGCACAAACACGTATGTAAATCGTTTTGGCCAACTTTTCTATGATATTTAATATTTGTATGTCCTGTTAAGAAGATGATTGCACATCATTTCAAAGGTAATGATCCCAAGGCATACAATCCAACCAATCAGAAAATGTGATAGAAATGAGAAAAGATGATGAAGTGTAAGTCATCGATCAAGATTCAAAACCTTCACAAAATATATATTCAAGGATGATTCTAACCCTAACTTTTGTGTGGAGATGTGTATTAGTGTATGTGCATGTGAAAGAGTGAAGTCAAATTTTCAAAGACAGATCAAACAGAGAGCAATCAGAGTGGTGAAGGACTGAACATAGTTATCAGATTAGGAGATCAAATCAGAGATGTAGCAAAGAGGAGACCCAAGATCAACTTACAGAGCAAATCTAGGATCAGGTACTGAATTAGTTATTGTTAATTGAGACAGGGTAAATCTCTTAATAAAGTGGTCTAACAAATCTACGTAAACCTCTTGGCAAAGTCCTTACTTCATTGTGAATGTCAAATCCTTTAACAAAGTGAGACCTAACAATCTCTTAAGATTTTTGGGTTTCAGCTCCACCCCAATTTTAGCTTCATCTTGAAGTGTTAATGGGTTACCAAAACATTTTTTTATGTGTTTTACTTTTTATGGATGTGACGTATTTCATTTATGTTTCAACATTATAGTTTTAATGGTAGATATATATGAATCAAGCATGTATTTATGTAACAAGTAATGAAAGTTTAAGATCATAATTCATCCCCCCTTCTCCTCCCCCCCCCCCCCCCCCCCCCGCCCCCCGCCCCCCCTATCTTCCACCCTCTCAGTATCTTGCTTCTCATATACTCATTCCAAAAATTGGTCAAAGCTCAGTTCTCTTATCATGAATCCCAATAGCTTGAGAGGATCATATCACAAAGATTAAAGTGTATAAGATGGGAAAAATCATTGAGAATCAGATGATTGGAATCCAGATTGTATTGCAACAATTAGAAGCAACAAAAGAGGAGTTAAGGAAAACCCTGAAAAGAAGAAAAGAGATAGTTATTCAACTAAATGACACTCTATACAAAGAAGTTGACACAAAAGGATTATTGGATAGTGGAAAGACTAGTAACAATGATGAAGCATTAACATAATTGGTAGAGAAGAATAGCATCCTAGTAAAAGATGCAAAAGATCTCAAAATAGAACAAGAACTTCAACCAGTTACACTTTGTAAAGCAATCAAACAAAAGAAGAAAGTAATGGAAGATAAGGGCATGGCTGAAGAAGACAAAGAAAGATGGCTAACAGACTTGAAGAAAGATCATTTGAAGTAAAAAAGCTTACAAATAATCATCTAGATATGATAAATCAATTATTAATTGCAAATAAGGAAGCAAATAGAAAGGATTTGGAGATCACAAATCCAAGACTATAGATTGAGCAATTGAAAAGTGAGTTCAGGCATGAAAGGGAACTCATGGAGAGATTGAACAAACCAAATGAAGTAATCAAGCACTTTGAAGAAATGATGAGGTCACCTAGAACAAAAGACACCTCTGGACTTGGATACAACAAGCACTCTTCATCTATCAAAGAAGGAGAATCATCCAAAAGTGGAGAGCAAAGGAATGCATATTCCAAAGGTAAACCTACATGTCATCACTGTGGGAAAATTGGTCACACAACCAACATTTGGAGAAGAAAAATGGTCATTGTTACAATTTTCAAAAGTATGGACATAGAGCTCATGAGTGTAGATTCAAGAAATAGTCAAACTGGTCACCTGAAAAACAAACTCATACATCAAGGAAAGGTAATTCCTACAACTGGGATTACAATACATGGTACAATTGTCACTATTGTGGAGAATATGGACAGAGTTTGGAGAATTGCATCAAAACACATTTTAGAGGAAATTACAAGAAATGGTTAAATGGAGGGATAGTATGTTTTAGTTGTCTCAAGGTTGGACACATCAGTAGAAACTACAAAACCAAAACACCAACACTAGCACTATCACCAAGTAATGGAAGTGGCAAACCTAAGGGAAAGAAAACATGGATAGAGATAGTAAGAGTTGAAAGCAATAGAGTAGATGAAACCGTGATCACCCAATCTGATGGATTAGGTGATCACACCACATCTCACTAAAGAAAGAAGGTATGTAGGAACTGTATAATCAATGTTATATTTTATATCATTTCCTAGCATAAATGTGATAAAAGTTCATATCTACATAAGGAAAGATGCATTAAGAACTATTAAAGAAAATCATAAAGTACCGAGCATTAGTGGTACAATCTATATTGACTGAGCTTTACAGAATAGACCCAGTGATCAAGGAAGATAACATATTGACCAAATGAATTGGTTATGGCCGAGTGAGTAGCCTTGACCGAGTTGAAGTGGAGATCAAGCTAGTTGTCATACACCAAGTACGAAGACATTTATTGTGGACCTAAAACGCAAGGTTGAAGGTATTTATCAATTTTGAACATTCATTTTCATTCACCAAAGTGATCAAAGAGTTTACGCGAAGTTTTCAAGGTGATCAAAGCAATTTTTGCGACCAAAGAAAATGAATCATAACAATTTATCAAAGATTTTGTGGAACAAAGTGTCATTCTTAGTTTCAAGTTAAATATTTAGCGAAGATATTTGCGCAAGATTTTTGTTTCAAACCCTAGTTTGAAATGACATCTAGAAGTGAAACTATGAAGGACAATAATGCACAAATCATAAGGAATGATCAAAGTCCTCCACCCAACCTCATAAATTTAATTAACATCGAAAACACTGTTGATGATATTGGAGCTTGGTCATCAATTCCACCCAGAGTCTTGACTGTTCAAGACATAAGATCATGTTATCAATGCAAAATAAGATAAATAGGAGATTTTGAGATTAGAGCAACTTATGAAAAGCTATGTGTTAATGGAATCCTAAAGGGTGAATACAAGATCATTGTTGAGAAAGGGCTTACCCGTGCCCTAGGATTTCCAAAGGTTTTTAAAGTCGAATGGATAAAGAGTATGCTCAGCTGCATTCATGATATGAAAAATTGGTTAGAAGGTGGGCCTATCAAGATTAACAAGGTTATCATTCATAGGGTAACTGGGTAGCCTACCTTGGATCGACCAAAGAGCAGTAGAAGCGGCACGAAGAATGAAATTGGAAATCTGACCAAGGCAAAATGAAATGGTCATGGTATGTCAATTGATGCAATTGATGACCCATTAATTGAATTTGTTGTTCATGTGATTGCACACAAATTTTATCAATATAGTAGAATGAACAATGTACCCTGTGTAGTAATGGATTTGGGGTACAAAATTGTGAAGAAGGTTCATTCATATGATCTTGACGAGATGCAACTTCACAAACTTATAGAGAACTTAAAAGCAATGGGGAAAGCGAAGAATACCTATTTTAAGTTTGGATCCCTATTAGTTTGTCTATTTTTCTATGTACATAACTATTTTCCTGCCATTAGAACAATTGCATGGGATAAGAATATAACAACTATGGAGCAGCCAAGTGATTTAATAAGTAGATAGGGAGAAAATTTTGAAGTAGTAATGGACAATTGCTTTGAAGAATTCAAAGTTAAGATGAGGAATAGAATGAGAATTCCAAAGTCAACTATGGACAAATATTATGATGAAGTGTGTTTCATTGTAGATACATGTTTTGTATATAGACAATAAGTATTGCCTTATGAAGTAAATATGGATGATGTAACTGTAGTAGTTATTGCACTTTTGGTAGAAGATATAGATGCCAGTGCCGATAAATTTTGCAAATATGAGACTGTAATTGCTGAGCTGATTGCTAAATCTGACATACCCAAAGCAGGGAAGCAAAGAAAGAGAAAGGCTATCAAGGGTGGAAATAATGAACAAGGAGAAGGGTCAGGACAACCTATAGAAGCCAAGGAAGGAAAAAGAAAAGAACTTGTTGTTGTGAAGCCAAAGGCTACCAAGCAGAAAAAGGTTGTTGTGATAGAATCTAAGGTACATGCCAACTTAAAGAAGGAAATGAAAGAAATGGTGACACCTCAAAGGCCAAAGGTGTTAGTCTCGAAATGGTTTTGACATTTGAGTATCAACACACTTAACAAATTCTCAAGACAATGTTGAGTATAATACAGAAGCCAAGCTACAATGTATGTCAAGCTAGATAATTCAATAGATGTCAAGTGAACTTCAAGTGCTGAGCAATCTTTAGGTGCCAAGCAAAGTTCAAGTGCCAAGCAATATATAAGTGTCGAGTCACTATAGGTGCTGAGTGAAACAGAATTGCTATAAGAGCCAAGTAAGCCAGTTTTCCTATATGTGTCGAGCATCAGCAACTAGTATGCCGAGTAATATAGAATCAACATATGAGTTTGTGCCTTCACAAACTTAGATGTAAACCATTTTTGGAGCTAACATGAATGAATCTCGAAGGATCTTGAAGATAATATCAAATCTTTCACATTACTTATGCAATTAGCATGCAACCAATAAAAAAAATGGAGAAGGCATGCAACCAATTGGAAAAGTGCAAGAGTTGAGCAGGAAATGAAGATTTAATATTGATCATAGATTCATACCTAATCCTAAGTCTTTGAAATCTTTAAAAGGAGGATGAAGCCCTATTATGCAAGAGAGAGGATGTGCATGAGAGGATATGTATGGGTGAAATATAGCGAAGTGCAGAAGGGTAAAAGACTTAGTGAAGAATAGAGCATCATAGTAGAATCCAGTTATTGAAGAATAGAGTACCAGAACCACACAAAGTGACATATTAGATCAAGAAAGGATCAGATCAGTAAGAGCAGAACAAGGATCTGGAATCAACAATTGAAGATTGCAAAGCTATCAGGTCAAAGACTTTCTAATACTCTATAGCAATTGTATTAGCTATGGAAATCCTATGGACTTAGGTTGGCCTAGCAGCCATTTGTAAATCCTTTAACAAGGTGGCATTCCAAGTGAATGCACTAAAGTCCTTTAACTAGACCTACTTTTAGTAGGGTAGTGACATCCTTTAACCAGGTCACTTTTAACAAAATGTAAACTCTTTAACAAGACAGGCCTTTCATAGGGCAGACCATTGGAAGTGGTCAAACATTGTAACCTTGAACAGTTACACATTGTTGCAGTGATATTTTGTGGGTGTCATCCCCACCCCAGTATTACCTTCTCATTTTGGAGGGTTTTTGGGTTACCAAATTTGTGTGTTATCTATTTTCATGCATGTCTTTACTTTCATGCTTATTAGATAAATTAGATGCACTTGAATGGTTACAATTAAAAGGTTTTGAAAAGGTTAAAGCTAGTTACTTCTGATTCACCCCCCCTCTCATAAGTAAATCTTCCCACTTGTTAATTCCAACAATTGGTATCAGAGCTAAGTTCTCACAAGGAGGAGCCTTATAGCTTGGAGAAAAGATCTATAAATGGAAGTCTACAAACTTGGGAAGATCATAGAGAATTAGACGATTGACATACAACTTGCTTTACATGCTTTGGAAGAAGCTAGAGGAGAACTAAGAAAATCCTTAAAAAGAAGAAAAGAGATTGCCATAGTTGAGAATGACACGTAGTACAAGGATATTGACACCTTAAATCTATTTTCAAATGGAGATTCCAAAGATTTTGATGTATCAATAGCAGACCTGATGGAGAAAAATAGAGCTCAAGCAAAAGAAATTAGAATACTCAAGCTCGAACAAGAATCGCAAGCCATGATGATTTGTGAGGTAACTAAACAAAAGAAAAAAGCTATTGAAGACAAGGCTATGCTAGAAGAAGACAAGAGAAACCTTGCCAACAGACTGGAAGGAAAGTCAATTGAGCTTGCAAGAATCTCAAACATGCAGTTGGACACCCTAAGTCAGATGATGAATGCACATCATGAACTAAATATCAAGGACATTGAGATCTGTACATTGAAGTTGCAAAATGAACAACTGTAGAATGACCTGAAAAGAGAGAAGGAGATTGCAGAAGACTTCAACAAACCCAATGAGGCCATCAAGTACTTTGAGTAGTTACTAAAATTGCCAAGGGCTAGCAATGATACTTCAGGACTTGGTTACAACAACACTAAACAAGGAGAGTCATTGAAGACTGCAGAAGAAAGAAGTAACAAAGGTAAGAACATTAAACCTACTTGTCATTTATGTGGTAAAAAAGGACATACTTCTAATATATGCAGGAGCAAGAATTCCCATCAACATGACAAGCCTAAGAATGCAAGTTATTGTCATAAGTGCAAAAGGCAAGGACATCAAGCACACAACTGCAGGACTAGGACTATCAGAACACCAAAATTTGAAGGTCACTGCTACAATTGCAAGAAGTATGGACATAGAGCTTTTGAGTGCAGATCAAAGCCTATGTGGACATCAAATTAGAAAATAAGGGAAGGTAACCATGATCATCACTATAATTGGGACTACAACACTAGGCATAGTTGTCATTACTGTCAGGAGTATGGACACATTCCTAAAAAGACTGGTCATATCAGCAAGAATTGCCTAACAAAGTCAAAGGCACCCAACTCAAAAAATGACAAAGGTAAAGAGAAGGTAGATGTTGAACGCATCAAAGGAGAAATGAACAAGACATGGAAGAAGAAAGATGGGGTTAGCACATCAAATGAAGCGATCACTGCACCTAACAGGTAAAGGGGTCACACTTCAAAACTAAGCAAGAGAAGGCATAAGGGACTGATTTACAAAGTTCTACCATACATTAGTTCCTAGAAAAGAAGGTATTGAAAAAGAATAGATTAGCATGAACAAAAGATACAAAGCTAAAAACTAAAGAGATCACAAGTGTTGCCAAGTTACTCTCAAATGCCAAGTAAAAATCCAATACATACCGAGTTGATTGTCAAAACAATAGAAGCCGAGTTGGTAGAAGAAATCGAGTGAAGAAGAAATCATAGCTAAAGCCAAGTAGTGAAAAGATAATGGAAGCTGAGTAATGTAGAATCCTTCAAAAGCTAAGTGGACAGTTGTAAATGTACTAAGCATTAAATGCGATGAAAATAGGGTATATTATCATATTTTCAATCATTTTATCTCATCGCAAACAAAGAGAAAAAGACGAGAAAGAGCGTAGAGCGAATTCAAAGTAGAGAATCCAATGTGTAAAAAGATTTCAGCAATATTCCAGCATGATTCCATCGATTTTAAGGTATTTACGACTGTGCCGAGCTACGCAGTTTCGTGTTTTCTTTGTGTTGAAACCCTAGTTTGAGTAAAATGGCATTTAGCTCAAGAAAAACTCAAGAGAAGGAATCATTTGAGGTCTAATTAGTATCAAAAGAGGTTAGACAACTCGATTTTCATCCAATCCCAGAGGTTGCATACAAGAACGACCCAGCTAGAGCCCTATCCATCATACCCCTTAAGGTTGTAATGGTTCAAGATGTAAGGAAATGCTATAATTACAAGATAGGAGCCATAGGTGACATGGAAATGAGGGAGGCATATGAAAAACTATGTAATAATAGAGTATTGAAGGAAGAATACAAAATTGTTGAGAGGAAAGGTTTAACGTGAGCCCTAGAATTCCCTACAGTGTTCAAGACAGAATGGATTAGACTAGTATTGAGTCGAGTCATGATGGTAGTTTATGGTTGGAGGATGGCCCTATCAAGATCACAAAGAGAATTGTACATAGAGTGACTGAATATCCAACCCTACATTGGTTGAAGACCCTTAGGAGTGATTCTAAGGAGGCAATTGAGAAGAACATAGGTGAAAAATGGAATAAGAGAGGGATGACAATTGACATTTTCCAAGACCCTCTAGTTGACTTTGTTGTTAGGGTTATTGCACACAAATTCTACCAGTCCAACAGACTCAGTAGTGTACCTTGTATTGTAGTGGATATAGGATACAAACTGGTGAAGAAAGATCATACCTATGATCTTGCAGAGGTGTAACTACAATAGATCAATGAAAATCTAGCAGCCATCAAAAGAACAAAGGGAGAACAATACAAATTTGGTGCAATTTTGATATGTATTTTCTTTTATGTACAGAATGAATTCCCTTATTTTGGTAAAGTGGCATGGAAAAATGATAGGTTAATTATAGCTCAAGTTAATGAATACATAGAGCAGATGGGAGCTAATTTTGAGACCTTGATGACTAGTTATTTTGAAGATTTTAAGAAATCAACAAAGAAAAGGCTCAGAATTCCAGTTTCCTTAGTGGAGAAATATGTAAATGAAGTTTGTTTTCTTGTAGATATAGACTACACATACATACAAGCAGCCATACCAAGAGTGAGATGGTTGAGACCTCTTGGATATGAGATAAACATAGATGAAGCATCAACAACAATAACTACATTATTAGCAGAAGAAATTGACAAGGATGCACCACATTTTGGAACCTATGATGTGGTGAGATCCAAAGTGGATATGGAGTTGAAGACTACCTTCAATTTGAAGAAGAAGGACGAGCTTGTTAAGAAGCTAAAAGCCAAATTTGGAGAAGGCACTACAGAGGAAGCAGAGGAAGAAGGTGAAGATGCCAGGGTGATGAAGAAAAGCAAGATCAAGGGCCACTTGCCCTAACCCAAGGTATGGGAAAAGATATGGATGAAGAGGAAGGTGCCAAGAAAAAAGCACCAAAGGCTAAGACAAAGAAGAGGAAAGCTCAGAAGCAGCCAGTTGCATAGCCCAAAGGGAAGAAGAAGAAACCTGCAAAGCTAAGCCCAGCCAAGCCAACTACAAGGGCTGACACCAGGGCTACAACACAAGGGGCAAAGGAGAAAGAAAAATAGAAGGCAACAAAACAAGGAGGACCTGCAAAGCAAAAAAAGAGAAGAAAGTATATTGCATCTCTAGAATCAGACGAGGAGAGAACAGAGTCTGATGAAGAACAATTTAGATTGGTAAGACATTCTATCACATCTAAATTGGAAAATATTTGCAATAATATTAGAGATAATGAAGATTTATCTGGTCTAAAGACCATAGAATTTAATAAGTTGTTGAAAGAACAACAAAGCATAGTGGAAGAATCCATCTACACTATGATGGCTAAGTTCAAGACTACCCAACTTGAGCTAGACAACTCAATGCCTAAGGAGCTAAGCTCATTGATTGAGAATAAATGGCATTTCTATCTTAAGATGGAGAAAGAAATAAGAGAGTCTACATTGGCTCATGTAATGCCAGACCTTACTAAAGGTCAAATAACAAAGGCAAATAAAAAGCATGGGAGCAAATTTGCACCCAAATACAAAGCCTTCAATATTTTGCAAAATCAAATTGAAGATGTTGTTCAAAAGTCCACACATATGTGGAAATTAATATATGGTTTGACAACTGTAAAGGAAGGATAGGAAGACCCATTTGAGGGTAGAAATGATGAAGAAGAAGAAGAGAATGAGAAAGAGGAAGAAAGAGAGAAAGAAAAAGATGAAGAAGAAAAAGAGACATAAAAAGAGAAAGTGGAGACAACACATGGTGAAGAGGCAACACCTGAGGAACAACAAACTAAATAGAGTCTCCAAGACACCCAACTACCACCACCAAGCCCTCCACATACAACACCTGCAGATACACTAATAGTATAGGATGTTCCTGAGACTTCAGCTTAGAACATCAATCCTGTAACTGCAGAGGATCTCAAAAAGATCCTTCACCAATCAACATTACAAGCACAACTTTGCACAAATCCAGTTTTGGTGAGTGTTGATGAGTTGTAGAAAGCTATAGCAGAAATAACAAGGGAGAAAGAAAGCACACTAGAACAATTCACACAACCTCCCACAGCTATAGTAGATCAACCCAAAGAGCAAGAAGAATAGGACAAAATTGCTAAGGTTGATTCTACAATAAAAGTAACAACAACTGTCGAGAAGCAAACAAAGGAACAAACAAGACAAGATGTTCCTGCAACACAAACCTAAGGTGCACCTCCACAAATTGTCATGATTGATCAAGGCAGTAGAGGAGAGAAGAAAGAAGCACAGAAAACCCCTAAGGAGTAGGAGGCAATACAAAAGTTGGTAAACTTGCCTACCTCGGGGACTCCTAATAAGAAGATGAGCACTGATGCAGTACCATTACAGATTTCAGCACTAGGCTCGAGCACTACCAAGGTTGCAAGGGTACTTCACTATGGAGACCCTACACTTGATGAAGAAATAGTCATACCCAGTTATGACTCAAGAACCATGAACCTGCAATAGATAAATGAAGTGCAAGAAGCACTAGAATGGAGAAAGAGCCAAGAGATACTTATAAATGAATATAGGCAGAAGCAAGCACTGGTAGAAATCAAGGACATATTTCTTGATGCATTCAACTTGCAAGTACCTAATGAAACCCAACCCATCATGGAGCAATTATCTAACATTGTGGACCAGGTACAAAACGAGGACCTAGAAACTAATGTCAAATTATTAGAAT
The DNA here is from genome assembly GCA_028749045.1 of Cupressus sempervirens. Classification (NCBI taxonomy): domain Eukaryota; kingdom Viridiplantae; phylum Streptophyta; class Pinopsida; order Cupressales; family Cupressaceae; genus Cupressus; species Cupressus sempervirens. Next base: position 886,130 of record CM053785.1, read on the forward strand.
GGTCAGAAAAGAAGTTTCAAATGAAAGTGAATGAGAAAATATCAAGTGAAATAGCACTTTCACAAGTTGAATTGGCAAAGAAGATTGAAAAAGTGAAGAAAGTACTTGAGAATGTATTCTCATTGTACACCAAGTTGTGTGATTCATCATACTTCACACAGGAAACAAGCCAAAGGATATTGAGCTTGGAGCGAAATCTAAAGATTTCCAATACTCAATTACCAAAAGATCTAGCTTAGAGTGAGAAGCATTTTGTAGCTATGCTTCACACACAAAAGGAATTAGCTGTGTTGACAGCTGAGGAGGCCAATATTAAGGCCAAATTGATGCAGATTCAATCCTCCATAACTCCACATCTAGAAGTACTTCATAAGGAGTAGGCCTTGTAGACACCTAAAAATCCTTTAGAAAATAATATTTTTATTTTCTGAAAAAAAAGTCCCTGATGACATCATCATTTATTAATTGATTATTTATTTAATTAATTAATTTATTTTTATGCCATTAAATCCCTTTATCTTAATTAAAAATATTTAATTAAGGAATCCCTCCCAAAAATGTTTAAATCTTATTTAAACATTATTTCATTATTTATTAATTATTTAATTAATAAATTGACCAAAAAATCCAAAATAAATAAAAAATTTATTTTTTGCCCAAAACTTGGCCAATTTCCTTAAGACCACTAACCTCTTCCAAAATCTTCTAATCCTTCTTTAATTTTGATTAAAGGCTAATCCCATCATTTCCTACCCCTAATCCCAACTCAAAATATTTAATTAAGATTAAATATTAATCCTCATGTTTATTTAAAAAGTTTTAATAAATATCTCCTCAACCCAAACCCTTGAAATAAATAAAACTTTATTTATTTCCTAAAAATCTAATTTATCCTCATCCTAAGAAGTTCTAGACTCTTCTAGAAAGTCTTCATCCTCATCCTAGGAAGTTCTAGACTATTCTAGAAAGTCTTTATCCTCATCCAAAGTCTAGACTCTTCTAGAAGATGTCTTTAAACCTAATCCTAATCCCCTCCTAACCTTGTCACATTCCCTAAACATGGGTTAAGACTTATTAACCCAAGCCAAAGTTAACAAATATCTCCTCCTTCACCCACCCTCATTAAATGCCATCCACTTGCCTATCCCTAAGCTAATCCTAAACCATCCTAATCCATCTTCTAATCATTTGCACAATCCTAAGCAAGCTTAAAACCTTCCTAATCAAGCTCAAGTCAAAATTCCTCTCATCTCCTTCAAATTATCCCAACCATAAAACTTTATGAAGCCCACTAGGCCATAAATGACTCTTCCAAGCCCTTTTATTGCTCTTACAAGCCATTATGAGGGTCTTTATGAAGATTTTATCCCTCGAGCCTCCTTTGTTGACTCATCCTTCCCCTTTCCTCCATCCTCTCACCCTGTGACATGTGTCACTCCCTGATTGGCTGTAAGAAAGCACAATCCATGTGCTCTCCTCTCATGCAATCTGAGCCCTCCATGAGCTTTTTCCCATCCTTGCATCTTAGCCCTCAATCCCTCAAGCCTCTTGCCTATAAATTGGATCCTTCCCCTTTGCAAAACAACACAATCCATGAAGTAAAGTCATAATGCCATTTTAAGAAGCCATTTTACATCAAAACCATACACTCACACCCAAATTCCAACTCCATTTGAAGCCCTTTTTGAAGCATAAGCTTGAGCATACATCCTATCTATTTAGACAAAGCCACTCAACAAGAGAGCTTCTTATTGAGAAATTCCATTAATGGCTCATATTCTCAATTGAGAGCTCATCTTAGTCTATCTTGAAGTTTATGAATTTTGTTTAGTTTGTAGAAGCTTTATTTAAATTTGGTTTCTATTAGCATACTAAAATTGCTCATATACAGGCCTATGCATAAAATTTACTAAAGAAAGACCCAAAACTTTCTACTTTAGAAGGCCTTGTTCATCTTGCAACAGAGATAGCCATCCAACACAAGTCATTGGAGATAGCTTTAAATAATTGAGATGCTTCTCTCAAGATGATTATGGAGGTAAATAAAACATTTTTGGCAAAGTATTCTATCATCCTTAGGACCCTTTGACATAAGTGTCAAAAAGGGGGAGAATAAGAATATTCAATTCATTATTGCATCTAATAAAAGGTGGAGAATCTACTTATAGGGGAGTATAATTCATTATTTAAAGAGGAGATATAATGTTTTGGGAAATATGTGAATAAGAATGGTTACATAATACATTCTTTGATGGAAGCAATAAAGAATATCCAAAGGGGGAGATATTCAATTTCACATTTTGAGGAAGTAATAAGGCCAAAAAGCTGCAAAACTGCAAGTAGATATGACTGGGAATAGATACAGAGTATAGGAAGTAGAAATAGGGTACACAGATACAGATAAAGGTAGATAAGGCAAAGAGTATCAGATATATCAGCATGAGAATTTTGGTTACAAGAATGGAAACGACACATCAGCTCAGGGGGAGTTACAAGATTTTGAGGTATACAAAATTTTGAATAAGTTTTTGAAGTTTTGTGCATATGCCAAACAGAATATGTAATATACTCATAGAGATTAGATTTATAATGTCTAGCTAAGTGTTTTTGCCACTCATGTCAAAGGGGGAGATTGTTAGTCTCAGAATGGTTTTGACAATTGAGTGTAAACACACTTAACAAATTCTCAAGACAATGCCGAGTATAATATAGAAGCTGAGCTATAATGTGTGCAGAGCCAAAGAATTCAACAGGTGTCGAGTGAACTTTAGGTGTCGAGTAGTCTTTAGGTGCTGAGCAAAGTTCAAGTGCTGAGCAATGTATAGGTGTTGAGTCTTTATAGATCTTGAGTGAAACAAAATTGCTATAGGAGCCGAGTAAGCCAGTTTTCCTTTATGTGCCGAGCATCGACAACTAGTATGTGCCGAGTAACACAGAATCAACATATGAGTTTATGCCTTCACAAACTCAAACATAAACCATTTTTGGAGTCGACATGAATGAATCTTAAAGGATCTTGAAGATAAGATTGAATCTTTCACATTACCTATGCAATCAACATGCAACCAATAAGAAAAATGGAGAAGACATGCAACCAATTGGAAAATTGCAAGAGTCAAGTGGGAAATGAAGATTTAATATTGATCGTAGATTCATACCTAATCCTAAGTCTTAAAAATCTTTAAAAGGAGGATGAAGACCTATTATGCAAGAGAGAGGATGTACATGAGAGGATATGTATGGGTGAAATATAGCAAAGTGCAGAAGGGTAAAAAACTTAGTGAAGAACATAGCAGCATAGCAGAATCCAATTATTGAAGAACAGAGTACCAAAACCACATAGAGTGACGTATCAGATCAAGCAAAGATCATATCAGTAAGAGCAGAGCAAGGATCTGGAATCAACAATTGAAGATTACAAAGCTATCAAGTCAAAGACTTTCTAATACTCTCTAGCAATTGTATTAGTTATGGAAATCCTATGGACTTAGGTTGGCCTAGCAACCATTTTTAAATCCTTTAATAGGGTGGCATTCCAAGTGAATGTACTAAAGTCCTTTAACCAGGCCTACTTTTAGCAGGGTAGTGAAATCCTTTAACTAGCTCACTTTTAACAGAGTGTAAAGTCTTTAACAGGACAAGCCTTTCACAGGGCAGAACATTGGAAGTGGTCAAACATTGTAACCTTGAACAGTTACACATTGTTGCAGTGATATTTTGTAGGTGTCATCCCCACCCCAGTTTTACCTTCTCATTTTGGAGGGTTTCTAGGTTACCGAATTTATGTGTTATCTATTTTTCATGCATGTCTTTACTTTCATGTGTATTAGATAAATTAGATGCATGTGAATGGTTATAGTTAAAAGGATTTGAAAAGGTTAAAGTTAGTTACTTCTGTCTCCCCCCCACTCCCCCCCTCAACAGTAAATCTTCCCACTTGTAAATTCCAACAAAAGGGCAAGGTGATCATTAGTAGGAAAATGAAATCACAACTTCCTATTGAGCAATTAATAGGAAGTCCATTGAAGAAGAAGAAATTGGCTAAAGTGCAAGCAAAGACAAAGAGAAAACTAATCGTTGCACAAGAGGAGGAGGAAGATGATGAAAATATAGAGTCTAATGAAACTAGGAAAATTCAAATAGTGAAGAGACTACCTCCAATGATTGTGGATTAGGTATGTGCAAAATTGATGGAATCATAAAGTATTTTTGGATTCAAAGAAATTCAGTATGAGTATTTGAATAATGATGATCAACTTAAGCTTGAAGGCGTAATGATTGACATGATGATCAAGTTCAAACATACACCCCTAGAATTGGGAATTGAATTTCTAGTGGGATTGTAGAAAAGAGTGGATGCTAAGTGGAAATCGACATTATCCACTAAGAAGCAAATAAGAGAGACAACATTGGCACAAGCTATGCCAGATTTAGGGAAGACTCGTATGTCTATAGCCCTTAAAGATTTTGCCAAGAAGTTTATGTTGAGGGACAAGGAATATAAAGTTTTGAAAAATAAATCTCATGAAGTTGAGAAAGATAGTATTCAAATATGGAAAGAAGCATTTGGGTTGTTTAATCTATCTGTGGAAGTGAGGGAAGGTTTAGATTCTATTGAATTTGAAGATGAATACAAATAAGAAATGGCCAAGTTGATTGAGGAGATTCATCAACTTGTTAGTAGATGTAAACAGAAAGAGACTGCCATAATTGAAGATGACACTAACACCCCTCCACCTAATCCAAATGTACTGACAAAAGAAAAAATTCAAGGCTTAATGAAAGATTCAACAAAACTCTGTACTAACTCAATTTTTTTATAGACAGTAGAATATCCAAAGCTTGAAGATAAGAAGACTGATGATATTACTATGACATCAGTTACAAAGGATACAAGTGTCAAGCAACTTGGTAAGGCTTTAATTATATATACACAATTAACTTGTATGCCAATTTTGCAAAAGGAGGCAAATTTTGATAAAGACTCAAGCACTAAATCGGTAGAGGATGAAATAAAATAGAAAGAGAAAGAGGATAATCAAGCTCTTATTCAATTTCTGAGTGCAAAGGCTGCAAAACCTACAAATGTGACACCTATGCAAAAAATCATTTCTACACAAGTGCAGTAGCCAAAGTAGAGATCTAGTGAGAAGGGGAAACAACTGTAGTTATCACTACCAAGTGATACACCCTCACGATCTCAAGATGTGGCTCATGCAGGTGAGGAATATGATGAGTCAATGAGCCTTGATGAGGTAATTACATTACCTATGTACGATTTGAATAATCTTACACTGGAGTAGATGCAAGAGCTAAAAACCTTGTTGAGCCACAAGGAAAAGCAAGAATAACTAAGGAGAGAGCAGAAGAGAAGGCATGTACTACATACTGTCAAATATATTTTTGTACATGCATTTGGGATCACAAATTTGAACAATCAACATACAATTTTGGACAAGCTAGTATACTTAGTTGATAAGATTCAGATAGATGACAAAGAGGCTAATGAAAAGTCAATGCAATGGTCTAAAAGAGGAATGGAACATAAAGTGTTAGAGAAAGTCTCACATGAACTTGTACATAGACAAGCTAAGCTTTCTACATTAGTCACCAAGCTGGAAACAATTTTGAAAACCATTAAGTCCTTATATTTGAAATTGTGTGATATAGACTTCTTTACAACAGATACTACATGCTCATTAGAGCTATTACATGCATACATTAGAGAAAATGTTATTACATGGGGCAAGCACATAAGTTCAAGCTCATCCTCTTATAGTGAACTAACATTTAGTCAAGCTCATGGCTAGAGGTACATAGATTAGGCACAAGTTGACATTGATTGAACTTTAGTTAGTGCCACATATAGAGATTATTCAAAAAATGTTCTCTGTTGCCCAAGACATCTTGAAGAAAGAGGCATATTTTTCACATATTGCACAATTCATTGATCTAGCTTCCGAGCTAGAAATTCAGTTTCAAAATTTTGATCAAGTTAAGGAGTGATGGAATAAAGGCTATGCCAATCTTGTGGCAAGTCATCAACAATTTTTTGATAAGTATCAATTAGCCCCAACAGCCCCAAGTTCCACTAGTGAAAAAAACAAGGGGATATGAAATAAAAAGGGAATATAAGGAATAAATAAAGAAATCAAATATCAAATTTTATAGGATCAAACTATGGTCTCAGGGGGAGTACTCATTATTGAACAAAAAATGATTATTTTATTCATGACAAAGTGTTTTTGCCACTAATGTCAAAGGGGGAGATTGTCTATCTCTAAGCCTATGTTGTCTATTAGTGTCCAAACACTAGTCATTTACTAGGAAAGATTACAAGGTCATCACTATGACTAAGTTATCTAGTTTAGGCTGAGCATACAAAGTTTATACTGAACATGATAGTGATTGTCGAGTATTCAATAGCGACTGAAAAGATGTACATATCGAGCAATATAGTAGAGATCAAGCATATTAACAAGTCATTGAGTGCCAAGCAAACAGATACATAGAAGTTGAGTCACATCATGAAGGTTTATACATGACCAAGCGTCAGAGCATTCAAGTGTCAAGCAGTTCAATTTTGACATACAAGTTTGTAATTGCACAAACACAAATGTAAATAGTTTTGGCTGACTTTTCAATGATATTTAATATTTGTAGAGCCAGTTGTGAAGATGATTACACACCATTTTAGAAGGTAATGATCCCAAGGTGTGCAATTCAACCAATCAGAAAATGGGATAGAAATGGAAAAAGATGATGAATTGTAAGCCGTCGATCAAGATCCAAAACCTTCACTAAACATCTATTTAAGGAGGATTCTAAACCTAGGATTGGTGTTTGGATATGCCTATGAGTGAATGCACATGTGAAGGAGTCAAGACAAAGTTTCAAAGATAGATCAAACAAAGAGAAATCATAGCAGTGAAGGGTTGAACATAGTTATCAGATAAGGAGATCAGATTAGAGATATAGCAAAAAGGAGACTCAAGATCAACTTATAGAGAAAACCGAGGATCAGGTACTGAATTAGTTATTGTTAATTGAGATAGGGTAAATCTCTTAACAGATCTATATAAACCTCTTAACAAAGTCCTTACTTCATTGAGAGTGTGAAATCCTTTAACAAGGTGAGACTTAATAGTCTCTTAAGATTTTAACATGGAAAACCCCTCATAAGGTAGATCATATCTTATGATCAAACATTTTAACCTTAACAGGTTAACTTTATTATCGCAATAATGAAGATTTTTGGTTTTCATCCCTACCCTAGTTTTACCTTCATCTTGAAGTGTTTTTGGGTTACCAAATTATTGTGTTATGTGTTGAACTTTTTATGGAAGTGATATATTTCATTTATATTTCAACATTACAGTTTTAATGACCTAGATCTATTATGTGAGATGAATTAGGTGTGGATTTATGTAACAAGTAATGAAAGTTTAAGATCTTGATTCACCCACCCCCCTTCCCCCCTCTCAGTATATTGTTTCCCATATACTCATTCCAACAAGTGAATGGAGCTATATGCTGCAAAGAACATACATTAGAACCAAATGTGTTAGTTATGTGTATAATTGCTTGATAGCATTGATGTATTTGTACCAGATGAAACTTATATAATTATAGGGATGAAAAATGATGTATTCATACATGAGTATATGGGCGAGCATAAAGACATTAGTTGATTTTTTCCTATTTAGAGGTCTAATTTCATATGTACATGTTTTGTACCATTTGGTTATATTGAATAAATAAAATTGTGTTTTTTATTTATTTAAAAAAGTGTGATTATACGTTGGGTTCACAAATGTCACTTCTATGTGTAATGAAACTTAAGATAATGTACCTTCAAAAGTGACTATAGTTAAGGTTGTCCTAGATTCGACATGGTTATTCTTAGTAAATTGGGGTTGTCTTAGGTTCATTATGGTTGTCCTAGGTTCTAGAAATTACTTATGTTCATTAGGACATTTTGGCACTTGGAGTATTAAGGGACATCAAAATGTCAATAAGGATGGTGATGGGTGTCAAGAAGATGAAAATGAAAAGAAAAACCAAACTAAAAGTTATGATAAATAAACTAATATATTATACGTGGTAGTACTTGTTTATTGTAATAGGTTAATATTATCTCAAACTAATACGAGTATATGTATTTTGATGAAAATGCATCTATAATTTTGGATTCTTTTTTATAACATAGTAGGGGAATATTCTGGTTGACAATTTTGATCACTAACCATGTAACCAAACCATGTTTTCGATTTTATATTACTAATTGACATACAATAAAAAAGAATTAAATAATTTTTTTTTGGATATGCACGTGGGGTCCACCAAAAAATTCTTTCATATGCAAACCAATTATTTTTCAAACACACATAACTTTCACTTAGAGAGTCATATCTTCAAAATTTTATACTGGTTGGAAAGATGGTTTTGAGAACTACATGATGGTACAAGTTTTATCCCTTTATTTTTCCATTTTGACATATTTTTGGGGCCCAAGAGTTGGATCCTTTATTTTACATTATTTATAAGAAGCCAAAAAACAAGGGGGTTCATCCCTTATAGAAAAAAAGGCCCAACATTAACATGTCATCAACAACACATAGGCAACACATGTGCTAATCAAGATTACAAAATATAAGTAGACATAAAGCACAATGACTTTAGTCGAAAAAGAAAGGGTGAAGCTCACATCAAAATAGAACAAGGGAGAGATCATTGTCTAGATGATACTATGATTAGTGTAAGAATTTTCTTTAGGGCAAAATTCACCCAAGAACTAAGAACTCAAACACGAGCACAATTGTAGACCAAAAAGAGAGAGTATGATCAGAATGACGATATATTCATTCAATATGCATTAAGAGTACACTAGGAGTACCTGTATATAAAGGCCTCTGAGATGCATCTAGAATGCCTAAGAATCAGCTACATGACAAGTCATACAACCAGGCACTTGTCCCCCAGATATGGGTTATCCTCCATTAAGCATGGAAGTAAGTGCGATGATGAGAGGATAAGCCTACAAGGGTGTAACACGCAAATCAGTGTTGTAGACAACATGTGCAAAAAAAGGGAGTGCAAATAACTATGTTTTCAACATGACAACTCAGTGAATGATGCCAACTCCAGTGTTGTAGACATCATGTGCTAAAATAGAGTTGCGTACTTTTGTGTTGTCAACATGACAACTAAAAAAGGTGCGCAAACTCCTGAGTGTCTCAAAAAATAAAATAATAAAATAATGTAATAACCTAAGTAAACTTAAGTAAGTGTAAATAGTAAATATGTATTTACACCAAAACCCTCCCTTAAGTGCAACTTAGGGGAATGCCCTTAAGCTTACGAAAACTAGGATGAAATGCAGAATGGGTCCCGGCTACTAGGCCTATGTTAGGTACCCATGTACATAATGAAATGCAATCTCTTGTAAAGAGGAGAAAGAGGGAAAACCTCATGGGAAAAACCCTCCCCCAAAAAGAGAGATGAAAAGGGATGCATGGATGGATGGAGTAATCAAGACCCCCCCATTACGACATACATCCAATATATACAATAGTGAAGAATGAGAAGAACAAGACCTCATAAGAGGAAAAAGTCCCCCCCATAAGAAAGAAGAGGAAGAGAGATAATGTAGTCCCCGCACCCCCCCCCCAAATGAAGAATGTCGACTAGTGACTGCTGCTCCAAGGAAGAAGTTGGTCCAAGAGTGTTGAATGATGTTCCTTCTCTTTGGAAGAAATAATGGCAAAGGTACAATCCTGAAGATGTATGGTGGCCCTGAAACCTGCTCAGGTATCCTTGTGTTGATGTTGATGTTGACCCCTTCCAACTATGTTGAAAAGAACTGTAGATCTAACAAGGATGTCAGTTGAACTTGTTCCAATGAACCATTTGTCTCCTCAATTGATAAAGAGACCTTTGACAACTGTTTTTCATAAGTATCCACAATCATGCCAATCTATAAAGATTGATCATGTAGAGAATGGACATGAAGGTTAGAGTGAGCCCTCACAACAACTGTAGAAGGATCATTGTCATCAATGAGAAGATGTAAATCATCAAGGCTATCTCCCAAATTTGTGGTGTGTGACTCCACGAACAAACTTGCAATGTCTGCCATGCAGTCATCAATTGAAACTGGAGTTGGATGACAACATGTACCTTACTGTGCTAGACCTATCATTGTGGCAATGTAAGCATGTGGACTGGACTGATGTCGTGACCTCTCGCTGTAACTGTCAATAGAACCCCACATGTTTGAATCTGTTGAAGCATTATCGCTGGTGTCACTATCAGTTTCCACAATGTATGAAGTGCAGAGAGGGTTAGAGGATAAGCTAAGTGAACTTTCCTCAAAGTGTACATCATTCTCCACAAAAATCTCATGAGTCTCTAGATCCATTAGTCTGTAAGCCTTAACATTGTCTTCATACCCAATGAAAGTACAAGGCCTAAGTGCTTGTGCCTTGCATCCCTTGGAAGATAGGTTTGTCCATGCTGGACAACCAAAGACTCATAAGTGACTCACAGTTGGTTTTTTGCCACAACATGCCTCAAAAGGGGTCTTCTCATCCAGGGCATTATGAGGAGACTTATTAGGTATGTGAGTAGCACTGCTAATGGCTTCAACTTCTAATGTAGGATCAAGAGACTTGGCCTTTATCATGCAACTTACCATGGATTTGAGAGTCTTAATCCTCAGTGTTGCAATATCTGTCTTGTGCGGATTGAATGCTGGTGAATTCTAAATATCAATTCCCTCATGTTTGCAAAATTCTTTAAGTCTTTTGTTCACACATGTGCTCTCATTGTCCACCCTTAGAACCTTGATGGCTTTCCTTGATTTGTGTTCAACATGAGTCTTAAAGGCTTGAAGATTATCAATCACTTCATTCTTGTGACGAAGGAAGTAGACCCATGTGAATCGTGAAAAGTCATCGACAAAAGAAAAGATGTAGCAGCCTTAGTTGACTAATGTCACTGCAAAAAGACCTGCTAAAACCATGTGAACCAACTGGAGAACCACTGGTGCTTTGGAAGAATTGCTTTATCATACTCCTCCACGAGATGCATATCCACTAAACATGAGGAAAAATCACCCTTAGAAAAGTTGATGTTAGGTAGACCTTTGACAGCAAAGTTGTTGAAGATGGTGGAAGGCAAGATGACCAAACCGCTCATGCCATAATGTGGTTTGTGAAGATGAGTGAGTCAACAAGGCTTGAGAAGGAGACTTAGGCACAAAGTGGGAGAAGGAATAAAGCCTCTTGTCATGATTGACTTTCCCCACTGCAACCAATGAACCATCTCTAAGACTGTGCACCATCAATGAATCTGGAAGGAACTCAACTTTGTGACCATCTCCAAGGTGAGTGATTTGGTAAACTGATAGGAGATTGGAGCTAAGGTTTGGAATGTAGAGAACATCTTTAAATTCCCCATTTTCCATTTCCACATGTCCTTTTCCTTCAACTTCCATTTTAGTATCATCTCCCATGAAGATGTACGGTACATGTGACTGCTTCAATGAAGAAAAGTCTCCCTCTGAAGAACCCATATGGTAGGAGGCACCTAAGTCAAGTATCCATTCCAAAGAAGAACTTGTATTTGCCATAAGTGCTTGCCCTTTTCCCTTTGAAGAGGTTGGAGTTGAATCCTTGGAAGTACCTTGCACTTGAATTTTGTTCTTCTTAAGTAGATTTTCTAACTCATCGATTCTTTTTGTCTTGCAATGATGCTCATCATGATTTGGCTTTTTGCAATATGCACAAAAAAGTTTTTCCTTATTTTCATTACTTCCCTTCTTCTTGGAAGAAGAATTGCCTTGATGCGAGGAGGACTATTGTGTCTCAAATTATGATTTTTGCTTCCACTGCTTCTTCTTCTTGTTGCTTTTCCCTCCTTGACTTGATTGGTGCTCATCACTAGCCACCAATGCTCTGGTCTTTGATGTCGTGAGAAGTCCCAAATTGATCAAGTGAGTTTGTTCAACAATCAACATTTCTACAAATGCATCAAATGTAGGCTTATTAAGCAGTTCCCATGGTCAACTTGTGAGTATTAAAACTCAAAACAAAGGAAGCGTACTCTGAAGGTAGCCTCTTCAGGATGTGATGAATCAACTTTTCATCCTTCATGGGATTTCCACAATCTTTAAGTACTGCCCTATACTCATTGGCTTTGTTGATGTAATCCTGAATTGTGTCAAAGTTCTTTGGATCCAAGAGAAGTAGATCATCCTCAATCCTCAATCCCTTTTCCTCATCTACCTTACGATACAATGCTGCAAGTTTATCCCAAGCTGGTTTGGATTCCGTGAAATTGGCAATGTGGAAGAAGAGATCTCTATGTACACAACTCTTGATAATACCTAAAGCCTGTTGGTCTTGTTTTTTCCATTCAATGAGTTCTTTAGCATTAGTAGGTTTGGTAACTGTACCATCAACATAAAGATTGTAACCTTTTCCATTAATCTACTCCATGCAATATCTTTCCATGTAGAATAATTACGTGAAGTTAGAGGTGGACATTTAAATGAACTTGTGATGCAGAAAATGAAAAAAACATAAAAGAGAGACACAAGAACAAAGTACAACACCCCCCCCCCCCCCCCCCCCCTTTAACTCAATCAAAAGACCCCCCAAAAAAAGATGCTTTTGGAACTTTATAAGTAGTGTGTGTACAATTGGCCACTTGTCAAAATGAACAAAGTGGACTTTCTAATTTTGCTTTTAAAACTACCTTTTGAGGCCCAAATCTGTCACTAAGCACTGTAGCTCAAATATAGAACAATTTTGAAAAGTAAGTAAAGCATTACAATGTAGAAAAGCCCTAGTTCTCAAAGTGAGATTTTTGTCCACACAATTCTAGAATTTGACTACAAATCTGGAAAGTAGACAAAAAAATAATGCACTTTAAAAAGAATTTGAACTTGTTTTCATGTCCAGATGAGCCCATATAGAGCATTTGAAGTTGAAAAATGTAGGATTAAGCAAGTACAGTTGCCAAAAAATGCAATTTTTGAAAAATTCTTGCAGCAAAACCAAGAAAGAACACCACCACTAGAAAGTTTAGGAAATTTTACCCAATTTCAAAAAAATCGCACCTAAATTGTAGTCCAGAAGTCCAAGTTATGAGCTCGCAAAGTTAGGCTACCAAATCAAAAAGCAATTTGGAGAGGGGTCTACAGGAAAACTGGTATCTTAAAATTGACAATCAAACAGCCGTCGCAATAGTTGAAAAATGAATAGGAATGACGGTTGGACGACCATCAAATTTAACCTAGTGAAATACTAATGTCAGCGAAAAAACCTGCCTAGTGATGTAGTAGTACGACTTGTGTGAGTTAGCTATACGATCGTACAGAAACTAACGTGGTATAGTATAGACTGTACAGATCAAAAACATGTGGCTATCTACATGGTTGTATGAAAGTGTGCTAACGTATATCCTATGTGGCTGGTGACATGTCGAGACTGTATACATGGCAGGATAGTATTGGTTTGTGTGTAGGTTAATGTGGTGACCACAATGGCGCTAACTAGGTGCACAAGTGGCAGTCTGCATGTTTGGATGACTCAGTGTACGGAGTCACTAATGTGGATTACGGCTGGGCAATGACATGGTGTTATGTAGATCACTGTTGTTGCTCCACGTGGTGATTGTTAGGTCCACGGGAAAAAGGCATCAAGTCGCATGACAAATGATTGTTGGTGAGAGTTGAGCCTGAGCGGTGGGCGAGAGCCTTAGTAGAGGATGCGTGTACGTGTCATACGTGCCACACTGGGAGGTATTGACAAGGTCATATAAAGTTTTCGGTGTCAGGATTGGAAGGAAAGGTTGTCAGTGGGTGTGGGTTTAATCCCACATCTGTTGTGCGGGTTAAACCAAAAGGTTTAAAAAATGATGTGCATGGGGAGTATGTCAAACAAGCCGTCGATCTTGTGTGGTTGCCAAATTATATGTCAGTCTGCTGAGATGTAAATCTGGTCTGTCACTTGGCCGGAATAGATTGTTATGTGCCTGAATAGATAACAGAGGAATATTCCTCTATGCAAGGCCGAGATCTGACAGCCTGGTAACTACAAAAAAAAATTCAGCTACCTGCTCGGAGGGCGAAAAAAATTCAAAATAATACAGTCAAAAATTAATGTAGAGAATTAAATTACAGACCCAAAAAATTAATCAAATAGATATGCAAATGACCATGCCTTAATTGCAAATCGGAGCCTCTGGGTGCTGATTTGCAAAAAAAAATTGCCTCATAGTCGACGAAGCATGAATTGTCAAATGATGATTACTTGCAACCTTCCACCAAGTAGAAACACCCTTTTGACATAGAAGAGCACAGTCAGTAGTTGTATGCCGAAAAAATAAATAATGTAAAACATACCCAAGATAAGGCAATATAATACCGTTAGAAAGTAAAGTCTGCCAAGATAAATGGGAGGGGGTGGGGGGTGGTGGGGGAGTGGTGGTGAATAAGTTATCCAACTATTAAAACATTTATCACCCTTTATAATCCTTAGCCATGTGAACAATATAACCAACAACCATAAGAAGATACACATACACAATAATACAAGATATGTTAACTAGGGAACCCCTTGATCAAAGGGAAAACCCTGGCAGGGATGGTACCCAAAAAATGATGTACTAATATAAAAGTTCCTTGTAAAAGAATGAATTTCGTTAGGAGCCAATTAAATACATTTCATACATATCAGTCACTGCTAGGAGACTTTGAATCCCTCTTAGGAGATTCCAACCATGTTAGGAGTTGTACCAACCCTGTTAGGAGTTATAGAAGGTAGATGGACCCACTTTCCAAACAACTTCAAAGAAAGACCACCAAACACACTATCCAATTGATCTTTGTATTATTCCTTGTAGCGTAATAGAAATGAAATAACTTGAACTCTTCTCTGTGCTCTTGACCGGACCAAACCTCTTCAAATCTCAAAACTAGATCTTCCAATTTTCATCACAGTAATCCCTTTGATTGCTTACTCACATTTACCAACTTCGCATATTACTTTGAAATAACCTTCCTTTATATCATATCCTCAAAATAATTTATTGAGTTGTCCTAGAGGTTTTCATGATTAATTATAATGGGACCTCATTAAGATATTATAATTCATTACATCTTTTTGCAATTACACAACACTGTTGGCTCACAATAAATACAACTTCTCATGTTTGCGACCTTGAACATTGCACACTCACTAACATCATCATTAGACTATATATTGTCACTGTCTAATTTTTCTCAGCACAATTTGGTCCCTGTTAAGAGATACAATCCAGACATCAAAAACCACTTTTAGGTACTTTGTCTGCACACTACCCCCTATAATTCTCAAATAACTCTCGCATGTCTTTGTCTCTTTGTATGTGAACTTGCCCACTTTATTAGGATTCAATATAGAACATATCTTTAATTGTGCTTGACATCATCATTAATACACAGTCTGTACAACCTCGTTCTCTATCTACTACGATGCCAATCTTTAGAAAGACCAATACTATGTTGACATCAATAACAAACACAATCATAAATGCAACATGTCAATCATGCCAACAATCTCTCCAATGCTTAGGATACTCCCCCAAAGGAATACCATTAGCATTCATGCTATCAATCTCCCCTTTTGGCATTAATGAAAACATCTAAGTTCTAAGAATACCAAATCCAACTTTTTTGTTGCTTCTGTTCTCTTTTTTCAAATCCTCTTCATCAATAAAATCCAAAAATCACACATATAACTCTCCATCTATGCTTCCTCATTCTTACATGGATGGGCACAAGTTTTTCACACTTCTCCCCCATTGATATCAATCTATCCATGAACAATTCTCCCTTATACATACATCTCCCACATACTAGCAGAAGATGTTTTTCATGTACAACTCTTCCCCATTGAGATCAACGACAAAGACATCATTATGTCAATCAACTACTCAAGGTCTTTAACCAATTTAAGTGTCTGAAGAAACTGTTCTATACCAATTACCAAGAGTCCTTGATGACATTGCTCATCACAGATACTCCCCCATACAGGTAGCATCAACATTTAGTCTACATAAATGATAATTCTCAGTACCACTAGACTAATGCACTCTTTGCGTCATTTATTCAAAAGTAGGTAGGGGCATAACCCCAAGTATACCTCACAAATAATCAAATGTATCCTTAGGAAAAGGCTTTGTAAAAAATGTTTGCAATCTTCTCTTTTACATTCAAAAACTCTAATCTTATTTCTCTCTACAACTTTCTCTCTCAAAACATGATACTTAATGGATACATGCATAGTTTTAGAATGTAACACAAGATTCTTAGACATACTCATTGTACTTGTGTTATCACAATGTATGATAACAAATTCTGAAAACTCTATCCCAATGTCCTTCAACATATGTTTCATCTACATGATCTGATTACAATTGTTTATCGTTCATACATATTATGCTTATGTTGTACTTTGTGAGATACAATCTTGTTTCTTACTTAGCCAAGAAACCAATCTTACTCCAAGGAAAAAATGCTCCACCACTTGTACTTTTTATGTCATCCATACTGCCTTCCCAATCTGCATCAGTATATGCACACAAAGTAAAGTTATTTGATTTGTCATACCACAATCCAAAATCAGGTGTATCCTTCAAATATTTGAATTTTCTCTTTACTGTTGCATAATGTGTTTCTCTAGGATGTTCTTGAAATCTTGCAACTATACAAACTGCATTTCCTATATTTGGTCTAGTGTGAGTCAAATATTGCAAACCTCCAATGATGGATCTGTACTTCTCTTGCTCAAATGTAGGCGTCTCTTCTTTGTTAAATAACTTGTACCAACATGCTTGCAACTTTCCAAGCCAAAATTTATCAACAGGTCTTTCAAATAATTAGTCTGTGATAGGAAGATACCATCACTATTTTACATAGTCTGTAGACCCAAGAAATATTTCATCTTACCAATCATACTCATCTCAAATTCATTCTTTATTTCATCAACAAATTTGTCAATTTCTTCTACATTACCTCTAAATATTATGTCATCCAAAAATATCACAATAATCAAAAAATCCATTCTCAATATCTTTCAAATACAAATTACTATCTATAATACCTTTAGCAAATCCAAACTTTGCCTGATATTTGTCCAACCTCGCATACCAAGTTCTAGGTGCTTGCTTCAGTCCATAGAATGCTTTCTTCAATCTACATACTATATCCTTTTTTTTCTATCAAAGAAAATCCTTTAAGTTGCTCAATGTAGACTTCTTCTTCAAGTTCTCCATTCAAAAATGCCAACTTTACATCCATCTGATAAATATATCTTCGGGGCTAGCCATTTTCATGTGGAAAGACATTTTGGGTATCAAGTTCTTGATAAATATATCCACAAGATGGAAATATTCAATTTTATATGGCATACGATTAGCAAGATGTCTCCACATTTGTAGGAAGTTGGCAAAAGTTTCTCCATTTCGTTGTTTTGTGTTGCACAAGTCACTCAATGAGGCATGATGTTCAATGTTGTAAGAGTATTGTGTTATAAACTTGCTTGTCAAATCATTGAAAGAAGTAAAGGAGCCCTTAGGTAAATTCATTAACCACTCAAGTGTGGGGCCTCCAAGACTTCGTGCAAAGAGCCTCTTAAGATAGTCATCACTGTAGGCTACTTCTTGGCACAAAATGGAAATTTCCTTGCGATGGGTGATGGGGCATGTCTCTCCCGTATACTTGTCAAATTTAGGTATTTCAAAACCGGTTGGAAATGGCACCATATTAATGGATTTATCAAATAGAAACGGACAAATTTCCTCAAAAGAGACATCCTTCACCCCTTTGTTGTTCATGTTAAGGACCAAATTTTGCAATTCTTGGAATTGTTGAGCCAAATCTTGATTAGGTTGCACTTGTGATTGTTGGGAGTTCACAAATCCACCTCCTAAATTGTAGGGAGTCCCAAATGTAGTGTGAGGTGGTGGAGGTACTCCACTTCGACCAATGTATTGATATGCAGTTGTTGGAATTGGCACGGATGTCTTTACCATAGTGGTTGGCACTTGTAAATAAGAGGAGTGTATTGGTTGTGTCAAAATTGCTTGAGTAGGCACTTGTCCAATGCCTAAGCATCCCACAGTTGAGGTTGTCAAGGTAGATTGTGGAATACTAGCATGTGTGGTAACATTGGGTATGACACTAATGATTTGTTGAATATGTTTTGCACTCAATTGAAATGTAGGTTGTGTTGAAGTGCTAGATGTAGGCATAGCACTAGTTGTTATCATGGTTTCTTTCCCTTTGCTAGAAGCCGAAGCTGCGTTTGAAGTGGGTAGTATGGGAGCACCACCTTTTGTAATTTTTCTAAACAAAGTGTTCTCATCAAAGCTTGGGGGAACATTAACAACATCCTTGACCAAATTTAGAAATATCTCAGTTTTGTTTGCCCTAGTGGATTTTTCCATCATTTCCACATTGTAGGGGTCTGCAAGGAATGTCCTGACATCACTAGGTACATCGTTAGGGTCAATAGGATCTTCATCTTGGTATACTTCTTCGTCGTTATCCCCCAAAGTTGTGTTATGGAAGGGATCTTCTGGTTCTCGTGTGGATGTTGAGTTAGGCATACCAAGGTTCGAACTATAGGGAATTGTGTTCCCTAATGAAGTTGTGAGTGGAGGAAAAGGATTCTCCATCTTTGATTGCCTCAATGATTCCCACAAACGTGACATGGGATTAAACGTGAACCTTCCTGATCGTGTGTGTACCATACAAGAGTGACCAAGCCAATGGGTGGAAGATTATGGAAGAAAAAGAAAATGAGGATGAGAGCTATTAACCTTATGTGATTAAAGGGTCAACTACCCAAGTGTGAACAAAAGACCTTGGTTTAGCAAACAAAGTGTGATTAGAGGATAGTAGTATCTTTCTCCTACCAAAGATAGCCAAGTGATCTTGTAGGCAAGATAGGACACCAAGTTGATTGCTCACTATTTGGAGATGGACTTGTGATCCCAAATAAGTGAGTGTGATTAGGATAAATGTTTGCTTATAGATGAAAGGTCTAATGTTGCAATGTCAAAAGACGTTTTAAGGTTTAAGCTCTCTAGAAGAAAATTTGAAAATGGAAGACTAGGAATTTGGAAAGATGGAGGTAGTTATGAAAAGATGAGGGTGTTGTGGTCACTAATGCAGTTAACTCAATCCTTGTTCGCTGAAAATAAAAACCTTGGGTTCACTCCTGGGAAAGCAGACTAGTTTCAAAGTTTTCCATTGTATTCAATTCTATCATAGTGGTCTTGTGTAGCTTCTTCTTTTTGAATGTCTTTGATAGCATATCAGAATTATTTGTCACTGTATGCTAGGTTCTTCCTTTCCTTGTAGATAGGTGGTTTGGACAACTTCACTTTCTTATGTTTGACTTGGTTGAATTTACCAGTCATGGAAGGAATAAAACAAGACCCAAATTTCAAGTGACTAGACTCAACCAATTTCAAAATGCAAACTACCAAAAGTAATCGTGAGTCAAGAAGACCTCACTTAACCTATCTCACTCAATGAAAGGTTACCTCACAATTTCACTCGTTTTAGAACTTGTTTGATGTTTTGGCTTTGGCTTTTGAATGGTTTGAACAAGCACGTTGAACACTCCAACAACCCTAATAAGGCTATCTCTAGGATGAACAAGGCTTATCTAAAGGGCGTCCTCAATATACACAAGGTACGTGAGGCCTAAATCTGTAGATGAAAAGAAATACTACCACACAACCGAGGGGAGATGGTAACCAAATCTCCTCCTTCACTTCCCAAAGGTATAAAGTTCTTTGGGGCTTAGCCAAGAGTGACAATATTCCACTTCTAAGATAGGTGTCTTTCGATTCACCTCCCGATTTTTATACTCCTCCAGAACACTGGAGTTGAGGTCGTCCCAGGTGATGAAATCCCCAAGCAGGCCTCCTAAAAAAAAAAAAAGCAAAACCACTTATTTCTTGTGCACCCAAGATTGCTCGAAGGCGCGAGGGGAGAGAATACGTAAGTGGTCTTGGAGTTTAAAAGACACTTGTTCTTTCCCAATGAAGCTTTTAGTTTTCTATCTACTTGAAGACACTCGTGATTAAAACATGCAAGGTTCTTTCCAACTTGAAATAGCGCCAACGTAAATGAAAACGTGGATTTGTCAACAAGAAAGTAAAGTGAGTGCGTGAAAATAAAATGTTGAAAATAAAAATGCAAGAAATAAAGTCAATTTACCTTAGGGCATTCAAGAGTGTATGACTTCATTTTAAGCACCAAACCCAAATGTGATCTAGCTTAGGCATACATGTCCATTTTAAGCACCAATTCCAAATATTGTCTAGCCTAGGCATACATGTCCATTATCCTATAAAGCATTCAAGATGGTGTGAATTCTTTTTAAGCACCAAATCCAAATGTATCTTCTACCCTAAACATTCATGTCCATTTTAAGCACCAAAGTCCAAATGTTAGCTACTCTACACATTCATGTCAATTTTAAGCACCAAGTCTAAATGTTAGCTAACCTAAACGTTCATGCATTCAAATGAAAGTGTTTAAATCCATACAAGTTCATTATCCCCTTAAGGTTTAAGTGATAAAAATCACTACAAATCTCTTTTAGTGATAAAAATCACTATTGGTTTTGCTTTTTAGGTTTTTAAGGTTAATTCTCTACATCAAAACTGTTAGGGAAAAAACCTACAAGTGAACCAATTAGCTAAAATTATTGTTAAAAATTGCACAATTTTGCTAAAAAGCAGAGATGCCAGAATACAAGTGCAGACGCTAATCTGTGCAGATGAAAAAAGGCGTAGACGCCAAAATACAAAGATGCTAAAATTTGAAGACGACAAAAGACACTTTGTGCATTTTCGAACGCAGATGCCAAGTGAAATGCAGAGATGCCTAAATTCGAAGATGACAAAATAAGGGCCGCACACAATGCAGATGACGGAACGAATTTGCAGACGATAAAGTATACCTGAAAGATGACAAAATGGACTTCACAGACGATAGAACTAAGTTTGTGGACGACAAATTAAACTACGGAGACGACAGACTAAAAACGTAGACAACATAATGGTTTAAGTGAAAATGCAAGTATGTTTTGAACTAATGCAGAGATGCTAAAGAGCGAAGACATTGGTCTGCATAGACGACAATTACAGACGACGATGCGGCCCATAGAGAAGACAATATGATGTTTTACAACTGAACCAGGGTTGTTTGCAGATTTTTTATATGAAATCAAGGACATGTATCCCACCGGGCGTGCCAAAATATGTGCTAGAAAATGTGACCAGTTAGAAGCATGGGTTAACAAACAAACATTAGCTAAAAACTTTGAAAGTACATCAAAGATTCATCAACATGAAAAAAACAAACATTAACTAATGCTTGCTTGAGTTTTGCAACCCTAAGCAACTAACAAACCCAATCTTCCAGCCACCTCTACAGCTCAACAAGGTCACTCATAAGAGGCCTTGTTGGTATGTTAAGATGGGGGGGTATGTTTGGTGTGCTCTCCCAAACACAGCAATGGAGTGAATATCTTGAGTGGATGTGCAAGTGTGAGTGAAAATGAAATATGAATCTAGGCTAAATGAGATGAAGAACACCTCAAGAAATGACTATGGAGAAAGCCATACTTGAGAGCATTCAAGGATGAAACTACGAAATGCAACTAAGAAACCAATGAGATGTGCAAACTAAATTAAGATGTAAATGAAATGGAGATGCTAATACATGAAGAAACTAGGCTAACAATGCATGAGATAAACTAAATTAGCTACCAAATAGTTAGTATGCACCTAAAATCTCTATAAAAATCAAACTACAATGCAAGCTCTTAGTATGAGAACTCAAAACTCAAAATGGCATGGTAACAATGCAACAATGGGAGATGCAAATGCTTGAGACAAGCCCTCTATTTATAGGCTTGAGGGAGGGCTTGGTGAGGTGGCATCCATGTAGATGCCACATAAGGTGACATGCAAGCCATGCAAATGGTCAAGAATTCAAAGTTTGCTCACACATGTGTGAGCAAACTTGAGAAGAAGAGTGGAAGACAAGAGTGTGTAGGCATGCCATCTCACACATGTGTGAGCACACTCTTGGGATAATGAGAGGGATTAGGGAGATGATTAGGAATGATTAAGTGGGATTAGAGAAGAAATAGGATTAAGAGGATGAAAATGATGGTTATAGGCTAGGCTCTAGGTTAGACTTAAGATTAAATTAAATAAGATTTAATTTAATCATGGGTTTAGAGGAATTAATGGGATGTGAGAGTTTAAATAAATAAAATTTATTTAAAAAGAGGGAGACATGGAGGATCATGTGTTAAATTAATTTAACACATTAGAACTAGGAGTATTTAAATTAAATTTAAATACTTAGGAGAATGAACTTATTTAATTAATTAATTTAATTAAATAAGTAGAAGAATGTGAGCAATATAATTAATTAATTAATAATTAATTACAATGTCACAGACAATATTAATAAATTAATATAGTCTTTAGGGACGATTTTAAGCATCTACAAATGGAAACAAAATAACTTGAACTCCTTCTCTATCTTCTTAACTAGACCAAATCTCTTCAGATCTCAATACTGGATCTTCCAACTCGCATCACCCTAATCCCTTTGATCACTTACTTTCATTTACCAACTTCGCATATTACTTTCACAATTTCACTTTCTCTTTTTCACACTATTTACACTTCAACACGAGGAAAATAACCTTCCTTTATATCATATCCTTAAAATAATTTACTAACTTAGCCTTGAGGCTTTCCCAAATAATTATAATAGGACCTCATTAAGATATTAAAATTCATTACATCTTTTCACAATTATAAAATACTATCAACTCACAATAAATACAACTTCTCATACGTGTGACCTCGAACCTTGCGCACTCACCAACATCATTATTAGGCTATCTACTATCACTATTTAACTTTTCTCATCACGATTCTATCCCTATTAAGAGATACAATCTAGACATCAAAAACCACTTCTTAGGTACCATGTCTACACATTATCTTCTATAATTCCTAAATAACTCCTGCATGTCTTTGCCTCTCTACCTGTGCACTTGTCCACTCTATCAGGATTTAATGTAGAGCATATCCTTAACTACACTTGAACTCATCATTAATAGACAGACTGTATGACCTCGTTCTCTATCTGCTACTTTGCTAGTCTTTATAGAATCAATAATATGTTGGCATCAATGACAAACATAGTCATGCATGCAACATGTCAATCATGCTAACAATCTCTCCAATGCTTAGGATACTCCCCCAAAGGAATAACATCAACATTTATGCTAACAAATACACGCAAAACTCAAGCTACTTAGATTTCAATAAAAATAAAAACCCATTTCCAAAATGTGGCCAAATGACCAAGGGTCCTATAAAGTTCACAATTCAAGTTCATAACAAAGATTTGACAATTCCAACAAAAATCAAAAGTCCATAAACCCAATTTAAAAACACATCTTTAGGTCCGGATATAAAATACCTCAAAATGTCCTCTAATCATTATGACTTCACAATCCTACTCCTTGTACCAAAGGTTACTAAATCAAAACTCTAATCAAGTCAAACAAGGCAATAAGCAAAAATTGGATGACACACAAAACAAGGCAACACCAAAACCACTCAAAATTATCAAAAATCCACTTCACAAACATGCCTAAACTGTCAAAAATAAAATAAAATTCTACTTTTGGGTACACATGCAAATTTCGAGAGCATAACATTGCCAAGACATTCATTTTCAAACACATACAATAAACAAATACTCATCCTCATCCAATCGGGTGACGAAATTACATAAAAACAGAGGGGAACACTAGTTCTCCACTCCCTAACATTTAGCAATCGAGAACGAGAAGAAAAATAGACTAAAACACAAGAAATAAGAAAGCCTTGCCTCACATGTCTGGTAAAAATCAAGAAAATGAATAGCTTAATCAAATTTTGTGAAATTAGATGAAACGTTCAAGGAAGTGGAGCAATCTTGGTTCAAATCCAACAAGCTTCTCTATGCACTAATTCAGCAAATAGATCAAACACAACAAGCAAAAGAAGGATTTTCTCCAAGAAAGTTTGGAGGGAAAATCCTCCATTTCTTAAAACATGAATTAAGAAGTGAGAATAAAACACACTTTTTGGCATAATATAAGAAATTTATCAAGTGACTTGTAAAATCGATTATTAACCCACTTAATAATCTATTTGCTCATTTTACCAAATTAAATAAATTGATTCCATATATTTGAAATTTAACTATGACAAACTAGCCAACAAATAAATTTAAAAAGACAATCAATTAAATAAAACTTCCCCAATCAATTAAATCAATAATTTAAAATAATAATTTTCGTGACAACTGTGGAACTCTAAATGCACAGATGTCTTCACGAGTCTAAACACATAATGCATTATAAATCCATATTCATCAATTAATAGAGTGTTGATAATAAAAACTAGATAGATACGTCGCTCGTACATGAATGACATTGATTCAACATTAACAACTGAAATCACTATCTCCTGGTGCCATTGTCAAGGATATACGTATTTGTTTAGTAAACAAGTTGAAGCACACAAGAACACATAATCTCGTACTAATGCATCTAATTTAATTCATCAAAATAATTCATTATTCATGATTTGAACATATATATATGACTTGAAATTAAAGAACATATATCCACAACATAGAGATACAATAATCATGAATCCAAATGAACATATTCCATATGCAATTAAAATCCACAATCCCAAACCCGAATATAGATAAATCATTTCCTGATTATTCTAAGCATATAATACTTGAAATAAAAATTGCATCACCCAACAACATATATGACACCAAATAGCATAAAATATCGAACAATCATCTTGAAGAAACATCAATACTTTCAAATATAAGTTACACAGTATAACATCATAAAGCACCATCATACTGATATGATTAAAATACCACCAATTAACATGATCAAACACATGAGTCAACACTATTCCAGGAACCAGTCAAGTGCAACTATCCAAAGTAACACATAGTGTAACTACTACTCATATGTCAAGGGTACTCACATAACCACATCGTGATAACATAAAAATCCAGGTAACAACTAACACATACTTAAGTGAAACCAACTAATACATTACAATCTTATAAATCAAGCATAAAGCATAACTAGCCTATTGAGACAACATCATAAATCAAATCACCTTAGGGGTGTAGACCACTCATCGGTCCCAACATGATTAATTAGAAAGCAAGAACATCAAGGTCACATCGACCAGAATGGTGTACATAAATCTAATGGGACGGGTACTATATGAAATGTAGTCAAGTTTCTAAAATCTAATTGCATGAGAGCATTCTAAGTGGTATGATGAATATGTAGTTAGGTTTCAAAAATCCAAGTACAAATGTGCTAAGTGTGTGATTGCAAATTTATGCAAGATAACTTGTGGATCAAGTCTTGAGACTCAATCTACAAGTATGCATTGGACAGACTTGTTGGCCAAGTCTCAAGATTTCAATGACAAGGTAAATTAGATGGATAATATTGATGTGTGCCTAGGTCCTAAAACCTCGATGACAAGTGAAGAAGGGTGTAGATGAATGTGGTATAGGTTTCAATCCCTACTTTACATGCACAAAGAAACTAATTGACCATGTTGGTTGTGTTGTAATACCAAACCAACATTTAGTGCAAAATAAGAAACTTGCAGTTGAGTTTTAAAAACTCAATAACAACTTAGTATGCAATGAACAATTTGCAAGTCAGGGTTCAAAACCCAATTTACAAGCAAGGAATTTCTTTATCCCCTAAATAAATGATGAATTACAAAAATGAAAAAAAGGATGGTTTGAGAGGGTTAGATTGCATGCAAGGGCCTTTGAGGACTACCTTGAAATTTGTACCTAAAAGGACTCTAAACTAAGAAATGGAAAAAATTCATAAGGTTATCCATTTATTCTTGTCCAAAAAAAATCAATGATAACAACTTGTGGTTACTGAGAAACTTCTCTTGATTGTGGAAACAATGGAAGGGAGTAGAGTCCATACTCTAAGTGCCCTTGTCCATCCATTGGGCTATAAACTCACACATCATTTAAAAAATAAATAAAAAATGATTGACTAGAAACTTATTGAAATGGGACCCAACTTTGTGCAACTGCACTTATTATGAACATAAAAATCACCTAATCTAGACTAACCCACAATCAAAACTTCTTTAAATGAAAGCATACACGAGTTCTCCAAAGTAGTTTCCAAATATTCTTCCCCAATTGCAAATGCATCTCAAGACCCATTTTCAATTGTATCTTCATGATTAGGTACAAGAGCAATCGTCAATGACTTATTGTCTTCCAGCTAAGCTAGACGTCTTAGTAGACATCCTATTGAAAGAAAAATACAAGTCTTCTTGCCAACTCAAACCTAAACCTTTACATCATGTAGATTGGAATGAAATACCTAAACATGGTTACATTGTTATTTATTCACAAACTTCAAAATTAGGAGAGTTGTCATCAAGACTTGAGCAAAGCTCTTTTCTTATGCTTATGAAAATATCTTCATCAAGTTATTTGGTAGTTCCTTCATACACAATATCTTCATGTTCATGACTCTTAAACATAGATGTATTCTTGTCATCTTGTTCAACTTGATCAAAACCTTCTTGCAAATCCATCTTTTCACAACTTAAGACATGATTAGCCCCATTTTCCTACACCTTGGAAAAGTGGCCTCACTCAACCTCATGTTGTGTATTCCCCAAGCTATCTTACATAGCTACAACTTCTTGTTTAGCAACCTCTTGATAATGAATTGACCAAATATGAGAGTAGTCAACTATGTATTCTTATTTCTCCTAGGAGAAATTAGCAAATATCCCTTTGTTCAAATTCAGAGTCACTACCACATTTTTTTTATGGTGCCTCAAGAGAGATTCTTTGTTCATGGAAGGAGATTGGTTTGATTCATTGTAGCAAAATCATAAGCAACATTAGGGTAGGTTCTCCTTGAAATATCTTTGAAATAATTTGAGAATGAACCTTGATCTATTAGCTTCTTAAGAGAAAACAACTCATTAGCCAACCTTTGTACCACGAGATCTATTTTGTTGGTTGAAGTTGATTCCAAAGGGAGAAAAATGAATCAAATCATCCTCAATCTTAGTTGTAGAAGCTTCTTACATCTACAAGGTTCCTAGATTCTTTTTTCTCGATAAAAAGCTTACCTCAAATAATTGGGTGTTCACCAAGTACTCTAGATTCTTTTTTGTAGGCTTACCAATGGTTGAGATTATATTTTCCAACATACTAAATTTGGAGATCAACTAATGCATGACCTTGTTTAAGTCCTTCATTTGTGTCAACTTCTAACTAGTAAGGCATGAGCATCTTCTATTGGTTTGAACCTTTCTTCAAACTTTGATATGATTCTGTCTCAATCAATCATAGTTTTTGGTGCAAGATTGTAGAAGCAATCTCACCAATTCCCTATTTAGTGTTCTCACTAAAACATCTTCCTATTCAATTCTACAGACTCAAACAACACTTTTTGCTAATGGAGTGTTCATATCTTTGCTTAGTAACCCATGCTTTGGAGTCTTTAAGAACTAATATGTAAATGATGGCATTTGGGATGGATGTACAACAATGGTTTCAAGAAATTTCAGGAGTTAAACGAATCCATGAAAAAAACCATGCAAAGACAGAGGAAAAATCCAAAAAAATAAGGGTCAAAATTTACCATGTTTGTGAGAAGTTGTAATATAGGCTTCAAAAATTGAATTGCAAGTGAAAATCCAAAGGGTTTGGAATGTAGTTGAGTCTTAGAAACTCGATTACATCTTAGCAAAGGCAAAGTCACCTTGCAATCCGGTTTCAAAAACCCGATTGCAAGCGAGCAATTAGCTTGACATGCAGTTGGGTTTCTATAACACAACTACTCGAGGAAAAATGTGTAGTCAGGTTTCAAAAAACCACTACAAATGTGCAAACATGTGGATCACATTTTGAGACCTGATCTACAAGTGCAAACCAATGCATTAGAAAGACTTGTCAGTTAGATCTCAAGATCCAATCTACATGGCAAATTGCATGGAAAACGTCGACTTGTATTTGAGTCCTAAAACCTCAATGATAAGTGAAGAAGAGTGTGAATGCATGCAATGCGGGTTAGAACTCAAGATCCAATCTACATGGCAAATTGCACAAAAAATGTTGACTTGTATTTGAGTCCTAAAACCTCAATGATAAGTAAAGAAGAGTGTGAATGCATGCAATGTGGGTTCCAATCCACGCCTTAGATGGATGGAGCCCTTGATAGAACATGTTGGTCGAGTACCAAGACTTGATCAACATCTAGTACAAAATAAGAAACTTGCAAGTGAGTTTTTTTTACTCGATAATTATTTTGTATGCATTAAAGGGCTTGCAAGGTGGGGTTTAAACCCCAACTTGCAAGTATGGGAAATTTTCTATCTCCCATATGAACAACCTTCTAAAAACATAAAGGATGACTTGAGGGGTTAGACTATATGCAAGTGCCTTTGACGACTACATTTAAATGCGTGCCTACGAGACCTAAGCTACAACATGGACAAATTTTGTAAGGTTATCTCTCAATTCATGCCAACAAAAATCAAGGGTAACACGAACTACCTTGTATAATTGCCTAGCATTACTTTCTGGAATGCTCTTTGTGATAACTACTTAGTATAGCTATCTGAGATCAATACTAAGAATAACCACTTAAGAACAACTATTTAAGATAGTTATTTAAAATTAACCACTTAGAAAAAAAATTAAAATAACTATCTAAATAATACTTTTAAAAACTTCATTTTTGGAGATAAGTTAGGATTTAACTATTTTTTTATAGAAATAATGCCTAAAATCTAAATAATACTTTTAAAAACTTCATTTTTTGAGATAAGTTAGGATTTACCTAATTTTTATAGAAATAATGCTTAAAATCGAACTTTGACTAGAATACCTGACCTAAGTCTCCTCACAAAAAAGATAACTAAGAGATTGTAATTTTCAAAGGAAGAGCATTTAATTCATCCCATTAAAGTGAAACACTTTGTCCTATGTTCCAATTTGTTTAGTATAACTTAGCCTTCAATAACAATGCATTCTAATTCATCTTTTATGCATCCTTCCTTTTCCATGAATTCTTCGTCTCCCCAAAGATTTGAAAATGTATGTTTTCTCACCATTCTTTCTTCTAAGAATCTTTGTCAAGGCGTATCTTCACGACCATGTGAGCAATGTTGAAAAACAAGTCTTATAGTATCCACCAGTCATCCAGTTGTTGATGAAGTAATTTGGCGGAGATATTGATTTGTGGACTAAAAGTAAGATTTGGTGCGTGTAAAAATAAATATCATTTAGTTTCCTTGCTTGGTAATTAATGCCAAACGTCGTAACAGTCCCATCTCCCCTTTTTCACGGCATGTAAGGATTTATTATTCTTGTTTCATAATTAATGCCTTGTCCTTGTCTCAAAGTTTATATGAAGTAAATCATTCCCTACAAAAAGATGCATAAGTTTCATTCGATAATTTAAACGCTAGTCGTAGGAGTTAGGAAACAAAATTATCTTCCATGGTTGCCATAGTTGTTGTTCACCAGGTAACTCTCATATTTTCCATTCCTGCATTTCGTCTTTTGATAAACAGGGTAGTGATTGCTTTTATTTTTTTCAAAAAGCGATTTTCTAAGTCATGAAGTCCACTCTGCATATGTTTGGGAATACTCGTAGTCTATATAGTAAGTCACCTGTCATATCAGATACCAACCTCCTAGGGGTTAATTTAGAAGGAATAACAGAGAGGCTATGTGAGAGACTTTCATAACCCTTTTCTACTAAAGTCTTGGATTGCAATTTCCTTATGGACTCTATTTTCCCACTTGCCTATCCTTGTCCATAATTGATCCAAGAATGTATCCAAATGTATGACGTACCCAACAATAATATTCTAAAAAGAGATGGCAGCATATTGTTAAGTGTTACCAAAGAATCTATATCCAATTTCTTCTGTCTTGAAGAACAAGCGTTTGCAGATATGACCTCTACATCATCCTTGGCGAAGTTTTCAGCAACATCAAATGTCTATAAGAATGCCATCACAAGAAGCTAGATTGTGTCATTTTACAAAGGTGGTTCTAGGTTACCTAAAACCCTTAAGAAAGATCATATGTCCCTGTAAGTTCATGATATAATAGTTTTGTTACACATGATATGTGGTTCTCTGGATGTGAGCCTTTTTGAAGATTGGATGTATTTCTATATTCAAATAGTGTTGGAAGTGTCGCAGTTTTTAGACTGGACCAAGTTAATTGCTAGCTCTTTGAGAAATCAGCTCAAATGGACTTTGAACTTAAAGTAAGATTTTTATACATCCTCATATTTGATGTACATGTTAGCTAGTACCCAAGATTTGCAACATTTTCCACATGAACCGCGGACCGAAGGTATCATTGTATACAGTTATTGCCTTGTGTTGCGTAAAGACAAAGCCATGGAAGATTTTAGGAAAGTGAATGATATTTTCTCTATGAAGCTATGTTTTGAAATGAATGGTCCTCCTCATCGTAGATTCTCTCATGAATCTCAAAAGCTTGTCCAATCCTACGGAAGCATATACATTATATATTATAAGTTTACTTATTTAAGGATAGGTGACTTCGATGATGAACCCATGTGACTACCCATATATGCTTTTGATTGTTTTATCTTAGCATAAGTGTCTCAACAACTAGTTTTTGTTATAAACAAGTTTTCCAATGAAGAATCTTCTGAAATTGTCTTCCCGCTCAAATTAGGCAAGCTAACCTGTAGAAGTATGGAAGATGCAATTTGTATAAGTTCAAACTTAGTTAACTAATGTTTTGGATTTATCATGTTAGATGTAATTTTGATAGTGAGGGGATATTTCATAGCTTGTTTAGAACCCATGTAAAGTTTGTGCTTGCACATAATGTTGAGGATTTTTGGGAAGATTGTACAAATGGACTGGAAGTTTGGGAAAGAGAGACCTCCAGATTTACCATTTCCCAAATTAAGTTGTATCAACTAACTATGGACGATCGAAGACATCTCTAGCGTTGAAGAAGACAAGTTAGATTTCATTGACACCCAAGCAACTGAGTCCTTAATTTCCAAACACGTCGTCATACACTAGGATTCTGAAGAGGAAGACAATATCCTTGGAAGGACAAATTCTTGGCTAAAAATAAGAAAGAGCAAGCATGTTCCTAAATGTTCTAATACTACCCTTAAATTTGTAGGTAGAAGGAGATCTTCAAGAGCTAGCCGTGTGAAAGGTACTGGTACTTCCTCAGTACGCAAAACCCATTCCTAGAGCAAAGCCGAAATGTTAACACCTATCGGGTCTAATGAAGTTATTCAAGTCGACAGTGAACCTGACAAAGAACAGGTTGGTGAGCTCATTGACAACCACCAACGAGTTCAGATGATAGTGGGTACAACCCCTTAGAGGATTAAAGTTATGACTACCCCAACTAAGAGCAATGAACCTTAGAAAGCTGCCACTTCCGCCCCAAACTGGTTAGTCGCTTCAATGAATAAAAAGTGAAGTCTGGTACTTGTTTGTTTTCCAGTGGATGATATCATGAGCAAGTACACTAACAGGACTCCAAAGCCTAAGAGAAGTAAGAGCACAACCAAGATGGTGTTCGATAATATGACAGGTAAAAGTAGAGCTGAAGTAGCCACATATAACCATAAGGTATTGATGAACTCGATCTAAGCAACTTTGAAGTTACTTGCACAAACTTGGGAGTGATCAATCGTGAGACTAAAGAGCATTGGTTGGAAGCATCAACTAAACAAATTGTTTTGACAAAATGATGGAATTGAGAAGAAAAAGCTAAAAGCAGAGACAAGTGTGATGGTTGAGTATATAAGTTCATTGAAAGGACGGAGTTCAACATTCAATGATCAGTCACGACTCACATTTGATCCCAGCACACCTGAGAATCAACAATTGATGGATGGTTTGAAAAAGGGAAAAGCTATGACTGTCATTGTCTATAACTGGATTGATCAAGTGGTAAGCCTGGTTGCTAAGCTCATGACAGATTTACATAAAATCTTCACTCTAGCCAAGGTTGTGCTTAAGAATCTCACCTTCAAGTGACAATTTGGAAAGTAGAGGTTGAAAGGTTGTCGACCATGGTCACTCAGTTATTAGAGGTGGAAGATTACGGTTCAAATAAGTTCCTGGAAGAGAATCCATCATAACATGTTGATGTGGGATTGATTCATGTGCTGCGAAAAAACATAGCTTGGAGAGTGTCAAATTATGGTTCAATTATTTCTCGCATACAATCCTTTGAAAAAGAGTCCAAGGCTGCCCTGGAGAGCATGAACAAAGAATTTCAAACAATTAGTTCAACTCATTCCGCCCCGTTCAAAGAAGGTGGCCTTGATATTGAGACATTGTTTAAACAGTATAAAGGACAACTTAATTAAAATCTGTGTAGAGCTTACCACCTCTGATTTGCCCAAGTTAGCCAAGGTTGAAGAAATGATGGACATGTGTAATCGACAACTTCCCAAATACCTTGACATTGTCACTAAGATGAAACAGGACAAAGACACATGGAAGAACCAACTCTAGAGCATAAAGAATGTGAATACAACTGCAAAGTTCGAGTTTATGAGCGCGTTCAGGGGAGGGAAACTGACATGAGGACCAATTAATGCAGAGGATGATGAAGATGAGGAGGAGTCACTCAAAAAACAAGAAGTTAATTAGCTTTAAAAGTTCATTGCTTTATGTTTTTTAGATAAACATTTAGTAGTTAGTTTTTACGTTTGCGTACCTGTGAATTTGTTAAACTACTTTCTTAAACTGTCAGAGAATTGAGCTTTAATGGAGATTCCCAAACATAGCTCTATTTATGCATGAAACTTAGTAGTAGTAAGGGTTGGCAATTTTTTATTGATATCAAAACTGAAGACTTTAGTTTAGTATTTTACATTTGAATTGTTTGCAAGTATTTTGAATCATTAGTAGCATATAGAAATGGAATGATTTTTGAATGAATTGAAGTTTCATAAACTATTCGAAGACTTTGTGCTTTGACTTATTCGTGGTTGGTTTATTTTTGAATCAATTCTAAATTGTGGAGTTTTTCTCTGTTACTACAAATACAATGCAAATTTTGAATATCTAATTGATTCATTACTGCTCTTCTTGAATATATGTGTTGATGGAAAATTTGTGTATTTCCATTGTTATATGCTTGGTTCGTAGTATTTCATTTATATTTACCTGATTTTCCCCCTATCTAAGAATAGACGGGATGCCTTATTACTTTCAAGTTAAAAGTAATTTAAATTTAAAAGTGTTTTTGTTGAAAATCTAATAAGGGATCTAAACCTTAGTAAAATTTAGAGAAGAATTAAAGAAGTAATAATTCTTCAACTATTGGAAAGTTGTGTTTGTCTTGAGAGATTGGGCATAAAGATTTTTAATTGTTTATTTCATTGAAAAGATGAATCCGCTTACAAACAACACCTCACCATATTGATCAAGGTAGAGCTAAGCTTCTGAGAAATGCTAGGCATAGACAAAATCAATAAGAAACAAAATTAGAAACTATTGGAGAAAACCCCATATTGTTGTTCTGCATCATATGAGAGCTAGACATAAAGACATCACTATTATTGTACTCAATGTTTACTTCCAACAAAACAAAAAACAAAAATGGTTTTAAGACATAATATGATGGGCTATTAAATGACCTATAGTCAATAGTACTTAAAAAACATGGACAATCTACAAAAGAAAGTATCAAAAATCAACAATTACTTTCACTCTCATCACATGCCATTTACCCAAGAACATTGTAAGCCTTTTTTCCAAAAAAAAATCGCTATGCTGAATTATGAGCAACACAACATCTCAAAAATTAAAATGTAAATCACATACATAATTCCTCTGAGACTAGCATTTTCCTTTCCTCAATAACACCAACCAAACTAAACACGTTCTTTAGGCAGTGCAATGATCAGAATGGTAAATAAGAAAAAGTTGATCGAGAGCATTAGATAATAGTTGCAAGGCTCCTAATATTTTATTACATTAGTTGTAGTTTTTGTTTATGCAGATGGTCCCTATGTTTCTGTTAGGAATGACTCAGACTATACAATGCTCATAGTACGATAAGGAAACTTTGGGTGCATCGTACAATGAAGTAAGATTCTCGAGGCAAAGGGAGTGTCTTTAGGCGAAGACACATTCCTGAGGTGAAGGAAGATTCCTGAGGTGAATGGAGTGTTCAGAGGTGAAGGGAGTGTCCCAAGGCAAAGGGAATGTCTAGAGGCGAAGGGAGATTCTCGAGGTGAAGGAAGTGTCCTGAGGTAAAGAAAGATTCTCAAGGTGAAGAGAGTGTCCTGAGACAAAGAGAATGTCACCAAAGTGTTTGCATCACCGAAGGCATCAATGTGACTGGAGGCGTCTAATTGATCAAAGACATCTGATATATGAAGGAGTGATTGTTGGATGGATGATTGTCTGTTGGATGGATGAGTTCCAAGGCTTTCGATAACCAATTTGTTTTGTGACAGTTAATGCGCTAGATTCCATAACGAATTGCAAGGTGTATAAATGTATGTGGGATTCATTAGGAATGGAATGGGCTCAAATGGTGAAAGTGAGGTTAATTATAAAGGCAATCTGAGCTTGTAATCTTGTGCCAAAAAGCACAAATTATTATATGTAAATTGTTTACTATAATACAAAGTTGCTCAGGATTTTTTGGGTGGTGAGTTTTTTTAACAAAAGGGTTTCCCACGTTCAAACTGGTCTACAATGTTTATCTTGTGTCCATCGTATTTTCAATGTTCTTGCTCTTCCTATGCAACATCTAAGTGTTGATGAAGTGGCTTTGAAATCTTTCTTATTTCCCCTATAAATTGGCATTAGGAGGGCGGTTTTGCACATTGCTTTCCTAACAAGTGGTATCAGAGCCTAAGTTACCCTTGACAAGTATGGTTATTTTCGATGTCAATTTGGTTCTAGTGGGGGTTTGCTAAGTGTTTATCTGGGATTGAGATGGTGGGTATAGGGAGAATCGACATTGAAAAGTTCAACAGTACAAACTTTGACTTGTGGAAACTTAAAGTTGAAGATATATTGGTTGACCGAGATTTGTGGATTGCTATGTCTAGGAACAAGTCTTCAAGCCTAAAGCAAGAAGAATGTGATCTAGCAGATCGAAAGACTAGAGGATTGATAAGACTATGTCTTGCGGATTCTGTTATGTTGAACGTTCATGAGGAGAAAACTATGCATTCTTTGTGGAAGAAGTTGGGAGATATTTATCAAGGAAAATCCTTGGTAAACAAGCTCTTCCTAAGAAAGAAGTTGTACTCTTTGAAGATGGACAAAGGAGATGCAAAGGAAATCTTCTGAGGTGGCTAAGGAGGCTCTCATCATTCGAGACTGATTCTCATTGTTCGAGACCAAGTGAAGGACAAAAGCAAGGACATGCAACCTAAATGTTTTGGAAAGAAGTCCAAAGCGAAGTGTTGGAATTGCGGGCAAACTAGTCATAACCAAAAGGATTGTAAAGAGAACAAGAAAAAAAAACAAAGAGTTCTTCCGACTTTGAGTCTTCTCAGAGTGGTGATGAAGTTGCCAACAATTTTGCTTTGGCTAATCAATCATATAATGATGACTGGTTAGAGTAATTCAATCTTCGCGTGGCCAATGATTATATTGAGGATGTCATAGTGTCATGTGTGACTCGGTACCACTGTACAGCGGGAGTTGTTGGCAATGATGTAGATGCCATGTGTAATTTGACACCACAATTTGGTAGGAGTTGTTGGCAGTGACATAGCAAATAATCTTCATTGGTATTGTAGATGTTGAAGGTGTGAGATTTTGA
This sequence comes from Cupressus sempervirens, assembly GCA_028749045.1. NCBI lineage: Eukaryota > Viridiplantae > Streptophyta > Pinopsida > Cupressales > Cupressaceae > Cupressus > Cupressus sempervirens. Next base: position 922,155 of record CM053785.1, read on the forward strand.
TGTTGTAGAAGGATCTTTTCACATTTGTTGCAGTACTATTTGGAGATGTTAATCTTCATGTGATTAAGGATGTTGACATCTTCAGGGCCCGACAGAGTCTTTGATAAAGGTGTGGATTATGTTTTCATTTAACATGTTATGATATGCTTAAATGGAGCATGTAATATCTCTGGTTGAGATGTTTTAAATCAAGTTGTCATGTTTATGTTCCTAAGGCCATGGTTAGAACTTTCACATGTTGATCTTGGTTTAAGTTTCTTTGTATTGAGTACATTGATCATTTGCTTGATACTTCGTGATATTGCAATGTTGTATTTGGAGTTGGCATGGATTGATTAGTTACATGTGCTCATGAGTACCTAGAGACTATAATGATGTTGTTTAATGGATTCATTTCAGACCGACATTTCCTATGCAGTGGGAGTTTCTTAGTGTGTATGTGGCAGATTGGCTTTGAGGCTTGAGACTATAATTATAGGTTGTATATGTTGCTTCTTTTGAATTCATGTTGTACACCTTGGAGTTATCAAACTAAGAACAATTAAGTTTGAATGGCACAAGTGGTCATGTTGAGTACCTTTTTGGATATGAGTATGTCCTTGTCAAGTGGGAGATTGTTAGGAATGACTCCGACTGTACAATGCTCACAGTATGGTGAGGAAACTTTGGGTGCATCGTACGGTGAAGTAAGATTCCTGAGGCGAAGGGAACATCCAGAGGTAAAGAAAAAATCCAGAGGGGAAGGACGATTCTCGAGGCGAAGGGAGTGTCTCAAGGTGAAGGGAATGTCCCTCAGTGAAGAAAGATACTTGAGACAAAGGGAGTGTCTGAGGCGAAGGGAAGGTCCCGAGGCGAGGGAAGATTCCCGAGGCGAAGAGTGTTCCAAGACAAAGGGCATGTCATCGAAGGCGTTCGTGTGACTGGAGGTGTCTAATTGACCAAAGACATCTGATATATGAGGGAGTGACCGTCATATGGATGATTGACTGTTGGATGGATGAGTTCCAAGGCCGCCAATAACCGATTTGTTCTGTGATAGTTAATGCATCAGATTTCATAACAAATTGTAGAGTGTATAAATGTCTGCGAGATTCATTAGGAATAGAATCAACTGAAATGGTGAAAGTCAAGTTGATTGTAAAGGCAAACTGGGCTTGTGCCAAAAACCAAAGTTTATTGTATGTAAATTGTTTACTGTAATAGAAAGTTGCTTGGGGATTTTTTGGTGGTGGACTTTTTTTCGAAAGGATTTCCCACATTAAAACTGGTCTTTTGTGTTTATCTTGTGTCCGTCGTATTTTCAATGTTCTTGTTTTTCGTGTGCAACATCTCAATGTTGATGAAGTGGATTTGAAATCTTTCTTATTTCCCCTATAAATTGGCATTAGGAGAGTGTTTCCACATGTTGCTTCCCTAAAAGTTTCCACGAACAAGAAACAAAAAACTAGACAGAAAAATGTTTTAATTGGGAGACCAAGGTTATAATTTTTCAGTGAAAAAAAATATGTTAGAGGAATTTTTACGAGTATACCCGAATTGTTAAAACGTCACTACCATAACATCAAAATCTACAAATCATCAACTTGCAAATTACAATAAGTATAGCCATAGGTGTTCCATACTTTCAGCTTCACCAGATAGCATTGTTCAGACGGAAGAGACAAAGCTATCTTGAACAGGAAAATCTTTTTGTGCCTTCTCGTCAATGGGCGATTCTACGATCGCATTGACTTATAAGAAATGTGTGCTAGCCTTACACTTTCATTTGTGATTTTGCATTCAGGCCTTTTGTTGTAATGAAATTTTTTTACAATGAAATTATATATATAATCTTTGAAAAAAAAAAAATTCTATATAAATGTCAGTAGTTCTGTTACCAATTGAGTAAGCATAAATCTAAATTACATGTCTCTGGAGTCAAAGAGCTACATAAAGAAGGCACTCAAAGGTTCAATCTAGCTGGAACATGCCTCCGAATCTGAATGGATACTTTTTATATTCCATACCATCATCCTCACCAATAGCACTGAATCAATTAAACTTATATATATATGTCAGTAAAAGAATTATACTTAGAAACTATCTGAATTATATTCGATGTTGAAATGGTTTCTACAATATGGACACAGATACTGTGCACAGATGTTCAACCCGTTTCCAGATTATGCGCAAATTTTAGACATTTTTAGACGTTTCAGCTGATTCAGACAGCCATTTGTGGCAATGACTGCTACGAGAATGCAAGTCCGTTCCTGCAAAAATAGATGCCCCAAAATTAGGTGGAGAATGTACTTCAGTCCAAATATGCTACTCTACATCATCTGTGCACATTCAATTATTTTCAAACTGAATTTTACCAAAGACAAAATTGAGTAAACAGTTTAGGACACTTTTATAAATTTCACCTCACTTGTACAGATAACTTAGTTTCAGAAAAACCCTGAGCGTAATGAGAAAGTATGGCTTTACTGCAGAGAGTGACTAAAAATGCATTGAGAGCAAGTCCATTTTTACAATCTATGAGATTATTACAGTTTTGTTTTTGTGTAATATTTCAGAATACCATGATCCTTAGACTCTCCTTTATGCTCATAAATGCTCCATTATGCTCGTAAACGTTGATGAAAAAAAAGTTACACAATAGAAATAATCTTTAGACTCTCCTTTATACGCATCCTGATCATGGATCGTGATCCAAACCGTAGATTTTTAAAAAAAAGTTATCCAATACAATTCGGCAATGAAAACGCACTGCTCAAATCCCAGAAAAATTAGAATTCTAAAGCCCATTAAGTTAAAATTAAAACCAGACGTTGCCATCTAAAAAAGAAGCCATAAAACTTACATTTTAGCCCTGGCCAGCTAGTTGTTTTCGCAGTGTATACAAGAAGTCAGGTTCAATTTTCATCAGCATCGCAGGCAGGGGCAACGAAAGATTGTGCTTCACCAAAAGCCCATGCCTGGGCTTGATCCTCTTCTCCAAGCTGAAAGAAAAGTACTGTGGAAATTCTAACAAATCGTCAAGTCCCAACCCCATGTCGTTCACCAAATGATCAAATTTTGGCTTAAGATTATTTGCTATACTGAACGTAAAAATCACAGGAGCCCTAACCACCATGCTTACAGCATCTTCGTGATCAAAACCCAAACTCTGCAAATACTCCAGCTTAGGAACAAGGGTATTTTCAATACTGGCAACCAACAGTACCGTATTGGAACAATCCTTAAAACGTTTTTCTTGTATACCCAAATTCTTGAGATACTACAGAGTAGGCCTAAGTTGTTCCGTTACACTAGAAGTCAGGATTCTCGGGCATCTGTTAATACATTTTCTAATGTCTTTTCTGACGATTTTGACTTCAAAAAGCAAAAAATCTAGTATTGGGACCAAATCCTTATCAACATTGCAAGTTAAGAGTTGTGGACACATACCGAAGATTCTTCCGAGGTCTTTGTGTAGCATTCCCCATTGCTTGAGGAACCCTACAATTTTCTCTATGCTGCGAAAACTGGTGGAAAGGATTAATGGGTTGTCTCTAATGGCCCTCGAGATGTCAACCTCCATAAGCTCTAGGTACGCTAGCTTTTTCCCGAATTCAAGATCTAGGGCATCTTTGTCAGGTCCAAGTTTGGGAGAATAACTTTTTGAGTCCAGAGGCTTTAAGGGCCTGGAATCTATATGTTCGGGATGTGAATTGAGTTCATATGAATTAGGGCGCGGAGATGATGATTGTTTTAGGTAGGGTTTTTTGGAGGGCGTATTGAAATTGGGCTTATTGTCGGTTGGCTTGGCGTTGGAGTTCAATAGTGGGGGGAGTGGTAATTGCAGTCTGTTTGTTAAGGAATTGCTCCTAAGGTCTGTTGGCATTGGCAATACCATTTTCAGTGCTATGAAGTGCTCTTGAAGAAACAAGGAACATTTCCCGTCTGATAGTGTTCGAGATGGAATTATATGGCGAAGGACAATCGATGAGGCAACGCAAGCTACAAATGACCAATTAACTTGCCGGCAACTTTTGTTTGGCTGAGAAATCTCCGTCTTTGTCACCATAAGGATAACGCAATCCTCGAGCAAGATTTGAACATATTAGCGAGGTTTTTTTAATGTAAGTGGGGTTTACCTAGCAGTTTTATGAAATAAAATAAAAGTTTGTTACTGGAATCTTCTTTTTAAAAGTAGCAGCTTATACTTGTTGGCTTGGAGATTTAACCCAGTGGAAAAGATGGGGGCTAGAAATTTCCTACCAACATAGACTTTTCTTGTGCCACTTGTCAATCATATACTAGTTTCTAATTTTTATCAATAAATTTTTAAAACATATTTATTATAAAGGTCGGAAATAAAAACTTTTCTTCAAGGCTAAAAGATTATTTAGAATCTTTTCGACCAAAATAGGAGCCCCTATTTTTAAGCCCTCTTAACTTGAGTGAAAATGGGTGGGGCTGGAAATAGCCCCACCAACTTACGAAAATTTTGTGCCACATGTCAACAAATAAAAGAAAATTTGAAAAGAAAGGAAAGTTTTTATTTTTTTATTTGATATTTTAAATTTAAAATCATCCAAACTTTCTTAAGTTTAGGAATTCAAAATTTTAAGTTGTTTATGATTCATGAAACCATTCAACTTTAAACATCCCTAAAAAATCTCAGTGGTGAGTGCTTTATTTTTTAGGAAGCCCCCCTCCATGGGATCCCAATTAGGTTGGGGTCCTATGGAAGCTAGCTTCCTTAAAAATATAGCTGCACTGGCTGAGATTTTTAAAGAAATTTGTAAGCTAAGTGGTCTTATGGATTTTGTAATTTGAGTTTCAGTTCCTAAATTTAAGGAAAAACTTTCTAAAATTTATTTTATAATTAAAGACATTTTTAGTTTTAAAGTTTTAGTTTTTGACAAATGGGTAGATTTTTCCCTAAGCTGGTGGGGCTATTTCCAGCCCCACCCCATTTTCATTCGCTTCCTAAAAAAGTGGGGCTCCTATTATGAAGGAAAAGATTCTAATTAAACGTGTAGCCCCCCAAAAAAATTCTTATGGGACCTCCTGTACCTGAAAAATAGCCCTGTAGCCCCTCCTCATGGGACCCCTACCTTAGTATGTGTATCGATGTGGAATGGATAGGGGTCGAGACAGGTGATTTTATTTTTATTTTTTTCCCTTCCAATATATGTTCATGAGCTTTTTTCTTCTTTAGTTTATATTTGATTTTAAGGTTTAGATTTATTTGATGTACTTGTTTTGTAAGTGATTGTGTACATCTCTAAAAGATCAGTCTCACTTTAATTTGACCCTTCTTAGTTCTAACATGACATTAAAAGTAAGCCTAATGTAAGGTGGGTTGGACATCAAGTTGTGTAGCACAAAATAAGTTTATATTTATTTTATTAAATAATATAATATGATGGTTGAACATGTAAGGATTGTATTCATTTAGTAGCTAACAAATCTCCACAAAATCTACAATGTTTATATATGAGTTGTATGATTAAACTAGGCTCATATTGATTCAAAACATAAAATGTTAGGACTTCTAAATAATTTATTATTTTTTTCCAAAATGCCAAACAACAACTGAAACAATAAAGCATAGCAATAAACCATACACAACAAAGGAACTCATAACATCATCATTTATTTTCGAGGAAACCCCAACAAAGGGAAAACCTTGGTGGAGATAATGCACTAGTATAATAGTGTCCATGTTATGAGACTTAGCCTTGATAGGAGACATGACCCTATGCATTCAGTACATAAGTCCTTATCAAAGGACTAGATCGTGTAAAAGGTCTACAACCTTGTTAGGAGTTGATGATAACAAAAAGGGAGCTTGTGTTCAAAGGATGAAGGTTAAATTGACCTTCAATAACTCACTCTCCATTAAATATGAAACGTTTCATGAAAGTTTGGGTTATACCCAATGAACTATATTTATCATCATAATGTCTTAATAGTTCTATTGTAAGCTTGTGTAAGCTATTCTCTAGTAACCAACATCAGGGATCACACATCACATGAATACAACTCTATATCCTTACATGCCATAATACATTCCTTTATATGACCATAATTATTTATTTATGTCAGCTTCACTAGGACTTAATCAAATGTGTTCATACCCATATCAAAACACAAAATAAAATCATTTTATCGAAGAGTTAAGACCTTGGATGGAATCCCTTCAATTCTAAGTAATTCAATTATAGATCCAATTTAACTTACTAAGCCAATTATCCCAAATATAAAACTAGTTTATATTTTTACTTCTTGGACCTGTACTACTTCACGATACCATAACTTGTGTTGCATCACATATCAAAACCAACAACCATAATAGTAGATCATATACATCATATCCATGTAATTACAAAGTTATTTGATCATTCCTCTATCATTGCTAGCAAAAACTATCCAAATATACTCTTTCAATCCTTCCTAGACTTAGAAATGTCTTCATTAATGACAATATTTGTATGGTCGCATAGCATACACTTGTCAACAATTTGCCCCTTGGCATTGATTGCAATATTTCATAAAAATGACTAAGAGTCCAATGCCAAAATCCAAAAAAGCTCTTATATGGTTGATCTAACATTTATCTCCCTTGCCATATGATCTATTTACACAAATCCATCTGTCCCCATACAATATTACAAAAAAAAAAAAAAAAACTTTATCTCTCCCCTTTTGACATCAATAACAAAGGCGAGATACAAAAAAGCAACTAAATGTAGATACATATAACAAATATTTACATTAAGGCAAACTGAGCTACACCAATCAATGTATGTCTACAAAATTTACCTTTGGAATCTAAAAATCCATGTCCCAAGTCTTCTTGAAAAACTCTTCTCTCCACACAATGCATATGGAACTATCTTTGTTGCCTCTAGGTTTGTGGGACTAAAAACTGCATGAGACTTTAGGTATATTTCCAACACATCAAGCTCCTTTTACATAACTTTAACCCTAGGAGTAATGAGACTCCTTGATTTGGAAAATATTTTATGTATTATTTACTTCTCATTGTGAAGAAAACTTATCGTATCCATTAATAGGCTCTTGATTAGGGTTGTTCTAGACAAGCAAGTTTGATCTGGTCAAGTAGGGTCAATCTGGACTAGAATTAGAGTCACGCTATGTTCCTGATTTGTAACTTGTCCAAACCCAAAATAGATTTTGAATCTCTAAAGCTCTACAAAAAGGGTATATGAATATGTGCTTTGTTCTATCTTTCAAGATCTGCAACCTACACGAAAGAGGGTTTTTATTTTGTTAATGAACCCCAGTTTAGGAATTAACCTTGAAATTGAAATAGAAAATAGAGAATGATAGTAAGTAGTAGAAGTATAACTAACATGAAGCAATGTTAGACTATAACTATGCTCTTGAATTTAGAATGTAATCAAGTGTGTGGATGAAATATCCTTGACTCAACTTCAAAAATCATAGGAAATGAAATCAAAGTAAATTATAACTTTCCTAAATGAATGTACTTGAAATTTTCCTTAGGATTGGATGTAGATATTGAAGAGATGAATCTAAAAGATACAACAAAGTATCCCAAATGTATGAAGGGATGTCTTAAATATTAAAAATAGTAGATCTTGCATTCACTCCTTCAATTGCTTGAATGCTTGGATCCTTGATCTTTTTTGTAGAACTTACTTGAATGCCTTAAATGTTTGAAGAATGTGAAGTGCTTGGATGGATTGTATATGCAATGGATACTTGGGATGTGGATGGATTAATGAATCAAATGAGGCAATTGGATGTGCTTGTAAAGGGCTCAAAATAATCTTTCTTTCATTGGTTGAGCAAACACAAAATTAACACCTCAAATCAACCCTAACACAGGGCTTGAGAAGGGGACCCAAAAATGTATCTCAATCAAGGATGCACTCCATCATTAGGGATGCATTATGTCTATGATTCCTAGGTCCAAAAACCACCAAGACTTCCTCAAGTTCTCAAAATAGGTCTCAATTTCAAACAATCAAGTGCACATCTCGAGAAAACCTAGTTGATGTGAAAAATAGATCCCGAGTGATTGAGGGAAGGGAAGGGAGGACCTAAGTAGATAGGTCCTACCTCGAGATTTGTATTGTAAAATAGGAATACCAAGGAGGATATATTAGTTCCTACCCTAATTTCATCTAGGAGGAATAAAGAGAGATGAGAAGATAGGGAAGAATGCAAATTAATGCAATCTATGATGAAATTGTATTAAGTTGTGTTAAATGATCATTAAATTGAAGAGCTTCCAATTTAAGATGTAGGTACAAGGTGAAAAGCCCAATATGAACAATCAAATAATGCAGAGAAGGGAGAAATCTTTGTTGTTAGGAGAACCCTAATGAATGAAGAGAAAGGGTTAGATCAGAGGAAGAGTTTATTTCACACTAGGTGCAAGTGTGAGGATAAGTATTTTGATGTGATTATTGATAGTGGGAGCACTAACAATTTGGTGCCAGAGGTGATGGTCACAAAGTTAAAGCTTGAGAGAGAGAGAGAGAGAGAGAGAGAGAGAGAGAGAGAGAGAGAGAGAGAGAGAGAGAGAGAGAGAGAGAGAGAGAGAGAGAGAGAGAGATACCCACATCCATACTGGATTTCCTGGATACAAAATGACCACAAGATCATGGTCAATGAACAATGCTTGGTGAAGTTCAAGATTGAAAGCTACCATGATTAGGTACTATGTGACATTATACCTATGGATTTGTATCACATGATGTTGAGAAGGCCATGCTAGTATGTCAGGCATTCTATAAATGATAGTCATGCAAATACCTATTCTTCGACAAAGGATGTAATTTGGCACAAGATGAAACCCCTAGTGAAGGAAGAAGAAAAGGTATGCATTAGTATTAGGGCCCATCTTGTTGATGGGATAAATTTTTTGGATGATAAAGAAGGTAGTAGAGAAATTCCAATAGAGGTTTTATGTTTATTGAATAAGTTTCAAGACATCATGTTTGACAATGTGTTTGGGGGGTTACCACCAATTAAGGAAAATTAATCATCAAATAGACTTAGTCCTTGGACCCAGTTTTCCTAACAAGCCTACTCATAGGATGACTCCTATTGAAACTAAGGAGTTGAACAAATAAGTTTAGGAATTTTTATGGAAAGGTCTAATTGAGGAGAGCCTAAGTCCACGTCTGGTACCTACAATATTGGAACTAAAGAAGGATGGGGAGTGGAGGATGTGTACAGACTTTAGGACCATAAATAAGATGTACTATCCTAAATTGGAAGCACTTAAATTTATTACTATTTATGGTGCATGAGCACCTAGGGAACATAGTGAAAGGTAACTAGAAGTTTTGGCTTGTAGGTGGTTTTAGCCAACCACCGGGGAATAAGGGCTACCAACTAGTCAGTGTTTCCTCCTTCATCAAATTTGGTTACTCAATAACTAGGTATTTCTACAATCAATGCAACATCTACTTTTGTTGCTAGTCCTTCTATTTCCACTATTGCTACTATTCCTAGTATACAAGCAGTTAGTACAAAGATAGTTGAGAGCAAGCCTCAATCGAGTAGTAAGGTTTCTAGCAAAGGCAAAGATACAGAAGAGGTCATTGATCTTGATGAGGGTATAGTTATCATGAATTGGGATATCTCTACTCTAAATCTTGATCAAATGCATTTAGTAGGTGATCTATTGTAGAAGAAAACTAAGCAATGGAGGTTTAGAGAGGAGAAAAACAGAGAAAGTGAAGTGCTAGAAGATGCAAAGAACATACTTGCAAATGCACTTAGCACCAAGGTTGATACTTCTCAACCTATTTTGTCTTAATTAATAGAAGTTGTTCAGAGATTTAATGAAGATCTAAATGGGCAAGAAAAATTGTTGCAAAGAGCAAAGAAGAAATTTGAAAACAAAGTCTTGGAGCTAGTTACACACAAGATTACAATATATCAAGTAGACTTGTCTACTATTCTCAGCTCATTGGAAACCTCTGCCAAAAATGTCACTTCTCTATTCAGTAAACTATGTGATACATCTATCTTTACTTAGGAAATCAAAGATAAACTCTCCAAGATAGATGAATACCTAAAGGCAAGTGCACACCAGTTGTCACTTGACCCAAGCTACAGTTTTTCTAATTACACAAAGATCAGATTTTTGACTGATATGTAAGCAAAATTACTAAGGGAAGAAGCCAGGATAAGGGCCACACTTGTAGAGATACAAGGCATGGTTCTTCTGATCATGGATCCCATTGCATAAACACATTGCACATGTGAAAACCCTCATCCATGACAAAAACTTCTCCATAATTAATCACATGACGAAGTTATTAGTAGAAGTTTAGATTGCATTACATGGAAGCAAGGTGTTAAAAGAAAATTGGGACTAGACAATGTCACTAATTTTTAAGGTACATTATGAATTCTTGTCACATTTTGGCATTACCATGTAGCATACACCTTTGGCATTTATGTCAAAAAGTGGGAGAATATGTAAAAGGGGAGAATATGTGTTGATGCAATAAAAGGGAAAAATATAAGAATAGAAGATGTAATATAAAGACATGAGACATGTGTATATAACATGTAAAGTATGTTGAATATATATGTATAGGGGAGCATCATAATATTATACATATACACTTACAGATATTCAATAAACATCTCTTACAAAAGTAATTTTGAAAAATCTCAAAAATAGAGTATGTTACCGAGTTGAAGACATAGGATGGAGACTAAAGATTGTTTTGAACTTTTTGAGAGTTTAGTTTTGATTGATAAGTGATTTTGTCACTAATGCCAAAGGGGGAGATTGTTGATATTACAATCAAGTTTGTTTATTAGTGAAACACACACTTAATCAAATGGTTAGCAACTACCAAGCTTATCTTGCAGTTTACAATGTTAGCCAAGTAATTTGGGCTCTACTGAATTCTATAGTTGCTATTGAGTTCCACGAACAATACTCAGTTTGCACCAAGCAGTATCTACCAAGTTGGTGATTATCAGTGTAAACTAAGCTTCATAGTGTTTACCGAGTTTCTCAGTGCAAACTGAGTTCTCCAATGTTTACCAAGTTTGTAGCTTTAGTAATGTGAATCTAGTGTTGACCAAGCTATGCAGTGTCAACCAAGTGATTTAGTTTATATCGAGCTCGCAGTGATAGTTTTGATCAAGCTATGTAGTGTCAACTAAGTGGTTCAGTTTATATGTTGAGTTTGGCAGTGTTCATCAAGTCACCAGTGCAGACGAAGTTTAGAGTACTTGGAAGTGATTGGTATGAAATGAGCTTCTACATTTACCAAGTGCATGATGATGTCGAGCATTGACAATGGTTTCCAAGTGTCAAAACCTCATCAAGTTTGTGTTCAAAACTCGAGTACCTGTAGTTGGGCCGACTTTGTCTATTTTGGTGAAACTTGTATTGTAGCCAACTTTGATGAATTGTAATTTGGATTGGTATATATTTAATGTATTTTATGACATCCAAAATAAGAATATAGACATAAGAAGTATGAATATATGAGAATTAGAAGTGTGAAGTGAAAAGGCTACAAGTAGTATAAGGAGCAGCAAAGTTTTATCTATCACAGTAAGGTGATCATTACAAAGGAATCTCATTTAGCAAATCAAAGTTACAGATTAGGGATCAACCATTGGTTCATCCTAATATGTGGAATAGCTAAATCCTTTCACAAGGTAGACTTAACAATCTTTTGTAAATCTCTTTACCGATTACATACTTCACTATATCTTTGTAAGTCCCTTTGCAAGGTGGACCCAATAGTCCTTATTGCTCCTAACTGGTAAAATCATCAGAAGTGATCATTGTAAGCCTTAACAGGCCAACTTTATACTGCAATATTAAAGTTTGTGGGTATCATTCCCACCCTAGTTTTACTTTCTATTTGGAAGGTTTCTGGGTTACCATATTGTGTGTCAAAGTGTTATGAATGTTTTAATGCTTTTAGTTTTTCATGCATGCAATTAGATCAGAATACATATGAAGGATTAATTGGTGAATTAAGATTAAGTTTTATTGGTTCCTAATTCACCCCTCCCCTCTCAGTAACCTAGCTTATCTTATATTTCCAATAGGATGGATCTTTATTTGATGTTATTTTTCTCCTATTCTACACCATAACTTCTAGTTTCATCTTCTCATCCTTCTGGGCCTTCCCGGGATCTTTTCTCTCTGGTCTTTAGGACTTGGTCAAGTCTTTTCTAAGGTCATTTTCCTCCACATTCTAGGTCAAGGTCAACTCAAGTTGACATAGTCTAGGATTAGATCGATTGGTCTAGGTCAATCTTGTCCTTAATAGTTATAAGTTTCAGGGATTGAAAGGTCTTGAGTTTACCAGTTGATTTACTCTACTTTCCTATTGGCTTGCAATTAACTCTTTTTTAACTAGTCACCCTCCCATTAACTCTTCTTTTAATAGTCGACTTGTAGTTAACTCTTTGCTTAACAGTTGGTTTACAATTAACTCTCCATTTAACAATCAACCTTAAGTCAACCTTTAACTTTTTTTTCACCAAAAAACTAATATAAAAGGAGGCTTGGAGTCTTCATTTTCATATCTCATCCTCATGACATCTCGTCTCATCAAGTGTTTAGAAATAATTAAGCACTCAATACAAGGAGCTCAAGAATTTAAGCAAGCAAATATTCTTCAAGCATTCAAGGATTCTTTGTGGGCATTTCATCTTCAAGATCTAGCATTTTTTTTGGCCATCAAGGGAGGAGATCTACATTGACACATTCATTATCTTCTTCATTGATGCACATTTAAATCCATTGCAATTGTGGAGATATCCTAAATCCTTCTTATCAAATTCAAGATGTACAACATACATCACAACAAATCCATATTCACAAGGGTTTTTACAAGCAAGGTGAATATTTGCATCTATCTTTTTTCGTTTACATTTACATTTATCATTTACGGTTAATTCCTTAACCTAAGTCTTGACCAAGGCAAGCCCTCCCCCAACAAAAATCCCAAAACCCTTCTTTTATGTATTTGTAGGGTACCGATCAAAGCTTACGGATCTAAAACATACTCTCTGGGAATTTTCTGGAGAAGTTTTTTATAAGTCACCATACTATCTCAACTTGGTTTTAAGGTACCCTTCCAAGTTGACGTGGACTTTAAGTGCCCTTTTTCGAGGAGATTTATGGGTTTTGTTCCTTTCGTCATTTCATTCCATGATTTGTAGATGGATATTTAGAAAATATTCGGATCTACAATTTTTAGAGATATAATACATATTCCTCTATGCATTTCAAGGTGAGTCTTTCATATTTTATTTCCTATCATATCTGTACTCTAGATCTACATCTTAACTAGGTTAATTGTATATACATAACAAAAAAATTTACATTACTTAAGCAATTGGTTCAATTTTACATCACATCATCCTATTAAGGGCCAAAGAGTATATTTCCTTGCATTGAATTCCTCTTTATAATTTGAATTTAGTATTAGTACTCTTCTTCCTTTGGGTTATAACTAATCTAATTTGGATTGTAAGTGGAATCATATTTGGAAATTCCCCTCTTTCCTCTTTCATACATATTTGAATGGCTTAATGACCCGAAAAATGGGAGATCATCACCTTATTAAAGTGTTTCCCTTTCTTGCCTATAAAATAAAAAGCATTATATGATCAATAAACCACTCTAGCATGCAATCTCTCAAGCGCTCTTGCATTCAAGTTTCAAGTCTTCAAGCATTCATGCCTTCCTCCATTGAAGATCAAGGATTTAAGCTTTCAAAAAATTGAAGGAATTTATCTTCGAGATCTTATTCAATCCATCCAAGATCCTTTGTTTCATCTTCTACTTTCATCCATCCTCTTCTTCTTGGTCCTAATCCATTGGTGAAGTAAGCACATTGCATTTGATTCAAGAGATCCAACTTTGTCAGGTGAATTCATACATTTACTTTACATGTTATTTCAATTATTTCAATTCAATTCAAGGTTAATTCCTAAATTGGAGTTTGACCAAGGAAAACCCCCCATGAACAACAAAAATCATTTTTTATTGCAGGTTGCATGAAGGAGTACTATTTTCGGCTTTCTTCAAAATTGTGAAATCAGAATCAATGTTGCACACATTTTATCATGGGTGCATTGTACACTTGATTTTACATTTTGATCCTTCTTATCCAATTTTCCCCTGATATATCTTTGAATTTTTTTTGGGTTTTGTCTATTGCATAGTCTTAGGCCCAAATCCAAAAAAAAATCACTCATTTTGATTAGGACAACAAGCACAAAACAAATTTCAAAGGTGTGTCCCTTTTCCTCCATTGTCTTTTCAACATATAAACCTACATATAACTTCCATTAGATATATGTACTCACTAAGGGTTTTTAAGGAATTAAATATCTTTCCTCTATTCTTCATAGATCTAGTTTACATTAGTGCTCTTTGTTCATTCAGATAACACTTATCTCTCTAGACCTAGCTCTCTAGAATTGGGATTGAAATGATTATTTTCCCTTATCTTCTCTCCTTATATACTATGCTTACACATGTGTGTGGTTTATGCGATGAACTTAGGTCCTATATCCCCGATTCACATTTCTTACTCTACATTTATTGGTGAACTAGACATATGATATTCCACTTATGATTTGGTGTTAGATTTCTCATTGAAAGTTATCTCTTTGTATGATTTATATCTTACTTTACATTATATTTTCTTGAAGTTCAAATCATAAGGTTAGATCTCTAAATGTTCTCTTTCCTTGTTTGATGTGTGAGATTTATTACTTTTAGTCCTATTCATAACATTCTTGTTATGAGAAGTTGTAGACTCATGGCTCTTTTTGATGTAGATTCCTCTTCTCCTCTTCTTCAAAACCTTGTTGACCCTACTTTTTCTTATGATCTTAATCCTTCTATGGAGAATGAATCTTCTCACTCATCTCGTGATGAGGAAGAGGCTTTAAGAATTCCTTCTAAACAAGTTGATAAGCTTGTTACTAAGATTGGTAAAATGCATGATTGGCTTTTACAAGAAAAATCAAAATACTGACACTATCGCTGATTTTGATGCTCTTAAAAAAGTGGTCTGCAATGATGAACATAGTGTTAATATTTTGTGTGGTATTATTCACATTTTCCATACTCATGTTAAGCCTTTGAATCAAGTTGCTTCTGAATCAAAGGATGCCTCCTCTTGTCTCTACTCTTAAGCCCATTTTGCATATTTTTGTGCCTATTTCTAGCATTTTCACTTATGTTCCTCCTATTAAGACTACTTCCATTCAGGTGTCTAATCCTCTATGTAGTCTTCCTATTCTCTCTTTTCCTATGCATGTTCTTCTTGCTTCATTGTCGACTTCACAACCTTCATATAACAGTGTTCCTTTAATTTATCTTAATTGTTCTACTGTGGCTTTTAGTGTTCTACCCGTAGTTTCTTCTATTCTAGCTAATTCATACACTTTACCTAGTGTGTTGAATGTGCATGTTCCATCTATCCCTTATAATGATTCCACAACCCTTAGTCTTGCTCAGGAAGTGTCTTCTTTGAAACAACTCTCTTCCTTCACGCAATCTACGTTTACTGTTCCTAAATGTGTTATAAGAAGTTCTTTGTATTTTGACATTATTCCTACTACTCCTCCTTTATAAGATGATACACCTTGCCTTGACACTTATAATGGTAAAGGTGACTTGTGATATATCTCAAGACTTTCCATGTTTTATGTAGTGAATAACCATAGGATTTTAGCTATTTTGTTTGCTCACACTGTCCATGACAAAGATTTGCAATGGTATTTCTCTCTGCCACCTTATTCTATTAATTCATTTCATAAACTTGGTAATGATTTTATACAACAATTTTAGAATAATATTGGTCCTTTTGTTTCCTTGACTAATTTGATGCATTGTAATCAAGATCCTAAGGAGAAAGTGACTAATTTTATTGGTAGATTTAAGGATTTGCATGCTCAAATTTCTTATCATGTGCTTGATATTCATATTCAACATATGTTTATTGTGAATTTTCAAAAATACATTAGATATAAGAATCTTCTTATTGAGTTTAACTCTTTTTTATAGTTTTGGGTAGTGTTCATCATTATCAATTACAAGTGAGTTAGTTTGAGAGCACCACTCCAATGGCTCTTGTACCTCTCGATAAGAGCGATGCCACACATAATCATAAAAAATTCCATAAAGCTAACAATTATGTCAAGGTCAACAAAAAAAGGCCATGAATATAGTAGATGATGAAGTAGTTATTGCATCTCGGATTGTCTCTACTTCTTCCTCTATTTTTCAGATGAACCTTTAATTTTATCCTTTCTTTGAGTCGCTATCAACAAAAAAATGCCATGAATATAGTAGATGATGAAGTAGTTATTGCATCTTAGAGTGTCACTACTTCTTCCTATATTTTTTAGATGAACCTTTAGTTTTATCCTTTCTTTGAGTCGCTACATTCTATTATGACAAGGTTGGTTAGTGATAACATGATTATGTTTCCTCCTATTAAATCATGTTTTCCTTAAACTACATCAAGTCAACACTTTAATCCTCATTTTTTTTGTAAATTCCATTGCCAATCTAGACATGATACTGAAGCCTATTATTCTTTGAAACATAAGATTTAGGATTTGACTAATTTTAATGCCTTATCTATTAAGGGTCAAGATAATGGGAACAAATATGTGGCACCTCCTAATAAAAATATTCAAATCTATACTAATATTTTGCCTTAGCACACTACAAATACTATTGTTAAACATCCTTCTTCTTCTGTTCCTCTTGAAGTGAATGTTGCTTATAATTCCTTACAATGAGAGAACGATAATACTATTAATATTGTAGAACATGTAGTTCAACATCTACCTCCACCTAAGGAAGACATTCCCTCTACATATAATGATCAAACTAAACCTAAATTGAATCGCAAGTGTTCTACATTTCTTACTATTGCATTCATGGGTGCTGATAAGTTTAAGGCTCTTAATGGACCTCTCTATATTGCTATTCAGATTGCTAAATATCCCTCTTATGGGTGTCTTATTGATCCTAATACTATGGTTAATATCATCACTAAGGAACATCTTTATAATAAGCAAAAACATCATGACTTCTATGACTCAACTGATACTTGGATTCAGACTTGTAATAGTTTCTTATATCCTCTGCAAGGTTCTATCTCTTATATTGTTGACCTCTGTGGTAAAGTAGTGAATAGTACCTTTGTCATCATTCCTACTTCCAATAATCTCCAAGTTAAGATTAGTTTACCTTGGTTGATTATCATGCAAGCTATTACTTCTTCTATTCATCAATGTATTGAATTTCCTTATAATAGTGAGATTAAGAGGATCAATCACAATATTTATCATTGTTCTAGATTTTGATATTGTGCTACTCTTGATTTATTTTGGCCTTTTATTCCCACTACTCCTCCTAATCATTTGAATTATATGTTTCACTCTTATCAAGAATATAAATGCCAAAAGATTGTTGAGTTAAGTATGCCTTGTGGTCTTTCTCTTATAACTTCTACGCCTATCTCTTCTGATTCTTCTATTCATAATGATCAAGCACCTCTTGCATCTCGTAATCCTCCTAATGTGGTTGCTTCTTCTATTATGAAATCTTCTTGATGCAAGGATACAAGGAATCAAAATCACATAATCACAACTTAATGACTTATTAGGAAAATATTACACACTATTGCAAACTTTTAACCGAATCAACAAACTAGGACAAATTCAGACCCGTGGTCACCAAAATGGCCATAACTTCTGCAAAACTTAATGAAATTCGACCAAACAAAAACCAAAAGAAAAATAACTCAAATAAAATTCCAAAAATATAAGTTATAGGTCTATATCTATTTATATATACTCATACCAACACAAACAACAGTCAGATTTTTTGGAAAAGTAACTCCAAAATTTATCATAAAACTCACAAAAATAAACTTCTCTTTTCACCTCTTCTTCTAACTTCTCCAGCCATTATGTTCTAAAAATAATGAATAAAACATGATAGTTTAAAAACTTTTCAAGTTCTATGACTAATTAAGTACATCCTACGACCTTTCATCTTCTCTCTTACATCAGCTCTTTCATATTGTCACATTTATGACAATATTTTGTTACATATTTGACAACTTTTGTACTTTTCTACAAATGACCTCTAAAATTTATAAAATTTCTAATAGCATACTAAAATAGACTATATATGAAATTTTATGATATTTTACCCTTCCATGGGTCTATTTAAATAATTTGACTAGATTAGACAACTTGGACAATCTATTACAAATGGTTTTATTTAGCCTTACACATTGACTCAAATAGATTCAAAATACATTTGAAAGATAATGATGAGTAACTAAATGTCTTAGGTACTCATGGAGCCTCTTATTGTGCCTTTTTGTAATGGGTGCTACTGCACCATACTCCTAGGGACAAAAAAATCCAAGTCCCTTGGAATGTCCTTCCTCTCTCTTATCTTCCAATTTGATATTTGTCAATTGTACTCTTGCTAAGTACCCAAGTCAATTTTCATATCTTCATTAACCTCTTCCACATAATAATTCAAGTAGAACTCCTAAAAACCTGCAATAAATGGATTAGAAAAAATAAATGGTACCTCATCATATATGAACTCATCAACAATTTGGTTCACTATAGGAACCTTTGCATCCTTTTTTTCAATGTATTTATGCTACAATATCTTCATTCTTGGAGACAAATTTGCCACTATTTGATCCTTCTCTATCCTCTTGGCTACATCATGAATCTTCTTCCTTGCTGGAATTATTGACCTCTTGATAGGCCATACCACCTTCTTTCTTAACTTCAAATGCCATCTCATGGTTCCAGAAGAACCATCACATCCATCTCTTTTCCATCTTTATGAGCCTTTCATCACAAGGCTGGTCAACAACTACCACTTCAACCTCTTTCCTATCTTCAAGAACCTTTTCATCATAAGGTTCATCAATAATTATATGCTATAAACTTTTTACATCAGTATCAATTTTCTCACTCTGTCCTTTCAATGGACAACTCTTCTCTTCATTAGTAACCAAAAACTCTATTCCATCTTCACATACCTTTGTATCCTCAATGAATGGCTGCTCCAATTCACTATTTTCCTTGTCCATATTTTTCTTCAATTCATCTTTTAGTCTCTCTAAATTTTCTTCCCCTTTTTAAAGTTCCCTCATTAGGAATCTTATTTCCTCTTCTATCGCTTGTTTTATTCTAGCTTTCTCTTCTCTTTTCTTTTATTTTCCCTCCTCTCTTTTATTTGCCTCTTCCTTCTTCTCCTTTTTCAAAATCTCAATATGAAACCCATGAATCTAATAGTATCCTCTTATCATGAGATAAATCTCCTCACATGACCATCTTCTCCTAGCTAGGTTCTCTCCACTCAACCTAGTCTTTTGGCCACACTACAAGTTATCTCCTCAACCTGTCAGAACAAACACAAATTCACAATTCACCTTTGCCTAGAACTTTTGTTGAGCTCTAATGCCAATTTTATGCAAGGATAAAAGGACAAATTCTTACCTATAGTCACCAAAACAGCCATAACTTCTGCAAAACTTAATGAAATTTGACCAAACCAAAATGAAAAGAAAGCTAACTCAAATAAAATTTCAAAAATATAAGTTACAACTCTATATTTATTCATATTTTCTCATACCAACACAAACAACAGTTAGATTTTTTAGAAAAGTAACTCATAAATTTATCATAAAACTCACAAAAATAAACTTCGCTTTATTTCACCTCTTCTTCCAACTTCTCCAGCCATTACATTCTGAAAATAATTACAACACGTGATAGTTTAAAAACTTTTCAAGTTCTATAACTAATTAGTTGCCTCCTATGACCTTTTGTCTTCTCTCTTACATCAACTTTTTCATATTGTTACATTTATGACAATATTTTATTACATATTTGACAACTTTTTTAATTTTCTACAAATGACCTCTAAACTTTATAAAATTCTGAATAACATATCAAAATAGACTATATATGAAATTTTATGATATTTTACCCTTCCATGGGTCTATTTAAATAATTTGACTATACTAGACAACTTGGACAATCTATTACAAATGGTTTTATTTAGCCTTACACATTGACTCAAATAGATTCAAAATACATTTGAAAGATAATGATGAGTAACTAAATGTCTTAGATGCTCATGGAGCCTCTTATTGTGCCTTTTTTTAATGGCTGCTACTGCACCACTTCTCCTAGTATGGCTCCTCTTAGTGCACTTCCTCCTTTTACACTTAGCCTTTTTTTGTTCCTCCTCTTGTGTCATCGAAAGGTAAGGAACCTATGGTTGTTGATCCTCCTTCATATTCTCAAAAATTTCCTAATAAAACTAAATGTAACTGACACACTCATGAATGTTGAAAGAACTATCAAGCTCATGCTAAAGATCATATGAATGCTTCTCACTAGCCAATGTTTGTTGAAGAAGTTAATGATATGCATATTCTTGTTTTGGATTCTATTTCTATTAATTTAGATGAAGAAGATACTTTGGATTATGAGCATAAGATTATTGATCTTGATGTTAATTTATTTAACATGCTTTCTACACAACTTATAATTACATCTAAACCTAAGCATAGTGTCTCTCTCGAGGTTCCTTATTTGGATTTAACTATTGTTCCCACTGTGTTGGGTATAGCTCCCGTTGCACATTATCCACCTTCTCTTATTACTACTAACCAAGATAGGGGAGGAGGGAAACATGCTTTAAGAGAGTTCTTTAACATAGTAGCTTTTTGTGTGTTTGCATTTTGTTATGTTCTTCTCCCATATCATGTTTGCTAAATGCATATTTAGATTTCTTTAAATGACCCTTGTTCTTTTGATGACACAAGGTGATAAAGAAATTGCCACGTTGTAACCTTATTATACTTGAATATTAATTCTTCTATTTATTTTTCTATGTTATGTTGTAGATTTTCTATTTTTTGTACTTGTATCCTTATGTTGTCTAATTTGAATTTACGATATGGTATCGCCAATTCATTTCGATCTCTGTACTGGTGATCCGAAAATATTCTTCTTTGTAACTCTTATGAACCTTTCTTCCATTTTTTTGTGGCTCTACCTCCTTTCGAAGATGATGAAATTTCATACTTTATATAATACTAACCCCAATATTAGTAGATCCCTTTTGTGCTCTTACATGTTATGTTTTCATTTTCCTTGATTTGTCTTCTTTTGGGGGCATCTCATAGTGGAAACTCCCTTCGATGATTCAACGTATACTTTGTTAAAGTCATTACTTCTATTAAAGTGTTATCAATGACTTTAATGTGGGGGCATATACTCTACTCATTTTTGCATTCCAATCATGGGGTAGTGAACACAAATTCTAAGTCTAGATTGGGATACTTTAGCCTTAGTTTCTTAGTATGCTTCCTATGTTAGCATCAAATTTATTCATTACTACTCTATCCTTCTTTTTTCATGCACATTTCTTGTGAATCCATTTATGGATTATGCACAACTCTAAAGAATAAATTCTCTATGGACACATTCAATCTAGGAAGTGAGCATCCTTGACATTGGGTCTCTCCTTTCTTTACATGCACATATGTTAAATCTCATCTATGGGCTATGCATAATAGTTTTCTAAGGTCCTATACATGGATAACACATCCTTATTAAACCTTACCATGGTGATAGGTAGAATTTTGATCTATGGGTGGCTATTGATGGGTTGACTAGCAGGTTACCACCCTATTAGATTATTTCAATGTCATCTTTTGTAGCAACTCTTTCAATGGTTCATATTAGGGTGGGCACTCTACTGGGAGAGATAATCATTCCTCTCTTATTTCTTTTCAGTCAATGATTTCTCTCTTACTATAATCTAGGAGTTAGCAAAGTATCAATCCCTTCAAGGCTTGATGAATTCTTTGTCTTATTAATCCTAATAATAGTGGACTATACCTTGTGCTCTACTTGTTGGAAATATGAGGTAGGCAAGGTTACTGAGAGGGAGGGGGGCGAATCAGGAACCAATAAAACTTAATCTTATTTCACTAATTAATCCTTCATATAATATTCTAATCTAATTGCATGCATGGAAGAATGAAATCAAATAAATATTCATATGAATTTGACACAAGATATGGTGACCCAAAAACCTTCCAAATAGAAAGTAAAACTGGGGTGGGGATGATACCCACAAGCTTTAGTACTGTAGTATAAAGTTGGCATGTTAAGGCTTACAATTGATCACTTCTGATGATTTGCCCTATTAGGAGAAATAAGGACTGTGAGGTCTACCTTATCAAAGGATTTACAAAATATACAATGAAGTATGTGTGTTGCATAAAAATGTAATAACGAAATAAACATTAAGCAACTAACATCTATTCCTACATGATTATGCAAACCTCAAAATATGCAAGATGACATGTAAACAAAGATAACATGAAATCACAATGACTCAAACTACTAATGCAAACCTCATGAAATCATCAAGTGATTAATGATTTCACATTGTTGTGGGATGTGGTTGCTCACAAATCCTGTAGCATAACAATAAGCTAGATAGTGCTTGTGGAAATGAGGAGAGGGTTCTCCTTTTATAGGAAAAAGGATGCAACAAACAGCTAAGATTAAATGCAAGATGAAGGGCTAGGATCTCTCAGGATCGATGAGGTGGAGGCCAAGTAGACTCCACATGGATTAGGGTTTTGACCAATTCAAAGGGGGCAATATGCTCACACATGTGTGAGCAACCTCTGATGGTGACATGTTCAAGAGGTGTGAGAAGCATGGCTTCTCACACATGTGGGAGACAACTTGATTCTCATGCAAGAGGACAAGTGTGCAAGAGGTGTGAGAAGGTATGGCTTCTCACACATGTGTGAGACACCTTGACTCTCATGCAAGAGGACAAGTGTGCAAGAGGCATGCAAGACATGAGGGATGAGGAAAGTGTGAACATCTCTCACACATGTGTGAGGATTCCTCACACATGTGTGAGCACACACTTAGGATTAAAAGGTGATTAGCAAGGATGATTAGGAAAAGCAAGCATGATTAAGGAAGTGGGTAGGTTTAGAAAGGTGGGTTAGGTAGGTTAGTGAGGTTAGGTGAGGGTTAAAGGTAGGGGCCATGTGCTCAAATAGGATTACATGTAATATTTAATTCCAAGTGAGATAGGCAAGGATTAATTAAGTAAATGAAGTACTTAATTAAAGTGAATGGGTTAGCATGCAAGAGGGATAGGCTAGAATTAAATAAACCTTAGTTTATTTAAATCAAGGAAAGGCGACTATAATTAAATAAATGTAAATTTATTTAATTAAAGGTAGGGTAATTAAATAGATAATAAATATCTATTTAATTGGCTAGGAAATGGGTTTTGGACAATTTTAGGTGTCTACATTTTGCCCCTCTTTGATATAGCATTAGTAATGTTATATCAAAGAAGAATAAAATATGGTGGCTGGGAGGATAAGACTAGTAGCATGATACCCCACCCATGGAAGGATGAGGAAGGATGACGAGGATGGAAGGGTATGCCCCCTCGAGAGGACATGCAAGTTAGGAGAACACAAATGTTCTCTCGAAATGGATGTGAGGATGGAAGGGAGTTATGCTGCAATGGTGTGAACAACCTAAGTTTGATATTGTATTCAACACTATACACCAAGGTATGAGGAACCAAGATGACAATGTGTCAAGTACGTGATAAAAGGGGTCTAATAAAACCATGTGCCTTATGAAACCATGATATGGAAGACATTGATTCCTGGGACAATAGGATGCAAAGACCATGATAAATGCAAAAAATACTAATGCAGACAAGTAACAAGCAATCATGCACAATTAACCAAAAGCAAACCAACATTTTGCCCCTAGTCAAGCTTAAAACCAATTAATGGATTGATTGATGATGATTGGTTAAGGATGGCAAAGCTAATGATAAGCGTAATGCGCATCCAAGGATTGGGAAGGATTCATCCCATGATAGTGATGTTTGAATATGGTTAATGGATTATCAGCTGATTGGGTCGAAGTGATGAATTGATTAGGATTGATGTATAAGATTACAAGATTAGATTGATTGAATTAGTATTGATTGCACATTGATTGAGATTTTTTTTATTTTTTGATTTTTTGGCAGATAGAAGAATGAATGTGGATGAGATTGGAAGAATAGATATTGATAGGATGAAAAATGATTAGAGTAGAATTGATTTGATGTGAAAGGATTAGAAGAAGGGAAAATCGATTGAAATAGAGGAGAAATGAATTTGAATGAAGTGAGTTGGAAGAAGTAGATTGAATGTGATATGAACAAATGCATAGAATAGATTGGGACCAATGACAAGGGAGAGCCAAGGCATGGGAGATGGAGGAATAGCAATGTGAGTTGGTGGATGCAAGGAATGGTGGAAGGATATGAGGGGCCAAATGATATGGGATCAGAAAATGTGGAACCAAGGACCATGTTTCAAAGGAGTCCAAATGCCCCATTCCAAGGATAGGAAAATGGAAGGAAATATGGTGGAAAGGGTGCATGAAAATGGAAAGATGGTATGAAGCCTAGTCTATGGAGGAAGGGAAGGCATGTATTCTTCCAAAGCATGTATTAGCATTGTGTTGTTGTGCCTCTAGTATTAATTATGAGCATAGGCATGAAAGTGAAATGAATAAGGGATATGGAAGGGAGGGTATGAAAAAGGGATAATGATATGAAGAGTATGGATGAAATGTAGGATATGAAGTGAATGAAATGGATGGGATAACCAAGATCAAGGATATATGAAAGAGGGATGAAAGTATGTAGGAGTATGGATGGAAAATGGATGAAATGAACATGACAAGGAGTATGGAATGCAAGAGATGGATAGTATGTCAAGATCAAATATATGAAAGAAGTATGGAAGTATGTAGGAAAATGTATGGATAATGCGCAAGGGATATGGAAAGTGCATAGATGGATGGAAGGAAAGTGAAAGTCAAGATCAAAGATGGAAATGGATGAATGGTAGATGGAAGCATGGAAGCTATGTAAGTGTAGTATGGCTAGAGCTTGCCCCTAGTGTAGAGTGCAAGTGGAAGAGGACAAGTGAATGGATGGATAAGAGGAATAGGGAGGCAATGAATACATGATAGGGAAATGAAGGGAGGACTCGAGCATCTATTTTCCTGGATGGTATCCCTTGATATTTATATCTTTGTTATTTTCAAGGAATTTTTACTATTTTCTCCTAGATGTTGGTAGGGTAGTGAAAAGAAGGATGAAGTGGATTGGGGAACGGAGGACAATGGCCTATGAAAAGGTTTAGATTAAGCAGGTGGAGTGGGTGCGAGGAAGACATGGTTGATGGACGCTAGGTTGGAAGACTTATGGATGGGTAGATGAAGCAGATGGAAAGATCATCATTGGCACACACCTTGAAGGGTGATGGAAAGGAGGAAATTGTGGGGGATGGGGAAGTGTGGATTTTGGGATATAGGCACCCAAAATGGATGGAGGAGGTGATGGATTTAGGATGGTGGATTTGGGTATATAATGACCCAAAATGGATTTGGAAAATGGAAGTTGGGATGATTTATGCACGAGGGAAGCCTTTGGCTTAGCAGAATTGGATGTCATTTTGAATCTTTCTTTGAGACTCATTGCTACAGTAAGTAGCTTTGGTATCCACAAAATTTTTGCATTTTTTATTTTCAGCCTTTGTGGCCTTTTAGTTTTGTTTTCGATCATATTTTTCTTTTCTTGAACATGTCATTTAGAGGGGACATGTTGATCCTTGTGCTTTTGTGGATTTTTGGCTTCATTTGCTTTTTTTGTAGCATCCAATTTGTTGCCATTGGCCATGGTATGGGTGCATGAAGATAAATGGGATGGAGAGTGTAGGGATGGTGAACATTGGAAGGAATTCAAGGACGTGTGCCTTTGTTGATCTTTACTAGAACCATGAGGGGATGAAGTGGTAGACATGGATATGATGGATGGATGTATGTAAGGGCCCAAAATGGATGGAAGGGATGAAGGGTTTGGTAGTAGAATATAGGGACCTAGAATGGATGGGATACAAGGACCTAGAATGGACTTGGGAGATGAATGATGGGAAGCTTTAGGTTTGGAAGGAGGAATTTTGAAGTTGGAAGAAGTGGAAGGTATACCAACATCTTGAGACGTTATTGCTTCAATTGGATATTTATCATTTTCAACACAAGATCCGAGTCCATGTGGATGGGGTACATGAGGGGATTAGATAGGTGGGATAGGATCATGCAGAGGATTAGGATCGCAAGGGGGATCATGAGGGATAAAAGGATCATGAGATGGAGTGAGATCATGAAAGACAGATGAAGGGGAGCTATGATCTTGATTGAGAAGAGGATCGTGTAGTGGAATGAGTGGATAATGAGATGGAATAGGATCATGAGATGGAGGGATTTGATCTTGACATGGAGGAGGAGTAGTGGATGGAGTGGAAGGAATCTCTTCATGAAGTGGAGGATCTATGGAGGCTAACTCTTGAGATGGAATGGAAGTGGTAAGGTGCGTGGTACAGGGAATGTCTTGGTCTTGGTTAGGAAGGGAATCACGAGATGGACTAGGAGGGATAAATGGATCTTGAGGGATAGGGGAATGATGGGATGAAGAAATGCTTAGATCTAGAGGAGAAGAGGAATCTATAGTATCATGCTTTGGAGGAAGGTCTTGAGATGGAATTGGGGGTATAACGTTGGGTGATTGGCTCTCTTCATTTTGTATTTTACACTTAGCCAATAATGATGAGAAATACCCCTTACGAGATGAGGATGATGTGGATTTTGGAGGATGAGGATCATGTGAAGGTGGAACTATGGGTAGGGGATTGCATGGAGGGTTGGGGTTGGATGGGACATGAGGACTATGGTCTTCGAAACATGGAGGAAGAGGACACATGGCATGGAAGGCGGCCTCTTTCTGTTGACTTGCTAAGAGATAATTCTTTAATTTTTCCATTTCCATGGCAAGGGCATTGCTATTTGAGGCATTGTGTGGGCTATTAATGGAATTGTGCATAGTTGAAGGATAATGAGGTGGATTTCCCTTGTCAAAGGTAGAAGAATAATGAACATGAGATGGATTAGAGTTGGATATGAAGTGTTGAGGATAGATCTGATATGTAGGTTGAACGGGAGGTATAACTCCATATTGTCTTTGAAGATTGTCAACCATTTGATTAAGCAAGTTTAGATCCATGGATGTTAGAAGAAGAGTGATGAAAGATTTGAGAATGGATGGAATATGAACTTAGAACTAGGAGCAATTTGGACTTTGTGTTAATTTGATTTCAATTGAATTAGACTTGATATTGATTTGATTGAACTTGATTTGATTTGATATTGAATTTGATTGGATGAGGGTTTGATTTGATTTGATAGAAACCCTAACCAAGTGAATGTGAGATTTGAATGAAAGTCCAATGTTGATGATAATGCTCCTATGACCAAAGTAGAAAATTTGATGCAAAGTTGAATTAGAAGGAGATGTGAATCAATGAAATTAGAAAGATTGATTATGGATGAAGAGGTAAATGGATTGAATTAGGAGTTGATTAGAAAAGAATGAATTTGACAAGGGATTGGATTAGAAGGATGATGATGTGGAGGACTAAATTAAGAATGCATCATGAGATTGGTGGAGGAAATTGGATTTGGATGATGATGAAGCATGACTAGGATGAAGATTATGGATGAGGTGGAATGACCAGGAAGTGATTTGGACGAATGGAGATGATTAAGATGTGGAGGAATGGTTTGAATGATGAAGAAAAGATGGATGAGGGTGATGACTTGGATGGAAAGAAGAAGCGACGTGGAAGTGATGTGGAAAAATTGACTTGGGGAACCTAAACCAAGACTTGTTTTGTTGTTTTTGATTTTTTTTTGGATGTTTGAACTTTTATGATTTTTTGGATTTTTAGGTTTTACAATGTTTTTGGATTTTTAGTTTTAAGATGCATGCAAAGACAAGTGTTTAATCATACAAGTTCATTCCCAAAAACAAATTTGAAGCAAAACCTACAAGCAAGATGGTAAGTGAGAAGATATCCCTGCAAAAACACAAGTTAGGGCAGGAAAAATGTAGGACAAATGCGAAACAACCTTGCAATGAAAAGGTTAGCACAAAGTTTGGACTTTGACAAAAAAAATAGAGATCTAAACTACATCAAAATCTCATGAAACCAATATCATTGTGACGGGCTCAGAATCAGCTTTTCGACAATATTTTATTTTTTGAAAATGGAGCCCGTATGCTCAAGTTATGAGCAAAAAACGGAAGACTACTCTTTATGGCTTAAAAGGGCATATGGACTGCTGATGCAGTGCTGACATCAGCGACTTGCGAGCAAAAATTTGACAGTTAGGAGAAAGTCAAGCAAATTTTGTAAATTTTTTTTGGACATTTTTGAAAAATAAAATAAAATAATGAAAGCCTAGATGGTTCATTAAAAGATAAATTTTATTTTGGAGAAATGAAATGGACAATGCAATGTTTTGTGTTATTAAAATGAAAAAATAATATTAAAATATGTTTTAAACAAAAATGTGGGAAGGGAAGGGTTTTGAGCGAGTGGAGGGTTGGCAGAGGTTGAAGGGCGGTGGTTCGAGAGGAGGTGGAAAGGCGGCTAGGGTTTTGGCCAAGGCAAAAGGGGAGTGTTGGAGGGTGGCGTCGAGAGTTACAAAGCAGGAGCCGAGCAGCGCAAATAGGGGGAGAGGCACCGAGTTTCAGGGCACAGACAGAAGTAGAAGGCAAAGGGGCGGAGGGTTGTGGTGGTCGGGAAGCGAAGGGAAGCGTGGTTGTAGCGAAAGCAGGGTAGGGTAGCTGCGACGGTTTGCAGGTGGATGAGTGGTGCGGGGGTGGCGTAAATGCAGAGGAGAGGTTTGCGGGGAGGCACCGAGGGGTGAAGGGAAAGCGGCAAGGTGGCAGGGGCAGAGCAGTCATCACAGGAGATAAGGGGCAGTGAGGACAGAATGGCAGCCGCAGGTGGCGGCACCGCGGGGCGGAGAGGAGAAGTGAAAGGCCACGGGAATGCGGTGGTGAGGAGGAGCGTCAGGCCGCGGGGAAGTTGCAGGGCCACAGAGCGGGGGCTGCGGCGGCGGGTGGGTGTTGGGGCTGCAGCGAAGAAGAAGCAGCGCCACCAAGAGTGAGGAGGTGTCGTCGGGAGAGGATTGCAAGGCGTCGGGAGAGTGTGGCGGAGCAGGGGCGGCGCTCGTGGGCACCACCGCTGGTGGCCGCACCTGCAAAACAAAAACAAGTTTTAATTTTTTAATAATTTTTTATTTTGTTTGTTTGTTTTTTTAATAAATTTTTTTGTTTTGAATTTTTTGATTTTTGATTTATATATACAAAAATGTTAACAAATAACTTTTTATATACATAAATGCTAAACCCTCCCCCCCTTTTTTTTCTTTTGAAACAATTTAAATATATATTTAAAATGTATAGAAGAAGATATAAATGAAACTAAACAAGCACCCCCACCCCTTTTTTTTTTTTGAACCTATTTATCTACCAACAAACAAGGAGTTTTTTTTTTCCTTCTTAATAACGAGGAGTATATTCAACGTGTATCTACCTCAACAATTTGAAAATAGAGCAATAAGCAAAATAGAAAGTGTTTTATGTCAAAAAACTTCCCTTATGTCCTCCAAACATGGTGATGGTATCCTTGGCTCGATTAGAGGCTCCTCATAAAACTTGATTTCCAAATGCATGCCTTTGACCTACAAGCTTGAAAACTCACAAAACACTCAAAAACACATTAGATCGTTAGTTTGAACCCATGAAGTGGGTCCCATCGGGCATGCCAAAATGTATTGCATAAAAATGTAATAACGAAATAAACATTAAGCAACTAACATCTATTCCTACATGATTATGCAAACCTCAAAATATGCAAGATGACATGTAAACAAAGATAACATGAAATCACAATGACTCAAACTACTAATGCAAACCTCATGAAATCATCAAGTGATTGATGATTTCACATTGTTGTGGGATGTGGTTGCTCACAAATCCTGCAGCATAACAATAGGCTAGATAGTGCTTGTGGAAATGAGGAGAGGGTTCTCCTTTTATAGGAAAAAGGATGCAATGGACGGCTAAGATTAAATGCAAGATGAAGGGCTAGGATCTCTCAGGATTTGATGAGGTGGAGGCCAAGTAGACTCCACATGGATTAGGGTTTTGACCAATTCAAAAGGGGCAATATGCTCACACATGTGTGAGAAACCTCTGATGGTGACATGTTCAAGAGGTGTGAGAAGCATGGCTTCTCACACATGTGAGAGACAACTTGATTCTCATGCAAGAGGACAAGTGTGCAAGAGGTGTGAGAAGGTATGGCTTCTCACACATGTGTGAGTCACCTTGACTCTCATGCAAGAGGACAAGTGTGCAAGAGGCATGCAAGACATGAGGGATGAGGAAAGTGTGAACATCTCTCACACATGTGTGAGGATTCCTCACACATGTGTGAGCACACACTTAGGATTAAAAGGTGATTAGCAAGGATGATTAGGAAAAGCAAGCATGATTAAGGAAGTGGGTAGGTTTAGAAAGGTGGGTTAGGTAGGCTAGTGAGTTTAGGTGAGGGTTAAAGGTAGGAGCCATGTGCTCAAATAGTATTAAATGTAATATTTAATTCCAAGTGAGATAGGCAAGAATTAATTAAGTAAATGAAGTACTTAATTAAAGTGAATGGGTTAGCATGCAAGAGGGATAGGCTAGAATTTAAATAAACCTTAGTTTATTTAAATCAAGGAAAGGCGACTATAATTAAATAAATGTAAATTTATTTAATTAAAGGTAGGGTAATTAAATAAATAATAAATATCTATTTAATTGGCTAGGAAATGGGTTTTGGACAATTTTAGGTGTCTACAGTATGCACTTGGTAAAGAGATTTATCAAAGACTATTAAGTCTACCCTATTAAAGGATTTTGACTGATGCACCTGTTAGGATGAACTAATGGTTGATCTTTGATCTGCAACTCTGATTTTTTGGTTGAGATTCCTTGAATTGTAATGATCACCTTGTTGTGATAGATAATACTTTGTTGTACCTTATATTGCTTGTAGCCTGCTTTAATTTATACTTCTTCTCATCATATGCTTAAACTTTCATGTTTTGGATATTGTAAGAATTTGGTATAGCTCTGGTACCATGTAAGAATTTTCCTTAGGGAAAAATTCACCTAGGAACTAAGAACTCAAACACAAGCACAACTGTAGACCAAAAATGGATATGATCAATTAATCAAAGTATGTCCTAATACATTGCTCTGTTTAGTATGTGATGTGATATTATGTAAATACACTAGGAGTGTCTGTGTATAAAGGCCTCTCAAGAAGCACCTAGAATGTGTCTAGAAACAACTAGGAGATAAGATAAGCATTGTCAACTAAGCACATGCCTTATCCATCATTCTAGATGAGTGGATAAGAATGACAAGGTTGTAGACACCATGTGCTTAATTAGTGTGCTAACTCTTATGTTGTAGACACCATGTGCATAAAAGAGGTGCGAACCCCTATGTTGTCAATATGACAACTCATAAGAGTGCACATACTCCTAAGTGACTAATAAATAATAAAAATATGCATTAACCTAAGTAAACTTAAGTAAGTGTAAATAGTAAATACTTATTTACACCAACTCCCACACCCCCCCCCCCCCCCCCCCTTCCTTAAGTGCAACTTAGGGGAATGCCTTTAAGTTGACAAAAACTAGGATGCAATGCATGATGGGTCCCGGCTACTAGGCCATGTTAGGTACCCATGTACATAATGATATGCAATCTCTCATAAAGCGAAGAAAGAGGGAAAACCTCATGGGAAAAAACCCTCCCCCAAAAAGAGAGATGAAAAGGGATGCATGGATGGATGGAGTAATCAAGACCCCCTCATTACGACATACATCCAATATATACAAGAGAAAAAAGGAGAAGGACAAAAGCCACTAAGAGGAAAAAGTCCCCCCCAAAAAGGAGAAGAAGGAGATGAGGTAGTCGATCAGTAAGAAATGCTCCTATGTAGAAGCTGATCCATGACCTCTGAATGACGTTCCTCCCCTTTGGAAGAAATAAATACAAGGGTACTAAGGACATGCATCCCTTGTATAGAGAAGAAATCTCTATGATGACCGGTGTTGCTGAAACCTGTTCAAAAGTCCCTGTGTCAATATTGATGATGGCTTCCTACAAAACTACTGAAGAGAAGTGTAGATCGAACAACGAGTGTGGTAGAACCTATCTCAGGAAACCAATAGTCTTCTCAAATATGAAAGAGACCTCCTGCAGATGCTGTCCGTAGGAATCCACAATCATGCCAACCTGGAAAGATTGATCATGTAGATAATATGCAATAACTGTAGAATAATTTGCCTCAACAAAGAGAAGCAAGAAATCATCATAAAAGTTTTCTATATTCACTGTGTGTGACTCCAAGAATAGAGCTGAAATGTCTAGCAAGAAATCATCACCTAGAAGACCATGTGTACCCTACAATGTTGAAGTACATGAATCTGTCACTGCGGAAAAGGATGAAGTATCTACCTCAAAAAGAAGACGAATGTCATCAAGAATGTCTCCCACATCTTCAATGTGAGACTCCATGAATAGGCCTACAAGGGCAGAAAGGAAGTCGTCGGATGAAGGTAGAGTAGGAAGACATAAAGGGTCCTGCTGCACTGATTATGAAGCATCTATGGCTAGAACATGATCAGTAGGAGCAATAGGAGCTGGAGGAGTGATCTCATCTAGAGTTGAAGAAACATAGCTAGAGTGACTGGATGTAGAATGTCCTCTTGAGATGGAGGAATACATGGATCTCCATATGCTTCCCAAATAGATAGCCAAATATCATAAGGAAAATGTGCCAATCTAAGAGGAGCAAAAGATTCCTTACTCATACTTTTAGAGAAAAAGTGACAAAGGCTGACAACATATGTCCAATTAAAATGTGGTGGCAATGTATAGAGATAAGGAAGCAATTTTGGATGGTCTCTTAGATGGTTAAGTATCAAAGCACTCCATTTTTGATAGTTCCTTGTTGTCAACTATGGTCTAATACCAAACTGACAAATCTTACAAGACTCTATGAGATCAATCAATGAACCTCCAAGAAATCAAAGAACCCCCCTAATGAATGATTTAGGCACTTGGTAGCCACTTGCCAATTTAGGGCCTATTTTTGAAAGTAGTATTTCTGTCCACAAAACCTATAATTTGATTGTAGATCTGGAAAGTAGACAAAAAATATGCACTTTCGAAAAGAAAAAAAACCTAATTTAGAGTCTAGATGAGCTCGTACTAAGCATTTTAAGTGGCAAAAATTGGGATTTGCAAGTTGCAAAAAAAATCAGGAACAGAGATCTCAAACCACCTACACCAATTTTTAGATTACAAAATCCTACCCCAAAACAAAAAAAATTGCTTGCAAAAAAGAGTATGTATGAGGGAGATATCGCTGTTTGAAAATTGCTGCTAATGTTTTTTTTTTTGAATCGCTGCTGCACCTCCAAAAATCAAATGGCTCTAGATTTTGCCTTAGATGTCCAATTTGGAAGAAACAAAATTTGATCCAGGGGTTTTTGGACCTTTTGAATGTGATGCAAATATTTGATTTGCACCAGCAAGCTTCAATCTTCACCTGCAAAAAATCTCTCCTATGGCCCTATAGCCAAAAAAAAATTGTGGGAAATAATTCAAATCTGAAAATAGTAGAGATGCAGATGAGAAAAAGATCTAAAAATTAAATGTACATATTTGAAATGATCATACCAATTTTGCAAATAAGTCTTTCGAGTGCCGGTTTGCAAAACAAATTGCCTCACAATTGACTTTGGCCTAGGGTAAGCAACTTTGTAGCTAATTTTCACCAAATCAGCATTTCAGACGTAATGGCGAGCTCAGATCTAGCTCTAGACACTCCCAATTTCTGTAGTACTCCAGATTCAGGTTGAGGTGCTGAAGCAGCAGTGGTCTCGAATGGCTATGTGATGAGAAAATCTCCAAGATCTTTGATACCATGTAAGAATTTGCCTTAGGGAAAAATTCACCCAGGAACTAAGAACTCAAACACAAGCACAATTGTAGACCAAAAATGGATATGATCAATTAATTAGAGTATGTCCTAATACATTGCTCTATTCAGTATGTGATGTGATATGATGTAAACACACTAGGAGTGCCTGTATATAAAGGCCTCTCAGGAAGCACCTAGAATGTGTCTAGAAACAACTAGGAGATAAGATAAGCATTGCCAATTGAGCACATGCCTTATCCATCATTCTAGATGAGTGAATAAGAATGACAAGGTTGTAGACACCATGTGTATAAAAGAGGTACGGACCCCTGTGTTGTCAACATGACAACTCACAAGAGTGCACATACTCCTAAGTGACTAATAAATAATAAAAATATGCATTAACCTGAGTAAACTTAAGTAAGTGTAAATAGTAAATACTTATTTACATTAACAAATATGGTATAATGCATTACATATATACCAATCCAAATCACAACTTACTATATTCGGCTACAATACAAGTTTCACCAAAATACACAAAGTCGGCCCAACTGTTGTAACTCAGGTTCTGAAGACAAACTCAATAATGTTCTAATACTCAGCAACCATTGTCAACACTTGACATTATCTAGCACTTGGTTGATCAAGAGGCTCAGTTCATACTGATCACTTCCAAGTAGCTTGAACTCTGTCAGCATTATGTGACTCAGTGAATACTACGAAACTTGACATATACTAAATCACTCGATTGACACTCCATGGCTCGGTCAATACTAGATTCACATCACTAACACTTCTCGCTCAATAGATACTGGAGATCATGATTAACATTGTGGAACTTGGTTAACACTATGGAACTCGGTTAACACTAGAGTTTCCATCACTTGTGCACAAGTTCTGAAGCTCGGTAGCAACTAAGAAACTTGCTAGAATTTTTATATTGACCAAGTGTGAATCATTAACAGACAAATTGACCATAATATCAACAATCTCCCCCTTTGGCATTAGTGACAAAAACACTTATGATCCAAAAACTAAATTTACAAAATTTACAAGTCAAAACATTCTTCATCTCCATAGTGTGTCTATGACTTGGTAACATACTCTATTTTTTTTTTCAAAATTACTTTTTTAAAGATGCTTCTGCTAATCTGTTCAGTACTATTGTTCTCCCATACATATAACTGGAGTTCTACTTCCCCCCTACATGTATATCTCATACATATATTTACATATACTTATCCCTCTTTATACATATGTACATTCATATCTTTACATATACTTCTTCCCCCTTTTTACATAAATACCAAAGGTGTATATTACATGATAATACCAAAATGTGACAAGAATTTAGAGTGTACCTTCAAGATTAATGCCATTTTCTTGTCCCAATTTTCTTGTAACACCTTGCTTGCATGTAATGCAATCTGAACTTTTGCTGGTAGCTCCATCATGTAATTAGCTATGGAGAAGTTATTGTGATGGATGAGTGTCTTAGAATGTGCAATGTGTTTCTGCAATGCATCGATGTTTGGAAGAATTATGCCTTAGATTTCTACAAGTGTAATCATGATCTTGTCTTCTTCCTTCATCAATTATGCTTACAAATTTGTCAAAAATCTAATCTTTGAATAATGAGCAAAGTTGTGGCTTGGGTCAAGTGATAACTGATTTGTACTTGCCTTCATATCTTCATCTATCTTTGATAGTTTATTTTTAATTTCTTATGTGAAGATAGATGTGTCACACAACTTAACAAATAATGAAGTGACATTATTTACAAATGTCTCCAACGAAACAAGAATAGTAGACAATTCTACTTGGTTAAGTGCAATTTTCTATGCCACTTGTTCCAATACCTTGTTCTCAAATTTTCTTTCTACTCTTTGTAGCAACTTATCCTATCCATTGAAGTCTTCATTGAATTTTTGGACAATTTTTTCTAATTGATGCAAAATAGGTTGTGAGCTATCAACCTCAATAATTAGTGCATTTATAAATATGTCCTTTACATCTTCAAGCACTTGGGTTTCCTTTCTCGTTTCTTCTCTAAGCTCCTGTTGCTTAGCTCTCTTTTGCAATAGTTCACCCATGATGTTCATTTGATTAGGATTTAGAGTAGACATATCTCAATTTAGAATAACTATATCCTTATCTAGATCAATATCTTCTTCTTTACCTTTATCCTTATTTGAAACTTCAGTACTCGGTTGAGACTTGTTCTCAACTGTCATTGGACTAGCTATATGTGGAATAGAAACTATATTAGAGATAGAGGGGCTAGCAAAAAATGTAGATATAGTACTGATAGTAGAAATACCTTGTTGTTGTATGATAAAACTTGATGGTGGAGGCACTTTCTACTCGGTAAGTGAAGTGCTTGCCACTTTTGTTAATGGAATACCCAATTGAACAGGTCCAAAGCTTGGTTGGGTGCATGGTATTGTAGTGGTAGACACAACCAAATCAGTAGAAGCTTTCTCGAAGCGAGATTGCATTAAGGCTTTGCTCAAAGAATGAGGAAATGAAGCCATTACTGCTGCTGCAATCTTTTCTGCATCAGTTTCCTCAATACTTGGAATCTCTGGAAGACTTCCTCTAGTTGCTTCCTATTCTTCCTCCTCGTCATACAAATTTATATCATCTAATTCAACATCTTTTACTTCCACATTCTCTTCCTCATCATCATCATCTTTGTCATTAACATGAATAACAAAATTACTAGGTTGATGCATGTTGTAAATGTTTTTCCATTTAGTTGTGGCTACCTTTA
Organism: Cupressus sempervirens; assembly: GCA_028749045.1. NCBI lineage: Eukaryota > Viridiplantae > Streptophyta > Pinopsida > Cupressales > Cupressaceae > Cupressus > Cupressus sempervirens. Next base: position 958,998 of record CM053785.1, read on the forward strand.
CTACATATTCAATATCTTCTATCAATATCATGCATGTGTTGAATTTAAGAGTAATTTTTTCTTCATTTGTCTTCAAATCTTCTTTCACCTCTTTTTCACTGAGACTCGGCATGAGTTGCCTCAGAGTCTATTCAAATATGTCTTTTGTAGTCTCCTTTGCATGCTCCCATCTAGGCTTGATTTTTTATTAGGAATTTGTTGTACAAGTTGATCAAGTGAGTACTTCCATTTTCCAAATTTTGTCATCATCGTGTCCTCAATCTTTGTTTTCTCATCTGCATTCCTGATTTCATGTCTAAGAGATTTGAAATTTTCCATTCGAGCTCCTCCTTCCAATTCCTTTATTTTTTCTTGAAGTGTAGGTGGAGGCTTTTTGAAGATAATTTGCTCAGCATCCACCTCACCTAACTTCAATTTCTTCCTAGATTTTTGTGCCTTTCTTGTGAATACAGTTGTGGATGACTTAGTAGCTTTGGTTATGATAACCTTACCTTTATTTCTTATAGGCTCTTCTTCCTCAGATTTGGATTCCTCATCTTCATCCTCTACATTATCTTCTTCCACATCGTCACCTTTTCCTTCTGTCAGTAGGAGAGTAGAACTTGCTTGTTTTAGTTTTTCTATCCTCTTTTTCCCTTTGAGAACTACTTGAGGAAGCTTAATTTCAAGTTCTATTCTTGCCTTGGCTTCTTCATAAGTCCCAAAATATGGTGTTTTAGGATCTATAGGTTCATTCAACAAAGCCTCAATGACATCTCTAGTTTCATCTATATTAACCTCGTACTCCATAGGTTTAACCCATGCTATTCCAGGCCTGACTGCTTGAATATATACCTTATCACAATCTACCATAAAAAAAAATATCATCCTTGTAGTTTTCTACAAGCCTCACATGTATCCTATGCCTATTCTACATCTTTTATTTGAATATTTCAAAGTAATTGTCCGTGATGCTATCAAAATTTTCATCTATTTCTACTATATACTCATTAATTTGATATAAAATATGGACATCCTTTCTCCATACTCCTAATCCTTTGGAAGGGAAGAATTTTTTCACAAAGAAAAGTGAACAAGTCAAGAGTGGACCGAACTTACATGGATTGTTCTTGGAACCTTTGATGCTTTCCATGTTCTTATTGAATTGATTCAATAACAACTCGACAAGGTCAAATGACATGTTATTCTTCACTACCTTGAGAGCTAGATCAACTGCTTCATAAGATACATTGTTGAGATGACTAGAGCTGTAGATTTTGTGAGCAATTCTATGGATGCCAAATTTCAATTCCATGTTAGTTACATTGCTAGTCTTAATTCCTCTGTCATCCCACTCAGAAAGAGTTTTCTTTTCTAGTTGCACCTAACCTAGGGTTTTGGTTTCTTTTGCTTTGTCCAATATTGAAAGACCCATAATTCTATGTATCATTTTCCTTGTGATCATATTGGGTTGTTCTAACCATAACTTTCCATTGTAAACTCAACTTAGGATAAATCTTATCCAGTTTGTCTGAAAATTCATTGGCACATGTGAAATATGTGTTAAACTCTTAGCTTCCTTATGTTGATGCTCACATTTTAGAACACCATTCACACATAACTTTCTCAATGCCTCATTCATCTCATGTGCACCTTGTTCTTGAATAGAACATTTATAATATGAACGAATATCATTTATGAGCAATACGTTGGGTGGAATTTGTGATTGTGCACTAGCTAGGTCTAGTACTTCTGCAATTGTTGAACTCAATTTGAAGTTTTGTGCCTTATAATCAACTCCTCAAACCAACATTTCTGACCCCTTTTTGATTTTTTTGCTAGAAGATGCCATGCTCAGTAGGGTTTTGAAAAACTCAAAATCTCTTCAACAACAAACATTCAAATCACTCTAAAATTGCTCAACTCAACGAGCTCTAAAAATTTGTGGTGAAACAATGTATTCACTTTCTACCTTTTAATGAATTTTCTCTTTACAATCACCATTAATTCTTGGTACATTTGATCAATCAATGACAGGTTGTTTTCCACTCAATTTAGCTTTTAATGCTTGGTAGACATTCATAACTTGACAGAATCATTATTGCTCAGTAGGATCCTTAACAACTCAATGTCCATATACAGTACTTCAGTGTCTCCCAACCTTTCTTGGTAGAGTCTTACAACCTGACCTAGCTCGGTAAGGTCTATGATTTCTATGACCATTTAGTGATCCTTGTGCATCTTAAATGCTTATATGGATTTCTTCTTGTTGTTGGCTAGAACTAATGAGAGATGTTTTCTTTAGAGTCTCAGTTCCATTTATTTATATGGGAATTCAAGTTGAAATGATTGAGTCACCCAACTCTTGAGTGACATCTACTTCATGACTCAGACTTGCATTCTCAAGAGATTTTGGTATCCATTGCTGCTTCATCTACTTTCTGATATTGTCTAGTTTGGCTTTCTTTTCATCTTCAATTCTTCTTGTGTTCATACAGTTCTTGGCAAGATGTCCAATTTCTATACAGATAAAACATCTTTTAGTGGTATCTCTTTTCCTCATATGATATTTTACATAGTTTGTTCCAATGTGCCCAAATTCACCATAGTAGTGGCATCTACACCATGTGTTGTAGTCCCATCCAAATATTGCTTTCACAATTTTTTCTGCTAGATTCAATATCTTGGTTTTGCATTCAGAAGATTTTTGTACTTGTTTCTTGCAATTGTGACATTTACCTTCAAACTTAGATTTCTTCTTACATTCACTTGCTCTATGACCATGCTTATTGCAGCTATAACACTTTCCATTGAATTTTGCTTTACCATTACTCCAACATTTGTTTGATGTATGACCTATCTTACCACAATTATTGCAAGTAGGCCTTCGATTCTTTTGAGCTCCTTTTTTGGATGATTCACCTTCTTTTGTGTATCCTATTCTAGCTTTGCCTTTGTGTCTATACGGATTTAGTTCATTCAACTGATTCATGCTTTCTTCAGATTTCAACATCCTTTCATTGGTTTTCTTTTTAGTGTTAAGATAATTATGTAGTCTTTCATTTTCTATCCTGAGATTCATAAGTTCTTAATTTGCATTTGTGAGCTGATCAATGAAGTCTGTTTGTTGAAGGGATAGATGTTGAATTTCATTGTTCTTTTCTTCAATCTCTTCTTTGGCTTTATCTTTTTCTTCCATGACTTCACATAATCTTATTGATTGGATTTCTTGTTCTCTTTTCAACTTTCTAACTTCTTCTTGAAGATTGGAATTATTCTCCAATAGGTCTTTGATTACTTCATCAACTTCACCTGAGTTTCTTTTTGGATAGATATTTTCAATTCTTTCTTTAATGTAGAGATTGTCATTCATTTGTACTGCAAGATCTTTCCTTCTTTTCAATGATTGAGAGAGTTGCTCCTTTGTTTTCTTTAGTTTCCCAATGGTAAATTCTAGATCCAACTTTTCATTGTTAATAACCTTATCTAGTCTGTATACCTCCATTGCCTTTGATCTTTGCTCAAGCTGCTAAACTTCTTCTGTGAGAACCACAAAGCTTTGATACCAATTGTTGGAAATATGAGGTAGGAAAGGTTAATAAGAGGGGGGGGGGGGGGGAGGGGGGGGGGGGGTGAATTAGGAACCAATAAAACTTAATCTTATCTCACCAATTAATCCTTCATATAATATTCTAATCTAATTGTATGCATGAAATAATGAAAGCAAATAAACATTCATAGCAATTGGACACAAGATATGGTTGCCTAGAAACCTTCCAAATAGAAAGTAAAAGTAGGGTGGGGATGATACCCACAAGCTTTAGTACTGTAGTATAAAGTTGGCCTATTAAGGCTTACAATTGATCACTTTTGGTGATCTGCCCTATTAGGAGCAATAAGGACTATGAGGTCCATCTTGTCAAAGGATTTACAAAACATACAATGAAGTACGCACTTGGTAAAGAGATTTATCAAAGACTGTTAAGTCTACTATGTTAAAGGATTTTGGCTGATGCATCTATTAGGATGAACCAGTGGCTGATCTTTGATCTACAACTCTGATTTGTTGGTTGAGATTCCTTGAATTTTAATGATCACCTTGCTATGATAGATAATATTTTATTGTCCCTTATACTACTTGTAGTCTTCTTTAATTCACGTTTCTGCTCATCATATGCTTGCACTTTCATGTTTTGGATATGATACAATGCATTACATATATACCAATCCAAATCACAACTTACTATAGTCTACTACAATACAAGTTTCACCAAAATGCACAAAGTTGGCCCAACTACTGTAACTCAGGTTCTGAAGACAAACTTGGCGATGTTCAAATACTTGGCAACCACTATCAACACTTGACATCATCTAGCACTTGGTTGACAAAGAGGCTCAATTCATTATGGTCACTTCCAAGTAGCTTGAACATGGTAAGAATTGTGTGACTCGGTGAATATTATGAAACTTGGCATATACTAAATCACTTGGTTGATGCAGGAGCATCCTTGCTATAAGAGCAATCTTGCATCACCCAGAAATATTTTCATTTCAGTATTTTCTATTTTAAAAAGGACTACTAGACAAGGTGATTACTATTTATGGGAGCTTACTATTTTTAGTAGTTTTTTCATATAAGCTCGGAATGTTCTCATTTTCTCTATGAAGGTTCATTTTAGAATTATAAGCCTACCATAAAAATCTCATTGCTCCAGCTTAAGTATCAGAAAAGTTACTATGGATTTTTGGTGAAAAATTTGCAAAAAAACTTCAAGCTCACCATTGGAGGCCTTAGAGTGCCCAGATGAGGTCTAAAAACTCAATGAAAGAGTGCTCCCACCATTCCAAGCCTGTAGATTAGAAGCTGGTGTTTTCAAACAATGGTTATAATAGTCAATCAGAGCAATATTTTGAGAGTTATGGCCTTTCGAAGTTGGGCTACATGAAATATCTAAAATAATTGTCAAAGATGTATTTGGCTATTGTTTAGTGTGGAGCCTGATCAGTCCTCGAGTGGGAGATTGTTAGATTGTGGTTACTGATCAGGAAAGTATTATACATACTTCATAAAAAAATTGGGCCCTATTTTATCGAGATTTTGGGCCGACATGTAATTATTAATTATAACCATAAAGTGGTAAAAATACTTGTATAAAAAGAGCTTAGGGTTAGGGATTGTCTCATAGTTGTGATGCAAAATTGGTTCTTGTAGTAGTATTGAGTTGTAAGGGATTGTAGATTATAATCAAGTTGTAATTACTCGATCGTATTAATATCAGACTTGTTGTTTGGTGGACGCAGCCCAAGGATTTAGTGAACCATGTTAAATCTTGGTGTCTTGTGTTCTTTTCTATGTGATCTATTATTTTATGTTATTGGTTATATTTGCATTTAATTATTATTTCTATCTGTGGTTTAATCCTAACAAGTGGTATCAGAGCGAGGTTTTTTTCAGTTATCCTCTATACTCATTGTTGAGTCAAAGTCTTATGGTTAAGTGAGAGCGATGGCAAACGAGGGTAAGCTGAGGGTTGACAGGTTTAATGGGCAAAAATTTTAGTTATGGAAGATGCAAATGGAAGACTATCTGTATCAAAAGGATTTATGGAAGTCGTTGGAAGGAAAAGCCAAGAATTAGGGATCTATGTCAAATGACAAATGGGATCTTTTAGATAGAAAAGCACTTGGAAGCATTCGATTATGCTTGGTACCATCAATGCCATTTAATATTACAAAAGCAAAGACAACAGAAGAGTTGATGAAAACCCTAGCAACACTGTATGAAAAGCCCTCCGCTTCAAACAAGGTATTTCTCATGAAGCATTTATTTAATATGAAAATGATAGAAGGTGGATCTATTATAGATCATTTAAATGAGTTTAATACTATTACTAGTCAGTTATCTTCTGTGGGTGTCAATTTTGATGAAGAAATTAGGGCTCTCTTGATTTTGTGTTCTTTTCTTGAAAGCTGGAATGGCTTGGTAATGGCTGTGAGTAATTTTGTTCTTGGATCTAGTACCCTAAAATATGATGATGTGATCGGTGTTGTTTTGAGTGAGGAAACTCATCGAAAAACTTGAGGTGGATCTACATCAGGAAGTGCTTTGAATGCACAAAGCAAGGGCAAAATGACTGAGAGAGGAAGTAATTCTAAAAATCGTGGAAAATCAAGAGGAAAGTCAAAGGAGAGGAGGTCTCAATCAAGAGGACTGAACGACTACTTGTATTGTGGGAAACTAGGGCACGAAAAGAAAGATTGTTGGAATTGAAAGAAAAATGAAAGAGATAAACTAGATGGAGACAAGGCAAATGTGGTTAGTAACAAATTTGAAGAGGATGCTTTGCTTCTATTTTTAGATATTGTTGATGATTCATGGGTTTTAGATTCTGGTGCTTCATTTCATGCTACACCTCATAGAGGTTATTTCATTGATTATGTCCACAGGGATTTTGGACTTGCTTATTTGAGGGATAATGAACCCTATTAGATTGTTGGAAAGGGAAAAGTTAAGATTAAGTTACAGAATGGGAATCATTGGCTACTACATGAGGTAAGACATGTTCCAAGGCTGATTAGGAAATTAATTTCAGCAAGGCAACTTGATGATGAGGGTTGTGTAGTTACTTTTAATGATAAAAATTTGAAGGTTTCAAAAGGTTCCCTTGTAGTAGCAAAAGGTGTGAAAGTAGGCACCTTATATCTTTTTATAGGTCATATTGTTCCTTCTACTTTAATTATTTCAGAGAAAAATGAATGTTCAGGAACAATTGTTGCAATTAAGCAGGGAGAACAAATAGCTGTTGTAAATTCTGATACAACGTTGTGGCACAACACACTTGGGCACATGAGTGAGAAAGGTATGAAAGTACTTCATTCAAAGAAAGTTTTACTAGGTCTAAAATGTGTTAATATGGATTTTTGTGAAAGCTGTGTGTATGGAAAACAAAAGAGAGTGAGTTTTGTGAAGACTAGGCAGGAAAATAAAAAGGAGAAATTAGAGCTTGTGCATACCGATTTATGGGGACCAGCTCAAGTATCTTCCCTTGGAGGCTCTCATTATTATATTACATTTATTGATGATGCAACAAGAAAAGTATGGGTTTATTTCCTTAGACAAAAATCTGATATATTTCAAACTTTTAAGAAATAGAAATACTTGGTTGAAAATGAGACTGGTAAGAAATTAAAATATCTCAGATCTAATAATGGTGGTAAGTATTGTAGTCATGAATTTGAAGATTATTGCTCCACTAATGGTATTCATAGACAGAAAATTGTTCCAAGGACTCCATAGGAAAATGGAGTGGCTGAATGCATGAACAAGACTATAATAGAGCATGAGGTTGCATGTTGGGTTTTCCTTACACATGTGGGTGGAGGCTATCAATACTATTGTATATTTGATTAATAGAGGTCCCTCTACTCCTTTGGGCTATGGTATTCTAGAGGAAGCATGGACTAATAAGAAGGTGAGTTATTCTTTTCTCAAAACCTTCAGTTGTGAAGCTTTTGCTCACATAGATTCTAAAAATAAAACTAGGTTGGAAGCTAAGTCAAAGAAATGTGTATTTGTTAGATATGACATTAATAAATTTGGTTATAGGCTTTGGGATTTTGAAAATCAAACAATTGTAAAAAGCAGGGATGTCATATTCAATGAGAAAGTGTTGTACAAAGATCTGTTGCAGCAACATGAGGAGAAAGATGATGGTTATGTAGTGTTGGATGGTACTCCACAAGCTGATGTTCCAACCATTCCTCATGATGTGCAACAATGGCAACAACAAATACCATAGAGATTGGTGAATGTTAGATGGTCAACAAGACAAATTAGACCTCCAAAAAGATTTTCTCCCTCTTTTTATTCTATTTTATTAATACATGCTGGTGAACCTGAAAGTTATGATGAAGTTGTGCAAATGGATACTAAGATTCAGTGGGAGTCTGTAATGAAAGATGAAATGGACTCTTTGCTGAAGAATAAGACATGGGATTTGTGCAAGTTGCTTGCAGGTAAAAGAGCTTTACAAAAAAAGTGGGTTTAAAGGTTAAAAGAAGATGAAAGAGGTAAGAAAATATTTAAAGCCAGGTTAGTTGTAAAAGGATTTGCACAGAAAAAGGGAATTGATTTTGATGAGATATTTTCTCCTGTTGTTAAAATGACTTCTATCTGTACTATTTTAAGTCTTGTAGCTACTGAAGATTCGCATTTAGAGTAGCTTGATGTTAAAATAGCCTTCCTTCATGGTGATTTGGATGAGGAGATATATATGGCTCAGCCACAGGGATTTGCAATCAAAGTTAAGGAGAACTTAGTGTGCAAATTGAAGAAAAGTTTATATGGCTTGAAGCAAGCACCTCGGCAATGGTATCTGAAATTTGACAATTTTGTGCATGAGCATGGCTATAGTAGGTGTCATTCAGATCATTGTGTTTATTTTAAGAGGTTAGATGATGATAGCTACATTATTTCTTGTTTATATGTTGACAATATGCTTGTAGCTGGGTCTAACATGGATCATATTAAGCGGCTAAAATGCCATTTAGAACATCCATTTGCTATGAAGGATTTGGGGGAAGCAAAAAAAATCCTTGGTATGAAGATTTGCAAAGATAGGAAGAACAAAACTTTGATCCTATATTAGGTTGATTATGTTGAGAAGGTGTTACAATGTTTCTCTATGGAGAATGCTAAAGCTATCAGCACGACTTTACTTGGTCATTTGAGGTTGACTAAGGAGATGTGTCCCAAGACACAAGTAGAGGAGGATAAGATGTCCAAGGTACCCTATGCTTTAGTTGTAGGAAGTTTGATGTATGCTATGGCATGTACCAGGCTAGATATTGCACATGCAGGGGGAGTTATTAGCAGGTATATGAGTCATCCAGGAATTGAGCATTGGAATGTAGTCAAATGGATTCTCAGATACTTGAGAGGAACATCCAATAAGTGTTTTCACTTTGGGGGCTCTACTACTAATTTACAAGGCTATGTTGACTTAGATTTGGTAGAGGATATTGATACCAAGCAGAGTACTACCGGTTACGTCTTTACTATTGGTGGGGCAGCTATGAGCTGGGTTTCTAGGTTACAAAAGATTAATGCTCTATCCACTATAGAGACAAAGTATGTTGCTGCTATAGAGGTAGCTAAGGAGATGATATGGCTTCAATTCTTTTTGGAAGAATTGGGACATCCTCAAAAGGATAATTATTTGTTCACAGATAGTCAGAGTGCCATTCATCTTGCAAAGAATTCAACTCTGCATTCAAAGACCAAACACATACAGTCGATACCATTTTATTATGTCAGTTTTGGAGGATAGACAGTTAAAGCAACAGAAGATACATACAAATGACAATCCAATAGATATGTTGACAAAGGTAGTAACAAGGGAGAAGTTGAACTCCTCTTAAGCTTTGATTGGTCTTCTAGACTGAACATGAATAAAAGAATAGCCAAGTCCAGGGTGCTTTGATCTAGTGGGAGCCTCATGGAGTAGTGGCATAGCTATAGGATCAGTCTCTAAGTGGGAGATTGTTAGATTGTGGTGATTGATCAAGAAAGTATTGTACATACTTCATAAAAAAAATTGGGCCCTATTTTATCGAGATTTTGGGCCGACATGTAATTATTAATTACAACCCTAAAGTGGTAAAAATACTTGTATAAAAAGAGCTTAGGGTTAGGGATTGTTTCATAGTTGTGATGCAAAATTGGTTCTTGTGGCAATATTGAGCTGTAAAGGATTGTAGATTGTAATCAGGTTGTAATTACTCGATCATATTAATATTGAACTTGATGTTTGGTGGACGTAGCCTAGGGATTGGGTGAACCACGTTAAATCTTAGTGTCTTGTGTTCTTTTCTATGTGATCTATTTATTTTTGTTATTGGTTATATTTGCATGTAATTGTTATTTATGTTCATGGTTTAATCCTAACATTGGCCAACTTTATATGTATTGTTAGGGTCTGTCGGCCCTATCTAGAACCTTCCTGGTCGGCATAAAATTTCCTATTTAAGAAAAGCCCAAACATTGTCTAGGACAACTCTGGGTGGTAGTATGCAGCTTAATCTTGCAAATTACTATAATGAAGGTGCCCATGTGGGTTAGCATATTGTACTTGTGAATTTTGTAATTTCACATTTGTGGCGGAAATAAGAAGTTCATATTTTTTTCTTACATTTTTTTTTTATTTCTTTGTTTATGTTATGAGTTTATGGTTTTAAGGGGAACACCCTTCATGAAGTGGTATTAGAGCTATAGTTCTTGAGTGTGTGGATAGATCACTGATTATGAGGCAGTTCACACTAGGACCATGGTTTGGGTTGAGCATATAGACAAATTGTTGATTGTGAGGCAGTTTGCACTTGGGTTTCAGTGGAAGTGCAAAAAAAATGCCTCCATGAAAAGAGTGTGGTGGAAGAGCTATAAGTGTTACACCTGAGGGCTTTATAGCCCTCTAAAGACAAATGTAAGCATTGGAAGAACAAACATGCAGAGGAATAAATCTTCCCATAAGAGATGAAAGAAAGGATGAGGATGAAGAAAAAGAAAATGTCAAACCAGAGGTAGTTCTAAACCTAGACAAAGAAAGGCTTTTTAAGGCCATCTCCAAGATTGGAAAAAGACCTAAGTTTGAAGTTCCAACATTTTTGGGAAATCTTACCCAAAGGAGTTGGTTGATTAGATCAATGAACTGGAGGAATACTTTGAGTATGAAGATATTGAGGATCCTAATAGGGTCAAGTTTGCGAAGGCAAAACTGAAGGGACATGCGAAGATTTGGTGGCAGGAGGTTTAGTTGGAGCGAAATAGAAAGGGAAAGGACAAAATCACCGGATAGGATCTGATGTTAGCTAAATTGAAGTGAAAATTTATTCTTGTAGATTATGAGCTTGATCTATTGAAGAAAATGAAAGGGTTGAAGCAAGCGAGAAAATCTGTTCAAGAGTATACAAAAGAGTTCTACCGAGTTCTCATTAGAACTAGCCATGCAAAAGTTGATAAGGAGAAAGTGGCTCATTATCTTAATGGGTTAAGATCGAGTATTTTGGACGAGCTAAGTCTAGTTTGCATGAACAATATTGAGGAGGTATACCAGTTTTCCCTAAGATTTAAGGAGAAATTGAGCAAGAAGTCTGACAACAAGAATAATGGAAGAGGTTGTGGTGGAAGATCCAACAAACAATCTTATGGAGGTCGTAAAGATGATCAAAAGAACAAGGATAAGGATATAAGTAGTAGTTAGAACTAAAGGGGAAACAATTCCAACCATTTCTATAATCAAAACAATAGATATCAGAGAGGAAGAGGCATGGGACAAGAATCTGAAAGAGGAGGCTTTTGTGGGAAATGTTTTCACTACAGAGAAGAAGGACATAAAGCATTTGAATGTTCCTAGTGCCAAGGAAAATAGATCAAAGAACAGAAGGTTAGGCCAGAGTTGCACATGTTGACAAAGATGCTAGATCATCACATTCTAAAGATGTTGAAAGAGGATAAGTCTTAGTTAACAAAAGAGTCAAAGAAGGAGCTTGTTTTAGACAAGGTGCAGATGTGAAGATAAGTGTTGTGAGGTGATCATTGATGGTGGAAGTACTGACAATCTAGTGTTAGAAATGATGGTCACAAAGCTAAAGTTGAAGAGGTAGAAACACCCACCCCCATACTGTATTGCTTGGGTGCAAGCTGAAAACAAGGTTATGGACAATAAGTAGTGCTCAGTGAAGTTCAAAATTGGAAGCTACCAAGATGACGTACTATGTGATGTCATATGTTGTTGGGTAGGCCATGGTAATTTGACAGACATGTTGTACACAATGGATGAGCAAATACCTATACTCTAACCAAGGGTGGAGTGAAACATAAGTCGAAGCCATTGAAGGATAAAGAAGAAAATGTATGTAGTGCTGCCAGAATATGTTTTGTTGATGGAAAAGAGTTTCTAAAAGGTATGAATCGTGAGCATATGTGTTTTTCTATAGTTCCAAAAGATAGTAAAAAAGAAGTAGAGGAGGTACTTGCAGAAGTTGCAAATATGTTGGGAGAGTTTTCTGATATTATATCAGATAATGTAGCTAATGGATTGCCCACAATGAGGAAGATTAGTCACCAGATGGATTTAGTTCCAGGAGCCAATTTTCCAAACAAGGCAATGCACAGAATGACACCAACAGAAAGTGAAGAGTTGAACAAACAAGTCCATGAGTTGTTGCAGAAGGGGTTGATTTGAGAGAGTCTAATTCCATGTGTTGTACCAACTATATTAGCACCAAAGAAGAATGGAGAACGGAGGATGTGCATAGATTATCATGCTATCAACAAGATCACAATCAAGTATAGATTTCCATTGCCAAGGATGAATGATATTATGGACTGTTTGAGTGGAGCTCGGTATTTCACAAAGATAGATCTAAAGAGTGGGTACCATCAAATTCATATCAGAGAAGGTGATGAGTGGAAGACTACTTTCAAGACAAAAGAAGGACTATACGAGTGGTTAGTCATGCCTATTGGGCTAACCAATGCACTGAGCACTTTCATGCAGTTCATGAAGAGGTACTAAAGGAGTTTCTGGGTAAGTTTATCATTGTTTACCTAGATATTTTGATCTTTAGTAAGACATTGGAGGAGCATTTGATCATATTTGAAAGGTGTTTGATAAGTTGAGGGTAGAAAAGTTGTTGATAAACCTGAAGAAGTGCAATTTTGTAAACAAGGAGTTGGTGTACCTAGGATTTTTAGTCTCGACAGAAGGATTGAAAATGGATCCAAGAAAGTCAAGGCTATCCTTGGATGACTTACTCCAAGGAGTCTGAAATACTTTTCCCACTCTAATCTTCCCGCTTTTAATTTCAGTTTGAAAGGATTAGGTAGGATTCAATAAATCTACCCCTTATCTTGTTTCTTCTAGAAACATCATGAAGAATCCTCCTGAATTTTCCCAAAAATGGTTTACCTAAAATTTTGTGCCACCAACTCATCATCCTTATCTTCCATCTAGTTCACGAAATTCAATGTAACAAACTTGTTGACTCAGATTTGGCCAATCTTTGACTTTTCAAATAATGCAGTAGCTCCACACTATTGAATTTTTGATGTTCGACACATACTGTGTTACTCGACACCAACTATGTTTTACTGATGCTCGACACTTACTACGGATTCACTCGACATCGACTAAGTTTTACTGATGCTTAGCACCTATTACTTGCTCGGCACCCAATCTTGCTCGACTCCTTTTGTTTCACTCAACACACATTAGATTTTTCATTTGCTCGACACTTACTGAAAATTTGTTGGGCATAAACTAGCTTGCTTGACACCCACTAATGAATTTAGTCAAGCTTTGCAGACAACTTTGTTACAACTTATTTTTCTAAAGTTTCTAAGTGTGGCCAACCTCTGTATCATTTTAACATTATCTTAACTAATCCTTGTACTTCATTACGAGACCATAACTCAACCTTTTTATTAAGTATATTTGTTACATCTTATTGATTAAATCATCTTCATCAATCAACTAAGTGATAGTACTTGAATCTTATAAGCAATTGTCATTCCAGAAAATAATAGGTTTGACATCAGTGACAAAAAAATGATTGATAACATTCTTTGTCAACAATCTTCCTTCTTCTCAACAATCTCCCTCTTTCATAGTGATCTTTTCAATTAGATTTCAACAATCTCCCTCTTTGGCATTGATGGCAAACAAAACTGATCAACCAAGTTATCATAATGCCAACTAGGTTAAAATAGTAAATCAAATGCCAAAAAGAAAACTTGTTACCATTGCTATTTTCATCAACTTTCATATCTCCCTCTTTGTTGATACATTGTCTTCTCCTTTTTGTTCTACTCCCTCTCTGATTTATTATCCTGACTGATTCCATAGCTTCTGCTTCTCCCTCTTAACTTCTATTTGCTTTCTCTTTCCTTTCTGTTGTTTGTCTACTATTTCTCCCTCTACATGTTTAATCAGCTTTGATCTTCCTCTTAGCTATTTATTTCTCCCTTTACACATTTGATTTTGTAGATTTGATCAATTTTTGCTATTTCTCCCTCTTTGACAATAATGCCAAAGACATACTATTTCGGCATCTTGTCATGCAAGTGTAACTTTTGTAGGAACTCCAATTTCTCCCTCTATCACCTTACTTGTGACTGATTTGGAATTTTAGGACTTTAATTACTTCAGGCAATACTTAAATTAAGTATCCTCAGCATCAATTTATAACATTTCAGCAATCAACTCATTTGATGTAGGGTAGTCTTGCTTTTTACTTAAGCAGCCTTGGATAGGGGTATCACCCCTAACTTACCTCTAAGATATTCAAATGTATCTTTAGGTAATGGTTTTGTGAAGATGTCAGCAATTTGTTCCTTTGAGTTGACATATTCCATCTTCACTTGTTTGTCTTCCACCCATTCTCTTACATAGTGATACTTAATTGCAATGTACTTTATTTTGGCATGCATAAAAGGATTCTTTGATATGTTGATGGCACTTGTGTTATCGCAATAGAGTATCACAGGTTTAGTCATCTCTTCCTTCATACCTTGCAACAAATGTTTGATCCATACAATATTGGTGTAGTTGATAGCAACAGCAACATACTCAGCTTTAGCTGTGGAATGTGAGGTAAACTTTGCTTTTTGCTAGCCCAAGTGACTAATCTTTTCTGTAAGAAAAGTGGTCCTCCACTGGTGCTTTTTCTATCATCAATATTACCTCCCCAATTTACATTAGTGTAGGCATTCATCTCAAACTTTTAACTCCTCTTGTAGTATAAGCCAAACTCCTTTGTTCCTTTTAGGTACCTCATTATTCTTTTTACTACCATAAGATGATTTTCTCTTAGATTTGCATAAAATCTTGCCACTATTCCAATAGATAATGTAATATCTGGTCTACTATGCACAATATATTGCAACTTTCCAATCATTGATCTATACATTATATGATTTACTTCAGCTGACTCATCATTCTTGGATAGCTTATGTCCTATTACCATTGGTGTATTGACTAGTTTTGAATCCTCTAAACCAAATGTTTTGAGTATCTCCTTGCTGTATTTTAATTGAGTCACAAATATGCCATGTTCCAGTTGATGTACTTGCAATCCAACAAAGAATTTAATTTCTCCAAACATTGACATCTCAAACTTATGTTTCATCTGATCAGCAAAATCTTTGCATAGTACATCTTTTCCTCCAAATATTATATCATCAACAAAGATTTTAGTTATTAGAATATCTTTACCTTTTTCTGCCTTGATATACAGGTTGTTGTTGTCATCTGTTCTCTCAAATCTTATTTTCACTAGATATATGTGAAGTCTCTCATACCATGCTCTAGGTGCTTGTTTCAAACCATAGAGTGCTTTGTGTAGTTTACAAACCATATCTTTGTTGTTGTCATCAACAAATCCCTCTGGTTGTTCTATATAGACTTCCTCTTCTAGTATACCTTTCAGAAAAGTAGACTTTATATCCATTTGGTAGACCTTAAAACCTTTGTAGGCAGCATATGCAAGTAGAGTTCTTACTCCTCCCATCCTTGCAATAGGGGCAAATGTTTCCCCATAGTCCAATCCTTCTTCTTGTGCATAACCTTTATAGACTAGTCTTTCCTTATTTCTTGTGATCTCACCTTTTTCATCTAGCTTGTTCCTAAATACCCACTCGGTACCAATCACATTCTTATCAATTGGTCTTGGAACTAAGGTCAAAGTTTTATTTTTCTCTATCTGCTCAATCTCCTCTTCGATAACTTTACACCAATTGTCATCCTGTAGTGCATCTCTCACTGGTTTCGATTCAATCTTGCTCAATAGACATGATTCATTCCTTAGTCTGTTCCTTGTCATTGGTCTGGCTTCCTTGTCACCAATAATTTGTTTAGCAGGGTGATGTCTTCTTACATACTTGGATAGTCTTGATTCTATCCTTCTTTCCATGTTTGGTCTTTTAGCTTTAGAGTCACTGTGCACATCTCTTTCTGGTATTTCTTCATCTCTTTCATGTGTACTAATTTTAGAATCAGAATGTACATTCTCTTCATTCTGTAACTTGACTTCTGAATGCAACTTGATATTCACTAGTTGTGGCTCAGCTGATACTAAAACTCGTTGTTGATTCCCAACTTGATTAGCAGCATCATCTTTAGCAGGAACTCCTTCATAGAAGTATACAAAGGATCTGTACTCTTTTGGTTTCTTGGTTTCATCAACTTGAACTTTTGTATGCTCATCAAAATTTACATTTTCACTCTCCATAATTTTGTTAGTGTTAGTATTCAAACACTTATATGCTTTACTTCTAGTGGAGTATCCAAGGAATATGCCTTCATCACTCTTTGCATCAAACTTGCCATATCTAGAATCTTTAAGAATATAACACTTACAACCAAACACTTTGAAATGTTTTACATTGAGTGAGTGACCATACTACAATTCAAAAGGTGTTGCATGTGTACCTCTCTTGACTTGTACTTGATTCAAGATGTAAACAACAATACTAACAACTTCTCTCTAGTAATTTAGAGCAACATTCTTCTCCATCATTAATGTTCTAGCACAGTCTATCACTGATCTATTCATTCTTTCTACAATGCGCGCCATTCTATGGGGGAGTTCTAGGTGCTGATGTTTGTCTTTTAATTCCTTTATCATTGCAAAATGTCTCAAATTCCTTAGATGTGAATTCTCCTCCTCTGTCTGATCTCAAGCACTTTAGACTCTTTCCTATTTCCTTCTCAACCCTAGCCAAATACCACTTAAACATTTGAAATGCATCAAATTTTTGTTTTAAGAACATGGCAATCACACAAGCACATTTGGGCTCATTTTTGGACCTTTATTGGTCAAAATTTTGACCTAGTTTTTGACCAAATTCGACCAACCCATTGGCCAAAAATTTTCTTGTCAAAATTTTGACCAAAACCTAGTTGGTCAAAATTTGGTCAAAATTTTGACCAATGGGTTGGTCGAAAACTATGTGTTGCCATGGTGCAATTTGCACCCAAATGTTGGTTGAAATTTTGACCAACACCTGTCAGTTTTTGTCCAGCATTGGTCAAAATTTTGACCAATGCTGTGCATAGCATTGGTCAAAATTTTGATCAATTCTTGTGGAAAACTGTACAACATTGGTCAAAATTTTGACCAATGCTCGGTCAATTTTTTTAAAAAGAAATAAGCAGTTATGAGATGATCAATCAAGAGGAAACAGTTGAGAGGTTAGAGTGTTACAATTTTCAAATGATCATATGAAATGAAATGGGCATGCGAGTAGAAGGAAACTAGAAAGTCATTGTGTATAGATGAAGGTATGAAATGGATGGTTTTGGAGCACTCAGCACAGATACTCAACATTCAGTACATATCATCATTCAAGATCAAATGGGTGTGTGGGATTATACACACAATGAACAATAAAGGAGGGAATTGAACTACTCACACAGGAAGGGTTCAATTCCCTCCTTTATTGTTCACTATGCGTATAATCCCACACACCCATTTGATCTTGAATGATGATATCAACTGAATGCTGAGTGTCTGTGCTAAGTGCTCCAAAACCATCCATTTCATGCCTTCATTTGTACACAATGTCTTTCTAGTTTCTTTCTACTTGCACGCCCATTTCATTTCATATGATCATCTGAAAATTGTGTCACTCTAAGCTCTCAACTATTTCCTCTTGATTGATCATCTCATAACTATTGAATGAGAGCTTTGTGATAAGCTATAGTCATCCATCAAAGCATAAAGGATTTTTTTAGACGGTGTAGATGAAGTAGTAGCATTTGCCTTGGGAGACATGCTTGCAAAATGGAAGCATAGATAAGTCATGTGAACTATTTGACAGGATGCCTGAATGTAATGTGGTCATCAAAAGCCATGGTTGTTAGATATGCACAAAATAGATATATTGAGAGAATATATTTGTTTAAGTTGCAATTGCCTTGGTAGACATGCATGCAAAATGTGGAATCATAGGTAAGGCATTTGAACTATTTTATTGCCTGCCTCCATGAAATATCATCTAATGGCAAGCCAATATTGTAGGATATGCATATTGTCCCAGTAAGAACCAGCAGCAATATCACATTCAAAAATCCAAGAAAATCCATAATGCATACTAGTTCTATTTTACTTTTAGGTGTACAAAACTGAAAATCCTTATATAAAAGGAAAACTATTTTAGATATGGTTATATACTCTATTGAAGCATTGAGAATTTGGCATATTGTATAACCCAAGGTGAGGACAAAAAAAATCTAATTTTCATCTTCCATCAAAGCCCCACCTAAAAATTGTGATGTTAGAAATTTGATCGTACACAACCTAAGTAGGTGAGTTAAAACCTAGGTTATAGGTTAGAATAGTTCTTAAAGGAAGCAAACGAATTTGCCAAAAAAACCTTTGGTATATATCCCTTACTTCTTGTTGGTAATGTCTACACCAATTAGCATGATTGATGACATTTGGAAAAGGCTTATGCTACATTAAACGAACGAGCATCCAGGGGTAATGCTAGTTGAAGCAAGAGCACCTTGTGAGTGATAGGCCCCAGGTAAAAATTTCACTAGGTTTACTTAGCCTTATTGTATATCTAATCTAAATAATAATATTAGAATAATATCAATAGGACTTGGATATTTACTACATACACAAGCCAAAATATGTACAATTTGATTAATGCAAGTTATAAGAGAGTTGTGAGATTTTTTCAATAAATGCTCAAATTAAAAATATCCCACTTAGTTAATTTGACATATCTCTTGTACAAATTGACTTTGAGGATATCATCTATATTTTTGAAGTAGCGAGAGGAAATATTTTTCTTAATTTATTTTTTGGAATACAACTAGGACCATATTCCACACAAAAGTACTGAGTGTTCCACTTAACTATCGTGAGAAATCAAACTTGAACCAGTTCAACATCAATTCAAATAGCTTCATTTGCAAAAAATATTTGACAGTTATAATCAGTTATAAAATAATGATCCCACATGGAAATTAGAAGTGAAGAGTAGTTGTCAATCTTAATATGTTGTGGATAGCTAGTCTCTAATTGTTATTGCT
Organism: Cupressus sempervirens; assembly: GCA_028749045.1. Classification (NCBI taxonomy): domain Eukaryota; kingdom Viridiplantae; phylum Streptophyta; class Pinopsida; order Cupressales; family Cupressaceae; genus Cupressus; species Cupressus sempervirens. The sequence goes on from CM053785.1 coordinate 978,077, forward strand.
AAAATCAAAAGGTGATAACTAACAATATATCAACTCACCCATGATTAACAAATAGAACAAGTATTGAGAAGATTAATGCAAGTATAGAGAGACCAGTGATATATTTCACGTCAATACCCCACTTGCAATATTTACTCATGTGACAAATCTCTACAGCTATATACAATTGGCCTAACAAAATATCAACTATCAACTATTATGTCAGACGTGGCAAAGGAAAACACTTTAGCTTATGCTCTCTGCCAAGCAGCAACAACATATTCAACAAAGCAGTGCATAAGTTTTAAGCTTAAAGCATTAGGAGAAATCAAACTTGAGCCATCCAAATCAATTCAAATATGCACATTCTTCATTTATAGAAAGAATGAACAGTTGTTATCTGGTATAAAATAATAACTTCACCCAAAAATAAAAAGTGAAGAGCAGATGTCTAACCAAGGTAAAAAGCTTTATACTTCTCTTGATGCTATAACTACAAATGGTTCAAGATTAATATCTCTCAAAGTGAAAATTTATCCAATACCTACAAATAGCATTCGCTATCAAGAGGATTAGAAATACCTCTTGCTCAACTTTTCTCTTTGCTACTAGATCGGCCTTATTTCCTACTAAAGCCATCACCAAGTTTGGGTTGCCTGCAATAACAATTTGCTCTCCAGACTCAAAATGTAACTGATAAATATATGCCTTGCAAATAAAAACCTAAGTGGTAAAAAACATATAATTGCAAAGAAGACTTCAAAAAATAAGAATGAAAGTTACAAACTTAAAGCCAATTAAGTGGCAAAACAACTTGAATTCAATTTTCTTCAGTAAGCATATTTTCAAATAAAAAAGTAGAAGATATCAAGAATCCTTATACAAGCTTCCTTGTGCAGTAATTTCAGCTAATCTCACACTTCTCTGCCTTAGACATATTGCAGACAACATCCCTAAGTGGAAGTTGCCTCCAAACTAACTAGAACTTGCAAAAACTAGAGGTGGCTTAGAAGCTCACTGAGAATATGATGGACACACTTATCTTGTCTTTGAAGTTCCTGTACCAATTTCTTTGCTTGAGTAAATGAATCCTACAATACAAGAAGCTTTGCTAAGAGCTCTACAAAAGTATTCAATATTAACTTTCATAAAAAGTTAAACATTCCTCCCAACAAGCAGAGCCTTTTAAATTCTTATGATTTAAATTTTTCATGAAATTCTGAGCATAACAAACCTTAGACAACAAATGCTTTCGTCTAGATCTAAATTTGCAGTATTATTATCTATGATAGCCAGTACAGATTTGCAAAACAACATGAAATGCTGACATCAATGATATAGTAATATTTTCTCACAAACACCCATCTTATACCATAGAGAACCTGGGTTCTAAACTTAAACCATCAACTCTGAATAAAGTTAAGAGCACCTTGTCAACAAAAGAGTGGTAGGCCATGGAAAGAAAAACATAATCTACATGAAACAAGTTCAATCAACTAGTCCACATTTTATCTACCATGTGAGGGATGATTAAGATTTTATACATTCCAAGGATATTTAGCAATACATAAGTTAATAAACCATTCTATGGTAACAACATATATATGCATTTAATATAAGCAAAAGGTAAGAAATCTTGGATGTCTCACCTCAATTGGTGTCATCAATTCTAAAGGCTTCTCTCAACTAGACTACCTTGTCCTTTTATTGTAATAGTATCTACATGAAAACATAAATCTTAAGTTCACTGATATGACCCACAGATATCTAAAACATGCATGAAAAGAACTGAACTTGATCCTATAAAGGAATACTACATACAGACTAAGCCAACAAGGATGGCTAACAAAAAACATCCCCCATTGTTGAAATTGTCTATCAAAACCTTAGAACAACACTTTGTGCCTTTTCTAAAAGGTCAAATAAACAGATATGTAAATAACTGCCAAACGCATATCTCAAAATAAGACCATATCAAACCTAGCTTGACTCAGTAATGCTATTTATTAAAATAATAAAATCTAATGCAGTTCAAATGTATCAACTTAGTACCTCCTTCCATCTCCAGCAGTATACTCTTGCCACTCTAAAGAGCTTTGTGAATTAGAATTCAAAGGTTGTACAGGAGGCGCCTAAGGAAATCCAAAAGAACTGTTAATTTCATAGTAATAACATTCCTTATGGCAAGCTGAAACTAATGACAAAACCCTTTTCACTACACCATGCCTAGTAAAATCTATGGGATGGAATCTTACAGAAGCAAAAGATGCCCATTGGTTTGTTTGTACTGCCTGTGGTACAACACTATTTTGACCTGCAGATCCCCATTGCTGCGCTCCAGAATTTACTAATGGCATATGCTGAGGAATTGCGAAGCATGTTGATAGGTTGGATTTGCATTGAATCAATTTGGCAATTGTCCATATGGAGAGGATGTAGCAAACTAAAAAAAGATAAAAGGAAAATAAGCTTATCCATAACATGCACACATAACCAACTACTTATGCAGACATTTTTTATGGAAACTAGAAACAACAGAAAAATAATTGCAACATATGAAAATAAGTCTACCATATAGGATGATGATGGTAGCATTCCCATGCCGCCCAAACCTAGTGGAGGTGGCATATTCATAGGTTGTGATGATTGCTAAGATTGCTAGGACTGAGAAGGCCCAATTACCATTGGCCTCGATTGCTGAAGATATGACATAAATGGTGCCTGTGATGATGGTGGTGCCTGATGCTGCTGCCTTGGGCATGGAGGCATGTGCTGCATCTGTGGTGGGTATTGAACAGGCTGTGGCTGGAGAGACATGTTTGGTGGTGGCATGCCTTGTGCTACAGGTTGAAACTATTGGCTACCTGGATTCATAAATTGTTGATTTTTCTATGGAGCTACTCCTGGTCTAAACTGCTATCAATCATCAGACTTCTTTATTAAAAAATTCAAGGAGAATAAATCCAAATGCTAATGTTTTTGTGCAAACTTCCAAATTAGAACTAACAAAATAGTTATGATTAAAAATTTGTCATAGGTGAGACAACATACTTGGACTGGCATTAGAGGTCCAAAGTTCTGAGGCCCTGAAGATATCATACCAGGGGGTCGAGGTGGTTGACAAGAGATAAAAGTAGAGAGAATGGAGGGGGGGGGGGGGGGGGGGGGGGCAGAGAAGCAAAGAAAGAACAAATAAATTTTAAATCATCAGATCTCTGTAAATGTTAAGGAATATTTATTTCAAAATTTTCACGAATGCTTACCAATGGTCCAGAAGATGGAGGGTTCCCTACCATGTGAGCTTGAGGACTAGAAGGATGCCCAAAGACTGATGGAGTAGTTAATGAGCTTGGCCCTAAAATTTTGATTAGATAATAGATATAATTTATATTCTTGGAAATAGTTAAAACAGGACCTCAAGACATGATGTTAAACCTAGGAAATGTTATGACATTCTGCCACACACTGCCGATTCATGGGACCCCTCACTGAATGAAACACTCCATTGCATTTTCTCAAGCTATGTGTTTTTTCAGTAGCAGACAGCTAGAATGGTATATCAAATATTCAGATAGTAGAATTATTGGAGAATGGTATTTATCTAATAGACAACTAGCTATGAAGAAACTAAACCATTTTTATTGCTGCAAGTACATCAAGGAGTTTATAATCTAGATAATATTAGTAGCCTCTTTCTCATTCTTGATATTGGCAAATCACAATTCCTCGATTGGGGTACTAGTTAGTAGAACATCATAATCTTGTAAATAATTAAAATTATATATTATAAATCTTGTAATAAAGCAAGGAGTGACATTGCCTACCATTTGGTGTAACATTCCTCCTTGCAATCTAATAAAGTTTGCATCTCAGTTTAGTTCTATATGCCTTGTAAGGCATGCTATAATGAGCACATGCAATTGTCAATGTTGGGATGTTAGCATGTTATAGGAAAGTGGAGGCACATTATAGATTTCCAACCATTCTTTGAGAAGTTTCCATTATTTTTCAATTACAAACATCATAGACGTTACAAGAGATACTTACCAATGATATATGCCTAAGTCACAATCCAGATTTACAGGCATAATAAAAGAGACCTTTGGGAATACCACAAACCTACAGATTTTCCACCCCTCTTCATAAGAATTCCACCAACCAGAGTTGCCCAGTAGTCTCCAACAATTGACCAAACAATGGTCTAAATGAATGGGAAAATTTTGTTAGTATCCCATGAAAATAAAGGCCAAATAACCACATGTGCAAATCTACCTTTTACTTTGGCTCGCCAGTGTTGAGGACTGAAACCAAACATAGTTGAGATGTTAGAATTCACTCTATATCTATGGTTAGCCTTGAGAAATTCTTTCCCTAAAGCAATCTTAACAACATGAATCACCAACCAGTGATTAGTCTTAAAATCTCTGAGCATTCTCTTCTTTGTCACGCTCCAAAGAATGCCATCTGCCTCTTGCTATTGGTGAGTCTTACAAGATCATCCATTGTGCCCAATTCCCCAAAGGTTCCATGTGATATATGACAAACAACTTGGGCCTTCATATAGCTATAGGCATTAATTCCACACCTGTTCATGTTGAACCACTCAATGCCTCCAATACCTATTCATTAAAGCTTTTGTCTCATCAAAACTTGCTCACAAATTTCCATGATGTCCTTGCCATCCTACACTTGCCCATTTTAATAGACGCAAGCATCAAATCCCTATGTGCAAGCAAGAAGGGAATCACCTTCAAGATATATGTTTCTTACTTTCTCCTCAGGCAAATTGTGGAACGACGAGAGCCACTTGGAATTTAGCCTCATTGTTTGCCCTCTGGTCCAAGTACTTAGATTTTGGTGCAATAATATTTCTTTAGAATATTTGATCATAGTTTGCAAATTCTTTTTGACTGCTACCTACATTCGAAACCATAGGTATGTAGAATTGATTCACAATCTGCATATAATGTCAAAATGCTGCAAAGCAAATAACTAATAATTTAAAGAGGAGCTCCAAATTAAAGAAATCAAAGCAGGGATGGACTTGTGGAATTGTTGCTCTTTTATGTATGTTAGCACCAAATGGTTGAGCCCTTGAGAAAAACAAAATGGTGAAAATATGATTTGTGAGAAAATCCTAGCAACTCAAAAAATAAACCATCATACATCTCTGATTCAAAAGCTAAACTTGTAAGCTCACCACTAAGGCTATTGGTTAAGTGGTGGTGGTGGTCCTATAACCACTATTTTGCATGCACAGATCGACCATTCTGACTGTGGAACAGATCGACCATTCTGACCATTCGGCCCCCCTCTACTGTATTGTATATAGGATAGAATCTCCAACGCCGGATATTATAATATTACTAGACCATTGTGATTACATGCTTGTGCCTTCACTGATCTAGTAAGCTCATAGGTCTAAACCTCAGTTTTGTTAAATAGAGATGAGGTCTCCCATTTATGGCCTTTTTGGTTCATGTATCTAGGTCAAAAGTGTTTCACGTGGGAACAAAGAGTATATCGTGCTAGCATCACCAGTCATGTTTAAAAGTTTACAAGCCACTTATTAAAAAAAATATTAATTCTAAAAAAATCCAAGAGATTTGGACTTCTAGTAGTCTTGAATTTAAATTTTAAAATAATAGGGCATCAGATTGAATTGATTCACAAACAATATTAAGTGATAAATGGATTAAAAAACACAACATAGTATGAGTATCAAATTACCTCCTTACTATGAGGATCTAGAGCATTTGGCATCTCCATCAATACATCAGATATACCTCATGCATTATGAATCTCTGTCAAGCTATAAAAAATGGTTTTTAGAAATGAGATAAACTCTTTTCCTTTAAAAGGAGGCTTCAATTTTCTCAACATCAAATGATCCTTCAATATAATTAAAAGCTCTTAAAACACTATATTGTTAAATGCACAACATTAATTTCAAATTTTAGTCTTCATCCATCAACATTTCAATTGTGCAAGCTGCAAGAAAGTAATACCTATTCTACTAGCATATAAAATAAGATAAGAAATCCCGCAACAAAGATTCAGCATTCAAGATTCTAGAGATTTCTTATGCTTCTCGAAATGAGTTTGTGATGCTTCCAGAAATGAGTCAATTTTTCATTTTATTTTTGTTAATCAATATGCTACAGTTAATTTTAGATGGCATTAAAGGTGTATACAAGTCTGCTTATCTCATTGATATTCTTGATAAGATGTACACATGCATTAACATTTATAAATTGAATTTTGTTTTTGGAATAGCTAGCCACTTTGGATTTATTAATGTCACGGTTGGCAATGATATTTCACTAAAGTGAAAGGTGTGGCAGGCATGAAATAGAAAACATGGGAAAAAATATCTTCACAATAAAATACTATTATAAAGAACATTAAGTAGATATGAAGCTTCTAAATATAATGGAGGTTACAGATCTGCTATAACAATTCTCCCTTTATATGAAGTTGTATATAGATATAAACATTATAAGAAATTAAATATTTTATTCAATTACTATGAAAAGAAACATTTCACTTAACAAAAACTAATATATCAAGTATGTTGGATACAATTGTTAATTGTGTATTGTCTTTGATGTTACACAAATGTCATATCGGCCATCAAATAGAGTCTACCGAGCTCAGACGGTTAGCAAAGCAATTTACAGTGTCTACCGAACGTTCCTGAACAACACAAAGGAAAGTTGGCTCTTACTGAGCTCACTCATGCATCAAAGGATTCTGTAGCAGAAAGTTAATGTTAACCGAGCTCCCAAGGTTAACAAAAGGAAAGACAATGTCTACCGAGTTGACTCGGTCATCAAAGAGAAAGTTAGCTTTTACTGAGCTCACTTGGTAAGCGAAGGAAGGTCAGTGTTTACCGAGTTAACTCGGTCTTCGAAGGAAGTTGCAAGGTTTGTAGTGTTTACCGAGCCTCACTTGGTTAACACTGGGGAAACTATTCTGGAGCAGTGGTCACCGAGTTGGGTCGGGCAGAGAAGAACTTTATGGTTCTAAAGAATCAAGTTTAATTGTTTTGTGCAATGTTTGCAGCCGACTAATTTAATGTTTTTTCAGTTGTTGTAACTTGTAATTGAGCAGACTTGACAATCTGTAAGGTATATATGAAAGGTCAAGTTGTGAATTCATAAGATGTAAGAGTGTGGATGCATAAGAGTGTGAATGTATGGATGTAAATGGAATGAGCAAATATTGAATATATGAGCGAATGTTGAGGAAGGATTAGATATGCTTGTGGAGCTACAAAGTTGTATTCGATCGGTGAGGATCTAGTGAAGCAGAACAGAGATCTGTATTCAACAAAGATAAGTTGCATATATTTCAGATCACTTCATTGTTGCTTTCTAATCATTGTAATAGTGATTCAAAATCTCTTAATAGAGTTGGTTTAACAGCCATTTTGTAAATCCTCTAACAAGGTGACAATTCAATTAAATTGTTCTAAAGACCTCTGACAAGGCCACTTCTAACAGGGTGATTAAATCCTCTAACAGGGTCACACCTAACAGTGTGTTTTGTAACCTTTAATAGGGTTGGCTCCTAACAGGGCTCACTTCAGAAGAGTGAAAATTGGTAACTAGTTACTTGGTGGTTTTTCCCAAATTGGGTTTCCATGTTAAATCTGGTGTCTCTTGTGTTCATATTATTTCTTTATGCATGCATGTTAATCACTTTAAATGCTTAATAAGTTAACAGAACATCTATCAAGTTTCAGCATTTATTTGTGTGGTTACCGAGTATCAGCAGCAACTATATTTTAAGACATCTAAGGATCTGTGGATTTATTTTTGTGGTAACTGATTCACCCCTACCCTCTCAGTTACTCCATCTCTATTTCCAAAAAAGTACCTCCATTTGAAGAAAAATTATCACTTCTTGCTTGAACATCATGGACACTTAACTGAGGAGTAAGTCTTGAAAATAGAGATGTCTATTTTTTGAATCTCTCATGTTTCCTTTTTGCATTCTGATCTTCTTGGAGAAGTTCTTCAATCTTTGTTGTACTTTGAGAGCTGTTTGAAGTAGAATTGAAAAATAATATATGAGGAACACAGAAAACAAATATAACTCATACCATAGCCATATTAGCCACATGTAATTAACCTTCACTTGACAAAGCTATAAAGTTGAGTCAGCATTTCCTCTTTGGCTTTCTCAACTTGGCAGAGCACCACAGCCTATCAATCATTAAAGGACAAGTTAATACTCATGAGAACCGTATAGCCTGTCAATCATTAAGGATAAGTTAATACTCATGAGAACCATATAGAAGAATGCATGTTTCTGCAATGCTTTAATGCAAGGATGTTCAAAGGTTCTTACTTTGGGTACATTTGCAGCAAGACTATTCAAAACAACTTCCACATAACCACGTACTTCTTGAGACATCAACCTCAACTCCTCCTTTGGATCAATTGGTCGCCTGTCCATTGTATCCTAATTACAAAGAACATGAATAAATTGAACAGTACCTTTGCCTCAATATTTAATTTATGTCTTGTTAGATAAATTAAGATGCATCATGATCAATCAACCTTATAGAAGGAAAAAACCATTCCTAGCTTTTTCATAAAATAATTAATAGAAAACCAGCACAAATGTTTTTTACCCCATTACATAATTTTGTTTTAAGAATGCAGACTGTAAAGCATAGAGCTACTACAATTTTATTGTAAAGCAACTATGAGAAAGAAACTGACATATTGTTGAAAAGTCATGTGAGCTCCATATGAATGGATATTCCTAATAGTACATGAGTCTGTGTGTCATCTCACATTCAAACTCAATGACCTTCATTACCTAAGTTGAATTCCTTCTAAAAGGCAACAACTAAGAGATAAAAAGATTTGTATGGTTGATAATTGACAATAGTTCCATAGGGCAGACTAAAGGGGAATCTGTTTGTCCATCTCACATTCAAACTAAGGTTTTCCGTATCAACTCCACGGTTTCTGTTTATCACTTTAGCTAAGATATATTAATGAAGCTACACAGACCATAGTCAAGGTACCTGGTCCATTAAGAAATTTATCAAATTAACTAAAATATTTACAAGGTAATTGTCTTGAACTAAGATACATGGCATGTACATAGGCAGATATTTTTAATTTTTTACATTAAGCTTCTTAACTATAAAGGTCAAAACTCTACATGGGCATCCTATACTGTATTTCAATATAGTTATGCTTATATTGAGCTATCTTATTATTTTAGTTAGATACATAAGTTACTCGTGGCAAATAATTGTCCTCCAGTTGATGTCAAAAGCATTGACAAAATATGTAAGCTTATCATCCTTTAGTAGCAAATAGTTACATTTATTCAACATCATTTCGGTGGTAGGATGATGTAAATCCAAACTTCACATATCTAATTTAGGTATGAGATATGTCCATAGAAGTTGTGATGAGGTAATTTTTCCTAAAATTATCAGAAAGCAGTTATGCAAGTGCTTGATGCATCCAACAATAGTCAAAAACTCTTATGCAATCAGAATTTTAGTTATTATTTCATATTTAATTTAAGTAATTTCCAAGACTAAAGCAACAAAGCTGAGAAGGAAGAACTTTATAAATATTTTGTATTATAGAGGTATGTTCATTGAGATTCTACACAATTTGTTCTAAAGATTTAAACTTTTAAGATCAAATGATATATCCATGAACCTAAGAGGTCTAAAGAATAAATAAGCCTAATTTATAGTCTAAGAGATCTAAGAGTAAATGAGCCTAATTGAAATGAAAGATGGATTCATATTAGATACAAGAGTTATCAAGAATTATATCAGAATGGTCAACAGTCAAATAAAAATTCCAATCCATTTGTCACAATTTACCACTCCAAATAATTGGGCTTCTGTTATGCAACTTAATTTTCCATTAACAAATATGCTATTAGATAAATGTAATAAACGTCACTCAGAAGTCAAGTGTAACCTGATCTCTTAAATTTAAACTACAGTTACTTACGAGTGAACCATCTAAATGACTTGAGTACATTGTGGAGCCAGAATCAGATGGTGATGGTCCTTTTGTTGATACGCCTTTTGAAGGTTGAATAAGATTCCTGATTTTGCTAACCCACTTTGTTTTATCTGCTATACTTTCTGCTTTCGGCACAATTGCACTATGTGTTGGAATAGAAAGCCATGAAACAAAGATCAACAACCATTTGAGCATAGAAGGTGCCAATTTAATATACAAATATGTGCACCTACAGTTTGAAACTTGAACCCCAAAAAGACACACACCTTTTAGTATTGTTTTGTATGAAACCTTGTTGGTGATTTTGAATGTAAGACTTATAGCTACAACATCAGGACCATTTGCCTTTTTTGAGTTTTTAGAACTTGATTTAGCTGGAGCTGGAGAATCAGAAGTACCATCATTTGATACCTCCTCAATAATACATTCTTGTAACATGAAACATTCATTCAGTAAAAATTATCAGCAAGCTTAGAAAAGACATTAAATCATTAAAAAGTTTTGTGGTGCATGCTAGATAATCAAGAAAACCAAATACTTCATACAAAATTATACAATGGATAACTAGACAGAAACAGTCAATCTCATTTTTTCGTTACTTGATTTAGAAGTTTTAAGGTTCTGATTACAGAACAATTTTTTTATCCTTTGGGGAACTTTTGAAAAAGACCAAAAGCCTTTACAATCACAAGAGATCAACTTATAGTATACTTAAATGTTAGTAAAGATCCGCATTGTAAATTTTCTTGGAAGTGACTAGCACTCTCAAATTTGCATTCAAATCAATAGTCATGAACTATTTCAATGTATAGCAGGCAAAAATCAATTACATATAGGAACAAAGTAGTATAGTTGTACTTATTAATCATGCACAATATAATTAGAGTGCACCTGTGACCAATAGATCTCGACTAAAAATATACACTTCCATGATCTGATCAAAGTACTTCGAATCTAGATTTCCAAATCTAGTTCTTTCCTTCATTTTGGCATAACCATTAAAACTTATTTACAGGTAACTATAACTAGTGATTAGCCATAATTTGACTATGCTTTCAATGATGGAAATTACCAACCACCATTAGAATGAAATCAAAACTAATTTGGTAAAGGGAGAATAATGCAAATCAGTACATCAATTATAACACACACAAAGCAGTTAAACATATTTTGACTTTCAAAAGTAGATTGGGAGCTTTTTAGACACATTTCATATCACTTATTCTACTCTTTCAATTCCCAATATAGAAAACAGTTGAATGCATAGAATATTTTGGACTCCAAATTGGTAGTACATTCAGAAATGGACAAATTTGAAACAAAATTTTTGACTATCAAATAAAGTGACAATAAAAGATTCATCAACAAATTATACCTCCAAATTAATGACTCCTCTAAAATGCCTTTCTTCTGGTTTTCTGGTGTAACCAAGCTGCGAGAACATCAAACCCAATTCATTAAGATGTATAACTTCAATTGAACAAATTACAATTCTATTGTACACATCAAATGCAACAAACCTTTCCAGATTTCTCATTCAAAACAAACCACCGCCAACTCCAACCATTTGTTTTTGCACTTTTCTTTAGCAAATACCCTGAAATCATCAATCAATCTTATTTAAAACCTCATATAAAATTCAAGAGTAGATTACCACAGTGATGGGCAATTTCTTTTGATTCATACAATTGTACATAAATTTATGCTTCTATAAAGAATTAGATAAACAAGCCCCAACATACCAGAACTACATTACTAAAAGAAATTTTCACAAAACACATAAAAATATCAGAACTTTGATGCTTTATAATGTTTCTAGACTACTTATAATCCAATGCATCTCTCATTTGCATCGGAAATGCAAAACCAAAATTCAGAACACTAAAATATTCTGAAAGCAAGCTTTACTCTGATTTGGTTTTCAATCAACTATTTCCTTGTAATTCAACCTTTTTTTTTATCGCATGTCTAATCAAAGGTTAAGTTAGACAATTTATGTCAAACCCTAGAGTGCAGAATCTGCATACCATATGCTGAAGTTTAACATAAATGAACAGACAAATCTTACATTGTGGCTATCAATGACCAAGAAATAAATTTGAAATAACAAGGAGCTGCTGGATATGGATTCTTCAAAAATGAGTAAACAAAGTTTTCAGCTAGGCATTGGCCTACAATTTGAGTTATTAGCACATGTCTCACACACGTCTCAGTTTGAACACGCGAGCTAGTGCATTACGCTATTAAGAATTAGTGAGAATGAAACCTAATAAGTAATAATGTTGTGCATATGAATATGACTTATCAACCAAAAGAATTTTTTTATTAATGAATATATTCATCATAAGGATAACCACTAAAAGAGATGACAGAGTCCTCAAGGCGGATAAAGGATATTAATTTTGAATCAGTTGAACATATCAGAAACATTGGACCTTTTAAATGCTATTTAGAGTACACATGGATTGCCAAGCTGGAATTTATTCTCGAGCACGATCATGATGACAAAATCCAAGAGTATAAAAAAATTGTAAGTCAAGACAGAAACATTTCCCCTTTAGACTTCTACCTATCAGATTAGTAATCTCTTACATTTTTACCTTAATAAAAACAATCGTTTGGTCATGCCACAAAACAAAGAAGAATAAAATGTGAATAATATACAAGCTAAATGGAAATAAATCCCCTTGAAACCTCCATTTTCCGAATTGGGGTCCATACAAACAATTAATCTTTGCATTTTACCATAATAAAACTAATAATTAAAATGACATTTATTTACAAACTTGAAAGAGAATGGTGAGCCGAGCCAATGGAGCAGTACAAGTTTTGCTCACAGCACCAGCCACCCCTCTTGCTAAAAGTTGCAATGTCATCCCAATGTGTGAATGTTGTACGGAATGTTGCATATACTTCTTCACCCCTCTATCCACCCCACCATGCTGGAATTGCTCTACACTATTCAGTGACCCAGCTGATCCTGTCGTTAACTGCGCCTTGTGAGGAGAAGTAACCTACCTCCAGCTAAACATTTTTTAGCCCTAATTTATCCAAAGAGTAGAAACTCCAAGATCAAACATGAGCTACCAATTCATATCTACTGCCCTAAATCAGAAAGAACAAAACATGGAAAGAGAATTCCAATCAAATGCTCCCAATCAGCGCATCTTCAAATGAACCCACGTGTGCCAAAATCATAGAAGTTATAAGAAATGTTTCTCATTTTTAATGGTTGGTTGAAATTTCAACCAACACAGGGTCTACATGTAAAAAAAGAAATTTTTGCTTTTAACATTCCGACCAACCTAAACTTATTTAGTTGATGGTCAAAAATTTTGGTAGAAAAATGAGGTTAAATGTAGTAGTGATCATCATCCTAGAGTAGTCATCCACAAACAACACTATGTATCTGTCTCCTTTGTAGTTTTGCACTTCTATTAGGCCACATAAATCTGTATGGACTAACTCTAATACTTCTTTGGAAGTGTAGGTTTTGCTTTTGAAACTTGACTTAGTCATTTTTCCTAGCTAACATTGTTTGCACATTGTATTGTCAGGCTTCTTCAGTTTAGGAAAACCTCTGACTTTCTTCACTTTGCTGATGGTAATCAGATTATCAAAGTTGACATGACATAGCATTTTATGCCATAGCCACACATCATCAAGTTTTACAATAAGACAAGTTGCATCCTCCATATCTAGGTAAAATAGATTACTCCTAGTTTGGTCTCCTTTTCCTATTAGATTTCCATTGGTGTCATAGATTTTGGCAGTTTTGTTTTCAAATTCTACTTTGCAACCTACATTGCTTAACTGTGACACACTCAGCAGATTGTAGTTCAATCCTTCAACATAGTATGCATTATCACTTGAAATTTTCTCTGTAAGCTTAATAGAACCTCTTCCTTTGATTAAACATGGAGCATCATTTCCAAATCTAACACTATTTCCATCATACTAAGTTGAGGTAGCAAACTTACTTTTGTCTCTTGTCATGTGATGTGAGCATCCACTCTCTATGATCCACTTGTCATTTTTGTTCACATAGGTTACTAGTGTTGTTGCCTCATCTTCATCTAACTCGTCCTTCATGGCTACATAGACTACCTCATCATCATTTTCATCAAAATCCTCTTCTTCAACAATGTAGTACTTTTTGCCTTGGTCTCTATAATCTCTGCTATCATCTTCTCTTTTGTTTTTGTTCTTATTTTCTTCTCTGTAATTCTTTTTCTGTGTGCGACTTGCAACAATATGTCCTACTTCATTGCAATTAAAACAAATGATAGGCAACTTACCTTTGAATTTACCTTTTCCTTTATGAAATCTTCTAGCCAGTAATGCTTCCAATTGTTCCACATCTTCTTCATCTATGCTGCTATCACTGGATGCATATTTTGTCTTTCTTTTCTTCTTCTTTCATTTCACCTCCTCAGTGTCTTTCAGCATTGGCTTGGCTTTAAAATCAAATTCAAGATTCTCAGGTCTGTAGTTATCAAAGTTGGATAACTCAAATGTAGTAAGTCTACCCACTATACCTTCAAGAGTTAGCTTGTTTCCTGGTATGCATCTTAACTCTTGGATGGCTGAAACTCTAATAGCATAAATAGGGAGCAAGGTTCTTAAGAGTTTTCTATTAATGGTATCATCATCTAAATGACCACCCAAGCTTCTTATTACACTTACTATTTCCTTTATTGTAGAGGCATGTTGAGCAATGTCCTCACTTTCCTCCATTCTCGTGTCATCAAACTTTCCTTTGAGGCTTTCTCTTTTTGCTCTTTGGACATTATGATCTCCTCCATAAATATCTTTCAAGGCTTTCGACATCTTGAATGTAGAGTCACATCTATTAATGTCATCAAGTTCAACATAGTTGAGGGCAGAGGCAATCTCCAACATTGCCTAATTTTGCTCCTTCTTTTTCTTCATATCATCTATAGTGGGAATAGCTGGATCGACATGTTCCACTTCAATTGAGGTTTGTGCATGATCACTTACGGATCCAAGGTACAACTTCATTAAACTTTTCTATGAAGCGAAGTTATCTATGTTGAGCTTGGGAACTTCTCTCTTGGATATCTTGATCTTCCTACTTCTAGTACCTTTAAACTAAATCAGCAGATGGCTCTGATATCAATTGTTAGAAATGCTTTAGAATAATTGAGAGGGGGGTGAATCAGTTATTCAAGGTCCAAATGTCATGATAAAACTTTTTCACTAATTATAGTGTGCCCAATTAAATTAATCATGCATCCAAGCCAAACATTTATCTTAGCAAGTTAATGTAAAATCAACACGCAAGAATAAGACATGAAAGGTTAACACATAACACAGTGAATTACGTGGAAACCCAATTTGAGAAAAACCACTAGTAACATGCTACTCAATTCTCACTCTTCTAAAGTGATGCCCTGTGAAAGGCCTGCCCTATTAAAGGCTACAACACACTGTTAAATGTGACTAGGTTAAAGGATTTCAACCACCTTGTTAGAAGTGGGCCCGGTTAGAGGACTTTAGAACATTCACTTGGAATGTCACCTTGTTAAAGAATTTTTCAAATGATTGTTAAACCAACCTAAGTCCATAGGATTTTACCCTAACTGATACAATTGCAAGAGAGTGACAATAAGGGCTTTTGACCTGATACAAATCACAACTTAACTTGCAAATTTCAATCTCAATTTAGCTCACAAAATTGCCTGGCTTTCAGTCTCTGCAACTCTAACAGCTTGTCCTCCTTCCAAGCTTTGTCTCCTTGAGTCTCCATGCTCGATGTACCAGTGCAATCACCTCTGTGGTCACCTATTAAAGCAGAGTCTCTGTACTCTGTTCCTCCCTCTCGATGTCTTCTCCTTAACACCACATAATTTCTCCAACCAACCACTTAACCACTTGGCAACTCAGCAAATCTTGATTCTTGACTTGTAACTCCTTAAATAGAAGTGTAGAATGCTTTTCCCGCTCTAATCTTCCCACTTTTAATTTCAGTTTGAAAGGATTAGGTAGGATTCAATGAATCTACCCCTTATCTTGTTTCTTCTAGAAACATCATGAAGAATCTTCCTGAATTTGCCCAAAAATAGTTTACCTAAAATTTTGTACCACCAACTCGTCATCCTTATCTTCCATCTGGTTCACAAAATTCAAGGTAAAAAACTTGTCAGCTCAAATTTGGTGAATCTTTGACTTTTCAAATAATGCAGCAGCTCAACACTATTGAATTTTTGATGCTCCGCACATACTGTGTTACTCAGCACCAACTATGTTCTACTGAAGCTCAATACTTACTATGGATTCACTCGACATCAACTAAGTTTTACTAATGTTCGACACTTATTACTTGCTTGACACCTAAACTTTCTCGGCTCCTTCTATTTCACTTAGCACACACTAGATTTTTCATTTGCTCGACACTTACTAAAAATCTGCTCGGCACCCACTAATGAATTTAGTCAAGCTTTGTAGACAACTTTGTTACAACTTATTCTTCTAGAGTTTCTAAGTGTGGCCAACCTCTGTATCATTTTACCATTGTCTTAATTGATCCTTGTGCTTCATTACAAAACCATAACTCAACCTTTCCCTTAGGAACTTTTGTTACATCTTATTGATTAAATCATCTTCATCATTCAACTAAGCGATAATACTTGGATTTTATAAGCAATTGTCATTCCAGCAAATAGCAGGTTTGACATCAATGAAAAAACAATGATTGAAAACATTCTTTGTCAACAATCTTCCTTTTTCTCAACAATCTCCCTCTTTGATAGTGATATTTTCAATCAGATTTCAACAAATTGATGGTCAGATAGAAGTTGTGAATCATAGTTTAGGCAGATTATTGAGGTGTTTGGTTGAAAACAAGCCAAAAGGATGGGATATGATTTTACCACAGGAAAAATTTGCATATAATAATTATGTCAATAGGAGCACTAGTAAATCACCATTCTAGATTGTATATGGGAGTAGTCTCAGAAATGCTTCTAAATTGCGACAGTTAGATAGAGGAGAGATAAGTAGTACTGAAGAATAATAATTTGCTGAACATTTCAAAGATGTATTTGGCCAACTTTATATGTATTGTTAGGGTTTGGTCCTAGGTATTAAGTTTCAATGTCTAGAACCTTCCCGGGCGGCATAAAATTGTCTATTTAAGAAAGGTCCGAACATTGTCTATGACAGCTCTGTGTAACACCCCGCCAAGAGATCCAAAAGAATTAACCTAAAGTTTTGATTAAGTTTGCCAAAAAAAAAAAATTTTAAAGAAAGAATAACATGCACGTCAAACATAAAGTAGCGGAAGCAATAACATACAATCATGCAAAAGCAAACATAACAAATTACATTCCTTAAGAATCCCAAGAAGTTGAGTCACATTTAAATTAATTAATACTAAGTCTAGCAAATACCACATCCATATGAAATAATAATTAAAGTCCAAAGTCCATTTAAATAATATACATTTGTTTCGAATGCCACTTGGCAATAAAATTCATAATGCTCAATCATCCACTATACATATCACAGGGTATGAAAGGCTAAAAGAATATACATTTATAAAAATAGAATTACATCCTCCTCCTCAGATCCATGATACAAAGTACAATATAATAAGGGAAACCATCCATCATAAAAGATATAAACATCCCTCATAAGATATAACCATCCATCATAATGATACAAAGATAGAATCAAAGGAAATGTAGACAAGGAAACTCCAGCCACGACATCTACGGATGGATCTCAATTGTACGAGTAAAAAGCACTACCACCCGATCGCGTGGAACCTAAATGGTCCACTCCCACTGTGCTAAGGAGATAGTCTCAAGTCCCAAATAGGATATCAATCCAATAATCAAAAGTACTCTCTAAATCCAGGAAATCTTAAAAGTAATCTAACTCAAAGGTTCCAGGATAAATCAACATCTAAACCCAGAGACACACAAAAACATTTAGGAAATCTACTATGTAAGTGGGCAAGTGTCATTGCACGAATCATGCTAGAGTTACCCTAGCAGTCTCTCAAGACCCCGACCCCCTAGTGATCCCTATGCGGCCACTAGTATCTCTTGTACTAATAAGGCATACTACGGATGCAAGGTCACAACCAAGCGTTCTCTCTACTCTTGTCCTAGTTTGTACTAGCACTAGAGGCATGGTCAAGAACATACAAAGACTCTTGTTAGGTTCATTTTACTCTCATTTAGTGTAGTGTTTTCATTTATTAAACAACTTACAATGGGTTACCCTAGGAACCACTTAGGGCCTCGGCCTCCATTGCAAGTCACTTCCTGACATTACATATAGATAACCTACCCTAGGATCATACAAGTATAAATCAAAGAATCATATAAAATCACCCTTGTCCTATACAAGTGACTGGAAAGCATCAAAAGATAATTCACAATAACACATTAGTTCTCTACGAGCAACTGGAAAGCATCCCAAAAATATTGATTGAAGACTCAAAATGGTTAAGTCAAATAAGTCATAACATGATATCATAAAGAACAAATCATACCAAACACTTCAGTGCTATAAAAGTGATTGGAAAACAATCCAAATACGACTCATCGAAGATTCCAAAATGGTTAAGTCAAGTAGGTCATAACATTCACCTCAGCTTCACACAAGAACACTGGAAAGCAATAACAATCAATAGATCAACACATATCATAGAGCATACCAGACACATTACCATGGTTGGGTTTAAAAGATCAAAACTAAACCATCATAAAGTCACAAACGCAGAACTCCCAAGCCTTTGGTAACATCCTAAGACTGGTCAACACTCTAGTCAACCCAAACCCAAAACATAGACAACAAAAAAAAAATAGAGTGTAGGTTTCATAGTTTGGTTTGATCTTGAAAACATATAGTTGAGTTGACTATAAGGTTTAACTATTTGTTTCAATGTAAGTTTTCAAATACCTACGATTTACGAATGAACCCTTTACTATTTACCCCATTCCTATATTCAAATAAAATACAGAATTACCCTTATTTGATTTTAAGTCTATTAACATAATCCAAGGGTAATTATTTATTTAAATTATTAAATTAATACTTATTGATTTTAAATAAAACAACTTATAATTTATTAAAATCGAAGTTATTAATAATGATTAAATAAATTTTACAACTATATTACATAACCTCCATTATTATTAGACTTAATTAAATTAATTAATAATTATACAAAACTAATTATATTATCATTCATTAATGATTTATTAATAATTATTAATAAATTATATTCATTCTTAAAGTTAATAATTATAATTAAACGACTTATATTAAAAACTTATTAAATAATTAAATATTAATAAATTTATTAATAAATAATAACTTAATTAAATATATTTTATTTTTAATAAAATTAAATAATATTAAAAAAAATTAAAAAATGAATAGGCGTATTTTTTTATGGCCCATCGGCCATTATATGTAAAATGGCTATGACTGATTAAATCCTGTGGCAACACTGTTGTAGTAGGCTACTACAGTAGTATCTCTGGCGGCAGCGGCAAAAAGGCCGTTGTAAATAGAATGCCAGGGAGGGGAAGAAAGGTGGGTGGGGGGGGTGGCCCCCGCCCATCATATATTATATATTTTTTATTTTTTTATTTTCTTTTTTAAAACAAAACAAACCCGCTCCCATAAAATAAAATCTAAATATTTTTTTTTATAAACAATTGCTATTTTAGTTTGATAGGAGAAATACAAACATCCATTTAAATTTTTAATTTAAAAATTCCATATTATTTCAAAACCCTTTCCTGTTTATTCTTCACTTTTAAGATATACTAAACGAGGGTTCTAATGATGTTTGAACTCTACGCATATAGAAGAAATTTGATTCGAGGAATCAAAAGTTACAAAACAAAAGAAAGAAGATTCATACACATGAAACTTGAAAAACAGATTTCACAAACACGATGTAGACAAGAATACCAAATTTCATAATTCATTCAGCGATCAAAATACAAGACCCTACATGAGCCTGATGCTAATACTCAAACCTCCAGAAGATTTGTGAAAGAAATATCTTCTCTCAAAAACCTTCTCTCTTTCAAAAATTCCCCTTCCAAAATTTGCGATCCTTCGAAAATGAACCCTCAATTGGTGATAAGGAGTTCTCTCATAAAATCAGGACACTAATTGTGCATTCACCCAAGAGGACTCCTTGCTCACCAGACTTCAACTCTTTATTAATTTTTCTTAATCTTTTCTTTATCTTTTCCATGCACGTTTATTGAATTATAAAAAAGCTTTATTTAATTTTCGCTTGACTTCTCTTTTCAATTAATTTATTAAATTTTAATCTGATGCATGCATTATGCAATTTTGAAACTTTTAATAAATTAATATCTTTTCATTTTTTAATTTATTTTTGAATGTTGAATTGATAAAATATTTATTAACTTAAATAATAATAGTATTTAGCATTTATTTAAAAATGAACTCTAGATATATATTATTATTAAATTAAATTAATATTATCACGTTCTAAAATTAAACTTGTAACTTTTATCTTTAAATTTAATTCTTTTTATTTAATTAATTTCTCAATTAATTAAATATAATTAAATATTAAAAATATCAATAATAATTTTCCATTAAATTAAATCATTAATTTAATAATTTAATTTGACTTAATTAATAAAAAACACCAAGGACTCATAAAACAAAATACATAAACCCATCATAGAAAAACACATACAAGATCAAACTAAAGGATTATAATCACAAATTAACATCATTCGACACATTCAGAGGGTAAACAACTCAAATACTTGTCCTAATTTTTTAGGACAAATGGGTTAAAAGTTTAGTATTTGGACTTAAGAATTTATCTACCCTCTCTTACCATTGAGATAATGCAATAGGGTATGCTCATCCTAGCAATTTAGGGAAGTCAATACCCGATACCTACAATCTGCATAATATTCACCCATGTACAAACACAATATTCTAAACTAAACAAGCAATGGTAGGAAGTGGTGCATCGTGTAGATCCTGACTAGCAGGTGACTACGACTCCCTTCCTTAACCACGTCAGAAATACCATACATAAAGAAAACATACACATGCAGTATGGGGTAAGTATCCATAAGAAGACACATAATAATCCATCTAACTAATCATCATCAATAATTGAAATCACTGAATAATCATCATGCATACATGAAATATAGAATACCAAGTAATCTCATCATAAATCAACTAAATTTGAAACAATATCCGATAATCTCTAAACAATGCTACTAATCATCAAGCATAAAACTAGCCTAAAAGAGTTTGACAATGATAAAAAAATGCAAACTAGGGGTAGGCACTACACTCTGGATGGTAGTATGCATCTTAGTCTTGTAGATTACTGTAATGAAGGTGCCCGTGTGGGTTAGCATATTATACTTGTGAATTCTATAATTCTCTATTTGTGGTGCAAATAAGAAGTCCATATTATGTTCTCACATTTGTTGTTGTTTCTTTATTTTTGTTATGAGTTTACGGTTTGAAGGGGAGCACCCTTCATCATTGACTAACACTCCATGGCTCAGTCAACACTAGATTCACATTGCTAACACTTTTGGCTTGGTAGACACTGAAGATCATGGTTAATATCATAGAACTTAGTTAACACTATGGAACTTAGTTAATTCTATAGAACTTGGTTAACACTAGAGTTTTCATGACTTGTACTAAACAACTCGGTAAACACTACTACACTTGGCATAAAATGTACATAGGTTCTGAAGCTCGGTAGCAACTGCATATTGACTAAGTGTGAGTCACTAATAGAAAAATTGACCAAAATGTCAACACTACTTTACCAAGATTTTGGATCGAGTCCATACTCTCGCTAAAGTGGGGGATAAATGTACTATCTTAAATTGGAAGCACTCCAATTTAATGAAGGTTTAGCACCTATTTAATGTGAGATCATTGATCTCCCTCTCTTTTTCATATTTTCTTCCCTTTTTCATCCTTTCTCCTAGGTGGAATTAAGGTAAACCTAATAGATCTTCTTTGAAGCTTCTATTTTGATGGCGTTAAGCTCAAGGTAGGATTTATTTCCCTTAGGTCCTCCCTCTTCATCCATCTTTCCACTTGGAATCTACTCCTGGCACCGAAACAATATTTCCTTAGAATGTGGACATGATTTTTGGATTCTAGGACCTATTTTAGAGTCCTAAGATTGTCCCCAAGGTTTTTTCACTTGACCATTAGGGGTGCAGTGCACCCTTGATGATGCCTTATTTTTGGTCTCCTTCTTCATGTCTTGTGTTCAGGGATGTTCAGGTCTTAGCTTCTAGATGGGTTAGTCTATGGGAGTTAGTTAATTCTAAGCTATATACAAACCCTTTCCTTCCCTGCATTTTACATCTAAGCTTGTATCATAACAAACATTCTATGATCAAGCAATCTCTCTAGCACTAAAGCTCTCAGGCACTCTTGCATTCAAGTTTCAAGTCTTCAAGCCTTCCTCCATTGAAGATTAATAATTCAAACATTCAAGGAATTGAAAGATTTTATCTTCAAGATCTTATTCAATCCATTCAAGATCCTTTATCGCATCTTCTAAATTCATCCATCTTCATCTTCTTGGTTTGAATCCTTTGGTGAAGACATTGCATTTGATTCAAGATAACTAACTTTGTAAGGTGAATTCATACATTTACTTTACATGCTATTTAAATTATTTCAATTCAATTCAAGGTTAATTCCTAAACTGGTATTTGACCAAAGAAAACCCCCCACCAACAACAAAAATCATTTTTTATTGCAAGTTATGATTATTGAATTAATGAACATGTTACAAATTGGAGTACCCTTTTCAACTATCATCCAAACTGCAAAATCAAAATTAGTGTCGCACACCATTTATCAGGGGTGCCCTACACCCCTGATGCTCCATTTCACCTCTAATTATCCAATTTTCCCTTGACAGATCTCTGATTTTTTTAGTGGTTTCGTCTATTGCACAGTGTTAGGCCTGAATTTGAAGATTTCCACTCATTTTGATGAGGACAACGATCACAAAATAGATTGTAAAGGATTGTCTCTTTTCATGCATTGTATTTTTAACATATCTATCTACATCTAGCTTCCATCACACACACACACACACACACACAAGGTTTTTAAGGAATTGAATATATTTCCTCTATTCTCCCTAGATCTAGTTTGTAATGTGCTCCTTCTTCATTTGACTATCACTTGTCTCTCTAGCCATAGTTCTTTAGAATTGGGATTGAAAGGATTCCTCTCCCTTATCTTCTCTCCTTCTATACTACTCTTATATATGCATGTAGGTTATATGATGAGCTTAGGTCGTATATCCTTAATGATTCAGATTTCCTACACTACAAGTATAAATGAAGATCTTTTTGTTTATCAAAGATGTCAATTGTTTTGTAATGATATGATTGCTATATGCACACTTTTTATGTAATATATAGATGCAAAATTGATGATATCGATAGAGAAAAATAGTTGTATGATGTTTTATGAAGCAAAACTACAAGAACAAATCATATATTGAAGCTATCAATATTGTCAAGGTTTTGTATCTATTCATATAAATTCTAAAGTTGTATATGCATGTTTGGATAGTGCACTCATTTTGTATTCTATATTGTAATAATAATTCCTAACAGGGTTGAGGCTTCTAACAAGACCTAGTCCTCTCATAAGGATAAATACACTATACAGATATAATAGAATTCTAACATGGTCAATATCTTTTGCAATATAAATTTGATTAGTGGATCATTTTGTGGGTACCATCCCCACAAACGTTTGTTGGAAATGAAGAGAGTAACTGAGAGGGGAGAGGTGAATCAACTGCCACAAAAACAATTCCCTATCCCTAGATGTCAAAACAAACTTTGCACTGATAATGCAATTCTTTGTCCAGCTCAGTTAAAACTAAGTTATTGTTGTAACTCAGTTAACAAATAAATCTTATGAATATTAATCTATTTTAACCTTAAGTAACTTACTAGTAGAAACATAAAGCATAAAGAAAATAACATGAACATAGATGACACCATGATTTAATGTGGAAACCTAATTTAGGAAAATCACCATACAGCTAGTTACAATATTTTTTACTCTTTTGAAGTGAGCCATGTTAGGAGCCAACCCTATTAAAGGTTACAATACATATTGTCAAGTATGACCTTGTTATAGGATTTAGATCACCTTGTTAGGAGTGGTCTGGTTAGAGGTTTTTAAACACTTTAATCTTGAAATGTCACCTAATTGCTAGAGGATTTACATTCTGACTATTAAGTCAACTATGTTAAGAGATTTCTTCACTGCTACAATGGTTAGAAGGTAATAGCAATTTGACCCGATTTATGAAGAAACTTCTTTTTCAAATTTAGGTCTTTGTTCTAGCTTGACCTCTAGATCCTTAGTGATCACAATATTCTTTGTATCTTATCTTCCACACTTGCCTGCTCTACCTTTTCCTTTAATCACATATCCATCTTATTCCATGTATGCCACTTGCACACTTTTCATTTCACTTCTTGATCTTTCTTATTTATCATAAGCTTTGACAAGCCAGCTTGAATACCCTTTCAAATAACCATTCAACATCCAAATAGTCAACCTCAATTAGTTAATTAGTAGACAAGTGTATTTTCCTGATACTCAGTCAGTATTGGGATTGAACACTTGGTTAACACTAGAAGCCCTTTGATGCATGACCACTAATTTAATACTAAAATTTGGATATCCTTCATTGCCCGATTGCTTGATTAACACTAAATACCTTCATTGCTTGACTGCTCGTTGATACTGAATGTACTCGATTAGTACTATAAGTTCTTCATTGTCCGACTGCTCGATTAATATTGACATTTCTGTAACATCAATGGAAACATACAATTTGAAGAATTGTTTCCAACAATCTCCCTCTTTTGCATTGATGGCAACACAACATATCAATATATAATAATGAATGTATGAGTAATTTGATAATATCCTTAGTTTGATTCTAATTCTCATCCATACCAACTCCCTCTATGATTATTGTTGGATTTGACTCAACTTCTTCCAAATGAATTATCCATCATTCATAGGTCATCACTTTGATATGTACTTTTGTCATTTTTCTCCCTCTTTTCTATATATCCCATCTTCTATATACTTGCCTTCTGAGATACTAAAACTCTCCCTCTTTGAATCAAATTCCAAAGGACTTTAAAGTTACTACATACCTTTTGTACTAATACATGCACAATATGTTTTGCATTTCACACCTGAAGTGTGATGACATACATCAGCTTGATAGATCTTTAATGAAACTTGGTTGATGCATCACTATCTTGTGCTTTAGTGAGCATTAGATAGGGGAATAACCCCTAGTTTACCTCATAGATACATAAATGCATCCTTGGGTAATGCCTTAGTAAATATGTCTATTGTATTCTCCTTGGTGTTTACATATTCCAATCTCACCTCTTTATCTTGAACCGATTCCCTAAGATAATGATACTTGATTGCAATGTGTTTTTTCTTTGTGTGCATCATAGGGTTTTTGGATATATTGATTGCACTTGTGTTATCACAATAGATAACCATTAGTTCCTTGATTTCCTCCTTCATTCCTGATAATAATTGCTTGATCCATATTATGTTAGAACAATTAACTATTGCAGCAACATACTTTACCTCTACTATTGATTGAGAAATAATAATTTGCTTCTTGCTTGTCCAAGATACTAATCTCTTTCCAAGAAAGATTTCTCCTCCACTAGTGCTTTGTAAAAATCCTATGTACACCTTGACAGAACTAAGTATGCTAATGAACAATGTTTCTTTTTTGTGTTTTTAAAATATATTCTTTAAAAAAAAAAAAAATCTGCTTATATAAAGGATGCAAAGAAAAACACTATGACTAAGCAACAACTCTAGAATTACTTAAAATTTTATTAGCAAAAGAAAGAAAATATTTTTGACAAATATCATAATCTAAATTTCCAATGTTTTAATTAGCAATGAAACCTAATTGTTGTAGCATAATTGTAGGTGATGCCAGTTGAAAGGGACGTCCATAATATATTAAATGCGGATTTAACATACAACATTTTCCATCTTCAACTTCAACGCAACCCCAAGGCTCAAACATCCAATGTTGGAAACAGTTAATTTGGCTCCAATTATTAATGGAAGGCATGAAGGATTGACATCTAATGTCAATCTAAATTCGTAGGTTGCACTAGTAATTGTAGGGTGGTATACATAGTACCTTGCTAGTCGCAACTATTGCCCAGTCCAATTGCAGATGTTATTTGGTGTCTAAATTGATCCCAATACCACACGTTGCTTCCAGACTCACAAAGCATGGCCAACAATCTCACCAATCGAGCTCACTTCAATTGCTAAGTTTCGTAACTCAATTGCATTCAATTTCCTCTAGAATAATAGCCTCCTTAACCACAATAATTACAGTAGGAGATTTCAACAATTGTTTACTTCAGCATAATTGTCAATGAAGATCTCAAAAATTCTTCAAACCCTCAACCATATGATATGAGCAAGAAAATATATATAATTCAAGATTATCTCCCATTCTCCAAAAAACCATATTTATAATACAAATTTCAGCCATTTAGCTTCACACACACACCTTTCACTTAAAAGCAACTTTTATAATATAGGGTCTTAACACTTTATATTATAAAACACAATGGTAATTAAGTGTGCATTAAATAGTCATTAGATCCAACATTCCTCCCAATAAATATGGCTTTATCAAAATTTCATTGAGAGATCAAATAATAAAGCTAAACTATCACCCTACCTGAACTGCTCACCGAAAATAGTAACTGACCATGAGTGACTTACTAAAAATAGTAAGTCCAAAAAAAAAAATCTCGACAAAGACCCCCAAATCCAAATGTCAGCTCATGAGGGTCGCCATGATGAGCTAACAAAACTATACTTTGGAAATATGCTAAATTGGGGACATTACAATCCTCCCTCCCCAAGATTGCTTGTCCCCAAGCTGTCGTAATCCAGGGTGTTGTAGAATATCCTTAGGCTCCCAAGTAACATCCTCATTTGGTAGATTTTTCCACTTAACCAAAAAATCATGGATGGTCTACTGTCGCAACTACCTCTCTCTAATATCAAGAATTTCCTCTAGAATCAACTCCAATCTCCCTTCATCATCCAATAGAAGAAATACAAGAGATGGTACCACATGACAACCCAAAGCCCCTTTGAGGTGTGAAACATGAAATACATTATGAACCTTGCTATCATCAAGTAGATGCAACTCATAAGCCACCTCACCAACTCTCCACACAATACAAAAATGACCATAATAATGTTGCCTAAGTTTCTTAGCACCGCTCTTTTTTATCAAAGATTACCAATGCAACTACAACATCAAGTAAACCATGTCACCCACCTATCTAAAGTATGAGTTGTTCTCCGCTAATCAGCATACTACTTTTGTTGATTTTGTGCTCTTTGTATGTTATCTCTTAGTGACCTTACTACATCTTGGCTATCCTGCAACAAATCTCCTACACTCGACACTCTACTATCACCACATAACTGTAAGAATTTACCTAAGGGCAAAATTCACCCAGGAACTAAGAACTCAAACACAAGCACAACTGTAGACCAGAAAGAGAGAGTATGATCAGAATGATGATATATTCATCCAATATTCAATATGCATTGTTAAAGTACACTAGGAGTGCCTATATATAAAGGCCTTTGAGATACATCTAGAATGCCTCGTAATCAACTACATGATATGTCAACAACTAGGCACATGTCCACTAGATATGGATTATCCTCCATTAAGCATGGAAATAAGTGCGGTGATGAGAGGATAAGCCTATAAGGGTGTGACACACAAATCAGTGTTGTAGACACCATGTGCTAAAATATAGTTGTGTACTCCTGTGTTGTCAACATGACAACTCAAAAAGGTGCGCAAACTCCTAAGTGTCTCACAAAATAAAATAATAAAATAATTCAAAATAATAAATGAATGCATTAGCCTAAGTAAACTTAAGTGTAAATAGTAAATATGTATTTACACCAACAATAACAAATCCATAAAACTAGATGGATCATACTCGTATAAAGCCCTGAAGGGCAACATCTGTGTAGTCATGTGATGAGTGGAATTGTAACAATGCTCACATAAGTGAATCCACTTCACCCAAACCTTCTACTAAGAAGAAACATAATTTCAAAAATATCCCTCAACCCATTTGTTCACTATTTTCGTCTGACCATCAATCTGTGGGTAGTAGCTAATGCTAGGGGTCAACTTAGTCCCACACAATCTAAAAAGCTCCTACCAAAAATGACTCATAAATCTGCTATCACGGTCAATCACGATGGTTTTGGGTAAACCATGCAACCTAAAAATGTTTCTAAAAAACAACTCAGCTAATTGCACAGCTAAATATGTAGTGGTAATAGGAAAGAAATGAGTATACTTTGTGAGTTTTTCTACCACTACATATATACAATCATGTCCTTGAGCTTTAGGCAAGCCCATAATGAAATCCATGGAAATTCTTTCGCACTTCCTCTCAGGAGTAGGGAGTGGTTGTAATAAACCAATAGGATACGAGTGTTCATGTTTATTCTGTTGACAAACTGAACACTCTCAAACATAGCAATGAACATCGGATTTTAACCCCTTCCATGTGAATCTTTCCTAAACCTATCTATACGTTTTGAAAAACCTTAGGTGACTAGCCATAGGTGAATCATGGAATGCTCATAGGATAATCCTACATACATCTGACTCTAGAATAAAATATATCCTTCACTTGTAGATAATCAATTCTCCTGAAAGTGAATATCTATCATCATAAATGCTACCATCCACAATACCTAAAGCCCACTGATCCCTGGAATATTTAGCTATAATTAAAGGTCTCCAATCCTCTAAAAAATCAGAAACTATACAGAGATGAGGTCTCCTCAAAAGAGCATCTACAACAATATTTTGAGTCCCCTTGATATAAGAGATATCAAAATCGTAAGATTGTAGCTTGTTGACCCACTTCTATTGCATCTCATTTAAATTCCTCTGCCCTAGGAAATATCTCAAGCTATTATGATTAGTCTTAATGCAAAACTTGTTGTCCACTAAATACTGCCTAAACTTGGCCAAAGCATGCATAATGGCCAACATCACCTTATTATAAACACTGAAAGTTCTCTCAAGACCCTACAATTTCCTGCTCTCAAAAAATATGGGATGTCGATCCTGGGATAAAACTGCACCAATACCCTCTCTAGAAGCGTCACAATGCAAATTGAAAGGCCTAGAAAAATTAGGTAAAGCCAACACCAAATGTGAAGTCATGATAGTCTTAAACTTCTCAAAACCCTCTTGTGCCTAGGCCAACCATTGAAAAGCACCCTTATAGGTCAAATATGTGAGGAGAGTAACATGTCATGAAAATCCATCCACAAACCTATGGTATAAGACACAAAGACCAATAAAATCTCTTAACTATGTTAGGGTTTCAAGTGTACGCTATAAGAATTTGCCTTAGGGAAAAATCACCAAAGACCAAGAAGCTCAAGAACTAGCACAAAATAGACCAATAGAGCATGATCATAATAACAATATGATATTCAATTGATGTACAAGTGCACTAGGAGTGCCTGAATATAAAGGCCTCTAGAATGCTTCTAGAATGTTAAGGAGTTAGCAATATGATAAGCCTCACAACTAAGCACATGTCCATTAAGAGTGGAGTGATGATGAGAGGATAAGCCTACAAAGGTTTGTCACATAAAATTATGTTGTAGACACCATGTGCTTAATTAAGAGTGTGAATAACTATGTTGTCTACATGACAACTCAGTTAATTATGCAAACTCCAGTGTTGTAGACACCATGTGCTAAATTAGAGTTGCTTGCTCCTGTGTTGTCAATATGACAACTCATATGAGTACGCAAAATCCAAGGTGTCTACCCTAAGAAATAATAAAATAATGAATTTATCCTAAGTAAACTTAAGTAAAGTATAAATAATAATTATTTACACTAATAGCCCCCTTAAGTGCAACTTAGGGGAATGTACTTAAGCTTACAAAAGCTATGATGAAATGCATAATGGGTTCCGACCACTAGACCATGTTAGGTACCCAAGTACAAATGCAATGCTAAAATGCAATGAAATCTCTTTGAAAAATGGAGAAAGAGGGAAACCTTGTGGGAAAAACCATCCAAAAAGAGAGATATGTACAATAGAAGAGAAGGATCGTGTGACCCCCTTGGTGAAAAATCCCTTACCGCCAAGAGATCTCACAAATGAAGATACTTGACCTCCATGAAGGGTTCGGTGAAGATGTTAGCTACCTACTACTCTATGGGATAATATTGTAATGCTATGACCTGCTCATGAATTAGCTCTCTGATGTAGTGCATATGAACCTCAATATGTTTTGTCTACTAATGTTGGACTGGATGTTTTGAGATTTCAATAGCACTCTGATTATCATAATGGATGACTATGGGTTTGGGTAGATCAAAACCAAACTCCTTCAAAATCTACTACAACCAAATAGCCTCTGTTGCTACATTCACAGCTCCTCAATACTCAGCCTTAGCCAATGAAAGAGCAATGGTGTCTTTCTTTTTACTCTGCCAACAAATGGGGCTGAAACCAACATGAAACATATATCCTGAAGTAGACTTGTGAGAATCAATATCTCCTACATAATCTGAGTCTGTATAACCCATTAACTGGAGTCTAGTATTAGTTGCATAGTGTATCCCATGTGTATCTATACCCTATATTGTACAGTGCAAGATTCGTTTGGTTACCTTCCAATGAAGTTCATGTGGCTCTTTCATGAAGCAAGAAATCATGCCAACTGCAAATGAGATGTCAGGGCGTGTATGTGTCAAGTAGATGAGGCTTCCAACCAATTGTCTATACAAAGTCACATCAACAAGTGGAGTGGAACACTTTGTTTCTAACTTAACACCAGAAAGAAAGGGAGTAGGTGTAGCCTTGCAGTTACTCATGTGAAACAGAGCAAGTAGATCAAGATCATACTTGGGTTGTGATAATGTAATCCCTGATGAAGATTGATGTATCTCGATACCAAGGAAATAGTGAAGTAGACCCAAGTTTGTCATCAAAAACCTATCCTACAAAGTAGCCTTAACACTATCAATAATGGATGATGTGTTGCCTATAATGATCAAGTCATCAACATAAACAACAAGAAGCAAATGTGAATCATCCCTCTAAAGAATGTAGACATTCATATCAGAATGACATCTAGTGAACCTTGCTGAGAGAAGAAAAGAATCCATCTTGGCATACCAAGCTCTTGGAGCTTGTTTAAGTCCATAGATAGATTTCATTAACTTACAAACCATGGTATAATCCTAGATGAATCCCTGTGGTTGCTTGATATAAATCTCCCCATGAAGATTCCCATTCAAGAATGTGCTCTTCACATCTATCTGATGAACAACCCATTGCTAAGCTGTTGCTATAGGTAGTGTCAAATGAATGGAATTCATTTTTTCCATTGGTACAAAGGTCTCAGTGTAATCAATGCCAGATACCTGAGAAAAACCTTTTGCAACAAGTTGAGCCTTATGTTTATCAACACTTCCATCCATTGTGAATTTGGTCTGATAGATCCACTTACACCAAACCAATTTTCTTCCCTTAGGAAGAGAGACTAAGTCCCATGTATCATTTCTCATGAGAGAATTATATTCTTCGTCAATTGCTCTATCCCATTCAAGAACACCTGGTGCTTCTTTAAATGATTGTGGATCAGAAGCAACTGCAATATAAGCATGTGGGAGTGAGTTGTGTTGTGATCTTGTCCTCCTAGAATTTGAAGGATTCCCTACCAATAGTCCTACTACATCCAATGTCTACTTAACCCATCTAGGTATATTGGAAGAAGATGTAGTA
The DNA here is from genome assembly GCA_028749045.1 of Cupressus sempervirens. Lineage (NCBI taxonomy): Eukaryota > Viridiplantae > Streptophyta > Pinopsida > Cupressales > Cupressaceae > Cupressus > Cupressus sempervirens. Next base: position 1,010,031 of record CM053785.1, read on the forward strand.
GGAGTATCCTCAATCTCTATTGTTTGATACCTCTGTTTTGGTCGAGGATGAACATCTTCCAAGTCACTGTTATCACTATCACTCTCGTCAATGAAGGAGCAAGAAGGAGGAGCTGAAGAAGTAAAGCTTGGACAACTTTCTTCAAAATGAACACTCCTCTCATATAATATATCATGTGTCTTTGGATCCATCAACTTGTAGGCTTTATGTGAGTCTGCATATCCAACAAAGATGCAAGGTTTTCTTTGAGCTTCCAATGCCTTGAATTTTTGTGGAGGTATTCATGTCCATGTTGGACAACCAAACACTTTGAAGTTCTTAACTGTAGGTTTCCTACCAGTCCAAGCTTCAAAAGGAGTTACACCATCTGAAGCTTTATGAGGACTCCTGTTCTGGATATAGTTAGCAAAATTCATTGCTTCAGCCCAAAAGACTTGATCAAGAGACTTGTTTTGTAGCATGCAAGTGGTTATCTCTTTGAGAGTTCTATTTTTCTTTTCAGCAACACTATTCTATTGTGGTGTATATGGTATTGAACACTGAAGGTCAATTCCCTCTTGAGTAAAAAAGTCTGTTAGTCTTGTGTTTACTTCCCGCCATTAACTATTCACATAAATTTGATGGCTTTTTTTTGACTACTTTTCCACTTGAGCCTTGAATCTGAGAAATTTTTCAAATAGTTCACTCTTATGAGCCATGAAGAAGACCCAAGTAAAGTGTGAGTAGTCATCTATGAAGGTGAGTGCATAGCGAGACTTGCCAAATGATGGCATTGGAAATGGGCTCACCACATCACTATGAACCAATTCAAGAACACATTGTGCTATCCAAGACTTCCCCTTTTCATACAAATTTTCTGGATGTTTTCCAAGTCAGCAACCTAAACAAACACCTTCTGAAAACTAGACTTGAGGTAGACCATTAACCATTTTCTTGTTGCTAAGTTGCTTAAGATATCTGTAGTTGAGATGTCCAAATCTCTCGTGCCATAGTTTTCTTTCTACATTTGAATGTAACAAAAAGGCTTGTGCATTTGATTTTGGCACAAAGGAAGAGAAAGTGTAAAGCCTTGAATCATGATTGGCTTCACCTATTGCAATCATAGAGTCATCCTTAATGCTTTTCACTACCAATGAGTCTGGAAGAAATTCAACTTTATTTCCACCTCCATAGTGAATCATTTGGTAGACTAAAAGAAGGTTGGAGGTAAGATTAGGAACATATAGAACATACTTGAATGCTCCATTGTCCATCTCAACTTCACCTTTACTTTCAAATTCCACTTTAGTATCACAACCTACAAAGATGTGTGGTACCTCTGAATGTGTCGTGGAAGAAAAATCTCTCTTTGATGTACCCATATGATGTGTGGCACTTGAGTCAATAATCTAGTCTCCCTAACTAACATTGTTTCTGAGTAAAGGACGCCCTTTGCCCTTGGAATCTGAAAAATGAAGATCCTTTCTCTTTATTCGCACTAGGCACTAGAAAATTGTGTCTCTTCATGATGTTCTTCAACTCATCAATTTGCTTGTGATAACACTGATGTTCATCATGACCGATCTTCTTACAATAGGCACACTTTTTCTTCTCCTGATTAGTGTCCCCCTTTTTGTTTGTATTAGGAGAAGACCTACCTTATTGTTGATTTGATGTTGGTGTTGATGGTTTTGTATCCTCTTGTTTGTTATTCTTCCACTTCTTCTTTTTTTCCCTTTACTTTCTTTGAATTTTGACCAGCTAAATTTTGAGAACCCTCATTATTAGCCACCAGTGCCTTAGACTTTGAAGACTTGGGAATCCCCATTGTTTGCAACTTAGTTTGTTCATCCTCTAATAACTGAGCATAATCATCAAAAGTGATTTTCTTATAGGAAGCCCCTAAGATAGTCTTTGTGGCATTGAAAGAAGAGACAAATGTGGAGTACTCGGATGGCAACTCATTATGAATGAGATAGATCAACCTGTCATCTTTAATAGGACTACCACAATCATTAAGCTTTATTCTTAATTCATTTACCTTAATGTTAAAATCCTATATAGAATCAAAGGTCTTAGGATCTAGGGAGACAAGCTCATCTTCAATTTTGTAAACATCCTCCTCAGTCACTTTACCATATATGTTTTTGAAGGCATCCCAAGTTTCCTTGGATGTATCATACTCCATGGTCGGATAAAGGGTCTTGTCTTCAACCCCAACCTAATATCACTTAGGGCTTTCCTATTTGCCTATATCCAAGCATCAATGTCACTTTTGGATACTTGATCACCTGTTGGTTTAGGAAAGAAACCATCTACATATTGAGAAAATTCATCATGCATCAATTCACACCATTTTTTAATAAACCATGTAGCATAGTTATGTGGTGTTAATTTTGGAATCTCAAGATTTCCCATGATGCAAGAAAAGAAAGATAACAGTAGGAAAAGAGGAACACAACACGAAGAGACACATAGCCCCCCCCCCCCCACAAAAAAGAAAGATTTTTGCCTTAGTGGACTTCTAATTTACTATTTACAACCTCCTCTTGGAGTTCAAATATGGTAAAAAGCACTATAGCTCAGATATACAACAATTCTGAAGTTTTATCAAAGCATTACAATGCAAAAAAGGACCTAATTCTGAAAGTGGTATTTCTATTCACACAAGCCTATAATCTAATTGCAAATATGGAAAGTAGACAAAAAATTATTCACTTTCAAAAAAAACATAACCTGATTTGGAGTCCAGATGAGCTCGTACGAAGTGTTTGAAGTTGCAAAATGCAGGATTAGATAAGTATAGTCGCCAAAAACTACAATTTTTGACAAATCCATGCACCAAAACTAGAAAATAATAGCACCACTAAAAAATTCAGGAAATTCTAGCCAACATCAAAAAAATTGCACCCTATTTAGAGCCTAGATGAATGAGAATGGCCTCCCAAAGTCAGATTGTCAAATCAAAACTAAATCTAGAGAGGGATCTAATCAGCAAACTACGAGGTTAAATTTGACATCCAAACGGTTATTGTGGTACTACAATTTGGCCTACTGATGATGATCAAATGAGCATCAAATTTAAGATAGTGACTAACTGATGTTAGTGAACAAAGCCCTCCTCAGATGACGTGGCAGGTATGGATGTTGACATCACTATATAGAATGATGATTGGGCCTACTGACATGGTGTATGAAATTGTTGCGTGGCATATGGATCTGACATGGTGAGGTGAATTGGTTATTGACTAGTCACTTGCATGTCGCTTACATGTCAGGTACACATGGTGAGTGTTGAGTCGCTGTTGTCCACATGTGATTGGACAGGTCGTCGAAGCAGGGGTCTAACGTGGCGGTGTCATAGGTCAACCTATGACAAGGCACTAGCGGGAGTTTCTATGTTCACCGACAGTTGGAGATGTCACTAGCAAGAATAAATGTAGCCACTGAGAGGTTTGAATATTGCCAGGAGGTTTGATATCACCGATGGGTGTGGGTTTAGTCCCACATCTACAATGCAGGCAAGTTGAGTGTTTTTAAAAAACACAAACTGCGTGATTTAAAAGAAACTTGAAGCCGCTAGTGTAATATGTGACTATTGCCAGATATTTGTTTATAGTTAGCCTATAATTTGGTAGATCTGTTGGTTGTAGAGCCGTAGCTAGAATAAGTGCCGCTGATAAATGGAATATTCTATAGAATATTTTGCAGGGCCGAGATTTGACCACCCGGTTCCTACAAAAAAAAATCTCTGTAGGCCTAATAGGCTAAATTTTTTTCCAAAAATATAATCTAAAAAAGACAATAAATGCAGAGAAAATCAAATGCTAATCTGAAACAAAATAGATGTGCAGATCTAATAGATCATACCAAATTTGCAAATTGGGCCTTCGAGTGCTGGTTTGCAAAAAGAATTTTGCCTCAATTTTGACTATGGCCCAACATAGGTGAATTTATAGTCAAATTTCATCGAATCGACACTCCAGATGCAATGGTGAGGTCCACTTTGGCTCTAGATGCTCCCAATAGCTGTGGATACTCTGGATTTGAATCGAGGTGTCCTTAGAGAGGTGAAGCAACAATGGTCTCCAATGGCTATGAAATGACGCTCCTATAGCTCTGATACCATATAAGAATTTTCCTTAGGGAAAAATCACCCAAGACCAAGAAGCTCAAGAGCTAGCACAAAATAGACCAAGAAAGTATGATCAGAATAACAATATGATATTCAATTGATGTACAAGTACAATAGGAGTGCATGAATATAAAGACCTCCATAATGCTTCTTAAATGTTTAGGAGTTAGCAATATGATAAGCCTCACAACTAAGAACATGTCCACCAAGAGTGGATTATCCTCCATTGAGCATAGGAGTTAGTGCAATAATGAGAGGATAAGCCTACAAAGGCGTGCCACGTAAAATTATGTTGTAGACACCATGTGCTAAATTAGAGTTGCTTACTCCTATGTTGTTAATAGGACAAATCATATGAGTATGCAAACTCCAAGGTGTCTAACCTAAGAAATAATAAAATAATGCATTTATACTAAGTAAATTTCAATAAAGTGTAAATAATAATTATTTACACTAACATAGGCCACTCCACAATAGCATGGGTCTTATCTGGATCCATGTGAACTCCATTAGCACCAGTAAAATGACCCAGATAAAGTAACTCTGTCATATCCATAGCACACTCGGACTCCTTGACATACAAAGAAGCCCAATCCAATATAGCCAAGATTGTATCCAAATGAACAACATGGTCATCCCACATCTTTCTATAAATCAAAATATCATAAAAAAAAACTAGCGCAAATCTGCGGAGCTAACTATGGAACACCTAGTTCATAGTAGACTAAAAAGTGGTAGGAGTGTTGGTTAGACCAAAGGGCATGACAAAAAACTCAAAATGCCCAAAGTGACACTATAATGTTGTCTTCTCTATATCCTGCTCTCTAACTTGAATTTGATGATATCTAGATCTCAAGTCAATCTTTGAGAAATACTTTGCCCTGTGCAACTCATCAATCCATGGAATGAGATATCAATTCTTTTAATGGTCTTCTTATTCAACATCTGGTAATCAATGCACATCCAAAGAGTGTCATCCTTCTTCTTTACCAAAACAACTAAAGAAGAAAAAGGGGACTTACTCGGCCTGAGATGACCCAAATCGAGAAGCTCCTAGACGGTCTTCTCAATTTCATCTTTGAGACATTTTGGATGGCGATAAGGTGTAATCATAATGGGCTTAGTGCCCTCCTCCAACTCTATGATATGCTCAATCCCATGATCTGATGGCCTACCAGGGGGTAAATCATTAAACACTTTAGAGTGTTTAACTCTTAACTGCTAGATATTTGGATGATAATCTGCCTCCTCAACACTCTTCTAAGCAGGCATAACCCTACACTCCACTGCCTAATCAATAACATCCTCATGACATACCAAATGATGCATGTGCTAAAGGGAAATCTGCTTAAACTCATAATTATAGATTGCTTTAAGAACCTAAGGCTTCCCATCTTTGATGAATCTCGTCTCCATCCTCTCTGTGCTCAAGTAGATATCCTTAAGTGTGTGTCACCAAGCCATACCAAGAACTATATATGTTCCCCCCATATCAACCACATAAAAATTTGTGGTGAAAGCATATGTATTAATTCTCATAAGAAGATCTAAATCATCATGATACACTTCAAGGTGTAACCATTAGCTACTTGTACTCACAAGCCCTCAAAATCCTCTGCCTATATATCTCTCCTTGTAACTAAATGCGCATCAATAAAATTATGAGTAGCTCCAATATAAAATAATGTGATAACACTCTATCCAGATATGAGCTCGTACATCCTAAAGCTCCCTCTTTCTTCATGTTGTATAAGTAAGCTACCTTGAGGTTGGAGTCATCCACCTCATCCTCATCATCATCAATCCTATGCTGGTCTTGATCATCCCTAGATTGCTTTTGAAAACCAGAACTATCATCAACATCATAAAACCACTCCATCCTATTTTTGCCCTTAGGCTTCATAGGACAATCATGGTCAACATCATAGGGACCCCTGTAGTAGAATCACAATGTCCTCCTCCTCAAATCATTGATCATCTCTCAATCCAAAGGAGCTACAACTAGACTCTTACCCTCAAGTTTCTCCTCTCTCTGAGGAGTTTTCCTATCATAAGAAGACGTAATAGACTTTGAAGCAAACTTGCCTCTAGGTGTAGAAGCCTCTAAGTTACATGCCTTCTTCATAGGTTCCTATAGTGGGGGGGGGGGGGAGGGGTCTAACGACTTAACCCAACCTTTGAGTGGCTCAGTAAGACCCTCAATGAAAAGTGTAACCCTCCTCCTCTCTGATATGTCATATACCATCACCAAAAACCTTTGGAACTCACTGATAAGTGCCTCCAAACTAGCTATTTGTCACAACTAAGCTAACTCCCTAAAATAAACCTTAGGGTCCTTGTCAAAAATGCTCAATCAACTTTTCAACAAAATCCCGATATGATGTGATTTGATCATGATGGAGAGATACTAGATCATGGTACCACCAATCATGCGCAACTTCATTGAGGTGTAGGACAACAAATCTAATGGCAACCTCCTTAGTCATAAGATGCAAAGTGAGGTAGGTGTTGAGCTCGTGGACCCAAGCTCTAGAAGTCACCCTACCGCTTCCATTGAAATGAGCTAATGTCATCTTACCAACCACCTATTATACCTCAATGGACCTAGGTCGTTGTCTGTTAGTAGCAGGCCTTCCCCTAGAATGCTCACGTTTCTATGTTAAATATCTATCAAAACTCAAATTATCCTTCAATTCCTGAGGAAGAGCGTCTCAATCATGAAAATGAGTCAGAATATCATCAACAAAGGGGGTGGCATTAGAGGTGGTGCTAAATGCATGTAACTCCATTCTCATAAAAGTGGGTCTCTATGGCTTGTTCTAAGCACCAATATAACCTATCTTATCCACCCTACTATCCATCCTGACATGATCCTTGATCCTATTCCTATCATCATCCCTGGGCCCCGCATCCACAAGTGACCTATGGGAACCAACTAAAATATCTTGAACTCTCTCTCTACCTCGGTCTTGAGGCAAAGCTAACTATTGCAAAGTGTCAAACAACTGTTGTAGAACACTTGTCATCTGTTGTTGCCTGGCTACGATATTCCTAAATACATGTAGGGCATCTCCATCAATCTCAACATCTATGGCATGTAGTCCAATGCCACCATAACCACTCAGACTACCCACTGAACCAAACTGAATTTCTGGCTCTCCTTCTTTGGGAGGTGAATTATGTTCCCATTAGGTATAGTGCATAACACGCACAAGTCTTCTTTCACCATCCATGCCTCAAAATGCAAAATCAAACAAAAATCAATCTTTGATCAAACTAAGCCCAATTCCTATAGGCTGGCAGGAAACTGCTCTAATACCATTATAAAAACCCTATTTACACCTCGACAAAACTAAGTATGTCAATGAACAATGTTTCTTTTTTGTGTTTTTAAAATATATTCTTTTTTTTTTGAATTTTTTTGAGTCTATAAAGGATGCAAAGAAAAACACTATGACTAAGCAAAAACTCTATAATTACTTTAAATTTTATTGGGAAAAGAAAGACAACATTTTTGACAAATATCACAATTCGAATTTTCAATGTTTTAATTAACAATGAAACCTAATTGTTGTAGCATAACCCCGGTGCTGCTAGTTGAAAGGGACATCCATAATATATTAAATGTGGCTCTAACATACAAAATTTTCCATCTCCAACTTCAACGCAAACCCAAGGCTCAAATGTCCAATGCTGGAAATAGTGAATTTAGCTCCAGCTGTTAACAACAAGCAAGAACGATTGATGTCTCATATCAATCTAAATTCATAGGTTGCACTTGTTAATTATAGGGTGGTATACGTAGTGCCTTGCTAGCCGCAACTATTGCCTAGTCCAATTGCATATGTTATTTGGTGTCCAAAATTGATCCCAATGCCACACGTTGCTTCTAGAATCACAAACCATAGCCAACAATATCACCAATCAAATTCACTTCCATTGCTAAGTTTTGTAACTCAATTGCAATCAATTTCATCTATAATAATAGTCTCCTTAAACATAGTAATTACGGTAGGAGATTTTGAAAATTGTTTACCTTGGCATAATTATCAATGAAGATCTCAGAAATTCTTCAAACCCTCAGCCTAATGATATGAGCAAGAAAATATATATAATTCAAGATGATCTCCCATTCTCCAAAAAGCCATATTTATAATATAAAGTTGAGCCATTTAGCTTCACACACACACCTTTCAGTTAAAATCAACTTTTATAATATAAGGTCTTAACACTTTATATTATGAAAAAATAATGATAATTAGGTGTGCATTGAATAGTCATTAAAACCAACATTCCTCCCAATAAATATGACTTTTATTCTTTTGCATTATTGGTTATATTTGCATGTAGCTATTGGATTTTTTTGTCTTTTAATCCTAACATTTTGAAAGGTCTTTATGCCAATGTATTGTGATATAAACTATCAACTAATATTTATTAAATATGATTTTTTAATAAATTTCAATGATAGCTAATATCTATTAAGATATTTTATTTGCTTAATACATATTAGTATGGATTTTCTATTTTTGCATTGAAAATAAATGTGATTAATATTTATTAAGTATCTAATGATGAGACAATAAGTATTAAATTTATTGCAAAACAGGAGATCCATGCTTAAGCAGAATTTGAGCAGAGTTTTGCATGACATGGAGAGGTGGGGAGGGGAGGTGGGTGTGATTATTTTTATTTTTATTTTTACTTTTCATTCTAAATTGTAAAATGATTATTAAGTGTTTATTATAAAATAATTAATAACTTATTATTTTAAATGCAAAAATAAGATAAATACATGCAATGCTTTTTCAGTCAATAATGGTCAAATAAGGAATTTGCATGCTTATGGAGTGGCTTGGAGAGGAGTTTGGTGAATTTATTGGTAACCCAATATCAGTTTGGACTCTACATGGGTCAGTCATGAATTGAGATGACTTTTTTTGAGTAGTTGACTCCCTCTTTCTCCTCGTTCTATCCTCTTTGTGGATTTTTCTTACAAATACAACCTTAGGGGATTAATTTCATATTTGGAGAGGGGAAAGAAGTTTTAGTTGGAGTTCAATTCCCGGTGCTGTTTGAGTTTAGTTCTACCATTGTTGGAGTTTTGAGCCTTTTAGTTAAGGTATGTTTTGTCTTATGTGCATGACCTTTTTTTGCCAAATTACATTCTAAAATTTACAATATTATTGTATTGGGATTTACATATTTGTGGTAGATTTTCATGGTTATTCAATAAAGATATATGTTTCCTTCTCAATTTTAAAGTGTCGAGTATTGATTGTTGGTACTTGATTAAAATATTGTGTTATGTTTTATTTTATCAAGCTCTTTTTAGTGTTAGATACGAGACTTGCTTAAGTGCAAGTTTGTGATTGTGTCATACTTTTTGCTATTGAAAATCGAGAAAATACCATTGCTTTCCTTTCAAGGCATCAAAATAGTGAGTTGTCATAATAATCTTTTTGCATGAAGTGTCAAATTGAGTGTGTGAGTTTTTGAATGTCTTTAAAGGGTAGTTTTGTTAGTTTTTCTAGTAATATGTCTCATTATTCATTTGGTGCATCACCCATTAGTTTTTAGGAATTCATTTCACAAGCATATCTTATAATTCCTTTTCCTATCATCATTTAGTTTTAAGCGAGTATCATTAAGGAACCAACCTTGTAAACCTTGGAGACTCACTCTTCATATAGATCAGCCATATTCTGAGAGTGTTTCCGGATTTCAATAATATGATTAAATATAATATTTGCTAAGAGTGCAATCTAGATTAACAACACCAATTTTTAGACCAATATAAATAGACACATAATTGATCTCAAACTAACTTTTCTCACTTTAAAACCTTTAGATCAATTCTTTTCTTAAATGACCTTCCATACTTTTTAATTTATACATTCCACATAAAGGTGTAATTGCTAGTTTCAATACCTAGCTAAAATCAAAGAGAAGACAACAAAAACAACATGCTACAAAAGAGAGAGGCATCTTGTTATTGAATTAAAAGTCAAAAAAGTATGGAAATTAAAAACCGAAAGGTTGCCTATGCCACATTCATGGATAGCGAGAAAGAACTTCGTATAATAAAATAATAGAAAAAAAAGTTCCCTCGCGGAACACCAAAACGTTTAACCACTGTCTCTCATTCATTCATAATTAATTTTTATTTATTTATAAAAGGTAAAGTGAGAAACATCCCAATTGAACACGAGGACATCGAACTCGACATTATATTTGACACCGTATTTCGTAGCTGGTATAAATTGCAGAATCCCTCTTCAAGCTCTGAAAATCTTCCCCAATTATTCTGGAGTGATTGGTTCTCATAACGCTAAATCTATTGAATCGCTCGGGTTTATTCTGTCTATTGTTCGTCGCGGCCTCGTTTTAATTGGGGTTTTTTTCCAACTAATTCGCTGATTTACAGATCAGCGAATCAAGTTTGATTTAAGGATTCACTGTAAGTTCCCTTTTGCAGTTCCAGATGTCTTAATTACTTTTTCAAAAATATTAATATAATTCCTATTTTGAAGATTTGTTTTTCTGATGTTTACTGGGCCATAGATTTATATGATTGCATTGGGTAAGCGGGTTTATCTTCACCATTTGTATGCCAATGGGCTATTTGATCATGAATGAGGTATTAAATTTTCTGGTTGCTAAATCTTACCTGGGTTATTAATGTGGAGGCAATTGGAGCAACTTGCTTAATATTTCGAAACACGGGTTACACTCTACTTAACTATAATGCGAAGGAGTCTAGGGTTTTTATATGCCAGGGTTATTCTTGAATGTAGCGCACAATCGCTACACTAAACACATTTTGATTTGCTATGAATTTTCGTTTAAAAGACCCCAGTTTCTTATGTCGAGCTCGAGAATCTAGGAACTCTAAAACCCCGGTATGTTTAGATCTACTTTTTCGTCTGTTATGAATAAATTGAAGTAGCAACCATGGGGAGATATCGTTTGTCTCATTTTATTAAAATTTCTGCTTTGGTAGAGTTTCGTAATCTTTTCCTGCAAATTGTGCTAACTTTTCCTTGTCGGTACCGTTGACAGCACGACACAATTTGTGCGTCTAAACGGTTTTGGTTAGTTCCTATTCCTTTTATCGGGATTTTCTAATTGTCCGGATCATTTTTTCTGTGTTTTATTTCAGTAAAGCACCTTTATTGTTATTGTTATCAAAGCATCTTGGTGTTTAAGAGAAATAGTTTCAATTTCTTGGAAATATTGGCTTCGTTTCGTTAGATTACTTTTTCTCTGCTGGGGTTTTATAGTTTCTTCTTGCTAGTCTTGGCTTCCGATTCTCTGAGGTTTTTGGTTCTTCCCATACCTAGTTTATGAGGTATGTATTCAAACGCTTTGCCATATTATAGCAATGCAAGATCATGCCTTGTATGATCTTGGGAGTTGGGATATTTTTTTGTAGAGTGAGGTTTTTTCAAGTGGTCCTTTGGTTTATTTTGGAATTACGTAGACTGGCCTGGTGCCAGTGAAGTTCATTAGGGGGCATTCCTCCCCTTCAACATATTTCATTTACAATCACTTAAATCAACTTTGTTCAACTAATTAGTCACAATGGAAGATCAAGAGCCACCACTTGGAACTCCAATTTAATATGGCACTGTGACGATTTGAATGCAAATCTACATCTTGAAAACCTAATGGCTTTGCCATTTGAGCACAACCCCATTGACGTCCCTTTACACAATTGTTATGAATTGAATATTGTTATTTTTGAGTGACTGAATTTAATGTAGGTTTTGTGCATTAACATATGGGCCTCTCTCTCACTCACACACACACAAAAATTGGATTTCAGTTGCCTCACATGTGAAATCTTGTCTCGAGCTCAAGAATCTAGTAGCCCTAAAACCTTGATATTTTTAAATCCATTTTTTGTGTACTGTGAATATATTGAGTCATCAACTAGATGGATACTGGCTTCTGTTAAACTCATTTGAAAAAATACTTCTGTGGTAGGGTTTCATATTTTTTTTCCTGCAAACTTTCCCTTGTTCATCAGCATTGTTGACAGTATGGCACAATTTGTGCGAAAGCTTGAGGTAAGTCACCTGCATAGTTTCAGTGAGTTTTATTTTGGTATCTGTACTTGGCTTTATCATTTTTTTTGTTGTGGTTTATCTCTTTCCAACATCTTACCTTGTCACAAACACCAAGTAGAAAATATCATCAAACATTTTTGAGTCATGTCATATTGCATAGCTTCTGATCTTGAAGGCCTTTTGTCTATAATATTTTGTTTTTGAAGGCTTGTTGCTTTCAGTCCAGGTATCTTCAAATCATTTCAATCTGCAGTATAGAAAACAAAACAAAAACAATAATGTTTTATTAATTCACAATGCCAATAGTAATTCATAAAGTCAATAAAAATGATTTTCAAGCTTTCATCAACAACTCTTATTTAGCATGTAGTTCAGACAAAAAATTATTATTTTGAATATTCTTTTCTTACCTTCTGTTTGCAACCTGCTGAGGATCTCTATAATACAGAGGCACTGTCAGAACTCAAGGGGCTGGTAGTGTAAAGTGACCCCCTTTTTCTCTATGGCTGTGATAAATGATAGTTGAACGAGGTATCTGAGAAGAAGCTTGGAAACATCAGATGCTACTGGAAGTTGACTTACGAGGAGGATCCCAATGCCCCCTCTTTCTATTGCTGAGTTGGGTGAAAGGGGGAATGCAAGACAGCTATTATTAATTCTATTATTTGTGGTTTTCACTACCAATGTAGAGTAACCAATTAAACAACTCAATTAAATATTTTCTGAAATTAGTCTACAACAAGAAACTAAAAACAAAACTATCACAAGCTAAAGAACAACTAGGGATGAATCAAAATCAATCTGTTTGATGACCAGAGCATGACACAAAACCGAAACTTCAATGTAAAAAATATTGTAATATACAAATGGACTCAAGGGATCGCTAACATAATGATACATTATTAAGAATTGGCATCTTGTTGGTAAACAGAGTTGTGACTGTGAGTGCTTCTTAGAGCTGACCCTGTTTGCCCTGTGAGCAGTGATAACCATGTCAACAGTTGGAGAGATTACAACCGGATCATTATTCAGTTGCAATCTTCTTCTACATTTAAGAGGGGCAGCTCCCTTGCATGATAGGTGTATTTAGTAGTTTTGTGTACTTTTAATTTGAAAGTAAACAAAGGACAAAACATAAAACTAAAACAAAATAAACAAAAGAATCCCCAATGATAGACATACAAATACCAAGTAAAATTTCTTAATGCAGGAAGATTGCAAAGGGGTTTAAGCACAAAATGTAATGATAGTGAAATAAGGATAGCATAATAAACTCATGCCATGCCAACACACCCAGATCAAGATACCAAGAAATGAGTGCAATTTGTGCCATGAATTACATAGATTGGAAATGAACTGGATTTCACCATAACATAAAGAGATTACTAACTTAACGTACGAAAAGTCAGTAATAACAACTCATGAATACATTCAAGACGTGCAAATGGATGCATGAAATTTACAAATTCAAAAGCCCTTATTGTATACAATGTAAATCCAAACATTTCTCCAACATTTCCCCTCCATAAGAGTCCTCCCCTTTTACCTTACAAGTTGCCTTGTATTATAGGCTTCATAGGATAACTAACCACTTTTCCAGGTTGGTAACTAACTTATATTTGTGTCTTTTGAATAAGGTTATTAACTTTACAAATTCTACACAAAAATAGTCAACTTGTTAACTTTGACCAGAAGTGACAAAAGTTACTATTTACAAAATTCTAACTTGAAACCTATATATTTTGAAAAGAAAGTTTAATAATTGGTCTTGATGAAGTAGGTGACACTGAGTCTTTGCTTGAGTTCACCAAATACTTAACCCTCAAGAACACATTCTTCAATAGCATCTTATCCTCTTCAGGATATAATTTTCTTCGAATAGTGAGGTTGTTTGCATAAGGCATGATCAAATTATGTTCAGTCCTTTTTTCTGGCATCTTCAACAAATAAAATTTTCCTGTTACCATATTTTGTGTTAATAACTTAATTATGATATTTGAATATTTAACAATCACACTAGATGCCTTTTATGAAACCAAGAACATACCATTAGTATTTGGAGGATCTTTCTCTTCATCAAAGAAGCTTTTGATGTCAACCATTTTATAAATTCAGAATACTGTGCCATCCTTTTCTTCTATCAACTCTTGGTTTCCTTGAGTAGAGTTATCTTTTCATGGTTACATACCAGTATACGATGCCTTCTACATTATTGCAAGTAACACATTACCTTTTCTTTACATATACTAACATCCTTTCCCACTTTGAAAGGGATAATTGGATGACATGGAGGTATTGAATTCTCCTGGTATGTATACCGCTGTCTCAAGTATACAAGTTCCGAAGCAACCTGCTTATTGGCATCCCTAAGCTGGTGAATAACAGTTGCATACTGCTTCTGAAAATTGTCTGAACCTCTCGCAGCCTCTCCATTTTTCTGGTGACCATTAATTTCATCATTCATAAACTTTATTTCAACGAAGATTGCCATCCTTCTTGTCAAGTGAATGTTTTAACTCAACAAGTCCCTGATATCACCCTCTCTACCCTGTATTTGTTCCAAGGTACAAAGCTTGTAATACATAGCTTTCTGAGCAGCTGCAACAACTTCATTCCCTATAGCCTTCACTTGTATAACAGAGTAACTTTGTCCCCCTTTTCTTGAACCCCGTCCTCTAGATTTTGTCTTGAAATGTATGCCTTCAGACATCTGACCTAATCCATCCAAGAATATATTGTTTCTTCTCAGTGTGTTTAGAATATTTTCCAAAGGATTCAACAACGTGCAGTTAATATCCATTACAAACTCAACTCCCAATTTCTGGCCTGTCAAATTGAACTTTACATCTATTTTGATCAACAATCAAGATATTGCCATCATGCACTTCTTGTGTTCCTGGATGGCAAACAATAACACGCTGGCCTATTGATAAAGGATGAGCAAAGTCTGTTGTAAACTCTCATGAATGTCGGGTCATGCTTCACTGTAATGCTTCCATACTGATTCATGATGTTGTTCCAATATTTCCCTTTCTTTTGGATAAGCGATGTGGCTTACCAAGAGAATTCTGACTTCTGCATCTATCTAGAAGAAGTTTCATCTAATGCTGCCAATTTTACAGCATGTGGCTTCCTTCTCTGCTTCTTCAAATCAATGACGTGACTTCCATCTTCTCTTTTAAAACCAACACTTCTTACATGTTCGTGATGCTTTTCTTTTGTCCCTAATTCAATACTATTTACAGAAGCCTTGTAAAATGGTTCCTTTTCTCGGTTCGACAAAGTCCTTCGCTACTTTTCTTGGAGATCATATTCTCTGACTCATTTCCCAATTCATTCTTTAACTGTTTAAATTCATCTCATTCCATGGGTCGATATTTATTGAAGCATTCTATTGAATAGATCAGGTTTTATGTCTTTGATTCCACATTCTGCCTATATATCACAATTCTTTGAGGCATTTTGTCAAACAAGTCGCATGCAATCTGTTATACACATATCTATGCAGGCAGTCAAGGATGGATTTGGTGACGCAAATTTCCTGCCAAGCTGCTATAATGTGAACAGCTTCCACACTCAAGAAGCATCCATGACTGGCTCTAAAGCTCTGATTATGACATGGGCAGAGGGAAATGAGGCCAAGGATTCAGAATTTGGCTTTAAACCAACCAACTGCAGTCAATTGAAAGATTTCTATAGCCTTTTCAATAATTATACTTTATGTTTATTCTGCAATCATTATGTTCAAGAGAGCACATATTCTCAAAATGTCATTAACTTGGAAGACATTCTGTTGAACATTCACTTTCATCTCTATGCTTCCACAGTTTGGATACATGTCTTAACAGAATAGTTCTATCTACAGCACCTGACAACGTTCCTATTTTTTATGGTTTTATTGATGTCTATATCCTTTTACGAAAGCTTCCATGATGGCACAAGCAGGGAGAGTGCATCTAGGGTCGTGGGGCTTTTGCGAGCAAATACATTTCATGAGCATCCATCAATCACTACATATCTTTGTGGTACCCCTGTTCTTTGATTACATGAATATGTGCAGCGACATGTCATCATGCAGCTTGCAGGCAATTCGGGGGAGGTTACAGAGTTAAGTTTATTCTTTGCAATCATAACTGCAGGTCTGTAACAATCCAGACATTCGATCAAACAAATCAAGTGGATTGTTGTTGATCACATATTGTGTATCCGAAACTTAATGATCTTCATCTTTGCACACATTCCATGTTCATTTCCAAATATGACACCTGTCATAAATCAAGATAGATAGCATATATACTTTGATGTACGTTCTTCCCATTTTCCAAGACGATGGTGTATATTAACAGAGAGTTTGGTTCTGGTGCCTTGCCCATATTTTTGCATATGTTTTTGCTTGAACATAACAATGGAAGTTGATCTTTATTTCAACCAATCCACACCTAGCAATCCATTCAACAAAACCTCCAACTTTTGCTCAAAACCTTCATCTATTGTTTCTTGAAATGACTTTCCATTATGAAGTTATTGCTCAAATCTTGAGCATCATCAACTGATAAGAGTTAGAAATACTTGCTTTTTGAGCATTCACTACCTCTTTTACTTATGCCTGCTCATTTTCTGAGCATTCACAACTTTCTTTTTAGTTATGTCTGCTCACATTTTGAGCACTCATAACTTCTTTCTAGCTATGTACACTTACATGTCAAGCACCCACAACTTTTACTTAGTAATGTATGCTCAAATTTTGAGCATGTTTAATTTGGGTTACGGGTGCTCACTTTTATAGAACTTAAAACCAATTTGGTTTTGATTGCTCAAATTTTGAGCACTTTTCGCATTTTAAGTTTAGTGCTCATATTTTGGGCATTTAAAACCTTTGAAATTGGAAATATTGACATTTTGAGCATCTTGAGTGAGGAGGCATAAATGTTAAAGCAACGCCCAGAAATAAAGATAAACATTAATAAAGAAAAATAGAATAAAAAAATAGGCACAAACAGGAATTTATCCTGGGAAAACCCTTCAGCTAGAAGGAAAAACCCAACCACACTAGAAAAACCTGTTTATTGATATAATAAATGTTTGAGTACAATTCTTTTCACTTGATACAAACATATCATAACACAAGGCGATCACACATATATAGAATTGAGAGACTTCATATCACGATTCACAACTAAAGGCCTGTTCAATTTCCAAAAACAAGTCTCTTCATATTTCCAAACACATGACTCTTTGCATGATAGTGTCTTTTCATATAATATTATTTCAAATATTATCATAAATATCTTCTCCAACTGTTGACACAATATAGAAGTGTTTTATCAATAACAAAATTAGAGATAAAAATCTCTATTGTAGCTACAATCTTCAACACTACCTCTTAGCAAGAGAGAGATCTTTAGTATGACAGACACATAACTGCAACCAAAGATGTCAATGATAAATTCTCATCACATAGATTCTCATTAAAACATGTTATTTCAATGTAACATAATTCAACACATAAAATTAAAGTCATGGAGTCACACACATGACTTCCACCATGCCTACTCGCTGAGGGTGGAATGAGAGCTTTCACCGTAGACTTATCTCAAAGAAGAATGCATTTCCACCATGCCTACTCAAAAAGGGTAGTCTACCATACCTATTCATAGAGGGTGGTACAAGGGATTTTTCCTGAAACTTCTCTTGGATAGAAGAACTCATTAGCAAGGGATTGCACCTCAAACTTCTCTCATAGAGAAGAACTCATTACATGTATAAGACTGGCTGAGATTCTCTCTTAACAAAGACTCCCACTTGGCTGGGACAGCTTTGATCATCGCGACAAGATAACTGATTCCAATTCAGCCAAACAATGAGCTTTAGCTGTTTTATTGCCACATAGTCTTGTAAAGAATTAGACATCTCCCTCTGTCACATAACCACCCTCTTTTACTGAAAGGTCTCTCTTTGAATATCATTTCGTGTACATGATCTTTCTCTTTAAATGAAGATATGTATCATCAATTCAGTCCCATGACTGCAGGCAATGCCCCTATGTTCATGAATCTCTCATCATCTCATTGCTTCTTGATGAATCTTGCAATCAATAGAGATTTTAGCTTAGTTACCTAGTTCTCCCTCAAGCCCTTAAAAGTAGGTGAATGACGTAGTGCAAGGCAGGAGAATCCCCGAAGGAGATGTCAAAGCCCCCAACAAATAACCACACAGCAGAATATAAACAATAAAATAGAGATTTAGATCCAAAACAATGCCAATTCTCATAATAAAATCATAAGATTTACATCCAACATGTCCGGTTGTAAGGCCTTACGGGTTATGGCCAACTACATCAGCAATTATAATAACAGTTCTGCAAGACCTCGTAAGATTCAAGCACTAGCTAGCCTAGATCTACAGTCTGGTAGAAAACCCCAAGAAGAATCTAAACTTGTGCTCGCAAGCCACCATGCAACCTTCTTGTTTCCCAAGCCCACGCTTAGTAACTAGCTATGCCAAACTTTGCTCCACTCAGCGACTTTATGTTGAAGTCCATGTTGAATCCTCAATGACTCAAGACACCACAAGATCCTCTACTTATACTTAACCAAGCCATAGGTCGGCCTAGTAAGTTACATTAATAAACACTCATAAATTAAATCAACCCTCAAGTCAAAAGTCGGCTTGCAACGAACATTAAATACTTGAAATAACTAAAAAATTAGGACACACCCCAAGTTTACAAAGCATAACTAACTCAAATGACAACATAAAAATATATGCTCTTAGGCATAGGTTTACGTGCCAGCCAACTATCCAAATCCAAGAGTGCATACTCCAACTCCCTTAGATCGAAGTTGGCAAATACAATCCCCAAAGTCTGCCAGTAAATTAGAAACACGTTATCGGCAACCACCAAATAGGTTTACTTGGGACAAGGTTGCCCAATATGTCTCAAACACATCCCTAATTGCGCAAAGCACAACTCCACAAATCTAAGCACAATGTTCGTGCATATAGGGTTGTTAACTACCGTAGGATGCTCCTCCATCATACATCCTAGGTGCGAAGCTAAGATGTTCTTAACAGCTGGAAGAACATCTTTAAGGTTTCAGCACATAAACCCAAACTGGTTGTTCACATGCATGTCCTCTTGTACACTCTTGCCTTTGTTCCACTTCTGGAACTCCTTTTCTTCAACAGATAACTGTTTACTCTACCTCTTCACATCCTTCCTCGGTGTACCACAAGTTTGCTTTCCATATTGATCTCAAACCCCTTGAGAATTCTAAGTTCGTCAACTCAACTTGGCTACCAAAACTCAGGTCCCTCCTAGGAAGTTCTGCATTTTGCAAAGGAATTAGGTAATGCTTCACCCTTCTCAACAATAAACACATATTTGACACAATCATGCACTGCCCTAGAATCATACCGCCAAGGTCTACCAAGTAATATGTGATAACCACTCATGTCCACAATATCACACAACACCTAATCAACATACTTTCCAATCTGAAAGTTAACAAAACATATCTCTCTTACTTCCAAAGCATGTTCATCTTGCAAACAACTGATCTTATAAGGACAAGAATGTCTCACTCTTTTCCTATGTTACCCGGGAACGCGTTTCCTGCCCTAAGCCTTGAGTTTTGGAAATCGTCCTCGTTTCGGGGACTTGGGGACGGCCGGAAACATTTCCAAGCCATCCCCACCCAAGCAAAAAAATCGAACTCGTCCTCGAAAATTCGAAAATGGTCACGCGTTTCTAGATGGTGTTGATCGTCCCCGGGACTTCGTAGCTGTTTCCTATCTGTCCTGGGGACTGCTTGAAGTTTCCAATTTTAAAATAAAATTCAACTTTAAAAAAACATTACTAGTGATATGCAATTTTTTATTGTTTTCCCCTGGGGTGTAATAGGGAAAATATTAGATCACACTCTACCTAGCTGTTGTTCATGATTAGTTAAATATTTAGAAACATAACAGTAATCTGAGTTTAGAAACAAACAATAATCTTAGTATCTGCCCAGAAAACTTCACTATTAAATTGTTAATGTACAATACTTTTATTGTTTTCCCAGGGGTACAATAGAGAAAACATTTCACACTCTACTTTACGTAGCTGTTATTCACGATTAGCTAAATATTTTATGCTAAAGTTTCATCTTTTGAAGCTGTTATAGTGTAATATTTTCAAATAGGGATGCTAGGAAAAGATAACAAATATTATAAACTAGGGCATAAACATTCTGAATATTTATTTGCATTCAAATACGTCAATTACAGCTCAGATATTATGTCAGAATCAGATCTAAGTTTATCAACTAAAGACAGTTTTTTAGAGTATATTCTGAGTTTAGAAACATACAATAATCTTAATATCTGCCCTGGAAATTTCAGTCTTGATATACAACCTTCCTTACTATTTCTAAGATAAAATAGAGATGGATATGCAGATTTTGATACTCGACTTGCCCAGAAGTCTGCTGTCCAAAAAACATAAATATAGGGTTTACACTTATCAAACATGCAAAGTCGTCCTTGAAATGATGGCCAAGTTATAATGGCCCAAAATGAAGGTTTCAAATCCTAGTGCAATTAATTACAAAGGTGCTGAAACGCAGCACCAAATTAAGTTGCTCAGGTCAGAGATAAAATCGGCTAGCTAAAAATGTCTTTCAACAATATATATATATATATAGCCGTCCCCTGCCATCCCCTATTTCAGCCAAAAAAAAAACTGTCCCGGAAACCCGTTTCCTCGCCCCCCCGTCCCCCCATCCCAGAAACTCGGGGTAACATAGCTCTTTTCAAACAAAGTTTCTTAACCATCTCTTCAAGAATTAGGTTATCAGTACTACCACCATCTACAATCACATTCCAACATTTACCTCCAGACTTGCAACAAGTCCTAAACAAATCCCTCCTTTGAGAAGGTTCCAACACCTTCTTACCAAGCAACACTTTTGAATCAGCAAATTATCCCTCTCTATCTCAGGCTCATTCACTGAATTCACATTCTCATTCACCATAGCAACTCTTTTATCACCTGTTCTTCTCTTCCTATGTTAAACAAGTTTTGGTTCATCTTCAGCAATCTGTTTATCCTTTGCAGAGTGTTCCTTCTTCTTCTTCCCTTGAGAATTACCTTGATGTCTTCTCTTTAACTTCTCTTTGCCCTCAGAGCATACTGATAAGCATCCTCAATTGAATCAATTTGCAACATACCAATCTCATCCTGAATATTGAATCTTAGAGCATTGATAAATCTAGCCACCTTTTTCTTAGACAACTCTCTATGCCCATACCGAATCGTTAACTTGTAGAACTCCTCAGAATAATCCTTCAAAGTCAAATCCTTATGTTTCGGATTATGCAATCTCTTAAACAATTCAAGTTAATAATCAACAAGAATGAACTTAGCCTTCAATTTTGTCACAATTAGTCTCCACCTAGTTATCTTCATTTCACCTTCTTGTCTATCTCTTTGCGATTCTTTCCACCATAAAGTAACATGTCCTTTCAACTTAGTTGGTGCCAACCTCACTCTGAGTAGATCTCCAATATGCTCTAACTCAAAGTAGTCTTCCAACTCACCAATCCAATCAATTAAGTCTTCAGGATTCAAAGTACTTGAGACGTTAGAAACATCCATCTTATGCTTCAATTTCAATTGAGCTTTACTTGATTGACCAAATCTGGCTTCCATAGGTCTCTCTGTCCGATTAGTTTTGTCATCACCACTAGAGCCAACAACTTCAAAGTCATCAGCAACTTCATCATAACCATCCTTAGCACCCGCATTCCTTGGTACACGAACTATAGCTCTCTTGATCTCAGTGACCATATCATTCTTCATCAACTCCATCTCAGATCTGCAATCTGATTTAATCTTCTCTAAACTCCTTGGCTCCACAACATCACAAAGATCTATGATTGCCCTAGGGTGCAATCTTTTTGGAGGCATCTTCCAAGCTCTTCACAAACCCAAAGCAACAAATCCACAAGATCAACTAGCACCACAAGTTCAACCAGCTCTACAAGATCAACCGGCTCTGATACCACTTGATGCAGTCCCAGGTAGGAGAATCCCCAAAAGAAATGTCCTAGCCCTCAGCAAATAACCACATAGTGGAGTATAAACAATAATACATAGATTTAGATTCAAAACAATGTCAATTCTAATAATAGAGTCATAAGATTTACATCCAACATGCTCGGTTGTAAGGCCTTCCAAGTTATGGCCAAATACATCAACAATTACAATATCCAACCACTAGCTAGTGTAGATCCAACCACTAGCTAGTGTAGACCTCACAAGATGCAACCACTAGCTAGTGTAGATCCACAATCTGGTAGAAAACCCCACGAAGAATCTAAATTTGTGCTCGCAAGCCACCAAGAAGAGCAACCTTCTTGGTTCCCAAGCCCACACTTAGCTACCAGCTCTACTAAACTTCGCTCCTCTTGGCTACTTTATGCTGAAATCCATGCTGAGTCCTCAATGGCCCAAGACACCACAAGACCCTCTAGTTGTACTAAACCAAGTCACAAGTCAGCCTAGTAAGTTACATTAATTAAACACTCATATTAAATAAACCCTCAAGCCACAAGTTGGCTTCGTAACAAACATTAAATACATGAAATAACTAAATACTTTGGACAAGCCCCAAGTTTACAAAGCATAACTAACTCAAACGACAACATAAGATTACACGTTCTTAGGCATAGGTCACTGTGCCATCCAACTATCCAAATCTAAGAGTGCACATGTCAACTTCTTTGGATCGAAGCTCACGAATACAATCTCCAAAGTCTGCCAGTAAATCAGGAGCACATTACCAACCACCACCAAAAAAGCCCCAACTCCAAGACGATTACTCCAATCATTATGTGCACTTAGGACAAGGTTGCCCAATATGTCTCAAACACATCCTTTAGAGTTTCTTCTTAAGATATGCATGGGTTTCCATCCTCATAAGTTCCTCATTGTTTGGTACATTGATTTTTTAAGTGTTGAGGATGAGTTCTTCTATTGAATAACAATCCCAAAGATTGGGAATTGCTTTCCCATGTTAACTTGATGTAGCAGTATATGGGCTATTGATTTGTACAACATGGAATTTGCATTCCATTGTGGACAATTGTAACTACTACAGAGAATAACATGACATTACCTTTCGAATGTGAATTTTATTTAAACAATTACTCTGACTCATTATCTGTGAAGTGACAGCCGACCTGTCATTTGTAAAATTCTAAATTAATCAAAATAAAAGTCCTTTTTAATTCATTGCAAATCAAAACACATATTTGATACATTCTTTCATAAGAATGCCTTACAAGTTAAAGGATGATCCAATTGGTGGTTGAGAGGGGTAGAAAACATTGCATTATATTTTTATATTTCCTTGGATGTAAATACGTTTAGTGCTTGACGGATTACAAAGAGATGCTTAATGGATTACTTATTGATGATAATCAGAATTCAGCTGAGAAGTCAGTCGTTGAAGGAATGGAAGATTGTTGTGCTGTTTGTGCAGAACCACTTGAGTGGTTGGCATATGGTCCATGTGGCCACAGTGAAGTATGCTCAACGTGCACTGTAAGGCTGCGGTTTATTCTTAATGACAAATGTTGTTGTATTTGCAAACAAGAGTGCCCAACTGTTTTTGTAACTAAGGTATGCATTCATTTCTATTCTCTGAAAATATTGCCTTTACCTTTTCTGAATGGAAGTAAAAAATCTATGTATTGTAGCAGTAGTAATTGACTTTTTGTAAATTTTCATGATCAACCTTGAGCTGTATGACATGTGAACAGGCTTTAGGAGACTACACAAAGTCAATAAAGGATTTCATTGGCCTACCAGATGGTACAAAGGATGGGAAAGTTGGTGATTATTGGTTTCACTCAGACATTCAAGCTTGTTTTGATGATGAGCAACATTACAAAATGATCAAAGCAATGTGCAGGCTGAGCTGCAGTGTTTGTGAAAAAAATTGCATCTCTAAAGATTTGGGAAATGAGTTGCAGAAACGGGATAGAGAGTTCAAACACATTGATCAGCTGAAGGGGCACTTGTATCATGTTCATAAACTTAAAATGTGCAACTTATGCCTGGAAAGCCGAAAGGTGAACTAAGCTGATATCTTTTGAGATACATAATCAGTTCACTATAAAAATGGAAAATAAGAAAGCCTTCAGATTTCTGTCTCTTCCTATATCCAAAATACATTGCAGGGTCTAATTGTTTTTTTCTTTTTCATGATTTATATATTTTTTGTGATAGCATTAAAATATTTACATTAGTTTTTTAGTTTTTAATCAGTAATTGATTTCATTTGCTTTTCTATATGTTAAAAGTTTTTGTTTTTCTGGTGATTCTTGTAAATGGCGTCTATTCTTAGATCAGTATCTGCTATTTGTCCATATGTTGTTATTATTTAATGTATATATTTTGTTATAAATGGGGGCTAGTTACCACACCTTGAAGGTATTTAGAGGCTATGACATCAATAGGACTTGCATGCTTTTCTTGATCATGATTTATGTTTAGTTTGTGAATTCAACAAAATACTTGTTCTATCGTTTTTCTTTGAATCTGTAATTGGTTTCATCTCCTTTTCTAATTTTGAAGATTATATTTTCCCAGTAATTCTTGTAAATGGTGTCTATTCCTCTTTTAACAATGGTAGATCAATGTCAGCTATTTGTCAGTATATTGTTATTAATTTAATCAATTTAATGTATATTTTCTGTTGTTTTTGGGGGATAGAATCTTGACGGTATTTGGAGATGAGACCACTAGGACTTGTGTGCTTTTCTTTTTCCCGATATATATATATATATATATATATATATATTATGATAGCAACAAATTATTTATATTTGTTTTATCTTTTTTTTGTCAATCTGTAATCAGTTTCGTTTGCTTTTCTATATGTTGAAGTCTTTATTTTTCCGGCAATTCTTGTAAATGGTGTCTATTCCTAGTTTAACACTGGTTGAGCAATGTCAGCTATTTGTCAGTATATTATTATTATTTAATCATCTTAATCTATACATTTTGTTTTTATCGAGAGCTAGTTAACACACTTCAAAGGTATTTGGAGACCATGAGACCAATAAGTTTTTACCTCTTGTATAGGAATCCATTGCAGTTAAATAGTTGCACTAAATAGCCAGGGTGGCCCACATGAATTGAAAACTGTCAATATCATTAAGATAGCTTTTCTTACATCATTATTGCTTTTTGTCATGCTGATATGTATTAACTGCCATGTGTTGTGCTACATGTCCCAACATCAACTCAGGTCTTTGTTGGTGAACAGAAGCTTTATACCCGGGCACAGCTAGATCGACATTTATCAAAAGGTGATTCAGAAGTGGATGGCAGTGAAATAGAAAGAGGAGGTTTTATGGGCCATCCAATTTGTGATTTTTGTCGGAAAAGATTCTATGGAGAAAATGAACTTTATATGCATATGCAAACAGAACATTATACTTGCCATATATGCCAGAGGTGAGAATAATTCTGCACTTTGTGAGACATGATCACTTCTTTTGGGGTTTGATTCTTTGCAAGCTCTTATATGATTTGTTATTCCAAGCTGCAGAAGCCACCCTGGCCGCTATGATTACTATCGAAATTACAATGATTTAGAGGTAAGGTTCTATGAGCATTAAAACTTTGGGGAGATGTGTTCAATGCATTATGTAATTTTTTCTATATTATTTTCTAAGTTTGGGTCACTTGATGTCACTGGTGTTGTTATTTTAGGCGCACTTCAGTCAAGATCACTTCCTATGTGAAAATCCGGAGTGCCTTGCAAAAAAATTTATTGTCTTTTCTTCAGAATCTGAGTTGAAGGTTGGGCTTCCTTACAATTGTTTATAAATACTTTTAAATAAATTATATGTGCTGTTAGTATCAGTTCTGTTGTCAGTAATATATGCCTTCATTTTCTTTTTGGATGCTCCACTGGGAACAATCTTAAGCTGTATTTGTTATGCCATTGTAATTTCAGAGGCATAATGCGATTGAACATGCTGGAAATATGTCCCGCTCTCAACGCAATGCTGCACTTCAAGTACGTATCATTTCTTTTGTTACACATCTTACCTGTCTTATCAGTTTTTACTTTTCTTTTGTCAGATAATTTTCAGCAGAGATTGTTATAAGATCTCTTGTAAACACTGATTGAATGTTTTTCTGTACAGATTCCTGTTAGCTTTCAGTATAGGCGACTTGGAGATGAGCATGAGTCCTATCGAGGCACTCGAGGACGAGGACGAGGACGAGGACGTGGGCATGGACATGGACACAACATGAATGATGACCTTTCTTCAACTCATATACATAGCACTGATATACAAAATGAACAGACTGCTATTCACAATTCTATGTTAACTGCTTCGGCTGAGAATGTAGCTGGTTCTTTGGACCTTGATCCAATGCCTCCATTGCTTTCCTCTGAGGCTGTAGCAAGCTCTTCTACGATTCCAACAAATGCACCTCCCAGGTATCTTGTGGCAGTAAGTCATAGAGCAGTTAATTCTCCTCTTGTGGAATCTGCCTTCCCACCCCTCCCAGGTGTATCAGATAATGCAGGGGCAGGGCAGACTTCTCCCAGGTATTGTGTGTCAGCAAATCGAAGAGCACATAATTCCTCGCTTGAGGAGGCTTCCTTCCCTCCCCTTAATGGAGAGTCTGGAAATGTAGGGCAGACATCTAAAACGAGGGGAAAGAAGTCTGCCAAGTCTATGGCTTCAGTTTTGCGCGGCACTGAAGGGAATGCCAGAGTTCTTAATGTATTGAGATCAAGACGGCCTATGGAGCCAGTAATGCCTTCCTCCTCACAATCTGTAAGCTCAATTGTCAATCAGACAGCTGTCAATGGGACAAATGTCAATGTGACAAGTAGTTGGAATATGAACCAATTGGAGAGATCAGTCCTGGCTCATACTAATGGAGCACATCCAAGAGTGTCTGCTGCTAATCGTAGAGAGACATTGCCAAAGCTGGATGAGTTTCCTCCTATTTTAGTGGAACAGAATGTGCCGACTCAATTTGTAAGTGAAAACCAAAGCACTGTTACAGACAATATGCCTTTGCTAAGTGCAGAGGAAACACGTGCTGCAAATAGAGCATTGATTGAGAGTATACGTTCAGGTTTGGGACATGACGAAAAACAATTTGAAGCATTTAAAGATATATCTGCTCAATTTCGTAATGGGACCATCAGTGCTAAAAAGTATCATAAACATATTTCACAGTTAGGCTTGTCACATCTTGTACTTGAGCTGGCAAGATTATGTCCTGATAAAGTTAAGCAAAGAGAACTTCTGGAGGCTAACAATGCTGCAATGAGAAATTCACAGAGTGCTGTGAGTCAAATTACAAGTCAAATAATGAGATTGAGTACATCAAATAACATTAGCAACCGTGGGAAGGGAAAGAATATTGATGGCAACTGTAGTGAAGAAGCAACATCCTGTTCGGCTTCAGAATCTACTCATTGTGTGGGAAACACATCTGATCAATTAGAGGTACTATCCAAGGATGGTTACCGGACTACAAAAGGAAAGTCTAAGCCATGGGAAAACAATGCTTCCATTAAATTGTCTGGTGCTAGTGGCTCTACCTCTGATCAGCAAGCTGATCAGCGTCAAAGGCCACCTCCTGTACCTGATAAGCTGAATTCATCCATTGGTGAAAGGTGGACATGCAATGTATGCACTCTATTGAACAGTCAACATAGTATGCTTTGTGTTGTCTGTGGGTCAGAAAGGCCAGATGACAAAATTAAGGAACCAAATCGTGGAGGAAAAGAAAAACAGAAAAAAAAGACATCTAAGTCACAAAGAGTTAGTCTAGCGGATTTTTCTCCAAGTGAGAACAGTACAAATTCATTGGGCGGTAGTGTGTGGGGAAATGGTGGTGGCCAAAAACTTGTATCGATTGTCCAAAAAAGTCCTGTTGGTTACTCAGATAATTCTAAAAGGTGATGTTTACAGGAAATTGGAGGAGTTGCTTTTGCTGAATAGTTATGGGGACATATATTTTTTGTGCAATTTGACATATAGATGTGACCATTGCAATTGTTTGATTGTAAAACAATTGCCATGTTAAATGATTTGGTCCTAAAATATAATTAAATGTTCTAGGCAAAGTAACAGGTGAGATGGATGGAGCGAGTGAAAAAACCAGCATGCAATTTCATCATTTGGTTTGGTGGCATTAACAAGAACATTTTTGGAATGCCATTATTCTGTCCTATTTATTGGTGGGGGATCATGTTTGCTTATTGTATGGTTGCTGTTTAAAGCTGAAGCGAATGGAAAAAACATGTTTTGGTCTTGTGATCAGTAATTGAATGAATGCTTTTGCACTGGTATAGATTGTTTGTTTCATAACACTTTTTTATAAGATTTCATTCAAACTCCTTTAAAATTGACTTGCCATTATCATGGACTGTATTTTGAGTAATTGTTTTCAAGAATTATTAGTTCCTCCCAATAAGCCAGTAGACCAATGCCTATTTTACTAGGCCCTTCATATTGACCTGCGTATGCATGTGGGTTCGGTACCTGTCCTGATGCGGTGCAGGTTTGTCCCCAAGTATGAGCAGTGTGATGCCCAGGTGCTCAGGCATTAGCCTTATCTGGGCATAAGGCAGCAGCAGCCCTGCAGTCTAAGAAGAAAAAAGAAACAGCAGCTGTTAATTGGTCCATGAAAGGAAAATGACACCATCATATTTCTAATATATGATATTGTTTTCTATGAATTCCAATATAAAGTTGATATTATCTTGGCAGACAGGATATTCATATTTGCCTTCATAAGAAATTAAGGTTATTGTTTCCCATTAGACATGTGCAGATGGTGTCCAGACAGTATCTGTGGGCATACCCAGCAGGAGCTTTATAGTCTAACGAGAGAAGAACAGCAGCAGTTAATTGTTCCGTGAAAGGAGTATGGCACCATCAATTACTAAATATGATATTGTTTTCTAACAGATTCCAATATAGATTTGATATCGTGTTGGCAAACCAGGAATATATGACTGCCATTTAAATTTTTTTAGGGCCACTGTTCCCATTTGAACATTTTTCCATCATCCATTCTCTTATTTGACCAGCACTGTCATTGGAGGTGGGAAGACAATATTCGATCCCGGCTGTAAATCTGACGTCATTTGTGGATTACCATCAATCTTCAACATTAACCCTCTAAATCTGCATCGACCCTCATTTGATTGACTCTTGTTTGCGGTAATTTGACAATGTTGACCAAAATGAAAACCACAAAAAATAGTGAGAAGGGGTGGGGGACAAAATCAGTATTTTACTATTTTAAACCTCTAAATCAGAAAGCAACTGAAAACGCAGAAAAGACAAAAATACACAGGTTATCTCGTGAAAACCCTTTCGGGTTAAAACCATGGTACTACTAATCTCTAACAAACTAGGCTACAACCCGATACAATAATGAGAGCTTCAACTCTTTCCAAAAATGCTAATATAACTCCGGCTACCACCTGATTCTAAGGAGGCTACAACCTCATCTACCCATTCTCATAATGCAACGGAGGCTACAACCTCATCACATAATGCAACAGATATAAATATTATAATAGTGAGCAAGCTTAGCATTATGTCTTTTATTAGAACTAGTAAAGACTCATATAGCAAAGGCTGTGCCACAGTTATTCGAGAATTAGGACTGATGCCTGCAAAGGTTCAAATAGCATATTTTAATGGACACCCATCAGCTTCATAATACCCTTCAACAGCTTGTAATTCACACCTTTACGATGCCCACTGAAAAAGTATATATGTTCCTAGCTTGGCGTCTCTTCCTTCACACTCACCTGATCAAGGCAATATATGCTCACTTTTCTACAACCTTGACTTTTGCCAAAGAAAAAAGAAGAAAGAACTTTTTATAAAATCTTCCTCCCACATCATTTGCGTTTGAATACCAAAAACAATTCACTTGATGCCCACACCGAGGCCTTATCTCAAACATTAGAACCATGTCCAACCGTCATCTCCAATTTGGACGTTATTACACATTGTTCAAAGAAACTTGCTTAGTTCGAACTCTTAGTTTTGTAAAAAAAATGATTGCCTGCGAAGCCAGAAAAATACAATTTTCTTTGTTTGCATTCACAGATGTTTTTAGTCTCTCTATCGAGAGCCATTTGAATGTTAGCATGAATGGTGATGGTATTCCTTAGGGGGAGTATCCTAAGCATTGGAGAGTTTATTAGCATGATTGACATGTTGCATTCATGATTGTGTTTCATTGACAGAGTAGCATACAAAGAATGAGGTCGTATGGATTTCGTATTGATGATGAGGTCCAACGCAGTTGAGGATATGTTATACATTGTGTCTTGATGAAGTGGACAAATGCGCGCATAGAAAGTCAAAGACATGCAAGAGTTATTCAAGAATTCCAGAGGATAGTGTGCAAATAGAGTACCTGAGAAGTGGTTTCTGATGTTTGGATTGTATCTCTTAATAGAGATAGAATTGTGATGAGTGTAATGTACCCAATATTATTAAATAATAATATTTTGTTATGTGGTTGAGAATCAATGTTTTTAATCTCTCGTGCCCACTCTTTTTTTTTGTTTGGTACTTGTTGGCTTATTGCTATTTTGTAATCTTTCGAGAAGTTTCCTTGAAGCCCTTTATAAGGTCTTGTAGGTTGTTTTAGGCATGCAATTTGGATTAATTTTTTGTACTGTGAATTTTGGTTGGACTTCTGTTGTTCGCCATTTCGGAAGTGAAAGACCTTCCCTATTTGGCTATTTTCGATTTTCGGTGAGATTCAATCCTCACTTTATTCTGTTTATGTATTATTCGGCTCAGATCTAGCAAATTGGAGTGTCATCATTGTTTGCGAAAACATTATTATTATTCGTAGCATTGCTGAATCCCTTCGTACTTCCTCTGTACAACCTCCTAATTGCACTGTATGAACATCTTGCCCATACGGCCATACCCAAAACACCCTCGTCGGCCCTCACCGCACCGTACGCCATCAAACTTCACCATATACTCACCGTACGACAATCACTCCTCATGTACGGTGGTATCCTTGCTTCACCGTACGGGTTTGTTGCCCACTCCTGCACATCGTCCCCAAGCTTCCTACGACCTTCCTGTAGTTTATTCGTATCGTCATTTAGTGTGTGTGACGGGTTTAATCTGCACCCCCCCCCCCCCAAACGAACGGAACATTACAACGGTATCAGAGCTGGTGATCTTGCCAACCTGTTAGTGATATTGGATGCCGCCAAGATCCCGATCAGTAGGAAGAATGGGTGAATCAAGTGCGAAGATGATGCAACTTCTAAGGGAGCTAACAAGTGGACAACAACAAAGTGAAACCTTATTAAATGGACAACGATAGCTCAATGAGACCTTGGCGAAGGGGCAAGATCAAATTGGCGAGACTCTCTGACTTTTGGCACAAGGAAGGTCAAATGGAGGACACAATGGGCATGGTGATAATTCTATCAATGAAAGGCTTCACATAGAGCGATCCCACACACGATCAATGATGTCGACATTTCCCCGACGGTTGGAACAACCTAGGGAACAAGAGCCTACTTTCCTTGAAATGCAAGATCAATTCCGTCAAGACTGGTTTGATGTTGGATTTGGTGCAGAATTGTCCTTCAAGGATTATGTGGATTTGCAGATGAGATATTCTAGGGGGCAGGGCAATTACAATGATGACATTAGATGAAAGATTGGAAAGATAAACTTATCAGGCTTTGATGGATCTGGGTATACATCAACACGAGCATGGGTTCAAAAGGCTAATACATACTTCCAGCTCAACCCCATGCCTGAAGAAGAGGCAATCAAGTATGCAACACTTCACTTGGAGGGAATCGCCCATGAATGGTGGCACCATGGGATGGTCACCCTCGATCATGATCGAATCACTTCATATGCCGAGTTCAAAGAGAGACTTATTGACTGCTTTGACGGAAGGGATCCAAAGCTTAACTTCAAGGAGTTTGCACAACTAAAGCAAACTGGATCAGTAGAGAGCTATATTGCAAAATTTCAGAGGCTATTAGTACTAGTGACAAACATTTTAGAGAGAAGACTTGTTGTTTTATTCATGGATGGGTTGACCGAACCCTTAAAGGGTTGGGTGAAGGGTTTAACCCTAACACACTTGTGGCAACAACCAAGAAGGCACGAGACATGGCAACTTCCACTTTTTCTAAAAGTTATTCACATGCCAGGACACCCATTGTTCGAAGGAGAAAGACAACAAGCCCCCTCCAAAGAAGCAATCAATAGATGAAGCTACAAGGCGAGATTTGAGGAGGAGGCGGCTATGTTTTAATTGTAAGGAATCATAGGAACCAAGACACCGATGCTTAGGGAAGGGGAAGATCCATTACATAGAGGTGATGTCAGATAGTGAAGAGGATGAGGAACCACAAGTCAAAGAAGATGATCAACAAATTGCGAAAGAGGGAAACATAAATTATGTAGAGAGGATTGCTGCACTAGTACATCGAGGAGGAACCATTGCTCTTGTGAGTACTCTGAGGTGTACTATTTTTCAGGTATGAGGAACTCTCCAAGGACAACGGGTCATAGTCATGTTGGACAGTAGGGCCACAGTTAATTTCATTAATTCATCACTAGTGAAACAAAGAGGTTTAACTACGAAGACACATGCGGGATTCCAAGTCAAGGTAGCCGAAGGAAACCTCCTGTCATGTACCCATTTGGTCCCACAACTTAGCAATACCATGGGAACCATAGGGTGACCGAAGATTTCTTTGTAGTAGATCTAGATGACATGGAAGCCATCCTTGGCATCCAGTGGATGGAAACATTGGACGAGTACACACAAAGCTTCAAATGAATGGAGTTTTCATTCAAAGTGGATGGAAAAAAGGTGGTCCTTAGGGGAATGTCAAATGGAGGGCCGAAGGAAATCTTAGCACAACGGGCGGAAGCTATTCTTCGACATGATGACATTGTTTGGGCAACACAATGTTTGATATCAACAAAACTGATGGAAGGACAACAAACTAACTACCAAGATGATGAGCTTCACACAGTGTTGGATAAGCATAGTACAATCTTCATCAACATCCCTCCAGGCATCCCTCCACACAGAGGATTTGAGCACACCATTGAGTTGGAGGAAGGAGCCAAACCCGTCATCACTACACCCTACCGCCATCCAAAAAGGTTTGAGGAGATCGAAAAAATGATCCAAGAACTCCTAGAGAAAGGATGGATTAGGCCTAGTTCTAGTCCCTTTGCATCGTCAGTAGTTTTGGTTAAGAAGGATGGAACCTTCTAAATGTGTGTGTTCTATCGTGTGTTGAACAAGAAAACCATTAAGAATAGGTACCCCATCCCCAAGATCGATGAACTGTTGGATGAGTTACATGGTGCACTCTATTTTTCCAAAATAGATCTTCATTCAGGATACCATCAGATCCGCATGAGGGATGAAGATGTGGAGAAGATTGCCTTCCATTGCCACTATGGACTTTATGAGTTCCTAGTTATGCCATTTGGTCTAATCAATGCTCCAACTACTTTCCAGTCATGCATGAACCACATCTTCAACAAGCAATTGCGAAAGTACCTATTGGTATTTTTTGATGACATACTTATTTACAGTAAGACATGGGAGGAACATTTGAGGCATTTGGATGAAGTACTCGAAATTATGGAATCACAATCACTGTTTGCTAAGAGGTCTAAATGCGAGTTTGGAATGACACAGATATTGTATCTGGGGCATATAATTAGTGCTCAAGGGATCTAGGTACACTAGGAAAAGATTCAAGCCATCTTGGATTGGCCGCCTCCCAAGACGCTCCCTGATCTACATGGATTCCTTGGATTTTGTAGTTATTATAGAAGGTTCGTGAAGGGGTTCTCACAACTTAGTGCACCACTGACAGACTTGACAAAAAAAGGTTCTTTCATTGGGATATGAAGGCACAACACACTTTTGACAAGTTGAAGGAAGTCATAAGTTCATGCCTGGTGCTGGCACTACCCAATTTCAATTTGCCCTTCATCTTGGAGTGTGATGCTTCAAGAGAAGGTACTGGGGTGGTGTTGATGCAAAATCATCATCCCATTGCGTTTGAGAGTCGAAAACTCTCAGAAGCAGAACGATTTTACTC
Organism: Cupressus sempervirens; assembly: GCA_028749045.1. Lineage (NCBI taxonomy): Eukaryota > Viridiplantae > Streptophyta > Pinopsida > Cupressales > Cupressaceae > Cupressus > Cupressus sempervirens. The sequence goes on from CM053785.1 coordinate 1,044,404, forward strand.
CATCTATGATAAAGAGATGCTTGCAATCATGCATGCCTAACAAAGTTTTGACAGTATCTTGTTGGGGCAAAATTTGTGGTGCGGACAAATCACAACAACCTAAGATATTTTTTAGAGCATAAAGATTTAAATGAACGACAATCCCCTGGACCAATGCTCTAAATGTACATTTGAAGGTGATGTACACTCTAAGAGAATCAGATTACAAAATTCGATATGTTTGTTTCAAGATGCTAAGATGATGGAAGATGAATATTATTGGTTAACAATTTGTCTTCCTTGGTTTTGGCTTATACCGTAACTCTTAAATGTGCCCAATACAGTGGAAGACTGAGCTGAAATGTTTGCAGAATGGACCAATGTAGGTGTTCTATCAGAGACCCCTAAATTGAAAGGCACAACTCCCTTATTGTGCAAATATTTGCAATGAATTTTGTTCTTAGTAGATCAAAGAGTTTAGGGGTATGCTCTTAACCAGAGAGTAGAAGAGGATAGAACTAAGTTGCTCAACACTTCAAGCAACTGTGGCTGATTTTAATGATAACTCACAACCTTCATTGCCATGAATGCATGTGAGTCACTTTGAAGCTCTTCTAACTCCTAAAGTGCATTCTAATCTAACACTATTGAATGCTAGATGCAACAATGCAAGCTTTAACTATTGATGCACATTGCGTCAGAACAGAAATGCGTATCAACTAAAAATCCATAGATCGCCCAAGCTATTGAGACTTCAACAATGACATATTGCCTCCAACTCAATATCTTACATTAACCAGATTCCCAACTTCTCACACAACAATGAAAATGCAAATGAAACTATTTTGCATAAAAAAGGAAATGAAATTACACTATTAATGATAGTTATATTTCATAAAACCACTGTAAAGAAAGCAATATCACAAGGTTTAATCTTAATCCCACAACCTTCATTAGCACCATGATTCACTCCAAAGCACTACACAAGAACTAAGCTAAAACAACAAAATCAGAGTGCAAATGTAGATTCTCACACAGTAGTCAAGGTTATAGGGGCTTGTCCACACCCAAAAATTTGTCGATCCTTATTTACCCTTGAAAGGTTACATTTATAGGCCCCTTAGATTTGGTTACTTGGAGAGCATTTTTAAGTATTCTTAGCTAAGATAGGATTGACTAGGTAGTCATCTGTTACAAAATTTATACATGCGAGGAGATTGCCATTTTTGGCAACAAAATAAGAAAGGGAAAGCGAGAAAGTGGGGGGGGGGGGGGGGGGGGGCGGGGAGGGCGCTCTTGTTACATCTTCCAGTAGCTATATCATAGGAGGAATGTAACACCTTTGGCTCAGTTCTTCTTTCGAGATACAATTTTGGTTATGAGCGCCCTCATAGCATCCATTACATTCTTTAGTTCCTTGACACTTGGGATGAGAATATTATCAATTTGAATTACCCAATAATCATGCCTCTCTATCAGTTGTTCAACTTTGGGGACCTTTGAATTGGAGCTTTTCTGCTACAAGCCTCTGAACACAATGTACTGTTGTAAGCTTAGAAATCATTGCTACTTGGAAGTTAGCTAGATTGGTAGTTTCTTCAATGAATTCAAGAAACTTAGTTTTCATCTGGTCTGTGTCCACCAGCTAGCTATTGTTAGTGACATATGATTCAGTATGCAAAACCTTGAAATGTTCAAATATTTTACCCATCACTTTCTTTACTGAATCATAGACACCTTTTAATTCATGCTTCAACTTCACTAAGCTTTCATTTTGAACTCCACAGATTGCTTCTAATGAAGCAATGATTCTTGACTCGACTTTAGGATTCCATGAGTCACAACAACATTAGTTTTCATATCAATGACCTCTTGTAACAGGGTCAATTGATCTATTAGACTTGTTGATTCTTTCTCCATTGAGGACGAATGACTTAGCACTGCTTCTCTCAATTTATCTATATTTAATAACAAATTTCGAAGGTTCACTATGATGGGGGGGGGGGAGGGGGAACCTTGGGATTTCAGTTCTTTAATCCAGGCCCAATCTGACTAAAGTGCCTCTCTTGTTGTAGCTTGATCGACAGATTCTTGTTCTCCTCTTCACTTGGGTCAAAAGTACTTGCAGATGTGTTACCAAGTGCTTCTTTGATGCAATCCATTAATTCTTTATTGGAGGCATTGAATACCTCTTTTACTAAACTTAACTCATCTAGCTTATCTTCAATTTTTACATTTGTTGATTTCCAGATATTGACCATAGAATCATGCACTGGAATGTCCATGTCAACAGTCTTGATTTGGAAATCATTAGGAGTTAACTCATGAAATCTCACCTGCTTTAGAGGTTTTACAATCTCTACAAGCATATGTCTAGTAGTTGCATTTGTTGCCAATGCTGCTAGAGTCTTCTGCCTCTTTGCTTTCTAAGACACTGGTTGTGGCTGAGTGGCTTGTACTATGAGGTCTTTGGATGGAACACTTTCCTCACACCTCTTCTTCTTTCTATCAATTGTCTCTTCCAACCAAGACAATTGAAAGGACATTGAGTGTTGAGTGTAGAGTTGATGGATCAAAAAGCTTCCTTGCAACTGGGGGTGTGTCTTTGCTCCTGCTAGCAAATGGAAAAGTAATTGTTTTAGTAAAAGAAAGGGTTAGAGTATTACCTTGCTCAAATGCTCCTTGATCTTATCCATCTCTATCCAAAGGACTATTGTCACCACCAAGATTGATGATTGACACATGGGAGGAATCCTTGACTATTGATTGTTCTTGGTTCTTTTCCTTCTTTTCTTTATCTTTTTCTGCATCCTTATCTCCCACTTTTCCGGTATCTAGCAGAGAACCTCCTCCATAGGTTGGAGGGACTTGAATGTTCTTTTCAGGAGGTTGGTATCCTTCTCCACCAATAGATTGTGCTGGTCCAGTTGATGTTGTTGTCGTTGCAATATTGGAAGTAGTCGTTGATGATGATTGAGCAGTTCCAAATGCTACTCCATTGGTTGAACTCATGGCTCCAATTCTTTTTCTCTTTGCTCGCGTCCATTCTACCCATTTTTTCGTCCCCTTGATGATACCATCCATTAGAACTTCCATTGTATAAATAATAGGACCTTCAGGTAGAATTGACACTATAGGAGTGTTTTTAATTTTATCACAAGTAGAAGACCTCATGTAGGAACCATCATCTCTGATATCACTAACATCAACATTTTCATTATACAATTTAATTTCATCTACTATCAATCTAGAGCAATACCTTTCTTTGGTTTGGTACTCCTTATGACAATTAACCCAAAAGTCTTCAATATTTGGAACATGCTTATGAGCATAGCCAAGTTTGAGATGGTCTTTTACACACTAATAAATTTGGACCTATTTTTCAATGAGGGTTTGTTGATATTTCGACAGTCAATGGTTGAAACATTTTGTCATTATTATTTTGTCAAAATTTTGATGAAAGACAAGGCTATCTATTTGTCGATGAACAACCTCGTCGAAAATGAGCCCAATCTCGGTTAGGTAGGTGACACCAGATCATAACCAACATAGGTTGAAACTTCAATGATTAGGAGTGGTTTTCGACGAGCTTTCCATACCATCGATGACAGGCCTCATCGAGACATCAACCAAACTTCATCGAAATCCTATGAGATTAAAATGACATTGTCATGTCATCAACAACAACTATTGTCGATAGATTGACAAAAAGACATCAAAACTTCGATGAGATCCCTCTTTTGTAAAAAATATAAAAATATAAGAACTCTCCACATCATGAGATCACATTCTCTTCCCCAACTTATAGATTTTATAGATGATACAGGAAACAAGGAATACAACAATGCAATGATGTACTTTCTAAGGAACATATGTATGCATAAATGACTACATCTACGAATATGTAGCATGATAATTATTTTTAAAAAAAGAGAGCATGTTCTTTGATCATTAAACAATTATAAGTTCAAAAGAATGATAAATAACATTTTTAAATAAAAAAAATATTGATATGTAACATTTCAAGGAGTCATACATAGACACATTCCTTTTATTTATAGACATTTCATTCTAGAAAAGAATGCAAAGCTATCAATGAAATAGAAAAGGCTATATATTTGTACAATCTCATTTTATATAATACATCATAAATCCATAGAGAGTTCAAAGACATTCTAATTTTACTTCTGAGTTGTTGGGCATTCTTCTCAGAAATCAAAGGATTGTAGTGACAATGGAGAATGTATATTAAACAAAGGTTGTCAAATATAGTCGTGATTACTTAAAATAAAAATTCTTACACATTGATCCCAAGTCAACTTTCCCCATATGCTCGGCTTACATATTGAACCGGTTGGCAATTTCAGAACATTACCAAGGCACACATTAAATATTATTGTTATGATTTTTTACTGGATGACAAATTTTTAAAACAAATTTCACTTGTGCTAAGATGAACCTGAGAATGTGGAACATCTGGTCTGTATCATGATCAAGCATAAAACATTTTTTAGAGCTTAATAGCATTATAAAGATCATGTTGGGGTTCATCGCAATTCCTCAAAATCTTGAAAATAAACCATACTCCTAAGTCTTAGCTTCGGCTGCCTACATTTGACAGAAGATTGACTAGTTTTATAAGATTGTGGATTTTGTTGATTTCAAAAAGATAAGGACAAATATGTGATAGGAATGTCAGTCAAAGAAAAATGTAAGGTGCCTAATCCAAGGTGAGTGAATATAAATGATGTTTGAGAAATCAAGACAATATGTATGATCACTAAAGGAATGACCTATGAAAAATGTTCCTTCTAATTCAGAAAATAACTCTCCTTAAGATATGCAAGCTATGTTTTTGTATTTTTCTAGGCTAAAATGATGACTATGAAAAGCAAATAAAGGTTCTAAATGCAAGATACTAATTACCTTTGTATGCTAACCACTAGAGAGGTACAAGTTCTAAAAAGAGAATGGTTGGGATACGGTTTAGAAATAAAGAAATCTACAAAAATAGAAATTCATGAGTAAGAGAGGTATAGGTACATAACGTCCCTCATTCAACACCAAACATGTAACAAAACAACATTATGCAAGAACCTTAAAAAAACATTGTCATTAATACTTTTCTACTAGATTCAAACCATAAATAGATTCAGTCCTTACCTGAAATTACCCTCAAATGATGGAGAGATGCTTTTTTTACCCTACCACCCCAATTTCTCATTCAGTTGTGTTGCTCAGTACCCTGCAACCAAATACAATGAAATCATGATAAATTAGCGTTACAAAAGATGTCAAAAAGTTTCAAGATATGTTCTAGTTTTGTTGTATTGGTGTGTGTGCTATATGCATTTTAGGATCTATAGTGTTATAACAACTTTAAGAAGACTAAGATTTGAATGTTACCAATATGGTTGCAATTAGTAGAGATCAATTTTAGTGAATAAAGACATGACACATTTCAACAAAGGAAATAGAACATTATTTTTAATAACATCAAAATGTAGAATGTACCAATAGTCAAAATAAGGAATTCGACAATAGAACTACAATGTAAATAGTGAAGAATCATTGTCTTTAGCCACTAAAGCGCACATATATCTTTGGCTTCTCTCCCTCCCATCCAAAATAAGATTCAACCAATTTGAATCGAGAATGCATGTGCAACTGCATTCCATATGCATGGACAATAAGTGGAGCTGAAAAAATGCACCATGTTTACATTATTTTAATAGGTCTATACATTTTTTAAAAATTTTTATAGACCATCATGAATGTTAGAACTTTGGCTGCTATGGTAGAGAGAATGTCCTCAACAAGGGAGCAAATAAAAAGTCTTCAATTTCTTTCATGTTGAGGACATTACCCTCAACTATAGGAGTCAAAATTACAATGTTTGCGATGGTTTATAACTTAAAATACCTAATTAATGACCTATAACAAAAATGCAAACCTGTGGTGTTTTTTAGCTCCACCTGATGTCCTATGCATATCAATTGATATTGCATATTGAATTGTGGCCTCCTTCTGCATTGCCTAAAACCAAGAGATTGACACAATTAACCTCTCCATTAATTTAGTCCACTCAGGCATAATATTTTAATTTTTCTTTAAAACATATATAGTAAAGGATATCCAACATATTAATTTTCAATTTCTCTTGAATATGCTCACTAACGGGATCAACTCATAGAAAGAAAATAAAGTGTCTGATGCAGATGCAAAGAAGAGTTAAAGTGTTGCTTCTATTACTTTAGATACCTACAAAATAGAAAAGAAGACAAACAAATTATTAGTATACAAAGAAGATTTTGAGAGTATTACCAAGTGTGTAATGTGTTCATATGTTCTTGTTTCATTCTTAAAATATATATAAGGTAGTTTCCCCTCCCAAATACAGAGGAATATCACACTATGAAGTGGTTTATCCTATAGTTGTATTTAGTTTTTCACACTCCCACTGGGCACATTGTCAAGAGTTTTAAAGTGACAAGTCTATTTACCAATAGAGAATATTTATCACAGAAGAGATGATTGTGATTCATTATGGAAATGTAGTGATAATAACTAATAGTGTAGACATGTGATGAAACTACAGTGGCAATTGATATGGAGTTGGTAGCAACAAACATCATAGACACATCTACATTAGCATGGAAGAAATGGCAGTCGTTAGTGACTATGGTGAAGTTCTCCAGCTACTCGATGACAAATCATATATTGGTATTTAGTTTTGATAGGTTTAGTTTGAGCTTCATTTGTTTTGAGAATCCTTTAATATTCTCTACTTAAAAAGACCAACCACGTGAAGGTGGAAGCTCATCTGGCCTCTCGCTCCTCCCTATAATCACTCTAAATTCCCCATTAACATCCAACTAAACGTTTCATTCATTCATTTAAGAACTATAACATTGAATCATTATAATCACATAACATTCATTAACATGACATACAATTCATTAATACATATAAGCATTCATCAATAATTCGTGAACACATCAATAATTATAATAACATGACATAAAATTCATTAATAAGCAACATTCATAAAAAAATCATCAACATGTTCATCATCAAACAAAGTTTTTAACATTCATTTCTTCTTTCATTTTTTCTTTGATGTTTGTCAAAGATAAAGGATAGTAGGCACATCGTGACTATCTTCAGCATTCTCCTCTGGCTCTTGTGGTTCTAACCTTATGACATGATGCTTCCTCTTTTTTTTGAGCACAAGGTTGATGTGCCCCTGCAATAAGAAATAAATGGGTTTAATTCTAAACTTTTTAAAAAATGTTATAAGTATATCATTAATCTAAAGAACATAACATGAATTTTTCTTTACTTGATAGTGCCACATCATCTACTATCACATTTTGTTCAACCCCAACCTCAACATGCTCAACACTAACATCACGCTGGACTTTGTCACCATGATGTTCTGCATACTCAAAAAAATTCACATAAAGGTTACACCAATTGCAATTTAAGATGTTAAATTTTATTAATAATTACATAATTAATTTTCAATAGAAATTAAATATATACCTCTATCACTCTGATGCACATCAGGGCCTTCGTCATGTGTAGAATATGTGCCTTCGTCATGTGTAGGATCTGTGTCGGGAGTAGAAGGCTGCAGTGAAATGCCACACATTTTTATCATTGTTTAAAATTAACATCAAATACATTATTTCTCATGAAGTTCTCAATTTGAGTATGAACTGATGCACCAGAATCTTCTACATCTCTTTGGCCATTGGAATCTGTGTGGTGGTGGCAACCACCACTTTATAGCCTTGCTTGAAGCCAATTTTTTGTCCTCTTATGTGGATGCTAGATTAAATTCAACGGCCTACATTTTTTGCATAATATTGTCAATATTGAATGTTTTGCTTATTTTTAATCTTATATAACAAATTTGATATGAAATTCATTTACTGCTACTTACAAGTCGTGAATGAATTTTTATATATCCACCTGCTCCAAGATGATGTTGGCCAACCTTATCTTTTCTAACTTGTGTAACCTTTGATGTATCCTATAGCCTATATATGTAAACTTTGAAATATTTTATAAATATGTTATATTATATAAATATAAAGATCACTAATTTGTGCATAATTACATTAATACTACCACGTACCTATTTTTGTCGGGTGGTAGTTTCATTCCTTTATCTTTTAGTCTTATCTCTTTTGCATCTTCAATGATTTCATTCCACTCCATCTTTGGAACCATAGGAGGATGCTCATACTTTGGGTTGACCTTTAGAGCCCTTTTGTATCGGTCTCTCATAATCTTTAGATGTTTGCAAGCTTTTTTAAGAATTTGGACTCTATTAAAAATATTTCGACCAAAGAGATCCTCTAGAGATTTTATGAATTGGTCTTTTAATTCAGGTCCTTGCTCATTCCACTTTTTAACAAAAAAAAAAAATTGTTAGATAAAAAAAAATTCAAGCTATGTACCTTAAATATATTACAACAAATGAATGAACATCAAAATATTCTACCAATTATATTAAGCTATGTACCTTTTATGTAATGTGGGCCCAAATATCTTTAATGTTAAATTAAAAAAAATTCATAAAAAATATCGTTTCCTACAAAATCATCATGGGATCATTAGTTGAAAATGAGTTATGAATAAGTAAACTACAATTACAATTTTAAAGTACTCAGAAGTTTAGGCAATTTTAAGGGAATCATATCTTTCTTGGCCATTAACAATGATGCCTCCAACGATCTAGTAGAAGTAACACAAACTACTCCAGGAAAGGATGGTAAATTACCACAAGTATTGGTCTATGTTCTATCATCATGAGAAGGTGTACCTATCAGTGTACAAAGTTAATCAATGACATACTATGATCAAATAAATAATAAAGTACAAATCAAATCATATTTAACACAACAAAATATAGCAAAACAAGGATTTACTAGCTCTAGTTGCAACATGCATGAATATTTTCATTGTCCTTGTTGTTGATCCTACAGTGGGCAATCTCAGAGTGCTGGTCGGCCTCGTCGAAGGAGGCGTATGCACATCATCATGACCTAAACAATAATCATATATACAATGTATTGTCTTTTTAAAATATAGATTGCAAAAATATGACAACAGTAATATAAAATTGTCAATAATAATCATGAAGAAAATAATGTTGCAGTTTTGACTATTAATAAACTACAATAGAGAAGCATGGTATATGGTGATTTTGATGATTTCCTTTTTGATGGTTGAAAATTGAAATCATATACCTATAGGAACTAAATTAGTACCTCATCGGGTTCAACAACTCAGTGAGGTCTCAAAAAATATTGTAACATCACATACATATTTTGGTTCACAATCCATAAATTAGTATAAAACATAAAGCTTTATTGAACTATTGTACTTGTTAAAGATTCATTTTTGCTTACTTCTAGATAATGTGGTCTCCAACACAATTCATTTCTTGTCACCTCTTTCTCTTCAGTTGAATTTGGATCCATCACAAGCACAATAATTGGTAGATTGATGCTTTTTAGGCTCTTTTTACACATGCTTATAGGGTCAATGCTATATGCAATGTCATTATTGCATAATACTATGGCCGCCATATCAACAACTAATTGCTCTTGTGTAATTGGTTCTTTTCCCTTTCCCTAAGCATCAAATTGTGACAAAAACATCAGTAAAACAACCAAAATGTCCAAAACCTTAAGGAAGATAACATAAGAATATGACATTTTATAAAACTACAATTACACCAATTTTTATACAAAAAGCTTACCTGCACTGAAGATGGGGTGAGAACAACATCCCTACCTCTATCATCCAATGGATCGGCCATGTTGCCTTGTGACAAAGAATATATATAAAAACATCAGCATAATGAAAGAAATAGTTGACTTAGAAAAAAATTATTAATAAAATGGTATATTGTATAGTGGAGTTATTAATTCAAAGTAATTAGTTTAAATATTACATATATATTACTTACAAGTCTCATGATAGTAACTTTCTTTGTATCTATGTGATTCAAATTGTAATCTATTAGCAACACTTCATCTACACTTACTGATTTTATCACACATACAAAAACATGATTTCCCTCACGCACCTTGAAAATGCAATTGGGTCACTTATTAGTTGACCAAGGATGCATACTATTTATAAAACCTACAATGTTCCCTATTTCTTTTCGCCTTCCATCAATGTACATAGCAAGTCTTTTACTTTGATTATTTTCTTTCCATTGTAGATAATTTACTGAAAATGTATACCTATGCATATTTTTTTTAATATTGAACTATTTGAATCTAATTATTGTAATTGTAACAAGGTCCTACATACTCCATCAATTCAACAACTTTGTTATAACTGACTTTTATGCCATCCATGTAAAATAGGCCCAAATCATGTAATGATGATGGAGCTATGCAATATATCCTCTTGTTAACACAAAAATCAATGTTAATTGGAGGTAATTCCTTGGGTACCCATTCTTACTGAAGATGTGTGTTCCTCAAGGGAACATTGATGTCGCATTTTGTCTCATCGTCATAAGAACATGAACCGTCTTAAGCAAGGAAAATTTGTATGCATTTATTGAATTTTCTTCTAATCTTTTGATTTCTAATTCGTCTATCTTTTGTAGGCCTACTACATGTCTCACTGTCCTCTTCTATTCCTGCATTTCCCTCACTTGAGGAAGACAAATCTGACAAATACCTATTTGGTGGTACTTGTAGCCCATCAAATGAGAGATATAGTTGAAGGAACAAAATAGTTTTCTATAAAATGAGGCTAATATTGATGAAGTTGGCCTAAAGTTAATGTTGAAGAGTAAAGAGAAAGCAAGCATGTAATAAACTTATACCTCTTGATCCATGTCATTGTGTATGATCCTCGTCAAAGGGGTGTAGTTTCCTGCATATGTAAATAGTTTGTCTTCAGTTAGTTACAAATTATATGATACTTGTTATACAAATTACATAGAACATAACATGAACAACTTGCATACATCATAATCATTATATACTTTTTAATTTGTTACCTCTGCAAAATTATATTATAAGTAATCAACACCAAGAATTGAGCATCGTAACACATATTTGCAACACGTGTATCATAAGTCACCAACGTTGTTATCATTAATCATGATGATATATTAATCATGATAACCTATAATAACTTAAACAAAATTTCAATGAATATATCAACACCTCTTACATTTTATTGACCATACCTAAAACATTTCCATTGATCATCTTCTTTGTCCATCTCATCATCATGAACATCATCATTATCGCCATCGTCATCACCATCACCATCACCATCACCATCACCATCACCATCACCATCACCATCACCATCAGCATCAGCATCAGCATCACCACTACCACCACCACTACCACCACCATCATCATCCCCATCATCACCACCGCCACCATCATCAATGCCATCACCATCATCATGAACATCTTTGTCATCATCATCATCTCCTTCATCTTCACCATCATTATCATCTACTTTGTCTTCCACTTCTTTGGTATCTTCTTCTTCAACCACATTATATTTTACTAGTCTTCCTCTTGGATCGTGTTTAACAGCAAATGACCAACTTGGTTTATGTGAAATGCCAAAGTAAAACACTTGCTCACATTGGTTTGGAGGAATATAGGGCTCATTTCCAACTGGCTCAAATGACCTTGTATTAATCATTGTAAATCCATTATCATGTTCAATAAAAATTCTATCAGGATCATTTTGATTCAGTCGTAGCCTATATCATTTGACAACGAATAGAACTAGTTTGAAGGAATTAAAGTCACACTTGATTATATCTTCGAAAACACCATAGTATCTATTTTCAAATTGTTGAAGATGCATGTTGCTTCTAGACAAAATATTGGTGACCTCAAAGACTGTAGTTGTCCCAAAATCACAAGTTCTCTTCATGTCGTCCAACTTTTTTATGTGAAATTTACAACCATTGTAGAACATAGCTTTGTGGTGCTTGACCTGTTATTTTTCAAACATGTCAAAATTATGCATCCATCTGTGAGTTGATATTAAACAAATGAGTCATGATAGATTAACTTATACATACCTTTCCACCTATTTAACCATTTACTAGTTCAATTACCATTGGCGTAACATTAGAATCTCCATGATGATGAGCTTCTTTAACCAATGAAGCAACACCTTCCCATGTTAATGAGTGACCATTTTGTTAAAATTGTTCAGTCCATACCATGATCCAATCAATATTGTTTTTAATATACAAATGAAGTGCATCCCACTCATGAGCAACTGTATAAAATAAATAGACCAGTTAGAAGAGACTTATATTGGTGATGGATAAGAATTAAGTAACTATAATAATATCTTATAATTACCTCTTTCTTTTCTCAATCTACCTTTCCCCATTAAGTACTCCCCTTCGAATATGTTAATGGAGTTGGGATCCCAAATGCGATCTACATAGATCTTTGATGCAAATTTGAGAAAATATTCACTAATGTACATGATGGTCTGGTATACCATATATCCCTCCACCATAGAACCCTCAGGACGTGCTCTTTTTCAAACCAAGTCCTTCAATAATTTCAAGTGCCTCTCAACCATACACATTGACCTAGTTGGTATAGGTCCACACAATTAAATCTCCTCAACTAGATGTACGAGGTAGTGTTCTTGTGCATTGAAAAAAGTTATTGTTAATAACAAAAACTGGCCAGATTGAGTAAACAGATCTCATCTCTCCAAATGGATTGCATCACTTGCTACCAATGAATGCTTTAGATTATGAGGTTCATCTTTAAATAGTGTCCACATATCTTCTATGTCCTTAAATGTAGAACCATCCATAGGCATTGGCATAATGTCATCTTGACTTCTATTGCGTGCATGGTAATCTATAAATTGTGTCAAGCTAGTGCACCTAAATAATCATTGCAGATGTGGAATAATGAGAATGTAGCAAAGAACCTTGTGAGGAATCTTTTTTGGTTATTTGATCTTGACTAATATCTACTAATGTGACAATCAGGGAATTGTATTGCAAATTCATATTGTTTATTATATATAATATGATCATTGGGACATGCATGTATTGTTTGATACTCCATTCTAATATCTTTCATAATGGCCAATAATTCTTGGTAAGAGCGAGGTGGAATGTTTGATGGTGGTAACAAACACTCACCTATTAACCTATGGAAAACAAATGTCAATATAAAGAAGATCAATGGTACGCTAACATAGAAGATAAAAAAATGACACTATACCTTAGCATACTTGAGATTGCTACATTGGAAATACCATTCATAAACTTGAAATTCACCAACAACAATACTACAGAGAGAAGCATTGTTTGGGAGCCTTGGTATGGGTGTTCGTATGCCTTTTCAATTAGAGGTATATCAAGGTTCTCTTCTTCATCATCATTAGATGTGCTACTATCATCATCTTCATCATCTTTATTAGTTGCACCAGTAACATCTTCTTCAATCATGTTCTTTGGCACATTATCAACTATGCCAATATCAACATCTTCAATTGTGTTCTCTGCCTTAGAATCATATTCTTCCATGGGAGCATTACCTTCTGCTTTGATATTCACACCTTCATGTTCCACCAGTTGGAAATCTACATTCACCAAAGGATGAAAATCCTTTCCCCCTTCAATGTGATAATGTTGCCTACAATGTCTTTGAGCTGTTGTGATTGATTCGTTAAGCCCTTGCATTTTTTGCAAGGACAATAACATTTTCCATCACTTTTTCTTTTGAACCGCGACTATAATCTCACAATTGTCACCTTATTTTGTTCTTGGTTCATATTTTTAGGAGTGAACTTTCTTCATAGGCAAATATCCAAGCTATAAAATCATATCAAATATAGACATAAAATTAATAGTACTATCTTCTATATAATTGAAAATAGTAAAATAATTAAATATTACTATCTCTTGAGTAAGGGTGGAATCTAAACAAATCAAATGAATTATACACTAACTACACACACACACACACACACACACACACACACACACACACACAGACACACAGACACACAGATAAAGATTTCATTTAAAAAATATCATTATAGAGGCATAGGTCACAAGGGCAGAACAAGAGACAAAATATATATTCATTTTTGAATCCTAATTGAATAAGGTTTTCTTTTTTATGGTGTATGATGGTCCAAAATTCTAGATGAGTATTAGTGAAGTTAGTTTCATACGCTTACAACAATGCACTACAATTATCATTTCAAAGAATGTGTTATATCTTCATTAACCATACTTCCTTGTAATGAATTTATGTTGTATCTTATCTTGAAGAAGCAATGTTTAGTCTACAAGTCTATTGCATCTTTCCCTAAGGTTGCACACCTTAGTGTAAAAGTCAAGTTAGGATCAATGAGATTCCTTGGTCTAAAGCCTAAAATTATGTAGCCAATGTTCATATATTGAGAGAGTTTTCACTATGGTTTTTCCCATATAAAATATTTTTCATTTAAAAATTCTATTTAATTTTGTGTGTTGAATGTTGTATTTCTATTATTTACTTTTGTACATATAATTAATGGTTGATAAATTTATAGGTTTCAATATATGTTGATTTATTTCTCCAAAGCATCTATAGTTGTTCAAATACTATGGTGTAGGGGCACCCCTCAAAGCTCTTAAAGCCAAAGACCTCTTGAAGGCTCCCAACATGGACGAATGAATGAAGACACCAATTAAATTTAATTGGCATGTTTTAGAGCCAATAATGACATATTGTATGGTTAATGATGCAAGAATGATAAAATATTCTAAGAGGCTTGATAAGGAACCTAAGACCAAATAATGTAATGGATGGCCAATAGTGCCATATGGGGTTTAATTAAATTAGGAAAGGGTTAATAGGAGTTTTAGAAATAATAAGGGATCATTTGAGATCCATATTTAAAGTTTTAAGGTTTAAAGTGATTAGAAAGTTGTATAACATTAAAATTGCAAATTTAAATTTTAAAATCCTGACGGCTAGTAGCAATTTGGAAGGAAAACTAGTTTAGAGGCTTAAATGAGTTTCTAATCACACCTATCCGAATGAAATTAGCTGTGGAAGTTGTAAATCACCCTATATGTCTTGGGCAAAGCATAGTGACAACAAATGTAATGTTGTATTAGCAATTTGTACTATTTGGTTAAGGAAATATATTTAAAAACTCCATTTTGCTAGCATTTTATTCATGGTTGTTTGATATCTTTCAATTCCTTTCATTATATAAGGTCTTGGAAGAATAATATTTTTTGTTGGATCAAAATTTTATGTATTGAAGTTTAGATCATTGAGTTTTCTTAAAAGTTGATGTTTACTTGAAGGGTTTCATAGTTTCATTTGACTAGTTTTGAGTTTTTGATAGAAATGGATATCATCTCATGGATGTAACCACTAATTACTATGATATGATCATCCTTAAACCTATAAAATATTATATCTAAAGACTAATGTGTAGATTGAGATGAAAAAAGAACAAGTGATCACCAAAAGTGCTTGGGAAAAGAATGGTTTTCATGGCTATAGAGAAGCAGCTTGAGATCTAGTCATTGGAGGGCTATATTTTATGATTGGAATAATTTTTGTATGTCCAAAGGATTTTGTAACAACTCACAATAGGTCTAGATTGTGTTTGGAGAGGTGAGATTGAAGAAGCCATAGTTTAGGCAAGGGTTTGGAGGGTGATTTGAGGCTTTAGGGTCTAGACAGCCAATAAGCTCAAATTAAGGCTATATTTCCTTTATTGGGATTGAATTAGAATACTATACAAAATCCTATGGTTTGGGGATAGGTATTGTGAGTACTTCCTTTGTAAAAGTGGGTGTTTTTGGGCTTAAAATAAGGCTCAATATTTTGCTTTTTTAAAACATTGGGCTAAATAAATATTAGTTCACAAAAGTTGTGCTAGTGTTATTTACATAACTATTTTTTGAGGTGAATTATACATAACATATTTATATATTTATCTATTGTGAATGATATTTCACATTCAATTCATCGCCTCCAAACCATCAAAATTTTTGGCTAGATGTTTTAAACATATTTGTGAATGTTAGAAAAACTTAAGTACATTGTTGGTATTTCATGTTATGGTAGCAATTATGTGGATGGAGAAATCCTAATTATAGCTAGTTTTTTCAAATGTAAGAGAAATTAAAGAAAATGTATCGTGGGAATGAGGCTATTGGGGAAAACAATTATAGGTGCCTAAATGGAAATTTATTGAAAAATATGCCTCATTTATTTACCTAATTGAGGAGGGAAAATTGTCAAGCTAGGTAGGAGAGGCTTAAAATATTGTACGAATATTATCTTTGTTAAGAGAAATCTTAAAAATGTTGGTGTATGGAATGGAATAATTGCATATGTCTAAAGGAAACCTTTGAGTATGGCTTTATAGATGTAGCGATTGTTAAAATGTTTATTGCACTCATTATCCCTCTAGTACTACTTTTTTTAAATTAAGGGTTAACAGTTGTCAATTTTGGAGATTTTTTCGCATCAAGGGATGAAGGATTTTTATAAGTTAACTTCTTTCTCTAAGTTGATGCTCTTATGAGAATCTTTTTTGAAATTTTTGGTTTATGTTTTTATTTTTCCTTCTATGTTGATGCTGATAAGTTTGATGGATACGTGTGTTATGAAGGTAATATTTTGGGGAAGGGTTTGGGTTTTCTGAAGAGATCAAATAAAGATGGTTTCTCAAAGAGATAATGAAATTGTGATTAAAAATTATCACCCTTATCCAGATTGAGACACCACTTAGAGGAGCTTTATCTAGAATAATATAATGTTTGTGATTCAATGTCTTTGGACTACAAGCTCAAGGGTTTAACTCAAAGCTCCATCTTATGAGGATTATGAGGCAATTTTGGGGATTTCATCTTGATTTTGGATTTGGATTTTCAATGAATTTCACATAAACACCTAGGAGTGTTGCCTTCCCAAGGAGTAAGGCGTGAGCCTTTTTTCTATGTAGAAATAGGGAATCACTTTATGTGCCAAGTGGGTAATATGTGCTATGTCTAGAATGAGGTATATAAAACTCTTCTCAAACATTGTATTTCTACAAGTTTTTCTATTAACAGATTGACCTAGAAAGGGGTTGGTTTTCAAAACCTTCTCACCATGACATAGCCAATTCAAATCCAGAGCACTTTTGTTGTCAAAATAATTTGAAGAGGCTAAGAAGACATCAAGTTGTGGCTTTTTTGGGCTGGTGATGGGTTCCATGATGGGCTTTCTATTAGGATTAATCACAAACATAAATAACAATCACATGCAAATATAGCCAATATTAGAAAATAATAAATCATATAGAAGAGGACACAAGACACCAAGATGTATCGTGGTTCACCCAATCCCTAGGCTATGTCCACTAAAAAACAAGTCCATTATTATTATTGTCCAGTGATTACAATCTACAATCCCTTATGGCTAAATATTGATGTAAGAAGCTACAATATCACCATACATTATGAAATCCCTAGCCCTAAGCCATTTTATACAAGTTTTTATCACTTAACAAAATTAGGGCTAGAATAAGTCATCCAATAGAAAAATAGCATTTGATGCTCTTTAAAATATTAGGCTCATTTTTGGCTTCAGGGGCATTGCCCCCAAACCCCCATAGAAATAATCTAAGGGGAAACCATGCCGAATAAACCTCTAAGTTTGACTAGGCTCCACATCACAATAATATCCCACTTGGAGACTGATTAGACAACACAACAATAATCTCCCACTTGGAGGCTTATCATAGCATCGCTAAACTTGTAGCTCCCACTAGAATATCAAACCACCACAAACTCTGTTGTTCTTTTATTCAGTTTAGTTTAGAAGACCAACTGAACTTGAAGAGGAGTTCAACTTCTCCCTTGTTACTGCCTTGGTAAACACATCTGTTGGATTATCATTTGTATGTATCTTCTCTAGCTTTAATTGTACATCATCCAAAATTGACCAAATGAAATGGTACCACAACTGTATGTGTTTTGTCTTTGAATGTAGAGAAGAATTCTTCACAAGATAAATGATAGTCTAGCTATTTGTGAACAAATAATTATCCCTTTGTGTGTGTCCCAATTCTTCCACAAAGAACTAAATCCATATCATCTACTTGGTTGTCTCTATAGTAGCAACATACTTTTCCTTTGTAGTGGATAAAGCATTAACCTTCTGTAACCGAGAAACCCAACTCACTATTTCTCCACCAACAGTAAATACAAAACCTATAGTACTCCATCTGGTATCAATATCTTATGCCAAATCTAAGTCAACATAGCCTTGTAATTTAGTAGCAGAGCCCCCAAAATGTAAACACTTATTGGATGTTACTCTCAAATATCTAAGAATCCATTTAATTTTATTCCAATGCTCGATCCCTAGATCACTCATATACCTGCTAACAGCTCCCACTACATGTGTAGTATATGGCCTCATACATACCATAGCATACATCAAGCTTCCTTCAATTGAAACATAAGGTAACTTGGACATTTGATCTTCCTCTTCTTATGTCATTAGACACATCTCCTTAGTCAACTTCAAATTACCAGGTAAAGGTGTGCCAACAACTGTAGCATTCTCCATAAAGAAATGTTGCAACACCTTCTCAATATAATCAGCTTGAGATAATGTCAATTTTCTATTCTACCTATCTCTGCAATTTTTCATGCTAAGAATTTATTTTGATGCCCCCAGACCCTTCATAAAAAATGGATGTGCTAATTGTTGTAACCCCTTAATGTGATCCATGTTAGACTCAACTACAAGCATATCATCAACATGTAAACATAAAATAATGTAATCGTAATCATCTAACCTCTTAAAATAAACACAATGGTTAGAATGACACTGAGTGTAACCATGCTTATGCATAAAATTGTCAAATTTAAAATACCATTGTTGAGGTGCTTGCTTCAAGCTATATAAACTTTTCTTCAATTTGTACACTAAGTTCTCCTTACCTTTGACTTCAAATTCTTGTGGTTGTGCCTTATATATCTCCTCATCCAAATCACCATGAAGAAATATTGTTTTAACATCAAGCTGCTCCAAATGCAAATCTTCAGTAGCCACAAAACTTAAAACAATATGAATAGAAGTCATTTTAACAACAAGAGAAAATATCTCATCACAATCAATGCCATGTTTTCTATACAAATCCTTTTACAACTAACTTAGTTTTAAATATTTTCTTACGTCCATTCTCTTCTTTCAACCTATAAACCCATTTATTCTATAAAGCCCTTTTACCTGCAGACAACTTGCATAAATCCCAAGTCTTATTTTTCAACAAAGAGTCCATTTCTAATTTCATTGCAGACTCCCACTAAATCTTTGTATCCACCATCACAACTTCATCGTAACATTTAGGTTCACCAACATCAATTAGTAAAATAGAGTACAAAGAGGGAGAAAATCTTCCTGGAGGTCTACTTAGCCTTGTTGACCATCTAACATTTAATGAGTTGTGTCGTATTTTTTATTGTAGTTATTGGAGAGCATAAAGGATTGTTGGAACATCTTCCTTTTTAGTATCATCCAACATTACATACTCATTTTCTTTCTTCTTATGTTGTTGCAATAGATCTTTGCACAACACTTTCTCATTGAATATGACATCCCTACTTCTTACAATTTTATGATTTTCAAAATTCCAAAGCCTATAACCAAATTCATAAATGCCATGTCTGAAAAATACACATTTCTTTTCAAAACCTATATATGCAAATGCTTCACAACAGAAGGTTTTGAGAAAAGGACAACTCACCTTCTTACCAGTCCATGCTTTCTGGAATATCACAACCCAAATGAGTAGAGGGACCTCTATTAATCAAATATACAATAATATTGATAGCCTCTATCCACATGTTCAAAGGCAGCCTAGCATGCAACCTCATGCTCCTTGCACACTCCATTATTGTCAAGTTCATGTGTTCAACCACTCCATTTTCCTGTGAAGTCCTTTGAACAATTTTTTGTCTATGAATACCATTAGTAGAGCAATACTATTCAAATTCATAACTATAATACTCACCACCATTATGAGATTTAAGACATTTTAATATCTTACCAGTATCATTTTCAACCAAGCATTTCTATTTCTTAAAAATTTAAAATACATTAGATTTATGTCTAAGGAAATAAACCTTTACTTTTCTAGTTGCATCATCAATAAATGTAAGAGAATAATGAGAGCTACCAAGGGAAGATACCTAAGCTAGTCCCCATACATCTATATGCACCAATTCTAATTTCTTATTTTTCTTTTCCCTCCTACTCTTCACAAAACTCACTCTCTTTTTTTTTTTCATACACACAACTTTTATAGAAATCCACATTGACACATTTCATACCTAGTAATTTTTTGTTTTTGAATGATGTAATTTCATACCTTTCTCACTCACGTTTCCAAGTCTATTGTACCATAGCATTGTATCTGAATCTACAACAACTATTTGTCCTCTATAATGTCCTTTTTTTTCTAGGACATTATAATTCTGTGTGGCTAGCTCACTTTTTCTAGGTTTCAGGGGTGAGAAGGTTCTTTACAGGGTTCAGTTTGAGATTTGGCTTAGACATTTCCAGTTCCAGAGCCATCAGAGTAGTTTTGGCAAGTTGTCCTGATGCTTACTATTTTTAGTAAGTAATGAGAGCTCAATATTTTTGGTACCTTAGTGTTGTGTTGGAAGCACCTAGCCGAGAGCTTTCCAACAAGCTATTGCACATGCTTATCAAATTTCATTTGGTCAATTATTTTAATGCCTGATGACTATATGATTTATTGACTAAGTGACTATTAAAGTTTATTTAATTTGTCACTTTATTTTAAAAAGATTTTATGTTCACTTAAGTGACTAAAGGACAAAAAAAGGTGTTTTATCCCACATTGCTTGAATGAGCGTGCATCACATTGGGAAGAGTAATAAAGGTACAACAAGAGGTACAACAAGCTTCACATGGAAAGATATATGAAGATTATAATATTCAAAACAAATATTAATTTGGGAGCTGAAAACAGTTTCTGGTTATTTCTTCTAGGATGCAAACCCTGGAAGAAGCATTCAAAGGTTGGATGCAAACCTAGCCTTCTTACAAGTTTCATCTACATTGCCAATTTGACTATTATTTCTGTTTACAAGATTAGATTTCTTGGATTGTTGCATGTTATTGTACTGCTATTGTATAATACAGTAACATTACTTGGCAACTATTTGTGTTAATTCCTGATTTATGTATGTATTTTTGAATATTGGAGGACATAAACAAACTATTCTGAGTTTTCTTGTATTCAAATCTACTAGTTATAAATCTGTTAAAGTTCTAGAAATTGTATCAAGTACTGGTTTTCTTTTCACTTTTGAAAACTGCACATTTATATCAAGGGTTATTGAGAAAATATTCAAAAAGGGATATTATAGTGGTATCAGAACCAAGAATCCTACCATCTCGTAGAATCACACAACACAATAAATTTATGAAATCAAATATTCCAAGTTATGGTTGCTTTGATGTGACTGGTCTGAGATTTTGGGAGTGAAAACCCTCAAGTTTGAAACATTAAGGAGCTGGACGTTACCCTATGCTTCCTTTAAATTTTTAGTTGAATGGTTTTGGGTAGAATTCGACAATGAATGGGATTCCAATTCAGGCAGTAAAGTAAGTACCATTGCTTTGCATTTGGAGTAGTTAATACAGTTGGTTTTATACAAATAACCGAGCAGTATATGACAACAAGATAATTGCCATTGGGTCTGAGCAAGTGGCAAATAGACAATCCCTATGCTACACCTCAAGGAAACAAATATATCCTAAATGTTTTCTTTACTACCATGTAATTGGGAGGAAACCTAACTGGCATTATCTGAAATAAACTGGAACATCATTAAGCAAGGATGTAGCCATTACTAGTGAAGAAAAAGCCAGTGGTCGGCGTATATCTTATCATAGTGAAACTCAGGATGTTTTTATTTCATGTGCTTGATATATTAGGGCAGACAGTGGTATTTCGTGTTCCCAAGTCACCCTAGTAAAACACATTTGCACAGTGTTGGGACGGTCTTAAGGCAGCGTGAAAAGCCCTTGCAAGCTACGGTAGCCATCTTAGAAGGAAGTTGAGATTTTGAGTAGTTTGAGCTAAATATTGTATGGGAAAATCTTATGAAGGGACTAGCACATGAGCAGTAGGAGTTCATCTTTATGTACATGCAGATCAACAATAGGACGTCATTTTGTCTAACCTAATCCAAGAGCTTCTTATTTGTGAGCAAGTGTGTGAGTAGGAAGATTGGATGAGTCGTGAGGGGACTTACAGGTTGAATGCTAGGTGTATGAGCAGACGTGGGTAGTGCTATTCAAGTCAGATGTCTAAGGATAGGGTTTTCACAAGTTGATTGGTCTGAGAGCCGACTTATCCATTCATTTGCAGTAGCAACTCAGGCAGATTGCAGGCTTATCCATCTATCTCACATCCAACGTTACAAGCATATATCATTTGGGACTTCATGACAATCCCTACCTGGGTTATGTTGAGGACACCTCCAATCCGAGTGGAACACATTCATGCTAGCAAGGTGTCATCTTAATGGTGAAAGGGAAGGCCTCATAGTCGACACTCTACTCCCATAGTGAAATTCAAGCTGGCTTCTCTAGTACGCAGGTTTATTATATTCTAAATGGATAGTAGGAATATCTCACGTGACTCCAAGGTACCACTGCCAGTCAAACTCGCATAGCACTGGGAGAGACTTAAGGGTGTGTGAAAACCATTATAAGCAACCACGACCATCTCAAGAGGTGAGGTTTCTACGCTGATAGATACTGTCACATCAGGCAGTAAGGTGTTTTTTGGGCATGTCATGGTGGACTGCGAACATCACAACGACGAAGAGAACACCCTTTTGGATGTATCAAGACTGAACTCGACATACCAGTATTACAAGGAGGAATCTCTAGTTAGTCACTGACTGGTACTACCAAGTTTGTAATCTCAAAATAATTGTTTGGGTTAGTTTCTCGTGTTATTGTACTCCAAGTTTAGCTTCAACAAAAATTAATTTATACTAGGTGGAAGAAGCTCGACGACATTAGACCTGTACATTGTTGGCAATTAATTTGGTCATCTATTCTTGGTTAATGAAGTTATGTGATAGTGGTATGTGTATTTTGAACCAATTTATTTGTGGAGGTACTTGTCACTTGTGAACTCTTGACTAAACACCCAGGTACAAGTCTGAATTTGTGATCTAAACTGGTGTAGTTATTAAGCTGGAGATTGGAGTGTATTCAGTTTGTTTAAGAGTTGTTTGACTAAATGCCTTTCAACAACATATTCTTTCATATAACCAACATTTGAATCATTCAACTCTTGTTCAGAATATTACAGTGCTCTTAAATTCATGCTCTAAATGTGAAGGAAGAAACCAGTATGTTCTGAAGCTCCTTGAGAAGGGCATTGTGCTTAATGTACCATGTTTTACAGTATAGAAACTCCATACATGTTAACCTAGGCTGTTCAAATGTTGTTCAAAATATATTAGAGGATGTGGTATAACAAGTGCAAAGACTGAAATATAGAAAAAGAATTAGTACAGTAATATCTGAGCACACCCAGGGTTGTACGAAAACTCTTTGACAAAGTCCTAGGTAGCAACTGAACCTTAAAATTTAGAGTAGAGTTTATTACAATGATATTATAAGGCATAGTTTTTTTGATTCTATTGTAAACACAATAATTGCTGCAACTTCTAGCATGGTGATGTAATCTCCAAAAACAATTATTCGTACTTGATGGCTGGTTAAAGAATCTTTCTAATTGTACAAACTCTGCACTTCAAGTAGCTATCGCAAATTGCTATTCTCATGCATATGTTTGACAAAATACTCTTGCAAAGAACTGGTATTTGTATTGAATTTTGGCTCAAAACTCAATGGTTAGATTTAGTAAAGCTACATGACAAAGGAAGTGGGACGAGATTTCCAACTCAATATTAAAATTGAAGTAAGAAGACTATATGATGATTACCACAAATTTCCTCCACAGATTCAGAAAGAATTACCTTTCACAAACTATGCTGACTTTTAGCTAGAGCTACAAAACAAGATAGATATGATAAGAAACAAATACTATGATTTGGCCTGAGGTCTCCTTACAGAGGACAATTATAGAGAATTGCATACAGAAGATATCAATCAACCTAACAATAGTACTAATAATGGCACAAGTATACTAACAGGTAAGTGGGAGACATAAGTATCTTATGGAGCTGTTTACACTAGTCCTTTTGATGAGCAGGTTAAGGGCCCATGTAGTAGAGTTGACCAAACTGCCAACGTTGGCAAATCCAACATCTTATTTGGTGACATGGAAATTAACTTGGATGAATTTTATGATGATACTAGGTTGGAAATTATGTCAAGTTTTGAGTAGGAGAAAATGGACCACAATGTTGATAGGATAGATGATCTAGCACACACTGAGTTAGAGGATATATTTGAAAATGTTGTTCCCCCAAGTGATGAAAAATCAAAAAACTCTATGGAGAACAACCCATTTGTGTTTGAAGGAGATGGTCAAAAACTATTATCACTCCTTGACTTATTGGATATGCTTTTGGTCAAAGAGGACAAGATTTTCCAAGTGTTGACGAGGTTGGATGATTCTTCCAATTTGATTGAGGATCTCATGTGGAAGATTGTGATAGAAGAGAGGAATGGGAGTGTTTGCGGTATCACAAGTCCTCTTTTACATACTATTTTTAAAACTATGAAAATGATAAAATATGAGTACTTGCAACGATTAATGGATAGAGATCTAGCATTAAAATTTGGAAGGGACAAGGAGAGTGAGGTAGATGAGCTATGTCTTCAATTAAGCTTAACACGTTATTCCATCCACAAAGTTGAAAATCAAACAAGTGGGGCAACCACTTATGAAGAAGATGACAATGGTTTAAGGGCACAAGAAATCATTTAAATCATTGAAAGAATTCATAAAGTGGGTAGATGTGAAGGCAAGCAACGTGATTCAATCACATATTTCCCATTTGAGACTATCTATGGTGAATTTTTTTTTATGGATCAGCAAGTTGATAAGACTTATTCTAATTTTTATGACAACAGCTGTACATTTTCACAGGAGGACATGGTCAATGATACAACAAGTGAGGATAACTCAGAGTTTTCAACTAATGGTGAACCATCCTTTTATAAAGACTTTGACATGAGCAAGAGTACTTATGGTAGAATAGGAAGTTCAGATTTATCCTTAGTATGCTCTAAGGGAATCTTCAACTTGCCCAAATTTTTATCACCTAGCTCTTATGAGATGACCATGGCCTACTTGTTGATTGGTGATTTTTCTTGTTGGTATATTTCTCCTATTAGTGATTTGTGTTAGGATAAACCACAGACAGAAATAAAAACTACATGCAAATATAACCAATAACAAAAAATAATAGAACACACAGAAATGAACACAAGGCACCAAGATTTAACGTGGTTCACCCAATCCCTGGGCTACGTCCACCAAACATCAAGTCCGATCTTATTACAATCCAGTGATTACAACCTGATTACAATCCGTAATCCCTTACAGCTCAATACCGCCGCAAGAACCAATTTTGTATCACAACATTATGAAAAATACCCAACCCTAAGCCCTTTTATACAAGTATTAAACCGCTTTAGGGTTATAACATGTCGTCCATATGTTGGCCATAATATGTCAGCTACTGCCCAAAATTTTTTTTCGGGGCACTATTTATGAAGTATGTACAGTACTTTCTTGATCAGTCACCACAATCTAACAATCTCCCACTTGGGGACTGATCAGGCTCCACACTAAACAACAATCTCCCACTTGGAGACTGATCTTGTAGCAATACCACTACCACATGGGGCTCCCACTGGATCAAACCATCCTAGACTCTACTGTTCTTTTATTCATGTTCAGTCTAAAAGACCAACCGAAGCTGAAGAGGAGTTCAACTTCTCCCTTGTTACAACCTTTATCAACATATCTGCTGGATTATCATTGGTATGTATCTTTTTCAGCTTTAACTGTCCATCCTCCAAAACTGACCGAATGAAATGGTACCGCAACTGTATGTGTTTGGTCTTAGAATGCAGAGCTGAATTCTTAGCAAGATGAATGGCACTCTGACTATCTGTGAACAAATAATTATCCTTCTAAGGATGTCCCAATTCTTCCAAGAAGAACTGAAGCCATATCATCTCTTTGGCTGCCTCTGTAGCAGCAACATACTCTGCCTCTGTAGTGGAGAGAGCATTAATCTTCTGTAACCTAAAAACCCAGCTCACGGCTGCCCCACCAACAGTAAAGACATAACCTGTAGTACTTCACCTGGTATCAATATCTCCAGCCAAATCTGAGTCAACATAGCCTTGTAAATTAGTAGTAGAGCCCCCAAAGTGTAAACACTTATTGGATGTTCCTCTCAAATATCTGAGAATCCACTTGACAGCATTCCAATGCTCAAATCCTGGATGACTCATATTCCTGCTAACGACTCCCACTGCATGTGCAATATCTGGCCTAGTGCATATCATAGCATACATCAAACTTCCTACAGCTGAAGCATAGGGTACCTTGGACATCCTATCCTCCTCTTCCTGTGTCTTGGGACACATCTCCTTAGTCAATTTCAAATGACTAGGTAAAGGTGTGCTGACAGCTTTAGCATTCTCCATAGAGAAACATTGCAACACCTTCTCAACATAATCAGCTTGAGATAGCGTCAATGTTCAGTTCTTCCTATCTCTTCAAATCTTCATACCAAGGATTTGTTTTGCTGCCCCCAAATCCTTCATAGCAAATGCATGTGCTAATTGGCGTTTCAGCCCCTTAATATGATCCATGTTAGACCCAGATACAAGCATATCATCAACATATAAACATAAAATAATGTAGCTATCATCATCCAACCTCTTAAAATAAACACAGTAATCTGAATGACACCTATTATATCCATGCTCATGCATAAAACTGTCAAATTTCAGATACCATTGCCGAGGTGCTTGCTTCAAGCCATATAAACTTTTTTTCAATTTGCACACTAAGTTCTCCTTACCTTTGACCTCAAAACCCTGTGGCTGAGCCATATATATTTCTTCATCCGAATCACCATGAAGAAAGGTTGTTTTAACATCCATCTGCTCTAAATGCAAATCTTCAGTAGCCACAAGACTTAAAACAGTACAAATAGAAGTCATTTTAACAACAGGAGAAAATATCTCATCAAAATCAATTCCCTTTTTCTGTGCAAATCCTTTTACAACTAACTTGGCCTTAAATCTTTTCTTACCTCCTTCCTCTTTTTTCAACCTGTAAACCCATTTATTCTGTAAAGCCTTTTTACCTGCAGGCAACTTGCACAAATTCCATGTCTTATTTTTTAGCAAAGAGTCCATTTCATCTTTCATTGCAGACTCCCACTGAATCTTAGTATCCACCTGCACAGCTTCATCATAACTTTCAGGTTCACCAGCATCAGTAAGTAAAATAGAATACAAAGAGAGAGAAAACCTTTGTGGAGGTCTAATTTGCCTTGTTGACTGTCTAACATTCACTGGTGTATGTGGTATTTTTTTTTGTAGTTGTTTCACATCATGAGGAATGGCTGGAACATCAGCTTTTGAAGTATCATCCAACACTACATAATCATTTTCTTTCTTCTCATGTTGCTGCAACAGATCTTTGTACAACACTTTCTCATTGAATATGACATCCCGACTTCTAATAATTTTAAGATTTTTAAAATCCCAAAGCCTATAACCAAATTCATTAATGCCATATCCAACAAAGACACATTTCTTTGATTTAGCTTCTAGCTTGGTTCTATTTTCAGAGTCTATATGAGAAAAAGCTTCACAACCGAAGGTCTTGAGAAAAGAATAACTCACCTTCTTACCAGTCCATGCTTCCTCTAGAATACCACAACCCAAAGGAGTAGAGGGACCTCTATTAATCAAATATACTGCAGTATTGACAGCCTCCACCCACATGTGTAAGGGCAACCCAGCATGCAACCTCATGCTCCTTGCGCGCTCCATTATAGTCCTGTTCATGCGTTCAGCCACTCCATTTTCCTGTGGAGTCCTTGGAACAGTTTTTTGTCTACGAATACCATTAGTGGAGCAATAATCTTCAAATTCATGACTGCAGTACTCACCACCATTATCAGATTTGAGACATTTTAATTTCTTACCAGTCTCATTTTCAACCAAGCATTTCCATTTCTTAAAAGTTTGAAATACATCAAAATTTTGTCTAAGGAAATAAACCCATACTTTTCTAGTTGCGTCATCAATAAATGTAACATAATAATGAGAGCCACCAAGGGAAGATACCTGGGCTGGTCCCCATACATCTGTATGCACAAGCTCTAATTTCTCCTTTTTATTTTCCTTCCCTCTCTTTACAAAACTCACTCTCTTTTGTTTTCCATACACACAACTTTCACAAAAATCCATATTCACACATTTTAGACCTGGTAAAACTTTCCTTGAATGAAGTACTTTCATACCTTTCTCACTCATGTGCCCAAGTCTATTGTGCCACAACGCTGTATCAGAATCTACATCAGCTATTTGTTCTCCCTACTCAACTGCAGTAATTATTCCTGAATATTCATTTCTCTCTGAAACAATCAAAGTAGAAGGAACAATATGACCTGTACAAAGATATAAGGTGCCTACTTTCACACCTTTTGCTACTACAAGGGAACCTTTTGAAACCTTCCAATTTTTATCATTAAAAGTAACTACACAACCCTCATCACCGAGTTGCCCTGCTGAAATTAAATTTCTACTTAGTTTTGGAACATGTCTTACCTCATCTAGTAGCCAATGATTCTCATTCTGCAACTTAATCTTAATTTTTCCCTTTCCAACAATCTGACAGGGTTCATTATCCCCCAAATAAACAAGCCCAAAATCCCCTTGGACATAATCAATGAAATAACCTCTATGAGCTGTAGCATGAAATGAAGCACCAGAATCTAAAACCCATGAATCATCAACACTCTCTAAAGATAGAAGCAAAGCATCCTCTTCAGATTTGTTACTTACCACATTTGCCTCCTTATCTCCATCTGATTTATTTCCTTCATTTTTCTTTCGATTCCAGCAATCTTTCTTTTTGTGCCCTGGTTTTCCACAGTACCAGCAATCATTTGGTCCTCTCGATTGAGACCTCCTCCCCTTTGACTTTCCTCTTGATTTCCCATGATTTCCATAGTTACTTCCTCTTTCAGTCGTTCTGCCCCTGCTTTGTGCATTTAAAGCACTTCTTGATGTAGATCCACCTGAGGATTTTCTATGAGTTTTCTCACTTAAAATAACACCGATCACATCATCATATTTTAAGGTACTAGATCCAAGAACAGAATTACTCACCGCCATTACCAAGCCATTCCAACTTTTAGGCAAAGAACACAAAATCAAGAGAGCCCTAATTTCTTCATCAAAATTGATACCCACAGAAGATAATTGACTAGTAATAGTATTAAACTCATTTAAATGATCTACAACAGATCCACCTTCTGCCATTCTCATATTAAATAAACGCTTCATGAGAAATACCTTATTTGAAGCAGAGGGCTTTTCATACAGTGTCGCTAAGGTTTTCATCAAATCTTTTGTCGTCTTTGCTTTTGTAATATTAAATGCCACCGATGGTGCCAAGCATAATCGAATGCTTCCGAGTGCCTTTCTGTCCAAAAGATCCCATTCAGCCTCTTACATAGTTCCCTGATTTTTGGCTTTTCCTTCCAACGGCTTCCATAAATCCTTTTGATATAAATAGTCTTCCATTTGCATCTTCCATAACTGGAAGTTCTGCCCATTAAACCTGTCAACCCTCAACTCACCCTCATCTGCCATCGCTCCCACTCAACTGTGAGACTCCCACTTAACCGTGAGACTTTCTTGCAGAGGATAACTGAAAGACAACCTTGCTCTGATACCACTTGTTAGGATAAACCACAGATAGAAATAAAAACTACATGCAAATATAACCAATAACAGAAAATAATAGAACACACAGAAATGAACACAAGGCACCAAGATTTAACGTGGTTCACCCAATGCCTGGGCTACGTCCACCAAACAGCAAGTCTGATCTTATTACAATCCAGTGATTACAACCTGATTACAATCCGTAATCCCTTATAGCTCAATACCGCCGCAAGAACCAATTTTGTATCACAACATTATGAAAAATACCCAACCCTAAGCCCTTTTATACAAGTATTAAACCTCTTTAGGGTTATAACATGTCATCCATATGTCGGCCATAATATGTCGGCTACTGCCCAATTTTTTTTTTCGATGCCCCGAACCCCACTATTTATGAAGTATGTATAGTACTTTCCTGATCAATCACCACAATCTAACAATTTGCCTATTTATGTTGGTAATATATTCGCTAATTCTATTTGGCCTTCTAGGGTCAACGAGTTATTTGCAGGTGAGTGGAGAGATCACACATTACCCTACATTCCACATGAGGTGCCTACATTTTTTATTCAATAGAGCATTAAAGACAGTGTTAGCACTCATGATTTTGGTGATTCACCAACCACTCTTTCATTTATCTAGGATCATGTTGATTGGGTATTTAGGGATCCAGGTGCTAATGGTATCTTACATCTAGTGGGTTATGCTATGTTGTTACACAGTCACATGATTATGATCTATGTGTTTCAACCTTCTGACATGTCAGAGTTTCATAGATTGGGATTATTTCCTTTTCACCAGAGTTATATGGAGGTGGAGTCAAATTGGCTAGCTCTGTCATTATCATTGGTATAGTTATTGCAAGAGTGGTATAATTATCACAAGAGCAAGTCAGTGGTATCTCAGCCAGAGCACGAGTTCTCACTTGGGATCCAGGGAGAGCATCCTTATGCATTTCCTTTTATAGGGGAGCTAGGAGGAGAGTTTGGTCATTATCATCTTAGAGTAGATATTGGTATATTTCCGAGCTCCCATCATCTCTTAACAATAGAAACTCGCAGGGTCACTCATGGAGTGAGGCATTCATTTTGATTGAGGGTAGTGACACACAGGGCAACAATACATGGCGATTGGTGTCTCTTTATGGTGAGACTTGGGATCCTGACATTCAGTTATCTGGCACATTGATTCCTATTGTACTATTTCACCATTTTGAGTTTGGGAAGATACATGCTAGGGTACATCAACTGAGGAGTAAAACTGCATTGTCGAGGTGAGTATGGGATCTTGGCATTTGGTTTCTGTAGATATGAGTGGATTGCTTGAGGGAAAGAAATATTTGAGAGGGAAGGCTTTGTAATGTCCTTTTTTTTTCTGGGACATTATAATTCTGTGTGGCCAACTCACTTTGCCTAGGTTTTGGGGGCAAAAAGGTTCTTTACGAGGTTCAGTTCAAGATTTGGCCTAGACATTTCCAGTTCCAGACCCATCAGAGCAATTTTGGTAGGTTGTCCTGATGCTTACTATTTTTAGTAAGTAATCAAAGCTTAGTATTTTTGGTACCTCAGTTTTGGGTTGGGAGCGTCTCACCGAGGGCTTTCCAACGAGCTATTGCACATGCTTATCAAAGTTCATTTGGTCAGTTATTTTAATGCCTGGTGACTATATGGTTTACTAACTAAGTGACTATTAAAGTTCATTTAATTTGTCACTTTATTTTTAAAAAAGCACTATGTTCACTTAAGTGACTAAAGGACAAAAAAAAGGTGTTTTATCCCACATTGCTTGAATAAGCGTGCATCACATTGGGAAAAGTAATAAAGGTACAACAAGCTTCACATGGAAGGATATATGAAGATTATAATATTCAAAACAAATATTAATCTGGGAGTTGGAAATAGTTGTTAGTTATTTCTTCTAGGACACAAACTCTTGAAGAAGCATTCGAAGGTTGGACACAAACCTAGCCTTCTTACAAGTTTCATCTACATTTCCAATCTGACAGTTATTTCTATTTATAAGATTGGATTTCCTGGATTGTTGCACGTTATTGTATTACTGTTGTATAATACAGTAACATTACTTGGCAACTATTTGTGTTAATTCTTTATTTATGTATGTATTTCTGAATATTGGAGGAAGTAAATTAACTTTTCTGAGTTTTCTTGTATTCAAATCTGTTGGTTATAAATCTATTAAAGCTTTGGAAATTGTATTAAGCATTGGTTTTCTATTCACTTTTGAAAACTACACATTTATATCAAGGGTTATTGGGAGAATATCTGAAAAGGGAGATTACATTCTCCCTACTCAACTGCAACAACTGTTCTTGAACATTCATTTTTCTCTAAAACAATTAAAGTAGAAGGAACAATATGACCTGTACAAAGATATAAGGTGCCTACTTTCACACCATTTGCTACTAGAAGGGAACCTTTTGAAAAATTCTAAATTTTATCATTAAAAGTAAATACACAACCCTCATCACCTAGTTGCCTTGCTGAAATTAAATTCCTACTCAGCCTTGGAACATGTCTTACCTCATGTAGTAGCCAATGATTCTCATTTTGCAGCTTAATCTTAACTTTTCCTTTTCCAACAACCTAATAGGATTCATTATCCCCCAAATAAAAAAGCCCAAAATCCCCTTGGACATTATCAATAAAATAACCTCTATGGGGTGTAGCATCAAATGAAGCTCCATAATCTAAAACCCAAGAATCATCAACAAATTCTAAAGAAAGAAGCAAAGCATCCTCTTAGGATTTGTTACTCACTACATTTCCCTCCTTGTCCCCTTCAAGTTTATCTCCTTCATTGTTCTTTTGAGTCTAACAATCTTTCTTCTTATGCCCTGGTTTCCCACAATACTAGCAATCTATTTGTCCTATGGATTGAGACCTCTTCCCCTTTGATTTTTCTCTTGATTTTCCATGATTTTGACAATTACTTCCATTCTCAGTCATTTTGTCTCTACTTTGTGAGTTCAAAGCACTTCCTGATGTAGATCCAACTGAGCTTTTCCTACAAGTTTTCTCACTCAGAATAACATCAATCACATTATCAATTTTTAGGGTATTAGATCTAGAAATAGAATTACTCACAACCATTACCAAGCAATTCTAGCTTTCAGACAAAGAGCACAAAATCAAGAGAACCCTAATTTGTTCATCAAAATTGACATTCATAGAAGATAACTAACTAGTAACTATATTAAAGTCATTTAAATGATCTGAAATACATCCATCTTCTACCATCTCCATATTAAATAAATGTTTCATGAGAAATACCTTATTTGAAGTGGAGGACTTTTCATACAATTTTGCTAGAGTTTGCATCAACTCTTTCATCATCTTTGCTTTTGTAATGTTAAATTTCATTGATGGTGTCAAGCATAATCAAATACCTCCAAGTGCCTTTCTATCTAAAATATCTCATTCCTCATCTGTCATAGTTCCTTATTTCTTGGCTTTTCCTTCCAATGGCTTTCATAAATCCTTCTAATAAAGATAGCCCTCCATTTGCATTTTCCATAACTGAAAGTTCTACCCATTAAACATGTCAACCTTCAACTTACCCTCATCTGCGATCGCTCCCACTCAACTATGAGATTCACACTCAATCATGAGACCTTCTTATAGAGGATATAAAAAATGATGCCAGTTTGAACTAAAAAAGTGACGACAGTTTGGCTCTAATTCCACTTATTAGGATTAACCATGGACATACATAGCAATTACATGAAAATATTGACAAAAAAAAAAAAAAAAAAATTGCACAGAAGAGAATACAACACACCAAGATTTAATGTGGTTCACCCAATCCCTGGGCTACTCCACCAAACAACGGGTCCAATATTATTATTATTATCCAGTTATTACAATTTGCAATTCCTTACATCTCAATACCACTACAATAAGCTATAATATCACCATACATTATGAAATCCCTAACCCTAAGAAATTTTATACAAGCTTTTGTCGCTTACAAAATTAGGGCTAGAATAAGTCATCCAATAGAAAATTAGTATTCGACCTTTACAATATTAGGGTCATTTTTGGTGCACTTAGGGAATTTCCCTAAGACCCCATAGAAATAATGTAAGGGAAAACCATGTCAAATAAACCTCTAAGTCTAATTAGATGCCACATCACAACACTTTCTACGAACCAACGTAATATTGGGTGGTCTCCCCTCTTTAATGTGCAAGGGGTCCCACTTGCTAAGGTTCAGGGTGGTAGTGCTTCGTGCTTCCATAAACATGGCATTAGGACACCCAAAGATTTTTTCTCTAGAGCTGCCATGAGTCTCAAAATGTGGAAAGACATACAAGTCTAATTTCTTATGTCTCACCTAGATCGACATACTTTTGACTTGCTAGTTTCTGCCTTGTCTTCGAACAAGCTTCACAGGTTGGATATTCAACCTATTAAGTTGCAGTGGAAGGATTGAACATGGTATATGTGCACTCCTCTTCCTAGTCATAAGACCATGATGTGCTACCTCTGGTTGGTGCCACATTTTCCCATAGTTGACACCCTTAACCAACATTGACACTTGCAGTCTTCTAAAAGAAACTAGAGACTAGGATTTTACACTATTTAGATTGCCATTACTAAGCCAAAGATTGAATATTTTTCTTGCAGTGTTCTTTTCCAAGAACTACCCCTCGGTCCTTGGCTTAAGGATTTGGGAGTCCCTGATCCCAAGTGTTCCTTTTAGGGGCAACTAGAGACCTTTCTTCATATTTTTCGTAGTTTTCTGACAAGCTCAAAAGTATTAGATCTAGATTCATGATTTTTTCAAATTGTTTCATCCCGATCCTTTTTCTTGGAATATTATTCTTTTGGGTGATTTTCCTATAATCCCCTTCAAATACACTCAAATTTGGCATGCTTTCAAGATGGAAATTCTATTTACTCTTTAGAAAGATAGAAATGTTCTTTTCACTCACAACTTTCTTGATGTAAATGATTCTATGCACATTAAAGCTTTCATATGCAACAATGTGACGATGCATTTTGAAGTACAAGCCAACAAGGTAATGCTTAAGGTGTCTCACCTATAGGAGGTTCTAAACTATTGGGGTAGCACTCCTTGTATGATGGCCAAAGTTTCTTTGGATTTTTTCCTTCCAACTGCACACCCTTGTGGTCATCATCGTGGTCACAATACATCCACCCACTATTCCTAAATGCCCTAGTCCTAGGCTTCCCATTGTTTTCCTAATGGTGGGAATGATGACTAACATCACTCCTTAGCTTCTCTGTCTAGTTTTTAGTTGCTCTTGCTACTCCTATTTTTCCTACTGTTGGTTGTTCTGCCCTTGGTGGTGGCTCTTCATGGCCTAAAGACACATCGCCCAAATGGTCGATCCTTCACCTGGCCTTGGTCAATTCACCTCTCAGGATTAAGGAGGATAACAAAAGAAAAAGATGCTATTGATGATGGGTGGCTTCTTCCCAACCCACCTATGGACACCAATGATGGATGGGTTAAAAATGATGATAGTTATGATCCACTTCCCTCAACTGATACAACTTTGCCTCTCTGAGGTGGTATTTATTTTTTTATGAATAATATTGTAACCTTCTGGCTTGTAGTCATGTGACTCTTATAGGATGATCATGTATCCTTATGGGACTCAAAATGCATTCCCATTTTGAGTACCATTCCAAAATTTTGAGTCACTTTGAGCCCTATAATCTTATTTCCTGCATATGTACCCAGATGTTGTTTTAAGGTCTATGAGGTGTTTTATGTTTCTAACACTTTACATTCAGTATATCCATGTGTCATGTAATAATAAAGTGTCATTTTGTGAAGTTCCATATTGAACAGTGTTCAGTTCTGCATTTTTGCGTAAGTGTCAAACAATGATAAGAGACCTAGTTTGCATTTGAATATCTTGTACTCGGTAATGTTTCATAACTCCCAACTTTGGGAGTATTTTGTATGCATATCTGAGAACCTATGTTTTAGATTTTGAGTCACTTTGATATGTTTTGACTAGGTTTTGAATCCCTAAAATTTGGTTACTTATCCATGTCATGCTGATGCAAATTGCCTTGAATTGTAGAAGGCCTTGTTTGATTGATTATAACTTTAACCTAGTTGACCATACTAAGGATTTTAATTTTGCATTATATTTTAGAGGTCAAACACTTACTATGTTTCAAATTTGAGCTTATTACAAATTTGTTTGATCAATTTTCAAACATGATTCCATATACAATTTGTAAAGTTTTATTGGTATCACAAAGTGCATTTTGATCGGTACCCCTGTTCGGGATGTCATAACTTTGGATCCATGATAGGTGAGATCAAATGGATTGTACCATTGTACTCTAATCTAAAAATACTTTAAGTATGCTAGTTTGCAAGTCTTGAAAAATCTATCACACACTTTCCCAGGTCCATTTCATTTGCAAAAAGTCAATATTCTACCATTGTTCCCAGTCTTACAAATTCAAGTAGCCCACTTTGATCACTTTCCAAATGTGCCCAGATATTCATCATGAGCCCTAATCATAGATTTACACTCCCATCATGACATTGAATTAATGCCCCAGTTTTCACACATTCAAGTGTTAGTTTGACATGTTTTCAAAGCCAAAACTGAATGCGTTCTATTATTTTCTGACATGTTTGCTTGCAGGCAGTTTTGAGGAGGCAACTTTGATGGTCAATATCTTTTGACTTTGAAGTCGTCATGACACAAGATTTGAGAAGGTGCAAGATGTGGAGTAAAGAATCAGTATGCCAGAGCTTAGGGCCCAATTACCTGTTTAAGTTAGTTTTTAAGGCCAATCAGAGGACCCTTTGGCACAAAGTTTACAGTTTGCAGGAAAGGTTAAAAATGAGTTTTAAAGATTAAATCTGTTGGTCTTAGAATGGTTTTGACATTTAAGTGTCAACACACTTAACCACTTTCTACATAGAAGTTGAGTACACTATGTATGTTGAGCCACAATATGTGCCGAGCCAGAATTCCAATAGGTGTCGAGCAATATACAAGTGTCGAGTGATATACACGTGTCAAGTCACAATTGGTACCAAGCAAGTCAGAACACTTCATATGTTGAGTGAGTCAGAAGTATACATGTGTCAAGCAAGACAAAATGTAATAGGTGCCAAGCAAACTAGGATCAAATATGTGTCGAGCACCAGTAATCCAGCATGTGCCGAGTAACACAGAATCAACATATGAGTTTGTGCCTTCACAAACTCATATGTAAACCATTTTTTGAGCCGACATAGAAGGATTTTGAAGGATAACAAGGATAAGAATGAATCTTTTATATTTCCTATGCAATCAACATGCAACCAATCAAAAAAATGGAGAAGGCATGCAACCAATGAGAAAAATGCAAGGAATGAGCCAGAATTCAAGATTCAATATGGATCATAGATCCATACCTTAACCTAAGTCTATGAAGTCTTTATAAGAAGGCTTAGACCCCACAATTTTAAGTTGCTGAATAGAAGTTAAGGAAGTTGCTAAGCAGATAGCAAACTGCAGAACAAGGGCAAACATTAGGGGCATCATAGACTTAGTGAATTGAGCAGAAATTACATATCTAGTTGATTAGAATAGTACAAGGGATATTAATAGATATCAAATCAAGCAAGGATCACATCAAAGTGAGCATATCAAGTGCCTGAAATCAGCAATTGAAGATTGTAAGCAATCAGGTCAAAGGTTTCTAATACTCTCTAGCAATTGTATTAGATAGTGAAAATCCTATGATGATAGGTTAGCCTAATAGCTATTTTGTAGATCCTTTGAAGAGGTGACTAAATCCTTTAACAGGGTGACACTTCATGTAAAGTGTTTGTAAATCCTTTAACTAGGTCACTATTGACATAGTGTAAAGCCTTTAACAAGGCAGGCCATTCACAGGGCAGACTATCATAAGTGGTTAAACAATTATTGCTACAGAGATTTTGTGGGTATCATACCCACCCCAATTTTACCTTCTTATTCTTGGAGGGTTTATGGGTTACCAAATCTGGTGTTATGTGTGTTGATGCATGTGTTTATTTTATGTTCATTTAATATGTTTAGATGCATGTAGTTTACTTTCAGTCATTTGTTTTAAAATATTTGAAAAGGTTAAAGCGTGATACTTTTGATTCACCCCCCCTCTCAGAAGTACTCTTCCCATTTGAATATTCCAACAATTGGTATCAGAGCAAAGGTTCTCACAAGGAGAAGCCTAACAACTTAGAGAAAATATTTGAAGATGGAAGTCTTCAAGCTTGGGAAGATCATAAACAATCAAGTGATTGATGTGCATCTCGCTCTACAAAAATTGAAGGAAGCTAGAGATCAATTGAGAAAATCCTTAAAAAGAAGGAAGGATATAGCCATAGCTAAAAATGACATACACTACAAGGAGATTGATACCACACAAGTGTTTTCCAATGGAGATTCTAAGGAATTTGATGCAACAATAGCTAAATTGATGGAGAAAAATAGAGTACAAGCTGAATAAATTAGATTACTCAAGCTTGAACAAGAGTCACAAGCCATAATGCTTTGTGAAGAGACTAAACAAAAGAAGAAAGCCATTGAAGACAAGGCCATCATAGAAGATGATAAGAGAAATCTTACCAAGAGATTGGAGGAGAAGATAATTGAGTTTGAAAGAATCTCAAACATCCATCTTGAAAACCTTAAGCCAGATGATGAATGCACATCATGAGCTGAATATGAAAGACATTGAGATCTCCACATTGAAGTTACAAAATGATCAACTATAAAATGACCTGAAAAGAGAGAAGGATATAGCAGAAAGCTTCAACAAACCCAATGAGGCTATCAAGTACTTTGAGCAACTACTAGAATCACCAAGGGCTGGTAATGATACTTCAGGACTTGGTTACACCTGCATTGAACAAGGAGAATTATCCAAGACTGCAAAAGAAAGGAGTAAAAAAGGTAAGAACACTAAACCTACTTGTCATTTCTATGGTAAAAAGGGACCTACCTCTAATTTATGCAGGAGCAAGGATGGTCATCAGCATGATAAGCCTAAAAATGCAAGCTTTTGTCATAAGTGCAAAAAGCAAAAACATCAAGCACATGAATGTAGAACCAAGACCATGAGGACACCAAGATTTGAGGGTCACTACTATAACTACAAGAAATATGGAAATAGATCTTTTGAGTGCAAATCAAAGCCTATGTGGACACCTAATCAACTTGCAAGGAAAGACAACCATGCACACCACTACAACTAGGATTACAATACCAAGTATAGATGTTACAATTGTCAGGAGTATGGACACATTCCTAAAAATTGCATAAGGACTCATTTTAGAGGGAACTACAGCAAATGGTTAAGTCAAACCACATGTTTCAGCTGCTTAAAGACTGGTCATATCGGTAGGTATTTCCCAACAAAGTCAACGACACCCAAGTCAGAAGTCAACAAAGGAAAAGAGAAGGTAGATGTTGAACAAATCAGAGGGCAAATGAACAAGACTTGGAAGAAGAAAGATGAGTGCAACACATCAAATGGAGGGATCACTTCACCCAAGAGGTCAAGTGATCACATCTCATCCAACTAAGCAAGAATAGGTATATGGGATTGGTATACAAAGGTATATCATACATCAGTCCCAAGACAAAGAAGTACTACAAAGAAGAAATCAGCATGAGCAAAGATGCCAAGTAAAGCTCCAGTGGATGTCGAGTTGCTAATAGCAACTAAGTTGATGGTTGATGCCAAGTTGAGAAATGTCAATAGAAGTTGAGTGAAGTGGAAATCTAGTGGAAGTTGAGTGAACAAAATCGAATGGAAGCCGAGTCATGTGGAAACCTTCAAGTACCAAGTTTACAGCTATATGCACTAAGCATTTAATGCTAGGTTTTGAAAGGTATAAGGTTGAATTTTGATCATTTTTACTCCATTTGAACACAGAAAAAAGATGAGAAGAGTGCAAAAGTGATCATACAACAACCTCGAAGCCATTTGCATCGATTTCAACAATGATTCAACATACATTTCAAAAATCTAAGGTATTTATCAAGTGTTGAGCTATGCACTATTGAAGTTTTTGATATATTTGAAACCCTAGTTCAATATAATGGCTTCTAGTTCAAGAAACCCCAAAGGAAAGGAAAGTTATGAGGTCCAGCTAGTTAGTAATGAAGTAAAACAACCTAAGTTTAGACCCATCCTAGAAGTTGCCTATAGAAACAACCTTGTCGATGCGTTGTCCATAATTCCACCAAAGGTTGTCATGGTGCAAGACATAAGGAAGTGTTACAACTATAAAATAGGAGCTATAGGAGACCTTGAAACATTTCAAGCCAATGACAAATTGTGTGGAAAACAAAATTTTGAAGGATGAATTTTAGATAATTGAGAAGAAGGGTTTAACTCATGCCCTAGTTTACCATACAAGTTTTAAAATATAATGGATAAGGATTATTTTAAGCAAAATTCACAATGGATGTTTGTGGTTGGAAATAGGACCAATTAAGATTACCAAGAGAATAGTACATAGGGTTACGCGTTTCCCAACCCTAGATTGGCTTAAGACCCTGGGCAATGATTCCAAAGAAGTTATTGAAATGAATACATGAGCTAAGTGGAATAAGAGGGGTATGACTATTGACATTATAACTAATCCTCTTCTAGATTTTGTAGTGAGAGTGATATCTCATAAATTCTACCAATCCAGTAGATTGAACAGTGTACCATGTATAGCTATTGATGTAGCTTACAAATTTGTGAAGAAGATCATACATATGATCTAGCAAAACTAATGTTGCAACAAATAAATGAGAACCTAGGAGCAACGAGGAGGTTAAAGGGTGCTCAATGCAAGTTTGGTTCAGTTCTTATGTGCATATTCTTTTATGTCATGGAAGAGTTTCCTTCTATTGGAAAGGTGAATTGGAACCTAAACAAAACTACAATCACACAAATCAACGAGTTAATTGATCAGATGGGTGATAATTTTGAGGCCCAAATGACAAGCTATTTTGAGGATTTTAAGAAATCCATGAAGCAAAGTGTAAGAATACCAGTTTCCCTAGTGGAAAAACATATCAATGACATATGCTTTTTGGTTGACATTGACTATACCTATATCTAGGCAACAATTCCAAGGGTAAGGTGGCTAAGACCATTGGGATATGAACTTGATGTAGATGAAGCCTCAACAACAATCATAGCATTGCTTGCAGAAGAGATAGATAAGGAGGCACCCCATTTTGGCACATATGATGTTGTCAAATCTAAGGTTGAAACAAAATTGAAGACAACATTTATAATTGAAAGGAAAGATAAATTAGTGAAGAAGATAAAGAAGAAATTTGGTGCAAATATTGAAGGAGAAGCATGTGCTAAAGAAGAAGAAGAAGAAGAACAAGGGAAAGGCCCAATGGAGTTGACACAGGGCTTAGGAGAAAACAAGGAGGAAGGTTTTGAGGAAGAAGAAACCAAGGAAGCACCTACACAAGCCAATCAAAAGAAGAGAAAGATTAAAACTTAGCCTCCATCTCAATCCAAACCCAAGAAGGTAACCAAGCCAACACCAGCAACAAGAGCTAGCACAAGGGCATCCACACAAAAGGCCAAAGAGGCAACAAAAGAGAAGAAGAAGGCTACTAAACAGTCTAATGAAGTGCCAAAGAAAAGAAGAAAGTATGTGGCACAACTAGACACTGATGATGATGAAGGAACAAAGTCAGAGGATATCAGCCAATTCAAAGTGGTAAGCCATCCTCCCAAATATGCTATAGACAAAATTTGTGAAAATGTTAGGAATGTAGATTTGAATGATTTGAAAAACCTTGATTTCAATAAGCTAAGTAGAGAAGAGAAAAATAAAATAGAGGAATTTGTATATGCCATGATGGTTGAATTCAAAAACACACCTCTAGAGCTAGACAATACCATGCCTAAAGAGCTATATGAGATAATTGAAAATAAATGGCATTATTGTCTTAAAATGGAAAAGGAGATCAAAGAATCTACCTTAGCACAAGTGATGCCTAACCTAATAAGAGGTCAAATAAAAAAGGCTAATAAGAAACATGGTGGCAAATTTGCAACTAAATATGGAGCCTTCAGCATCCTACAAAATAAGATTGAGGATGTAGTAAATAAGTCCACACAATTGTGGAAGACAATCTACAAGATAACTGATGACAAGGATGAGCAAGCAAATAAGGCAGAGGCCAGTGTCAAGGAAAAGATAGATGAAAAGAAAGTGGAAGAGAAGGAAGAGAAAGGAGAAGAAGAAAAGAAAGAGAAAGAGGATAAAGAAACAAGAAAAGAACAAGAAAAGAAAAGAGAAGAAGAAAAGAAAGATGAGGAAGATAAGGAAAAAGGAGAGGAGGAAGAGACACAAAAGGGAGATGATATGGCAATAGTTGAACAATAGCAGTAAGAGGAACAGAGTGTGCAAGACACACAAATGCCACCCTCTAGCCCTCCTCATGTAACCATCACACCTGCAGACACAGTAATTGTCAAGGATGTTCCTGAAAATTCTTCTTAGAACATCAATCCCCTAACTACAGAGGATCTCTCCAAGATCCTTCTCCAATCCACTCTACAGGCACAATTATGCACAAATCCTATATGGGTGAGTGTAGATGAGCTACAGAAGGTAGTAGTAGAACCAAAAAGAGACAAGGTGAAACCACAAGAACCACCTTTCACCTATACAACTACTAGCACTCAAATTTTAATGTTTCCACCACCTATAGCAGCAGGTGACACCGCATAGAAGCTAAGTGAAAAAGAAGGGAAGTCTGATGAGAAGGAGGATACATCAAAGGAAAAGGAGCAGGTCGCTATACAAACATTGGTAGAACTACCAAGAAATGAAACTCCTACAAAAAGCCTTTAGAAGTCGAGCACTGAAGCCATACCTTTGCAAATCTCCACACTAGGGTCAAGTTCTACAAAGTTGACCAAGGTACTTCACTATGGAGACCTTGAGTTAGATGAAGACATTGTAATACCTGCTTATGACTCAAAGACTATTACCATGAAGTAGATTACAGAAATGCAAGATGCATTAAATAAGAGAAAGAGGCAGGAAATACTCAGAAAAGAGTATAAAAATAAGCATGTACTACATGAAATTAAGGAAATATTTATGGATGCCTTTAGCTTGCAGTCACCAAATGAATCAAAACCCATAATGGAACAATTATCTGATATAGTTGATTAGGTGACTAGTGAAGACCAGGATACAAATGTTAAACTTATGGAGTGGTTTGAGAGGAAATTTCAAGGGAAGGTGAATGAGAAAATATCAAGTGGTATAGCACTTGAACAAGTAGAATTGGACAAGAAAATTGAAAAGGTCAAAACTATACTTGAGAACATTTTCTCATTTTGCAAAAAGCTATGTGATTTTTCCAACTTCACACAAGAAACATGCTAGAGGATAATGAGCTTGGAGAGAAATTTGAAGATTTCTAGCATGCAATTACCAAGGGATCCAGCTCAAAGTGAGAAGCATTCTTCCCAATCCTTAACACTCAAAGAGAATTAGCTGCACTTACAAGTGAAGAGGCCAATATAAAGGCCAAATTAATGTAGATTCAATCCTCCATAACCCCACATTTGGAGGTCCTCCACAAAGAGCAAGTCTATGTTGAAATTGTCTTAAAGAAAGATCCTAATCTTTCTACATTAGATGGACTTGTACATCTTGTTTCAAAGACTACCATCTAGCTTAAGTCACTAGGCATTGCTTTAGAAAATTGGGATGTAGCTCTGGAGATGACAATGGAGGTAAACAACACATTTTTGGCTATATATGAAGGTATATTGAGAATCCCTATGCAATACATGCAACCAATAAGAAAAAGGGATGTATTACGCAACGAAATGGATGAGTCACAATTGTTGATTCCTACCTAACCCTAGCTCACCTAAGTCTTCTTAATGAGGGAAAACCCTAAAGAGTTTTCATGTTCTTATGAGAGGAAAGGATGAATGCTAAGTGTAGAGAGAGAGAGCATTCATGGTGACTATGGAGTTTATAGGACAAATATGAATTGCAAAACTAGTTAGAGAGAATAGAGAAAAGCGGGTAAAGGATAGAGGAAACATATCTGATCAGGAGTATTAGGGATATACTTGGAAAGAGAAGCTCTAATATCTAGCAGTAGATTGCTAACCAAAGGATCATGGTGTTGAATCATTCTAACAACTGATGTAGAGAAAATATCCTAATAGAATAGTCTTAACAGGCTTGTGTAAATCTCTTAATCAAGTGCTTTTTTTTTGGTATAATTAAGTATTTACTAATTACACTTAACTTAAATTCACTTAGGCTAATGCATATTCATATTAGTTGTCATGTAGACACCTAGGAGTTTACATATTCATATGAGTTGTCATGTAGACAACACAATAGTTTGCACTCCAATT
Organism: Cupressus sempervirens; assembly: GCA_028749045.1. NCBI lineage: Eukaryota > Viridiplantae > Streptophyta > Pinopsida > Cupressales > Cupressaceae > Cupressus > Cupressus sempervirens. Next base: position 1,088,820 of record CM053785.1, read on the forward strand.
GAGCACATGGTGTCTACTACATCTCCTTATGAGATACACCTTTACATTCATATCCTCTCATTGTTGCACGTACATTCATGCACAATGGAGGATAATCCACTCTTAGTGGACATGTGCTTAGTTGTTATGCTTATCTCTTTGCTGACTCCTAGTCATATCAATTGAATTTATATAAAAGGCACTTCTATGATGTATTCATCCAATTATCTGATTAATCCATTCTCCTTTGATCATAGCTTGTCTCTCTTGTGCTATCTCTTGAGCTTCTAGATCTTGGCAATTCATTCTTGCCTTAGGAAAATTCTTACATGGTATAAGAGCTATACCAAATTATTACATGGTATTAGAGATATACCAAATTCTTACATGGTATTAGAGCCATAGGAGTTTCATTGCATAGCCATTAGAGAGATTTTTTTTGCAGGTCAAGTTTGGAGATTGCTGGTGCAAATCAGATATTGGTATCACATTCAGAAGGTCAAAAAACCCCCAAATTGACTTTTGTTTCATCAAAATCAGACATTTGAGGTGAAATATAGATTCATTTAATTTTTGGAGGTGTGACAGAGGTGATTCACAAAAAATAATTACAGAGGTGATTTTCAAACAGCGATATCTCGCTCATACAGACTCCTTTTTTCGAGCAATTTTTTTCATTTTGGGGTAGAATTTTGTGATTTACACATTGGTGTAGGTTGTTTGTGATCTTCATTCTTGAAATTTTCTGAAAATTGCCAATCCCAATTTTTACAACTTTAGAGGCTTCCTTTAGGCTCATATGGACACATATTCAGGTGCTATTTTTTTGAAAGTGCATGATTGTTGTCTATTTTGCCTATTTTGGCACTTGCAATTAATTAGATCCTTGAGAGGTTTTGTGTCTTATCTTGATGAGTCATATATGGCTTCATATTTTTACTTGTAAATATCATGAATTAGAGTTCCACTTTGGCCCAAAATTGGCAAGTGGCTATTGAACCTACACTAAATATCAAGTGCTAAAGCATCTATTTTGGGGAGGTTGCATTGAATAATACATCATGGATGAGGAAGATTTAATTAACTTGAGAAAATAGAACTATAAGAAATGGAGTGAATTAGTTCTCACTTATCTTAGTGAAAATAATGCATTGCCATATGTGAAAGGACTTTCATACAATGGTGACACTGTTTCAATTATTTATCGTTCACTCTTTTGATATATGGATATGGAGGTTATGGATTCACTTGATGGCATGAAACCAAATAATTTTTATGATATTTGGATCTATCTTTAAGAGATGTATGGAGATCCATATGTTCCTCCATTCCCAAAAGATCTTTTACCTCCAATTATAACTACTAATTCTCCTATTGATATTGCATCTACTATTTCTCTTGATGATGCTTGTATTCACACAGTTGTGGATTCACATGATTCAGTACAACAAGATATTCATTGTCTTCCAAACTCAGTTCCTTGGGATGACTTCTTGATAGACATTGCAAGTTTATTTGTGGAGTTCTACATTAAGGATATGGGAGACACTATTGATGATATACATCTCTTCATTGAAGATGATCCTTCTTCAATTGTTGAGAGGGAACACTCTAACCCTCATGATTCTCCACTTGATCTTTCTTTCAAGTTTGACATGATTGTGGATACTTTCTTACAACATTTGTAGGAGGTCCCTTTCACCTTAGAGAAGACATTTGATCTTTGGACATTATTTTACATGAATCTCAAACTTTACTTGAGATGTTAGATTGCATGATTGATCATACTCGTGTTGCAGATTCCTATATAATTTCCTAAGATAGATTACATTCTAAGAGTTCTTCCTATTGATTGGGGAGGATTCTTTTGTACATCCATGCCACCATTTCTTCCTCAAGGGAGAAATATCATTCAATTTTCATGGTGCAACTTCTACATTGATCCAAGAGCATATTTTATGGGTGAAGATTCTATATTGAGGGGGGACTTCTTTGTTTCTCTTCCTAATTCTTCTTTTGGGGAGGCATCTTGGTCTTTAGAGTTTGATCCACATTCCTGTACGAAATAGTTTCCATTGGTTCCTTGTCTATCACCATCTTCTATTGGACTTGATCTTGATTGGTTCATGACATCTTCATTTTTCAAGGACATGGTGACACATCTTTAGACTTCAGAGACAAAATACTTCATATGGATTCCCCTTCCATATTCCTATCCACAATGGGAAGCCCTCTTGCATTTGTATTTGGTGTATCTTCTTCTAAAAGGGAGAAATGTTGTTTGTAGGCATTGGATTCTCTTTTGTCTTCAAGCGCTCATCATTAGGAGATCATTCACTAAGGGGGGGAATGTATTCTTTGTATTTCCTTCTTATGGAGGGATTCTCTATCGTATATGCATGATGTATGTCATAATAGGGGGGTCTTGATTACTCCATCCATGCATGTATCTTACTTCATTTTTCTTCTCTCTTTTTGGGAGATGATTTTTCCCATGTGGTTTTCCCTCTTTCTCCACTTTATGAGAGATTACATTGCATGTCTTTTGCACTTGCATTTTGTACATGGGTACCTAACATGGCCTAGTAGTCGAGACCCATCTTGCATTATCATCCAGCTTTTGTGAGCTTAAGTACATTTCCCTAAGTTGCACTTAAGGGAGGGATGATACCATGTAAGAATTTGCCTAAGGCAATAATTCAATGCCAAGATCAAGAAGCTATACCAAATTCTTATAGTTTTATTGCAAGTTTAAGTCCTCTAACAAGGTAAACTTTTAGCAGGGTATTGAAATCCTTTAATAGGGTAAGATTGAACAGTGTTTGTAAGCCTTTAATAGGAAATATCTTTCACATCATAGATCTATTAGAAATAGGGATTACTGAGGGGGTGTGAATTGGTAATCTACAAACTTTAGTCACTAGCTGGATATTATTTCTTACTTTAAACCATGTATAACCAAGCAATAAAGTAATGCTAAATAGTAACAATAAAAATGCACAATGATAACTCATAACACCATATTTTGTTAACTAGGGAAACCTTGGCCAAGGGAAAACCTTGGTGGGGATGATACCCACTGGATAATATACTAATATATAAGTTCCTTGTTAGAGGATGGACCCTGTTAGGAGTCAATGAGAAAATTCAATATAAGGAGTCCCTATTAGAAGACTTTGAATCCCTGTTAGGAGATACCAACCCTGTTAGGATTTGTAGTACAAAGAAGGCAAGATGAGCCCACTTCCCAAATATGCACTTCTAGTTACAAGAAGAGCTCATTGCCCAAACAAGTAATCAGACTATAACTTCTTCCTCGAATGATCTCTAATCTTTAGCTCAATCTTGGATCACAAAATAGCTTGTACAAAATTTTTGCATATATCGCTTCTACAGTAAGTTTGCACATCACAATATTCACACAACTTGCTCACTTTCTACACTTCTTATTGCAAGATGTCCTTTGCATAAATACCATGCCTTTATGCAAATTTTTGTTGGGTCAGCTAAGACCAAAATTCACTTTTCCAACCTAGAGTAAACATCTAGGATGTCGGCCCTAATTGAACAAGTAATTATTTTGTAAACAAAATAATTCTTTCCTTCAATTCTACTATCATGTTTTGCTAAAACATGATTATCTCTGTTTTGTACAATCTGTACTAACTTACAAGGTTATACACGTCATCACCAACATGTATAATATCTCCATCTAACTTCTTTAGTCATAATATGATGTTAGCATCAAGTTATAAATAAAACAATTCATTGTTGTATACCGAATTCCATAGACAATTTTCTTATTACCAAAAGCTAAGTATCTTTATTTCTAAGATTTCCTGTAAGCATGTACATCATGTCTTGCCATAAATGAAAATAATTAAATATCTCTATTATCCAATTGTCAACAAGATCATAGTTTATGATCAAACAATTGTAATCTTAATTGGATACACTTTACAACTGCACTAGAGAAGATTTGTGGGTGTCATCCCCACCCCAATTTTACCTTCTCATTGGAGGGTTTCTGGGTAACAAACTTATTGTGTTATGTGTTATTTTTTTCATGCTATAGATGAACACGTGTAGCTAGCTATTTCAATTTTTATGCTAAATGATGAGATGGATATGTGGTGAATGTTTTATGGTTAAAATTTGAAAAACTGATTCACCCCCTCTCTCAGAGTCTACTTTCCCATTGTTATTTCCAATAATTGATATCAAACCCTTGTTCTTTGGAAAGGAAAGCTTTATAGTTTTGAGGAAAGATCTTGAAGATGGAAGTCTAAAAGTTGGAAAAGACTACTAAGAACCAGAAGATTGAAATTCAGCTTTCCCTACACCAATTTATAGAAGTAAGATATGATCTATAGTGTTCATTGAGGAGAAGGAAAGAGATAGCTATTGAGAAAAATGATACTCATTACCAAGAGGAAGATACTATTGAATTATTTTCTAATGGAAACTCAGGTGAGTTCAATGCAATAGTTGCAGATCTAATGGAAAAGAATGGTTCCCTAACTAAAGAGGTCAGGAATCTTAAGATAGAACAAGAAGTCCAATCAGTATTGCTATGTGAGGTGACTAAGCAGAAAAATAAATTTAAGGAAGACATAGTCATGATTGAAGATGAAAAAAGAACACTGACCAACAGATTGGAAGAGAATATATTAGAGGTATAAAGGATTGCTCATATGCAACTAGGTACAATGAATCAATTAATGATTACAAACCATGAATTGAATGGAAATGACATTGAGATCACAACCCTGAAGTTACAAAATGAACAACTGAGGAATGAAATGACAAAAGAAGAGGATTTTTTTGAAAGTTTCAACAAACCTAGTGAAACCATCAAATACTTTGAGAGACTAATGAGATCTCCTAGATCAAAAAATGATACTATTGCATTAGGATACACCAGTATCGAGGAAGGAGAATCATCTAAAAGTGGTGAACAAAGAAACAACAAAGGTAAGAACTAAAAACCCACTTGTCATAATTGTGGAAAGTTAGGTCATAGAGCAAATGTTTGCAAGAGCAATAATGCAAATTAGAACCCTAAGTAGAAACTCAAGGGTTACTGTCATAAGTGCAACAAGCAAGAACATCAAGCACATGAATGCAGGACCAAGACCTTAAGCACACAAAGATTTGAAAGATATTGCCACAATTGTCAGAAGTATGGACATAAAGCATATGAATGCAGATCTAATTTCAAGGGGACATTAAACAAGCAAAAAAAGGTACAACAAATGAAAAATCCTACAATTGGGATTATAGCACAAGGTACACTTGTCACTATTGTCAAGAATATGGACATGTTCTTGAGAATTGCATTAGAACACATTTTAGAGGCAACTACAATAGATGGTTGAGTGAGACTACATGATTTAGTTGTTTGAAGACCAGTCATATTAGTAGAAATTGTCCAACCAAATTACCAGTGCCAAGTAATGGAAACAATAAAGGAAAAGAAAAGGACAATGTTGACAAGGTCAAAGTGCAGATAAAAAATACATTGAAGAAGGCAGATTTTAGTACATCAAGTTTAGATGATGTCACTTCATCCAATGGATCAGCTTATCACATCACCCCCAACTAAGCAATCAAAAGGTATGTGTGGGACTCATATTTCAAATTTATCTTATACATTAGTTCCAAGAATTTAAGTTCTAAAAAGATTATATATGCATGAATTAAGATGCAATGTATTGGTTAGAACCTATAAGAAATGTATAGTTTCATTAGTTTTCATGTTGTTGCCAAGCATGAAAGGTTTCACAATTGTTGTCGAGTGATGGAATTATGTTAGTAGTGGTCGAGCTTGCTATGATTGTCAACCATAGTGGAAATCATGTATAAGTCAAGTGAGTGGGAAATCCTATGATAGTTGAGCTTACAAGTGTATAAGCATTAAGCATTTATTGTCGAATATCAAGGGTTATATAGTCAATTTTTGACTCATTTGCATTCATCAAAGATTGAAGAGAGGACAAAGATCATAACATGAACTAAGGAGAAATATTCAAGTGTTTGCAAATTGGATTCAACTACTATTCATTATCATTCATCATATTTAAAAGGTATTTCACTAGTGTCGAGTTTTGATGTTTGAATTTTCATGAACCCTAGTTACATAAAATGACGTCTAGCTCTTCTGAAAATGTTAGGAGGGAAGGAAAATAAGTTTTTTAATGTGCAATTAATTAGTAATGGAGTTAGAAAAAAACCCTTCTAAGCTATTCCTGAGATAGCATATAAGGGAGACACATTTGGTGTGATATCGATCATACCACTAAAATTTTTAATGATACAAGATGTCAGATGTTGCTATACTAGAAAGATAGGAGTAGTAGACATGGAAACAAGAGATGCATTAACAAATTATGTGATAATGGAGTTTTGAGGGAAGAGTACAAGAATGTTGAATGGAAAGGGTTAAATCATGCCCTAGATTTTCCCCAAGTTTGTAAGAATGATTGGATATGCATTGTTCTGAGCTGTATTCATAAAAATTTCATTTGGTTGGAAAATGGACCCATTAAGATCACCAAAAGGATAATCCACTGAGTATTAGGGTATCCAACCTTAAACAAACCTAAAACTACGTGGAGTGTTGCAAAGGAGGTAATTGAGAGGAATACAAGGGTAGTATGGAGTTAAAGAGGGATGTCCATAGACACAATTTTAGATCCCCCTAATTGACTTTTTTGTGAGAGTAATTGTTCACAAGTTCTTTCAATCAAGCATATTGAACAGTGCATCTTGCATGGTTGTGGATTTGGGATTCAAGATAGAGAAGAAAGATCACACTTATGACCTTGCTGAGTTGCAAATTCAATAATTATCAAAAAACTTGGAGGCCATAAGAAAGACAAAGAGTGCACAATGCAAATTTGGTTCACTACTCGTCTGCATTTTCTTCTATGTGTAGAACACATTTCCAAATTTTGGTCAAATAATGTGGAAGACCAATAGGCTAGTGACATTAAAGATTGTAGATCTAATTATATAGCTTGGAGATAATTTTGAAACAATGATGACAAGCTACTTTGAAGACTTTAAGAATTCTATGAAACATAGGCTAATGATTCATGTATCACTAGTTGAACAATACTACAATAATGTTTGCTTTCTAGTTGGTGCAAATTGCATGTATGTGCAGCAGCCATACCTAGGGTCAGATGACTGAAGCCCTTGCCTTATGAAGTCAATCTATATGAGGCATCTACAACTATTATGACTTTACTAGTAGAGGAAGTTGACAAGAGTGTCACCTCATTTGGAAACTATGAGTAAGCCAAATCAAGAATCACTATTGATTTGAAGATAGCTACCATGATAAGAAAGAAAAACAAGCACATGAAGAAGCTTAAGGAGAGATTTGATGAAGGGGAGAGGAAGAATAAGAAGATGATGAAAATGATGAAGAAGAACATCAAGTTGAAGCCCCATTGGCACTCACTCTAGGCTAGGGAGAAGATCAAGAAGAGAATATTGAAGGTGTTGAGGAAGGAGAAGTCAACGAAGCACCTAAGTCAGCTGAAAAGAAGAAGAGGAAAGCAAAGGAGCCTAAAGTGGAGAAACCCAAGAAGAATCTTGTGAGACTTTCACAACAGATGCCATTAGTACCTGCTACTAGGTCTAGCACAAGGGCAGCCACCAAGCAAGTAAAGGAGGCATATAAACCAAAAGGAAAGAGGACTATTGCCTCAACAAAGTTGAGCCACCCTGCAAAGAAGATATATGAAAGGAGAAAATACACTCTAGTAGCTGAGTCAAATGAGGAAAGGAAAAAATTAGATGACATCAGTCAATTTTAGGTGGTAATTAGCCACAATCCCTCATTTGATATAGACAACTTGTGTGAAAATGTTAGGAATAATTCAGATTCGTCTAGTTTTGCACATGTTGTATTTGATAAGTTAGGAAAGATTGATCAAAATAAGGTGGAAGAAGAAATATATAAGATTATGGCTACATTTAAGACCATAGCTATAGAGATTTCCAACTCACTACCAAAGAGTCTTTATGACCAAGTTGAGTAGAAGTGGCAGTATAGTTTGACAACAGAAAGATAGATTAGGGAGACTACACTTGGCAGAGTAATGCCTACTTTGGATAAGGCAATGATGACAAAATCTATGAATAAATTCAAGGGGAGATTTTCCCCCAAATATAAAGCATTTAATATTTTGCAAAATAAAATTGAAGAGGTTGTCCAATAGAGCACCCAAATATGGAATATCATCTATGGGTTAACAATAGAAAAGCCAAGTGATCAAGTTCCATGAAGTTGGAGATAAGAACGATGAACAAGGACAAGAAGTCCAAGTGAAGGATGGTCATGTGGAAGGTAATGAAATAGAAGCAACAATAGAGGCCACAACTAATGACAAGTAGTAGGATGATCAAAATGTACCATAGGTACAAGTGTTGAGTGCTAGTCCCTCACATGTAGACCAAGTGAGTCACTGGTACTTAATACAAATAAAGGATGTTCTTGACAACTCTGCTCAGAAGATCAATCCCTTGACAGATGAAGACATGAAGAAACTTTTAATTGACTCCACCACAATAGCTAAATTATGTAGCAATCATGTATTGGTGAGAGTAGATGAGATTGATAAGGAAGAATTGGCATCAGTAAGAGAGAAATCATAAGAAACATCCAATGTGTCCCCTCAATCTACAGGAGACAAAGAACAAAAAAGTGTCACAATTGACACACAAATTGGAATGCCCATTGTGGTATATCAGGTGAAGGATGCAATGACACAATATCTCAGCACATTAGTGCCAAATATTTCAATACAAGCAGTATTAAATATTGAGAAGCATGGGACAAAAGTCCACATAGGTTAGGAAGCCAACCCTGTACCTATCTCACAAATGGAAGGTGAAGATGACAACATAGAGAAGGAGAAGGATAGGAATGAAGAGTCATTTTTTACTACTAAGCTAGAGGAACAAATTTCTATATAGACCTCGGTTATCCTACTAGTTTCTATATCACCTCGTCCTAGTCAAACTCTTCAATGGATGAGTACAAATGCTACACCCTTGAAAATGTCAAGGCCTAGTCCTAGTACATATAAGGATGTTGAAGGTACATCTTATGGAGATGTAAAATTAGGTGAGGTAATTAAACTACCAAAGTTTGATCTTGCAACATTCACCATACAACAAATGAGCATTGTACAAGAAGTTCTTGAAAGGAAGAAACAACAAGAGTTTCTTAGACGAGAGCATAAGAATAAGCAAGTGCTTCATGATATCAAAGATATTTTTTTTATGCATTCAAACTTCTAGAGCCCAGTGAGGAAAAATCAATCATTGAGAAACTAGTCAACATAGTCGATAAGATTAGGGATGAAGAGCTAGATTACAATGTTAAACTTCTAGAATGGTCTGAAAAGGAGTTTCACCCTAAATTTCTTGAAAATATTTCTAGTGCTATTGCACTAAGACAGGTTAACTTAGCAACCAAAATGGAGGATGTGAAAAAGGTGTTGGAGAATATCGTTTCTCTTTACATAAAGCTGTGTGATGTGAATTTATTCACACAAGAAGTACTGAAGGATATTGACCACTGCAAGGAGATCTATAGCTCATAGGTACAGCATTGAAACTATCTCCTGGTCAAAGCCAATCTCATTTTTAGAGACTACTATCTTTTCAAGGTAAGCCAACCACACTAAAAACACAAGATGCAAACATAAGGGCTACCTTGATTAGTATCTAGTCCATGTTGACCCCACACATGAAAGTATTGCATAAGGAACTAGCCTTCACTAAAATGTTCATGAAGAAAGATAAACAACTTTCAACACATGATGGCCTAGTTGACCTTTCTACCTAGATAGATGTTCAATACCAATCTGTAGAGGTAGCATGCAATAACTAGGATGTAGCACTGAAAATAATCATGGAGATCCACAATTTTTTTTTAAATAAACACACTATCAGTGTACCTCCCAATTGACACAAGTGTCAAAAAAGGGGGATTATAAATTTTTTGAGTCAGGGGGAGTACTCATGTAGAAATAGGGAACAAAAAAAGATAGCACACTTACTCAACAAGAGTACAAAATTCATCTACAAAAAGGAAATATCAACTCAGGTGGAGTTATGAAATTTTGGTGCAATAGGGTATGAAAAATATGTCATTAGTTTTACAAATTTTTTAATTTTGTATGGGAGCCAAATAATGTATACAGATTATTTGAGTTATTCTCATGGTTAGGTTGCATATGCATGAGAAAGTGTTTTTTCCACTCATGTCAAAGGAGGAGATTTTTTTATCTCATTATGGTTTTGACAATGCAGTGACAGAACACTTAAGCCATTACTTAATAGAGCTCAGTATGTGTCGAGTAAGTAGTGTATGTCAAGAAATATACACAGTGTATGCCAAGTAAAATAGTGGATGCCAAGTCATTTAGGAGCTGAGTGACAAGGATATAGTGAATGTTGAGCATCAGAGCATCCAAGTGTTGAGTAAACAATGTTTGGCATAGTTGTTTGTAATGGCACAAACTCCTATGTAAATCATTTTTGGGCCAACTTAAGGATTTTTTTACAATTCTAGAAGATATATACAAAGGTATATTGAGAATCCCTATATAGTACATGCAACCAATCAGAAAAAGGGATGTATTAAGCGGAAAAATAGATGAGTCACAATCATTGATTCCTACCTAACCCTAGCTCACCTAAGTCTTCTTAATGAAGGAAACCCCTAAAGAGTTTGCATGTGCATATGAGAGGAAAAGGATGAATGCTAAGTGTAGAGAGAGAGACCTCATGATGACTATGAAGTTTATAGAAGAGATATGAATTGCAAAATCAATTAGAGAGAATGGAGCAGAGTAGTTAAAGGATAGAGGAGACATATCTAATTAGGAGGATCAAGGATATACTTGGAAAGAGAAGATCTGATATCTAGGAGTAGTGATGAAGGGTGCTCCTATTAATACCATAAACTCATAATAGAAACAAAAAAAAATACTAAATGTGAGAACAAAATATGGACTTCTTATTTGCACAACAAATGCGGTATTACATAATTAAAAAATACAATATGCTAGCCCACATGGGTGCCTTCAATATAATAATCTGCAAGACAAGCTGTGAACTATCACCCAGAGCTATCCTAGACAGTGTTCAGGCCTTTCTTGAATAGGCAATTATATGCCACCTGAGAAGGTTCTAGACATTGAATTTTTAATACCTAGGGCCGGCAGACCCTAACAATACATATAGAGTCAGCCAAATACATCTTGAACAATTAGTTTAGATATTTCAGGTAGCCCAACTTTGAAAGGCCATAACTCACGAACTGTTGCTCCGATTGGCTATTACAACTACTTTTTGGAAATGCCAGCTCCTGATCTATAGGCTCGAAACCATGCAAGTGTCCTTCTGTCAAGTTTTCCAACCTCATCCAGGCACTCTAAGGCCTCCAACAATGAGCCTGAAGATTTTTCTACAAATTTTTCCACTGAAAACCTACAATAACTTCTCTGATACTTATTCTTGAGCATGAGATTTTTATGGTAGGCTTACAACTCTAAAATGAACCTTCCTATAGAAAATGAGAACATTCTGAGCTCATATGAAAAACTTACTAAAAATAGCAAGTCGCATAAATAGTAACCATTGTCTACTAGTCCTTATTAAAATGGAAAAGACTAAAAATAAAATATTTTTGGGTGATGCTTAATAGGCTTGTGTAAATCTCTTAACTGAGTGCTTCTTTTATTGCAAATTTAAGTCCTCTAACAAGGTGTAACGCCCCGCTCGGGAACCCAAGAGAAATAAACCTAATATGTTACAATGTTTACTGAACTATTTTTTTTTAAAAAGTTTAAACAACATCAAGATAACATTAATGCAGAAGCAACATGAATATACACATCAAATACACATTAGCAATTACAGATATAGTTTCAATTCCTCAAGGGTTCCTTTACATTGAGTCACATTTAATAATTTCAAATTAATTAGTTTAAGTTCCAAGTACAATGTCTCAAGATCATAAAGAAATAACAGATACATAATCGCATAAACAAATGCATAAGTATACACAATACAATGAAAGTACATCCAATTAATAACATCCACTGCACATGTCGCAGGGTATGTGAGAATAGATACAATACATCAGAATACATGATAACATATATATATACATCATCTGAAATGAAGTCTCTGAGATAAGAAATAAGAATGATAAAGGTACATCTTCTGCAATGAACATCCAATAGCTGTCAATGTGAGGGGAACCCAAATGGTAAGAAGACACTAATTTTTAATCAATTAGATCGGAAAAACAATTAAGATAAAAAAAAAAAAAAAACGTAATTTCAACGATACAAACAATCACGGAGCAAAACATATATATTTTAATTGAATATGCATTCACGAAATTTCAAACCCTACCTCGTATTGATGCTAAACTTTGACAATAAGATAAAAATTCCTACGCAAAATCCTTCAAGCCACGAGAAATTCCTTTCTTTCCCAAACCCTCTGAGTTGCTCTCCAAAACCTGTGTGTGCAATAATGACCCAAAAACCTCTAATATAGAATCTAATTACCTTTTTGAATTTTTTTGTCCCCACAACTCTAAAATTATAATTATTTATTTAATTAATTCGTTCATGCACAATTAATTTTCTTTTTAATTAAAATATTCTTTTATTATTCCTTTCATGCATGTTAAGTGAATCATTAAATTACTTTATTTAACTTTCCACTTGACTTTACTTTAATAAATTTATAACTTTAATCTCATGTGCACTTTATTGAAATATGTCATGCCCAAACTATGAGGGCAAGAACACAACAAATTTTTTTTTTTTTAAATTTAAAATTCAACATGCTCTAAGTTTGAAAATGATGTGCTTACAGTTTAAGTCAGTTTCTCTACATTACGTCTTAAGATTATAAACAAGAGGATGGTTATATTAATTAAGATTTGAAACTTTAGTTATAAGATTTATATCGATAAACTTATGTTCTTACATTAACTTTTAATAATAAGAAAAGAATCATTTAAATGACAAAGAAAATGTATTCGAGTTTAGATCCATTGAGAATGTATAATCAAAATCAACTATAAAACTCTTAGACAATAATCAATTTACAACTGATCGATATTGAAAAGTCACTTTAAGGAAAAACAATTTAACTAGAATTAAAACATATATTATATATATATATAATTTATTAACTTTAAACATTTCAACTATTTTAACATAAAAATTAACTACCTAATCTTACTAAATTGCATGATGATAGAACCTAAAATTTAGTATTAATTTATCATGATGCTTATATCAAAATTAACTTAACCTTGTAATTCAAATAAAATCACCATTCAAATACCAATTCGATTTATGCTAAATTAAGACTATGATTGCAACTAAACTATATTAAAAGATAAATTTATTTTAAAAAGAAATACTAACTAACAATAAAATCTAAACTATATTACACTAATATAAATTTGATAATAAACTAACTTAATTCTAAACCTTAACTAAATCTAACTAAAATTAACTCCTAAAACTATAGATCAAAAACTAACTTATATTAGAACTAAAGTAAATATCCACTAACACCTATAACTTTAAACAAACCTACATAATCTTAAATTTAATTAAATTAATTAACCACTAAGTAAGTAAAACATAAACTAGCAATGAATTAATATTATTAAATAAAAAACTAAACAAAAAAATAAAAATAAAAATAAAACATAATACTCAACTAACCTACCTACTCTAACCACTAACCACCCATCCTACTACCCTACCAATCTCCCCATTCCCCACTTACTTGGGCGGATTCCCAAGTGGGGATGCGCTGCCCCACGCCTGCGAGCACAATCACCAGTGGGATACGCTGACACAAGTGTTGTCAGGTCTGTCCCCATCCCCTGTGCAAGGCAGAGCCTGCCATGATCTAAGCATAGGATAAAGAGGGGATAAAGCCTTCTAAAACCCCCCCAATCACTTCAATGAATTTCGCACCAAACGGTGACCTGCGAAAGGGTTAAAAGGTGGGGTGACGTCACCCCAAGACCCAAATTATGAAATTTATTAACATATTCCTTCCAAGCCCATCTCCAAAGGTAGGCGCTAGTGCAAAATAGTTAATGCCAAAAGTTTTCTTGGTAAGTTTCAGGATATTTAGGATAGGAATACTTTAAAAAAAAGTTTATTTAATGATGGTCTATTATTTTATTAGTCTACTATATTAGTGATTTGCCATACAAATTCCAGAGGGATAAATGTGCTTCTACAGGCCTCTAATATAAGCATTTTTTGAACTTTACTTGTTGGCTTAGATCTTACTATGTAGCTTTATAGGATTGATGTTTTTAATTCATAATGATATTAATCTACCACCTTTTTATGCAGTATGCTCAAGAAAATCAACTATTGCAAGATCATCAAAATCTTCGTCAATTTCTTATGAATTCCTGCTTAATAATTTTCATGAACCTCAGATGCTATGTATTTCAATGATACCTACATTACATGAAATAATCATCTACATATTCATTTAACTATCTATTATAACTAATGGAGCAAAATTGAAACAACATAGTGACGAAACTAGTCTTAAGGCAATTGAAACAATAAAGAGATCAAAATGATAATGCTCTATTCATTTTGATGGGAGTATCAAAACACACCACGTTCTTTCCTCTATCGTGTTTTTAGATTTAAGTTGGATATCTTGACATAATTGGATATCATTGTTTCATCTTATCTTTGATACACATTCATATGACAACATAGAATACGAAAATTTTAAGAGAAGCAAAAGTTACTTAATCACTTATTTTATTATCAACCTGATTCAAGGGCTCAGCTGGGAAAGAACCAGGAAGAAAACCCGGCTTCGTTTCCATTTACAATAAGGTTTAAAATACAATTTACAATAGGATCTCAATCCCAAATTTCAACAATTAAATCAAAAAAAAAAATTTCTCATGATCAAAATCAAGGAATTTGTAATGTTTTCTGAATCTCTTTTCAAGAACCACGGAGGAAACCAATAACTGATCGGGTGACAACCAAGCAGAACCAAAAGAACATCAAGCATGCATAATCATACATGGTTTACACAATAAGATTCACAGTGAATCAAGACTAGGGAGAGGTGGATTCTTCCAACTGGAGAAGTCAAGCACAACACCAATTCAAATGCCCAATCGGGGCCAATAACCAAGAACTTCTGTTCTTCCATTTAAACTTGCCATACTCATACCAGGTTTGTGCTGACGAGTAGGGGCCCATAACACCCTACCCTTTATCCCTCTTCTCATCCTGAGAAGAGACTCTACACAGGTTGGAGTCCAACTAAACAGACCTCTCCCAAAATTGGTCACTTCTGCCCTCTCCTAGGGTGAGTAATACCAAAACACCCATGCAAGGAAACTCAAAATTGCAAACATAAACAAGAAAGGAAAACAACCAAAATACCAAGGTTTACAAAACTTCCCAACATACCCACAACCATACAACAGTAAAACAATAACAAGGTAACAAGAACATGAAACCAATCATAAAAACTGAATAAGGGAAAATGGGAGTTTCCTACCTTCACAAAGAGGTAATGGCAATGAACCAATTTGAGTAGAGTATCCCTCCTTCCTTCAAGCTTCAAGAAATCCTCTCTCAAAGTAGAGATTGGGTAACCCCCCAAACCACTAAACAAAGGAAGGCCTCTAATAAGCCTCCAACTCAACCACCCAAAAAGAGCAATAACTATCTCCACCCACTTAGCCACTCTAGAAACTCCTAACACAACCTACACCATGGTTAAACCCTAAAAAGGAGGTGGGGTAAGACAACTCATGACAACCACTTACAATTTTCGCACAAAGGCAAAAAGGGACTTTTTGAGTGCCCTCAAAAGTCAAAGCTAGGGGCTTAGGGGTTGGAAAAGACCCCTAACCCATACCCACACCCATAGGTTAGAAAAAAAAACATGTTTTAAAGCCTTAGGGAAGAGGTTAGAGTCCAAATAAAAATCTAGAAATAAAATAGGTCCATCTAACAACTCTAACTAGCAAATTAAGTACATAAACATTTTACGAGTGTCAAGCGACACTGAAAGAACACAATTACGAACAATAGGGTTTCCAAATTTTAGCACATGGAGATCAGTTTTGTTCCTCCGTAGGGTTCCTCGGCTAAATATCTGCACACTCATTGCACCCATCAGTAGTCCCGTAAAATCACATGTATATAAACGTATATGTATCATAATTTTTTCATAATTTAAAACATACATCAATAAAGTTTCTTCATCCTTTATAATTCTTAACCATTTGAAATATCTTAAATCACATCTCAATCCTACATCTACTGATTTCGTCAACATACATATACATGAACATTAAATGACAATCATCAAATATATCTGAAAATAACATCACACAACATGAAATAATAAAATATGTTCTAAGCATCAGATAATGTCTCGACATCTCGAGTCGCGGATAACAAAATAAGAGTAATGTATCACTATGCTACGATGGGTCAGGGGCGAGGCCTCACAAAATATCTTAATCAAGTGCACATATTTTATCTTTTAATTAATTTCTTATATTTAAAACTCATTCATGCGAACTTAAAACATATTCATAATTTAATATCTTTTTATTTCTTAATTTATTTTTGAACGTTTAATTTGATCAATATTTATTAACTTAAATAACAATAATATTTAGCATTTATTTAAAAATGAACTCTAAATATATTATTATTAAATTAAATAAATATTATCACGTTCTAAATTTAATCTTATAGCTTTTATCTTCCAATTCAATTCTTTATATTTAATTAATTTCTCAATTAATTAAATAAAATTAAATATTAAAATGTCATAATAATCTTCATTAAATTAAATCATTAATTTAATCTTTTAATTAGACTTAATTAACAGAAAATTCACCAAAGACTCACAAAACAACATACGCACAAAATACTCACGGGTTTAAAAAGGGTAGACAGTCTGTTGTGAGTCCTCCTTGCAGGAAAAGTATTTTAGGCTATGGCTAGGATTGGACCTGATCATTATCTTCCCATTCTCACCATTTGAGTATTTGTAATAGGGCACGCTCATCCTGGCAATTCAGGGAAGTCGATGCTTGGTACCTGCATCCTGCATAAAAGATGAACATGTACATGTATATAATATATCTAAACTAAACAGACAATGGCGGGGAGTGGTTCATTGTGTAGATCTCGACTAGCAGGTGACTACGACTCCCTCCCTTAACCACATCAAACATGTCAAACAGAAAGATAAAATAAACGCGCACACCATACACATGCAAGTATGGGGTAAGTATCGTAAAAATCACAAGTCTAACATCAAATGCATACATAAAATAATGCATCTCTATCAATACAACATAATCATCATTAAAAACATCATGTTAACATTGTTACGAAAGAAAACACATTTACTAACTAGGAATCATCAAAACATCATTAACATCATGTGAAATGAAATCAACTAAACAATTATAACCGATATATTTGTAATTCAAGACATGAAATAATATCATAATATTGTAAATCCAGTATCTCTAAAACTAATCAATGCATAAAATTAGCTTAAAAGAATTTGACAATGATAATAGAAATGCGAACTAGGGGCAGGCACTACACAAGGCACATTTTTAGTAGGGTGCTGAAATATTTTAATAGGGTAAGATTTAACAATCTCTGTAAGTCTTTAACAAGGTAGATCTTTCACAGGGTAGATCATAGTGTTTATGAATATTTTTGGGTGTCATCCCCACCCCAATTTTACCTTCTCATTGGAGGGTTTCTGGGTAACAAACTTATTGTGTTATGTGTTATTTGTTTCATGATATGGATGAACATGTGTAGTTACCTATTTTAGTTTTTATGCTAAATGATGAGATGGATGTGTGGCAAATGTTTTATGGTTAAAGTTTTGAAGTACTAATTCACTCCCCCTTAGAGTTTATTTTCTCATTGTTATTTCCAACACATATTTCTTGAAAATGCCCATGAAAGAGAGAATCTCAAGAGGTGTCTTATAGCTTTGTATCTATGACATAAAAATGTGCAAAATAATAGTATGGTGACTCTCAGATGAACCAAGCTATGCAACCCTCACAAGGTGCACCATAGAATGAGACATTCAAAGATGCAAGAAAGAGTGCTAGTATCTAAGAATCACAATGCAAGTGCAATGCAATGCAAGATATACTAACATGAAATACAATATGCAAGCTAAGATATTCAGATATGAAGAGTTAGAAGACTTCCTACTTAAGCTACGTGAGCTAAACTATGAGAATAAAGAAAGAATAAGCTAGAATGCAAGAATGCTTCAAGTCCTTCAAAGCTCCAAAGTCACCAAGAAAACTTGCAACATAACATCAACATGAGATTCCAAGGTTAGATAATGAGGAGAGATCCCTACCTTTTAAAAATAAATGGATAGTAAAGATTAAGAGGCAAAAGAGGCATAATCAAGGGAGGAAAATGCATCCTAGGTGATCCATGTACACAAACATCTCACCTAATCAAGATCAATGGTGGATTTTAAAGAGAGATGTGTGGAGGAGAATTAAGATTCCACCCACCTTGGAATGTTTTCACCTCATGTAACACAAAAATCTTTTTCCTTTTATTTTTAAAATAGGAACAGTGCTTTATGTATGCACACTTAGGATAAGTAGGAAGTTGGACTTTTTATTTAATTGAAAGGGGTCATTTTCTTTTAATTAAATAAGAGACTTAGGATAAAGTGGTCAAACCATAGGTTATAATTGAATAAATAGATTTTTGATGATTTAATCAAAGATAAGCAATGGATTATGCAAAATTTCTAGAAAGGGGGCATATTGTCTAGATGGCCATTTTTGGGTGATTAAATTTGTCCCTCTTTGACTAATGTGTGACACAGTGCTAGGTAGGAGAATACCCAAAGGACATGTCCTAGCCCCCAGTAATATAACCACATAGTAGAAACACAACAATAAGAAACAATAATGCAAGATCTGATACCAACTCACAATAATTTGTTCATAAATATAACTAATTACATGCAATATGCCCAGCTCTAAGGCCTTCCAGGTTAGGGCCAAATACAAATAGCAATTACAAAATTAGTTCTACAAGATCCAACAAGATCCAAATTACAACCAATCTTAGCTAGTCCAAGTACACAAGTGGATAAGAACACCACGAAGAATCTGCACTTGTACCCTCAGGTCCACCAAGAGATCCTCTAGTTCCTAAGCCGTAGCTCTAGCTCTTCAAATTTGCATCTGTCCTACATTCCTTCTCAACTCAATAATGACTAAAAGACTCCAAAAGACCCCTACTTATACCAATATAAGCCAAAAGTCAGCCTATAACACAAATTAAATACAAATACATAAATTAAATGCCACATGTCAGCCTACAACAACAATTAAATGTCCAAAAATTGATATCTGAGAAAAATTGCAATATCTCCTAGCTCTGATTGAATTAGAACTCACACTTTGAAACATAGTTATTAATTTAGGACCTCTAAAACCCTTTAAATGTGAAAATTATTATTCCCCAAGGAAAAGTGTGCATCCATCCTAAAATTCACACACAACAGATTGTCATGCGAAACTACAAGAAATTGATACTATAGGAAAATCACCATATCTCCCAATGAATTATGACTTTCACTCTTAATAAAAGGAATTAATCTAGGCCTTCTTCAATCCCTAGATTTCAAAACCTCTCATTCATTAAGGATAATTATTTATATAGCCTACAACAGGCACCCAGAAACCAAAAAAATACAGTTCCAGCAACAAGGTAAAAACTACTCAAAATTCAACTCATTCCATCCAATCTCTATGTAATCATAAGTAAAGGTTATCCAATGTGTCTCCAACACATCCCTAACCATGAAAACATAACTCCACCAAAATCCAAGCTTTATGCTCCTCAACACTTAACCAAAATCCCTCCAAACATGTAGGATTGCAGGAAAGCCTAGGATGCTCCTGCATCAACCACCTTAGGTTTGAAAAGATGTTCTAGTAACTGGAAGAACATCTTCTAGGATTTAGCACATAAATCCCAAACTATTTCTTCACATACATGTCCTCCAAATCTTCAACTTACACACTCTTTCCCTTATTTTTCTTCTTCTTCACATCCACCATAGGTGTTCTATAAGTCTACTTTCCATGTTGATCTCCAACCTTATCAAAATCTGCCAATTCAACTCAGTTACCAATACTCAAGTTCCTCCTACTAAGCTCTTCATTCTGCAAAGGAATCAAGAAAAAATTTATACCACCTTTCTCAATAGTAAACACATTCCTAACACAATCATGCACAACCCTACAATCATACTGCCAAGGTCTACCAAGTAACACATGCCAACTGTTCATATCCACAATATCACACAACACTTGATCCTTATACTACCCAATTTGAAAATCAACAAAGCATTGCTCCCTCACTTCCAAAGCATGCTCATCTTGCAACCAGCTAATCCTATAAGGATAAGGATGTTTCATTCTCTTCAAACCAAGTTTCTAAACCATCTCCTCAATGAAAAGGTTATCAGTACTACTACCATCCACAATCACCATGCAGATTTTGCCACCAAAATTACAACAAGTCCTAAACAAACTAGTTCTTTAACAAGAATCCAATGTCCTCTTACTAATCAGTACTCATCAAGAAAACAAACTCTCTCCTTGGTTAGGTTGACTATTCTAGACTGCAACTTCATTCACAACAGTAGTTGTCCTCCCAATCAGACATTCCAAAGATCTATGCCCTTCTTGACCACACTTGAAATAATTACCTTTGAACCCACCTTCACATGTCCTTCTTTCATGTTCAATAGGTTTTGGTTCACCTTCTACTTTTGGTTTAGCTTGTGTTGAACTATCCTTCTTCTCCTTCCCTTGGAAACTACCTTGATTCTTCCTCTTTAGCTTCTCCTCTACTCTCAAAGCATACTGATAAGCATCCTCAACTGAAGAAATATTCAACATACCCACCTCATCCTAAATATTGAATCTCAAACCATTAATATACCAAGCTACCTTCTCTTTTGACAATTCTCTATGCCTAGACCAAACAGTCAACTTGTAGAACTCCTCTATATAATCTTTCGCAGTCATATTCTTCTACTTTAGATTCTGCAACCTCTTAAATAACTCAAGTTCATAATTAGCAGGAATGAACCTAGCCTTCAACTTAGTCACCATCAACCTCCATCTAGTGATCTTCATTTCACTTTCCTCTTCTCTATCTCTTTGTAGTTCCTTCCACCAAAGAGCAACATGTCCCTTTAACTTAGTTTGTGCCAACCTCCCTTTGAGTGGATCCTCAATATCCTCAAGCTCAAAGTAGTCTTCCAATTCACCAGTCCAATCAATTAGGTCTTCAAGATTCAAAGTACCCAAAAAATTAGAAACCTCAATCTTGTGCTTCAACTTCAACTAAGATCTAGGTTGAGAAAATTGACTGGCCCTATTTGCCATAGGTGTCTCATATGATTAGTTTTGGCCTCACCACTTGATTCAACAAATTCAAAGTCTTCAATAGATTCCTCATAACCATCTTCAGTATCCACATGTCTAGGTACACCACCTAAAGCACTTACAATTTCAACAATCATTTCACTCTTCGTCAATGCAATCTCAGATATGAATTCTGCTCTTATCTTCTCTAAGATCCTTTCTTCTACAACATCACTAAGATCATCAATTTCCGTAGGGTCCAATCTTCTTGGAGGCATCTTCCAATTTTTTAGCAAACCCTAAGCAACAAATCTACCAATCTAGAAGATCAATCAGCCACAAGATCAACCTTTTCCCCAAAGGAGATGTCCTATCCCCCAGTAATATAACCACATAGCAGAAACACAACAACAAGAAATAATAATGCAAGATTTGATACCAACTCACAATAATATATTCATAAATATAACTGATTACATGCAATACGCCCGATTGTAAGACCTTATGGGTTAGGGACGAATACAAATAGTAATTACAAAATTAGTTCTAAAAGATCCAATTTACAACCAATCTTAGCTAGTCTAGGTACACAACTGGATAAGCACACCAAGAAGAATCCACACTTGTACCCTCAGGTCCACCAAGAGATCCTCTAGTTCCTAAGCTGCAGCTCTAGCTCTTCAAATTTGCATCTATCCTTCATTCCTTATCAATTAAATAATGACTAAAAGACTCCACAAGAACTATGATTATACCAATCTAAGACACAAGTCATCTCAGAACACAAATTAAATACAAATACATAAATTAAATGTCACAATTCAACCTACAATAGCAATTAAATGTCAAAAAATTGATATCTAGGAAAAATCGTGATATCTCCTAGATCCAATTGAATTAGAACTCATGCTTCAAACCATAGATAGTTCTTTAGGTCCTCTACAACCTCATAAATGTTCAAAGGTTGAGTCCCCAAGGAAAAGTGTGCATCCATCTTGAAAGTCAAGCTCAATAGACTATCGCATGAAACTGCCAAAAATCAATGCTCTAGGAGAATTGACATATCTCTTGACCTATAATAAATTAGGACTTGCACTCTAATATAGGCCCTATTCAATCCTTGAATTGTGTAGCCTCTCATTCATTAAGGATGATTAGTTATACAGCCTGCAATAGGCACCAAGAAACTAGAAAAACATGGTTCCAGCAACAAGGTAAAAACTGCTCAAACTTCAACTCAATCCATCCAATCTCTATGCAATCCTAAGGAAAGGTTATCCAATGTGTCTCCAACCCATCCCTAACCATGAAAACATAACTCTACCAAAATCCAAGCTTGATGCTCCTCAACACATAACCAAAATCCCTCCATACATGCAGGATTGCAGGAAAGCCTAGGATACTCCTACATCAATGTGTTATTGTTATGGGAACACATTACATCAAAGAATGAAGAATCCAAGAAACACATAGATAGATCAAACTCCAAAAGATGAAGCATAGAGAGATAGCCAATCTTGAACGCACAATCAGTTAGCAGCAAAACTAAGCATTAGGAGAGAGATAAATAATATTAATACCCAAGATGAGCATTAATATGTCAAGCCAAGTAGGAAAATAAAGTAGATGAATTAGGGGAAAATGGAAAGGTCAATTATATGCTCATGAGGAATATATAGCCATAAAAAAGCAATTTGTAGTGATGATAGAATATTCCTGCTCCCTTGGGATCGAAAGTGAAATGAAATAGAGGAGATACAAAAATAAGCTAAATATGATCAAATCGAGATAAAATAATGTCCATGATGACATATAAGTAATTAATACTAAGGGGAGACAACCAAGAAGTGAAGATATGCCCTAATTTGACTAGATTTAACCAAGGAGATCAAGCATCAAAATTAGGCCAAAGCGAGAATAAAGATAAAATGGAATGATTGAGAGGAGTGAAAGAGCATAGAAATGATGAAGAAATGGAGATAGTATTAGAAAGTAAAGTCTACCAAGATAACTAGGGGGAAGGGGGAGGCGGGGGATGAATCAGTTATCCAACTATTAAAACATTTATCAATCTTATTAATCCTTAACCATGTGAAAAATATAATTAAATAACATAACAAGATACTCGTACACAATAACACCATATATGTTAACTAGGGAAACCCTTGATTAGAGGGAAAACCCTGGTGGGGATGGTATCCACAAGATGATGTACTAATATAAATGTTCATTATAAGAGGATGGACTATATTAGGAGTCAATGAAATACATTCAGTACGTATTAGTCCTTGTTAGGAGATTTTGAATTGTTGTTAGGAGATTCCAACCTTGTTAGGAGTTGTAGAAGGTAGATGGACCCACTGTCCAAGTAGCTTTAGGGGCAAGATTACCAAATTCACTATCCAACTAGTCTTTATATTATTCCTAGCAGAATAATAGAAATAAAATAATCTTAGCTCCTTCTCTATCCTCTTTACTGAACCAAACCTCTTTAGATCTCGATACCATATCACCAACTTTGCATCCAATAATACCTAAGATTGCTTACTCACATTTACAAAATACTTCACATATTACACACTTGAATGCATACATCACAACATTAAGGAAAATAACTTTTTTTTATACCATATCCTTAAAATAATTTCTTGAGTTGGTCTTGAGGCTTTCCCAATTAATGATAATAGAACTTCATTAAGATATTACAAGACATTATATCTTTTCATAATTACAAATCACTATCAGCTCACAGTCTATACAACTTCTCACACATGCAACCTCATACCTTGAACACTCATTGACATCATCATCAGCTTCTCTACAATCATAGTCCAACTGCATGAATCATGATTCTATCCCAATAAAGAGATATAAAGAAATCACTAGAAACCACTTATCAAGTAGTCTGTCTATGTATTGTCTTCTATAAATCTTGAATAACTTCTGCATGTATTTGACTCTTTATGTTCACTTGATTGATTCATAAATAAACATTCCATACAACCTCATTCATTGATTGTTACCCTACTAGTCTTCACAAAAGAAATACTATGTTGACATCAATGAAAAATATAGTCATGAATACATGCCAATCATAAATAGTCTCTCCAATGCTTAGGATACTCCCCAAAAGGAATATCATCAACACTCATTCTAATTGATAGCCTTAGCAAGGTTCAACCATTAAGCCTTAGAAAGTAAGCCAATAACATAGAAAAAGGGAAAATGCAATTTTAACTAGAAAGATAAACCTAGATTTTGATTTCGATCCTGAAAATGGATCCAAGATGTCAAAATTAGATAGGGGTGCAATTATTGCACAAATCTAAGGATTTCAAAAATTATGTCAAAATAGGGTCAAAAGGTTATATAAGGGGCCCAAAGGGTAGATAGATTTGATCATACGATTAAACCCCTTGTGATGATATAATAGAAAAGAGATGAGAGAATGCCAAAAAGAGATGACAAGATATGATCGAGAAGAAGTGAGAGAAGATGAACATAGATAGCTGACACGTCCATGAAAGATGAAGAAGACTCTCAATATTAAAATGAAAAACTAAGCTATAATGAAACCTAAACGAAAGCTAGTATGAAAAGGTGAAATTGGAAGGGTTATATATGTAGTTCCTAGTTTTTATCATCGAGTCTTATTAGGGATATGAGAAGATCGTACAATCATCAATAGTATAACTATGAAGATATGAATATGATCTATATCAGATAGGACTGTGGAAACCCAACCTATGAATCAAAGATATAAAATTAAAGATGACTAGTGAAGATAGATTCCCTTAGTTTAATACAGTAAGATTACATCTATATCAAGGCACAAATGCCAGGATAACCCTTGAGTGTGGTCTTGCAAAAAATAGACAAGGATGATACGTTGTAGATCCTAAATGTTAAGTGGGACAAGCAAGATTCTCAAGACACCTAAAATTGACAAGTGTACCCACAGGTAGAAAGAAAAAGAAAACATGCCCCATGCCCCCAATCTTCTAGTCCATGACATCATCGAGAGATTTTATGGGAGGGAACACTTGGAAAATAAACCATCACAAACAACACACAAATAAAATAACATCAATCAAGTCTTAGCAAGTTTAAGTGTTTAAGTGGTCTAAGTGACATGATTGTCTCTTTAGAACTCAAGTATGCCTACATGCAATATCATAATATTCTAGGTTATAGCAAGGTATCTAATAAGTATTGAAAACCACTCAATGTCAATGGGGAGTGTTGAAAAAAATTACTGAGCGAGTTGCCAAGGAAACACCAATCCAACAAAGAGACCTTGATAAGTTGTGCATTTTGTGCCCCCTCAACCTAGACAAGAGACCATTCCAAGTTAGGAAAGAAGGCTCTCAAAGGGCATACGATGAAAAAGACATGTAAGAGGCCAAAGAATAGATCATGGAGTAAATGATTGGTCAATATGTATAGTGTGTGCAACCTTATTTTTTTCATGTCTTGTGTTGCAAAAGGTGAGAGGCATCTACTTTCATCACAGATGAATTGTGGGAATGAAGTAACCATGATTAATACCAAATTGAGCAGGTGTGGATGTTTCAATGTGCTTATATGCCCCAACGCTCAATGACCAAGTGTCTAAAAAGAAATAGGCTTTTTGAAAGCTGGAGGCTCATATTGAGGGCCCCACCATAGACAACCATGCAAGCTAACATAGACTAAAGAAAAATTGTGAACATAGATACGCAACGAGAAATGATGACATTAGTAATGACTTTAGTGACCAATCAATAGATGCTACATGGAACAAGTTTTAAGATGAGCCTGGATGCCCACACACAACAAGAAATGATGATGTCAAAAGAAACTTCAGTGGCCAATCAGTAGATGCCATGTGGCACAAGTTTTGAGATGGGCTCGAATCACACAGTCATAGCAATTAGGCCTAATTGTGGTGACGGAGCAAATGTAGTTAGTTAGCCATTAGTTTTCATGTTGTGGCATAAAAAGCTAAGGCCAAAAATATGTCACAACTATGTGAAATGCCTTAATTCACCCGGTCACATGCCTTAACCACAATTGAGGAGATGGAGATGTGACATTGTGGATTGCCTTGTTTCACTTGGTCACCAAGGTTAAGGTAGAGTTAACGGTTAAGCTCACAAACTCATGAAGGGGTGACACATGGTAGAGCTTACTAATAGGGTAATAGTGAAATGGTGAAATTTGGCCAATGGGAAGCTGCCATGTGGCACCCGATTGGCGATAAACAGACAGTTAACTTGGATTAGAAAAGAGGGTAAAAGGATAAAATGATAAAAAAATTAAAAAATATTATTTTCTTTCAAAATTAATTTCGATTGATGTTCATTAGAAAATTTGAGCATTCTAATGAAAAATTAAAATATTTTTTAAAAAAATTCTATAGTTTAAACTATAGACTATTTTAAATTTTTCATTTAATCTCTAAGCATGAAATAGGGAATAAACTTTCGAACAAGCACTAGGGGAGAAAATTTTATTGAAGATATGTAGTCTAATATACCATCGAAACTGGGAGAAGCTGAACTTTTCATTTCTAGAGTCAAATTTTGCACAGGTCTTCAATGGCAGAAGCTACAAACATTTTTTTTTGTTTCTAGGGCATCCTCAATATTTTTGCAAATTTTTTTATTTAAGAAGGAATAACATCAGATTGTAATCAGTTTAAGATAAGATAAGATCCACTGAAATGACTACCAAGAAGAATTGAATGTTTTTTAGGGCAGTTGCAAGTGATGATATTTTGTCAACATAGGTAGTTGAGGATTCATACCAAGGGTAGATGAAGACAAACAAAAAAGGCTCCACATTTTGGATGTGTATTAGATTTTCCATTAGAGGGGGTTCTCTAATTATTCTAAGTGAATATTTTTGCAAGTCGGTTGTCCAGAGCGCTAATGAGATTTGATTCATAGTTGATGAGAGAAGAGACAATTCTACAATAGTAGAAGGAAGAGTTTCAGCTATATACTTGGCAGTGGCAGATCCAATCTGGGAGCCTCTTCCTTGTCTATATGTCTCTCTTCTTTTCTCATTGTAAGGGTTCCATTTTTGGAGAAATTTTCTCATTGTTGTGATACCATAGTTGGTTCCAGTTTTATGACTGTGATACCATATTTTCATTTTTTATCTATATATGAACAATTGCAACAAATTTTTATATATGGTCTTAGTTTATTGAGTTGTTTATTAGTTATTTACATACATCTTAAGTGTATTGTTTCAAAGAGATGAATACAATGAACAACTAATTTCTTAGTTTCATTCTAATTCTCATATCCTCCTCTGTTATCTGCAATGTTTTACAGTTTAGGAACAAAGAGAGTAAACCCATTCATAGCCCCTTAAAGTCATATGTCTTGTTAAGTTTTTATATTGGAACAAAGAGCCAAGTAAATGCTTACTTACCTTGACAGGGTTACAAGTTTCATCAGAAGGATATGTTAGAAATAATAGTCCACCAAGATGACTGAAGTGGGGGGGGGGGGGGGTGTGAATCAGTTATCCAATTAAATTTTTTATCAACCTTAATTAATCTTAACCATTCAATCAAAGTAAATAATAACCATAACAAGATGCACATACACAATTACACCAGATTTGTTAACTAGGAAAACCCTTGATCAGAGGGAAAATCCCAATGGGAATGATGCCCACAAAGATATACTGATATATATTCCTTATTAGAGGATGGACCTTGTTAGGATTCTATAAACACATTCAATACATAAGAGTCCATGTTAGGAGACTTTGAATCCTTGTTAGGATATTCCAATCATCTTAAGAGTTGTGCCAACCCTATTAGGAGTTATAGAAGGTAGAAGGACCCACTATCCAAATAGCTTATGGGGCAAGACCACTGAACTTCACTGTCCAACTAATCTCTCAACTATTCCTTGTAGAATAATTGTTCATACTATGCTTTATCATCTTTCCTCTATCCTATCAACTAGACCAATCACAATCAGAACTTGTAGACTAGGTCACAAACCTCAGATCCAAATATCAAACCTCGAACCTCAAAATAAAACTTTGGCAACAAAATTTTCTTCAACTTCACTCTTCTCTGCTTATCCTCACATATCAACTTGTTTCTCTTCTATTCCACTCTTCATGCTTCTTAAAATCATTCATTATGTAACAAAGAAAAATGTCCTTCCTTTATATGAAGTTCATAAAATAATTCCCTGAGTCGGCTATTACACATTCTCAATTAATTATTATAGGACCTCATTAAGAATACGTTATACTTAGTGATAACATCAATATATCTCCTTGCAACTTGAATAACTTTTCATACATGTAATATTATGATGAGTGAGCTTAGCCATATCATCTCCAACATGTCTTCTACATTCATTTAACATTTCTTCTCAAAATAACAACTCTACTAAGAGATATAAGTTTACTAGAACATGCTTTTGTAAACTCTATCTTAGAATAGTCTTCACTAAAACTTGCATAACTTATTCCAGACTTAATATCTTTTGCTCCTGAGGTTAGCTTCATATACTAGACACTTAGCAGTATCTCCCTTTAACCTTCCTAGTGAAAATACTCAATGATATGTCCATACCAACTTGATCTTTACCGTTGTTCTTCTGTCAGATACCGCATAAAACTGCTATTTTAACATCAATGACAAACACAATCATGAATGTAACATATCATCAAAATAATGATCCAATCATGTTTCTATAGTACTCCCCTATAGGAATATCATCAACATTCATGCTTCCAACAATCTCCACCTTTGGCATTGATGGCAACATAGATGAAAAACATCTAGTTTCAAGAATACCAACTGTTAAAGATTTTTGTCCTTTCTTTTCAAATCCTCTTCATCAATCATTCTTTGCCATTGATATACCTCAATGTGGTCTTTATCAAAATGTTTTCCATGTTTTAATCTCTCCCCCATTGATATCAATGTCAAAGGTTTTAGCAACCATCTATCACTGCAATAATTGTCTCTAACCTGCTTAAGTGTCCAAAGACATTGTTCAAAACAACATCCATCAAGAGTCCTAGATGATTCTTTCCATCACTATTCCTCCATATAGGAAGCATCAACATCTAGTCTAGGCAAACAATAGTGCTCTATATCACTGGATTGATGCACTCTTGCATCATTTACTCTAATTTAGGTAGGGACATAACCTGTAGCATACCTCACAAATACTCAAATGTCTCTTTGGGAATAAGCTTTGTAAAAATATTTGCAATCTGCTCTTTAGTGCTTACATACTCCAGTTTGATTTCATTTTCTGCAAATTTCTCCCTCAACATGTGATATTTTATAGAAATGTGCTTAGTCTTAGAATGCAACACTGGATTCTTAGACATATTTATTGTGCTTGTATTATCACAATTTATGACAATAGGTTCACTAAATTCTATCCCTATATCCTTCAGCATCTACTTCATACAAACAACTTGATTACAATTGTTTTTTGTTGCAACATATTTTGCCTCTGTTGTACTCTGTGAGATATAATTCTAGTTCTTTCTTAACCAAGAAACCAATCTTCCTCCAAGAAAGAATGCTCCACCATTGGTGTTCTTTACATCATCCAAATTGCCTACCTAATCAGCATCAGTATAAGCATATAAAGTGAAATCATTAGATCTATCATACCATACTCCAAACTCTAGCATTCCCTTAAAATATCTAAATATCCTTTTAACTACTACATAATGTGCTTCTGTGGGATCAGCTTGAAATCTTGCAACAATTCCAACTGCATTTTCTATATCTGGTCTCATGCGAGTCAAATATTACAATCCTCCAATCATACATATGTGCTTCTTCTACTCAATAGTAGGTGTCTCATCCTTTGTAGATAAATTGTGTCCAATTATCATAGGTGTTCCAATTGGTTTACATGTTTCTAAACCAAGCCTTTTCAATAGATATTTCAAATACTTATTCTGAGAAATAAAGATTACTTCTTTATCCTACACAATCTCTAATCCTAGGAAGTATTTAATTTTCCCTATCATTCTCATTTCAAATTCCTTCTTCATTTCTTTTGCAAACTTGTCACTTTCATTATCATCTCCTCCAAATATGATATCATCAACAAATATTACCAAAATCATCAATCCATCATCTATTTCTTTCCAATATATATTACTATCTTACATACCTTTGCTAAATCCAAGTTTTGTCAAATGCTTGTTCAACCTTGCATATCAGGTTTTGGGTGCTTGTTTTAAGCCATACAATGCTTTCTTCAATCTTTATACCATGTCCTTGTCATTTGTTAAAAGAAAACCTTTAGGTTGTTCTATGTGTACCTCTTCTTCAAGTTCTTCATTCAAAAATATTGATTTGACATCCATCTAATACGCTTTGAATTTCTTATGTGCTACATAGGCTAAGAATAACCTTACTACTTTAATTCTTGCCATAGGAGCATAGGTTTCATCATAGTCTATTCCTTCTTGTTTGTGAGTAACCTTTACATACCAATCTTTCTTTGTTCCTTACAACTTCACCTTGTTCATTCATCTTGTTCCTGAATACCCATTTTGTTCCTATCACATTCTTCTCTATTGGTCTACGGACCAATTCCAATGTTTCGTTCTTCACTATATGATCTAATTCTTCTTTCATAGCTTGCTTCCAACAGTCATCTTTGCATCCCTCATCTACATTCTTTGTCTCCACTTGAGATATCAAACATAGTTCTTTATTGATGTTGCTTCTTGTCATCACAACTTTATCTTTGTTGTTGATGATCTGTTTTGGTGGATGATTCTTCGTCATATTCTTACCAAAATTAGAAGTTGTTATCTCAACTCTTAGCTCAGTTATAGGTTCTAAAATTTATTCCTACCTTTCCTCTCCTTCATTCTGCAAATCATTGTTAGTCTCAAAGAATACTTCATCATTCCTTTTTTTGGTAACAACAATGTTCTCATCATTGAAATTGTAGTCAACTATTCTTTCTTGTATCCTAAATTTCTCATCAACTCTTACATGTGCACTTTCAACAATAGTCTTAGTTCTTAGATTATAAAATCTATAAGCTATCTTTTTCAATGAATAACCAAGAAACATACCTTCATCACTTCTAGCATCAAATTTACCAACATCATCATCTCTTTTGATATAACATTTGTTACCAAATATTATGAAATACTTAACTATAGGTGAGTGACCAAACCATAGTTCCTAAGGGGTCTTGTTTGTGTCTTTCCTGACCTACACTATGTTCATAGTGTAAACTATTGTATTCATATCTTCTCTCCAAAACATCTTGGATACAAAATTCTCAACTAACATAGCTCTTGATACTTCTATTACTTACTTGTTTCTTCTTTCTGCAATGCCATTTTTTTCAGGGATTCTAGGAGTGGAAAACTATTTTTTAGTTCCATTAGCTTCACAAAAGATGATAAACTCATTTGAAGTAAAGTCTCCTCCTCTATATTATCTTAAACATTTAATCTTCATGCCTAATTCATTCTCAACTCTATTCTTGAATATCTTGAACTTGTCAAATGCCTCAGATTTTTCTTTAAGAAATGCAACCCACATCATTCTAGAAAAGCCATCAACAATAATCATGAAGTACCTTTCACCATAAAATCCTTTAGTCTTTGTAGGACCACTAAGATCTATGTGTACAATCTCCAACTTTATTGTAGTGGTAAACTTTTTGCTAGGAAAAGAAGCTTTGTTATGCTTTGCCAATACACACTCCTTACAAATTGTATTAGTAGGCTTTACAATCTTAGGCAATTCTCTGACTGCAAACATATTACTAGTTTTCACAATGTTTTCAAAGTTGATATGAAAAAATCTCGTATGCCATAACCAATTTTTATCTACCCTTGCAACCATACATGCCATTTTAGTGGGATTCAGCTGAAATACATTACCTCTAGATCTAGTTCATGTTCCAATTACCTTTCCATCTTTTTCTCTAATCATGCATGTCTTCTCTGTGAATTGCAAATGATAACCTTTATCCACTACTTGTCCAACACTCAAAAGATTGTGTTTCAAACCATCAACAAAATATACATCCTTAGTGTTAGTCTTACCATCAAGAGTTATAGATCCAATACCTTTAACATGGCAAGCTGCATTGTTTCCAACTCTAACAATGCCTCCATCATAACTTTTGAAGTCAGCAAACTTGTTCATATCACCAGTCATATAATGTGAAGAACCACTATCAATTATCCAATCAAATTTCTTTTCAACCTATGATATCAAACCCATTTTCTCTGGACTTACTTCTTTAATGGCTACAAATCCTATTTCATCATCACTGGCACCTTCCATTTTTTCATCAGATTCATCTTCTTCATTGGCATACAAATAATCTCTATCTCTTCTAAGTTTGAACTTTCCTTTATATTTTATCTCTCTTATAGGACACTTGGATGCATAATGACCAAAATCATTATAAGTCCAAAATTTAAAGATCTTTCTATCCTCATTAGATCTACTACTACTAGAAAAATCTCCTCTAACACTCATACTCCTTGATAGACTAGGTCGAATGTTTAGGGCACTGAAACTTGTCTCTGGTTTAGACAATTCTCCATACTATCTAAGCTCATTCCCAAATCCTTTAAGTCTCCCAAGTAATGTTTCCTTGGTAAAATATTTGGTACAAGAGATCAATAACTATATCATTTGAATTGCTTGCTTAAATGGAGGTCTTAAACTCTTCAATATCTTCTAGATCACCTCATCATATTCCTCGGTTCCTCCTTGAGATCTAATACCTATAGTAATTTTTGATATTCTACCTACATATGTTCTAATAGATTCACCTTCCATCATTTTAGCATTTGAAATGCACAAATCCAGCTTTGTAGTCTCATTTTCTTAGAATGTTCATCACCTTCAAAACTATTTTCCAAAACTTTCCAAATCTTATGAGAAATATCAAGTGTTTTTACTTGGTTGTACTCTATTTCAAGAAGTGCAAACAATAGTGCTTCTCTAGCTCTCCTGTTGCACCTAAAAAGTTCTCTCTCATCCTCAACACAAGTTTACAGCGTGCTTTTAGCTATAATTATCTTTCTTGATTTTGTCAAAATCCAATATCCTAGACCGGTACACAATAGATATGTCTTCATCTTTTCCTTCCAGCTATCATAATTTGTTCAATCAAACTTCAGATTATCCTTTCTAAATATGTTAGCCATGGATCTCCCAAAGTTGTTAAACTTTATCTTTAAGGGTATGCTGCTCTGATACCAATTGTTAGAAATAATAGTCTACCAAGATAACTAAGAGTGGGTGGGGGGGGGGGGGGGGGGGGAATCAATTATCCAATTAAAAAATTTATCAACATTAATTAATCATAACCATTCAATCAAAGTAAACAACAACCATAACAAGATGCACATACACAATTACACTAGATTTGTTAACTTGGGAAACCCTTGATCAGAGGGAAAACCTCCATGGGAATGATGGCCACAAAGATATACTGATATATATATTCCTTGTTAGAGGATGGACCCTGTTAGGATTCTGTAAACAAATTCAATACATAAGATTCCCTGTTAGGAGATGTTGAATCCCTGTTAGGAGATTCCAACCTTGTTAGGAGTTGTAGAAGGCAGAAAGACCCACTATCGAAACAACTTTTGGGTCAAGACCACTGAACTTCACTGTACAATTAATCTCTCAACTATTTATTGCAGAATAATTATTTGTACTATGTTTTATCTTCTTTTCTTTGTCTTGTCAACCAAACCAATCACTGTCAGACCTTGCAGACCAAGTCACAAACCTTAGATCCAAATAGCAAACCTTGGACCTCAAAATAAAATGTCGGCAAAGAAGTTTTCTCCAACTTTGCTATGCTCTGCTTATCCTCGCATATCAACTTGTTTCTCTTCTATTCTACTCTTTGTGCTTCTTGCAATCATTCATTAAATAACAAAGGAAAATGTCCTTCCTTTATATCCAGTCCATAAAACAATTCCCTAAGTTAGCTAGTACACATTCTCAATTAATTATTATAGGACCTCATTAAGAACATGTTATACTTAGCGATAACATCAATATGTCACCTTGTAACTTGAATAACTTTATGTACATGTAATATTATGAAAAGTGATCTTAGCCATGTCATCTCCAACATGTCTCCTACATGCCTTTAACCTTGCCTCAAAATAACAACTCTGCTAAGAGATATAAGAAGTTTACTAGAACATGCTTTTGTAAACTCTATCTAAGAACAATCTTCACCAAAACTTGTATAACTTCTTACAGACTTTATATCTTTAGCTCCCAAGGTTAGCTACATATACGAGACACTTGGTAGTATCTCCTTTTAACCTTTCTAGTGAAAATACTCAACAATATGTCTGTACCAACTTGATCTTTACAATTGTTCTTCTATCAGATACCACAAAAAACTGTTATATTGACATCAATGACAAACACAGTCATGAATATAACATATCATTAAAATAATGATCCAATCATGTTTCTATAATAATCCCCTATAGGAATATAATTAGCATTCATTCTTCTAAAAATTTCCCCCTTTTGCATTGATGGCAACATAGATAAAAACATCTAGTTCCAAGAATACCAATTGTTAAAGATTGTTGTCCTTTCTTTTCAAATCCTCTTCATCAATCATTCTCCCCCATTAATATACCTCAATGTGGTCTATATCAAAAAAATTTCCATACTATAATCTCTCCCCCATTAACATCAATGTCAAAGGTTTCAACAGCCATCTATCACTGCAACAATTGTCTCCAACCTACTCAAGTGTCCAAAGACATTGTTCAGAACAACATTCATCAAGAGTCCTCGATGACTTCATCCATCACATATACTCCCTCATATAGGAAGCGTCAACATTTAGTCTAGACAAACAATAGTTCTCTATATCACTAGACTAACACACTCTTGCATCATCTACTCTAATGTAAGTGGGGGCATAAACCCTAGCATACCTCGCAAATACTCAAACATCTCTTTGGGAAGAGGCTTAGTAAAAATATCTACAATCTACTCTTTGGTGCTTACATACACCAATCTAATTTTCTTTTCTACAACTCTCTCTCAACATGTGATATTTGATAGAAATGTGCTTAGTATTAGAATGCAACACTAGATTCTTAGACATATTCATTGTGCTTGTGTTATCACAATGTATGACAACAAGTTCACTGAATTTTATCCTTATAACCTTCAACATCTGCTTCATCCAAACAACTTGATTACAATTATTTGTTGTTGCAACATATTTTGCCTATGTTGTACTTTGTGAGATATAATCCTGCTTCTTGCTTAACCACGAAACCAATCTTCCTCCAAGAAAGAAAACTCTAGCACTGGTGCTCTTTTTGTCATCCATACCACCTGCCCAATCAACATCAGTATAAGTATATAAAGTGAAATCATTAGACTCTGATTTCCACCTTTAACACTAGTACCATATAAGGAATCCAAGGTCCATCCACCTAGGTATTGTAGAGCTTGAAGAAGAACAAGGAAAGTAAATAGCCTTATAGTTGGCCCTAGTGTCTAAATGGGTGCATTAAACACATGAATTAGCTGGCCCTAAGTGTATGTGTTCTTTTCAGTGGGTTATTAAAAAACTGTTAATTTAGGAGCCAATAGTTTGAAGCCCATAGTGTTAGTTGGAAAATTAAGCATGAAGGAGACTAGAAGAAGCTAATAAGGTGACACAAGATAACTTGATGTCAAAACTAGAGAGGTAGAGTGTTCATTGGCCAAAGAGAGGTAGCAATGAATGAGTGACTTATAAATCAAAGTGTCCAAGCAACTTATGATACTAGCAACTCAAGTCAAGAGATAGGCAAGAATCCCAAATAGAAAAGTAGATAAAACAAGAGAGATGACAAATGAACAACTTTCCCAATCAAAGAGTGTAGTCAATAGATCAAGGTAGACTTTCAGTGTGAAGAATGTCCTAGAAAGTTGACATAGACCATGAAGATAGAAAGACCAAGAGCGCTAAGACCAAAGAGCCATTTTAAGAAAGTTCAAGTACTAGAGACATAGAAAAGCACAGTCAAATAATGAAACTCCCCATAGCAAGAAAAACAAGAAAAATGTTTAGAATTTATGTTTTGACTTGGTTGACAAAGTTTGACAATAGTGGATAGTGTTAGAGAAAAGGGTTAATTTAATTTCATTTATTAAATTACCTTTTCTCCCTTCTTAAGATTTCACTTTATGCACTTATGCATTCACATTTAATAATTAATTAGTAAAATGTTTAGAATTTATGTTTTGACTTGGTTGACAAAGTTTGACAATAGTGGATAGTGTTAGAGAAAAGCGTTAATTTAATTTCATTTATTAAATTACCTTTTCTCCCTTCTTAAGATTTCACTTTATACACTTATGCATTCACATTTAATAATTAATTACTAATTATTAAATGGTTTTTCCTTTTTAGGTTACCCTTTTTTTGGGTTTCGATCTCCTTCTATAAGAATTAATCTTTTGTAATTATCTCTTATCTTTTTCATTTCTAAGAATACAATTTTCCTATTTTCAAAGCAAACCCTTGCCTCTTTTTGTCTTTTTCTTCTATGTGACAGGTTTTTACATGTAGGTATTCTTTGGGCTTTTTGGATTTGTATTGCTTAAGTTCTTCATCATATTAGAGCCAAATCTTTTGTAGCTTGTTCAGTATTTGGAGAAAAGGAGAATGGGGGTTTAAGAGAATAAATTTGATATTTTTTGGGCATTTTCTTTGATTTTTGGAGGTGTGATGGCGACAATTCAATAAAAATAATTATAGAAGTGATTTTCAAACAATCATATCTCACTCATATGAACTACTTTTTTCGAGCAATTTTTTTGTTTTGGGGTAGAATTTCATGATCTACACATTATTGCAAGTTATTTGTAATCTATTTTCCTAAATATTTCTACAAATTTTAAATCATAATTTTTGCAACTTCAAAGGCCTTGTTTGGGATCATATGGATATATATTCAGGTGCTATTTTTTTTAAGTGCATAATTTTTTTGTCTACTTTCAAGATCTAGTATTAATTTGTAGTAATATTGAGTGGACATAGTACTTTAAGCATTTGGTCATTTTTTTGCCTACAAAAAAAATTCAACACCTTCTAAAACAATGTCTGAGACCTCTTCTTGTCTAGAACTTCTAACCCCTTATAACTATCACATGCGGAAGACCTTGATGACATGACTGCTCTAGTCAAAAGGGTTGTGGTCTTCTTTAGATTGTGTACAAAAAATTTTACAGAGGCCTTTTGAGGTCATGCAACATAGGAACAATATGGATGAGGCAATGGGGTTGATTTCTTTACATGTATCTGACAATCTATAGTTTCATCTTGATGGGTGAAATACCCCTCTAGCTATGTGGACAAAGCTCAAAGGTTTGTTTGGTATAGTAAATGAGTTTAGGGAACTTCATATTGAGGTAGAGCTTACCTCTCTTGTACCAGATTCTTTTCCTTCTTTTGAGGACTTCTTGATGAAATTCAATCTGATGTAGGGGCTTTGGTATTCTAGCTCTTCTTCACTCCAAATGCTCCTTTTTTTCCCTAACCATCCACTGGTTAGCCCTGTTTTGATCTTCTATAATTAGGATCTCCAAGGTCCTTACTATCAGCTTCTCCTCCAAGGTATAGTTGATCTTAAGAAGATTCCATGGTCACAAGGTTTAACTAGTCCAACTAGTTCCCCAAATGTCTAGCTTCCTTTACTAGTTTTCCCTCCTAGAATCCCAAACCTCCACTTAGGATCTTCCCACACATCTACATTGACTCATTTTATTCTTCTTGTTCCATCAAATTTCATTATAAACCATTTCCCACACTTCTTGGCTCCTTACCAACCCAATTGGTCTCTAATTCACTAGGAGGCCTAATTGCCTAGTTTCTAGTAAGTCTAGTTTCACTATTTTGGTCAATAACTCCCAAATCCTCCAAATGACCCCATTAAAGACCTTGAAAGTATATAAGGTACATGTGAATACTATCAATTTCCAAAACCTTGACTTATGGTTGCAACCATAACCTTTTCCACCAAGCCCTAGCTTTAAGCCTATCAATTAGGCCTCTGGACTAGTGAACATGAGCAATTGCTAAACTGCTCCCCAAAATTTGTTTCAAATCCTTCCACCTCTTATACTTGTTATAGGATTATTTAAGGCACCTAGAAATTTCCTTCGGTCCTTTGTACAAAGCTATGGGTGCTCATGCCAAAGTTGTTACTATCCTAGTTCACCTGTGCTTAACAATCAACCATAGGGATTTCCATTTGATCCAAGGAACTCATTAAATAAACACAAATATTAAAAAAAAACAATATGTAAAGACTCTAACCCTACTTCCCCCATGGTTTTATCTAATTCCACTAGTGGGTTCTTAGGCTAGAGCCATTTCTAACTAAACAAAAATGTGATTGTCACTTGCAGACCAACGACCTTCAAAATTGCCTAACTCTAAATGCCAAACACTTGAAAGAAGACTATCTATGGAAAATAGAATCTATTTTGAGATAGTATATCCCCATGGGGTTTGATCTCATGTGCCAATCTGTACAAGGTCATACAGTAGCAAGAAATTACCACAGTCTATAAGAATTTTGTTATAGAAGTTCGTACAGAAGTAACAAAAATAATTGTTGCAATCCAAAATTCCATTAACCATCTCAAATAATCAATCCATTCTTATATCCCCAAGAATGAGAAATTATAATTGGTCTAACTACATTTTTCTCCATTCTTGCAAAAGTTGTCAATGTTGTTGAAGCAACTTTTCAAAATTGCTACCAACTTTTTGCATTATGAGCATTTTGACTCATTTTGGAAACTCGATGGATGAGTTTGCCTTCCTTGAACCTAGGTAGGTTATGTAGGTCCCTAAAACACTACTCAAACCAATGCTACACTAAAATAGAAATGTTTAACTAATTAAAGACAAAATAGAAACTTTTCACCTAGTAAGCTCTATGGGCTCTTACAAACATGAAGTTTCCTAATATTAGATCCAATCTATTTGATCTTATTCAAACACACACACAAACTCCTAATCCAACTCTATAACATGCAAAACCATCAAAAAAGAGGAGGTTCCTAACACCATACTCCCTTGGGACTAAGAACTCAAGTTGCTTGAGTTAGGAGGTCATTAACAGTGACCCCATCTTTCAGAATGTCTGACTTTGTCATCAGGTAGCTTCAGCATCAACTATTCCCTAACACTTGATGAGGTACTCCTTGTAGACACCCTTCCTTGTCTTCTTGGGCACTTTAGATTCCAATATATTGTCCAACTTTATAGGATTTGGAGTAGGCAATTCTTGCACGAAATCATCAACCTCCAAAGCTCGAATAGTAGACTAGCTTGATTTTAAGGGTGGTCCCTTATAGGGATATAGGTCACAAAAATTAAAAATTAGTGAAATTCCCAAATTAAGAGGGAGCTTCACCTCATAGGAATTTTTCCATACTAATGAAAAGTCTTTAATGGACCTATCTTCTTCATCAATAACTTAGTTGGCAAACCCTTGGGTAGTCTCTCCTTCTTGAGGTAGTCAAGGACTAGTCCCTTCTTGTTTAATCAGTTTTGGACTTATACTCCTCCACTTGCTTTTGCAAATTCTTTTTGACTTGATCATGAAGCTCCTTCATATGTTCTGCAAATGAGTCCCCTTGTGCACTCCTTTTGTCTGATAAACTAAGATCTCTCAGCTCTAAGATCCTTCTAGGATGAGCCCTATACACTATTTCAAAAGATATTTTGCCAGTGCTCCTATTGATGGAGTCATTATAGGAAAACTCTGCTTTCCCTATGATATGACCTCATGACTGGCCATATTTCTTTTTTAAGTATCCTAGAAAATTTCCAAGTGAGCTATTCACTACTTCCATTTGTCCATCTAATTGTGGATGGTAGGCTAAAGAGAAGACAAATTTGTGTCAAGTTTCTTCCATAAGGTCCTCCAAAAGTGACCTACAAACTTACTATCACTGTCACTCACTAGATTTATTGGCATTCCATGGATCCTAACAATGTCCCTAAAGAACAAACTTGCAATTTGAGAAGCATCATTGGTTTGCTTACATGGAATGAAGTGTGTCATTTTGCTAAAATGGTCCACTACCACAAAGACACTATCATTATCCCTTGTTGTCTTTGGTAACCCCAATACAAAATCCATAGTAAGGAACTCCCAAGGCCTTTGGGGTATGGCAAGCAGTTGATACAACCCACTATTTTTGCTTTGTCCTTTTTCTCTCTAACATATTTGACATTGTTCCACAAACTTCCTTATATCATATTACATCTTATGCCAATAATAATGTCTATTCACTTGTTCAAGTGATTTTTCCACTCCAAAGTGGTCTCCCAAGCTTCCTTTGTGCTTCTCCTTCACAATGTTCTCCCTCATTAAGCATTGGGGTATACACATAAGATGTCCTTTAAACAATAAACCTTCTTGTAACACAAACTCACTGAAATCTACCTTGAATCCATGTCAAAATTGTACACATGCCTTTTAGGCTTCTCTAAAATTATTTTCCTCCTTGTAGAGGTCCTTCAAGTCATCCATCACTATACTTTATAGTTGTATCTCTTGTATGGCTAAGATTCTTTTGCTCAAAGCATCTACTACCTTGTTACTAACTCCCTTCTTATGTTTTATGACAAAGGTATAAACCTGCAAAGACTCTTCCCACTTCAAGTGCCTTTGATTAAATTTTTCTTGCCCATTCAAGAAACTTAGAGCATGATTGTCAGTATAGACCACAAATTCTCTAGGTAAAAGATAGTGTCTCCATTTTTTAAGAGCTTGTACCATAGAATATAACTCTAATTCATAGATGAAGTACTCTTTTCAGCCTCATTCAACTTCTCTAAGAAGAAAGCCACAGGTTCTCCCTCTTGACTTAATATTGCTCCAATAGCCACCTTACTAGCATCACACTCCACCACAACTAGTTGGTTGAAATTGGGAAACCTAAGAGTAGGTAGCTCTAAAATTATTTGTTAGCATGAATGTCAATAATACTAAATTGGGGGAGTATCCTAATCATTAGAGAGTATTGATATGTTGCATTCATGACTATATTTTTCATTGATGTCAACATTGCAGTAATTTTGTTAAGACTAGAAAAATAATAGTTAATAATCTTATGATGTGCACAAGTTGAAGAAGTTTTAGATGATGCATAGTGGAGGACATGTTTTTGAGGTTGTCTTGCTGACATGGTTAAGAGGAATAATTATGATTCAATGGTGTACAAAAGTTACACTTGATTTACTAAAAACAGTGCAGAAACAAAGCATTGGAAAACAAAGTTCTGATGACCTATTGCTATCTTTCATATGAGATGTAATGAAGAGATGCATAGTTACATAGTGATAAAGGACAGTCATGTGATGACATTAGCATGTGCACAAGACGTGATTTCACACGCATGAATTTTTGTATAGACTATGAGCTGACAGTGCTATTGCAATTGTGAATTAACTAATTATCTTATCTTAATTAATTGTGAAAGCCTCAAGGCTCACTCAAGGTATTATTATGAAGATACATATAAAGGGAAGTTTTTTTCCTCGCTTGTAATGAGAACTTGGGTTAGAGGATCAAGTGAAATGTGAAGTATTAGTGCGTAGTGCGAGAAGGAGCAAAATGCTTACTAAATACGTGTAAGTGATCCAAGGGATCATTGGATGCACAATATGAGATATGGTTACAAGATCTGAAGGAGAAAAATTTTAGTTGACATAATAGAGATAGAGGAAGGAAGTACATTTTAGTTCTATTACTCTGCAAGGAATAATACAAAGATCATTTGGATAGTGGGTTATTTGATCTTAATCTTCAAGTTGTTTGGGCAATGGGTCCAACTATCTTCCAGAACTCCTAACAGTGTTGAAATCTCCTAACAGGGACTTATATGTACTAAATTTTGTAACAGACTCCTAATAGGGTCTATCCTCTAACAAGAAATATTTATATTAGTACATCATCTTGTGGGTACCATCCCCACCAAGGCTTTCCCTCTAATCAAGGGTTTCCCTAGCTAACATATCTGGTGCTAATTGTATATGAGTATCTTGTTGTGGTTTTAGTTAACATTACTCATATGGTTAAGATTTTTTTAAGTTAATGATTGCTATTTGAAGATAAGGCTTAATAACTTTGGGAGATTGATGGAAAATATGTTTAGGAAGGATAGTCCAAGATTTGATGGGGCCAACTATGATAGTTGGAAGGAAAAGATGAAGACACGTCTACTATGCATGGGTCTAGGATATTGACTTTTGAAAAAAGCTAAGGAACTTGTTGAAGAATCAAAGTTAGAGGAAGTTTGTGAGGGAGATAGAGATATGTTCATGTGTAACATGAGAGCCAGAGACGCCATACTATCATCTCCTCCAAAGAATGAATACAATCAGGTAAAGATATTTCAAACTTCTTATGAATTTTGGAAAGCATTAGAAGTTACTTTTGAAGGTGATGATCATGCAAAAGAATGAGATTACAAAATTGGATTTGTGCATTTCAAGATGCTAAGATGATGGAAGATGAATCTATAAGAAGTTATGTTGGTAGAATTTTAAAAATTGTTGTCGATCTTTTGTTGGAACTAAACAAGATGATGAGGTTATATGGAAGATCTTGAAAAGTTTAACACCACCATTCAAGAAGACGGCTCAGATTAATCAGCTATTAATGCCTTGCACTCAAGATTTCACAAATGAAAAATTTCTTGGAAGGTTAGGATCTATAGAAGTAGAATTGAGATGGTCTGGAGAACTAGCTAGAGTTGAGACAACTTGTAGTGCTCTGAACATTCAACCTAATTTGTCAAGAAGTACAAGTGCAAGAGTAAACTTTTTCAGCAATAGCAGATCTGAAGAAGATAAAAAGATTGAAGAAGGAATAGCCCTTCTAGTAAGAAGAGAGAAAAATGGTAAGAAAATCATCAAGTGCTGAACTTGTGATGAATATGGTCATTATGCATCTAAATGTCCTAAAAGAAAGAAAAATTTTAGTGAAAAAATTAAGCCTAGAAGAGATAAGGATAGAAATTGTTTATATGCTAATGAGAACAAAGAATCTGATGAAAGAGATGAAAGTGAAAGTGATAATGAATTAGGATTTGTGGCTATCAAGGAAGATGATCTTGATAGAGAAATTAGAGAAGAGAGAGCTCTAGTTACCCAAGTTGAGAAGAGATCAGTTTGGATAATTGATAATGGATGTTCACATCACATGACCGATGATATGAACAAATTTTTTAAGTTCAAAAATCATGATGGAGGTATTGTTAGAGATGGTAATAATGTAGCCTGTCATATTATAGGGATTGGATCTATTACTCTTGATTTTAAAACTAACACTAATGATGTTTAAATTGTTGATGGTTTG
Organism: Cupressus sempervirens; assembly: GCA_028749045.1. Classification (NCBI taxonomy): domain Eukaryota; kingdom Viridiplantae; phylum Streptophyta; class Pinopsida; order Cupressales; family Cupressaceae; genus Cupressus; species Cupressus sempervirens. The sequence continues at coordinate 1,132,750 of CM053785.1, forward strand.
AAACATAATTTGTTAAGTGTTGGATAGTTGGTAGATAAGTGATATCTATTATAGTTCACAGAGAAGACTTGCATTATCAAAGATAAAGATGGTAATCTGGTTGGTACTAGAACCAAATCTAGAGGTAATGTATTTCAGTTGAATCCTACTGAAATAACATGTTTGGTTGTAAAAGTTGATAACAATTGGTTATGGGATAGAAGGTTTTGTTGTATAAACTTTGATAATATTGTGAAAGTTAGCAGTACATTTGTAGTGAGAGATCCACCTAAGATTATTAAGCCTAATAATGTTACCTGCAAGGAATGTATTTTGGCTAAGCAGAGGAAAGTGTCTTTTCCTAGCAAGAACTTCTCTACTAAAAAATAATTAGAGATTTATTCAAATAGATCTGAGTGGTCTTGCAAGAACTAGAGGATTCTATGGTGAAAGGTACTTTATGATTTTTGTTGATGATTTCATTAGGATGATGTGGGTAGCATTTCTTGAAGAGTAGTCTAAAGTTTTTGAGAAATTTAAGATATTCAAGAATAGAGTTGAAAATAAATCTAGTGTCAAGAATATTTTTTTGAGATCAGATAGAGGAGGAGAGTTCACCTCTAGAGAGTTTAACATGTTCTGTGAAGAGAATGGAATCAAAAGATAGTTATCTTCACCAAACACGCCTGAATAGAATGGGATTGTTGAAAGAATGAACCAATCAGTAGCAAAAGAAGCAAGAGCGATGCTATTTGAGAATGATGTCTCAAAGATATTTTGGAGAGAAACAGTTAACACTGTTGTATGTACTCTGAACAGAGTATAGATCAAAAAAGGTATGAGCAAGACACCTTATGAGTTATTGTTTGGTCATTCACCATCAGTCAAGTATTTTAGAATATTTGGAAGTAAGTGTTACATAAAGGGAGATGATGATATTGGTAAGTTTGATCCTAGAAGCAATAAAGGTATGTTTCTTGGTTACTCATTAAAAAGTAGAGCATATAGATGTTTCAAATATAGAACTAAGACAATAGTTGAGTGTACAAATGTAAGGATTGATGAAAATTTTAGTACTAAAGAGAAGATGGTAGATTATAAGCCTGATGAAGAAGAGGATAATTCTAGAATTGTTAGAGAGAATGTTGAAGTCCTTTTTGAGAATAACAATGACTTGCAGAATGATGTATCTATTGAGCATAGAGGAGAACAAAGATCTAAACGTAGGGAAGAGATAAACGCTGAGATATCAACTTCTACTTCTAGTAGAAACATGACAAAGAATCACCTTCCAGAGCAGATAATTGGGAGCAAGGATAAGGGTGTGATGACAAGGAATAGAGTAAATGAGGAATTGTGTCTAATTTCTCAAGTAGAACCTAAAAACATAGATGAGGCATATAAGGATGATCACTGGATGCAAGCAATGAAAGAAGAACTAGATCAGATTGTGAAGAATGAGACATGGGATTTAGTTCCTAGACCTAAAGACAATAATGTAATAAGAACCAAGTGGGTATTCAGAAATAAGATAAATGGGCAAGGAGAAGTTGTGAGAAACAAGGCCAAACATGTTTGCAAAGGTTACTCACAGCAAGAAGGCATAGATTATGAAGAGACATATGCACCTGTGGCAAGAATGGAAGTAGTAAGGATGTTCTTGGCTTATGCAGCAAGTAATAATTTCAAGGTTTATTAGATGGATGTCAAGTCAACTTTTTTGAATGGAGAACTTGAAGAAGAAGTCTACATTGAGCAACCTGATGGATTCCCCCTGAAAAAAGAAAAAGAATTTGTTTGCAAATTAAAGAAAACACTGTACAGTCTGAAGCAAGCACCTAGAACCTAGTATGCAAGGTTGGACAGGTATTTGTCTAAGCTTGGATTTATCAAAGGTACAACAGATGGTGATTTGTATTTGAGAAAAATTGATGATGGTTTATTTATCATTGTAATATTGGTGGATGTCATAATATTTGGAGGTAATGATAAAGAAAGGAATAAGTTTGCTGAAGAGATGAAAAATGAATTTGAAATGAGCATGATAGGAGAAAAATGAAGTTTTTCCTAGGATTGCAGATTGTGCAGAGTAGAGATGGTATATTTATTTCACAAACAAAATATCTAAAAGACTTGTTAAAAATATTTGATTTAGAAAGTTGCAAACCTGTTGGTACACCCATGATAACTGATCACAAGTTATCTAGCAAAGATGAGACACCTACAGTTGAGCAGAAAATGTATAGATCTATGATTGGAGGATTGCAATATCTAACTCACACTAGACCAGATATACAAAATGCAGTTGGGATTGTAGAAAGATTTCACGTTGATTCTAAAGTGTATCATTATGTAGCAGTAAAGAGGATATTCATATATTTGAAGGGTACATCTAAATATGGAATTTGGTATGATAGATCAAGTGACTTCACTTTGTGCACATATATTGATCCAGATTGGGTAGGTAGTATGGATGACAGAAAAAGCACTAGTAGTGGAGCATTCTTTCTTAGAGGAATATTGGTTTCTTGGTTGAGCAAGAAACTAGACTGTATATCTTAGAGTACAGTTGAGGCAGAGTATGTTACAATAGCAAATTACTGTAATCAAGTTATGTGGATGAAACAAATGCTGAAGGATATTGGGATTGAGTTTATAGAACCTCTTATCATTTTACTATGATAACAAAAGTATAGTAAGTATGTCTAAGAATCCAATATTGCATTCTAATACAAAGCACATATCCATAAAGTATCATGTTTTGAGAGAGAAGGCAACTAAAAAGGAAATAAGGTTGAAGTACATAAGTACTAAAGATCAGATTGTAGATATATTTACAAAGCCTTTTCCTAAAGATACTTTTCAGTACCTAAGAGGTATGTTAGGGGTTATGCCCCTAACTGTTTCAAAATAGATGATACAAGGATTGCATCAGTACCATTGAGCACTATGGTTAGATTGGACTGAATGCTTATGCTTCCTGTATGGGGAAGAACCTAGTAGGTACTAAGTCATCAAAGACTCTTGGTATTTTTTATTAAATAGTGTCTTCAGACACTTGAGCTGATTGAAAGATTTGGAAGAAGTATAATTGTGTACTTGTATTGATACCTTTGACATTGATGTCAATGGGGGAGAGAATGTGTACATGAAAAACATCTCCTAGGCAATAGGGAGAGAAAATGTGAGAGAAGAACCTGTTGAGCTATCAATGGGGGAGTGTTATCTCTTTAGGGAGATTTAGAAAGATTCATGTAAGTGCACAGAAGAATATGTGAGTTCCCAAAAGAATATGTTAGTGTGTAGAAGGATATCTCTATAGGAAAGATATGCAGCCAGAAAAGTGTTGGAAGTTGTTTACCATAAACAACTCATGATAGTAGCCTGAAGATTTTAGATTGATGAAGAGTATTTGAGAAGATGGCAACAGTAGCAACAACAAAGTACAGTTTGGTATTCTTATAACTTAGAGGTTTTTTCATCTATGTTGCCATCAATACCAAAGGGGGAGATTGATAGCATGAATGTTGATGATACTACATTAGGGGAGTATCCTAAGCGTTGGAGAGTATTGATATGTTGCATTCATGACTATATTTGTCATTAATGTCAACATAACAGTAATTTTGTTAAGACTAGAAGAATAGTAGTCAGTAATTGTATGATGTGCAGAAGTTGAGGAAGTTTTAGATGATGCACAGTGGAGGGCATGTTTTTAAAGTTGTCCTGATGACGTGGTTAAGGGGACTAATTCTAAGTCAATAGTGTACAGAAGTTACACTTGATTTACTGAAAGCAATGTAGAAATAGAGCATTGGAAAATAGAGTTATGATGACCTATCGATATCTTTCATATGAGATGTAATGAAGAGATGCATAGTTACATAGTGATAGAGGATAGTCATGCGATGACATGAGCATGTGTGCAAGACACGGTTTCACAAATGTGAATTTTTATATAGACTGTGAGCTGATAGTGCTATTGCAATTGTGAATTAACTATCTTATTTTAGTTAATTGGGAAAGCCTTAAGGCTGACTCAAGGTATTATTATGAAGATACGGTATAAAGGAATTTTTTTTCCCTTTCTTGTAATGAGAACTTGGATTAGAGGATCAAGTGGAATGTGAAGTATTAGCACGCAGTGTGAGAAGGATAAAAATGCTTATTGAATGTGTGTAAGCAATCCATGGGATCATTGGATACATAGTATGAGATTTGAAGGATGTCCATTAGGCTAGCCCTGCATTGTGCATGCATGCAGGGTCATTACAATATTTGAAGGAGTAGAAATTTGGTTGACATGATAGAGACAGAGGAAGGAAGTACATTTTAGTTCTATTATTCTGCAAGGAATAATACAAGGATCATTTGGATAGTGGGTTCTTTGATCTTAACCTTAAATTTGTTTGGGCAATGGGTCCAACTGTCTTCCACAACCCCTAACAACATTGGCATAACTCTTAACAAGGTTGGAATCTCCTAACAGGGACTCATATCAAGTGAATGTTGTAACAGACTCCTAATAGGGTCTATCCTCTAACAAGGAATATTTATATTAGTACATCGTCTTGTGGGTACCATCCCTACCAAGGTTTTCCCTCTAATCAAGGGTTTCCCTAGTTAACATATCTGGTGTTAAATTGTGCATGAGTATCTTATTATGGTTTTAGTTAACATTACTCATATGGTTAAGATTGTTTAAAGTTAATGATTGCAATGGTAGTTGTATAACTAATTCACCCCCCACCCACCTCCCCTCTCAGTTATATAAGTGGACTATATATTCTAACATTCTTTTCATCAACATTTCAAACCCATGATCTACTGCTACTATCAATTTAAATTAACATTTCACTCCACCTTTTTATGGTGTTGAGGATAGGAGCACATACATGGTTGAAGTTTTGTACAAAGAGGCCAATCCATGGAAACTCCTAACATCCCCTATGGACCTAGGTATAGGCCATTCCAAGATTAAATTTACCTTATCAGGGTCCATTTTTATGCATCCATTAGCAACCACAAGACCAAGATAAAATAATTCAATTTTTAGAAACTCGCACTTTTCTTGATTAATCATCAGCTTCTCTTGATGTATCCTCCTCAAGACCATCTCCAAATGTTTCATGTGCTCCTCCTTGGACTTGTTGAATATCAAAATGTCATAAAGGTAAACAATTACAAACTTACCAATGAGATATGTTAGCAATTCATTCATGAGCCTCATTAAGGTGCTAGGTGCATTTGTTAGGCCAAATGGCATAACAAGCCACTCATACAGCCCTTTATTTGTCTTGAAGATTGTTTTCCACTCATCACCAGGCCTTAATCTTATTTGTTGATATTCTAACTTCAGATCCACCTTGGAAAAGTAACAAGAACCTCCTAAATTATCCATCAACGCTTCTATTTAGGACATCGCGAACCTATATCTAATTGTGATTTTGTTTTTAGCCTTGGAGTTCATACACATCCTCCATTTTCCATCTTTCTTAGGTACAAGTATTGTAGGCACAACACATGGGCCTAAGCTCTTCCTTATCAAACCTTTATCCAACAAATCTTGAATCTGCCTTGCTATCTATGCATTTTGATTTGGTGTCATCTTATAGGCCGCTTTGTTTGAAAAATTTTCCCCATGTATAAGGTCAATCTGATGACTCACATCCCTCATTGGTGCCAATGCACTTGGAAAACCATTATCCACTATGTCATGGTATCTTTCCAACAATGTGTGTACCTCTGGTGGCATATTGACTTTCTCCTTAGTCTACTCCTTTTGTTTCACTATCACTACACAAAAGACACCTTTCTCCTTCTTCATAGCCTTGAAAATTTCTTTCTCACTCAATAACATCACATTAATTCCCACATGCTTCTCCTCAACAGGTTCTTGCAATGGGTCCATTTATAATTTCATGCCTTGCTTAGTGATCACGTAGGTGTTCTTCTCACTGTTGTGAATAGCCTTGACATCATATTTCCATGGATTTCCTAAGAGTAGGTGACATGCATCCATGGGCATTATGTCACATAGGACCTTGTCCTTATACTCACCAATCTCAAACTCAGCCATACTTTATTCATCCACCATTATTTGTTGCCCCTTATTCAACCATGAAACCTTATAGGGAGTGGTATGACGTATCCTACTTAAATTTAGTTTGTTTACCATCTCTATGGACACAATGTTCTTATTGGAACCAAATTCCACTATCACCTTGGAAATCTTCCCATGAGACTTACAAGTTGTCTTAAACATCTTCGTTTTCCAAGGTTTCCTTGTCCTACTTGCTGACTACTTAGAAACAATAACCTTTTTAGGCTTTTTAACTTCTTGTTCCTCATCATCTTCCTCACTAGAGTCTTCAATTGTTAACAATGTTTTCTTCCTTTTCCTAGGTCTAGTAGCTAGTTGCTTGACTCTCTTTGATTTATGAGTCTCAACTTCTACTAACCTTTCAAACTTCTTTTTGGGTTCACTTGATTCCTCAGCTAATACATCAGTATATAGAATGATTTGTTATGTAGGAGTCGGTGTAGTAGATACACCTGATGCTTGCCAAACCGATAGAGATGTTACTTACATCACACCTTGTTCACCAATTTTCTTTAGTCCAGAGATAGTTTGCCTAACTACCTATGATTTACTTTATGACCTACTGACCTTAGTTAATGCTTTCTTCATTATAGTTATCTGCAAGGATGCCTGGTAAGCTGACTGAGTTATCTCCTCATATGTTCCAAATCTGTAAGATGCTTGGTCTTTTCTAGAATTTAACAATAGATCAATGTGACCAATAGCTACATCATCACTCAATTTATAACCTAAGGGATCAAGAAATTTTTCTTGAGCTTGTATTGCTTCAATATGTGTTAGATCTATATCTACCATAAAGCATATATCATCCTTAAATCTGTCAACAATTGCATGTGCAATTTTGAATCTCTTTTCATCTCATTCTAGAATGTTCTCATAATCAAATTACCATTGTCCAAGATTTTATCTGCATGATGCCTTCTACATACATCAATTATCTTATCCATGGTACATCTTTCATTGCTCATAATCTCTGTAACTGATAGAAGTGGAAATCTCTTAATTACATGAAAGAAAATGTGATTAATTAGTGACTAAAATTTGAATACACCATTCTTAGTTCTCTTAATCTTCTCTAGATTCTCAAGGAGTTGTACTCTCAAAATCTCACTCAAATTCACTTGTTCTTTCTTAACACAAATCTTGCTAGCAGCATAGATAAAGCCTGCTAACAACTCATCACTCTTAGAACTTGTACAAATAGAATATGTAATGATTTTGCTCAAAAATCCCACATCATGTTGTCTGATGGTATTGATCATCATTCCCTTACCATTATAAATTATCTTAGTATAACTTTCAACCTTTTTCTTAACTAATTTCTCACCAATAGGTACATTATCTTGTTTGCTAAGACCAGTAACCTCATGAATAAGGTCAACTGAAATGTCAACTAAATTATCTCCTATCCATAACTTTCCATTATGAATTCTTCTTAATATAATTTGAGTCCATTCTTCAGTATCAAGTTCATAGTAGAAATGATGTCTAAATAAGTCTAAATCCTTCAAATGTTCAAATCTAGATTTCATAGTCATATTTGCTAGAAATAATAGTCCACCAAGATAACTAAGAGGGGGGTGAATCAGTTATCCAAAAATTAAAACATTTGACTTCTTTAAACAAACTTAACCATTCAACCAAATTAAACAACAACCATAATAAGATACACATGGACAATTACACCAGATATATTAACTAGGGAAACCCTTGATTTGAGGGAAAACCCCGATGCGAATGATGCCCACAAGATTATGTACTAATATAAATATTCCTTGTTAGAGGATGGACCCTGTTAGGAGCCTATTACAACATTCAATACATATGAGTTCCTGTTAGGAGACTTTGAATCCCTTTTAGGAGATTCCAACCCTGTTAGGAGTTGTAGTACAATGTATGCAAGATGAGCCCACTACCCAAACATGCAATTTACTCTTATGTTCTTCTTTCCTTTGTTCTGTCAACTAAACCAATCACTATCGGACCTTGTAGACTAGGTCACAAACCTCGGATCCAAATATCAAACCTCAGATCACTCAGCAAAACCTCGGCAATGAAGTTTCCTTCACTTCTTCTCTACTCTGCTCAACTTCGCATTCCACTATTACTGTTGCTTATAATCACTTCTCCATGTCATGTCTATCTTCTACATGATAAAGGAAAATGTCCTTCCTTTATACCAATTCCATAAAATAATTCCTTGAGTCGGTTGTTAGACCTTCTCAATTAATCATTATAGGACCACATATAACATTAATCTTCAGCCTTGCAACTTGAATACATTTTTGTACCCGTAATACTATGACAAGAGAACTTAGTGACATCATCACCAACATGTCTTCTTCATATCCTCAACCTGGATTCTCAAAATAACAACTTTGCTAGGACATATAACAAGTTTACCAGAACATGCCTGTGTAAACTTTATCTCAAAACAGACATCACTAAAACTTGCATAACTTCTTCTAGAATTATCATTTCTTCTTCTGATATTAACTGCATATACTAGATACTCAGAAGTATCTCCCATAACCTCATATAGTTAGAATACTCAACTAGTTGTCCATACCAACTTGATCTTTCCATTGTTCCTATGTTAGATACCATAGAAGACTGCTATGTTGATATCAATGAAAACCTCAATCATGAATGTAACATATCATCATGGTAACATATCTACAATACTCCACCATAGGAATATCATTAGCATTCATGCTTCCAACAATCTCCCCCTTTGGAATTAATGGCAATATAGATGAAAAACATCTAGTTTCAAGAATACCAACAAGACTGTTAATCTTACTTTTCAAATCTTTTTCATTAATCATTCTCCCCATTGATATACCCCAATGTGCTTCTTGTCAAACCGTCATTCCATGTTGTACTTCTTTCAAACATGTTTTACTTTTCTTCTCCTCATGATGTTCTTCCTCTTAATCGTCTCTCATGATGTTTTTCATGTAGAACTTCTCCCCCATTGACATCAATGTCAAAGGTTTTAGCAACCATCAAACTCGGCAACTAATTCTTACTTAGCTCAAGTGTCCAAAGACATTGTTCAAAATGACATCCAACAAGAGTCCTAGATGACTCTGTCCATCACATATACTACCCCATACAGGAAGCATCAGCATTCAATCCAGACAACAATGGTGCTCTGTTACACTAGATTGATGCACTCTTACATCTTCTACTCTAATGTAGGAAGGGGTTATGCATCTTCTTCTGCAATCTTATCTATATTGCTCACATACTCCAATGTAATTTCCTTTTCTATAACTTTCTCTCTCAACATGTGATACTTAATAGAAATGTGCTTGGTCTTCGAATGCAACACTGGATTCTTAAACATATTTATTATGCTTGTGTTGTCACAATGTATGACAATAGCTTCATTGATTTCTATCGTAATATCATTCAGCATCTACTTCATCCAAATCACTTGATTGCAATTGTTTGTTGCTACAACATATTCTACTTCTGGTGTACTTTGTGATGTACAATCCTACTTTTTTCTTAGCCAAGAAACTAATCTTCCTCTATGAAAGAAGGCTCCACCACTAGTTCTCTTTCTACCATCCATATTGTCTTCCCAATCAGTATCAATATAAGAACATAAAGTGAGATCATTAGATCTGTCATACCACAATCCGAACTCTGATGTTCCTTTCAGATATCTAAATATACTCTTGACTGCTACATAATGTGTTTCTCTGTGATCAACTTGAAATCTTGCAACAATTCTAACTACATTTTCTATATATGGCCTTATTTGAGTTAGATATTGTAAACGTCCAACCATAGATATGTACTTCTACTCAATAGTAGGTGTCTGACCTTTGAAGATAACTTATGTCCAATTACCATAGTGTTCTAATGGGTTTACATGTTTCTAAACCAAAATTTTTTGGTAAATCTTTCAAATACTTAGTCTAAGAAATAAAGATTCCTTCTTTATTCTGTATAATCTGTAATCCTAGAAAATATTTCATTTCTCCTATCATACTCATTTCAAATTCTTTCTTCATCTCTTCTGAAAACTTCTCACTTTCCTCATCATTTCATCCAAATATGATATCATCCACAAATATTACCAAAATCATCAAACCATCATCAATTTCTTTCTAGTAGAGATTACTATCTGCCATACCTTTGCTCTATCCAAGCTTTGTCAAATGCTTGTCCAACCTTGCATACCAGGTTCTAGGTGCTTGCTTCAAGCCATACAATGCTTTCTTTAGTTTGTATACCATGTCCTTATCATCTGTCAAAGGACAACCTTCACATTGCTCAATGTACACTTCTTCTTCAAGTTCTTCATTTACAAATGCTGACTTGATATCCATCTAATACACTTTGAATTTCTTTTGTGTTGCATAGGCTAAGAATAATCTTACTGCCTCTATTCTAGCCACTGGTGCACAGGTCTCATCATAGTCTATTCCTTCTTGTTGTGAGTAACCTTTACATACCAATCTTGTTTTGTTCCTTACAACTTCACCTTGTTCATTCATCTTGTTCCTAAATACCCATTTAGTTCCTATCATATTCTCTCTTGGTCTGGGGACCAATTCCCATGTCTCATTCTTTACTATCCGATCCAATTCCTCTTTCATAACTTGTTTCCAAAAGTCATCTTTACATGCTTCATTTGCATTATTAGGTTCAACATGAGATTTTAAACATGGTTCTTCATTGACTCTATTTCTTGTCATTACACATTTATCTTTGCTTCTGATGATCTTCTCGTATGGGTGATTCTTTATCATATTCTTTTCTGAAGTAGGAGTTGCTATCTCAACTCTTGGCTCTATAGGAGGTTTCGAGTTTTGTTCCTGCCTCGGCTCTCCTTCATTCTACAAATCATTGTTAGTCTCAAGAAATACTTCATCATTCCTTGGCTTAGTAACAACATCATCATCTGAATTATAATAAACTATTCTCTCTTGTATCCTGAATTTCTCATCAACTCTCACATTTGCACTTTCCATAATAGTCTTAGTTCTCAACGATAACATCTATAAGCCTTGCTTTTCGATGAGTAACCAAAAAACATATCTTTATCACTTCTAGCATCAAACTTACCAATATCATCATCTCTTTTGATATAACACTTACTCTCAAAAATTCTAAAATACTTAACTGTAGGTGAGTGACCAAACCACAGTTCATAAGGGGTCTTGTTTGTGTCTTTCCTAACTTACACTATGTTCATAGTGTAGACTTTTGTATTCACAGCTTCTCTCCAAAACATCTTGGATACATCATTCTTAGCTAACATAGCTCTTGTTGCTTATGTAACTGATATGTTCCTTCTCTCTACAATGTCATTCTATTCAAGGGTTCTCGGAACTGATAACTATCTTTTGATTCTATTTTCTTCACCAAACATGTTAAACTCATTTGAAATAAATTCTCCTCCTCTATCTAATCTTAAACATTTAATCTTCATACCATATTCATTCTCAACTCTATTATTGAATATCTTGAACTTATTAAATGCCTCAGATTTCTCTTTAAGAAATGAAACCCACATCATTCTACAAAAGTCATCAACTAGAATCGTAAAATACATTTTTCCATAGAATCCTTTAGTCTTCATAGGACCGTTGAGATTTGGGTGTACAATCTCCAATTTTTTTGAAGTTGTAAACTTCTTGTAGAGAAAAGAAGTTATGTTATGCTTTGCTAACACACATTCCTTGCAAATTGTGTTAGTAGGCTTTACAATCTTAGGCAAATCTCTTACTGCAAACATACTACTAGTCTTCACAATACTATCAAAGTTTATATGACAAAACCTCTTATGCTATAACCAGTTGTCATCTACTTTGCAACCAAACATGTCATTTCAGTATGATTCAATTCAAATACATTACCTCTAGATCTGGTTCATGTTCCAATTAGGCAAATCTCTAACTGCAAACATACTACTAGTCTTTACAATACTATCAAAGTTTATATGACAGAACCTCTTATGTCGTAACTGTCATTTACTTTTGCAACTAAACATGTCATTTCAGTAGGATTCAACTCAAATACATTACCTTTAGATCCGGTTCTTGTTTCGATTACCTTTCCATCTTTGTCTCTGATCATGCATGTCTTCTCCGTGAACTGCAACTGATAACCTTTGTCCACTAGTTGTCCAACACTCAAAAGATTGTTCTTTAAACCATCAACAAAATATACATCATTGGTGTTATTTTTACCATCAAGAGTTAAAGATCCAATACCTTTAACTTGGCATGTTGCATTGTTTCCAACTCTGACAATGCCTCCATCCTAACTTTTGAAGTCAACAAACTTGTTTATATCACCAGTCATATGATGTGAACAACCATTGTCAATTATCTAGTCAGATTTCTTTTCAACCTGTGACACCAATGCTACTTTTTCTAGACTTTCTTCTTTAATTGCCACAAATCCTATTTCATCATCACTAGCACTCACTACTTGTTCATCAAAATTATTTTCTTCATTTTCATACAAACACTCTCTATTTTTTCTAGGTTTTTAATTTTTTTTATACTTTTTCTCTCTTTTAGGACACAGATGCATAATGACCATATTCATCACAAGTCCAACATTTAAAGATCTTCTTACCTCCTTTTTCTCTTCTTACCAGAAGGGCTACTCCTTCTTCAATCTTTTTATCCTCCTCAAATCTGCTACTGCTAACAAAATCTCCTCTAGCATTTGTGCTCATTGACAAACTAGTTTGAATATTCAAGGCACTGAAAGTTGTCTTTGTTCTGGTTAATTCTCTGGACTGTCTAAGCTTGTTCTCAACTGCTTCAAGTCTTCCAAGTAATGTCTCTTTTGTGAAATCTTTGGTACAAGGTATCAACAATTGTATCATTTGAATTGTTGGCTTAAATGGTGGTGTTAAGCTCTTCAATATCTTCCATATAACCTCATCAACTTCTTTGGTTCCGCCTTGAGATCTAATACTTGCAATAATCTCTGATATTCTGCTTAGAAATGTTCTTACAAGTTCAACTTCCATCATTTTAGCATCTTGAAATGCACAAATCCAACTTTGCAGCCTTAATTTCTTAGAATGTTCATCACTCGCAAAACTATTTTCCAAAGCTTTCTAAATCAAATGAGAAGTTGCAAGTGATTTTACCTAATTGTATTCAATTTCAAGAAGTGCAGTCAGCAATGCTTCTCTAGCTCTCATGTCGCACATAAAAAGATCTCTTTCTGCCTTGGTACAAGTTTCCATATCCTTTTTAGCAATGATTGTCTTCGCTGATTTTGTCAAGATCCAATATCCTGAACCCATACACAATAGATGTGTCTTCATCTTTTCTTTCCAGCTGTCATAATTTGTTCCATCGAACTTCGGACTATCTTTCCTGAACATGCTCTCCATAGATCTCTCAAAGTTGTTAAAATTTATCTTCAAGGACCTGATGCTCTTATACTAGTTATTAGACACAATAGTCCACTAAGATAAATGGGGGATGTGAATCAGTTATCCAACAATTAAAACATTTATCTTCTTTAAACAAACTTAACCATTCAACCAAAATAAACAACATAATAAGATGCACATAGACAATTACACCAGATATGTTAACTAAAGAAACCCTTGATCAGAGAGAAAACCCTAGTGGGAATGATACCCACAATATAATGTACTAATATAAATATTCCTTGTTAGAGGAATGACCTTGTTAGGAGTCTATTACAACATTCAGTACATGAGTCCCTGTTATGAGACTTTGAATCCCTGTTAGGAGTTGTAGTATAATGTATGCAAGATGAGCCCACTGCACAAACATGCATTTTCAACTACAAGAAGAGCTCATTGCTCAAACATGCAAATTACTATTATGTTCTTCTTTCCTTTGTTTAGTCAATCGAACTAATCATTGTCATACCTTGTAGACCAGGTCACGAACCTCAGATCCAAATATCAAACCTTGGATCACTCAGCAAAACCTTGGCAATAAAGTTTCCTTCACTTCTTCTATGCTCTGCTTAACTTTGCATTCTGCCCTTACTGTTGCTTATAATCACTTTTCCATGTCATGTCTATCTTTTATATGATAAAGGAAAATGTCCTTCCTTTATACCGAGTCCATAAAAAATTTCCCTGAGTCAGTTGTTAGACCTTCTCAATTAATCATTATAGGATTACATTAAGAACATGTTACACTTAGCAATAACATTAATCTTCCACCTTGCAACTTGAATATATTTCCATACATGTAAAATTATGACAAGAGAACTAAGCCACGTCATCACCAACATGTCTTCTTCATATCCTCAACCTGGATTCTTAGAATAACAACTTTACTAGGAGATATAACAAGTTTACCAAAATATGCCTGTGTAAACTCTATCTCACAACAAACATCACCAAAACTTACATAACTTCTTCCAAACTTATCATTTCTTCTTCTGACATTAACTGCATATACTAGATACTCAGAAGTATCTCCCATAACCTCGGATAGTTAGAATACTCAACTAGTCATCCGTACAAACTTGATCTTTTTATTGTTCTACTATCAGATACCACAGAATACTACTATGTTGACATCAATGACAAACTCAGTCATGAATGTAACATATCATCATAGTAACATATGTACAATACTCCCCCATAGAAATATCATCAGCATTCATGCTTCCAACAATATCATGGTTGAAAACAATTTCCATATCCTTGTTCATAAACTCACTTCCAGTAGTTTCAAACTTGCTAGTTAAATAACTTCCTATGTCTTCCAAATATACTATGTTGTTCAGAGTTGTTGATAGAACCGAATTAAGGTTTCCTTCTAAGGGTTTCACAAGAGAAACCTTCAACTTGGGTCTCTCATCATCTTAAACATTATGAACTACTAACATATCCATGATTTCACCAAATATAAATTTATCAAAGAAATTATGTGCAAAAAATGATAAAATACCTTTCTTAAAGTAGGGTTTAGCTCGAAATCACCTTGTCAAATCACTTTTGAGTGCTCTAAGCTTCTGAGATAATCACAGTGTGGAAATAATCAAGTTCGTACTCTATATATTTACCCAACTTGTTCTTGCATTAATTGTGTACTTTGCCAAAATGAAAAAGTTGTTAATTTTATTCTGAAATCAAAATCTGCTCAAAATCATTTGTTTGATGTTCAAATGCTACCTGAGGTTAACTATGGCTTCCTTTCATCATGACAATGCCCCACATAACTTCACTTCGCAAAATTTGTTGTGAAAACATAGATTTCATCTTTTGTCATAGAGTAAACTTTCTCTGTTGTAACACTAACTCTTATTTCCTTCGAAACTTGTTATGATAAGCACCAGATTGTAAGTAAGCTTAGCTACAATCTCAACTCTTCTAGATAAATCTTCTCTCAACCTTGCTACTCATAGTTCAATCTCTATATGAAGTTTCAAATTTTTGTTCTGTGAACAAGCTTAATTCAACTTGGTTGTATCAAACTTGATTCCTAACTTCAATCTTCCTTTCTCTACATCATTTGACTTTTTGTTAGATCCAATAGTTAATTCCTTCACAAAAGTTTCATCAAGTTCTTCTCAAAGTTCACTAATTGCATTTCTTTGATCTTCACTATCTTTCTGAGTTCTGGGGTTACTTTCATGATTCCTTCTGTCATTTTTGAAGTTTCTTTCATTGTTGCTTTTGTTTTCAAAGTTTCTTTCATGATTCCTTGTGTCATTTTTGAAGTTCTTCCATTATTGCTTCTATTTCTAAAGTTTCTTTCATTGTTCTATGTCTGATGTTGTTGCTTAACTGACATACTAGGGTTCTACTTCTAAGATTTTGTTGATCAATAGGTGCTTGACAGTTCCGGGCTCTACTTCTAAGATTTTGTTGATCAATAGGTGCTTGACAGTTCCGGGCTATGTGTCCAAAGTTGTTACACTTATAACACATGATTTTCTTTCCTTATTCAAAAGGTCTTCTTTCTCTTGATGTCCTTTCATTAGATCTTCATCTATCTGCAGGGTTATTATTTCCAGACATTCTACTATTCCTTTTATTATTATCATATTTAAGTTTCTTACAATCAATTTCTCTATGGCCAATACCATGACAATTATGACAGTAAAAATTTGTAACATGATTAAATGACTTATTTGTACAATCTCTTTTCATATGACCTATTTCATTATATTAAAAACACTTACCTTGAAATTCATACCTAGTTTCCTTAGGAGATTCCACTTGCTTAGGTTCATCCAATTTCTCAATTTCCTTGTCTTTTCCAAGTTCTTTAGATTTATCAGAAGATTGACTGGATTCAATCTTATCATCAGATTTTTCTTTTTCTTTCAAATCTGATCCACTTTCAAGTTTCTTTACACACATGTTAAATAGGCAACCAAGACTAGTCTTACCATAGGTAGGTCTTTGTATTGACATTGATTCATCAAGCTTTTCTCTGCTAGAATAAAGCTCTTCAAGTTGTAGCTTGCATTGAGTTAATTCACCTTTCACAATAGTGTTGTACTTATGAAGTTCTTCGTGATCTACTTTTAATGTTTCAAATTCAAATGTCCTCTTAGCAAATTCGCTCTAAGATCTGAATTTTCAATCTTCAAATCAAATTCAACTTTGCTAGGATCATTCTTCAAACTCAACTTTAGATTCGTAATCTTTGATTCATGCTTCAAGATCTTGTACTTTGTTTTCAGTTTAGAATATTCATCATCACCAATTGACATCTTATTAATGCTACAATATGTGTGATAGATAGTTTGAAATCAATTCAAGAATTGAACAAAGAGCAATGGTTTACAACTAAGGGAAAGAAAGTTGGTTCTAACAAGCTTTTCATTCTCAAAAGTAAGGAGTGACAGGAATTTCGATGAGAGCAATGGAAGCCATATTCTATATAGACTCAAAGAAGCAACAAAAAGGTTTCAAAAGGCCAATGTGGAAAGAGCAACTGTACATACTATTAAAAATGAAAAAGGATAACATGATTAAGGCAATGTTGAGTGTTATAGGCCCACAATTTTAGGAACACAAGCAAAAATGGAAAATTATCTTAGATGTAATATCCATTATTGTAGCTTAGGGAGTGAAGATACGTGAAAGCACAGAGAAAGTCCAACAAGTGATTAAGGCATTATTTGGGACCTACTAGAAGGCTTGGAATCCATTTTTAAATGGGTTGTGCTAGGGTGGAGGTTAGATTTGAGTGTTTTGAGGATGGAGATTGTGCAAGAACTTTTGGTATGGTCCCATTTCTCACGTGGTGGGGGAAAGTTGACATAGTGAATTTTAAAAAAAGAATAGTGTAGCCTTTTGGAAGAAGGTTAAGAGATAGCAAAACATGAAGAAAGGTAGCTATGGTGAAAAGGGTTTGAACCCTATATGTGCCTTGTCAAGGAAGGAGCCATCGTTGTCGCAATAAAAAGTAGACAATACATGTCAAGCTTCTAAAATTTCGTTGGGTTGGTGTGTTTTGAAATTCTTTTCATAGTGGTCTATTAATGAAAGAGTTGAGAAGCAATGATGGGAATGATGATTAAAATGGTGAAGTGAATCAACATCATATATAAAAAGTTATCCCCTCGTGTTTGGTAATCATTTTGGATTGTTGTGATGTCTTTGTCTCTATAAGTTGCTAAGATGAAGACTTGTCATCAACTCTTTTGTAACTTTGAATGTTTCAAAGCTACTAACAAGTACCATATGTAAGCCTATAGGCAACTTACTAATAGTTTAATAGGTGGTTGTAAGCCTGTAGGCATCTTATTAATAGTTAAATAGGTGGTTTAGGGAAGAAGATTTAGACTTTTTATTTAAGGATAGTAACTTTGCAATAATAATATACAAACATATAGATGATGCAATGCTTTAATAAATATTGATAAATTATTAATTGTTATCATAAAAAATATCTATTGATTTACTAAATAATATTTTTTAATTTAATATATACTTATGTTTTAATAAGCTATATAAAGAAAAATAATAATAATTAAGATTAAATGTGTTGAAAGCTCTAAATATTCAATATTTTCAAAGATCTCTAAATTATGTGATAATGTTAATTATTAATTTAAAATAAGACTATTTAAAATCTATTTCAAAAATAATGTTTGATTATTTCTTAGTTAACTCTAATCAAGTAAGGATGCTTGCGCCTAAGCCCCTGCTCATGCTCATGCTCCTACTCGATCCTATTTGCTCAGTGCGGGGGTCAGAGGTGCTCGTGTTTGTTGTGTGCCCTTGCCATCTGCAATCATGGTGCCCTAGCCGCTGATTTTGCCTTTTCTCATTTTTTAGCCCGATTTCTGGAACACTTTTGGAATCTAGCTGTCCATGTGTATTTTTGTTGGTTGTGTGTTCTCTCACATTTTGCTGTGTGTTGGGGTCATTGGTTGTTGGCTTTATGCTTTCTGTCGCCATTTCAGTTGGACCTAGGTCAACTTCTCCTATGCCTTTAGGGGGTAGGGTTGCCTCTTATGCCAATGTGGTTGAATTCAAAGCGAGTCTTCATGGTGTTGTTCGAGCTGCTCATGCTAGGCCTTCTCGTCCCCGTGAAGTTTCCCCTGTAAGTGTATCAAACCCTATAAGAGTTCCTTTAGATCCTGATACAGTTGACGATATTTATGGTATGACAGAAGAGCTCTCTACCTTCCCTGCTATTTTTCACTTTCAGAGTTTTTGGCCCTCTCTCGCTAATCTTCATGCATGGATCACCTAGCATTGGGAACCAATCTTAGACCATGATGTCCACATTTTTCCGATGGCTAAAGGATTTTTTATAGTAAAGTTTAAAACTGTTAAAGACAAGAGTAGACAAGAGCACTATTTTGTGCAATAACAGTTTTTCATGGCAAGACAGATATCCACTTATGGCCAAACCGTGGCATATGAATTTCGATCCACTTACAGAATCTTTTAACAAGGTTCCTATCTGGGTCCGACCTACGAACCTCCTGATGCATCTCTAGTTAGATTCTATTTACAAAGCTATTGGGGATGCTATCGATAATTTTGTATATGGGGATTCAAACACTTTGAATATTCTCCATTCGATGTGTGCATGATCTCTTGTGGAGATGGATATTTCAAAGGGCCTTCCAAGGTTTGTTTGGAATCCTCGAGGGGCTCTTAGACCCAAATATTGGATTACGAAGGTATCCCTTTTCGATGTAAAAAATGTCATAAGACAAGTCACATTACTACTCGTTGTACTACTGTGAAGACTAAATCAAGGCGACCACCTTCTTGGTGGTCAAGGGCATCTTCTGAGCACTACACGTTAAGTCCATGGATGCACCTCTAGATCTTGTGGATGACCCCAGTGGATGGTTCCCCTATAGATGTTCATTCGGTGTCGGTGATAGCGAAGGAAGTCCAGACTCCTGGTCTGGACCCTGTTCCTTCTCCTGTCCCTACGCCTGTATCGGATACTACTCCTGATCCTATCAAGGGCCAAGACCTTGTTACCTCTCCTACCCCTGCATCGGATGTTCCTCCTGGTCCTGTTGGGGGTCAACTGGCTACGGGCTCTTCTAGGGAGATTGTTGTTGCTCCTAATTCCACTGGGCTCCATTGTTCAGTGTCTTCTGGGGATTGGGTTGCTAAGGCAGCTAAGGTGGAGGATGGTTGGACTATGGTTAAAGGAAAGAAAACTAAGCCCTCTGCTCCTTTAGAAATGAACCTCCACTCGTGCTGCAAGGGAGGATCTAAAACAAAGGACAAATCGTGAGCTCCATTGTAATATCTGGTTCTTAGTTGGATCTTTTGCCCTCTAGCTAAGTCTTTGTTTTTTGGCTGGTGATGGGGCCTTATTATCACCATGGTTACCCTTTGTTTGGGGGGTGACCAGTTTCTCATTTGTCTGTTGTACTTTTGCTTTTGTACTTATTGAAAATCTTTAAACTTGTACAGGGTTTCAGGCTCCCTTCAAAACCTTTTTTCCTTAATCAAAAACTCTAATCAAGCAAGCATGTTCCAATTTTTTTAAAATTATAATTACTAAATAAAAAGAAAGTAACATTTTGTTCATGATATCATAAATAAATAATTGAGCAACAATATACTCTATATGACAATTGAAATTATTTCTTTAAAAAATGAATCTATTTAAAATTTTAAAAAAAATCTAACAAATAAATTTCTAAAAACAAGTACATATTTCTAAAATTTTATTTAATATAATTTTCAACCAAGAAAACTCTCCTATTTGAAAAGTGTGAAGAATTATTAGATATTTGACACAAAAAGTACAGTTGAAATTAATTCATCATCATCACAATCTTTATCCAAAAATATACATATACAATACATTCCACTTTAATTTTCAAAAAATAAAATGATAATGTTCTAATGATATAATGGATTGACCAATCTCCAGATTGAAATGGCTATACAACCCACCACGGAATGGCTGTTTGAAATGGCTATGCAGCCGACAGAATGGCTGTTTATAATAATTAATTTATCGATTATAAATTATAATATAATTAAAAAATAATTTGAAGTTACTATTAAATTATAAATAAATGTCAATAAACAGCCATTTTGTCGGCTGCGTAGACGCTTCCTCTTCAGATGGTGTACGACAAATTGTTTCCCAAAAATGTATTTGATTGTTGTGAGGCTACAAAGTCCTTACTCTTCTCAAGCCCCTCATGCTGGAAGTTGAAGATTCATACCGTGCAATAGAGGAAATAATTGATCATGAATAAAATACGGGAGATTGCACGTATGTTTTTCAATTTGTTTCCAAAAATTGAGAATTTGCGGAAATAGGCAGCTGAGATGTGAGCTTTATAGCAATTCACAAAATCATTAAACAAATACATAACATTACTGACTGTTTTGTTATACGAAAACTTTTTTGCTTTTTTCAAATTCGAATAGAAGTGGTCTTACTTTTATTAAATTTATCTATTTGGCAATTCTTTTAACATTATTATTTGGTTTTCAAAAGATGGTCCCTCTCCAATTGTAACAAGAGCTGCAATAGTTCCTGTAAATGCAAATAGAAATTCGAATACTTGCCTGAGCTGCTAGAATTGCTATTTCATCCTTTGCAATATCAAAATTCACTGGATTTAGAGCATAAAGAACAAAGTAATCAAGCTTTTAAAAAGTACATGGCGTGTATGCATGGAACAACAAATATAGTTATAGTGGAAATTAGAATTTCTTTTACACGGATTTAAAATAGAAACAACAAAGAAATTTTATGAAATTAGCATTACAGAGAGGCTCGTTGAATTGTGTTGTGGTTGTAACCTGTAGAGATAAGACCATTAGGGAAGACACAATCACAGTGAGCTTTCCTTGTAGGCTTTCTCTCTAACTTGTGGTTTTGATCCATATGATTTCCTTAATATGCAATGGGCTTTTACTATAACGGCACATTTAAGCTGTGCTCAATGAGAGACGTGTCTTAATTTTAACAAATATTAATTATGTTTTTGCACTACTTATTACCAAAACAATAAGCAGCATTCCAAATCTAATCGCTAAAAACCTTTAAGGGGAACAGATCCCAAAAAAAATCTAAAGAATATCGCATAAAACAAAATATAACTTTCCTTTAAAGAGCTAAAGAAAGTCATCCAACAGATTCAAACTGCCAAAAATTATGCAAAAGATAGGTATCTTCTTCAGCTAATCACAGGTTTTTCAAATATTTTACACGCAGAATGGAAACTCGTTGCTTAATAAAAATAATATAATTCAGGGGAGTGTGTACAGGTTCAATTACTCTATTCCAAGAAAACAAAATCTGATTTTAACAGGGAGAGTATGGAGTAGTTCAGATTGTCCTATTTCCAAGCAAACAAAATCCAATAACAATGAGGGGAATATGTAGTGTTTAGATAGCTCTGTTTCCAAGCAAACAAAATCTGATTTCAATCAGGGATTTATGAGAAATGGGCAGGATACAGTGAATGCCAAGAAATGTTTTCTGTAGCAACCAGAGAACCTCACAGCGGAGAGCTGGAACAATGGACTCTAAGACACCAGGCAACACCTGTGGTGTAAATATAGGTCTGGAACCTGTTGCAAGTCCTACTTTTTTGGTTGATAAAAACTCCCACGAGTTGGTCTTGGAAAGGAATACCCGAAAGATCTTGTCCATCGTGAAAAACAAACACGCATTGCTTCCAAATTACAAGATAATCATTTGCTGAACAACCACCAAATGGATTGAGGAATCCACCAAACTCTTCTCTCTGATCATGTTTCTAAGCAAGTGAAATCTGATCCGTATAAAAAATTTCAAAAGATCCACAGGTCATTAGAAAGGTGCTAAAGGCAATGAAGGTCAGCAAATGCATGCACAATGCGGCATCATAAAAAATCCACAATGGAGAAATAGACCAATGGCTCCTAAGACATTATGCAATGCCTATGGGGTGAAATGTCTATAAAACTCCTTCCAGAATACAGAGCTGCTGGTAGCCCTACAATTTTAATTTTAGCCCATTAAAACTCAAAACTCCAACAAAAAAAAGTCTTTGAAATAAGAAGTCAAAGGAATTAGCAGCCCACCCTACAAAGCAACTTTTGGTTTCCAAACACAACCTTCTTATATGAAATCAGAAAAAACTGGCAAGATTAATTACTGGGGAGTTGAGATAATCAAATCTCATCTCAGGCTTGTGGATTTTGAGAGAGTAGGGATGTCTACTGGGCTAATGAAATATTAAAGTACAATAAATAAATAAAACACAAATTATCAAATAAAAAATATATAAACATAATAAACTGATAAATGAGAAAATGGGCAGACAATTCATTGAAGTACTGTAATGATGATCAATAATAAGGCACAATCATATCCTCAACCCAGAGTGCCATGCAAGAAAAACAAAGGTGGGTATGGGCCTCAGCTATAGCAGAGGCCAGTAACTGTCATGAAGTACTGGATTCAGACTCTGTCCCTTCTAAAACATATTCCCTGCACAAAATAGAAGAGTAGGGTAAATGAATAAACAAGTAAAAGACAAGTGATAGTACAAGAATGGAATTAGGGGCCATGGACTTCTTGACTGGAGATTCTATAAACCCAAAACCCTACATTTGTAGTGAGACAATAATTACAAAGTATATCTATATATACGTATAGTGTGTCAAGGTGAGCATCCTATGGAAGCTAATTTCACATCTATTGTGGGTAGAGTTACGACAACTCCTCGTAGATCTGCAAAGAAATTGGAGAATACTAAAAAATAAAGTAATGATATAATAATAGAAGAAATAAAATGTCAACCAAAAAACGGTATAGCATAGAAATAGGCAAAATGTTTGTGCAGGTGTGAGATAGAATTTTGTTGAAAGGGAACACACACCTGTAACAGACATTGCAAACCAAATTGTTCATAGTATAATTTTCATATATTATCTTGAATGTAGTGATCCACATCAATGTTAATAGAAGACAGCGAGCAATCAACCATCACAAATCCTACATCATGGAAAATGTTCAGCAGCAACCAAAATTATTCCAAGGGTCCATATGCATTTTCGGAAGTATCTAGCCTCCTGCCCATTAAATTGAATTGTTCAGAAGAAGTGCCTTTAAAAAAAATTAGAAAAGAAAGTTAAAAGAGACAACTTGTCACAATTAACCCTAACTGTTAAGGGCAAATGATTGAACCAGAGACGATTCAGGCAACGAAAGTTTGATGATAACAATACTTTCCATACGAAAAATGGCTAAAACTCAAGACAGGTTCCAAATCCAATGCTGCATTGAATTTGATTACCAGAGAAAAACTCAGGCTATAGGGAAATACTGAGAGAAAACAGTCCACAGAAAAAAAAAAATTATTTCCATAACATTTCATGCGATCACCATACTTCTGCTGGTTGATTCTTCTGTATGTCAGTTAAAATCTCATTCCAATCTTTATTTCTTCGAATTTGTAGACATGCTATGAAATCTCAAAAAGAAGAGAAGGTGCTTTCTGAAATCAGACCTTTGTTGTGTTAGCAAATGCCATCTGCTACTGGAAACCTGCAGATTTCAGAACCCTTGGCCTACATTGACCGATTTAGAGGATTATTTGGCATTGAGCCTATACAGTCAGTACATTAAAGGCGGTAATGAATGCATTTTGCTTGGCAACCAAACGAAAGATATCTGCTACACATTGGAATTTGCCCAAATGTACAGTACAAGTCTATTCCAATCCAAATAGAACATGTCTGCTGGTATAATTTATTTAATGAAATGTCACTTGTTCAAAGCATACTTCCACGATAGGTAACCTACTCCTCCGACCTCACATTTGCATTAGTATTAACTCTCTTCTAGAAAGGATTAGCAGCTTTCTCTTGTGCTGAAGATCTTGCAATCTGTGTAAAATATTTTTTTCATTCACTGGCACAGCAAGCAACACATTCAGAATAAATCTTTCACCAGTGCGACACCATGAAAACAGGGAGACATTACTTCCAAAAAAATATGGAGCCTCGGGGAGGATAGTCTTAGTAAGGTAGACACATTAACACAATTTTGTAGACTCAAGAATACATGCAGCAAACACCTGAGTACAGCAGAAGGGATTCATCACAGGCATCACAAAAGCAGACAACAGCATTCGAAATTAATACTTTAAACAACAGCTTATTGCCACGATCCTTCCGAGAGGAGCAGACAGAGCATTAAAAAAAATTATCTTGATCCAAAACGTTATGATATTGCTATTAGGATTCAATTGTGTAGTTTTTGAGTCAAACTCATTAACCCAAGTTTCATGAATACTGGTTCACAAGAACCCATCTCTCATGAGAATTAATGGAACACTTAGTGCTCACTGCATCTAGGTACGTGAAGCATCAGACTTCCTAGAAGGGCACTCATCCCAGTACTACATCTCAAGCACTCTAAACCATGGAATTCCCTCCAACTAAGCCTACTTAGCTTGCAACCCCATTTGCAAAACCTTCAGCACATGTTGAGCCTTATGAGACATTCATAATAGAACCCCTTTAGCTCATCAACTGATAAGGAGTTACAAGCACAGGGAGCTTAACCATGGAGGAAACACCATGAGTAAGCATACTTGAGCTGGAGTATTACTGGGATGGATTACCTCCCAAGAAGTCCCAGTGCTTCACCTTTGTGAGTGTTACCCGTGTTTTGAACTTGGTTAACTTGATTTTTCATGGTCTTTGGAAAACAGATTTTTAGAAGGTCTTGAACTTTGAACTTGAACCAACAGGTTCAAGGTTCAAAGGTTCAAAGTTGTCCTTGTCTCATGTTGGGAGGTTTTCTCACTTTTCATCTCATGTCGAGCCCCAACATTAACTTGAACTCTGAGGTTCAAGGTTCAAACTTCAATTAATACTTTAAACAACAGCTTATTGCCACGATCCTTCCGAGAGGAGCAGACAGAGCATTAAAAAAAATTATCTTGATCCAAAACGTTATGATATTGCTATTAGGATTCAATTGTGTAGTTTTTGAGTCAAACTCATTAACCCAAGTTTCATGAATACTGGTTCACAAGAACCCATCTCTCATGAGAATTAATGGAACACTTAGTGCTCACTGCATCTAGGTACGTGAAGCATCAGACTTCCTAGAAGGTCACTCATCCCAGTACTACATCTCAAGCACTCTAAACCATGGAATTCCCTCCAACTAAGCCTACTTAGCTTGCAACCCCATTTGCAAAACCTTCAGCACATGTTGTGCCTTATGAGACATTCATAATAGAACCCCTTTAGCTCATCAACTGATAAGGAGTTACAAGCACAGGGAGCTTAACCATGGAGGAAACACCATGAGTAAGCATACTTGAGCTGGAGTATTACTGGGATGGATTACCTCCCAAGAAGTCCCAGTGCTTCACCTTTGTGAGTGTTACCCGTGTTTTGAACTTGGTTCACTTGATTTTTCATGGTCTTCGGAAAACAGATTTTTAGAAGATCTTGAACTTTGAACTTGAACCAACAGGTTCAAGGTTCAAAGGTTCAAAGTTGTCCTTGTCTCATGTTGGGAGGGTTTCTCACTTTTCATCTCATGTCGAGCCCCAACATTAACTTGAACTCTGAGGTACAAGGTTCAAACTTCAATAGGCTCATCTTGTGTGTTAGTATGTACCCGGCATGAAATGTTTTCTTTGCTAGTGGGCTTTGGTGCTTTCGCTTGAAATTGAACTTTGAACTCCTTAACGGGTCAAGTTCAGAGTTCAGTTCAATAGGGTTAATCTATGTCATTTTTTAGTCTGTTTTTGGCAAACACTATGTCCCAATATTTCCTGGGCGGATTGAACTTGAATTTTGAACCAATTATTTCACGGTTCGAAGATTCAAATTTCATAAGTTAAAAAGCTGGCCACCCATAGACATGTGGCCATACGGAGGAGGTACTTAACCTTTCCGAAAAGGATGAAAAGTCAGGCATTAAATGGCAATTGATAAGGATGACAGCAAGAGGAAAATTTAGTTCGTGTAGAAGTAAAGGTATTCATTGATTAGTTATCAGTTAGTTAAGTCTTCCAGATTTGTGCTTTCATAAAATCACTTTTGGTGGTTATTCTGTCATGATTGCATGAGGTAAGTGATCTGTATTTTTCTGGAGCTAAAAGGTGACGGGTTAGTGGTTTCATCAAGGGATTTTCGTGCTTTACAGTGCAGTGAGTCCGATTCTCTATTCCCAAAACTCCTGTTTTCATTTTCTTTTCTGGTAAAACAAGCTCGTCTGTTTTCTTTTTTGTCCTTTGTATGATTGAATGCAAGTTTGAGAATCTGTAATTATCACATGGCCGCTTCTCGCCCCAAATTGCCAAAAGAAAAGAAACTCACACCCTTAACAAGTTTTCTACCAGAATTTGGAGCCACCACACTTGTAGATGAGGAAATTGAAATGGTTGTGTCAAGATTTGAAAGAGCCAGACCTGGGTCTATTGCTGAAAAGGTGTCTGTAAGTGGGTTGATACAAGCCATGGGGACTCCTGAAGCCATTCTTTGTCCCGAGATTGTTCTTGAATGTAGGGAGAACTATGATGCCACAGAAAGATGTATCAGAACCCAAATGGTAAAGTCCTCATTTCTGTGAACCATATCACGGTCATGGGCGCTTTGAGAATCCCACCTAAGGAGGTATATGAAGACTGCACCATTAGTTTGTCTTACTCCTAGTTCACCACTAATACCAAGGATTTCGATAGCGTCATTGCCAAGCTAAGTCACAAGGTTCGAATTCGAATTCGAGTTCGGCAACTATAAAATTCGAATGAAGTTCGGGAAGAGTAAAAATTCGGGAAAAAATTCGAAATAAATTCGCCTTATACAATTTTAATTATTTTCTAGATGTATTTAATATATATTATCAATTATCAAAATAGTCAAAATTGCTAAATAGATCTCACAACTCCATAAGCTTGATGAGATATTTATTAAGTACAAAAAATAACAAACATGTCAAATCACAATAGCAAAGATATTATTTTATTGCGAAGGTACAATCAAAAGTCAAGACTTCATAGCTTCAAGAAAGCTTGAAGTCATCAAGAGCACTTGGCTCAGATGGTGTACCATCATCATTAGTATATCACTGTTTTAAAACAATTTTAAAAAATAAATCAAATACTAAATTAATTATTACAAAATAGATTACAAAGAAGTTAAAAACTATAAAAAAATTTAAATTGATTACAAGTGTCCCAAAACTATATAAATTGAAATAAAAAATTTATACTAATTATATTATGTAAAAAATTTATATACAAATTATATGTAAAAACTATATTTAAAAAACAAAACAAAATATAAAATTAATAACCATATGAAAAGTTAAAACTCTATTAGAAAATACAAACTATTAAAAAATAAATCAAATTGAATAACCTATTACAATTACAAACTATAACCTATTGAATAAACTATTACAAAATACACACTATAACCTTGTAATATGTAATACAAAGTTCAAACCAGGAATAGAGATAGCATCAATGTCTTCTCCAAGAGGTTCAAAAACGATGAATAGAGATAGCATCAATGTCTTCTCCAATGGAAAAAAAGTCGCACAAAATCAACAACAGAACAAAGTCGCACAAATGGAAAAAAAGTTGCAGGCATTGCCGCTTCAGCTTTACGCAAGCGTCACAGGGTGAGGGCAGCACGAGCCGAGAGGGAAAATGGCGTGAGAGAGAGACGAACGTTGCAGAACCTGCTGCAACAAACTTTGCTCAGAGCCACGAACGTCTCAGGAAAACTTTGAGTCATGAACGTCTCAGGAAAACTTTGCTCATTCTCAGGGTGGTTTCTTTCAGCATTCGAGCAGCATTTTATAGATTTTTCTGCTCAACAAAACCCTCTAAACTCTGCAAACAGAATTTTTTTAACTTTTTCGAATCTTAATAGGAAGTCGTCTTTAGCAGCCGAATCATTAGCGGATTTTAACGAATTTTTGGGGCAAGTTTTACATTCGGCAATATCCGAATATCAAGCTTGATATTCGCCGAATCTTGTGACTTAGTTGCCAAGAATTGGCTGTTAAACCCAGAAAAGGGTGGTTCTCGCTTGCTCTGGTCCTTGACCTGTGAGCATATGATTCTAGAAATTAGGGATGTCATCATTTTGCTGAACAGAATAAAGGGGAATCAGCATGCCTTCCTCTAGGAAAATGGGATGTATTTCTTTATTCAAGCCATTTTAGATGAAGGTAAGCACATTGAATGGGTGGACACAATAGCAGACAAGCTGCGTGAAAAACTGAAAAACTTTCACAAGTGTCTGAAACTGCGGAGGGGTCTGTATGTCATCTTATCTGTTCTATATTCTAGCTTGCTGCAAGGAATGGGAGGGTTTGCCTCACCAAGTCTGGGTTGATAATATGACCATCTACAACTATTACCCCTTACTTCAGAAAAAGAGAAACCCTGAAGATTTCAGACAGGTGTAGGATACTTTTCTAGCCAGACTAGTTTTCAAGCTACAAGGAAAAGAGAATAGGAGATTGTTCGAGGAAGCAGCTCAATTGATCACAATCTATGGTAGCTTCTTTATCAAATTCCCTAAGTTTACATATTTGAGGATTGGTGGGTACCGGGGTAAACCTTTGAAACAACCAAGATACTGCTTAGACCGATATGTACTGACTGAAGTATACCGACAAGTTACGGATGTAGATAAAAACTGCAAAGCTAGAAGAGGTTCCGGATACACTTTCCCTATTGAATTGGGTCATTATCGTTATAAAAGTATTCAAGATGCTTTCAAGCATCTCAAATACAAACTATGAACTTGAAGCCATATTCTGCTCGTTCCCAGATAGACAGTAAGGGCTTTGCACAATCTCAGTTTGAATTACATCCTTCCTTCACCCATGAACCTCAAATAGAAGACTAGTTGGTCAACTGTAAAGATGACTTTGAGGTAAGGAAAAGGTGGTGGTCTAGATTCACCTTGAGACAAATTATGGAATTCAGGCTGCAGATGGACACCACAGGTGTTGAAGAAGAGAAGAATGAGGAGGTGGTTGACACAAAATTTACTGAACAAGTCAAGGCTTTCCCTATACCTAAACTGGATTGAAGCAGACCAGAAGATGATGACCTTCAGGCCAAGAACCTCCCGGTCATTGACAGAACTGAAAAGTGGCTTGAAGAGAAGAGAAGAGAAAGTCAAGATTGGGACAAACAGAACAGGGCCCTCAGATAGGCTTGACTAGTTCTAGCCTTGTAATGCCTCCTCATACTGATAAGGTTGTCTCATGTACTTCTGCAGGTGAGCAGAAACATGAACTTGAAGTTGAATCCTCTGTTCAAAAGCCAGTTTAAGTTCAACCTTCACCCAGGTTTACCTGTTCTCACAAGCAGAGAAAGAACAGACAGAAACCCATCGTGGTCGACTTGGACATACAGCAAGACAAAGGTGAACTAAAAGTAGAGTCTACAGCTGAAAGCATTCCAGAAATCATGGACCAGGGGAACAAGCAGGCAATTGATGGTGCTAAAACTTTGAGTTTGTTAGCTATTGGTAACCTTTCGGACTTTCAGACACCTCATCCCAAGGTAGTTCTTCTGCACCCAATTGGTTAAATTTCTCTGCCAGTAAAAAGAGAAGCATGGTTCCGGTGACCGTCCCAGTTCAAGATATGGTTAGCAAGTATTTAGGTAAAACACCAAAGAGCATAAAAGCCCCAAGGTTGAAGCTAGCTTGGAGTTGGATGAGAAAACAGGCACTGGGTTACTGATGTTTACAAACCCACTGTGACAAAAGTCGTGATCAGATCATGTCGCAAGATTACATCATTGAGAGGACTAATCTTGGACTTGCAACCAAAGCTGCAGACATGAGGATGTGGAACGCAAGCAATCAAAAGATTGCAAGCAGGATTTAGAAGACTGGAAGGAAAAGAGAGAATTGAAAGAGTCCATGAAATTGATGGCTGAATACACCCATGTCCTCCAAAATCTTGATGCCCTAGCATTGTCGGATGCCACCCCTGTAGTTGGTGTCACCTCCCCTGCAATTCAGAAATTCATGGACCAGATGAAAAGGGACAGGTCGGTCACTCAATTATTCAACGATTGGGTACATGCAGTGATGTCTCATGGAGTTAATTACATTTCCAACTTCACAGAAACCAAAAAGCAAGAAAACAATATAATGGCCGAATTGGAATCGTAGCTCAATGCATGGGAAGCAGAGAGAGTGAAGTGGGAAGAATATATCATACACATCAGCAAAGTCCATACTTACGACATAGCCAAGTTTCTGGTAGAAAAACCTAATGCCGGTGTGGATGCCGATTTCTTGTTCGTGGCCAGAGCTAACTTGGACTGGAGGAACGCAGTAATCGAGCAAAGCCTAGACGAATGCTCTGAGATTCTGAAAGAGATGGAATGTCTCAAAGAAATCCTAAACAATGGCATCAAATGTATCAATGTCAGAATTATGGAGAACGAGGATCGGCCAGATCGAGGAACCCAAGTAGTGACTTCCTTTCAGGATAAAATGAAGATTATGAAGGAAATCAAGGAAATTTTTGTAAAAGATTTCACCACTCTTGCACGGGCCGATTCCATGATGATTATCTGCGAAGATCACCTGGAAGCTCAAGAAAGAAAGATGGATCATATCCACAAGGTGACAAATGTATGGAAACTAAGGCTGGAGCATTTGGTCACACCTCAGCAAAAGGAGTTGATCGGGTTCATGGTAGCACACAGAGTGGAAGGAGGCTGATGGAGGACTTCCCAAGGCCCAAGATCAAAATGTTGGTCCATTTGTCCCAGCAGGAAATTAGAGAGGACTTCAGGGTTGTTAGCCAATAGCATACTTTCCTTTTCAGTTAGCAGTTTTAATACTATGTGTAAACTTGTTGCTTTATCAACTCCGGTGGTAGTTAGTTTACAAAACTGAATCTGGAAGCCCTGTGTGGCTATATTACCATGCTTTTATGACTTTGAGAGGGTCGGCTCTCTGAATACTCGTTCTATAGTTTTCTTTGAAACTACTTTTCGTGATATCATTTTGCTATGTCATTTGAAGTTTAATGATAAATGTGACAAAATCAGTTGGTTACTCATTTTGGATTGTTACCCATCGGTGATCATATGGTTATCAGTAGCATTGGGATTGGGATTTTGTACGGAAAGAAATTTTACGATATAATGATCTCTTTTTATTGTTGAATGGCAAATGGTATATATTCATTTCATGTTCAGTTAGCCCAATCTCTTTTGCATTAGTCTTCTTGACAATACGTCATGTGGCTTATTTAAAGACAATCAATTCATTTTGCACATTCTTACATGTTTATGGAAGGATGCTTTGAAAAGCCTTAAGTTCTTTCTAGTTAAAATAGCATGTTTAAAATCATTCTTTTAATATAAAGATTGCTTGCCAAATCATCCTAGAAGGGATTTGTGCCTTCAAAACACAAAGAGTTCCCTAAGACAAGGAACTCAATTGTTTGTGATTCGTTCAAGATCAGATATGAAAACAGGGAAAAATTGTTCACCAGCAGTGAGCATCACCTAGATAGAGTGCTAAGTGCTCCACTCATTCTTGTGAATCACTACTCATGAAACATGGGTGAATCCTGGTAGCAGTATCACAAGTTTACTTCTTGTGGAAAACATCTCCTACTTATCAATTAATCCAAGACTTCTGAAATTTCCTACTAGAAGTCTAAACCAGCAATCAAACACAGACTATAACATAACAAATGAATGATTAACAAATTTGAGGAGACTACTGATTAGTTAAGGCAAGAATTAGTTCCAAGAGGTGTATTTGGTGGAGGATCAAAGAAGGACAGTCACTACAAGCTATTACCCCTTGAAAGAGACGCGTCACATCATCATATAAATGACAAGTTCAGCATTCAAGAAGGGATATTTCAACACAGCATATCTAATTATTCCATTCCTTAATATATTGTCATTGATATTGATTAACACAACTCTTATCAGATCAATGCTAATTTAAATCAGTCACTATCCAGATCAGCATGCGACAAACCTTGTCTTGTATATTCAGATTTACCTCCATCATCAGACTTTATTTTGCATAAGTATTTGGAATATAAAGCCAAATCTTGGATGGTCAAAGGCAACGTCTAAACATTGTAGTTATATCATCAAGGATCATATCAGACTATTGTTTGACAATATACTTTGCATAGACTACAGGAATATATGAGAGAAAGCAATTTAATCTTGCCTAAAGGATAAGTCATACCTTGAACAGCAGATTATATTGCATTCATTAACTATCAGCATACTCAGATCTATTTTGTATATCATTGATTTGTTATAAATACATTCCATATACATATCAGTTCCACCAGTAAGACATATACAATTAGTGCAATCGATAGATTAACATCTAACATGCCTAGGCCGTAAGGCCTTCCGGGTTACAGCCAAACACACAAGCAATTACAATAAAAGTTCTGCAGGACCTCACAAGATCCTAACACCAGCTAGTCCAAACCCACAAACTGGTAGAAACCTCAAGAAGAATCTAAAATTGTGCTCGCAAGCCACCAAGCAACCTTCTTGTTTCCCAAGCCCACACTTAGCTAGTAGCTCTGCCAAACTTCGCTCCTCTCAGCTACTACTCCATCTCCATGTTGAATCAATAATGACTCAGGACATCACAAGACCCTCTACTTATACTAATCCAAGCCACAGGTCGGCCTAGATAGTTACATTAAATAAACACTCACAATAAATACACACTCAAGCCACAAATTGGCCTGACAGACTAAATTAAATACATACTTAGGGCAGGCCCCAAGTTTACAATGCATAACTAACTCTTATGACAACATAAAAGTGTGTGCCCTTACACATGCCATCCAACAATCCAAATCTAAGATCGCAAGAGCCAACTCCCACAAATCGAAGCTTGCAAAAACAATCTCCAAAGCCTGCCCAAGAAATAGGAAAACATTACCAGCAGCCACCAAAATGGCTCTATCTCCAAAGCGATTACTCCAATCATTATGTGCACATAGGACAAGGTCCACCAATATGCCTTGAACATAACCCTAATTGTGCAAAACATAGCTCCGCAAAATCCAAGCTTGATGCTCCTGCAGATAGGATTGCCACTACCCTAGGATGCTCTTGCATTAGACAGCCCAGGTGCGAAGAAAAGATGTTCTTAACAGCTAGAAGAACATCCTCTGGGATTCAACACATCAACTCCCGATTGGTTCTTCACATACATGTCCTCCAAGTTATCAACTTGTACACTCTTTCCTTTGTTCCACTTCTGCAAATCTTTTCCTGCAATCAACTACTTTACATTTGTCATTGGTGTACCATAGGTCTCTTTCCCACGTTGACCTCTAATTCTTTGGGGATCCTTCAACTCAACTCGGCTACCAAAACTCGGGTTCCTCCTACCAAGTTCTACATTCTGCAAAGGAATCAAGGAAAACTTCCTGCCACCCTTCTCAACAGTAAACACATTATTGACACAATCATGCATTACCCTGCAATCATACAGCCAAGGTCTACCAAGTAATATGTGACAACTATTCATGTCCACAACATCACACAACACTTGATCCACATACTGTCCAATTTGAAAATTAACAAGACACTACTCCCTCACTTCCAAAGCATGTTCATCTTGTAACCAACTAATCCTATACGGTTGTCCACTCTTCAAACCAAGTTTCAGAACCATCTCCTTAGCAACTAGGTTATCAATACTACCACTATCCACAATCACATTCCAGCATTTACCTCCAGAATTGCAATGAATTCTGAACAAATTCTTTCTCTAACAAGGTTCCAGCATCTTCTTCCCTAACGATACTCGCCAAACCAGTAAATTATATTCCATCTCAAGCTCATTCACTGAATCCACATTTTCATGCACCATGTAATATCCCTTGCAATTCTGATTTTTATTTTCTGATTTCTTAACCTGAGAATTTTGTCAAACACTTTGCACACAAGGGATACATTTCAGATCTAAATTCTGATTGCTTTCTAAATGCCAAACTTTAATAAATATGCTTGCAAAGAATTCCAAAAGATCTAACAATGAAGATGCAAATGTTTTTGTATTTTAATGAAACATGTAACACTGGTTACAAATGAGAAAATATGCATTTGTAACAATAAGAAATTAGGGCAACGCCTTCTATGATGTTCAATGATATTCTAATCCCTTCTGACAACTTTTAATATAAGATTTTGATTAAATCAGATTACAAAACTTCCGCAACTGATTTCTAAATCCCTACAAATGCCCCAAGATATTTAGATCGAACCTCAATTCAATGCAAAATGTAAACAGACAAGAACCTGGGAACTGCTTGAGAAACCTAGAATTTACTATAGCAAGTCAATGTAGCAGTGGCAGCACTGCAGCAAATCACTGTAGCCATATCTGACTTATTCCTTCAATTGTAATCCACAATCTGGCCTTAAGCCACAAATTTGGCACAATGAAAAGACTGATTTGTCTTTTCCTATAGTTGTGACCCCTTGAAGGATCTTTCACCAATATGCTCAAACAGAACACCTATATGATGTCCTCCTGACGCCAAATTCATTGGGCATTTCACCAGCTCAAATGGAGGCACACAAAAGAACTTTGTTCTCCAATGGCAAATGTTGAAGCCCTTGGCTCCACAAAACTCATCAAATGCAAATGACAATAATCCAATGATAAGAAAAGAACCTCTCATGCCCTTTATTGTTTCCTTGTGGGAGCTCACTTACTTTTCTCCCCAATATGGGATAAAACATAATCTTATATTTGCACTTTATTATAATATTATAATACAAAATTATGCCCCATCATAAAGTGCCAATCCCCAATAAAACCCTCTAACCACCATATTAGCCTACAAGGGTCACATAATAGACTAATCTCAAATTCGGAGATATGTCAACTGGAAGGGGACATCATAGTCCGCCCCTCCTGAAATTGTTTGTCCTCAAGCAATCTCAATTCAGGATGCTACAAAATCTCCTCACTCTCCCAAGTGGCATCCTCCACTAGCAAATCTCTCCACTTCACTAAATATTCCCTAATGGTCCTCTTGTGAAGCTGTCTCTCTCTATACTCTAGGATAGACTCAGGTACTAAAATCAACTTTCCCTAATCATCTATGGGAGGCAACACAGTTGAAGGTAACACGCGATGTCCTAATACCTTTCTGAGACATGACACATGAAAAACATTATGGACTTTGCCCTCTGCCGACAAATCCAACTTGTAAGCCACCTCTCCAACTCTCCTGATCATCCTAAAAGACCAATAATAACATGGCTTAAGTTTCTCGACACCACTCTTTTTTAGTGGACTGGCGGTAAGGCTGCAGCATCAGATATACCATAGCACCTACCTCAAAAGTCTGCTCAATCCTCTTCTAATCAACATAATGCTTTTGTTGATTATGTGCCTTAGTGATATTCTCTTTAAGAGCCTTTACAATGTCTTGGCTATCCTATAATAAGTCTCTAGCACTGCGCACTCTACTATCTGATAACAAATCAATGAAATGGGGTGCCTCATATCCATATAATGCCATGAATGGTGGCATCTGGATAGACATGTGATAAGTAGAATTATAACAATACTTGCATAGATATATCCACTTAACCCAAGCCTTCTGCTACCCTGCTATGTAGTTCCTGAGGTATCCCTCCACCCATTTGTTCACTATCTCCTGACCATTTGTCTGGGGGTGGTAGCTAGTACCCAGATTGGGCTCTGTCCCGCACAATCTTAACAACTCTTGTCAAAAGTGACTCATAAGCCTGTTGTCCCTATCGCTAATAAATACTCTGAGGTAAGCCGTGCAACCAAAATACCTCTCTTGAGAATAAATTTGGCAACTGTGTAGCACTGTATGTGGCAATGATCAGGAAGAAGTGGGCAAACTTCATTAGCCAATCAATAGCAACATATATACAATCTTTGCCCTGGGCTCTCAGTAGTCATGTCATGAAGTCCATGGACAAACACTCACTTCTTGTCAAGAATCGAAAGTGGTTGAAGTAAGCTGACTAGTTAAGAGTGCTCTTATTTATTCTACTGGCAAGTAAGGCACTCTCTAACATACTGCAACACCTCAGCTTTGAGCCCTTTCCAAGAAAAATGCTCGCAAATCTGCTGATAGGTTTTGTAAAAACCTAAATGTCCTACCATAGGTGAGTCATGATAAACTCTCAACACCATCCTCCTTACCTCTGACCCTAGCACCAAATAAATGTGTCCTTTATAAATGATGAGCTCATTCACACGAATGAAATCACTATCCAGTCTCGATCCATCTATGAATCCCAATGCCCATGTATCCTTTGCATACTCTACAAGGATCAAATGTCTCCAGTCCTCTGATATATTTGTCATCAAGCTCAAGTGGGGTCTTCGTGACAAGGCATCTGCTAATACATTTTGTGTCCCCTTGAAATAGGTAATATCATAGTCATATGCCTGTAATTTACTTACCCATTTCTACTGTCTGTCATTAAGATCTTGCTGCCCCAAGAAATGTTTTAGGCCATTGTGGTCGATTTTTATGCTGAATTTGCTACCCACTAAATATTGCCTAAAATTGGCCAAAACATGCATTATGGCCAACATTTCCTTATCATAAATGTTGAAGCTCCTCCTCTCAGGCCCCCTGAGCTTCCTACTCTAATAAGCAATTGGGTGTTTGTCCTACATAAGCACCACTCCAACACCTTCACCAAATGCTTCACAATGCAACTCAAGAAGTCATCAACTACTTAAATTTATCAAAACACTCTTGTGCCTCAAGAGTCCATAAGAAAGCCCCTTTTCTCATCAAGTCCGTCAAGGGTGATGCATGCCCAGAATATCCACTAACAAACCTCCTATAAAACCCACACAACCCCAAAAATCCTCTCAACTGTGTCAAGTTCACTGGAGTAGGCCACTCACTAATAGCACAATCTTTTTAGGATCCGTGCGTACTCCCTGAGCACTGATAATATGACCCAGATATAATAACTCTTATAATCCCAAATCACATTTGGACTCCTTTGCATACAAGGACTCCCTGCTCAAAATGCTCAACACAAGTGTCGCACATGCTCATTCCATGTCCTACTATACACCACGGTGTCATCAAAGAAGACTAACATTAATTTCCTCAACTGAGGCTAAAAGATCTTATTTGTTGTGGACTGGAAACTAGTTGGAGCATTAGTTAGCCCAAATGGTATAACAACAAACTCAAAATGGCCACAATGACACCTGAATGTTGTCTTCTCTATATCCTACTCTCCGACTCGGATCTGATGATAGCCTAAATCTCAAATCAATTTTGGAAAAGAAACATGCTCCATGTAACTCATCTAATAACTCATCAATCCGTAGGATGGAGTACCTATTTTTGATAGTCTTCTTGTTCAGGACCCTATAATCTATGCACATCCTAAGAGTATCATCCTTCTCCTTCACCAAAACCACAGAAGAAGTGAAAGGAGACTTACTTGGTCTAATGTGCCCCATAACAAGTAGTTCCTTGATGGTTTTCTAAATCTCATCCTTCAATCTCTTCCGAGTGGAGGGCCCTTAGAATAGTAGGGCTATGGGGATGCTTGTAGAATGTGATCATGATGGGTTTAGCACCCTCCTCTAACTCAATAATATACTCAACACCTCTCTCTGAAGGTCAGCCTAGTGGTATGTCACTAAAAACCTTGTAGTGCTTGATTCTTAGTTCTTGTACGCCTAGGTGATATTCTGATTTTTGTTGCCCCTGTGATAGCATTAAAGTGCAACGGGTTGCCCACTCAACGTGGTCATGTCTCAACACATGCTCTCCATGCATCTACAAGACATTATCCTAAACCCACTGTCACGAATGGCCTTAAGTATATGGATCTTCCCATCTCACTGAAACTTCATCTCCATATTTCTCAAATTGAGAGTAAACTCCCCTTTATCATGTAACCAAGTCATACCCAAGACCAAATCTATATCACTCATGTTAACAACATAAAAATCTGCTTTGAAATCAAAGTTGTTGATCTATAGGGGCAGACCTATAATCTTCCTGTCACGTTTGAGGATGTAGCCATCAACATCATCATTAACGACTATGCACTCCAAGTCTAGTATCTTCATCCAATTCCTTCCATGTATGTCCATCTAGTTCCTTTCCCGTACGACCATCCAGTTCCTTTCCCACACGGCCATCCTCTTTCCACCGTACAGCACCATCCTTGCCTCCATTCGATATAGTTACAAGAAAATTGGTCATCGTGCAAGTTTTTGGGTGTAATAGGAATAAATTAGGTTGTCGAATAGATTACAATGGTATTAGAGCCACTGACTCTACCAGCCTATGGAAGTGAATGCAAGTTTATACCTGAAGGAGAAGGTGAGATCACCTTGTTGGTAGAATGGCAAATTACCAGGACCCTATGAAAGAACTCGTGAATCTTTTAACAGAGCTCAACAAAAACCAAATGCAATTCAACGAAACCCAAAGGCTTATGCAGGGAAAAATTACAAAGATTGGCCGAGGGAAAAGCAACGAGAGAACAAAATGGGCATAGCAACGACTCTATTACGAGGACAAACCCTTAACCCTCTTGCTCTCAACCTACGATACACGTCTTCCTTCCAAGGACGGAAGCACCATGCAAAGAAAGAGAGCTCACTTTTCAAGAAATGCAAGAACAATTCCAAAACAATTGGAGGAACACGAATATGGAAGGTGATATATCCTACAAAGACTGTTGATCTAAGAATAAGATATTTAGGCGGAGGAAATCGTAATTATTTTAATGATGATCTGAAGAGATAGATCGAAAAGTAAACTTATCACCATTTGATGGATCTAGAGCCATCACTGCACAAGGATGAGTTCTGAAGGCAAACACCTATTTCAATGCCCGAAGAGGAAGCAATCAAGTTTGCAACACTCCATCTAAAAGAAGTGGCACAGGAGCGGTGGCACCACGGATTGGTCACTCTTGGTCCAAGTGACTTCTTACGTCAAGTTCACTGAGAGACTCATCAACCATTTTGATGGCAAGGATCCTGAACTGAACTTCAAAGATCTGGCATAGATAAAAGGCAAACAAGTATGGTAGACAATTATGTCACAGAGTTCCAAAGGCTATCAGTGCTAATCACAAACATCTCTAAGAGATGTCAAATTGTGTTATTCATGGATGGGCTAAGGGAGCCCTTGAGAGGTTGGATCAAAGGGTTCAACCTTTGCACACTTAATGAAGCTTTTAAGGTGGTGTATGACATGGTTGTATCTTCCTCCAAAACCCACATAGCTACGCCAACACTTTCTCCACAAGAAGACAAAGACAAGGAGCCAATTCGGGAAAAATCCTCATTGGATGAAGACTCTCGGCAAGAGCTCCGGAGGAAAAAGCTTTGTTTTACGTGCAAGGAGCCATGGGTTACCGGGTCACTGCTCCCTTGGGAAGGGACAGATTCATTACATTGAGGTGTTTCCCTATGATGATGAAGGACAGTTATCTAAAATAACTAGTGAAGAAATTAACCAGGAAGAGAGAATAAATGCCCTCATCCAAAAAGGAGGTTTCATTGCTACGCTCACTACAATTGATGGAAGTATCTATAGGGTTCGTGACACACTTCACAGAAAATGAATCATAATCATGATTGGTAGTGGTGCTACACTCAATTTCATCAATTCATCATTGGTCACTAGTAAGGGCTTGAACACAATAAAGCATGGAGGATTCGAGGTTAAGGTTGCTGGAGGAACC
This sequence comes from Cupressus sempervirens, assembly GCA_028749045.1. NCBI lineage: Eukaryota > Viridiplantae > Streptophyta > Pinopsida > Cupressales > Cupressaceae > Cupressus > Cupressus sempervirens. Next base: position 1,173,026 of record CM053785.1, read on the forward strand.
TTGTTACCCAACACTAACATGATCCCACACCTCAACATTTCAATGGGAAACTATACTCCAACAAATGATTTATTTGTCATAGATTTGATTGACACTACTATCATATTGGGCATCCAGTGGATGGAGACCATAGATCAGTACACAAATTTGATTGACACTAATATCATATTGGGCAAAACTACTATCATATTGGGCATCCAGTGGATGGAGACCGTTGATCTACACCCAAAGCTTCAAGAGGATGGACTTTTCATTTGAGACAGATGGCAAGAAGGTGTTGCTTAGAGGAACGTCAAATAAAGGACCAAGGGAAATCACAATCAAGAAGATGGAGGCCATTTTTAAATATGATATGATCACAAAATTTAACTTTGATGTTGCGGTGGCAAGTAAAAATATGACAGTCAACACTTTACCCCATTCCTTGGATGATTGGTGGACACGTCTGTTGGTCAATGTTAACTTTCATGGAGGATCACTACAAATATATTAAGCACTACCATATCGTTGGTATGTTTTTCCAAAATGCAACTCTCTTATAGCATAATCCATGAAGGGATATGTCCCATATCCATTTGTTAATCAAATAATATAATAATTTATTATTCAAACACACACACACACATATAATATATATAACTCTAGTTTAGTCTCTTGAGTTTATCCAACTAAAACTGTAATGGCATTCAGAATGTTGAGATGCGAGATATTCACCAAATACTGTGAGTAACTGTCTCAAGGTGCATGATATTCACCAAGTACTCCGTGTAATGGCCTCCAAAACATCACTTTGCATTACATCACCATGTACTCAAAAATATTTATAAGGTATGTTCCCATGCATTCTCATAATGTGTACCACATAAACATCGACCATGCAAGGTATAATCTATCATGATTTGCAGAGATATCGTAAGATATCCATCATAATAGAAAAGTAAGTTATTGTAAAATCCTCACCTTTCAATAACTTCTGCAAATACGAGTGACATCAATTGGAAGTCATCACTTCCTCATGATGTACACAGGGAGTAGGCCCATTAAAAGCACATAGTCACGAGGTGAATCACAATCCTTTTAACTACTACAATTTATTGATCACTAGAGAATCCATCTCAACATGGTTTACTCCCTATGAATCAATATGATCGAGATCACCGAAGGTTGACTAAATCATATCCTATATCTGCTCCCTCTCTTTCAAGGTTACCTCTAATGAAATATCAGTCTCCCTCTAAATCTCAATCTCTTTTTTCTTGCAAGAACATTCTTAGAGGAAAAGATCAAGGCAAATAGCTCTTATTGTAAAAATCACCTTTAACAATTATGTATGAACATTTCTATCTCTATATATAAATGAACATAATTTCATACAAACATGAATTAAATTTATAAACTTACCTCTTATATCCTTCCATGTAAACTTTACCTCTCTTCCTTCCAAAATGTAAATGGCATATATTTTCTTCTTTTAATGTAAGGGATCTTCTTACTGTTGTTTTAACCCTTTCGCCTTTTAGTCTTTGATGGCTACAAAGAACTATTCTTGCATTCAAATAATCTTTGTACTTCTATATGTATTTCCTGGTCACATGTACATATATTTACTTATGATTTTATAAGGACAAAACATTAAGAACAGCTGACAGTCTCCAAACCCATCAATTTTCTTATATTTTGTAGCAAACGAGTCATCTATTTGATTGGAATCATTTTCCATGTTTAGTCTAAATCTTGTTGATCTTTGTTTTTTTGAATAGTTACCATTGAGGTTATCTAGGAACATAGCATTTGTAGGCTTGGGAATGGCTAGTGAAGATAACATCAACTTCTGTAGCATAAAGTAGTGACTCCATGGATCTCCTCATTTCATCACCTCCACCCTAATTGGAGGCTTGATTCATTCTACGTCAATGACATTATCCTTCCCATAGAGGACGTTATCTCCTCTTAATAGAGTGGGCATATGTCCAATGAGAGCCATTTGTTGTCTAAGAGCCCTTATATTGTAGCTCTGGAGATCATCGCAATTAATGGTTATAGTGTCGTTCGTCAGTGGTATAAAATAGAACCTCTTGATCAGTTGTTGCACAGTTATTTTGTTCTCCCTTCATTCTGATTGGTTCTCAAATATCCTCTATGTCCAACATTACTGATCCGATGGCATTTCTTGTTGTTATTTTGTGGTATATGTTAACATATTTATATATTATTAGTCCGTCGTTGTCTCTAATCTATCACTATAGGTAAGTCTGTATTCTTACGCTACCTAGCTTGTTTATTGATTGCGACTTATCTGGCATTGAATACCTCTATCTTATTTTGCCTACAGTTGTAGATATCGTTTCCCTCATAGTCCATCTTCATTCATAATCTTTGTTCTCCATCCATTCATTGTCAATGATTGTACTTCGCATATGTTGTTCATTATTACTGATTGTATTCGCCCATATGTTGTCTGAGAAATCCTCCATCTGTAATTCGTCGTCAGACCTTTCCTTATCGTGCATTGAGTGCAATCGTTCCTTCCATATCCTTCTCTTTTCTTGTATGCCTCTACTGATGAGATTGATATTGTAAACTCACTGAGTTTATAACAATAGATGGACCAATTCAATGCATATCTATTCCATTCGAATCTTTCCTAAACTATGTCTCGTGCGTATCTTGTTAATTCTTAGATCGTTTCTGCAAATGTAGAATCATAGCCATTGTTATTGATGATCTCCAAATGCAGATTTGGATCTCATATAAATATGAGAGGAGACATGTCTCATGAAGAGACATGTCTCTATGGTGTAAACATCATTTAAACAATATTATATTAACATGAATAATAATAATATGTATAACAATATATATATAATCTAAAATATATATTATATACTATAATATATATATATATACACACAAAATAATATATATTATTAACATGGATAAGTATATATAGGAAATGATGATTACCAATAACAATAATGTATATGAGACCGAATCAATCCGACTGAAGCTACGACTCTAACACATCTAAGCGGTTGAGTCCCTATTCTTCCATATTAAGCCTGCGATGAATTTATTACCATGATCACAGACAATTAAATCTTTGCATCTTCGTTGAATAATATACCTAATGTTCTTTATGTTGCCTAGATCTTCATATTAATGTTGTGTCCATTTTGTTCATTAATACTAACAAGACCTTCGTAATCTTATCATTGACTTCTCTATTGTATATGCACAACCTACCACTCCTTGGCTATTGTGCTGACTATTTTGCTTGTTGCTTTTGTTGTATCATCATTTCCTACATTTCCAGCCTGTTTTTGATACAATGTTCATCCAACAAATAAAAAATAAATCTTTAGATTCCCACTATTTCAAACCCACTCTGATACTATGTTAACTTTCATCGAGAATAACTGCAAATGGACTAAGCACTGCCATATAGTTGTTATGTGTTTTCCAAAATGCAGCTCTCTTTGCATAATCCATGAAGGGATATGTCCCTTCAATTTGTTAATTAGATAATAAATATAGTAATTTATTATTTGCACACATAATAATTAAGGGACATATACATTTGTTTATCAGATAATTAATATAATAATTTATTATCTAAAACACAAACACACACATATAACTCCAGTTTAGTCTCTTGAATTTATCCAACTGAAGCAACCAAACATTAACTATCAAGTACTCCACGAACACTTTTGCATGTCAATTGATGGATGGGGTATATACATGATGAAAGATACAAAGTGATTGATGATACCATTTACTACGGCGATAAGTTCTACTTGGTGCCTAACTCCAAACTAAAGAAGCTGATTACAGAAGGTTTCCCAAAATCGGATTTACAATTGCTTGAGGACAAGCAATTTTTGGGACAGGAGGACTATAATATCCCTATCATTTAATAAAATATATTAATAACTTGATTTGGGGTCCCAATTGATTTTTGTATATCTCAGGTCCATCTTTAAATTCTTGTAGGTGTAGGTGTTTGTTGTGTCATGTATCCGCACGTTGTTTCTCTCTCGGGAGTTTTCCTCCAACAGGGTATATATGTCTGTCGGATTAGTTGTTGTAGGTATGCGATTTGGATTATTTCTTTGTATTGCAAATTCCTATTGGAGTTCTACTTTGTTTGCCATTTTGGAAGTGGAAGATCTGCTCTACTTGGTTATTCTAGTATCGGTGGGATTCAATCCTCACCCTATTTTGTCTCTAGATTACTTTGCTTCAAATTTGGCACATCTGGAATGTCATCTTTGTCTAGACATATACATTTCTTAACTTGATTGCAATTATTGGTATTGGCAAATATCTGTGTGATTGGCATTTATCTGTGCGAGCGGCAAATGTCTTGTTTTTATTATTACTTCCATCTGTACTAGGGCTTGACATCATTAATGACCACACACTCCAAGTCCAGTATCTTCATCCAATTCCTTCCCATGTATGGTTATCTAGTTCCTTCCCCATACGGCCATCCTCTTTCCACCATATGGCATCATCCTTGCCTTCATTAAATACAGTTACAAACAAATTGGTCGTCATGCAAGTTTCTGGGTGTAATAGGAATAAATCGAGTTGTTGGATAAAATACGGGACATTACATTTGCTCTCTTATTATGGTGTGCCCACTTTGCAAGTTTGAGGAGAAGGTTGTAGAGATTGTTTGTGGAGCCTCAAATCCTTCCAATAATCAATGTGAGTGTTCCAGGTATACATTTGATCCTTCCTTTTGCTTCTTTGATAGTTTGCTTTGAGTTTTTTTATTGATTTGTTGTTTTTTTCGTTATAGATTGCAAGAATGAGTAGTCAGAGTTTAGTGGGTGGGGAGGGATCCCAAAGATTTAAGATTGATAAATGTTCTTTGTTGGAATACACAAAAAAAATTGAACAATGTGCTCGGGCAAGGGGGTTAATTAAAATGCAATTTTTGCAAAACCTAATATAGAAGCTCCTATTACCGAGTTAAACGTCATTTAATAGGCCCAAAAGGAGATAAGTAGGGGTTGTCATTTGCTCAAATAGAAGCCATGTTAAAATAACAAGAAGATGTTAATAGGTTAGTGTTAAGGGGGAAACAAGAAAGATCAAAGCACAAACCACCAACACCACCCTCTCAAACAACTACTAGACAACATCCTTCCCACCCAAACCACCAACCGCAAGAGAGGCCCATTAGATAGGGCATTTCAAAATGAATTGAGAGAAATTGCTAATGTAAAGGTTGGGTGTTGCCTCTTTGTGAATGATCTTCCATTCAATCTAGTGAGATAGCCTTATTGGAGAGAGATGGTGGAAGCAATAAATGAAGCACCTCATAATTACCAAGGCCCTAGATATGAAATAGTGAGAACCACCTTATTGCATAGTGAGAGAAAGAATGTAGAAATCCTCCTTAAACCAATAAGAGATTCTTGGGTCCAAATGGGGGTTAATATTGTCTCTGATGGATGGAAAGATTGCAAAAACCGTCTATTAATAAATGTGATTTCCATCTCCCCTAAGGGGGCAATGTTTTTAAAGGTAGTAAATTGTGAAGGAGAGGTAAAGGATGCATATTTTATTGCCCAGATTCTCATTGAATCCATAGTCTATGGGAGTTGACAATGTTATCCAAGTAATAACAGACAATGTTGCAGGTGGTTTGGTAGAAGCACGATATGATCATATCTTTTGGACACCATGCACTGTCCACTCCTTGAACTTGGTGATGCAAGCAATTGGCACACAAATTGAATAGGTGAAAAAAGTTAATGGGGATGAGCAGATCCAAATGTTAGTGACAAACCACCACATGTCACAAAAAAATTTGGGAACTTTCTCCCACTTGGAATTATTGAACATAAATTTTGAACTTTATTTAATTTCATTGATCATTTGTGTCATACTTTACATAGTTGAATAGAATGTTTTTTGTGTTGTTTACATAATTGAAATGTGTTATTAACTTGCAATTAACATGGTAATAGGTTGTTGAAACTCGGTTTGCTTCACACACAATTGTCCTTAGTTGACTTGTGAGGGTGAAAGATACATTGTCCCAAATGGTTATTAGCAACCAATGGAAAGTATGGAAGCAATCCAATACAACAAGGGCTCAAAAGGTAAAGGCAATGATCCTAGATGATGATTGGTGGAGTCGGGTGCATTATGTATTAGGATTCACCGAGCCCATCATGTCTATGCTTCGGTATGCCGACACTAATGAACCTTGTTTAGGGGACACCTATGATGCCATGGACTCCATGCTAGAGAGAGTGAAAACAATAAGCTTAAATTTTTAATATTTTATTCAATACTTTATCTTTGTTTATTAAGAGATTTTGATTTTTAATTTTAATTAACACTGCATCAAGATAACTTACCTGAACATCATTCGTCATCCCAAGTCATTCATAGGAGAGAGCGGGATCCTAAGGACACCTTGTACAAAAAGGTGGAGTCAATTATTCGACATCCTTGGAACGAGATGACTACACCTTACACTTCCAGGCTTATGCACTTTCTCTCAGGGATTATAGCGATGAGATTCTTGCTATTCCTAGCAGAATGCCACCATACAGAGATCTTGAGCTCGCTAGTGGATATAAGAAGGCATTAAGCAGACTCTTCAGCAATCCTAAGGTGGCATCGAATATTTGGGGAGAGTTTGCAGACTTTGTCTCAGGAAAAAACGCAGGCCCTGATGCAATCAATGACCAAGGTAGAATGGATGTCATTGGATGGTGGTACCTACATGGGCAAGATTAGATGTACCTCCAACATCTCGCCATTAAGATCTTGTCACAAGTTTTAAACCTTTTTTTCCTTTTCTTATGGCTACTTAGCTTGTAGAATCAGCATTCTTAAATTCCTACTGTATTACAATTTACAATTTCTAATTTTTTTAAATTTTGTTGGTTGTCTCTCTAGGTTGCGAGCTCTTCTGCTCTTGAGCGGAATTGGAGTACACACTCCTTTATCCACGCGATGATGCATAACCAGTTAGGTGACAAGAAAGCAGAGGACTTGGTATATATTCACAACAACTGGCGCAACCTGTCACGCAAGGATCCAAAATACAAGCAGGAACGAGAAAAGTTGTGGGATGTATTACTTGAGCCTGCCGACTTGGATATGACCGTCCAAGATCTAGCTAGAATTACCTTGCTAGATGTTGAGGGGGAGGAGGATATAGCAACATTTGAGCCTAGACGAATTGGTTTGGGTTCCAATGCTGAGGATGTAGATATAGTTGCTCGGGGATGAAGCCATTGATCCCTCGTTTTTTGATGACCCATTTGACCTTGATGGGCATTTGATACTATGATCATTGATCATTGATCATTGATAAACTATTAAACATTTGTCATTGACTCATTTAGCATTATGTTTCAAACTTTATTATTTGATGAACTAGTTTATGTTTTGAAATTTCATTTTGCAATTTAGTAATTCAATGTATGATTTTCTTTACAATCATGAACATAGATTAATGAGCAAGTATTTAATGTTTATCTTTGACATTTGGCATTGATCAATGATCAAGCAACATATATTCATACCATGAGATAACTTAGTATTGCAATTATGCGTGTTTCTCTTTCTTTTGTATATAAAATGCATGTATGTAAAAAATTTACCAACTTGACAATTTTTAGGGCCGTTTTTGCTGATTTTTGGCAATTATTGACAAAAAAAGTTGATTTAGGCAATTAGGCAAGATCTAATTTGACGATTCGGAAAAACTTGCCCAACCTTCCTCGGATCGCCAAATCGCCCGAATCACAGCAATTCTCATTACTTTGATATATATATATATATATATATATATATACACAAACCCACCCACGAACCCAAATAGGGAAAAAAAAATTGCCCAAACCCACAAACCCAAACCTGAAACGAAAACTTAGCCGTAAACCTATATGTTAAGAGTCATGACAGAGCAATACTTTTGCTATGATCATGCATATTAACGTGTCTACTCCAGCAAAAAGTAGTTGCATGACTTACCTCTATTGGAAAGTCTGTTTTTCACATGATATTATATTCATTGATCAAAAGTACCATCATTCCAAATAACTTTACAAATTTGACAATTGTTGAAAAGTTCATCTGGCTTGTCCTCAATTATTTTTTTTGTGTATGTTCCAAACTTTAATTGATAATCTCGCCGCAGTAACCAGTAAAACTTCAAAACTATTTTGAAAGTTAATACATTATTCGGACATTTAAGGAAAAAAATCCCATACACTCCATTAAATTTGCCTTTTCTACTGATAATGGTAATAAGAGTATTTTCTTCAAACAAGGACATCATCCAGTTACCAGTTCAAGGTTGAAATCAATTCACACTGGCTCAAGTTATAAGATGAATTGAAAAGACTAGTAGTACGGCCAATCATTTTCCCCAAGTTTTTTGTTGTCTCTCAGATCTGCTCTCTTCTATCTGGCCCATGGTATCCTGACCTGAATCCTCGGATTTGAATTCAAAACTATCAAAATTAGAAATCAATGGTCTGTTTTAGCCTCAAAATTGCAGGTAACACATTCCTCTAACATCGTATTTATATATTGATTTTAGCTATTTCTCCATAGTAAGAACCTTTAGAAAAGCAATGTTGTAGATTATCTTCCACCTAATGTGCAGCTCTTAAGCATTAAATACCACTAGATCAATCTCTAACTTAAACAGATTGCTTCAATCACAAATTTCTGGTGTAAACCCAGTAACACAAGTAAAGAGACAGTACAAACGTTCAATATTCTACCTATATCTCCCTTATTTAGTTACAAGTGGAATTATGATTTGTATAGAGACTTCCCTATGCAAATTGCATCCCAGGCTTTATGTAGTTGTTTTTGCTAAGCTTGTACCAATGTAAGTGAGTATTCTATCTAACAGAAACCCTTACAAGGATTTGAAGTCCAATTAGAGCAGATATGCCCTGCTTCACTAACTTGTTAGTGGCACATACTCTCGGTTTCTCAATTGTAAACAGTTTAGAGGTCTAAAATAATTATATTTGAAAATCCTAAGCAGGAAAAAATTTAAAACCTTCGTGTAATGAGTCACATGATTCAAAGGTATCAACTATATCCACACCGCTGTATCATAATAGAACATGCACACATGCTGTAAGCAAACAGCTCTGGCATACAATAGCTAGATCATATATGCCTCAAAAAACTGTGCTCGTATATTAATTCAAAGAAATGGATAGCTCCCAAGTGAGCTTTCAGATAATAAATTAGAATGTCGGTAGCAATTTGGTCTCCCAATTCAAGGTAGCCTATATTAGGGGTTGTATCAATAACGATAGTAATCAATTGGTAAAATTGGCTGATAACAACACTTCAGCATGTGGATTCTGCACAATTCAAGATTACAGAGCAACAGTTATTTAAAATATATCGAATAGGTTGAAATTGCTTAGGTAACACATTTACGTATTAAAATTTTAAAACCGATAATGACATTGTTGGCAAGCTATAAGATTATTTTGAATTATTGAGAGATTTGGACTTGAATGTCTATCCATCACGTTCGACCCACAGTAGAACATTGGGATCTGGAATGGGTTATGAAGTTCTTTTATTGTATCTCAGGATGTGTTTGCCTTTGGAATCCACAGTTTTCTGGTGTTATGAGACAGATTCGTGGTTGTCGTGTAACAGAGAAGGCTTTGTTTACACATCTCCACAAAATCATTGAGCAATGTACAATAAATTGCTTAAGTTATCCTTAAGATGGTGGAGAATTTGAAACATCATTGATTCCCTACTGGAATTTAAATACTAAACCTTTTGGCTACCCCTAAGGTGGTAAGCCTTGTCTCTTTTTAGAAACCAATTAACATCCTTTGACAGTTCCAATTCTATCCTGTATGTGAAAGGGGTGCCACTTCACATTCCTCTAACGAGTCAGGGATAATCATCCTTTATAAATATGAGAAATCTGCAGATAGATTCATGAATGGTCCTCAAAATGAATTTATCAATTAAGCTCAAAGGACCACAATCTCAATCTGCTTTTTATGAAACCCATTTCTTCTGAGAAATTAAAAGAGGTTCTACTGTCCACCCACTTTCTGGTTCTTAGAGCAGTTTTTAGAGTCTTGGGAAAATAACTTATCATGAATTCAGACAGATGTGGAGTAAATAGCAAAATTCCTTCAATGTTTATCGCTATGGTTAATATGGTGGAAGTAGATAAACTCAGAATTAGCGTTCTGTGTAGGCACCCCTTCAAGTTAGACAACTTGGGGGACTTAAAAAGTGTCATCGTGCATCATAGCTGACCTTATGATTCTGAGACCATGTCACTATGATACTCCACTGATTGGAAGTCAGCCTCTCCCAAGTTACCCAATTCTTACAACCCTGGACCCACATAGGCTGATTGAATGGTTACCAATAGCTAAAAATTATCTGTATTTCCAATTTCATTTTATGCATGTCAAAATCCAAACCCATGTTGACTGGATAGATAGATATTTAATTTAGGATAGCGTTGGGGCATGATATGATATGATATGATAGATTTTAATGACATCCACGAGACTAAAGTAGTCTATGGGACCCATGCAATCACCCTCCCGCGTCAGGAGCAGAACTAGTCAGTTGTAAAGTTTTGGTTAATTTGTCTCTCCTTCTTTGAAGTTTGGTAATCAAATCCGCTGCTCTCTTCACTTGATCTTCTTCGAATAAATAGTTGAAGTCCTTGTTCTGCAGTATTTTTGTATAACTAGATCTGATGTCATTGTAAGCCAATCACTCCTTGACAAAGTGCTGCTCTGTCTCAACTGTTCCCATATTACAAAATAAACATGTTCTTTCTGCCCACTCTTCCTTTGGAACTTGTCACCGACCAGTTTCACATCGCAGTTGATGTGAACAAGTTCTAAGTTGTGCCATCAACATTTTTGCTTTCCAGTTAATAGGTGCTCTTATATAGGCCTTTTCATCATGACTAGAAGTGGGATTAAATTCTTTAATGTAATAAGATTTTTTCCGCCCTATGTGTCTTGTCCACTGAAAAAATGAATCTGCAATCAGTTTGGAACTACTAGAACCAGTACCTCCAGAGTTGGAAGATATTGAAGAACCGAACTCTTTGCAGCAGATGGCCCTTGACTAATATTGATGTAAAATTGCCTGGGTGTGATACTGAATTATTTTGTATACAGATTCGATTGTAAATGTACATCATTTGGGCAAGTATTTAAGACTATGGGAGTTTGGTTAAGCTGTATTCTTTGAACAACTTTGCTACATATTCCTTTGTTAATGGTTGTTAAATTACTTTTAAAAATGCTAAATCTGAAACCTTTATAGATAAGATCTGGACAGGGCAAATCCAAAAATATAGGCAAAAAAAACAGAGTGCTAGCAGTATTCATAATGTAAAATTCTAGTTTTATAATATATACTGATACGATGAGCAGGTTGTATTATAATGAATCATGTTTCATATCGATGATGTAGGGGGAAAAAATTAAGAAGCTAAATATGACAAGTAGAATCAGGCTAAACGCTGAAACTTAAGAGCCAACCACAGAGGTCAATTTCAGAAAACTGATTTTCAATCAGATTAGTAAATTTTCACAAAATAATAACCAATCTTAGAAGATAATAAATTAAGTAATAATAGAAGATAATAAGATACGATTTTATATTAAAATATTGAACAACAAAGGAGAATATGCATAATAAAGGAGCAAGCATATGGCTCATACAGTTTTCTAATCCAAATAATAGTATGCACTTCTGTATTCCAAAAATATAGTAGCAAGATTGAGGGATTATAATCAAGCATTATCAGTCTCAATCAAAATTATAATAAAGGATTACAAGTAGCTCCCCTTCTAACATCTTCCTTGATTGATAAGTAGGAGATAATTTCCACAGCAAGTCAAATTGTCATATTCTCATGAGAGATGGATTCATGTTGAATCACCACTCATGAAACATGGGTCAATGAGTTTGACTCGAAAAATCACACAGTTAAATCCTGATAGCAATATCACAATCTTCCTTGATGCCTAGACAGTATCTTGTACAATAGTTTTTGTGTGCAGATTAAAAAATTCTTCAGCAACAAAACGAATATGGATGTGGGACTCTACATAAAATATGAGACTCTGCATCCATCTATATCATGTGACTTTAAAGGCCAGTCAAGGCAATGCGGGCCCTTTACACTTTATGTTTCACTTTGGAAATGTAAGGAGTTTAAATTGATCAGTAAAATTAGTCTATAAATGGGCTATGTATAGTTTGGGCAAAACCAGGGGTATTTTACTCTGTTGACCCCTCCTGGGGCCTATTTCAAACAGAGATGTAATCACAATTTCTTATTCATTTAATAAATCATTTCAGGCTTCGGCTGTTTACCAATAAAAAAAAATCAGCAAAACTTCAAATATTGATCAAATTGCTTTTGCATAAACAACAGTCAAATGCTTGTACGCCAGGTATCATAAAAAAGAACCGAATGAACTGTAATATTCATCATCCACTTTGCATAACTAGTAGTTGAAACTTGAATCACATTACTCTAAAAAACATAGAAAAATAGAGATACCTGTAAAATTAACTTACTTCATGAGTGAAAGGTCGTAACCCATAAAGACACACTGAATATGATGCTGTTATTTGTTTCATTCAGATATGGAAATGCATAAAATTTGAATTGAAAGAATTAAACTGACAAGGGCCAACTATTGAATTTATTACTCTTCAAAGAAAATATGAAAGCTGCCTCTTTGACATCAAAAAGCAAAAACAATCCTCTCTTTCTCGAAGAAGATCAAAATTGAAATTCATCTCCTAGAACAAAATTCTACAGAAAACAGATAATCCTTGCAAAAATCCATGCCTTCAAATTATTTTCCTGTTATTTCCTTTTCCTTTTCTTTACACATATCTTCAGCTGATTTCACAAATTTCTTCGTAATGTCATCCACTTCTTTTTCTAGTCTCTTGACATCGTCTTTGGACATGCCAGAGCCCACCTTCTTGATTGAATCAACAGCCTTCTGTCTTGCTCTTCTTATGCTCTGTTTGACATCCTCGGCTGACTTTGTAACTAGCTTTAACATTGCCTGAATATGCTCTTTGGATGACTCTGGTATAGGCACGACCAATCTTTGCCCTTCAGGTGTCGGATTTAAACCTAAAGGAGACGATATAATGGCGCGCTCAATATCTTTCATGTGATTCGCATCATAAGGGGTCACGCTCAGCGTCTGTGGATCTAAGACAGACACGGCAGCAATGTGGCTCAGGGGTGTCCTAATCCCACCGGATTCAACAATGATGTGATCCAGCATACCCGAAGAAGCTCTCCCTGTACGCAATTTGCTCAATTCCCTGGACAAAGCATCCAATGCAGCCTGCATCTGTGCCTTGGCGGCTGACTTTACAGAAGGACCAATGTCTGGCACAGCTTCGACCATGCCCTCGCCCCCCTTGGACTTTTTGCCTTTGGCAAATCCCCTCTGCCATTGCCGGTTCAATCCCAATTGACCATAAGATCCCACAACATAGTTCTGATCTCCGATATCGTCGATTACGTAACTTCCTATAACTGACCGATAATGCAATGCCCTAGGTCTGTGTAAACTTAAAGCAATGAAACGTCTCGAAGAAGCCGAAAACAAAGCACGCCTTAATGGGGCAGCCATAGCAATAGCTAAGCTCTAAAATCCTTAAAACTTTGAATACTCCCTAACCCCAATCTTAAAAGTCGAAAGTATAGTTATTGTTCGGACTCGGATAGTTTGGTTCAGTTAGATGCCCAAAATCTTAACCCTTCTGTTAGAAAATGAAGTCAACTACCATGCCAACAAGAATTTTAATTTTAATCCTATGAAAACTGAGCAAAACATTTTCTAGAAATCTCAGACACGTATTTTAAATTTCTTACCCGCTCAAAATTGTATTGTCGGTTAAATGGGCTAAATGCCCTGGCCAGATATTTGCAGCGCGTTATTCTGTGCAGGACATTCGTCCAGATTTATGAAAAATTACAGTCTCTACCATAAACCCTAACATGTAACTTCTACGGTAATCTTCGAACATATAGTAAAATGTCATGGTACAACACTTCTCACGTAATTTCATTTCCTTTTCCAAACATGAGGAAAACATGTTTTTGCTAGGAGGTGTCTATACAGCAGAAAATTTGCACTCGATTTGACAGTTTATCTAATTTATTAATTAATTTTAAAATCACAAAAGCACTGATCTGTCATTTTAAAATTAATTAATAAATTATTTAAACTATCAAATCAGGTGCATATATTCGGCTGTTTAGCCAACGGCTTTTTGCTATTAATGGTAAGGGTAAAATTAGGTATATTATGTCCATAGACATTTTACAATGGCATAATAGGTGGAGTGGTATGATCTGAGTCTGTTAACTTTATTTTTCTAGATTAAAATTGAAACCATCTATATCAATTTAAATTTTATTATAATTAGAATATATTTTAAGATAATTTAATAAAAAAATTATAAAATATTTGTTTAAATTACAATATTTGAAAATATTAAAATAAAAAGTTTAAGTTAGTAAAGAACTAAATAAATGTCGCATGACTTAGTACTTGGCTTAGTACTTGCCTTTAATTTTTATATAGATATAATTTTAATTTAATAAATTTGTTATAATTTATAAAATATTATGTATTTATAATTTTCTATAATAATATTAATTTAAATTTAAATTTAAATTTTATTAATTAATATAGTTATTGATATATATTTTTATTGCATATATATAATATATATAATGTGACACTATTATATTATAAATAAATCATAATATCTTTATAATAATAATATATAATAATATTTCTTAAACTATTATATAATATAAGAAATATCAAATTCTTAATATTTTTAATTGAATGACAAAAAATTATATTATAAAAAAATGTAATATTAAAATATAAAAGTATAAAACAACTCACTCACATTTTTAAAAAATATTACAAATGAATCATAGTCGTTTTATAGAAAACAACTATACAATCCATCAAACCTGATCCATAAGAACTAAATGAATTCATCCAATAAAATCTTAGAAATATATATTTTTTAAATTGTGAAGTTAAAAAAATTTCATCTATGCAACATATTAGTTTTATAACAAAAGTTAAAATCAATTAATTTAGACTCTTTGGATGACTTGCAAGTTTTCGCGCATGCTTGTAATAGGCTAACCAAGGAGATCAAAGAGAAAGGGCATGCCAAAAAAGAGGAATTATTCATGCTGATGCACATTCAAGAGCACAAAAGAATTGTTTGGATGGAGGGCCCTTAGGGTGGACAGCGTGGGTGGATACGCCCTATGATATTCTTGGCTAGATTGTTCCTCTACTCCTCTGTTATTCTTCTGACTTAATGTATAACGGTTTCTGATTCTCTGTGGTGAGGCCTGGCCTCGTTGTTTTCTCTCGTGGTGACCTTTTTGGTTCTCCTCATTTTTATAACTCTTATATCTAATAGAAAAAAAAAATTAATCACTAGTTAAAGCTTAAAATTCAAAATGAATATCTTATTATTTGGACTGGTATATTGTATGTACTATGCACAGCTCTTGTTTTTCTTTATTTTTTATTTTTTATCTTTTTTTTTACACATAAACTAAAGTTCATAGTTTGCTCTCACTTATTGTTTGAAAAGTGACAAATGTTAGATTTGTAAAAATAGAAAGTTTAATTTGAAAAGAAACATGTTTTTTTCTTATAGAATTAAATAATAGAAATGTTTCTATTTAAGAAAAATAACTAATTTATATTTTTTTAAATAAAAGATTGTAAATTACAATCATGTTCTATTTTTTTTTTAAAGTATTTCATATTTTTTTCATCCGTAAGAGATCCAAGTCAAGATTAATTATTATGTAATATTATTAATTATTATTTTATTAAGCACAAATAAATTCAAACCCAAGACCTCTTCTCACAATTTACCATTGTGTTGTAGGCTCTTGCCTATAAATTAAAATAATTTATTAGTAAAAATAATTTTATTGTATTTTGTTTGAAAGTATATTTTATGAATAGTTTTTTAATATTAAATACTTATCAATAAAATCATTTTTAATTTATATGTGTGCATGGTTGTATGATATTGCATTATATTTTGTTTAATTTTATTCAAATTTAAAAATGATTAAATGTGTTTTTGTTTTATATGTTTATATATTAGTGCATTTGAAAATATAGGGGTAGTGCTTCCTCTAAATCTGCTCATATAAGACCCCAAATAATTTAGTTAATCAATTGAAAGTAAAATAATTTTATTGAATTTAGAAATTAAAATCTTGCATTTATACCTTAGAAAAATCAAAATAGAAAAACTCAAATCTAATTGGATGAAATCAAAAAGATTAATAGATAGTTAAGTAGAAGTGTTTGCAATAGTATAGTGTGCATACAGCAAATATAATAAAGTTGAAATGGGTTAAATTTAATTCATTTAAATGCATACATTAAACTTGTAGTATATTTTATTTTCTATTGAAAACAAATTATGAGGTTCTACTACAATCACATTATTTTATTTATATGACTTGTTGGACATATAAGACTCTTTTAAAACATTCTAGATAATCTTCTATAATTAAAATTACAATCGCACACTTTTGTGTGTGTTGACGAGTCGATAGGAAGATTAATTTTCGAAGAAACTATAATGGTTTGCATAGAAGAAAATCTAAAATTTATAATTTGACAAATGTGTTACAATTGTCCAACTTTAGGAATATATAACACACCTAGAGACAATGTGATGTCAAATATACAATATATTTTAATGTGATATACACACAATGCATTATAGTTATCTTGGATTGGTAAATGTTTTAACTATATTTCTATTTATATTACAATCTTTTAAAATCAACTAATTAAGTTAATTTTTAGATTTGGAAGTTACCATAATCAACTTGGAAGAATTTTTTTTCAAGGAAATATGCACTCTTTTATCTTACTTATTTTTTCATGAAACATCATGAGTATTATCTAGATGTCAAATATTAAAAATTAATATACAATTTTCTCCAAAATTTGTAATATATAAAAAATTGATTCTTTTAAACTTATAAAATATGCTACAAAATGAATCATCACCTTTTAAAAATAATTGAGTGTTGATTTGGTTAAGTAAAATAATAAGAATGATTTTACAAAGAAAGTGATGTTATCTTATCTTCAAAGGAAAATGTCGTTAGAAGAACAACAATAATTAGTTTAAGCCATAGTCTTAAAGGAAACATCAATTAATTTTTCATATTTGGATTAAATTTTCATATAAGTATAATATAACACTTTTTAATCATCAATTAAAATTATCTAATTAAGTATTATTTAAATATTGTAAGTATAATAATTTAACAAACACAAATTGAATAGAAAGTTTAGTAAACTTTTGTAATATTTTTTATAAAGCAAAACACCATTATAAATGAGTTTATATATGTTTTATAATTAATTTAGTAAAATTTAGATTACATTAAAATTAGAAACATTTATAAAAAGATATACTATCTTAAATTGTTAAGAACTTATTAAACTTTATAACTTTTAAACTTAAAATCTAATTTCTTAATATAACTAAATAAATTTATATGAGTCTTGATTTGTAATTTTATATTTGAAATTTATATTTTTTTTAAATATAATGATCTTGTTGAAAAACTAAAATGAAAAACTACAATCAAAACATATGCATGCAAAAAAAAAAAATTCAAAAGTAAAATATAACTTGAGAGAAATTCTATTTAATGGATATGTTTTTAATCCAAATGTGAAATATTAGTCATCGTGTATAAATTAGGAATTACATACGTTCAATTAAGATTCATGTACAATCAAAAGATTAAATGACCAAAATCCATTGAAAAGTTCAAATTAGCAATCAAATGCATATATATTGAAGGAAAAAACTATGAACATAGTGATAGAGAAACAACAAACAACACAACATTGACATATCATCAAAATAGAACAATCAATGAAAAAAAAGAATTAAGAAACTAAGATGAAATCTCTAAATTTACAAAATTTGCGTTAAATATCTAACACAAGATGATAATTACATCTTCCTGACATCAAGAATGACCACAATCTAACTATGAGGCCTCACCCAATCCACCACAGCATAGATGACATATTTGCATTATGATACTTCTAATTCGATGTTTTGATACACTTTTGAGACTATAGGGTTATGTTATTTTAGTATCTGCATTTTGATGATTCATAATTATGTCTGCACATTAGGACCTAAATGATCTATTTAATGATTCCATTCATGTTTTAATCTGTTGCAATTGCTTTGATAGAAACTAAATTGTAGAAATGCTTAAAATGTCAAATTATAATGTTTAAGTGGAAATTAGGGTTAAAGGATAGATTGTGATATGCACTAAGACCTAATTCACATGCCTAGGGGACTCAATAGTCATGGACTCAATATTTCGTCACTATGATAGAAAATAGATTATGAAATTATTTAGAATATTAATTTGATCATGTTAAGTAAAGTTTAATGTTGATAAGAAGAATCTGATATTTTAATGTTTTGAATGTTTTATGTGAAAATGATTGGAAAAAAGTAAGTTAATTGGAAATGATGAAGTATGAAACCCTAATGTTGAATGTGATAATGATTTATTGCACATATTTACATATTGCTTACATGATTTTCTTGGACTATTGATGCTTGAGTTTAGTGTGCAGGAATTTAACCATGGGATTTAACGGAGAATCAAGGCTCAAACCCATGTGAACACAACATAGCCAAGGTGAATCTTTGGAAGATTCAAAGTCTCATTGTGATGTGTTTATTTTATAAATGTGAGTTTGCATGTGTGTAGTAAATTTAAATTCATGAATACATTAGGGACATGTCATTGTGATGTGTAATGTATTTTAATGTGTGTCACCTGACACTTGTAATTTCTTATGTGTTAATGACATGTCATATAGGGTTTTGGTCATGGGGCCACTTAACTTTAAACCAATATTTGTCATTTACAAGACTAAGTAAACCAACTTGGGAGAAGGGTAGGATGGGTCATCATCATTTGAATTTCGAATTCAAACTTGACAAGGATTTTAGAGGGTCAAAATGTGGTCCCAAAGTGTCATTGTTGTGAAAATAAGCCACCCATATGATAGCATAACATGTTAGGGGTCTAAATTTAACCATTTTAGTGCCTAGCTAGCTTAAGGGACCCCTTAACCAATTTATTCTCCAAACAATTCGAAATTTGAGTTGTCCCATGAGTTCACCCCCACTTTTCCACTTAGTCAAAGTAGCAATTTTGGTAGGGACAAGGGTGTAAGAGATAGTGGCTTGATGTTTTTGCCAAAAGTGTGATAGTGGAAGAGCCTTTTTTAGTGGACTTGGACAAACTAGTGGGATGTTCACCCACTCTCTAACTTTAGAGACTCTTAGGGTTTGGAAGTTTGGAGGGAGCTCTTCTACAACCTTTCATTACCATTTTGCAAAAGGATTCAAGTTTGGTTTTTCCTGCCCATGTAGTATTTTTGTTCAAACTTGCATAATGGTATTGAATTCATGAGCATGGAGTGTGAGTTCACATTGTAAGTAGATTGCACAATATTGTATTGTGATGTAGCATTCATGTAAGTGTTGGATTGGTGATTCATGTTGTGGGAAGATTGTGATATTGTTGTGTTGGGATGAAAATGTGTTGTTGCATTTGATTTTATCTTTGTTTCTCCATTTTGTTATAAATGTTGTTTATTGGGTGTGAGCACTTCACTCACCCTTTTGGGAAGGGAAGAGAAGTCCAGGGTGAAGGGCTTAGTTGGGCTTGACAATGTAGTTGAGAACCTTGGAGTACGGGCTCCATTGTATGCCATATCCATTCATATCTTGCTAGGGGTGATCAGGGAAGTATGGTGGAGAGAGGAAGTTTATGGAGTATGGGCTCCAAGAAATCTATAGTTGATAGTAGTGTGTTTGAGAATTTATTGTGAAGAGGAGGATGATTGTGAAAGCCCCCGAAAGGGCATGCAGATTTCTGATTATGAAAGCCTCGAAAGGGCATGGAAATTGTTTATTGTAGATATTGTTGATATGGCAAGTCTCCTATTTGAAAATAACACCTTCACCCTATGATCATGGTTCCATTGGTGAACCATTGCGAAATTTCCTTAGGATGGAATTAGTCAAGTGTTGAAATGTGATGTATATGCATTTGTAAGATTGGAGTGAAACACGGTTTGAGCCTTGTTCCCCTAGCTCGAGGGTGGTCTCTTTGGAGGCCTATGGTTGGGTAGAGAGTATCCATGGTCCTTGTTGAATGCTGTGTTGTCTTTGCATATTATGTGCTCAAGGGAGCAATGGAAAAAGCTTAGAGTTGCTCATGGAGTTGGTGTAACAAGAGAAGAAAACTTTTCATTGTGTAATACATTTGAAACAGAGGAATCTCCATCCTAATCACATTTTTGAAATGCATGATTCCATGGTAGAAGTGAAGGGATTGTGAAAGAACCCTATGTGTTTGTGTTATTGCTTCAATAATATGTTTGCATGCAATAAGATTTGAAGTTGTATTAGCATTATAGGTACAATGACATGTTGCAAGGAATCCTTCCAATGAGACAATCTAATGCACTAAATATTTATTCAAAGGGATTAAGAGTATGTTGAATTATGTCTACTAACTTTATGAAATGTTGTGAGGGACATTGTATTCATTCGTGTTGACCCTCTCAATGATTGTTACAATGTAATTAACAATGTTTATTCGTAGTCTTATTGTAGTGATGAAGGAAAGAGCTAGTTGAGTTCAAAATAGATCATGTTCAAAAGTATGACAAGGCTCAAATTTATTGTTCACAAGTAAGTAGAAGGTTATGATTCTTAAAGTTTAAATCTTAATAAAATTATAGACTTGGTAAAACTTTCTGTTTGATTCATTAATTGGGATATTATCATTAACATCTTGGTCATAATACTTGAGTAAATATTCAACTAGTATTGGTTTATTGCTTATACATGCTTGACAACAAGTCTATATGTGTAAATTAGTTCTCTGCTTTTTATATGAGAAATGAGTAAATAAGTCTCATCTAATACAGTCCAATAAAATATTCATGAAGAATATGCTTCAAAATCTTCTAGATTAAAAGCCAATTAAAGAAGAGCTCTAAGTGAGCTTGAGTCCTTGCCTTAAGATATAATGTAAGTATTTGGAAGCTTTTTTAGACTCAGTGAATCCTAAGCCAAAAGAAATAACCACAACCTAAGTAGGCAGTGGTGTTTGCATCTTGACATGTGTTAAAACACACAAATAATTATGTCAGATATTAATTTTATATAATTACAACTTTGATAATTAATTAATTAAAATCAAAAGTAATTATTATAAATATTTAAAATACCTCTAAAGAGATATCAAATTTAAGTTGATATATTTATATTAAAAATATTTTATTTTGTTTCATAAATTATTTATAAGAAGTTTGAAGAATTACTTTTACTTGTATAAGAATTATTTTGTTTATCTTATTTTGTGAAAAATGTGTCTAATATTTATTTATTTATTAAGACATTCATGTCATTAAAGTCTATACCTTTTATAGTATTATGTTTTCATTAACCAACCTAAAATTTTAAAATTTTAAAAATTCAAAATCAAAATGATCAAGTGAATAAAATATTTATATAATTTCAAATTAATATTATTTTGTTGCACTATACATCTACGCATAAGATAATCATTATAAAAATAATATTAACTCTTACATCTAGCTTTCAAAGCTCTAAGTGGCATGGGAAAGTACCCTGCTGTGAGGAATTGTACTTCAAATGCTTCAAAGAGGACTGCACAGAAATCTCCTATTAAAAAAAAGACAATGTGTGGTGGGTCCTAGTGATTTTCTCATAATCAATGTTAAAGCAAATGAATACATTGAAGTGGTTGACGTGGTACCCACAATTGATTACGACACTTGCTTTAATTATGATTTGCATTCATTTTCCAAGGGAATAAATGAATTCTGACGAGTGTATTAATTGCATTCTATTTTTTTCTACATTTTTCAAATTGAAAAATAGAAAATAGGCTTAGGAAAACAGTCATAAGCCAATTAGAAAAAGTGAATTTTGTTTTCATAAATAAATTTAAAAATATACAAGCATAAAACTTTAGAAATAGAATAAATGTTCACTAAAAACTAATAGAGAGGGGGTCAAACAAAAAACAATAGTTTCATACCTTATATATAAGGCAGGGACTAAAAATATGGGTCATGAGGGGTATCAAGTTAATATTACCAAATTGGAAGAAAGACCAACTCAAAAATACTCGTGACTAGGGCTTGTGTAAAAGGTCACTATCATCCCCAAAAATAATATAAAATATAATACTATAATATCATAAGCCCTTGTACGACCATCTTCTAAACCATTGCCTAAATACATGTAAAGATGACCCAATAAAAAAAAAAGGAAACCATGCAAACATATACAATTAAGAGTAAATGGACCTATGAATCACTCTCTTCCTATCACATGATCCCTTGGGCATCCTATCCAAGGAGGATAGTATATTAATGTAATCCACAAAAGAATATTATATTGAACCTAACACATGTAAAAGAAAACATGCCTTAGACATGGGAAGGAGGGTCACCCAAGTCATAGTGTATGGTGTATAGGACATGTTCTGACCACGGTCAGACTCTCCTAAGTTATGACGCATCCAATAAACTCCTTAGGCGCATGGGAATCGGCTAGGAAATAAGGAGAAGGGAAAGTTAGAACTAAGGCATGGGAATCAAGTAGGTGTTAGAACATTTGCACGGTAAGGGCTTAGTGAGTAGAGTGGCACGTAGTAGTTAGGGGTTTTGGGGTTTATTAGTCCCTGCCTTGCATAAGGCAAGGCACTAATATTTTCAGTAGTGGCACCTAATTAATTTAAGACATGATAATTGTCATATCCCAAAGTTTAAACATGAAATATTTTTAAAAACTTTTTTCTGATTTAAATTCTAATAAATTCTAATTTCCTATTAGTTGAGAGGAATTTTTCTAGGGGTAATTTTATTTTTAAATTGTTAAAAATAGAAGAAAATTCTAGAGAGATAAGGTTGTATTAATTATGACAACAACCATTGTCAGAATGTATAGGCAGGATCATTTATTACAGCAAGCACACAGATGAAAATCCACTGATTTCCAATCGCAGCCAGATTGGGCATTTGCCGCTTATAATTCCTCTTCTTCTTCATCTGAAGACATGGTTTTGAAGCAACAGAACCGTCGAGGAACTCTACCAGAACATTGACGCCTAATTTTGACAAATTTTCTCTGTCGTCAACAGTAGGTGCCCTTGCGCTTGACGGCCTATACCAAGGTGATCCTTTTTCATGCCAACTATGTCACATTCCTCGAGATAACATATTTTTTGGACTGTTCCAATAGCCTCTCATAAACGGCAGTTCCATAGTTCGAACCTGAGACCTTGGAAACTAGGGAAATTGACAGGAAAAATTTAGATATGGGAGTAACCAGATGAATTTCTGACAGACAATACCTGAGAAATTTGAGCTTTGTTCAAGCAGAAAAACAACGACGTTTTATGGCAGATGAGAGGGGTGTTAGTTTAAAGAAATTAGAATTTTCTTAAATGGGCAGTAGCTTTTTCACTTTTATTTGGTGCGAACACGTTTCATTTTGAGGTGACAATTGTCATACTCCCTGGCTGCCTTTCCTTACACTTATCTGGTAGTGCAAATATGTGCACCACGTGGCTAGATCAACATGTGGAGGTTTTTAGTCTTATATATTTTTTCCTTACTAAGTTACTTGCCAATTTTATGTTTAGGCCAAAGCCTTTCTGATTTTAACATACACTTTCTTGTGGGCTGCAATGGAATCTTTCATATAAATGTTTATGACGATTGGGTCATTAAATATTTATTATCAATTTTTTTTTATAGATAAGTAATTTAATAACAAAAATTAAGTTTAAATAATTTGTCAATATAATTTGTAATATATTAAATATAAAAATTAAATTAAAAGTAAACATCTAATTTTCTAATTTAGAAAAGAATATCATTTGAAATTGAGATACAAAACATAGATTGATAAAAATAAATTAATAAAAGGTCAAGAACTGACGGTTGGATCATTTTAGAAAATTATTGATTGTAAATTTTTAGATATGAATAATATAATAAAAGCAAGAGCTCTGAAAGAGCTACACTCCATGCCTTTTGTTATAAAGGAAGAGTAGAATTGCTCTATAATTTAAGTGTAGAGACTAAACAAGAAAAGGTAGGGTAGAAACATAGCTAAAATAATACAACTATTTACATAAATAATCATTATATAAAATATACTTCTGAATATGCACTATACCACTAAAATAATATTACAAAATATTATTTAATAAGCATCAATTAATTGTACACTTTTTTATACTTTCATGTGTTCTCCAAAATTTTGAGCTTTTTTGTGGTACAATGAATAATTTAATGTTGAAGGAAACTTTATTATTAAGTATCCTTGAGTTGGAGCAATATTGAGATGGGAGACCTTGGTAAAGAAGGAATAGTTCACAATGTTCCATTTATTGTTGTCGATTAGATTTGTTCTTGTGAATCTTTATTATTCAGTGTTAATTAATATTTTGAAACAATCAACTTTTTAAAAAAAAGCAATGTTAATGACTTCTCTATTACTACAACATAACTATCCCCAAACAAAATCATTTTTTTATCAATGAAAATGTAATAAAATAATTAATGCTTTGACATTCTAATTATTTTACTATAAGACATATTAATTATTTGACTACTTTTTATTATCTCTAATTTACTATAATTCACACCTATTTGAAACATAAATTTATTATATTTTTAAAAATAAAAATTTTCAAATCAAGAATCTCTAAATATTAGAAATCCATTTTTATTTATTGAAATATGATATGATTTATTGTGTCTAGTGATTAGTTTGGCATATAAAGAGTCAAAAACTAAAACCGATTAGATAGGGCTTCTTGTGTTGGACTTCACAAAAATCGTTTCAACATCCTTTGCTTTCTTCTAAAAGTTTTTGCCTTCATTTTTTTGTTAACATGTGTTCTTTATGGGTGTTTTTCAAATGAAATATAGAATTACTTAAAAATAAAGTGTAAACAATTTCTTTCAAACTTGACGTCGATCGTGGTTTGATTGTAATACAATGATTTAATTGTAATACAATGAGTTGGGATGAACTAGTTTACTCACATAAATATTCTTAACGTGAAAGGGATTTTTTTTGTTTTTTTTCTATATTTTTTCTATTACTTTATTAATTATATAGTTTATTTTCTTATTCAGAAAATAAAGCTATTTTAAAGTAAACTTTAACAAGTCATTTTAATACCTTAAAATGAATTTTATAAATATATTATTTAGAATTTTATATATAAATAGACATATGGATAAGTACTCATAAATTATGTTAAAATATTTAAAAGTTTTTATAAAAATTATCTTAAATTTATGTTGATCTCTAGTAGTTATAGATTTTTGAGAGCAACCACTTTATATTTTGGTACTTTTAATAGAATGTTTTATATATAAAAATTTGCAAATATACAATGACTAGACTAAGTTTAATCAAATGAAGTATAAAGTTGCCTTATCAGAGTAGATGACACCTTTGTGCCGATACAACTAAGCTAGCCTAAGAGATATAAATTACTTATATATCAATCTATATCCATGAGTGTCAAGTACCACCATTCTTATCAAACTAAAATTTGGGACATGATTCACAATATAACAACCAAACAAAAAATAAAATTATACTTGCAAATTCATATAGAAATTTATACTTTTGATATCTACAAAATAACATTATCTTTTACATTTTTTTTAAATCTTACAACTACCCTTACACAAGGCAGGGACTCAAGCTCACTCAGAGCTCTTGTTAAATTAATTTTGTATGATTGTGAAAGGTTAAGGGTTGATTAGTTGGTGTTCGTTAATAGTAAATTCTATTTAGTTAGTAAGTTATGTTAGTACTTTAGTTAGAATTTAGGATTAGTTTTAGCTAGTGGATAGATATCAATTAATTTTGTGACATGTTTAGTAAGATAGTATTTAGTGCAGCATTAAATTTAGTTGTTAAGTGGGGTTGCATATATACTAATTAGTAGATAGCAATTAGTGATAGTTAGAGTTAACTAGTGGATAAGCCTAGTTGGTATTTAGTATTTAATTTTATTAAATTTTATTATTGCTTGATGTTAATTTGTTAGTAGATAATTGACAATGGTTAGTACTATTTAATTAGTAGGTAATAATTAAATTTTAGTAGTATTTCAAATTAAAATAATTAGTAAATGATTTCAATAACCTAGTTAGTAGTAGATAATAGATTATTGTAATGTTTAGAGTTTAATTAAATGATAAAATGAAAGAGTTCATAAATTTTTTTTTTTTTGAAAAATGGAATTGGCGTGGTAAACTAATGAATTTAGGTTACTATATAAATGCTAAGGAATATAAATTGTAAGATAAAGACTTGGTGCTTCACAATGTTTACTTATAAAGTTTGAGCTCTTTGCACATTTTTACGAGAGTGTGAGATGCCTTCGCACATAGCCTTTCTGGCACTTCTCCTACTACCATACCTCCACAAGACCTAGAAGCCTAGAATCACATAGGATGCTACCATGTGTCTTCATCCCGGTATTTCTTCATACTCATAACATCATCTAGTCCTTATGATATAACTTGAATTTTAACACAGGTAAGTGTTAGCCATTTTCCCCCCCATTCAGCCCATCACTGATATCTAATCAGAGAAGTCTTCTATGGGTTGGATTCTTTGCAAATGAGATTTGATGACTCTCAAGCTATCTGGCCACTTTTACAAGAGCATGAGAATCCTCCATGCGTCATCTTTCTGATGCTTCCTCCTACCACCATGCCTCGATGAGACCCAGAAGCTCAAAATCACATAGGATGTTGCCATGTGTCTTCATCCCAGCATTTCTTCATACCGCAAAATCTCTGCAAGGCTCCAGAACCCAAAATTTTGCCACGTGGTAGTGGGTCCCATCTCTAACTTAAGTTAGCCCAACATGCACATGCAGATCGACGACAAAGATTCAATGGAAGATTAAAAGATCGTCATCTATTTCAAAGAGTAGACGTTCATCAATGGTCATCGTTCAAATTCAAGAAAATCAAATTTATTTCCCATGGTCAACTCTGCATGTTGTGAGTGGAAAACACGTCAGTTATTCTTCCCCGCAGTTTTGTTTGTCCATGACACACCATTAGGGCTAGTTCTTCAATGCTCAGCTACTTCTTAGGCCTTGATTAGCACGACGCCAATGCACTCCATGCCTCTTTAATGCATATAATGATCAAATGGCAATGATTTGATCTCATGTAGCTAGATGCACTTATTTTGGTCTCTTCTTATCACTTCCAACAACAATTGCACTTGATGATCAAATTTTTCTTCTGATTCTTAGTTATTGCTCTCCTCTGCAACTCAAATCCACCTAGTTGGGGTTTGAACTCAATGTAAACATCAAAGTTATCCTTGAACTCTATAAAGGTAGGTTGTAAATATATTTTCATGGTTCTTCTCTGTTTGTACTTTGCAGTAGCATTATGTTTTTCAACTTTTGCCTTCCATTAATGAAATAGCTCTCTTCCTTACCTCTTCCTGCCATTCATTATCTGTGCATGTATCTTGCCTTATTTTTAATATTTCTTTCTAGTTTCTAAGGTTTGCATGTTGTGTTCAATCTGTTGATGATTGTTGCACTATGAAGATGTCCCTCCTTTTAGCATTTAATCAGTACCAAACTTGCATGTGAATTCTTTGAAGGAAGATTAGAGCCAAGATCTATGTATTCGAGTGTTTCATTAATGTTTTGTCTAGTTGTGAGTAGAGTTGTAACCCTAGTTCTATCTTGGTGCATCACCCCCCTTTTCCTTTCTGCATTTATTTCTGATTCTCCTTCTCCCTTTTCCTCTCAAACAATATTTTAGGTGCATCCTGATAGTGAGGAAGTCGACATTCTCTGGAGATTTGACCTCAGAGTGCAATTCCCACACTTGGAGGTCATTTCCATGTTACACAAGATTGCTTGAGGGTCATACCTCAAGCAAGGGTGTAGATTTTTGTGTCAACAGTTTTTGGCACACCCGATAGGATAGATTCAAATTCATAAGTCCATTAGTTAGCAAGTTTGAAGATCCATTCACTGAGAAATTGGGTGTTCTTCTCAATGCCATCAGCCTTTGGAGGCATTCATCTAATACCATGGTGACTCTAGGCATCTATTGGTTTCAACTGACCAAGTGTTGGTATGATTTTTAGTTTTTATGTTTCCTTAGGATTTCTCTAAAGGTGCTTGTTTGAATGCTTTATCGTAGATTCCCTTCATAAAGATGCCTCCCACTTTCTGCCATATCATGAAGATGTTATTCCTTAGCCCTCCCATTCTCTATATCAAACACAACCTGGTTATGACCAACATGATTACCTGGATCACTAAGAGGTTGATTTTGCTCCAGCCCATCATGTCATCTATGGCCATGAGCTTGTGAAAATTTCCCCCACCAAGTTCATCACAGTCCAAGAGTTCCAGGAGCAGCAAGAGAAGAAGAAAAAATCAAGCCCATACGTTGATTCCTCCTTAGGTTTGGTCTCCCCTACAATATCAAATGATCTACCTACCCAATCCTCCTTAGAACTGTATAATAACCTTAGGTCAAAGGTAGGAGAATTTTTTTACCACATAAATGTTTTGGGCATTCGATTCGCTAACATAGACAAGATTTTTGAATTCATTTATAATCCTTATGAGGATATAGATTGTGGGGATTCTGCTTATGTTATGCTCATTATGACTTCTTAACTTGATGATTTGCATGGTGAGAAGGAGATGTGGGAGAATGATCCTTGTGTTTGTAGCATGGTGTATGAGGCTCTTGATATTTTCAAGAAGGCTCACCAGGCCCTCCTTAGGTTGTAGCAGGGGGAAGAACTAAATGGAAGAAAATTGAGGAAGAGGCAAGACTCAAGCTTGCCCAAATGCATAGAGCTAAAGTACAATAGCCTCCAAGGAGGAAGTTTGCTAGCTTTAGACAAAGCAACCGTCCTCATATTTCCACGTTAATCTTCCCTAAGTCTCAACCTACACTTCAAACACCTCCATGTGTTGATGATGGTGAGCCCACAAATGACTATTGTCCCTTCCTTGTTATTAATGAAGAAGTGGATATATCTTTGCCCACATTAGAGACACCAGAAGAGCAACTGCTAGTTGAAGAGCATGTGTTGCAACAAGGAGTCAAGAAGGAAAAGAACAATGAGGTTGTTCATGTTCTCGAGGAACAAAATTTGGCTTTTGAGCCTAGGGTAAAACCTAAGGGCCTGCTACAAAAGGAGAAAAAGCCAGACCATATGTTGCAACAGGAGGTCTTCCATGATCTGGTGGATAAAGAAACACTACCTCGACTGCTCCAAGTACATAAGTTACAGGTTGTTGCTCATGAGCCAACATATACTCTAGAGGGAGAAATATTGTTGCAGTAGCTAGAAGCACAACAAAGGTAGTTTGAGGCAGAGCTTGCAAAGCAATTGGATGCCCAAAAAAAGAAGATGAATCAATTCTTGCAAGGGAGTTGGTCCTACAAAAAGAAAGGTGTGAGAAAGAACTGCAAGTGAAGTTGATGAGAATAATGGAGACACTAAAGGAGGCACATCCAACTCTTTCTTCCACACTACAAGAGCCTACACAAGTGCAGGGGGTGAAGCCTCTTGTTTGCAAGGATTAACATGGGCCTAAGGAGGAACATATGTTGCATCTACAATATGAAGAAACACACACATCACCAGTCATACCATCAGAGCCAACCCTTACTAGTCATAAGGATTTGGAGGTTGTAGAGCACAATAATGTGGTCGAGGTTGATTGCCTAGACCAAGTGCCATCCAGAAGATGCCCCATCATGCATCTAGCTCTACAACAATGCAAGTTTCCCACAATCATGCTCATTATAGAGCACAAGGGTGAAGATAACAAGAAGGAGCAAGTAACTTTTGCTCAACAAGATAATGTCCCAGTGCTAGAGAGCTTCATTTTCTTTAGCATAGGGACAGACCTCCATGCAATAGTATGCTTGTCATACTTGCTTATTCCTTTGGTTTCCCATATGCATGGGAGAAGAAATCAACTTGTAAGAAGGGGTAACTATTTCAACGAGCCAATCAATGGCTTTGTTTGATCATTTTTTTATTTATTGTAAATACTTTACATATTAGAGTAGGAGTTTCCATCTTTCCAAGAAGTGCACGTGCACATTTTTCTAGAGCTTTCCGCAGCTCCTAGGAGTTTTCTTTTTTGCTGGTTGTAGAATTTTGTGAGGTTGTTGGTGCGATCATGTATCTTTCTTTTTGATATCTCTATGCCCAATGAATTTCTTGAGGTCACCGGTCTATGCTTAATAGGTAAGCATCTTGTTGAGTCGCCAAAAATGTTGGCCATTTTTGTGCCCCATTCAGGCCATCACTAATATCTGATTAAATAAGTCTTCTATGGGTAGGATTCTTTGCAGATGAGATCCGACGACTCTCGAGCTATCTGCTTATTTTATTGAGAGTGTGAGATAGCTCCATGCATCGCTTTTCCAGTGCTTCCTCCTACTGCCATGCCTTTGCGAGACCCAAAAGCCCAAAATCACAGAGGATCTTGCCATGTGTCTTTATCTTAGTATTTCTTCATACCATAGAGTCTCTACAAGGCTCTAGAACCTAGAATTCTACTGCGTAGTAGAGGATCCCATCTCTTACTTAGGTTGACCCAACATGCACACTTAGATCGACGAAAAAGATTCAAAAAAAGATTAAAAGATCATTGTCTATTTAAAAGAGTAGACCTTCATCAAATGATCAGCATTCAAATTCAAAAAAATCAAATTCATTTCCTATGGTCAACTTTGCATGTTGTGGGAAGACAACATGTCGGTTATCCTTCCCTATAGTTTTGTTTGTCCATGAAAGGCCAGTAGGGCTAGTTCTTCAATGCTCAACTATTGCTTGGGCCTTGATTGACACAACGCCAAAGCACTCCATGCCTCTTTAATGTATACAATGATCAAATGTCAGTGATTTGATCTCTTGTGGCTGGGTGCACTTATTTTAGTCTCTTCTTCTCACTTCCAACAATAATTGCACTTAATGATCAAATTTTCCTTTTGATTCTTAGTTATTACTCTCCTCTATAACTCAACTCCACCTAGTTGGGGTTTGAACTCAATGTAAACATCAGAGTTCTTTTTGCGGTTCTTCTATATCCATATTTTACAACATTATGCTCTGCAACTTTTTCCTTCCATTAATGAAATAACTCTCTTCCTTACCTCTTCTTTCCATTCATTATTTGTGCATGTATCTTGCCTTTTTTTGAATATTTCTTTCTAGTTTCTAAGGTTGGCATGTTGTGTTCAATATGTTCATAATTTTTGGACTATGAAGATGTCCTTCCTTTTAGCATTTAATCAGTCCCAAACCTGCATGTGAGTTCTTTGAAGGAAGATTAGAACCAAGATCTATGTATTCGAGTGAATCATTTATGTTTTGTGTAGTTGTGGGCAGATTTGTAACCCTGGTTCTATCTCGATGCATCACATCCCCTTTTCCTCTCTACATTTAATTCTAGTTCCTCTTCTTCCTTTTCCTCTCAAGTAGTAGTTTAGGTGCATCTTGATAGTGAGTAAGCCAACCTTCTCTGGAGATTTGAACTCAAAGCGCAAGTCCCACACTTAAAGGTCATTTCCATGTTACACAAGGTCACTTGAGGGTCATACCTCAAGCAAGGATGCATACTTCTGTGACAACAATAAGCATTGTAGAATCTTATGAAAGATAGATCTCCCTTGATTTTTGGATACTAGAGTTCTGAATGAAATGAATCCTCTTCCATTGTCACAAACTAGAATTATATATCCAATCAACTATATCCTAAGAGTACATGGAACATAATTGTTCTACCCATGAAACCTAAGACCTAGTTGAAAATGTTAATGCTACCTAGAAGCTTGTTAACTATTTTACTCTATGTGAAATCAACTAACCTATTTAGGGATCACTTCAGTTGGGGGTCGAAAGTATGTTGTATCTTTAAACTTAACAGTTAAGTATCCCGAACTCCTAATCCATGCAATAACCTAATTGACCATGTGTAGTTCCTTATATAATTTCTTAAGTTGTCCTTTAAAAGAATTTTATTTATTTATTGTAGTTGTGTTTTTGCTTTGAAATTTTGGACATGACACTAACCTTGGACATGACACTAACCAAGGACCAACTGTCAGCATCTTCACAATATGCATAGATTTTTAAACATCTTTGAAAAGTTATTTACCAAACATGATCTCCTTTATTCATTTGGTTTTTGACCTTGATATAAACAAGCACATATTAGATAGAAGAAGAAAACAATGAAAAACACAAAAAAGCATTGCAGGAATTCCTATATATTTTTATTTCTTGATGCTCAATCTAGCTTTCAAAAAACTCTTAAAAATACTAGACATTTTGTCAAATGATATGATGATGGATGTGATCCATATGATTGTATTTATAATTTTCATTTATCCAACGTTGTGATATTTGATTTGAAAGCTTCAATTTTTTCTAATTTTCAATGAGATTAAAAACATAAAATAAAATAAAATATTAAAAGAAATGTGATTTAGTATTTCAAAATTATTTTTTACTAATTTTCACTAGAAAAAGAAGCAAGAAAAAATTAACCATTTTGCAATGCCAGAAAAGAAACTGGCCGA
Organism: Cupressus sempervirens; assembly: GCA_028749045.1. NCBI lineage: Eukaryota > Viridiplantae > Streptophyta > Pinopsida > Cupressales > Cupressaceae > Cupressus > Cupressus sempervirens. The sequence continues at coordinate 1,205,899 of CM053785.1, forward strand.
AAAATGGTCTTACAACGTTTTTGTCAAAAAATATTATTTTTGGGAGCAAAGCTCCCACGCAAAGCCTATCGGCTTAAATATCTAGCTATGTATTGAATTCGAAAACATAACAATTTTATTTCTTAAATTATTTCATTTATATATTTATATTATTTATTATAACTTTTATTTATTGTATTTTTTGATGAATGACTTTTTATCATTAAACTAAAATATTAGAGCATATATTCACAAAAAAATGGATAGGGGGATATGTTGGCTTTTGAATTAACAACTTTTGAATAACCTAGTGATAAGAACATTTACACCTAGGGGTAGCTAACTCCCATCCTCAATGCACCTATTCAAACACTAGGGCCAACTATAAGGTTATTTAATTCTCCTTCTTCTCTTTAGGCTCTACAAGACCTAGGCAGGTGAACCTTAGATTCTTTATATGGTACCAATGTAAAGGCATATAATTGAATCTTGATAACATATAAAACCCCTTAATCTTCTATTCTATGCAGACATTCATGGACATGAAATAGCTAATAACAGGGCACATGAACCTGATAAACTAAGTGAGGGAAACTCCTTTTCAACTCTTAAACTAAAACAGGAAAATATATTCAATTAATGATTGAATCAACATAATCAAAATATGCAACAACAAGAACATGTTGATCTCACAACTGATCAGTGGCTTATCTATTGGGCTATCCCACAACTTAGATACACACATCCCTGGAAATCACTGACACATATCATGTATTAGGACTCTGAACCTATCTTATCACCTTGTGAATCAGACATCAGTGTTCATGAAAACTCTCATACTTATGCAATATCCTTATGATGAAACCTACAACGCTGTCAAGGTAAGTAAGCATTTACTTGGCTCTTCACTCCAATAACAAAACCTAACATGACATGCAACTTTAAGGGGTTGCAAACGGGTTTAAACTCTTTGTTCCTAAACCACAAAATATTGTAGATAACAGAGGAAGGAGATGAGAATTAGAATGAAACTAAAAAATTGATTGTTCATCGTATTCATCTCTTTGAAACAACACACCTAGAATGTATGCCAATAACTGAGAAACAACTCAATACACTAGGACTATCGACAAGACTTTGTTACTGTTGTTCATATACAGAGAAAATATGGTATCACAGTCATGAGAAAATTCTCCAGAACTGAAGCCAACAATTTGGTATCACAACAATGACAAAAAATTCAACCAATACTTGAACCCTGTAATAACCCCTAAGCAAACAAGTCAAGAATGATAAATAGATTTTTGCATTTACAAATTACATTTTCATCATTAAGATCTTGAATCTAATTGCCATTAATTTTAAATTACATTTTATCATTAAGAAATTTTGAATCCAAATGTCATTAATTTTAAGATAATTAATTAATTAATTTCTTTGTTTTAACATTAAAAACAATAAGGCAATCATGATTAATTTTAATTAATATTTCTTATAAAAAATATGATTATTATTAATTAATATTTTAAGACAAACATAGCAAACATGGTTATTACTTATTAATTTCCAATGGCTAACATGCGTTTTTAGAATAATAAGGCAATCATGATTATTTAAGGCAAAATGTAATGTTTTAACCCGAACATAAATTTTAAGCAAAAGGAAGGATGTCAACTGTCATGACTTTCTAGGAGGGATCCCTGTGTCGCATACAAAATGGTCATCGTTAAGGATGAATAGGCAAGAAAGGCAGAGGAAGAAAAAGTGATAGTCCAAGTATTGATCAAAGGGAAAGAGAGCATACACTAAAGTGACGAGAAGATAAGACAATCTAGATTATCATAGACAAGGCAAGCATTGCGAGGAGATTCGTTATGTTACAATATTGATCAAGGGCCTAACTCTAGCATACCGACTAACACAACAAGGAAGAAACACTTGAAATCATATCCAAAAGAGATTACAGGCATTGTCACCTTCAGTCAAGAATCAACCTCCAAGTTTGAGGCAAGACGTCATACCACCAAGCACCAGTAGAAGAAATAAATAGAAGCAGATTGAAATGAGTCTTCAAACATTTGAATAGCATTAGGACATAACAAAGAAATCACCCTCATCTTTGGCAAGCTTCACTACAATAGTCATGTGTAAATAGAGGTATCTGCAATCAAAGGAGAGGAACAAAGTTTACTTTTGAAGACGTCCATTCTATTGCTACAACACTCTCACACCACCACCAAGTAGATAAAGATAGTATGTAGAAATCATCAGATTGCTACTTCTTAGAAGAACTAGTGATCCTCCCATTTGAATCAAATATTTTGCAAATAATTCGGGTTTAAGATATACTGAATTAGGAACCATATTGACAAACAAAGACATAGGAAGATTAGAATAACTCTGAATCCAAAAATAAGAATTAAGGTAGAGGTCATTTATCTCTGAATGTAAGTATACTGGATAGAACAAGCATATGCATATGCAAGGATGGATACACCATCAAGTTTATCCATAAGGCCTAGGTTGTGAAAGCTTTTAGGAAGGATGGATAAATCAAGAACAATTATCCACAGGTCTTAATGAGGGGTCAAATCGTGAGAGGACGATACTTAGTGGCAGGTTAGCCTAAAAATAGTTGAAACCTCCCTTAAGAACTAAGTATCAGATCACAACCCCTCTTTAAGAAGGGAAATAATCAGGATTAAGAACTTAAGTAATTCTTTAATTAATATATAATGTTATATTTTGATTCATAATTCCACTAGAGTACTAACTGTTAGAGTAATTTTTTGTTCGCATTTATTAATTAAATCACTTTGATTTAATTAAATAAGTTGCCTATTACTCTAGTTTGCTTAAGCTATCTTGTAGGTGCATATAATTAATATTTTATTAATTATATTGTGCAACCTAGCTTTTTTAGGCTTTAGGTTACCCTTTTTGGGTTTCGATCTCCTTTTATAAGGATTGATCTCTTTGTATTTTTCATTATGAAGATCTGTTGAATAATATTTTCTTCATTTGAGTTTTTTAGATCAAACCCTTGCCTCTTCTTGTCTTTTTCTTCTCCCTGACAAGTTTTTTGCATGCAAGTTTTCTTGGGCTTTGTGGATTTGTTGTGTGCTTTTGCTCAAATCCTACATGGTATCAGAGCTAGATCTGCTGTAGCTTGTTCGGTGTTTTAAGAAAAAGGGAGAACAAGGGTTTGGCAAATCAGATTTGGTGTTTTTTCAAGCTTTTTCTGAGAAAATAGGGGGGTCAATGATTTTTGGAGCAGTTTGAGGCCAAACAGACCTCACGGATGGATTTAAAAGGCGTCAAAAAGACCTCACGGATGGATTTAAAATGCATCAAAACCTCCATTTTGATATAAAATTTGTCCAATTTGGACAACGTTGATCTGGGAGGCCAAAAAAATTTGTCGAATAGGGCTGTACGACCCCTAGCACGCAGATTGAGGCGCAAATTTCAAAAAAATTGCAAAAAAAAAAAACATTTGCGGCATTTTTTGGCCACAACGATTAACTAACCGCTGGCGGCTCCACCACGGCACCACCGCAGCCCCACCGGGCTGTCGCTCCCTCGGTGATTGGGGGGGTGGTTTTGTTTTTGTTTTTTATTTTTATTATTTTTTATTAAAAAAATAAATTTTTCTTGCATTCCAAAGGCCCTGGAGGTTTTTTCGCCGTAACTTGAGCATATAGATGTATTTTTTCAATGTGTAAAATGCGTCGGAAAGCTGGTTCCAAGACGGAGATGTCGGTACAAGTTTTTTTAGTTTTTGATGTAGTTTGGTTACCTATTTTGGTAGTCAAACTCAGATGTTTTATTTTGCACTCCGGGAGGCGTATCTTGAGCATCCGATCTCTGATTTTGGACTTCTTTATATCATTGGAAAAATCTTTCTATGATATTTTCAGTGATGTTGGTTGTTGTTCCAGATTCTATTCTAGGCACATCCTATTTAGTCTTTTGCATTTTAGCATTCTAGTGGATATCCTGATTGTTTTAGGTCCGGGGATCAATTTTGTTGCTTCAAATGCTTTGTTTTGGGCTCTACCTTCTGTTGTTTCAGCCTTATGTTTTTTCTGATCATTGTTGATAGTCATTGTAAGCATCTTTATGCAACACACTGAGATAAAGTGTCACTCTTGCATTTCAAGATCCTTTTCATCATTGTGATTCATTGTACTTGCACTATTTTATAAAGTGCCATGAGGGGGATAGTTGTTTGCCGCTTATAGGCCCTCTTTCTCTTTTGCCTCATGTAGTGTTGACATGTGCCTTTATTGGTGTTTGTACCTCACTCTCGATGTGTCTGGTTCCTGTGTTGTAGGAGATTCTTTGGCCCATCTTTTCAGCTGCTTGTCACCTCACCTGCATTAAGGGGGGGTTATATTGTTTTTCTATGCTTCTTTGGTTGATGGTTCGTTGGTGTGAGCTATGTATTTAGTACTTGATCCTACATACTAGGCGATTGCAGTGCCTGGCTACTTATGCATTTCGGTGAGATGGATCATCTACCATATAGACACACTCGGTTCGTGCCTTCTATTTCCATGGAGGTTCTACAGATCAACATTTTGACAGAGTTTTGCAGTTCTTCATGCTTCAGTGATTCTCTTATGATCTCTTTGTTTCTTCTTCTAGAATATTCTTTTCTATCTCTTTTTGGAGTAGGATTTTTCCCATGTGGTTTTCTCTATTTCTCCTCTTTATAGAGATTTTGTTGTGATTGGGTACCTGATTAGGCCTTGTTGCCGGGACCCAATTTTTTTGCTTTCATAGTTGTACTACGTTAGCTTACCTCCTAAGCTTCGCTTAAGGGGGGGTGTTAGAGTAATTATTTGTTCACACTTATTAATTAAATCACTTTGATTTAATTAAATAAGTTGCCTATTACACTAGTTTGCTTAAGCTATCTTGTAGGTGTATATAATTAATATTTTATTAATTATATTGTGCAACCTAGCTTTTTTAGGCTTTAGGTTACCCTTTTCGGATTCTGATCTTCTTTTATAAGGATTGATCTCTTTGTATTTTTCATTATGAAGATTCGTTGAATAATATTTTCTTCGTTTGAGTTTTTCAGATCAAACTCTTGCCTCTTCTTGTCTTTTTCTTCTCCGTGACAAGTTTTCTGCATGCAGGTTTTCTTGGGCTTTATGGATTTGTTATGCACTTTTGCTCAAATCTTACACTAACATCCTTGTAGGATCAGAAGATAGAAGTGGGAAAACCAATCAATAAATTGAGGGACATCACAGTTACAAAGAGGAAAAGAGAGAGATCTAGACAAGAAGATGAATCATGTATTGGATCTGCTATCGCCAAGTGTACAGTTGAAACTCTTCCTTCTATTGCTGTTGAAACTGTCTCTTCCCTCATCTACCAACAATCGAAATCTCATCAATTGTTGTTGAAATATCTTCTTTAGAATAATCAGAGAAATTATTCTTGGAAAGAAAAAATCTGATATGCATCAAAGGTATAAGAGCTTTAATTAGATCTGGCTTGACTTCAATTGCCCTTGTTCTCAATCCCCAATTACCTCTACTGACAAAACACTTATTACTTGCAACTGCCCATAAAACATTCAATTCTTCCATTATGGTTGTGAACGAATCAAATCTTATTAGAATTGGTCATAATTTAATTTTATCTCATTTTGAAAACATCAAATCTGCACTTATGCTGAGAATGCCCCGAAAACACAAAACTGCATGTAGCTTTTGCTATTGAAGAGCTATGCAAAATTTGACTGCAAAAATGAAAATTATAGCTTCTCCCAATTTTGGCGGTATATTACATTGCATTTTCAACAAAAATTGCCCCCTAGTGCTCACTTGAAAATCCAAGCCGCATTTCAAGTTCATATATAAAAATTGAATTTTTTTTAAAAGTCTATAATTGAAACTATAGAAAACTTTTAAAAACATTTAAATTTTTCCATCTCAAGCTCGCATGTTCAAAAGTTGGGGAAAAAATAATAAAATATCATTTTTTTCAATTTCACATGTTTTAGCCCTTTTTTCCATCTGCGTCAAACCTCTTGATTGACCACCACTTGTTGATCTCTAATTTCTCAACTCTTACTACCTCATTTTTGCCCTCACTACATGTTGTCTTTTTGCAGCATCACATCTCCTACCCCAAGTTTCGCCTTAACTTTGGCGACCGGGAAATCAACTATATTTCGCAACTTTGAAGCCTTAAACCTTTAATTGTGGCTAAGCTCGACGACCATGTGAAATAGACCATTTTACATGGTCGCATCACTTTTTTGGATTAACATTTTATGTCTACGACATTGTGCCTAGCAGTTAGCTAACCGCGTTGCGTCGTTGCATAGTTAGCCTCTAACTGCGCGATTAAGTCTGTGATGCCACAATTGTGCACCATGTGTCCATTGCTGATGTCATCTTTCAACTCCATTTTATACTTCGTACCACTTGTCAAAATTATGTTAGTATCTACCACAACTGATCGTCATTCACAATAGGGCCCTCAACACGGGGCTATGAATTTCAAAAAGACCATGTCTTATAGACATTATAATAAGTGAGCGCTCTTGTTTATAAAGTGTGACATGTCCTCATACAACGAATGTGGGATAAACATTTAGACTGTTTTCCATTTGTTTTCCTCTGCACTTTCACTCTCCAAATGGGCTCCTTGCTTTTACTGCTATTGTCATACTTCCTCTGTTGGTAGGATCTGTTTTCCTTCATTTTCCATCATAGCAATGAGTATTTATGATTATGCCTTTTGGTGAATTCAAAGTCTATCCTATGAGAGTCTTGTTGCACAATTAATCTCCTTTAGCGCGTTCCTTATTTTTTATCTGCAATAGCATTGACTACTATCTGGAGAATAACGATTGGCAGGCTCTGATGGGAAATCATCCACAAGTAATGAGCTTCCACTGAATATTTGCACTGGAGATTTCTTTATAAGTTATGTTCTCCTCCCTTTCTTGTTGAGACATATATATGCTAGTACATTGTATCAACTAAATTGTCCCTCTACACTTCATACCCTGGATGCTTTGTAGATCTCCTTTACCCCCTGGCACATTCAACAAAGAACAAGTGACAGTGAGGAAAAAGTTGTGAACGGTGTTTATGCAAAAGGTGACACCCTCACTTGTTTCCCTACAAACCCTCTTTGACTATGTCCCCATGCCTACTCTCCTTCTATTTAAAAATCCTTCTAATTTGATTCAAACTTTCACAAATTACATTGTGATGTTAAAATGCTTATGCACCTTGTATGTTTAATTTGTAAGAAAAGATGGCTTTCAAAGGGTCGGTGGGGGAAAAATGCTTGTAGCCGTGAACATCAACTGATAAAAAGGAAGCTTTAGATAGCATAGATGCCTCTCAACTTTCAACCCAAACCTCCACACAAGGGTGGGTAGAGCAACAAATCACAACGAGGTAAAGAAATGATCAGGCAAGCTCACGACATCTGCTCTCTGCTATGTCTAATCCCAAAATGTAGAACCATCATTAGCATGAAGTATGTGAACAAGCCCTGGGAAAACTCTCAAATGTTTTCCTTCAAATTAACATTTGTAGATGTGGTCAACAAAACAATAGAGAAGCACTCCATCTCGGTTTGAGGCACCATTACCATGTCCCAACCACCACATTTTTAGCAAAGGAAAACTAAGCATCAAACTATACCTCTTAAACCATGCAAATTTGATTTTTACCTTTGTGTGCTTGAGGATTTTTCTTTAAATCTCCCTTGAATTAAGTCATTATGAGATTGACTTTAATTCAAAAGTTGAAGACTCTCCACCCAATTGAACTTTAATTAGAATCTCCATGGATTCAAGCTCAACAGATTGAAAATAGGGGAAATTCTCTTCCACTGGTCAACTCGCCATATCTCCCAATGATAATGTAGGTAGCTACAACTTGTATAACAATCTCCTTTTAATAAGCAACAAGAAAACCAAGAGAATTTGGTCTTATTTCCATGCAAATTTGATTTTTACCTTTGTGTGCTTGAGGATTTTTCTTTAAATCTCCCTTGAATTAAGTCATTATGAGATTGACTTTAATTCAAAAGTTGAAGACTCTCCACCCAATTGAACTTTAATTAGAATCTCCATGGATTCAAGCTCAACAGATTGAAAATAGGGGAAATTCTCTTCCACTGGTCAACTCGCCATATCTCCCAATGATAATGTAGGTAGCTACAACTTGTATAACAATCTCCTTTTAATAAGCAACAAGAAAACCAAGAGAATTTGGTCTTATTTTCCCCATTAAAACTTTTATCTTTGGATTGAAAAAGGCTCACTGCCTTATTAAAACTTCTTTGACACACACATTTTCTACAATGTTGTGGAGAGTAATTTGGGAATATCAAAACAATCCATTCGCTTTAATACGCTAGCAAATCAAACAAGCTAATTCAATGATGGAACTCCTACCTAAAACAAGAAAATAAGCAACTGCCTTGTCCATTCGCGTTCCTTCTTTGAGACAAGAATTTAAAAAAAAATCTCTCCTTGGATGCTCAATTTACTCCTTGTTAATTTGCCGCTTGTATAATCTCAGCAGTCGGATGACATTAGTTGGACCCCAAAGTGGGTCTGGCTAAAAACATTTTTCAAATTGAAAAACCTGAAAATCAAATTGATCCAATGAACATCTGACACTGACTGAAATCAATTTTCATCACTGATTTTGTTGGAATATTCAAATGGGAAGAGTACTTCTGAGAGGGGGGGAGAATCAGAAGTACCACACTTTAACCTTTTCAAATCCTTTAAAACAAATGACTGAAAGTAAATTGCATGCATGTAAACATATTAAATGAACATAAAATAAGCACATGCATCAACACACATAACACTAGATTTGGTAACCTAGAAACCCTCCGGGAATAAGAAGGTAAAACTGGGGTGGGGATGATACCCACAAATTCATTGTAGCAATAATTGTTTAACCACTTATGATGGTCTGCCATGTGAAAGGCTTTACACTGTGTCAATAGTGACCTAGTTAAAGGATTTACAAACACTTTACATGAAGTGTCACCCTGTTAAAGGATTTAGTCACCTCTTCAAAGGATCTACAAAATAGCTATTAGGCTAACCTATCATCATAGGATGTTCACTATCTAATACAATTGCTAGAGAGTATTAGAAACCTTTTACCAGATTGCTTACAATCTTCAATTGCTGATTTCATGCACTTGATTTGCTCACTCTGATGTGATCCTTGCTTGATCTGATATTTGTTCATATCCCTTGTACTGTTCTGATCAACTAGATATTTAATTGCTGCTTAATTCATTAAGTCTATGATGCCCCTATTGTTTGCCCTGTTCTGCAGTTTGCTATCTGCTTAGCAACTTCCTTAACTTCTATTCAGTAACTTAAAATCATAAGGTCTAAGCCTTCTTATAAAAACTTCGTAGACTTAGGGTTAGGTATGGATCTATGATCCATATTGAATCTTGAATTTTGGCTCATTCCTTGCATTTTTCTCATTGGTTGCATGCCTTCTCCATTTTTCTGATTGGTTGCATGTTGATTGCATAGGAAATGTAAAAGATTTGTTCTTATCCTTATTATCCTTCAAAATCCTTCTATGTTGGCTCAGAAAATGGTTTAGATCTGAGTTTGTGAAGGCACAAACTCATATGTTGATTCTGTGTTACTTAGCACATACTAGATTACTGGTGCTCGACACATATTTGATCCTAGTTTTCTCAACACCTATTACATTCGGCCTTGCTCAACACATGTATAGTTTTGACTCACTCAACATATGAAGTGTTTTGACTTGCTCAACATCAACTGTGACTCAACACTTGTATATCACTCGGTACCTGAAGTCACTCGACACCTATTGGAATTCTAGCTCAACACATATTGTGGCTCAGCATACATAGTGTACTCGACTTCTATGTAGAAAGTGGTTGTGTGTTGACACTCAAATGTCAAAACCATTCTAAAACCAACAATCTGCCCCTTTGACATGAGTGTCAAAAACACTTAACTAAACATTATTGATCTAACCTTATGAGTACCCTATCCAATCTGCTCTGCATATGTACAAAATTCCAAAATTTGTTCAAAATACCTTAAAATTCTTATAACTCCCCCTGAGCTAATTGTGCCATTTTCATTCTTGCAGCCAAAATTCTTGTGCTGATGTATCTTATACTCTTTGCAATTGCCCTGTTTCTGTAATTTGTACTTGTATGCTAAGTTGTTCTGTCTACTCTAACTATACTTGTAGGTTTTATTCATATCTCCCCCAAAACATTATTTCTCCCCCATACTATTTACACATTAAGTCTTATCTCCCCCTTTTTGGCTCATTCTGCAATCTTTTCCCTTTTTATTCACCAAAAGAATGAATGAAAGAATGTAATTACTGGAATACTTAACATTCTCCCCCTTAGTCATATCTTCCATATTATTGTTTCTCCCCCAGTCATATCTTCCATATTATTGTTTCTCCCCCCTTTTTGACACTTATGTCAAAGGGTTCTAAGGAGTAATACCATATTTAGCTAAAAATGTGTCATAAAAAATTCCTTAAGTAGGCCCAAAAATGGTTTACATAGGAGTTTGTGCCATTACAAACAACTATGCCAAAAACTATTTACTTGGCACTTGAAAGCTCTTATGCTCGACACTCACTATATCCTCAATGTTGTCACTTAGCTCCTAAATGACTCGATATCCATTATTTCACTCAACATATATGATTTGCTTGACACATACTAGTGCTCAACATACACTATGCATATTGATCAACATACACTACTTACTTGACACATATTGAGTTTTGTTAAGTAATGACTTAAGTGTTTTGGCACTGCCTTGTTAAAACCAAAATGAGATCAACATAATGGTTTATAGTAGTGTGACAATTTTTGTACACACAATTGCAGTGAGGAGTATAGGAGGGAGAGAGACAAACGAGGCAAGAGGCATATAGAGTTGTTGTGCCTCCAAGGCAAGGACTTTTGGATTACTCCAAGCAAGTAGGTAGATCAAAGTGAGTAGTGCCACCATCAGGCATGATCGAGGCTCCTCCTCCTCAGCCCCATTAGACTCATGAGGGATAGAGCCAGTCATAGATCTAACATAGGCTCCATGTCATTGTGACACATTGATGTACCATTTTTGAGACATTAATCTAGATATTGTACTTATGTTGGATGTGTACTTGATATTTCACCACACACACATGCATGAGATTTTGGATTTCAGATTTAGCACTATTTGCATGTCTTTTAGATGATCATATATGGATGCATCTCTATGTTTTAGCACTTATGTTTACATTTCCATGCAATTTTCATATGTGTGCTCATATTATGGTAATATTCTCATAGATGTATTTATTTTTCTCTCATATGCTTAACTCTATGTTATTATATGGACTCACGATTTGAAAATTTAGAACTTGGGTGAATTAGATGTGATTATGATATTAAACCCTTGTGATGATAGGAATCAAAGAGAAGTAGTGAAATAATAGTATCAAGAGAGAAGATGAAGACATGGTCGAGAAGAATTGAGAAAATGAATTCAATTGACTGACACATCCATGAAAGATAGAGAATAGACAAAAATAAAATCTAAGCTAACATGAATCCTAGAATGCAAGCTAGTATGTAAATTCCAATTGCAAGGGTTATATAAGTAGGTCCCTTTTTTTTTTTAATCATCAAGCCTTATTAGGGACATCAAAAGATCATAAAATCATCACTAGCTATCATAAACTACGAGGATGTGAATATGATATATATCAAATAGGAATGTGGGAACCCAACCTATGCATCAAAGACATAGAGGCTAAGATGATAGTGCCATTAGATTCCCTATGTTGAGTGTAGCAAGATTATGCTTGCATCAAGACACAAAATATCAAGATGGCCATAAGCACAAACTTGTAGGAAACAAACATGGATGGTAAATTGAAGATCCTAATGCAAGTGGGTCAAGAAAGATGATCAAGACACCTAAGATCTAACAAAGTACACCCACTACATAAATCAAAGGGAACCATGCCCCATGCAACTAGTCCTCTAGTTCATGACATCCTTGAGAGGCTATTAGGAAAGGAACACTCAATAATGAAATAATCATAGACAACGCACAAAGTAAAATAAGCCAACAAGTCTCATCTTGTTTTGATTTTAAGTGTGTGAGTGAAAGTCACGTGATTTTCTTCCTAAGACTTAAGTATGCTAGTGATGAACATTGCAACATAGTAGATTGTAAGCAAAATTATTTGATAAGCATTAAGAAACACTCAATGTCAAAGGGAGTGTTGAAAAACATTATTTAGCATGTTACTAAAAGAAACATCAATGCAATAGGAGACCCTGATAAGCTATATAGTTCTTGCCCCTTAGACCCAGACGAGAGCCAATTCCAAGCTAGGCAAGGCAAGAAGAATGAGATGAATGGTTCATGAGCGCAAAGTGAGATATTGATAGACATAAGTGCAAGGGTCTGAAGTAATGTCTATTTCAAAGTTTTCAGCACTTGGTAGGACCTATATGTGTGTGTGTGTGTGTGTGTGTGTGTGTAGATATATTCAAGAACTTTTATGTTTTTTTCTTGTATTTTTTGAGATATTTGATTAATGTTTTGTGATGCATCAAAGCATCTATTGCTAGGTTTCACTAAGATGATCATTTTATCATGACATTTTTTTTCTAGCATCATAAGGTATGTACATTAAGCTCTAAGAAATGATATCACTAAGCATAGAAATTTGTTAGGTGAAATATGTTGATGGGCTTAGAGAGATGTTCTCCCTCAAGCATAGAGAGTTGATAAGCACTAAAGCTAAATGCAACAATGACTATGTAAGGACTGAACTAGTTAGGTTCAAACTTGCCATTTTGTTCTCTATTTTGCTAATTCTTTGGATTCTCTCTAAGGAAAAGATCACCTACTTGGAACTACCTAGGATGAACCTTTTTGTTGTAGCTAATAGAGATTCATTTATGATATACTCTCATATGGTCAAAAGCATCCTTGTGGAGTTCATCCAAGAGTTCAAGCTCTAAAACCCTCATAGCTCTATAATCCTCACCAATAGTTAGCATTTTCAAGGAGACTCATAAGGAATGAATCTCAATTTCTAATGGTAGAAAAACCTCAGAACCATAAACTAGAGAAAAAGGTGTAGCCCCAATAGGTGTGTGTATGGTAGTCCTATAAGTCCATAACCTTGGAGTGGTTTGTAAATTCCAATCTCTCCCAGACTTATGTACAATTCTATGCAAAATTTTGAGAAATGTCTTATTGGAAGCTTCAACCTAACCATTCCCTTGGGGATAATAAATAGGGGACCAATGTTTTTTAATCTTGAATTTCTTGGCAAGTTGCCTAAGGTCCTTATTCTTGAATTTTCCTCCATTATCAATAACTATAGAGGAGGTAATACCATAGCAACAAATGGTGTGGATCAATATGAATAAAGAAACATGTTTTCTTATGGTAGTAGAGAGAGGTACAACTTCTACTCATTTAATGAAATACTTAGTAGCTGGAATGATAAACTTGTGTCACTAGAAGAACTAGGATGTATTTTACTAATCAATTAAAAGTACTACCACTAAAAAGGCCAATGTGTGATAGAGGGAATCAACTCACATTTGGGAGCATGAATCAAATTACCATGGATTTGACACTTCTTACAAGACTTTGCATACCACACAACATCAACTTGTATAGTAGGCCAATAGTAACCATCCCTCAATAATTTTTGAGAAAGTGCAAGGCCTTTAGAGTGAGATCGACAAATGTCATCATGGATTTTGGTTAGTGCTCTTTCAGACTCATCCATCTCTAAGCACCTAAGTATCATTCCATCTAGACCCTTCCTATACAAGTCATAAGAGATAAGGATATAATCAAAAGCATTGCAAATGAGTTGAAATTTTTCATTTTGTGTTAGGTTGTTAGAAATGATTTAGCCACAGAGGTTAGAATATATAGTGGCATAGTGAGAGAAGTCATGACCAACAATAACATAGATGATTAGATTATCAAGGGAATCATAAGCTAGATAGTGTAATACTTCCACCAGGAATTCAAACCAAGACTCATGTTCTTACAATTGTAGAATGGATGCCAAGGTAGCCATACCATGATAAGCCTTATTTTAGCCTAAGGAATTTGTTGAAAAGTAATAAACGTGAAGTAGTTCCTTAGATTATAAACCAATTTCTTTTATGGAGTAAACTTTCCATCTTGATTTTAAAAGTAATTATTTATTTGGTTTATGACAAGTTGGGAGTCTCCATAGATGTGTAGCTCAGTGATTCTCCATTTAATAGCCAACTTGATACCATTTGTAAGAACATCATAGTCTACTATTTTATTCGTACAAGGGAACAAAAGCTTGTAGGTCTTAAGAATAGTATATCCATGAGGTGTAATGAATGAAATACCAAAACCAACACAATTCTAAGTATGGGATCCATGAAAGAATATTTTCCAAGTCCTTTTCATAACATACATAATAGATGAATCCAAAAAAACCTATTTGTGTAGGAGCACTATCTTGAAGAAGATGTTAGAGTAAAGTGTTAATTTAATTTCATTTATTAAATTTGCTTTATTCCCTTCTTAAGATTTTACTTTATGCACCTTTTGCATCTCCATTTAATAATTAATTAGTAATTATTAAATATCTTTTTCCTTTTAGGTTACCTTTTGTAACTTTTTAGGTTACCCTTTTAGGTTTTGATCTCCTTTTATAAGGATTGATCTTTTGTAATTATCTTATATTTTCTTTTTCTAAGAATGCATTTGCATAATTTTCAGAGAAAATCCCTTGCCTCCTCTCATCTTTTTCTTCCATGAAAAGTTTTTTACATGCTAGTGTTCAAGGTCTTTGTGTATTTATATTGATCAAATCCTTTAGAAGAAAATCAAGAAGTTGATTTGCAATAGCTTTTTCTTTTATGGCCTTACGTTGAACATATTAATGTCAAATTTGGAAAGAATCATTATTCATTTAGTGAGTCTACCCATAAGTGTGGCTTTACTTAGGAAATACTTAAGAGGATCAATTTAGCAACTAAGTGTGTAGTATGAGCTAGCATGTCGTGTTGAAGCTTTTGGGATGCAAACACTATAGTTAAAAAAAACTTTCCTAATGTTATTATAATTGAACTCATAAGAAACTAAGTCTCTCCTGATATAATACATAACATGCTCTTTTTTATTTTCATCATGATGTGCTAGTAATTCCCCTATGGAAGTAGTTGTAGTTGAAATGAATAAAATTAAGGGCTTTCTTGGAATAGGAGGCATAAGAATAGGAGGATTGGCTAAATATTCCTTAATTTGATTAAGGCTCTTGTCACATCCTTCATTCCATACACATGTATTTCCTTTATGAAAGTCCTTGTTGAAGGGTTATGATCTTTCAACTAGCTAAGAAACAAACCTCCTTATAGATTGAGGATGCCCTTGAAGACCTCTTAATTGACTTATATTTCAAGGAGGTGTCAGTTCCATGATTTCTTGTACCTTTTTAGGATCAACTTCAATGCCCTTAGCAAAAATGATGTAGCCTAGCAGTTTATCGAGGTGACACCAAAGAAAAATTTCTTAGGATTGAGACTAAGTTGAAATTGTTCCATATGGTCCAATATAAAACTCAAGTCATCCAAGTGAGGGTTTATTTTCTTAGGTTTATCCAATGTATCATCTGTATAGTCTTCCATATTTTTGTGCATCATATAATGGAAAATGGTTGGCATAGCTCATTGATAGGTAGCACTAGCATTTTAAAGCCCAAATGGCATAACATTCCAACAAAAGATAACCCATGCACAAGTGAAAGTGGTATTTTCTTGATCTTCAAGAGCTATCTTTAATTGGTTATATCTTGAGAACCCATCTTTAAGGAGTACATTTCATAACCTATAGTCATGCCCACTACCATATTGATGTTAGGGAGTGGAAAATAATCCTTTGGGAAATCTTTATTTAGGTCTAAGAAATCAATGCAAACTCGAATGTACTCATGATGCTTTGAAACAAGTACAATATTGGAAATCCATTCTACATAATTTATAGCTCTTATGAATTTAGAATTTAGGAGCTTGTCTAATTTATCTTTCACCGATAGGGCAACATGCTAATGCATTTTTCCCAATTTTTTTGTAATAGGCTTAACACTAGGAGATATAGAAAGATGATGCATGATTAGATAGTGTCAAGACTAGGAATGTCTACATATGTCCAAAACTTGATTTTTTTCTCATGGAAAAACTCCATGAATTGGTCCTTTTCTTCAGTTGATAGTGACTGAGCTAAGTGTATAATCTTTGGAGACTCTTTTGTGCGAAGATTGATAGGTTGTGTGGGCTCAATCAATACTGATGATCTATATTGGAAATACTTGGGTAGACTACCAAGAACCTCATCCTTATGCACTTCAAAGAGATTTTAACCTTTGGATATGTCTTTATTTTTACTATACGTCTTTATTTTTACTATTTTAGGCTCTAATACTGCTACAAAGTGAATTTCGCCATCGAAGCACCTCTTTTTAATTTTTAATTTTTTTTTATGAGTAAGGTACTTGATAACTAATTTAGTTATATTGATAGCTGGCTCATTGGTGGAAGAGACTACATGCGAAATAGCATTGAGGTAGTAGGCAATCTCATAGTCATTTTAAAAAGATAACATCTTGGATGGTTGGCCTTTTTGGAAATTTGTTCAGTGCTCCCCTCGAGATTTGTGACAAGGGCTTAACTACCTCCTATGTACTATAAGTTAAGTGGTTGTATCAGACATTAATAGATCATCCTTTTGGTGCAATGACAACCCTACTTTAACAAGTGGTGTTAGAGCTTGGTCACAGGTTCAAATCCTCAATTCCTTGGGCGACGTTAAGGGGGAGATTGTTGGAATTTTTTTCAATGCTCCCCTTAGGATTTGTGACAAGGGCTTAATAGCCTCATATGAACAATAAGTTGAGTGGTTTTATAGAGCATTGATAGATCGGTCTTTTGGTGCAATGACAACCCCACTCTAATAGGCTTTGTACAGACCAATCTATGATATCAGGGTGCATGAGTGATAGAAAAGTGGAGGATTCAAGCTTTTTAATGCAAAGGGAATCATCTCTAGTTACAAGAGATTTGGAATCTATAAGGAATTATCCAAAGGTACCCAAATCAGGGTAAGTCCTAGAAGAATGAATGTATTCCACTAAAGAAAGTTCAAAATTTGGCTTGTCAAACCCTATGAAAGACTCATCAACTGTGTCAGTTTGGTTAGAATAAGTGTGAATACTGTCTATCCCAAACTCATGTGATGCAATTGAAAGGGAGTACCACTCATATTCATTAGAGTCAATTCCTTGGTTGCATGTTATCAGTCAAGAAATGTTCCTTCTTATTCTATCTTTATTTGGATCCTCTACATCTGATTTGTCAAACTCAATTTGTCTAGAAGTGGAAGCTTTAGCATTGTGATCATTGTTCGATTTATCTTCACCCCAAAGAATGGAAGTGGAAGTCACAAAGTCCTCATCATTTAAAGTGGTCATAGAAATAAGCTAAATCTCAACTTTTGATTCACTAGCAGTGGGAGGTTCTTCATTATAAATAAGAGGATTGTCATTAATGTCATAGCCCAAACTAGTAGTGTCCTTACTCTTGTATTATTTGGTGTGACTCATTAGTTCATAAAGAGCATGGTCGTAATCATTTAAAGGTCCATAATTTGAGTAACCCATCTTCCTAAGGAATTCATAACCTTTTCCAAATTTCTTAGGAGAAATAGAAGTTGTGAGTGTGACTTCATTAGATGTCTCTTCTTCCCTATAAATCCAGTCTCTAACAACTTGATCTTCCTTTTCATCTTCTAAGGGAACTAAGGATTGAACAAAAGTATCATAGATAGTCATAGAATAAGATGAAGGTTTCCTTTTTTCAGATGGTTTCCCATAAGAATGAGAGGAAACTAGGAGTGCAATAATGAAATCAAGAGTAAATTCCCCCATACCAATGTTTATCATTTTAAGATTTTTCTCATTATCATCAAGCATGTTTCTAGCTTCATTGGCAGTTATATCATTTAGAACTAAGGATTCAATAGTAGCAAGTTTGTTTATTGATATTGCATTATCCCCAAGAATAGACACTTTCATACCATTAAAGGGAAACTCGATACATTGATGATAGGTAGATGGAACAACTTGCATTTCATGTATCCAAGGTCTTCCCAATAAGATTTTATATGCAAGTGGAATAATAAGAACTTGGAAGACCACATCCTTCTCTATAGGATCCACTTGAATAGGAAACACAATTAAACCTTTGGAAGAACCCTCAACTTCATCAGAAACTTTGATAGTGATCTTTCTTCCAGGGTCAATAGGAAACTTAGAGAGATCTAGTTGTTGCATAACATTAGAGGAAATGATATTTAACCATGTTCCATTGTCTATCAACATGTGCCTAACTCAGGTATGATAGATTTGGACTTCAATATGGAGTGCAAGGTTGCGTGGATGGCTAAGCGCTTTATTGTCTTCTTCAAAAAAAGTTAGGTAATGCAGACTAGAGATGTGGTTGACCACAGCTTGGAACTTATTTGCATTGATGTCAATAGGAACACTAGCTATTCATAAATTTTTTTCTAAGATCTCCTTATGCAAAGGGGATAACTCTAGCAGCTCAAAGATAGATATTTGTGTGGGGGTACCTTGCAACTATTTCACAAGGTCATAAGTTATTAAGTGGACTTAGTAGTGCACAACCTTGGATTGAGTCCTAATAACAACATTTAGTATTTCAACATAAGAAGAAGAGGTGGGACCAACAAATCTTAAGACAACTTTAAGTCTTTCATCATCCATGTCATAGTTAGGCTCATCATCATACTTGGGTTTCATCATATAAATGCTCTCCTCAATGGGTTCAAGCATGTATATAACATTGTCATTGCTGGTATATTTGTATAGTCAATCATAACATCCTAATTTTTCTTGTTTGCATTTGATGTATCCCCTTTCTCATACTAAGGGAGAGGTTCCTTGGAAGTCTTATGGTCATAGTTTTTTTACTATCCCATCAATAAGAACTTTTCCTTCATCACTGAAATCTTGTAGAACATCCTTAAGCTTAAGAAAATGATCAGTGTCATGACCTATTTCTATGGAAATTACAAAAGTGATCTTCTCCACCAAGAATGTGTAACAATGGGATCATAAGGTCTTAAATTTTTTGGCAACATAATGAGCTTTTGAACAAGCAATGTTTTCAAGATCACTCAAAGGAGTGTTGTGATGTGGAACCTAATCAGACTCAAAGTTTAATTTTTTCTCACTTTATTCAGCACAGTTTTCCCCCAAGATTATTACTAAGGGAGTTTGGGGGTGGTGCCCCCAAGATAGGGTCAAGGGGCATCACCCCTTGTAGGGTCCTAGGGTAGAGCCCTAGGTGCCCTCCCTTTCACAGTATAGGGTGGGGTCAAGGGGCAATGCCCCTGAAAGATCGATTGACTTTATTATTGTAAAAGACATCGACTACAATTTTTCTATTGGATGACTTATTCTAGCCCTAATTTTATAAGTGGCAAAAAACTTGTATAAATTAGCTTAGGGTTAGGAATTTCATGATTTTATGATGAGATTGTATTTTCTTGCAGTAGTATTGAGTTGTAAGGGATTGTGCATTGTAATCAAGTTGTAATCACTACATAATAAGAATATTGGACTCACTATTTGGTGGACGTAGCCTAGGGATTGGGTGAACCACGATAAATATTTATGTCTTGTGTTCTCTTTTGTGTGATTTATTATTTTATGATATATATATTTTTTGATTAGACTGCAGGAATCGAGTGCAGCATGGCCCCCCCTATAAACTGCAATGTGCCGGGTAAACTTTTTAACGTGACTGATAGCGCTGGCGCGACACGCCCACCTGTACCACGAGGGCGGGGGAGACTAGAACCCGTGACCAACCCCTGCAACAGGGAAGATTTAGCCAACCGAGCTAGGGCCCTCGCCCTATTATTTTATGATATTGGTTTTATTTGCATGCAATTATTATTTTTGTCACATTAATCCTAACAATGAATCAACTAGAGGAGTGATGGTACACTTAGGCTTTGTTGGAATCATTTTTCTTCATAGCTTCATATTTTTTGGTAGCTAGAATAGCATTAGCTAGATTGAAGATGAGCTCTTTGGTTTTAGGAAGATCCACTACCCCATCATTGACAACATACTTGTTTCTATTCCAAAGTTTTCCTTTGTCTTTACCATTTCCATTTCCATTGGTTTTATCCTTGTTTAAGACTATTTCTCCTTTCTTAATGGAAACATCCTCTATGCAATAAGCACTCTTAATCATGTAACTAAAAGTGAGGAACACATATTTTCTATGATTATAATATAGTTTAGGCATGAGAGAACTAACAAAGATATCAATTTTCTCATTTTTATGAAGCTGGTGGGGATAGCGAGCATGCAATTTTCTCCATCTTTGTAAATAAGTGACGAGAGGTTCTCCTTGTTTTTGTTTGATGTTGCATAACTCCAACATAGTAATAGGGTGTTGTATGTTGTAAGAATAATGTTGAATGAAACTTTTCACAAGCTCATCAAAATATTTAAGAGGAGGGGAAACCTTTGTGAACCAATCTGTAACTCGTCCATTTAAGCTTCTTGGAAAGAGCCTCATGAGATATGTGTTGTCGTACATAAAATCCATACTAAGTACATAGAATTTCCTAACATGATCATGTGGATCCTTGTTACCATCATACTTATGATATTTAGGAATCTCCACATCCCTTGGAAAATTCATCATAAATACTTTTATGAAAAGGAAGTGAACATATAGATTCAATAAATGAGGATTTAGGCTTCTCCTTTTCCATTTTCATGCATGCAACTTGGCTTTGTAAGTCCTTGATTTTCTTGTTCAAGGTCTCATTTTCAGTTGGTTCACTCTTTTAAATAAAATTTTGGACATCAAAGTCATGGCATAAATTCCATCCTCTAGAATTCAAGTATGTAAAGTATTGGTCCCCATTTTATTCTAAAGACTTGAGCATAAGCCTTTGAAGGTGATCATCTTGTTGAAATATCATGAGGTCATCACTAGCAACTTTGTCCTCACTCCCATGCTATGAATGTTGTCCGTAGTGCGAGCATGTAGGTGGAGATACATATCCCTCAACATGAGACCCTAGAGTCCTTGGAGGGGTGTGATTGCCATTATTTGCGAAGTTTAAGAAGTTAGAAAAGGGGGTTTATAGGTAGCATTAGCATTTTGATTCTCAGAGGTATTTGTGTGATGATTCTCTAAGCCATGAAAATTGTTTTTGTAAGAATTGTTTTTCTCATGTGCATGAGCATTTATCCTAGAAGCCACATGTCTTGATTGTTTGAGTCTCTCTTGTTCTAGTCTTTCTTGTTCATCTTGGTAATATTTCTTCCCGATTTCTATTTGTTCTCTCCTAAATGCAAATAATTCATCTAAGCATCTACCTCTCTCTTCTTGATTCATTGTGAAAGACACCATTTTCAGCCCTAGAAGTATCAACAGAACTACCAAAATGGCTAAGAGGATCATACCAAGTGGTAGATTTATCTTCCTCAACTTTGTCAAAGATAGGTTCACCCTCAAATTGTTGCTTATGCAAAAACCTAGTTGGAGAGGATAATTGTTCAAAGCTAAAAGAAGGGCAACTACCTTGACCAAATTGGATCCTAGTTGTAACCAGCATATAATATCTTAGCTTTTAGCCTAACAAAATAACACAAAGCTCTTGAATTCCAATACTTCAGAGATCAAGATGTTTACTTGTCAAAAAAAGGTAGCAATGAGAATAGCTTGTCAAAAGTGTCCAAAAAGCTTACAACAGAGAGTTAGGCAAGAAGACAAATAGAAAAGTAGTTAAAATTAGTAGAAATAACAAGTAACCAGTCTTTCAAACCAAGTATTTAGCCAAAGAGCCAAGGTGATCATTTTCAGCCTAGAATAGAGCTAAATGTGTAAATTTTAGACCAAGGACATAATATGATCAAACATGGACAACCCTAAATCAGCTAAGAGTGTAATCAAGGTCAAACTAAGAAAATTCAGAGTTCATGCGACAAAATACAGAAATAAGTATGAAAGTGGGACAACACAAAAACTTGTATGACAATTTGAAATAAACAGTATGCCAATTTAACCTAGTGTGATAGCTTTTGTATATCAATATGACATACCCCAAAATAGCGGTATGATAGAGTTTGAATGATACTTAGCAAAGTCCAAAAGTATTGTATGATAGTTCTTAGTAAGGCAATATGAAAGTTGACCAAAAAAATTTGTTTTATGACTTTGTGCCTAAAAAGATATATGTTTCAACCAAGTGTTTGACCAAATTATGCAATATGACTATTGTAGCAGAGTTGATTCTAGATTTTAATAGAAAAAATGAAAGTTCTAAAAATAGTTTGGGAAATAAGCACATGTCTTCAGACAATTGGACAGGGGACAAATAACCCTTCCCAATACAAACACCTGTGAGATTTGAAAGCTAAAAAAAGCCCTATGAAGCCTACCATTATGAGTATGTTCAATTGATTTCTATGGGTCTAGCACATTTGAAGACACATTGAAGTAAAATCTATATAAAGGACACAGTCAATTACTTAATACCTTGGCCCACAACTTGATGCTCCCTTTCCTCACACAAAGTGGTTACCCACTATAGATATTGGCTTTGTTATAGATGGGTTAACCACATCTAAATGAACACATATGATGAGTGAAAATCTTTAGGTGATCTAGGTAGTCCATTAGGATCAATCTGTGCACCAAGATATTGAGCAGCTAAAAAGGGTGGCCTCTAAATCCTAAAGTATCTAGTAAGAGTTATGTTCATAACACCCCTCTTATGAACATCTACCACTTATTTTGTTTGACATCTCTTGCTCTCTCATCCTGATGATGGATCACATAGTGTGATTCGAAACGTTGATGGTAAAAATTGTCACACAATCTAATCCAGAAACTGATTCACAAAAGTTTAAGTAGTTGTAAAAAGTTAAGGAATAGATTATGTGATGTTTTAAATATAAATTTTGAAAGTTATGGATTATCTAAATCTTGTTTGCTAGTAGATTTTCAATGTTTCTATGAGGTTGTACATCTTGGTCTAACTCCATCTCTTGAAAGATTTAGTTCTTTTGCTTTGAATCAACTTGATGTGTAGATGCTAATTATTTTACACAATTGGTAGAGCATGTGTAAGTATAGATGTCATACTAAGATTGTTCTTCCCAATTTATATACATTATAATTGCATGCTTTTCTATTTTGATATCCATATGCTCAATTGAACCCTTTGGATTTTAAAATAAGTAAAATATCCAATCTTCACTCCTTGCAAACACAAGTCTTGTAATATTTACACTTCCAAATCCTTTAAAGTTTTCTTCCTTATAAAAACACCATGTTTCTTTATAGGTCGGCCCACTTTACTTTTCTTAATTCCAAACTGTGGTCATATAAGTAATTCCTTGTTTGAGCACCAAGAATCAAAAGGAGGTCGGTAATTTAAGGTAGCATTTAGTTCATTTAGTTGATTATGCTAATGCATCATCATGAGTCAACCTTGTTATGTTATTGGTCACTATTGTTTCCCATCCTTATGATTGTTGCTTTAAATAGAAATACTAATGCATGCTCCTTTTATTTACACTGGTTGTTGTGATTAGGGTTTCAAATGGGTGACTTGACATAGTTTTTTCTCTGACATCTAGTCTTGAATTTGGTTGATCCATTAAAATAATAGATAATTTTGCCAAAAACTCAACAACAAAAAAAAACCATTTTCTTTGTTTCGTTGATAAACCATCCCCACTAGGAAGGCCTACCAGTCCATAATTTAAACTATCCATCTCTAATGTTTTGGGATCTTATCTACAAAAGCCTATGATGGTTCAAATAAATCTAGTCAACACACATAAAAGAGTTGCACCAACTACTAAGGATTAAATACACATGAGACATTATTAGAGTTTTGAACTTGTAATTTTGGTGTATTCCTCAATATTTTTTAGATGGCTTAGAAATGCAGAATAATCTAAATACTCCCTGACTATTACTCATGGAGAATGAATATGTCATTCCGCTTTTAGTAACTAGGCATTTGAGACATTTTTTCTTCTAAAATTTAGAGATTCTAGTATACACTTTAGTATATCTCTAGTTTTCCTTCATCTAGTACAAGTTTTATTCTCTTAACTACTCTAACTCATGTCAAAGTAGTGAATTCTTAACTTTGATATTATGTTGGCGTAATTAAATAATTACACTTAAGCTGACTTGGGACAATGCATCACATATTAGTTGACATTTGAGACATCCTAAGAGTTTGCACCTATATTTGAACATGGTGTAGGAGAAATTTCACTTATGGCGATAGTGGTTATCATATTCTACTTTATGTGTGAGATTCACCTTTGGTGTGCA
Source organism: Cupressus sempervirens (assembly GCA_028749045.1). NCBI lineage: Eukaryota > Viridiplantae > Streptophyta > Pinopsida > Cupressales > Cupressaceae > Cupressus > Cupressus sempervirens. The sequence goes on from CM053785.1 coordinate 1,230,388, forward strand.
TATCACATTAACATCTTTCGCATGTTGCACATACTTCAATGCACAATGGAAGATGATAGACCTTTATGGACATGTGATTCCACCTTGTATGGGTGAGTATTTATCTACTCCTTATCATAGTCTTTTATTGCCTTGCCTATATGAGCAATTTTATTATGTCCAATATCAATAATATCGTTCTTGCATCTTAATGCAATCGTCTTGTTATTCTCTTGTGGGAGTGATATTGGTCTTTCATTTGATCCTAGAAGTGTTGTGGAGTTACTTAAAACTCTAACATGGTATTAGATCTCTCAAGGTGTGAAGATTCCTTCTCAAGAAGAGTAATTTTGGCTTAATTCAATTGTGGGTGTAGAATAAGGCAATTTGAGCATCACTGTTGTGTTCAAAGTGTTGTTTCAATTAAAACCAACTATAAATTTCCTATAGTAGGAAAAAGTTTAGTCTATGAAAAAAATGCAAACACAAGTCGTACGACCTACCTGCAAATGCACAGTACAATCATTGAAAAAAGTTGTGATTCTTTCATTTTATTTTCATAGTTTTATTATCAAGAAATTTTCTAGCATAGATATTTTGGAGTTAGGCCCCTTTCCACTATAAATTTTTTTGTAGGGAATTTAGATCATGTTAGGGAAACAAATCAGGCAGTAGAGAATATTCTTAGTCAAATCCACAAGTTGGTGACTAGCCAACAATTGTGTCAGATATGCTTGTGTTAAATCCATAAGTTTGCGACTAGCCAACAATTCTGTAAAGGAATCAGATCGTGTAGTAGAGAATATTCTTAGTCAAATCCACAAGTTAGTGACTATCCAACAATTGTGTCAGATGCAATAGTGTGCATTGAATCTTGAAAATGAACTACGGGATACACATTCTGAGCATTGCCTACAATCACAATTTGTTGGTAGGCCATTGTGCATTAGTGTATAAAAAAAGGAAGAGTCTGTGTTTACATTAATGAGGGAAAATTACCACTAAGGCGGTCCATCAAATTTGGTAGCAATGACCCTTCTCTATGACATGTCACCAACCACTGACAATCGACTTATCCCCTAAGCCACCCCACAATATTTTAGTATTGGTCCACACAAACTCTATTGTACCCCACAACAAGCACAACCAACAAAAGATGACCAAACATTTTCATGACACGTGGCAATTATGTCACATCTTATAATATGTCATTTATCTCATGTCAATAGTAACAAGGCAGCATACAAAAATGCAAGAGCCCAATCAACATATTGGCCCTATCCATTTGTGCTACATCCATGTTCATTGGATTGAAATTGATGTTCATTTGTATGTCACCTTGGGGTTTTTTTTTGTTGTGACAACCATATGAATGTCAAATGTAAACAAGCATTCTACTAACATCATCAGGGGATTTGAATTTTCTTCCTTCACCATTGGATTTTTTGACTTTGTAGTCAACTTTAGAGGGTCGTATCTTGCTCATTTAAGTCTTTTTTTAGCAATGTCTTTTATTTTGATTAGACTTTTCTAAAGTTTCCAATGGCTAAATTATTTTCTAATTTTGGTAGCCAAAGTGATAAAATGTTACCTTTTTTCATGATTGTACCTATCTAATCATGTTTTTTACAACTTTACAGGCTTTTTTTGGGATCGTATTATTGGTAAATAGTTTTTCCCTTTTCACTAATACATATTCCGACAAGAAGAAAAGCTACTCCACAACAAATGAGTTCTCCAATCTAACTCTCTGTGTTTAGAGGCACAACTCCCTCCAAATCTAGCAATGATTTCCTTAATTTTAAAAGAATGAAAAGGATTATGCTCTTTTAACCAAAAAGATCTAAAGGCATTCAAAATATTTTTCCATAAACATGTAAAAGCATTGCTAAAAAGAAGAGAATTTCACAAATAAGTCGTAAGACTTACAAAATGAAGAATCACATAAGCCAATCAATTTTACTAAACATAACAAACTTCAAATGCCATTAACAGAAGTAACAAGAAATTGATACCACAACCAAGATTGCATTCCTTATGATACCAATCTAGATTATCAAGAACCATAAGATTTCAAGAAATCGATAACACTGCATGAAGAACTAGTATATTTATCACCATCTTATATTAATTCATATGAAAATGGCACCATAAAAAGTATTTCCTTCGATAAAGCCTTAAGACTAACTATCTCCAAAATGTGTCCAAAAATTGACCCCAAAATTATCGGTAAAAATAATATATATATAGCCACGCAGGGCTTTAAAGTTGTTTTTAGAACCAACTCAAAAAGGAGTTATTACTTGCTAAAGTCTTAAACTAAATGGCTTGAAAATGGTTTAATAAAAAAGAAACAACTATTGGATGGAGGTCCCTAAGCTTAATCTAATTGTCACCTGTGTTGGTTGGGTCAGCTTTATGTCCCTGATCTGCAAGGATGTTTCCACCTGACTCTTTCCATTCTTTGTAGTCCACTTCAAACTTGATGATCTCCCTTTGTTGGGGTACTCCCAGTTGCTCTATTCTTAATTTTCATATGTGATCACCCTGCAAAAATACTCCAACTCTTTATCTTGAACCATTAGATGATCATCATAGATGACCATGATGGAATCTTCTTGGGTGGTAATAGTGAAGTTCATGACTGAAACTTCTTTAACTTCTTTTATGGCCTTCAATTTATCCTGGAAGGCAAAACCTATATCCTTCAAATCTATATTTGGTTGATCTTCATTTCCCATGATTTTGACATCGATACAATTGATGTCGTTATCTAAGATTTTCTTCAGACATGCCAACTCTTTCACCAACTCTAAACATTCATCCAAGAACTGCTTAATTACCATATTTCTCCACTCTATATTAGTCTTGGGCACATATAGAAAATCAACATTTACATTGGTGTTTGGTTTTTCATCTAGGAATTTATCTACTTCGTACTCTTGAACCTTGGTGATATGGATAATAATCTCATCCCATTTCTCTTTCTCTACTTCCCAGGTGCTCAACTTTGATTCTAGATCATCTATCATCCGGTCGGCTCTTGTTTTCATCTCAGTGAGGTGGGATATGTAATTGGCCTTGCAAGAGATAACAGATTCAATCCATTCATCAAATGCACGAGAGACTGATATGTCTCTTTTTACCTAGTCAATGAAAAGTTGGTTTGTTGGAGAAGTGACATCAACTATTGAAATAGTGTTAGGAGGTGTTTCAGCCTTGGCAGTCTGTAGTGTATGAATATGTTCTACCAATAAATAGATAGACTTCTTTAGCTCCTATTCCTTCCAGTCTTTCCAAATTTGGCTAGTGACACTTGCATGACCAACATCTAGGATCTTCATATCAGTGGCTCCAGTTGTGGGTCCAAGAACAGTCTTCTCCATTGTATAATCCTTAGGCATAATATCATCAAGGCTTTTATTTTCAGTGGGTTTGTACACATCGGTGACCCACTGTCATGTTTTCTCATCCACCTTTAGCAAAGTTTCTATCTTGGGTTTTCACCTTTAGGCATTTTCCCACCATGTCTTCTACTGAAACATCCACTAGGACTATGCTCCTTTTTTTTACTTACAGACAAATTGAACCAGTTTGGTATAGAGGAGCCACTCTTAGGTTGGGGGGGTGAAGGGAGTCTGAATAACAGGGGAAATCCCAATAGCCAATGAGCTTAAGGTGGTAGATCCATCCACACACTAATAAATTTGGACCCAATTTTTGACCAAGGTTCATCGCTATTTTCCTTGTAAAAAATTTGACCAAATTGTAGGTTGGTCAAAATTTTGACGAGAAAAATAGCAACAAACATTGGTCAAAAATTGGGTCCAAATGTACTAGTGACAGCTTGATGGTTTCTTTGATCCATGACTTCAATTGAATCTTCAACAATAGATTCATCCACAACTTTAATTTTAATTGGCTCCTTATCTGTATTAATCGTGGTGGTTTGTTGAGCTCTTTTCTTTGAGTGCATGAATGGGTCCACCTAGCTAGGGGTGAAGATTGGAATGTACTTCAAACAACTGATTCAATTTTAAGTTCAAGGTTCAAAACACCTAAAGGAGAACATGTGAAAACTTTATCAATACAATGAATAGGCAAAGCTATTTGGAATTGGTAGAGCCTTTTTGAAGATTTGACTCAACATGTCCCAACTTGGATTTCTTCTTGTCTACCATCCATTTCTTAGCTCTTTCAATGGGAGGAAGAGTCTTAGCCTAAAGATCTTCCCTGGGTAGATCTACCACTTCTTCATGCTCATGTTCCTCAACACTTGTAACATCCATGCATAACTTGAATTATTTGAATTGTTTTAGTGTAAACCTGGACCACCACTTTCTTCTCACTTCATAGTATTCTTTGCAATCAGCCCAAAAATCCTCCATTCGAGGCACATGTGCAAAAGAAGGGCATAATTCAAACTGGGACTTAGTGAAACCTTTTTTTATCAAATCCAAAGCGGGCATAATAAGGTGTCAAGTTCAACATTTTCAATTCAGCCTCAACACCAAGGGCATCTTGGATCCTTCTACATCGATAGTGGCCAAGCTCAATTGGAAAAGTGTAGCCAAAGCTACTTCTAGCATTAAGTTTTTATCTACCTCTTTTACTTGTCTGCAAACTTCAATCAATATGTAGTGATCCAAACAAAATTTGGGTAGCTTCAGGGGTTTACCTTCATACCCGTCAACCCTTATGTATGTGAATCTAGGGAACTGGGTGAAGAAGCTACCATAGATGGTAATGAGTTGAGATGTTTCTTCTATCAACCTTCTGTGTTCTTTACCTTGAAGCTCAAAAACTAGTTTGGAAAGGAAGGTGTCATGTACTCTTTTGAAGTCTCTGGGATTCTTCTCTTTCTGCAATAAAGGGAAATACTCATAGATTTGGCATATTGTTTACCCAAACATGGCGAGGTAAGCCTTTCCACTCTTTACAACATGCTAGTATATAGAATAGATAAGAGGACATGTAGAAACCAAAAAATCTAGACACCTACGAAAGCTCTTCATGCAATCTGTTTGCTACAACTCAATCAAGTCAATATATTTCCCTTCACTTAGAAATTTTTGAACAAAGAAATACATCTAATTTTCCTAGAAAAATATATTCTTGTTTCCCTTGAATTTTTTCAAAAAAGTTATTATATCCTAACTTTAGAGATAATGTATTCACGCGTTAGGCGATGAGGAAGGTGAGAACCACCTTTCTCAAGTTTGAGCAACCAGTCTTCATATTGTTCATGGGGAGGGACCCTCAAGGCACCAATTATCGTGACTCTTTTTACATATGCCAAGACTTCACCTATGTATGTTTAGATACATCTTTCAGTTGTGTCATACTTATTTATGCACTCTAATACAAGCTCTGGGCAAGGGGTAGCTTTCAGAAATCCTGCACCTTGCACTAACCCACTCATAGATAATTTTCCTGCAATTGACCCAAGTATAGACTTTGAGAACCTCGACACTAGCTTTCCCATGTCTTCATTAGCAAAGAGCATGTCTCCTAGTTTGGATAAGAAACTAGTTAGGGTCATGGTTATCTTCTCTTTGGGCAACTTAGGGTGAAATGCGGTCATCACTGAGCTACAAATTTTAGTTACACCAACAAAGAAAAGATAAAATAAAAGAGAACTACTAGAGCTTATTTTACCGTTAAGTAGGAATAAAATAGAAGTTGATAGGAATATAATAAGACTTTCCAAGAGGAACTTATGACTTGAATCTCCAATTGCTAAAGGTTAAGTTGTAGACTCCTTGTATCTCTAAGGAAAACCAAGATGCTTACCTCATGCAATCATGGTAGAATGAGAAAAAGGGAAAGTTTTTACAATTCAAACAAAGGAATATATCATGGAGATATAGCGAAAACTTTGATTTGATGAGAAGTCTCAATCATTAATGAATGCCACCTAACCTTGCACATACCAAATTTCACTCCACCATCCTTCATACCAATGAGCAATCAATGTGTGTCTATTCAGCCTTTTTAAGAAAGATTTGACAATCTCAATATTTCCACCTATTGTTGCTTGTACAACTTTCAGACTAATGAATCTTGAACTCTCTAGCCATGAATGACAATTCAAGGTTCAATTTAGGGGGATTTAAAATCTAGGGATGCGATGCTCATACTCATCTCAACATGACAAGAGAAATTAGCTACAATGAACTCTAAACTTGAACTACCAATGGTTCAGAGTTCAACTTTGAGGAAGAGCACCAAAATCCAACCCATATCATAGCCCATGCCGGGACTTCTAACAACACACATGTTGAACCTTTGAACTTTGAACCGAAAGGTTCAAGTTCAAGGTTCAGACCATGGTAAAGACTTGGTATGAAAAATAAACATAGGCATAAAAAACCAAGACCAAAGCATGTGTAATAGATATAGTAACATATTAAAGTGCCATTTTAATAAGTTTGTGATTTTTCATCTACTTTCCAGAACTTCTATCAATTTGTTGCCATTATGAGTAGACATATCACTTTCAATATTTGGTCCTTTTTGGACCTAATTTTGACACTTTTTATACTTGGATCTCAATTTTCTATTTTGCATCAATGATTTGAAGGATAATTTTTTGTTGTATTATACTCTTTCTTTATATCATGAATTTCTCAAAAGTTGCACTCCTCACTCCATATAATTATCGTGAATGTAAAAAATTATGGAGAATCAAGTGTTACATGTGGGATTGCATTAAACCACTTTTGGTTAGGATCAAGAACCACTCACATGTGTTCCAAAGGATAAAGTGATTTAAGCGAATGGATAAATCTCTTCGCTCTCAAATTTTCTACATATCTTAATTTTCTATCTTATATTGCAGCTTGCACACATCCTCATGATGATCGAACAACTAGGAAGGGACACATTGATAAGCCAGATAGAATGATAAAATTTAGACAAGAGAATGAACTAATAAGTCTAAATCTTAGTGATTTTGACAATATTCAAAAAAAATCTTGAAGTTCAATTCTATTAGATTGGATCTTTCAAAGTATGGGATTACTAAAGAGGATGAACAATTAATTTTATATAATCTTTCAAAGCTAGGTCCTGAATATTCAATTTTTTATTTCCACATCTATAATGCTATGGGTTCTCTTGGTTTTATATAAAAAATGTCTTCTTTTGATGAATTTGCACCTTAACTCATTAGGGAACAAACAAAGCTGGAACTTATGGTTCAATTGAAGCCTTTGAAGCCTCATGCATTGCTTAGAAATGACTCCAATCCAAAGGCATACAATCAAAAGGAAAGAAGTACCGTAAGGATCCTAAGAATCATGAGAGAGGTGATGATTCTCCTTCATAATAGACTTCTGAGTCCATGTCCTCTTCATAAAAGCAATCATTTAGAATGAATGGGGTAAAATGTGCAAATTGTAAAAACAAAGAATATGACTGGCATAAATATTTCAATAAGTATATTGATGAGTCCACTAACAATCTTTCAAAGAACAATATTAAGTTGCTCTCATCTCCATCTACATCATCAACCAAGGATAAAGGTAAAGGTCAAACACTTATGGCTTCTACACATGTTGAATGTGGTAAATGAATTAGTGATGTAGGTACTTCACATCCTATGACATCTTCTATGAATATTTTCTCTCCTATTTAGCCTTGTAATTCTCCTTCTATCTTGATGGGTAACAACACAAACATGAAGGATTATGGGTAGGGTTGTATTGATATGGGAGAAGGGACATTAATGATTTTCTTTGTGTATCCTTATCACTAATCTCCTTTCTAATTATCAAATTACTCGTAATGAATAAGGTAAAATTGTTGAGTTCACTCATTATTATGTCTACATTAGAGATATGGGGACTAGAGATGTCATAGTTATGGGAGTTAGTGGTCATCTGTCATGCTTGTAATTCTATTCACATTTTTTTATTGATGGTGGTGATGATGTTCTTGATGCATCCACCCTTATACAAAGGGTGAATTATGTATGTGACGAGAAGTTTCGATACTTGAGTTGTTATTTTTTGAGACAACTATTGAGCTTCCTACTTCTCTAGATTTGAGTTTACTCTTCAATGTGATTACCATTGTACTTCATATCATGCAGCATGGGATGACTACTTGGATGGCATTTTAGATATATTTGTTGTGATTCATATTGAATATTTGGGAGACATACTTGAGGGTGTTTGTAATGTCCCCTTTTAGCATTCATAGCATGATGTTGTCATTAGCCTATTTCCCCATAGTCCCATAGGCTAACTAGGACATTAAAGGGACTTAGAGGCCATTTGGCCTAGATAGTTTCAGTTGCAGGTCTTTCTAAGGGGTTTTGAGGCAACTTTGGGCATACTTACTATTTATAGTAAGTCATGTTGGACATGGTCGGACATCCAGTGGCAGTGGTATGTCGATGGTAATTGTTTAAAATTGACAAGAAGACTTGTTTATCATTGATAAGATTTGTTATGCATTAATAAAGCTATTTTATAAAGTTAAATTTAAATTTTTAACTTTATTAATGCATAGACTATAGTTTGTGGGAAATATTTAAATTAAAAGAGTCCCCTTTATTTTATAACACATTGGAGACATAAGTTACATAAAGGGAGTTATGTTTTATCCCACATTGAGAAAATGAAGGACTGAGCTCCTGTGAGAACACTATAAAAGAAATGGAAGAGCTTCTTTTTAGTATGCTTGGATGAAGATTAATGTTATGTTGCTGGATATTTGTTTATCGGGCTTGGAGAACGGAATCCCTCTTTGCTAGCATTCTCTTCACTGTTGAAAGACACAGTCAGGAGGATTAACAGGGTTTCCAAACATACTGGGTTTCATATAGTGTTTTGCTAGAGTACGGATGAATAGTGTTTTGCTAGAATGCGGATGAATAGTGAATTTGCTACAGTGCATGAATAGTATTTGCAACAAGTTTATTATTTATTCTTGCTGATTTGAGGGTTTGGAAGGCTACCAACTACATCTGCAAAAAAAAATACTACAACAACTAATTCCAGGTTTCTTCTGTCAAATTTTAATACTTTTGCATTGTAGTTGTTGAATACAAGACTGATATTTGTCGTAGCATGTTAAACAATTGTATGAGCACATTTACATGGCAAAAATTAATATTTAATTAGCAAATAAGAAGTTTTAGATTTTCTTATATATTGTAGTATGTGTGCCAAGTGTTTGACAAAAATGCTATGTTGAGTTATTAAGACAATTAATTGATATCATAAAGTAGCTTGCAAGTTTCTTTATTTGGGAAAAATAGGGGAGGATATTACAGTGGTATCAGAGCTATAAGTCCTGCCATCCTGTGGGGGTCTTATAGGGAATTTGGAACAGTCGAATAGAGAGGAAAGTGTTTGACGAAATGTCAAAACACTAAAATTAGAGCATTTATGTTTGAGCATGCGCCAGGGGCCTTATAATTTTTGCAATACTAGAGCAAGATAAAATAGGATTTCAGACTTGTAGAGCAAACAGTCTAGTTCATCCGTGTAGGTGGATATAGAATCCAATCATATAGACATAGAGGAGGTATTCTTTGATCAAGACAGCAATATGGGTGACCGAGATGACAGGAATACAGGATTAGGCAGAGGCGGGAATGCCAGTCCAGATCAGGGAGAGGAAAGATTTTTACAGTTATTAGAAACCTTGGCATAGGGATAGTGATTAGCAGAGCAGAGATCACAGGAACAAAGTCAGAGATTGGAGCTTATGATGTAGATGATGGCTCGTCAAATGGGGTTGAATGCTAATGTGGGTGGAGGAAATAATCAAAATGGTAATAATTAGGATGGGACACATAATGGAGGTGAACAAGTTGGGAACAATTTCGGTCATGCACCCCAGCAAACTAGGATAGTGAGTTTGAGGCCCATGATTCCCACATTTCCTCCTAGAGCTCTAGAGTAGCCCGTACCAGAGCCCCAAATCACTGATATACAGGACCAGTTGAGGAGAGATTGGGAAGCCAGAGGTTCAAATTTTACTACTGCAATTACCTTTAGGGAGTATATGGATGTGCGGATGAAACATATGCCACGTGGACATGATAGGAACCAGAGCTATGAGCTATGGAAGAAAGTAGGGAAACTTCATTTACCATATTATGATGGCTTGGGGAAGTCTAAAACAAGAGCTTGGGTTCAAAAGCTTGACACATACTTTCAATTGAACCCTATGCCTGAGGAAGAAGCTATTAAGTATGCATCAATTCATTTGGATGGGTTAGCACACAAGTGGTGGCATCATGGTATGGTCACTATGGGACATGCACACATTACCTCATATATGGAGTTTACAGAGAGACTGATTGAACGATTCGATAGGAAGGATCCAGAACTCCATTTCAAGGAGTTAGCTCAGCTTAGATAGTGGGGATTATTGGAAACATACATTTCAAAGTTTCAAAAACTTGCAGTGTTAGTAACAGATGTATCTGAACGGAGGATACTGGTTCTATTTATGGATGGGTTAGCTAATCCATTGAGAGGGTGGATTAAAGCTCTCAACCCTTCGACTTTGCAGGAAGCCATTAAGAAAGCTCGTGACATGGATTCCTCTTCAGCCTCTAAAAATAAATTCCAGGCAAAGAGTTTCCCTTTGAGGAAAGATAAGGACAGTAAACCTTTTCATAGAGAGGCTCAACCACCTAAGGAGGAAAGTAAGAGGTTGGACAATGAGACACTTAATGATCTCAGGAAGAAGAAGCTTTGTTTTCATTGTAGGGAGCCTTGGGATTTGTCACATAAGTGTCCATTGAAAGCAAAAGCTAAGCAGATGGAGTACTCTTCAACCAAAGAGTCAGTGGAGGGAGATTTAGAGCAGTCATCAGAATTAGATGGAGATGATAATTCTTCACATGAGGAAGCACGCAGTGATAGCACGATAGCTTAGTTGTCCAATATATAGGAGGCCGTCACTTTCAGAGTTAGGGGTACTTTGGATGGACAAATATTTGTGGCACTCATTGATACAGGGGCAACACATAACTTCATTGATGAGAAGTTTGTGTCACACAGAGGGCTACATACATAGGAACATAGGGGATTTAAGGTGATGGTTGCGATGGCTTCAAAATTGACTGTATCAAGAAAATCACCAACTTGCAGCTTCATTTGGGAGATTATGACATGGTGGGAGATTTATTTGTGGTCAACATTGGTGATCAAGATATGGTGCTTGGGATGAATTGGATGAAGTCTCTGGAAGAGTTTACATTTAACCTCTAGAAAATGGAAATGAGGTTTGAGGAAAATGGTAAGAAGATAGTGCTCAGAGGTTTGTCAGATGGGCGACTTCGAGTGGTGTCACTCAAGCGAATGTAGAGTTTCTTCAGACACGACCAGGTGCAGTGGATAGCAGAGTTCAGAGTAATGCTTGAGGTGACAGAGCAACATAAACAGGAGTATCCACCTGATGTACAAAAAAAATAACCAAACATACTAAGGTGTTTGGTGAGATACCTCCAAGGAGACCCCCGGATAGGGGAATCAAGCATGTTATTGAGTTAGAGGAAGGGGCTAAGCCAGTTATCATCACACCTTACCGCCATCCAAAGAGATATAAGGATGAAATAGAAAATGCAATTAAGGAGTTGATTGACATGGGGCACATACGGCCAAGCAAGAGTCCTTTCGCTTCTTCATTAGTATTGGTGAAGAAGAAGGATGTTACAATGAGGATGTGCATTGATTATAGGGAGCTAAACAAGAAGACAATTAAGAATCGATACCCTATTCCATGCATTGATGAGCTTATTGATGAATTGCACGGCGCCTGCTACTTCTCTAAGATTGATTTGAGATCCGGCTACCACCAGATATGGGTTAGAGAGGTGGATGTGGAGAAGACAACTTTTAGATGCCACTATGGACATTTTGAGTTCTTAGTCATGACCTTTGGGTTAACTAATGCCCTCGCCACTTTCCAGTCCTATATGAATAGAGTGTTCAGAGATCAATTGAGGAAGTTTGTGTTGATTTTTTTTGATGATATACTAATATACAATCGTACTTGGGAGGAACATTTGAAGGATATTGATGCAGTGCTCAGCATTCTAGAGAGAGAGTCATTATATGCCAAGATGAGTAAATGCGAGTTCGGGATGACAGAGTTGCTCTATCTAGGGCATATTATTAGTGCAAGAAGTGTTTGAGTTGACCCAGACAAGATCAGGGCCATTCTGGATTGGCCACCGCCGAGGAACACTTCACAACTCAAGGGATTTCTTGGACTTTGCAGGTTTTACCGCAGATTTGTGAAGGAATTTTCACAGATAGTAGCACCACTTACAGATTTGACACGGAGAGACAGTTTCAAGTGGTCAGAGAGGGCTCAGGATTGTTTTGACAAGTTCAAGGAGTTGATGAGTACATGTCCTGTTTTAGCCATTCCAGATTTCACCAGGCCTTTTGAGCTGCAGTGTGATGCCTTGGGAGAGGGCGTAGGAGCTGTCCTCATGCAGGAAAAACATCCCATCGCATATGAGAGCAGAAAATTATGAGGTGTTGAGAGAACTTACAGCATCTATGACAAAGAAATGCTAGCAATCATGTATGCGCTAGCTAAGTTTAGGCAATACTTAGCAGGGAGCCGATTCACAATAAAAACAGATCATAACAACTTGAAACATTTCCTTGGATAGAAGGATCTTAATGACAAACAATAGAAATGGGTGAGTAAGTTACAGGCCTATGATTTTGACATAGTCTATGTTAAAGGGAAGAAAAATATTGTCGCAGATGCTTTATCCAGAAGGCCTCATTTGCTTGCTGTTGGGATAGTCATGGATGATTGGAGAGAGTTGATCTTGGTACAGTATGCCAAGGATAGTTGGGCATCTAGTGTTATTGAAGGAGCTATTCAGGATAGTCGATACACTATTGTAAATGATTTGATTATTTACAAGGGAATGATTTATTTGGTACCTGGGTCTTCCATGAAGCAAAAGATCTTGAGAGCATTTCATGATTCACCATTAGCAGGACATCTAGGATTTTTTAAGACATATTGGCAGGTGAGAGAGCACTTCACTTGGAAGGGGCTTAAATCAGAAGTGCTACAATTCATTAGGGAGTGCCCAGTGTGTCAGCAGAACAAATAGGAACATTCCTTTCCAGGCGGTTTACTACAGCCCCTACCTATACTAGAGAAGAAGTGGGATAGCATTTCCATGGATTTTATCACAGGGCTTCCAAAGGCAGAGGGTCGGGATTGTATTTTTGTTGTGGTAGACAGATTGACGAAATTTGCACATTTCTTTGCGATCTTGTCCACATATTTAGTAGTACAGACAACAAAGCTATTCTTTCGAGAGGGATTTAGATTACATGGGATGCCATAGAGCATAGTCAGCGACAGGGATAGTAGGTTTATGAGCCACTTTTGGCAGGAGTTGTTCAAGTTGTGTGGAACAGAGCTAACTCTGAGTACCAGTTACCACCCCCAAACTGATGGGCAGACATAGATAGTGAATAAATGGGTTGAGGGGTACCTTCAAAATTACATTGTAGGAGAGCAGAAGGCTTGGGTGAAGTGGCTACATCTAGGGGAGTACTGCTATAATACCTCTTTCCATATGTCTATTCAAATGTCCCCTTTCATGGCAATGTATGGGTATGATGCTCCTAATTTTTTGAATTTGTTATTTGGGGATAGTAGGGTGCCTAAGGCCAAGGATATTTTGCAGGAGTGTCAGGACATTATACGATCCTTGAAGGAAAATTTGCAAAAGGCACAAAATCAACAGAAGCAATATGGTGATCAGCACAGGGTTGAGAGGTCTTTCGAGGTAGGAGACATGGTGTACCTCATCTTACAACCATTTAGACAGTCCTCTGTCAAGAAGAGTGGAGCAAAGAAATTGAAACCACGCTACTATGGACCATTCAAAGTAATCAGGAGAGTGGGCGAAGTAGCTTATGAGTTGGAGTTGCCTGCAGACAGTAAAGTGCATAATGTATTCCATGTGTCACGCCTTAAGAAGGCATTCGGCCACAATGTGGTGCCTTTAGTAGTATTGCCACCTCTTGATGATGAGGAAAAGCTTATCTTGGTTCTCGAGGCTATACTTGACTCCAGGGAGAGGGTGCTTTGCAGGCGGATCATCAAGGAGTACTTGGTCAAGTGGAGGAATCTACTAGTGGAGGATGCTACTTGGGAAAATGAGCAGATATTACAGCATCCAGAGTTGAAATTTCTTGAGGACAAGTAATTTTGGGAAGGGTGGACTATAATGTCCCCTTTTTAGCATTCATAGCATGATGTTTTCATTAGCCTATTTTCCCACAATCCCGTAGGCTAACTAGGACATTAAAGGGACTTAGAGGCCATTTGGCCTAGATAGTTTCAGTTGTAGGTCTTTTTGAGGAGTTTTGAGGCAACTTTGGGCATACTTACTATTTATAGTAAGTCATCTTGGACATGGTCGAACATCTAGTGGTAGCGCTATGTTGATGGTAATTGTTTAAAATTGACAAGAAGACTTGTTTATCATTGATAAGATTTGTTATGCATTAATAAAGCTATTTTATAAAGTTAAATTTAAATATTTAACTTTATTAATGCATAGACTATAGTTTGTGGGAAATATTTAAATTAAAAGAGTCCCCTTTATTTTATAACACATTGGAGACATAAGTTACATAAAGGGAGTTATGTTTTATCTCACATTGAGAAAATGAAGGACTGAGCTCTTGTGAGAACACTTTTTTAGTATGCTTGGATGAAGATTGATGTTATGTTGCTGGATATTTGTTTATCGGGCTTAGAGGACGGAATCCCTCTTTGGTAGCATTCTCTTCGCTGTTGAAAGACACAGTCAGGAGGATTAACGGTGTTTCCAAACATACTGGGTTTCATATAGTGTTTTGCTATAGTACAGATGAATAGTGTTTTGCTATAGTGCGGATGAATAGTGAATTTGCTACAGTGTGTGAACAATATTTGCAACAAGTTTATTATTTATTCTTGCTGATTTGAGGGTTTGGAAGGCTGCCAACTACATCTGCAAAAAAAAATACTACAACAACTAATTCCAGGTTTCTTCTGTCAAATTTTAATACTTTTGCATTGTAGTTGTTGAATATGAGACTGATATTTGTCGCAGCATGTTAAACAATTGTATGAGCACATTTACATGGCAAAAATTAATATTTAATTAGCAAATAAGAAGTTTCAGATTTTCCTATATATTGTAGTATGTGTGCCAAGTGTTTGACAAAAATGCTATGTCGAGTTATTAAGAAAATTAATTGATATCATAAAGTAGCTTGCAAGTTTCTTTATTTGGGAAAAATAGGGGAGGATATTACAGTGTTTCTCCTCTTTGATGACAATTTCATCACATTTGGGATTTGAGACACTTCTTCACCTTCTCTTGAGATTGACATTCTCAATACTCCTCCTTTAGTTGATTTGCCACATTTTATGGTTTAGCTTGATGATGTGATGTATTTTTTGTGCTTGGAGATGCCTATTTAGCCTTCAAAGATGAACATTTGGAGAATTCTTCCTTTCATTTGGACATGGATCGATTTCTTTACCATTTGATGTACTTATTTCTTCCTAAGGGGAGACATGTTGCATGTAAGCATTGGAATTTCTTTTAGTTGCAAGTACACTCCATCAACATTGGAGCTTCATTATTATGGAGGGGATATTACACCTCCTACTTAACTTACTATGGGAGGATAATTGATTATATATACATGATGTATGTAGTCCTTGAGGGGTCTTGAGTCCTCCATCCATCCATATTGTGTATTTTCATCTCTCCTTTTAGAGGGGAGTTTTGTCCCATGGAGTTTTCTCTCTTTCTTCGCTTTATAAGAGATTGGTCACATTTCTTGTATTGTATTTGTATTGTACATGGGTACCTAACATGGCCTAGTAGCCAAAGATCCATCTTGCATTGTGAGTTTAAGTGCACTCCTCTAAGTTGCACTTAAGGGGTGTTGGTGTAAATAAATAATTACATTTTACTAAAAGCTTACTTAGGTTAATGCATTGCATAGTGGTTTACATTTGAGACACCTAGGATTATGCACCTATATTTTGATGTGGTGTGGGAGAAATTCCACTTTAGGCGGTAATAATTGTTATCATATTCTACTTTATGTGTGAAATCTACCTTTAGTGCACATATCACATTATCATCCTTCACATGTTGCACATACTTCATTCCATAATGGAGGATGGTCTTTCTTTGGTGGATCTATGTGATTCCACCTTGTGTGGGTGATAACTTATCTAATATGTATCATTGTCTTTTTTGGTCTTATCTGTGAAAAATCTACTTAACTTATTCATTATTAATCTATGTAGATTATTTGAGTATGAAAAAGAATATATTAAATAATAACACGACTGCAACTTCACAAATAAAATCACAAAAAAATTACACAACACTATTTTCTATCACTAATACTCTAAACAACATAACTTTCATACACAAATATATCAGGGTAAGTAAAATACGTTGAAATCAAAAGGTGCTCCTTCAAAGTGATTACGTCGAGAGGCGTTCTATACAATGGCAGCACAAATGCCCAGCACGGGAATATGCCAAGATTCCTTGTCAATAAAAAAGAATTGGGAGCAGTTACAAACTTCCAAATTAAATATTAAAAAAGAATTCCCGAAATAATAGCTGGCCGAAATAATAGGAAGCCAAATGGAGGCCGAAATAATAGGCTCGAAAAAGTAGGGCCCGAAAAAGTAGGACCCGAAAAAATAGGGGCGAAATAATTTCAATATGATTTTTTTTTTTGTTAAATATAATTTTGCATGCACATTCATGCTTTTTTTTTGCGGGGAGTGGGGAAATTTGAAACAAATTCGTGGAATGTGAAGAGACGTCTGTTGGGGGATATGAGGAGCCTCTCAGAAGTTATAAAACCAAGGCTCCTCATTTCATTTTCATTTTATGTTTTTGCAGGAAGGAAGAGATGGAGGTTATTGGAGGATTAGATTGGAGTTTTTGAATAGGAGTAAATTGAAGTTTTGGAGTAACATTTTTGCAGGTGAGATTTCTATTTTTTATTTACATTTTCATTTAGATTTAGATGTAGAAGTAAATTGAAATTCAAAATTAGTTATAATATTCTACTTTGATTTATATTTCAATTTTAATTAATTTCATTTAGATTTAGAATTCTATTCATATGACCGAAATTGAGGCCACTGGAGGACCTGTGCAGAGTTTTTCGTGGAGATAAGCATGTGGGTACTGAATCAAGGCACATTAGGCCTCTTGGAGATGTAATTGCGGTGACTTCCATGGCTTTTTGAAACGAATAGGGCAATCTAAACAATCTCAGATCTGAAATTCTTTTTTTCCTTTTCAGCTGAAGACAGAACAAAGATTGCTTGCAAGAAATTTGCAGAGTTTAAGATTTGATTGCTTATGGCCGACTATTCTTGGTAACTAATATTTCTATTGTATATTCCCGTGCCCAGCACGGGAAGTTTTAATCTATACAATTTATTTTGTGCATTTAGTGCACAAACTAAAGAATGCATATGCAATCAATTTTTTTATCAATCTTTATGATAGCTTTTTTTTTAAAATAGAAAATAGAAATTATTCTTTTATGTATGTAGAAAAAAATTAGAAAGATTTTATGTATGTAAAAAATTAAAAGAATTCTATATACATCTAGATTTATTGAAAAGAATTCTATTTACATCTAGATATTTTGATTGAAATAACCATAATGTAAAAACAAAATATATAATAGAAATGTTAATATATGTATGTAGAAAAAATTAGAAAGATTGCATGCATCTAAAAAAATTCTATTTACATCTAGAAATTTTTAGAATGGAAAAAAATGGATAATAGAAATATCAGTTGCATGTTTGTAGAAATAAATTAGAAAAACATGTATCTAGAAATTAAAAAGATTCTATATGTGTCTAATTTTTAGATTTTACTTTATTCTAAACTAATTATTGATGGATATATATTTTAAAAATATTTATGTAGTTTAAAGTTTAGATTTTAATTAATTTGTATGCAAATAGGAAAAAGAATAAATATTTTATATATATGTA
This sequence comes from Cupressus sempervirens, assembly GCA_028749045.1. Lineage (NCBI taxonomy): Eukaryota > Viridiplantae > Streptophyta > Pinopsida > Cupressales > Cupressaceae > Cupressus > Cupressus sempervirens. The sequence continues at coordinate 1,248,430 of CM053785.1, forward strand.
GATTAATTTCTATTTTTAAAATTTACAAGTAAATGAGTACTTTATTCATTTAAAGTAAACAAGTTTTTAAGTAATATATTTTTATTTTAGAAATATATTAATCATAATGTTCATTTATTATTACTTATTTAATATACTTACTCTCAAATCTAAGAAAATAGAAATGATATTTTATTAACTTTGAAATAGGGAAGTGTTAAGCAAGTTCGTTTACAAAAATACCAAAAATATATTTGGTCTTTGATCAAATTGGAGTTAATATTAGAAATATAAATATGATCATCAACAATTAAGCTAAATTCAGTTCAAAACAATAATGTTATTTAAATTTAAATAATTTTTTTTGAAAAGAATTCTATTTACATCTACATATTTTGATTGAAATAACCATAATGTAAAAACAAAATATAAAATAGAAATGTTAATATATGTATGTAGAAAAAATTAGAAAGATTGCATGCATCTAAAAAAATTCTATTTACATCTAGATTTTTTTAGAATGGAAAAAAATGGATAATAGAAATATCAGTTGCATGTTTGTAGAAATAAATTAGAAAAACATGTATATAGAAATTAAAAAGATTCAATATGTGTCTAATTTTTAGATTTTACTTTATTCTAAACTATTTATTGATGGATATATATTTTAAAAATATTTATGTAGTTTAAAGTTTAGATTTTAATTAATTTGTATGCAAATAGGAAAAAGAATAAATATTTTATATATATGTAGATTAATTTCTATTTTTAAAATTTACAAGTAAATGAGTACTTTATTCATTTAAAGTAAACAAGTTTTTAAGTAATATATTTTTATTTTAGAAATATATTAATCATAATGTTCATTTATTATTACTTATTTAATATATTTACTCTCAAATCTAAGACAATAGAAATTATATTTTATTAACTTTGAAATAGGGAAGTGTTAAGCAAGTTCGTTTACAAAAATACCAAAAATATATTTGGTCTTTGATCAAATTGGAGTTAATATTAGAAATATAAATATGATCATTAACAATTAAGCTAAATTCAATTCAAAACAATAATATTATTTAAATTTAAATAAAATAAGCCATGTTTACTTTGAAACATCAGACAACTAATTAACTAATACAATAATTAAAATAAATGAATCTATTATGACATAGAAAAATATTTTCGAAGTATAATTTCTTTGTTTTTGAATCAATATGAGTTTTTTTTTCTACTTGAAAAGATAAACCATCCTAATTGTCATCCTTAGTTAACCCTAACAACAACCCCTACCTTAGCCCTAGCCCCAACAATGATGTACAATATAACTATAATCCAACATTAAACTATAATTATAGCACTAAAACATATCCCTATTGATATAACGAAAATCTCAGTCCAAACCATAATCTAAACCAAAAACCTACACACTAATATTGGTTATAGTCCTAACCCTAAAATCTAACCCTTAACCATAATGTAAAAAAAAACTCCAAAATATTGATCAAAATCTTAAACTTACCTATATGGATAACCATGATATTAAACTCTAAATCCAGTCCCAAGGTCCTAACCATGGTGTAAACCTATAACCGAACTCTTAAAAAATTTACTAATCCCTGATCCTAATCACATTCCCAACTTTAAACTTGAACCATAAACCATAGTTGTAACCATAATCATAAACTTAAACAAAACCCTAACCCTAAAGGTACAATCATAAAATTAATCATAGCTTAGACCCTAATCCTAGCACAAACCACAATCATGACCAAATATAAATCTTCACCTTACCCCTAATCATAATTTCAATGTTAACCCTAACATTAGTTTCAATCCTACCATGATATGAACCCTAATATAGACTTCACCTTGATCCTCACCCTAATCTTAAGTCTAATTAAACCCTGACTAAAACCTAATCTAAATGATATATCTAACTATAATCCTAACTGTAATTATCATACAACCCAATGCTAACCCTCATGTATATTTAATCCCTAATCTTAACTCTAAATATTCTATAAACTCTAGAATTGACCTTGATTCTAACCATAACCTTAAAATCTAAATTGTAACCATAGCACGAAAGGTGGGGACCCTCGCTACATGGTACAATTCTGGGTCTTGGAGCCTTGCGAAAGCACTACAGAGTGAGGAAATGTCATAAAGGTGACATGTAGTAGCATGATGCAATTTTGGGCTTTAGAGCATTGCAGAAACAATGCAGCTTAAGGAGGCGCTAGAATGGAGACTCATGGAAAGAAGAGGAAAGACATTCATGTCGCTGGCAAAAAACTATGAAAAGAGATAACATGATGTCTTAACCTCCCACAAAAAATGCAAGGTTGATCCCAAGGGGGAATTTGGTTTCCCCAAAAATGAATGATGGTCATCGATGAAGGTCTTCCTCTCGAAATAGACGGCATAGATGCATCGTGAATCCTCACCAATGAAGGATTAAGTCGCAACCGTCAATGTAGATTCTCCCCTCAAAAAGGATGACTGAGATGCAACGAGGAAACTCCTCCCAATGAAGGATTAAGTCACATTCGTCGATCAAGATTGGCTTTATTTCCAATGGATGACTAAGATGTAGTGAAGAGATTCCTCCCAACAAACGAAGCAGATAGCACAAAAGGTGTGAACCCCCTCCATGTGGCACAATTTTGGGTCTTAAAGACTCATGAAAGCATTGTGGAGTGAGGAAATGTTGGAAAGGCAATGCGTGGTAGCATGATGCAATTTTGGGCTTCAGAGAATTGAAGAAACAATGTAGCATGACGATGCATCAGAATGGAGATGCATGGCAGCATCTTGTGCAATTCTAGGCTTTAGAGTGTTTCGAAGACACTAGCATATAAAGAAACGTTAGAATGGGAATGCATGGCAACATCTTGCACTTTTGGGAAGATGGGAAGATAGCTCGCGAAGAAATAAGAGTTATCGAATCTCGTAGCATGAATCAACCCGACCAAGAAAAAATGATCCAGCGTGGTCAATGAAGAAACCGAGCCAACACAAAATGTTAGCCGCCAACTTTAGCGATGTTAACCCTCTGCAAAGAACCTATCCCATTTAAGGTCTCTCAGATCAGACATCAGTGATGGGTTGAATAGGGGGAAAAAATAGCACACAATGCCCTCCTAAATGAAATTCTAAATGTAACACTAATAACCACAGTCCTACTTCTTTCCCTAACCTTATCCATGACCGTGGGAATATACATATTATTATATAGGGCACCTTATATAATAATAAATATAATCTAAAATCCCAACCCTTACTCCCCTCCTAACTATAACTGTGACCATAAGAAAACTTCTAAATATAACCCTTCCTCTAACTCTAACCCTAACCCTAACCCTAACTATAATTGTAACCCTATCCCTACCACTAACTGTAACCTTGAATCTAACTCTACCATAATTGGACTTTAACCCTAACTATAACTATAACCCTAAACCTAACTCCAACCTTAACCGTAACCATAACCGTAACCCAAAACCTAACCCTAATCGTAGCTAGGATTCTAATACTCTGTCTACCCCTAACTCAAACTATAGCCCTAACTATACCTCAAACTCTAACCGTAACTCATATTCTAACCCTAAACCTAACCCTAACCTTGACCCTAACCCTAAGCCTAACCCTAAGCCTAACCCTTTGTCTACCCCTATCTCTAACCCTAACCCTAACCCTAACCCTACCCCTAACTCTAACCCTAAATCTAACTCTTTCTGTAAATCTAACTCTACCATAATTAGACTCTAACCCTAACCCTAACTTTAATCCTGACTGAAACCCTAACCCTAACCCTAATCCAAAACCTTAACCCTGACTCAATCCCCTTACCCTAACCTTAACATTGATATAACTCTCTCTATATATAACCCTAACTCTAAATATAAACCTAACCCTAACCCTAACCCTAACCCTAAATCTAACTCTAACCCTAACTGTAAGCGTAACCCTACCCCTACCCATAACTCTAACTATAAATCTAACTCTACCATAATTGGATTTTAATTTTAACCCTAACCCTAACTCTAACCCTAACCTTGACTCAAAACTCTAACCCTAACCCTAACTCTAACATTAACCCAACTGTAAAATTAACTCTATTGGTAACTCAAAACCTAAAACTAACCCTAATTCTAACCCTAACTCTAACTCTAGCTCTAGCTCTAACCCTAACTCTAACCATAACTCAAACTCAAACCCTAAACCTAACCCTAATCCTAACCCAAATTATAATGCTCTGTCTACCCCTAACTCAAACTATAACCCTAACCCTAACTCAAACTCTAACCCTAACTCATACTCTAACCCTAAACCTGACCCTAGCCCTAACCCTAACCTAGAACCTTACCCTAACCCTAACCCTAACCCTATCTATAACCCTAATCCTAACCCTAGCTCTAATCCTAATCTTAACCCTAATTCTAATCCTAACACTAACCTTAACCCTACCCCTAACTCTAACCATAAATCTAACTCTACCATAATTAGAATCTAACCCTAACCCTAACCTTAACCCTAGCTCAAACCCTTACCCTAACTTTGTCCCTAACCATATATCTACGTATGACTATAACATTTTACATTACAATATCTCAAAAATAAAATATATATTTTTATCTAAATTAAACTCCTTATATTAAATTTAAAATAATATTTGACTCAAACCTTAACCGTAACCCTAACCTTAACCATGAGCATTACTCTAACCCTAACCTTAACCATAAACATAACTCTACACCTAACTCTAACCCTAATTCTAACTCTACCATAATTGGACTCTAATCCTATCCCTAACCCTAACTATAAGCATAACTCTAACCCTAGCCTTAACCATGAGCATAACTCTAACGTTAGCCTTACTATAACCCTAACACTAACCCTAATCATAACCATAACCATAACTCTAACCCTAACCTTAACCATGACCATAACATTAACCCTAACCTTAACCATAAACATAACTCTAATCTAAACCATAACCATAACTCTAACAATAACCATAACCATAACTCTATCCCTAACCTTAACCATAGCTCAAACCCTAACCCTAACTCCAACCCTAACTCTAATGCTAACCCTAACCCTAATTCTATCCCTAAGGTTAACATTAACTATAATGGTAACTTTGTCCCTAACCATATATCTATGTATGACTATAACATTTTATATTACAATATCCCAAAAATAAAAAATATATTTTTAATCTATATTAAACTCCTTATATTAAATTTTTAAAAATATTTTGAAGCATAATTTTATACTAACTTCATACAACTCTAATTAAAAATTAATTAACAATTTTATAGTAACCTTATCAAAATAAAAAATAAAAAATAAAAATTTTTCCTATTGCGCCGCGACTGCCACTAGCTATATATACCTCTATATATATTACGCCGAGAGTAATTGTTCTCGAGGCGCCTATTTTTATTTTCATTAATCCCAACTTCGATTAAAATAACTTTGGGATTAAATAAAAATAGGCGCCTCGAGAACGATTACTCTCGGCGTAATATATATAGAGGTATATATAGCTAGTATACCCGCAGGTACATTATATCTGAAACAGATTCTTATACTATTATAGAGTTTGTCGTTTACCCAAAAAAACATAATAAAATGCAAAAACTTGCTTGCACTTGCCAAACAATTCTAACATGAAAATGTGGATTAAAAATTACTGGCATTTACCTTTGTGAAAAAGCAAATCACAACTTTAACATCAAAGTGACCAACATAATCAAATTTTGACAATGGCTCTTTTTATCACGCATTGCATTCTATGTACGTGCAGTCTAGTTTATATATATTAAATTAGCAGAATTAAATAATTACAAGGGAATACATATCCGAGAAAAAAAAAACGCTATGGTGTTTATTGTCTTGTTTTCATAAAATTAAAAAATAGAAAGAGAGTTCATGCTTTAAAAAAATCAAAATAAATGAATATATTAAAAGACCAATCTCGACAGGAAAAAATTGCACTGAATTATTCTTACCTGTCAATAAAATTTTGCACACTGAAGTATCATTTCAGGTAATAAATATCCGAGAGATCAAAGTTTTCAAGAAAACATTAAATTACAATTTTCTTACAAAAGAATAACACAATATGCTAAGCTCCTTTCATGATCTCAGGGATCTCAATTTTCAAAGTTACTTATAACATAGTATTATCCACAAAAAATTCCGACATTGCAATCATTGTGTATACATTATTACAACTTCAGCAGAAATTCTGAATTAAGGCTAAATATGCCTCCTCACTTTGTTACTTGAATGGAGGAAATGCGAGAAAAGCTCAGCTCGACAATTTACAAACGGGGTGTACAATAGCAAAACCAATACCCACTAAATAATAATAATTCCCATTATGCTGGTAATCGTAGAAATATGTGACACTAGATAACAGGAAAACTATCAAATGTCCATACTTACAAGCGTTCTCCTGGAATATAGGTTTACCATTTTTCACTATGCAGTGTCACTTCAACAATTGGTTTCTCTTGCGCACCAGAAACATTACAATAAGAGGAAAAAGGGATTTCTTTTTTCTCTTTGTAGAGAATTGATCATCCTCAGGCTGTTTGCCCTCAAAATTCTCAGGTGATGAAATCTTTGTACTCATTTCTTGCATTTGCGATCCTAATGCTGCTTCTTGAGCGCCAGCACGTTCTTTCATACTACTTTGTTCATTTCCATTTGAAGCTGTCAGATCTTTTTCATTACTGGCAGGACTCTGTGGTGGTAAAGAGGTTTTCACTCCAGTCGCTGGATCACCTGCCTTCCTACGCTGTTCATGTTCTGCTCTCCACTTTCGCAGCTCATCCTCAACAGCAAGCTTCCCTGCCTTTGCTTCACTTGCCTTTTTCAAGGCATCCTGTAATGCCTCCTTCCTTGCATTTATTTCTTTGCTTGCTTCCTCAAATTTCTTCATAACAATCTCTTGACTCCCCTTGGCAGCATCTATTTGGCTTATAGCAGCTGCCACTCGGCTGTTTGCTAGCTCCTCAGCTTCGTGTACTCTTTTGCTTAATGCATAGTACTCCTCTAAAGACAGTGTCACTACAGATGAATTATTTGTCTCTGAAGATCCTCCTGCAGACTCACTTTCATTTAAAGCTTTGATTGCATTAAGAGCTATTGCTTCTGAAGCCCTGGCTGCTTCCATCTCTTTCATTGCTGCTTGCAACCTACTCTCTGCAGTACTGGTAGCAGCCCAAGCCTGTTCAACTTCCTCCCTAGATTTACGCATATTATCTCTGGCAATTTCAGCTTTGGCCTTGGCTTCGTCTGCTTCAGCAGCAGCTTGTTGTGGAGCCTTAGGAAGCTCCGCCATGGTTTCCTTGGCTTGCCTTTCTCCTGCATGAACCAATTCAAGGTCTTCCCCTGCCTTCTTTAATTCAGCTTCCAAAGCAGCAACTGCGACAGATGCCATTCCTTCTCTTTGTCGCATTGTTGCTAGTGCTGCCTTCTCTGCTTCTAATTCTGCTTGCATAGATTCAACAGCAACTTTCAAACTTGCTACTTCGTCTGTTGCATCTTTCAAGTTTGCTTTTATCTCCTCTAGTTTTGTTCCAACTGATTCGAAAGCTGTAATTGCTTTTGCCTCTGCCACTTTTGCTTGTTCGAGCTCGTCCTTTGCTTTTGCCAGACGGACTTCAGCTTCTGCTGATTCTGTTGCTAAGTTTGAATCAGCTTCCTTACAGGATTCAAGTTCCGCTTTTAAATTCTGAAGCAACGATGATGCAGCTTCAAGCTTAGAGTTCAAATCTTGTGCTAAAGCAAGTTCTTTTTTAAGCATTTCAAGCTCTTCCGTTGCATGCTTTATTTCCCGAGCCCTTGCTCTACCCTCTTGGTCCTTAGAAACTGCTGCAGCAACTCGCTGTTCCTCTGCCTCCTGAAGTGCAACATGAGCCATCTCCAAAGAGTCCTTGGTCGCAATAAGCTCTAAGGTGAGTTCATCAACCTTTTTCTCCATTTCCTCAGGTGCATTAAAGGCCTCTTCTGCATTTTTTATGGCAATATCCCTCTCATTCATCAAATGCTGGTACTCGGATTTCATTGTTTCCAATTCATTCTTCACTGCTTGCAAATCTGCAAGAGCTGTTGCATGCCTAGTCTTGGCAACTTCTATCTGTGTCTTCCAGGCAACACTAACTTCATCTGTTATGCCTTTCTCCATCTCCTCAACCCTCAGCCTTGCAAGCTCTGAGTCTTGTGCTGCCTGCTCTTCTGCAGTCTGTGCTCTCTCGAAATTTAGAGTTAGTTCTTCAATGAGCTTTTTCATGCCATCCAGCTCCTTAAGGACTTGTACCTTCTCATTTTCCGCTTCAACAGTTGTTTCTTCAATTCAGGCAGATCTTCTTGCACCCTTTGAAGCTCACTCTCTACAAATTGGCGTTTCTATAAAAAATAGATTGTGTTAGCTTCCAAATTGAAAATCCCAATTCCAGATGTGATATTGAATGTACATATACATATTCCCTTAACACAGCAATTTTAAGATCAAAAAATTATTGCTAATAAAAAATCACATAATACCAATAACTGTTACTGCAGTAGAGAAGTAAATGATGCATAAATCAATCATGATTGTAGTCAGGCCAGATAAATGAACATCAGAGCAGGTATTTTGGTTGGCCTGAAGGAGATGAACTGGGGATACATATAATAATCTAGTTCAGAACTGAAAGAATGATATGTAGTAAATGGAACAGCTTTTAGAAAACCACCATTAACATTATTATCCCCATATTTATAAGTCCTAGAAAGTGGATGGAGCATGTATCTGAGAGAAAATAAGCCACTGTGTCATCTTCTCTTCTTGTATTGATTGAAATTTTTGCATGAAGTATTCCTTCACAATGAAAACTTGATTTGCTTTAGGTATCCTAGTTTAAGAGTATAAATTTGTAAGGTTCAGAAGCTGTAATAAATTCCATAATTTGGTAATCATAATAACTGTACTGATATAAAAACAACGAACTTACAAATAACAGAAAAATCATTCGCTCTATCATCTAACGTAACTTTGCAGAAAGATACTAGCTTGATAAAGTTTAGAAGTTGTAAGGACTGCCCCTACAAAACCAATGCCACATTAGCCATCTCCATAAATTTTGGAAAAATCAATGAGAGTCGAAGTTTTTTGAATATTGACTAGTCAGCATTTGTTGATTAACTATCATTAAGTTTAATTAAATTGATACATATACATATGTATACTCAAATTAAAAAGAAACTGTAAATTCGTTACCAAATTACCAAATACCAGACACCAGGTGGTCTAACCATGACAACCAAGTTGAAAAGAGCTCCAGAACCTGTCTAAGAACACAAGGGCAAGAATATTGTAGGAGTGCTTCACCACCCTACCACGAAGCTATTAAGCTTCCCCGAAATCTTTCCTAACATGAAAGATACCCAGCCCGGCAACAAGATAGCCTAAATAAGTAAAACTTAGAGGAGTAATGGAATTGTGTAGTATCGAAGAGTCATATTCTAAAATTAATATACTACATAGAAATTTTCAATAACCACATAATTAGGTCAGTATACATCTTATCATAATTAAAAGGACTTATCCTTATTTCCAACTCACATCATAATCATCATTTATACATGTGAGACATGTAAAATAAGAATCATAATCCAATCCAAATATGGCATCTCAACAAGCCATGTAAAGTCATCATAAAATCATTATATGACTTTATCAACCATCGTGGAATTTAACACCATATCAAAGGTTAGCAGTAGTAATCTATAAATAAATGTGAGACCATGACATTTATCTGATGACTTAGAATTACACATCATACTACATCTAATGTACATGATTCAATTACAAGTATTCAATGTTCAAGATGAATAGATACTTCAACTTCAAGTAACATTTTAAGGACATTACTTCCTATTGTCAATCATACAAGCATCTCTCCCATATAACAAAGAACAATGTAATTCTCATAACTATTTGACTCAATGGGTTAGTAATCTGTAAATAGAGCTTTCTTGCACATAGTTTTGGTTAATTCCACAACTCTCAATTACAATTAATAAATATTAAGTAAATATCTCTTGCATCGTCCTAAACAAATAACCTCTATATGTGTTTTCCAATGCCAAGTATAGTATCTCTTTTAAGTAGCAATTTAGGGTAGAGATGAAATTAAGTGTTCACAAAGGTAAGATCATATAGAAATCCAAGCATCAACCTATCTAAATAAGATGATAACATTCAAAACCTTAACAGCATATTGAACTTAAGATTTAATGTTTTCATCACATGGTAAAATCTGATTAGTGAGATTTAGAACCAGTTTCGACCCTAAAGTTGATCAATTTTTCAATTGGAGAGATTATTTGAGGCATTTCTGCCATCCTAAACTATAGACTCCAGATAATTTCTAGATTATAGGTAGCATTTTTCCTTTCATCATTATTATCAGATGAGTAAGCTTATATATTTTGAGTTTTTCTATTTAGTAAATAGTAGTTTTTAAAAAAAGTTGTCAAACGTTTCAGTTGTTCAAGTGTAGACAATAGTCCAACCAAAGTTTACACCTTAATAACATCCTCACAACGAACTATTTCAATAGCTATCTAAACAAATCACCTCAATTAAAATAAGCATGCTAAATGAGTAAAGGACTCTGCCCACCTTCAATTAGATTTCATCAGTCATCTCCAACTAACATTATTGTTGGACATTCATTTCTAGTTTGTATTATAAGATAGCCCCTTATTTGTTACTACTTTTACTATGAAAACAAAATGAGCATATAATTACATAAAATCTTCCATCCAAAAATGCAGCATCCCTCCTATTGAAGTACAATATGCCCAGACGGAAAGCTATATTTTCAATTGAATTCTAAAATCAAGATCATTAGCATAGGCCATCTTGTTATGAGTACTAGGACAGAGAATTTATTCATAGCAGAGCCAAAATCAAATGAAAAACCCGTAGAAGAATTAGTTAGCCTAGATGGTAGTTTTGTTCAACTAAATACATCGAATCCATTTTTATTTTTGGTTAAAGATTTTAGAGTTTCTTTTCAACCCATGCACACATCCAATGACCAATTAAAGTAAATTTCATAAAGTAGAGATATTGCTGGACAATACTTCAAGGGAACTAGAAAAATCATTACTATTGGAATAAGCATTTGCTACCAAACTAAAATGCTTCCACAACGTAGCATTGTATAGAACCTCCAGAATCACTGCATAAGGCATACAGAGCACCTACCTATTCCATGAGCGTCAAGACCCTAGCATTTTGAAGCTAAAAGTCCTTCTCCTCCTTCACAGAAATCCATTTCAAGAGATACGAATAGGAAAAGATTCATACTATTTGAGTTTCTCCGCCATTCAGTTGTGCCAACCAAGGTAATTGGAGCAAGATAAGAGTATATACTGTTAACTCACTTCCTACAATCTTCTCCTACTTCTGCTGCAAGTCTGTTTGGGGATTCGATATTAGTAACTTTTGAGATGGAGAATAGGTCTTTTTTTTTTGAGAGAATAGAGCGATTGAAGGATGAGAGGATGTGTTGAAGGAAGAGCAATGTATCGGTAGGCATTCCCCCCCCCCAAAGAAACTATTGCTGAAACTCATTTTACCACCATTATCCTATGTAACTGCCCCAATTTGATGCTGCCCTCTCTCCCCCCATCATTTGTCGTCGTGTATATGTGCAGATTATAACGGTTTTCTTATATAACTTCCCATCCTTGGATTAGATGCACACATAATTAATATAATGATTTGATTTTAATTAAGGAATGATTCATTTGTTTTGATCCACGTGGCAGTCTAATAACGAATTTATCGGTATGTGAAGAAGTGGTTGTGACAGAAGTGAAGGATGGCATGTCAAAATTGCAACTTCTCAACTAAGATAGAAACATTGAAATCAGTATTGTTTAGTGGGGCAAGCTAATAAGTAGTATATCCATGTAATCAAAAGGCATTGATTTGTGCCAACACGGATTCTGAGTAATCCAAATGTGTTAAGAGAAGTGACACCTAACTAATTTATCAACTAGTGAAGTACCAATATCCAAAGGAAATTTTGTGTTAGGTGTCACTTGGATGGTTATAAAATAGAGATGCTCAACATGGAGACTTTACAACTTCTTCTAGAATCTAAAGATATAGAGGCAATAAAATATTCCTCGAGTTCATACTAAATGAAGCATCTGAAAATGAAGTGTTTTTCGGTCTCTACCTCGTAGAAGGAACAAAAATAGTGGACCCAACCTTGACGAGAAATGTGATGATTAGTTTCAACCTATAATTAGTGAAAGGACAATCTCAACTAGCCAAGGGCAAACCTCAATTTCATGGTACCAATGACATTGGAGATAGTGAAGGAAATGATAAAACCATCAACCCACAGTAAGAAATGCTTGGAGTAGAAAGAACCATCTAGAAGGAGGCCGGAGTGGCCTAAATATATTATCTGTAGATTTCCTCTCTTGCATCTCTAGTGATGGCTTCCTTCATGAGGAGCCAAGGGGCATCCAAGGAGCACATAAAAGTAGGTTCCCTATCAATAATGATCAAAAGTGGGCCTCAAGATAGTCTTAAGGAGTAGCAATTGGACAACGAATTCAGCTTAAATGATGCATTGAGGAATCATTTATTTGCAAAAAATCACAAACTGCAACATGAGAATTTTGAACTTCCATACAAGCCTATGCAAACAATGCCCAAGCTAGATCCACAAACCTCTAAGCCATTAAATGTTGAAGGCTTGATCATTGTCCTAGAAATGGATTTGAAAACTCCATCATTCCAAGACACAAAGAGACACAACCCTTGTAAAGAAACGTTTCGAACATCAAGCTAAAGGATAGACCAGAAATTGGATGCCCAAGTATGCATAGGCTAATATGATCTCTAGAAAATCCCCCTTGCATAAAAACTAGAGTCTACCAAAAGAGCTTGGGAGTAATGAAGAGTATGGAAAGGTTAAAGGCAAGGAAATCCAACAATATTTATTGGGGACCTTTGCAATCAATTGTTTTGATGGTGCACAACCTCAATATAGCTCTTTGGGCAAAACAAAAGAGGATTGTAGAGTGCGGGTAATGACAGCAAGATGGTCAAGGACATGATAGAGGGAACTAGTATAGTAAACCCATGCATCAAGGTAATGTCAAAAACAAATATTTTTCTCAATAAAAAAGTATGACAAAAGGTCTTAATTGAGTGGTGAAGATCAATGCAATGTCCCCTTTTGAAATAGACTATATTTTGCTCTCAATCACAAGTTCAACAAAAACAAGGAACTTAATATAGTTAAAGATATAACTTTACCCAAAGAATGTAAAAGCAAGTTACATCCTAGTTGAGATCATATAATCATATTAGACAATTACTGAAAATACAATTCACAATTATTACTACCAAGGTTAACGAACATATATTTATAATCATCTTATTCTCACACACACACACACACACACACACACACACACACACTTGGATAAGGAGACATGATAGGGTGCCCAAAGCGATCCTTCTAGTAGGCCTAAGGGTGGATATGCCATCCCTCTTGGCCACATGCGGCCTTCTACCATCCATCCTTCATGAGGTGATGTACCTAGTAAGGAAGCTTGTGGCAATTTTTTAGACTTGCACACAAATAATAGAATTTAATTATTTGATATCATTGTTTGTTCAAAACACTTGAATACATAGGATTTGCATATCATTATTTATAGGATGATTATTCTATCTCCTCTAACCAAATCTCTTTTTTTGTAAGTTGTTAAAAACTTAAAACAACTCAATACTAATAGATATTCGTACAAATAACAATAAGAAACCTAGTGATGCTATTATTATATGCATCCTATGAATGATATAATTTTCCTAACACCCACCCCCCATCCATATTTTATCATTCTCCAAATGAGGATGGTGGAACAATACTTGATGACCACATTTTGAGTTCATCATAATATATGAGTAGGGACATACACATTCACATAAGACAAGTAATGGTAGAACTAGTATGACTATACTTATTATATTATCATTCAAAGATATGGACAAATACATCTGACCATGAAACTAAGAATAGTGATGGAAAGGTATTTGGTCCCCAAACACTATCAAGCAACAATTCAATTAATTTATTGAACTAAGGCTTCAGTCGCCAAGGTTTACTCGTCCTTCCTTCTTCACAAGGCTACATCGAATCCTTTAAATGTGGTTCTCTACTTCAATGATTTGTTCCAACACCTTCTATGGTTTCAACATACCCCATCCAACATACTCCAAAGGTTTTCACTCATCCTTTCAACTAGTTAAACTCCAAGCCCTTACTTGGCTAGCAACTAGGCCTAATCCTAGTAGCCCTTCAAAAGAGACCTAGAAAGAACTACTAAGTGCACCCTATTGCAATCTAAATGAGGGAGAATTTCTAAGGGCACCTATTGTAGAAGTATTTAATGAAGAACAGCCAAGGGTACCCTATTAAAGTAGTAGTTAAGGGAGAACCACTAGTAAGGCACCCTAGTACAATGTGATTGTGGGAGAACTACTAGAACTCCCCACCACAAGGAAAAGTTTGCATCTCTGAAGGCCAAGGAGAGACAAATCTATCTTCTAGGGAGGATGAGTTTCCCAAATTTTGGATATCCCTATGGCCTTGAAGATAGTTTTAATGAGATGGTGACATGGCTTAAGGACTGTTTTAGAATATCTAAAAGGCAAATAGAGCTCAAGGAGGTCCTCCTTAGAGAGCTCAGAACCTGATAATGAACTCTCCCTAAGGATTATTCAACAAGGCTCATCATGGAACAAGTGAGAAGGAAAGTAATACTATAAATCAAGATAAATTCTAACTTTTGAAGTTATCTTAAGATTGAATTTTGTCATGAAATCATTGTTTGCATACTCAGACTTTGAGAATACTTGACAAGCCCAAAATTTTCAACTCGACAAAAACTCAACAACTTAGAAAGAGCTAAATATTAAATTCTCCTAAATAAACATAATTTTTTGTAAGATTCAATCACAAAATGTATTAATTTAAAAATTGACCACTTGAAATTGAAAATGCATGGCTTTGTAGCAAAAACAACACGTGAAAAACACATTTTAGCCATCATTTTACTTGCATTGACATTTTTACCCCTAGATTTTTGTGTCTATAAAAATGCAAGTTAAACTTGAGAGTACTCACCCAACAAAAAAAGATGGAGAGTACTCAGCAACTTGAGGAGTACTTGGAGAGTTTGCAAATAATTCTTAGATTTGATAAATTTATGTTACAACTATATGATTGTGCTCATGTCAAGTTGGAATTGTTGTATTAGAACTTATCATGACTCAAGTTTTCTTCGAAGCTTATTTATACATATGTATGTACATGTTCACTTCATGGTTGCAAGGTTCATAATCAAAAGCATAATGAAGTAACAAATTTTGTGAACCATTTCTCTAACCCCAGCTCATTGCAATTCATAAATTGTAGGGTTTAATCAAGAATGTGTGAATTACGTGTCTACATTGTGTTTGCTTAGTGTCTCCATACATTGATGTGTATACTTCGTGTATGCTTTGTGTCTTCATGCATCCAAACAAATGCTTCTTGTATGTCATATGTCATCATACATTCATGATTATAATTTGTATCTCCAAGTAATTGTCTCGTGTGCATGTAAGAGAATGAACCCAAGCTACGATTCTATCAAAATTGCTTGACAAAAGCCTCTCACATCAATTTATTGAGGATAAGAAATTTTAGGAGAGAAGGACTATCATATTCCCTATTTAAAACAATAATTATGTCATTCTTATTTTTGGATAGGTTTTAATAATAAATAAGAATAAAATATTAAAAGTTATTAACAATAACAATAATATCAAAGTATGACAATAAATAAACAAAATTATGATTATCAATAGGTAATCAATATTAAAATAATAATAAACTAATATAATTCAACATTATTTGTTATAATATTACATACATCAAATATAATTTTGTAAATAATATTATGATAATTCTGAATACATTTTGTATTATAGCCTTTACTCCTTTACATTACTATGCACCGATAATAATGCAGGAGCCCATTTGTCTTGAAGAAGCAAGATTTATATTAATACTCTAGGTAGGAATAATTATAAAATACTCTCATCTTGTCTTTCAAACAAACCTCTTCAAACTCCTCTTTTGCAGATTTAACTACTTGAATTATTTTGAACCAAAACCTTAAAATGAGATGTGCCCTTTTATGAGGCAACCCTTCATTATTATGAAAGACATATATGATGGAGTACATGTGGGGGAAGAAAAATACACATGCAATTAGGAGAAGAAAATAAGAAGTAAGAAACATGAAGAATAAGAGAATAATTCATTGCACGTGAAAAGAAGAGGGGGAAAAGATAGGAGTAAAGAATGAATAATGGAAGAGGAAAGTAATGTGAAGAAAATAAGTAAGTGACCTTCTAAGAAGGTATTAATGATATTGAAAGGATGTGACTCTTGAAAAGGGTAGTAAATATGAATGGTTGTGACCCCTTAAATTTTTTTGTAATTATAAGGAATTGTGACTTTTTGAAGGGATTATAATTATGAAGGGTTGTGTCTTTTCATGTAAATTGTAATTATGAAGGGGTATGACTTGAATAGAAATATATGACTATAAAGGAGAATATAAATACAATGAGATTTTTTCAAAAGTGGGAGGAAATAAATAATATTACATGATTCTAAGATATATGATATCAATATGACATACATACATACATACATACATACATACATACATACATACATACATACATACATACATATATATATACATATATACATATATATATATATATATATATACATATATACATATATATATATATATATATATATATATATTGATCATATATTGATAAGTAAAACTATTGTAGTATTAATATCATTTACAATAATGAGATTGTAATATCAACTATAATAGAAAAATTAAAAATATATATATCTACATTTCAATCCTACTATTAGTTAGTTGAGAAGGGAAGACTAAATTGTTGCAAAGGAAGGGCTTGTGTAAATTACAACAATGGATCTTCATCCCAAGATAATGTAGGGGTTAGCATTCTATAGGCCTTTGTGGTACAAACTTGGACCCATAAACTTTGAGGGTATCCTTTGATAGCGGTATTTAGGCAACTTGGTTAGTACCCACTGCTTTCGTCATGAGCTAGAATATTAATAAGGTTGGACATAAAAGTTAAGGGTAACTTTAGAGGTATGGTGTTACCAAGGAGGGGCTTGTATAAATCCAAGCTACTGGATCATATCCCAAAAGAGGGTAGATTCCATGATCCATAAGCCTTCAAGATGCGGACTTGGACCTGTAAACTTAAAGGGAGTCCATAGCAAGTGTCTAGACAACTTGGACAACACCTATACCATCCATCCATTAACCAAATAATAATATGATTGGGTAATTGGAATTATTATTATGGACATATTCTTAAGACTTATATACATTATGATTGATTAATAAGTATCAATCATGACCAACCCAAAAAGGGGACATCACATTTTCTCTCACCCTTTCAAGTGGTTAAACACCAAGCCCTTACTCGGGTAGCATCTAGGCCTAATCCTAGTAGCCCTTCAAATTGGATATTCCCTTTTTTTCTCCAAACTTCTCCAAAACATCAAGCAAAAAACCTACACTTCCAAATACCCATTTAGTAGTAGTATAACATATCTCAAATTCATATATTGTTCCTTGGGAACAACTATCTAGACCAATACCCTGCAACTCTCAAATTAGGCCTAATTAGCTCACATTTTCAAAGGAACTACTAGAAGTATCTCTCCAAGACTCCAAAGCCTATGGTGATTTTTCATTATGATCCCAAACCAAGGATTTTCAAGGTTTTGTTGGCAGCCACACTCATTTACTATCCCAAATCACAAACCCTCACTTTTATCTCTCAACCTAGGGCCTTCTAAATCTAAGCCTTCCAATCACTTCCAAAATTGTTTAAGGGATCCCAACATGTACTCAACATGCCTCAAAACCTTCCAACATAAAAGACACCCTCATTCAAAGAAACACTCCAAACCAATACATGGCACCAAATTCACTAGCCCTCTCAACATGTACTTTTACATTGAATGGTGGTCACCTTCCTTTCAAACTGCATTCTTGCACTCATGTTAGTGTAATTGACTATAATAAATGAGTTTAGACTCATTTCACAAGTAACAGTGTGGACATAAAGTGAAATGATTCTATGTGTGCATTGTGACTCACAAAATAACACAAAACTGTCAAATAACCAATGATGTACAGTCTAATCTGATTCCTTTATGCAACAATTTAAAGAAACTTCAAAATACTTTGTAAATGGATTCAAACCAATGCTAATATTTTTATACCATTCAATCAATCCAAGATGAGATGAGATCAAAAATTTAAGTGGTTAGAAATGCACAAAATGTCATTAATTTGCAGGAAAATAGTTCATGTTTATTGTCAAAATCGATCATAACATTCTTCTCTCCCTATGCTCAAATTCCATAGCCTCTTATAGGTATAAGAAAGCATTAATAATGCCTTGACAACTTATTCCAACTTCCAACCTGCCTAAACCTATCAAAACTACTATTTGGCTTCACTAGCCATTGTAATACAAATTCAAATTTGCTAACCATTAACCCTTTAATCTCTAAACCATCCTACCGATCAAAAAGGCTTGCATTTTCCTTAGTACATCAGATATGACAAAAAATACTAATCCTTGTCTTAGTGCTCACAAATGCACTTATTACACATTTAGATTCTATGACCCTTATTAGGATAATTAGGACTTATTGACTTAATTGACACAATCATTACATATTTTGGCTTTTCATGCCTTATTACACTATTTTTGGTCTCAACTGACCCTATTACATTCAAACCATGCCTTCTAGGACCTTTAGGTGCTCCTGTAGAATACTTATTCCCCCCATGAAAATTCTCTTGCCACAAGAGAATGTGGTGAACATGGGCCTTGTCTTTATGCCATTCATTCTCCTTGATGGACTCTTGTAACTTCATTCCTCTCTATGGGAAATCTATTGCAATAACAACTCAACATAAGTTCCTTTGTGCTTCTCCCACCTGTAACCTACAACAAACTTGTCAATAGCATTAGATTTCCAAAAGAATTTGTTAGTATTATAGCCATGCATGGACTATCCCACAACCTTTTATAGCTTGATTCCTAAGATCCACTTGACCTTCCCCTCTTTTGAACATCAAAGGGCTCTTCATGTCTGCACCTTCCCCATTTATTGGATCCTTAATGTCCCCTACAATCACACTATTCCCAAAGATCTCTTATCTCAGACTTGCCACTCTCATTTGTTTATTGTCAAACTCATCTTCTTACAACAACCACCGATTGCTTTACATCCTTCTAACCCTTAGTCCTTGGTGCCCTCTTCCCTAAAAACTCGCACATCCAAGTATTCTTTCTTCCCAATGCATATGATCCTTGACTCAAAAACTTGATCATCCTGCAAAGGTGTTAAAGTGAAAGATTTGCTATATTGTTAACAACTAAGTGTTGTGAAACCCATCGTGAGAAGTCCTCCTCATGTATTTCCATTGTCTACTCAATAGGATGTGACAATAATTCATAAGGAAAATGTCACACAAGACTTTATCATTATACTCACCAATGGAAAATTCCACATATGCTTGCTCTTGGATCAAAGTAGTTTGACTATCATTCACACAAGATGCTTTATAAGGCCTATTATGTGGTAACCATTCTAGATGCAATTTGTTTTCCATTTCTTGTGAGACTAAATTGTCATGTGAGCCTAAATCAATGATCATCCTACATATTTTACATTGGATATTGCATTGGGTTTTGAAAATAGATACCTTTGGTGTCACTTGTTGCTACATTGGTCTCCTTTTGAACATCAATACTTCTCCATCAAATTCTAGATATGCATACCCATGTGCTTTAACCTCTAAGTTCTCTTCCTTGTGTACCAGTTGCACCCTCTTTTCATTCCTTCTGTTACTTTGCTCATTCAATGGACACCTGATTGATGTGTGCCCTACCTCATTGCAAGTGAACATCTACTTTTGAACATCCATGCTCCTCAACCTAATCTAAACCTTCCTCCACCTCTATATTCTCCTCTCATTAGTATCCAACTATTTCTGCCCTCTCATCTACATCATAATCTTCTTCTTCATGTTCACTTAGTGGTCCTCTTCTAGAACTTCCTCACAAGGCTTCCCACCTTGCTATGTTGCAATCTCCCTTCTCATTTGTCTTATGCTTCTGTCTCTTTCTACCTCATGTTCTATCATTTCTCTCAAATCCCCTTCTCTTTTCTCCAAGGTCTCTCCCAACTCTTGGTTCTCTCTAATAATTTGTAGTTTAGGAGGCATCTTTACAAACTTTAACCCAATCAACTGCTTCCTATCCTTTCAAGGATCTACTAGTAGCTTTGATACCACTATGATGCTGAGGTATTTGGTCCCAAACAATATCAAGCAACAATTCAATTGATTTGTTCAACTAAGGCTTCAATCCCCAAGGTTTTCTTGTCCTTCCTTCTTCACAAGGTTAGACCAAATCCTTCAAATGTGGTTCTAAACTTCAATGACTTGTTCCAACACCTTGTAGGGTTTCAACATACCCCATCCAACATGATCCAAAGGTTTTCACTCACCTTTTCAATTGGTTAAACACCAATCCCTTCCCCAAGTAACAATAAAGTCTAATCCTAGTAGCCCTTCAAATAGAGTATTCCTCTCTTTTCTCCAAAATTCTCCAAAACATTAGGCAGAACACCTACACTTATAGATACCCATTTGGCACTACTATAACATTTCTCAAATTCATATTTTGTTCCTTTGGACCAACTATGTGGACCAATACCCTGCAACTCTCAAATTAGGCGTAATTAGTGCACTTTTACAAAGAAGCTGCTAAAAGTATCTCTCCAAGACTCCAAACACTATGGCAGTTTTGTATTATGATCCCAAAACAAGTATTTTTGAGGTTTAATTGGAAGCCACATTCATTTACTATCCCAAATCACAAACCCTCACTTTTATGTCTATCAACCTAGGGCTTTCTAAATCTGAGCCTTCAAATGACTTCCAAAATTGTTTAAGGAATCCCACACCATGCACTCAACATGTCTTAATACCTTCCAATAGAAAAGACACCTTCATTTAGAGAAACTGACACAGAGCAAGGTAGGATAATACCTTAAGGAGGTGCCCTAGCCCCTAGCAAATAACCACACAACAGAAGAATAAATAATAATACAGATAATTAGATCCAAAATAATATCAATTCTCATAATATATCCATAATATTTACATCCAACATGCCTAGATGTAAGGCCTTTCGGCTTACGAACAAATACATAAGAAATTACAATAGCGATTCTGCAAGATCCCTCAATATCCAACCCAAACACTAGCTAGTCTAGATCCACACTTTGGTAGAAACCTTCAAGGAAGATCTCAGCTTGTGCTTGCAAGCCCACCAAACAATCTCCTTGTTTTCCAAGCCACAACTCATAGCTCTTCTCAAAATTTATCCAAGATCCAAGTGTAAACTACCTCACATTCAACACTCTATCCACACACTCTAAAAATCTTCTCTCACTCAACTACTCCATCTTCCATGCTCTTCTCCAAGCTAGATGATTAATCACAATCTTGCTATAAACTGCCTCACATTCAACACTCTGTCCAATGACTTAGGAAAAACTCGCTCTTTAGCTACTCTCCACACTCATTCCTCCTTTGAATGAATGAATAATGACAAGACAAAGCCCTCTACTTATAACAAACCAAGCCACAAGTCAGCCACTAGCAAGTTACATTAAATAAACCCTCAAGCCACAAGTCAACTTAGCAAGTTACATTAAATAAACCCTTTAGCCACAAGTTACATTTAATAATGCCACCTATTAAATGCATTTTCCCTCTTTTCTCCATTTTTTATTTATTTTAATAAATAAATAATTAAATAGGTTTATCATTCCAATAGGAAGTTCAAATCTACCAGCTAGCCATTAGGGCTACTTCTCCCCCATATAGGTGAAACCTCTTCCGTATGTAGCTTTGTCCATACATCTTGCCTTGATCACCAAGATTGTTAAAAATGGAGATGTATTAACACAAACCCATCTATCAATCCTTGTGCAGGCTAGATATGCATCATGCATAATATCTTCTATGTGCACATTTCGATGCAGTTGCTTTCTATAAATGGTGATCTATTTATATAACATTCCACTTGTATCTACTCAACCCCTATAGAGTATGGCTAGTAGACTATATGGTTTTTCTTATAGTAAGAATTCTATCACATTCTTTCTACTCCTTTGATATTTCTTTTCTATTGTCCTTGATTCACAAATATTAGGGGCATTTAGGGTTTTGTTTCTAAACTTCTACATACTTCTCCAGACAGTGATCATAATTGCAATATTGAGTTCTTTGGACTTCTTTTGAATTTTGGGTATTAATATCTAAGTAGATTTGTTGTGTAAGTTGCTCTTCTCCTTGCATCTCATTTTTCTAATTCTTTCTCTTCATCCTACTTGATTTTTCCCTGTCTCTTTTCCATACATTCTTTGGTTATTTGTTTGAGTTTTCATCATGATAGAGACATGGTTTTTATTATCAACACATGAAATAGGAGCTATAATTTTTTTGGCCTAGAAATCCTCGAGGCTAGATAAAGTGTCCATGCTTGGTTCCATCTTCCAAGGTATAATATTTGACCTAAAATTAATTCACAAGTGGGATACATCAACTCAGAATTATAAAAACATGAATGTTCAAATACTTTGGTTGGATATTTTCCTAATGAATTTCCTTTAGGAAATGAGTATAGAGATTTATAAATTTTATATGCATCCTCTCTTGATGTGCCCATAGCATTTTGAATTCTTTCCTTTTCTTCACCACTCCAAAGATGAGAATTTTCTACTTGTACTGCATCTTCCATATCTCTAATAATTTTTCCCATAAAGGAATCTATCTCCATCTCCACCATAATTGGAGCATTGTATGAAAAATGGGCTTTAGTTGTACTATTTTGGAATATCTCAATGATTTGATGTGGGAGGTTCATAAACTTAGCTTGTGTTAGAGATTTAAGATAATGGTTTTCATTACCAATATTAAGGGATTGTCTATATTTTTGTCATAGACTTGATTGATCTTCTTCAATTAAACACCTAGACTATAACCACACCTAGTAGCCATGCATCCACCATTCATGTGTTACACTTTCCCATTTGGAGTTTTGTATTTGCAAGATCATATGTATTGATCTAGGTTATGCCATTTGGGCAATGGAGTCTCTGTGGCTAAATATTCAAGTAAATATTTTTTATCTGAAAACAATCTCTTTGTTATCTGTATAAGATAACTAACATTACCACATTTGGACCCAAATTTTGACGACTGTCCATTGCCCAAGCAATAGATCTAGGAATTGGCTAGCATCGAACGAGCATTAGACTTTTGTTGTCTTAAATTGCAATGGCAAGGGCATCTGTTGTAATTGTGATAGATAAAATGTTGTAACCTTGAAGAATGTAGGTGAATTAAGAGTTCATATTGAGGCCATCGCAATTGTGATGTTCATGTGACAATTGTGTTGTGGATGCAATGTTGATCTATCAGAATTAGTCATTGTAATTGTGATGGTGTTGTAACAGTTGTGTCTTGCAAGTGAGAGCTAGCTATTTTAATGTGGCATTGCAACTATGATGAATAGCCAAATTATTTAAATAATGAATAGTAAATTCATGTTATACTCCTCAATTTGATTACTAGATGTCCTTCCACTAAAAGAAGCATATTGTGCCATCTTGAATGTTCCAACTTGCAAAATCTAAGCTTCAGAATAGATTTATAAGAATAATTGATAATTACTAGATGGAGCTATTAGGGTTTTCTATCCCTAGGTATTTTTCTCTTATTGATGCTAACACATTTATGTGTTGATGTATTTTTGGTTTGATATCTATTTATCTTTGGTGCTATATTTCTAATATTGGGTTTTGTTTAGGACTATTGGGGGGTTCCCATTTCATTCAATATATGAAGGCCATGAGTAACTTAGTGAAGGAAATAGGTAGAAATCCTCTTCTAGAAGCTTCTTCAAAACAAAGAGGGAGGAGAAGTGGAAGTATAAAGAAACAACAAGAATTTATGGAAGTGGCCAATTATATCAAGGCACTGATGAATGGAATGAATAGTTGTGATGAGACAACTACATGTTCAAGCCCTTTGTTGTTCTCTAGCTTCAGGAGAGCCACATGTGCCTGTCAAACATCTTATGCCCCTGTATTTCCTTTTCCTTTTCTTTGGAAACTAACCACCACATCCAAAACACTTCTTAACATAATTTGATTTGGACCGTTAAAAGGAATACCAATATCTCAAAGAGTTACCACCTTCCAAGCTGATGTACAAGAATCATAAACCCAAATCACTTTTTTCACTGGTGTGTGTGGAAAGATAATTATGTCTAAAGCATAGGTCCAAAAACCAAGAGATTTCATATTGAAAAATGGTCTCCTTCTGTATTTCCTAAAACCAAGATATTCACATAGTTAGTGTTAGTTTATAGGATCTTTGATAGAAAGAATATCAAATTATATCCACTAGAAAATTTGGACCCAATTTTTGACCAATCTTGGTCAAAATTTTGACCCAGGTTTGTTGTTATTTTTCTCATCAAAATATTGACCAAATTGCAGGTTGGTCAAAATTTTGACCAACTTGCAACTTGGTTGAAATTTTGACCAACCTGCAATATGGTCAAAATTTTGATGAGAAAAATAACGATGAACTTGGGTCAAAATTTCAACCAAGATTGGTCAAAAATTGGGTCCAAATTTACTAGTGTATCAAAATTTACTTACTTCTTCTTGTTTTTACACAATAGGTGTGTATCTTAATTAGTCTTCAATGCTCCAATATCCTTTGTCTTGAATGCCAAGCACTGATGAGAAAGTATTTAACAATCTGCAATATATAACTCTGCTAAGACTGGGATTGCAAGTATGTTGTGTATTGATATTTCCTTGTCCATTGATGAGAATTAACACTTATATAAAGTGAAGAGTCATGACTCTATGTGGTCATGTCCGTTGGTAAACATAACCACCCAGTGATTTAATCAAACTAATTATGCCTGATGATGAGCCTAATAAGACATGCTCGATATTAATTTGAACAATACTTAACATATATCAAAGGCAATATAGTTTGGAGCTCGATCCCTGATCGGTGATAACATAGATGTTATAATATCAATATTGAAGTAACCTGATATGAATTGGTGACAGTAGTAAGAAAAGTCCAATCTGAATCATGAACATGTAACTCGTGTGTGTGTGTTGGCCTAACTGCCAATGTTCCCCTTTGGGATTCATGACATGGCTTAACCACCTCATGTATTCTATAAGTCTAGTGGTTGTATCAGGCATTGATAGGTCAATCTTTTGGTGCAATGATGGCTCTAGCTTATAACAAGTGGTATCAGAGCTTGGTCATAGGTTCAAATCTCCTTGGGTAACACTGAGGGGGGGATTGTTGGACTATTTTCCAACATGGCTTAACCACCTCCTATGTTTTATAAGTCTAGTGGTTGTATCAAGCATTAATAGGTTGATCTTTTGGTGCAATGGTAGCTCTATCTTGTAACTATATATATATATTCATATTTACATGTATATATGTATAGATATATGTATCAGTTTATATATAAAATATTAGATTCAGGTACTTAGTATGAATTTGACTGATGCCAAAATTCAACACTCCCTCTTTAGCAAGGGAGAAGTAATAAAGAATTCATAGATTAGAATATCTACACATAATACAATATTTGACACTACCACTCTAAGAAATAGAGACTCATCAAATAATACAAATCACCATGCTACGAACACTATCATAACATAAATTATGATCTCTAATTGTTTGAAACAATATCTAGAGTAATCATAATGCATTTTTTATTCATGACTTTTGGAATGTCTAGACCAATAATCATAATAATAGGCCTATCATTTGTAAGATCATCACCTTTCAAAAGATTACCTTCTGAATACATATGTCCATGAAAGATTGTCACTTTTCATTACATATCTAAGGCAACAATTATAGAAGCATAAACCCATGAACTGAAATTAAATTCAATGTTCAAAATTATAATTTAATCATACCAATTTTTTCTTTGAAGTATACCAACTTCACTTTAGTAAGAGGCTTGGTAAAAATATCAGTTGTTTGTTCATTAGTGCCAATGTACTCTAGTTTGATGATATCTCAATCTACCATATCTATGATGTAGTGGTAGGGAATTTCAATATGCTTGGACCGATCGTGAAAAATTGGACTAGCTAAAAATTTGATACAACTCTAGTTATCACAATAAATGATAGCAGAATTCAAAGATTTCTTAAACAAATCAAATAATAGATTTCAAAACCATACAACTTCGTTGGCTCCTAAGGAAGAGACTATGTATTCTGCTTTAGTAAAGATCAATGTAGCTGAGGATTGTTTCTTGCTAAACTAGAAAATCATCCCAGATCCAAGACTGAAGCAACATCCTGAAGTATTCTTCCACTTAGTAGAACTACCTACCCAATTTGAATATGAAAATCCATGAAGATTGATCTCAACTTGATCATATCTGATTCCCATGCCAATAGTTCCTCTTAGATATCTTAGGATATGTTTAGCTATCATAAGGTGAATCTTCTTTGGATTAACCATGAATTGACTCAAGATGTTAGTAGCATAACATATGTCAAGACGAGTATTCACTAAATACATTAATGAACCAATGATATGTTTGTAGAGAGTAGGATCGACAAGTTTAGATTTATCCATGCCATCCTTTAGTTTATGTAGATTAAGTTCCATACGAGTAGAAGTTGGTCTGCAGTCTTTCATTCAAAACTTTATTAGAATATCAATAGTATATTTTCCTTGATTTAGAAAAATGTAGTTTCCCTTTTGCCAAACTTCTAGTCCTAGAAAGTAGTGAAGAATACCTAAGTCTTTCATGTCAAATTTAGCTATCAATTCTTGTTTGCATTTTCTTATCAAATGTTCTTCACCTATAATTAATAAGTCATCAACATATAACACAAGAATAATCATGTCATTTCAATCTATTTTGAAATATATGTTAGATCAACTTCATTCTTAGAATACCCTAGCTTTGTAAGATAATTGTCTATTCTTTCATACCACACTCTGGGAGCTTGCCTAAGCCCATATAATGCTTTATTTAACTTACATACATGAGTATTCTTGTTGTGAGTAATAAACCCTTCTAGTTTCTCATTATATACTTCTTCAATTTCATCATTTAGAAACCTTGTCTTAACATCCATTTCATGGACTTTCCACCCTTTAAATGTTGTAAGGGCCAAGATGGTTCTGACTAATGTATACTTAGAAACCAGAGAAAAAGTTTCCTCACAATCAATACCTTCCTTCTATGGAAAACCTCGTCCTACAAATCTTGCCTTGTATTTCTCAATACTATTGTCAGGTGCATGCTTGATTTTGTAAAGTCACTTAGAAGAAACTACTAATTTTTTTAAGGTCTATGTAAAACATCCCATACATCATTTTTTAATATTGAATTGTATTCTTCAATCATGGCTTCTTTCCAATGTTGACTTGATAAGGCTTCTTTAGTGTTTGAAGGTTCTAATTTGACAAGTTCTATTACTAATGCAACATAACAAGACCGAGTTCTTGTTTTCTTACTTTCTTTTAATACTTCATCATGTTCAACATGATTTTCTTCTATGAATTTTCTAGCCCAAAGTGATCTCTTTTTATTGTTCTTCTTTTCAACATCTTTAGAAATAGGTACAGGAGATGAAAGAGATTCAATATCATTCCCCCTCTCATTCTCTACAGGGTGATCTTCACTTGTTTTAGTGGTAGGTTCTATGAATGACTCATCATTATTTTTTGAACTATTGAAGGAAATATCTTCTTCAAATTTAACATCCTTGCTGATTTCAATTTTTCTCTTTCATATAATATAGACCTTGTAGCCTTTGGAATTGTCGTTTTATTTGATGAGAATTCCTTACTTCCCAGATGGTTCTAACTTTGTTCTTTTCTCTTTAGGAATGTGAACATAGACTGGACACCCAAATATCCTTAGGTGACTTAGATCTAGTTTGATGCTTGTAAATACTTCTTATGGAGTGGTATTTTCCAAAGTTGAGTGAGGGCATCAATTTTGTATGCAAACTGTAGTGTTAGATGCTTCAGCCCATAACGAAGTATGAAATTTTTGATCATGCATCATAGCTTTGGCTAATTCGATAATTGATCTATTCTTACGTTCTGCAACTCCATTATGTTGAGGATTATAAGGTATAGATAACTCCCTCTTAATCCCAATAGTAATGCAAAAATCTTTAAAAATTTCAAAGATGTACTCACCTCCATTATTTGATACTAAAACTTTAATTTTCTTTCCTAACTAGTTTTCTACTGGGGTTTTGAATTCTTTGAATTTTGATAGTGCTTCACTAGATTCTTTTTGTTTCATGAAATAGATCCAAGGTCTCCTAGAATAATCATCAATAAAGATTACATAATAGAGGCACCCATTTAGAGAAGGTATAGACATAGGACCACATAGGTCAGTATGAATGAGTTCAAGTATTGCTTTTGATTTATGAACACTCTTGGGGAAGGATTTCTTGATATTTTTACCTAGGGTACATCCTTTGCAAACACCTAAGTGATCTGATTTTAGATTAGGTAATCCTTTTACATTTTTTCCTATAGATGAAAATGCTTGGAAATGTAGGTGACCTAATCTCCTATGCCAAATTTCTGTAGACTTTGAAATTTCATGACTTTGTGTAAAACTTTGTTGATTAAAAAGTTTATATAAACTTCCATATCTAACTCCAATAGAGATAGCTTTCCTAATGTTAGCATTTTTAGGCCAAGGCAGAACACTGTCTTCTAGAAAAGTGATTTTGTATCCTTGATCAGAAAGGCCAAACATAGAGACTAGATTTCTTTTAATTCTAGGTACATATAAAACATTCTTAAGTTGAAGAGTAATACCTAAATTTAGATGAATGGAGAAAGACCCAATACTTTTAATTGGATGAGTGGAGTTATCCTCAATGGTTACCTCTTTTGAGGTGTATTTTGAGAAGCTCTCAAATTTTTCTCTAAAACCTATTATATGTCAAGATGTTCCACTGTTTATGATCCAAGTGTTTTTGTTTGAGTTTAACTCACTAGAGAGTGCTAGATAGAATGCATGATTTTCTTCTTTTATTTCTACTAGCACAACTTAAATTATTTTCCATTTAGGATAGACATTATGAGAGTGACCAATTTTGTCACATTTAAAACATCTCACTTTTGACCAATCTCTTTTCTTATATGGTTTGTTAGATTATCTCTTATTTTGATCGAACTTTCCTTTCTTGTTGGAGATTGAAGTTCATGAAGGTCTCCCTCTTGATTTAAGCTTACCCCCCTTGAGACTAATCTTGATTCCTCTTAAGTGCATTCATTCTTGAGTAATCAAAATTTAGGAAGCTTAGGTCGAGAGCTTAGTCCTTGAATAAAAGTTTCCCAAGATAGTGGGAGTCATCTTAGTGCAATCATAGTAAGTTCTTTTTCATCAACTAGACTTCCAATAGTAGCAAGTTGATCTTTTAGTTCAGAGATTCTTAGAAAAAAGGAAGTGGTAGATTCCCTTTTGTTCATTCTTATGTATAGTAAATCCTACTATAAGGTCAACAACCTACTAGTATTATTGATTTCAAAGGTGTTCTTGATAGTGGAGAACATTTAAAATGTTGTAGAAAGGCTGGAAATAGAAGGGAGAATATGATCCTTAACAAATTCTATAATTATTTTTATGGCTTTATTGTTGTGCCTTTTCCACATTTTCTCTTGATCATTTTCTGGAATAGTTTTATTTGATTCTACATACTCTTCTAATTCCATTTCTCTTAGAACTGTCATGACAAGAATTTTCTATGAAGAAAAGTTTAATTCCCCCTCCAATCTATCCTCTAACCTTACATGGTTGACCATTTTAATTTTGAAAATGAAATAAAAAATGGTAAAGTATGAAATTATATATATATGAGTGTTGAAGAAAATTTGTTATCATAATGGCTCTAATACCATGTTAGTTTATAGAAAGAATATCAAATTATATTAGACTTTACTTACTTCTTGTTTGTGCACAACAGGTGTGTATCTTTAGTTGGTCTTCAATGCTTTAATATCCTTTGTCTTGAATGCCAAGCATTGATGGGAAAGTATTTAACAAGTACAATATATAACTGTACAGAGACTGGGACTACAAGTATGTTGTGCATTGATATTTCCTTCTCCAACAATGAGAATTAACACTTATATAAAGTGAAGGTTCATGTCCCCATAGGGGCATGACTCTATGTGGCCAAAGGCCACATAGGGTCATGACCCTACGTGATCATGCCCATTGGTAAACATAACCAATAGATGATTTAATCCAAACTAATCATGCTCAATGATGAGTTTGATAAGACATGCTCAATATTAATTTGAAAAACACTTGAACATATATCAAAGGCAATATAGTTTGGCGCTTGATACCTGATCGGTGATAACACAGATATTATTGTTGGAATTACAAGTA
This sequence comes from Cupressus sempervirens, assembly GCA_028749045.1. Lineage (NCBI taxonomy): Eukaryota > Viridiplantae > Streptophyta > Pinopsida > Cupressales > Cupressaceae > Cupressus > Cupressus sempervirens. The sequence continues at coordinate 1,279,181 of CM053785.1, forward strand.
GAAAGAGTAAACTTTTGAGAGGGTGGGGGGGTTAATCAGTAGTTAGAAAATGAACCCATAAAACTTTCACAACACATTCATCTCATGCATTCAATAGATAAATTGAAATAACATGTAAAGCACATACATCTAAAACATGTAAGCAATCACACATAATACACCAGATATGATTACCCAAAAACCCTCCAAGTGAGAAGGTATAACTGGGGTGGGCATGACACCCACAAATATTCACTATTGTAGTTGTAAAGTGTATACAATTAAGGTTACAATGTTTTGACCATGAATCATGGCCTGCCCTGTGAAAGGCTTGCCTTGTTAAAGGCTTACAAATATTGTTAAGTCCCACCTCATTAGAGGATTTTGACACCCTGTTAGAAGTGTGCCTTATTAGAGGACTTTGACTTCCAACTAAGTAAGAAACCTATTAAAGGATTTCATTCAGCCTGCTAGGATTACTTTGTTAAGATATTTGACTAAAATCACCTACTGAAATGTCTCAGCATAGATCCTGTGATTGGCACTTGCTTGCCTAATAACAAATCACCTCTACACAATATCCAATTTGATCCTTCATGATCAGATGTCTCAATTTTGTATCCTTCTCTCTATCCTTTGTTCTTCTCTAACTAATTTTGCAATTCATTCCTTCTTCATAACTTCTAAGCCTCCATGAATGCTCTATTTGCGCATGCAAACTTCTCTATTCTCCTCCTTCAATCCCTTACACACTCATCCAAATTTTAGGGTTTCATCCTCCTTAAGAAGACTAGGAGACTTAGGGTCAGGTATGAATCTATGACTAAGATTCATCCATATTGCCACTTAAACCTTCCCATTTTCTAATTGGCTACATGTAATTGCATAGGGAATCCACGTATAGATTTGTCCTTATCTCCAAAAAATCATAATCTATCCTTAGGTCAGCTAAAAAATGGTTTACATAGTTGTTCGTGCCATTGTAAACAAATATGTCCAATCTGTGTCACTCAACATATGGAGCCACTAATGCTTGACATGCACTATATTTTTGTTCTGACTTGGCACCTGCACTACTCAACATCCACTATTTACTCGGCTTTTGAATCACTCGGCATGGTCTATCTACTCGGCACTTGAGTGACTCAGCACATGAGTGACTCAACACTCATTGCAACTCGACATGGTCTAATATTTATATAATGTACTCCACATGCATTACTAGTTCGACATAAACTAGGTAGATGGCTTAAGTGTGTTGACATTCACTTGTCAAAACCAATCTGAGATTAACAATCTCCCCCTTTGACATGAGTGTCAAAAACACTTGAATATATGTAATCAATCTAATTTTCTCAAGTGTAACATATCCATGACTCAGCTTATATACAAAACTTCAAAGTTTCATAATTTTGAAATAACTTATATACCTCAAAATTTGATAACTCCCCCTAAGTTAGTATTTCTATTCTATATCCAATATCTATGCTCCATTCTGAGTATATTTTTCTCTACTAATACTCTTTGACTTCAATACACTTATCAAGCTCTCCCTTAGCTGATATCTCTATTTCTCTTCTCTATTTCTATCTCACCCTTTCATTATTCTCCCCCAAATATCTATCTCCCCCATAAGATATTGTCCCCCCTTTTGACACTTATGTCAAAGAGGCTATACACGTATAGTTTGTTTGTCCAAAAATGATTTATGGACCTCTAGTATTATCTTGAGAGCTGAATCCTAGTTCTCACATGCAACATCTAGTGACTTGAGTTGGATGGAAAGCTCGGTAGCAAGGTGCACTAGGCCATCTAGAGTAGAAAGATTAGGATCTTTCTTTAGCAATGTTTTTGCATAACCTAGCTCCTTGTGCAGTATCTCCATATGAGGGGTGAGGGATACCTATATACATGTCATTTTGGCTCTTATGCTAGTCTCTTCTATTTTTAATACAACTAATTGACTTTGTAACTAAAGAAAAGTATTAAAATGCTTCTCACTCTAAGCTAGGTTCTAATGTAACCTTGTATCTGATATGTTGAGATTTCTCTCTAGGCTTAGAATATGATGTCTGGTCTCTTGGGTAAAGAGTATAGGATCACATAAATTTGTGTACAATAAGAATATATTCTCAAGTACCTTCTTTACCTCCTCAACCTTTGTTGCCAATGCAACTTGAGTTAGTGCTATCTCACCAAATATCTTTTCATTCACTTTTCCTTGGAACTTCTTCTCAGACCATTCTAAAAGTTTTGTAGTAGTATCAATGTCTTCATTACTGACCTTTTCCACTATATCTGTGAGTTGTTAAATTAGTGGCTTGGTCTCTTTAGGAGTAGGTAGGCTAAATGCATCTAAAAAGATGTCTTTAATATCTTGAAGTGCTTGCTTCTGCCTATATTCTCTCCTAAGCATTTCTTGATGCTTCTTCTTCTCTAAGGCTTGTTACAAAATACCTATTTTATCTAATGTCATTGTATCATAATCAAACTTAGGTATAATTATCTCTTCATCAAGAGTGATATCTCCATAGTGAATTACATTTTCAACTTTAGAAGAGTTGGAGCCAGGCACTGAGATTTGTAATGGTATAGTTTCTATGCTTGGCTTTTGAAGAGCTTGTATGGAAGGAGTGCCAAATGTTGGTACGGTTACCAATGCTTAGATGGCTTCTTGTTCCTTCACCTTAGGTGTGTCCTCACTCTCTTAATATCTACTCTTGTCTATCACAATGATTTGAATAACACCTTGTTCTTGTGCTTTAAGTACAAATGCATCTATATGTCCTATTTTGTCTTTCTCTTCTGCCTACTTCTTCTCAATAGTAACAACTTTATCACTTGTGTCAACCTTGGTAGATGTATCTAATATTGTTTGAATAAAAGGTTGCACTTGAGTAACTAAAGGGATGACAGAAGGTGGTTCTTATGGATTCACCTTGTCCCTTGTGATATCAGTTACTGCCTTTTGGAGCTCATCTACACTAACCAAAATTGGATTTTCACATAGCTTTTCTTGTAGTGTAGATTGGTCCAATATCTTCTTCAAGTCATCTACAGTCAGTGGATTGATGTTCTAAGCTAAAGCATTAGGAAGATCCTTGAAAATAATAGTTTCAATTGACTTGTGTATGCCTAAAATGTGGGCACACTTCTATGAATCATTATATTCAAGATTACTCAAGAATGAGGTCTCAAATGGCGACTCATAGCTCTCTAGTCATGGAGTGCAAGGGTTTTGCAATGGAGGCCCTCAGTTTGACCTAGTTCATGCCCATGCAAGTACACCATGAAATGAGAGATTCAAAGATCCAAAATGCACGCAAATGGAGATGAAAACTAATCTATATGATAACAATGCAAGAACAATGCAAAATCTAATCTATGAAAGCAAAATCTAATCTTATGAAAGCAAATATGACTCTAAACTAACATGCAAATGCAATGATAAAAGCCCATGATGAAAGCCATGGGTGCAAGAGAGAATGAGACAAGAAGATATAAGTTCTCCACCAAAAGCTTTAGCATTCAAAAACTCCTCCTTCAAAAATTGCTCTCCAAACCTGCAGCATAACAATAAAATCATCCGTTTGAAAGATATGAGAAAATCTTTCAAATCCAGGGTTTCTTTGAGTCTACAAACAGATCTGCACAAAAACCAGCAAGCAAAGGTGGGTTGCCCCACAATGGGCGCCAGAAATGTACCTGTGAAATGTGGGCCTCTGAACCTCACAGACACTTCAACACGGTCATTGTATGCGGATTCATCCCAGAATGAACATTGGATTATTCATCTAAAAATCAGCCCTGCAAAGCGACCTGTTGCCTCCTATCTAAAGGGAATTGCTTGTCAGATATCCTCAGATTCGAGGTGTTTAAGCAACCAGACCCTCTAAGAATGAAGGATTTGAAAGAAAATATGACTAATCTATATGAGAATGCAGATTAATCTAGAATGAAAGATGCAATGTAATCTAAGAGCAAATAAAGCATGCGAACTCGACATGGTCTGTGGAACTCGACATGGTCTGGGAACTCGACATGGTCTTCAGAACTTGGCATGGTCTCTAGACCTCAAAAAAGCTTGGAATTTACTAGTGCACAACTTGATTTTGCTGACACTCAGTTTGGCCTTGGTTTTTGTTGGTGCTAAGTTGTCTGTGAGCCGACTTTTGGCATTTAATTTTTGTATGGGTATTTAAGTTAGTGTTGTAGCTGACTTGTGGCTTGACCTAGGTAAAAATACAAATTTGTGTCACCTTTCAGGCTGACTTATCAAAACAACTGATTTTGAGTATTTCTATCTAAAAATCAATTTTGTTCAAACATATGATCTTGATAAATTTATTCTAGCTAAGTTATATATGGTCTCACACTTTTCCAATTGGAAATGTCTATTAAATCCACGTTTTATACTAGTTAGTATTCAATTACTAAAAAAATAAAGTTATTTTAAAAAATTGACATTTTAATAACTCTTACTATTATATTATTATATTTTTTTAATAACATATAAACACCATTTTATAGAGCTCAAAGTCATGAATATTCTCATATAAAGTTTATAGTGTTTTAATTATATATATAATGTATTGTAATTAAAAAATTCTACAAGTGTGCATTTTAACACTCAAGAAGATACCAATTTTGAGAAAGAAAAAATATTAAATCATATCAAAATAATTTAAAATTATATGAAATTCTAGAGGAGAGAGTCCTCTTGTAGAATCTATAATTTTTCTTTTAATTTTGACTATTTTAATTTTACTCTCATTTTATTTTATTTAAATTAAATTTTAATTTCAATTGTCTTCAATTGTGACAGCCTTCAAATTGTAATCACAAGAAAGATTTATCTATTTTTATTTCTTATTTTATATTATGTTTTAAATAAAATAATTTGTTTAACACATAATAATAACAAGGGCTCTATAGAACTCGAGTCTACCTTGTGCAAGGAAAGAAAACTAAGCAACATTAAGATAAAACATGTCAACCTATTTTTTTAAGAGGAAAAAGTTGATTTTAAAAAGTTGTCCATAAGTATTAATACAAGCAACATTAATAAAAGTTGATATTGATCATCTACCTCCCTCTGCTCCTCTATTTTTTTGCCTAAAATTTTCACACCCTACTACAAGATCTAGTGGACAGAAGAGCATTGTTATCCTATATATTGGGGTGGAAGGAGAGATGAGAGGAAAATTTGTACAATTTGATGGCCCTCTAGTTTTGATAGTAGATTATCTACTTTGTGAAACTACATAAAGTAATAGGAAAGAGTACATATCAAACAATATAAAAGGCTACTTTGGAGGATGGGAACAATTGGCAATGAAGACACTCAGGGAGAGGATTGCCAATAATCAAAGAGATTGTGAGGGTGAAGCTAATGCACTTAGAAAGATATTGCATCCTAATATGTGTTCTCTTTAAGACCTTATTACTAGGAGCATAAAGATGAAAATATTGTTTTCTTCGGCTCAATATCAAGTGGACGACTTGCACGCATTCCTTCATGGTAATTCTCTCACTAAAAGATCATTTCTTAAGAATATATTTGCTTTGAGACTGTTATGTTTCTCCATCCTTGCCAGCTCATGTTGTTAGCATGAATGTTGATATTATTCCTTTGGGAAAGTATCCTAGCATTGTTGGAGCATTTGGGAGATTGTTGAATAAGTTGAAATTTGAATGGTTATAAAAGAGAAAATATAGGTCTAAAGCCAATTTTTATTTTTGATTTTTCTAGATACATATGTTATCTATAACATAATCTGAGATCAAAGGGAAATAAGTTTATTTCCATGTCATTTTGTGGTGGGAACTAAGCCCCTAATTTCCAACATTTTTCAACAACTTAAAAAGTTATCTTTAAACTTATACCCTTATCTATAAAAGTTGGGTATAAGTAAGGGGTCTTTTAGAGTTTTTGATAGAGGAGGAGATGCTATTTATTCTAGCTTGGAGAAGGGGATGAAGTGTAGATGTGAATTTTGAAGAGCTAGGGCTGCGGCTTAGGAACCAGAGGATTGCTCGGTGGACTTGAGGGTACAAGTGTGAATTCTTCTTAGTGTTCTTATCTAGTTGTGTAACTAGACTAGCTAGGATTGGGTTTGTAAGTTGGATCTTGTTGGATCTTGCAAAATTGATTTTGTAATTGCTATTGTATTTGGCCCTAACTTAGAAGGCCTTACACCTGGGTATATTGCATGTAATCAGTTATATCTATGAATAAAGAGTTGTGATTTGGTATCAAATCTTGCATTGTTGTTTCTTGTTGTTGTGTTTTTGATGTATGGTTATTTGCTAGGGGTCTAGACATCTCCTTTGGGGATTCTCTTGCCTTGGACTACGTCATAGATTCACAATTTTTCAAACCAAATATTTTCACCAAATATTTTATATATGTATAATTTGACAAGAAAATACCATCACTATTCAGCACAATCTGCAATCCTAAGAACTACTTCATCACACCAATTATGCTCATCTTAAATTCCTTCTTCATTTCACCAACAAATTCCTCACTTGCTTCATCATCTCCCCAAAAGATTATTTCATCAAAAAACACTCAACAATTAATAAACTATTTTCAACTTCCTTCAAATACATATTACTTTCTACAATACCTTTAGCAAATCCTTATTTTTCCAAATAAGTATCAAATCTCGCATACTAGGCTCTAGGGGCTTATTTTAATCCATATAACACTTTCTTCAATTTACAAACCATTTATCCTTCTTTTGTCAAAGGAAAACCTTTAAGATGCTCAATGTAGACTTTTTCTTCAAGTTCTCTATTCAGAAATATTGATTTGAGATCCATCTTATATACTTTGAATTTCTTGTTATCCGCATAAGACAAAAATATTCTAACTGCTTCTATTCTAGCAATTGGTGAAAATGTTTCCTTGTAATATATACCTTCTTGCTACGAATAACCTTTACATACCAATCTTTCTTTGATTCTCACAACCTCACCTTATTCATTCATCTTATTTATGAAAACCCACTTAGTTCCAATAACATTTTTGTCCTTAGGTCTAGGAACCAATTCCCCTGTATCATTCTTTTCAATCTGATCTAATTAAACTCTAATAGCTCTAATCCAAAAATCATCTTTACTAGCTTCATCTACACTTTTAGGTTCTACTTCTAAAATCAAACATATTTCCTCTCTTTGTACCTTGTTTCTTGTCATCACTTCTTTGTCCTTTCTACCAATAATCTAATTATCAGGATGATTCTTTATAAGATTCTTATAAGTGCCACTATTTCAACTTTGAATTCAACTCTAGGTTCACTCATTGGTTTCAGATCTTTATCATTTGCATAAAGACATTCTCTAGGTTTCCTAGGCTTAAAATTTCTCTTATACTTCTCTACTCTCCTAGGGAACTAGCATAATGACCATATTCATTACAAGTCCAACATTTAAAATTTTCTTACTTTCAACTTCTTTTCTCACAAGAAGGGCTATTCCTTCTTTAATCTCCTTGTCTTCTTCAAATCTTCCTTTTCTACTACTAGCATAATCTTCACTAGTACTTGCACTCTTCTCAATGTAGGTCAAACACTGAATGCACTGAAAGTAGTCTCAACTCTAGTTAAATCTTCACTTTGTCTCAAAATTATCTCAATTGATTCTAATCTTCCAAGAAGAGTATCTCTTGCGAACTTTTATGTGCAAGCTATAACTTGTTCAATCATCCTCACTATCTACTTATATGTAGGTGTCAAAACTTTCACGATCTTCCAAATAATTTCATCTTCATCTTTTGATCCATCACAAAAATTAATTCCTACAACAATATATGATATTCTACCAAAATAACTTCTTACATATTCATCTTCCATCATTTTAGCTTCTTGAAATAAACATATCCAATTCTGTAATCTAACCTTCTTAGTATGTTTATCACCTTCATAAGTAGATCCCAAAGATTTCCAAATTTCATGTTTCAAATTAAAATGTTTTACTTCACTGTACTCATTTTTAGGAAGGGCTGACAAAAGTACTCCCCTAGCAAGAATATTTCACATAAATAATTCTCTCTTAGGATCAGTGCATTCTTCAAGTTTTTCTTAGTCAACCACTTATTTGAAACATTGTGTTTTGACAATCAATCATTACTAGGTTACTCGGTCGCTATTGTTTGGCACATAAGTTGTCACTCGGTCACTACTGATGCTCGATCAACACCAATTTTGTTCGGCTTGTTTTGGTGCCTAGTCAACACTACCATCACTTGGTATATACTTCAAGTTCTGTAATTGTCTGCTCTATTACTCAATCAAGCCTATGCATTTGATATGTCTTTGATCACATCTTCAAGGCTTTCATGTCACTGTCTTCTCCACTTGTAACATGATTTAAAAAATTAATTTATCTTGTCAAAGTCGAACTAATCAAGTGTCTATTTGTAGTTTACTCTTCATAACTCAACTTTTCCTCTAGATACTTTTTTAATGAACAACTTCTCAAATTTCCTCTTCATCAATAAAATAGATATGACACTTGGATCAAATAAAAACTATCTCACCAATAGGTTTGACATCAATGAAAATACAACAATTGTTCCAATTATAGTTTCCAACATATTCTTCCTTTGTACAAATGCATTTAACTAGATTTTATCTATGTTAAAAGATATAATCCAATTACCAAAAACTAGTTCTTAGGAACTCTACTAGTATATTGTCTTCAATAAATCTCAAATAATTGTCAACTGTCTTCATATTTGTTCATGTACACTTAACAACATGATCATGACACTCTGTAAAATATGTCCTCAACTACGCATATCCTCATCCTCAATCCTTGAACATCACGATCTCAATCTTTGTTTATTTCTTTGTCAATCTTCACAAAATCATTAGCATGTTGACATCAATGACAAACACAATCATGAATTCAACACACATCACAAATTATATTGTAATGCTAAATGTACAAAAAGTGAATGTGAATGAAGTCTTAGCAAGAGATGGTGCAGTAGGCTACCTAAAAGATAATTTCAGCCTAGGTTATCAAGATCGGTTTGAGAACTTGAAAGCATACACAACAGAAGAGGAGTGTGCGCAGGTGCTTTCACAGGGTCCAAACAGAGGAGGTGTGGGAGTCATCTTGATGGATCGTTCAGATGCTGTGCAATTTATAACTCGACGACCTGGCTACACATACTATGATGTAAGTTGTCCGTGTTTCACATATTCTCACAATCAATTGCATTTCACATGAGCTTGTTTTTGAATGATCTCTTTGGTGCAGATTCCACCTGAGGCAGACACGCCCAGGTGCTTAGGCGTGTTGGATTTCTTGCTGTGGTTTATAATCATAAGAACGGTATCAACGGTGGGTTTAATCAAATTCATTTTCGATCTCCTCTACAGTAAGATGCATCGCCCGACAGAAATGTTACGGGACGGTGACTCACATGGATGCTCCCTGGTTACTGGTACGTCGAAAATGGTACAGTTGCATGCTGCCGTGCCATGTGGTTACCCCAGACGTAGAGCTCCGGCTACTGGTGAGCCTAAATTGATATTGATGAATGGCTGACAAACATGAAAAAATTATATTGATGTCGCATGGCTGAGTTCCAAACTAAAGGGTTAAAGAGTCATAGTTATTAACCTTTTCCAAACTTGAACATGAACACAAAAATCTGTAGTTATTAACCTTTTACAAACTTAAACATCAAATAAACATCTTACTGCATTATGCTTAGAAAGTTGTTCAGGATTGATTGCCTGTCATTGTCAACCGAAATATTCGTCACTGTCTATAAATCTTTGTTACCGTCATAGATTATTCCAACTTTGCTCTGCTGCATTACAGTTGAAGCAGAGCCTTGGTGATCATCTTATAAGACGCAAGTGCAGACGAAGTGGATTTTCCACTTCACCGTATTCTTATAGAGTGCAATACAATTTTTTGTTGGAGCTACAAGAGAAATAACATGTTCAATTTAATGAAGACTAATTTTTCTTCTATTTTACAACAGATTTTTTATTATATTTTTCTTTAGATACCATAACATTGTCACGAATTAACTGTGATTTCACAAGAAAAGAAGCCAGAGAAACGTGCAGCCACCTCGACTCCTACAGAGGGCAATGCTTCACGGTGAGTACTAGAGAAGGGGAATGCTTAAAGTTGTTAGTTGTTCAATTATTATTTTTAATTATGAGGTCTCATTTCTCGTTCTTTTCAATTTGCAAGAAATAAATAGATGTCGATAGGGAATTAGAAAAGAGATTTCAGCTGATTATATACATTTGGTTGTGTTTGGTTTTGCAAGGGGAAATGATGATGAGGAGAGCGCATATGATGATGAAGACTATGAGAAAACAAAATTAGAATAAGAATGGAAATGGGGAAAGGGAATAGGAAAGGGCAATTCCAATTCTGTTTGGTTCACTTGGAATTCAATGGGAATATGTTAATCCATTGTTTGGTTGTACAAAAAATGAAATAGGAATAAGGTTAAATTTTGTATTTTTAGTTCTTGCCATAGACAGAAATAGCATTCAGTAAAACGCTACTTCTCAACTAATTTGTCCAATCAACATCTTCTATTTTAAAAAAGCTTACTATTTTATATAGTTCTCATATATTTTGATCTTTATGAATTTGAATAAAAAATATTTATTTCCAATCTTATTGGTTATAGTCATGAGTTGGCTTTTAATTTTCTACTTATTATTATTATTATTATTTTCCAAACTTTACAACTACCATTAATATGATAAGACAACTCAATAAAATCAAATAAATTTGTGTGACAATATGTAAACATATTTTGTCATATTCTGTCATATCTTATCTTTCTCCCCTCAATTTTAGGCTTTTTCCTTCTTCACAATAGTAAGTTCTGGAAAAAAATCTGAGTTTATTCTAGAAAAATCTAACTAGTTTAGAAAAATTTAAACCTTCCAAAATTTCATTTTGTGCTAGTTTCTTTTCGGAGCATGTTAGACAAAGCTTAACCTGAAGGTTTTCAGAGTATGCGGAAAAGCTGAAAAGCTTGCATCGAGATACTCCCATAGCGATGAAATTCGGTGGGGGAGGTTTGATTTTGTGGTAAGTTTTTCTGTTCCTCAATTTGGAGTTCTGGTAGGACGAAATGTGTGTTTGAATCCATTTTGGTGCAGGTTTAGTGCTCTAGGTTTAGATACTCCTAAAAACCCTAGTTCTTCACAAGCTTTGATTCATTTCCTTTGGAATTTCCTCTGTTTTGTTAGGGTTTCTGCATTTCAAACCCCCTCATCTTGGAATGACAGGAGCAAAGAAGATCTTCTTAATTATTGTTAGTTGGACAACTATTATTTCTGACCCGAAAATAGCAGTAGTATTTATGGGTAGCTTGGACAACTGTTCATCCTTATCTATGTATAGTAGCATTAGTTATGGGTAGTTTGGACCGCTGTTTGTCCACTTGCTGAGAATTAGTAAATGGTTATTGCAAGAATAATTATTTACTAATTTTAGTGATTCCCTTTTGGACACCTTGCAACCAATTCTATTATTGGCTGTCGAGTTGTCTTAATCTCAGTCGTTGGTTTGATTTAATCTCGGTCGTTGGTTTTTCCAATAGGGTACTATAAAAAGGGGTCATTAGGTCATTTGAATAGACAAGTTTTGGAGAAGCATTTTGCAGTGATAGCAAATTCTCTTGCAGTGTTAGCAACTTGGGCGTAGTGTTAGCGTGGGGATAGCAGTGGGGAATATCAGCGGGAGAAATTAGGAGGTTGTCGAAGTTCTGCCAGTGAGAGGCAAGAAATTTTGTATCTCTTGATTTGCTAAAGTTTAATATAATTCCTTATCTGTAGAACTAGTTTTCCCTTAGGGGTTTTTCCAGGGACAATTTGTTAGAAAATATTGTGTTCATCGTGTTGCGCATTTCTTTCCGTATTTTATAAGTGAAGTTGCAGTTGTGTTATTTTTTGATATTAGTTGGGAATTTATTTTCAGCAGTTTAATAATTGTTTATGATAGGAGATTAATAATCAGTGACTGCAATAGTTGATTTTTCACATGGTATTAGAGCATTGTTAAGGGTAGAAGAGTTTTGCCCTAGGAAAGAAATTTTGATCTCTTTAGATTTATTATTGCTTTAAACCCTTGAGATAGCTTCAGTTGGTTTGAGAGATCAGGATAGATTGGATGGTGCCTCAAATTTTGGTGTCTGGAAGGCCAAAATTTATTTATTGTTGGAAGAGAATGGTATCAAGGATTATGCTACCAGTGTTGCACCTGTACCAATGGATGCAACATAGCTTGCAACATATAGGAAGGACGATGCCAAGGCGAGGAGGATAATCTTTGATGGTGTCAAGGATCATATTGTTCCACATATCTCGGAGCTAGATATAGCGAAGAAGATGTGGGACGCCATTCTGAATCTGTACCTGAATGCTACCACCAACAGGAAGTTGATTCTCAGAGAGAAGCTAAAGAATACCTGGATGAATCAGGGAGAAGACATCACAAGTTACCTCACCAGGCTCAGACTTGTCAAGGATGAGTTAGCAGCTATTGGAGATAGCCCTAGTGATGACAAGCTAGTGAGAATAACCCTAAATGGGTTTACTAAACAATGGAGTGTCTTTGTTCAAGTTGTCAATGGACGAGATACTTTACTGAGTTGAGATCGATTATGGACTGATTTCACTCAGGAGGAGTTTAGACTAAGTCTTGTCAATGAGGCCAACAAGAGTCAGAAAAATGAGGTGGAACAAGAGAACATTGCCCTAGCGGGTAAAGGGAAAGCAAAGAAGGGATCTAGCAAAGGATCAAATTCACAAAGTGAAAAGAAGAAGAAGGACCTTTCTAAGGTCAAGTGCTTTGGATGTCATGAGTTTGGCTACTATGTCAGTGATTGCCCAGAGAGGAAGAAGGGTAAGAAGTAGGTGGCAGCTTCAGCAAGTGCGGAAGAACTCTCCAGTAGAATGGAAGATAAGTTTGCACTCATAGCTTGTATGGTTAGCTCAACATCACAGTGTGTTTGGTATATAGATAGCGGGGCATCATTTCATATGATAGGAGTTAGAGAGTACTTCTCCAATCACAAGGAGGAGGACACCAACATCCAGATTTCTATGGGAAATTTGTCCAAACTCAACCCTATTGGGAAAGGGACTGTTCAGTTTCAGAGGGAGAATGGAAAGATAATTCCACTTCATGATGTGTTATATGTGCTAGGCTTAGGTATGAATTTGATTTATGTATCTATTCTTCAGGATAGGGGGTATAATGTACTCTTTAGAGGGACACATGTGTTGATTAAGCACAAGGATTGAAAATCACCCATAACTATTAGAGTTAGGAGTGGTCGCCTTTATAGATTGCAGTTTGATACTCCTAAGGCACTTATGAGCAACAGTAATCCTAGAGATCTTGGAGAGCTATGGCATAGGAGGATAGGCCATATTCATCATGGAGCACTTAGATTGCTTCGTGAGATAGTGACAGGTGTTCCAGAGGTGAGCACAGAGCATGACGATGTATGTAAGGGATGTGTGTTGGGGAAGTTTGCGAAAGCATCTTTTCCAAGGAGTGACACCAGATCTAAGGGTGTTCTTGATCTAGTACATTCAGATGTTTGTGGACCGATGTCAACGAAATCTCTCAGAGGATATGAGTACTATGTTACTTTTATTGATGACTTCTCTAGAAAGACTTGGATATACTTCTTGAAGACTAAGGATGAGGTTTTCAGTCGATTCCAAGAGTTCAAGGCTCTTGTGGAGAACTCGATAGGAAATAAGATAAAGGTTCTTCGGTCAGACAATGGACGCGAGTACAAAGGAAATGTCTTCTAGGAGTTCTGCACCAGAGAAGGAATCAAGAGAGAATGGACTGTTCCTTACAATCCACAGCAGAATGGAGTTGCTGAGAGGAAGAACCATTCTATATTAGAGGCAACGAAAGCTATGCTACATGACCAGGACATGCCCTGTTACTTATGGGCAGAGGCGTGTAATACAATAGTCTACATTCAGAATAGAGTTCCACACAAGGTGCTATAGACACCTAAAAATCCTTTAGAAAATAAAGTATTTTTATTTTCTGAAAAAGTCCTGATGACATCATCATTTATTAATTAATTAATTATTTAATTAATTAATTAATTTTCATGCCATTAAATCCCTTTATCTTAATTAAAAATATTTAATTAAGGAATCCCTCCCAAAAATGTTTAAATCTTATTTAAACATTATTTCCTTATTTATTAATTATTTAATTAATAAATTGACCAAAAATCCTAAAATAAATAAAAAATTTATTTTTTGCCCAAAACTTGGCCAATTTCCTTGTGACCAATAACCTCTTCCAAAATCTTCTAATCCTTCTTTAATTTCAATTAAAGGCTAATCCCATCATTTCCTACCCCTAATCCCAACTCAAAATATTTAATTAAGATTAAATATTAATCCTCATGTTTATTAAAAAAGTTTTAATAAATATCTCCTCAACCCAAACCCTTGAAATAAATAAAACTTTATTTATTTCCTAAAAATCTAATTTATCCTCATCCTAAGAAGTTCTAGACTCTTCTAGAAAGTCTTCATCCTCATCCTAGGAAATTCTAGACTATTCTAGAAAGTCTTTATCCTCATCCAAAATCTAGACTCTTATAGAAGATGTCTTTAAACCTAATCCTAATCCCCTCCTAACCTTGTCACATTCCCTAAACATGGGTTAAAACTTACTAACCCAAGCCAAAGTTAACAAATATCTCCTCCTTCACCCACCCTCATTAAATGTCATCCACTTGCCTATCCCTAAGCTAATCCTAAACCATCCTAATCCATCCTCTAATCATTTGCACAAGCCTAAACAAGCTTAAAACCTTCTTAATCAAGTCCAAGTCGAATTTGCTCTCATCACCCTCAAAATATCTCAACCATAAAACTTTATGAAGTCCACTAGGTCATAAATGACTCTTACAAGCCCTTTTATTTCTCTTACAAGTCATTATGAGGGTCTTTATGAAGATTTTATCTCTTGAGCCTCCTTTGTTGACTCATCCTTGCCCTTTCCTCCATCCTCTCACCATGTGACATGTGTCACTCCTTGATTGGCTATAAGGAAGCACAATCCATGTGCTCTCCTCTCATGCAATCTAAGCCTTCCATAAGATTTTTCCCATCCTTGCATCTTAGCCCTCAATCTCTCAAGCCTCTTGCCTATAAATTGGATCCTTCCCCTTTGCAAAATAACACAATCCATGAAGTAAAGTTATAATGCTATTTTGAGAGCCAAATCCATACTAAAGCCATCTATCCACACCAAAAATCCATAATCATCCATTGAAGCCTTTGGAAGCATATTGAGCATATATCCTATCCATTTAGATAAAGCTACTCAACAAGAGAGCTTCTCATTGAGAGAGCCCATTAATGGCTCATATTCTCAATTGAGAGCTCATCTTAGTCTATCTTGAAGTTTATGAATTTTGTTTAGTTTGTAGAAGCTTTATTTAAATTTAGTTTCTATTAGCATACTAACATTGCTCATATACAGGTGCTAGGGAAGATGACACCAGAAGAGGCTTTCACAGGGAAGAAGCTAGATGTTAGTCACTTCAGGATATTTGAGAGTTTGGCATATTGCCATATTCCTAGAGATACACGTACAAAGTTAGATCAGACTGCAGAGAGGGGGTACTTTTTTGGGTACAGTGAGACCTCAAAGGCATACAGGATTTTCATTCTGGGGACTAAAAGAATTATTGTCAGATGAGATGTCAAGTTCATGGAGGACAAGGCATTCAGGAGAACCAGAGATTTGCCAGCAGATGATCAGAGTGAGCAGCCAATAGAAGCTCCAAGACCAAATCAAGAGCAACAAAGCTCAAGTACAGTTACCAGTACGAGTGTAGACTCAGTTAGTGAAGATTCATAGAGTATGGAGCAACAGGTGCAACAGGAAATGCATCTAGAAGACTTAGAGGTTGACATTTCATCCTCTACAGTTGGCAGCGGGAACCATGTGGTTCTAGATACACAAAGGGATACTCAAGAGTTTGTGGGAGCTCCTAGGAAGAGTACTAGACAACGAAGACAACCAGCCAAGTTCAATGACTATGTGGCATTAGTTAGTCAGTTGGTAGATAGTGAGCCTTATAGCTATTAGGAAGCTACAGAACATCAAGTATGGCGAGATGCTATGGTTGAGGAATATTCTTCAATAATGCAGAATGATGTGTGGGAGGTAGTACCTAGACCAACAGATAGGGCTGTAGTTGGATCACGCTGGATCTATATGATAAAGCATGGTGCAGACAGTAGCATCGAGAAATACAAGGCGAGGTTCATGGAAAAGGGGTTCTCTTAGAAGGAGGGAATAGACTATGAGGAGACATTTGCTCCTGTTGCCAGGTATACTTCTATACGAGCTGTAATCTCACTTGCATCATAGATGGGATGGCAAATCCATCAAATGGATGTCAAGACAGCATTCCTTAATGGTGACTTGAAGGAGGAGGTATACATAGAACAACCAGAAGGCTTTGTAGCACACAACAAAGAGACCCACGTGTGCAGATTGAAGAAAGCATTGTACGGACTCAAGCAGGCTCCTAGAGCGTGGTATGAGCGCATTGATACATACTTGTAGAAAATAGGCTTTGTGAAGAGTGAAGCAGATGCTAACCTCTACTACTTGATGGTTGGGGGTGAGATTCTCATTCTTGTTCTTTATGTGGATGACCTATTTCTTACAGGTTCACTAGGGCTCATAGTGGATTGCAAGAGGAACCTTGCAGAAGAGTTTGAGATGAAGGATTTAGGACTTATGCACTACTTTCTAGGCATGGAAGTGTGGCAGACAAATGGGGAGATTTTCCTTGGTCAAGAAAAATATTGCATTGAAATCTTGAAGAAATTTGGGATGGAGGATTGCAAAGCCATGTCTACACCCATGATCACGAATTGGAGGAAGGTAGATACAACTAAGGAGAAAGTTGTAGATCCCACTTTATATAGACAGTTGATTGGTTCGCTTATGTATTTGGTCAACACTAGACCAGATATAGCATTTGCAGTACACTCTCTTAGTCAGTTCATGGTTGAACCAAAGAGAATGCATTGGATAGTGGCTAAGCATGTGCTACGTTACTTGTGTGGTATAGTCGAGTATGGGATTAGATATGTTCGAGGTGAAGGTATCAGGTTGATAGGCTATATTGACGCAGATTGGGCAGGAAGTACAATAGACAAAAGAAGCACTTCAGGGTGTTGTTTCAGCTTGGGATCAGGAGTTGTATCTTGGTTCAGCAGGAAGTAGAAGTCTATGGCTCTAAGTTCAACAGAAGCAGAACACATAGCAGCTAGCATGGCGACATGTGAAGCTATATGGCTTCAGAAGTTGTTAGTAGCCTTGTTTGATCAGAAGGTTGAGACTACTGTGATACATTGTGAAAATCAGAGTTGCATCAAGTTGTCTGAGAATCCAGTGTTTCATGATAGGTCTAAACATATAGATATCAGATATCACTTCATCAGGGATTGTGTACAACGAGGAGTTGTTCAGCTATAGTACATACCTACAGAGGAGCAGGTAGCAGACATTCTGACTAAAGCATTGGGGAAGGCAAAATTTATCTTCTTCAGAGATAAGTTAGGTGACCTGTAGAACAACTTCCTCGCTAAGAGGGAGTGTTAATTATTGTTAGTTGGACAGTTGTTATTTCTAACCCGAAACTAGCAGTATTATTTATGGGTAGCTTGGACAGCTGTTCATCCTTATCTATGTATAGCAGCATTAGTTATGGGTAGTTTGGACCGCTGTTTGTCCACTTGCCGAGAATTAGTAAATGGTTATTGCAAGGATAATTATTTACTAATTTTAGTGATTCCCTTTTGTACATCTTGCAACCAATTCTATTATTGGCTGTCGAGTTGTCTTAACCTCAGCCGTTGGTTTGATTTAATCTCGGTCGTTGGTTTTTCCAATAGGGTAGTATAAAAAGGGGTCATTGGGTCATTTGAATAGACAAGTTTTGGAGAAGCATTTTGCAGTGATAGCAAATTGTCTTACAGTGTTAGCAAGGGCGTAGTGTTAGCATGGGGATAGCAACGGGGAATATCAGCGGGAGAAATTAGGAGGTTGTCGGAGTTCTGCCAGTGAGAGGCAAGGAATTTTGTATCTCTTGATTTGCTGAAGCTTAATATAATTCCTCATCTGTAGAACTGGTTTTCCCTTAGGGGTTTTTCCAGGGACAATTTGTCAGAAAATATTGTATTCGTCGTGTTGCGCATTTCTTTCCGTATTTTATAAGTGAAGTTGCAGTTGTGTTATTTTTCGATATTAGTTGGGAATTTATTTTCACTAGTTTAATAATCATTTATGATAGGAGATTAATAATCAGTGACTGCAATAGTTGATTTTTCACAGATCTATTGCATTGCAGTTTCGGCAGTAATAGTGATAGCATGCACAGTGAATGCTATGGAGGGGGCGGCGGTAGCTCCTAGTCCATCTATGGTTGTAGGCTCCGCTTCAATGGCAGTGATTCCCTCTATAGCAGCTCTCGTTTTCGGATTTTTCCTTGCTTTCTTGGCCTGATCTTTCTACTGAGGCATTTGGCTTCTCAATGATGCGATTATGTTTTGCCTTGCTTGTATTTCGTCCCTGCAGATCTGGTTGTTTGTTGATTTGCAAGACAATTTTTTATTTTGCCTTGGCAGATCTGATTGTTTGTTGATTTTTAAGGCACTTTTGTTCTCATTTTCCTGCATATATTTTTCCCTTGTGAGTCTGGTTCTTTGTTGATTTTGAAGGGGGCCTTTAACTTTTGATGGTTAATTCATTGTTTTAGCCTTCTAGGAAATAATTCGTCCATTTAGGACAGATACAGGTGTATATTGTTGTAATTTGTTCCAATTCATATATAAATGTATTCATTGTTGTAATTTATTCCGATTCATATATAAACGTATTCTCATATTTTGCTCCAGTCAAAGTGGCTTATATTTTATTTTTATTTTTTAGTTATATGGTCCATGATACATAAAAATGCTTGCAGATATCAAAATAACTCATCTTTCTTTGTCAAGACAGCTTACAATTTGAACTTATTTAAACAAGAAGTTTGGCCGTCAATGTTTTTATACATTGAATATTTAGCAGTCTATCCCATAGCTTAAACAAACAATTGTGCACTGCCCAAGCTTTAAAGCGAAAATTATTATGAGAGGAGAAAATTTCCTAAACTTAACTCAAGTAGCTGATTTATGAATCTCTCAAGTCTGTTACCACTGCAGGGGAATGATTTGATATGATCTGCTCTATCCCTGAAGAAGGATCCATTGGTCAGATCCATGACATTGGACACTAATTCTCAAATATGATTTTTTCCAGAAACGTCTACTAAGGATCACTGCTAATAGCAAATTTAATATAAATTCATTCAATATCAATCATCTTTGATCAACAAGACTGCTTGCAGAAATTAAAATGTCTCACCTTGCCAAATGCAACGCCATTTATAGCTTTGAATCATGACTGCTCACTGCAAGACTCTTACAAATAACTTATTCTACAAGAAAAAACAAAGAAGCCTGATTATGATCATGCATTGCATGACCGGTACTACTTATTACTATGTAACATTCTGATCAGTCTTTCTTAGAAAGCATTTCCGAGTCTAATTGTTTTTCATTGCATTCGTCCCTTGTTTCCAGTAGGAAAATTGGGACTCAGTTGAAACTGACTGCTCGATAGCTCATGTAAAATATCATGGAAATTTTGCCAATCACTAGTTTTTAAATAATCAACAGAAGTGTTTGAGAACAGCAAAATGTGTCGTCTATTATATCAAAAACCATTTATAGGTTCAACTCATTAAAAGCGACCCCAAGATCCCACCTAAATTATCTGAAACAAATTTGAGGCAATTGCATCCAAATAACGCAAACACAAAATTCAAGCTTACAATCCAGCTCTAATGCCAACAACTGCTGATTCCTGCACATTTAACTTTTAAGAATTCATTTGAATTCGTGAAAATTTCATGCTAGTTTTGTTGAATCAATTATTTGTAATAATCGACAGAAATGTTTTACCTCGTCATTTAAATACAGAGCTGCTTATAGTCATAACTTATGAGAGACTGCAGCGAGATCTCTACAAATTTGAAGCAACATATAGGCATTCGAATTTCAGGGCATCTCATTACGAGACTAAAAATTGATCCGAATAAAGAACTCAAAATTAATTGATCCAATTAAAGAACTTAAAATTAACTCAAAAAGAAAAACCAAAACTAGCTCCAGAGCTACTGCAGGGTCTCGGTTAGCAGCGACTCGGTTAAACATAATGACATCTGCTCGTTGTGAATGTCAACCAAAATCATGTCCATTTCAAATAAATTCATGATACTTTAAAGACTCTCTAACCCGCCCCCCCCAACTTCCTTTCCTCCATGGATACCCGACCCGATGTTACCTACAGAGCAGAAAGGTCTCTTCTCCCAAGCCAAGGAAGGAAGCTCGGCTTCAACTCCCAGCTGCTCATTAGGCAGCCCCCCTTGGGCTATATAGTTGCACTTGATGCAGTAAATATCTCCACGAGCCTCTGTTTTCTTCTAAATGCACAAAAACCTTCGATGCCTTACCTCATAAACCTTCGCTTTGTTCTCTTTCTTCAAATCCTTGTACAGCTCGCAAAATTTCAGATCTTCCAGTTTCTCAACCCACGGGATACATCCAAATCTTCAAACCCCACGCTTTTTCTGTAAAGTTAATGATTTTGTTAAAATCTCTTAATCGTTTTCCTTTGTTTTATCATAATCTCTTCAAATAGAATTTTTTATGATTATCACCAATTCATTTGGACAGTACAAGGCTATTTATTTGATCCCTAAATTCAAAACAAGGGCTTCCCTACGAATATTACTATTTTAGTAAAATGGGTACTTAGTTGGAATGAAAAATGCCTATAGCGGGAGGGCACAATTATTGGATAAAGGCAAGCCTAAAATCACTACCATGCAAGACATGAACTCTTAAACTACTTAGTGCATTATCTCAAAATATTTGTAGAATCTACAGACAAGGTTATTCGATTATCAGATCATCTCCATATTTTTAAAGTTTGAATGTTCTTTAAGTAGGATGTTGCAATGGTTACAAAATACTTGATAGAAGAGCCACAATCCTGATGACAGAAATTAGAAAGAGGGGGATATGCATGCATTTGATGACCAAAGGCTCAACACTTTAAACAGATTTTATCTCGTCATTTTGGCACACACATAAATGAGAGCTCTATAAATTCTTGGATCCAAATGATGATATTGACATGGAATTTCATAGCATATTGATCATGTTTCAAGCACGATTCTTAAATAGAATACTTGCTCTTTTCCAAAGAAATGTGCATGTGTAGTGATAAAGCTCTCTCATTTTTAATTTCACAGAAATCATCATACTTTGCATTTGAAAATTTTAGGAGATTAAGGAACTACGACCATATGTGCTCCTAGGGAGTATCATCTTCACTCCCACTGGCAGTCATGAATTCCAACAAAGAAATGAATTAAGAGAAGCACTTCCGCATATATGAACACATTGTAAATTTTACAAAGAGCATGAAACAATCTCTTAATGTTCATGCAATGTAATTCCTACACCTAATTTGATTTAGTTGTTCTTCATCAAATACCTCAACCGTCCTAAAGATATCAATACTGTTTGACACTCAACAAACCGAACAAACCAATTTGTTTTGTAGGAGACAAAAATTGATCCAAATGCCGACACATAATAATCAGAAATTAGAAAAACATTATCAAGAAACAGAGTTTATAAATAAAAAGCATAACATAAAACTTCTAAAATAGTGGTGAAATTTTGAATAGAGTTTCATTTGTGTTTAATGTTTATTCTGAAAAAAATTTCTTCAAAACAAACAAGAAAAATCATGGTGTGCTTGAGTGCAACAATAGCCAGCAGTTTACAGATGGTCACATTAGTTAATTTCAAACTTTCATTGTTACCAATCAAGATTCTTAGTTATAGTTTGAGCTAAAATCCCTGCATTTCATCAGAATTGGAAGATGGATTTGTTCTATGAGAAAAGCAGTCTGTTAAACATTTGTTCGATGTTTAAAGAGGCTGGAATAGGGTTATAACCGACTGATTTAACAAGCTCTTAGCAATTGTTCTCTTACATGGGAATTTCATCCACCTCCTTGAGATGATTCTGTCGAAAAACATAGATGTCACAATTTTTAATCATTTCTTTATACTTTCTCAAAAGACGTTAATCATTTCATTGGCAAAACTACTAGGGATTTCGAGTACTACCACTGAGCCTTTTACAACCAGTAATTGCTAAAGGTTCATTAGATTGTGTGCATTTTTTCACCGGTAGCAATAGAAATTTGACCTCCTCCTCCGATGGCTTTCCTTTTGCATAAGATTCGTTATTGTGGGTAGTTTCATATGGAGTTGGACTATTTAATAATTTACGTTATTCATGTTGTGACATTGATGCATGCTTGAGAGCTAAGCATGGGCCTTTCTTCTGGAATTGGATTAAAAAGAAAGAAATGTCTTCAGCATGAGGGGATGACCCTGTAGCGCCATAGTGCCATCTACAATTTCTAATGTCTTCTAAACCTTCAAACTTCTTATTTTCCATTAAAAAATCTTGATTCCTAGTTGTGTCTCACTTCATATCCATTTTCTGCAATTCTGAGCTTCACGCGCTTCTCAGGCCGAGCTTTTCAAGCATCAGTATTGAATATTTGAAGTTCCAATTTGTCTATAATGCTGTAATTTTTTTCTTTTGACTGTCAAACTAACTTAGTTAGCTGCAATTTTGGCGAAAACGCTTAAAAAGTAGACTGTATTTTAAGCAGTTTTGGACAGTTTTAAAAAGCTTTTTAGATGTCTTTATAGAAAATTTTGGAGTTTGAAATTTTTGTAATATGGTTATGTGTTTTCTTCACATTGAGAAATGTAGCCTGCAATTGTACTTTTGGCGAAAACGTTGAAGTTAAAGGGTGTTTCCTTCTATCGTTCGTGAAACTGCGACAAAAATCTAGTAAACACTCTTCTACGTTGTAGATGCAAAAGATTTTAACAATTCTGTCTGTTTTCTGTTTTGTAATTGGTTATGGAATGTATTCTTCATTTATCTTCAGATCATTTTTTGGAAATATCCGCATTTGTTATACAAACACAGAGCCCACATATTTTATCTGGGCATTCTGTTTGAGTTCTTCATTGGCAGAATCCTCACAATTATCCGCAGGGATTGTTCATTTATCTTCAGATCATTTTTTAGGAATACCCGCAATTGTTATACAAACATAGAGCCCACATATTTTATCTGGGCATTCTATTTGAGTTCTTCATTGGCAGAATCCTTACAATTATGCGCAGGGATTCAACAAGTGATTTACTCTTACATTGAACAAATTCAAACTCTATGCATGGATGCTTGTGGATTATGAATGCCTTGTCATGCTTGATGGAGACAATCTTTTCCTAGGGAATACAAATGGGCTTTTTCAGTGCAGGCAATTTTATGGTACCTTTATAAACCCTTGCGTTTTCTATACAATGTTTTTTTGTATTGTAGGCATGATATTTTAAATTGTTTTTGCCCTTTTTTTTTTCTCTTAATTTACTTGCTCAAATTCTTAAAATTTCTCAAGAGTTAATCTATTGAGAAAGTCTTTAATCCATAACTGATTGTAGTTTATGAATTTTATAAAAGTTTTTATAAAAGAAAGGATGAATAAAGTAACTATGAATTTTACTTTTGCTTTTATAATACTCTTTCTATAGTGGAAAAGTATGTAAGCCATGTGCAATAAAGTGTGACATCTCTTTTTAAGTCTACACTTTATGTTATCATGATATATAATAATCATTATGGATGACACAAAAAGTCTTATAAAGCTCCAATTTAACTTTAAAGCACTCATCATTACCAAAAGTTGCACCAACTTTGATTTTTTATAATAAAATTCAATATTCATAAATTTTTTTTGAGAGAATTTGTGTTCAAATGGAATTTAAATTAATCTATGTTTATTTAGTTATTGAAGATGATTTTGTAATGGACACCTTTGGATGTCCCAAAAAACTAAACCAAATTGCTGAAAGGAATTATGTCAAACAGTTTGCATTCAACTTCTTAAAACCCCTTATAACTCTGGAAATCAAACGTTTATTTGTTTGTTGTGTTTCGTGCATGGAATTGGTATCATACAACATAAACAAGAAATAAACTATAATAATATGCAAAGTGGAAATGAACTGCTGCTAATAAAATGTTATTTTCAGAATTCATAAAACCAAATACATGGCAGATTTATCAACTCACTAATTACTTCAGCAATATTGTCATAATACTCCAGCCCATGCTTACGAACTTGCTGCTACAATACTTTGTCCTCCAATCAGTCCACTACCTTCATAATACCATTCCCTCCAAGCGGCATAAGCGTCAGACAAGTAGTGAAGAAGATATGAGCAAAATATCAAATCTGCCTGTAGCCGGAAATGCAACTAAACTGCCTGATAATAAAGCCAATAAGAAAGAATTCCAAAGGCCAAACCCCAAGGGAATGACGTCTAGAATGTTACAAGAGAGGATAGAAGTCCTCAAATGCCAAGAACAAAGTTGCAACTCACACACCAATTTCTTCTCATATTCAACCTGTCTAATGAAGCTACAAATGCTTCCTTTTATTCTATTCCCACGGGTCCGCTCAACTCATATGGGCAATGTGGGATAAAGATGTGTAATATAAAACATATATTAAAATACCCCTTATGTCTCCCTTGGGTACACATCACCATAAAATAAATATTAAAGTAACACTTTAATATTTTAAAATTAAATTAGACGTTACTTTAATAAAACTTCAGGCATTAAAATGTATTAGCAATCGGACTCCGAATAATGCGAGTGATAGCTCATTGGAAAGCTCTCACCGAGGAGTATCGAATCCAATCACCAAAATTGACTTGCACTGTGTCCTGCCGACTTACTAAAAATAGTAAGTATGCCTGAAACTGAGTAAATCAACTTCGTTTTGGCCCAAACTGGAAATGACTAGGCCAAAACACTCCAAGATCCCATTAAACCCTTCGTTAGCCCTCGGGACCATGTAGAACAAGGCTAACGCACACACACTTGGTCAACTGCTAAAATGGGGACATTACAGATTTATTTTTAAAAATTAGAAATTAAGTTTTGTTTAGTGTAAAGATTTACATCTTTTAAAGGCTTTTGACAAAATTTGGAAAAGTGAATAATGATTAGTAGAATGATTTTGTATTCAATTTTAAATCAAAATTTTGTTAATTTCAAATAAACTGAATTAAAAAATGTTAGTTATATATGAATTTATATGTTAAAATTCTTGAATTTAAATTTAGGTTTTCATATTTAATGTTATATTAAAGATTTTTAAAAGTTGAGAGGCTTTCTACAATGGCAACAATCTGTAATGTAAAAAATTTTCATTTAATTTTTTTTTTAACATTCATTTACATGTCAGAAAAATAAAATAGAAATAGACTAAATATAATTATAATTAAATATGCCATGATGAAAATTATGGGATGATGAAAATTATGGCTTATCTCTCAGCTTATTATATATATATAATATATATATAAGCTAGTTATCACATAAGTAGAGCATCAAGGTTCACTTATAAATAAAGTGGAAGACAATTGTCATTGTTTGCATAATTGTTATAAACTAAGGCATAAATAAATGTCCAAATTGAACTAAGAAATATCTAAAACTTTTCCTCATTTTCGCTCTTTTTTTTTTTAAATTTTTTAAAGAGGGGTAAACACTTTGACCTGGAGCTATGAACCAGTGAGGCCACAAACAAGGGACCTCATCCCCATGAGATTTGAACCTTGATGGCAAGGATAACAACGCAACAACTTAACCATCACAACATGCCAATTTATGAGCTCAACTAAAATTAACAATTTTGTAGACACAAGTGACAAAATCATATTAGTTAATTAAGTTTATATTAATCATATCAATTAACCATATTTTTTTCTATATACATTTTAACCTCTAATCCAATTCAATATCATATCAATAACTTATCATAATATAATAACAATACTAATAATAATAATACACCATTTTTCATCATTGTCTTGGTAGTTTACAAATTTACATATTGTATAATATTGAGTTAAATCAATTTACAAGATTTTGTATACATTTTCAACCTCTAATCTAATTCTATAATCACCATTTATTGACATATCAATCAAGTTATCGTAATCAAACATGCACACCATGTCACAAGCAAGACTTGATTGTGGACTTGTTTGAAACCAACGAACAAATTGAACAAAACCAAAAACCTATTGAAATGCTACTTTTCAATTAATGTATCCAATCATATTCTTTTATTTTTCAAAAACTTTTAACTCTATATAGTTCTAAAATATATTAATATTTGACTTGGTTGCATCCTCTACAGTCATGAGTTAATGAACTAAAATAGATAAGTTGATAATGAAATGAAATAAATAATTTCAAGAAAATGTAAAAATATCTTCATTTTCTTCTAAAATATCTTATCTTGGTGTCCAATTATATTTGTTTATTATTCTAAAATTTTTAATTCTATATAGTTCTAGAACATATTGATATTTTATTAATTTACAAACAAAGTATTTATACCAACATGCTTTTGGTTTTATTTTTTCACTTTAATTTTTTTATCCAAGCTTTATAGCTACCACTAGTATAATTTAGTTTAACAAAAATAATAATAAAGATTTATATCATATTTTTATATCTATATATTTCCTATTTACAAAAATTAAAAATAACGTTTAATAAAAGTGATAAAATACTAATAAAAACATATTAGTGCTAGAATAAAATTCTTTTCTGAAAGTAGCAAATTGAACATTCTAGATTACAAATTGATTTTAAACATACATAAGTATAAAGAAATCAATTGACATTCTACTAACATAACATAATTATATTGCATACATTTTAAATATTTTTTAATACTTTGATCATATAAACTTTCGACAGGAACTTGACGCTATGTCTTTGTTAAAAATATTTTCCTTAAATTTTTTTGTTTTAATTTATTATATTTTGGTTAATTTTTTCCAATAATGGTAAAACGATTAATTTATTTTCATTTTTATTTTATTCATTGAAGTTAATGAGAAATATAATTTATTTTATTTTTAAAAATAAATAGATATAATAAAAAAATATTTTAAAAAATAAAATGTTAGAAGAAAATTACAAAAAAAAATTATTAAAAAATAATTAAACTTTAATTTTTTTAATTTTATTTTAAAATCAGATTGAGAATAGGAATGACCTATTCCAATATTTTTTGGAATGGACATATACTCATTTTAGGGGCAAAATGGGAATATGTTTGCCTATTCCGTATTCCGATTTGGGGTACCAAACAAAGAATACATTTCCTATGCCTATTCCTATTCCTATTCCAGCAAAGAAACAGGCTTAAAGGATTGCATTAGGGTATGAGAATGGAGGTACTTAGGTATGTCAAACTTTATTTAAAAATTATACTTTTATATTTATAGAAAATATGAAATTATGAGTCACGACAATGGTTTTTTAAAACAAGAACAATGATCAAATTTGCAAATGTAATGTATTGTTTTCAATTTCAGATTTTCTATATGTTTGTAATAATAATATATGTATGATAAATGATTAGATGTATAACAAAGAAGGAAAACTTTAGACATGAACAAGAAGATCCTAAATCATATGGCAAAGACATATTGCAAATGATAAACTTCTTACTTGAACAGTGATAATGTTTATTGTTAATGAGTATCAAAGTTTCAAATTGATTAGGTATTGAATTAAGCTTGATAAATAGCAAGCTGATGCAAAAAAAAAAAAGTAAAAATAAAATTAGAATTAATCAAGGTCCTTAGCTATTATGCTCTGATACATGTAATCAGTACTTGGGATACATGTACCTGATACTTGGATATGTGGGTATTAGTACCAAGAACGTGGGTATGAATACCCATGCAACCTTAGTTTTCTGCTCATAATGAAACCACTTTGGTCAGATGCTTAGCTCGAGTTACTGATCCATCGAAAATGGTACCACATAGTCACTCACGGGAAACCATTTTAGTTAGACGCTTAGCTCCTGGTGAGCTTAAATTGATATTGGTGAATGGCTGAAAACCATGGAAAAATTATATTGATATCTCATGGTTGAGTTCTAAAGTGTTAAATAATCATAGTTATTAACCTTTTCCAAATGTCAACATAAACATAAACATCTTACTGCACTGTACCACCTTGAGTGAAAAATTTTCATGACACAGTTAGGAAGTTGACCATAATTGATTGCATAGGAATTTAGGGGAATAAAGCTCTCTGTGCAGATATTTTTTTGTTTGAAAACTTATGCAAACGTTTATGTAAATAAATCATAGATAAAAGTAATGTCTTAAAAATATGATATTTTTGGTCATGACAAGATTAGTATACAGAGCGAGGGTGACATTGATGAATGGTGGTTGTGAGATAGTGGGAATGCCAAGCATGCTTTTTTATATTTTCCTATTACGTTATGTTTTGAATTTTGTCACAAAATTTTAATTCAAATTTTACACAAAACTTTGTGGTTGGAATCAATAGAGCACAAAATACATCGCCAAATGTTGTGGTTGTGCGTGGTTTGGGAGGCATGGGGAAGACAACTTTGGCATCAATGATTCATGTGTTATTATTTCTCTATCTATTTTTTGTATTTATGGTTGACTGGATTATTATTGTTTACATAATATTGAATCTATAATTTTAAGGATTTTAAAAGAATTTACACAATACTTTCCTTAAGAGATTAGTGTAGGAAGCTGTTTCCGCGCCTGAGTTTCTTTACAAGTTTGGTCTTGGTTTTTGTTGGTACCCAGTTGTCTATGAGCTAACTTTTGGCATTTAATTTGGCTATGGGTATTTAAGTTAGTGTCGTAGCTGACTTGTGGCTCGATAGGTATATTTAATGTAAGGGATTTAATTTAGTTTGTAATGAATTGAGCTGACTTGTGGCTTAGTTGGGTATAAGTAAGGGGTCTTTTAGAGTTTTTGATAGAGGAGGAGAAGTTATTCATTCCAGCTTGGAGAAGGGGATGAAGTGTAGATGCAAATTTTGAAGAGCTAGGGTTGCGGCTTAGGAACTAGAGGATTACTTGGTGGAGCTAAGGGTACAAGTGTGGATTCTTCTTGGTGTTCTTATCTAGTTGTGTATCTGGAATAACTGGGATTGGGTTTGTAAGTTGGATCTTGTTGGATCTTGAAAAACTTATTTTGTAATTGTTGTTGTATTTGGTCCTAACTCGGAAGGCCTTACAGTCGGGCATATTGCATTTAATTAGTTATATCCATGAATAAAGAGTTGTGATTTGGTATCAGATCTTGCATTGTTGTTGCTTGTTGTTGTGTTTCTGATGTGTGGTTATTTGCTGAGGGTTTGGACATCTCTTTTGGGAATTCTCTTATCTTGCACTTCATCATAGATTCATAAATTTTCAAGCCAAATACTTTCACCAAATCTTTTATATACTTAGAATTTGACAAGAAAATACCATCACTATTTAACACAGTCTGCAATCCCAAGAAATACTTCATCTCACCAATTATGCTCAACTTAAATTCCTTCTTCATTTCACCAACAAATACCTCACTTGCTTCATGATCTCCCCAAAAGTTTTTTTCATCCACAAACACTTCAACAATTAATAAACTATTTTCAACTTCCTTCAAATACAGATTACTTTCTACAATTCCTTTAGCAAATCCTTATTTTTACCAAATAATTATCGAATCTCGCATACTAGGCTTTAGGAGCTTATTTTAATCCATATAACAGTCTTGAAGCCATTTGATGTTTGATTGTGGTTTACAATAGCAGGGATTTATATATTTACAGTATCTGTCGCGGGGCTTCTTGAGCAAAGAAAAAGAAGTGAGCAAAGAAGTAATTTGTCCTCAACGGAGGTCTTTCACATATGGTATTTTAGAAATCTATTTTTTCTCTCATCTTTTGTGTGAATTAAAAAATCAAATAAGAATAATTGCCACCTAAATGGGGGTTTCGAAAAAGTATTTCCTAATCAACATACATTCAAAGTTAAAAGAAGCTAAGATACTTAGAATCATTACCAAATATATTTTAGAAATAGATGACATCGAAGTTTTCGGAAACAAGGTTCATAATTCAGTTGTATATTCATTTATTCATCGTAATATTTTTATATTGTTTCGCCTTCTTCTCAAACGTTTAAACAGTTTCTTTCTTGTTTTTATTTATAGCTCTAGAGCCATCAACATGTCCTTATCAAGTAATATTTTTTCTAATCTCTAATATTTATAATCTCTAATATTTAGAGAGAGTGGAAAGATGTTGGTTTAATTTGAATATAAAAATGCTACTTTGTAGACTTCAGTTTCCAAAGCAGGTCAGCTCGAATTGTCATCTCAGTTTGGCTTCTTGTGTTGTCGATTCTAACGATCAGCTACATCACAAATTATAGTGTAATGCTTCTTGTGTTGTCGATTATAACGATCAGCTACTAATGTACAAAAAGTGAATGTGAATGAAATCATAGCGACTGATGGTGCAACAGGCTACCTAAAACATCATTTCAGCCCAAGTTATCGGTTTGAGAACTTGAAAGCATACACAACAGAAGATGAGTGTGCGAAGGCGCTTTCACAGGGTCTAAAAAGAGGAGGCGTGGGAGTCATCTTGATGTATCGTTTAGATGCTTTGCACTTTATATCTCAACGACCTGGCTACACATACTATGATGTAAGTTGTCCGTGTTTCACATATTCTCACGATCAATTGCATTTCACACGAGGTTGTTTTTGAATGATCTCTTTGGTGCAGAATCCACCTCAGGCAGACGCGCCCAGGAGTTTAGGCGTGTTGGACTTCTTGATTTGGTTTATAATCACAGGAACGGTATCAACGTTGGGTTTAATCAAATTCATTTCCGATCTCGTCTGCACTGCTCAGTCTGCTGGTATTATAACATGTTCAATTTAATGAAGACTAATTTTTCTTCTATTTTACGACAGATGTTTTATCCTATATTTTGCTTTGGATACCTTAACATTGTCACGAATTAACTGTGATTTTCACAGAAATGACCCAAGAGAATCGTGCAGCCACCTCGAGTCCTTTTGCAGAGGGCAATGCTTCACCGTGAGTACTAGAGAAGGGGCATGCTTAAAATTGTTGGTTTTTCAATTATTATTTTTAATTTATGAGGTCTCATTTCTCGTTCTTTTCAATTTGCAAGAAGTAAATAGATGGCGACAGGGAATTAGAAAAGAGATCTCAGCTGATTATATACATTTGCTTATGTTTGGTTTTGCAGGGGAAATGATGATGAGGAGCATGAGAAAACATCATAGAACTAATATAGACCGGATTAGGGATTATGATGACTACTCTTATGATGGATTACTCAGAGAGGCTTACTACGATGATTTGAAAATTAGAATAGGAATGGAAATGGGGAATGAGAATAGAAAAGGGCAATTCCAATCCTCTTTGGCTCACTTGGAATTCGATGGAAATATGTTAATCCATTGTTTGGTTGTACAAAAATGGAATAGGAATAAGGTTAAATTTTGTACTTTTAAAAATATTTTCTTTCAATTTTTTTTGTTTTAATTTATTATTTTTTGGTTAATTTTTCAATAATGGTGAAACGCTTAATTTATTTTCATATTTATTTTATTCTAATAACAACTATTTTTTGGAATGGACATATGCTCATTTTAGGAGCAAAATGGGGATATGTTTGCCTATTCCCTATTCCAATTTGGGGTACTTTTTCAAAACAAGAACAATGATCAAGTTTGCAAATGTAATGTATTGTTTTGAGTTTCAGATTTGCTATATGTTTACAATAATAATATATGTATGATAAATGATTAGATGTATAACAAAGAAGGTAGACTTTAAACATGAACAAGAAGATCCTAAATCATATGGCAAAGACATATTGCAAATGATAAACTTCTTACTTGAACAGTGATAATGTTTATTGTCAATGAGTATCAAAGTTTCAAATTGATTAGGTATTGAATTAAGCTTGATAAACAACAAGCTGATATAAAAAACAAAAAGTCGAAAAAAAATATTAGAATTAACCAAGGTCCTTAGCTATTATGCTCTCCACCAAGTAACGGTACTTGGGATACATGTACCCGTACTTGAATACTTGAAATACATGAGTACTTGAGTAAGTGGGCACGAGTACTAAGAGTGTGGGTACGAGAACCCATGCAACCTTAGTTTTACAAGGGAGATAATGATGAGGACAATGATAGCGCTTGGATTGCTGCTCATAATGAAATCACTTTGGTCAGACGCTTAGCTCGGGTTACTGATCTGTTGGAAATGGTACCACAGATGATTCCCAGGAAAGCAGTTTGGTCGGACGCAGAGCTCCCATTACTGGTGAGCCTAAATTGATATTGATGAATGGCTGAAAAACATGGAAAAAATATATTGATATCGCATGGCTGAGTTCCAAAGTGTTAAATAATCATATTTATTAACCTTCTCCAAACTTCAACATAAACATAAACATCTTACTGCACTTTGCCACCTTGAGTGAAAATTTCGTGACATGGTTAGGAAGTTGGCCAGAATTGATTGCGTAGGAATTCAGGGGAATAAAGCTCTTTGTGTAAATATGGTTTTGGCTGAAACTTTATGCAGATGTTTATATAAATAAATCACGGATATAAGTAATGTCTTAGTGATATGCTTTTTTTGGTAATGGCAAGATGAGTACATAGAGCAAGGGTGAAATTGATGAATGGTTGTTAGGAGATTGTGGGAATGCCGAGCACACTTTTTAATATTTTCCTATTATGTTATGTTATGAATTTTGTCACAAAATTTTAATTCAAATTTTACGTGAAACTTTGCAGTTGGAATCGACAATGCATAGAATACATTGTCAAATGTTGTGATCGGG
The DNA here is from genome assembly GCA_028749045.1 of Cupressus sempervirens. Lineage (NCBI taxonomy): Eukaryota > Viridiplantae > Streptophyta > Pinopsida > Cupressales > Cupressaceae > Cupressus > Cupressus sempervirens. The sequence goes on from CM053785.1 coordinate 1,312,207, forward strand.
TTTGTGGTTTCAGAGGCTTTGGGAAGACAAATTTTCACACATATTGGATAAGACAACAATGTACAAATGGATAAACTCTACCTCGTAATTAGTACATTTATGTTTTAAGAGTTGGTATATTTGTATATAATCTAATTTTTGTCAATCTTTAATTTTTCTAGCTATTTAAAATGAAATAAAAATTGCTTTCAATTCAACTAGGCTAAATTGACCATTGCATTTTATAAATTCAAACTAGGTTGTGTTCAACATCAACATCGTAAAGAATCTACCTAGCTTTCATTTATTGTTTGTTATATCATTGAAGGGTCTCATATGAGAAATTATTATTACATAGTTGACTATCCACCTAGCTCTCATTCATTGCTTGCTACATCATTCAAGGATCACATATGAGAATTCACTATTACATAGTTGACAACATAATTAGCAATGGATAGGCTTCTTGCATGGTTGAATCACTTTGGCTTGCAAAATCGCAAACAATATTTGCACACATGATTTTCCTTGAAATTTTAGCTTTTACAAAGTACAAAAAAAATATTCACAATTATCATATCCTATGCATAACTTTTATATGCAAAATATTTATTTCATACACTCGATCTTTTCTGTGCTACACTTTTGGTAAACCAACGTTTGGAACTATAATTTCATCCTTAATCAAAGTGAACTCTATTTTTCCAAGACTACAACAAAGCTAGATTTGATATTATAAAATAATTTTGGATGATAGAGTGATAATTTATAGTCTAGTCCCATCAAGCCATGCATATATCTAAACAGTCCTAATTAATCTTTGTCATTTTGTCATTTCAAAAATGTGCAAGTCAATTTTAATTGTAGTACCATTGCATATAGATCTCAATAATGTCAAATTTAAGTAATGCTTAATTTCTTCTAGTATTAGTGTATAGTGTAACTTCCCTTACTTTATTTAGTGGACCAAATCACCTATATACTACCTTAGTTTTTTTTATCGGTAATAGTTGTATTGTATTACTACCTTAGTTTTTTATTATCGGTAACAGTAGTATCTTATTAATATTCCAAAGAAATTTGTACATATATTTCCATGACATTTTTCTTTGAAGCTACCATAGTCACTCCAACCTATCTTACAAAGACATTAACAACCATTTCTTAGATATAATATAATTCACAACTAATTTGATAAATTCATACTAACTTTGGCTAGGGATCAAATTTCTATAGACATGGCTTTTTAGCCTTTGCATATCTATTACATTTTAAACATTTTAGACCTCCTCATTGCATCCATTAGAAAATGTCATTCTCCATTTACATTCTATTACTCTTAAGCTTATCATACCAATATCTCATTCATCTGCAACCCAATCCTCTATCATTCAAATACTCCCAAAGGAGTCAACCCATTTTGTTGTCTTGCATTTTCCTATTAACCAACATCCTTTACACCACCTCATTTCTCTTCTTAAAATATAACATTGAAAATCCTTGCGAAAACACCAAACTTTCTATTGCCACCACTTATAATGACATCCGCTTTCCCACTCCTCCACTTGATTTCACTTGCTTTCAAAAGGCCAAAAATCTTAACCTTAAAAATTTCAACACCTGCCTAGTTATGGCTCCCCAACATTTATTATCACGTGTCTTCGTCAATTTCTCATTTTTCATAGAATTGGTAATACAAAGATACATACTTTTCTCTTCATAATCCTCTCCTACATTATCAACTTAGTCTTATGTTGGACACAACTAATGCTGATGAAGTAAGGATGAGATTGTTGGATAGAAGTAAAGCTAATGAAGATGAAGGTTAAAACAAAGCTATAAAGTATACGTGAAAGATTCATATTAGTTGTTATATTGTCATTGATGTCAAGCTATTTGATTGTATTGATTCAAGTAAGTTGCAATCATTTCAAGAATGTGATGTTGGATAAAGAAATTGAAGAAAAAATATGAAGATGAGTAAAAGAAAGTGTGGGTAAGTATGTGAACCTAGATGGAAAATTGATAAATTAATCTAGGATAGTATAATGGTGGTTTGATTGTTTTACATGATTTAATAAAGTTTTAAGATCATGTATAAGCAAGTTAGTTTAGTTGGTAAGAGAAGGAATGAAGTTGGAGAGTGAAATGATAAGGTACACCAAGCTAGACATAGTGATCAGTAAATGAAGATGGTGAAAGGTGAAATAAGTCAGACACTTTTAACTGAGAAAGTCTAGTATTAACCAAGCAAGAATAGTATTGACCAAGAAGGAGTGTTACTGAGCATATCTAGTGTTAACCGAGCATAGTATTAACCGAGTATGAAGAAGGTTAGTGAAAGAAGAACACCGTTTGGTAAATGAAGAAAATTTATTAAGGGACGACATAAAGTGAAGACCGAGACTATTCTAGAAGATTGTAAGATAAGGATGAAGTTTATTAGAGAGATCACAACTGGAGAAATTCAAAGGAGATTTGATGGTAAAGATTTAAGAAGAATTTTGAGATCCAAGAAAAGGAATTGATGTAGAGATATCAAAAACAACAAATTTCTTTGTAAAACCCTTGGTTTTCAAGCAAATTCAGACCTTTTGTCAAACATTTTATCATATCTCACACATACTGGCATCTCAAGACTTCAAACCTAATTCATTTGAAAGATATTTCAACCCCCTAAAAATTTATGAAAGATTCAAACCCTTATACTGTTGGAATTACAATAGGAAAGGTGAACTTCTAAGAGGGCGGGGGCAGGGGGTGGGGGGGGGTGGGGTGAATTAGTAGTTCAGACTTGGATCCATAAAACTTTCACTATACATCCATTTCATGCATTCAATAGATAAACTGAAATAACATGTAAAGAATATACATCTAAATCATGTAAACACATAAGCAATCACACTTATAACACCAGATATGATTACCAAAAAACCATCTAAGTGAGAAGGTAAAACTGGGGTGGGGATGATACACACAAATCTTCACTACTACAGTAATAAAGTGTATCCAATGAAGGTTACAATGTTTTGACCACGAAACATGACCTACCCTGTTAAAGGTGTGCCTTGTTAAAGGCTTACAAAGACTGTTAGGTCTCACCTTGTTAGAGGATTTCAACACCCTGTTAGAAATGTTCCTTGCTAAAGGACTTTAACTCACAACTAAGTAAGCACCCTGTTAAAGGATTTCATACAGCCTATTAGGACTACTCAGTTAAGAGATTTTGACTGAAATCACCTGTTAGAATGTCTCAGCTTTGATCTTGCAGTTATCACTTGCTTACCTAATAACGGATCACCTCTAAACACTTATCTTCTTGATCCTTCTCGATCAGATGTCTCTATGTTGTATACACTTTTCTTTCCTCTATTCTTCTCTAACTGATTTTGCAATGCAACTTCACTTCATAACTTCTAAGCCACCATGAATGCTCTGTTTGCGCATGCAAACTTCTCTCTTCACTCCTTCAATTCCTTACACGCTTACACTCTCTAAAGAGTTTTGGGTTTCGTCCTCCTTAAGAAGACTAGGTGACTTAGGGTTATGTATGAATCTACGACTGAGATTCATCCATTTTGTCACTTAAACCTTCCCATTTTCTGATTGGTTGCATGTAATTGCATAGGGAATCCAAATAGAGATTCATCCTTATTTCCAAAATATCAAAATCTATCCCTAAGTTAGCTCAAAAATGGTTTACATAGTTGTTTGTGCCATTACAAAAAAATATATCCAAACTGTTTCACTTGGCATTTGAAGTCTCTGATGCTTGGCATCCACTGTTTACTCAGCTCCTAAATCACTCGGCATGGTCTATCTGCTCAACACTTGAGTGACTCGACACATGAGTGGCTCGACACATGAGTGGCTTGGCACTCACTGTAACTCGGTATGGTCTAATATTTACATGTTGTGCTCGACATGTATTACTAGTTCGGCATGAACTAAGTAAATGGCTTAAGTGTGTTGACACTCACTTGTCAAATCCAATCTAAGATCAACAATCTCCCCCTTTGACATGAGTGTCAAAAATACTTGAATATACATTAACATTCTTATTCTCACGAGCATAACATATCCATGACTCAAATTATATACAAAACTTCAAAATTTCAAAATTTTCCAATAACTTAGATACCTCAAAATTTGATAACTCCCCCTAAGTTGATATGTCTATTCTGCAACCAAAAATTTGTGCCACTGATACTCTTTCATGCTCTCCCTTAGTTGATATCTCTTTATGTTTCTCTTTTCTCCCCAAAATTTTTTTCTCCCCCAATGATGTATCTCCCCCTTTCTTATTCTTGTCTTTTGCTTATACTCCCCCAAAAATGTATTATATCTCCCTAACAATATATCTCCCCCTTTTTGAAACTTATTTCAAATGGCTATACACTTATAGTGTGTTTGTTTAGAAAAGATTTATGGACATCCATTATGATCTTAAGGGCTATATCCCAGTTATCAGATGCAACATCCAATGACTTTATTTGGATGGCAAGCTTGGTAGCAATGTGAACTAGACCATCTAAGGTAGAAAGATTGGGGTCTTTCTTCAGTAGAGTTTTGGCATAGCCTAGCTCCTTGTGCAATATCTCCATATGTGGGGTGAGGGTTTCTTGTATGCTTGTCAATTTGGCTCTTATTTTAGCCTCATCTACTGTTAATATAACTAACTGACTCTGTGATTGAAGCAATGTCCTAAAATGCTTCTCACTCTGAGCTGGATTTGTTGGTAATCTTGCACCTGATGCAAATATTTGACTTTCTAGACTCAAAATGTTACTACTGGTCTCTTGGGTGAAGAGTGTTGGATTACATAACTTTGTGTACAATGAGAATATATTCTCAAGTACCTTCTTCACATCCTCAACCTTAATTTCCAACACAACTTGTGTTAGTGCTATCTCACTAGATATTTTCTTATTCACCTTACTTTGAAACTTCTTTTTTGACCATTCTAAAAGTTTAGCATTTGTATCAAGGTCTTCATTATTGAACTTCTCCACTATATCTGTCAGTTGTTCTATTAGTGGCTTGGTCTCTTTAGGAGTTGGTAGACTAAATGCATCTAGAAAGATGTCCTTAATATCATGAAGTGCTTGCTTCTGCCTATGTTCTCTCCTAAGCATTCTTGATGCTTTTTCCTTTCTAAGGCCTATTGCAATATGCCTATTTGTTCTAGTGTCATAGTATCATAATCATACTTAGGTATAATGATTTCTTCATCAAGAGTTATATCTCCATAGTGAATTACCTTTTCAACTTTTGATGAGCTTGGGCTTGGCATTGAGATTTGCAATGGAATAGCTTCTGTTCTTGGCTTTTGAAGAGTTTATGTAGAAGGAGTGCCAGATGCTAGTAAGGCTACTAGTGCTTGGATGGCAACTTGTTCCTTCACCTTAGGTGTTAGCTCTCTCTCTTTAGGCTTGCCCTGGTCTATCTTTATGACTTAACTAGCACCTTGTCCTTGTGCTGTAGGTGCAAATGAGTCTATATGACCTGTTTCTTTTTGTCTTGCAGTGGTGTCTTTCTCTTTTGTTGTCTTTTTCTCAATTGTATCAACCTTAACAATTGTGTCTACCTTGGTAGATGTATCTACTGTCACTTGGACCAAAGGTTGTACATGAGTAATTGAAGGGATGATAGAAGGTGGTTCTTATGGATTCACCTTTTCCCTTGTGACATCAGTTACTGCATTTTGTAGTTCTTCTACACTAACCAAAACATGATTACCACTAAGTTTGGCCTACAATGTAGATTGATCTAGTATTTTCTTCAAATCTTCTTTAGTAAGTGGATTGATGTTCTGAGATGATAGATCATAAACATCCTTTACAGTTATAGTTTCAGTAGTCTTTGTTGTATCATGGGGAGGACTGACACTCAGCAATTGTGTGTCATGCACACTCTGTTCTTCTTGTTGCTCAGGCTCAGCTGTTGCCTTGTCATCTTCTTTCACTTCTATCTCTCCTCCAACTGTGTTGTCTTTGTCATCATCTTCTTTATCATCATCTTTAACCTCTGAAGAATTAGTTTCTCTTTCACTGTGGTTAACCCATAAATGAGTTTCCATATTTGTGTTGACTTCTTTACAACATCCTCAATATTATTCTGTAGAATGCTAAAGGCTCTGTACTTAGGTGTGAACCTAACTGCATATTTCTTTATAGCCTTAGCAATTTTTTCTTTAGTTAACTCAAGCATTACTTGGGCTAGTGTTGTCTCCCTGATTTGTCTTTCCAAATTTAGATATGAATGCCATTTTTGCTCAACTATTAGAGTAATATTTTTTTTTCTTACTACTTAAATCATATTGATTTAATTAGTTAAGTTATTACTCTTTAGTTCTTAAGCTTTCTCTTAGGTGCATTAATAATTGATTCTTTTATTAATTATTAATGTGCAACCTAGCTTTTTTAGGCTTTAGGGTTTTGTTCACCTTTATAGATTGAACCTTGTAATTCTCATTTTAACATCTTGGAATACATTTTTCTCTCACTTTGCTAAGATTTCCAACCTTTGGTTTCCTTCCAGCAATAGGTTATTTTTTGCATGCAAGTGTTCTTGGCGAACTGTGAAGTTGGTTTTCTCAACTTCTAAATGGTATCAGAGCTTCCCTGCTGCTGCTTGGTCTGGAGATCTTGAAGCCATGATTTGAAGACAAAAACCCTAGCTTTTTGTGGTTGTTTTTCTTCAGTTTGGAGGAGGCATTTTTTTTAGTGCACTTTGAGAAAAAATGGATGTCACCATTGTGCTTAGAAGGCTCGGTTCAGTCAAAATCCATATAAAACTCACAATTTTTGGCCATAATGACCCTTGGGATGAGTTTTTCCTCTCCCCTGGGCCATACGACATGAAAAAAGGATTTTTTTTACATTTTTTGGGCACAGCTAGCACGCTGCCGCCGCGCCACCCACACACTACCACGGCCCAGCTCGCGCTCCACCCTCGCTGGTGCAACACCACTACTCAACCCATGCTTTGCCCTTGTTACCATCGCTGCCACTGCAACACCACCCAACCGCCACCTTTGCCTACCAACGTTGCTTTGTCACCGCCCGCTGGCTACTAATAGGTGACATCAGTAACTCGGTTGCTGACGTTATCTTGCCGATGGGTTTTCAAATTTTCCAGCAACCAAATTTTTTTTCGATGACTGAGATTTTTTTTGGTGACCGAATTTTTTTGTCTGGCAGATAGTCATACGACCGTTAATTTTTTTCCCGTCTCTGTATTTTTCTAGAGAGCTTATTGTTTGGAGGACCTATTGGTTTTTCGGCCGTATCTTTTGCATATGGTGTCCATTTTTTGAAAATGAAATATTGTCAAAAAGATGTTTTCGAGCCAGAGATGATGATGTTGGTTCCATTTTTATGATTGAACTGTTTGAGCTCCTACTTTTGGCATTAAAGTAGAGGCTTCAGTTTCCTACATCTCTACATCTGGCATACATGTTTTCTTCTAGTTTTTTGTTATGCTTTCCTTAGTTGTTTCTTTGGTATACGAGGGATAGATTTATACCTTGTGGGGGGGGGGGGGGGGGGGGTGCAATTTTCTTTCTATAATTTAATTAAAAAATGACCCTTCTACTTATTTCTTCTTCTCTCAATGGCAGACTCTTATGTCGCTTGCTTTACACATCACAACTACCACACTTGGAAAGGAAAAATGACCAAATTGCTTATGGCAAAGGGGTTATGGTCATGCCTCAATGCAGCTCCGCTATTTCTACAGAGGCCTTATGAGGCTCTTATGTAGAGAAATAAGATGGATGAGGCAATGGGCCTCATTGCATTGAATATTTCAAATGGGTTGTTGTTTCACCTAAATGGTTTGACCACACCTAGGGCTATGAGGGACAAGTTTTCCACCTTGTTTGGCACAATGAATCAGTTCAGGGTTTTATATAGATAGATGCAGAGTTCACCTCCTTGGTACTTGAATCATTCACCAGCATTGAGGACTTCTTGATGAAGTTCAAGTCTCTTCTATCTATTTTATAGGTTGCTGGAAAGACAAAGTCAGATGATGAGTGTATCTTTCTAATATTTGCAAAGCTTCGAGGTCCTTATCATATTTTCACTTCTACCTTCTACTCCACTATGGATGCTCTAGGTGCATGACATGTTATGCCCTCTTTTGAGACATTCTGTGATAGGTTGACTCGTGAGAAGTCCAAGCTCACTCAGATGGATTCACTTATAGGTTCACAGTTATAGGCATTGCTTTCCAAGACACCTCAGGGTACATAGAAGCAGAAGTTGAAGCAGATATTAGATTCCTCTTCTCAACACTCTACTGGCCCCTCATCTTCGTCTAAGAAGGAGAAATAGAAGACTGAGATTCCTACATGTTCCCATTGTTGGAAGGGACCTCATGATGAGTCACATTATTTTTAGAAGAGATTTGATGGCTATGAGAAATAGATTGCAGATTTGCAAGCTCTTCTTCAGAAGAGCACTGTTTCCTCTACATCCTCTTCCACCTCATAGGGGTTTTCTTTTCAGTCTTCTTCCATATCTTCGACATCTACATAAGATTTTGGATAGGGTCATGCATTACGGTCATCCATTGCATCCCCTTCCTAGGTCCCTTGGATATTGGATTCAGGAGCTTCTCACCATATGACATCTTCTCAAGGGGTCTTGTCTACTGTTGAGGCTTCTCCCATTCCTCATATTCTCATGGGGAATAACAATGCCCTAACAATTTGCGAGACAGGTTTAGTAGGTATTTAGGATGGCACATTCAATGATGTATTGTATGTTCCATCTCTGTTAGTAAACCTTCTCTCGATTTATTAGATTACACACAGTGGATCAGGGAAGATAATTGAGTTCACTGTAGATTCAATCTTCATTTGGGATAGTGCAACAGGAGGCCTTATTGCTAAAGGGATAGTTGACCTATCTCTACACCTTCTCACACTTTGGTCCACCATCTCCATTGTCAAAGCACATCTCTTCTCTTTCACAAGAGCATCATGTGGTGCAGTCAAGGCACTTGAACCTTTGTATTGTTCCCAAGATCACTAGTTTGACTACCACACCACATCTTGTTGAGGTCTTATCTCTTTAGTAGGATTCTTCTTCAGCTCTGCTTGACCCTCCAGCTCCATTCATCGAGCCACAAGGTACACTTGTTGAGGATTCTATAGAGGACATTCATCTTCTCTTTCATGACAGTGTCAGCACACTTGTCACCCCACCTACATTAGGGATTCCCTTTCAGGATCCTCATGTTTTCTCCTTTGAGCATCAGTTAGGCCTTCTAGTTTCACCTCTCATTCAGGGGTTTCCTTGTTCTATGCCCTTGTTTCTTTTGCATTGGAGTTCCATTGGCTCGATCATTTCTACAAGGGCTCCATCATTCTGGGGAGGCTTTGGTGTCTCTTCTCTCTCTCATAGGGGGGCTAGTTGTACTTATGGTTTTGAGAGAGTCTCTTGAGCCATTTCCTTTTTTTTCTTGTTTTTTTCTATCTCTTTTTGGAGAGGAGTTTTTCCCACTAGGTTTTCTCCTTTGTCTCTGGTTTACAAAGATTTCCTTGTAGGGGTACCTAATCAGGCCTTATTGTCAGGACCCATTTCCTGCTTTCATAGTTGTGCTAGGTTAGCTTAACCCCTACGCTTTGCTTAAGGGGGGGTGTTAGAGTAATATTTTTTTTCTTACTATTTAAATCATATTGATTTAATTAGTTAATTTATTACTCTTTAGTGTTTAAGATTTCTCTTAGGTGCATTAATAATTAATTCTTTTATTAATTATTAATGTACAACCTAGCTTTTTTAGGCTTTAGGGTTTTGTTCACCTTTATAGGGTTAACCTTGTAATTCTTGTTTTAAGATCTTGGAATACATTTTTCTCTCACTCCATTGAGATTTTCAAGCTTCACTTTTTCCTCTTTGGTTTCCTTCCAGCAATAGGTTATTTTTTTGCATGCAGGTGTTCGTGACGAACTGTGAAGTTTGTTTTCTCAACTTCTACATCAACTATGTCATATAGACTCTTAGGTACAGAGTTGGCAAATTCTAGTGGTGTTGTCTTGAACTTTGACATCATGGCATATAATGCCTCTTCCACTTGGTTTTTCTTCACTTTACCCAATTTGTCAAAATCAACATGACCTGATAAATCTACATTGTTCTTTACATTTTCACATAAATTTTCAAGATCTGAGAGAGGATTGTGACTCACCACCTTGAATTGGTTGTTTTCATCTGACTCAGTCTTCTCTTCATCAAAATATGGCTGTGCTACATAATTCCTTCTTTGTCTTTTCTCTTCCTAACCTCCTTGATCTATTTTCTTTTTCTTTTCCTTAGCGTTTTGTGTTGTAGCACGTGTGCTAGCTCTAGTTGTAGGTGTAGTGGGCTTTGGCTGACTTGGTTTGACAATTTTCTTTGTCCTTTCCACTGGCTATGCCTTTGCCTACCTTTTCTTTTGCTTGCCACGAGTAGGTGCTTCCTCGGCTTCTTCTCCCTCATGACCTTTAGTCTCCTCCTCTTCATCTTCCTCCTTGACACCCTCTCCAAATTTTTCATTCAAATTCTTAACCAGCTTGTCCTTCTTATAGTAATCTTGGACTTTGCTACTTCATAGTTCCCAAAAACTTTTGCAGTTTTGTCTACTTCTTCTACTAGTAGAGCTGTTATGGCTACTGAGGCTTCATCTACATTTACCTCATACCCTAAGGGTCTCAACCATCTTACCCTTGGTGTGGCAGCTTGTCCAAATGTGTAATTAGCATCAACAAGAAAACATACATCATTATCATGTTTTTCAATTAAAGAAATAGGTATTCTTAGGATCTCCTTCATAGACTTCTTGAAATCTTCAAAGTAACTAGTCATTAGGGATTCAAAATTTTCTTCTAGTTGCTCAATGTACTCACTAATTCATACTGCAATTGATTTGTTAGTCTTCCAACCCACAATACCAAATGAGGGGAATGTGTTTTGTACATAAAAGAATATACAAATCAATATAGAACCAAACTTGCATTGTGCACTCTTGGTTTTCCTGATTGCTCCAAGGTTTTCCATCAGTTGTTGTAGTTGTAGCTCTGTTAGATCATATGTATGATCTTTCTTGACAATCTTATAACCAACATCCACAGCTATGCAAGGTACACTATTCAATCTACTAGATTGATAGAATTTATGTGCTATTACCCTTACAACAAAGTTAAAAGAGGATCAGTGATTGTGTCTATAGCCATACCTCTTTTATTCTAGACTGCTCTAGTATTCTTTTCAATCATTTCCTTGGAATCACTTCTTACTATCTTAGGCCGATCTAGGGTTGGGTAACTAGTAACCCTATGGATTATTCTCTTAGTAATCTTGATAGGTCCACTCTCCATCCATAAGGAACCATCATGAATTCGACTTAGCACTATTCATATCCACTCTGTCTTAAATACATTTGGAAAATCTAGGGCTCATGTTAAACCCTTTTTCTCAAAAATTTTAAATTCTTCTTTCAAAACACCATTTTCACATAACCTGTTATATGCACCTCTAAATTCCATGTCACCAATGCTTCCTATCTTTCAATTGTAACATTTCCTCACATCTTGTACCATTATGACATTTGGCGAGATCGTAGACAATGCGCTAGAAGGGTCTTGTTTATAAGTGATGTCAGGAATGGCTTTAAACACATGCTGCTTGACTTCATTACTAACTAGCTGAACATTTAAAAATTCTTTCCCTTCAACATTTTTTGAACTTGATGTCATTGCGTCAAACTAGGGTTAATGAAAATTTAAATTGCGTAGCTCATCTCTTGATAAATACATTAGGAAATCTGACGAACTGGCGTGAGATTGCTGGTCAAATCTTTGCGAACGCTTGGAAAGGGTTTCCAGATCGCCTTCTACTCTACTTTCTCTTTCTTGAATTTGAAATGATGAAGAATGAGAAAAAATTGATCATATACCCTTTGAAAACCTTGCATTTAATGCTGAGTGCTTACACAGTCGTAAGCTCGGCATTAACCAATTTTAGGTTCACTTGGCATCCATTGATATTTCCATCACTTGGCAACCACTACGAGCTTGGCATCAACTACCTAGTCTGATAGATCAACATCTTCTAACATTCCACTTGGCGCATATAGGAAACTTTTCATGCTCGACAACAACATGAAAAACTTAATGATTTATCTTGATTTTTTTTTAAAAACAATATCTTGCATCTTTATTCATGCTAATGTAGTCTTTTCAGTACTATCTCCTTTCGAACTGATGTATGATATAACACTAGAATATCAGTCCCACATACCTCTTGATTGCCTAGTTTGATGAGGTGTGATCACCTGACCCATTGGGTGAAGTGATCCATTCTCCATTTGATGTGCTACAATCATCTTTCTTTTTCCATGTCTTGTTCATCTCATCTCTGATGTGTTCAACATCTGCCTCGCCTTTTCCTTTATCAAATTCACAACTTGGTTCTTTTGACCTAGTTGGACAATGCTTACTAATGTGACTAGTCTTCAAATAGCTGAAACATGCGATTTGACTCAATCAACTTTTGTAGTTACCACTGAAGTGTGTCCTAGGGCAATTTTTAGGACATGTCCATATTCTTGACAATAATGATAGCTATATCTTGTATTATAATCCCAATTATAAGAGTTGCCATTGTTCCTCACCTTTGTTTGCCTATTTGATGACCACATGGATTTGGATCTACATTCAAAAGCTCTATGTCCATACTTCTGAAAATTGTAACAATATCCTTCAAATCTTTTTGTGTGCATGGTCCTGGTTCTACATTCATGTGCTTGATGACCTTGCTTGTTGCACTTATGGCATTGAACTATGTTCTTGGGCTTGAAATTTTGATTTACAGTCTTTCTCTTGCACACATTAGCAGTATGTCCTTTCTTACCAAAATTATGACAAGTAGGTTTGGAGTTCTTACCTTTGTTGTTTCTTTCTTTTGCACTTTTGGATGATTCTCCTTCTTTAGTGCTTGTGTATCCTAGTCCAGATGTATCATTGTTAGATCTAGGAGATCTCAATAATTGCTGAAAGTATTTGATGGTTTCATTTGGTTTGTTGAAACTTTTAGAAAATTCTTTTTCTATCTTTAGGTCACTCTGCAATTGTTCATTCTGCAACTTCAATGTAGTTATCTCAATGTCCTTGACATTCAGTTCATAGTTGGCATTCATCATTTGACTTAGAGTATCCAATTGCATGTTGGAAATCTTGGTTAGCTCTGATGATTTCTCTTCCATTCTATTGGCCAAAATTATTTTGTCTTCTTCAATCATGGCTTTGTTTTCTATGGCTTTCTTCTTCTATTCAACTGTGCCACATAGCAGTATAGCTTGTGATTCTTGTTCTAACTTGAGATTTCTGATTTCCTCAACTTGGATTATGTTCTTTTCCATTAGATCTATAACTGTTGCATCAAATTCATTTGAGTCTCCATCTGCAAATAGCTTGGTAGTGTTAATCTCTTTGTATTGTGTGTCATTCTCTGCAATAGAAATCTCAATCCTTCTCTTCAAGGAATTCTTTAGAGCTTCTCTTGCTTCATTCAGTTGATGTAGAATGAAATGTATTTCAATCTCCTAGTTCTCAATGGTCTTTCCCAACTTGTAAACTTCCATTTCAAGATCTTTCCTCAAAGCTACAAAGCTTTTTTTTCAGAGAACAAAGCTCTAATACCAATTGTTGAAATTATAATAGGAAAGGTAAACTTCTAAGATGGGGAGGGGGTGAAGTAGTACTTCAAACTTGGACCCATAAAAATTTCACTATACATCCATTTCATGTATTCAATAGATAAAATGAAATAACATGTAAAGCATATACATCTAAATCATGTAAACACATAAGCAATCATACACATAACACCAAATATGATTACCCAGAAACCCTCCAAGTGAGAAGGTAAAACTAGGGTGGGGATGACACCCACAAATCTTCACTACTACAATAATAAAGTGTACCTAATGAAGGTTATAATGTTTTGACCATGAAACATGATCTACTCTCTGCCTAAATTGATATTGATGAATGGCTGAAAACCATGAAAAAATTATATTGATATTGCATGGCTGAGTTCCAGACTAAAGGTTTAAAGAGTCATAGTTATTAACCTTTTCCAAACATAAACATGAACATAAAAATCTGTAGTTATTAACCGTTTCCAAACATAAACATCTTACTGCACTCTGCTGCATTACAGTCGAAGCAAAGCCTTGGTGATCATCTTATAAGACATATAAGACGCAAGTGCAAATGAAGTGGATTTTCCACTTCACCGTATTATAACATGTTCAATTTAATGAAGACTAAATTTTCTTCTATTTTACGACAGATGTTTTATCCTATATTTTTCTTTGGATACCATAACATTGTCACGAATTAACTGTGATTTTAGCAGAAACGAGGCGAGAGAATCGTGCGGCCACCCCGAGTCCTACAGAGGGCAATGCTTCACCGTGAGTACTAGAGAAGGGGCATGCTTAAAGTTGTTGGTTGTTAAATTATTATTTTTAATTATGAGGTCTCATTTCTCGTTGTTTTCAATTTGCAAGAAATAAATAGATGTCGACAGGGAATTAGAAAAGAGATCTCAGCTGATTATATACATTTTCTTGTGTTTGGTTTTGTAGGGGAGATAATAATTATGAGGAGAGGGGAGATGATACGTCAGAAATGTTAATGGAGAGTTGTTCTCCAGAAAGTAGTTTGTTTAGACACAGAGCTCCAGCTACTGGTGAGCCTAAATTGATATTGATGAATGGCCGACAACCATGAATAAATTATATTGATATCACATGGTTGAGTTCCAGACTAAAGGGTTAAAGAGTCATAGTTATTAACTTGAACATGAACATGAACATGAACATCTGTAGTTATTAACCTTTTCTGAACTTGAATATGAACATAAACATCTAGGGCATAGGAATGGAGAATAGACATGTAATATTGGGAATAGGAATGGCTATTCCAATAACAGGTATTTTTTGGAATGGGTATAAGCTCATTTTAGAGACAAAATGGGAATACGTATTCCTATTCCCTATTCCAAGTGACGAACTAAACAGAAAATAGAAAATGTATTCCAACTTTTCTATTCCTATTCCAGCAACCAAACGGGCCCCCATAGTTATTAACCTTTTCCAAACTTAAACATGAACATAAACATCTTACTGCACTCTGCTTAGGAAGTTGTCCAGGATTGATTGCCTGTCATTGTCAACCGAAATATTTGTTGCTGTCTATAAATCTTTGTTACCATCATAGATTATTCCAACTTTTCTCTACTCCATTACAGTCAAAGAAGAGCCTTGGTGATCATCTTATAAGACATATAAGATGCAAGTACAGACGAAGTGGATTTTCCACTTCACCGTATTCTTATAGAGTGCAATACAATTTTTTGTTGGAGCTACAAGAGAAATAACATGTTCAATTTAATGAAGACTAATTTTTCTTCTATTTTACGACAGATGTTTTAACCTATATTTTGCTTTGGATACCATAACATTCTCATGAATTAACTGTGATTTCCACAAAAATGACCCAAGAGAATCATGTGGCCACCTCGAGTACTTTTGCAGAGGGAAATGCTTCACCGTGAGTACTAGAGAAGGGGCATGCTTAAAATTGTTGGTTGTTCAATTCTTATTTTTAATTTATGAGGTCTCATTTCTCATTCTTTTCAATTTTCAAGAAGTAAATAGATGGTGACAAGGAATTAGCAAAGAGATCTCAGCTGATTATATACATTTTCTTGTGTTTGGTTTTGCAGGGGAAATGATGATGAGGAGCATGAGAAAACATCATAGAACTAATATAGACTAGATTAGGGATTATGATTACTACTCTTATGATGGATTACTCAGAGAGGCTTACTACGATGATTTGAAAATTAGACTAGGAATGGAAATGGGGAATGAGAATAGAAAAGGGCAATTCCAATCCTCTTTGGCTCACTTGGAATTCGATGGGAATATGTTAATCCATTGTTTGGTTGTAAAAAAATGGAATAGGAATAAGGTTAAATTTTGTACTTTTAAAAATATTTCCCTTCAAATTTTTTTGTTTTAATTTATTATTTTTTGGTTAATTTTTTCAGTAATGGTGAAACACTTAATTTATTTTCATTTTTATTTTATTCTAATAACAACTATTTTTTGGAATGGACATATGCTCATTTTAGGGGCAAAATGGGAATATGTTTGCCTATTCCCTATTCCAATTTGGGGTAATTTTTCAAAACAAGAACAATGATCAAGTTTGCAAATGTAATGTATTGTTTTGAGTTTCAGATTTGCTATATGTTTACAATAATAATATATGTATGATAAATGATTAGATGTATAACAAAGAAGGCAGACTTTAAACATGAACAAGAAGATCCTAAATCATATGGCAAAGACATATTGCAAATAATAAAATTCTTACTTGAAATGAGATAATGTTTATTGTTAATGAGTATCAAAGTTTCAAACTGATTAGGTATTGAATTAAGCTTGATAAATAGAAAGCTGATACGAAAAACAAAAAGTCAAAAAAATAAATCAGAATTAACCAAGGTCCTTAGCTATTATGCTCTCCACCAAGTACCGGTACTTGGGATACATGTATCTGTACTTGAATACTTGAAATACATGAGTACTTGAGTACGTGGGTACGAGTACCAAGAGTGTGGGTTCGAGTACCTATGCAACCTTAGTTTTACAAGGGAGATAATAATGAGGACAATGATAGCGATTGGATTGCTGCTCATAATGAAATCACTTTGGTCAGATGCTTAGCTCAGGTTACTGATCTATCAAAAATGGTACCACAGATGATTCTTGGGAAAGCAGTTTGGTCAGACGCAGAGCTCCCATTACTGGTGAGCCTAAATTGATATTGATGAATGGCTGAAAAACATGGAAAAAATATATTGATATCGCATGGATGAGTTTTAAAGTGTTAGATAATCATATTTATTAACCTTCTCCAAACTTCAACATAAAAATAAACATCTTACTGCACTCTGCCACCTTGAGTGAAAATTTTGTGACATGGTTAGGAAGTTGGCCATAATTGATTGCATAGGAATTCAGGGGAATAAAGCTCTCTTTGCAGATATGGTTTTGGCTGAAACTTTATGCAGATGTTTATGTAAATAAATCACAGATAGAAGTAATGTATTAGTGATATGCTTTTTTTGGTAATGGCAAGATGAGTACATAGAGCAAGGGTGAAATTGATGAATGGTAGTTGGGAGACTATGGGAATGCCGAGCATGCTTTTTAATATTTTCCTATTATGTTATGTTATGAATTTTGTCACAAAATTTTAATTCAAATTTTATGCGAAACTTTGCAGTTGGAATCGACAGCGCACAGAATACATCGCCAAATGCTGTGATCGAGTTTGTGGTTTTAGAGGCTTTGGGAAGACAATTTTTCACACATATTGGATAAGACAACAATGTACAAATGGATAAACTCTACCTTGTAATTAGTACATTTATGTTTTAAGAGTTGGTATATTTGTATATAATCTAATTTTTGTCAACCTTTAATTTTTCTAGCTATTTAAAATGAAATAAAAATTGCTTTTAACTCAACTAGGCTAAATTGACCATTGCAGTTTATAAATTCAAACTAGGTTGTGTTCAACATCAACATTGTAAAGAATCCACCTAGCTTTCATTTATTGTTTGTTATATCATTGAAGGGTCTCATATGAGAAATTATTATTACATAGTTGACTATCCACCTAGCTCTCATTCATTGCTTGCTACATCATTCAAGGATCACATATGAGAATTCACTATTACATAGTTGACAACATAATGAGCAATGGATAGGCTTCTTGCATGGTTGAATCGCTTTGGCTTGCAAAATATCAAACAATATTTGCACACATGATTTTTCCTTGAAATTTTAGCTTTTACAAAGTACAAAGAAAATATTCACAATTATCATATCCTATGCATAACTTTTATATGCAAAATATTTATTTCATACACTCGATCTTTTTTGTGCTACACTTGTGGTAAAACAACGTTGGGAACTATAATTTCATCCTTAATCAAAGTGAACTCTATTTTGCCAAGACTACAACGAAGCTAGATTTGATATTATAAAATAATTTTGGATGATAGAGTGATAATTTATAGTCTAGTACCATCAAGCCATGCATATATCTAAATAGCCCTAATTAATCTTTGTCATTTTGTCATTTCAAAAATGTGCAAGTCAATTTTAATTGTAGTACCATTGCATATAGATCTCAATAATGTCAAATTTAAGTAATGCTTAATTTATTCTGGTATCAGTGTATAGTGTAACTTCCCTTACTTTATTCAGTGGACCAAATCACCTATATACTACCTTAGTTTTTTTTATCGGTAATAGTTGTATTGTATTACTACCTTAGTTTTTTTTTTATCGGTAACAGTAGTATCTTATTAATATTCAAAAGAAATTTGTACATATATTTCCATGACATTTTTCTTTGAAGCTACCATAGTCACTCTAACCTATCTCACAAAGACATTAACAACCATTTCTTAGATATAATATAATTCACAACTAATTTGATAAATTCATACTAACTTTGGCTAGGGATGTCAAATTTCTATAGACATGGCTTTTTAGCCTTTGCATATCTATTACATTTTAAAAATTTTAGACCTCCTCATTGCATCCATTAGAAAATGTCATTCTCCATTTGCATTCTATTACTCTTAAGCTTATCATACCAATATCTCATTCATCTGCAACCCAATCCTCTATCATTCAAATACTCCCAAAGGAGTCAACCCATTTTGTTATCTTGCATTTTCCTATTAACCAACATCAATTTACACCACCTCATTTCTCTTCTTAAAATATAACATTGAAAATCCTTGCAAAAACACCAAACTTTCTACTGCCACCACTTACAATGACATTCGCTTTCCCACTCCTCCACTTGATTTCACTTGCTTTCAAAAGGCCAAAAATCTTAACCTTAAAAATTTCAACACCTGCCTAATTATGGCTCCCCAACATTTATTGTCATGTGTCCTCTTCAGTTATCAAGATTGGTCTGAGAACTTGAAAGCATACATAGTAGAAGAGGAGTGTGCGAAGGCACTTTCACAGGGTCTAAAAAGAGGAGGCGTGGGAGTCATCTTGATGTATCGTTTAGATGCTTTACACTTTATATCTCAATGACTTGGCTACACATCCTATGATGTAAGTTGTCCGTGTTTCACATATTCTCACGATCAATTGCATTTCACATGAGCTTGTTTTTGAATGATCTCTTTGGTTCCGCTTCCTTTCTATTTGGTAGTTCTGCCCGATTGGTTAGGTATGAACATTTTTCCTAGTTTTGCACAGTTATGTTGACCATTTTTGCATACATTTTTTGAACCCAAATATTATTGGATTTTTTAGGGTTTTGTACGCAAAGACCAAATTGGTTTTAATTTTGAAGTTTTCCAGTTTTTGGGGTTTTTACCTCATTTTGCATGCCACCTTATTTTCTCAAGTTTTCTTGGCATGATGATGGTCGTGGACTTGGACGATCCATGGATGTCAATCAGACCATTGTTACACTTTTATGTTGCATTGGGATGCATGCCACATCCATCCTCCTAAGCTTGTTTTTCATTGAGTGACTTTCTACATTGTGTTCTTATCTAGTCCTTGTGTTATGATCTTCGTGATGGTGGTGCGCCATGCACGAGTACGTGTAGGTACATTTGTTGAGTGACTTGTGAGTCTCGATCTTAAGTGGTACTTCCAAAAGTTATGATCATTGGGGTTGGGTTGGGAATTTGCATGCTTATGGGCACTCATCGTTGGATGAGCATGGGTAGCGTAGGGTAGCATATGGAGGGGTTTCTATCTTGTAGTTGGGTGTTTGTTTCCCAGTTGGTAGAGGAAGTTTTATATAAGTGATAACTAAATAAAAATACTAGGTGGTAATAAATTTAGCATAATTAAAACTAGATTGTGTGTCTTTCATTGGGGAGAGCAGTTGCCAAAACTAGCTTGGGCTTGTCGATGCCAAGTGACTCTCCATAATGTCATCCCCTACTTAGTAGCCCATTGAGTGTCTGACCAAGACCTGTAGTTTATGCATTGCCTTAATCTTGGTTTCAATCATCGTACTATTTGGCGTGAGTGTTAGCCATGTATGTTGTGTTTTATGTGTGTTTGTGGTTGGATCATTATCTCCGTTAGCATGACAGAAGTGAGCCTACGGGTTCCATGTGATTGGGAGGCATAGCTACCTATACCATTGCTAAGGATCGGTATACAAAGATGGTATTTTTTCCTAGTGCAACCATTGCTAGATGTTTTCACTTGGCATTTCGGGTTCTAGAGTATGCATTCTTGTAATTTATGCTTTCATTGGAATGCTTGTATATCATGTTTAGATGATGTTAATTATTGACGCATTTTCTTATTACGATGATTAACATATGATAGATGACATTATCCGTATTTGTAGGATTATCTTATGCTTTACTTCTAGCATGTTAGATTTCCTTATGTTTATGTTATAACATGTTTTAGTAGTGATGTCTTTATATGATAGTATTGACGATCTAATCTGTAGCTTGGGATGTTACATGCGGGGGATGGCTATGGCCCACGATGGTCTTATGATGCTATTATGGTTGGGAGGAATCGCGTACTTAGTTTAGTTGTACTATTCATTGAGATGTTATTTTTGTTTATTGTGATGTTTTTTTAGTACACTGTAATGTTACCTTTTGTACTTTCCCTTTAGTACCATGTTTACTCATTAGATTTAGTTTTTAGCTTCTCGTCTTTCAGTTATTGTTCGAGTGTCCTTGCCTTGAAATGTGGATTCAGTACTCCTCGGTGTGGAGGAACTTTATTACTTAGCTTTTTACCTTTTTGTTTTTTGGCATGCTATCTTGGAATCTCGCATGATATTGCACTTTCTCGCGTGAGAATGCAAGATCTTTCATGGTGTGTTGGGTTTTTTCGCGTGGCCTTGGGCATCTTCTCGTGTGAAATCCAACACCAGTTTTGGGTGTCTTGGCTGTTGGTCAAGTACCTTCTTGCACTATTTGGTGGACATCCTCACGTAGAAGGCACGTTCTCGTGTGGCATGTTGCACATCCTCGTGTGAGAATCTATCTGCTGTTGGTGTTGACACAAAAAATAGGGGGTATCTCCACTAGTTTTTGGGGATCAATTTTTGGTGATTCTAGTACCCTTTGGGTTTACTTAATTTTCCATGCTTGGATAGAACTTAGATTCTTTGTGTAGTTGTCATTTTGGTTTTTTGTTTCCTATTGTGTGTGTGTTAGTTTGGGTAGTGGCATTTGGAGATGTTGGTCTTAGATTGGTTTGGACAATTGAGTGTCAACACACTTAACCAATTTTCCCATAGAAGCTGAGTACACTATATATGCTGAGCTACAATATCTGCCAAACTAAAATTCCAATAGGTGCCAAGTGACTTCAGGTGTCAAGAATAATACAGGTGCCAAGTCACAGTTGATGCCGAGCAAGCCAGAACGCTACATGTTGCAAGCAAGACATAATGATATAGGTGCCGAGAAAACTAGAATCATATATGTGTTGGGCACCAGTAATCCAGTATGTATTGAGTAACATAGAAATTATCATATGAGTTTGTGCCTTCACAAACTCAGATGCCAACTATTTTTGGATGAATCACAAAGGTATTAAAAGATAAGATCAAATCTTTTGCTTTACCTATGTTATCAGCATGCAGACAATAAGAAAATTGTGTATGATAAATTCCAAGGCTTGTTTTCACACCCTCCAAGAGACTTCACTTGCCTCCTAGTATCCTATTTCTCTATAGGATCTTCCAATAGGCTTAGATCATTAACTAAGACCTATTCAAACTCTTCTATAAGAGTCAATCTCTGAAAACTTCACCTTGAATGATCAACACCCTAGTTTTGATTCACTTCTCCACACTCACTTAGAAGGCTCTAAGTGCCAAATCTCTATAAAAATGCTCCAACATTGCAGGGGTCTTCTCCATCATGTAAAAAAAAATCATAATATTTCCCATTTGAACCATTTTGGAAGGATCTTGAATCATCTTCCAATCAGCTTCATTGATTCATCATGTAGAGACCTTAAAATAGGTTTATTTCCTTGTAGCCTTCACCAGTCTGTTTTTCCCCTTTTTAGTAAAATTTTTCCAAACAACTCAAAAAAATAAAACTTGATTTGGATACCATTTTGGAAGTTTTAAAACTTTTATTAAGGGTTCTAGGTCTGAAAGTGATCGTACCAGGGTTTCCTATAAACAAGGATAAGATGCCTAATAGGCCTAATTTCTAGGACTGAACTGTGGTTTTGATACCAAACTTGCTCAAAGAAAATCCTAAACGACTGGTATGACTCCTATATGCATAGAATGGATAGATATGATGTTTATATTCATGAAAAATTCCTGGAGCAGTACGGATACATACAACCATACAATGTTTCTTCACTCTTTTCACCTCTAAACCTCTAACCGGGTTGCACAAACTCGCCTAGGGCCTAGCATAATATATAGTTCTTAATGCTTTGATGACTCCTAACTCCTAAAAATATATAAAAAAATGACTCCTATTCTATTTCCATCTATCATGAATGATTATCCATGGTTAGATTTCATGGAGGAGCCATGACTCTCTAAACTACTGAAAACAAGCTGAAAATAGACTACCTGAACTAAAACTCCCAAAACCAGTACTTAGATGAACTCAAAATGACTTGCTATTCAAATGAAAAAGTTCATAAACAACCTATAGAACAATACTGAAGAATTATATTTAGTCATTCAGTCCATTAAATATGACTATCAACACAAACACCAGTAAAAATCTGTTAAAAAATGCTTGCAGAGCTCTCTAAACTTTCTCTAAACTATTACAATGCCTCCATAATACTTTGTGTTTGAGTATTAGGTATCATTAGATGCCATTTAATTAATTTTTGGGCCTATTGTCTGCAACATAACCATCCTATAACGTAGGGAATCCAAAGATGTTGGAAAATGAAGATGGGATAACTGAGAGGGGAGGGGTGAATCAGTTACCCCAAAAACATTTTCAACAGTCCCAAAGATGCCTTAAACTTTGTTGCTGCTGCTACTTGGTAAACACATAAATTGCTGCTTAAAACTGGATAGATGTTTAGTTAATTTATTAAGCATTTACTGAAATAAGCAACCATGCAAAAGAAAGCAATCATGAACACAGTAGACACTAGATTTACGTGGAAACCCAATATGGGAAAAACCACCAGTAACTAGTCACCAATTTTCACTCTTCTGAAGTGAGCCCTGTTAGGAGCCAACCCTGTTAAAGGTTACAAAACACACTGTTAGGTGTGACCCTGTTAGAGGATTTAATCACCCTGTTAGGAGTGGCCTTGTAAGAGGTTTTTAGAACAATTCAACTGAATTGCCACCCTGTTAAAGGATTTATGGAATGGCTGTTAAACCAACTCTGTTAGGAGATTTTGGAATCACTGTTACAATGGTTAGAAAGCAACAATGAATGATCTGAAAATACATGCAATTTATCTTGCTGAATACAGATCTCAGTTTAGCTCCACAAGATCCTTACTGATTAAATATATCTTTGCAGCTCCAAGATTTCCTTCTGCTCAACTTTGCTTAGGCACACACAAGTCTCTTCATTGCATTTCCTTGCACTATTTGTATATACTCTTTTTCCACACTTTTCCGCATCTTGAGCCTCTCTTTATATACTATACATGATACCAGGTCGGCCCAACCAACTTGACAGAACATATTCCAAAAGTTGGCTTGAACTAATAATCAAAACAAAATTCTTCACTGGCCGACTCTGCTTCAAAAAAAAATTGCTTCTTGTGTTAACCTATAGAGCTCGGTAAAAACTACAGTTACCGGGGAATTTGGTAAACCTTCCACTTCCTTTGGAAACTGACTAGTCTCGGTAAAAGCTGTCTTCGATTACCGAGTGAGCTCGGTGAAAACTAAGCTTTCCTTAGCTTACCGTGCGAACTCGGTTAACACTAATCGTCCGCTACAAAATTCTTTGATACCCGAGTGATCTCGGTAAGAACTAAACTTTCTTTAGCTTACCATGCAAACTTGGTTAACACTAACTCACCGTGTGACATACAGGAACGCTCGGTACACACTGTAAAAGGCTTTACTGACCGACTGAGCTCGGTAGACTCTGTAAACTGTTTTCCTGACCGATAGAACTCGGTAGACTCTGTCTGATAACTGATATGGCATTTGTGTAACATCAAAGACAATACACAATTACTTAATTGTATCCAACAAAAGATACCTGAATGACATGCACTCTTTTGCAATAATTGCAAAATTGAAGACAACTTCTTCTCAACACTTGGCAACTTTGTCATGTGCCTCAATCCTATATTCTAGGACTCATAAACACCTATGTTTCATGGATCCAAGGCCATTTATGACCTTATGGATTCTTTACAACAACCATTATGTGTTTAGAACACATTTAAGACTCCAACTTAAGCTAAGCTCCTAACACTAGGAAATTTAAAAAACAACAAACAAAGGTTAATTAGTGACCTTAGTCCTAGTGACTAATTCACCTAACCAACATTGAAAATGACCTTCTAAGGTCTTCAAACAAACCAAATCTATCCTCTTGACTTGGCTAGAGTCAAGTACAAACCAAAAACTTATAAACAATAGAGGCTAGCCTAGGTGCTCCTACACTAGAAAAGTGGAGATTGCATGCAGCCAATGGGATAAATCTAAGGATTTGAGTGAGAAAGTTAGTTTCATGAATTCATTGCAAACCCTAAGTCTTCAAAGCCCTAATAAGAAGGCATAGACCCCACAATTTTGAGTTGCTAAGTAAAAGTTAAGGGAGTTGCTAAGAAAAAGTTAAGGGAATTGCTAAGAAAAAGTTAAGGGAGTTGCTAAGTAGATAGTAGAGTGCAAAACAGGGCAAGTAGGAAGGGTATCAAGGACTTAGTGAATTGAGTAGCAATTGAATATCTAGTTGGCTAGAAAAGAACAAGGGAATTAAACATATATCATATCTCAAAGGATCAAATAAGATTGAATAGATCAAGTGCCTGAATTCAACAGTTGAAGATTGGAAATCTATTAGGTTTAAGAATCTAATACTCTCTAGCAATTGTATTAGAAGAAAAATTCTATATTGATAGGTTAGCTTCACGGCTATGTTGTAGAGGAAAATCCTATGGTGATAGGTTAGCTTAACAACTAGTTTGTAGATCCTTTGAAGAGGTGATAAAATCCTTTAATAGGGTGACACTTCAAGTAAAGTGTTTGTAAATCCTTTAACTAGGTCACTATTGACATAGTGTAAAGCCTTTAACAAGGCATGCCTTTAATAGGGTAGACCATAAAAAGTGGTCAAACATTATTGCTGTAGTGATTTTGTGGGTATCATCCCCACCCTAGTTTTACCTTCTCATTTTGGAGGGTTTTTGGGTTACCAAATTTTGGTGTTATGTGTGTTGTGATGCATGTGTTTACTTTATGGTTATTTGATATGTTTACATGCATGTAGGAAATGGTAACTAATGACTAGCAACAACAAGAAGAACAAAGTGTGCAAGACACACAATTTCCACCTCCTAGCCCTTCACATGTAACCATCACACCTGCAGACACTATAATAGTTAAGGATTTTATTGACAAATCATGTCAGAACATCAATCCACTAACTGTAGAGGATCTCTCAAAGATCCTTGACCAATCCACACAACAAGCTAAGCTATGCAAAAATCCAGTAATGGTTAGTGTGGATGAGTTACAAAAGGCAGTAGTTGACACATCAAGAGACAAGGTAAATCCACAAGAACCACGTTCTATCTCTATAGCTACTAATACTCAAATCCTAATTCTTCCACCACCATCTCCAATAGTTGATACAGTTGACACATCAGGAGTAGGTGACACCATTGTATAGGAGCCGAGTGCAGAAATGGAGAAAGACACAACAATAGTGCAAACATGATAGATTGATACATCTGATCCTACAGTACAGACAATAGGTACACCCCAAATTGTTGTCATTGATCAAGGAAGATCAAAAGAAGAAAATGAAAAATCAAAAGAAAAGGAGCAGGCCACAATACAAACATTGGTAGAGTTACCAAAAAATGGCACTCCTACAAAAGTCCTTCAGAAGCCAAGCATTGATGTAATGCCATTGCAAATTTCTACACCAGGCTCGAGCTCTACAAAGGTTGCAAGGGTACTTCACTATGGAGACCCTACATTAGATGAAGAAATAGAGATACCAAAATTTGACTATGCAACCATGAGCGTTGAACAAATAAACATCATGCAGTAGACATTGGAAAAGAAGAAAAGGCAAGAGATACTTAGAAAGGAGTATAAACAAAAGGAAGCACTACATGAGATCAAGGGCATCTTTTTAGATGCCTTCAACTTGCAAACACCTGATGAGACAAAGCCAATAATGGAACAATTGTTTTACATTGTTGAACAGGTGACAAGTGAAGACCAAGAAACAAATGTCAAACTTATGGAATAGTCTAAAAGAAAGTTTCAAGGAAAGGTCAATGAGAAAATATCCAGTGATATAGCACTTCAACAAGTTGAGTTGGCCAAAAAGATTGAAAAGGTAAAGAATGTACTTGAGAATGTATTCTCATTGTACAACAAGTTATGTGATTTCACATTTTTCACAAAGGAGACAGGCCAAAGAATCCTGAGCTTGGAGCAAAATCTTAAGATTTCCAGCATGCAGCTACCAAGAGATCCAGCTCAGACTGAGAACCATTTTGCTCAATCACTTCACACCCAAAAGGAGTTAGCTTCACTCACAACAAAAGAGGCCAATATAAAGGCCAAATTAATGCAGATACAATATTCCATAACCCCACATTTGGAAGTACTCCATGAAGAACAAGTTTATGTTGAAACTGTTCTAAAGAAAGATCCCAATCTTTCTACATTAGATGGACTTGTACATCTTGCTGCAAAGACTACCATCCAACATAAGTCATTGGAAATTTCTTTGGAGAATTGGGATGCAACCCTCAAGATGATAATGGAGGTAAATAGTACATTTTTGGTGAAATATGGTATTACCTCTTAGTACCCTTTGACATTAGTGTCAAAAAGGGGGAGATATAATAAGAGGGGAGATATAATGTTTAGGGGGAGATATGAAATAAAAGGGAGAATACTAAGCAATTACATTATTTCATTCGTTTGAAGAATAAAGGGGGAAAGATTGTATATATTCGATGTTAGCCAAAAAGGGGGAGATAAGAGATAAGACATAGTGTGGGGGAGATATAATGTTTTGATGTTTTGAGGAGTTTGTAAATAAGAATGGAAGATAACTCTAATACAGAACACAGGTATAGAATACAGAAATAGGGCAAAGGCAAAGTGTATCATGTTAATGTGTGGTAGCTTCAGTTGGATAAACCTATGAGATATAGTTATAAATGTGTTTATTATTATATGAGATAAATTAATATGATAATAATATATATAACTATGGTTAAATATTAATTATAAATTAATATAATAATAATAAATAAAAATGGTTATATTTATTATAATATTAATTATTAATTAACAAATAGACATGTCCCTTAAAGGGACATGTCTATTCATGTCTTACTCTTGTTTATTTGAGGAAAGCTGCCTTTGGAAAACATATACCTTATTATAGGCAATGCTTAGTACATTTGCAGTGATCCGGAAAACTAACATAGTATCAGAGCAAGCGACTCTTGAGACTGTTAATAATGAGACCTTTTACAGTACCAATATCATTGATGAAGTATAATATATTGAAACCACTATGAATATATATCAGAGGATAATGCATAAAAAAAAGAAAAATTAATAATGTTTACTGTTCACTCTAAGGATCTTCTCATTGAGATCTTCTCCATTGGCAATCGTCCAATTGTTATCTGTCTCACGTGAGATGACACACACTTGGTGAGAGCAAGTACTTTGTATGGGAGGGGATACAAGGTGAAGTACATGTTGCAGGTGGAGCTCGACTGTATGGAGTTGGAACTAGCCGAGGTGGAGACGCAAGACTCATGACTCACAGCCATTTAAGGGTGCTTGCATAACTGACTCCCACCTTATGATCATCCAAACCATTGTGTTCATCAAGAACCTCATGGCCCTCAGAGTGAAGAATGAAGTGAAGCGAATTCTACTTAGTTCTGGATATAAAACAAAGAGGGAGAAGCTTTGTAGGAAATATTATTGGAAAATTTAATAGCTAAGATTTGTCTACGACCACTCCAAACTGTGCATTCATTGATGGCTTACAAATATGAATACCACTTCATTGATTGAGTTTTGGTGCTGATGTTAGGAGGATGTGAATGGTTTTCATAGTTGCCATTGTTGTCATTATTGTCTGAGTCTGTGTTGGCAGCCTAGATGGTGCAGTTGTCTCGAAGCAAGAGACCCGAATGTGCGTGTATATCCACGCGGAGTCATTCAAATTGTCACAGTAGCAGGTTATGGGGCATTATCCTTAACATCAAATTGTCTTTGATGCGATCACTGCCTAAGAAATGAAAAACACAGATGGCGTGGAGCTTAGGGAAAATCAATAGATAACGATTAGATTAGACACGAGAAATGGTAGGGCCACCACTGAGGAACATTTATTTGGTTGATCCAATTATAAGAGAGAAGATATCCACCGAAGGCTAAAAGAAGGGAGTTCATGAGGATGACACGAGAGTCTGGGAAATGACAAAAATCTACATTTGGGAAATGACAAAAATCTACCTTCCTTCTTTTACACTAAACTTGGAGTAGGATCTTGATCAAAGCGACATACATCGATTGGAGTATCAAGGCCTTAGAAGACCGAGCCCCTCAAATTAATCCACGCACAAATTGAGGGTGATCCGGCTCCAATTTCACCAAGGAGGTGACAAATTTGGTTAAGGAACGTGATCTACAATAATAATGAGGAGGTTTAATAGTTGACGTGGAGTGAGATGTATGGAATGCTTAACCAAATCCAAGTAAAGGTATCTAAGGTATGATGTAAATTGATATTTTAATTAAGAATAATGAATTATAATTATGTGCATCCATTAAGGTATGTAATGATTATTTATTTATTTGTATACTATGACAAAATATATGATGCAATATATGTTATTTTTATTCATTAGTATAGTTCACTATATATAATATATATAATATATGTAATGTGTATATATGTATAATATGTATACGTGAATATATGAATACAAAATGTGTAAATATAATCAAAGAATAATTTATAATTATTATTGAAAATATGATTTTTTATGATAGAATATATATACATATATGCTTTATTGGAGTGGTCTTATACTATGCGGACTTGCATACCTTGATCTTTTCCTCTGAGAATGTTCTTGTAGGAAGAAGGAGATTATGATTCAGAGGGAGCCTGGCATGTTATTAGAGGCAACCTTGGAAGAGAGGGAGAAGACTGAGGATGCTATTCAGTTAACCTTTAGTGAACTTGATCTTATTGATTAAGAGGGAGTAAACCATGTTGAGATGGTTTCTCTAATAATCTATGAGTTGTCACAATCAAGAGGATTGTGACCATGTGACTTTTATATGGGCTTATCCCCTGTGTACATCATGAGGAAATGACGACTTCCAAAAGATCATCAGTTGTATTTGGAGAAGTTGTTGTAAGGTGACGATCTTACAATAAACTTGTATTATGAGATTAAATAAATTGAGTAAATGGTGAATGTCTTGTATCTCAACATTTTAGGAGGCCATTACTCTTAGAGTACTTGGTGAATATCATTGATATTCTGGGAGGCCAATACTCTTGATATCAAATGTGATATCTAAATGTTTTGAGTAAGTGGTGAATATCATTGATATTTTGGGAGGCCAATACTCTTGATATCAAATGTGATATCAAAATATTTTGAGTAAGTGGTGAATATCATTAATATTTTGGGAGGCTAATACTCTTGATATCAAATGTGATATCAAACCTTGTTTTTGAGTACTTGATGAATATCGGATGTCAATATTTTGGGAGATCAAGACTCTTGATATCAAATGTGATATCATACCCTAGTCTGAGAAATTGACGAATATCATATGTTGATATTCTGGAGATCAATACTCTCATATGCTATATTAAATGGTGTAAAACTTCTGAGATATCCTTAATATTATGAATGGTGTAATATTTGTCTTGTATTTATCCTCCCTTGCTAAGAGGGAGTGTTAATGTGTGGTAGCTTCAGTTGGATAAACCTATGAGATATAGTTATATATGTGTTTATTATTATATGAGATAAATTAATATGATAATAATATATATAACTATGGTTAAATATTAATTATAAATTAATATAATAATAAAAAATAAAAAATGGTTATATTTATTATAATATTAATTATTAATTAACAAATAGACATGTCCCTTAAAGGGACATGTCTATTCATGTCTTACTCTTATTTATTTGAGGAAAGCTGCCTTTGGAAAACATATACCTTATTATAGGCAATGCTTAGTACATTTGCAGTGATCCAGAAAACTAACATATCAGATACATCAGCACAAGAATTTTGGTTATAGGAATGAAAATGGCACAATCAACTCAGGGGGAGTAATACGAATTTTGAGGTATATTGTTCCTTACAATTTTTTTAACATTTTTTTGAAATTTTGTATATATGCCGAATAGATTGGATAATGTACTCATAAGGTCTGATAAATAATGCTTAGTTAAGTGTTTTTGACACTCATGTCAAAGGGGGAGATTGTTGGTCTTAGATTGGTTTTGACAATTGAGTGTCAACACACTTAACCAATTTTCTCATAGAAGCCGAGTACACTATATATGCCGAGCTAGAATTTCAATAGGTGTTGAGTGACTTTAGGTGCCGAGCATAATACAGGTGCCGAGTGATCAATAGGTGTCGAGTCATAGTTGATGCCTAGCAAGCCAGAATGCTACATGTGCCGAGAAAGAGAGAATGATATAGGTGTCGAGAAAACCATAATCATATATGTGCCGAACACCAGTAATCTAGTATGTGTTGAGTAACACATAAATTAACATATGAGTTTGTGCCTTCACAAACTCAGATGCTAACCATTTTTGGATGAATCACAAAGGGATTAAAAGATAAGATCGAATCTTTTTCTTTACCTATGTTATTAGTATGCAGGCAATAAGAAAAGTGGAGATTGCATGCAACCAATGGGATAAATCTAAGGATTTGTACGGGAAAGTTAGTTTTGTGAATTCATTGTAAACCCTAAGTCTTCAAAGCCTTTATAAGAAGACATAGACCCCACAACTTTGAGTTGCTAAGAAAAAGTTAAGGGAGTTGCTAATAAGTTTTTAAGGAAGTTGCTAAGTAGACAGTAGATTGCAGAACATGGCAAGCAGCAGGGGTATCAAGGACTTAGTGAATTGAACAGCAATTGAATATCTAGTTGGTCAGAACAAAACAAAGGAATTGAATAGATATTAGATCTCAGAGGATCAGATCAGATTGAGCAGATCAAGTGCCTGAATTTAGCAATTGAAGATTACAAATCTATTAGGTTTAAGAATCTAATACTCTCTAGCAATTGTATTAGAAGGAAAATCCTATATTGATAGGTTAGCTTCATAGCTATGTTGTAGAGGAAAATCCTATGGTGATAGGTTAGCTTAAAAACTAGTTTGTAGATCCTTAGAAGAGGTGATAAAATCCTTTAACAGGGTGACACTTGAAGTAAAGTGTTTGTAAATCCTTTAACTAGGTCACTATTGACATAGTGTAAAGCCTTTAATAGGGCAAGCCTTTAACAAGGTAGACCATCAGAAGTGGTCAAACATTATTGTTGTAGTGATTTTGTGGGTATCATCCCCACCCCAGTTTTACCTTCTCATTTTGGAGGGTTTCTAGGTTACCAAATTCTAGTGTTAAGTGTGTTGTGATGCATGTGTTTACTTTATGGTTATTTGATTTGTTTACATGCATGAAGTTTATTTTTAGTTAAATGTTTTTAAGGATTTGAAAAGTTTAAAGTGTATTACTTCTGATTCACCCCCCTCTTAGAAGTAGTCTTCCCATTTGATTATTCCAATAGGAGATTCGTTTGTTGCCAAGATAGTGGTTAAGTCTTCCTTTGCGATCTTTGTGATCCGGGTATGATGTTGCCTTCTGCTTTCATACTTGTTAATTTTTTTTTTACCTTGGCTTGTATTTCATCCTTGTTCCAAGGATCTTTGGGTGAGGTTTTACACTTAACAAAATGCTAATGACACTTTGTAAAACATGTCCTCAATCGCGCATATCCTCATCTTCAATCCTTGAACCTCACGATCTCAATCTCTATCTGTTTCTCTATCAATCTTCACAAAATCATTGGTATGTTGACATCAATGACAAAAACAATCATGATAAAAATCTCCCAAATGCTCCAACAATGCTAGGATACTCTCCCATAGGAATATCATTAGCATTCAAGCTAACAACAAGAGCTGGTAGGGATGAAGAAACATAATAGTCTCAAAGAAAATATATTCTTAAGAAATGATCTTTCAGTGAGAGAATTACCATGAAGGAATGCATGCAAGTCTTCCACTTGATATTGAGCCAAAGAAAAAGGCATTTTCATCTTTATGCTCCTAGTAATAAGCTCTTAAAGAGAACACATATTAGGATGCAATATCTTTCTAAGTGCATTAGCTTCATCCTCACAATCTCTTTAATTAGTAGCAATCCTCTCCCTGAGTATCCTTATTGCCACTTGATTCCCATCCTCCAAAGTAGCCTTTTATATTGTTTGATATGTACTCTTTCTTATTAGTTTATGCAGTTGCACAAAGTAGATAATCTACTATCAAAATCAGAGAGCCATCAAAGTGAACAAGCTTTCCTCTTATCTCTCCTCCTTCCACCCCAAAAGATAGGATAACAATGCTCTTCTCTCCACCAGATCTTGTAGTAGGGTGTGAAGATTTTAGACAGAAAAATAGAGGAGTAGAGCCAGGTAGATGATCAGTATCAATTTTTGTTAATGTTGCTTGTATTAATACTTATGGACAACCTTTTAAAATCAACTTTTTCCTCTTAAAAAAAATAGGTTGACATGTTTTATCTTAATGTTGCTTAGTTGTCTTTCCTTACACAAGGTAGAGATTCAAGCTCTATAGAGCCCTTGTTATTATTATGTGTTAAACAAATTATTTTATTAAAAAAATAATATAAAATAAGAAATAAAAAATAGATAAATCTTTCTTATGATTACAATTTGAAGGCTGTCACAATTGAAGACAATTGAAATTAAAATTTAATTTAAATAGAATAAAATGAGAGTAAAATTAAAATAGTCAAAATAAGAAAAGAGAAACCACCTAAAAATGAAAAATAAATAAATAAATAAAAAATAACAGCGAACAAATATTTATTCATATCAAACAAAGGTAACTCTGGCACAGATCAGAAAAATAACCGCCTGCCATCCAGTCATTGACGGTGCTGTCTTTGACCGAGGAGTTTAGGGTTGGGAATCTTGGATGCGGGAGTTTAGGGTTCATTATTATTTGTCCTAAAAATTTTGTTCACATTTTTCATCGGCATCGGGAACAACGTTACATACTCTCTTCCATATCTTCAGGTAAGAATGTCGCAATGAAACATGGTTTCAGTGTGTTTTTTTGCACTTTGAGAATCTATGCTTAATGGCATTTATTTTTATTTTTATAATTAAATGAGGGTTTGTATTTGATCAAAGTTTTGAGTTGGCACTTCTCAGGGTTGCTAAGGCTACAACCGGAGGAGCCCCCAACAAGTTCTCAAAGATGTAAGTGCGTTATGAGAGCTAGGTGGATAGTCAACTATGTAATAATAATTTCTCATATGAGATCTTTGAATGATATAATAAACAATAAATGAAAGCTAGGTGGATTCTTTACAATCTTGATGTTGAACACAACCTAGTTTGAATTTATAAAATGCAATGGTCAATTTAGCCTAGTTGAATTGAAAGCAAATTTTAATTCATTTTAAATAGCTAGAAAAATTAAAGATTGACAAAAATTAGATTATATACAAATATACCAACTCTTAAAACATAAATTTACTAATTACTAGGTAGAGTTTATCCATTTGTACATTGTTGTCTTATCCAATATTTGTAAAAAATTGTCTTCCCAAAGCCTCCGAAACCACAAACCCAATAACATCATTTGGCGATGTATTTTGTGCGCTGTCGATTCCAACTGCAAAGTTTCACGTAAAATATAGGAAAATATTAAAAAGTGTGCTCGACATTCCCACCGTCTCCCAAGTACCATTCATCAATTTCATCCTCACTCTGTATACTTATCTTGCCATTACCGAAAAAAGCATATCACTAAACATTACTTCTATCCATGATTTATTTACATAAACAACTTCATAAAGTTTCAGACAAAAGCATATCTGCACAAAGAGCTTTATTCCCCTGAATTCCTACGCAATCAATTCTGGCCAACTTCCTAACCATGTCACAAAATTTTCACTCAAGGTGGCAGAGTGCAGTAAGATGTTTTAGCTGATAGGCTATTGGTGGGAACTTTGTTCTCGAAAATTAAATTTCTAACATAAAATTTGAAAGAGTTTGGTGGAAAAATTGAAAATCCTTTTTGTTAACTATTTACTAGCCAGTTTTTATCTCTTTTCACTTTTAAGTCTTGTTTTGATATTTATTAGTTGTTATCTCTACTTTTAACTATTGATTTTCTTTTTCTATTTATTAGTTGTGATCTCCACATTAACTCGTGTTGTGATCTATTAAGTTAACTTTTGATTTTTAAAACTGATTTAGATTTTAGTTTTTAAATTAATTTTTTTTTATTAGTTTATTTTTTTCTTTAAATATTAATTTTTAGTTTCTATAATTTATTTAGTCAATAGAATATTTATTAGACATATATTTTATTTTTTGTATTTCTCTTATTAATTTTTCATAATAGAGTTTTTGATAGGTTTCTTAAATGATTTATTTTCATATTTGATAAATTTAATTTAAATAAATAATATTTATTAATCTATTTAAAATATTTTAGTAAATACAATGTTATTTAAATTAAAAATTATTAATAATCTAATTTGTTCACATAAGATTATAATTTAAATATTCACTTTTAACTATTGTTTTTCTTTTCTTATTTATTTAAAAAATAATTACTTGTGATCTCCACATTGGATTATATTGTGATCTCTATTTATTTAACTTTTGATTTTTTTGAAATTGATTTAATTTTTAGTTTTTAAATTATTATTTTTATATTAGTTTAGTTTTTTCTTTAAATATTATTTTTTCAATTTTTA
Organism: Cupressus sempervirens; assembly: GCA_028749045.1. Taxonomy (NCBI): domain Eukaryota; kingdom Viridiplantae; phylum Streptophyta; class Pinopsida; order Cupressales; family Cupressaceae; genus Cupressus; species Cupressus sempervirens. Next base: position 1,347,548 of record CM053785.1, read on the forward strand.
TAACTTATTTAGTCGATAGAATATTTGTTAGAGATGTCGCTATTTTTCATATATATATTTTTGTATTTCTCTTATTAATTTTTCATAACCAAATTTTTGATGATTTTTTTAAATGATTATTTTTTTCAAATTTGATCAATTGAATTTAATTGTAAAATACTGAAATTATTGAACACGTTTCTTAAGCAATATTCAAATTTCCTAATTATTCTAAATTTTATATCTATGTTTTAATCTTCAACTTTTTTATTTTTGTATTTTCATTTTTAAAAAACTTATATTTACGTTATTTAATGTTCATTCTACATTTTTCTCTTAAATCTCATCTCCTATCAACGCACTCGTTGCATGTACAAAAGCATTTGACTGCTAGTTATGTTTATGTTGAATTTTGGAAAAGGTTAATAAATATGATTATTTAACACTTTAGAACTTAGCCATGCGATATCAATATATTTTTTCCATGTTTTTTAGCCATTCATCAATATCAATTGAGGCTCACTAGTAACCAGAGCTCTACGTCCGACCAAACTGCTTTCCTGGGAATCACTCTTCGGTACCATTTCTTATGGATCAATAACTTGAGCTAAGCGTATGACCAAAGTGATTTCATTATGAGCAGCAATCCAAGTGCTATCATCATCCTCATAATTATCTCCCTTGTAAAAATAAGGTTGCATGGGTACTTGTACCCACACTCTTGGTATTCGTACCCCCGTACCCAAGTATCAAGTAGGGGTACATGTATTCCAAGTACTCAGGTATAGGTACATGTATCCCAAGTATTGGGTACTCGGTGGAGAGCATAATGGCTAAGGACCTTGATTAATTATGATATTTTTTTTTGACTTTTTGTTTTTCATATTAGCTTGCTGTTTATCAAGCTTAATTCAAAACCTAATCAGTTTGAAACTTTGATACTAACAATAAACATTATCATTGTTCAAGTAAGAAGTTTATCATTTGCAATATGTCTTTGCTATATGATTTAGGATCTTCTTGTTTATGTTTAAAGTCTGCCTTCTTTGTTATACATCTAATTATTTATCATACATATATTATTATTGCAAACATATAGCAAATCTAAAACTGAAAACAATACATTACATTTGCAAACTTGATCATTGTTCTTGTTTTGAAAAACCATTGTCATGACTTATAAGTTCAGATTTTCTATAAATATAAAAGTATAATTTTTAAATAAAGCTTCTTCACTCCCATTTTAACAGAAGAAACATTTTCTTAGTCTTAGCTGTGTTGATCTCCAAAAAAAAAGTCATCTATCATATTTCACCACCACCAAAGTGAATTAATAATTCTATTATATATTTTAGTACCATAAAGAGTCTCGGGAAAGAAGAACAAAATGAAACAAATGAATATCATATAGATAAATAGTGAGAAGCATCTAATTAAAAAAATTGAAATCAAAACCCACAAGCTAAACCAAATGTATGGGAAGTATCACTTTCACTTAGGAATTAATTTGTATGTGACCCCAATGAATGCTCATAGAAGGTGGAATGATTATGCCATCATCGATATTACATGTGCTATTTATCTTGTATCTTGCTAAGGTTAGGCCATCCATTAATAACATGTGAAAATTAAATATGTTTAACTCTAATACATACCTCATTAAAAATTATGATTATTCTCCAATTAAGGGAACATATTTTCTATATGCATAGTATGATTTCCAAGAAATTTCTCTTAATTAAAATTATCGTGTTAGATTTGCATGATTTCAACAATAAGAACCCATACAAAATGGGCCTTCAATTTCTACTTCATTCTAAGATAAATTCCCTCAATAATCATAGAAGCCAACCTTTTGTACTATTTCCATGAGGGACCTTTAGTTACTTCATTGTGTTATCAACCAATATTAAGATTGATTGTAATAGTTTTTTATTTTATTTTATTTTGTATTAGAAATTGAGTAATTGATTTCATGTCTACTCTCAATGATAAAATTTTCAAGATTAAGCTACTTTATTCTCGTTAATTTAGAAGAGGGAGCAAATAGTTTTAAATTTATTTTTCCTTGACTTCAAGATGATTTTATATAGAGTGTTAGAAATGGATATTTCTAAAAATCTACTAAGAACTCAAGGGAAGCACTCTAAGGGACCAAAGTAATATAAGTATAAATAAGTTCTTTTATCAACTTCTACATTTCTACTCTTCATTAGAACCCACCACGTCTTAATTTTCAATGTGTCCATAATAATATTTCTAAAAGAAGGTAACATGAAATTCACTAGGCCTTAGAGATATTCTTGAACTGAATTATATGGAATCCAAATTGATCTTCTTTAGTAAAATTTACGATTAATATTTGACTATCTTCACTTGTGATAATAATAAAACAATAAGAAGTTTATTTTCTTCTAAAAATTTGGATCCTCTATATATATTTGATATAATTTGACTTCTAGCTCATTTTCCTAATTAAGCTGTGAAAATGTTTTATGATGTTTTCACCTCTAGTTAGCTAAATTCTCAAATTGTTTTTGCCTCTAGATTTTATTTTCCTTTCTTACATCTATAATTTTCAAGATGAAATATTGATTTCCATAATGAATTTATCCTACTTCAATCTAACTAAAATTAATTCACTGAGGGTGTTTAGTTGCATTTAAATCCTTCTCCTTTTACTATTACATTGTTGTTATAATATTTTCTGATCATACATGTTGGTACTTTTTATTTTTTTAAAGACTAATTATCTAGCGTTTCATAAAATCTATGAAGGATTTGCCATAAATATAATTATTTTTAAACTTACACCTTTTAATTTTTCTCATCGTGACTTGCATCATTACAATTATCCCTCACCCTTAAATGGGCATCATCTTTTATCTTCTAGTCATACTTTTTATAGTTTAGGTGTTATCTTTAATGCATATTCATACACCATACACGAGACACATGCTTCAATGAAATGTAAAATACAATCTCATCTCAATGGTACCCTATCTTCAACCTCGCTAAACATTTTTCTTCTATAGTATCAATCTCACTATTGTAACCAAATGAATCTTGTATAGGTTTGACTACTTTATCTACCTTAACCCAAAATCTTCTACCATTTTTTTAGATTCCAAATTATTCATACCCATTGCTTGTTTTATACTCACAAGCTCCATTCTAAATTATATAGTCACACACTTCTTTTGTTCTACTTGTTTAGTCTTTGCCTTACTTCCCCTCTTACCTTTCATTGATCTAAAATATATTATATAGAACATCAATGTATTTTATAATTAAAATTGTTAGCCATCATATCATATAAATCTCACTGCCATATATAACATTTTATCAAAGAAAAAATATACATTCAATTGCAAAGGATTAAACAACAAAGAAACCTATATATGTGGTGCTCAAAACCTATTCTCAAGGGCTCAAAATTCTTATTAACATTATTTTAACTGGACAAAGCTCTAAATCTCTTACCAAGTGCATGAAAATAATCCAATTATGTCTACATTTCACATTACATTTATCTCAATGTCATTCATGTCTATATGTTGATAACTACTTCTTTCATTGTGTTCTATTCCTAGTTCCATAGTATATTTGGCATCATGCAATCCCTATTCCTCCAGAGTATGCATCATTTCTTTCAAGCTTCAATACTCATAAGTTGGCCTTAGGTTCTTTCTACACCATGCCCTCATTTGATTCCTTCACAAAGATGTTGATGGTGGAACAATCAAATTTGATGAGCATGGGGATCCTCAAGTCTTCAAAGTCCAAAGCATTGGTGGCTAGTAAAGGGAATCAAGGAAAGGGCCTAACAAGAAGTAGAAATCATGGCAACAAACTTCACAACAAGAGAAAGAACACTCAACATCCTCACCACAAGAAAACTCCAAAAATAAGGAAAAATCATCCAAGAAGGAATTTTGTGCTTGTGCATATTGTAAGAAGAATGGACATGAAGAACATCATTGTTACAAGAAGGAAATTGATGAACTTAAGAATCTTCTCAAGAAGAATCAAATTAGTCTACCTTCAAGAACAACTACTTCACCCTCTTCTTCACATTCAAATTTTGATAAAGGAAAGGATCACATGGGAAAAGTTCAAGCCTTAGTAGCTACTTCAAGTTAAGATTCAAGGAGATGGCTTCTAGATTTAGGGGCTTCTCATCATAAGGCATATTTACAGTCTATGTTTTCATCATTTGATCCTTGTCATACTCCACCTATTATGATGGGAAATCACACTTACATGAAGAATGTTTGGAAAGGCAATATTGATAAAGGGGAGGGATACTTCAAAGATGTTTTGTGTGTACCTCACATATGTCATAATCTTCTTTCCATCTATCACCTCCCTCATGGAGATAGAAGAAAGACTGTGGAATATATAGCTGATTTAGTTTTTATTAGAGGCTTGGAGACTAGAGAGATCATTGCTACACGGGTGGTCGCTATACTACTTCTTAGATTTTTTTCATGATGATGGCAGTGATTTCTCAATAGATGTAATGTCCTGTTTCAGGACTATACCTCCAATTGTTCTTAGTTCCAATTTAAAGATTTTAAATATTTATTTTATACTTAGGATTATATGAAATTTGTAGCTATCTTCAAGAAATTCCAATCCTTTTTAAACAATCAATATAATTATTGATAACTTGGAGATAAATTATATGTATAATTAGAACTCTCTCCTCATTGGGTGTCAACTTAATTCCAATTCAAATAAATAATATAATTATAAATATATCAACTTAATATTTTTCTCACATTAATCGTTGAGTCACCCTTGTTATTTCTCCTCCATCGATTAGATTGAAACAGTAATAATGAATTTGATTATTGCGTATGAATGTAAATGTGAACATTAACAAATGATCAGTCTGACGCTGTTCTTTGCTCGTGTACTGTCCAACATGGACGGACCGGTTCGTAGTCGACTATGGAGGGTTATTTGTTATATTCGTTTGATGATTTGTACTTTCTAACTTCTTACTTGTGCCAACTTCCTTTACCCCCAGCCCAATACGTTATGTTCTTCACGTCTTTTTAAAACTGGCCCGGTTCTATGCTTTTATCAGCGAATTTAATGTGTTTTTTTTCTCCTTCTTAATAGTGATGATGAAACTAATGCATTTTGCCATCCAATGTCCTTCGATGTGTTTTGATCTTGTAATGTTCGTAAGGTTTTGTTAAATACATCTCTTCCTGCGCAAAGGCAATAACTCTTGTCCATTGAACCCGACACCACCTTCCCTACACGCTTTTCTTTAATGTCGTTCCATGCTTGTATTTTGCGAATGGAATTCGGTGCTATCACAACCGATACTATCTCCTTCTATTCCTCCAATGTGGCTCCTTACTACTCGTGACTTGGTGGATATCTTGATTCGATGATGATTCACGTCTTTGTAATTGCCAATGATTTATTCCATGCTGTGTATCAACAATTAAGAGAATTACGTATCTTTTTCCATCTATTCGATGTCTGTGTACGTCCTGACTACGAATAGAGTGCTTACGTCCTTTGTACTTTGTCACTGATCCTATTGAATGCGTTTAGCAGCGAGTTTTCTATCTTCTCCGTGATGATGTACCCTATCTACAACCTTACCCTTTTTATATGCCAGTTACACTGCGAAGCGTCTGTGAATAGAATAGTCGTATCCCTCAGCACAATGGAAAGTCTAACGATTTGTTTAGTTTGTGCTTGGGTTAATGGAATTTCGTGATTGCCACCCTTTACGTAATTCACTGTATGTTACTCTTTAATGCGATACCGTGGTGTATAACTTTGCTTGTTCCTTTAAAAACGTAGATTGGGTATGTATTATATTTGTTAAGTTTATATTTAAATATAATGTAAGTGCAATTGGTTAGGCATATAGATATATATATTAATTAATGTATTTATTAATATATATATTAGTAATAATAATTATTATGAGGAGTATATTTATAATATTATGGTTGGTATAATTATGCTGAATAAAAGGACTATTTTATCTATATAGTCTATATATATTTTATTTATATACATTATTATATCAATTAATTTATTAATCAATTTATTATCATTAGTTCAAACGTGAATATATTATAATTTTCTTTGGTTTCATAGTGTAATTATGATATTTATTATTATTCTTAATTATTAGCATTATATAGTATGTTATTCAAATATCCTTAAATTTGGGGTCATGACAATAGATTCTTTAGCAGATTTTGATCACACTTCTAGTGTTGATTCAGATTTTGAGGACTTTGGCTACTTGAACTTGGGTGTTCTCACATGTGATCAAGTTCTTGAGCCATCCATTACTTCTCCTCCTATTGATATTGCATCTACTATTGTTCTTGATGATAGTTGTATTCACATAGCCATGGATTCAAGTGATTCAATGCAACATGATATTCATTGTCTTCTAGACTCAGTTCCATGAGATGACTACTTGACAGACATTTCTAGTTTTTTTGTGGAGTCCTACATTGCAGATTTGAGAGACACTATTGATGACATTCATCTTCTCTTTGGTGAAGATGATCCATCTTCAATTGTTACAAGGGAGCATGCTGAACCTCATCTTCATTCTCTACTTGATCTGTCTTTCAAGTTTGACATGATGGTAGATCCTTTGATACAACAGTTGGAGGAGGTCACCTTATTTTCAGAGGAGATATTTGAGTCTTTGATACATGTTCTACAATCATCCTTAGTTGATCCTAATTTGTCTTTTTTAGTAGAGTGGCATAGTACACATGATTTGGAGGAGGCACCTTTCAGTATTGACATGGGGACATTTGAGCTATCAATTGACCTTTGAATATGTTTATTCCAAAGTTAGCAACTAAAAATTGTGTTGGGAACCAAACCTGCAAATCATTCAGTGAGAAATTAGAGGAAATTTTTTCAAATCAAGGGCAAAATTTGACCCTAATTAGCTCATTAGGGGTGAAATTTGACCCTAATGGGATCTTCAGGGGTGAAACTTTTAGGGGAGAAATTCTCCCCTAATGGCAGTGTCAAATGATACTTTTTATTTCACAGTTCCAATGAATTCCAAAAATGGTACTAAGATCTGCAACCTATTCACTAATCTGAGATCTGCAACCTGCAAGAAAAAATGGATTTTTGTTGTTGATGGGGGATTTGCCTCAATCAAACCTTAGTTTAGGAATTAACCTTGAATTGAAATAATTGAAATAACATTTTTAAAAAATGTACAAATTCACCTTACAAAGTTAGATCCCTTGAATCGAATGTAATTAATTCACCAATAATACTTTTTTTTCAACATTAAAGTCACATTCATTGATCAATCCATGCTCTAATGAAAGCTAGAGCATATAACAATGTGTCAAACAATATTAATGCTCTAGTCAACATCTTGCCAAAAAGGCACCCTAAGTTACTTCTTAGTTAAATTACCTTTCAAGCAAGAAATTTACTTGTACATGCATTCTAAAATTTCATTCAAATTTGGTACTTCTTTAGACTCCCTTTTCTCACCAATCAAAGTTGTAAAAAATGATGTTACTTTTACATTTTGAAAATTTGTCTTGAAGTTGAGGAGTTGGCTATACAATCAATGAGTTCTCCCCCCATAGGTCCATTTCATGGCATAGCATGCATGCTCCATCTAAAAGGTACTATCAAACACCCCTTCCAATTAGTTTAAACTTGTGCAAAACCCTCACTTCTTCCAATGACATGCAATCCAATTATTATGATTATATTTATTATTCACCAACATCGCTAATATGACAATTTGGATACTTTTGATAAAATATAATTACTATCCATTTTGTATGTTTTACAAATGTAATATTTTGAGTCCTTACAACAAGAAATTATATTTTATCAAAATTATCCATTTCTATTAATAATTGTTAGTTCATGTTTTCAGAGTCGCCATTTTTGCTTCTTATTTTTAGTTTACTTTTGTTTTCACATTTTTAGTTTGAACCATTGGTTCTGTCAAATTGTCAAAATTGAAAATGAAGTTGTATTGACATTTTCATATCTATTCGACTTTGTTTTTGAGCAACCTTCCCCCTCAAGCTAAATTGTTGACCAAGTTCTCCCTTACAACCAACTTGAACTAAAAGCGTTTTATTTCAAAATATCATCTTGTTGCAGTTTGGAAGGTGTCTTGGTATAATAGACAAGTTTGTTGTACTCCTTTAACCTTGTGTACCCTATGTACCAAGTTCAAAGAGCATTAAGCCACATCGAACCTCTTGTACCAAAGGAACTAGTTTAAGAGTTCAATATTTCTTGCATTCCATTGAAGCAGTTTTCCTTGGAGGACCCACTTGACATGCCACACATACATGTGGTGCATAAGACATGCAACAACTGGTTCCCTCATCATGATCAACATGGTTGTAGGTGAGGTCACGACCTAAAAGGTAAGTATAAGCAATTAATGATCAAGTAAAATTGTCAGTAATAATCATGCTAGAGCTTTGATTTAAGGGTGCAAAAGAAAAGATTTGGTACGTGTAAAGAGGGGTAATAATTAAAAGTACTTGGCTCCTAATTTAATGCCAGTGTCATTTTTGCCTTGTCATCTTTCCTTCACGGTATGCCAAAAATCACTTCTTTCCTCTACGTAATTAATGATAATGCCCTCCTTTTCAAAATGCATTTAAAGGAAAGTGTTCTCATTTAAAAGAAAGATATTAAGTTTCCTTTTCTACTCAAAACAAGCAATCATAGGAGAGGAATGAAGAAAACCATCCTTCTTTCATAAGTGAAACAATTGTCGTCTTCCAGGTAATCCTTCCATCTTCTGATTGTTTCTTCCCTCACCTATGGGGTGAATCATATTTGTGGTTGTTTCCTTTCTTTTGCATTCAAAATAGAGCTCTTAAAATCATGAAGTCTATATTACACATATTTGGAAACACTCGTAGTCTACAATGTAGGTCCCCTGTTATAGGTGATACAGACTTGCTAGGGGTTGATCTGGGAGGGGTTTTAGAAATATTGTGTGAAAGACTAGCCCAACCTTTTTCCACTAAAGTGTTAGACACAAACTTGCTCATGGCTTCCACTTTCCCTCCAGCTTATCCTTTCCTAGAGTTAATTCAAGAATGCATACATATGAACAATGTGTCTAAAGGCCATATATTGAAGAAAGATGGAAGTGTTTTGTTGGATGTCAATAGAGAGATTGTGTCTAGCTTGTTTCACTTGGAAGAGCAACAATTTTTTGATCTTACCCGAACCTTATCTACAGCTAGGTTTTCTAAAAAGGTAAGTGAATATAAGAATGTCATAGCAAAAAGTTGGACAAAAGCTTTTTATAAAGGTGGTTGGAAGTTACCTAAAACTTTGAAGAAAAGGCTAATGATTGCTTAAGTTCAAGACATTATGGTTCTTTTACACAGAATTTGTGGTTCCCCTAATGTCTCTATTTTCAAAAATTGGATGTACTTCTATATTCAAATTGTGTTAGTAGGTTCACAATTTCTAGATTGGACAGAACTAATTGCTAGTTCTCTCAGAGATCAGTTGAAAGGTGCCCTAAATCTGAAGAAATATTTCTTCATGTCATCTTACTTAGTGTACATGTTAGCTACCACTCAAGATTTGCAACATTTTTCACATGAACCCTGGATTGAGGATATCACCATATATAGTTATTGCCTTTTGTTGCATAAAGATAAATTCTTAGTTGATTTTAGAAGGGTTCATGATGTTTTCTCTGGGAAATTGTGTTTTGAGATGAAGGGTTCTTTGCAACACGAAGTTTCACCCAAGTCTCAAAGGCTTGTCCAATATTTCAGTAGCCTACATATTCAATTCCTAAGGTTTACTTATTTGAGAATAGGAGGCTTTGATGAAGAACCTATGTGTATTCCCAGGGTTGCCTTTGATTGTTTCATCTTGGCAGAAGTAGTGCGACAACTAATTTATGTGATAAATAAAGTCTTAGCTGAAGAAGCTTGTGATATCATTTTCCCACTTAAATTAGGGAAGCTAACATGTGGAAGCATGGAAGACACAAAATGTATAAGCTTTGTTCTGGTTAAGTTTTCTTTTGGTACATATTAAGCTAGACCAAACTTTGACAACAAAGGTATCATCCATAGCTTGTTTGATAGTCAGGTTAAAATTACACATGTTCCCACTGTGGAAGATTTTTGGGAAGATTGTATTGATGAATTAGAAGTGAAGAGGAGAGGTTTATCCAGATTTACCATTTCTTAAATTATCCTTTTTCAATTGAAGCTGGGAATAGATATTACAGATATAGACCTGAGGATGGGACAAAAATTCCAACGTCCTAGGAAATTAAACATGTAAACCTACCCATTGTTAATATTTGGTAACTTCAGTCGGATAACTATATGACTGTACACGTAATTATATATGATATATAATGTTATGTGAGATATAAACTTATTATATGAGAGAAATATATTTATATTCATATATATATATATATATATAATAATATAATATAAATATTTATATATAACAATAGTTAAGTTTATATAAAATAATTGTTTGATTATTGAATAGAAATGTCCCATGAAGGGAAATGTCTATTCATGACCTATGTTAAATATAAAAAGAGGATGTTGCATATGGAAAATATATATTTGATTACAAGACAATGCCATTACATTTGCAACAGATCCGAGAAGCATCAACATGGTATTAGAGCCGCCTGCAAATGTTATAAGATCTATTTTGAAATATACCGATTGAGGAATGGAAATAATATGCATTCATTACAAATTCCTGCTACATGAAACTTGATCGATGAACAAAGCACATTTCAAATGGAGCAGTTTGATTAGGGCAAACATCAATGGAAGAGTTGAATATCATAAAAGGAATGTACACTAAGCATTGAGAAAAACATCAAAGTCTTCCCCTACAAATGTAAAAGTCTTCCCTGCTGAATGTAAAAGCCATTGGCATGGAAAATAAATACGGAGGACAAGATAGTCATGAACAGTGGTTCAGACATTCTCGACAAGACTGCACCAGTGAGGAACAAACAAAACTTGTGAAGACATAGAACCCTATATATTTGGCATTATTATAGAGGTGACAAAGATAAATTCTTTCTAAATCTATGTCGACCCCATCGAACAAGAAGTATTAAAACTGGGATGCAAATGATAAATACATGGGTCACATTTAATACATAAATCAAGATATTACTCGATCATCTAGGATAGAAGATTATCATTGTATTACCTAGCAAAAAATTAGAGCAAATTAATATCACGGATCTCTATGTGAATACCACATTTGACACTTCGAGTAGCGATGGAGATTTTTGACTTCCTACCATATATGATTGACTATATATATCATACAATATTGGAGAACGTTTGAGGAGAGTATTAACTTTTAAACATTGAATTCAAACAACACTCAAGGTAAGTCACCGAATTCCCACAAGACATTTGATATACATATAAAAGGTATGAGTTCACATGTTAAATTTCTATTACTTTCTAAGTAAATAGAATTGATATTTAAATTTTTAATATTGATAGGGATAACTATTGAATGTCTATTAATATTATAAAGAATAATATGAGATTTAATAAATTGATAGATTTTGTTGCAAGATATCAATATTATTTATTATGATATTAGTTGAGATAGATTTATATGTAGGCATATGTGATTATAATATATCTATGGATAAATAATATGCTAATGGAAATAAATCATGATGATATATTAATAACTACATTGAATATTGGAATATAATTTCTCATTTTTCTTATAATTAAAATACAATAATATTATTGTTGTGAATAATTATTAAAAGTTTTTACAATAATATTATTGTTGAGAATAACTAATAAAAGTGTTTTGTACTATAAGAGTTATTTTCCTTGATCTTTTCCTTGGAGAATGTTCTTGCGGGAAAAAGAGGGAGATTAAGATATAGAGGGAGAAGACTGAGGATGCTATTTGGTTAACCTTCAGTGAACCCAATTTTATTAATTGAGAGGGAGTACACCATATTGATATGGATTTCCTAGTGATCTATAAATTGTGACAGTCACATGGACTGTGATTCATAAATTGTGACCATATGATTTTAATGGGCCTACCCCAGTGTACATCATGAGGAAGTGATGACTTCCAAATGATCATCATTTGTATTTGGGAGAAGTTGTTGTAAGGTGACAATCTCACAATCAAATTGTATCATGAGATCTAATAAATTGAGTAAATGGTGAATGTCTTGTATCTCAACATTCTGGGAGGCCATTACTCTTAGAGTACTTGGTGAACATAATCGATATTCTGGGAGGCCAATACTCTTAATGATATCAAATGTGATATCTAAACCCTGCTTTGAGTACTTGATGAATATCGGATGTTGATATTCTGGTAGATCAAGACTCTTGATATCAAATGTGATATCATACCCTAGATTGAGTAATTGATAAATATCATATGTTGATATTTTGGAGATCAATAATATTGATATCATATGCAATATCAATACCTATACTTACCTTTCAGGTCGTGACCTCACCTACAACCATGTTGATCATGATGAGACAACTAGTTGTTGCATGTCTTATGCACCACATGTATGTGTGGCATGTCAAGTGGGTCCTCCAAGGAAAACTGCTTCAATGGAATGCAAGAAATATTGAACTCTTAAACTAGTTCCTTTGGTAGAAGAGGTCTAATGTGGCTTAATGCTCTTTGAACTTGGTACATAGGGTACACAAGGTTCAAGGAGTACAAAAAACTATAGACACTTAAAAATCCTTTAGAAAATAAAGTATTTTTATTTTCTAAAAAAATTCCTGATGACATCATCATTTATTATTTATTTATTTAATTAATTAATTAATTTATTTTTATGCCATTAAATCCCTTTATCTTAATTAAAAATATTTAATTAAGGAATCCCTCCCAAAAATGTTTAAATCTTATTTAAACATTATTTCCTTATTTATTAATTATTTAATTGATAAATTGACCAAAAATCCCAAAAAAAATAATTAATTTATTTTTTGCCCAAAACTTGGCCAATTTCTTTAAGACCACTAACCTCTTCCAAAATCTTCTAATCCTTCTTCAATTTTGATTAAAGGCTAATCCCATCATTTCCTACCCCTAATCCCAACTCAAAATATTTAATTAAGATTAAATGTTAATCCTCATGTTTATTAAAAAAGTTTTAATAAATATCTCCTCAACCCAAACCCTTGAAATAAATAAAACTTTATTTATTTCTTAAAAATCTAATTTATCCTCATCCTAAGAAGTTCTAGACTCTTCTAGAAAGTCTTCATCCTCATCCTAGGAAGTTCTAGACTATTCTAGAAAGTCTTTATCCTCATCCAAAGTCTAGACTCTTCTAGAAGATGTCTTTAAACCTAATCCTAATCCCCTCCTAACCTTGTCACATTCCCTAAACATGGGTTAAGACTTACTAACCCAAGCCAAAGTTAACAAATATCTCCTCCTTCACCCACCCTCATTAAATGCCATCCACTTGCCTATCCCTAAGCTAATCCTAAACCATCCTAATCCATCCTCTAATCATTTGCACAATCCTAAGCAAGCTTAAAACCTTCCTAATCAAGCCCAAGTTGAAATTCCTCTCATCTCCCTCAAAATATCCCAACTATAAAACTTTATGAAGCCCACTAGGCCATAAATGACTCTTCCAAGCCCTTTTATTGCTCTTACAAGCCATTATGAGGGTCTTTATGAAGATTTTATCCCTTGAGCCTCCTTTGTTGACTCATCCTTCCCCTTTCCTCCATCCTCTCATCCTATGACATGTGTCACTCCCTGATTGGCTGTAAGGAAGCACAATCCATGTGCTCTCCTCTCATGCAATCTGAGCCCTCCATGAGCTTTTCCCCATCCTTGCATCTTAGCCCTCAATCCCTCAAGCCTCTTGCCTATAAATTGGATCCTTCCCCTTTGCAAAATAACACAATCCATGAAGTAAATTCATAATGCCCATTTTAAGAAGCCATTTTACACCATAACCATACACTCACACCCAAATTCCAACTCCATTTGAAGCCCTTTTTGAAGCATAAGCTTGAGCATACATCCTATCTATTTAGACAAAGCCACTCAACAAGAGAGCTTCTCATTGAGAGAGCTCATTAATGGCTCATATTCTCAATTAAGAGCTCATCTTAGTCTATCTGGAAGTTTATGAATTTTGTTTAGTTTGTAGAAGCTTTATTTAAATTTGGTTTCTATTAGCATACTAACATTGCTCATTTACATTTTGGCATGCCCGGTGGGACCCCGCATGGGTCATCTTCATTAGCTTTTTTAGTCAAGTTTTGTATGCCATTTGCTAATTTTGGCTAATTTTTCTTGTTTTTGTGATAGGTAGGATTGTATAAATTGGTTTTGTAGGTCCACATGAGCATGAAGAAGACAAAGGAACTCATATTCTATCTCATAGTGTTTGCAAATTTTTCAAGCTTATAGGTGGACAAAGCACTTGGAATTCTTCTTCCTCTTCTTGTCTATATTCTTCTTATTCCATCTACTTCTTCTTCTTCTTGTGGGAGATCTTGGCCATTTTTTTTTTAAGGAAGAAAAATCATACACACTTCTTTTTAGTGCTTAAAATGAACCCCCAAATCATACTTAAATCTATTAAAAACTAAAAATTTCCCAAAAAAAAAAAAGCCTTTTAACAAGTGAAACTAAACCAATCCAATCATTTTCATCCTTGCAACATCAAAGTTTTAGATGCATTCATGCAAAGTTAGGAACACTTCATTTTTGGGAATTTAAAAAGAACTTCAAGTTTCCATTTCACAAGGTTCAAAATCAACACTAAGTGCACACTAAAATCTAAATCAAACTCAAAGCATCAATCAAGGATAAAATGAACCTCATTTGCAAATATTTTAAAGTTCTTTTAAAAATCTCATAAAAATTAAGAGTCCTAAATGGTTGCCAAAATTGTCCTAAAAGCTTTGTTATTTGTTCCAAACAAATGTCTTGTTGCGAAATCTTGAATGTTTCTTAGATTTTTCATGCATCAAAACAATCTAGGAATATCATTTTTGGGTTTAAAACATGCAAATTAGAACACAAAATCTTGAATGAAAACCAAAGTTCAAAGAAGTCATTTTCACTTTTGAGTCAAAAACAATCTTGAATGATCTAAGGATAAAACAAAGCACTTCAAAGTTCTTAAAACAACACACAAAATCTCAATCTTGAATGCTCAAAGGAAAAAAATTGAATATTTAATCACTTGTCTTTGAATGCTCAAAGGAAAAAACTTGAATATTTAATCACTTGTCTTTGAATGGATTAAAATCAAGTTTGTTTTTTTTATGAATGCATGATTAAAAGAAAAAATCCAATCTTAAATGCAAAAGGTCAATTAATCATTACAATATCTCACACTTCATCTTTTGGGGCATAAAAAGAATCTACATTTTAAAAACTTTCTAAGTTATAAAAATAAATAAAGACACTTTGAGTGAATTTGTTGTTGGACTCACCCTCTTTAATCACCCATCATTCTAACCATTGGTTGCAATATGAGTGCCATATATGGGGATGGGTCTACCTAAGAAGGTGTTAAGTGCTCCACAAAAATCAAATTCCACTCACTTGAGTTTTTATTGATTTTTCTAAGATAGAAAATTTCTTGAATGCACATTTGTCTCACTAACACTTCATTTGGGCATAAAAATTGAACAAATCTTGATGTGGAGGGCCTCCGGGCGCGTGCTTGAAATCGAGCTTTACACACATCTTTGTTTTGGGCTTAAAACAAACTCACACTCAATCTTGAATGCCTTAAAGAAAAATCAATTGATACTTGATGTGGAGGGCCTCTGGGCGCGCGAGTTTACTTTTGTTGACCCTAAATCTTCTTGGTGTATTCATTCTTCGATCGATTTTACTTTTGTTAACGCTTCAAGTTGGAATTGAACATTTGCATCCTAAACATGTGTGTTTGCAAGGTCTAGATTAGAAAAACTTAAGCGTCAGTTGGAAAAGAATTTTGTCTTTTAGCCCAAGATCATCCAAGTCTTCTCTCCCCTTGTTGTCTTTTGAGACCATCTTGGGTGCATAAGATTAGGATCCAAAATCTTGTTTAAATTTTAGGAGGCCCACTTGGGGATTTACTCACCCCTTGGGACGACCTCAACTCTAGTGCTCTGGCAGAGTATAAAGATCGAGAGGTGAATCCAAAGACACCTCTCTTGGGATCAAGATTTTGTCACTCGAGCTAAGCCTCAAGGAACTTTATACCCTTGAGAAGTGAAAGAGGAGAAGTGGGTTACCGCTCCTCTTGGCTATGTGACATCTTTTTGTTTTCATCTACGAATTTGGGCCTCATGTACCTTGGGTATATCGAGGACTCCCTAGCCAAACCAACTGTCAGCCTTGCAGACAACCATCTAGGGTGTTAATGTGTTTGAAGTGACTGATCGAAACATTTGTAAAACATACACACTCCTTGGTGCAAGTATCACATTCTGAGAATCAAAAACTTCTATCTAGTTGTTCCTATCTATTTCTTGATTTTTTACTTATTGAATGAATGTTTGCCAAACTTGGTCAATCCTAGCTTAGGGCATACTTAGCGTAGTCAATGCCTGTTCCAGAAGTTGAACGAGTTGAAGCAAAACAATCAAGATCTCTCAAAGCCAAGCAGATTCAAGAATTTATGTTAGAACAACCCAAACCCAAACAGAAGTTTCACAAAGCCAAACTCAAGCCATCTCAGGCATACCAAGAAATTTTAGCCAAGAAAAAGGAAGTAACACCAAGCCCTTGAATTGACAAACTCCACAAAGCAGAAGACAAAGCTGCTGACGAAGCCCTTCAAGAGGCCTAGTTAGATCGCACTATCAAATTTAGAAAATATCTAGGAGTTAACCCTGCTTATGCCTTACCAACTAGGCATGATTTCTATGATTAGACCCCCTTGTTTCTCCACATCTTCTTGCATGAGCTTCACTTTAGAGTCATCTTTGTAAGAAAGCCAGCCATTTTAGGTCATCCCCTTAAGAATTTTAGCTCATCCATCTCATTTAGATCTTCACCTTAGAACCAAACCAATCCCCTCAAACCTAGCTAGCATCCCAAAAGCCTAAACTTCACATCCAAGCCTTCAAAATTGTTGTCACCTTGCCAAAAGTTTGCCATTCCTACCATCTTGCAAATCCACTAGCCTCACCAAGGTTATCCCTTTGACAAAGCTTTGTCTAGGGTAATCTAGCTTTGTCACTTGTCATCCCTCATCACCTTGAGCTAAAGGTTGGGATCCACAAGTGGTCAATCTCGTGTTCTTCCTAAAGGATCATTAGTCTATCCTTAAGTTGACACAATCACCACCAAGCTTGCACATAGGAAAGCATAACTTTCATGATTTGGTGACATATCTTTGAAGTTAGAATCCCCAACCCAATCCTCCTTAGGTTTTTCATATAGCTTTGCCTCAACCTAGGAAATCATTTGCATAGAAAAGCCTTCCCCCTTTGCATCCATCAACATTGTTGCATCTCATCCCTAGGAACATTTTCATGCCACCCGTCACTCGCTTAGCCAAGAAGAAGAAGGAAACAAGGAGCCCTATCATTTGGATCAAATAGCATCACTCCCCTTGAGTACTCAACCATCCTTCAGCCCAGAGAACACTATACCATCACCTACTGACATTGAAGCTTTCATGAACCAACCGAGAAATGCAGTATTGGTGAACGCCATTATAGACAAGAACAAAGAAACAATCATGGCTAACTTTCGAAGGGACAATATAGGAGCCTTCAACTTTGGAATACCTCCTCCCTTATCAGATCCATCCCACCTATTTTTTGGACAACTACCACTCCCAATAGGTTCTTATGATTCAGATTATCCTCAATATGTGCCAAAAGAAGAGCCTCAAGCCAATCCTTTTGATCCAACAGACCCAAACATACCATCCTCCACCCAAGTTAAAATCTCCATTTTGCAAGCCAATCCAACCACCACCACTCCACCCTTGGTTCATACCTTTCCACTCCAAACTATCTTTTCTCAAAACACCTCACCATTAACTCCCTTCACTATTGCTGCTGCCGCTCTCCAACCCAACCTTCCAAATCTGCCCATCTCCCAAATCAGTGCTAGCATCTTTGGCCAACCTCAGTAATATACAACAGGGATGCCACCCATGGGGCCAAGTAATCAATCTTTCATCACCCCTAGCTTGTTTACCTTATCTCAGAACACAATTCCATCATTTCCACTAGGTCCTTGGAGCTCAGTGCCATCAGCCACAAATCCACAAGCTAGTACCCTCACTCCACAAAGCTATCAAACCCCACAAGCTACTACTAATGTTTTGCCAAGCTCTCAAGTGACCCAAGCTCCTACCACCACTCTACCAAGCTTTCAAATCCAGCCACCAAGCTATCAATCCCCATCAACTACATTCCCAAGCTTTCAATTCCCACCACCTCCACCACCAACTAATCCATTACCTTCTATTACCAACTATTTTTCTATGCCACTTCTATGAGGTAATCCACCACCCCTACCAACCACCAATTATTTGCAGATACCTTACCAAATGGGGGCAAAACCCACATATATTGGTCAAACTCATCAAATCCAAAGTCACGTTCCACAAGCTCCCCGATCCTTTCCCAAAGCTTCACAACCATCTTATACCTTACCTCCAAAAAGCAATCCATTTATCCCACAGTCAGCTTATGTTCCTCAATCCCAACCTCAAATCCAATATCAGCAGCAAGCCTCGCAACACATGCAGCAATATGTGCCACCTCCACCTCAGCAACCCATCATCCACCATTCAGTTGTCCAAGCAATGTACAATCCCTATCAGCAAGTCCCCCAAAGCCATTCCCATTCAGTAGCCCCATCTAGCACATACCAACCTCAGAGTGCTCCTACATTGGGGGCACCCCAGCCATCATCCATCAATTCAGAATGGGAAGAAATGAAGACAGCTCTGAAAGCCATCCAAGAAGGGAATGATCTGAAGACATTCAAGTTTGAGACTGTGTGTCCTTATCCATTTGATAGAGCCATTACTATGACTCCATTTCCCAAACACTTTGAGATACCCAAGTTTGACAAATTCAGAGGAAAAGGAGACCCTGTCACACATATAAAAGAATTTTACATGCATTGCCAAGAAGTGGTATACGATGACATCTTCCTCTTGTTTCTCTTTCCCAAAATCTTGGCCGGACCAGCTCTTGAATGGTTTTATAGAATCCCATATGGCACAATTAAAAACTTTGCCGAATTGTTTGAGGCATTTGTAGCCCAATATGCCCATCCTGTTGAAACAAAGCTCTCAGTAGTTGATCTTGTCCACACTAAGCAAAAAGGTGGAGAAAGCCTTCCCGAATATCTACAAAGATGGCAAACCCTTACCACCCGCATATCTTGCACCTTGCTAGAATGCCATTTGGTGAAAATGTTTATTGATAATGTCCATCCCAGCTTGGCTCACCACATGACCATGAACTGTTTGCAGACCTACAAAGATATCAAAGAAAAAGGAATGATCCTTGAGCAAGGACTCATTAAAGATGGTGTGGTCAAGATTTACAATGAAGCCAACCAAAATCAATCACATTCCAATGACAAGTCTAGGTATTGGAAAAAAAACAAGCACATTGCAACAGATGGCATCACTGACACTAGGCATGTGAATATTGTTGGTCCTTCCCAAAATCGGTCCAACCCACCTTATCAACCAAACAATCAACAAGCTATCAACTACCAACACCAAAATCACCAAATCTATCAAGGCCACAATCCAAGACCCAACTTTCAAGGGTCTAGCAATCAAGCTAATACCATCAATGTAGCTGTAGGACCAAAGCCCAAGTTCCAACCTGCACCTAGAAATTATACACCCCTTGGTGAGCCATTGGATATCATTTTTGAGAAATTGACTAAGGAAAACCTCATAAAATTTCCTCCTACCCAACAAATTGACCCCATTCCAATCCAAAGCTGCATGGTACAAAGACAATGAGTACTACAAATTTCATAGGGTAAAAGGTCACACCACCCTCTAATGCATGAAACTAAAAGATTATGTGCAGGACCTCATTGATCAGAAATAAATCACCGTTGGTGCCCAAACCTCTCCCAATGTAGGCTTACAGATCTATCAAAATAATTTTCCCCCTCACAACAACCAAAATCCTAGAAAAGCACCTATCCAAACCAACAACAACAACACTAACAACCGCCAGCCAAACCAATAGCATGGGAAGAACAATGACCAAACTTCATCCTATATAGATCATGGTAGCCTCATAGGTTGTATATCTAAGTAAGAGCCTTCTGTCAATGTTATCAATATCCAAGGACCAAACAATGAGTGTGCAGTCACCACTCGAAGAGCGCGATTTAACATCGCAGGCCCACCCATTTCACCAGTACCATCAGCTCCATCAAAAAGCCAGTACAATATCTTGGAACACCTTGGGAACATGCTAGCCCAAATCTCCATTTTAGACCTTCTTCACACTAGTCTTGTGTACAAAAACATCCTTGAAAGTGCTCTCATAGAATCTCGTGTCCCTTCAGATATCAACGCTACTAATTTTTGTAATCTCGTTGGACACCTATCCTTCACATGTGCCCTATCATTCAAACCCACCAACATACCTGTGGTCGAGCCAGATCACACCCTTCTACTTCGCATAGCCATTATGGTATCCAATGTTATCGTAAAAAGAGTAATGATAGATAATGGATCAGCCTTGAAAATTTGCACCCTAAAATTCATAAAACAAGTTGGGTGTACTGAGGCAAATATCATCAGTGAGGTTATCACCATCAAAGCTTACGACAACTTGGAAAGAACCATAGAAGGAACTATTTTGCTACCAATCAACGTTGGGCCAGTCATCCAAGAAACACTCTGCCATGTTATTGATCTAAACCTACCATTTAACATCCTCCTCAATCGCCCATGGATTCATTCCATGAAAGTTGTTCCATCCACTTACCATCAATGCATCAAATTTCTACATTAAGGCACTGAGGTAACCATCCATGTCGATCCAGAACCCTTTGCTTACTGTAATGTAGTTGAAGCTTCATATAGAAACCATTGCCTTGGAATTGATATCGGCACAGCCATCACCAGCTCATCCCACACTTGTAATGACCCAAAAACCATCCTCGCCTCTACCCTATCTATCATGAAGATCAATAACAAAGGTTGTGGAGAGTATAGTTTGTCAGATACATTTGATGTCGGAGCACTCCCAGTTGATTCACATGCCCATGGATGACCAACATATCACAAAGCTAAGGAGATTCCACCTCCTCGATACAAACATTTTGGACCAACAACCTTTGTATCCTCGAAAGTCCCTCTTCATGAGGAGCTCACTCTAGATATCAACAATTGGTTACATAATGATGCACCTTCAAGAAATCAAGCATGCCTTGATCACTTCAGCTAGAAGTATCCCCAAGAACATAAGCTCATCAATAACAAATGGAACTATCAAGGTGGTGGTCTAGGACTAGAGGAAAGAGGCATGCAGTGCCCCATCGAAGCACATAAGTGGGAAACGAAGTCAGGTCTTAGTTTTGGCATACCCACAATTGGGGGGAACAATACAAACGGTCACACTTTTTTGAACATTCATCGTGACCTTATCGAAATCAAAGACATTCTTGAGGAAGTTGAAAAGAGAGCCTATGATGATATCTCAGACCAAATCTCCCTGGGAGACTTTGTTCTCCAAGAACTATCCATCCATTTCATTGACCTACCACTCGCCCATCCACAACTCATAGATTGGGACCAACCAAGTGTCATACACATTGATGAATTCACATCAGAGGAAGTGCTTCTGAGATTCATGGGAGCCAAAACTCCTCTCAAGAAAATAAAGCCAGATTCTACCTATATCTATAAGCTAGACCCCAAGGGGTATTTTGGAGAAAATCCCCAACCTAGTTCTGATACACCCAAAACTGGAACTAAGGTGAATCTGAGACTAGCTAAAGCAGCGAAGAGGGCCCCTTAATAAGAAAATCTAGAGTCACAAGAAGAACATGAGGATTTAGCATTACCTCCTCAAGATAATCGACCAGAGGTGTCTTCTATTCTAATTGAGGATACTAGAGAAGTCAACATCAATTCTTTAGAGATCCCTAGACTTGTTCACATTGCTGCATCCCTATCACAAGACCAAGGTGACCTCCTCTTTGAGGTCTTAAGAGAGAACATTGGCTGATTTGCATGGTCATATCAGGACATGCCAGGACTTGATCCAAAGCTTGTAGTGCATCATCTTGCAGTCGATCCAAAGATCAAGCCCATTAGACAAAAGCTTAGAAAAATGCACCCCAAGGTGGCATTACTAGTCAAAGATGAATTAGAAAGAATGTTAGCTACTAAGGTTATCCAACCTATCGACTACTCAAAGTGGATCTCCAACATGGTCCCCATCACTAAGCCTTCCGGTGACATTAGAATCTACACTAATTTCAGAGATCTTAACAAAGCTTGTCCAAAAGATGATTTTCCCTTGCCCAACATAGATATGATTGTAGATCTTATCATTGGACATGAAATTTTTTCCCTCATGGATGGATTTTCTGGGTATAATCAAATCAAGATTGCAGAAGCTGATCAACATAAGACAACATTCACTACCCCCGAGGAACCTTTTGCTACAATATGATGCCTTTTGGCCTAAAGAATGCTAGGGCCACCTATCAAAGAGCTATGACAACCATTTTTCATGATCTCATCCATAGCATTTTGGAGGATTATGTGGATGATATCTTGGTCAAATCTCATACCTTCATGGATCATCTTGCTAACCTAGAGAAAGTCTTTGATAGGTTAGCCAAATATCATCTCATGTTGAATCCCGAGAAGTGTGTCTTTGGGGTCACATCTGGTAAGCTTCTAGGCTTTATAGTTTCTAAACTAGGTATAGAGATCGACCCCAAGAAGGTCAAGGCTATCTTAGACATGCCTCCTCCCCAGACATTGTGATAGCTTCACACTCTTCAGGGAAAGCTTCAATCTGTCTGGCACTTCATCTCCCAGCTTGCAGATAAGTGTACGCCATTTGCACATTTACTAAAGAAGGATGAAAAATTCAAGTGGGATCCTTTATGTCAATGCAACTTCGATCATTTCAAGCAGTATCTCACCAATCCCCCTATCTTGGTTCCACTAGTTCCTAGTCGTCCCTTGATCTTGTACATATTAGCAACACCTACTGCTCTAGGGGCACTTCTAGTACAACATGATGACTACAGTAGAGAAAGAGCCATCTACTATATCAGTAGAACCCTAGTTGGTTATGAACTCAATTACATGCCTATGGAAAAAGCTTGTTTGGCAGTTGTTTTCTCAACTCAAAAGCTTCGCCACTACATGCTAAGTCATACCATCCAACTAGTCTCCAAGATCGACCCTCTCAAGTATTTCCAGATGAGCATATCTGTCTAATTGAAGAACTGCCCCCATGGAAACTTTATTTTGATGGCTCATACACATCTCATGGATCAAGGGTAGGAATATTGTTGGTCACACCTTAGGGAGATTACATTCCAAAAGCCTTCAAGCTACAATTCCCTAGCACCAACAATATAGAAAAATATGAAGCTCTCATAGTAGGATTAAAGATAGCCGCAGAATGGAACATCACTGAGTTACAAATTTTTGGTGATTCTCAGCTCATCATGAAGCAAGTCTTGAATGAATATCAAACCAAAGATGAAAAGCTATTACCCTACAAAGAGCTAGTTGATCAGCTAACCCAACATTTTACAAAGCTTCAGTTTACACAAGTTCCTCGAATGTAGAACAAAGCAGCAGACACTATGGCTACTATCGGCTCGCTCTTGGAAATTCCCCAAGTGGCTATGCAATATGAGTTCTTAGTTGAGCAGCTCCTCACACCGCCTATGCGAATGAGGATTCAAATCATGTTTGTATCTTGGTTGGTCCCCAATCCCCTTGGTACCATGAGATTCATGCTTACCTTAACAATGGTATCATATCCCCTCACCTCACACGTACCCAATGCCAAAACCTTATCCAAAAATCATCTCACTATGTTATCATAGCCAATACCCTATATCGTCGAGGTTATCACGATACTCTCTCTCGATGTTTAGATGAAAATGAGGCCGTGATGACGTTAAAAGAAGTACACTCTAGAATTTGCGGTGCCCACATGAGTGGTATTGTCTTAGCACAAAAAATCCTTAGAGCAGGCTACTATTGGCCTACCATCGAAGAAGACTCCTGTGACTTTGTCAGAAAGTGTCTCCCATGTCAGTAGCATGCAAATCTTATGCATGCTCTAACACAAGATCTATAGCCTATTGCACCACCTTGGCCTTTTGCTTGTTGGGGCCTTGGTCTAGTTGGAACTATCACACCTCTCTCATCTAATGGAGATAAATGGATAATAATAGCTACAGACTATTTCACTAAGTGGGTGGAAGCAGTCCCCCTAGTCTCAGCTATAGGAGTTCAGGTCTCCAAGTTCATCTTGTACCACATTGTTTGCCGCTTCGGCATCCCATCCACCATCTTCATCGACCATGGAGGTAACTTTGAAAATCTCAACATGGAAGAATTGTGTACTTCCCTTTGCATCCATCACCACTTTTCTAGCCCATATTTTCTACAAGGTAACGACCAGGCAGAGGCAACTAATAAAACCCTCCTCAAAATTCTAAAGAAAGTTGTCAATGATTTTGGCCGCGATTAGCACCTACAGATTAATCCTGCCCTATGGGCTTATTGAAATTCCTTCCATACATCCACAGGCACAAATCCATACTCCCTAGTCTATGGTGCCAAAGTGATACTACCTATAGAGGTTGAACTTCCCTCCTTGAGCATATCTTTGCAAGGGAAAATATCAGATGAAGAATACAGAGTAGCCAGACTCACCCAGCTAGATCTCTTAGATGAGAAGTGACAACAAGCCTATGATCATCTCACAGTCTACCAAAATTGTCTCAAGAGGAATTTCAACAAGAAGGTACTTCCACGACACTTTTTTCCGGGCGACATGGTCCTCAAAGAAAACATGAAAGTCCAAGCAGATTGAGAAAAGAAAGGTAAGTTTGAACCTACATGGCTTGGTCCTTATGTTGTCATTGCCTCCTTTGGTTCTGGAGCCTATCAGTTATCTACACCAGAAGGAGAACTCTTGAATGATCTTACTAACATCATTCATCTCAAGAAGTTCTAGGGTTGAAGATCCTTGGTATACCCAGCTTTTGAAAATACAAAAAAAAATAAAATAGTAAAGAGAAATAAGGTCCAATGGTGAAAACTTGGCAATTCAAGCACCTTGGATAGGTACCTTGGTGAAAACCTGGTAATTTAGGTGCCTTGTGTACTAAGACTAATCCATTATCTATCACTATCCTATCCCTCATCCATCCACTCACCATCCCATAAAACACCTGCTTGTTCCCTTGGTGTTCCAACCAAATATCCAACATCTAATGAAGCTTGTAAATACCTCCTGTACAGCTTGTAAATCTTGTACCTTAGCTTGTAAATCTTGTACCCCAGCTTGTAAATCTTGTATCATCCCTTGTATCATAGCTTGTCTATCCAAATCTTTGTCATGTCCCCTTTTCAAATAATTAAAAAATAATAATCTTTGCTAAGGCAGGCAGGCCCAAAAAGGTGAAGTTTCAACAAAAGAGGATAATCTTTGGAAGCGAATGGACTAATAAATAAAAATTATTATTAAAATATGTTTTATTAACCCCTCTTGGATATGAGTTAAGGTTATGCCCTCTTTTAAGGGGTTTGGAGGCATTTTGGGCTGATTCCAGAACTTGATTTTTGCGCATTGCTTTGTTGTTCTTCAGAGGCTGCCAAACCTGTGGAGAAGGAGACCCAAGAATGGGAGTTTTCAGTTTCTAGGAAGGCTAAGGATGGGATTTTGAAGCCATTCCATGTGCATGCTCATGCAAAGTTTGCCTTTGTGCTGAACAGTGCAGATTTGTGGTTTTTCGAGTGTGTTTTTTGTAAGAGTTTGGTGTTTCCGGTTGTGTATTTCATATCAGTTTGGGTTGCTGCTGTGTTTCAGAATTTTAGATATTAAAATAGAGCTAAATATATGTATTTGGTCATGATTATACTTTTGTGATAGATTATTAGTGTTTTTGTGGTGTTTTCGAGCTATTTTATGTTGTTTTCGAGAGCCTGATGAGCATTGTTTTTATCCTCCGTTTGGGAGCTATTGTGTAAATGTTATACAGATCTGAAAATTTCATTTTGTAGGCTGTTATGCTACTGAAATTTCTATAAAAATTTCCACTTTCAGATTTACTAATAATATGTGAAATTGTGAAGTTTTTGGCACTATTTTCGGCATACCCGATTTGGGGTTTATTGAAAAATTGGTGGATCTTTGAAAGATTGGTTGTTTGATCTTAAAGATCTGATTAGAGGCTTGAAATATACGATATAATCAGAAAAGGGACATTTCAATCTTGTCCAAAGCTTGTACCATATTCCAGCTTGTATTATATGCCAAATCTTGTATCCTATCAAATGCACACAAAGAATCCCATTTTTCCTTAGGCTTTTCGCAAACCATCTACCTATCCGCCTATCAACTATTATCGACATCCCACCCTTCACAGACATTTCTATCTCACAAAAACTACAACATGAACAACCTTGTACATTTGTGACATATCTTGGTCTGTCAACTTGTACATCCTCTTTAGCTTAGTACCATTGTATCTATCTAGCTTTCGTGTCAGTTCATCCTTGATCAACATCTTGCACACATCGTACAACCCTTGGTTAGCTATTCCAAATGCATCCTTTAGCTAGATCTCCTGTCACCAAAGTGTTATCCTTCTCAGTTTAGCTTGCCAAGTGCATCACTCATCCAAATCCACCAGCTTAGGTGCTCTCCGATAGATCCTTGCAGGATATAGCTTTCCTCATGTTTGATCTTGGTCCGTTAGTACCTCGTCCTACCCATCTCATTGGCAAACGGTTCTCTTTTGGATTTTTGCTTTCTTTTGATTTGGAATCTTCCCTTTTGGGTCTTGAAGTATCTTTTCCAAGCAATCTTTTTGTTCCCTCCTCAAGGTTTCCACGATCTTCCATATCATGGTATGCTGCAAATGGGGCAATCTGAGTGTACGGTTTTGATCAAGTCTTTTGTTTGCTTTTCTTTTCTTCTTGTGGATTACCTAGTGTCAGTTCCACACTGCTTCCTTTGGGATTCATGTGTGATGCTAAGGCAATCCTTCCGTGTTTGTTTTGAGTCAGTTCGTTAGTCCTCTGGACAGTTGGTGAAAAGGCCTTGATGTTCTTGGTAACCTTGGCAATTAACCAACAGTCCTATAGAAAATCTAGTGCTCAACTACATGGTGATACTTCTCTTTGAAGTATCCTCTTGCTAAAAAAAGCTTCAATGGTTTCCCTTCATCTCCATTATCCCCCATCCATATCCAGCATCTATCTCTCCTACCCCAACTCATGCATCAATATCTCTTTGACTCAATCTTCACTTTTAGCTTTAGGGATCCACAATCCTAGTTTTAGGGATCCACCAATCAAATCAATCCACCAAGCCTCATCTTTTGAGATCCACAATCCTAGTCCTAGGGATCTCCGAAACCCATCTTCTGCTAATCTGACTCTTTAAAATCCTGTTGCATCAACTTTCTCATCCCATCACCCCTTCCCTTATCTTAGATTCCTTTTTATGGTGCTCTGCTCCTTCATCCTCCATCTCTCCTGAAAGTCTTAAGCTTATTTACTCTTGTGCCTCTGATTTTCCCCTTTATCATTCTCCCATAGTGAGAGTTTGAGCTAACTAAACCTCTTCTCTTAAGCCACTCTTCGTCCTCCCACCCACCAAGATTCTTCTACTTTTCAAGAAGCCGTCTAGCCTCACTTTCTCTCCTTGCCACCTTCTTGAGGGGGCATCTTGCAGTCCATTCTCTCCTCTTCTGCTTTAGCCTTGGGCATCTTATTTTCTTATCTTTGATGCCATGCCACTTGCAACATAACATCAAAGAGGGGCAAAATGTAGACACCTAAAAATCTTTTAGAAAACAAAGTATTTTTACTTTTTGAAAATATTCTTGATGATATCATCATTAATTAATTAATTAATTAATTTTTATGCCATTAAATCCCTTTATCTTAATTAAAAATATTTAATTAAGGAATCCCTCCCAAAAATGTTTAAATCTTATTTAAACATTATTTCCTTATTTATTGATTATTTAATTAATAAATTAACCAAAAATTTCAAAAAAAATAATTAATTAATTTTTTGCCCAAAACTTGGCCAATTTCTTTAAGACCACTAACCTCTTCCAAAATCTTCTAATCTTTCTTTAATTTTGATTAAAGGCTAATCCCATCATTTCCTACCCCTAATCCCAACTCAAAATATTTAATTAAGATTAAATGTTAATCCTCATGTTTATTAATTTTTTAAAAATAAATATCTCCTCAACCCAAACCCTTGAAATAAGTAAAGCTTTATTTATTTCCTAAAAATCTAATTTATCCTCATCCTAAGAAGTTCTAGACTCTTCTAGAAAGTCTTCATCCTCATCCTAGGAAGTTCTAGACTATTCTAGAAAGTCCTTATCCTCATCCAAAGTCTAGACTCTTCTAGAAGATGTCTTTAAACCTAATCCTAATCCCCTCCTAACCTTGTCACATTCCCTAAACATGGGTTAAGACTTACTAACCCAAGCAAAGTTAACAAATATCTCCTCCTTCACCCACCCTCATTAAATTCCATCCACTTGCCTATCCCTAAGCTAATCATAAACCATCCTAATCCATCCTCTAATCATTTGCACAATCCTAAGCAAGCTTAAAACCTTCCTAATCAAGCCCAAGTTGAAATTCCTCTCATCTCCCTCAAAATATCCCAACCATAAAACTTTATGAAGCCCACTAGGCCATAAATGACACTTCCAAGCCCTTTTATTGCTCTTACAAGCCATTATGAGGGTCTTTATGAAGATTTTATCCCTTGAGCCTCCTTTGTTGACTCATCCTTCCCCTTTCCTCCATCCTCTCACCCTATGACATGTGTCACTCCCTGATTGGCTGTAAGGAAGCACAATCCATGTGCTCTCCTCTCATGCAATCTGAGCCCTCCATGAGCTTTTTCCCATCCTTGCATCTTAGCCCTCAATCCCTCAAGCCTCTTGTCTATAAATTGGATCCTTCCCCTTTGCAAAAGAACACAATCCATGAAGTAAAGTCATAATGCCATTTTAAGAAGCCATTTTACATCAAAACCATACACTCACACCCAAATTCCAACTCCATTTGAAGCACTTTTTGAAGCATAAGCTTGAGCATACATCCTATCTATTTAGACAAAGCCACTCAACAAGAGAGCTTCTCATTGAGAGAGCCCATTAATGGCTCATATTCTCAATTGAGAGCTCATCTTAGTCTATCTTGAAGTTTATGAATTTTGTTTAGTTTATAGAAGCTTTATTTAAATTTGGTTTCTATTAGCATACTAACATTGCTCATATACACAAACTTGTCTATTATACCAAGACACCTT
Source organism: Cupressus sempervirens (assembly GCA_028749045.1). Classification (NCBI taxonomy): domain Eukaryota; kingdom Viridiplantae; phylum Streptophyta; class Pinopsida; order Cupressales; family Cupressaceae; genus Cupressus; species Cupressus sempervirens. The sequence continues at coordinate 1,377,115 of CM053785.1, forward strand.
CCAAACCGCAAGAAGATAATGTTTGGAAATAAAAAACTTTTGGTTCAAGTTGGCTATAAGGGAGAACTTGGTCAACAATTTAGCTTGAGGGGGAAGGTTGCTCGAAAACAAAGTCGAATAGATATGAAAATCTCAATGCAACTTCATTTTCAATTTTGACAATTTGACAGAACCAATGGTTCAAACTAAAAATGTGAAAACAAAAGTAAACTAAAAATAAGAAGCAAAAATGGCGACTCTGAAAAACATGAACTAACAATTATTAATAACAATGGATAATTTTGATAAAATATAATTTCTTGTTGTAAGGACTCAAAATATTATATTTGTAAAACATAGAAATGGATATTAATTATATTTTATCAAAAGTATCCAAATTGTCATATTAGTGATGTTGGTGAATAATAAATATAATTGTAATAATTGGATTGCACGTCATTGGAAGAAGTGAGGATTTTGCACAAGTTTAAACTAATCGGAAGGGGTGTTTGATAGTACCTTTTAGATGGAGCATGCATGCTATGCCATGAAATGGACCTATGGAGGGAGAACTCATTGATTGTATAGCCAACTCCTCAATTTCAAGACAAATTTTCAAAATGTAAAAGTAACATCATTTTTCACAACTTTGATTGGTGAGAAAGGGGAGTCTAAAGAAGTACCAAATTTGAATGAAATTTTAGAACACATGTACAAGTAAATTTCTTGCTTGAAAGGTAATTTAACTAAGAAGTAACTTAGGGTGCCTTTTTGGCAAGATGTTGACTAGAGCATTAATATTGTTCGACATATTGTTATACACTCTAGCTTTCATTAGAGCATGGATTGATCAATGAATGTGACTTTAATGTTGACAAAAAAGTATTCTTGGTAAAGTAAGCACATTACATTCGAAGTAAGCATAGATACAATAAAATTGAGATAGTGTGGAGGAGATTAATTCACGAGAACCCTAATTCATGAGATGAAGTGACACAAAATTATCTATGTAAGGAGGAGACAAGGATGAAAATGTTGTTTGTTTGAAGAAGAGAAAAGTGGATGCCAAGGAGATGAAGGAGATCCTACTGAGAAGATCAAAAGTGCAAGTTGGAGTGAAGTGAATAGTTGAACATGTTGTGGAGTCAAAGTGCAGAGATGTTGAGTAGAATGGGTATCTAAATAAGTAGAGTGAGTTATATTTTAATCATATCATTTGATTATTACTTGTTAGAAAGTAAAGTCCACCAAGATAAATTGGGGGAGGGGTGTTGAATTAGTTATTAGAGCAATACCACTTTTATCAACCTTATTAAATCTTAAATATGTGATCGATATCAACAACAACCACAAGAATCTACACATACAAAATAACACTAGATATGTTAACTAGGGAAACCCTCATACTAATATATAAGTTCCTTATAAGAGGATAGACTCTATTAGGAGCCAATGAAATATATTTAGTACATATTAGTCCCTATTAGGAGACTTTGAATCCCTACAAGGAGATTCCAACCTTGTTAGGAGTTCTAGAAGGAAGAAGGTCCCACGTTCCAAACAACTTCAGGAGTAAAACCACCAAACTCACTGTCCAACTAGCCTCTATATTATTCCTTTCAGAATAATAGAAATGCAGCTGATCTCAGAAACTCAATTATTTCTCCATCCCCTTACTGAGCCTCTTCTACACCAAAATACTTCTCAGATCTCAATAATAGATTTGTAAACTCACATTACAATAATCCCTTTGAACACTTACTAGCATTTATTTAATTCACATATCACTTTTCACAATCCACTTTTCATACTCTACACACTTCATCACAAGGAAAAGAACTTTCCTTCATACCATGTCCTCAAAATAATTCATTGAGGCTTTCCCAATTATAATTACAATACCACCTCATTAAGATACACATTATATTACATCTTTTCATAATTACAAAATACAATCAACTCACAGTATTTAAAATTTATCACGTGTATGACCTCAGGCTTCATGCACTCACTAACATCATCATCGAGCTATTTTCTATCTTTGTCTAAGTGCACTTCACCAGATTTTATCCCTGTTAGTAGATATAATCTAATTACTAGATGTAATGCCCCTCCAAAGAGAACCCAAAAGAATAGATCAAATTTGATAAGTTTGATGAGTAATTTTTTTAAACATGCTTTTCCTATTAACTCATTAATCATATATGTAAAGTCCTATTCCAATTCCCTTACCATTCATTCTTTACTACTTAAGTTATTCCATGCATTAGTGTTATTTTCATGAAGTTTACATAGTTCTTAAGTATAAAATAAAAATTCCATAGCATCATCATAATTGACTAATATAATCTTACAATGAGAAAAATCAAGAACAACAACTATAACATAAAATAAAAATTCCATAGCATCATCATAATTGACTAGTATAATCTTACAATGAGAAAAATCAAGAACAACAACTATAACAAGATATACATCATGATTTACATAAGGCAAGTAGATAAAATAAGCAATCACCATCATACACATATACCAAGATTAATTTTATAAAAGAGATAGTTTTTGTACATTTACTTTTCAAGAACCAATCTTTTTCTTATTTACCCAAACCTTATACATGTCCTTTCCTTAAAATGTATCAATCTAAAATCCCCTTTTTTATGATTCATCAAATTACATCTTATATATTAATGCAAGTCATATGAACATCCTTAAGCATCTTTAAGCATCATCCAAGAATATCTCTGAGAAAGAACTCCAATGCAATCCACAGATAAGCCTCTTATTTTTCCACCCAACTATGTGGAACCATAAGGAACCACTCACCCAAGCTAGGAAACAAAACCATGACCCACCTAGACTCTAAGGTAGTCTGAGTCTTATACCAAAAATCAAGTACAAGGGTAACATAAGGTCACACAAAAACATAAAGCCCAAAATGAAATCATAAAGCAAAATGAAAACTAGAGGCATAAGCAGAGTGAGGGATTGAATCACATCTAGGTGAGTGTCATCATACATTCCCACAATGTTGGGATCATTCCCCTATGCCAAGGACCATCCTAAAACATAGAATATCCTTTCCCTAGGTACTCCAATAGGATATGAATGGTGTAGTAATGTTGGGATCCTTCCCTTGAGTAAGGGACCATATTCTGCATAGATTGTCCCCTCTCCATGTATTCCAATAATACTCAAACTTAATCTTTATTAATGTGTGTAACCCATACCCAACCCATTCATTTTATTATATTATCACTTATTATCTAACTCGCATATGGACTCAACCTGTGTAGGGCACTGATCTCTAGGCATAGGATCCTTTGGCAGCCACTTCTGGGCTTGAGCACCTATGGTGAGCCACTCATATAGGGTTTCCTACCCTACTCCAAAACCAAAATACAAGCCATACAAGTCACACAATTCAAGGTATCTCAATCAAGGAAGACAATTGACTGCAGGATATCAAAATGGTAAAACTGCACATATGTTTCTTATAACCACACATTTGTTCAATGCTGACGCACATTTATTAGATATAGCTATGCACCCATTCAATGTTGACACATATATCAAGAAAAATTGCAAATTTCCTCAATATAATCATGCATATGTCAAACATAATTACACATTTGTTCAATATAACCATACATTTGTTCAATATAACTAGGTTTTTATTAGGTAGAGGTACATTTGTACTAACAAGTGGACAAAAGAGGTTAAATGCAGGGTTGCACATATGCTTAGTATAAGTGAACATATGTGCAATATTCCTCTACATTCATTCTACAGAACTTAGAAAAATATAAAGAAGGCTATGGATTGAATTTCTACACTTGTTGGGATGGAAAAGGGTTTTTCAGTATCCCCCGGATTGAGATCCCAAGTTGAAATGCTCACAACCATTCCTATTCAAGGAATTCAATTCCTAGCATCCCCATTAAACAAAACTCCCACAAAATGACTCCACCATAGAGAATCATGGGATAGAGTCACACTCAATTACATTAATATATAAAGAGATATACATAAATATTTTTTTTTGATTATCTATTTGATTTGATCTTTATCATCCTAAGTCATTGCATAAAATAAAATAGAGTATCAAGACCTACTTGTTTTCTTGAGCCACTGTGGAATTGGGATTGAGTTTGTGAGAGCAGAAAGCTTGTAGCCTTTGTCCTAGTGTTTGTATCCTTGCCATCCTTAGTCTTGTTTTCTTCTGGGTTTGTACAGGTAATGATCTTAAAAAATGTACATTTGACTATAGTTTTTGCCTTCATAATTATCTATATTTTCTTTTGATACTTTCCCTTATTTATGGATAGAAAATATCATTTCTAAAAGGTTATGTCTTTTGTAGCTGACACCCTCTCTAAGGTTTGATTAAATAAAACCACTTTTAATTAAAATTTATTTTTATATTGTGCAACTCTGTGTTTGGGTGCAATGAGGATGACTTCCAACCCCCTTGCAACAAACACATCGTCGATGCCTCCCTTGACATCTGTAAAGCCCTAAGAGTCCAAAAACCCAATGACATTGGCTAGATGAGCGTAACGTTGGTCCTGAGCATAACTTGACACACACTATCATTTGTCATTCATGAAACCCTTCTTCTCCCTCCATATCACATTCATTGTTCATATTGATCGAATGCTTCATTGCAATTAGACTTCAAAGTTGGTTTTACTAGATTTTTCTTCCCAATTCTAACTCTTGGTTTTGCTACTTGGGTTGTTTCTACTTGCACCTCTATCTCATATTTCTTAAAAGTTCTCCAACTATTTATCTAAGTAAACATATATAAATAATACTATGAGTTTGACCATCATTTAGTTTAATTAATTGCACCTAGGATGGCTACCTTCATGATTATATGAGTGCAACATGTAAGGTATGATCTTGATATAGCTTATACTTTGTCTCTTACTCCTTTCCTTTTGTTTGTCTTTTCTCAACAATGGCTTCAAATTCTTACCTTGTCCATCCATCTTCCCCACTTCTTCCCTTCTCAATTCACATATTTTATATATGCATACTTGACTAATTGTTCCTTTTGAATGGTAGCTTAAGGTTATCTAATTGAATAGTTTATATTTTGTTATTATGATATATATGAATATACTTAAATTATAATTATTTACCTTTTACTTTTGTATTATTCTATTATATTTTTATTATCATCTTGTAATTATAATATATTTAAGATTATATTATAATTATATGAACTCTATTTCAAATATATCAACTATTTATTTCAATTTCATTTAATTATTTGCCCCTTTATTATTTGTTTATTATTAAATTATATTTAGAAAGTAGGGATATCAGAGTCCATCCCACCCAAAATTGCTTTTCCTAAAGCAATCTAAAAATCTAAATGTAATTAATGAACCTGAAACAAAATTTTTATTTTGAAGTTAGAATAGCAATACAATTTTACCAAATTCGAAAAATCATAATATTTTATTTAAAATATCAAGAATAAGGAAGAAAAATTATCTTAGTATTCCCACATGTAAGGAAACTTGCAACAAATAATATAACCATTTCTACATAACCCATAATAGATATGAAATAAATATGCAATTGAAATCCATATGCAAGAGAACAAACAATATACATACAAAAAGTGTGACACAAGATATACCCTGGGAAACGCTCATTGAGGGAAACACCTAGCCTCCAAAAGCATCCATCACCATGTATTAGTCAGCAAAAAATACCATTGCAATACAACCATGGAAGCCTTCAAAGCCATAGCCACTACCAAGCAATCCATGTGATCAAGCATGAATCCACACATCTCATGCCATGGTTCAAACCTTCACAAATGCTCTCTTGGCTAACATGTCAAGTGTTGTCCTACTCGACTCTTTCTCTTTTTACTTTCTATCTTCTCTTTGTCTCACATATTGTTGGTGTAAATACGTATTTAGTATTTACACTTACTTAAGTTTACTTAGGTTAATGCATTATTTTAATATTTATTTATTAGTCACCTAGGAGTATGCGTACTCTTGTGAGTTGTCATGTTGACAACATAGGGGTCCACACCTCTTTTATGCACATGTTGTCTACAACACAAGAGTTAGCACACTAATTAAGCACATGGTGTCTAAAACCTTCTCATTCTTATCCACTCATCTAGAATGTTGGATAAGGTGTGTGCTTAGTTGTCAATGCTTATATCATTTATTGGTTGTTTCTAGAGATATTCTAGGTGCTTCATGAGAGGCCTTTGTATACAAGCACTCCTAGTGTGTTTATACATACTGAACATACTAAACGGAGCAATGTATTAGGACATACTCTAAGTAATTGATCATATCCATTTTTGGTCTATAGTTGTGCTTGTGTTGAGTTCTATGATCTTGGATGAATCTTGCCCTAAGGAAAATTATTACATGGTATCAGAGCTATACCAAATTCTTACATGGTATTAGAGCTCTTGGAGAATTCCTCTTCACAAAGCCATTCGAGACCATCATCTTGCTTTAGCACCGCAGCCCGACTCTGGAGTACTATAGAAATTGGGAGTGTCTAGAGCCAGATCTAATCTCCCCATTGCATCTGAAACACTGATTTGGTGAAAATTAGCTATAAAGTTGCCTACCCTAGGCCAAAATCGACTGTGAGGAAATTATTTTTGCAAATTAGCACCTGGAGGACCTAATTTGCAAGAATGGTTATGGTCATTTTTCTTTGAATTTCTATCATATTTCTTTAAAGAATTATTAGAAATTTTTTTCCCCTTTGGGCAATTTGCTGAGAATTTTTTTTTTGTAGAACCGAGGTGTGAGTTCCCGGCCCTGCATAGAGAATATTCCATTGCTACTCGACATTATTCCAACTACATTGGTAGGCAGTTTAGTTTGACATCGCACTGCATTTTTTGACGAGTACCCTATAATCGGCAGCCCCCTTAGCTTTATACCAACGAACACATCAAATCAGCCCCTCAACAATTGACACCACAAGCTATTTGCTTCAAAGCAGAGGCTTTCTTGTTTTAAAGAATCTCCAAATTATGCACATAGCACATGTGGGATCTTTCCCACAAAAAATTGGCAACCTGCGAATTGCTCCAGCGTCCACTTTTCAGTTTTCAGCGGCAAAAGCAAATGTCAGCCTGGGACATTGAAATTTGGTGAAAGGTTCTCTGATCCCAGTGTGTATCTCTAGTGAAGTTGGAATACCTGGCAACTTGTATCTACCCAGTGGAAGGATCTCTGGTGTCATTTTTTCAGCCATCCCTGTCAACTTTTTCAGCGCTGTTGAAATTCGTGCGATATTTTTTACAACTCCCACCAACCTCTCTTTTTGCCATGTAGGACTGACAATGCCACATGGCATCCAATCCACCCATGGACCCAGCCACGTGGGCAATGTTGGCCATGTCGAACCTACACTTAGCACCCTGTGTACTGTTGGAGCCACATCCGCACTCAGGTACAAACAACTCTATGGAATCCTCTCCTTAGCCACGTATACAAACATGTCATTTGACACATCACCTTTTACATGTCAGTAGTACATACCTTTTCCACAATAGATCCGTATGGTATGAACACACAGTTAGCCTGACATGTCAACAAGGGGCTTTTTTTTGCTGACATCAGCATTTTCCTGTGTTAAAATTGATGGCCATTTGACCACCAAAACTAGGCCTTTTACAACTACAGTGATGGGTTTTTGACCATCAAATTTAAGCATGCAATTTTTGCTTAAAACCCCTCTCCAGATTGCTTTTCAATTTGGCAACCTGACTTTGTGAGCCCATAACTTGGACATTTGGACTCCAATTCAATGCAATTTGTTTTGAAATTGGGTAGAATTTCCTAAATTTTCTAGTGGTAGTGTTCTTTTCTAGTTTCGGTGCAAGGATTTTTCAGAAATTATGTCTTTTGGCAACTGTACCTATTCAATCCTACATTTTGCAACTTGAAACACTCCGTACGAGCTCATCTGGACTCCAAAACAAGTTCTATTTTTTTTGAAAGTGCATATTTTTTTGTGTACTTTCTAGATCTATAGTCATATTCTAGGGTTGTATGGACAAAAATATCACTTTCAGAAATAGGGCCTTTTCTGCATTGAATTGCTTTCATTTCTTTTCAAAATTATTGTATCTTTAAGCTACAATTCTTAGTTCCAGAGTTAGGCCTCAAAAGGCAGTTGCAATAAGAAAAATTACAAGTCTATTTTGTTCATTTTGACAAGTGGCCTGTTGTACAAGCACTACCCATAAAGTGCCAACAACATCTTTTTCATTGGGGGGGGGGGGGGGGCACATTCTTTGATTGGTCCATCATGGAAGAGGTAGATTTGATTTATTTGACCCCAAATAACTATCAAGAATGGAGTCAACTTGTTATTAGATAGCTTAGTCAGCACAATGCACTGCCATATGCGAGAGATCTTGAGTATAATATTGACCAGATTGAAATCATTTGGCATACTCTCTTTCTATTTATGGTTGATGACATTCTATATACAATGTTTGACATTAATTCATCTAATCCATATTTTTTTTGGATGCATCTTTGGGAGACCTATGGAGATCCAAACATTCCTCCATTCCTAGAAGATCTTCTACCTCCAGTTGCAGTTGACTCTTCAGATGAGATCACACCTCTAGCTCATATTCCTCCTACTAATCCTATTACAAACATAGATGCTTCAGATTCAGTGCAACAAGACCCTTTATGCCTTCCTACTCTACCTTCATGCGATGACTTCCTTCCTGCCCTTGTAGACCTATTTATGGAGTCTCACATTGAAGATGTGGGAGACATCCTTGATAATATTCGTCTTCTTTTTGAGATGAATTCTTTTGTCATAGTGACAGATTCATGTACTTCAACACAAAAGGGTACACATCGTCTTCTAGCCTCAGGTGATGATTTCTTGCCAGACATTTTAGCTCTGTTCTTGGAGTCACACACAACAGATTTGGAACACTTCTTTGATGATCTACCACTTCTCTTTACTAAGGAAAATCCTTCTATAGTTGTTGTGAGGGCCCACTCTGACCCTCATGTCCATTCTCTATGTGATCAGTCTTTAAGGGCTGGTGTGCTTGTCGATACTTATGTACAAAAATTGTTAGAGTTCTCTTTATCAATTGAGAAGATTGTTGGTTTCCTGAAACAAGTTCTACATCACTCCTTCTTCGATCTGCACTTCTTCTCAATAGTTTTGGAGGAAGCCATCATCAACATCGACATAGGGACACTTGAATAGGTTTGAAAGATACTTTTCATCTTAGAGATTCCTTCTCCATATAGGGGACACATCTCCTTTGTACCCTTGCATTTGTTTCTTCCAAAGGGGAGGAACATCATCCAAAAGTCATGGATCAACTTCTACATTGGAGCATTTCTCACTGATCAACACACTACTTTTAGGGGGGGGGGGGACTACCTCATCTCCTTCTTCTTCTTTTTGGGGGGGACTTTTTCCTCTTAGGGGGTTTTGTCCTTCTCCATTTCATTCTTTTATATACTCGATGTATGTCGTAATGGGGGGGTCTTGATTACTCCATCCATCCATGCATCCCTTTCATCTCTCTTTTTGGGGGAGGGTTGTTCCCATGAGGTTTTCCCTCTTTCTTTGCTTTACGAGAGATTGCATTTGCATTATGTACATGGGTACCTAACATGGCCTAGTAGTCAGGACCCATCATGCATTTCATCCTAGTTCTCATAAGCTTAAGGGCATTCCCCTAAGCTGCACTTCAAGTGGGGTGTTGGTGTAAATAATTATTTTCTATTTACACTTACTTAAGTTTACTTAGGTTAATGCATTATTTTAATATTTATTTATTAGTCACCTAGGAGTATGCATACTCTTGTGAGTTGTCATGTTGACAACACAGGGGTCTGCACCTCTTTTATGCACATGTTGCCTATAAAATAAGAGTTAGCACACTAATTAAGCACATGGTGTCTACAACCTTCTCATTCTTATCCACTCATCTAGAATGTTGGATAAGGTGTGTGTTTGGTTGTCAATGCTTATCTTATCTTCTGGTTGTTTCTAGAGACATTCTAGGTGCTTCTTTAGAGGCCTTTATATATAGGCAGTCCTAGTGTGTTTATACGTACTGAACACAATGAACAAAGCAATGTATTAGGACATACTTTGAGTAATTGATCATATCCATTTTTGGTGTACAGTTGTGCTTCTGTCGAGTTCTACAATCTTGGGTGAATCTTGCCCTAAGGCAAATTCTTAAACATACAATAGCTACCCTTGTGGCTGCTTATATAGTAGCAAGTCCCACAAAACCACCAAGTGGTATTACATAAACCATGTGCTACCTTACCCATTGACCCCACATTTAATATTGAAAATTTAATTCTTTTCTCGAATATTAAATAATTACACCAAGTATTATCACAATGTTACAATACAACTCATCAAGTCCATCCCATGAGAATATTTACATGTTGCACATCCATCTAGGTGCAACATTACATTATAAAATAAAATAATATAACAATATTATGCAATGTGTGCAACACCCATAATCTCAACAATTTCCCACTTGTTGTATACATTGAATAGGGTCAATCTGTAGCCACATAAATGAACAAGGTAATAATCCATCGCAACACATCTACCATCATGGATCAAAGTAGACCAAGTGCTCCATCTTGGTGCCTACAACAAAATCAAAGTATCTAGCCTCAAAAACATGAACGAGGCCACCTTCTATTATGCCACTATCACTGGACATACATAGAAGTCATCCAAAGAGAAAGCCACCCTGCCTATCACATTAAAAGATCAAAAAATCCTAGACCAATTGAAATGCCAAGTACAAAAACTTGATCCAAAGGTAATCACATAGATTCATTGTTGTCAAAATATCCATAGCTGAAATAGCACCCACAACAAGTGCAAACCCATCCAACTATCCATACCTCCAAAGGTATGCCAAGTGAATCTCACATCATCAACATATCCAATCTATAACCTGCAATCACAAGCCTCAAGAGCAATACCTACCACATATCTACTATGAAGCTCCAATTGCAAAAGATAATTTCAAATCTATAACCAATCCACTCACATTATCTCAAAGAAGTGAATCCATGTAGTATCAAGGACATCCACAATACATAAACCAATAATTTGCAAGAACAACTCGCATAACAAATCTCCAATAGTCTCCCAAGCTCTCCACAACTAATAGAGGAAAGAGATAAAGGAATAACCATGTCATATCTCACATGAAATACATGAGCACAAACTAGTGATCACAATCTCTAACCAATCTCAAATCCAATGTAAGTAAAACTGAATATCCAAGAAGATAACCAAGACCAAAGAGAAACCACGCAAATCATAACCTGTATCATGTCCTTCTACACACACCTCTAGATGTAAATTGTGCAAGTATAATCTCCTAGACATAAAACCCCAACAAGAAGCCTCAACAACACCTAAACCATACCATATAACTAATCATGGATGTAAGCCTCTCACAAGAAGATCAAACTTATAAACCATTCCTAATCCAAGGAACATGCCCAATATAAAACCATCTCTCAAATTTAACAAACATAAAACATATGCATAAGGAGATAACCAATGCTAAACCATCTCTCAAATGAACCCTCCAGAACTAACTCATGTACTATAGGTCAAGATCCATATCCATGAAAGACAAACATAAACATAAGGCACTTGAGATAAATAATGGGCTACACCTCTCAAGTAGAAAACCACCGAGTAGACCAAGAGTGGGGAATGAGAATGCTCATCAAGATATCCAAGTCTCCAACTAAGACTCAACTAAGAATAATCTCCTCTCAAGTCCATATTAGGTGAATGCCCCTTGATCTTCCTACATAAACTATCAACTATCCCAAAAAATACTTCTCTAATCTAAGAGAAATAAACATCACCATCATCTCTAAGTATCCATGAGCACCTGTAACCAATCAATCCATGCCAACTCCAAATGCAACATAGCAATATCATGAAGTATCCAACTTATGATCAACATACTCAATACAAAGAAACTAAACCAAGATCAATGCCAAAATTCCAACAATGGCCTCAGAAACATAAACATGACAGTGTGATCTAACCATCTCAATAGAGACAACATGCTCCATATGGACATACTATAACATGTCAAAACTCTAAATATGTATCAAGAGTATACCATGACATAATAATGAAACCATCCTCACAACAAGGATAACATGTCAAATGAAAGCATAAACCACACCTTTACTAAGAAATCCATTAGTTGTCAAGATGAAACCATCTCCACATACCAAAGAACCATCTCCACACACCATGAAGATAACAAGTACACTATGAAAATATCAAAGATGCTCCTACAAAAACATGATCTAAGACAAACCTCCAATATCTGAAAACACTCAATCATTATATTAATGCCAACAACTCTCACTCAACCATGGTAGCGAGTCATCCATGACATCATATAAATTGATCTCCTACATGAAGATCCTCCAGGTCTACACTCACACAACCAAAGTGTCAGAACCAAGTGAAACCAAGATCTCCAAACCCAAGAAGATACAAAGATCTCCAAACCCAAGAAGATACAAGCCACAGCAGGAACTAATCTTGCATTGTCACCCCGTCACCACCACAAACTCCCGCTAAACTATCTATCCAAGTTATCCATGACAAAATGATAAAAGACTATTATCTAGCCATTAGAATCAACCAAGGCATCAAACTATCAAAGAACTCAAAGTGCACATCATGAACTCCTAAAAAAAAAACTAAATGACCATGATCCTCAACCAAGAAGATATAGCACCATGACCAAATTAGGAATCCAAATCAATGAACATCAAGGATGTACCTGTATATCCAATCATGACATGCCAAAATCTATGATACCATGAATTGAATAACTAACTCTTAAGTTGTCCAACCTGTCAGCATAAAATAGTTAACCACAATTCTTCACCATGACTTTACCTGGTAAAAACATCTCATCCCTTCTACACGAACAAAAAATAGAAAATCACATGACTTAGGGTATAGACAGCCCAAATCGAAGCCACCAATCTGAATATGCATAAAAAATAAAACATCAATGGGCAAAGACAACCCATAACCAAGCCATAAATGCAACTTGTAACTATAGACCACTTACAATATTGTACAACTTGTAGACCCAACAAGTCATCATACATATCTAAACCAAACACTGATAACCATATCATCATGAGACCAATCTGAAATATAAAGTGAGTATACAATGACATCAAATCTATATCTCCAAAATATAAAATGTCATAAAATCAAAAAGTTACCATAGTCAATATATGTCATAAACTATTCAGATCAATAAATGACCAAATAAACCATGCCAAACCTACACCAAATCTGAACCAATGTGTAGAGCTCTCCAAGAGCTTTTCGTTGACTATTCAAAGACCAAAATTCAACTCTCTATGCCCAAGTTATGTTCTAATTTGTGCTCAAAATAAACAACATCTAACTTTTGGGCTCTTAAAACCTAACAAATTGTCTTAGATCACATAACCAAACCTACACTAAGTTGTAGTGCTCTGAATTGGCTTTCCAATGCCTATAAGAAGTCTAAAATCCAATATCATGAAAGAAAGTTGTGGTCATTTTACTAAGACAATATTTTTACCATTTTCATTGTGATTTTCATTTTTTTTTGTGATGAAAATTTTGATGAGATTAAATTTGATGTCCATCATGGGCTGAAACTAAAAAAATCTTTCATATCCTCTAAACATGGCCAAACTAGGGCATATTATATATCAAATTTTATGGAAACATTGACCTAGATCAAATGGAGGCCATTTCTGGAAGCTACCCCCTAAAACCCTCATTTAAATAAAACATCCAAAAATCATTTTGACCAATAATTTTAGATGCCCAAAATCTACCAACATCTCATCATAATAGCAAACTCAAAACCCTACAATATGCAATAGAAAACTCATATATCTTTCCCTTTCATATATCCTCTCATGCATTCCCATTGATTCAATCTAGGGTTACAATAATAAAACCATAGCTCTAATACCACTTATATGGAAACTTGCAACAAAGAATATAACCATTTCCACATAACCCATAATAGATCTGAAATAAATATGCAACTAAAATCCACATGCAAGAAAATAGACAACATACCCACAAAAACTGTGACACAAGATATACCCTGGGAAACCCTCATTGAGAAAAAAAAATCAGGAATCTTTACATGTTGCATGTCCATCTAGGTGCTCCTAGGTACAACATTACATAATAAAATTAAATAATATAATATATCAATATTATGCAATGTGTGCAACACCCATTATCTCGAAAATCTCTGACTTGTTTTATACATTGTATAGGTTCAATTTGTAGCCACATAAATGAACAAGGAAACAATCCCTCCTAGCACATCCACCATCATGGATCAAAGTACACCATGTGCTCCATCTTGGTACCAACAACAAAATCAAAGTATCCATCTTCTCAAACATGAATGATCCCACCTCCTATTATGCTGCTACCACCGGACATACATAGAAACCATCCAAAGAGAAAGCCACCCAATCTCTCACATTACAAGATCATAAAAAATCTTGTACCAACTAAAATGCCAAGCACAAACACTTGATCCAAAGGTAATCACATGTATCTATTGTTGTCAAATATCCACATAACCCATAATAGATATGAAATAAACATGCATCTTAAATCTTCATGCAAGAGAATAGACAACATACCCACAAAAAATGTGACACAAGATATACCTTGGGAAACCCTCATTGAGGGAAAAACCTAGCCTCCAAAAAAAATCTAGCACCATGTATTATTCAGCAAAAAATACCATTGCAATACAACCCTAGAAGTGTTTAAAGCCATAGCCACTACCAAGCAATCCATGTTAACACTCATGAATCCACACATCCCATGCCATAGTTCTAATCTTCACAAATGCTCTCTTGGCTAACCTATCAAGCCTTGTCCCACTGGACTCTTTCCCTTTTTTCCTTCTATCTTGTCTTTGTCTGACATACAACAACTACCCTTGTGGCTACTTATATAGTAGCAAGTCCCACAAAACCCCCAAGTGGTATTACATAAACCATGTGCTACCTAACCCATTGACCACACATTTAATATTGAAAATTTAATTCTTTTTCCCAATATTAAATATTTACATCAAATATAATCACAATGTTACAATACAACTCATCAAGTCTGTCCCATGAGAATCTTTACATGTTGCACATCCATCTAGGTGCAACATTACATAATAAAATAAAATAAAATAACAATATAAAAATAATAAATAAAATAATATAACAATACTATGTAATGTGTGCAACAACCATAATCTCAACACCACGCTCCTTGTTATGTGTTGCCTTCTATCAATCCCTTTTTAGTATGCATTTTTTATCCTTAAGGAAGACTTTATCTCACCCTTAGGTCTCAACAGGTATCCCTTTAGGACTATTCCTCTTTATAATACTTAGGTGAGACTTTATCTCATCCCAAGATCTCTTTAATATTTTCTCTATAGTGGGGGTCCTTTACTATCACTATGATAGGGTGTGCTTAGCAGTTGTCCCTCAACTAATTCTATAATAGGGTGCTCTAGTGGTTCTTCCTTAATTACAAAGCAATAGGGTGTCCTTACCACAATTCTCCCTAACATACCATTGGAATAGGGTGCCCTAGCTATTCTCCCTTAGTTACACTCTTAGGAAGATGCTAACAAGAGGGTGTCATTAGCAGTTCTCCCTTAATTGCCACTCTTTCCTTTTTTAAATTGAATATTAAAGTTCTATAAATAATCATAAAAAATATACATATATGTATTGTTTGATATTTATATTTCCTGATTAGAGTATGACTAAAGTTGAAATTCTTCAAAGCGTCAATGATTCTCTATTCCCATATCCTCTCTTAATCACCATTTACACTCTTGTTTGAAGTCTCTTCATTATTTATTTCAAACATTGCTTCTGTTTTATGGAGTTGACTTTTCTTGTCACACTTATGTGTAGGTTCCCAAGGGCCTCTACATCTGAAACATATGCCTTTCTTCAAAGTGCCCTTATTTTTTGTGTCCTTGCTTAGACATTGATGTCTTCTACTCCATTTCCCTTTTCAAAGATAACATTCTTTCTCTCAATGATCTTCTTTTGAGTCTTCATTTCTATATTCAATCTTTGTTGAAAAATTCTTGGATCTTTCTTTTGATGTATTTGATTCTACCATTTTTTTTCTAATGGCTTCTTCCAAGTTTTGAGATTCATGTGGATTAACCAAGTTCCTAGTGGAGTATCTTAATCCTTCTATAAACATATGAGTGAGTATCTTTTGGGAAAAATTTGGAACCACAATTGATAACTCTTGGAAGTTCCAAGCATAGTATTCCACTATTCCAGTTTGTTTGAGTTGAGTTAGTTCGTCAAAATACCATTCAATGTCCTTATCATCAAATTTGTTAATGATATTTTTGGAGAATTCTTCATAGGATTTTATATCTTTATGTCCCAATGAGATACGCCCATGGGTCCACCAATCATGTGCTGCTCCCTCTAGATGCACTATAGAGAATTGCAAGGCATCCTCTTCCGTCGTGGGATTTAGAATAAAAATGTGTTTAATTTTTCTAACCATTGGCACAATGTAATCTTTTCTGAACCATCAAAATGTGGAAGCTTTATTTTGTTAATTTTATGTTTGAGTTCTTCCTTTATAGTCCTTCTAGATGTCTCCCTTCATTTATCATCACAAAATTCTTTGAAAGATATCAGTTCTCTACTGTTAGGTTCTAGAGCTACATATGCCCTTGCAATTTCTTCAGTCCTAGTCATTGGTTGTTCTATTCCATCTTCTTCTCTCGGTAAATCCACTCTGTGTAAGAATGATGGTTGTGGTATTTTGGTTGTAAAAAACACATTATTATTTTCTGAGTGAGTGGAGTTAGTCTCTCTTGCTTGGTTGGGTTGACCTCTCAAATTGTTGATAGAATTCCCCATATCTTGCAACACTTGGAGAAGTGCTTGATTTGATTTTTGCATTTGATTCAATATGTTGTGGTTGGTTTGATTATTTTTCTCCATATAGGATCTCACCTCATTTTATAAGTTATTCATTTTTGTTTTATTTTTCTTCCTCTTGTAAGTTTCCATAAGCCTTCACTCATAGGATGTCAAGATTATTGCTCTGATACCACTGAGATGTCCCCTCTAAGAATGATTCGAGGAATAAGGACTAATATTTTGGATTCTTTTAAATGATTTCTCTTATCAATAACCTTAGTCCCTCAAATTCTCACTTGGATGTATGATAAGTGATTTGATACTATATATATAGTGACGCTATATGCAATGTGGCGACTTTTGGAAAGAATATGCAATGATAAACTAATCCCTTACAATGATTCAAACTATCTCTTAATTGGAGTCAAGACTTGTACATATATAAATTATTGATTTATGCACCTAGGTCCTTCTCTAATTTAAATCCTTCCAATTAATTGTATGCCAAAGGAATATTCTTCTAAAGACATATCCAAAAATTAATAATAGATAATAAACTTTTCCAGTATGCTATAAATTGGTTTTGCATATATTGCAGGTTCTGCTTAACTCCAATGCAACAAATATAAGTATGAAATGATAGAGAAGAAAGTTCCTATTTATTGTAGACTCTTCTACCTGTCTTATCTCTTATTCTTCCCTCTAATCTAATTTGATGTCTTCAATGGTGGCTTCTTGTTCCTTGTGTGTAACTATCTCTCTGTGCTACTCAATCAATAATCATTTTTTTATTTCATGGTTCTGGTTATGAGATTTTGATTAATGTAATGCTGAGTGTCTCCCTCATGCAAATTTGAATGTTCTTGTTATATGGATGTTTGAAAATTACGTAAGACAACTTAAACTAGGTATCATGGATGTTGCTAATGCTTAGAATGTCTTTGTTGAATAGAGGTGTGTACTATTTGTTTGAAGTCTAATAGTTTGGTCATATGGGTGCAACATAACAAGGTTTTCTGATCTAAAATTTCCTTATTTGATGACTTTGTCTCTTACTCCTTTCCTTTCATTTGTCTTTTCTCAGCAGTGACTTCAAATTCTTACCTTGTCCATCCATCTTCCCCACTTCTTCCCTTCTTGGTTCATGTATTTTATATACGCATACTTGACCAGTCATGCCTTTTGGATGGTAGCTTAAGGTTATCAAATTGGATAGTTAATATTTTGTTATTATGATATATATAAATTATAATTATTTACCTTTTGATTTCATATTATTCTATTAAATTTTTATTATCATCTTGTAATTATAATATAATTAAGATTATATTATAATTATATGAACTCTATTTCAAAATATATTAATTGTTTATTTCAATATCATTTAATTGTTTGACCCTTTATTATTCATTTATTATTAAATTATATTCACAAAGTGGAAATATCAGAGTTACCCAAAAAACCAAGGTGAATGTAAAACCAGGATGGGGATGTCACCCACAAATATTTACTACTACAATAACAAAGTTCACCTTTTAAGGCTACAAGTTTGATCACTTATGATGATCTACCTTGTGAGGGGTCTACCCTGCTAAGAGATTACAAACTTATTCAATCTACCTTGATTAAAGGATTTAAGCTTAGAATGAAGCAAGCACTCTATTAGGATATTTACAAAGGAATGTTCAGACCACTCTGTTAAGAAATTCACCTAGATCCACTTGCTAGAATGTATCTGCACCTAATCCTTTAGTTTTCACTTTAAATTTTGATAATGGATCTCCTCTTTACAACTCTAATATTATCTCAAATCTAACATAACTTTTTTCTTCCCTTCACTACTATGCTCAGTCACTCTTCCTAGTATTTTCTTCTAACATTCAAACGTAGTATCTCTCTCTCTCTCTCTCTCTCACACACACACACACACACACACACACACACACACACACACACACACACACTTCTCTATAATATTTAGGGTTTGGATCCTCCTTAAATAGATAAAAATGAAGCATCTAGACCAAGATCAACAATCTAGATTCATCTCTTTTTCCTTATATGCATTCATTTCTCTTGATTAGTTGCATGACTTGCATAGGGATTAATGATAAAAACCAATGTGTAAGAATCTTGATAATGATCTCTAAAGTCATTAAATCATGCATAGAAGTCAAACCAAATAGTTTACCTAAGTATATGTGCCATTCCAAACACATATACCAAAACTATCTTACTCGGTAAATAAACATTTTGATGTTCAATCATAATTATTATTCATATGTTGTCACTTGACACTAACTCTTCTCAACACAAGATGACATCTTGGCATACACATGTCAATCGACTAACATAATTAGCTTGGGATACTTTGAAGTACTCGATGACCACTGGATTTCTTGGTAATAGTAGGATAACTCAGCTTATACAAAAATATGAACAAGTCCTTATACAATACTTTGTCTTAGTAAGATGGCTCGGTTGTAGTGATGAATGACCACCTATGCCTTAGAATTGACTAAGTGTTTCACACTAATTGGTGACATGACTTGGAGATCAACAATAAATTGGGGATGATTTTACTAAGGCTACTTAAACTAATATGGAGCTCTCCATCAAATGTTTTGATCAAAACATCTTACAAATTGATGCAGAATGTCACACTTCAGGACTTGCCTAAAGTTGTGGAGAGAGAAGCACAAGATGTTGAATTATTCATAAGTAAGATGGTTGAAGGATAATATAGTTCAAAGAAATGATAAAGAGATTTCTACATGTTGACTATAGGTATGTGCAGGATCATGGTCAACCAAACTATGGCCTTAAGTGGCAGTGAAAAACTAGCAAATTAGGGTTATGTCAACTTGACACATAATTTTAAAGTGGTTCTAGACTTTATATCAAAAAGTTGTAAGAAAATAATTTTTAGGAAATTTAATGTATCTTCTAAAATACTAGGCCTTTTCTAGAGAAAAAATAATTGATTGGTCAAAAGTTTAGATTTTAATGCAGTACTACAAAAATTTCAGGGCAAAAATAAAAAGTAGGTGTATGTTTGACCACCTTAATCAAAATCAAATGATAATACTTTTTAAATATAATTATAGATATAAAAAGTAGACTCATGCTTGGATGTGATGCATACTTTTGGGTATTTTTATTCCAAATAAATAATTAAATATGAATTTTCTACTAAAACTTTTTTGAAAAAAAAAAACTCATGTGTCTGATCACCTTAACTAATAGAAAACTTTACCAAATTAAATTTTTTTTCTTATGCTAGGTGAAGCATAGAATGTGACGCAACTTTTGGATTTAAAAAATGTTATACCATTTGAAAGTTATAGCTATTTTTCAATCAGTATGTCAATCAACACTTTACAATAATCTTCATTGAAAATTAACTAATAAATACTTATCAAACTTCGAATTTGACAACAATTATATTGATGGAATCTCGAGAGTGTTATAAAAAAACTCTTTTCATTTCATTCAATTTCGATGAAAATAACATTGTCAGATGGCTACCCAAAGTTTGAGTGTCAGTGAAACCCTTCTCAAACATGTTTTTTGGGTTGACCAAATAGGCTTGATAAATACCAAGGCTAATCAGATACCCAAATTCAAATCAGGTATCCGATTAGGTCCAAGATTTTTCAATTGAAATTTGGAGGGAAATTTGAGAGGAGAGATTTTCCAATTGCAAATTTGGAGGGAGAGAAATTTGAGAGGAAATAAAATTGAGAGAGAAACTTTAGAGTGTTTTATAGGGAAATTTATTTGGGGGAAGTGTGAAAATTGATATTATTATTATTAACTATTATTATATATGATTATAATTATTATTATATTATAATAATATGTATGATTATTATTATTAAATATAATATAGCTATAAATATAATAATAATTATTTTAACTAAATATAATATAGTAATATATATGATAAATAATAATAATTATTAAATATATATAGTAATATTATATGACTATTATTATATATAATAATATATATGGTTATTATTATTAAATCTATAATCTAGTAACATATATGATTATTATTGTTGTATAATCTAATAATATATTATTATAATATTAAAATATATAATATAATATTGTTAATAAATATAATATTGTCATAAAATGCATCAAAAGGAGTCATAGGTTAACCTATGACATCTGTCGATGCATTTCATGACAACATATGTCCCTAGGGCCCCTAGTGACCCCTTTTGATGCATTCCCAATCGGTCCCTAGGGGTCGTAGGGCTCCTAGGGACATACATTGTCATGAAATGCCTTAAGAGGGGTCATAGTAACCTACGACCCCTCTAGACACATTGGAACCAACCACATGCATCCCAAGGGGCCCTAGGACCCTTAGGGACATATGTTATTATGAAATGCATCGATCAGGGTCATAGGTTAACCTATGACCCCTCTCGATGCATTAGAACTAACCAAATGCGTTCTTAGGGGTCTTACCCCTAGGGACATAGGTTGTCATGAAATGCATCGATAGGAGTCATAGGTTAACCTATGACCCCTCTCAATGGATTATAACAAACCAAATGTATCCGTAGGGGTCCTAGGACCTCTAGGGACATAGGTTGTCATGAAATTCATCGAGAGGGGTTAGAGGTTAACCTGTGACCTCTCTCGACACATTATAATAAACAAAATGCGTCCGTAGGGGCCTTAGGGCCCCTAGGGACATAGGTTGTCATGAAATGCATTGAGAGGGGTCATAGGTTAACTTATGACCCCTCTTGACGCATTATAACAAACCAAATTCATCCCTAGGGGTCTTAGGAGCCCTAGGGACATAAGTTGTCATTTAATGCATCGAGAGGGGAGACATTGGAACCAACCAAATGCATCCCTAGGGGTCCTAAGACCCTTAAAGACATACGTTATCATGAAATACGTCAACGTATGACCCCTCTTGATGCATTATAACAAACCAAATGCATCCCTAGGGGTCCTACGGCCCCTAGGGACATGCATTATCATGAAATGCGTCGACTATGACCCCTCTTGACACATTATAACAAACCAAATTCCATGAAATACATTGATTAGGGTCATAGGTTAACCTATGACCCCTCTAGACACATTGGAACCAACCAAATGCATCCCTAGGGGCCCTAAGACCCCTAGAGAAATAGGTTTTCATAAAATGCATCGAGAGGGGTCACAGGTTCGACGCATTCTAACCAACCAAATGTGTCCCTAGGGGTCCTAGAGCCCCTAGGGACATACATTATCATGAAATACGTTGAGAGGGGTCGTAGGTTAATCTATGACCCCTCTTAACACATTATAACAAACCAAATGTGTCCGTAGGGGTCCCAGGGGCCCTAGGGACATACATTATCATGAAATGCATCAATCGGGGTCATAAGTTAACCTATGACCCCTCTCTACACATTATAACAAACCAAATGCATCCCTAGGGGTCATAGGTCCCTTAGGGACATACGTTATCATGAAATGCATTGATCGGGGTCATAGGTTAGACACATTGGAACCAACCAAATGCATCCCTAGGGGCTCTAGGACTCCTAGGGACATAGGTTGACATGAAATGCATCGAGAGGGGTCATAGGTTAACCTATGACCCCTCTCAAAACATTATAACAAACCAAATGCATCCCTAGGTGTCCTAGGGCCCCTAGGGACATATGTTATCCTGAAATGCATCGATCGAGGTCATAGGTTAACCTATGACCTTTCTAGATGCATTGGAACCAACCAAATGTATCCCTAGGGGTCCTAGGACCCTTAGGGACATAAATTGTCATGAAATGCATCGAGACAAGTCACAGGTTAACCTATGACCCCTCTCGATGCATTATAACCAACCAAATGCATCCGTAGGGGTCTAAGAGCCCCTAGGGACATACGTTATCATGAAATGCACTGAGATGCATTATAACAAACCAAATACATCCCTAGGGGTCCTAGGGACCCTAGGGACATACATTATCATGAAATGCATCGATCAAGGTTATAAGTTAATCTATGACCCCTCTTGATGCATTATAACAAACCAAATGCATCCTTAGGGGTCGTAGGGCCCCTAGCGACATATGTTATCATAAAATGCATTGATTGGGATCATAGGTTAACCTATGACCCCTCTAGATTCATTGCAACCAACCAAATGCATCCCTAGGGGCTCTAGGATCCCTAGGGACATAGGTTGTCATTAAATGTGTCAAGAGGGGTCATAGGTTAACCTATCACCCCTTTCGATGCATTATAACAAACCAAATATGTCCCTAGGGGTCCTAGGACCCCTAGGGACATAGGTTGTCATGAAATGCATCAAGAGGGGTCATAGGTTAACCTATGACCCCTCTGGATGCATTATAACAAACCAAATGCTTCCCTAGGGGTCCTATGACCCCTAGGGACATAGGTTGTCATGAAATGTGTTGAGAGGGGTCATAGGTTAACCTGTGACCCCTCTCGATGCATTATAACCAATCAAATACATCCCTAGGGACATACATTATCGTGAAATGCATCGATCACCTATGACCCCTCTCAATGCATTATAACAAACCAAATGCATCTCTAGGGGTCCTAGGGCCCCTAGGGATATATGTTATCATGAAATATGTCAATCGGGGTCATAGGTTAACCTATGACCCCTCTAGATGCATTAGAACCAACCAAATGCATCCCTAGGGGTCCTAGGACCCCTAGGGACATAGGTTGTCATGAAATGCATCAGAAGGGATCATAGGTTAACCTGTGACCCCTCTCAATGCATTATAACCGACCAAATGCATCCCTAGGGGTCCTAGAATCCCTAGGGACATAGGTTATCATGAAATGAGTTGAGAGGGGTCATAGGTTAACCTATGATCCCTCTCAACGCATTATAACAAACCATATGCATCCCTAGGGGTCCTAGGTTGTCATGGAATGTGTCGAGAGGGGTCATAGATTAACCTGTGACCCCTCTTGACGCATTATAACAAACAAAATGCATCCATAGGGGTCCTAGGGCCCCTAGGGACATAGGTTGTCATGAAATGCCTCAAGAGGGGTCCTAGGTTAACCTACGACCCCTCTTGACACATTATAACAAACCAAATGCATCCCTAAGGGTTCTAGGACCCCTAGGGACATAAGTTGTCATGAAATGTGTCGAGAGGGGTCATAAGCTAACTTGTGACCCCTCTCGATGCATTATAAGCAACCAAATGGATCATAGGTCATAATAATAATAATAATAATAACAATAATATTATATGTTGTTATATTTAATAATAATAATATATAATAATATATATTAATAACATATATATAATATATTACGTTATTATATTTAATAATAATAATATAATATAATAATTTCATATATATTAATATATATTATATATTTATAGATTATAATAATAATAACATATATTATTATATTTAATAATAACATATATTATTATATTTAATAATAATTTAATATAATAATACATTATAAGGTAATACATAACTCATAACTCATATAATAATATTATAAGCTAATACATTATAGTAATTCATTTTTCCCTCCAATATTGACCCAATATCAGATATTCGATTTCAAATCGGGTATCCGATCTGAAATCAAATACACAATTTTACTAGCATGATTTTTCCAAAATATTCCCTATGACTACAGACCCAACAACATTGCTTTTTTTCGGCCTTTTTCATGGATTTTAGGAAAATTCACATTCTAGGGCACAAAAAATCGAAAAAAGTTTGAGAATATATCCCTAGGTGTCTGATATTGTCATCTAAATGGGGAGCAACAATCATCGAAAGGCTAAACGCAAAAGGAAGTTATCCAATGAAGACATTGCGACATATAGGGAAAGGAACAAAGTAGAACACCGAAGGAAAATACAAGGTATGTTAAATGAGAGTCAAGTTGACGATGAATTAGTCGAAGGTGAAATCATAGAGTCAGATAATGAATATGTGCTGTTGGGGAATGAAAATTTACCAATTGAAAATGATAATGCCCGAATTGAAAATTTAGAGAATCAAAATTTTGAGGATGAAATGCTACCAGGACATAATGTAAATTGCATAATTGACCATGCCAAACATGACAATGCACAAGAACCTTACATATCTCCTAATTATAATCGACATAAAGGTTCTAGAACACCAAAATGGATAATTGAAATTGATGAAACGATTATTACCAATTTGGAAGGGAAAAAATCAGAAATAACCATTCAGTTATGGGCTTCAATACTATATAAGATGTTTTTCGGCAATAAGACAGTGGTGGAGCAATGTCAACTTTTTATGTACTTATTAAAGATGCAAAAGATGAGACCTATGCTTTCCAAATTGAAGATTCGTGTCACTAAGTAGTTGGAAAGAAATGCCATTATTGTGAAGAATCTTTTTAGTGCTCTCAATAACATTGGAAAAAATAGTAGGGGGAAGGATAAGAGAGTTTCTCGAAGGGTTATTACAACCTCTTTGGTAAGTCATCATTTGAGAAAGGGTAGATATATGAGACAAACTTGTATTGACTTGAACCTACCTAAATCATACTACTTTGAGAAAAACACTTAGTCGATGAGAGAGAATTGATGATCCTCTTCAAAATGAAACATGGGCTTTTGGTGGGAGACTTTCACATTTTGATAAGAAGCTATCCGATGATGTGAAGGAAGAAATTACAAAATTTTGGCACTCTAGCTCACAAGTATCACCCAATGCTAAAGACATGTTACAGTTGAGAATTGGCATCAGAGATCGCACACCACATCCTATACACTATTTGGAGGTAAGTCAAACTATGTTGTTCAAACAGTTTAGAGAGAGTCATCCAAGTCTTCATATATCACAAAGGGCTTTTGAATCTTTCAAGCCATTTTATTGTGTGCCACTTAAAATTTGAAATACATGTTGTTGCAAATATCATGTCGAGTTTTTTTATGCACCATGAACTATTACTCTCCATCTGTTCTACTTTGCATAGTAAATAAATGTTGGAGAATTGTGGTGCTAGTGGGCTTCCAAAATCATCAAAAGACTTGCTAAATCAATTTTTATGTCATAGAGTTGATGGTTGTTTCTTTTATAGAAATGCTTGCTTAAATGAGAACTGTTCAGAATGTGGTGGCTTATCCAAGTTGGAAAAGAAATCAGTGTGGCTAGTTTTATTTCAGATTTCAAGGAAAATCTTTTCTACAAGTATGCAAGACATAGTCATAAGTCTCATTGGTTGGATCAATAATTTAGAATGTGTAAGGAGACTTTTCCCATTGGCACTATTATATTAGTTATTGATTTTGCTGAGAACTACACATTGCAAACTCAAAATGAGACACAATCTCAATATTACAACTCTATTTAGATTGTTATTTTCGTCCACATAACATATAGACATGCCCCTCATAGGTGCACCACAATGTAACTTTGAAACTGTTGATATTGGCATCAAATTATCAGCGCCATTAGCTCCAGATGGGCGACTGAACCCTATTGACACCCTTGTTCCAGCCACAGAGACCATCCATCATCCACGACCACTCTATACCGATGAGTCTCCAAGGTGCTCTAAGTGGATTTCAAGGTCGATCTTTCGACAGTCATAACTCGAAGATCATGAGGGCTATCAATACCCCTTACCAAGTTTGGTGAACTTCTCTAATTAAGAATTTAAAGTTATAACAAAAATTGTTCAAAATTACAAAAGTTGCAATTTTGTAACTTTTGCAACTTTTGCAACTTTTTCTTGCAAAGTGCAAATGAGTACAAAGAGTCAGTAAGGGGTTTGAGCATGACCATACAAGGTTGAAAATACCTATATAAGGTGTGAAATGATAACATGCATTAATGAAGCCAATTTTTTAAAGTGAATCAGTATAGGTTATGTGAACCTTGTGTAGGAGGGTAACAAGTGTGTTTATGTCCTGATAGCACTTCAAATTAAACATTGCATCCAAATTTGATAATAAAGGTTGTTAAAATGTTATTCACAGATTATTACATTTGAATCGAATATAACAAACATGATCAAAATTAATGATATTCCATAAACATGAATGATACACATGATCCACGATAAATTGAACAATACTAGATACTAAATTAATATATATATCATTGTGCACATAAATGACAAAAATATATATCAAAATACATGTATCCATAGACAAATTATATAAATATATATCAAAGATCATGTATCCATAAATAAAGTACACAAATATATATCAAAATACATAGATCCATTTACAAAATGTGGCTGATCATGCCATTGGAATGTGTATAATATCAATGTTTCTATAAACAATGTGGCATATGCCATCTCAAAATGTCTCATGACACATCCTATGACAACTATACTATCCTAGGGTGCTGGTGGATGATCAAAATGCAGCCTCTTCACTACACTAGGTGGATTGGATGCCTCTTACATAAACAAAAAAGGAAAACCCAAAGTTAGACTACTAAATTTATATGATTCTTTGTATCTAACATTGAATTACTCAAATGCATAATGATCTTATGCCCTAGGCAATGCTCTCGTATGCCCTAGGCAATGCTTGTACCTTGTTGATTCTGGTCTATGTATGTTCACATTTTTTTGTTAGATGAATCTACAACTTAAACTATAAAATTATATTAATGCAATTAGATTTCCACAATCCTACATAATTTGACACCTCTTTCTCTCTCTTCCTGATGATGGATCACGTAGTGTGATTCAAAACGTTGATGAAAAATCTCTGCACAATCTATTCCAAAAACTTAGCATTATAAAATTATAATTCATAGCATGCTAAATTTATAACATATTAAATTATGAATTCAAACTACAACTTACTAGTGTAGGCTCCTCCTCAGGATATAGTGGTTGCATCATCAAATCTACAAAACTCTCCCATCGAATGTCATGTGCACTAGGAGTTTCCTATGAGATAAAAAATAGTAGTTGTTAATATCATGAAATTCAGTTTTGAATTTATTTACAAAGATAAGGAAAATGAAAAATAAATGATACTTATACATACAATGGGGCTCTCGGTGTGAATGGAAATGCCAGAGCATCTACGACACAGAATTTGTATGGGCTCATCGCCAGTAGCCACGCCCTATATACAATAAAGAATGTAATTAAATTTCATTACAATAAACATTTTACAAGAATGCATTGATATTTAATCAAATAGAAAGCACCTAATTACCTTTCCTTTGTCAATGGGTGCTAGCTCATTCCCCCACACTTTTTCCCCTAGGGACAGGTGGTACCTAAAAGATAAAAGCAAGATTAGAAACCATATATGCTACAATATCAAATAGAAAAAACAATGAGAACACAACATAATGTATTGTAGATGTCTCAAGGCCAAATTAAATGGCCAAGACCGTGGCATCATCAACCTGTCTCAGCTCCTCCTCGGTGATCAAGTAAACATGAATGAAGATCACATACATGTATAAGTCAGTATGGCTTAAAAATTAAAATTACTCTATTATAAAAATTAACTTTAATTTACATGTGTCATAACAAAAAAATATATACACGTACCAACAAAGAAGTAGTCCATGCCTCTACATTCCCCTCCTCTCTCGCATAAGGGTCTGTAGCCTTTGCACATGCCTCTGGTGCATCCTCATCTAATACAAAATGATACTCAGGAAGATCACCTATGGGACCTAGGCAAATATTCTTGTATGTAATGCAAGTGTGAGGCACACAAACATGTGATGAGCTAGTCGATGATGAACTAGCACCAACATCATCAACACGGGGAGGCAGGACTGACCTAGCCTGAGATATCATCAGGCTACTTAGTGTATGAATGGTTCTAATGGTCTACGAGCTAGACTTTGCTATAATATCAGGATGCTACACTTGAGGAGGGGGGGAAACATCAATAGGGGGGACAAAAGTGCCAGATTTCTTCTGCTGGGAAGAGGGTCTAGTCTAAGGAGCTCTTAACCCTACACCCATGTTGGGCTTCATGCTCCAATAGTTCACCTTGAGGCCAAACACAAATTCTGCATACAATTTTTTGAGGAAATAAAATGGCACCTCTAAATTGCTATGTGGAGGGGTATCAAAAACACTCCACCAACAATCCCAAAAATTTGCGCATATGGTGTCATTCGTGCACCATTTAATTGATAGTTTAGGTTTTTTGTGATCGACTTGTATACCAATTTTTGGGTTTGCAAAAAGGCTAGCCAAATCATCTTTGGTTATATTGAGGGCCACAACCTCATCATAGTCCAAGCCATCATCAAACATCTCATGTATTTCATCATGTCAATGAAGAGCGACATTTTGTTCATTGGTAAGGGTTTCAATGTTATCCACTATGGTGTTTAACATGGATAACATAGGAGCATACGCAGGTACATTATTATTGTTGGCATTAAGTTATATTTGTCATTAGTGACAACACTTATTTGATTCTAAAAGGTTACCGAGATCATCACTCAATCTATAGTTTATACTGAGCATTTAGTGGTTTCTGAGTAAGTTCATCACTTACACCGAGCATTCCTAAAGCTACCTAGTGAGTGTGCAGTCTAGCAATGTTTACCGAGTCTACAGTGTTCACTGAGCAGATAGTGTTCACTGAGCTTCATAGTGTCTACCGAGTCATCAGTTTGTGTGATGGAAGCCAGTGCTTACTGAGTGATGGATGTGTAGTGTTTACCAAGTGAAGCAAGTAAACTCAGTTATAATGTTTACCCAGTGAAGCAAGGTAAACTCAACATGTAGTATCTATCGAGTGACACTATATCTATCGAGTCTCCAATGGTTACTGAGTTCCAAGCTACATTGTGTGATTAGTATGGACTGAGCTCCTATTTCTATTGAGTGCATGACGATGTTGAGTAATGCAATGAATGCCGAGTATCAGATGGTCACCAAGTTAGCTTGAAGAACTTGAGTTTTCTACTGTTTGGCCGACTCACTAATGATGTGTTCACTTGTGTTTTGGATGACCTTGTAGTTGTAATTATTTGAATGGTATATATGTAATGTATTATATCATTTTCAATGTAGTATGATGAGTACGAAGAAGGAATGGATATGTAATGTTTTGAGAAGAGTGAATGTGAATCAACAGTAGAGTAGAGTAATCAACAAGGTCTACAAGGAGCAATAAATATTCATTAGTCACAAGAGGTGATTTTTACTTTAAGGATCTAAACAAAAATTAGAGTTGTAAGTAGATCCACTATTTCATCCTAACAAGTGAATCAGTTTTCTAAATCTTTTAACAGGGTAGAGTTAACAGTCTTTGTATAAATCTCCTAATAGAGTGCATACTTCATTGTATGTTTGTAAATCCTTTAACAAGGTGGACCTAGCAGTCCTGATTGCTCTTAATAGGGTAGATCATCAAAAATGGTCAATGTAAAGCCCTAACAGGCCAAATTTATACTACAGTAGTGAAGTTTTGTGGGGTATCATCCCCACCCCAGTTTTACTTTCTATTTGGAAGGTTTCTTGGTCACCAAAATTTTGTGTTCATGTGTTATGAATGTTTATCTTTCTCATGCATACAGTAGTTTAGATGAATGAGTGAATCATATGATTAATGTGCTAAATTGATTTAAAGTTTTTGAGGTTACTGATTCACCCCTCCCCTCTCAGTAACCTAGCTAGACTTGATTATTTACAACAATTATATGTTCTTTGGAAACCCCTCAATTCAATGAAATTTTCATTTATCAAATCCTCAA
The DNA here is from genome assembly GCA_028749045.1 of Cupressus sempervirens. Taxonomy (NCBI): domain Eukaryota; kingdom Viridiplantae; phylum Streptophyta; class Pinopsida; order Cupressales; family Cupressaceae; genus Cupressus; species Cupressus sempervirens. Next base: position 1,407,858 of record CM053785.1, read on the forward strand.
TTCGAGGAGGGTTTTGAGGAGGTAAAGGATCATTTGGTGGATAGTTTTGTAGGGGCACTAGATCATTTGGTGGGGGGTTACAAGGAATATTATTCCTTGCGTCAGTGTCATCATTTTGATTAGCCATTCCTATTAATTTGCAAAACATAATTTATATTTAAAAAAAACCTTAATTTTAACAATTTCTATAAAAAAAACCCTAAATTATAACAAATTCAACTAAAACTAACAAATTCATGATAAAATTTATTAAATTTATATTAAAATTGATTAAAAAAAAAACTTACCTTATATCAGATACATGATATAAAACCCGATACTCGAAACCCTGCGCATGAAATATGACTATGATAACAACCCTCGGGTTGTCTTTTTTTTTTTTTGTAAACACTGATAGATATCGGGTATCCAATATTATATCAAATATTTGATATCTGCCAGCACAACCCATGAAAGAAGATTGTGAAACAACCAATCCGCGGGCTGTCTTTTATATATATATATATATATATATAAAATAATAATAGTGATGATATTGGGTATCCCATATTATATCTGATATTCGATATAATATTGGGTATCCGATATCAAATCAGATATCCGATAAGGGTTGGGCCTTACTTTCCAGGTTTGGTACTTGGACAGGTAAAAAAAAGTCAAAGCAGATTTTGAAATCCTTTTAGACATTTTAAAACTCTATTTTTTTCACATTGCCACTTTTTGGCACACCATAATGTTGCACATACCCATATGTATGAGATAGAGTCAACTAAAGATGTTAAAGTATCTTTGGCTTGTTGTCAAAGAGGGAGAGATTATACAGTTACTATGAGAAGCAAAAGTAAAAGAGGGAGAAATTATGAATTACCAAGAAAGCGATTAAAGAGGGAGCGACTATATATGAGAGAAGTCATACATGAAAGATGGAGAGATCTTGTTGTAACTACCACATAAGAGGATATATATCAAAGAGGGAGTTCATACTTTGATAAGAAGTTGTGAGATGTTATAATGCTGTTACATATCAGACCTACATGAGATGAGAATAAGAATGAAATTAAGGATGTTATTTAAGATCTATTACTAAACATAGAGGGAGTTGAACAAAGCTAGTCACATGTTTTGGATTGTATGGTAATTAGTAGTTTTTTCATCAATGTTAGGATTTAACCACGGATAGAAATAATAATTCTATGCCAATATAACCAATACTAGAAAAGAATAGATCACATAGAAGATAACATAAGACACAAATATTTAATGTGGTTCAACGAATCCTTGAGCTACATCAACCAACAAAAAGTCCACTATTATTATCTACTGATTACAATCTACAATCCATTGCAATTCAATACCACTGTAAGAAGTTACAATATAATCATAAATTATGAAATCCCTAACACAAAGACACTTTAGACAATCTTTTTCTGCTTACAAAATTAGGGCTAGAATAAGTCGTCCAATAAAAAAAATAATAGCTAACACTTTTACAATAGTCAATTTATTTTTGATTTCAAGGGTGGTACCCCTAAAAACAATAGTAGGGGTGTTTCCATCAACTCCATCCTGTACTATGATAGAGAGTGCACCTTGTTGAGATAATTGGTGTTGCACACATTGTATACTATTATTATATTGTATTATTTTATTATATTATGTAATGTTGCACCTAAGAGCACCTCGATGGATGTGCAACATGGAAAGGTTCCCATGGGATATATCTGATGAGTTGTATTCTAACATTGTGATAATATTTGATGTAATTATTTAATATTAGGGAAAAGAATTAAATTCACAATATTAAATGTGGGTTTAGTGGGTTAGGTATCACGTGGTTTATGTAATACCATTTGGTGGTTTTCTGGGACTTGCTACTATATAAGAAGCCACAAGGGTAGTTGTAGAGACAAGACAAAAAAGGAAAAAGGCAAGAGTTGAGCAAGACAAGGCTTGGTAGGTTAGCTAAGGGAGCATTTGTGAAGGTTGGAAACATGGCATGAGATGTGTGAATTCATGCTTGTTCACATGGATTTCTTGGTTGTGGCTATGGCTTTGAAGGCTTCCATGGTTGTATTGCAATGGTATTTTTTTGTTAAATAATACATGGTAATGGATGTTTTTGGAGGCTGGGTTTTTTCCTCAATGAAGGTTTCCCAAGGTATCTTGTGTCACACTTTTTGTGATATGTTGTCTATTCTCTTGCATGCAGATTTTAATTACATATTTATTTAAGATATATTATGGGTTATATAGAAATAATTATATTCTTTTATTGCAAGTTTCTTAACAAATGGTATCAGAGCTATGGTTTTGTTATCGTAATCCTAGATAGAATCCATGGGAATGCATGAAAGGATAAAAGAAAGGGCAATATATATGGGTTTTGTAGGTTATTTATTGTAGGCCTAAGGATTTTTGTATTTTTTGTTAAGATGGGATGTTGATAGATTTTAGGCATGTGAAATTGTTGGTCAAAAGGATTTTTGAATGTTTCATTTAAATGAAGGTTTTAGGGGGGAGCTTGTAGAAATGGCCTCTTGGACAAAAATATACCTCACCATTGGATCTAGGTTGATGTTTTCATAGATTTTGATATATAATAAGGCCTAGTTTGGCCATGTGAAGAGAAAATGAAAAGCTTTTTCAGTTTCAGCCTGTGATGGCTGTCAACTTTAATCTCGTCAGAATTTCCATCACAAAAAAAAAAATCACAATGAAAATGGTGAAAAGATTGTCTTGGTAAAATAACTATAAATTTCTCTTAATATATTAGATTTTGGACTTCTTACAGTCATTAGAAAGATAATTTAGCGCACTAAAACTTGGTGTAGGTTTGATTCTATAACTTTGATATTTTGTTAGGTTTTAAGAGCCTACAAGTCAGATGTTATTAATTTTGAGCATAGATTAGGGCATAACTTCGGCATACAAAGTTGGATTTTGGACTTTGAGTAGTCAAAAAAACTCTCTTGGAAAAATCTACACATTGGTTCAGATTTTATGTAAGTTTTGCATGATTTATTTGGTGATATATTGATCTAAACAATTTATGGAGGAGATCATACTTACATAGTTTATATCTAGAGATGTGCGTAGAAGAACATGATACAAGTTATGATTTGCATGGTTTCTCTTCGGTCTTAGTTATCTTCCCATATGTTCAGATGTACTTACATTGAATTTGAGATTTGTTAGAGATTGTGATCACTAGTTTGTGCTCATGTATGTCATGTGAGAGATGACATGGTTATTCATTTATATTTTTCCTTTGTTGGTTATGGAGAACTTGGGTGAGTGTTGAATACTTGTTATTAGAGTTATTCTTGTAGGCTATTAGTTTATATATGTGTTGTGGATATCCTTGATACTACATGGATTCACTTTTTTGAGATGTTGTGAGTGGATTGGTTATAGATTGAGATTATCATATACAGTGGGATCTTCTTGGTATAAATGTGGTAGGTATTTCTCTTGATGCTTGTGATTACAAGTTATAGATTAGATATGTCAAAGATGTGAGATTCAATTGGTATACCTTTTGAGGTATGGATAGTTGGATGGGTTTGGCACTTGTTGTGGGTATTCTTTTAGCTATGTATTTTGACACCTATGGATAATTGTGATTACCTTTGGATTAGGTGTTTGTGCTTGGAATTCAATTGGTATATGATTTTATGATCTTCTAATGTGACAGGTTGGGTGGCTTTCTCTTTGGATGGCTTCTATGTATGTCCAGTGATAATGGGATCATTCATGTTTGAGAAGTTGGATACTTTGATTTTGTTACAGGTACTAAGATGGGGCACTTGGTGTACTTTGATCCATGATGGTGGATGTTCTAGGAGATATTATTTCCTTTTTCATTTATGTGGCTATAGATTGACCCTATGCAATGTATACAACAAGTGGGAGATTGTTGAGATAATTGGTGTTGCACAAATTGTATACTATTGTTATATTATATTATTTTATTATATTAGGTAACCTAAGAGCACCTAGATGGATGTGCAACATGGAAAGGTTCCTATGATATATACTTTATGAGTTGTATTATAGCATTGTGATAATATTCAATGTAATTATTTCATATTGGGAAAAATAATTAAATGCACAATATTAAATGTGGGGTCAATGAGTTAGGTAGTAGATGGTTTATGTAATACCACTTGGTGGTTTTGTGAGACTTGCTACTATATAAGAAGCCACAAGGGTAGTTGTAGAGACAAGAAAAAATGGAGAAAGAAAAGAGTTGAGAAAGACAAGGTTTGATAGATTTGCCAAGGAAGAATTTGTAAAGGTTGGAAGCATGACATGGGATGTTAGTTTGTGGTGACTAATCAGGGAAGTACTGTACATACTTCATATTTAATCGGGGCCTATTTTATTGCTAATACTTTATCAGTAATTTTGAGCCAACATATTGTAATTAGCTATAATCTTAAAGCAACAAAAATAATTGTATAAAATGGCTTAGGGTTACAGATTTTTTCATAAGGTGTGATTAGAAAATTGCTTCTTGTGGTGGTATTGAGTTGTAAGGAATTATAGATTGTAATTAGGTTGTAATCACTAGATCATAATGATATTGGACTTTCTATTTGGTGGATGTAGCCCAAAGATTAGGTGAACCATGTTAAATCTTGGTGTCTTGTTTTATTTTTCGTATGATTTATCATTTCTTGATATTTCTTATATTTGCATATAATTATTATTTCTATCTATGGTTAATCCTAACAAGTAGTATCAGAGCAAAGTTTTTTTTCACTCATCCTCTACAAGAAAGTCTCATAGTTGAGTGGGACCAATGGCATAGGAGGGTAAGCTAAAGGTTGACAAGTTTAATGGGTATAACTTTTAGTTATGGAAGATGCAAATGGAAGACTATCTTTATTAGAAAGATTTATGGAAGCCGTTGGAAGGAAAAATCAAGAACTAGGGAACTATGACAAATGAAGAATGAGATCTTTTAGAGAGAAAGGAACTTGGAAGCATTTGATTATACTTGGCACCATTAGTGACATTTAACATTACAAAGGTGAAGATGTCAAAAGAACTGATGGAAACCTTAGTAAAATTGTATGAAAAACTCTCCACTTTAAATAAGGTATTTCTCATGAAGCATTTTTTTAATATGAAAATGGCAGAAGGTGGATCTGTTGCAATTCATTTAAAAGAGTTTAATATTGTTACTAGTCAGTTATCTTTTGTGAGTATCGATTTTAAAGAAGAAATTATGGCTCTGTTTGATTTTGTGTTCTTTTCCTGAAAGCTGGAATGACTTGGTAATGGTTATGAGTAATTCAATCCCTAGGTCTAATACCCTAGAATATGATGATGTGATTGATGTTATTTTGAGTGAGGAAACTTGTAGGAAAACCTCAGGTGGATCTACATTAGGAAGTTCTTTGAACACACAAAGTTTAGCTAGAACAACTAAGAGAGGAAGTAATTCTAGAAATCATGGAAAATAAAGAGGAAAGTCAAAGGGGAAGAGGTCTCAATATAGAGGACTAAGAGATTGCTGGTATTGTGGTAAACTAGGGCATAATAAGAAAGATTGCTGGACTCGAAAGAAAAATGAAGGAGATAAACTAAAAGGGAACAAGGAGGAAAATGTGGTAAGTAACAAATCCAAAGAGGATGTTTTTCTTCTTTCTTTAGAAAGCGTTGATGATTCATGGGTTTTAGATTCTAGTGCTTCATTACATGCTACACTCCATAGAGGTTATTTTATTGATTATGTCCAAGGGAATTTTGGGCTTGTTTATTAGGGGGATAATGAATCATATCAAATTTTTGGAAAGGGAAAATTTAAGATTAAGTTGTAGAATGGGAATCATTGGCTACTACATGAGGTAAGACATGTTCCAATGATGAGTAGTAAATTAATTTCAGCAGGGCAACTCGGTGATGAGGTTGTGTAGTTACTTTTAATGATAAAAATTGGAAGGTTTTAAAAGGTTCCCTTGTAGTAGCAAAAGGTGTGAAAGTAGACACCTTATATCTTTATACAAGTTATACTGTTCCTTCTACTTTGATTTTTTTAGAGAAAAAAGAATGTTCAAGAACAATTGTTGCAGTTGAGTAGGGAGAACAATTAGTTGTTACAGATTGTGATACAACACTGGTACACAATAGGCTTGGGCACATGAGTGAGAAAGCTACAAAATTAATTCATTCAAAAAAAGTTTTACCCGGTTTGAAATATGTCAATATGGATTTTTTTGAAAGTTGCATGTATGGAAAGCAAAAGAGAGTGAGTTTTGTGAAGACTAGGAAGGAAATAAAAAGTGATAAATTAGAGCTTGTGCATACAGATGTATGGAGACCAACTCAGTTATCATCCCTTGGTGGCTCTCATTATTATGTTACATTTATTGATGATGCAATTAGAAAAGTACAGGTTTATTTCCTTAGACAAAAATCTGATATATTTCAAACTTTTAAGAAATGGAATGCTTGGTTGAAAATGAGACTGGTAAGAAATTACAATGTCTTAGATCTGATAATCGTGGGGAATATTGTAGTCATGAATTTGAAGATTATTGCTACACAAATGGTATTCGTAGACATAAAATGTTTCCTAGGATTCCAGAGTAAAATTGAGTGGTTGAATGCATGAAAAAGACTATAATGGAGCGTATAAGGAACATGAGATTACATGCTAAATTTCCCTTAAACATGTGGGTAAGGCTTTCAATATTGCTATATATTTGATTAATAGAGGTCCCTCTACTCCTTTCGTCTGTGGTATTCCAGAGGAAGCATGGACTAGAAAGAAGGCGAGTTATTCTTTTCTCAAAACCTTTGGTTGTGAAGCATTTTCTCATATCGATTCTGAAAATAGAACAAAGCTAGAAGCTAAGTCAAAGAAATGTATATTTGTTGGATATGGAATTGATGCATTTGGTTATAGGCTTTGGGATATTTAAAATCATAGAATTGTAAGAAGTAGGGATGTTATATTCAATGAGAAAGTGTTGTACAAAGATCTATTGCAACAACATGAGAAGAAAGAAGATGATTATGTAGTATTGGCTGATACTCGAAAAGATGATATTCTAGCATTTCCTCATGATCTACAACAATTGAAACAAAAAATACCACACAGCCCAGTGAATGTTAGATGGTCAACATGGTTAAATGGACCTCTAGAAAGATTTTCTCCCTCTTTGTACTCTATTTTACTAATAGATGCTGGTGAACCTGAATGTTTTGGTGAAGATGTGTAGGTGGATACTAAGATTTAGTGGGAGTCTACTATGGAAGATGAAATGGACTCCTTGCTGAAAAATAAGACTTGGGATTTATGAAATTTGCCTGTAGGTAAACATGCTTTATAGAATAAATGGGTTTATAGGTTGGAAGAAGAGGATGGGGGAAAGAAAATATTTAAAGCTAGGTTAGTTGTAAAAGGATTTGTACAGAAGAAAGACATTAATTTTGATGAGATATTCTCTCCTATTTTTAAAATCACTTCTATCTATACTATTTTAAGTATTGTCGCTACTGAAGATTTGCATTCGAAGCAACTTGATGTTAAAACAACCTTTCTTCCCGGTGATTTGGATGAAGGGATCTATATGGCACAACCAAAGGTATTTGAGGTCAAAGGTAATGAGAACTTAGTGTTTAGATTGAAGAAAAGTCTATATGGCTTGAAGCAAGCACCTTGACAATGGTATCTGAAATTTGACACTTTTATGCATGAGCATGGATACAGTAGGTATCATTCAGATCATTGTATTTATTTTAAGAGGTTGGATGACACTAGCTACATTATTTTGTGTTTATATGTTGATGATATGCTTGTATTTGGGTCTAACATGGATCATATTAAGGGGTTGAAACACCAGTTAACACTTTCATTTTCTATGAAGGATTTGGGGGCAGCAAAGAAAATCCTTAGTATGAAAATTTGCAAAGATAGGAAGAACATGAAATTGACATTATCTCAGATTGATTATATTGTGAAGGTGTTGCAATGTTTCTCTATGGAGAATGCTAAAGATGTCAGGACACTTTTACCTAGTCACTTGAAGTTGACTAAGGAGATGTGCACAAAGACACAAGAAGAGAAGGATAAGATATCCAAGGTACCTTATGCTTCATCTATAGGAAGCTTGATGTATTCTATGGTATGTACAAGAAAAGATGTTTCACATGCAGTGGAAGTCATTAGTAGGTATATGAGTCATTTAAGAATTGAGCATTGGAATGCAATAAAATGGATTTTTAGATATTTGAGATGAACATCCAATAAGTGTTTACACTTTGGGGGCTCTACTACTGATTTACAGGGATATTTTGACTTAGATTTGGCAGGGGATATTGATACCAGGTGGAGTACTACATATTTGTTGGAAATATCAGAGGAGTAACTGAGAGGGGAGAAATGAATTAGTTACTACTAAAATAAATCCCAGATCCCTTAGATGGCAGTACAAAATGAAAACTAAAAACTGAATATTGTTGAAGCCCAGTAAACACATATAGAATGCTGTAACTCGGTAAATGCTTGACATATAAACTTTAAAAGTTATCTGTGATTACCATTACTTTAAATTAGTTGCAAACACATAAAAGAAAATAGCTTGAACACATTTGGCACCAAGATTTGACATGGAAACCCAATATGGGAAAAATCACCAATTGCAACTAGTTACTATTTTTCACTCTTCTGAAGTGAGCCCTATTAGGAGCCAACCCTGTTAAAGGTTAGAAAAAATATTGTTAGGTGTGACCTTGTTAAAGGATTTAATTACCCTGTTAGGAGTGGCCTTGTTAGAGGTCTTGAGACAATTCAATAGAACTTCCACCTTGTTAGAGGATTTGCAAATAGCTATTAAGCCAAATCTGTTAACAAATTTATATCACTACTACAATGGTTAGAGAGTAACAATGAGATGACCTAATTTGAATACAAGTGATTTTCTGATTATAGATCTCTATTCTGGCTTGTACTTGATCCTTCCTGATCAAATATGGTTTTTTTCTTCACAAGGATACTTTGCTTATCCTTCAAATTTGCTTCCTCTTCTCATGATTAGAACTCCAATAACATCTTCACGCTTTCTCACACACACTTTGAAATCAAAACTTGACCTTATACTTATATCTTTCACTTTTTCAAGTCAGCTCAAATACAACTTAGAATAATTAATATTCATTTCTTAGTTGGCTGGAATCAATAGATAAATCAATTAAGCTTAATATGCCAAAATAAGAAAATCCTTCATTAGCTGACCCAACTCGGTAGAAACTAACTCAGAAATGATTTCCTTTGTTAACCAACAGAAGCTAGGTTAACACTGCAAACTTTGTGAAAATCCATTGGCAATTGAGTGAGCTCAGTTAGCATTGGTTCCATCCAACTTTCCTTCATTAATCGAGTGAGCTCGGTTAACACTCATCTTTTGCATATTTTCCTTTGACGCCCTAGTGAGCTCAGTAGACATTTCCTTCTAAACTAGGCAAACACAGGAATTCTTGGTAGGCACACAAAATTGTCTTTATTGTCAGAGTGAGCTTGACATATACTAACTAATAATGATTATGACTTTTTTGTAACATCAAAGACAACACACAATTAATCAATTGTATCCAATGATCTCCCTCTTTGGAATTGATGGAAATACAACATGTCATAGCACAATGAAATTTTGGATTGGTTCTTTGAGAACTTTCTCTATGAATATGAGCTCTTCCTTTCATTGGATTCTTTCTTTGTTTACAAAAAATGCTATCTAGTTCATTCTGAACTTTTCTCCCTATTACAAAAAACTTCTTCTTTGGAACACTTCTCCCTCTTTGGTTCCTTACTTTATTTTGGTTCCAAAAATTTCTCAGAGATATGACAGTAAACTTCTCCCTCTTTTACAACACATGCTAAAAACAATATTTTAGTAAATACCAATTTACTTGAAGCATTGATTCATTTGCAATATGCCCTTGCTAATTCTGCACCAACTGATTGATCTTCAATAGGTTTTGGTTGATGCATCACTAAACTTCATTTAGTGAATTTTAGATAGGGGAATGACCCATAGCTTACCTCTTAGATATAGAAATGCATCCTTAGGTAATGGCTTGGCGACTATGTCTGCAATCTTTTCCTTTGTATTAACATATTCCAATCTAACTTCTTTTTGTTGCACCAATTCTCTTGAGAAGTGATATTTTATTGCAATGTGCTTTGTTTTAGTATGCATCATTGGATTTTTTGATATGTTGATTGCATTGGTGTTATCACAATATATGACTATTGGATCCTTGATTTCTATCTTCATTCTTTCTAACAATTATTTGAACCAAACAATGTTAGAGAAATTAACTGCTACTGCTGCATATTCTGCCTTTGCTGTGGATTGATATGTAAAATTTTGCTTCTTGCTTATCCAAGACACTAGTCTTTTACAAAGAAAGAATGCTCCACCACTAGTGCTTTTTCTATCATCAATACTTCCTACCCAATCAACATTAGTAAATACTTTTAAGTCCAAATTGCCTCCAAGTTTATACCATAAACCATAGTCTTCAGTACCTTTCAGATATCTAATGATTCTCTTGATTGCCATCAAGTGACTTTCCTTAGAATTTGCTGAAAACTTTACCACTATTCCAACTACTAGAGCAATATCAGGCCTTGTGTGTACTACATACTATAATTTTCTAATCATTTATCTATATATGGTCTGATCTACTTCTTTGGAATAATCATTTATGGAGAGCTTATGCCCAGTAGACATAGAAGTTCCAATTGGTCTTGAATCTTCTATTCCAAATTTCTTCAATATCTCCTTGATATACTTAGATTGAGTGATGTAGATACCATTTTTGTTCTATAGTATCTAGAATCCAATAAAGAATTTTATTTGACCAAACATGGACATCTCAAATTCTTTACTCATTTATACTGAAAATGCTTTGCACAAGTCATCATTTCTTGTAAGTAGAGTGTCATCAACAAATATTTCTACCAACACAATCTTCTTGTCTAGTCCTTCCTTGATATAGAGACTACTATTTTCATTTTTCCTTTGAAAGCCAATCTATACCAAGTAATTATATAGTCATTCATACCAAGCTCTGGGAGCTTTCTTGAGACCATATAATGCTTTGTGTAACTTGCAAACCATGTCTCTTTTGCTAGGATCTACAAAACCATCGAGTTGTTCAATTCAGACTTCTTCATCAAGAATTCCAATCAAGAATGCATATTTGACATCCATTTGATATACTTTAAATCCTCTATGTGTTGCATATGCTAGTAGAGTTCTAACACCTTCTAGTCTTGCCATAGGAGAAAAAGTCTCACCATAATCAATACCTTCTTCTTGAGAATATCCTTTGCACACTAGTCTTGCTTTGTTTCTTGAAACTTTCCCATCTTCATTCAGCTTATTTCTAAATACCCACTTTATACCAATTACATTTTTATCCTTGGGACTAGGAACAAGAGCCCAAGTTTTTTTTCTTTTCTATCTGTTCTATTTAGTCATTCATTGCTTAATCCAACTTTCATTTTCCAAAGCATCTTTAACACTTCTAGGTTCAAATTCAGCAAGTAAACATGTACCTTTTAATTTTATTCTTGTCACTATTCCATCATATTTGTCTCCAATGATCTGATCAGGTGTACGATGCATCTTGACATATCTTTCTAACACAGGCTCTTTGGATTTTGAATGAGTTCCTCATTCTTCATCTTGAATTTTAGTTTCAAGCTTGGGTCCTTCTATCTATGACTTAGGTCCATCAAGCTTAGTTTTAATTAGCTCAATAGCTTCTAATTGTGACTTAGGTCCTTCAGATTGTAGATCAGGTTGCATTGTCTGCAACTCAAAAATTGTTGATGATTTTGCAGACTCAAGAGATGAAGCTTCCTTTCTCTCAGATAGATCTAGTAGGGTATCAAGTTCATAGTAAATAAATCTTTTGTAATCTTCTAGTTCCTTGTTGCTTTCTTCTTCACTCTTTCCTACAAACTCATCAATTCTAACATTTGCACTTTTGATAATCTTGTGAGTAGACAAATTCAAAAATTTGTATGCTTTACTTCTGCAAGAATATCCTAGAAATATGCCTTCATCAACTTTTACATCAAATTTTCATTTTTTAGATTCTTTTAAAATATAACATTTGTTGCCAAATACTTTCAAGTAACTTACAATAAGTTTGTAGCCATACCATAGCTGATAAGGAGTTTTGTTTGAATCTTTCTTCAACTGTACTTTGTTCAGTATTGTATTGAACATCAAGATATTTGCAACCTAAATCACTAATAGTAGCCAGATGTAACCTCATAAGTCTTTGTCATGCTACAAAATTGTGTCTGTTCATCTTGGGAATTTCTCTTTTGTAAGACATCCTGATCTTTAGCCTAGGTCCTTGAAACCTTCTCTACAAGCACCAAAAGTTCTGATACCAATTTTTAGAAATATATGAGGAGTAACTAAGAGGGGAGGGGTGAATTATTTACTGATAAAATAAATACCACCTCTCTTAGATGTCAATACAAAATGAAAACTGAAAATTGGATATTGCTAAAGCTCGGTAAATACATACAGAATGCTCTAACAAAGTAAATGCTTGACATATAAAATTTAGATGCTATCTATAATTACCATTACTTTAACTTAGTTGCAAAAGCATCAAAGAAAATAGGTTGAACACATTTGACAACAAGTTTTAACGTGGAAACCCAATTTGGAAAAAACCACCAATTCTAACTAGTTACTATTTTTCACTCTTCTAAAGTGAGCCCTATTAGGAGCCAACCCTATTGAAGGTTACAAAACACACTATTAGGTGTTACCCTATTAATGAATTTAATCACCCTATTAGGAGTGGCCTTAATAGAGGTCTTGAAATAATTCAATAGAACTGCTACCATGTTAGAGGATTTGTAAATAGTTGTTAAGCCAACTTTGTTAAGAGATTTAGATCACTGCTATAATGGTTAGAGAGTAACAATGAGATGGCCTGAATTGAATGCAACTGATTTTCTAATTACAAATCTCTATTCTGACTTGTACTTGATCCTTCCTGATTGAATATGATTTTTTGGCTTCAAAAGGATACTCTACTTATCCTTCAAATTTTCTTCCTCTTCTCATCATTAGATCTTCAATAACATCTTCATGCTTTCTCACACACACTTTCAAATCACAACTTGACCTTACAATTATATCTTTCACTTTGTCAAGTTGGCTCAAATACAACTTAGAATAATTAATATTCATCACCTTAGTCAGCTAGAATTAATAGATAAATCAATTAAGCTTAATATGCCAAAATTAAAAAATCCTTTGTTAGCCAACCTAACTCAGTAGAAACTAACTCATAAATGATTTCATTTGTTAACCAACAGAATCTCAGTTAATACTGCAAACTTTGCAAAAATCCTTTGGTAACTGAGTGAGCTTGGTTAGAATTGGTTCCATCTAACTTTTCTTCATTAACCAAGTGAGCTTGATCAATACTCATCTTCTACATATTTTCTTTTGATGCCTGGGTGAGCTCGATAGACACTAGCTTCTGAACTAGGAAGACATAGGAATGCTCAGTAGACACACAAAACTATCTTCACTGCTCGAGTGAGCTTGGCATATACTAACTGAAAATGATTATGACATTTGTGCAACATCAAAGTCAATGCACAATTAATCAATTTTTGTGTTGGTGGGGCAGCTATGAGCTAGGTTTCTAGGTTACAGAAGGTGAACACTTTATCCACTATAGAGGTAGAGTATGTTGCTATTACAGAGGCAACCAAGGAGATGATATGGCTTCAGTTCTTCTTGGACAAATTGGGACATCCACAATAGGATAATCATCTATTTATAGATAGTTAGAATGCTGTTCATCTTGTGAAGAATTCTACTTTACATTCAAAGACAAAACAGATACAATTGTGTTACCATTTCATTCAGTCAGTTTTGGATGATACATAGTTAAAGCTCGACAAGATACATAGATATGACAATCTAGCAGATATGTTTACAAAAGTAGTGACAAGGGAGAAGCTAAAGCACTCTTTAGCTTTAGTTGGTCTTCTAGACTGAACAAAATAAAAGAACAATAGAGTCTAGGTTGGTATGATCTAGTGGGAGCCCCACATGGTAGCGATCTTGCTACAAGATCAATCTCCAAGTGGGAGATTGTTGACTAGTGTAGAGCCTAATCAGTCCCCAAGTGGGAGATTGTTAATTTGTGGTGACTGATAAGGGAAGTACTATACATACTTTACATTTTATCAGGGCCTATTTTATCACTACTTTTTTATCAGTAATTTTGGGCTGACATATTGTAATGAACTATAACCATAAAGTGGCAAAAATAATTGTATAAAAAGGGCTTAAGGTAAGGGATTTTTCCATAAAGTGTGATCTAAAAATTGCTTCTTACAATGGTATTGAGCTATAAGGGATTACAAATTGTAGTAAGGTTGTAATCACTGGATCATAATAATATTGGACTTGTTGTTTGGTGGATGTAGCCCAGGGACTGGGTGAAACACATTAAATCTTGGTGTCTTGTGTTCTTTTCTATGTGATTTATTATTTCCTAATATTGTTTATATTTGCATGTAATTATTACTTCTATCCATGGTTAGTCCTAACATGGGATGTGTGGATTCATGCTTGTTTACATGGATTTTTTGGTTGTGGCTATGGATTTGAAGACTTCCATTGTTGTATTCAAATGGTATTTTTTGTTAAATAATACATGGTGATGGATGCTTTTGGAGGTTGAATTTTCCCCTTAATGAGGGTTGCCCAAGGTATATCTTGTGTCACAATTTTTTTTGGATATGTTATCTATTCTCTTGCATGTGGATTTTAATTACATATTTAGTAAAGATATATATCATGGGTTATGTGGAAGTGATTATATTCTTTTATTGCAAGTTTCCTTACACACCCGAGGCTCCATCTCATATCCTCACAAGGGGCACTTCCCCTTGACCTTGTCTTGGGGCCACTACCCCCAAACAACCATAGAAATAATTTAGGGAGATATAACACCGAATAAACCTTCGATTCTGATTAAGCTCCACATCATAATAACTTCCCACTTGGAGACTGACTAGACTCCATAAAAACAACCATAATTGAAATAGATTTCAACTTCTCCCTTGTCACTATCTTTCTAAACATATCTTCTTGAATACCATCTATATGTATCTTCTCTAGCTTTAACTATCCATTATCCAAAACTGACCAAATGAAATGGTATCGTAACTGTATGTGCTTTGTATTTAAATGTGGAGTAGAATTTTTTGCAAGATGAATGGGACTTTGGCTATTTGTAAACAAATAATTATCCCTCTGTGGGTTTTTCAATTCTTCCATGAAGAACTGAAGTCGTATCATCTTCGTGGTTTCCTTTGTAGTAGAGACATGCTCTGCCTTTGTAGTAGATAAATGATTAAGCTTCTATAATCGAGAAATACAACTTACTTCTGTCCCACCAATAGTAAATACATAACTTGTAGTACTCCACCTATTATAAATATCTGCTTCCAAATTTGAGTCAACATAGCCTTGCAAATCAATAGTAGAGCCACCAAAATATAAATACTTACTAGATGTTCCTCTCAAATATTTGAGAATCCATTTAGCTACATTCTAATGCTCAATCCTTGGATGACTCATATACCTACTAAGAACTCTCACTGCATGTGCAATATCTGACCTAGTATATACCATAGCATACATTAAACTTCCTACAATTGAAGACAAGGGTACCTTGGACATCTTAGCCTCCTCTTCTGGTGTCATTGGACATATTTCCTTAGTCGATTTCAAATGAGTAGGTATAGGTGTACTGACAACTTTGACATTCTCCATAGAGAAATGATGCAACACCTTCTCAATATAATCAGCCTGAGATAATGTTAGTTTTTTGTGCTTCCTATCTCTGCAAATTTTTATACCAAGGATTTTTTTGGCTCCCAAATCCTTCATAGAAAATTAATGTGCTAATAATTCTTTTAACCCTTTAATGCGATCCATGTTAGACCCAACTACAAGCATGCCATCAACATATAAATATAAAATAATGTAGTTGTCATTATATAACCTCTTAAAATAAACGCAATGGTCAAAATAACACCAAGTATAACCATGTTTATTCATAAAACTATCAAATTAAGATAACATTACCAAGGTGCTTGCTTCAACCCATATAAACTTTTTTTTCAATTTGTATACTAAATTATCCTTACATTTGACCTGAAATCCCTATGGCTATACTATATATATCTCTTCACCCAAATCACCGTGAAGAAAGGTTATTTTAACAACAAGCAGATCCAAATGCAAATCTTCAATAGCCACAATACTTAAAACAATACAAATAGAAGTCATTTTAACAATAGGAGAAAATATCTCATCAAAATTAATGCACTTTTTCTATACAAATCCTTTTAACACTAACTTTGCTTTAAATCTTTTATTACCTCCATCATCTTCTTTCAATCTATAAACCCATTTATTCTGTAAATCCTTTTTACTTACAGGTAACTTACATAAATTCCAAGTCTAATTTTTTAGTAATGAGTTCATTTTTTCTATCATTGCACACTCCCACTAAATCTTTGTACCCACCTTTACAGTTTCATCATAATAGTCAAGTTCATAAATATCTATTACTAAAATAGAATATATAGAGGGAGAAAATCTTTCTAGAGGTCTACTTAGTCTTATTGACCACCTTATATTCACTGGGGTGTATGATATTTGGTGTTGCGGTTATTATAGATCATGAGGGACATTTGAAATATCATCTTTTGGAGTATCATCCAACACTACATAATCATTTTCATTCTTCTCATGCTATTACAACAAATCTTTGTACAACACTTTATCATTGAATATGACATCCCTATTTCTTAATATTTTACAAATTTCAAAATCCAAAAGCCTATAATCAAATTCATAAATGTCATATCCAATAAATACACATTTCTTTGACTTACTCTCAATCTTGGTTCAAATTTTAGAATCTATATGTGAAAATGCTTCACAACCGAAGGTTTTGAGAAAAGAATAGCTCACTTTGTTACTAGTCCATGCTTCCTCTGGAATTACACAACCCAAAGGAGTAGAGAGACCTCTATTAATAAAATATACAATAGTATTGACAACCTCAGTCCACATATTTAAGGGCAACCTCATCACCCAGTTGCCCTACTAAAATTAAATTCCTACTTACCCTTGGAACATGTTACTTCTTGTTGTAGCCAATGATTCCTATTTTGGAAATTAATCTTAATTCTTCCCAAGTTCCAACAATTTGACAAGGTTCATTATCTTCAAGCCCAAAATCCCCTTGGACCTAATAAATAAAGTAACCTCTATAGGGTGTACCATGAAATGAAGCCTCTATAGGGTGTACCATGAAATGAAGCCCCAAAATCTAAAACCCATGAATCATCAACACGTTCTAAAGAAACAAGCAAAACATCCTCTTCAAATTTGTTACTTATCATATTTTCCTCCTTGTTCCCTTCTTCTTTTGTCTCCTTCATTATTCTTTTGAGTCCAACAATATTTCTTCTTATGCCTTGGTTTTCTACAATACCAACAATCTCTTTGTCCTTTGGAATGAGACCTCTTTTCCTTTGACTTTCCTCTTGATTTTCCATGATTTTCAGAATTATTTCCTCTTTTAGTTTTTTTGCCCCTATTTTGTTCATTCAAAATACTTTTTGTGGTTCCACAACACACGCCCCATTCCCTCCAGGAATGGGGACCCCCTACTTTTTTTGAGTCCTCAAACTCACAATTCGAGGATTCGAAGAAAGGTTTAGAGTTAAAAAAATCATAAAAGATTAAAAAAAAAGAAAAAAAGAAAAAAAACAACTTGTCGCCACCTCCATCACCATGCACGCACTTCATAAGCATTGCGTGAGCCACTAAAGGCCATGCACGCACCATGAGCGCCGCGTGCGCCACTAAGGGTTGCGCGCTCCACAAATGGCCACACGTGCATCATGAGTGCCATACGCCCCACAAAGGGCCGTGCGCATGCGATAAGCACCACACGTGCTGCATCATGCATAGCACCAGATGCCCACATGCATGCATCGGACATCCTGTGTGCACACTTCTAAAAAACCTCGCTCCTCTATGCACTTGTTTGCTCCGCATCGTGCCTCCCATTCACCTCCCACATGCCGCACAACTATTTTTAAGGGTTTTTGTTTCGGTGTCATTAGGGTGTGTCTTAATTAAGCATTTTTCAACTCTACAGACTAATATTTGCTTCTTTGTGTAGGTAAAAAAAGGTATCCTTAACTTGTTGGGGTCATAACTTTTGACTCAGAGCTTAGAATTCAGAACTGTTTACACTGTTGGAAAGAAGAACTAAAGATCTAATTTCAATCCCTAAAACAGGGAGCCTTTGACTAACCAATTTTAGGGACCAACCAAGGTTTTTTACTTGAAATTTTGAGTAGAAGACCCCCAAAAAAGCCATTTAAAAATGCCTAGAAAATCTTGTGAAAAAAATATGAAATAGTTTCAAACATTTGATCACTTGGTTTCTCGCCGGGAAGGATAGTGCAGTTGGAGAGAAGAAAAAGGTCGAAGATATAGAGGTTGGACACATGAAGTGAAACAGGTTCCTCATCTTATGCAACTATTAATGACAAGATTCAATGCAGGTGCCTTGGAATTTTAGATTGAAGAAGCACAAGGAGTTCAAGTTTATGCAAGTGATTGGCTATAACGAGGGTATAAATCATCAAAAATGGGCAAAGCATGTACACAAAAAGTGATGTAAAATCCCATCTGAGAAAAATCCAGAAACCATTTTCAAAATTGAGAACTTTAATTTTTTGGCAAATTGAGATTCTAAGCTCTGCAGGTACGTAGGCCTGTAGGTACGTAGGTCTGTAGCTCCGCATTTCTAGAGGTGCACTAACAGTTAACTACTAGTTCCAAAAATAGAGCTTTTCATGCATAAAAAATGCATTCTGACGATAGTTTAACTTCGAAAAATGCCCTGTGAATGATCAACTTCTATTTTTTGATAGTTCCAAACACTTCCACATCAACTGAAGGCTCTCTTCTTCTTATTTTCTCATAATTTCTTTATTTTTGATATGTAAAGGCTCATGCATCCAATTAATGAATATAAAATGGATGGAGTCCTACTAAGCACCAGTTTTATAGGTAGTTTGTATATAATTAGTTTGTTTTATTAGTTTAAAAGCATATTATTGCATGAAGATATCTCTCACTCTCAACAAAAATTGAGGAGATGATTTCTTATAAATACCCTATTCTAATTTGTAATCAGGGCTACCATTATTTTGAAATAAGATTATGCTTTTGGTGCTCACATTTAGAGTGTAGTTATTCTTGCCTGAATGTGTCATTGTTTTGTGAATTTTATTCATGAGATTGTGATTGGCCAAAGGTTTATTGCGTTGTTTCTGGTTGTGTGCTCTTTTAGTTCTAGTGTTTGCTATAGATTTATGAATTCTGCTAACGTACTGAGCTCGAGAAGGAATCACCAAATTGTGCTTGCATAACTCTTTGTCTCGCATGAGTGCACTTTCTGTGGCCTTGCAATTTGATGTAGAGTGAAACATCATTTGATTATTGAAATTTTCCATCGATGATTGCATCAATGGAATCTAGGAAGCACTGCTCCTATTTTCATTAGTTACCTACCGATTTCTTTGAAAGCTTAACTCACAGCATGTTGTTCTCTATAGTTTATGCCCGTTAGGATTTCAATTTCAAGTTATTTGCTTTAAAATTCAAGTTATTTACTTTCAGTTCTCATTATTTTCTTTATTAACCCCCTTGTTAGAACATGATTTCATACTAGTTGCATGGTTAGATTGCATTCATAAAAAAAATAAAATACAAAAACATAGTTCTTTTTAGTGTTATTTTGAAACAGTGTGCAAATTTTTCATTTCATCTGAAGTTAGAACAAACCAGCAAAGACCTCCTCATGAAAAGTCACATTTATCTTCAACTGAGCAGATTTTAGTGCATTGTAAGACAACTCAGAACCTTGGAGTTGATTCATAAGATCAACTTTTCAAGAGAGGAATTCACAAGAATTCCTGGCATTTAGCATTGTGTAAAACTATAGCTCAACAATACTTTCTAACGCAGATCCACCAGAAGTTTTCCTACAAGTTTCCTCACATAGAATAACACCAACCACATCATCAAATTTTAGGGTATTAGATCTAGAACATAATTACTCACATCCATTACCAAGCCATTCTAGCTTTCAACAAAGAACACAAAATCAAAAGAGCCTTAATTTCTTCATCAAAATTAACTTACACAAAAGATAACTGAGTAGTAACCATATTAAATTCATTTAAATGATCTATAATAGATCCACCTTCTACCATCTTCATATTAAATAAACACTTAATTAGAAATACCTTGTTTGGAGTAGAGGGTTTTTCATACAACCTTGCTAGGGTTTGCATCAACTCTTCAGTCATCTTTTCTTTTGTAATATTAAACACCACTAATTGTGCTAGGCATAAATGAATACTTCCAAGTGCCTTTACATCTAGAATCTCTCATTTCTCATGCATTATAGTTGTTGGTTTCTTGGATTTTCCTTATAATGGCCACTATAAATCCTTTTGATAAAGATAGTCCTCTATTTGTATCTTGCATAATTGAAAGTTCTACCCATTAAACTTCTCAACCTTTTGCTTATCCTCATCTACCACTGCTCCCACTTAAACACAAGACCACTACTCGAGACCTTCCTACAGAGGATAGCTTAAAAAAAGAAAAAAGAAAAAAAATACACCTTTCTTTGATACTACTTATTAGGATTTAACCACAGAAGAAATAATAATTATATGAAAATATAACCAATATTAGAAAATAATAGATCACATAGAAGAGAGCACGAGACACAAAGATTTTATGTGGTTCACCCAATCCTTGAGCTATGTCCACCAACAAGTCCACTATTATTATCTAGTAATTACAATTTGCAAACCTTCATATCTCAATACTACTACAAGAAGCTACAATATCATTATACATTATAAAATTCCTAACGCTAAGCCATTTTATACAAGATTTTGCCACTTACAAAATTAGGGCTAGAATAATTCATCCAATAGAAAAAATAAAATCCGACACCTTTACAACTCTTAATTTATTTTTGGGTTTAGGGGTGCTACCTCTAAAACCCCTCGTGGTAGTGTCACCCTTTGACCCCACCCTGTACTATGACAGGGAGTGCACTTGGAACTTTTCCAAAGGACCCTATAAAGGGTACTACCCCTTGAACATGTTTTGGGGGAACTACCCCCAAACCCTTATAGATATAGTCTAGGGGGAAACCACACTGAATAAACCTCTGAGTCTAATTAGGCTCCACATCATAACAATTAATTCCAAAGAGGAAGATTGATGGAAACTAAAATTGGAACAATTTTTATGTTTTCATCGATGTCAAACCTTATTGGTGAGATAGTTTCTACTTGAGTAGAGAACCATATCATTTGATTGAAAAAGAGGATTTGAAAAGAAGAGATAACAAGAGGACCTAGTAGAAATGTTGAGCTATGTAAAATAATAATGGGCACTTGATCAGTTGGACTTTGACAAGATAATGTGTTGTTTAATTATAACACTAAGTGGAAAAGATAGTTGTGTTGAAGCCTAGAATAAATAATTAACGAAGGACCAAATGTATAGGTTAAACTGAGCTACAAAGTAGAAGATTAAGGAAACTTATAATTGAAATCAAGTTGTGCTCATGTCAACTGAGTGAACAGTAGAAGCTAGTAAAATATAGTGTTGATCAAGCACTAGTAAAGACTAAGTTGGATTGAGTGAAGAAAATGTAAGCTAGCAAGACAATTAGTGATGACTGAGTTATCCAGTGATGACTAAGGCTAGGGAACATAGTTTTGACCAAGTGCTTAATATTCTATAAAGGAATTGAGATTCCCAAGTGACATAGGTGAAAGTTTAGATTGGTCAACATACATGAAGGATACGTATTGATGAGCTAGAGAATTTAATGTTTGAGAAATCATGTTTTGAGAAGCATCTAGGCATGGATTCAAAAAAAAGTTTTGAGAAGTATCTAGAAGGAGAAGGAGGAAATGAAAAGATGAAATGATTTGATGAATCTGACCAAACCCTAAGATCAATGCTAATGTTCAAGCATAAAAAGATCAACGTTACCTATTTAAGAAAGAATAAGGATTAAACTAGAAAAGTTTAGTAGTTGCAAATATTTTTGACTTGCGAACTAGAGTCGAAGGCTGAAAATAAGGAGTAAAGTAGAAGTGAGGAGTGGTTTCTTGAAGGATTTTCCAAGAAGACAAGAGAAAATGATAGAGATATGAATGTAGTTTAGTCAACAACTTAGCGAATGAGCTAAATTATGATTTGTATTTATGAAGTGAGTTGTATTTATCAAATTAGCTTGCTATTACTTTCTAACCATTGTATTAGTTAAAATCCTTTGATTAAGTTTGACCTAACAATCATATGTAAATCCTTTAATCAAGGTGACATTCTAATAGAATTTTCTTAAGTCCTCTAATAAGACTGCTCCTAACAGGGTGATTAAATCCTTTAATAGGGTCACACCTAATAGTGTGTATTGTAACCTTTGATAGTGTTGGCTCTTAACAGAGCTCTCTTTAGAAGAGTGAAAACTTGGCAGCATGTTACTGATGACTTTTCTTAAATTGGGTTTCAATGATAAATCCCAGTGTCTTACTTGTGTGAATGTTATCTGAGATGTTTTATTGTTTAATATTTTACATTCCACAAATTTGGGGATTATTGGGAGAATGGACTACAAGTTTGTGTTAGTGATTAGTTACTATAGAGACTAAGCTACATAATGAATAGATCTAAATTGTTCAAAGTATTCAAAAGTTTAATTGGTACATTTGGACCCGAGGATAACTAATTCACCTTGCCTCTCAATTATTCTAAATCATTCTAACAATTGCATGCATGATTCATCCACAAATGGATATGTATAAATCCATCAAGAACAACCAAATGATTCCACCTCTTTCCTTCTATCTAACAAGAGTATGGTGCTTATAGAACCAAGAACTTTAGTGACTATAAGAATATGCTAGAACGAAGGATTTGAAAGCTTGAAACTAATCTATATTTTTGTATTTTTAATGCAATAACAATGAAGCTAATATATATGAGAGGAAATATGTATAGAAAGAATATGTACAACATAAAGATATGCAAAAAGAAGATAAACAGAACAAATTTGAAAAATCAAATAGAAAGTTGTAACCAAGTTACAAAGCTTTTAGTTCAAACCAAGTTGTAGAACAAAGCACACACATAAGGGGTATTTTATTGAAGGATTTTTTTACTTTAGATTTTGTGCATGATAATTAATTTTGTCACTAATGCCAAAGGAAGAGATTTTTGACCTACTGGAAAGACATATTATCAATTAGTGCAAAATACTTAGTCATCATGAGAAGATAGTATTGACCAAGCTACTAGACAGAAGCGTGAGATGAGCTCATGTATGAAACAAGTTAATAGTGTTAACCAAGCAATCAATAAAAAGTGTCAACCAAGTCTACACTATCTATCAAGTTATAGTGTCAACTGAGTTGATAGTATCTACCGAGCTCTAGTGTAAACCGAGTCAGGTCAGCTTTCTTGTTTTAGAATGAGAACCAAGTAGGTAGAGAAGTGTGAACCAAGTTGGCCAAGTTTTCTAAGTGATTGGTATGGACTGAGGATCTAGTATCAACCAAATACCAGAGTTAGCTGAGTTGATAGTGTTTCCTGAGTGCTTGTAGTATCACCTGAGTAAGCTTTTGGACCTGAGTCTTTGCACTGAGCCAACTTGGTAATTGTTTTTGAAACTACTGTATTATTGTTTTAGCTAACCTAATATAGAGCTATTATTTGGATCAATATATAAGGAAGAATTTTTTTTTCATTCAATGTGAATAAGAAATTGAGTTACATTTCTTATCATAAGAGAATATGGAAGAGAAAATTGATTAGGAGGCTATCAAACAAATCAAGGAAAGGAAGGGACTCATCTTTCACAATTAGGCTTTCAGTTCACATAAAATGATCTTATTTAGAAAACCAAGTTTCACAGTAAAGATAATTCCACCATTCTAACAGATACATCAGTCAAATCCTCTAATAAGGTGGACCTAATAGTCCTTTGCAATAACTCTTAACAAAGTACATAATTTTATTATATAAATCCTTTCACAAGGTGGACCTAACAATGCTTCTTATTTTTAACCAAGTAGATCACTAGAAGTGATCAATTGTAAGCCCTAACAGGTCAACTTTATTACTATAGTAGTGAAGCATTATGTGTGTCATCCCCACCCCAGTTTTATCTTCTACTTGGAGGGTTTCTAGGTTACCAGATATTGTTTTATGGTGTTGTTATTGTTAATTTATTTATGTTCCATACATGCAAGTAGATTAGATAACATAATAAAGTGGATTAAGTGAATGAAGTTTTAAGTGGTTCCTAATTCACAACCCCACCCCTCCCCCCCCCCCCTCTAAGTCATTCTGTCATCATTAAATTTCCAACACATTCCCATAGATAGAAACCTTTACCATCTATCTAATATTTTTAATATCAGGTTCACTAGATCTCACATCCAAGTTCGCTCACTTGCATTACACATATTTAACTTACAACCACAATCACACTTAACCTAAGGGAAAAAAATTTCTTTTATACCTAGTCCTCAAATCAATTATTTAATTGGCCTTGAGGCTTTCTCAATTTATAATTAATATTGGACCATACTAAGATAATACAATACAAGTTACATTACATCTGTTCATAATTACATAACTCTGTCAACTCATATTCCTCATAATCCTTCACATGTGAAGCATGAGATTTAGCATGATCAACCATGCCATCTTCATTATGTCTTCTTTCTCTATACAATTATTCTTAACCAAATTCTATCTCTATTAGAAGATATAACCCAATTAATAGAACTCGCTTCTTAGGAACTTTGTCAGTACAATGTCTTCAATAAATCTCGTATAACTATCATCTGTCTTCAAATATCTTTATGCACATTTAACCTCTTGATCAAGATACTTTGTAGAGCATGTCCTTGAATACACATGTTCTCATCTTCAATCCTCAAACATCATGATCTCAATTTTTTATTTTGTATCAGTCGTCACAAAATCAATTGCATGTTGACATCAATGACAAGCACAATCATGAATGGAACACACACTTATGCTAACAATCTCCCCAGTGCTCCAGCAATGCTAGAATACTTACACATAGGAATATAATTAGAATTCATACTAAAAATCTCCCCTTCAGCATTGATGGCAACATATATGAAAAATATTTAAGTTCATTGAATACCAAATATATGTCTCTGTTGCAACTACTCAACCATACTCTTTCTTTTCAAATCCTCTTTATCATTCAAATCTGAATCTTAGGTACATATCTCCATCAATGTGCTACTTTCCCCTTGATTATCTTTCTAATCTAAATGTACCAATCTCTCCCCCAATGCACCATGAGATGTTTTTCATGTACATCTTCTCCCCAATTGACATCAATGACAAAGATATCATTATGTTAATTCTACTAAAAAATATCTTCAATAAGCTCAAGTGTCTAATGAAATTGTTAAATACCAGTTACAGAGAGTCCTTCATGACTTAGCTCAATCAATGATACTCCCCCATAGAGGAAGCATCAAGAACCTAGTCTAGTTAAATAATAATGCTCTATACTACTAGACTGATGTAATCTTTGCATCAACTACTTAGTAGTAGGCAAGGACATAACCCTAAGGATACCTCTCAAGTACTCAAATATATCCTTCAACAAAGGCTTTGAAAATAAGTATGTTATCTACTCCTTTGTACTGATATACTCCAATTTGATCTTTTTATATGCAAATTTCTCTCTCAAAACATGATATTTGATAGATATGTTCTTTGTTATTTAATGTAATATATGATTCCTTGACATACTTATTGTACTTTTGTTATCATAGTGTATGATAACAAACTTTGTAATTTACTCAACTCTAATGTCCTTTAACAATTGCTTCATCCACATGATTTGATTACAATTATTTGCTACTGCTACATACTCTACTTCTGTTGTACTCTATGAAATACATTCATGTTTCTTTCTTAGCCAAGAAACCAATCTTCCTCCTAAAAAAAATGCTCCACCACTTGTACTCTTTATGTTATCCATATTGCTTGCCCAATCTATATTAGTATAAGAACATAAGCTAAAGTCATTTTATTTTTCATACCATAACCTAAAATCAGGTGTACCCTTCAAATATCTAGAAATCCTTTTTACTTTTGCATAATGTGATTCTTTAGGATCAAATTGAAATCTTGCAAAAATACTAATTGCATTAACTATATCTTGTCTTGTGTGAGTCAAGTATTGCAAACTTCTAATCATGGATCTATACTTCTTCTACTCAACATTATGCACCTCATCTTTTCTGTATAACTCATGACTAATTACCATAGGTGTACCAACAGATTGATGCAGGAGCATCTTGGGTTTGCTCGGTGACTACTATGAAGTTTATGGGAAGAGGCTTAGTAGTTGCTTTGGAGGGTGCTTGGAATAGTACTTGGTCGAAGAAGGACTGGTGCTCGGCATACACTGTGTTTCTCGACATGTTCTGAGAACCTGACATGGTCTGGGAACTCAACATGGTCTATGGAACTCGGCATGGTCTATGGAACTCGGCATGGCTTGGGAATTCATCATGGTCTTTGGAACTTGGCATGGTCTCTAGAGCTTGGCAAAGCTTGTAATTTACTAGTGCACAACTTGGTTTTGCTGACACTCGGCTTAGTCTTGGTTTCTATTGGTGTTGAGTTGTCAGTGAGCTAACTTTTGGCATTTAATTTGTGTATGGCTATTTAAGTTAGTGTTGTAGCTGACTTGTGACTCAACCTAGATTTAATGTAAGGGATTTAATTTAGTTTGTAATGAACTGAGTTGACTTGTGGCTTAGTTGGGTATAAGTATGGGGTCTTTTAGAGTTTTTGATAGAGGAGGAGAAGTTATTCATTCCATCTTGGAGAAGGAGATGAAGTGTAGATGCAAATTTTGAAGAGCTAAGGCTACGGCTTAGGAACTAGAGGATTACTTGGTGGACCAGAGGGTACAAGTGTGGATTCTTATTGGTTTTCTTATCTATTTGTGTATCTAGACTAGCTAGGATTGGGTTTGTAAGTTGGATCTTGCAAAACTAATTTTGTAATTGTTGTTGTATTTGGCCCTAACCTAGAAGGCCTTACAACTAGATATATTGCATGTAATTAGTTATATCTATGAATAAAGAGTTGTGATTTGGTATCAGATCTTGCATTGTTGTTTCTTGTTGTTGTGTGGTTATTAGCTGGGGGTTTGGACATCTCCTTTGGGGATTCTTCTACCTTGCATTGCATCTGGTGGTATTAGAGTGAAGGTTATTCCTGAGTGTGTAGATAGATCATCAAAGCTGAGGTAATTTGTACTGAGACTTGTGTTGGAGAAGTAAATCTGAGAAGATCTTGATCCAGTGGTGGATTTATCTTTCTAGAGTCATAGATCCCTTGTTTGTGAGGTGGAAAATCATGGTTCTGATTTACTATTGTAGAGGGCTTGCAAATGGATCGATGGATGCGAATATGGAAGACTGATCTTGTTGAGACATGATTGTAGAGAGTTTGTGGATTACAAATCCATGGTCTTGGACTTGTGATTTTATTTCTGATTATTCGTGCAAGGTGGCAAGTTGCGATCTGGCTTACAAACAATTTGGGTTTATTATAGGGTAAAAGTATAAAGCCGTGTCACCCTTCAGGATGACTTATCAGAACAACTAAATTTGAGTATTTCTATCTAAAAATCAATTTTATTCAAATATATGATCTAAAAAAATTCATTCTAGATAAGTTATATATGGTCTCACACTTTTCCAATTGGAAATGTCTATTAAATGCATGTTTTATACTAGTTTGTATCCAATTACTAAATAAATAAAATTATTTCAGAAAACTAATGTTTCAATAACTCTTACTATTTTTTATGATATTTTTTCAATAACATATAAACACCATTTTATAGAGTTCAAAGTCAAGAATATTCTCATATAGAGTATATAGTGTTTTAAATAAATATAGTATATTATAATTAAATAATTCTACAAGTATGTATTTTAACACTCGAGAAGATGTCAAGTTTGAGAATAGAAAAAATATTAAATCATATCAAAAAAAATTAAAAAGCATGTGACGTTCTAGAGGAGAGAGTGCTCTTCAAGAGTGTATAATTTTCTTTTTGGTTAGAAAAGATTTATTTTGAAATATGTGGTGGGAGATGAAAACTATCGATTTCAGATGAGTTAATTTTGAATCGTTATAAAAGATGAAACATAGGTCTAAAGCCAATTTTTCTTTTTGATTGTTCTAATTATATATGTTATCTATAAAATACTCTAAGATCAAAGTAAAATAAGTTTATTTCCACATTATTTTGTGGTAGGAACTAGACCCCTAATTTTTAGTGTTTTTTAGCAAGTAAAAAATTGCCTTTAAAAATTAGGAAAATATATCAATTCTTGTTTCAAATAATTATTAAAAATTATAATCCTAAAATTCATCCATGTCTAAACATTTCATTAGTTTACTTCATTATCAAATTCTAGATAATACTACCATTTTTATGTCATTGAAGATGAACAATTATACTTTTGTTAGCCTTTTCCTTTATAAAAGGGTGACATAGGTTTGTCCTTTTACCCTACAAGGAGCATGGGAAGGATTTTTTGCAAATGGTTTGCGAAGATCATGGAAGATGGATAGAGAGGATTGGACTTGGTATGATTGCAAATCTCCATGATGTGGTGGAGAGGAGGTTTTCTAAGATGTCTACTCAGTTTGAAGCTAGCTTGGCTGATCAAGTTAAGGACGAGGTGAGGAAGGCATTCCATGGATATTTTTGGAGTTAGAGTCTACCAATCCAAAAGAGAGTTGTCTAGTCGGTTAAGAGACATGTTTGTGAGAGAAGATGGCATGGCAAGGTCAAGTTGGAAGAGGTTGGTTTTGTTGATCAATTTGTGGAGTTTGATGAGAAACCTGCAAAGCAACTTGAGGTTGTTTCTGAGGATATTCCTAACCTTGTTGATGTTGGAATGGAGATTGGTTTTCATGATCAGTTGGTTGAGTTTGACATGGAGATTGCAGATCACTTGGTCATGGATTCAGTTATTGTTTTCGTGGATGAGGATTTGCTGATGAAGAATTATGTTCAGTTTATTTCTAGGAGTGAGCATGTTGATTGGAGGGTTGAGATTCTGATGTTTGATAGAATGATATAGATGTAGATGATGTACATATTGGTTTTCTTGTCCCTATTGGAGTACAAGCCTTTGGTGAAGATGAAGATGGTTGTTTCTCTCTCTTTGGGCATCAAAGTGTGGGACACACTTTTCTTTACCTAGGGAGTCTGATGTGGGAGCATCATAGGTTTGCTTAGTGACTACTTTGGAGTTCATGGAAGGAGGTTTAGTAGTTGCTTTGGAGGGTGCTTGGACTAGAACTCGGTCAAAGAAGGATTGGTGGTTGACATACACTGTGTTTCTCGGCATGGTGTGGGAACTTGACATGGTTTGGGAACTCGGCATGGTCTATGGAACTCGACATGGTCTAGGAACTTGACATGGTCTTCGGTACTCGGCATGGTCTCACATACTAGGCTCTAGGAGCTTATTTTAATCCATAGAACACTTTCTTCAACTTACAAACCATTTATCCTTCTTTTGTCAAAGTAAAATCTTTAAGATGCTCAATGTAGACTTTTTCTTCAAGTTTTCCATTCAGAAATATTGATTTGAGATCCATCTTATATACTTTGAATTCCTTCTTATCCGCATAAGAAAAAATGTTCTAATTGCTTCTATTCTAGCAACAGGTGAAAATGTTTCCTCATAATAAATACCTTCTTGTTGCAAATAACCTTTACATAAAAATCTTTCTTTGATTCTCACAACCTCACCTTGTTCATTCATTTTATTTATGAAAACCCACTTATTCCAAATAACATTTTTGTCCTTAGGTCTAGGAACCAATTCCCCTGTATCGTTCTTTTCAATCTGATCTAATTAAACTCTCATAGTTTTAATCCAAAAACCATCTTTACTAGCATCATCTACTCTTTTAGGTTCTACTTCTGAAATCAAACATATTTCTTGTCTTTGTACCTTGTTTCTTATCACCACTTCTTTGTCCTTTCTACCAATAATTTGATCATTGGGATGATTCTTTATAAGATTCTTATTAGGTGCCACTGTCTCAACATTGAATTCAACTCTACGTTCACTCATTGGTTCTTCTCTTTGTTCCAAAATTTGTATGTCATTTTATGAATCTGTGTCAATCTCATAAAATAGATCACCAAATTCTCTTGGTTAGCCTTTGGATTAATCTCTTCATCAGAATTATAATCAAGCATTCTTTCTTAAATTTATTGAACTTCTCATCAACATTAACATTTGTGCTCTCATCAATAGTCTTGGTTCTATGATTAAAACATTTGTATGCTTTACTTTTCAATTAATAAGCAAGAAACTTACCTTCATCAATTCTTGCATTAAAATTACCAATATTATCTTATCTCTTAATGCAACACTTACTTCCAAAGATTTTGAAATACTTAACTAAAAGTGTATGTCCAAACTCATAAGGGGTCTTACCAATACCTTGTCTGATTTGTACTTTGTTCATTGTATCTACTGATGTGTTAAGTACTTCTCTCTAAAATATCTTTTAAATATTATTTTCAAAGATCATAGCTCTTGTTGCTTCTTATTGATCTGTTTCTCCTCTCTACTATACCATTCTTCTTAGGAGTCATAGGGACTAAAAGTTCTCTTTAATTTCGTTTACATCACAAAAACTATTAAACTCATTTGAAGTAAATTCTCCACCTCTGTCAAACCTTAAGCATTTAATCCTCAATCCATTTTCATTCTAAACTCTATTTTTGAACACCTTAAACTTATGAAATGCTTCATATTTCTCTCTTAGAAATGCTACCCACACCATCCTAGTAAAATCATCAACAAGAATCATGAAATATCTTACACCATAGAAAGCTCTTGTCTTTGTAGGACCACTCACATCTGTGTGTACTATCTCCAACTTTGCTGATGTTGTAAACTTATTTCTCATATAATAAAATTTCTTCTTCTTTGCCATTACACATTCCTTGTAGACCATGTTAGTAGGCTTCACAATTTTAGGAAAATCTCTAACAACAAGTATAATTATCACTTTCACAATGTTATCAAAATTTATGTGACAAAACCTCTTATGTCATAACCAATTGTTATCAACCTTAGCAACCAAGCATGTCATCTCAATAGGATTCAATTGGAAAACATTACCTCTTGATCTTATACTAGTACCAATCATCTTACCTTCTTTATCCTTGATAATGCATGTCTTCTTTGTGAATTGTAACTAATATCCCTTGTCCACTAGGTATCCAACACTCAGAAGATTATGTTTCATACCATCAACAAAATAAACACAACCAGTGTTAGCTTTCCCATCAAGACTAATAGATCCGATTCCTTTTATGTGACAGGTTGAATTGTTTCTAACTCTAACAATTCCTCCATAACAATTGTTGAACTCAAAAAAATTAATAATATCGCCAGTCATATGATGTGAACAATCACTATCCATGATCTAATTGTATTTCTTCTTTTCAACTTGTGACGCTAGTTCTTTCTCTTCTCTAATTTCTTGTTTTTTGGGACTTTCCTCATTAATTACAAAAATTCCCATTTCATCACTCTCATGATCACTTTCACTCAAAAAAATTTCCACATTAGCTTCCAGATCTTTATTGTTCAAGCATAAAGACATTCTCTAGGTTTCCCAAGCTTAAAATTCCTCTTATACTTCTCTACTCTCCTAGGGAACTTAGAAGCATAATGACCATATTCATTACAAGTACTTCCCTAGCAAGACTATTTCACATAAATAATTCTCTCTTAGGATCAGTGCATTCCTCAAGTTTTTCTTAGTCAACCACTTATTTCAAACACTGTGTTCTAACAATCAATCATTACTAGGTTACTCGGTCGCTATTGTTTGGCACATAAGTTGTCACTCGGTCACTATTAATGCTCGATCAACTCTAATTTTGCTCGGCTTGTTCTGGTGCTTAGTCAGCACTACCATCACTTGGCATATACTTCAAGTTTTTTAATTGTTTGCTCTGTTAATCAGTCAAGCCTATGCATTTCATATGTCGTTGATCACATCTTCAAGGCTTTCACATCATTGTCTTCTCCACTTGTAACATTATTTAAATAATCAATTTATCTTGTCAAAGTCAAACTAATCAAGTGTCTATTTGTAGTTTTCTCTTCATAACTCAACTTTTCCTCTAGATACTTTTGTTATGAACAAATTCTCAAATCCTATTCATCAATAAAATAGATATGACAGTTAGATCAGATAAAAACTATCTCACCAATAGGTTTGACATCAATGAAAATACAACAATTGTTCCAATTATAGTTACCAACATATTCTTCCTTTATACAAATGCATTTAACCATATTTTATCTATGTTAAAACATATAATCCAATTACCAGAAATTGGTTCTCAAGAACTCTACTAGTATATTGTCTTCAATAAATCTCAAATAATTGTCAACTGTCTTCATATTTGTTCATGTACACTTAACAACATGATCATGACACTCTGTAAAATATGTCCTCAACTACGCATATCCTCATCCTCAATCCTTGAACCTCATGATCTCAATCTTTGTTTGTTTCTTTGTCAGTCTTCACAGAATCATTAGTATGTTGACATCAATGACAAACACAATCATGAATTTAACACACATCATGCTAACAATCTCCCAAATGCTCCAACAATGCTAGGATACTTTCCCAAAGGAATATCATCAACATTCATGCTAACAACATGAGCTGGCAAGGATGGAGAAACATAACAGTCTCAAAGAAAATATATTCTTAAGAAATGATCTTTTAGTGAGAGAATTACCATGAAGGAATGTGTGCAAGTCTTCCACTTGATATTGTGCCGAAGAAAACAGTATTTTCATCTTTATGCTCCTAGTAATAAGGTCTTAAAGAGAACACATATTAGGATGCAATATCTTTCTAAGTGCATTAGCTTCACCCTCACAATCTCTTTGATTATTGGCAATCCTCTCCCTGAGTGTCTTCATTGCCAGTTGTTCCCATCCTCCAAAGTAGCCTTTTATATTGTTTGATATGTACTCTTTCCTATTACTTTATGTAGTTTCACAAAGTAGATAATCTACTATCAAAACTAGAGGGCCATCAAATTGTACAAATTTTCCTCTCATCTCTCCTTCCACCCCAATATATAGGATAACAATGCTCTTCTGTCCACTAGATCTTGTAGTAGGGTGTGAAAATTTTAGGCAAAAAAATAGAGGAGCAGAGGGAGGTAGATGATCAATATCAACTTTTATTAATGTTGCTTGTATTAATACTTATGGACAACTTTTTAAAATCAACTTTTTCCTCTTAAAAAAAATAGGTTGACATGTTTTATCTTAATGTTGCTTAGTTGTCTTTCCTTGCACAAGGTAGACTCGAGTTCTATAGAGCCCTTGTTATTATTATGTGTTAAACAAATTATTTTATTTGAAACATAATATAAAATAAGAAATAAAAATAGATAAATCTTTCTTGTGATTACAAGTTGAAGGCTGTCACAATTGAAGACAATTGAAATTAAAATTTAATTTAAATAAAATAAAATGAGAGTAAAATTAAAATAGTTAAAATAAGAAAAGGAAACCACCTAAAAATGAAAAATAAATAAATAAATAAATAATAACAGCAAATAAACATTTATTCGTATCTAACAAAGGTAACTCTGACACAGGTCAGAAAAACAACCGCGTCCAATAGTGCGCGACATTGCCTGCCAACTAGTCATTGACGGTGCTGTCTTTGACCCGGGACCGGGGAATTTAGGGTTCATTACTACAGGGAATCTCGGACGCGGGAGTTTAGGGTTCAAATATTATTCGTCCTGCGAACGTTGTTCACATTTTTCATCGGCACCGGGAACGGCGCGACATACTCGCTGCCATATCTTCAGGTAAGAATCTCGCAATGAAACACGGTTTCAGTGTGTTTTTTGCACTTCGAGAATCTATGCTTAATGGCATTTATTTTTATAATAAAATGAGAGTTTGTGTTTGATAGAAGTTCATAAGCAAATCAGATCTACTGAATCCGCTGAAGGAGCTCAAGGCTGAGTTGGCACTGCTCAGGGTAGCTAAGCCTAGAGGAGCCCCCAACAAGTTCTCAAACCTGTAAGTGCGTTTTTGTGGGTTTTTGAGTTTTTTACTTGGGGGTTTGATTTGCATCGCCATTTGATTTTGAGCTGTTTTTTTTCCCTTCTTAGAAAGCTTTGCATCTATCGCTTTGTTTGAGGTTTTATGGTTCACGTAAGAGGCCCATTTCTTTCATTTTTCACAAAAGGGACAAGGAAATCGATAGCGTAGGTTTTGACTGTTGTTTCCCAGACTCAGAAAGCTGCCTTGAAAGAGGCATTGAAGAAGAATGGCATACCGCTTGAGCCACGGCTGTCTTTCTTGACCCTGTTAACTAGACTTTGCCATACATATCTGATCACTATCCTTAAGCTCAATCAATCGTACTGGTTCATTCATCCTCACAAAACAAGGAAACGTGGAAATCTTATAAGCCACATTACCTTTACTGTCATTTCCTTTTAGCCAATTTACAGTGGCGATCTCCTTGATTGTTGGTAAATTTTTGCAATTTATGAATTTTAATGATTGTTGTTGTTTATAAATTAGATTGTATATAATTTTTAAAATTTTCACATTTCTCCCATGTCGTTCATGCTTTATATCTTTGCTCATTTTACTCTAGATTGCGTTTTCCTTATAGATAATTTTATGACGCCTTTTCAACATTGTTCATGGACTTCTTGACGGTCAATCTTACATGTATATTATCACAGTTTTCTTCCAACAGCAAGCCATTGCTGCCCTTTTTAATTGCTCTTTGCTCTTGCAACTTACATTCCATGTTAGTGTTATTGTGGCTCATTTATAACCCTAATATGTAGGTGGACTGATCATTTCCCTTTACGTGCGTTGATAAAATTTCCATTTCATCAGATTTTTTTTTTATCATTCTCTTTTTAGGTTTTCTTTCAAATTAGCAATCCTGATGAAGAGGGTATTGCAGTTGAAGAAGATGCAGACAAAAAGAAAAGTACTGCTCCAAGTTTTAGTAATTGTCCTTCAAATGTTACGGGATCCTGGATTATTATTTGTAAATGCTGCAAGCTCTAATCATCAGGATGTTGTGATGTTGCTCCCTGAGGAAAGGGAGGAAGCAGCAAGTATGATGACAGTGGTGAAGCCGTTTGATGTTGGATTGTGGTGTACAATAGCAGGAAGTCTTATATATGCAGTATCTGTCACGTGCCTTCTTGAGCAAAGAATAAGTAATCAGTCCTTAACGGAGCTCGTCACTCACATATGGTATTTTAGAAATCTATTTTTTCTCTCATCTTTTGTGTGAATTAAAAAACAAATAAAACTAATTGCCAGCTAAATGGGGGTTTCGAAGAAGTATTTCCTAATCAATATACATTCAAAGTTAAAAGAAGCTAAGATACTTAGAATCATTACAAAATATATTTTAGAAATAGATGACATCGAAGAATTCGGAAACAAGGTTCATAATTCAGTTGTATATTCATTTATTCATCGTAATATTTTTATATTGTTTCACCTTCTTCTCAAACGTTTAAACAGTTTCTTTCTTGTTTTTATTTATAGCTCCAGAGCCATCAACATGTCCTTATCAAGTAAGTTATATTTTTTCTAATCTCTAATATTTATAATCTCTAATAGAGAGAGTGGAAAGATGTTGGTTTAATTTGAATATAAAAATGCTACTTTGTAGGCTTCAATATCCAAAACAGGTTAGCTCGAATTGTCATCTCAGTTTGGCTTCTTGTGTTGGCGATTCTAACGATCAGCTACATCACAAATTATAGTGTAATGCTCAATGTACAAAAAGTGAATGTGAATGAAATCTTAGCGAGAGATGGTGCAGTAGGCTACCTAAAAGATAATTTCAGCCCAGGTTATCAAGATCGGTTTGAGAACTTGAAAGCATACGCAACAGAAGAGGAGTGTGCGCAGGCGCTTTCACAGGGTCCAAACAGAGGAGGTGTGGGAGTCATCTTGATGGATCGTTTAGATGCTGTGCAGTTTATAACTCGACGACCTGGGTACACATACTATGATGTAAGTTGTCCGTGTTTCACATATTCTCACAATCAATTGCATTTCACATGAGCTTGTTTTTGAATGATCTCTTTGGTGCAGATTCCACCTGAGGCAGACACGCCCAGGAGCTTAGGCGTGTTGGATTTCTTGGTGTGGTTTATAATCACAGGAGCGGCATCAACGTTGGGTTTAATCAAATTCATTTACGATCTCGTCTGCACTTGGATGCGTCCCTCAACTGCTCTGTCGGGAATGGAATCGCCGAGTGACTTACAGGAAGGGACTTCGGTCGGACGCTTAGCGCCGGATTCCCCGGAAACTAGTTTGGTCAGACGCAGAGCTCCGACTACTGGTAAGCCTAAATTGATATTGGTGAATGGCTGACAACCATGAAAAAATTATATTGATATCGCATGGCTGAGTTCCAGACTAAAGGGTTAAAGAGTCATAGTTATTAACCTTTTCCAAACTTAAACATGAACATAAACATCTGTAGTTATTAACCTTTTCCAAACTTGAACATGAACATAAACATCTTACTGCACTCTGCTTAGGACGTTGTCCAGGATTGATTGCCTGTCATTTGTCAACCGAAATATTCGTTGCTGTCTATAAATCTTTGTTACCGTCATAGATCATTCCAACTTTGCTCTGCTGCATTACAGTCGAAGCAGAGCCTTGGTGATCATCTTATAAGACATATAAGACGCAAGTGCAGACGAAGTGGATTTTCCACTTCACCGTATTCTTATAGAGTGCAAGACAATTTTTTGTTGGATCTACAAGAGAAATAACATGTTCAATTTAATGAAGACTAATTTTTCTTCTATTTTACGACAGATGTTTTATCCTATATTTTGCTTTGGATACCATAACATTGTCATGAATTAACTGTGATTTCAGAAGAAAAGAAGCCAGAGAAACGTGCGGCCACCTCGACTCCTGCAGAGGGCAATGCTTCGCGGTGAGTACTAGAGAAGGGGAATGCTTAAAGTTGTTAGTTGTTCAGTTATTATTTTTAATTATGAGGTCTCATTTCTCGTGATGTCGACAGGGAATTAGAAAAGAGATCTCAGCTGATTATATACATTTGGTTGTGTTTGGTTGTGTTTGGTTTTGCAGGCCAATTGTTGAGGACAGCGGAGATGAGGCGAACGGAGGTTATCATGAGGAATGATAGTAAATTAGAATAGAAAATTAGAATAAGAATGGAAATGGGGAATATGAATAGGAAAGGGCAATTTCAATTCTGTTTGGTTCACTTGGAACTTGAATTTGATGGAATATGTTAATTTATTGTTTGGTTGTACAAAAAATGGAATAGGAATAAGGTTAGATTTTCTATTTTTAAAAATATTTTTCTTAATTTTTTTTTGTTTTAATTTATTATATTTTGGTTTATTTTTTTCAATAATGGCACAACAGTTAATTTATTTTCATTTTTATTTTATTTATTGAAATTAATGAGAAATATAATTTATTGCATTTTTTTAAACAAATAGATATAATAAAAAAATATTTTTTAAAAATAAAATGTTAAAAAAAAATTACAAAATTTTTTTATTAAAAAAAATATTAAACTTAAAAAAAAAAAAAAAAATGAAATTAGATTGAGAATAAGAATTGCCTATTCCAATAACAACATTTTTTGAATGGACATATACTCATTTTAAGGGCAAAATGAGAATATGTTTGCCTATTCCCCATTCCGATTTGGGGTACCAAACAAAGAATACATTTCCTATTCCAATTTTCTTATTCCTAATCTAGAAAACAAACAGGCTTAAAGGATTGCATTAGGGCACGAGAATGGAGGTACTTAGTTATGTCAAACTTTATTTAAAATTTATACTTTTATATTTATAAAAAATATGAAATTATGAGTTATGACAATGGTTTTTCAAAATAAGAACCATGATCAAGTTTGCAAATGTAATGTATCGTTTTCAATTTCAGATTTGCTATATGTTTGCAATAATAATATATGTATGATAAATGATTAGATGTATAACAAAGAAGGCAGACTTTAAACATGAACAAGAAGATCTTAAATCATATGACAAAAACATATTGCAAATGATAAACTTCTTACTTGAAGAGTGATAATGTTTATTGTTAATGAGTATCAAAGTTTCCAAGTGATTAGGTATTGAATTAAAAAACAAGAAACTGATACAAAAAACAAAAAGTTCAAAAAAATCAGAATTAATCAAAGTCCTTAGCTATTATGCTCTGATACATGTTACCGGTACTTGGAATACATGTACCTGATACTTGAATACGTGGGTACAAGTACCAAGAAAGTGGGTACGAATACCCATGCAACCTTAGTTTTCTGCTCATAATGAAATCACTTTGGTCAGACACTTAGCTCGAGTTACTCATCCGTCGGAAATGGTGCCGCAGAGTCACTCACGGGAAACCAGTTTAGTCAGACGCTTAGCTCCGTTTACTGGTGAGCTTAAATTGATATTGGTGAATGGCTGACAATATATTGATATCTCATGGCTGAATTCTGAAGTGTTAAATAATCATAGTTATTGACCTTTCCAAAACTTCAACATAAACATAAACATAAACATAAACATAGTTATTGGTGAAATGGTACGGCAGAGTGATTCCGGGGAAAGCAGTTTGGTCGGATGCAGAGCTCCGGTTACTGGTGAGCCTAAATTGATATTGAGTGAAAATTTCGTGACATGGTTAGGAAGTTGGCCAGAATTGATTGCGTAGGAATTCAGGGGAATAAAGCTCTCTGTGCAGATACGGTTTTGGCTGAAACTTTATGTAAATAAATCACGGATAGAAGTAATGTTTAGTGATATGCTTTTTTCGGTAATGGCAAGATGAGCATACAGAGCGAGGGTGAAATTGATGAATGGTACTAGGGAGACGGGTGGGTATGCCGAGCACGCTTTTTAATATTTTCCTATTATTATGTGATGTTATGAATTTTGTCACAAAATTTTAATTCAAATTTTACGCGAAACTTTCCAGTTGGAATTGACAGCGCACAAAATACATAGCCAAATGCTGTGATCGGGTTTGTGGTTTCGGAGGCTTCGGGAAGACGATTTTATACAAATATTAGATAAGACAACAATGTACAAATGGGTAAACTCTAATGGATTACATAATCTAATTTTTGTCCATGTTTAATTTTTGAAATAAAAATTGCTTTCAATTCAAATAGGCTAAATCGACCATTGCATTTTATAAATTCAAACTAGGTTGTGTTCAACATCAAGATTATAAAGAATCCACCTAGCTTTCATTTATTGTCTGTTATATCATTCAAAGATTTCATATGAGAAATTATTATTACATAGTTGACTATCCACCTAGCTCTCATACCTAGCTCTCATTCATTACTTGCTACATCATTCAAGGATCACATATGAGAATTCACTATTACATAGTTGACTACATAATTAGCAATGGATAGGCTTCTTGCATGGTTGAATCACTTTGGCTTGCAAAATCTCAAACAATATTTGCACATATGATTTTCCTTGAAATTTTAGCTTTTACAAAGTACAAAGAAGATATTCACAATTATCATATCCTATGCATAATTTTTATACGCAAAATTTTATTTCATACACTCGATGTTTTTTGTGCTACACTTTTCGTAAAACAACATTTGGAACTATAATTTCATCCTTAATCAAAGTGAACTCTATTTTGCCATCTACAAGACTACAACAAAGCTAGATTTGATATTATAAAACTATTTTGCATGCTAGAGTGATAATTTATAGTCTAGTCCCATTAAGCCATGCATATATCTAAATAGCCCTAATTAATCTTTGTCATTTTGTCATTTCAAAAATGTGCAAGTCAATTTTAATTCTAGTACCATTGCATATAGATCTCAATAATGTCAAATTTAAGTAATGCTAAATTTTTAAGTTTATTTTGGTATCATTATATAGTGTAATTTCCCTTACTTTATTTGGTGGACCAAATCACTTGTATACTACCTTAGTTTTCTTATAGGTAATAGTAGTATTTTATTACTACCTTAGTTTTTTTTAATCAGTAATAATAGCATCTTATTAACATTCCAAAAAGATTTGTACATGTATTTCCATGATATTTTTCTTTGAAGCTACCATAGTCACTCCAACCCATCTCACAAAGACATTAATAACCATTTCTTAGATATACTATAATTCACAACTAATCTGATAAATTCATACTAGCTTTGGCTAGGGACATCAAATTTCTATAGACATGGCTTTTAAGCCTTTGCCTATCTATTACATTTTAAACATTTTAGACCTCCTTCTTGCAGCCATCAAAAAAATGTCATTCTCCATCTACATTATGTTACTCTTAACCTTATCATACCAATATCTCATTCATCTGCAACCCAATCCTCCATCCTTCAAAAACTCCAAAAGGAGTCAACCCATTTTTTCATCTTGCATTCATCTGTTAATCAACATCTTTTGCACCACCTCATTTCCCTTCTTAAAATATAATATTTAAAATTCCCACAAAAACACCAAACTTTCTATTGCCACAACTTACAATGACATCCACTTTCCCACTCCTCCACTTGATTTCACTTGCTTTCAAAAGGCCAAAAATATTTACCTTAAACTTTCAACACCTAACCAATTATGGCTTCCCAACATTTATTGTCATGTGTCCTCTTCAGTTTCTCCTTTGTCACAAAATTGGTAATAAAAAGATACATGCTTTTCTCTTCATAATCCTCTCTTGCATTATCAGCTCAGTCTTTTGTTGGATGCAACTAATGTTCATGAAGTAAAGATGAGATTGTTGGATAGAAGTAAAGCTAATGAATATGAAGGTTAGAATATAACTATAAAGCATATGTGAAAGAATCATATCAGTTGTTATATTATCATTGATGTCAAGCTATTTGATTGTACTGATTCATGTAAGTTGAAATCATTTGAAGGATGTGACTTTGGATAAAGAAAT
This sequence comes from Cupressus sempervirens, assembly GCA_028749045.1. Classification (NCBI taxonomy): domain Eukaryota; kingdom Viridiplantae; phylum Streptophyta; class Pinopsida; order Cupressales; family Cupressaceae; genus Cupressus; species Cupressus sempervirens. The sequence continues at coordinate 1,449,184 of CM053785.1, forward strand.
TGAAGAAAAAATATGAAGATGAGTAAAAGAAAGTGTGGTTAAGTATGTGAACCTAAATGGGAAATTGATAAATCAATCTAGGATAGTTTAATGGTGGTTTGATTATTTTACATGATTTATGAAGTGTTAAGATCATGTATAAGTAAGTTAGTTTAATTGGTAAGAGAAGGAATGATGTTGGAGAGTTAAATGATAAGGTACACCAAGCTAGACATATTGATCAATAAATGAAGATGATGAAAGGTAAAATAAGTAAGACAACTATAATCAAGAAAGTCTAATATTAACCGAGCAGGAATAATATTGATATGTAGGAGATAATCACCTAGATCCAATGAGTGTCATGTGTTCCATTTGTTCGCATGAGAGATGGATTCATGTTGAATCACTACACATGAAACATGGGTCAATGAATTTGACTCAAAATCACATAGTTAAATCCTGATAGCAATATCACAAGAATACTATTGATTGAGAAGGAGTGTTACCGAGCATATCTAGTGTTAATTGAGCATCTAGTATTAACTGAGTATGGAGAAGGTCGGTGAAAGAAGAACACCATTTGGTAAATAAAGAACATTTTTTTAGTAATTTATTAAGGGATGACATAAAGCAAAGACCAAGACTATTCTAGAAGATACTAAGATAAGGATGAAGTTTATTAAAGAGATCTACAACTGGAGAAATTCAAAAGGGATTTGATTGTAAATATTTAAGAAGAATTTTGAGATCCAAGAAAAGGCACAAGTTTCAAGAAGAAGATACACTTGGCAAGACTCATAACCTATCATAGATACAATAAAATTGAAATAGTGTGGAGGAGATTAATGCACGAGAACCCTAATTCATGAGATAAAGCAACAAAAAATTATCTATGTAAGAAGGAGACAAGGATAAAAATGTTTTTTGTTCAAAGAAGAGAAAAGTGGATGCCAAGGAGATGAAGCAGATCCTACCGAGAAAATCAAAAAGTGCAAGTTGGAGTGAAGTGAACAGTTGAGCATGTTGGCCAGTCAAAGAGCAGAGATGTTGAGTAGAATGGAGATCTAAACAAGCAGAGTGAATTATATTTCAATCATATCATTTGACTGTTACTTGTTAGAAAGTAAAGTCCACCAAGATAAACTGGGGAGGGGTGTTGATTTAATTATTAGATCAATACCACTTTTATCAACATTATTAAATCTTAAATATGTGATCATTATCAACAACAAGCATAAGAATCTTCACATACACAATAACACTAGATATGTTAACTAGCGAAACCCTTGTAATAATATATAAGTTCCTTATAAGAGGATAGACTCTATTAGGATCCAATGAAATATATTTAGTACATATCAATCCCTAGTAGGAGACTTTGAATCCCTGTGAGGAGATTCCAACCTTGTTAGGAGTTGTAGAAGGAAGAAGGGCCCACTTTTCGAACAACTTCAAGGGTAAGACCACTGAACTCACTATCCAACTAGCCTTTATATTATTCCTTTCACAATAGAAGAAATGCAATTGATCTCAACAACTCAATTCTTTCTCTATCCCCTTCATGTGCCTCTTCTACACCAAAATACTTCTCAAATATGCAAACTCACATTACAATAATCCCTTTGATTTCTTACTTGCATTTATTTAATTCATATATCAATTTTCACAATCCACTTTTCATGCTCTACACACTTCATCATAAGGAAAAGAACTTTCCTTTATACCATGTCCTCAAAATAATCCGTCGAGTCATCGTTGAGGCTTTCCCAATTATAATTACAATAGCAACTCATTAAGATACATGTTAGATTACATCTTTTCATAATTACAAAATACATCCAACTCACAATATTTACAATTTCTCACTCGTGTAACCTTGCACTTCATGCACTCACTAACGTCATCATCGAGCTATTTTCTATCTCCATCTAAGTGTACTTCACCAAAATTTATCCCTATTAGGAGATACAATCTAATTACCAAATGTAATGCCCCTCCAAAGAGAATCCAAAAGAATAGATCAAAGTTGATAAGTTTGATGAGTAGTTTTTCTAGACATGATTTCCCTATTAACTCATTAATCATATATGTATTTAGTCCTATTCCAATTCCCTTAGCATTCATTCTTTACTACTTAAGTTAATCCATGCATTAGTGTTATTGTCATGAAGTTTACATAGTTCTTAAATATTAAATAAAAATTCCATAGCATCATCATAATTGACTAATACAATCTTACAATGAGAAAAATCAAGAACAACAACTATAACAACATATACATCATGATTTATATAAGGCAAGTAGCTAAAATAAGGAATCATCATCATACATATATACCAAGATGAATTTTATAAAAGAGATAGAGTTTTTGTACATTTTCTTTTCAAGAACTATTCTTTTTCTTATTTACCCAAACCTTATACATGTCCTTTCCTTAAAATGTATCAATCTAAAACCCCCTTTTTTATGATTCATCAAATTACATCTTATATATTAATGCAAGTTATATGAACATCCTTAAGCATCTTTAAGCATCATCCAAGAATATCTCTAAGAAAGAACTCCAATACAATCCATGGATAAGCCTCTTGTTTTGCCACCCATCCATGTGGAACCATAAGGAACCACTCACCCAAGCTAGGAGATGAAAAATGATCCACCTAGACTCTAAGGTAGTTTGAGTCTTATACATAAAATCTAGTACAAGGTTAACATAAGGTCACATAAAAGCATAGAGCCAAAAATGATATCGTAAAGCATAATGAAAACTAGAGGCATAAGAATAGTGAGGGATTAAATCACATTTAGGTTAGTTTCATCATACATTTTGACAATGTTGGGATCATTCCCCTGTGCCAAGGGCCATCCTACTACATATAATATCCTTTCCCTAGGTACTCCAATAGGATATGAACGGTCTAGTAATGTTTGGATCCTTCCCTTGAGTCAAGGACCATATTCTGCATAGATTATCCCCTTTCCATGTACTCCAACAATACTCAAACTTAATCTTTATTAATGTGTGAAACCCATACCCAAACCATTCATTATATTATATTATCACTTATTATCTAACTCACGTATGGATTTGACCTGTGCAGGGCACTGGTCTCTAGGCATAGGATCGTCTGACAGCCACTTTTGGGCTCAAGCACCAATGGTGAGCCACTCGCATAGGGTTTCCTACCCTACTCCAAAACCAAAATACAAGTGATACAAAGGCACATCGGTCAAGGTATCTCAACCAAGCAACACAATTAACTGTAGGATATCAAAATGGTAAAATTGCACATGTATGTTCCTTATAACCACACATTTGTTCAATACTGATACACATTTATTCAATATAATTATACACACATTCAATGTTGACACATATGTCAAGCGAAATTGTACATCTCTTCAATATAATCGTGCATATGTCAATCATAATTAGACATTTTTTCAGTATAACCATACATTTTTTCAATATAACTAGGTATTATTAGGTAGAGGTACATTTATACTGACAGGTGGAGAAAAGGGGTTAAATGCAGGGTTGTACATATGCTTAGTATAAGTGGACATATGTGCAATCTTCCTCCACATTCATTCCAGAGAACTCAGAAAAATATAAAGAAGGCTATGGATTGAATTTTGATAATTTTTGGGATGGAGGAGAGTTTTTTAGTATCTCCAGGATTGAGATCCCAAGCTAGAACCCCCACAACCATTCCTATTCAAGGAATTCAATTCCTAGCATCCCCATTAAACATAACTCCCACACAATGACTCCACCATAGAGAATCATGGGATACAGTCACACTTAATTACATCACAATTATATATATAGATTATCTATTTGATTTGATCTTTATCATCCTAAGTTATTGCATAAAATAAAATGGAGTATCAAGACCTACTTGATTTCTTGAGCCAGTATGGAATTGGGATTGAGTTTGTGAAAGCAAAAAGCTTCCAGCCTTTATTCTCATGTTTCTATCCTTGCCATCCTTAGTCTTGGTTTCCTCTGAGTTTTTATAGGTAATGATCTTAAAAAATGTACATTTGACTATAGTTTTTTCCTTCATAATTATCTATATTTTCTTTTGATACTTTCCCTTATTTATAGAAAGAAAATATCATTTCTAAAAGGTTATGTCTTTTGTAGCTAACACCCTCTCTAAGGTTTGATTAAATAAAACCACTTTTAATTAAAATTTATTTTTATTTTGTGCAACTCCTTTTTCAAGTGCAACGAGAATGACTTCCAACCCCCTTGCAACAAACACATTATCGATGCCTCCCCTGACATCTACAAAGCCCTAAGAGTACACAACCCCAACAACATTGGCTAAATGAGCATCACCTAGTCCCGAGCATAACTTGACACACGCTATCATTTGTTATTCATGAAACTCTTCTTCTCCTTCCATATCATATCCATTGTTCATATTGATCAAATGCTTCATTGCAATCATGCTTCAAAGTTGGTTTTACTAGATTTTTCTTCCCAATTCTAACTCTTGGTTTTGCTACCTAGGTTGTTTCTACTTGCATCTATACCTAAAATTTCTTAAAAGTTCTCAAACTATTCATCTAAGTAAATAAATATAAATACTACTATGAGTTTGACCATCATTTAGTTGAATTAATTGAACCTAGGATGGCTACCTTCGTGATTATATGAGTACAACATGTAAGGTATGATCTTGATATAGCTTATACTTTGTCTCTTACTCCTTTACTTTTGTTTGTCTTTTCTCAATGATGGCTTCAAATTCTTACCTTGTCCATCCATCTTCCCCACTTCTTCCCTTCTCGGTTCATGTATTTTATATATGCATACATGACCGATTGTGCCTTTTGGATGGTAGCTTAAGGTTATCAAATTGAATAGTTTATATTTTTTTATTATGATATATATGAATATATATAAATTATAATTATTTACCTTTTACTTTTGGATTATTCTATTATATTTTTATTATCATCTTTTAATTATATATATTTAAGATTATATTATAATTATATAAACTCAATCGCAAATATATCGACTATTTATTTCAATATCATTTAATTATTTGACCCTTTATTATTTATTTATTATTAAATTATATTCAAAAAATGGGGATATCAGAGTCCATCCCACCTAAAATTACTTATCCTCAAGCAATCTAAATGTAATTAATGACCCGGAAACAAAAATTTTATTTTGAAGTTAGAATAGCAATACAAATTTACCAAATTTGAAAAATCATAATATTTTATTTAGAATATCAAGAATAAGGAAGAGAACTTATCTTGGTATTCCCATGTGCAAGGAAACTTGCAACAAATAATATAATCGTTTCCACATAAGCCATAATAGATATGAAATAAAAATGCAACTAAAATGCACATGCAAGAGAATAGACAATATACATACAAAAAATGTGACACAAGATATAACCTGGGAAATCCTCACTGAGGGAAAAATCTAGCATCCATCACCATGTATTATTCAGCAAAAAATACCATTGTAGTACAACCATGGAAGCTTTTAGAGCCATAGCCACTACCAAGCAATCCATGTGAACAAGCATGAATCCACACGTCTCATGTCATGGTTCCAACCTTCACAAATGCTCTCTTGGCTAACCTGTCAAGTTTTGTCCTATTCAATTCATTCCTTTTTTTTACCTTTTATCTTCTCTTTGTCTCACATAAAATAACTACCCTTGTGGTTGCTTATATAGTAGCAAGTGCCACAAAACCACCAAGTAGTATTACATAAACCATGTGCTACCTAACCAATTGACCCCACATTTAATATTGAAAATTTAATTATTTTCCCAAATATTAAATAATTACATCAAGTATTATTACAATGTTACAATACAACTCATCAAGTCTATCCCAAGAGAATATTTACATGTTGCACATCCATCTAGGTGCAACATTACATAATAAAATAAAATATTATGAAAATATTGTGCAATGTGTGTAACACCCATAATCTCAACAATCTCCAACTTGTTGTATACATTGAATAGGGTCAATTTGTAGCTGCATAAATGAACAAGGTAATAATCCCTCGCAACACATTTACCATCATGGATCAAAGTAGACCAAGTGCTCCATCTTGTGCCCACAACAAAATCAAAGTATCTAGCTTTAGAAACATGAATGAAGCCACCTTCTATTATGCCACTATCACCGGACATACATAGAGGTCATCTAAAGAGAAAGCCACCCAACCTATCACATTAAAAGATCAAAAAATCCTATACCAATTAAAATGCCAAGCACAAAAACCTGATCCAAAGGTAATCACATATATCCATAGTTGGCAAAATATCCATAGCTGAAATAGCACCCACAACAAGTGCAAACCCATCCAACTATCCATACCACCAAAGATATGCCAAGTGAATCTCACATCATCAACATATCCAATCTATAATCTGCAATCACAAGCCTTAAGAGAAATACCTGCCACATATATACTATGAAGCTCCCATTGCAAAAGATAATTTCAAATCTATAACCAATCCACTCAGATTATCTCAAAGAAGTGAATCCATGTAGTATCAAGGACATCCTTATACATAAACCAATAACTTGAAAGAAAAACTCTCATAAAAATCTCCAATAGTCTCCCAACCTCTTGACAACTAACAAAGGAAAGAGATAAATGAATAACCATGTCATATCTCACATGAAATACATAATCACAAAAGAGTGATCACAATCTCTAACCAATTAGAAATCCAATGTAAGTAAAACTGAATATCCAGGAAGATAACCAAGACCAAAGAGAAGCCATGCAAATCATAACCTGTATCATGTCCTTCTACACACACCTCTAGATGTAAAATTTGTAAGTATGATCTCTTCCATAAAACCCCAACAAGAAGCCTCAACAACACTCAAACCATACCATATAACTAATCATGGATGTAGGCCTCTCACAAGAAGATCAAACTTATAAACCATTCCTAAATCAAGGAATAACAATTCCTAATCCAAGGAAGATGCCCAATATAAAACCATCTCTCAAATTCAACCGACATAAAACATATGCATAAGGAGATAACCAATGCTAAACCATCTCTCAAGTGAACCCTCCACAACTAACTCATATACTATAGGTCAAGATCCATATCCATGTAAGACAAACATAAACATAATGCACTTGAGAGAAATAATGGGCTGCACCTCTCAAGTATAAAACCGCTGAGTAGACCAAGAATGGGAAATGAGAATGCTCATCAAGATTTCCAAGTCTCCAACTAAGACTCAACTAAGAAAAATCTCCTCTCATGTCCATATTAGGTGAATGCCCCTTGGTTTTTTTGCTAAAACTATCAACTATCCCAAAAAATACTTCTCTAATCTAAGAGAAATCAACATCACCAGCATCTCTAAGTATCATTGAGCACCTGTAACCAATCAATCCATGCCAACTCCAAATGCAACATAGAAATATCATGAAGTATCCAACTTATGATCAACGTACTCAATACAAAGAAACTAAACCGAGATCAACATCAAAATTCTAAATATGGCCTTAGGAAAATAAACATGACAATGTGATCTAACCATCTCAATAGAGACAACATGCTCCACATGAACATACTACAACATGTCAAAACTCTAAATGCGTATCAAGAGTATGCCATGACTTAATAATGAAACCATTCTCGCAACAAGGATAACATGTCAAATGAAAGCATAAAACACACCTTTACCAAGAACCCCATTAGTCCTCAAGATGAAACCATCTCCACACACCATCAAGAAAAACCATCTCCACATACCGATAAACCATCTCCACACACCATGAAGATAACAAGTACGCTATGCAAATATCAAAGACACTTCTGCAACAACATGATCTAAGACAAACTTCCAATATCTACAAACACTCAATCATTATATCAATCCTAACAACTCTCACTCAACCATGGTAGCGAGTCATCCGTGACATCATATAAATCAATCTCCTACATGAAGATTTTCCAAGTCTACACTCACACAACCAAAGTGTCAGTACCAAGTGAAACACAGATCTCCAAACCCAAGGAGATACAAGCCAATCCAGGAACTAATCTTGTATTGTCACCCCATCACTACCACAAGCTCCCACTAAACTATGTATCTAAGCTGTCCATGACAAGATGATAAAAAATAATTATCTAACCATGAGAATCAACCAAGGCATCAAATTATCAAAGAATTCAAAGTGCACATCATGAGCTCCTCAAAAGAAACTAAATAACCATGATCCTCAACCAAGAAGATATTGCACCATGACCAAATTAGGAATCCAAACCAATGAACATCAAGGATGTATTGGTATATCCAATCATGACATGCCAAAATCTATGATACCATGATCACATCCATGAACTAAGCAACTAACTCTTAAATTGTCTGACCTGTCAGCATAAAATAGTTAACTACAATTCTTCACCATGACTATACCTGGTAACAATATCTTATCCCTTCTACACGAACAAAAAATAGAAAATCATGTGACTTAGGGTATAGACAACCCAAATCCAAGCTACCAATCTGAATATGCATAAAAAATGAATGATCAATGGGAAAAGACAACCAATAACCAAGCCATAAATGCAACCTATAAGTATAGACAACTTACAACATTGTACAACTTGTAGACCCAACAAGTCATCATACATATCTAAACCAAACACTGATAACCATATCATCATGAGACCAATCTAAAATATGAAGTGAGTATACAATGACATCAAATCTATATCTCCAGAATATACAATGTCATAAAATCAGAATGTTACCATAATCAATCTATGTTATAAACCATTTAGATCAATAAATCACCAAATAAACCATGTCAAACCTACACCAAATTTGATCCAATGTGTAGAGCTTTCTGTTGACTATTCAAAGACCAAAATCCAACTTTTTATTCCCTAGTTATGCTCTAATTTGTGCTCAAAATAAACAACATCTAACTTTTGGGATCTTAAAACCTAGTAAATTATCTAGATCACGTAACCAAACATACACTAAGTTGTAGTGCTCTAAATTAGGTTTTCAACGCCTGTAAGAAGTCTGAAATCCAATATCCTAAAAGAAAGTTATGGTCATTTTATTAAGACAATCTTTTTACCATTTTCAATGTGATTTTTTTTTTTTTGCAATAAAAATTTTGACGAGATTAAATTTGATGGCCATCATAGGCTGAAACTAAAAAAATCTTTCATATCCTCTAAACATGGCCAAACTAGGGCATATTATATATCAAATTTTATGGAAATATCGACTTGAATCAAATGGTGAGGTTTATTTTTACCAAAGAGGCCATTTCTAGAAACTACCCGATAATATCCTCATTTAAATAAAACATGCAAAAAATCATTTTGACCAATAATTTCACATGCCCAAAATCTACCAACATCCCATTATAATAGCTAACTCAAAACCTAAAATATGCAATAAAAGACTCATATATCTTGCCCTTTCTTTTATCCTCTCATGCATTCCCATGGATTCAATCTAGGGTTACAATAATAAAATCATAGCTCTGATACCACTTATATGGAAACTTACAACAAAGAATATACCCATTTCCATACAACCCATAATAGATTTGAAATAAATATGCAACTAAAATCCACATGCAAGAAAATAGGCAACATACCCACAAAAAATGTGACACAAGATATTGTTAGGATAAACCACAGACAGAAATAAAAACTACATGCAAATATAACCAATAACAGAAAATAATAGAACACACAGAAATGAACACAAGGCACCAAGATTTAACGTGGTTCACCCAATCCCTGGGCTACGTCCACCAAACAGCAAGTCCGATCTTATTACAATCCAGTGATTACAACCTGATTACAATCCGTAATCTCTTACAGCTCAATACTGCCGCAAGAACCAATTTCGTATCACCACATATCAAAAAATACCCAACCCTAAGCCCTTTTTTATACAAGTATTAAACCGCTTTAGGGTTATAACATGTCGACCATATGTCGGCCATAATATGTCGGCTACCATGTCGATGTCGGCTACTTCCAAAAAATTTTTTTTTCGGGGCGATGCCCCGAACCCCACTATTTATGAAGTATGTACAGTACTTTCCTGATCAGTCACCACAATCTAACAATCTCCCACTTGGGGACTGATCAGGCTCCACACTAAACAACAATCTCCCACTTGGAGACTGATCCTGTAGCAAGACAACTACCGCATGGGGCTCCCACTGGATCAAACCACCCTGGACTCTGCTGTTCTTTTATTCATATTTAGTCTAAAAGACCAACTGAAGCTGAAGAGGAGTTCAGCTTCTCCCTTGTGACAACCTTTGTCAACATATCTGCTGGATTTTCATTGGTATGTATCTTCTCCAGCTTTAACTGTCCATCCTCCAAAACTGACCGAATGAAATGGTACCGCAACTGTATGTGTTTGGTCTTAGAATGCAGAGCTGAATTCTTAGCAAGATGAATGGCACTCTGACTATCTGTGAACAAATAATTATCCTTCTGAGGATGTCCCAATTCTTCCAAGAAGAACTGAAGCCATATCATCTCTTTGGCTGCCTCTGTAGCAGCAACATACTCTGCCTCTGTAGTGGAGAGAGCATTAATCTTTTGTAGCCTAGAAACCCAGCTCACGGCTGCCCCACCAACAGTAAAGACATAACCTGTAGTACTCCGCCTGGTATCAATATCCCCAGCCAAATCTGAGTCAACATAGCCCTGTAAATCAGTAGTAGAGCCCCCAAAGTGTAAACACTTATTGGATGTTCCTCTCAAATATCTGAGAATCCACTTGACAGCATTCCAATGCTCAAAACCTGGATGACTCATATACCTGCTAACGACTCCCACTGCATGTGCAATATCTGGCCTAGTGCATACCATAGCATACATCAAACTTCCTACAGCTGAAGCATAGGGTACCTTGGACATCTTATCCTCCTCTTCTTGTGTCTTGGGACACATCTCCTTAGTCAATTTCAAATGACCAGGTAAAGGTGTGCTGACAGCTTTAGCATTCTCCATAGAGAAACGTTGCAACACCTTCTCAACATAATCAGCTTGAGATAGCGTCAATGTTCTGTTCTTCCTATCTCTGCAAATCTTCATACCAAGGATTTGTTTTGCTGCCCCCAAATCCTTCATAGCAAATGCATGTGCTAATTGGCGTTTCAGCCCCTTAATATGATCCATGTTAGACCCAGCTATAAGCATATCATCAACATATAGACATAAAATAATATAGCTATCATCATCCAACCTCTTAAAATAAACACAGTAATCTGAATGACACCTGTTATATCCATGCTCATGCATAAAACTGTCAAATTTCAGATACCATTGCCGAGGTGCTTGTTTCAGGCCATATAAACTTTTCTTCAATTTGCACACTAAGTTCTCCTTACCTTTGACCTCAAAACCCTGTGGCTGAGCCATATATATTTCTTCATCCAAATCACCATGAAGAAAGGCTGTTTTAACATCCATCTGCTCTAAATGCAAATCTTCAGTAGCCACAAGACTTAAAACAGTACGAATAGAAGTCATTTTAACAACAGGAGAAAATATTTCATCAAAATCAATTCCTTTTTTCTGTGCAAATCCTTTTACAACTAACCTGGCCTTAAATCTTTTCTTACCTCCTTCCTCTTCTTTCAACCTGTAAACCCATTTATTCTGTAAATCCTTTTTACCTGCAGGCAACTTGCACAAATCCCATGTCTTATTTTTCAGCAAAGAGTCCATTTCATCTTTCATTGCAGACTCCCACTGAATCTTAGTATCCACCTGCACAGCTTCATCATAACTTTCAGGTTCACCAGCATCAGTAAGTAAAATAGAATACAAAGAGGGAGAAAACCTTTGTGGAGGTCTAATTGGCCTTGTTGACCGTCTAACATTCACTGGTGTATGTGGTATTTGTTGTTGCGGTTGTTGCACATCATGAGGAATGGCTGGAACATCAGCTTTTGGAGTATCATCCAGCACTACATAATCATCTTCTTTCTTCTCATGTTGCTGCAACAGATCTTTGTACAACACTTTTTCATTGAATATGACATCCCGGCTTCTTATAATTTTATGATTTTCAAAATCCCAAAGCCTATAACCAAATTCATTAATGCCATATCCAACAAAGACACATTTCTTTGATTTAGCTTCTAGCTTGGTTCTATTTTCAGAGTTTATATGAGCAAAAGCTTCACAACCGAAGGTCTTGAGAAAAGAATAACTCACCTTCTTACCAGTCCATGCTTCCTCTGGAATACCACAGCCCAAAGGAGTAGAGGGACCTCTATTAATCAAATATACTGCAGTATTGACAGCCTCCGCCCACATGTGTAAGGGCAACCCAGCATGCAACCTCATGCTCCTTGCGCGCTCCATTATAGTCCTGTTCATGCGTTCAGCCACTCCATTTTCCTGTGGAGTCCTTGGAACAGTTTTTTGTCTACGAATACCATTAGTGGAGCAATAATCTTCAAATTCATGACTGCAATACTCACCACCATTATCAGATCTGAGACATTTTAGTTTCTTACCAGTCTCATTTTCAACCAAGCATTTCCATTTCTTAAAAGTTTGAAATACATCAGATTTCTGTCTAAGGAAATAAACCCATACTTTTCTAGTTGCATCATCAATAAATGTAACATAATAATGAGAGCCACCAAGGGAAGATACCTGAGCCGGTCCCCATACATCTGTATGCACAAGCTCTAATTTCTCCTTTTTGTTTTCCTTCCCTGTCTTTACAAAACTCACTCTCTTTTGTTTTCCATACACACAACTTTCACAGAAATCCATATTCACACATTTTAGACCTGGTAAAACTTTCCTTGAATGAAGTACTTTCATACCTTTCTCACTCATGTGCCCAAGTCTATTGTGCCACAGCGCTGTATCAGAATCCACAGCAGCTATTTGTTCTCCCTGCTCATCTGCAGTAATTGTTCCTGAATATTCATTTTTCTCTGAAACAATCAAAGTAGAAGGAACAATATGACCTGTACAAAGATATAAGGTGCCTACTTTCACACCTCTTGCTACTACAAGGGAACCTTTTGAAACCTTCCAATTTTTATCATTAAAAGTAACTACACAACCCTCATCATCGAGTTGCCCTGCTGAAATTAAATTTCTACTTAGTTTTGGAACATGTCTTACCTCATGTAGTAGCCAATGATTCCCATTCTGCAACTTAATCTTAATTTTTCCCTTTCCAACAATCTGACAGGGTTCATTATCCCCCAAATAAACAAGCCCAAAATCCCCTTGGACATAATCAATGAAATAACCTCTATGAGGTGTAGCATGAAAAGAAGCACCAGAATCTAAAACCCATGAATCATCAACACTCTCTAAAGACAGAAGCAAAGCATCCTCTTCGGATTTATTACTTACCACATTTGCCTCTTTGTCTCCATCTGATTTATCTCCTTCATTTTTCTTTCGAGTCCAGCAATCTTTCTTTTTGTGCCCTGGTTTCCCATAGTACCAGCAATCATTTGGTCCTCTTGATTGAGACCTCCTCCCCTTTGACTTTCCTCTTGATTTCCCACGATTTCCAGAGTTACTTCCTCTTTCAGTCGTTCTGCCCCTGCTTTGTGCATTTAAAGCACTTCCTGATGTAGATCCACCTGAGGATTTTCTACGAGTTTCCTCACTTAAAATAACACTGATCACATCATCATATTTTAGGGTACTAGATCCAGGAACAGAATTACTCACCGCCATTACCAAGCCATTCCAGCTTTCAGGCAAAGAACACAAAATCAAGAGAGCCCTAATTTCTTCATCAAAATTGATACCCACAGAAGATAATTGACTAGTAATAGTATTAAACTCATTTAAATGATCTGCAACAGATCCACCTTCTGCCATTTTCATATTAAATAAACGCTTCATGAGAAATACCTTATTTGAAGCGGAGGGCTTTTCATACAGTGTCGCTAGGGTTTTCATCAAATCTTCTGTCGTCTTTGCTTTTGTAATATTAAATGCCACTGATGGTGCCAAGCATAACCGAATGCTTCCAAGTGCCTTTCTGTCCAAAAGATCCCATTCAGCCTCTGACATAGTTCCCTGATTCTTGGATTTTCCTTCCAACGGCTTCCACAAATCCTTCTGATATAAATAGTCTTCCATTTGCATCTTCCATAACTGGAAGTTCTGCCCATTAAACCTATCAACCCTCAGCTTACCATCATCTGCCATTGCTCCCACTCAACCGTGAGACTCCCACTTAACCGTGAGACTTTCCTGCAGAGGATAACTAAGAAACAACTAGGCTCTGATACCACTTGTTAGGATAAACCACAGACAGAAATAAAAACTAAATGCAAATATAACCAATAACAGAAAATAATAGAACACACAGAAATGAACACAAGGCACCAAGATTTAACGTGGTTCACCCAATCCCTGGGCTACGTCCACCAAACAGCAAGTCCGATCTTATTACAATCCAGTGATTACAACCTGATTACAATCCGTAATCTCTTACAGCTCAATACTGCCGCAAGAACCAATTTCGTATCACCACATATCAAAAAATACCCAACCCTAAGCCCTTTTTTATACAAGTATTAAACCGCTTTAGGGTTATAACATGTCGACCATATGTCGGCCATAATATGTCGGCTACCATGTCGATGTCGGCTACTTCCAAAAAAATTTTTTTTCGGGGCGATGCCCCGAACCCCACTATTTATGAAGTATGTACAGTACTTTCCTGATCAGTCACCACAATCTAACAGATATACCCTAGGAAACCCTCATTGAAGAAAAAATATAAGGAATCCTTACATGTTGCATGTCCATCTAGGTGCTCCTAGATACAACATTACATAATAAAATAAAATAAAATAATATAACAATATTATGCAATGTGTGCAACACCCATTATCTCAAAAATCACTGACTTGTTGTATACATTGTATAGGTTAAATTTGTAGCTAAATAAATGAAATCACTTTGGTCAAACACTTAGATTAGGTTATTGATTCGTCGAAAATGGTACCACAGAGTGATTCCTAGGAAAGTAGTTTGGTCAGACGTAGAGCTCTGATTACTGGTGAGCCTAAATTGATATTGATGAATGGCTGAAAAAACATGGAAAGTATATATTGATATCCCATGGCTGAGTTCTAAACTATTAAATAATCATATTTATTAACCTTTTCCAAACATCAACATAAACATAAACATGGTTAGGAAGTTGGCTAAAATTGATTGCGTAGGAATTCAAGGGAATAAAGCTCTCTGTGCAGATATGGTTTTGGCTGAAACTTTATGCAGCTATTTATGTAAATAAATCATGGATAGAAGTAATGTTTAGTCATATGTTTTTTTCAGTAATGGCAAGATGAGTATATAGAGTGAGGATGAAATTGATGAATGGTAGTTGGGAGATGGTGGGAATGTCGAGCACACTTTTTAATATTTTCCTATTATGTTATGTTATGAATTTTGTCACAAAATTTTAATTCAAATTTTACACAAATCTTTGCAGTTGGAATCGACAGCGCACAAAATACATGGCCAAATGTTGTGATAGGGTTTGTGGTTTCAAAGGCTTTGGGAAGACAATTTTTACAAATATTGGACAAGACAAGAATGTACAAATGGATAAACTCTAATTTATAAAATCTAATGGATAAACTCTAATTTAAATTTTTATATAATATAATTTTTGTCAATCTTTAATTTTTGAAATAAAAATTGCTTTCAATTCAACTAGGTTAAATTGACCATTGCATTTTATAAATTCAAACTAGGTTGTGTTCAACATCAAGATCATAAAGAATCCTCCTAGCTTTCATTTATTGTTTGTTATATCATTCAAGGATCTCATATGAGAAATTATTATTACATAGTTGACTATCCACCTAGCTCTCATTCATTGCTTGCTACATCATTCAAGGATCACGTATGAGAATTCAATATTACATAGTTGACTACATATTTAGCAACAGGTAGGCTTCTTGCATGGTTGAATAACTTTGGCTTGCAAAATGTCAAACAATATTTGCACACATGATTTTCATTAAAATTTTAGCTTTTACAAAGTACAAAGAAAATATTCACAATTATAATATCCTATGCATAATTTTTATATGCAAAATATTTATTTCATACACTCGATCTAATGCAGGAGCATCCAGAGGTATAAGGGCATGTTGGAAATATAGATGAAGTAACTGAGAGGGGAGGGGTGAATCGGTTACCACAAAAACAAGTCCAAAACTCCCTTAGATGTCTAAAATGCTTATTTACTACTGATACTCAGTAAATAGTGTAGAAATACTTTAACTCAGTAGGTTAACTAGTTACTGTTCATCTAGCATTCAAAGTTATTAATATGCATGCAAAGATTAACTAAATGAACACAAGAGACACCAGATTTAATGTGGAAACCCAATATGGGAAAAACCACCAAGTAACTAGTCACCAATTTTCACTCTTTTGAACTGAGCCTTGTTAGGAGCCAACCCTGTTAAAGGTTACAATACACACTGTTAGGTGTGACCTTGTTAGAGGATTTAATCACCTTGTTAGGAGTGGCCTGGTTAGAGGTCTTTAGAAAAATTCAATTGAATAGTCACCTTGTTAGAGGATTTACAAAATGGCTATTAGACCAACTCTATAAAGAGATTTCTGAATTCACTATTACAATGATAAGAAAGCAACAATGAAATGACTTGAATGATATGCAACTTATCTTTTGCTGATTACAGATCTATGTTCTACTTTACTGAATCCCTACTGATCGAATACAACTTTGCAACACCTCCAGGATATCTAATCCTTCATCAGAATTCACTCATTATTCGCTTATTCTTTCTCACCCATATACTCACGCTTCCATTCACTTTTTCACATTCACATGCATTCTCTCTTTATTCCACAACTAGAACATCTATATATATACCTTTCAGATTTATCAAGTTAGCTCATATATAAGTTACAACAACTGAAAAACATTAGTCGACTACATTAATTCCATAAAATAATAAAATCCTTTGCTGGTCGACTCAGCTCAATAACCACTGTTCCAGAATGGTTTTCTAGTGTTAACCAAGTGAAGCTCGGTAAACACTACAAAAGTCCTTTGGAGACCGAGTGATCTTGGTTAGCACTAACCTTCATTTGCTGACCTTGTGAGCTCGGTAGAATTTAACATTTTGCCACATTTCCTTCGATGACCGAGTGAGCTCGACAGACACTAACTTTCTGTCATATTTCCTTTGATGACCGAGTGAGCTTGATAGACACTAACTTTCTGTCACATTTCCTTTGATGACTGAGTGAGCTCGGTAGAAGCTGTCTGATGACTAATATGACATTTGTGTAACATCAAAGACAAAATTCAATTAACAATTGTATCCAACAATCTCCCTCTTTGGCATTGATGGCAACACAACATGTCATAGCAAAATGAAATTTGGAAACAAGTCTAACAAGTCTTTTTCTTGTTAGAACAACTTTCTTTAGCAAATTCTCCCTCTTTCAGTAATCTCCCTCTATGAAGGAATTACATGGAAAACTCTTCTTTCAAACAAATTTTAGAAAGATATGATAGTAAAACTCTCCCTCTTTGACAAACATGCCAAAGATAACATACCTCAAATGAATTTTAATGTACCTTTAGTACTGATTCATATGCAATGATTTTAGTCTATGTTGCATCAACTGATAGATCTTCAACTTGGTATGCATTGATGCATCACTAAAACTTCATTTTAGTGAACTTCGGATAGGGGAGTGACCCCTAACTTACCTCTTAGATACAAGAATGCATCCTTAGGTAATGGCTTTGTGAATATGTCGACAATTTGGTCCTTTTTATGGACATATTCCAATTTGATCTCCTTGTTTTGCACCAATTCTCTAACAAAATGATATTTTATTGCAATGTGCTTGGTTTTGGAATGCATCACTGGATTCTTAGATATGTTGATTGCACTTGTATTATCGTAGAACATAACAACTGGTTCTTTGATTTTCATCTTCATGCCTTCCAACAACTATTTAAACCAAACAATATTAGAACAGTTTACTGCTGCAGCAACATACTCTACCTCTGCTGTAGATTGGGACGTACAATTTTGCTTTTTGCTTGTCCAAGAAACCAACCTCTTTCCTAGAAAGAATGCTCCTCCACTTGTACTTTTTTTGTCATCAAGGTTTCCTGCCTAATCAGCATCAGTAAACAATTTTAAATCGAGATTACCTCCAAATTTGTACCATAAACCATAATCTTCAGTTCCTTTCAAATATCTCATTATTCTTTTGATTTCCATCATGTGATTTTCTCTTGGTTTTTCTGAAAATCTCGCTACAATGCTGTAGGTGCACTTTTAGTACCCCTATTTCAAAATTTCAAAATTTGTTTGTCCTGGTCAGTTTTCCCATAAGTTGCCTGAACTCTCTTTAAACATGGAAGTTCAAATATCAGAGTTTAGATCGAGATCTATATCTACAGGTTCAAACTTTAGTTCAGGTGTTTGGTGATATTATTGTCAGCGTGTAAATGTGAAGGCAAAGGCCCTTATGATGATCATAATAGTTTTGAAACAAGTTGTCAGCGCTAAGGTTATTATGAATGAGGTGATTCAAATATTATTATGATGATCATGGTAGAAAATGTCTTAGCTCCTGCATGGTTGCCTCTTCCATTGCATGGAGGAAATTCTCATAGTATGGGCAGTAAAGTTTTAACGATATCCCATAAGAGTGGCACTAGGAGCTATGTGTCCTCTACACAATCAAACCTTGGTCGGTACTTCACATTTGCTAAAATTTAGGAAGCCACAAATAAATTTGATGAGAGTTTTCTTCTGGGTGTTGGTGGATTTGGCAAAGTATATCAAGGGCAGCTAGAAGATGGAACTAAAGTCGTTGTCAAGAGAGGTAATCCGAGATTTGAACAAGGTCTCACTGAATTTCAAATAGAGATTGAGATGTTGTCAAAGCTTCACCATCGTCATCTTGTATCTCTGATTGGTTATTGCAAGGAGTATTCTGAGATGATTCTTGTCTATGAATACATGGCCAATGGGCCTCTTCATAGTCATTTGCATGGCTCAAATCTCCCCCCACTTTCCTGGAAACAGAGGCTTGAAGTATGCATAGGATCTGCAAGGTGTCTTCCCTACCTTCATACTGGAGTAGCTCAAGGTATCATTCATCATGATGTCAAGACCACAAATATTCTACTTGACGAGAATCTGGTTTCCAAGGTGGCAAACTTTGACCTTTCAAAGACGGGACCCACTTTGGATTAGACACATGTAAGTACTATAGTAAAAGGTAATTTTGGGTATCTTGATCCTAAGTATTTTAGAAGGCAACAACTAACAGAGAAATTTGATGTATATTCATTTGGAGTGGTGTTGTTGGAGGTCCTATGTGCAAGACCGGCACTAAATCCAGTTCTTCCTAGAGAGCAAGTTAATATAGTAGAGTGGGCAATGCATTATCAAAAAAAGGGCATGCTTGATCAGATCATTGATTCTCATCTTGCTGGCACCATCAATCCAGGCTCTCTCAAAAAGTTTGGGGAGACGACTGAGAAGTGTTTGGAAGAACAAGGTATCGATAGGCTTGCCATAGGAGATGTTCTATGGAATCTGAAATATGCTTGTCAACTTCAAGAGACAATAATGAGGAATGATCCAGATGAGAATAGTACAAATCATATTGCAGAGATTCCTTTGCGATACACATAGCCTGAGCCTTTTGATAATAGCATCATTGATAGGGGTTACTGTGTGAGCGACATATGTACCTATCCAACTGCCTCTCTAGGAATGGCAGTGCCTAGTCCTCATATTGATTGTAGGAGCTTATATACACTAGCCAATTGAGAAGAAGCCATGGCACAAATAGTTCCAAAAGATAACATATTCAAATCTAAGGAGTGATAGAGATGTTAAGAGCCTGTGGGTCTATCTACAGTTGCACATATGCACGTGGATGGAAAATTGATTAGATTGCGCATCAACATATCTTCATTCACTTCAACATCTTATATATTGATGACACCCTAAGTGAAAGACATTATGTGGAAAATGAATAGGAACGATGCCAAGACCATACTCGAATTGAGGATCAGGTCGATCTCATCAAAAAAGAATCCATGCATAGTAATAATATAAATTAGAAGTTTCTTGATGAAATATGAGGGAGATATATGTTTAATGATAGCCGGCAGTTTGGAATTTTTTCGTAATTTCTAGGTTAGGAGAATGGCTCTAGATAGAAGGAACTGCCAATAGCCTATAGATACAACTGTTGAGATTTTCTAACAAGGTAGGAGTGGTGGACATTGTGGGAAGAACTGTTGAAAACCTTAAAGATGAAAGTGAACCTTACCGTCGGATGGTAATGGAGACAATTGAAAAGTTGGTTGTGAACTTGGGTGCTTCAGATATTGATGCTCGCTTGAAGGAATTATTGATTGATGGTATACTTTATGCTTTTCAAGAGTAGACCAGCAATGATGCAAATGTGATGTTGAATGGTTTTGGTGCCATAGTGAGGGAGCAGAGTTTGTACCTACTCAAGAATGGATGAGAATCTGCTTTGAACTGTTGGAGATGTTGAAAGCCCATAATAAGGGGATTCGAAGGGCAACAATGAATACATTTGGATACATTGCGAAGGCAATTGGACCACAAGATGTGCTTGCCAAAAGATGAGATTGAACATGTTGCTAAGGGAAATAGTTGATCAGTTCCATGCATGTTACAACAAGCTATTGAATTGTCAAAGAAAAATGTATTGGCAATTATAGGACAACAATCCTCTGTGATTGCTCATACTATTTATCACATAGCAGATGGACTTAGTGTGCCACTTTTATCATTTGGAGCAATTGATCCAAGTCTCTCTTCACTTCAGTACCCTTATTTTCTTCGTTTGACACATAATGATCTCTCATAGATGTCAGCAATAGCCAATGTAATTGGTTTCTTCAATTGGAGAGAGGTAATTGCAGTTTATGTAGATGATGACTATGGAAGAAATGGAATAACTGCTTTGGGTGATACACTTGGGAATAAAGCTAATATTGATAAGTAGGAGATGATTTCCACAGCTAGTCAAATTGTGATGTGAATATCAGGATTTAACTGTGTGATTTTGAGTCAAACTCGATGACTCGTGTTTCATGAGTAGTGATTCAACATGAATCCATCTCTCATGAGAATAAATGGAACACTTAGCACTCATTGGATCTAGGTGATGCTCACAGGGGTGAAGCACCAGGACTTCCCGAGAGGTCACCCATCCCAGTACTACTCCAGCTTGAGTGCACTTAACTACGGAGTTTCCTCTACAGTTAAACCCAAAGCTTGCAACCCCATTTGCAAAATCATCACCAAGTGTTGTGCCTTATGAACCATTCATTAGAAAGCCCCTTAAGCTCATCAATTGATAAGTAGGAGATGATTTCCACAGCTAGTCAAATTGTGATGTGAATATCAGGATTTAACTGTGTGATTTTGAGTCAAACTCGATGACTCATGTTTCATGAGTAGTGATTCAACATGAATCCATCTCTCATGAGAATAAATGGAACACTTAGCACTCATTGGATCTAGGTGATGCTCACAGAGGTGAAGCATTGGGACTTCTCGGGAGGTCACTCATCCCAGTACTACTCCAGCCTGAGCGCGCTTAACTATGGAGTTTCCTCCATAGTTAAACCCAAAGCTTGCAACCCCATTTGCAAAACCTTCACCAAGTGTTGTTCCTTATGAACCATTCATTAGAAAGCCCCTTAAGTAGGTTTAACTATGGAGGAAACTTCGTAGTTAAGCGCGCTTAGGCTAGAGTAGTACTAGGATGGGTGACCTCCTGGGAAGTCCCAATGCTTCACCCTTGTGAGCATCACCTAGATCCAACGAGTGCTAAGTGTTCCATTCATTATCATGAGAGATGGATTCATGTTGAATCACTACTCACGAAACATGAGTCATCGAGTTTGACTCAAAATCACATAGTTAAATCCTGATATTCACATCACAAAGCTAATATTGTTCATAAATATCAATTGCCTCCTGACATTTCTAGAAGTAGCCTGGGTGATAGCTTGAAAGATTTGGCTTTGATGACAACTAGAGTTTTTGTTGTTCATATGAATCTAGATGTCGTTCTAAAATTTTTCTCTGAAGTACACTACCTTCAAATGTTGAGCAATGGCTATGTATGGATAGCCATAGATTGGCTATCTTCTGCTTTGGATTCCCTTGAGCTTGATTCAAATACAATAAAATCACTACAAGGGCTCATTACTATGCAGTGACATATTCTCAATTCCTATCAGCAACATGATTTCTTGGTTAGATGGAATAATCTACAAAAAGTAGGAAATGTTGATTCAGGCCTCATTGTCTTTGGATTGTATGCTTATGATACAGTATGGGCAATTGCCTGTGCTATTGATACTTTTTTGGGAAAAGGAGGAAATACATCCTTTATAGATTATCCTTACCTATCCACTGCAAGTGGAAGTAATTTAGAGCTAGCAAAGCTTAAGTTCTTTAGAGGAAGTCCACAGTTGCTCAAAATATTATTGCAAACTAACATTACAGGCTTAACAAGTCAAGTTGAACTAGATGAAGGAGGCGATATGCTTTGTTCAACTTTTGAGATAATTAATATAGTTGGAAAGGATTTTTGCATAGTGAGCTACCGGTCAAATATATCAGGCTTATCTGTTATTCCTCCTGAGAAGACACGTGTTAGTTCAGAAAATAATACAGGTTCAAATAGAATGGTGTATGACATTATATGACCAGGTGATAGCAAACAGGTGCCTCAAGGCTAGACAATCCCAGAAAATGGTAGGAGGTTTTGAATTGGAGTTCCTTGGAAAGGGGAAGAATTTGAAATTTTGGTGAAAATAGAAGGCCATCAGCCAACAAGTGGATTAGATGAAAGTGACTAATCAACTCCTTAAAAGAAAGATTTATCTTGGTAACTGAAAAGTCACCGCCAAGAAGAGAGAAAGTGTTAAATATGTAATTCAATGACATTGATAAGGGTTCTTCTTTTCTGCAAGAGACAGAGAGTTGGAGTAGGGGGAAGGAACTTAGTTTACTTTGTTTTTGCATTTTCATTATGCATGTTAAGAGTTCGAGTTTTTGTAATAGATTGAGCATAAGTTGTGAGAAAATAAAATCTGAGTATTCTTATTTGTGATGTTCAAAGCAACAGGGATTTTATTCTGAATCAAAGCATTTAGTATTTCTCCTTTGATTATTATCAATCAGAGTATTGTTATTTTCAGTTTTGGGCATCATCTTCCATCTTGTGTTGAATAATGAATGGGTTGTAGATCAGAGTATTTGCGGACATTCCTATTACAAGAATTGGGATTATTTATCAGAGCATGAAGATTATTTAACATGTTCATTTCATTTTCCAATGCATTTCCATACATAGCATTCACATTGCATTGCCAATGTTGGGGAGTCATAGGAAGTGTGAATTCCTAGGGTTGGCTAGGTGTAGAACTGAATTCTCTACCTGAGTTAGTTCTGTCTAGGGCTGGCTTGGTTTTCCTCTTCTGTTCTTGGGTTAAGAACGTACCCAATTAGTTTAGGAACAAAAAAATTTATTGAAAATCATTGATAAGGGAGTTGTACCTTTCAATTCAAAGGAAATCTATCAACCTTATGATAGATTATCCAACTGTTATCAAATTATTTCTCACAAGTTCGGACATTTAAGAGTTACATTGGAAAGAACAATCTATTTACCAACAAATCCCAACTGCAAGGGCAATATCTGGCCTAGTATGAACTACATACTGCAACTTTCCAATCATAGATCTATACAAGGTTTGATCTACTTCTTTTGATTCATCTTCCTTGGTAAGTTTTAATCTAGTACACATAGGAGTCCCAACTGGTTTACAATCTTCCATACCAAACTTTTTCAATATCTCCTTGATGTATTTTGATTGATTGATATAGATACCATTTTTATTCTGTTGAATTTGAAGACCAACAAAGAATTTTATCTCACCAAACATAGAAATTTCAAATTCCTTGTTCATTTGTTCTAAAAAATTCTTTGCAAATATCATCATTTCTTGTGAAAATGGTATCATCTACAAATATTTTTGCCAAGACAATCTTATCATCTGGTCCTTCCTTTATAAATAAGCTACTTTTATCATTAGTTCTTTGAAAATTAATCTGAATAAGATAGTTATGCAATCTTTCATACCATGCTCTAGGGGCTTGTTTCAGACCATATAGTGCTTTGTGTAATTTGCAGACCATGTTTCTTTTATCTAGATCAACAAAACCTTTAGGTTGTTCAATGTAAACCTCTTCATCTAGTATACCATTGAGGAATGCTGACTTGACATCCATCTGATAAAATTTGAACCCTTTGTGAGCAGCATATGCAAGTAAAGTTCTGACTCCTTCTAGTCTTGCAATAGAAGCAAAAGTTTCTCCATAGTCTATTCCTTCTTCTTGAGCATATCCTTTGCATACTAATATAGCTTTGTTTTTTGATACCTTACCATCTTCAGTCAACTTGTTTCTAAATACCCACTTAGTTCCAATCACATTTTTATCTTTAGGCATGGGTACAAGAGTCCATGTCTTGTTTTTCTCTATCTGCTCTATTTCTTCATTCATAGCCTTGTTGGGTGATGCGACGCGCTCCCCTGCCCACAGGTGGTTAATTATGTGGTGTTTCATGTTCACTAACAGTCATGGCTTTTGGTGCAACGGCAAATGGGCCCCACAATTGGTATCAGAGCCTGGTTTTGGCCTGGTCATGGGTTCAAATCTCCCCGATGCCTTCCCGACCCGCGTAAGCACTTGGTATGCGCGTCGAGGGGGAGATTGTTGGGTGATGCGACGCGCTCCCCTGCCCACAGGTGGTTAATTATGTGGTGTTTCATGTTCACTAACAGTCATGGCTTTTGGTGCAACGGCAAATGGGCCCCACAAGCCTCAATCCAACTATCATTTCATAAAGCATCTTTGATATTTCTAGGTTCAAAATCAGCAAGTAAACAAGTACCTTTCAACTTATTTCTTTTCATGGTTCCTTCATATTTTTCTCCAATGATCTGATTTGATGAATGATGTCTCCTGACATATTTTGCTAATATAGGTTCTTTGCCTTTTGAATGAATTTTATTGTTATCCTTTTGCATTTCAACTTCAGGTTCTAGTTGTTCTGGCTCGATAGATATTGGCTCAGGTCCTTCAGACTCGGTAGACATTTGCTCGATAGCATCTGAGTGTAACTCATGTTGTTGTAGCTCGGTTCGAACTTCCTGTAAATCGGTTACTGATGACTCAGGAGTAGAAGATTCCTGATTGATTGGTACTGTACAATGTTCAATGAAAACAAACCTTCTATAATCTTCTGGTTCCTTTTTGCTTTCTTCTTCAGTCCTTTTTGCAAACTCATCAACTTTCACATGTGCACTTTCTATGACTTTCTTAGTTGACAAGTTCAAACATCTATATGCTTTACTTTTGCAAGAATATCCCAAAAATATTCCTTCATCACTTTTCACATCAAATTTGCCTTTTCTAGATTCTTTAAAAATGTAGCATTTACTTCCAAACACTTTTAGATAAATTACATTAGGTTTATAGCCATACCATAGCTCATAGGGAGTTTTGAATGAGTCCCTTTTTAGTTGTACTTGGTTCAGGGTATGAACTACAGTGCTGATAGCTTCCTTCCAGTATTTGATAACAATGCCTTTTTCAATCATTAAGGTTCTTGCACAAGCCATGATAGATCTGTTCCTCCTTTCAGCTATTCCATTTTGTTTAGGAGTTCCAGGGGCTGACACCTGTCTTTTGAGTCATCTTTCAATACAAAAGTTATTGAACTCATGTTAAATGAATTCTCCACCTCTGTCTAACCTCAAGCATTTCAATCTTTTCCCTATTTCCTTTTCTACTCTGGCCAAATACCATTTGAATTTCTCAAATGCTTCTGATTTGTTCCTTAGATACATGACAATCATCATTCTTGAGTAATCATCAACAAAAAGAATGAAGAAATTTTCTCCAGTATAGCTTTCAATTCCAATGGGTCCACATAATATATCTTCAGACTAATAGTTTTTACTTTTAAAGCTAGTCTTTCCCATTTTACCAATCTGACAATTCTTGCATAGACCGACCTCAGGTTTCTTTATGTTAGAAATGCCTCTTACTTTCTTGAATTTTCTTATCTTCACCAAATTATCAAAATTGACATGACACAACCTTTTATGCCATAACCAACTTTCTTCAACTTGAGCAATAAAACATGAACATTCACCAATTTCAAGATAAAATAAGTTACCTTTTGTTTGAGTGCCTGATCCAATCAGTTTTCCTTTGTTATCTAGCAATCTTGCTTTTCCATGCATGAATTCTACTTTGAATCCATTATTCAGTAGTTGTGCCACACTCAAAAAATTATGCTTTAGTCCTTTTACCCAATAGGCATTATCACATATGAGTTCTTTGGTTAGAGAGATTCTTCCTCTTCCTTTTATACAACAAGGTTCATTGTTACCAAATCTTACACTGCCACCATCATATTCTTCAAAATATTCAAACTTAGTTTTATCACCAGTCATGTGATGAGAACAACCACTATCTATGATCCATGTATCATTTTTTCTCATATGAGAGATGAGTGCCATTTCCTCATCATTATTAGACTCATCTTTCACAACAATGTAGACAATTTCATCTTCTTCTTCATCATTAGAATCATTAAAATCTTTAGCCATAAAACATGTTTTCTTACCTTTGTCTTTGAAGGATTTGAAGTCTTTCTTGCCATTGTACTTGTAATCTTTCTTCTCATCTTTGTTCTGCTTGTTTGGGAACCTAGTAGCAATATGATCAATTTCTTCACATGAAAAAAAAATTAGAGGAACTTTACCTTTATATTTTCCTCTGCCTCTAGAATATTTCCTTGCTAATAGAGCTTCAATCACTTCAAGATCACTATCTGAACTTTGGTCTGATTCATCTTCACTTTCTGGCTGGGATTCCTTTTTCTTTTTTCTTTTCTCCTTGAGTGAAAGCTTGGCTTCAAATGCTGATTCAATGTTTTTGGAAGCTGGAACATAGTTGTCAAAGTTGTCTAGTTCAAATGCAGTTAATCTTCCAACTATGGCCTCTAGATTTATCTTATGATTTGCTTCACATCTTCTTTCTTGAATTGCAGAGACTCTAATTGCATAGATTGGTAGTAATGTTCTAAGAACTTTACTTATAACTGTCTCTTCATTGATATCTCCTCCAGATGCTTTGATTGCACTGACACATCCTTTAACTCTTTCAACATATTTGGCAATGTTTTCATCCTCTCTCATTTTCATTTGGTCAAACTGTCCTCTCAAACTTTCTGCTTTGGTTCTTCTCACATTATCATCTCCTCCATAGATTTATTTCAACTTGTACCACATTTCAAAGTCAGTTTTGCAATCCTTGATGTCATCAAATTTTTCATAACTTAGAGAAAATGCTATATCTATCATCATAATGTTGTGAGTCTTCTTTTTAGCAATATCATTGATAGATAGTGTACTAGCAGGTTCTGCATATTTTTCATCAAGGTACTTTAGTCCTGTATCACCAATGGATGCTAGGTGAAGTCTCATCAGTCCTTGCCATGCAGAGAAGTTGTTCCTGTTAAGTCTAAGAATTTCCCTTTTGTAAGACATCCTGATCTTTAGCTTAGATCCTCGAAATCTTTTCCTGAAAGCACCAAAAAGCTCTGATACCAATTGTTGGAAATATAGATGAAGTAACTGAGAGGGGAGGGGTGAATCAGTTACCACAAAAACAAGTTCAAAAACCCCTTAGATGTCTAAAATTCTTATTTACTATTGATACTCGATAAATAGTGGAGAATACTTTAACTTGGTAAGTTAACTAGTTACTGTTCATCTAGCATTCAAAGTTATTAATATGCATGCAAAGATTAACTAAATGAACACAAGAGACACCAGATTTAATGTGGAAACCCAATATGGGAAAAACCACCAAGTAACTAGTCACCAATTTTCACTCTTCTGAAGTGAGCCCTATTAGGAGCCAACCCTGTTAAAGGTTACAATACACATTGTTAGGTGTGACCTTGTTAGAGGATTTAATCACCTTGTTAGGAGTGGCCTGGTTAGAGGTCTTTAGAACAATTCAACTAAATTGTCACCTTGTTAGAGGATTTAAAAAATGGCTGTTAGACCAACTCTATAAAGAGATTTCTGAATTCACTGTTACAATGATAAGAAAGAAACAATGAAATGACTTGAATGATATGCAACTTATCTTTTGCTGATTACAAATCTATGTTCTACTTTACTGAATCCTTACTGATCAAATACAACTTTGTAGCACCTCTAGGATATCTAATCCTTCATCAAAATTCGTTCATTACTTGCTTATTCCTTTCTCACCCATATACTTGTGCTTCCATTCTCTTTTTCACATTCACATGCATTCTCTCTTTATTCCACAACTAGAACATCTATATATATACCTTTCAAATTTATCAATTCGGCTCATATATAAGTTACAACAACTGAAAAACATCAGTCAACTACATTAATTCCATAAAATAATAAAATCCTTCGCTGGCCAACTCAAATCTGTAACCACTCTTCCAGAATGGTTTTTTAGTGTTAACCAAGTGAAGCTCGTTAAACACTACAAAAGTCCTTTGGAGACCGAGCGATCTTGATTAGCATTGACCTTCATTTGCTGACCTTGTGAGCTCGATAGAAGTTAATTTTCTACCACATTTCTTTCGATGACTGAATGAGCTCGGTAGACACTAACTTTCTATGACATTTCCTTTGATGACCGAGTGAGCTCGGTAGACACTAACTTTTTGTCACATTTCCTTTGATGACCAAGTGAGCTCGGTAGAAGCTGTCTGATGACTGATATGACATTTGTGTAACATCAAAGACAACATTCAATTAACAATTGTATCCAACAGGGCATTCCTGTGTCACCCAAAAAAATGTACTTAGACTTAGTTTTTGTTTCATGTATTTTCATTTCTGGATACCCATTTGGGTCAAATAAAGGTTCCAATTCTCATAGTTCCAATATTAGTGTTTTGGGTTAGAGTTTTTTATCACCTTGAGATATGTGTAAATGCTAAAAAAATAGGAGTATGTAATTGAGCCATCATTTTGGTAAATTAGAGGGTGTAAATTGGTCAGATGATTTTTATTGTAATTTAGAGCATTCCAAAAAAAGAATTAGGTCAAAAGGCCCCACAGTTTGAAAGTTATCACAGTTTTTCAATTTCTAGAGACATCCTAAGAATGCTTCAAAGTTAGTTAGGGGCATTAAATGACCTTGTACAGGACCAAAAAGTGGGGAATGATTGAAGCTTGTACATAGGGCTATAGAGCACTTTGAGAGCTTTCCAAAAATGTAAACGGTTCATCAATTAGAGCTACGGTTCAAAATTTATGCCTCCCGAAAGTTCGGTTACCATTTCTGGATTCTTTTAGTTTTGCGCCAACTTCTAATGTGACTTATGGAGCCTTCTATTTGGTCAGTGGATGCCAACTAGCACTTTCTAGACTGTATTCCTAATCCTTAACCCTTTGGGGTCTATTTAAGAACATTTTTGGAATTGTAAAAGGTAGTTCGGAGTGGAGTTTGAGAGGATGTACTAAAAAGAGAAATTATCTCCAAATTTATACTATTGTAAGCCCTTAGGGCATGTTTTGAAGTTTATTTTCTCTGTACTAAATGTATTAGCATATTTACATAGTTAATAAAGTTTTCTCCTTTCCTATTGTGTCCATTCTGTGCTTGGGTTGTGTCCCCATCATGATCTTTTTTGTGCTACACTTTTGGTAAAACAACATTTAGAACTATAATTTCATCCTTAATCAAAGTGAACTCTATTTTTCCATCTACAAGACTACAATGAAACTAGATTTGATATTATAAAACAATTTTGCATGATAGAGTTATAATTTATAGTCTAGTCCCATCAAGCCATGCATATATCTAAATAGCCCTAATTAATCTTTGTCATGTTGTCATTTCAAAAATTTGCAAGTCAAATTTAATTCTAGTACCATTGCATATAGATCTCAATAATGTCAAATTTAAGTAATGCTTAATTTTTAAATTTATTTTGTTTTCATTGTATAGTGTAATTTCCCTTACTTTATTCGGTGGACCAAATCACTTGTATACTACCTTAGTTTTCTTATCGGTAATAGTAGTATTTTATTACTACCTTAGTTTTTTTAATCACTAATAGTAGTATCTTGTTAATATTCCAAAAATATTTGTACATTTATTTGCATGACATTTTTCTTTGAAACTACCATAGTCACTCCAACCCTTCTCACAAAGACATTAACAACCATTTCTTAAATATACTATAATTCACAAGTAATTTGATAAATTCATACTAACTTTGACTAGGGACATCAAATTTCTATAGACATGGATTTTTAGCCTTTGCATATCTATTAAATTTTAAACATTTTAGACCTCCTTCTTGTATCCATCAAAAAAATGTCATTCTCCATCTACATTCTGTTACTCTTAACCTTATCATACCAATATCTCATTCATTTGCAACCCAATCCTCTATCCTTCAAAAAATCCCAAAGGAGTCAACCCATTTTGTCATCTTGCATTTTCCTATTAATCAACATCTTTTGCACCACCTCATTTCCCTTCTTAAAATATAATATTTAAAATTATTGCAAAAACACCAAAGTTTTTACTGCCACCACTTACAATGACATCCACTTTCCCACTCCTCCACTTGATTTCACTTGATTTCAGAAGGCCAAAAAATATTTACCTTAAACTTTCAATACCTACCCAATTATGGCTCCCCAACATTTATTGTCATGTGTCCTCCTCAGTTTCTCCTTTGTCATGAAATTGGTGATACAAAGATATAGGATTTTATCTTCATAATCCTCTCATGGATTACAAACTTAGTCTTTTATTTTACACAACTAATGTTGATGAAGTAAAGATGAGATTGCTGGATAGAAGTAAAGCTAATGAATATGAAAGTTAGAATAGAGCTATAAAGCACATGTGAAAGAGTCATATCAGTTATTATATTGTCATTGATGTCAAGCTATTTGATTTTACTAATTCATGTAAGTTGAAATCATTTGAGGGATGTGATTTTGGATAAAGAAATTGACGAAAAAATATGAAGATGAGTAAAAGAAAGTGTGGCTAAGTATGTGAACCTAAATGGGAAATTGATAAATCAATCAATGATAGTATAATGGTGGTTTAATTATTTTACGTGATTTATGAAGTGTTAAGATCATGCATAAGCAAGTTAGTTTAGTTGGTAAGAGAAGGAATAAAGTTGGAGAGTGAAATGATAAGGTACACCAAGCTAGACATGTTGATCAATAAATGAAGATGATGAAAGGTGAAATAAGTAAGACAACTATAATCAAGAAAGTCTAGTATTAACTAAGAAAGAATAGTATTGATAAGTAGGAGTAATCACCTAGATCCAATGAGTGCCAAGTGCTCCATTTATTCTCATGAGAGAGGGACTCATGTTGAATCACTACTCATGAAACATGGGTCAATGAGTTTGACTTAAAATCACATAGTTAAATCCTGATAGCAATATCACAAGAATACATTTGACCGAGAAGGAGTGTTATCAAGCATATCTAGTGTTAACTAAGCATCTAGTATTAATCAAGTATGGAGAAGGTCAGTTAAAGAAGAACACCATTTAGTATTTATAAAGAACATTTTGTCAGTAATTTATTAAGGGATGACATAAAGTGAAGACCAAGACTATTCTAGAAGATACTAAGATAAGGATGAAGTTTATTAAAGAGATCTATAGCTGGAGAAATTCAAAGGAGATTTGATTGCAAAGGTTTAAGAATAATTTTGAGATCCAAGAAAAGGCAAAGGTTTCAAGAAGAAGATACACTTGGAAAGATTCATAACCTAGCATAGATACAATAAAATTGAGATACTGTGGAGGAGATTAATTCATGATAACCCTAACTTATTTGATGAAGCAATAAAAATTAATCTATTTAAGGAGGAGACAAGGATGAAAATGTTGTCTATTCAAAGAATAGAAAAGTGGATGCCAAGGAGATGAAGGAGATCCTACTGAGAAGATCAAAAGTTCAAGTTAGAGTGAAGTGATGATAAGCCTCTTGTTTTTCCACCCAACCATGTGGAACCATAAGAAACCACTCACCCAAGCTAGGAGACAAAACTCCAATCAACCTAGACTCTAGGGTAGTTCGAGTGTTATACCAAAAATCAAGTACAAGGGTAACATAAGGTCCCACAAAAGAATAAAGCCCAAAATGAAATCATAAAGAAAAATGAAAACTAGAGGCACTCTATTAAATCAAATCTAGGTGAGTGTCATCATACATTCCCACAATGTTGGGATCATTCCCCTATGCCAAGGACCATCCTAACACATAGAATATTCTTTTTTTGGGTACTCCAACAAGATATAAATGGTCTAGTAATGTTGGGGTCCTTTCCTTGAGTTAGGGACCATATTCTGCATAGATTGTCCCCTCTCTATGTACTTCAACAATACTCATACTTAATATTTATTAATGTGTGAAACCCATACCCAAGCCTTTCATTTTATTATATTATCACTTATTATCTAACTCACATATGGAGTCAACCTATGCAGGGCACTGGTCTCTAGGAATAGGATCCTCTGATAGCCATTTTTGGGCCTGAGTACCTATGGTGAGCTACTCACATATGGTTTCCTACTCTACTCCAAAACCAAAATACAAGCCATACAAAGTCACGCAAGTCAAGGTATCTCAACCAAGCAAGACAATTGACTGCGAGATATCAAAATGGTAAAATTGCACATATGTTCCTTATAACCACACATTTGTTTAATGTTGATGCACATTAATTCAATATAACTGTGCCCCCATTCAATACCGACACATATGTCAAGCAAAACTACACATTTCTTCAATATAATCATGCATATATCAAGAATAATTACACATTTGTTCAATATAACCATACATTTTCTCAATATAACTAGGTATTTATTAGGTAGTGCTACATTTATACTGATAGGTGGAAAAAAGGGGTTAAATGCAGGGTTGCACATATGCTTAGTATAAGTGGACATATGTGGAATCTTCCTCCACATTCATTCCAAATAACTTAGACAAATATAAAGAAGGCTATGGATTGAGTTTTGAGACTTGTTGGGATAGAGGAGGATTTTTCAGTATCCCCTGGACTGAGATCCCAAGCTAAAATCCTCACAACCATTCCTATTAAAGGAATTCAATTCCTAGCATCCCCATTAAACATAACTCCCACACAATGACTCCACCATAGACAATCATGGGATATAGTCACACTCAATTACATCACAATATATATATATATATATATATATATATATATATATATATATATATATATATATATATATATATATATATATAAAATCTATTTGATTTGATCTTTATCATCCTAAGTTATTGCATAAAATAAAATGGAGTATCAAGACCTACTTATTTTCTTGAGCTAGTATGAAATCGGGATTGAGTTTGTGAAAGCAGAAATCTTCCAGCCTTAATCCTAGTGTTTGTATCCTTGCCATCCTTAGTCTTGGTTTCCTCTGAGTTTGTATAGGTAATGATCTTAAAAAATGTACATTTGACTATAGTTTTTTCCTTCATAATTATCTATATTTTATTTTTATACTTTACCTTATTTATAGAAAGAAAATCTCATTTCTGAAAGGTTATGTCTTTTGTAGCTAATACCCTCTCTAAGTTTTGATTAAATAAAACCACTTTTAATTAAAATTTATTTTTATTTTGTGCAACTTTGTGTTTGGGCTCAATGAGGATCACTTCTAAACCCCTCACAACAAATACATCATCGATGCCTCCCCTAACATCTACAAAGCCCTAAGAATCCACAACCCCAACAACATTGGCTAGATGAGCGTCACCTAGTCCTAAGCATAACTTGACACACACTGTCATTTGTTATTCATGAAACCCTTCTTCTCCCTCCATATCATATCCTTTGTTCATGTAGATCGAATGCTTCATTGCAATCACACTTTAAAGTTGGTTTTACTAGATTTTTCTTCCCAATTCTAACTCTTTGTTTTGCTACTTGGGTTGTTTCTACTTGCATCTCTATCTTTTATTTCTTAAAAGTTCTCAAGCTATTCATCTAAATTAAAAACTATAAATACTACTATGAGTTTGACCATCATTTAGTTGAATTAATTGCACCTAGGATGGCTACGTTCGTGATTATATGAGTACAACATGTAAGGTATGATCTTGATATAGCTTATACTTTGTCTTTTACTCCTTTCCTTTTGTTTGTCTTTTCTCAATGATGGCTTCAAATTTTTACCTTGTCCATCCATCTTCCCCACTTCTTCCCTTCTCGGTTCATGTATTTTTTATACGCATACTTGACTAGTTGTGCCTTTTGGATGGTAGCTTGAGGTTATCAAATTGAATAGTTTACATTTTGTAATTATGATATATATGAATATATATAAATTATAATTATTTACCTTTTACTTTTGCACTATTCTATTATATTTTTATTATCATATTGTAATTATAATATATTTAAGATTATATTATAATTATATGAACTCTATTTCAAATATATCAACTGTTTATTTCAATATCATTTAATTATTTGACCCTTTATTATTTATTTATTATTAAATTATATTCAAAAAATGGGGATATCAGAGTCCATCCCACCCTAAATTGTTTTTCCTCAAGCAATCTAAAAATGTAAATGTAATTAATGACCTTGAAACAAAAATTTCATTTTGAAGTAAGAATAGCAATACAAATTTACCAAATTTGAGAAATCATAATATTTTATTTAAAATATAAAGAATAAGGAAGAAAACTTATCTTAGTATTCCCATGAGTAAGGAAACTTGCAACAAATAATATAATCGTTTCCACATAAACCGTAATAGATATGAAATAAATATGCAACTACAATCCACATGCAAGAGAATAGACAATATACATGTACAAAAATGTGACACAAGATATACCCTGGGAAACCCTCATCGAGGGAAAAACCTAGCCTCCAAAAGCATTCATCACCATGTATTATTTAGCCAAAAATACCATTGCAATACAACCATGGAAGCCTTGAAAGCCATAACCACTACTAAGGAATCCATGTGAACAAGCATGAATCCACACATCCCATGCCATGGTTCCAACCTTCACAAATGCTCTCTTGGCTAACCTATCAAGTCCTTTTCTGCTCGACTCTTTCTCTTTTTACTTTCTATCTTGTCTTTGTCTCACATACAACAACTACTCTTGCGGCTACTTATATAGTAGCAAGTCTCACAAAACTACCAAGTGGTATTACATAAACCATGTGCTACCCAACACATTGACCCCACATCTAATATTGAAAATTTAATTATTTTCTTGAATATTAAATAATTACATCAAGTATTATCACAATGTTACAATACAACTCATCATGTCTATCCTATGAGAAGATTTACATGTTGCATGTCCATCTAGGTGTAACATTACATAATAAAATAAAATAATATAACAATATTGTGCAATGTGTGCAACACCCATAATCTTAACAATCTCCCTCTTGTTGTATACATTGAATAGGGTCAAACTATAGTCACATAAATGAACAAGGTAATAATCCCTCACAACACATCTACCATCATGGTTCAAAGTAGACCAAGTGCTCCATCGTGGTGCCCACAAAAAAATCAAAGTATCTAGCTTCAGAAACATGAATGAAGCCACCTTCTATTATGCCACTGTCACTGGACATACATAGAAGTCATCCAAAGAGAAATCCACCCAACCTATCACATTAAAAGATCAAAAAATCATGTACCAATTAAAATGCCAAGCACAAAAACTTGATCCAAAGGTAGTCACATATATCTGTTGTTGTCAAAATATCTATAGCTGAAATAGCACCCATGATAAGTGCAAAGCCATCCAACTACCCATGCCTCCAAAGGTATGCCATGTGAATCTCACATCATCAACATATCCAATCTATAACCTGCAATCACAAGCCTCAAGAGTAATACCTACCACATATATACTATGAAGCTCTCACTACAAAAGATAATTTCAAATATATAATTAATCCACTCACATTATCTCAAAGAAGTGAATCCATGTAGTATGAAGGACATCCACAATACATAAACCAATAATTTGTAAGGACAACTCTCATAAGAAATATCCAACAATCTCTCGAGCTCTCCACAACTAATAGAGGAAAGAGATAAAGGAATAACCATGTCATATCTCACATTAAATACATGAGCACAAACCAGTGATCATAATCTCTAACCAATCTCAAATCCAATGTAAGTAAAACTGAATATCCAAGAAGATAACCAAGACCAAAGAGAAACCATTTGCAAATCATAACCTAAATCATGTCCTTCTACACACACCTCTAGATGTAAATTGTGAATATATGATTTCCTCCATAAAACTCAAACAAGATGCCTCAACAACACCTAAACCATACCATATAACTAATCATGGATGTGAGCATCTCACAAGATGATAAAACTTATAAATTAATCCTAAATCAACGAAAAACCATTCCTAATCAAAGGAACATGCCCAATATAAAACCATCTCTCAAATTCAACCAACATAAAACACATGCACAAGGAGATAACCAATACTAAATCATCTCTCAAATGAACCCTCCAAAACTAACTCATGTACTATAGGTAAAGATCCATATCCATGAAAGAAAAACATAAACATAATGCACATGAGAGAAACAATGAGCTACACCTCTCAAGTAGAAAACCACCGAGTAGACCAAGAGTGGGGAATGAGAATGCTTATCAAGATATCCAAGTCTCCAACTAAGACTCAACAAAGAATAATCTCCTCTCAAGTCCATATTAGGTGAATGCCCCTCGGTCTTCCTGCTAAAACTATGAACTGTCCCAACAAATACTTCTCTAATCTAAGAAAAATCAACATCACCACCATCTCTAAGTATCATTGAGCACCTGTAACCAATCAATCCATTCCAAATCCAAATGCAACATAGAAATATCATGAAGTATCCAACTTATGATCAATATACTCAATACAAAGAAACTAAACCAAGATCAGTGTCAAAATTCCAAGCATGGCCTTAGGAACATAAACATGACAATGTGATTTAACCATCTCAATAGAGGCAATATGCTACATATGAACATACTATAACATTTTAAAACTATAAACATGTATCAAGAGTATACCATGACATAATCATGAAACCATCCTCACAACAAGGATAACATGTCAAATGAAAGCATAAACCACACCTTTACCAAGAAACCTATTAGTCCTCAAGATGAAACCGTCTCCACACACCATGAAGAAAAACTATCTCCACATACCAAAGAACCATCTCCACACACCATGAAGATAACAAGTACACTATGCAAATATCAAAGACACTTCTACAACAACATGATCTAAGACAAACCTCCAATATCTACAA
This sequence comes from Cupressus sempervirens, assembly GCA_028749045.1. Classification (NCBI taxonomy): domain Eukaryota; kingdom Viridiplantae; phylum Streptophyta; class Pinopsida; order Cupressales; family Cupressaceae; genus Cupressus; species Cupressus sempervirens. Next base: position 1,486,751 of record CM053785.1, read on the forward strand.
ACTCTCAATCATTATATCAATGCCAACAATTCTCATTCAACCATGGTAGCGAGTCACCTATGACATCATATAAATCAATCTCCTGCATGAAGATCCTTTGAGTCTACACTCACACAACCCAAGTGTCAGTAACAAGTGAAACCAAGATCTCCAAACCCAAGAAGATACAAGCCAAAGCAGGAACTAATCTTGTACTATCACCCCATCACTACCACAAGCTCCTACTAAACTCTGTATCCAAGCTATCCATGACAAGATGATAAAAAACTATTATCTAACCATTGGAATCAACCAAGGCATGAAACTATCAAAGAACTCTAAGTGCACATCATGAGCTCCTCAAAGGAAACTAAATAACCATGATCCTCAAACTAGAAGATATAGGAAAATGAGAAAATTAGGAATCCAAACCAATAAACATCAAGGATGTACCTTGTATATCCAATAATGACATGCCAAAATCTATGATGCCATGATCACATCCATGAATTGAGCAACTAACTCTTAAATTGTCTAACCTGTCAGCATAAAATAGTTAACCACAATTCTTCACATGACTATACCTAGTAACAACATCTCATCCCTTCTACATGAAAAAAAAATGGAAAATCATGTGACTTAGGGTATAGACATCCCAAATCCAATCCATCAATTTGAATATGCATAAAAAATAAAAGATCAATGGGCAAAGACAACGCATGACCAAGTCATAAATGCAACTAGTAACTATAGACCACTTACAACATTGTACAACTTGTAGACCTAATGAGTCATCATACATGTCTAAACCAAACACTGATAACCATATCATCATTAGAACAATATGAAATATAAAGTGAGTATACAATGACATCAAATCCATATCTCCAAAATATACAATGTCATAAAATAAAAATGTTACCATAGTCAACATATGTCATAAATCATTTAGATCAATAAATCACCAAATAAACCATGCCAAACCTACACCAAATCTAAACCAATGTGTAGAGCTCTCCAAGAACTTTCCATTGACGATTCAAAGACCAAAATCCAACTCTTTATGCCCAAGTTATGCTCTAATTTGTGCTCAAAATAAACAACATCTAACTTTTGGGCACTTAAAACCTGAAAAATTGTCTTAGATCACATAACCAAACCTACACTAGGTTGTAGTGCTCTGAATTAGCTTTCTAACACCTGTAAGAAGTCTAAAATCTAATATCCTAAAAGAAATTTAAGGTCATTTTATTAAGACAATCTTTTTACCATTTTCACTGTGATTTTCATCTTTTTTTGATGAGATTAAATTTGATGGCCATCATAGGCTAAAACCAAAACAATCTAAGAGGCCATTGCTGGAAGCTACCCTAAGAGGCCATTTTTACCTAAGAGGCCATTTCTGGAAGCTACCCCATAAAACCCTCATTTAAATAAAACATCCAAAAAATCATTTTGACCAATAATTTCACATGCCCAAAATCTACCAACATCCCATCATAGTAAAAAACTCAAAACCTTAGAATATGCAATAAAAACCTCATATCTCTTTCCCTTTCTTTTATCTTCTCATGCATTCCCATGGATTTAATCTAGGGTTACAATAATAAAACCATAACTCTGATACCACTTATATGGAAACTTGTAACAAAGAATATAGCCATTTCCACATAACCCATAATAGATTTGAAATAAATATGTAACTAAAATCCACATGCAAGATAATAGACAACATACCCACAAAAAATGTGACACGAGATATACCCTGAGAAGCCCTCATTGAGGAAAAAAATTAAGAATCTTTACATGTTGCATGTCCATCTAGGTGCTCCTAGATACAAAATTACATAATAAAATAAAATAATAAAATATAGAAATATTATGCAATGTGTACAACACCCATTATCTCAAAAATCTCTGACTTGTTGTATACATTGTATAGGTTCAATTTGTAGCCACATAATGAACAAGGAAACAATCCCTCCCAGCACATCCACCATCATGGATCAAAGTACACTATGTGCTCCATCCTGGTACCTGCAACAAAATCAAAGTATCTAGCTTCTCAAACATGAATGATCCCACCTCCTATTATGCCACTACCATTGGATATACACAGAAGCCATCCAAAGAGAAAGCCACCCAATCTATCACATTTTAAGATCATAAAAAATCTTGTACCAACTAAAATTCTAGTCACAAAAACTTGATCCAAAGGTAATCACATGTATATGTAGTTGTCAAATATCCACATAACCCATAATAGATATGAAATAAATATGCAACTTAAATTCACATGCAAGAGAATAGACAACATACCCACAAAAAATGTGAGACAAGATATACCTTGGGAAACCCTCATCAAGGGAAAAACCTAGCCTCCAAAAGCACCTATCACCATGTATTATTCAGCAAAAAATACCACTGCAATACAACCATGGAGGCCTTTAAAGCCATAGCCACTACCAAGCAATCCATGTGAACAAGCATAAATCCACACATCCCATGCCATGGTTCTAACCTTCACAAATGCTCTCTTGGCTAACCTATCATGCCTTGTCCCACTGGACTCTTTCCCTTTTTTCCTTCTATCTTGTCTTTGTCTCACATACAACAACCCTTGTGGCTGCTTATTTAGTAGCAAGTCCCACAAAACCACCAAGTGGTATTACATAAACCATGTGCTACCTAATCCATTGGCAACACATTTAATATTGAAAGTTTAATTCTTTTTCCCAATATTAAATATTTATATCAAATATTATCACAATGTTACAATACAACTCATCAAGTCTATCCCATGAGAATCTTTACATGTTGCACACCCATCTAGGTGCAAAATTACATAACAAAATAAAATAATATAACAATATCATGTAATGTGTTAAACACCCATAATCTCAAAACCACACTCCTTGTTATGTGTTGCCTTGTATTAATCCTCTTTTAGTATTCATTTTTTATTCTTAAGAAAGACATTAGCTCACCCTTAGGCCTCAACACCTGTGTCCCTTTAGAATTACCCCTCTTTATAATACTTAGGTGAGACTTTATCTCATCCCAAGATCTCTTTAATATTTTCTCTATAGTGGGGTGCCCTAGCAGTTCTCTCACAATCAAAGCGTAGTAGGGTGCCTCGCTAGCAATTCTTCCTTTACTATCACTATGAAAGGGTGCCCTTAGTAATTGTCCCACAACTAATTCTATAATAGGGTGCTCTAGTGGTTCTCCCTTAATTACAGAGAAATAGGGTGTCCTTACGATAATTCTTCCTAACATACCATTGGAATAGGGTGCCCTAGCTATTCTCCCTTAATTACACTCTTAGGAAGGTGCTAACAAGAGGGTGTCATTAGTAGTTCTCCCTTAATTGCCACTACTTCCTTTTTTAAATTGAATATTGAAATTCTATTAATAATCATTAATATATACATATATGTATTGTTTGATATTTATATTTCGTGATTAGAGTATGACTAAAGTTGAACTTCCTCAAAGTTTCAATGATTCTCTACTCTCATATCCTCTCTTGATCACCATTTGCACTCTTGTTTGAAGTCTCTTTATTATTTATTTCATGCATTGCTTCTACTTTATGGTGTTGACTTTTCTTTTCACACTTATGTCCAAGTTCCCAAGGGCCTCTACATCTAAAACATATGCCTTTCTTCAAAGTGTCCTTTTTTCTTTTTTTGCTTCCTTGCTCAGACATTGATGTGTTCTACTCCATTTCCCTTTTCAAAGATAACATTCTTTCTCTTAATGATCTTCTTTTGAGTCTTCATTTTTATATTCAATCTTTGCTAAAAAATTCTTGGATCTTTCTTTTGATGTATTTGATTCTACCATTTTTTTTCTAATGGCTTCTTCCAAGTTTTGAGGTTCATGTGCTTTAATTGAGTTCCTAGTGGAGTATTTTAATCCTTGTATAAATATATGAGTGATTATATTTTGGGAAAAATCTAGAACCACAATTGATAACTTTTGAAATTTGCGAGCATAGTCTTCCACTATTCAAATTTGTCTAAGTTGAGTTAGTTCTTTGAAATACCATTTGATGTCCTTATCATCAAATTTTTTAATGAGATTTTTGGAGAATTCTTCATAGGATTTTATATCTTTATGTCCTAGTGAGATATGCTCATGGGTCCACCAATCATTACAAGTCCAACATTTAAATTTTTCTTACTTTCAAGTTCTTTTCTCACAAGAAGTGTTATTCCTTCTTCAATCTTCCTGTCTTCTTCAGATCTTCCTTTTCTACTACTAGCATAATCTTCACTAGTACTCACATTCTTCTCAATGTAGGTCAAACACTCAATGCACTGAAAGTAGTCTCAACTCTAGGTAAATCTCCACTTTGTCTCAAAATTATCTCAATTGATTCCAATCTTCCAAGAAGAGTCTCTCTTGTGAAGTTTTATGTGCAAGCTATAACTTGTTCAGTCATCCCCACTATCTACTTATATGGAGGTGTCAAAACTTTCAAGATCTTCCATATAATTTCATCTTCATCTTTTGTTCCATCACAAGCCTTAAAATTCCTTCAACAATATTTGATATTCTACGAAAATAACGTCTTACATATTCATCTTCCATCATTTTAGCTTCTTCAAATAAAAATATCTAGTCATCTGCCACGTCCGCCAAGGCAATTTTTTTGATGACATCAGCTAAGCATGAGGTTAAAATTGATGGTCGTTTGACCATCAAAACCAAGGATTTTATAACTACTGTGACGGCCGTTTGACCATCAAAACTAGGGATTTTATAACTATTGTGATAGCCATTTGATCGTCAAATTTAAGACCTAGTTTTTCTACCAGACCACTCTTTAGATGCATTTTTTAATTGGTAGCCTGACTTTGCGAGCCCATAACTTAGACATCTGGACACCAATTCAGGTGCAATTTTTTTTGATTTTGGGTAGAATTTCCTAAACTTTCTAGTGGTGATGTTCTTTTCTAGTTTTGGTGCCAGGATTTTTCAAAAGTTGCATCTTTTGGTGGTTGTACTTATCCAATCCTACATTTTGTAACTTGAAATGCTCCATATAGGCTCATCTACACTCGAAAATAGTTCAATTTTTTTTGAAAGTGCACTTTTTTTGGTCTAATTTTTAGATCTACAGTCAGATTCTAGGGTTGTGTGGACACAAATATCACTTTCAGAACTAGGGCCTTTTCTGCATTGAATTGCTTTCATTTCTTTTTAGAATTGTTGTAACCTTGAGCTACAGTGCTTAGTTCTAGATTTAGGCCTCAAAAGGAAATTGTAACAAGAAAAATTAGAAGTCTACTTTGTAGTTATTGACAAGTGGCCCATTTTACATGCACTACATATAAAGTGCCAAAGCATCTTTCTCGGGGGGTGAGGTTGGGGGGGGGATGGGGGAGGGGGGGTGTGTATTGTGCTTTTGTGTCTTTATTTTGTGCTCTTTACATTTCTGCATGATGGGTTCACCTAAATGTCCAACTCTAACTTTACACAATTATTCTACTTGGAAAGATATTGCTTGGAGTAGATTAATGGATAAAGGTTATAGTCTGTATGTTGATGGTACAATTCCTAAATCCATTGATGCTAAAGAACTCCTTGAATGGAAGAAACAAGACCAATAGGCTTTAGGAGTTATCAGGAATTATGTTCATAGAGATCTCTTCTTTCACATTGCCAATTGTAAGGAATCCAAACCAGCTTGGGTTAAACTTGCAACATTGTATGGTAAGGTGGATGAAGAAAAGGGATTTTGGGTTGAGGACGATCTTCTTCTACTAGATCCAAAGAACTTTGACACAATTTAGGATTACATCACCAAAGCAAATGAGTAAAGGGCACTACTTAAAGACTATGGAAATCCCATAAAGGATGAAAAGTTGATTCATTACATCCTGAAGAGGCTACCTTTAGAGTATGCTTCATTTGTTTTGAGTTTCAATACTCACAAGTTGACCATGGGAAGTGCCTACCAGAAGCCTACTTTTGATTCTTTTGTAGAGATGTTGATTGTTGAACAAACTCGCTTGATGGATTTAGGACTTCTCACGACATCAAAGACCAAATCCTTGGTGGTTAGTGATGAGCACCAATCAAGTCAAGGGGGAAAAAGTTCTAACAAGAAGAAGAAGAAGTAGTGGAAGCATAAATCATAGTCTGAGACACAACAATCATCCACTCAACAAGGCAATTCTTCTTCCAACAAGAAGGGAAATAGTGACAAGAATGACACTTTTTTGTGCATATTGCAAAAAGCTAAATCATGATGAGCATCATTGCAAGATTAAAAGAATTGATGAGTTAGAAAATCTACTCAAGAAGAACAAGATTCAAGTGATAGGTACTTCCAAGGATTCAACTCCACCCACTTCAAAGGGAAAAGGGCAAGCACTTATGGCAAACTCAAGTTCTTCTACCGAATAGATACTTGACTTAGGTGCCTCCTACCATATGGGCTCTTCAAAGGGAGATTTTTCTTCATTGAAGAAGTCACAGGTACCACACATCTTCGTGGGAGATGATACAAAAATAGAAGTTGAAGGAAAAGGACATGTGGAAATGGAAAATGGGGAATTTAGAGATGTTCTTTACATTACAAATCTTAGCTCCAATCTCCTCTCAATTTACCAAAACACTCACCTCAGAGATGGTCACAAAGTTGAGTTCCTTCTAGATTCAGTGATGGTGTGCAGTCTTAGAGATGATTCATTGGTTGCAATGGGGAAAGTTAATGATGACAAGAGGCTTCTTTCCTTCTCCTACTTTGTGCCAAAGTATCCTTCTGAAGCCTTGTTGACTCACTCTACTTCACACTATACATTATGGCATGAGCGGCTTGGTCATCTTGCCTTCCGCTAACTTTAGCAACTTTTCTTTAAACACAAGGTCAAAGGTCTACCTAACATCAACTTTTTCAAGGGTGACTATTCATTGTGTTTAGTGGATATGAATCTCAAGGAGAAGTATGATAATTGGAATTCTTTTAGAGCACCAGTAGTTCTCTAGTTGGTTCACATGGTTTTAACAAGACCTTTTGCAGTGACTTCAATCAGCCAAGGCCGCTACATCCTCACATTTGTTGATGAATTTTTAGGATTCACATGGGTCTACTTCCTTCATCACAAGAGTGAAGTGGTTCATAAGCTTCAAGCCTTCAAGACTCACATTGAACAAAAATCAAGGAAAGCCATCAAGGTTTTACAGGTGGACAATGAGAACAAATATGTGGACAAAAGTCTTAGAGACTTTTGCAGACTTGAGGGCATCGATCTTTAGAATCCACCAACATTTAGTCCGCATAAGATAGATGTTGCAGCACTAAGGATTAGGACTCTCAAATCCATGGCAAGTTGCATGATAAAGGCCAAGTCTCTTGATCCTACATTAGAATTCAAAGCTATTAGTAGTGCCATTCACATACTTAACAAGTCTCCTCATAATGCCTTATATAGGAAGACTCCTTTTGAGGCATGGTGTGGCAGGAAACCAATTGTAAGTCATTTTAGAGTCCTTGGTTGTCTAGCATGGGAAAACCTATCTTCTAGGGGTCGCAAGGCACTGACACCTAGGCCTTGTACTTTCATTGGGTATGAGGACAAAATGAAAGCATATCGACTTATGGATCTAGAGACACATGAGATCTTTGTGGAGAAGGATGTACACTTTGAGGAAAGTTCACCTGGATTATCCTCTACTCCTCGCCACACTTCATACACTATGGAGATTGATAGTGACAACAATGATAGTTCTTCAATAGATTCAGACACATGGTGTTCTATCGACATTTACAGTGAGAGGTCATGACATTAGTCCAGTTCACATGCATATATTGCCATAGTGAAAGGTCCAACACAACATGGTACACATTCTCTTCTAGCTCCAGCTTCAGATGATGACTTCTTGACAAACATTGCAACTTTATTCATGGAGTCACATACCACAGACTTGGGAGGAAGTCTTAATGATTTGCATCTTCTCTTTGATGAAGATAATCCTTCTACAATTGTTGCGAGGACTTAATCTGACCCGCATGTCCATTCTCTACATGATCAATCTTCACAGGTTGGCATGATTGTGGATACTTATGTATAATAGTTGGAGGAGGTCTCTTTGTCACTGGAGGAGACACTTTTGGAATAGGTTCTACAGACACTTGAGTAGGTTTTAGGGCCACCATACATCTTTAGGATTGTACCTTTGCCTTTGTTTCTTCCTGTTGGTGTAAATATGTACTTTACTATTTACACTTAAGTTTTACTTAGGTTAATGCATTAATTAATTATTTTGCATTATTTTATTATTTTTATTTCTGAGACACATAGGAGTTTGCACAGGTTGTGAGTTGTCATGTTGACAACACAGGAGTATGCAACTCTATTTGAGCACATGGTGTCTACAACACTATTTTGCATGTCCCACCCTTGTAGGCTTATCCTCTCATCACCGCACTTACTTCCGTACTTAATGGAGGATAACCCATATCTGGTGGACATGTGCTTGGTTGTATGACACATCATGATGCTAACTTCTATGCATTCTAGAAGCTCTCCTAAGGCATTTATTTACATGCACTCCTAGTGTGTTGTATATGATATCACATTCTAAATAGAGCAATGTATTCAGACATACTCTGATTAATTGATCATATCCACTTTTGGTCTACTGTGTGTTTGTGTTTGAGTTCTTAGTTCTGCAAGAGATACCATTTTTCTGATAGCGGTTTCCATTCCTGCTTGTGTTTTTTGGCTCTTGGCTCGAGTTCAGTGAGGTCTCTTGCCCGCGGCCTTTTTTCAGCCGTTGCTACGAGTATTCTGGTGGTGATCTAAAATAATCGACATTAAAATCCAACACCTACAAACTCACAAACAGTTTTAAACTCTCACCCGTGCAAAGGCACCCGATTGTCTTCTCTGGGAAGTTGCAAGTTTTCATGCCCTGCTGTGATATTTTTTGACAAGGATTTCGATACTTGTTTTTTTAAATAAGCGGCGTACATTGATTCGCTCACCCATCTCTGACTCATCAGGAACCATTGGCCACATTGTTAAGAGGAAACACATATACTTCCTTTGTACAAATGTATTTAACAAGATTTTTTCTATGTTAAAAGGTATAATCTAATTACCAGAAACTAGTTTTCAAGAACTCTACTAGTATACTGTCTTCAATAAATCTCAAATAATTGTCAACTGTCTTCATATTTGTTCATGAACACTTAGCAACATGATTATAACACTCTATAAAATATGTCCTCAACTACATATATCCTCATCCTCAATCCTTGAACCTCACAATCTCAATCTTTATCTATTTCTTTGTCACTCTTCATAGAATCAGTAGTATGTTGACATCAATGACAAACACAATCATGAATTCAACACATATCATGCTAACAATATCCCAAATACTCCAACAATGCTAGGATACTCTCCCAAAGTAATATCATCAACATTCATGCTAACAACATGAGTTGGCAAGGATGGAGAAACATAATAGTCTCAAAGAAAACATATTCTTAAGAAATGGTCTTTTAGTGAGAGAATTACCATGAAGAAATGTGTGCAAGTCTTCCACTTGATATTGAGCCAAACAAAAAGGTATTTTTATCTTTATGCTCCTAGTAATAAGCTCTTAAAGAGAACACATATTAGGATGCAATATCTTTCTAAGTGCATTAGCTTCACCCTCACAATCTCTTTGATTAGTGGCAATCCTCTCCTTGAGTGTCTTCATTGGCACTTGATTCTCATCCTCCAAAGTAGCCTTTTATATTGTTTGATATGTACTCATTCCTATTACTTTATGTAGTTTCACAAAGTAGATAATCTACTATCAAAATTAGAAAGCCATCAAATTGTACAAATTTTCCTCTTATCTCCCTGAGTGTGTTAACTACTTCACTCCAAAATATTCTTCAGACATTGTTCTTAAAGATCATAGCTCTTGTTGCCTATGTTATCCATTTTTTTCTCATCTCTGCTATACCATTCTTCTTAGGACTCGTAAGGAATGAAAGTTGTCTTTTAATGCCATTTGCATCAAAAAAATTGTTAAACTCATTCAAAGTAAGCTCTCCACCTCTATCAAATCTTAAGGAGTTAATCCTCAATCCAGATTTGTTTACAAATATATTTTTGAACACCTTCAACTTATGAAATGCTTCAGATTTCTCTCTTAAAAATGCTACCCACATTTTCCTAGTAAAATCATCAACAAGAATTATGAAATATATTTCACCATAGAAAGATCTTGTCTTTGTAGGACTAGTCAAATCTATGTGTACTATCTCCAACTTTGTTGATGTAGTAAACTTCTTTCTCATAAAAGAAAATTTCTTCTTCTTGCCATTACACATTCCTTCCGTACCATGTTAGTAGGCTTCACAATTTTAGGCAAATCTCTAACAACAAGTGTAATTATCACTTTCATAATGTTATCAAAATTTATGTGACAAAACCCCTTATTCCATAACCAACTATTATCAACCTTAGCATATACGCATGTCATCTTAGTAAGATTCAACTCTAGGTAGATCTCCATTTTGTCTCAAACTTATCTTAGTTGATTCCAATCTTTGAAAAAGAGTCTCTCTTGTGAACTTCTATATGCAAGCTATAATTTGTTCAATCATCCTCACTATCTACTTATATGTAGGTGTCAAAACTTTCAAGATCTTTCATATAATTTCATCTTCATCTTTGGTTCCATTGCAAGCCTTTATTCCTACAACAATATTTGATATTCTACTAAAATAACTTCTTACAGATTCATCTTCCATCATTTTAGCTTCTTGAAATAAACATATCCAATTCTGTAATCTAACCTTCTTAGTATGCTTATCACCTTCATAAGTAGATTCCAAATATTTCTAAATTTCATGTTCCAAATTAAAAGATTTTCCCTAACTGTACTCATTTTTAGGAAGCGTTGACAAAAGTACTTTGCTAGCAAGCATATTGCACATAAATAATTATCTTTGAGGTTTAGTGCACTCCTCAACCTTTTCTTATTCAACCATTGTGTTCTGATAGTCTGTCATCACTCGGTCACTCGGTTGCTATTGTTTGGCATATAAAATATCACTCAGTCACTATTGTTGCTCGATTAACACTAATTTTGCTCAGCTTGTTCTTGTGCTCGATTGACACTAGCATCACTTGGCATATACTTCCAATTCTCTAATTGTCTTCTCTATTACTCAGTCAAGCCTATGCATTTGATATGTCTTCGATCACATCTTTAAGGCTTTCACATCATTGTTTTTTCTACTTGTAACATGATTTAAACAATCAATTTATCTTGTCAAAGTTCAACTAATCAAGTGTCTGATTGTAGTTTCCTCTTCATAGCTCAACCTTTCCTCTAGATACTTTTGTTATGAACAACTTCTCAAATTCTCTTCATCAATAAAATAGATATGACACTTAGATCAGATAGAAAAATGTCTCACCAATAGGTTTGACATTTTTGACAACACTATAATTGTTCCAATTATAGTTTCCAACATTTTCTTCCGTTCTACAAGTGCATTTAACCAGATTCTATCTATGTTAGAAGATATAATCTAATTACCAGAAACTACTTCTCAGGAACTCTATTAGTATATTGTCTTTAATAAATCTCAAGTAATCAATTGTCTTCATATTTGTTCATGCACACTTAATAACATGATAATGAAACTGCGTAAAATATGTCCTCAACTACACATATCCTCATCTTCAATCCTCCAACCTCATGATCTCAATCTCTATCCATTTCTCTTTTAGTCTTCATAGAATCATTAGTATGTTGACATCAATGACAAACACAATCATGATTAAAATCTCCCAAATGCTCTAACAATGCTAGGATACTCTCCCATAGAAATATCATTAGCATTCAAGCTAACAACAGGAGCTGGCAGGAATGGAGAAACATAACAGTCTCAAAGTAAATATATTCTTAAGAAATGATCTATTAGTGAGAGAATTACCATGAAGGAATGCGTGCAAGCTTTCCACTTGATATTAAGCTGAAGAAAAATGTATTTTCATCTTTATGCTCCTAGTAATAAGCTCTTAAAGAGAACACATATTACGATGCAATATCTTTCTAAGTGCATTAGCTTCATCCTCGCAATCTCTTTGATTAGTGGCAATCCTCTCCCTGACTGTCTTCATTGCCACTTGATTCCCATCCTTCAAAGTAACCTTTTATATTGTTCGGTATGTACTCTTTCCTATTACTTTATGTAGTTTCACAAAGTAGATGATCTACTATCAAAACAAGAGGGCCATCAAATTGTACAAATTTTCCTTTCATCTCTCCTTCCACCCCAAGAGACAAGATAAAAATGCTCTTCTCTCCACTAGATCTTGTAATAGGGTGTCAAGATTTTAGACAAAAAAAATAGAGGAGTAGAGCTAGGTAGATGATCAATATCAACTTTTGTTAATGTTACTTGTATTAATACTTATGGAAAACTTTTTAAAATCAATTTTTTCCTCTTAAAAAAATAGGTTGACATGTTTTATCTTAATGTTGCTTAGTTGTCTTTCCTTGCACAAGTAGAGACTCAAGCTCTATAGAGCCCTTGCTATTATTATGTGTTAAAAAAATTATTTTATTAAAAACATAATATAAAACAAGAAATAAAAATAGATAATTCTTTCTTATGGCTTAAGAATCATTGTAAAAAGGAATGTAAAGCTACACTAAACTATACCCATAAATTGAAAATGTTAAATAACTTGAAATGTTGCAAGGTAAAAACAATTTTATAGAAATAGGAAATCTACAACAAGCTTGTACCCTTAAACTAAGAAAGCCCTAGCCTCAAATACTAAGGAAGCAAGAGGATGATTGTGTAACAATATATTCTATATGTGGGTGAATATCAAAAAATTCTAGAATAAGTAATGAAAACATCTTTATGCTCATCATATCAATGCATCACCTATAGATAATGAGATAGGGAAAATCATCAGGGTTGTGCAAGGGTTTTCATTAGCTGAACTCTCATTTTTTTCCACCTACACAAAAGGTTAAATTGATAGATAAAATAAAAAATCACATAATAAAAATACCTTCTATGGAAGAATGATACTTATACTAAAGAATAAATGATAAATGTTTGATGGATCACACACACACACACACACACACACACACACACACACACACACACACACACACACACACACACAAACAGATATTGAAAAATAACACTGTTAGATGAGATTAGTAGTAAAAGAGTGCTACACAGCCACAATTGTTGGAAATATATGTGATAGGCTAAGTTATTGAGAGGTGAGGGGTGAATCAATAACCAATGAAACTTTAAAATCCTTTATTAGAAATTAATCCTTCACGTGAATTTTGATCAAATTGCATGCATGAAAAGATAAAATTAATAAAGCATTAATAACACTTTTGACACACAATTAAATGGTGACCCAGAAACCTTTCAAATAGCAAGTAAAATTGGGGTGGGGATGATACCTACAAGCTTTAGTACAATAGTATAAGTTAGCCTATTAAGGCTTACAATGATCACTTCTGGTGATTTCTTTGTTAGGAGCAATAAGGATTGCTAGATCCACCTTGCAAAAGGATTTTACAAACATGCAATGAAGTATGCACTTGGTAAAGAGATTTACAAAAGACTAAATTAAGTCTACCTTGTGAAAGGATTTAGTTTATCTTATTATCTAGTATCTGATTATCTAGTATTTAGACAGTAGGTCTATGATGATATCTGATTATCTAGTATTTGGACATATTTTTCTAATTATGTTATGTAATTGATTTTATGCTATGGTAATTGACTTCATTCTTGTCTCTTTATGCTTTATGCAAATGTGAGTGATGTAAATGGATTACTTAGGTGTTTAATGCATTATTGCTTTGGCTATGATATTATTATGCAATTACACTTGATCGTGTATTTTAGTGTGCAAGATTTATATCCCTGGCAGTGGCACATGGAGTTAGTGATTCAAATATTCATATTTTACCAATGTCGTCCTTGTATGGTCAATGTATCCTTGTTCAATTGTTTAAATTAAACCTTTCGACGATTATTAAATCTGAACTCATTTGCATTATGTGATTAGACCAGTGAGTGTGTCTGTGCATTTAGAGGTTCACATTGTCGTGAAAGTTGTTAAGTAATTTTTTGTGATTTTGGGTTTTTAAGATTTTAATGGTATTAAATTTAATTTCTAGTAGCTTTGCCTTAGGTGAATTCCCATTACGAGGAATGACCTATATTTATTTGGGTCAATTCAAAGTTTAGCTAATCTAACTGGCTATTTACTCTAATTGACTATTCACAAAAAAAGTGAATAAGTATGGATAGAGGAATTTAATTCCTCACTTTTTCTATTTTAAAATTAGAAAATTGGAGAGCTTTTTTGAAATCCTCTTCCTGAAGGATTGGTTTTCTACTCATTTTGAGAGTGGTGAGTGTGGAATTTTTGTGAGATCAGTCTCGTTGGATCTGGCTAGGAGAGACCTTACTTTGCCGTGATTTTCAATAGTTTCATCAGGTGATTTATAAATTATTGTGTTGTTTTCAGTTTCAACTCCATTTTTTGTCAGGTAGGGCTTTCCCATTTTCTTGTTTCAGTTCTATTTCAGGTTCTATTTTTGGTAGCTATTTGATAGGAGGTTGAGAACTAGTGTTCCCCTTCATTTCTGTTTGCTGGTTCTGCTCGATTGGTTGGGTATGAACATTTTTCCTACTTTGGGATGGGGGTTTGGGGTTTCGCACCGTTATGTTGGCCATTTTTGCATACAGTTTTTGAACTCAAATATTATTAGATTTTTGATGGTTTTGTATCCAAAGGCCAAATGGGTTTTAATTTTAAAGTTTTTCAGTTTTTAAGATTTTTACCTCATTTTGCATGCCACCCTATTTTATCAAGTTTTCTTGGCATGATGTTGGTTTTGGACTTGGATGATCCATGGATGTTAGTTTTCTTGCACTTTTATGTTGCATTGGGATGCATGCCACATCCATCCTCCCGAGTTTTTTTTCTTCAGTTGAGTGACTTTTTACATTGTGTTCTCATCTAGTCCTTGTGTTATGATCTTCGTGATGGTGGTGTGCCACACATGAGTACATGTGTGTACACTTGTCAAGTGACTTGTGAGTCTCGATCTTTAGCAATACTTCTAGAAGTTATGATCATTGGGGTTGGGTTGAGAATTTACATGCCTATGGGCACTCATTGTTGGATGAGCATGGGTAGGGTAGGGTAGCATATGGAGGGGCTTCTATCTCGTAGTCAGGTGTTCATTTTTCGGTTGGCAGAGGAAGTTTTATATAAGTGATAGCTAAATAAAAGTATTGGGTGGTAATAAATTTAAGATAATTAAAACTAAATTGTGTGTCTTTTGTTGGGGAGAGCAGCTACCAAAACTAGCTTGGGCTTGTCAATGCCAAGCAACTCTCCATGATGTCATCCCCTACTTAGTAGCCCATTAAGTTTCTGACCAGGACTTGTAGTTTATGCATTGCCTTGATCTTGTTTTCAGTCATCATACTATTTGGTGTGAGTGTTAGCCATGTATGTTGTGCTTTATGTGTGTTTGTGGTTGGATCATTACCTCCATCAGCATGATAGGAGTGGGCCTACGGGTTCCACGTGATTGGGAGGCGTAGCTACCTATACCACTACTAGGGATCAGTATACAGAGATAGTATTTTGTCCAAATGCAACTGTTGCTATCAGGTTCTAGAGTATGCATTCTTGTAATTTATGCTTTCATTGGAATGCTTGTATATCATGTTTACATGATGTTAGTTATTGATGCATTTCATTATTATGATGATTAACATATGATAGATGATGTTATCCGTATTTGTAGGATTATCTTATGCTTTATTTTTAGCATGTTAGATTTCTTTATGTTTATGTTGTAGCATGTTTTAGTAGTGACATCTTTATATGATAGTACTGATGATTTGATCAGTAGTTTGGGATGTTACACGTGGGGGATGGCTATGGCCTATGATGCTATTATGGTTGGGAGGAATTGCGTACTTAGTTTGGTTGTACTGTTCATTGCGATGTTATTTCTGTTTGTTGCGATGTTGTTTTAGTACACTGCAATGTTACCTTTTGTACTTTCCCTTTAGTACTACGTTTACTCGTTAGATTCAGTTTTTAGCTTCCCGTCTTTCAATTATTGTTCGAGTGTCCTTGCCATCAAATTGTACAAATTTTCCTCTCATCTTTCCTTCCACCCCAACAGACAGGATAACAATGCTCTTCTCTCCACCAGATCTTGTAGCAGGGTGTGAAGATTTTAGATAGAAAAATAGAAGCGCAAAGCCAAGCAGATGATCAATATCAACTTTTGTTACTGTTGTTTGTATTAATACTTATGAACAACTTTTTAAAATAACTTTTTCCTCTTTAAAAACAAGTTGACATATTTTATCTTAATGTTGCTATAGTTGTATTCATATCAAACAAAGGGAACTCTGACATAGATCAGAAAAACAACCGCGTCCAATAGTGCGCGACATTGCCTGCCAACCAGTCATTGATGGTGCTGTCTTTGACCCAGGACCGGGCAGTTTAGAGTTCATTACTACAGGGAATCTCGAGTTTTTTGTTCAAATATTATTTGTCCTGCAAAAGTTGTTCACATATTTCATCGGCATCGGGAACAGCTCTTCATACTCTCTGGCATATCTTCAAGTAAGAATCTCGAGCAATGAAACATGGTTTCAGTGTGTTTTTTGCACTTTGAGAATCTATGCTTAATGGCATATATTTTTATAATTAAATGAGGGTTTGTGTTTGATCAAAGTTGATGAGCAAATCAGATCTGCCGAATCCGCTGAAGGAGCTCAAGGCTGAGAACCGGAGGAGCCCCCAACAAGTTCTCAAAGATGTAAGTTCGTTTTGTCCAATATTGGGGTTTATAGGTTTTCAACATATTGCTGCTGCAGTTTATGTGGGTTTTTGAGTTTTTTACTTGGGGGTTTGATTTGCCTAGCCATTTGATTTTGAGCTGGTTTTTTCCTTCTTAGAAAGCTTTGCATCTATCGCTTTGTTTGACGTTTTATGGTTCACGTAAGAGGCCCATTTCTTTCATTTTTCACAAAAGGGACAACGAAATCGATAGCGTAGGTTTTGGCTGTTGTTTCCCAGACTCAGAAAGCTTCCTTGAAAGAGGCATTGAAGAAGAATGACATAACGCTTGAGCCACGGCTGTCTTTCTTTACCCTGTTAACTAGACTTTGCCACACATATCTGATCACTATCCTTAAGCTCAATCAATTGTACTGGTTCATTCATCCTCACAAAACAAGGAAACGTGGAAATCTTATAAGCTACATTACCTTTACTGTCATTTCCCTTTAGCCAATTTACAGTGGTGGACTCCTTGATTGTTAAGTAAATTTTTACAATTTATGATTTTTAATGATTGTTGTTGTTTATAAATTAGATTGTATATAATTTTTAAAATTTTCACATTTCTTCCATGTCATTCATGCTTTATATCTTTGCTCATTTTACTCTAGATTGCGTTTTCCTTATAGATAATTTTATGACGCCTTTTCAACATCGTTCATGGACTTCTTGATGGTCAATCTTACATGTATATTATCACAGTTTTCTTCCAACAGCAAGCCATTGCTGCCCTTTTTGATTGCTCTTTGCTCTTGCAACTTACATTCCATGTTGGTGTCATTGTGGCTCATTTATAACCCTAATATGTAGGTGGACTGATCATTTCCTTTTACGTGCATTGATAAAATTTCTATTTCATCAGATTTTTTTTTATCACTCTCTCTTTAGGTTTTCTTTCAAATTAGCAATCCTTATGAATAGGGTAGTAGTTATCACTGAACAATATCTTGGTATTGCAGTTGAAGAAGATGCAGACAAAAATTAAAGTAGTGCTCCAAGTTTTAGTAATTGTCCTTATGTTACGGAATCCTGGATTATTATTTGTAAATGCTGCAAGCTATAATTACCAGGATCAGGATGTTGTGATGTTTCTCCCCGAGGAAAGGGACGAAGCAGCAAGTATGAGGACAGTCTTTAAGCCATTTGATGTTCTATTGTGGTGTACAATAGCAGGAAGTTTTTATATATGCAGTATTTGTCGTGTGGCTTCTTGAGCAAAGAAGTGATTTTCCCTCAACGAAGGTCTTCGCTCACATACGGTATTTTAGAAATCTATTTTTTCTCTCATCTTTTGTGTGAATTAAAAAACAAATAAAACTAATTGCCAGCTAAATGGGGGTTTCGAAAAAGTATTTCCTAATTAAAATACATTCAAAGTTAAAAGAAGCTAAGATACTTAGAATCATTCCAAAATATATTTTAGAAATAGATGACATCGAAGAATTCGGAAACAAGGTTCATAATTCAGTTGTATATTCATTTATTCATCGTAATATTTTTATATTGTTTCACCTTCTTCTCAAACGTTTAAACAGTTTCTTTCTTGTTTTTATTTATAGGTCTATCTCTAATATTTAGAGAGAGTGAAAAGATGTTGGTATAATTTGAATATAAAAATGCTACTTTGTAGGCTTCAATATTCAAAACAGGTTAGCTCGAATTGTCATCTCGGTTTGGCTTCTTGTGGTGTCGGTTCTAGCGATCAGCTACACCACAAATTATATTTTAATGCACAATGTACAAAAAGTGAATGTGAATGAAATCATAGCGAGGGATGGTGCAATAGGCTACCTAAAACATCATTTCAGCCCAAGTTATCAAGATTGGTCTGAGAACTTGAAAGCATACACAACAGAAGAGGAGTGTGTGAAGGCGCTTTCACAGGGTCCAAACAGAGGAGGCGTGGGAGTCATCTTCATGGATCGTTTAGCTGCTTTGCACTTTATATCTTGACGACCTGGCTACACATACTATGATGTAAGTTGTCCGTGTTTCACATATTCTCACAATCAATTGCATTTCACATAAGCTTGTTTTTGAATGATGTCTTTGGTGCAGATTCCACCGGAGACAGACACGCCCAGGAGTTTAGGCGTGTTGGATTTCATGGTGTGGTTTATAATCACAGGAACGGCATCAACGTTGGGTTTAATCAAATTCATTTTTGATCTCCTCTACAGTTTGGTCAGACGCAGAGCTACTGGTGAGCCTAAATTGATATTGATGAATGGCTGACAACCATGAAAAAATTATATTGATATCGCATGGCTGAGTTCCAAACTTGAACATGAACATAAAAATCTGTAGTTATTAACCTTTTCCAAACTTAAACATGAAATAAACATCTTACTGCACTCTGTTAGGAAGTTGTCCAGGATTGATTGCCTGTCATTGTCAACCGAAATATTCGTTGCTGTCTATAAATCTTTGTTACCGTCGTAGATTATTCCAACTTTGCTCTGCTGCATTACAGTCGAAGCAGAGCCTTGGTGATCATCTTATAAGACATATAAGACAGCAAGTACAGACGAAGTGGATTTTCCACTTCACCGTATTCTTAAGACAGCAATGCAATTTTTTGTTGGTTGTTCAATTATTATTATTTTTAATTATGAGGTCTCATTTCTCGTTCTTTTCAATTTGTAAGAAATAAATAGATGTCGACAGGGAATTAGAAAAGAGATCTCAGCTGATTATATACATTTGCTTGTGTTTGGTTTTGCAGGGGAGATGATAATGAGGAGAGGGGAGATGATGATTGCAAAGAAGAATAGAAGTAAGGGGTCTTTTAGAGTTTATGATAGAGGAGGAGAAGTTATTCATTGCAGTATGGAGAAGGGGATGAAGTGTAGATGCAAATTTTGAAGCGCTAGCGCTGCGGCTTAAGAACTAGAGGATTACTTGGTGGACCTAAGGGTACAAGTGTGTATTCTTCTTGGTGTTCTTATCTAGTTGTGTATTTGGAATAGTTGGGATTGGGTTTGTAAGTTGGATCTTGAAAAACTGATTTTGTAATTGTTGTTATATTTGGCCCTAATTCGGAAGGCCTTACAGCCAGGCATATTGCATTTAATCAGTTATATCTATGAATAAAGAGTTGTGTCTCATGTCCCCAATATTTGGTGACAGTTCGATTTAATTAATTTAATTAATTTGGTTGATCAAGGACGACTAATTAATTATTTTAATTAAATAAATAAATATTAAAAGATAACCTTGTATTTAATAAAGTGACTTGGAAAATATTTAATAAAGTCACTTGAGGGATAAGATCAAAAATGTTCTAGAAGTCTTTGGAGAGGATGGAGGGAAAAGAATAAATAGGCACCCCGGGGCTCCATTCGAATCAAGACAGTTGATTATCTCTCTTTGTATTTCAGATTGTGATTCAATCATGGGTGCATTGTGGAACCTAGGGTTTCTACAATTGTCACAGTTGGCCATTGAGAATGAAAACTCTCAATTGGTACACAATTTTGAGGGTGTGAAATATCATCTGAATTATTGCAGATTGGAGGTGATGCTGCAGTCATTTCATCGAGGCAGAATCTGTGGCCAAGGGCCAACGTGGAAGGAACATTGTGTGAATTATTTGTAGAATAGAGATAGCTGCAATATAGGATCGCCTTTGTTCGTTGTCAGCCAAGATTGAGATCCATCCGTATCAGCAACGATTGGAAATATATAAATTGCATAGGCATTTCAGGATCAAAGAACTGAAGACGACTTTCATGCTTGATCAATAGCCAGTGGATATCAACAAGGATGTTGTGCCTCAAAGACAAGCCGAAGGCAATTTAATTAAAGTCGGGCTGGAGGGCGCGGTCTTGGTGTGGTATCAATGACTCACAATCCTCATGCATTTTTTGACATTGTTTAAGGATTAGTGAATTTCACAGGACTTGGGAAAATTTTCAGGCCAGAGCTAGGGGGTCGGGGTGCATTTGTATGGGCTGGCAACTAGTCCAGACCCCGTTCCCGACTCTGTTTAGAAACTGCTCTCCCGCAGCTAACCAAGTGTAGATCGAAGGAAGGGACACATAACTCCAAGCAAGCTCTGTCACGCGAACAGCACATTGCATGTACATTGTTCAGACATCCGCAACCGAACCTTGGCAAAAAACGTCAGACAGAAAAAGATCCACAGTCGGGTCCAATTGCAGAAGCGTCTGGGCAGTGAGGGCACCATATAAACAAAGATCAATACATCAGCAGCCGCGTCAAGATATGGAGCAAATAATGTCAGTACATAGTTTGAATCTACGGCAATAGCAATAGGACGAAGTTGAAACTTGTTACCGACAGAACAAATGATAGTGCGAACTCGGGTTTGCTACGCAAGGCTGAATGTGACATTGAGAATTGATTGCAAGGCTTGGCAGACTCAATAATATATGTGGCATCAACTATATATTCAAAGTGTGGTAGGCAAATCAAGGAACAAAGAGAAATCCAAATCACCATTACGGGAATCTCATGGCAGCATCAATACCAGGTTCTTGATGTTATTCATTTCAATTGGATTATTATATGCAATTTGTAATAGATCCGTTTTTGAAATAGATTCTCTTGAATACTGTTGGCACTACCATTGTCACATTGCAGTCAGCTCATTTGGTGAATTATTTGAGACATTGCACTCTTAATCTTTACTAGTTGTCTTCCTAGTATGAGACAGGTGTTTTTACGAATTGTCTCAGTTTAGGCATTTGGTTCTTTAGTGATTACTTGCCAACTGTCTGACGAAATGTCAAGCCCATGAAGTTTAGTATTTTGGTCAGGGTTATTTCAGTGTTTGCAAACTATTTGACGAATTGCCACAGTACATTGTTGGGATTTAGTGACCTTTATAGCCAGGGATATTTTAGTGGTATCATAGCAGTTTTCTTGCCATCCTGTGGGGTGAGAACCAACTTATAGGAGTGATCAGCACTCTACTTCAACCAAGATGGACATGTACAACACCAAGTCTCCAAGGACACAATCTCGGACAAGTAATAGACGCAGTATTCAGAGTCGAAATTGTGGAAAGGAGGACTATTCAGACATTCAGGATGAGCTCAGAAAAATCAAACATACCATGTTTGAACTGTTGGTTAAACACCACCGTATGCTTGACAGGCTGTCCGTCCCAGCTAAGGTGAATAAATCAACTGGATTTCGTTTTGGCAAATCTTCTCACAAAGCGTTGACTGATACAATGAGAGATGTTACTAGGAACCTTAATGAGGAGTTTGAGAAACAAGTGTGCAACCGGTCAGAGGTTTCAGTTTAGTCACAGGAAGAAGTGGTGAAGGATATTACGCTGATGGATAGTAACTGTCAACTTGACACTCAAGTTGAGACAGTTGAATACGAGTTTCCCAAGGGTGATGTCTCAGGTACTCAAGGTAGTTTGGTTCCGACAAGCAATGATTACAGTGAAGTGAGTTCAGATGATGATGAAGATGTCATTGTGCATGATGATGAGATACCTGGTGAAAATGAGCAGACATCAAGCATTTATTTTGCTGACAGAGAGTACCAGGCTCAGTTAGATGCTTCGTCACATGAGGATGAAATTGGTGGTACTTCACATGATTTGTCCAGCCAGCTGAAGGAAAGCAAAGATAGTATTGTGGCTTCTTTATCTCATCATGATAGGATGCGGGAGATGTTAGAAGAGCACATCCAAATGATTCAGTTACAAGGAATACATAAGGTAGTTCAGGCAAATTCTTCTTGCTGTGACTTACACGCAATTGGTGAAGGGATGGGGACGACAAAGCTGAGCTATTTACATCTTCTATCAGATCGTGACCATCTTCTAAGCCTTGCCAAAGACTATTCAGATGCCTTGAGGAGGAAGGAGGAGGAAGTTGTCAAGCTTTCTTGCGAGCTTGAGGACACTCGAGCAACTTTGGCATTACAGGACTGGGAGAGACATGAGAATGAGCATGGCATGGAGCTAAGTTTAATTTCATCTGGTACGTCTAACACTCAGCTTTCTACATTTGATGGATCATATATGGTAGCTGATAATGCTACGAGTCCATCTTGCATTCACATCCAGGATACAAGGACAATGGCAGACAGGTACGTGAAGTTAATTGGTATTGAGGTAAGGAGTTTTCTTGAGTTACCAGTTGTTCCTTGTTTACGAATATGGACTCAAGAATGTTTCAACAGCGTTTGGGATTCAATTGAATGGAGAGCACTTAATAGTAGCAATGTTTGTTTGAGTGCTATCATGGATTTGATTAGCAGAATATACGGTGTTATCTTTCCCTGTGCCAGCAGAACATCCGATGTTGGTATTAGTTTTTATGCACCGTTGTTGGGTTTGGTTCATATTTCTAGTCGACCATTCTTGCTGAAGGGTGTCAGAGGTTTTTCATATTTGGAAGCATGTACAGATGAGTCCCAGGATCGTTTTGGCCTTGATGACATCCAGGAGGATGAAATGGACAGTTTTGAAGACACAGCTTCTTTGACAGTTTCTTTAGGTACAGAAGAGCTTGACAACAGAACTACAGGTTTTGACACTCTGGATGTTGATATGAGTTTTGAAGTTGATTCGAAAAATATAGATGGTAATAATCCAGAGACTAGTATCTTTGAAGACATTCCTCCAGACAATGTGTCAGAGGGAGTTTATAGAAGACAGTCTAGCCAGAGCCATCATGTGGTTAGCCAGTTGAAAGTTAGTGAGCGAGACATTTCTATCGCTTGTGAGCATTTTGATACTACTCGTCAGTTGTTGGCTGTTACTGGTTGGGGTACTTCTATGACAGATGAGTCCAGCGGTGGTTACTTTTCTTTGGCAGAGATTCATGCCTTGTGTGAAGCTGTTCAGATTTTAAAGCAGGATTATTTACGATTGGTAGCCGACCGTGATCACTTGGTTGAGTGGGGAAGTACAGCCTATGAGGCACTCTTGGATTGTGAAGAGGAGGTGAGTGAGCTTTCCCAAGAGCTCATAGCGACTACTGAGGCATTAGAGGACACACATCGAGATCTACAGAAGTCACAGTTTCAGTTGAAGGAGGTGACCGTGGAGTTGGAGCATTTGCGGTCAAAACCAGCCCCAAACCCAATTTATTTGACTACTGAGGTAGATGACGGTAAGTACACTCCTACAGTTGCTTTTGAGGAGCTTATTGTTGAGGCTAACACACATATTCAGGATTTGGTAGTAGCTGGTCCTAATGAGTTTGGGATACCAGTAGAGTCAAGTCTCCAGATTGATTCTACTCAGATAGTTGATAGTGTGGTACAGTTGAGTACGCCATCCTTACAGGAGGACTAGTTGTGGTGTAAAGGGGAGTATGTTAATGCTTCCTCATATAATTTTTATTGCACTGAACCGTTCATGGAGTATTTGCTGGATAGTGCATGTGTTCATTTGGACTCGCATAAGGTGACAGAGGGTGTTCTCATCCAAGATACTAGTGTTATTTGCAGATTGATTGAGAAGATTATAGGGGTCCTTTCTACTATGCTACCTCACAGGGATCTTGAGGAGGGGTTTGTTGAGCAGAATGCATGGGATCCTAGCCAGCCTACAGTCACTTGGAGTCAAAAAATGGAGCTATCTGTTGATTCCCAGTTTAGTGATGATGAGCCAGCAGCAGAGTTTGGAGGTTCTTACCGGCATTATACGGTAGGGTATGCTCATCACTTTTCTTTTGACACAGAAATAGAAGATTTTATTTCACGCAGATGTAGATTGGATCCAGTTTCTTATCATCCATTAGGGGATAGATTGGCACCATCTTTTGAAAATAAAACTGGTAGTAGCAAGTTACTCGGCTTGCAGCATCGACATGCCCGGAGCAGTTTTTCAGAGATTGGAGTTGATGGCAATGATTCAGGTACCTATAGCTGTTGTCATATCTACAGTGCAGTTGGGTGCAAGTGTCATTCTGACGGGGGCTTGATTTTTGATAGAGTTGATGTTTCAGTTGGCTTGAGTTCCGCAGAATGGTTTCTTCTACTGACATCTACAGTTGGGTTACAGATAATTTCATCAGAGTTGACAGTTGTTTTTTTGTTGAGTATAGTTTCTCAGCTACTAGTATTGATGATTTCTCCCCGGGAGTATGATGAGGATTGGGATGATACACAGATTTACATTTGGGATCCAGGAAGACTGATTGGTTCATGGTTCAGCCATTGCTTGGGGACAAGCAATTTCAGGAAGGGCGGACTGTCATGTCCCCAATTTTTGGTGACAGCTCGATTTAATTAATTTAATTAATTTGGTTGTCCAAGGATGACTAATTAATTATTTTAATTAAATAAATAAATATTAAAAGATAACCTTGTATTTAATAAAGTGACTTGGAAAATATTTAATAAAGTCACTTGAGGGATAAGATCAAAAATGTTCTAGAAGTCTCTGGAGAGGATGGAGGGAAAAGAATAAATAGGCACCCCAGGGCTCCATTCGAATCAAGGCGGTTGATTATCTCTCTTTGTGTTTCAGATTATGATTCAATCACGGGTGCATTGTGGAACCTAGGGTTTCTACAATTGTCACAGTTGGCCATTGAGAATGAAAACTCTCAATTGGTATGCAATTTTGAGGGTGTGAAATATCATCTGAATTATTGCAGATTGGAGGTGACGCTGCAGTCATTTCATTGAGGCAGAATCTGTGGCCAAGGGCCAACGTGGAAGGAACATTGTGTGAATTATTTGTAGAATAGAGATAGTTGCAATATAGGATCGCCTTTGTTCGTTTTCAGCCAAGATTGAGATCCATCCGTATCAGCAATGATTGGAAATATATAAATTGCATAGGCATTTCAGGATCAAAGAACTGAAGACGACTTTCATGCTTGATCAATAGCCAGCGGATATCAACAAGGATGTTGTGCCTCAAAGACAAGCCGAAGGCAATTTAATTAAAGTCGGGCTGGAGGGCGCGGTCTTGGTGTGGTATCAATGACTCACAATCCTCATGCATTTTTCGACATTGTTTAAGGATTAGTGAATTTCACAGGACTTGGGAAAATTTTTGGGCTAGAGCTAGGGGGTCGGGGTGCATTTGTATGGGCCGGCAACTAGTCCAGACCCCGTTCCCGACTCTGTTTAGAAACTGCTCTCCCGCAGCTAACCAAGTGCAGATCGAAGGAAGGGACACATAACTCCAGGCAAGCTCTGTCACGCGAACAGCACATTGCATGTACATTGTTCAGACAGCCGCAACCGAACCTTGGCAAAAAATGTCAGACAGAAAAAGATCCACAGTCGGGTCCAATTGCAGAAGCGTCTGGGCAGTGAGGGCACCATATAAACAAAGATCAATACATCAGCAGCTGCGTCAAGATATGGAGCAAATAATGTTAGTACATAATTTGAATCTATGGCAATAGCAATAGGATGAAGTTGGAACTTGTTACCGGCAGAACAAATGATAGTGCGAACTCGGGTTTGCTACGCAAGGCTGAATGCAACATTGAGAATTGATTGCAAGGCTTGGCAGACTCAATAATATATGTGGCATCAACTATATATTCAAAGTGTGGTAGGCAGATCAAGGAACAAAGAGAAATCCAAATCACCATTACGGGAATCTCATGGCAGCATCAATACCAGGTTCTTGATGTTATTCATTTCAATTGGATTATTATATGCAATTTGTAATAGATCCATTTTTGAAATAGATTCTCTTGAATACTATTGGCACTACCATTGTCACATTGCAGTCAGCTCATTTGGTGAATTATTTGAGACATTGCACTGTTAATCTTTACTAGTTGTCTTCCTAGTATGAGACAGGTGTTTTTACGAATTGTCTCAGTTTAGGCATTTGGTTCTTTAGTGATTACTTGCCAACTGTCTGACAAAATGTCAAGCCCATGAAGTTTAGTATTTTGGTCAGGGTTATTTCAGTGTTTGCAAACTATTTGACGAATTGCCACAGTACATTGTTGGGATTTAGTGACCTTTATAGCCAGGGATATTTCATTGTGATTTGCTATCAGATCTTGCATTGTTGTCTGTTGTTGTGTTTTTGTTGTGTGGTTATTTGTTGAGGGTTTGGACATCTTCTTTGGGGATTCTTCTGCTTTTTCAAGCCAAATACTTTCACCAAATCCTTTTTATACTTAGAATTTGACAAGAAAACACCATCACTATTCAACACAATCTGCAATCCTAAGAAATACTTCATCTCACCAATTATGCTCATCTTAAATTCCTTCTTCATTTCACCAACAAATACCTCACTTGCTTCATCATCTCCCAAAAAGTTTCTTTCATCCACAAACACTTCAACAATTAATAAACTATTTTCAACTTCCTTCAAATACAGATTACTTTTTACAATACCTTTAGCAAATCCTTACTTTTTCCAAATAATTATCGAATCTCACATACTAGGCTCTAGGAGCTTATTTTAATCCATATAACACTTTCTTCAACTTAGAAACCATTTATCCTTCTTTTGTCAAAGGAAAGCTTTTAGGTTGCTCAATGTAGACTTTTTCTTCAAGATCTCCATTCAGAAATATTGATTTGAGATCCATCTTATATACTTTGAATTTCTCATTATCCGCATAAGAAAAAAATATTCTAATTGCTTCTATTCTAGCAATAGGTGAAAATGTTTCTTCATAACATATACCTTCTTGCTATAAATAACCTTTACATACCAGTCTTTCTTTGATTCTCTCAACCTCACCTTGTTCAATCATCTTATTTATGAAAACCCACTTAGTTCCAATAACATTTTTGTCCTTAGGTGTAGGAACCAATTCCCATGTATCATTCTTTCTAATTAAACTCTAATAGTTCTAATCCAAAAATCATATTTACTAGCTTCATCTACACTTTTAGGTTCTACTTCTAAAATCAAACATATTTCCTCTCTTTGTACCTTGTTTCTCATCATCACTTCTTTGTCCTTTCTACCAATAATTTGATCATCGGGATGATTCTTTATAAGATTCTTATTAGGTGCCACTATCTCAACTTTGAATTCAACTCTAAGTTTACTTAGTGGTTCTTCTCTTTGTTCCAAAATTTGTATGTCATTTTATGAATATGTATCAGTCTCATAAAATAGATCATCATTCTCTTGGTTAGCCTTTGGATTAATCTCTTCATCAGAATTATAATCAAGCATTCTATTTTAAATTTATTGAACTTCTCATCAACCTTAACATCCGTGCTCTCATCAATAGTCTTGGTTCTATGATTAAAATATTTGTATGCTTTACTTTTCAATGAATAACCAAGAAACTTATCTTCATCAATTCTTGCATTAAAATTACCAATATCATCTTATCTCTTAATGTAACACTTATTTCCAAAGATTTTGAAATACTCAACTAAAGGTGTATGTCCAAACCAAAGCTCATAATGGGTCTTACCAGTACCTTGTCTGATTAGTACTTTGTTCATTGTATATACTGATGTGTTAAGTACTTCTCTCCAAAATATCTTTTACATATTGTTCTCAAAGATCATAGCTCTTGTTGCCTCTTATTGATCTATTTCTCCTCTCTGCTATACCATTCTTCTCAGGAGTTATAGGGACTAAAAGTTGTCTTCAATTCCATTTACATCAAAAAAATGGTTAAACTCATTTAAAGTAAACTCTCCACATCTATCAAAACTTAAGCATTTAATCCTCAATCCAGATTCATTTTAAACTATATTTTTGAACACCTTAAACTTATGAAATGCTTCATATTTCTCTCTTAGAAATGCTACCCACACCATCCTAGTAAAATCATCAACAAGAATCATGAAATATCTTACAACATAGAAAGCTCTTATCTTTGTAGGACCACTCAAATCTGTGTGTACTATCTCCAACTTTGCTGATGTAGTAAACTTATTTCTCATATAATAAAATTTCTTCTTCTTTGCCATTACACATTCCTTGTAGATCCATGTTAGTAGGCTTCACAATTTTAGGAAAATCTCTAACAACAAGTATAATTATCACTTTCACAATGTTATCAAAATTTATGTGAAAAGACCTCTTATGCCATAATCAATTGTTATCAACCTTGGCAACTAAGCATGTCATCTCAGTAGGATTCAACTAGAAAACATTGCCTCTTGATCTTATACTAGTACCAATCATCTTACCTTCTTTATCCTTGATAATGCATGTCTTCTCTCTAAATTGTGACTAATATCCCTTGTCAACTAGCTATCAACCACTCAAAAGATTATGTTTCATACCATCAACAAAATAAACATAATCAGTGTTAGCTTTCCCATCAAGAGTAATAGATCCTATTCTTTTTATGTGATAGGATGAATTGTTTCTAACTCTAACAATTTCTACATAACAATTGTTGAACTGAAAAAAATTATTCATATCGCCAGTCATATGATGTGAACATCACTATCCATGATCTAATTGTATTTCTTCTTTTCAACTTGTGACACTAGTTCTTTCTCTTCTCTAATTTCTTATTTTTTGGGACTTTCCTCTTTAATTACAAAAAATCCCATTTCATCACTTTCATTATCACTTTCACTCAAAAAAATTTCCACACTAGCTTTCAAATCTTTATCATTTGCATAAAGACATTTTCTAGGTTTTCCAGGCTTAAAATTCCTCTTATACTTCTCTACTCTCCTAGGAAACTTGGAAGCATAATGACCATATTCATTACAAGTCCAACATTTAAATTCTTTTAACTTTCAAGTTCTCTTCTCACAAGAAGGGTTTTTCCTTCTTCAATCTTTTTGTCTTCTTCATATCTTCCTTTTCTACTACTAGCATAATCTTCACTAGTACTCGCACTCTTCTCAATGTAGGTCAAACACTCAATGCACTGAAAGTAGTCTCAACTCTAGGTAAATTTGTACTTTGTCTCAAAATTATCTCAATTGATTCCAATCTTCCAAGAAGAGTCTCTCTTGTGAACTTTTATGTGCAAGCTATAACTTGCTTAGTCATTCTCGCTATCTACTTATATGTAGGTGTCAAAACTTTCAAGATCTTTGATATAATTTCATCTTCATCTTTTGTTCCATCACAATCCTTAATTCCTACAACAATATCTGATATTCTACCAAAATAACTTCTTACATATTCATTTTCCATCATTTTAGGTTGTTGAAATAAACATATCCAATTCTGTAATCTAACATTCTCAGTATGTTTATCACCTTCATAAGTAGATCCTGAAGATTTCCAAATTCCATGTTTCAAATTAAAATGTTTTACTTGACTGTACTCATTTTTATTAAGGGCTGATGAAAGTACTTCACTAGCAAGAATATTTCACATAAATAATTCTCTCTTAGGTTCACTGCATTCCTTAAGTTTTTCTTATTGAACCACTTATTTCAAACACTATGTTTTGACAGTCAATCATTACTAGGTTACTCGGTCACTATTGTTTGGCATATAATCAGGCACTACTGATGCTCAATCAACACTAATTGTGCTCGGCTTGTTCTGGTGCTTAGTTGACATTACCATCACTTGGCATATACTTCAAGTTCTTTAATTGTCTGCTCTGTTACTCAGTGAAGCCATTGCATTTGATATGTCTTTGATCACATCTTCAAGGCTTTCACATCATTGTCTTCTCCACTTGTAACATGATTTAAACAATCAATTTATCTTCTCAAAGTCAAACTAATCAAGTGTCTATTTGTAGTTTCCTCTTCATAACTCAACTTTTCCTCTAGATACTTTTGTTACGAACAACTTCTCAAATCCTCTTCATCAATAAAATAGATATGACACTTAGATCAGATAAAAAATTATCTCACCAATAGGTTTGACTTCATTTTTATAGTTTCCAACACATTCTTCCTTTGTACAAATGCATTTAACCAGATTTTATCTATGTTAAAAGATATAATCCAATTACTAGAAAGTGGTTCTCAAGAACTCTACTAGTATATTGTCTTCAATAAATCTCAAATAATTATCAACTGTCTTCATATTTGTTCATGCACACTTAACAACATCATCATGACACTCTATAAAATATGTCCTTAACTACGTATATTCTCATCCTTAATCCTTGAACCTCACGATCTCAATCTCTGTCTATTTCTTTGTCAGTTTTCATAGAATCCTTAGTATGTTGACATCAATGACAAACACAATCATGAATTTAACACACATCATGCTAAAAATCTCCCAAATGCTCTAACAATGCTAGGATACTCTCCCAAAGGAATATCATCAATATTCATGCCAACAACATGAGCTGGCAAGGATGGAGAAATATAACAGTCTCAAAGAAAATATATTCTTAAGAAATGATCTTTTAGTGAGAGAATTACCATGAAGGAATGCGTGCAAGTCTTCCACTTGATATTGAGCCAAAGAAAAGGGTATTTTCATCTTTTTTCTCCTAGTAATAAGCTCTTAAAGAGAACACATATTAGGATGCAATATCTTTCTAAGTGCATTAGCTTCATCCTCACAATCTCTTTGATTAGTGGCAATCCTCTCGCTAAGTGTCTTCACTGCCACTTGATTCTCATTCTCCAAAATAACCTTTTATATTGTTCGATATGTACTCTTTCCTATTACTTTATGTAGTTTCACAAAGTAGATAATCTACTATCAAAACTAGAGGGCCATCAAATTGTACAAATTTTCCTATCATCTCTCCTTCCACCCCAAGAGACAAGAAACAATGCTCTTCTCTCCACCAGATCTTGTAGTAGGGTGTGAAGATTTTAGACAAAAAAATAGAGGAGCAGAGCTAGGTAGATGATCAATATCAACTTTTTTTAATGTTGCTTGTATTAATACTTATGGATAGCTTTTTAAAATCAACTTCTTCCTCTTAAAAAAAATAGGTTGACATGTTTTATCTTAATGTTACTTAGTTGTCTTTCCTTGCACAAGGCAGAGAATCAAGCTCTATAGAGCTCTATATATACCTTCTATGGAAGAATGACACTTATACTAAAGAATAAATGATAAATGTTTGATGAATCTCTCTCTCTCTCTCTCTCTCTCTCTCACACACACACACACACACACACACACACACACACACACACACACACACACACACACACACACACAACAAAGATATTAAAAAATAACATTGTTAGATGAGATTAGCAATAAAAGAGTGCTATGTAGCCACAACTATTGGAAATATATGTGATAGGATAATTTACTAAGAGGTGGGGCGGGGGGGGGGTGAATCAGTAACCAATAAAACTTTAAAATCCTTTATTAGCAATTAATCCTTCATGTGAATTCTAATCTAATTGCATGCATGAAAAACTAAAATCAATAAAGCATTCATAACACTTTTGACACACAATTTGGTGACGCAGAAACCTTCCAAATAGAAATTAAAACTAGGGTGGGGATGATACCTACAAGCTTTAGTACTATAGTATAAAGTTGGCTTGTTAAGGCTTACAATGATCACTTCTGGTGATCTTCCCTATTAGGAGCAATAAGGAGTGCTAGGTCCACCTTGCAAAAAGATTTTACGAACATAAAATGAAGTATGCACTTGGTAAAGAGATTTACAAAAGACTGTTAAGTCTACCTTGTGAAAGGATTTAGCTGATCTTATTATCTGGTATCTGATTATCTGGTATTTGGATAGTAGGTCTATGATGATATTTGATTATCTAGTATTTGGACATATTTTTTTGATTATGTTATGTGATGGATTTTATGCTATGGTAATTTACTTCATTCTTTTCTCTTTATGCTTTATGCGAACGTAAGTGATGTAAATGGATTAATTAGGTATTTAATGCATTACTACTTCGGATATGATATTATTATGCAATTGTACTTGATCGTGTACTTTAGTGTGCAAGATTTATATCACTGGCAGTGGCACATGGAGTTAGTGATTCAACTATTCATATTTTACCAATGTAGTCCCTATATGGTTGACGTGTCCTTATTTAATTGTTTAAATTAAACCTTTCGGTGATTATTAAATCTAAACTCATTTGCATTATGTGATTAGACTAGTGAGTGTGTCTATTCATTTAGAGGTTCGCATTGTTGTTAAAGTTGTTAAGTGATTTTCTGTTATTTTGGGTTTTTGAGATTTTAATGGTACTAGATTTAATTTCTAGCAGCTTTGCCTTAGGTGAATTCCTGTTATGAGGAATAACCTATTTTCATTTGGGTCAATTCAGAGTCTAGCTAATCTAATTGGCTATTTACTCTAATCGACTATTCATTCGAAAAGTGAATAAGTATGGAAAGAGAAATTTAATTCCTCACTTTTTCTATTTTGCAAATTAGAAAATTGGAGAGCTTTTCTAAAATCCTCTTCCTTAAGGATTGGTTTTCTACTCGTTCTGAGAGCGGTGAGTGTGGGATTTTCGCGAGATTAGTCTCATTGGATCCGGCTTAGGGAGACCTTGCTTTGCCATTAATTCTGGTAGTTTCAGCGGGCGATTATAAATTATTATGTTGTTTTCAGTTTCAACCCCTTTTTGTGTCAGGTAGGGCTTTCCCATTTTCTTGTTTCAGTTCTGTTTTTGGTAGCTATTTGATAGGAGGCTAAGAACTAGTGTTCCCCTTCATTTTTGTTTGCTAGTTTTTCTCGGTTGGTCGGGTATGAATATTTTCCCTACTTTTGAGATCGGGGTTTGGGGTTTCACACCGTTATGTTGGCCATTTTTGCATATAGTTTTCAAACCCAAATATTATTGGATTTTTGAGGGTTTTGTACCCAAAGACCAAATGGGTTTTAATTTTGAAGTTTTCCAATTTTTGGAATTTTACCTCATTTTGCGTGCCACCCTATTTCCTTGGGTTTTCTTGGTATGATATTGGTTGTGGACTTGGACGATCCATGGATGTCAATTAGACCACTATTGCACTTTTATGTTGCATTGGGATGCATGCTACATCTATCCTCCCAAGTTTGTTTTTAGTTAGGTGACTTTCTACATTGTGTTCTGATCCAATCCTTGTGTTATGATCTTTGTGATGGTGGTGCGCCACACACGAGTATGTCTGCATACACTTGTCGAGTGACTTGCGAGCCCCGATCTTAAGCGGTACTTCAAAAGTTATGATCATTGGGGTTGGGTTGGGAATTTGCATGCCTACGCGTGCTCATCGTTGGATGAGCATGGGTAGAGTAGGGTAGCATATGGAGGGGCTTCTATCTCGTAGTCGGGTGTCCATTTCCCAGTTGGCAGAGGAAGTTTTATATAAGTGATAACTAAATAAAAATACTAGGTGGTAATAAATTTAAGATAATTAAAACTGGATTGTATCTCTTTCATTGGGGAGAGCAACTGCCAAAACTAGCTTGGGCTTATCGATGCCAAGCGACTCTCTATGATGTCAGCCCCTACTTAGTAGCCCATTGAGTGTCTAACTAGGACCTGTACTTTTTGCATTGCCTTGATCTTGGTTTTAGTCATCATACTATTTGGCGTGAGTGTTAGCCATGTATGTTGTGCTTTTATGTGTGTTTGTGGTTGGATCATTATCTCCATTAGCACGATGGGAGTGGGTCTATGGTTTCCACATGATTGGGAGGCATAGCTACCTATACCACTGCTAGGGATCGATATATAGAGACAATATTTTTTCCTATTGTGACCATTGCTAGATGTTTTCACTTAGCACTTTGAGTTCCAAAGTATGCATTCTTGTAATTTATGCTTTCATTGGAATTTTTGTATATCATGTTTAGATGATGTTAGTTATTGATGCATTTCCTTATTACGATGATTAACATATGATAGATGATGTTATCCATATTTGTAGGATTATCTTATGCTTTACTTCTAGCATGTTAGATTTCCTTATGTTTATGTTGTAACATGTTTTAGTAGTGACATCCTTATATGATAGTACCGACGATCTAATTGGTAGCTTGGGATTTTACACATGGGAGGATGGCTATGGCCCATGATGGTCTTATGATCCTATTATGGTTGGGAGGAACCACGTACTTAGTTTGGTTGTATTGTTCATTGCGATGTTATTTATGTTTATTGCAATGTTGTTTTAGTATACTACAATGTTACCTTTTGTACTTTCCCTTTAGTACTATGTTTACTCATTAGATTCAATTTTCAGCTTCCTGTCTTTCAGTTATTGTTCGAGTGTCCTTGCTTTGAGATGTGGATCCAGTACTCCTCGATGTGGAGGAACTTTATTACTTAGCTTTTACCTTTTTGTTTTCTGGCATGCTATCTTGGAATCTTGTGTGATATCGCACTTTCTCATGCGAGAATGCAAGATCTCGTGTGGTGTGTTGGGTTTCTTCACGTGGCCTTTGGCATCTTCTTGTGTGAAACCCAACACCAATTTTGGGTGTCTTGGCTGTTGGTTAAGTACCTTCTTGCGTTGTTTGGTGCACATCCTCACGTAGAAGGCATGTTCTTTTGTGGCATGTTGCACATCCTCACGTGAGAATTTTTTTTTTGTTGGTCCTCATGCAAAAAATAGGGGGTATCTCCACTGGTTTTCGGGGATCAATTCTTGGTGATCCTAGTACCCTTTGGGTTTACTTAATTTTCCATGCTAGGACAAAACTTAGATTCTTTGTGCAGTTATCATTTTGGTTTTCCATTTCTTGTTGTGTGTGTGTTAGTTTAGGTAGTGGCATCTGGAGATTCATTGGTTGCGAGTATGGTGGTTAAGTCTTCCATTTCAATCTTTGTGATCCACATATAATGTTGCCTTGTGATTTCATACTTGTTAATTTTTTTTTTACCATGGCTTGTATTTCATCCTTGTTCCAAGGATCTCTGGGCAGGGCATTACACTTAACAACACATAATGACACTCTATAAAACATGTCCTCAATCACACATATCCTCATCTTCAATCCTTGAACCTCACGATCTCAATCTCTATCTCTTTCTCTATCAGTCTTCAGAGAATCATTAGTATGTTGACATCAATGACAAACACAATCATGATTAAAATCTCCCAAATGCTCCAAAAATGCTAGGATAATCTCCCATAGAAATATCATTAGCATTCAAGTTAACAACAGGAGCTGGCAGGAATGGAGAAACATAACAATCTCAAAGAAAATATATTCTTAAGAAATGATCTTTCAGTGAGAGAATTACTGTGAAGGAATGCGTGCAAGCCTTTCACTTGATATTGAGCCGAAGAAAAAGGTATTTTCATCTTTATGCTCCTAGTAATAAGCTCTTAAAGAGAACAAATATTAGGATGCAATATCTTTCTAAGTGCATTAGGTTCATCCTCACAATCCTCTCCCTAAGTGTCTTCATTTCCACTTGATTCCCATCCTCCAAAGTAGCCTTTTATATTGTTCGATATGTACTCTTTCCTATTACTTTATGCAGTTTCACAAAGTAGATAATCTACTATGAAAATTAGAAAGCCATCAAATTGTACAAATTTTTCTCTTATATCTCCTCCTTCCACCCTAATAGATAGGATAACAATGCTCTTCTCTCTAGTAGATCTTGTAGTAGGGTGTGAAGATTTTAGACAGAAAAATAGAAGAGCAGAGCCAGGCAGATGATCAATATCAACTTTTCTTAATGTTGCTTTTATTAATACTTATGGAAAAACCAATATCACTCCTCTTGTAGTACAAACCAAAATCATTTATCCCTTTAAGATATCTAATTATCCTCTTTATTGCCATGAGATGATTTTCTCTAGGATTAGCAGAAAATCTTGCCACTATTCCAACTACTAATGCAATATCTAGTCTACTATGTACAACATATTGTAGTTTTCCAATCATGGACCTCTACAATGTCTGGTTAACTTTAGCAAAATCATCATTCTTGGATAGCTTGTGTCCTGTTGCCATTGGTGTGTTGGCAGGTTTGGAATCCTCTTGACCAAATGTCTTGAGTATCTCCTTGATATACTTTGATTGGGTCACAAATATGCCATGTCTTAGTTGATGTACTTGCAATCCAACAAAGAACTTTGTTTCTCCAAACATTGACATCTCAAATTCATGTTTCATCTTGTCAGCAAAATCTTTGCTGAGTACTTCTTTTCCTCCAAAAATTATATCATCTACAAAGATTTTTGATATGAGGATATCCTTACCTTCTTTTGATTTGATGTACATGTTGCTATTGTCATTTGTTCTTTCAAAGCCTATCTTCACTAAATATATGTGAAGTCTCTCATACCAAGCTCTAGGAGCTTGCTTCAATCTATATAGAGCTTTATGCAGCTTACAAACCTTTTCCTTGTTGTTTTCATCAACAAATCCTTCTGGTTGCTCTATGTAGACTTCCTCCTCTAGTATACCATTCAGAAATGCAAGCTTTACATCCATTTGGTAGACTTTGAAACCTTTATAAGCAGCATATGCATGTAAGGTGCTTACTCCTTCCATTCTTGCAATAGGGGAAAATGTTTCTCCATAGTCCAATCCTTCTTCTTGTACATACCCTTTGCAGACTAATTTGGTCTTGTTCCTTGTGATCTCACCATTTTCATCTAACTTGTTTCTAAACACCCACTTGGTTCTAATCACATTCTTGTCTGCTAGTCTTGGGACTAAGGTCCGAGTCTTGTTCTTCTCAATTTGTTCTATCTCCTCTTTCACTGCATTGTACCAATCATTATCTTGTAGAGCTTCACTCACTATCCTAGGTTCTACTTTGCTGAGAAAACATGTCTCACTTCTAAGTCTATTTCTTGTTATTGGTCTGGCATCTTTGTCACCAATGATCTATTCTGTAGGATGATGTCTTCTCACATACTTGGCTAATCTAGGCTCAGTCCTTGTTTCCATGTTAGGTCTCTCAACATCAGAGTCACTATGCACATCTCTATCAGGTAACTCTTCATCTCTTTCATGTGTGTTGATCTTTGAGTTAGAATGTGCATTTCCTACATTCTGCAGCTTTGCATCTGAATGCAACTCAACATTCACTGGCTGTGACTCAAAAAATACTGAAGTTTGTTGTTGATTACCATTTTGATTTGCAACATCACCTTCATTAGGCATTCCTTCATAGAAATATACAAATGAATTGTATTCTTTTGGCTTCTTGGTGCATTTATCATTTTGAGCTTCTGCAAGCTCATCAAATTTAACATTTGAACTTTCCACAACTTTGTTAGTGTTAACATTCAAAGACTTGTAAGCTTTGCTTCTGGTGGAATAACCAAGAAATATTCCTTCATCAGTTTTGGCATCAAGCTTTCCATTTCTAGACTCGTTAAGTATATAGCACTTACATCCAGATACTTTGAAATGTTTAACATTAGGTGAATGACCATATCATAGCACAAAAGGTGTTGCATGAGTAACTTTCTTGATTTGAACTCTATTGAGGGTGTAGACTACTGTACTTATAGCTTCTCTCCAGTACTTGAGTGCAACATTCTTTTCCATCATCAAAGTTCTGGCACAGTCAATCACTGATCCGTTTCTCCTTTTTTCTATACCATTCTGTGGTGGAGTCCTAGGTGCCAATGCCTGTCTTTTGACTCCTTTGTCATTGCAGAATTCTTCAAATTCTTTTGATGTGAATTCACCTCCTCTATCAGATCTTAGGAGTTTCAAGCTCTTTCCTATCTCCTTCTCAACTCTGGCCAGGTACCACTTGAACATTTGGAATGCATTAGACTTTTGCTTCAGGAACATGATTGTCATCATTCTTGAGTAGTCATCCACAAATAGCGTGATGTATCTCTCTCCTCTATAGTTTTGTACTTCAATTAGACCACACAAGTCAGTATGAACTAACTCTAATACTTCATTGGAAGTATAGGTCTTTCTTTTGAAGCTAGACTTTTTTTATCTTCCCTAATTGACATTGTTTGCACATTGTATTGTTAGGCTTCTTCAGTTTTGGTAATCCCCTGACTTTTTTCATTTTGCTGATGCTGTTAAGATTGTCAAATTTTACATGGCATAGCATCTTATGCCACAATCACACATCATCAAGCTGTATCACAAGACAAGAAGCATCTTCCATATCTAGATAAAACAAATTAATTCTAGTTTGGTCACCCTTTCCTATTAGACTTCCATGAGAATCATAGATCTTGGCAGTTCTATTTTCAAATTCTACCTTGCATCCTATGTTGCCTAACCGTGATACACTTAGCAGGTTATAATTCAAGCCTTCAACATAGTATGCATTATCACATGGTATTTAATTATACCTTTTCCTTTGATTAAACAAGGTGCATCATTACCAAATCTAACACTATTACCATCATATTGAGTAAAGGTAATGAACTTACTTTTGTCTGCAGTCATGTGATGGGAACATCCACTGTCTATGATCCATTTGTCATTTTTGTTCATGTAGGTTACCAAAGTTGTTACTTCATTTTCATCTGATTCATCCTTCATGGCCACATAAACTACTTCATCATCATTCTTATCAGAATCTTCTTCAACAATGTAGCACCTCTTGCCTTTGTCCTTGTAGTCTCTGCTACTGTCTTCTTTCTTATTTTTGTACTTGTTTCCTTCTTTGTGGTTCTTCCTTTGTGTACACCTTGCTACAATATGACCAACTTCATTGCAATTAAAACAAATTATAGGAAGCTTACTTTTGAATTTGCCTTTGCCTCTATGAAATCTTCTGGCTAGTAATGCTTCCAATTGATCCACATCATCTTCATTAGTGCTGCTGTCACTAGATAGATGCTTTCCTTTTCAATTCTTCCTCTTTGATTACACCTCCTTAGTGTCCTTTAATGTCATCTTGGCCTTGAAAGCAGATTCAAGGTTTTCTAGCTTGTAGTTATCAAAGTTGGACAATTCAAATGCGTTGTCTTCCAATTATTCCTTCAAAGGTTAGTGTCTTTCCTTGTACACATCTTAGCTTCTGGATGGCTAAAACTCTTATAACATAGATAGGGAGTAGAGTTCTCAAGTATTTGCTACTAACTATTTCTTCTTCCATAACACCACCCAAACTTCTTATTGCACTTACCACTTCTTTCATTCTGGCACCATACTGAGAAACATTTTCTCCTTCCTCCATCTTCATATCATCAAACTTTCCTCTAAGGCTTTCTCTTTTTGCTCTTTGTACATTCTGATCTCCTCCATAGATAGTTGATAAGGCTGTCCAAATCTTGCATGTAGTATCACATCCTTTGATGTCATCATATTCAACATAGCTAAGTGCAAAGGCAATCTCCAACATTGCCTGATTGTGCTCCTTCTTTTTGCTCAAATCATTTACAGAGAGGGGTCCTGTAGGGTCTACATGATCTACTATAATTGAGGTTTTTGCATAATCACCTATTGATCTGAGGTTCAATTTCATCAGACTTTTCCATGCTGTAAATTTTTCTCTATTGAGCTTGGGAACATCTCTCTTGGACATCTTGATCTTCCTGCTACTAGTACCTTAAAACAAATCAGCAGTGAGCTCTAATGCCAATTGTTAGAATTCTTTAGAATAACTAAGAGTTGGGGTGAATTATCTATTCAAGGTCCAATATGTCCAATTCAATATTTTTACCTTTTTATAGTAGGCCCATTCACACTACTGTACATCCAAGCTTTATCCTTTATCCTAGCAAGTTACTGTAAATCAATATGCAATAATGAAACAATAGAATCAACACATAACACAGAGATTTACGTGGAAACCCAATTTGGGAAAACCACCAGTAACATGCTACCTTCTTTTCTCACCCTTTTGAAGTGATGCCCTATTAAAGGCCTACCCTGTAAAAGGCTACAACACACTGTTAAATGTGACCCTGTCAAAGGATTTCAACACCCTATTAGGAGTGTGCCTTGTTAGAGGACTTTGGAACATTCAACTTGGAATGTCACCCTGTTAAAGGATTTACAAAAGGCTGTTAGGCCCACCTAATTCCATAAGACTTTCAATCACCTTGTTAAAAGCTTCACCACCTAGTTGTTAAGCTAAAATATCAATATAGGATTTCCAATATCTAATATAATTGTCAAAGAGCATTCGAAAGATTTGACCTGATGTAACTTACAACTCAACCTTGCAGATCTCAGATCACACTTCAACTCTTCAACCTTGCTTGGCTTTCCTTCCTTGCAATTCTAATAGCTTGTCCACCCTTACAAGTTTTGTCTCCTTGAGTCTTCTGCTCGTTATGCGAATGCATTCATCTCCTTGTGGTAACTTGATCGAATCAGAGTCTCTGTGCTCTGTTCTTCTTCACTATGTCTTGCCCTTGACACTTTTTCAGCACTTTGCCTCTTGTAGATACTCTTAACCACACTCTTCACCACCTACAATTTCTGACCTAAAACTCCTCATAAAGAAGTTCTATAGTTCATTTCCCACTCAATTCTTCTCGCTCATAACTTGAATTGACTTGGAAAGAAATGATGTAACTTTCCCTCCAAATTGTTCCTTCTAGAAACTTCATGAAAAATCCATTTGCATTTGCTTAAAATCAGTTAGCATAAAACTCTGTGACACTAGCTCATTATCCTTATCATTCATCTGGTTCACAAAATTCAATGTAAAAACCTTATCATTTCTGATTTGGCAAATCTTTGACTTTTCAAATAATGCAACAACTCGACACTATTGAAATACTAGTGCTCGACACATATTGTGTTTCTCAACATCAACTATGTTTTTACTGATACTCGACACCTAAATTTTTTTTCTTGGCATCCATTACATTTTACTAATGCTCGACACTTGAAATTTACTCGGCATTTGAAGACTTTTACTCAGCACACACTAAATTTTACGTTTGCTCAGTTCCAATTGAAAATTTGCTTGGCTTGAACTAGCTTGCTCGACACTCACTGATGAACTTAGTTAAGCTTTGTAGTCAACCTTGTTACAACTTAAATTCTAATGTATCTAAGTGTGTCCATCCTCTATATCTTATAATATGTTATCATGCGCTATTTCATCAATGTCTTAGCTAATCCTTATACTTCATTACAACAACATAACTTCAACCTTTCCCTTAGGAGCTCTAGTTACCTCTTATTGATTAAATCCTCCTTGTTAATCAACTAAGTGATAGTACTTGGATCATATAAGAAATTGTCATTCTATCAAATAGAAAGTTTGACATCAATGAAAAAATAATTATTAAAAACATTCTTTATCAACTCCACCATTCTTCAATCAATGATCTTTTCAATCATATCCAACAAAATTAACACTTGGAAGCATGAAAACTGGGGCATTGGTTTACTTTCATGGGGAGAGTATAAATGTATGTTTTGGGCTCATGAAGAATAACAAGGAATAATTGGAAAATGTTCAAAGTGGGATACTTAGATTTGTAGAACTGGGAACAATGGCAGGATATTCATTTTTGCAAATGTAATGAACCTAGGAAAGTGTGCAGATGGATTCGTCAAGATTTGAAAATTGGCACACTTAAAGAATTTTTAGAGTAGAACATAGTGGTACAATCCATTTGGTTCAATAAATTATAGATTCAAAGTTATGAGATCTCGAATAGGGGTACTAATCAATCTGCACTTTAAGACACCAGTAAAACTTTAGAAATTGAAAATGGAACCACATTCGAAAACTGATCAAACATATTTGTCATAAGCTCAAAAATGAAACATAATAAGTCTTTGACCTCCTAAATTTGATGTAAAAGAAAATTTATCATTTTGGTCAATTGGGTCAAAGTTATAATTGGTCAAATAGGGCTTCCCAGAATTCTGAATAATTTACATCAGCATGACAACAGTAAACAACCAAATTTGAGAGATTTAAAACCTAGTCAAAACATGTCGAAATGACTTGAAATATGAAACATAAGTTCTTTGATACACATACTAAACACTCCCAAAGTGGAGAGTCATGAAATATTACTAGGTACAAGATATTTAATTGCAAGCTAGGTTTCCTTTCATTATTTGACACTTAGGCAAAAATGCAGAATTGGACATTGCTCAAAATGGAACTTCACAGAATGACTCTAAATGACAATTTATCTTCATAGGACACATGCATATACTAAATGAATGGTGTTAGAAATATTAAACAACTCTTAGGCATCAAAAGGACCCTCAGGTACACATGCATTAAATGCTCTTATAGGGGCTTCAAATGACTCAAAAGCTTGGAATGACAATGAAATCGGGAAGGCAATTTTGAGTCCCATCAGGCTTGAAGTTGAATAATGTGACTGCCATGGAAATCAAGTTTTTTATTCATGTTATAGCTCAAAATATTTATAGTTCAAGTTGACCTAGCAACGTGTCTTGTGAAGCATTTGACCTGGCATATAAAGTTCTAAAGAAGAACCTGCCATTTAACCTCATCGAGCTTCAACACATCTAGTTGAGAAAGAATATGGAGATCATCTGAGCCTCTAAGAATAACACATGTAAGTTTGTCTCAATCTTGGTTTGTTTATTCTTTTATGTGCAAAAATTCTTTCTATTAAAAGGAACTGTTGTATGGAAGAAAGACACTATCGTACTATATCAGATCAATGATTTCATAAATGAAATGGGTGAGAACTTTGAAGGTATCATGAATACAAATTTTTAAGAATTTCAAGGAGAGGATAAAAAATAGATTTAGTACTCCTAAAAAACTGGTAGATGATTATGAGCAAGATATATGCTTCCTGGTTGACTGTGACAAAGTCCATATTCAAGCAGTTAGACCTAGGATTGCATAGGTAAAGTCGATGGGTTATGAAGTTAACATTTATGAAACAAGGAACATCATTGAAACCCTTTTCAATGAACTAGTAGATCCCAAGGATACATATTTTGGAACTTTTGAGGAAGAAAAAACCAAAATCTCACTTGAGATTCAAATTCCTCAAATCTTGAAGAGATGAAAGAAAAGGTTATAAAACCTTGAGAATAAGTTTTCCAAATCTGACTCTCCTCTCATGCTTATTGAGGGAAAAAGTAATAATGTAGAAGAGGAAGAAGAAGAGGAAGGTGATCAAGAAGAAGAAGATGTAAAGGAACCTCCAAAGAATAAGGAAAAGACACAATCAAAGAAATCAACAAGATCCTCTACTCCTATGATCACTGCCACCAAGCCTAGGAATCTAAAAAGGAAATTGAGGCTTGAGGATGAGGATGATGATGAAGATGAAGAGAACACTCCAATCATATATATGAAAAGGCCCCCACCTAACTTTGAATAAAGACTAAAATCATTAAGGGGACTTCAAATTCCTCAAATATGAAACAAGAAGAAAGGACGAGCAGAGAAAAAATGAAGATGAAATGGTTGAGAAGATGGCCAAGTGGAAGTATGACCCTACTTAACTCAAAGGAAAAGCTCCTGACACTCTACTAAAGGTTGTCTCTCACCATTGGGAGAATGTATTCAAGATAGAGAAAGACATCAGAGAGAAGACTCTAAGGAAAATAATTCCAAATCTGTTCAAGAAGGAAATAAATGAGGACATGTCTAAACATGAAAGCATACAAACTCCTAGATTTAAAG
Organism: Cupressus sempervirens; assembly: GCA_028749045.1. Classification (NCBI taxonomy): domain Eukaryota; kingdom Viridiplantae; phylum Streptophyta; class Pinopsida; order Cupressales; family Cupressaceae; genus Cupressus; species Cupressus sempervirens. Next base: position 1,530,952 of record CM053785.1, read on the forward strand.
CTTTTCAAATTTTGTCAAATAAAATAGAGGATGTTGTATAGTCCACAACCAATATGTGGAAAACAAATTTTTATATTAAAGAAGAGGGAGACCTACCAGAGGTTCAAACTATTAAAGAGTCTCATCCTGAGAAAATTGTAGTAGAGGTCATAGCACCTCTCCCAACCACTCCTCCTAAGTCAGCACCCAACATACAACCTACCAAGTTGAACCTAGTTCAAATAAGAAGTGAAGTTAAGATTATTACACCTTTACTAAGTTCCTCTCTAGTAATTGACCATCAAGTTCCCAGGGTATCAACCGAGCATCACCCAAAAATGGATTCAATTGACAAAGGAAAGGAGATCATAACTTCATTAGCTACCAAGGACAAAGGTAAAGGAGATATTGCTGATGATATTGATTTGGATGAAGAGATTGTGATTCCAAATTGGGACCAATCTAATCTTTCTGTTAAGAAACTGGGCATATTGGGATAACTATGGAAGAAAAGAGAAAACCAACATATGCTAAGGCCAAAAAGGGATAGAAGCCAAGTCCTTGAGGATATCAAAGAATTTTTTTGGATGCACTATCCATTGAGGTAAATGAAAAAGAACCTATCGTTGAACAATTTATTAAAATTGTACATAATTTCAATGAAGATACATATGGATGGGACAAACTTCTTCAGAAGGCTAAAAGGAGGTTTGAAAATAAAGTGCTAGAAAATGTAGCATAGAAAATAGCTATTGATCAAGTAGAATTGTCTACTTTAATTTTTGCATTGAAAAATGTTGTATCTTTATTTGTAAAGTTGAGTGATAAAAAAAACTTTACCAAGGAAATAAAAACTAAACTAGCTAAGATTGATATGGACTTGAAGGCTAGTGCCAGTCAGTTGGCACTCAACCCAAGTTCCAATTCAAATCATTTTGCAAAATCAAATTTTGGATAGATCTTCAGGCAAAGATATTAAGAGAAGAGCCCAGTATAACGAAAACCTTGGTGGACATTCAGAGTATTATGCTTCCCCACATGGATAGTATGTAAAAGAGAATGGATCATACAAAGAAACTAGTTAAGGATACAAACCTTTCAGTGGCAGAACACATGTTGGAGTTATCAACAGAGCTTCATATTGATCTGCGCATATTAAAGGTATTGCAAGATAACTATGATAAGACTATGTCTTTGATTTTGAAGGTACATCATGATTTCCTCTCTCATTTTGGCATAACCTTGTAAATTTTGGCATTTGTACCAAAAATAAGAGGGAAAGTATATAAATATGCATATAAAGGGAAAATATATGTATATAAGAGGAAATATGTATAGAAAGAATATGTACAACATGAAGATATGTAAAAAGAAGATAAAAATAATAATTTTAAAAAATCAAATGATGCAGGGGACTCCCCTTAATACCATAAATGCATAATAGAAACAAAGAAACAATAGAAAATGCGAGAACAAGATATGGACTTCTTATTATTGCCGCAAATGCAAAATTACAGAATTCTCAATTACAATATGCTAACCCAAACGGGCGCCTTCATTACAGTAATATGCAAGATAGTGCTGCGAACTATCACCTAGAGCTGTTCTAGACAATGTTCTGGCCTTTCTTAAATAGATAATTTTATGCCGCTCGGGAAGGTTCTAGATGCTCAAACTTAATACTTAGGGCCGACAGACCCTAAAAATACATGTAGAGTCGGCTAAATACATTTTTGACAAATTATTTTAGAAATTTTGGTAGCCCAACTTTTGAAGGCAATAACTCATGAACCGTTGCTTCGATTGGCTATTATGACCACTTTTCAAAAATGCTAGCTCCTAATCTATAGACACAAAATTGTACTAGCGCCCTTTTGTCACATTTTCAGACCTCATTCGGGCACTCTAATGCTTCCAATGTTGAGCTTAAAGATTTTTGTATAAAATTTTCCACCAAAAATCCATAATAACTTCTCCGATACTTAAGCTGGAGCAATGAGATTTTTATTGTAAGCTTATATCTCTAAAATGAACCTTCCTATAGAAAATGAGAACATTTTGAGCTTATATGACAAACTTACTAAAAATAGCAAGCTTCTAGAAATAGAAACCTCCATGTCTACTAGTTGTTATTAAAAAAAGAAAAGATTGGAATTTAAAAATATTTTTGGGTGATGCAAGATTGCTCATACATTCAGGATGCTCCTGCATCATCAAAATAGAAAGTTGTAACTGAGTTACACAATTTTTAGTTCAAATTGTGTTGTAGAACAAAGGACACACATAGGGGGTGTTTTACTGAAGGATTTTTTTATTTTAGATTTTGTGCATGATCAGTATTTTTGTCACTAATGCCAAAGGGGGAGATTGTTGACTTTATGGAAAGACATATTATCAATTACTGCAAAACACTTAGTCATTAAGAGAAGATAGTATTGACCAAGTTGCTAGACAAAAATGTGAGCCGAGCTCATGTATGAACCAAGTTAATAGTGTTAACCAAGAAATCAATGAAAAGTGTCAATCAAGTTGACATTATCTTTCGAGTTATAGTGTCAACTAAGTTAACAATATTTACCGAGCTCCAGTATAAACCGAGTCAGGTCAACATTCTTGTTTCAAAATGAGAACCAAGTAGGTAGAGAAGTGTGAATCGAGCCAGCCAAGTTCACTAAGTGATTGGTATGGATTGAGGATCTAGTATCAACCAAATGCTAGAGTTAGCCAAGTTGATATTGTTTCCCGATTGCCTGCAGTATCACCTAAGTAAGCTATTGGACCCGAGTCTCAACACTGAGCCAACTTGGTAATTATTTTTGAAACTATTGTATTGTTGTTTTAGTTGATCTAATGTAGAGCTATTATTTGAATCAATATATAAGGAAGAATTTTTGTTTCATTCAATGTGAATAAGAAATTGAGTTACATTTCTTATCATAAGAAAATATGGAAAAGTAGATTGATTAGGGGGCTATCAAAAAAATCAAGCAAAGGAAGAGACTCATCTATCAAAATTAGGTGATCAATTCACATAAAATGATCTTATTCAAAAAACCAAGTTTCACAGTAAATATTAGTCCACTAATTCATCCTAACACATGCATCAGTCAAATCCTTTAACAAGGTGGACCTAATAGTCCTTTGCAGTAACTCCTAATGGAGTACATACTTAATTTTATTATATAAATCCTTTCACAAGGTGGATCTAATAGCCCTTACTTTTAACCAAGTAGATCACTAGAAGTGATCAATTGTAAGCCCTAACATGTCAACTTTATAACTGTAGTAGTGAAACATTATGGGTGTCATCCCCACCCCAGTTTTACCTTCTACTTGGAGGGTTTCTAGGTTACCAAATATTGTTTTATGGTGTTGTTACTTTATTCCTTTATGTTCCATACATGCAAGTAGATTAGTAAACATAATAAAGTTGATTAAGTGAATGAAGTTTTAAGTGGTTCCTGATTCATAGCCCCCCTCTGAGTCACTTGGTCATCATTACATTTCCAACACATTACCATAGATAGAAACCTTTACCATCTATCTAAGATTTTCAATATCAGGTTCACTGGATCTCACATCCAAGTTTTCTCACTTGCATTACACATATTTTACTTACAACCACAATCACACTTTGCACTTACAATCGCACTTAACCACAAGGAAAAAAAAATTATTTTATACCTAGTCCTCAAATAAATTATTGAATTGGCCTTGAGGCTTTCTCAATTTATAGTTAATATAGGACCACATTAAGATAATACAATACATGTTTCATTACATCTTTTCACAATTACATAACTCTGCCAATTCATAGTCCTCATAATCCTTCACATGTGAAGCATGAGATCTAGCGTGATCAACCATGCCATCTTTGTTATGTCTTCTTCCTCTATACAATTATTCTTAACCAAATTATATCTTTTTTAGAAGATATAATCCAATTAATAGAACCCAATTCTTAGGAACTCTGTGAGTATAATGTCTTCAATAAATCTCATATAACTATCAACTATCTTCAAATTTCTTTATGCGCGCTTAACCTCTTGATTAAGATACTCTGTAGAACATGTCCTCAAATACACATGTTCTCATCTTCAATCCTCAAACATAATGATCTCAAATTTTTTTCTTCTGTATTAGTCTTCACAAAATCAATAGCATGTTGACATCAATGATAAGCACAATCATGAATGGAACACACACTTATGCTAACAATCTCCCCAATGCTCCAATAATGCTAGGATACTCCCCCATAGGAATATCATTAGAATTCATGCTAAAAATCTCCCCCTTTGGCATTGATGGCAACATATATGAAAATATTTAAGTTGCATGAATACTAAATATATGTCTTTGCTACAAATGCTCAACCATACTCTTTCTTTTCAAATCCTCTTTATCATTCAAATCTAAATATCAGGAACATCTCTCCATCAATGTGCTACTCCCCCCTTGATTATCTTTCTAATATCAACATACCAATCTATCCCCCAATTCACCATGAGATGTTTTTCATGTACATCTTCTCCCCCATTGACATTAATTACAACAATATCATTATGTCAGTTCTACTAAAAAATATCTTCAATAAGATCAAGTGTCTAATGAAATTGTTAAATACCAATTACAAAGAGTCCTCCATGACTCAGCTCAATCAGAGATACTCCTCCATAGAGGAAGCATACGAAATGAAGTCTAGATAAATAATAATGCTTTATACTACTAGACTAATGTAATCTTTGCATCAACTACTTAGAAGTAGGAAATGGCATAACCCCAAGGATACCTCTCAAGTACTCAAATGTATCCTTCAACAAAGACTTTGAAAATAAGTATGTTATCTGCTCCTTTGTGCTGATATACTCAAGTTTGATCTTTTAAAATGCAAATTTCTCTCTCAAAACATGATATTTGATAGATATGTTCTTTGTTATTTAATGTAACATAAGATTCTTTGACATACTTATTGTACTTTTGTTATCACAGTGTATGATAACAGACTCTATAATTAACTGAACTCCAATTTCCTTTAATAGTTACTTCATCCACATGATTTGATTACAATTATTTTCTACTACTACATACTCTACTTCTATTGTGCTCTATGAAATAAATTCACGTTTTCTAAGCCAAGAAACCAATCTTCCTCCTAAAAAAAATGCTCCACCACTTGTACTCTTTATGTTATCCATATTGCTTTCCCAATCTATATTAGTATAAGAACATAAGGTAAAGCCATTTTATTTTTCTTACCATAACCTAAAATCAGGTGCATCCTTCAAATATCTAGAAATACTTATTACTTCTTCATAATGTGATTCTTTAGGATCAACTTGAAATTTTGCAACAATACCAATTACAAATTAGCTATATCTAGTCTTGTGTGATTTAAGTATTTCAAACCTCCAATAATAGATCTATACTTCTTCTACTCAAAATTATGTGCCTCATCTTTTCTACATAACTAGTGACCAATTACCATAGATGTACCAATAGATTGATGAAGGAGAATATTAGTTTGGATCGGTGACTACTACGGAGTTCATGGGAGGAGGCTTGGTAGTTGCTTTGGAGGGTGCTTGGACTAGTACCTAGTCAAAGAAGGAATGGTGCTCGACATACACTGTGTTTCTCATCATGGTCTGGGAACTCGGCATGGTCTCTAGATCTCGACATGGTCTGTGGAACTCGATATGGTCTGGGAAATCAACATGGTCTTCAAAACTTGGCATGGTCTCTAGAGCTTGACAAAGCTTGGAATTTACTAGTGCACAACTTAGTTTTGCTGATACTCAATTTGGTGTTAATTTCTATTGGTGTTGGGTTGTCTATGAGCCAACTTTTGGCATTTAATTTGTGAATGGGTATTTAAGTTAGTGTTTTAGCTGACTTGTGGCTCAACCTATATTTAATGTAAGGGATTTAATTTAGTTTGTAATTAACTCAGCTGACTTGTGACATAGTTGGGTATAAGTAAGGAGTCTTTTAGAGATTTTGACAGAGGAGGAGAAGTTATTCATTCTAGCTTAGAGAAGGGGATGAAGTTTAGATGCAAATTTTGAAGAGCTATGGCTATGGCTTAGGAACCAGAGGATTACTTGGTGGACCTAAGGGTACAAGTGTGGATTCTTCTTGGTGTTCTCATCTAGTTGTGTATCTGGACTAGCTGGGATTGGGTTTGTAAGTTGGATCTTGTTGGATCTTGCAAAACTAATTTTTTAATTATTGTTGTATTTGGTCCTAAGTTGGAAGGCCTTATAGCTAGGCATATTGCATGCAATCAGTTATATCTATGAATAAAGAGTTGTGATTTGGTATCAGATTTTGCATTGTTTTTGCTTGTTGTTGTGTTTCCACTGTGTGGTAATTAGCTGGGGGTTTGGACATCTCGTTTGGAGATTCTCCTACCTTGAACTATGTCAGGTGGTATCAGAGTGAAGGTTGCTCCTGAGTGTTTCGACAGATCATTGAAGCTGAGGTAGTTTGCACTAGGACTTGGGTTGGAGAAGTAGATTTGAGAAGATCTTTATCCAATGGTGGATTTTTCTTTCTGGAGTCCTAGATCTCCTAGTTTTGAGGTGGCAGATCATGTTTTTGACTTACAATTATAGAGGACTTGCAGAAGGATTGATGAATGTGAAGATGGAAGATTGATCTTGTTGAGGCATGATCATAGAGAGTTTGTGGATTGTAGATCTATGGTCCTAGAATTGTGATTTCATTTTTGATTATTTGTGCAAGGTGGAAAGTTGCAATCTAGCTTGCAAATAATTTGGGTTTATTACAAGGAGCATGGGAAGGATTTGTTGCAGAGGGTTTGTGAAGATCTTGGAAGATGGATCTGAGAGGATTGAGCCCTAGTATGATTGCAAATCTCTGTGATGTGGTGGAGAGGAGGTTTGTTGAGATATCTACTTAGTTTAAAGCTAGCTTGGTTGATCGCGTTAGGGATAGGGTGAGGAAGGCAGTCCATGGATATTTTTGGAGTTGGAGTCTACCGATCTAGAAGAGAGTTGTCTGGTTGGTGAAGATACTTGTTCATGAGAGAAGATGGCATGGCAAGGTTGAGGTGGAAGAGGTTGGTTTTGTTGATCAATTTGTGGAGTCTAATGGAAAACCTATAAAGCCACTTAAGATTGTTGCTGAGGATATTCCTAACCTTTTTGATGTTGGGATGGAGATTGGTTTTCATGATCAGTTGGTTGAGTCTAACATGGAGAGTACAGAGCACTTGGTCATGGATGATCCAGTTGCTATTGGTGGTGAGTTATGTGTTACATAGCATGTTTTTGTTAGCAAGGAGATTGTTGGCATTGTGAGTTTGGTATGTTGAAATGTCCCTTTACTGGTTTTTTATTATATTTCATGCCTCTAATCAGATTTTCAAGATCAAACAACTAATATCACAAAGATCCACCAAATTTCTCAAGAAACCCCAAATCGGGTATGCTGAAAATAGTGCCAAAAGCTTCACAACTTCACAAATTATTAATAAATCTGAAAATGGAAATTTTTATAGAAATTTCAGCAGAATAACAGCCTAAAAAATGACATTTTCAGATCCATATAGCCTTTTCACAACAGTTCACAAATGTAGGACAAAAACTATGCTCATCGGGCTCTCAAAATTAACACAAAAATGCTCGAAAACACCACAAAAACACTAATAATCTATCTCAGAAGTTTAATCACATCCCAATACATATATTCATCTCTATTTTAACACCTTAAAGTATGAAATACAGCAGAAACCCAAACTGATATGAAATACTCAACTGAAAACACCAAACTCATACAAAAAACACACTCGAAAACCCACAAATCTGCACTGTTCAGCACAAAGGAAAACTCTATATGAGCATGCACATGGAATGGATTCAAACTCCCATTATTAGCCTTCCTAGAAACCTAAAAACTCCCATTCTTGGGTCTCCATGGAAACCTGCAAGCTCTCGTTCTTGGGTCTCCTTCTCCACAGGTTTGGCAGCCTTTGAAGAATAACAAAGAATGAGCAAAAATCAAGTTTTGGAATGAGCCCAAAATGCCTCCAAACCCCTTAAAAGAGGGCATAACCCTAACTCACGTCCAAGAGGGGTTAATAAAACATATTTTAATAATAATTTTCATTTATTAGTCCATTAGCTTCCAAAGATTGTCCCCTTTTTTCGAAACTTCAACTTTTTGGGCCTACCTGCCTTAGTAAAGATTATTATTTTTAATTATTTGAAAAAGGGACATGACAAGTCCTCCCCTTTCAAATATTTTTTGTCCTCAAGCAATGGCTGAACAATAAACCAATCAATCCACCTGGATCCCAAATGTAGTCATGAACTGTACTATTGTCAATTAACATAGGCTCCTGCAATATCCTCTACAATATAACCAAGAGGAATCTGTAATCAAACTGACAATTACTGCTCAACCAAACTCCAAAGTCACAACTTCCACAGTCAAAAACCCACAAGACACAAACTCTTAGAACATCAAAACCCAAGTAAAGTGGACAAATCAAACCACCAACATAGTAAATACCATCAACGCATCCCACTGGCCTATACAGAATGTACAATCCAACTCTACAACAATGGTGAATGCTCTCGAATGAAACTGTACCAAGTATGGAGAATCCACACACTGTACAACTCCTACAGTCAACACAACTCTGCAAATCACTGGCCACTATCTCATAACCATAACTCCCATGCACCCTTGATGGAAAAAAACCATCACAAGATAAACAACAATAAATGGAACCCAAACCAAATTTGCCTGCCATCAACTCCTCAACACAAGGATCAAATGTTAACTAATGTACATACCCTGCAATATAATGTTGATAAAAAAAACCAACCTTAGTCAACAACTCACCATGAACAAGTGATACAACCCACTAAGATTGATCACCAGCTAAGTCAGGAGATGTCATAGCCAAAGGAGTAGAACCAATAACAACACCCACTGAAGCATCACTCCAAAACTCCTGCTCTAAGTCATGTATTATCAAGCTATCAATTGCAGAACCTATCGCCATATTGTGCCCATCACAACTCTCATCCCGAGGCATCAAACTATCCCATAACTGATGATAAGCACTAGGAACCAAAGTACATATCTATATCATCATCTCATCAACATGGTCATCAAAGGTAAATTAATGAGCATACCTCACAATGTAATGCTAATAGAATGCACCAATCTCAGTCAGTGGCTCAGACTACAATCTAGATGTAACTAATTGCAATCGATCACTAACAAAGTTGGAACTGACTACTACCTCTAAAGACATCACCAAGGGAGTAGTATTACTAGCAGGAACCATGCCAACTATCGGCTCACCAACATCACACATGGTCTTTGATACAACATCTCTAGTCTTCGTGCCATTAGTGCTAGAGGTCACCACCATGTCAGGCATACCACAAAAATCTGCTACAACACCCAACTCAACTGAACCTGACTCTAGTGGGAATGAACCTGATATGCCAATGTTAGTATCAAGGACGGATGCATCCCCATCTCCACTGTCTCTGACAATCTCGACCATGGACATCCTCAGATCACCAAACACCATAGCTTGTGACTGTATAGAATTAGGTAAAGACTGTAGTCACTCTAACTCCATGGTCACATTAGCCAAATGAAACTGTGACTCCTTGAAAGCCAACTGTGTACTCTCAAGAATCTTAGAAGTCACCTCAAGCTACTCAGTAAGCTCACTCACCTCATCTTCCTTGGCCAACAATGCATCATATGCTATACTGCCCCACTCCATAAGATAATCTATGTCAGCTACCAATTGCATATAATTCTATCTAAAAATCTGAATAGCCTCCCATAAAGAGTGGATCTCTGTCAAGTAAAGATAACTGCTTTCCTGCTCATCACTAGTAGGAGAACCCCATCCATAAACTGCTACCAACTGATGAGCAACATCGAAATGCTGGCAAGTGATAGCAATGTCTCGGTCACTAACTCTCAATTGATTAGACACATGATGGTACTGGCTTGACTATCTCCTACAAACCTCCTCTGATGCACTATCTAAAGGAGTATCCTGAAAGTTACTAGTCTCTAGAGTATTACCATCCATATCCTGTGAATCAAATCTAAAGCTCATATCAACATACGGAGTATCAAAAACATTAGCATTGCTGTCCAACTCCTCTATACCCAAGGAAACTAAGTCTTCAAAACTGCCCACTGCATCCTCCTGGATGTCATCAATGCCAATATGATCCTGGGACTCATCTATACACACTGCCAAATATGAAATATCATCAACACTCTCCAGCAAGTATGGTCGACTGGATATATGAACAAAGCCCAACATCGGTGTATAAAAACTAATACCAAAATCAGACAAGATACTGGCACAAGAAAAGACAACACCATGTAATCTGCTAATCAAATCCATAATAGCACTGAAACAAACACTGCTACAAAAAGGTGTTAAAGATCTCCAGTCAACTGAATCCCAAATGCCAATATAACAATCTCGAGTCCATATTCATAAACTAGAATCAACTGGTAACTCAAGAAAACTCCTCACCTGAGTAATATGACCAATACCAACTAACTCCACATACCTGTCATGATGAGATAATGAAGTCACAATACTATCTTTGTTCGCCTTTAGCTGGTTGGACAAATCATGTGAAGTACTACCAGCCTCAACCTCATGTGATGAAGCATCTAACTATGCCTGGTACTCTTTCTCAACAAAGTCATGAATGCTCAATGTCTACTCATCTCTATCAGGTATCTCACCATCCTGCACAACAACATCCTCATAACGATCATCTGAACCCACTACACTATAGTCACTGCCTGTTGTAACTATACCATCTTGAATACCTATGGCATCACCCTTTGACGACCTGTAAAAAATTGTCTCAATTTGAGTATCAAGTTGACCGTTACTATCAATCTGTGTAATATCCTTTCCCACCACCTCTTGTGGTAGAGTAGAATCTGAGACCTCTTCCTGGCTATAAGCTAGTTTCTCAAACTCCTCATGTAAGTTCTTGGTAATTGTGTTATCTGCCCTGTGAGAAAATCTGCCAAATAGAAATCCAGTCAACTTATCTACCTTAGTTGGGTCGAACAACATGTTATTCATCATATGGTGGTTCTCAACCAACTGTTCAGACATGTCATGGCTTATTTTCATAAGTTTATCTCAAATGTCTAAATAACCATCCTTTCTACTATTTTGACTCTGGATATCAATTGTCCAAGATCGTGTCCTCTAAGAATCTATACTATACCTGTCCATTCTTGATAAAGTAGAGTGTAACCCCAATAGGATATAACTTCTTCAAACACCAAGAACTAACATGAAAATGACTAGAAGTAGCATGCAACCATAGATTTTGACATGCAACTGATTAGAAGCAACATGCAACCACCAAATTCACCAAGAACTAACATGCAAATGATTAGAAGTAGCATGCAACCATAAATTTTGACATGCAGCTGATTAGAAGCAACATGCAATCATAAATTATGACATGCAAGATCTGGGTAGTTGTCAAAACTAACATGAAAACTTATACAACTGCCAAATTCACCAAGAACTAACATGAAAATGATTATATGTAGCATGCAACCATAAATTTTGACATGTAGCTGATTAGAAGCAACATGCAACCATAAATTATGACATGCAAGATTTGGGTAGTTCTCAAAACTGACATGCAAACTTCTACAAACTCTCAGGCTAGCAAGATCATAGCTCTGATACCACTAAATGTCCCTTTACTAGTTTTGTATGATATTTCATGCCTCTAATCATATTTTCAAGATCAAACAACTAATATCACAAAGATCCACCAAATTTCTCAAGAAACCCCAAATCGGGTATGCTGAAAATAGTGCCAAAAGCTTCACAACTTCACAAATTATTAATAAATATGAAAATGGAAATTTTTACAGAAATTTCAGCAGCATAATAGCCTACAAAATGAAATTTCTAGATCCTTATAGCCTTAACACAACATTTCAAAAATGTAGGACAAAAACTATGCTCATCGGGCTCTCAAAATTAACACAAAAATGCCCAAAAACACCACAAAAACACTAATAATCTATCTCAGAAGTTTAATCACATCCCAATACATATATTCAGATCTATTTTAACACTTTAAAGTCTAAAATATAGCAGCAACCCAAACTGATATGAAATACTCAACTAAAAACACCAAACTCATACAAAAAACACACTCGAAAACCCACAAATTTGCACTGTTAAGCACAAAGGCAAACTCTGTATGAGCATGCACATGGAATGGCTTCAAAATACCATCCTTATCCTTCTTGGAAACCTACAAAATCCCATTCTTGGGTCTCCCTAGAAACCTGCAAACTCCCATTCTTGGGTCTCCTTCTCCACAAGTTTGGCAGCCTCTGAAGAATAACAAAGAATGAGCAAAAATCAAGTTCTAGAATGAGCCCAAAATGCCTCCAAACCCTTTAAAAGAGGGCATAACCCTAACTCACATCCAATAGGGGTTAATAAAACATATTTTAATAATAATTTTCATTTATTAGTCCATTAGCTTCCAAAGATTGTCCCCTTTTTCCGAAACTTCACCTTTTTGGGCCTGCCTACCTTAGTAAAGATTATTATTTTTAATTATTTGAAAAAGGGACATGACATATGTGTTAATGGAGATCTACATTTTTTTGTTGATGTGGAGTTTTTTTTTACTAGTGTGGATTCAATTATTGGTGCTGTGGATGAGGATTTTCTAATGAAGCATTATGTTTAGTTTGTTCCTAGGAGTGAGCATGCTAATTGGATGGTTGAGATTTTGATGTTTGATAGAATGATGCAGATGTGGATGATGTAAATATTTTTTTTATTGTCACTATTGGGGATGGAAGCCTTTGGTGAAGATGAAGATGGTTGTTTCTCTCTCTTTAGGCGTCAAAGTGTGGGACATACTTTTCTATTTACCTGGGGAGTCTGATGCAGGAGCATCTTGGGTCTGCTTGGTGACTACTTTGGAGTTCATGGGAGGAGGCTCAATATATTCTTTGGAGGGTTCTTTGACTAGTACTTGGTTGAAGAAGGATTGGTGCTCTATATACACTGTGTTTCTCGGCATGGTCTAGGAACTTAGCATGGTTTGGGAACTCGGTATGGTCTTTGGAACTCGACATGGTTTGTAGAACTTGACATGGTTTGGGAAATTGACATGGTCTTCAAAACTTGGCATGGTCTTTGGATCTTGGTCAAGCTTAGAATTTACTAGTACATAGCTTGGTTTTACAAATACTTAGTTTGGTCTTGGTTTCTATTGGTACCGAGTTGTCTATGAGTTGACTTTTGGCATTTAATTTGTGTATAGGTATTTAAGTTGGTGTTGTAGCTGACTTGTGGCTCGACAGACATATTTAATGTAAGGGATTTAATTTAGTTTGTAATGAACTGAGTCAACTTGTGGCTTAGTTGGGTATAAGTAAGGGGTCTTTTAGAGTTTTTGATAGAGGAGGAGAAGTTATTCATTCTAGCTTGGAGAAGGGGATGAAGTGTAGATGCAAATTTTGAAGAGCTAGGGCTGCAACTTAGGAACTAGAGGATTACTTGGTGGACCTAAGGGTACAAGTGTGGATTCTTCTTGGCATTCTTATCTAGTTGTGTATTTGGACTAGCTAGGATTGGGTTTGTAAGTTAGATCTTGTTGGATCTTGCAGAACTAATTTTGTAATTGTTGTTGTATTTGGCCCTAACCTGGAAGGCCTTACAGCTAGACATATTGCATGTAATCAGTTATATCTATGAATAAAGAGTTGTGGTTTGGTATCAGATCTTGCATTGTTGTTGCTTGTTGTTGTGTTTCCACTATGTGATTATTTGCTAGGGGTTTGGACATCTCCTTTGGGGATTCTCCTGCCTTGCACTGTGTCACAAATTAACAACTTTTCAAACCAAATATTTTCACCAAATCTTTTATATACTTAGAATTTGACAAGAAAATACAATCACTATTTAGCATAATCTGCAATCCTAAGAAATACTTTATCTCATCAATTATGCTCATCTTAAATTCCTTCTTCATTTCACCAACAAATGCCTCACTTGCTTCACCATCTCCCCAAAAAATTATTTCATCCACAAACACTTCAACAATCAATAAACTATTTTCAACTTCCTTCAAATACATGTTACTTTCTGCAATACCTTTAGCAAATGCTTATTCTTCCAAATAATTATCAAATCTCACATACTAGGCTCTAGGAGCTTATTTTAATCCATATAACACTTTCTTTGACTTACAAACCATTTATCATTCTTTTGTCAAAGGAAAACCTTTAGGATGCTCAATGTAGAGTTTTTCTTCAAATTCAGAAATATTGATTTGAGATTCATCTTATACACTTTGAATTTCTTGTTAACCGCATAAGAAAAAAAATATTCTAACTGCTTCTATTCTAGAAATAGGTAAAAATGTTTCCTCATAATATACACCTTCTTGCTACAAATAACCTTTACACACTAGTCTGTCTTTGATTCTCACAACCTCACCTTGTTCATTCATCTTATTTATGAAAACCCACTTAGTTCCAATAACATTTTTGTCCTTAGGTCTAGGAACCAATTCCCCTGTATCATTCTTTTCAATCTAATCTAATTAAACTCTAATAGCTCTAATCCAAAAATCATCTTTACTAGCTTCATCTACACTTTTAGGTTCTACATCTGATATCAAACATATTTCTTCTTTTTGTACCTTGTTTCTCGTCATCACTTCTTTGTCCTTTCTACCAATAATCTGATCATTAGGATGATTCTTTATAAGATTCTTATTAGGTGTCACTATCTCAACTTTGAATTCAACTCTAAGTTCACTCTGTGGCTCTTCTCTTTGTTCTAATTTTTTTAATGTCATTTTATGAATCTATGTTAGTATGATAAAATGGCTCTTCTCTTTGTTCTAATTTTTTTAATCTCATTCTATGAATCTATGTTAGTCTGATAAAATATATCATCATGTTAGAAATATTTAGAATAATTGAGAGGATGGGGGACAAGGGGGGGGGGGGGGGGGGTTGAATCAGTTATTCAAGGTCCAATATGTCCCAATCACACTTTTTTTAGACTTTAGTAGGCCCATTCACATTCCCATACATCCAAGCTTTTATATTTTATCCTAGCAAGTTAGTATAAAACACATATAACACATATGCAATAATGAAACACATAGAATCAATGTATAACACAGAGATTTACATGGAAACCCAATTTGGGAAAACCAATAGTAACATGCTACTTTCTTTCTCACCCTTCTGAAGTGATGCCCTATTAAAGGCTACAACACACTGTTAAATGTGACCCTGTCAAAGGATTTCATCACTATGTTAGGAGTGTGCCTTGTTAGAGGACTTTAGAACATTCAACTTGGAATATCACCCTATTAAAGGATTTACAAAAGGTTTTTAGGCCCACCTAATTCAATAGAACTTTCAATCACCTTCTCAAAGGCTTCACCACCTAGCTGTTAAGCTAACCTATCAATATAGGATTTCCAATATCTAATACAATTGCTAGAGAGTATTAGAAAGCTTTGACTTGATACAATTTGCAACTCAATCTTGCAGATCTCAGATCACACTTCAGCTCTTTCAATCTTGCTTGGCTTTCCTTCCTCATAGTTCTGACAGCTTGTCCACCACTACAAGTTCTATTTGCTTGAGTCTTCTACTTGTTATGCCAATGCATTCATCTCCTTGTGGTCACTTGATCAAATCAAATTCTCTGTGCTCTGTTCTTCCTCACTGTGTCTTTTCCTTGACACTTCACTCTTGCCAATTCTTAGCCCACTCTTGTCTTGGCCTAATCACCACTAACTACACTTCGATCTCTGACCTGTAACTCCTTATAAAGAAGTTCTATAGTTCATTTGTTGCTCAATTCTTCCTGCTCATAACTTGAATTGACTAGGAAAGAAATGATGTAGCTTTCCCTCCAAATTGTTCCTTCTAGAAACTTCATGACAAATCCATTTGCATTCGCCTAAAATTAGTTAGCATAAAACTCTATGACACCAACTCATCATCCTTATGATCCAACTAGTTCACAAAATTCAATGTAACAACCTTATCATCTCTGACCTAGCAAATCTTTGATTTTTCAAAGAATGTAACAACTCGGCACTATTGAAATACTGGTGCTCAGTACATACTATGTTACTTAGCATCAATTGCATTTTTACTAATGCTTGATACCTAAACAATTTTTCTTGGCATCCACTACATTTTACTGATGCTCGACACTTGAAAAAAATTTCTCAGCACTTGAAGACTTTTACTCAGCACTTGAAGTTTACTCGGTACACACTAGATTTTGTACTTTCTTAGTTCCTACTAAAAATTTGCTCAACTTGAACTAGCTTGCTCGATAGTCACAAATGAACTTAGTTAAGCTTGGCAATTGACCTTGTTACAACTTACACTTCAAATGTATCTAAGTGTCTCCATCCTCTGTATCTTAGAATATGTTAATAATATATTATTTCATCAATGTCTTAGTTGATCCTTATACTTTATTACAAATACATAACTTCAACTTTTCATCTCGGTGCTCTAGTTACCTCTTATTGATTAACTCCTCCTTATTAATCAACTAAGTCTTAGTACTTGGATCATATAAGAAATTTTCATTCTAGAAAATAGCAAGTTTGACATCAATGATAAAACAATGATCAAAAATATTCTTTACCAACTCCATCATTCTTCAATCAATGATATTTTCAATCATTTCCAACACATCATTCTCTTGGTTAGCCTTTGGATTAATCTCTTCATCAGAATTATAATCAAGCATTATTTCTTAAATTTATTGAACTTCTCATCAACCTTAACATTTTTGCTCTCATCAATAGTCTTGGTTATATGATTAAAATATTTGTATGCTTTACTTTTCAATGAATAACCAAGAAACTTACCTTCATCAATTCTTGCATTAAAATTACTAATATCATCTTATCTCTTAATGTAACACTTACTTCCAAAGATTTTGAAATACTTAACTAAAGGTGTATGTCCAAACCAAAGCTCAGAAGGGGTCTTCCCAGTACCTTGTCTGATTTGTGCTTTGTTCATTGTATATACTGATGTGTTAAGTACTTCTCTCCAAAATATATTTTAGATATTGTTCTAAAAAATAATAGCTCTTGTTGCCTCTTATTGATCTGTTTCTCCTCTTTGCTATACCATTCTTCTCAAGAATCATAGGGACTAAAAGTTGTCTTTAGTTCCATTTACATCACAAAAATTGTTAAACTAATTTGACATAAACTCTCCACATCTATCAAATCTTAAGCATTTAATCCTCAATCTAGATTCATTTTAAATTCTATTTTTGAACACATTATACTTATAAAATGCTTCATATTTCTCTCTTATAAATGCTACGCACACCATCCTAGTAAAATCATCAACAAGAATCAAGAAATATCTTACACCATAGAAAGCTCTTGTCTTTGTAGGACCACTCAAATCTGTGTGTACTATCTCCAACTTTTCTGATGTAGTAAACTTATTTCTCATATAATAAAAATTCTTCTTCTTTGCCATTACACATTCCTTGTAGACCACGTTAGTAGGCTTCACAATTTTAGGAAAATCTCTAACAACAAATATAATTATCACTTTCATAATGTTATCAACAATTATGTGACAAAACCTCTTATGCCATAACCAACTATTATCAACCTTAGATACTAAGCATGTCATCTCAGTAGGACTCAACTAGAAAAAATTGCCTCTTGATTTTATACTAGTACCAATGATCTTACCTTCTTTATCGACAAAATAAACATAATCAATGTTAGCTTTCCCATCAAGAGTAATAGATCCTATTCCTTTTATGTGACTGGTTGAATTATTTCTAACTCTAACAATTTCTCCATAAAAATTGTTGAACTCAAAAAAATTATTCATATCACCACTCATATGATGTGAACAATCAATATGTATAATCTAATTGTATTTCTTCTTTTCAACTTGTGATACTAGTTCTTTCTCTTCTCTAATTTGTTATTTTTTGGGACTTTACTCTTTAATTAAAAAAAATCCTATTTCATCGCTTTCATTATCACTTTTACTCAAAATAATTTCCACACTAGCTTCTAGATCTTTATCATTTGCATAAAGACATTTTCTAGGTTTCCCAGGCTTAAAATTCCTCTTATACTTCTATACTCTCCTAGGAAACTTAGAAGCATAATGACCATATTCATTACAAGTCCAACATTTAAATTTCTCTTACTTTCAAGTTCTCTTCTCACAAGAAGGGTTGTTCCTTCTTCAATCTTCTTGTCTTCTTTAGATCTTCCTTTTCTACTGCTAGCCTAATCTTCATTAGTACTCCCACTCTTCTCAGTGTAGGTCAAACACTCAATGCACTGAAAGTAGTCTCAACTCTAGGTAAATATGTTCTTTGTCTCAAAATTATCTCAATTGATTCCAGTCTTCCAAGAAGAGTCTCTCTTGTGAACTTTTATGTGCAAGCTATAACTTGTTCAGTCATCCTCGCTATCTACTTATATGTAGGTGTCAAAACTTTCAAGATCTTCGATATAATTTCATCTTCATCTTTTGTTCCATCACAAGCCTTAAAATTTGTACAACAATATCTATTATTCTAGCAAAATAACTTCTTACATATTCATCTTCCATCATTTTAGCTTCTTTAAATAAACATATCCAATTCTGTAAGCTAACTTTCATAGTGTGTTTATCACCTTCATAAGTAGATCTCAAAGATTTCCAAATTTCATGTTTCAAATTAAAATGTTTTACTTGACTATACTCATTCTTATTAAGGGCTGAAAAAAGTACTTCCCTAGCAAGAATATTTCACATAAATAATTCTCTCTTAGGTTTAGTGCATTCCACAATTTTTTCTTTTTCAACCACTTATTTCAAACACTGTGTTTTGACAGTCAATCATTACTAGGTTACTCGGTCACTATTGTTTGGCACATAAGCTGTCACTCAATCACTACTGATGCTCGATCAACACTAATTTTTTTGGGCTTGTTCTGGTGCTCAGTTGACACTACCATCACTTGGCATATACTTCAAGTTCTTTAATTATCTGCTTTGTTACTCAATCAAGCCTATGCATTTGATATATCTTTGATCACATCTTCAAGGCTTTCACATCATTGTATTCTCCACTTGTAACATGATTTAAACAATCATTTTATCTTGTCAAAGTTGAACTAATCAAGTGCCTATTTGTAGTTTCCTCTTCATAACTCAACTTTTCATCTACATAATTTAGTTATGAACAACTTCTCAAATCCTCTTCATCAATAAAATAGATATGTCACTTAGATCAACTAGAAAATTATCTCACCAATAGGTTTGACATCAATGTTATGGTTTCCAACACATTCTTCCTTTGTACAAAAGCATTTAACCATATTTTATCTATATTAAAAGATATAATCCAATTACCAGAAAGTGGTTCTCAAGAACTCTACTAGTATATTGTCTTCAATAAATCTCAAATAATTATCAATTTTCATCATATTTGTTCATGCACACTTAAAAACATCATCATGACACTCTGTAAAATATGTCCTCAACTACGCATATCCTCATCCTCAATCCTTGAACCTCATTAGTGTGTTTCTTTCTTAGTCTTTACAGAAACATTAGTATGTTGACATCAATGAAAAACACAATCATGAATTCAACACACATCATGCTAACAATCTCCCAAATGCTCCAACAATGCTAGGATACTCTCCCAAAGGAATATCATCAACATTCATGCTAACAACATGAGATGGAAAGGATGGAGAAATATAACAGTCTTAAAGCAAATATATTCTTAAGAAATGATCTTTTAGTGAGAGAATTACCATGAAGGAATCCGTGCAAGTCTTCTACTTGATATTGAGCCAAAGAAAAAGGTATTTTCATCTTTATGCTCCTAGTAATAAGCTCTTAATGAGAACACGTATTAGGATGCAATATCTTTCTAAGTGCATTAGCTTCATCCTCACAATCTCTTTGATTAGTAGCAATCCTCTCCTTTAATGTCTTCATTGTCACTTGATTCCCATCCTCCAAAGTAGCCTTTTATATTGTTTGGTATGTACTTTTTCCTATTACTTTATGTAGTTTCACAAAGTAGATAATCTACTATCAAAACTAGAAGGCCATCAAATTGTACAAATTTTCCTCTCATCTCTCCTTCGACCCTAAGGGACAAGATAACAATGCTCTTCTCTCCACCAAATCTTTTGGTAGGGTGTGAAGATTTTATACAAAAAAATAGAGGAGCAAAGCTAGGAAGATTATCAGTATCAACTTTTGTTAATGTTGCTTGTATTAATACTTATAGACAACTTTTTAAAATCAACTTTTTCCTCTTAAAAAAAAAGGTTGACATGTTTTATCTTAATGTTACTTAGTTGTCTTTCCTTGCACAAGGTAGAAACTCGAGCTCTATAGAGCCCTCGTTATTATTATGTGTTAAACAAATTATTTTATTAAAAACATAATATAAAATAAGAAATAAAAATAGATAAATCTTTTCTATGGTTTAAGAATCATTGTAAAAAGGAACTTTAAGCTACACTAAACTATACCCATAAATTGAAAATGTTAAATAACTAGAAATGTTGCAAGGTAAAAACTATTCTATAGAAATAGGAAATCTACAAAAAGCTTGTACCCTTAAAGTAAGAAAGCCCCGGCCTCAAATACTAAGGAAACAAGAGGATGATTGTGTAACAATATATTTTGTATGTGGGTGAATATCAAAAAATTCTAGAATAAGTAATGAAAACATCTTTATGCTCATCATATCTATGCATCACTTATGGATAATGAGATTGGGAAAATCATTGGGGTTGTGCAAGGGTTTTCATTGGCTGAACTCTCATTTTTTCCACCTCCACAGAAAATTAGATTGATAGATAAAATAAAACATCGCAGAATAAAAATACCTTCTATGGAAGAATGTTACTTGTATTGAAGAATAAATGATAAATGTTTGATGGATTAAACACACACACCCACCCACAACAAAGATATTTAAAAATAACACTGTTAGATGAGATCAACAATAAGAGTGCTACATAGCCACAACTATTGGAAATATATGTGATAGGCTAAGTTATTGAGAGGGGAGGGTTGAATCAGTAACCAATAAAATTTTAAAATCCTTTATTAGCAATTAATCATTCATGTGAGTCCTAATCTAATTACATGCATGAAAAATTGAAATCAATAAAGCATTCATAACACTTTTGACACACAATTTGGTGACCCAAAAACCTTCCAAATAGAAAGTAAAACTAGGGTGGGGATGATACCTACGAGATTTAGTACTGTAGTATAAAGTTTGTCTATTAAGACTTACAATGATCACTTCTAGTGATCTGCCCTATTAGGAGCAATACAGACTGCTAGGTCAATCTTGCAAAACGATTTTACAAACATATAATGAAGTATGCACTTGGCAAAGAGATTTACAAAAGACTGTTACGTCTACCTTGTGAAAGGATTTAGCTAATCTTATTATCTAGTATTTTATTATCTGGTATTTGGACAGTAGGTCTATGATGATATTTGAGTATCTAGTATTTGGACATATTTTTTTGATTATTTTATGTGATGAATTTTATGCTATGGTAATTTACTTCATTCTTGTCTCTTTATGCTTTATGCAAACATGAGTAATGTAAATGGATTAGTTAGGTATTTAATGCATTATTGCTTTGGCTATGATATTATTATGCAATTGCACTTGATTGTGTATTTTAGTGTGTAGCATTTATATCCCTGGCAGTGGCACATGGAGTTAGTGATTCAACTATTCATATTTTACTAATGTCGTCCTTGTATGGTTGACATATCCTTATTTAATTGTTTAAATTCAACCTTTCGGTGATTATTAAATCTGAATTCATTTGCATTATGTGATTAGACCAGTGAGTGTGTCTGTGCATTTAGAGGTTCGCATTGTTGTGAAAGTTGTTAAGTGATTTTTTGTGGTTTTTAGTTTTTTGGGATTTTAATGGTACTAAATTTTATTTCTAACAACTTTTCCTTAGGTGAATTCCCATTACGAGGAATAACCTATTTTCGTTTGGGTTGATTCAGAGTCTAGCTAATCTAACTGGCTATTTTCTCTAATCGACTGTTCACTTAAAAAGTGAATAAGTATGTAAAAAGGAATTTAATTGCTCACTTTTTCTATTTTTCAAATTAGAAAATTGGAGAACTTTTCTGAAATCCTCTTCCTGAAGGATTGATTTTCTATTTGTTTTGAGAGTGGTGAGTGTGGGATTTTTGCGAGATCAGTCTCGTTGGATCTGGCTCGGGGAGACTTTTCTTTGCCATGATTTTTGATAGTTTCAGTGGGTGATATATAAATTATTGTGTTTTTTTTTTCAGTTTCAACCCCTTTTTCTGTCAGGTAGGGCTTTCCCATTTTCTTGTTTCAGTTCTGTTTGAGGTTTTTATTTTTGGTAGCTATTTGATAGGAGGCTAAGAACTAGTTTTCCCCTTCATTTTTGTTTGCTGGTTCTACTTGGTTGGTCGGGTATGAACATTTTTCTTGCTTTTGAGATGGGGGTTTGGGGTTTTGCACCATTATGTTGGCCGTTTTTACATACAATTTTCAAATCCAAATATTATTGGATTTTTGAGTGTCTTGTACCCAAAGACCAAATGAGTTTTAATTTTGAAGTTTTTTTATTTTTTGGGGTTTTTACCTCATTTTGCGTGTGACCCTATTTTCTCAAGTTTTCTTGGCATGATGTTGGTCATGGACTTGGATGATCCATGGATGTCAGTCAGACCATTGTCACACTTTTATGTTGCATTGGGATGCATGCCACATTCATCCTCCTCAGCTTGTTTTTGGTTGATTGACCTTTTGCATTGTGTTCTCATCTAGTCCTTATGTTATGGTCTTCATGATGGTGGTGCACCACATATGAGTATGTGTATGTACACTCGTCGAGTGACTTGCAAGTCTCAATCTTAAGCAGTACTTCCAAAAGTTATGATCATTGGGGTTGGGTTGGGAATTTGCATGCCTACGGGCACTCATCATTGGATGAGCATGGGTAGGGTAGGGTAGCATATGGAGGGTCTTCTATCTTGTAGTCAGGTGTCCATTTCCCAGTTGGTAGAGGAAGTTTCATATAAGTGACAACTAAATAAAAATATTGGGTGGTAATAAACTTAAGATAATTAAAACTAGATTGTGTGTCTTTCATTGGGTAGAGAAGCTACCAAAACTATCTTGGGCTTGTCGATGCCAAGCGAATCTCCTTAATGTCAGCCCCTACTTAGTAGCCCATTGAGCATCTAACCAAGACCTATAGTTTATGCATTGCCTTGATCTTGGTTTCAATCATCATACTATTTGGCATGAGTGTTAGCCATGTATGTTGTGCTTTATGTGTGTCTTTGGTTGGATCATTATCTCCATCAACATGAAAGGAGTGGGCCTATGGGTTCCATGTGATTGGGAGGTGTAGCTACCTATACCACTATTGGGGATCGGTATACAGAGATGATATTTTTTCCTAGTGCAACCGTTGCTAGATGTTTTCACTTAGCACTTCGGGTTCCAGAGTATGCATTCTTGTAATTTATGCTTTCATTTGAATGCTTGTATATCATGTTTAGATGATGTTAGTTATTGACGCATTTCCTTATCATGATGACTAACATATGATAGATGATGTTATCCATATTTGTAGGATTATCTTATGCTTTACTTATAGCATGTTAGATTTCCTTATGTTTATGTTGTAGCATGTTTTAGTAGTGATGTTCTTATATGATAGTACTGAAAATTTGATCGGTAGCTTGGGATGTTACACGTGGGGGATAGCTATGGCCCACGATGGTCTTATGATGCTATTATGGTGGGGAGGAACCGCATACTTAGTTTGGTTTTACTATTCATTATGATGTTATTTCTATTTATTGCGATGTTGTTTTAGTACACTACAATGTTACCTTTTGTACTTTCCCTTCAGTACTATGTTTTCTTGTTAGATTCAATTTTTAACTTCTTGTCTTTCAGTTATTGTTCGAGTGTCCTTGCCTTGAAATGTGGATTCGGTACTCCCTGGTGTGGAGGAACTTTATTACTTAGCTTTTTACCTATTTGTTTTCTGGCATGCTATCTTGGAATCTTGCATGATATCACACTTTCTCATGCGAGAATGCAAGATCTCACATGGTGTGTTGGGTTTCTTTGTGTGGTCTTTGGCATCTTCTCATGTGAAACCCAACACCAATTTTGGGTGTCTTAGCTATTGGTCAAGTACCTTCTCACACTATTTGGTGAACATCCTCACATAGAAGGCATGTTCTCATGTGGCATGTTGCACATCCTCACGCGAGAATCTATCTATTGTTGGTCCTGATGCAAAAAATAGGGGGTATCTCCACTGAATTTCGGGGATCAATTTTTGGTGATTCTAGTACCCTTTGGGTTTACTTAATTTTCCATGCTAGGAAAAAACTTAGATTCTTTGTGTAGTTTTCATTTTGGTTTTTCGTTTCCTATTGTGTGTGTGTTAGTTTGGGTAGTGGCATCTAGAGATGTTGGTATCAGATTGGTTTTGACAATTGAGTGACAACACACATAACCAATTTTCCCATAGAAGCCCAGTACACTATATATTCTGAGCTATAGTATGTGCCAAGCTAGAATTCCAACAGGTGTCGAGTGACTTCAGGTGTCGAGCATAGTACAGGTGTCGAGTGATCAATAGGTGTCAAGTCATAGTTGATGCCAAGCAAGCCAAAATGTTACATGTGCCAAGCAAGATAGAATGATATAGGTGACAAGAAAACTAGAATCATATATGTGTCGAGCACCAATAATCTAGTCTGTGCCAAATAACACAAAAATCAACATATGAGTTTGTGCCTTCACAAACTCAGATGCCAACTATTTTTGGATGAATCATGAAGGGATTAAAAGATAAGATCAAATCTTTGTCTTTACCTATGTTATCATCATGTAACCAATAAGAAAAGTGTAGATTTCATGCAACCCATGGGATAAATCTAAGGATTTGAGTGGGAAAGTTAGTTTCATGAATTCATTGCAAACCCTAAGTCTTGAGAAAGCCCTTATAAGAAGGCATAGACCCCATGGTTTTGAGTTGCTAAGAAAAATTTAAGAGAGTTGCTAAGAAAAATTTAAGGGAATTGCTAAGGAGTTGTTAAGGAAGTTGCTAAGTAGATAGCAGATTGCAAAACAAGGCAAGCAACAGGGGTATCAAGGACTTAGTGAATTGAGGAGCAATTGAATATCTAGTTGGTCAGAATAGAACAAGGGAATCAAGTAGATATCAGATCTCAAAGGATCAGATAAGATTGAACAGATCAAGTGCCTGAATTCAGTAATTGAAGATTGCAAATCTATTAGGTTTAAGAATCTAATACTCTCTAGCAATTGTATTAGAAGGAAAATCCTATATTGATAGGTTAGCTTCATAGCTATGTTGTAGAGTAAAATCCTATGGTGATAGGTTAGCTTAGTAGCTAGTTTGTAGATCCTTTGAAGAGGTGATAAAATCCTTTAACAGGGTGACACTTCAAGTAAAGTGTTTGTAAATCCTTTAACTAGGTCACTATTGACACAATGTAAAGCCTTTAATAGGGTAGACCATAAGAAGTGGTCAAACATTATTGCTGCAGTGATTTTGTGGGTATCATCCTCACCCCAGTTTTACCTTCTCATTTTGGAGGGTTTATGGGTTACCAAATTTTGGTGTTATGTGTGTTGTGATGCATGTGTTTACTTTATGGTTATTTGATATGTCTACATGTATGTAGTTTATTTTCAGTTAAGTGTTTTTAAGGATTTGAAAAGTTTAAATTTTATTACTTCTATTTCACCCCTCTCTCAGAAGTACTCTTTCCATTTGATTATTCCAATAATTGGTATTAGAGAAAGGTTCTCACAAGAAGAAGCCTAACAACTTAGAGAAAATATTTGAAGATGGAAGTATTCAAACTTGGGAAGATCATAGATAATCAGGTGATTGATGTGCACCCCGCTCTACACAACTTGGAGGAAGCTAGAGAAGAATTGAAAAAATCCTTAAAAAGAAGGAAGGATATAGCCATAGCTGAAAATGACACACATTACAAAGAGATTGATACCACAAAAGTGTTTACCAATGGAGATTCCAAGGAATTTGATGTAGCAATAGTAGAATTGATGGAAAAGAATAGAGCTCAAGCAAAAGAGATAAGATCTCTCAAAATAGAGCAAGAGTCACAAGCCATGATGCTGTGTGAGATAACTGAACAAAAGAAAAGAGCTATTGAGGAAAGGGCTATGCTTGAGGATGATAAAAGAAACCTTGCCAATAGATTGGAGGAGAAATTAGTAGAGCTTAAAAAAATCTCCAACATGCAGCTAGATACCCTTAGCCAAATGATGAATGCTCATCATGAGCTAAATATGAAGGACATTGAGATCTCCACTCTAAAAATGCAAAATGAAAAATTGTAGAATGAATTAATAAGAGAGAAGGAGATAGCAGAAAGCTTCAAAAAATTAAGTGAAGCCATCAAGCACTTTGAACAACTGCTAAAATCACCAAGATCTAGCAATGAAACTTCAAGACTAGTTTTCACCAACACTGAATAAGGAGAGTCATCAAAGAGTGTAGAGCAAGGAGTGACAAAGGTAAGAACACTAAACCCACTTGTCATTTCTATGGTAAAAAGGTACATACTTCTAATATAAGTAGGAGTAGGAAGACCAATAAGTAGGACAAACCCAAGAACAAGGGTCACTACCACAAATGCAACAAGTAGGGACACCTGACACAAGATTGCAAGACCAAGACCACAAGAACACCAAGATTTGATGGTCACTGCTATAACTGCAAAAAGTATGGACATAGAGCTTTTGAGTGCAAATCAAAGCCTATATGGACACCTAATCATCTTGTAAGGAGAAATAACCATGTACACCACTACAATTGGGATTAAAATACTAGGCAAAGCTATCATTACTCTCAGGAGTATGGACATGTTCTTGAGAACTATATAAGAACACATTTTAGAGGGAACTACAGTAGGTGGCTAAGTCAAAATACATGTTTTAGTTGCTTGAAGACTAGTCATATCAGTAGGCATTTCCCAACAAGGGCCAAGGCACCAAAGTTAGAAGTCAACAAGGGAAAAGAGAAGGTTGATGTGGAACACATTAGGATAGAGATGAATAGAACATGGCAGAGAAGGGATGGAGCTAGCAAATCCAAGGGAGGGATCACTTCACCCAAGAGGTCAAGTGGTCAAACCTCATCCAACTAAGCAAGGATGGGTGTATGGGACTGATATACAAAGTTATATCATACATCAGTCCCAAGATAAAGAAGCATTGCAAAGAAGAAAGCAACATAAGTAAAGATGCAAAGTTTGAAGTTTTTGTACATACTACCGAGTTGTCCTTAGATGCCAAGTAAATGCCAAGTTTCTAGTAGTGACCAATTTGGTAGTTCGTACTAAGTTGGAAATGTCAATGGTAGCTAAGTGAAGGAAAACCAATGGAAGCCGAGTCATTTTGAAACCTTCAAGAGCCGAGTGTACAACTATATGCACTAAGCATTTAATGCTAGGTTTTGAAAGGTATAAGGACAATTTTTTATCATTTTAGACCATTCAAATGTAGAGTAATGATGAGAAGAGTGCAGAAGAGATCAAAGAGTAGCATTGAAGCCTTTTGCATAGATTTCCACAATGATTCAACATAGATTCATCGATCTAAGGTATTCTTCAAGTGTCGAGTTGTGAAGATTTAAATTTTAAATCTTTTTGAAACCCTAGATTTGAAAAATGGCTTCTAGCTCTAAAAACCCTAAGAATAAGTAAGATCATGAGGTCCAGTTAGTTAGTAATGAGGCCAAACAACCTGAGTTTAAGCCAATTCTAGAGGTAGCCTATGAAAATGACCCTACTGATGCACTTTCCATGATTTTGCCCAGAGTTGTGATGGTACAGGATGTTAGGAAGTTCTATAATTGTAAGGTAGGAGCTATAGGAAACCTAGATATTTTCCAAGCGTATGACAAGCTATGTGATAACGAGATTTTGAAGGATGAATTCCAAATTGTTGAGAAGAAGGGTTTAACCATTGCCCTAGTTTACCCCACAATTTTCAAGACATAATGGATACAAATTATCCTGAGCCGAATACATGATGGATGTTTATGGTTAGAAGCAGGACCCATCAAGATAATGAAGAAAATAGTGCATAGGGTTATAGGTTTTTCAACCCTAGATCGGCACAAGACCCTGTGCAGTGACTCAAAAGCATTGAAAGGAACACAAGGGAAAAATGGAATAAGAGGGGCATGGCAATTGATACTATTATAGATCCCTTTCTAGATTTTGTAGTGAGAGTCATATCTCATAAGTTCTATCAATCTAGTAGATTCAATAGTGTACCTTGTATTGCTATGGATGTGGCATACAAACTTGTAAAGAAAGATCATACATATGATCTAGTAGAGTTATTGTTACACCAGATAAATGAAAACTTGGGAGTAATCAGAAGATCCAAAGGAGCTCAGTGTAAGTTTGGTTCAGTCCTTGTATGCATATTCTTCTATGTTTTGGAAGAGTTTCCCTCAATTGAGAAAGTGAACTAGCAATCAAACAAGTCTGTAATTACTCAAATGAATGAGTACATTGAACAAATGGGTGATAACTTTGAAGCACATATGACAAGCTATTTTGAGGATTTTAAGAAATCCATGAAACAAAGATTGAAAATACTAGTTTCCCTAGTGGAATAACACATTAATGACATCTGCTTCCTAGTTGATATTGATTACACTTAAATCCAAGCAGCAGTTCTAAGGGTGAGATGGCTAAGACCATTAGGTTATGAACTAGACGTGGATGAAGCATCAACAACAATCACTAAATTTCTTGCAGAGGAAATAGACAAGATTGCCAAACCCTTTGGCACATATGATGTTGTGAAGTTAAAAGTTGAGATGGAGTTAAACACAACCTCTATAATCGAGAGGAAGGATAAAATGGTGAGAAAAATAAAGAAGAATTTTGGTGAAGGCATTAAAGGAGCATTAGAGAAAGAAGAAGAAGAAGATGATAGTGAAGAAGAAGATGAACAAGGGAAAGACCCATTGGAGGTTACACAAGGCTTAGGTGAAGAAAAGGAGGAAGGTGCAGAGGAAGAAGAAGCTGAGGAAGTACCAACTCAAGCCGAGTTAAAGAAGAGAAAGGCAAAAATTTATCCTACAACTCAGCCCAAAGCCAAGAAGGTTGCCAAACTTACACAAGCCAAGCCAAAAACACATGTAACAAGAGCTACCACTAGAGCATCTACTCAAAAGGAAAAGGAGCAAACAAAAGAAAAGAAGAAGGCTACTAAAAAAAATGGTCAAGTGTAGAAGAAACCAAGGAGGAAATACGTTGCACAAGTAGATTCTAATGATGAGGAAAAGAAAAAATCTAAGGATATCAACCAATTTAGAGTGGTAAGCCATCCTCCCAAATCAGCCATTGATAAAATCTATGAAAATGTAAAGAATGCATATTTTACTAATTTGAAAAGTATTGAATTTAATAAACTAAGTAGAGAAGATCAGAATAAGATAGAGGAATCTATGTATGCCATGATGGCAGAATTCAAAAACACACCTCTTGAGTTAGATAATAAAATGCCCAAAGAGTTGTATGAGATTATTGAAAATAAGTGGCATTATTGTCTAAAGATGGAAAAGGAAATCAAAGAATCCACACTGGCACAAGTAATGCTTGACTTGACAAGAGGTCAAATTACTAAGGCTAATAAGAAACATGGTGGAAAATTTGTAGCAAAGTATAGAGCCTTTAGTATTTTACAAAATAAAATTGAGGAAGTGGTAAATAAGTCTACAAAATTGTGGAAGTCAATATACAAATTGACTAGTGACAAGGATGAAGAAGCAAATAAGGTAGAGTCTAGTACAAAGGAGAAGGCAAAAGAGAAGGAAATAGAAAAAGAAGAGAAGAAAGGAGAAGAATAGAAGAAAAATAAAGAGGAGAAAGAAAAAGGAGAAGAGGAGGAGACACAAAAAGGAGAGGAAATGGCAACTACTGACCACTAGCAACAAGAAGAACAAAGTGTGCAAGACACACAATTTCCACCTCCTAGCCCTCCACATGTAACCATCACACATGCAGACACTATAATAGTTAAGGATGTTACTAAAAAATCATGTTAGAACATCAATCCACTAACTGCAGAGGATCCTTGACCAATCCACACAACAAGCTAAGCTATGCACAAATACAATATTGGTCAGTGTGGATGAGTTGCAAAAGGAAGTAGCTAACACATCAAGAGACAAGGTGAATCCACAAGAACCACCTTCTATCTCTACAACTACTAATGCTCAAATCATAATGCTTCCACCACCATCTCCAATAGTTGATACAGTTGACACATTAGGAGTAGGTGACACCATTGTACAGGAGTTTAGTGCAGAAATAGAGAAAGACACAACAATAGTGCAAACATGATAGATTGATACATTTGATCCTATAGTAAAGAAAATAGGTACACCCCAAATTGTTGTCATTGATCAGGGAAGATTAGAAGAAGAAAAGGACACATCAAAAGAAGAGGAGCAAGACGCAATACAAACATTGGTAGAGTTACCAAAAATTGGCACTCCTATAAAAGTCCTTCAGAAGCCAAGCATTGATGCAATGCCATTACAAATTTATACACCGGGCTCAAGCTCTACAAAGGTTACAAGGGTACTTCACTATGGAGACCCTACATTGGATGAAGAAATAGAGATACCAAAATTTGACTATGCAACCATGAGCCTTGAACAGATAAACATCATGCAACAGACATTGGAAAAGAAGAAAAGGCAAGAGATACTTAGGAAAGAGTATAATAAAAAGCAAGCACTACATGAGATCAAGGGCATCTTTTTAGATGCCATTAGCTTGCAAACACCTGATGAGACAAATCCAATAATGGAACAATTGTCTGACATTGTTGAACAGGTGACAAGTGAAGACCAAGAAACAAATTTCAAACTTATGGAATGGTTTGAAAGAAAGTTTCAAGGAAAGGTTAATGAGAAAATATCTAGTGATATAGCACTTCAACAAGTTGAGTTGGCCAAAAATATTTAAAAGGTAAAGACTGTACTTGAGAATGTATTCTCATTGTACAACAAGTTGTGTGATTTCAGATTTTCCACCGAGGAGACAGGCCAAAGAATCCTGAGCTTGGAGAAAAATCTCAAGATTTCTAGCATACAGCTACCAAGAGATCCAACTTAGAGTGAGACACATTTTTCTCAATCACTTCACACCCAAAAGGAGTTAGCTACACTCACAATAGAAGAGGCCAATATAAAGGCCAAATTAATGCAGATACAATCTTCCATAACCCCACATTTGGAAGTACTCCATAAAGAACAAGTTTATGCTGAAATTGTTCTAAAGAAATATTACAATCTTTCTACATTAGATGGACTTGTACATCTTGTTGCAGAGACTACCATTTAGTATAAGTCACTGGAAATTGCTTTGGAGAATTGGGATGCAACTTTCAAGATGATAATGGAGGTAAATAGTACATTTTTGGCGAAATATGATATTACCTCTTAGTACCCTTTGAAATTAGTGTCAAAAGGGGGAGATATAATAAGAGGGGAGATATAATGGTTAGGGGGAGATATGAAATAAAAGGGAGAATACTAAGAAATTACATTCTTTCATTCTTTTGAAGAATAAAGGGGGAAAGATTGTACATATCGTATGTTAGCCAAAAAGGGGGAGATAAGAGATAAGACATAGTGTGGGGGAGATATAATGTTTTGATGTTTTGAGGAGTTCGTAAATAAGAATGGAAGATAACTCCAATACAGAACACACGTACATAATACAAAAATTGGGAAAAGGCAAAGTGTATCAAATATATTAGCATAAGAATTTTGGTTACAGGAATGAAAATGACACAATCAACTTAGGGGGAGTAATAAGAATTTTGAGGTATATTTTTCCTTACAAAATTTTGATCAATTTTTTGAAATCTTGTATATATGCTGAACAGATTGGATAATGTACTCATAAGGTTAGATAAATAATGCTTAGTTAAGTGTTTTTGACACTCATGTCAAAGGGGGAGATTGTTGGTCTTAGATTGGTTTTGACAATTGAGTGTCATCACACTTAACCAATTTTCCCATAGAAGCCGAGTACACTATATATGCCGAGCTACAGTATGGGCTGAGCTAGAATTCCAATAGGTGTCGAGTGACTTCAGGTGTCGAGCATAATATAGGTGCCAAGTGATCAATAAGTCTCAAGTCACAGTTGATCCTGAGCAAGCTAGAAGGCTACATGTGTCAAGCAAGAGAGAATGATATAGGTGCCGAGCAAACCAGAATCATATATGTACCGAGCACCAATAATCTAGTATGTGCTAAGTAACATAGAAATCAGCATATGAGTTTGTGTCTTCACAAACTCAAATGCCAACCATTTTTGGATGAATCATGAAGGTATTAAAAGATAAGATCGAATCTTTTTCTTTACCTATGTTATTAGCATGTAGCGAATAAGAAAAATGGAGATTGCATGCAACCAATGGGATAAATCTAAGGATTTGTGTAGGAAAGTTAGTTTTGTGA
Organism: Cupressus sempervirens; assembly: GCA_028749045.1. Classification (NCBI taxonomy): domain Eukaryota; kingdom Viridiplantae; phylum Streptophyta; class Pinopsida; order Cupressales; family Cupressaceae; genus Cupressus; species Cupressus sempervirens. The sequence continues at coordinate 1,563,624 of CM053785.1, forward strand.
ATTCATTGTAAAACCTAAGTCTTCAAAGCCTTTATGAGAAGGCATAGACCTCGTGATTTTGAGTTGCTAAGAAAAAGTTAAGGGAGTTGCTAAGAAGTTGTTAAGGAAGTTCCTAAGTAGATAATAGATTGTAGAACAAGGAAAGCATTAGGGGTATCAAGGACTTAGTGAATTGAGCAGCAATTGAATATCTAGTTGGTCAGAACAAAACAAGGGAATCAAATAGATATTAGATCTCAGAGGATCATATCAGATTAAGTAGATCAACTGCCTAAATTCAGCAATTGAAGATTGCAAATCTATTAGGTTTAAGAATCTAATACTCTCTAGAAATTGTATTAGAAGGAAAATCCTATATTTATAAGTTAGCTTCATAGCTATGTTGTAGAGGAAAATCCTATGGTGATAGGTTAGCTTAACAGCTAGTTTGTAGATCCTTTGAAAAGGTGATAAAATCCTTTAACAGGGTGACACTTCAAGTAAAGTGTTTGTAAATCCTTTAATTAGGTCACTATTGACACAATTTAAATCCTTTAATAGGGTAGGCCTTTAATAGGACAAACCATCAGAAGTGGTCAAACATTATTACTACAGTGATTTTGTGGGTATCATCCCCACCCTAGTTTTACCTTCTCATTTTAAAGGGTTTTCGGGTTACCAAATTTTGGTGTTATTTGTGTTGTGATGCATGTGTTTACTTTATGTTTATTTGATATGTTTACATGCATGCAATTTATTTTTAGTTAAGTGTTTTTAAGGATTTGAAAAGTTTAAAGTGTATTACTTCTGATTCACCCCCCTCTTAGAAGTAGTCTTCCCATTTGATTATTCCAACAGGAGATTCGTTGGTTGCCAGTATAGTGGTTAAGTCTTTCTTTGTGATCTTTGTGATCCACGTATGATGTTGCCTTGTGCTTTCATACTTGTTAATTTTTTTTTTTAACCTTGGCTTGTATTTCATCCTTGTTCCAAGGATCTTCAGGCTAGGCATTACACTTAACAACATGCTAATGACACTTTGTAAAACATGTCCTCAATCACGCATATCGTCATCTTCAATCCTTGAACCTCACGATCTCAATCTCTATCTATTTATCTATCAGTCTTCACAAAATCATTAGTATGTCAACATCAATGACAAATACAATCATGATAAAAATCTCCCAAATGCTCCAACAATGCTAGGATACTCTCCCATTGGAATATCATTAAAATTCAAGCTAACAACAGGAGCTGGTAGGAATGGAGAAACATAATAGTCTCAAAGAAAATATATTCTTAAGAAATGATCTTTCAGTGAGAGAATCACCATGAAGGAATGCATGCAAGTCTTCCACTTGATATTGAGCCAAAAAAAAAGGTATTTTCATCTTTATGCTCCTAGTAATAAGCTCTTAAAGAAAACACATATTAGGATGCAATATATTTCTAAGTGCATTAGCTTCATCCTTGCAATCTCTTTGATTAGAGGCAATCCTCTCCCTAAGTGTCCTTATTGCCGCTTGATTCCCATCATCAAAAGTAGCCTTTTATATTGTTCAATATGTACTCTTTCCTATTACTTTATGTAGTTGCACAAAGTAGATAATCTACTATCAAAATCAGAGAGCCATCAAAGTGAACAAGCTTTCCTCTTATCTCTCCTCCTTCCACCCCAACAGATAGGATAACAATGTTCTTCTCTCCACCAGATCTTGTAGTAGGGTGTGAAGATTTTAGACAAAAAATAGAGGAGCAGGGCCAGGTAGATGATCAGTATCAATTTTTGTTAATGTTGCTTGTATTAATACTTATGGACAACTTTTTAAAATCAACTTTTTCCTCTTAAAAAAAATAGGTTGACATGTTTTATCTTAATGTTTCTTAGTTGTCTTTCCTTGCACAAGGTAGAGACTCGAGCTCTATAGAGCCCTTGTTATTATTATGTGTTAAACAATTAAAAACATAATATAAAATAAGAAATAAAAATAGATAAATCTTTCTTATGATTACAATTTGAAGGCTGTCACAATTGAAGACAATTGAAATTAAAATTTAATTTAAATAAAATAAAATGAGAGTAAAATTAAAATAGTCAAAATAAGAAAAGAGAAACCACCCAAAAATGAAAAAAAAAACAAAAAAAACAACGAACAAATATTTATTCGTATCAAACAAAGGTAACTCTGGCACAAATCAGAAAAACAATCGCCTGCCAACCAGTCATTAACGGTGCTATCTTTGACTGGGGAGTTTAGGGTTGGGAATCTTGGATGTAGGAGTTTAGGGTTCATTATTATTTTTCCTACAAACGTTGTTCACATTTTTCATCGGCATCAGGAACAACACAACATACTCTCTGCCATATCTTCAGGTAAGAATGTTGCAATGAAACATGGTTTTAGTGTGTTTTTTTGCACTTTGAGAATCTATGCTTAATGGAATTTATTTTTATTTTTATAATTAAATGAGGGTTTGTGTTTGATCAAAGTTCTGAGTTGGCACTTCTTAGGGTTGCTAAGGCTACAACCAGAGGAGCCCTCAACAAGTTCTCAAAGATGTAAGTGCATTCTGAGAGCTAGATGGATAGTCAACTATGTAATAATAATTTCTCATATGAGATCCTTGAATGATATAACAAACAATAAATGAAAGCTAGGTGGATTCTTTACGATCTTGATGTTGAACACAACCTAGTTTGAATTTATAAAATGCAATGGTCAATTTAGCCTAGTTGAATTGAAAGCAATTTTTAATTCATTTTAAATAGCTAGAAAAATTAAAGATTGACAAAAATTAGATTATATACAAATATACCAACTCTTAAAACATAAATGTACTAATTACTAGGTAGAGTTTATCCATTTGTACATTGTTGTCTTATCCAATATTTGCAAAAAATTGTCTTCCCAAAGCCTCCGAAACCACAAACTCGATAACAACATTTGGTGATGTAATTTGTGCGCTGTTGATTCCAACTGCAAAGTTTTGTGTAAAATATAAGAAAATATTAAAAAGCTTGCTTGGCATTCCCACTGTCTCCCAACTACCATTCATCAATTTCACCCTCACTCTGTATACTCATCTTGCCATTACCGAAAAAAGCATATCACTAAACATTACTTCTATCTGTGATTTATTTACATAAATAGCTTCATAAAGTTTCAAACAAAAGCATATCTGCACAGAGAGCTTTATTCCCCTGAATTCCTACACAATCAATTCTGGTCAACTTCCTAACCATGTCACGAAATTTTTACTCAAGGTGGCAAAGTGCAGTAAGATGTTTTAGCCGATAGGCTATTTGTGGGTGTAGACACCTAAATTTGATTACACTACTTTGGTAATCTAATTTAGCCATCTCTAAAGGCATCATTAATTAAATTCTTATTTAATTAATCCTTTGTCATCCCCTAGTTGATTAATTTAATTAATCATCTATAGTCCTAATTGATAAATCAAATAATCTATTATTTATCAATTAAATCCTTTTCTCCTATCTAATTCCAAAAATCCCCATTTATTAAATAAATCTATTTGATAAATGAAATCCTCAAATTCAAAAAAACCCTAACCTATCTCTAATCCTCCATTTAGCCTAATCCACCCCATCCACCCATACTAACCAAGCTTAGCCACTAACTCACCCACCCTCATTAATGCCATCCACTTGCACATCTCTAACATCCCTAATCTAATCCTAAACCCAAGCCTAATCCACCCCCTAATGTTGTCACATTCCTTAAACAAGTTTAAGACTTTCCTAATCCAAACCAAAGTCTCCCCTAAAAAAAACCCAACCACTAAGTCATGAGTGCTCTTACAAAACATAAAGACTCTTACAAGCCCACTCATGACTCTTACACCCATCTTCCACACTCTTCCCTCTTCCACACTCATTCCTCTTACATCCCTCTTACATACTCAACCCCACTCATCATGCCCTTAACCAACCCTTAACCCTACCCTCTCACACTCATCCTCCTTGTGACAAGTGTCACCTTCCCATTGGTGCTAAACAAGCACAATCCATGTGCTCCCCTTTGAGTGCATCTTAGCCCTCCTTAAGCCTTCATCCATCCTTGCATCTAAGCCCTCCATCCCTCTACCCCTTAGCCTATAAATTGAATCCCATCCCAAGCCATTTCATCAACAATCTTTGAGCTAAAGTTACCATGCTATTTTGAGAACCAAAGCCATCAACCATACCCTTATAATGACAAATTGAGAGCTCACAAAGCTACCAATTTGCCATTACCCATCTCCATTGAAGCAACTTTTGAGCATCTTGAGCATACATCCACAGCAAAAGGACACATCTACAGAATCAAGAAAGCATGGAGTGTTTTCTCTCATGAGGTTTGCACTTCTTATTTTCTTTCTTAGTCTAAGCATATATGTGAATTTAGTTTTTGGTTTGTGAATTTTTACTTTATTTGTTAATGTTCTTTGCATACTGATTCTGGTTCTACAGTGGGAACTTTGTTCCCGAAAATTAAATTTTTGACGAAAAATTTGCAAGAGTTTGGCTGGAAAAATGAAAATCCTTTTTGTTAATTATTTACCGGCTAGTTTCTATGTCTTTCCGCTTTTAACTCTTGTTTTGATATTTATTAGTTGTTATCTCTACTTTTAACTATTGATTTTCTTTTTCTATTTATTAGTTGTGATCTCCACATTAACTCATGTTGTGATCTATTAAGTTAACTTTTGATTTTTAAAACTGATTTAGATTTTAGTTTTTAAATTTTTTAAATTTTTTTAATTAGTTTAATTTTTTCTTTAAATATTATTTTTTAGTATCTATAATTTATTTAGTCAATAGAATATTTATTAGACATATTATTTTTTTGTATTTCTCTTATTAATTTTTCATAATAGAGTTTTTGATAGTTTTTAAAATGATTTTTTTTCATATTTGATAAATTTAATTTAAATAAATAATATTTATTAATCTATTTAAAAGATTTTAGTAAATACAATGTTATTTAAATTTAAAATTATTAATAATCTAATTTGTTCACATATGATTATAATTTAAATATCCACTTTTAACTATTGTTTTTCTTTTCTTATTTATTTAAAAAATAATTACTTGTGATCTCAACATTGGATTATATTGTGATCTCTATTTATTTAACTTTTGATTTTTTGTAATTGATTTAATTTTTAGTTTATAAATTACTTTAAATTATTATTTTTATATTAGTTTAGTTTTTTTCTTTAAATATTATTTTTTCAATTTTTATAATTTATTTAGTCAATAGAATATTTGTTAGAGATGTCGCTATTTTTCATATATATTTTTTGTATTTCTCTTATTAATTTTTCGTAATCAAAATTTTGATTTTTTTTTTAAATGATGTTTTTTTTCATTTTTGATAAATTGAATTTAATTGTAAAATACTAAAATTATTGAACATGTTTCTTAAGCAATATTCAAATTTCCTAAATATTCTAAATTTTATATCTATGTTTTAATCTTCAACTTTTTCATGCATATTTTCATTTTTTTAAAAACTTATATTTACATTATTTAATGTTCATTCTACATTTTTCTCTTAAATCTCATCTCTTATCAATGCACTCGTTGCATGTGCAAAAGCATGTGACTGCTAGTTATGTTTATGTTAATGTTTGGAAAAGGTTAATAAATATGATTATTTAACACTTTAGAACTCAGCCATGCGATATCAATATATTTTTTCCATGTTTTTTAGCCATTCATCAATATCAATTTAGGCTCACCAGTAACCAGAGCTCTACATCCAACCAAAATACTTTCCTAGGAATCACTCTACGGTACCATTTCTGACAGATTAGTAACCTGAGCTAAGCATCTGACCAAAGCGATTTTGTTATGAGTAGCGATCCAAGCGCTATCATCATCCTCAACATTATCTCCCCTGTAAAACTAAGGTTGCATGGGTACTCGTACCCATACTCTTGGTATTCGTACCCCCATACCCAAGTACTGGGTACTCGGTGGAGAGTATAATAGCTAAGGATCTTGATTAATTTTGATTTTTTTTTTTGACTTTTTTTTTTCCGTATCAGCTTGTTGTCTATCAAGCTTAATTATTCAATACCTAATCAGTTTGAAACTTTGATACTCATTAACAATAAACATTATCACTATTCAAGTAAGAAGTTTATCATTTGCAATATGTCTTTGCCATATGATTTAGGATCTTCTTGTTCATGTTTAAATTTTTCCTTCTTTGTTATAAATCTAATCATTTATCATACATATATTATTATTGCAAACATATAGCAAATCTAAAACTGAAAATAATACGTTACATTTGCAAACTTGATCATTGTTCTTGTTTTGAAAAACCATTGTCATGACTTATAAGTTCAGGTTTTCTATAAATATAAACGTATAATTTTTAAATAAAGTTTGATATACCTAATTACCCTCCATTCCCATAACCTAATACAATCCTTTAAGCCCGTTTGTTTGCTAGAATAGGAATAGGAAAATCGGAATAGGAAATGTATTTTTTGTTTGGTACCACAAATTGGAATAGGGAATAGGCAAACATATTCCCATTTTGCCCCTAAAATGAGCATATGTCCATTCCAAAAAATAGTTGTTATTGGAATTTAAAAAAAATGAAAATAAATTAACCATTTTACCATTATTGACATCACAATCCAACATCAAATGGCTTCATGACTGTCATCATACTTGCTTCCTCCCTTTCCTCGGGGAACAACAACACAACATCCTGATCCTGGTAAATAACATTGTATTTACTAAAATCTTTTAAATAGATTAATAAATATTATTTATTTAAATTAAATTTATCAAATATGAAAAAAAATCATTTTAAAAACCTATAAAAAACTCTATTATGAAAAATTAATAAGAGAAATACAAAAAAAAATATGTCTAATAAATATTCTATTGACTAAATAAATTATAGATACTAAAAAACAATATTTAAAGAAAAAATTAAACTAATAAAAAAAATTTAAAAAATTTAAAAATTAAAATCTAAATTAGTTTTAAAAATCAAAAGTTAACTTAATAGATCACAACATGAGTTAATGTGGAGATCAAAACTAATAAATAGAAAAAGAAAATCAATAGTTAAAAGTAAAGATAACAACTAATAAATATCAAAACAAGAGTTAAAAGTGGAAAGAGATAGAAATTGGCCAGTAAATAATTAACAAAAAGGATTTTCATTTTTCTGGCCAAACTCTTGCAAATTTTTCGTCAGAAATTTAATTTTCAGGAACAAAGTTCTCACAAATAGCCTATCAGCTAAAACATCTTACTGCACTCTACCACCTTGAGTGAAAATTTTGTGACATGGTTAGGAAGTTGGCTAGAATTGATTCCATAGGAATTCAGGGGAATAAAGCTCTCTGTGTAGATATGCTTTTGTCTGAAACTTTATGAAGCTATTTATGTAAATAAATCATGGATAGAAGTAATGTTTAGTGATATGCTTTTTTCGGTAATGGCAAGATGAGTATATAGAGTGAGGGTGAAATTGATGAATGGTAGTTGGGAGATGGTGGGAATGCCATGCAAGCTTTTTAATATTTTCTTATATTTTACGTGAAAATTTGCAGTTGGAATCGACAGCACACAAAATACATCGCCAAATGCTATTATCGGGTTTGTGGTTTCGGAGGCTTCAGGAAGACAAATTTTTACAAATATTGGATAAGACAAAAATGTACAAATGGATAAACTCTACCTATTAATTAGTACATTTATGTTTTAAGAGTTGGTATATTTTTATATAATCTAATTTTTGTCAATCTTTAATTTTTCTAGCTATTTAAAATGAATTAAAAATTTCTTTCAATTCAACTAGGCTAAATTGACCATTGCATTTTATAAATTCAAACTAGGTTGTGTTCAACATCAAGATCATAAAGAATCCACCTAGCTTTCATTTATTGTTTGTTATATCATTCAAGGACCTCATATGAGAAATTATTATTACATAGTTGACTATCCACCTAGCTCTCATTCATTGCTTGCTACATCATTCAAGGATCACATATGAGAATTCACTATTACATAGTTGACTACATAATTAGCAATGGATAGGCTTCTTGCATGGTTGAATCACTTTGGCTTGCAAAAGCTCAAACAATATTTGCACACATGATTTTCCTTGAAATTTTAGATTTCACAAAATAGAAAGAAAATATTCACAATTATCATATCCTATGCATAATTTTATATGCAAAATATTTATTTCATACAGTTGATCTTTTTTGTGCTACACTTTTGGTAAAACAACGTTTCAAACTATAATTTCATCCTTAATCAAAGTGAACTCTATTTTTCCATCTACAAGACTACAATGAAACTAGATTTGATATTAGAAAACAATTTTGCATGATAGAGTGATAATTTACAGTCTAGTCCCATCAGGCCATGCATATATCTAAATAGCCCTAATTAATCTTTGTCATTTTGTCATTTCAAAAATGTGCAAGTCAATTTTAATTCTAGTACCATTGCATATAGATCTCAATAATGTCAAATTTAAGTAATGCTTAATTTTTTAATTTATTTTGGTATCATTGTATAGTATAATTTCCTTTTATTCGGTGGACCAAATCACTTGGATACTACCTTAGTTTTCTTATCGATAATAGTAGCATTTTATTACTACCTTAGTTTTTTTTTATATAGTAACAGTAGTATCTTATTAATATTCCAAAAATATTTGTACATGTATTTCCATGACATTTTTCTTTGAAGCTACCATAGTCACTCCAACCCATCTCACAAAGACATTAACAACCATTTCTTAGATATACTATAATTCACAACTAATCTGACAAATTCATACTAACTTTGGCTAGGGACATCAAATTTCCATAGACATCGCTTTTTAGCCTTTGCATGTCTATTACATTTGAAACATTTTATACCTCCTTGCATCTATCAAAAAAATTTCATTCTCCATCTGCATTTTCTTACTCTTAACCTTACCATACCAATATCTCATTCATCTGCAACCCAACCCTCTATCCTTCAAAAACTCCCAAAGGAGTCAACCCATTTTTTCATGTTGCATTCACTTGTTAATTGACACCTTTTGCACCACCTCATTTCCCTTCCTAAAATATAATATTTAAAATTCTTGCAAAAACACCAAACTTTCTACTGCCACCACTTACAATGACATCCACTTTCCCACTCCTCCACTTGATTTCACTTGCTTTTAAAAGGCCAAAAGTCTTTACCTTAAAATTTCAACACCTGCCTAATTATAGCTCCCCAAGATTTATTGTCATGTGTCCTCTTCAGTTTCTCCTTTGTCACAAAATTGTTAATACAAAGATATATGTTTTTCTCTTCATAATCCTCTCCTGCATTATCATCTTAGTCTTTTGTTGGATGCAACTAATGTTGATGAAGTAAAGATGAGATTTTTGGATAGAAGTAAAGCTAATGAAGATGAAGGTTAGACTAGAGCTATAAAGCATATGTGAAAGAGTCATATCAGTTGTTATATTGTCATTGATGTCAAGCTATTTGACTATACTGATTCATGTAAGTTGAAATCATTTGAAGGATGTGATGTTGGATAAAGAAATTGAAGAAAAAATATGAAGATGAGTAAAAGAAAGCGTGGCTAAGTATGTGAAACTAAATGGGAAATTGATAAATCAATCTAGGATAGTATAATGGTGGTTTGATTATTTTACATGATTTATGAAGTGTTAAGATCATGTATAAGCAAGTTAGTTTAGTTGGTAAGAGAATGAACAAAGTTGGAGAGTGAAATGATAAGTACACCAAACTAGACATATTGATCAGTAAATGAAGATGATGAAAGGTGAAATAAGTAAGACAACTATAATCAAGAAAGTCTAGCATTAACTGAGAAAGAATAGTATTGATAAGTAGGAGATAATCACCTAGATCCAATGAGTGCCAAGTGTTTCATTTATTCTCATGAGAGATGGATTCATGTTGAATCACTACTCATGAAACATGGGTCAATGAGTTTGACTCAAAATCACATAGTTAAATCCTGATAACAATACCACAAGAATACTATTGACTGAGAAGGAGTGTTACCGGGCATATCTAGTGTTAACTGAGCATCTAGTATTAACTGAGTATGGAGAAGGTTAGTGAAAGAAGAACACCATTTGGTAAATAAAGAACATTTTGTCAGTAATTTATTAAGGGATGACATTTAAAACAAATACCAAGACTATTCTAGAAGATACTAAGATAAGGATGAAGTTTATTAAAGAGATCTACAGCTGGAGAAATTGAAAGGAGAATTGATTGTAAAGATTTAAGAAGAATTTTGAGATCCAAGAAAAGGCACAAGTTTCAAGAAGAATATACACTTGGCAAGATTCATAACCTAGCATAGATACAATAAAATTGAGATAGTGTGGAGGAGATTAATTCACGAGAACCCTAATTCATGAGATGAAGTGACAAAAAATTATCTATGTAAGGAGGAGACACGGATGTAAATTTTTTTTGTTCAAAGAAGAGAAAAGTGGATGCCAAGGAGATGAAGGAGATCCTACCAAGAAGATCAAAAGTGCAAGTTGGAGTGAAGTGAATAGTTGAGCATGTTGGCCAGTCAAAGAGTAGAGATGTTGAGTAGAATGGAGATCTAAACAAGCATAGTGAGTTATTTATTAATCATATCATTTAACTATTACTTGTTAGAAATTAAATTTCACCAAGATAAATTGGGGAGGGGTGTTGAATTAGTTATTGGATCAATACCACTTTTATCAACCTTATTAAATCTTAAATATGTGATCAATATCAACAACAACCATAAGAATCTACACATACACACATACAAAATAACACTAGATATTTTAATTAGGGAAACCCTTGTGCTAATATATAAGTTCCTTATAAGAGGATAGACTCTATTAGGAGGCAATGAAATGTATTTATTACATATTAGTCCATATTACGAGACTTTGAATCCTTGTGAGGAGATTCCAACCTTTTTAGGGGTTGTAGAAGGAAGAAGGGCCCACTTTCCAAACAAATTTAAGGGTAAGACCACCAAACTCACTATCCAACTAGCCTCTATATTATTCCTTTTAGAATAATAGAAATGCAGCTGATCTCAACAACTCAATTCTTTCTCCAACCCCTTACTGTGTCTCTTCTACACCAAAATACTTCTTAGATCTCAATAGCAGATTTGTAAACTCACATTACAATAATCCCTTTGATCACTTACTCGCATTTATTTAATTCACATATCATTTTTCACAATCCACTTTTCATACTCTACACACTTCATTACAAGGAAAAGAACTCTCCTTCATACCATGTCCTCAAAATAATTCATTGAGTCATCAGTGAGGCTTTCCCAATTATAATTACAATAGCACCTCATCAAGATACATGTTACATTACATCTTTTCATAATTACAAAATACAACCAACTCACAATATTTACAATTTCTCACCCATATGACCTCAAACTTCACACACTCACTAACGTCATCATCGAGTTATTTTCTATCTCCGTCTAAGTGCACTTCACCAAATTTTATCCTTGTTGGTAGATATAATCTAATTACCAGATGTAATGCCTCTCCAAAGAGAACCCAAAAGAATAGATCAAAGTTGATAAGTTTGATGAGTAATTTTTTTAAACATGCTTTTCCTATTAGCTCATTAATCATATATGTAAAGTCCTATTCCAATTCCCTTAGCATTCATTCTTTACTACTTAAGTTATTCCATGCATTAGTGTTATTGTCATGAAGTTTGCATAGTTCTTAAGTATAAATAAAAATTCCATAGCATCATCATAATTGACTAATATAATCTTACAACGAGAAAAATCAAGAACAACAACTATAACATAAAATAAAAATTCCATAGCATCATCATAATTGACTAATATAATCTTACAATGAGAAAAATCAAGAACAAAAACTATAACAAGATATACATCATGATTTACATAAGGCAAGTAGATTAAATAAGAAATCACCATCATACATATATACCAAGATGGATTTTATAAAAGAGATACAATTTTTGTGCATTTGCTTTTCAAGAACCAATCTTTTTCTTATTTACCCAAACCTTACACATGTCCTTTCCTTAAAATGTATCAATCTAAAATCCCCTTTTTTATGATTCATCAAATTACATCTTATATTTTAATGCAAGTCATCTGAACATCCTTAAGCATCTTTAAGCATCATCCAAGAATATCTCCGAGAAAAAACTCCAATGCAAGCCATGGATAAGCCTATTGTTTTGCCACCCAACCATGTGGAACCATAAGGAACCACTCACCCAAGCTAGGAGACAAAACCACGATCCATCTAGACTCTAAGGTAGTCTAGGTCTTATACCAAAAATCAAGTACAAGGGTAAAATAAGGTCACACAAAATCATAAAGCCCAAAATGATATCATAAATCAAAATGAAAACTAGAGGCATAAGAAGAGTGAGGGATTGAATCAAATCTAGGTGAGTTTCATCATACATTCCCATAATGTTGGGATCATTCCCCTGTGCCAAGGGCCATCCTACCACATAGAATATTCTTTCCCTAGGTACTCCAATAGGATATGAATGGTCTAGTAATGTTGGGATCCTTCCCTTGAGTAAGGGACCATATTTTGCATAGATTGTCCCCTCTCCATGTACTCCAACAATACTCAAATTTAATCTTTGTTAATGTGTGAAACCCATACCCAACCCGTTCATTTTATTATATTATCACTTACTATCTAACTTGCGTATTGAGTCAACCTATATAGGGCATTGGTCTCTAGGCATAGGATCCTTCAACAACCACTTTTGGGCTTGAGCACCTATGGTAAGCCACTCACATAGGGTTTCCTACCCTACTTCAAAACCAAAATACAATCCATACAAAGTCACACAAGTCAAGGTATCTCAACCAAGCAAGACAATTGATAACATGATATCAAAATGGTAAAACTGCACATATGTTTCTTATAACCACACATTTTTTCAATGTTGATGCACATTTATTCAATACAACTATGCAACCATTCAATGTTGACACATATTTCAAGCAAAACTGCACATTTCTTCAATATAATCATGCATATGTCAAGCATAATTACACATTTTTTCAATATAACCATACATTTGTTCAATATAACTAGGCATTTATTAGGTAGAGGTACATTTGTACTGACAGGTGGACAAAAGGGGTTAAATGCAGGGTTGCACATGTGCTTAGTATAAGTGAACATATGTGCAATCTTCCTCCATATTCATTCCAGAGAACTTAGAAAAATATAAAGAAGGCTATGGAATAAATTTCTAGACTTGTTGGGATGGTGAAGAGTTTTTCAGTATCCCCTAGACTAAGATCCCAAGCTAAAACCCTCACAACCATTCTTATTAAAGGAATTCAATTCCTAGCATCCCCATTAAACATAAATCCCACACAATGAATCCAACATAGAGAATCATGGGATACAGTCACACTAAATTACATCACAATATAAAGAGATATACGTAAATATATATTTTTTGATTATCTATTTGATTTGATATTTATCATCCTAAGTCATTGCATAAAATAAAATGGAGTATCAATACCTACTTGTTTTCTTGAGCCACTATGGAATTGGGATTGAGTTTGTGAGAGTAGAAAGCTTCCAGCCTTTGTCCTGGTGTTTGTATCCTTGCCATCCTTAGTCTTGGTTTCCTCTAAGTTTGTATAGGCAATGAACTTAAAAAATGTAGATTTTACTATAGCTTTTTCCTTCATAATTATCTATATTTTCTTTAGATACTTTCCCTTATTTATAGAAAGAAAATATCATTTCTAAAAGGTTATGTCTTTTGTATCTGACACCCTCTCTAAGGTTTGATTAAATAAAAGCACTATTAATTAAAATTTATTTTTATATTGTGCAACTCCGTGTTTGGGTGCAACGAGGATGACTTCTAACCCCCTTGCAACAAATACATTGTCGATGCCTCCCTTGACATTTGCAAAGCCCTAAGAGTTGACAACCCTAACAACATTGGCTAGATGAGCATCACTTGGTCCTAAGCATAACTTGACACACACTATCATTTGTTATTCATGAAACCCTTCTTCTCCCTCCATATCATATCCATTGTTCATATTGATCAAATGCTTCATTGCAATCACACTTTAAAGTTGATTTTACTAGATTTTTCTTCCTAATTCTAACTCTTGGTTTTGTTACCTAGGTTGTTTCTACTTGCACCTCTATCTCATATTTCTTAAAAGTTCTCAAACTATTCATCTAAGTAAACAACTATAAATACTACTATGAGTTTGACCATCATTTAGTTGAATTAATTGCACCTAGGATGGCTACCTTCATGATTATATGAGTACAACATGTAAGGTATGATCTTGATATAACTTATATTTGTCTCTTACTCCTTTCCTTTTGTTTGTCTTTTGGATGGTAGCTTGAGGTTATTGAATTGAATAGTTTATATTTTGTTATTATGATATATATGAATATACATAAATTATAATTATTTACCTTTTACTTTTCTATTATTCTATTATATTTTTATTATCATCTTGTAATTATAATATATTTAAGATTATATTATAATTATATGAACTCTATTTCAAATATATCAACTATTTATTTCAATTTCATTCAATTATTTGACCCTTTATTTTTTATTTTTTATTAAATTATATGCAAAAAGTGGGATATCAAAGTCCATCCTACCCAAAATTGCTTTTCTTCAAGCAATCTAAAAATCTAAATGTAATTAATGACCCTGAAACAAAAATTTCAATTTGAAGTTAGAATAGCAATACAATTTTACCAAATTTGAAAAATCATAATATTTTATTTAAAATATCAAGAATAAGGAAGAAAAATTATCTTAGTATTCCCACATGTAAGGAAACTTGCAACAAATAATATAACCGTTTCTACATAACCCATAATAGATATGAAATAAATATGCAATTGAAATCCACATGCAAGAGAATAGACAATATACATACAAAAAATGTGACACAAGATATACCGTGGGAAACCCTCATTGAGGGAAACACCTAGTCTCCAAAAGCATCCATCACCATGTATTATTCAACAAAAAATACCATTGCAATACAACCATGGAAGCCTTCAAATCCATAGCCACTACCAAGATATCCATGTGAACAAGCATGAATCCACACATCTCATGCCATGGTTTCAACCTTCACAAATGCTCTCTTGGCTAACCTGTCAAGTCTTGTCTTGCTCGACTCTTTCTCTTTTTACCTTCTATCTTGTCTTTGTCTCACATACTGTTGGTGTAAATAAGTATTTACTATTTACACTTACTTAAGTTTACTTAGATTAATACATTATTTTAATATTTATTTATTAGTCACCTAGGAGTATGCGTACTCTTGTGAGTTGTCATGTTGACAACATAGGGGTCCGCACCTCTTTTATGCACATTTTGTCTACAACATAGGAGTTAGCACACTAATTAAGCACATGGTGTCTACAACCTTCTCATTCTTATCCACTCATCTAGAATGTTGGATAAGGTGTGTGCTTAGTTGTCAATGCTTATCTTATCTCCTGGTTGTTTCTAGAGACATTCTAGGTGCTTCCTGAGAGGCCTTTATATACAGGCACTCCTAGTGTGTTTATACATACTGAACATACTAAACAGAGCAATGTATTAGGACATACTCTGAGTAATTGATCATATCCATTTTTGGTCTACAGTTGTGCTTGTGTTGAGTTCTACGATCTTGAGTGAATCTTGCCCTAAGGAAAATTCTTACATGGTATCAGAGCTCTTGGAGAATTCCTCTTCACAAAGCCATTCGAGACCATCATCTTGCTTCAGCACCGCAACCTAACTCCAAAGTACTGCAGAAATTGGGAGTGTCTAGAGCTAGATCTAACTTCCCCATTGTGTCTGAAACATTGATTTGGTGAAAATTGGCTATAAAGTTGCCTACCCTAGGCCAAAGTCGATCGTGAGGAAATTTTTTTTGCAAATCATCACCTGGAGGACCCAATTTGCAAGTACAAGTATGGTCATTTTTCTCTAAATTTCCATCATATTTCTTTAAAGAATTATCAGAATTTTTTTTGCCCTTTAGGAAATTTGCAGAGAATTTTTTTTTCGTAGAACTGGGCTGTGAGTTCCTGGCTCTGCATAGAGAATATTCTATTGCTACTTGGGATTATTCTAACTATATTGGAAGACATTTTTGTTCGTCACCACACTGCATTTTTTGGTGAGTTCCCTATAACCGGTGGCCCCCTCAACTTCATACCCGTGAACACATCAAATCAGCGCCTCAACAATTGACACCACAAGCTATTTGCTTCAAATCAGAGGCTTTCTTGTTTTAAAGAATGTCCACAATGTGCACACAACGCATGTGGGATCTTTCCACCATAAAATTGGCAACCCACAAATTTCTCTAGCGTCCACTTTTCAATTTTCGGTGGCAAAAACAAATCTCGCCCCGCGACATTGAAATTTGGCTAAAGGTTCTCCGATCTTGGCATGTATCTCTGGCAAAGTTGGAATACCTAACGACTTGTATATACCCCGTGGAAGGATCTCCGATGTCATTTTCTCAGCCTACCTTGTCAACTTTTTTAGCACTATTGAAATTTGTGTGCTATTTTTTACAACTCCTGCCAACCTCTCCTTTTGCCATGTAGGATCGACAATTCCACGTGGCATCTAGTCTGCCCACGGACCCAACCACATGGGCAATGTTGGCCACATTAGACCTACACTCAGTGCCCTGTGTACAGTTGGATCCACGTCCATACTCAGGTACAACCAACTCTGCAAACTCCTCTCGTTAGCCACATGTACATACATGTCATCTGACACATCAACTTTTACATGTCAGCAGTACGTACCTTTTCCATGATAGATCCATATGGTATAGACACACAATCATCCTGACACATTAGCAGGGCACTTTTTTTTTTATGTTAGCATTTCCCTATGTTAAAAGTGATAGTCGTTTGACTGTCAAAACTAGGCCTTTTACACTGTAGCAATGGGTGTTTGACCATCAAATTTAAGCATGTAGTTTTTGCTCCAGACCCCTCTCCAAATTGCTTTTCAATTTGGCAACCTAACTTTGTGAGCCCATAACTTGGACATTTGGACTCTGATTCGGTGCAATTTTTTTTGAAATTGGGTAGAATGGTGGTGTTCTTTTCTACTTTTGGTGCAAGGATTTGTCAAAAATTGCATCTTTTGGGAATTGCTATTCAATCCTGCATTTTGTAACTTGAAACACTCCATACGGGCTCATCTAGACTCCAAAACAAGTTCCAATTTTTTTGTAAGTGCATATTTTTTCATCTACTCTACAATCATATTCTAGGGTTGTGTGGAAAAAAATACCACTTTAAGAACTAGGGCATTTTCTACATTGTATTACTTTCATTTCTTTTCATAATTGTTGTATCTTTAAGCTACAATGCTTAGTTCCAGACTTAGGCCTCAAAAGGAAGTCGTAACAAGAAAAATTAGAAGTCTACTTTGTTCATTTTCACAAGTGGCCTATTGTACACACACTACTTATAAAGTGCCAACAACATCTTTTTCATGGGGGGGGGGGGGGGGGGGTTCTTTGATTCTTTGGGGGTTTCTTTGACTGGTCCATCATGGAAGAGGTAGATTTGATTTATTTGACCCCAAATAACTATCAAGAATGGATTCAACTTGTTATTAGATACCACAGTTAGCATAATGCACTGCCATATGCGAGAGATCTTGAGTATAATGTTGACCAGATTGAAATCATTTGGCATACTCTCTTTCTATTTATGGTTGATGACATTCTGGATATAATGTCTGACATTAAGTCATTTGATCCATATGTTTTTTGGATGCATCTTTGGGAGACCTATGGAGATCCAAACATTCCTCCATTCCTAAAAGATCTCCTAACTCCAGTTGTAGCTGACTCCTCTTCAGATGAGATCACACCTCCACCTCCTGTTGCTGCTACTAATCCTGTTACAACCACAGATGCTTCAGATTTAGTGCAACAGGACCCTTTATGTCTTCGTACTCTACCTTCATGTGATGACTTCCTTCCTGCCCTTGCAAACCTGTTCATGGAGTTTCACATTGAAGATGTGGGAGACATCCTTGATGATATTTTTCTTCTTTTTGGGATGAATTCTTTTGCCACAGTGATAGATTCATGTACTTTAGCACAATAGGGTACACATGGTCTTCCAGCCTTAGGTGATGATTTCTTGCCAGACATTTCAGCTCTGTTCTTGGAGTCACACACAGTGGATTTGGAAGACTTCTTTGATGATCTACCACTTTTCTTTGCTGAGGAAAATCCTTCTATAGTTGTTGCGAGGGCCCACTCTGACCCTCATGTCCATTCTCTACATGATTAGTCTTTAAGGGTTGGTGTGATTGTCGATACTTATGTACAACAATTGTCAGAGGTCTCTTTATCAATTGAGAAAATTGTTGGTTTCTTGAAACAGGTTCTACATCACTCCTTCTTCAATCTACACTTCTTCTTAGTAGTTTTGGAGGAAGCCATCATCAACATCGACATAGAGACACTTGAACAGGTTTCAAAGATATTGTTCATCTTAGAGATTCCTTCTCCATATAGGGGATACATCTCCTTTGTACCCTTGCATTTGTTTCTTCCAAAGGGGAGGAACATCATCCAACAGTCATGGATCAACTTCTACATTGGAGCATTTCACACTGATCGACACACTACTTTTAGGGGGGGGGCTACCTCATCTCCTTCTGCTCCTTTTTCGGGGGGATTTTTTCCTCTTAGGGGGTTTTGTCCTTCTCCATTTCACTCTTGTATATACTCAATGTATGTTGGAATGGGGGGGTCTTGATTACTCCATCCATCCATGCATCCCTTTCATCTCTCTTTTTGGGAGAGGGTTTTTCCCATGAGGTTTTCCTCTTTCTTTGCTTTATGAGAGATTAGATTTGCATTATGTACATGGGTGCCTAACATGGCCTAGTAGTCGAGACCCATCATGCATTTCATTCTAGTTCTCATAAGCTTAAGGGCATTCCCCTAAGTTGCACTTCAGGGGAGGTGTTGGTGTAAATAACTATTTACTATTTACACTTACTTACTTAAGTTTACTTAGGTAAATGCATTATTTTAATATTTATTTATTAGTCACCTAGGAGTATGCATACTCTTGTGAGTTTTCATGTTGACAACATAGGGGTTCACACCTCTTTTATGCACATGTTGTCTAAAAAATAAGAGTTAGCACACTAATTAAGCACATGGTGTCTACATGATTCTCATTCTTATCCACTCATCTAGAATGTTGGATAAGGTGTGTACTTAGTTGTCAATGCTTATCTTATCTCCTGGTTTTTTCTAGAGACATTCGAGGTGCTTCCTGAGAGGCCTTTATATATAGGCACTCCTAGTGTTTTTATAAACATTGAACATACTAAATAGAGCAATGTATTAGGACATACTCTGAGTAATTGATCATATCCATTTTTGGTCTACAGTTGTGCTTGTGTTGAGTTCTACAATCTTGGGTGAATCTTGCCCTAAGGCGAATTCTTACACATACAATCGCTACCCTTATGACTGCTTATATAGTAGCAAGTCCCACAAAACCACCAAGTGGTATTACATAAACCATGTGCTACCTAACCCATTGACCCCACATTTAACATTGAAAATTTAATTCTTTTCTTGAATATTAAATAATTACATCAAGTATTATCACAATGTTACAAAACAACTCATCAAGTCTATCCCATGAGAATATTTACATGTTGCACATCCATATAGGTGCAACATTACATAATAAAATAAAATAATATAACAATATTGTGCAATGTGTGCAACATCCATAATCTCAACAATCTCCCACTTGTTGTATACATTGAATAGGGTCAATCTATAGCCACATAAATGAATAAGTTAATAATCCCTCGCATCACATCTACCATCATGGATCAAAGTAGACCAAGTGCTCCATCCTACTGCTCAAAACAAAATCAAAGTATCCAGCTTCAAAAACATGAATGAAGCCACCTTCTATTATGCCACTATCATTGGACATACATAGAAGTCATCCAAAGAGAAAGCCACCCAACCTATCACATTAAAAGATTAGAAAATTCTATACCAATTGAAATGCCAAGTACAAAAATCTGATCCAAAGGTAATCACATATATCCGTAGTTGTCAAAATATCCATAGCTGAAATAATACCCACAACAAGTGCAAACCCATCCAACTATCCATGCCTCCAAAGGTATGCCAAGTGAATCTCACATCATCAACATATCCAATTTATAACTTGCAATTACAAGCCTCAAGAGCAATACTTGCCACATATATACTATGAAGCTCCAACTGCAAAAGATAATTTCAAATCTATAACCAATCCACTCACATTATCTCAAAAAAGTGAATCCATGTAGTATCAAGGACATCCACAATACATAAACCAATAATTTGCAAGAACAACTCACATAAAAAATCTCCAACAGTCTCCCAAGCTCTCCACAACTAACAAAGGAAAGAGATAAAGGAATAACCATGTCATATCTCACATGAAATACATGAGCACAAACTAGCGATCACAATCTCTAACCAATCTCAAATCCAATGTAAGTAAAACTGAATATCTAGGAAGATAACCAAGACCAAAGAGAAACCATGCAAATCATAACCTGTATCATGTCCTTCTACACACACCTCTAGATGTAAATTGTGCAAGTATGATCTCCTCCATAAAACCCCAACAAGAAGCCTCAACAACACCTAAACCATACCATATAACTAATCATGTATGTAAGCCTCTCACAAGAAGACCAAACTTATAAACCATTCCTAAATCAAGGAATAACCATTCCTAATCCAAGGAAAATGCCCAATATAAAATCATCTCTCAAATTCAACCAACATAAAACACAAGCATAAGGAGGTAACCAATGCTAAATCATCTCTCAAATGAACCCTCTAAAACTAACTCATGTACTATAGGTCAAGATCCATATCTATGAAAGACAAACATAAACATAATGCACTTGAGATAAACAATGGGCTACACCTCTCAAGTAGAAAACCACCGAGTAGACCAAGAGTGGGGAATGAGAATGCTCATCAAGATATCCAAGTCTCCAACTAAGACTCAACTAAGAATAATCTCTTCTTAAGTCCATATTAGGTGAATTCCCCTCGCTCTTCCTACTAAAACTATCAACTATCCCAAAAAATACTTCTCTAATCTAAGAGAAATCAACATCACCACCATCTCTAAGTATCCATGAGCACCTGTAACCAATCAATCCATTCCATCTCCAAATGAAATATTGCAATATCATGAAGTATCTAACTTATGATCAATGTACTCAATACAAAGAAACTAAACCAAGACCAATGTCAAAATTCCAACCATGGCCTCAGGAACATAAACATGACAATGTGATCTAACCATCTCAATAGAGACAACATGCTCCATATGAACATACTATAACATGTGAAAACTCTAAATTTGTATCAAGAGTATACCATGACATAATAATGAAACCATCCCCACAACAAGGATAACATGTCAAATGAAAGCATAAACCACACCTTTACCAAGAACTCCATTAGTCCTCGATGAAACCATCTCCAGACACCATGAAGAAAAACCATTTCCACATACTGAAGAACCATCTCCACACACCATGAAGATAACAAGTACACTATGCAAATATCAAAGTTGCTCCTGCAACAACATGATCTAGGACAAACCTCCAATATCTGCAAACACTCAATCATTATATTAATGCCAACAACTCTCACTCAACCATGGTAACGAGTCATCCATGACATCATATAAATCAATCTCCTATAGGAAGATCCTCCAGGTCTACATTCACACAACCAAAGTGTCAGTACCAAGTGAAACCAAGATCTTCAAACCCAAGAAGATACAAGCCAAACCAGGAACTAATCTTGCACTATTACCCCATCATCGCCACAAGCTCTCGGTAAACTATCTATCCAAGCTATCCATGACAAGATGATAAAAAACTATTATCTAACCATTAGAATCAACCAAGGCATCAAACTATCAAAGAACTCAAAGTGCACATCATGAGCTCCTCAAAAATAAACTAAATAACTATGATCCTCAACCAAGAATATATAGCACCATGACCAAATTAGGAATCCAAATCAATGAACATCAAGGATGTACCTGTATATCCAATCATTACATGCCAAAATCTATGATACCATGACCACATCCATGAACTAAATAACTAACTCTTAAAATGTCCAACCTGTCAGCATAAAATTGTTAACCACAATTCTTCATCATGACTTTACCTGGTAACAACATCTCATCCCTTCTAGATGAACAAAAAATAGAAAGTCACATGACTTAGGGTATAGACAGCCCAAATCTAAGCCACTAATTTGAATATACATAAAAAATGAAAGATCAATGGGCAAAGACAA
Source organism: Cupressus sempervirens (assembly GCA_028749045.1). Classification (NCBI taxonomy): domain Eukaryota; kingdom Viridiplantae; phylum Streptophyta; class Pinopsida; order Cupressales; family Cupressaceae; genus Cupressus; species Cupressus sempervirens. The sequence goes on from CM053785.1 coordinate 1,586,069, forward strand.
CCCATAACCAAGGCATAAATGCAACCTATAAATATAGACCACTTACGACACTGTACAACTTGTAGACCCAACAAGTCATCATACATATCTAAACCAAACACTAATAACCATATCATCATGAGATAAATTTGAAATATAAAGTGAGTATACAATGACATCAAATCCATATCTCCAAAATATACAGTGTCATAAAACCAAAAAGTTACCATAGTCAATATATGTCATAAACTGTTAAGATCAATAAATCACCAAATAAACCATGCCAAACCTACATCAAATATTAACCAATGTGTAGAGCTCTCCAAGAGCTTTTCATTGACTATTCAAAGACCAAAATCCAACTCTGTATGGCCAAGTTATGCTCTAATTTTTGCTCAAAATAAACAACATCTAACTTTTGACCACAAATTAGAGCTCTAAATTAGCTTTCCAATGCTTGTAAGAAGTTTGAAATCCAATATCATGAAAGAAAGTTGTGGTCATTTTACTAAGACAATCTTTTTACCATTTTCACTGTGATTTTCATTTTTTTTTGTGATGAAAATTTTGATGAGATTAAATTTGACTGCCATCACGGGCTGAAACTAAAAAAATCTTTCATATCCTCTAAACATGGCCAAACTAGGACATATTATATATCAAATTTTATGGAAACATTGACCTAGATCAAATGGTGAGGTTTATTTTTACCTAAGAGGCCATTTCTAGAAGCCACCCTCTAAAACCCTCATTTAAATAAAACATCCAAAAAATCATTTTGACTAATAATTTCACATGCCCAAAATCTACCAACATCCCATCATAATAGAAAACTCAAAACCATACAATATGCAATAAAAAATTCATATATCTTGCCCTTTCATTTATCCTCTCGTGCATTCCCATGGATTCAATCTAGGGTTACAATAATAAAACCATAGCTCTGATACCACTTATATGGAAACTTGCAACAAAGAATATAACCATTTCCACATAACCCATAATAGATCTGAAATAAATATGAAACTAAAATCCACATGCAAGAAAATAGACAACATACGCACAAAAAATGTGACACAAGATATACCATGGGAAAACCTCATTGAAGAAAAATTTTCAGGAATCTTTACATGTTGCATGTTCATCTAGGTGCTCCTAGATACAACATTACATAATAAAATAAATTAATACAATATAACAATATTATGCAATGTGTGCAACACCCATTATCTCAAAAATCTCTGACTTGTTGTATACATTGTATAGGTTCAATTTGTAGCCACATAAATGAACAAGGAAATAATCCCTCCTAGCACATCCACCATCATGAATCAAAGTACACCATGTGCTTCACCTTGGTACCTACAAAAAAATCAAAGTATCCAGCTACTCAAACATGAATGATCCCACCTCCTATTATGCCACTACTACCGAACATACATAGAAGCCATCCAAAGAGAAAGCCACCCAATCTCTCACATTACAAGATCATAAAAAATCTTCTACCAACTGAAATGCCAAGCACAAACACTTGATCCAAAGGTAATCACATGTATCTATAGTTGTCAAATATCCACATAACCCATAATAGATATGGAATAAATATGCAACTTAAATCCTCATGTAAGAGAATAGACAACATATCCACAAAAAATGTGACACAAGATATACCCTAAAAAACCCTCATTGAGGGAAAAACCTAGCCTCCAAAAGCATCTACCACCATGTATTATTTAGCAAACAATACCATTTCAATACAACCATGGAAGAGTTTAAAGCCATAGCCACTACCAAGAAATCCATGTTAACAAGCATAAATCCACACATCCCATGCCATGGTTCTAACCTTCACAAATGCTCTCTTGGCTAACCTATCAAGCCTTGTCCCATTAGACTCTTTCCCTTTTTTCCTTCTATCTTGTCTTTGTCTCACATACAAAAACTACCCTTGTGGCTACTTATATAGTAGAAAGTCCCACAAAAGCACCAAGTGGTATTACATAAACCATGTGCTACCTAACCATTGACCACACATTTAATATTGAAAATTTAATTCTTTTTCTCAATATTAAATATTTACATCAAATATTATCACAATTTTACAATACAACTCATCAAGTTTGTCCCATGAGAATCTTTACATGTTGCACATCCATCTAGGTGCAACATTACATAATAAAATAAAATAATATAACAATATTATGTAATGTGTACAACACCCATAATCTCAACACCACTCTCCTTGTTATGTGTTTCCTTGTATCAATCCTTTTTTAGTATGCATTTTTTATCCTTAAGGAAGACTTTATCTCACCCTTAGGCCTCAACAGGTATCCCTTTAGTACTATTCCTCTTTATAATACTTAGGTGAGACTTTATCTCATCCCAAGATCTCTTTAATATTTTCTCTATAGTGGGGTGTCCCGCTAGCAATTCTTCCTTTACTATCACTATGATAGGGTTTGCTTAGTAGTTGTCCCTCAACTAATTCTATAATAGTGTGCTCTAGTGGTTCTCCCTTAATTACAAAGAAATAGGGTGTCCTTACCACAATTCTCCCTTAATTGCCACTCTTTCCTTTTTTAAATTGAATATTAAAGTTCTATTAATAATCATAAAAAATATACATATATGTATTGTTTGATATTTATATTTCCTGATTAGAGTATGACTAAAGTTGAACTTCCTCAAAGCTTCAATGATTCTCTATTCCCATATCCTCTCTTGATCACCATTCACACTCTTGTTTGAAGTTTCTTCATTATTTATTTCAAACATTGCTTCCATTTTATGGAGTTGACTTTTCTTGTCACACTTATGTCTAGGTTCCCAAGGGCCTCTACATCTAAAACATATGCCTTTCTTCAAAGTGTCCTTTTTTTTTGTTTCCTTGCTCAGACATTGATGTCTTTTACTCCATTTCCCTTTTCAAAGATAACATTCTTTCTCTCAATGATCTTCTTTTGAGTGTTCATTTCTATATTCAATCTTTGCTGAAAAACTCTTAGATCTTTCTTCTGATGTATTTGATTCTACCATTTTTTTTTCTAATGGCTTCTTCCAAGTTTTGAGGTTCATGTGGATTAACCATGTTCCTAGTGGAGTATTTTAATCCTTCTATAAACATATGAGAGAGTATCTTTTGTGAAAAATCTAGAACCACAATTGATAACTCTTGGAAGTTTCTAGCATAGTCTTCCACTATTCCAATTTTTCTGAGTTGAGTTAGCTTTTTGAAATACCATTCGATGTCCTTATCATCAAATCTGTGAATGAGATTTTTGGAGAATTCTTCATAGGATTTTATATCTTTATGTCCCAGTGAGATATGCCCATGGGTCCACCAATCAATTTCTTCTCCCTCTAGATGTACTATAGAGAATTGTAAGGCATCCTCTTCCATCATGGGATTTAGAATAAAAATGTGTTTAATTTTTCTAACCACTGGCATGGTGTAATCTTTTCTGAACCATCAAAATGTGGAAGCTTTATTTTGTTAATTTTATGTTTGCGTTCTTCATTTATAGTCCTTCTAGATGTCTCCCTTCATTTATCATCACAATTTTCTCTGAAAGATATTAGTTCTCTATGGTTAGGTTCTAGAGCTGCATATGCCCTTGTAATTTCTTTAGTTCTAGTTATGGTTGTTCTATTCCATCTTCTTTTCTTGGTAAATCCACTCTATGTAAGAATTATGTTTGTGGTATTTTGGTTGTAAAAAAGACATTATTATTTTCTGAGTGAGTGGAGTTAGTCTCTCTTTCCTGGTTAGGTTGACCTCTCAAATTGTTGATAGAATTCCCCATATCTTGCAGCACTTGGAGAGGTGCTTGATTTGATTTTTTCATTTGATTCAATATGGTATGATTGGTTTGATTATTTTTCTCCATATAGGATCTCACTTCATTTTATAAGTCATTCATTGTTGTTTTATTTTTCCTCATCTTGTAAGTTTCCATAAGCCTTCACTTACAGGATGTCAAGATTATTGCTCTAATACCTCTGAGATGTCTCCTCTAAGAATGATTCGAGGAATAAGGACTAATATCTTGGATTATTTTAAATGATTGCTCTTATCAATAACCTTAGTCCCTCAAATGCTCACTTAGATGTATGATAAGTGATTTGATACTATATATATAGTGACACTATATGCAATGTGGTGACTTTTGGAAAGAATATGCAATGATAAACTAATTCCTTACAATGACACAAACTATCTTTGAATTGGAGTCAAGACTTGTACATATATAAATTATTGATTTATGCACCTAGGTCCTTCTCTAATTTAAATCCTTCCAATTAATTGTATGCCAAAGGAATATTCTTCTAAAGACATATCCAAAAATGAATAATAGATAATAAACTTTTCTAGTAGGCTATAAATTGGTTATGCATATACTGCAGGTTCTAAATAACTCCAATGCCAAAAATATAAGTATGAAATGATAGATAAGACAGTTCCTAGTTATTGTGGACTCTTCTACCTGTCTTATCTCTTATTCTTCCTTCTAATCTAATTTGATGTCTTCAATGGTGGCTTTTCATTCCTTGTGTGTAACTATCTCTCTATGCTACTCAATCAATAATCATTTTTTATTTCATGGTATTTATGTAGTGGCTCTAGTTATGAGATTTTGATTAATGTAATACTGAGTGTCTCCCTCATGCAAATTTGAACATTCTTGTTATATGGATGTTTGAAAATTATGTAAGACAACTTAAACTAGATATCATGGATGTTGCTAATGCTTAGAATGTCTCTATTGAATAGAGGTGTGTACCGTCTATTGGAAGTCTAATAGTTTGGTCATATGGGTGCAACATGACAATGTTTTCTAATCTACAATTTCCTTATTCGATGACTTTGTCTCTTACTCCTTTCCTTTCATTTGTCTTTTCTCAGCAGTGGCTTCAAATTCTTACCTTGTCCATCCATCTTCCCCACTTCTTCACTTCTTGGTTCATGTATTTTATATACACATACTTGACCAGTCATGTCTTTTGGATGGCAGCTTAAGGTTATCAAATTGGATAGTGTAGACACCTAAAATTGTCCAAATCCCTTATCCTAGCCAATTAAATAGATATTTATTATTTATTTAATTACCCTACATTTAATTAAATAAATTTACATTTATTTAATTATGTTCACCTTTCCTTGATTTAAATAAACTAAGGTTTATTTAAATCCTAACCTATTCCCCTTGCATGCTAACCCATTCACTTTAATTAAGTACTTCGTTTACTTAATTAATCCTTTCCCAATCCCACTTGGAATTAAATATTAAATTTAATTCTATTTGAGCACATGGCTCCTAACTTTAATCCTCACCTAACCTCACTTCCTAACCTAACCCACCCTTCTAACTTAGGTCAAATCACTTATCTACTAATTAATCCTAATTTCTCATCTAATCGCATCATTGATCATTTGCACAATCCTAATCAAAGGATTAGCAAACCCTAGTCACATGTGACATGTGACTCTTACACACTTACACACTTGTCCCCCTTCACATGTGAACCAAATGTGTCTCACACATGTGTGAGAAACATGATCTTCCACACCTCTTACACATGTCATTGACCCATCACTTTCAAAGGTGTCTCACACATGTGTGTGAAACCTTGAGCCTCCAACCCTCTTACACCTGTCATAGACATGTCACATCAAAGGTTGCTCACACATGTGTGAGCATCTTTCCCCCTTTTGAATTGGTCAAAACCCTAATCCACTTGGAGTCTACTTGGCCTCCACCTCATGGACACCTCATTGATCCTGAGAGATCCTAGCCATTCATCTTGCATTGAATCTCAGCTGTTTGTTTCATCTCTTTTCCTATAAAAGGAGATTCCTCTCCTCATTTCCACAAGCACCATCTACCTCATTGTTATGCTGCAGGATTTGTGAGCAACCACATCCCATAATGTGAAATCATCTACACTTGATGATTTTGTGAGGTTTGCATAGTGCTACTTTGATTTTCATGTTATGTTTATTTTCATGTTCTCTTGCATATTTTGAGGTTTGCATAATTATGTAGGAATAGATGTTAGTTTCTTAATGTTTATTTTGTTTATTACATTTTATGCAATACAGATAGTTTATATTTTGTTATTATGATATATATATATATATATATATATATATATATATATATATATATATATATATATATATATATATATATATATATATATGTATATATATATATATATATATGTATATATATATATATATATGTATATATATATAAATTATAATTATTTACCTTTTACTTTCGTATTATTCTATTAAATTTTTATTATCATCTTGTAATTATAATATAATTAAGATTATATTATAATTATATGAACTCTATTTCAAAATATATTAATTGTTCATTTCAATATCATTTAATTATTTGACCCTTTATTAAATTATATTCACAAAGTGGGGATATCAGAATTACCTAAAAACCCTCCAAGGTGAATGTAAAACCAGGATGGGGATGACACCCACAAATATTTACTACTACAATAATAAAGTTCACTTGTTAAGGCTATAAGTTTGATCACTTATGCTGATCTACCTTGTGAGGGGTCTACCTTGCTAAGAGATTACAAAATTTTTCAATCTATCTTGATTAAAGGATTTAAGCTTAGAATGAAGCAAGCACTCTATTAGGAGATTTACAAAGGAATGTTAAGACCACTCTGTTAAGAAATTCACCTAGATCCACTTGCTAGAATTTATCTGTACCTAATCCTTTAGTTTTCACTTTAAATTTTGATAATGGATCTCCTCTTTACAACTCTAATCTTATCTCAAATCTAACATAACTTTTTTCTTCCCTTCACTACTCTGCTCGGTCACTCTTCCTAGTATTTTCTTCTAACACACACACACACACACACACACACACACACACACACACACACACTTCTCTATAATATTTAGGGTTTGGATCCTCCTTAAATAGACAAAAAATGAACCATCTAGACGAAGATCAACAATCTAGATTCATCTCTTTTTCCTTTTATGCATTCGTTTCTCTTGATTAGTTGGACTTGCATAGGGATTAATGATAAAATACAATGTGTAAGAATCTTGATAATTATCTCTAAAGTCATTAAATCATTCATAGAAGTCAACCCAAATAGTTTACCTAAGTATTTGTGCCATTCCAAACACATATACCAAAACTGGCTTACTCAGTAAATAAACATTTTGATGTTCAATCATAATTATTCTTCATATGTTGTCACTTGACACTAACTCTGCTCAACACAAGATGACATCTTGGCATACACATGTCAAACAACTAACATAATTATCTTGGCATACTTTGAAGCACTCGATGACCACTAGATTTCTTGGCAATAGTAGGATAACTCGGCTTATACTAAAATATGAACAAGTCCTTATACAATACTTTGTCTTAGTAAGATGGCTTGATTGTAGTGATGAATGACCACCTGTGCCTTAGAATTGACTAAGTGTTTCACACTAATTGGTGGCATGAATTGGAGATCAACAATAAATTGGGGGTGATTTTCCTAAGGCTAATTAAACTAATATGGAGCTCTCCATCAAATATTTTGATCAAAACATCTTACAAATTGATGTAGAATGTCACACTTTAGGACTTGCCTAAAGTTATGGAGAGAGAAGCACAAGATGTTGAATTATTCATAAGTAAGATGGTTGAAGGATAATGTAGTTCAAATAAATGATAAAGATATTTCTACATGTTGAATATGGGTATCTGCAGGATCATGGTCAACCAAACTATGGCCTTACGTGGCAGTGAAAAACCAACAAATTAGGGTTATGTCAACTTGACACATAATTTTAAAGTGGCTCTAGACTTTATATCAAAAAGTTGTAAGAAAATAATTTGTAGGAAATTGAATGTAGTTTCTAAACTACTAGGCCTTATCTAGAGAAAAAATAATTGATTGGTCAAAAGTTTGGATTTTAATGTAGTACTATGAAAATTTCAGGGCGAAAATAAAAAGTAGGTGTATGTTTGACCACCTTAATCAAAATCAAATGATAATATTTTTTAAATATAATTATAGATATAAAAAGTAGACTCATGCCCAGATGTGATGCATATGTTTGGGTATTTTTATTCCAAATAAATAATTAAATATGAATTTTCTACTAAAATTTTTTCGAAAAAAAACTCTCGTGTCTGACCACCTTAACTAATAGAAAACTTTACCAATTTTTTTTTTTTTTCCGTATACTAGGCAAAGCATAGAATGTGATGCAACTTTTGGATTTAAAAAATGTTATACCATTTGAAAGTTATAGTTTTTTTCAATCATTATGTCAATCAACACTTTATAATCATCTTCATTGAAAATTAACTAATAAATACTTATCAAACTTAGAATTTGATAGCAATTATATCGATGGAATCTCGAGAGTGTTATAAAAAAGCCTTTTTTGTTTCATTCAATTTCGATGAAAATAAAATTGTCAGATGGCTACCCGACATTTGAGTGTCAGTGAAACCCTTCTGAAACACATTTTTTGGGTTGACCAAATAGGCTTGGTAAATACCAAGGCTAATCAGATACCTGAATTCAAATCAGGTATCCGATCAGGTCCAAGATTTTTCAATTGAAATTTAGAGGGAAATTTGAGAGGAGAGGATTTCCAATTGCAAATTTGGAGGGAGGGAAATTTGAGATTAAATAAATTTGAGAGGGAAACTTTAGAGTGTTTTATAGGGAAATTTATTTGGGGGAAGTGTGGACATTGATATTATTATTATTAACTATTATTATAATTATTATTATATTATAGTAATATGTATGATTATTATTATTAAATATAATATAGCTATAAATATAATAATAATTATTATAACTAAATATAATATAGTAATATATATGATAAATATTATTCTTATTAAATATATATAGTAATATTATATGACTATTATTATATATAATAATATATATGGTTATTATTATTAAATCTATAATCTAGTAACATATATGCTTATTATTGTTATATAATCTAATAATATGTTGTTATTATATTAAAATATACAATATTATATTATTAATAAATATAATATTGTCATAAAATGCATCAAAAGGGGTCATAGGTCAACCTATGACATCTATCGACGCATTTCATGACAACATATGTCCCTAGGGCCCCTAGTGACCCCTTTTGATGCATTCCTAATGGGTCCCTAGGGCTCCTAGGGCTCCTAGGGACATACATTGTGATGAAATGCATTAAGAGGGGTCATAGGTAACCTACAACCCTTCTGGACTCATTAGAACCAACCACATGCATCCCTAGGGGCCCTAGGACCCTTAGGGACATACGTTATCATGAAATGTGTCGATTGGGGTCATAGATTAACCTATGACCCCTCTCAATGCATTGGAACCAACCAAATGTGTTCTTAGGGGTCCTAGGACCCCTAGGGACATAGGTTGTTATGAAATGTGTCGAGAGGAGTAATAGGTTAACCTATGACCCCTCTTGATGTATTATAACAAACCAAATGCATCCCTAGGGGTCCTACGACCCTTAGGGACATAGGTTGTCATGAAATTCATCGAGAGGGGTCATAGGTTAACCTGTGACCCCTCTCGACACATTATAACAAACCAAATGTGTCCCTAGGGCTCGTAGGGCCCCTAGGGACATAGGTTTTCATGAAATGTGTTGAGAGAGATCATAGGTTAGCTTATGACCCCTCTTAATGCATTATAACAAACCAAATTCATCCCTAGGGGTCCTAGGACCCCTAGGGACATAGGTTGTCATAAAATGCATTGAGAGGGGTCATAGGTCTAGACACATTGGAACCAACCAAATGCATCCCTAAGGGTCTTAGGACCCCTAGGGACATACGTTATCATGAAATATGTCAACCTATGACCCCTCTTGATGCATTATAACCAACCAAATGCATCCTTAGGGGTCCTAGGGCCCCTAGGGACATACATTATCATGGAATACATTGATGGGGTCATAGGTTAACCTATGACCCCTCTTGACACATTATAACAAACTAAATGCATCCCTAGGGGTCTAAGGGACTCTAGGGACATACGTTATCATGAAATACATCAATTGAGCTTGATGCATTGGAACCAATCAAATGCATCTTTAGGGGCTCTAGGACCCCTAGGGACATAGGTTGTCATGAAATATGTTGAGAGGGGTCATAGGTTAACATATGACCCCTCTAAATGCATTAGAACCAACCAAATGCATAAAGAGAGGTCATAGGACACCTAGGGATGCATTTTATTGGTTATAATGCGTCGAGAGGGGTCATAGGTCTTGACGCATTATAACAAACCAAATGCATCCCTACGGGTCCTAGGGCCCCTAGGGACATACATTATCATGAAATGCATCGATTAGGGTCATAAATTAACCTATGACCCCTCTCGACACATTATAACAAATCAAATGCATCCCTAGGGGTTGGAGGGCCCCTAGAACATACGTTATCATAAAATGCATCAATCAAGATCATAGATTAACCTATGACCCCTCTAGATGCATTAGAACCAACCAAGTACATTCCTAGGGGATCTAGGACCCCTAGGGATATAGGTTCTCATAAAATGTGTTGAGAGGGGTCATAGGTTAACCTATGACCCCTCTTGACACATTATAACAAACCAAATGCGTCCCTAGGGGTCCTAGGGCCCCTAGGGACATACGTTATAATGAAATGCATTGATTAACCTATGACCCCTTTAGACACATTAGAACTAACCAAATGCATTCCTAGGGGTCCTAGGACCCCTAGGGACATAGGTTGTCATGAAATGCATTGAGAGGGGTCATAGGTTAACCTATGACCCCTCTCAATGCATTATAAACAACCAAATGCATCCCTAGGGGTCCTAGGGCCCCTAGGGACATACATTTATCATGAAATGCATTGAGAGGATCATAGGTTAACCTATGACCCCTCTTGACGCATTATAAAAAATCAAATGCATCCCTAGGGGTCGTAGGGCCCCTAGGGACATACATTATAATAAAATGCCTCAATCAGGGTCATAAATTAACCTATGACCCCTCTAGATGCATTGGAACAACCAAATGTGTCCTTAGGGGCTCTAGGACCCCTAGGGACATAGGTTGTCATGAAATGCATCGAGAGGGGTCATAAGTACGCATTATAACAAACCAAATACATCCTTAGGGGTCCTAGGACCCCTAGGGACATAAGTTGTCATGAAATGTGTCGAGAGGGGTCATAGGTTAACCTATGACTCCTCTTGACGCATTATAACAAATCAAATGCGTCACATAGGTTGTCATGAAATACATTGAGAGGGGTCATAGGTTAACTTGTGACCCCTCTTGATGCATTATAACCAACCAAATGCATCCCTAGGGGTTCTAGGGCCCCTAGGGACATACATTATCATGAAATGCATCGATCAAGGTGATAGGTTAACCTATGACCCCTCTCGATGCATTATAACAAACCAAATGCATCCTTAGGGGTCCTAGGGCCCCTAGGGACATACGTTATCATGAAATATGTTGATTAGGGTCATAGCTTAACCTATGACCCCTCTTGACGCATTGGAACCAACCAAATGCATCCCTAGGGGTCCTAGGACCCCTAGGGACATAGGTTGTCATGAAATACATCGAGGAACCTATGACCCCTCTCGACGCATTATAATCAACCAAATGTGTCCCTAGGGTTCCTAGGACCCCTAAGGACATAGGTAGTCATGAAATGCATCGAGAGGCTCAACGCATTATGACAAACCAAATGTGTCCCTAGGGGTCCTAGGACCCCTTGGGACATAGGTTGTTATGAAATGCATCGAGAGGGGTCATAAGTTAACCTGTGACCCCTCTCAATGCATTATAAAAAAACAAATGCATCCCTAGGGGTCCTAGGGCCCCTAGGGACATAAGTTGTCATGAAATGCCTCGAGAGGGGTCATAGGTTAACCTGTGACCCCTCTGGACGCATTATAACAAACCAAATGCGTCCTTAAGGGTCCTAGGACCCCTAGGGACATAGGTTAACCCGTGACCCCTCTCAATTCATTATAACCAACCAAATGGATCATAGGTCATAATAATAATAATAATAATAACAACAACAACAATATCATTATATGTTGTTATATTTAATAATAATATATATTAATATATATTAATAACATATGTAATATATTACATTATTATATCTAATAATAATATAGTAAAAATAATAATAATATAATATAATAATCATATATATATATATATATATATATATTAATATATATTATATTTATAGATAATAATAATAATAATAACATAATATATTATTATATATTAATAGTTAACATAGGTCATAATATTAATAACATATTTTATGTTATTATATTTAATAATAATATAATATAATAATTTCATATATATATATATAATATTTATAGATTATAATAATAATAACATATATTATTAGATTTAATAATAATATAATATAATATAATAATACATTATAAGCTAATTCATTATAGTAATTCATTTTTCCCTCCAATATTGACCCAATATCGGATATCTAATTTCAAATCGAGTATCTGATTTGAAATCAGATACATGATTTTATTGGCATGATTTTTCCAAAATATTCCCTGTGACTGCAAACCTGACAACATTGATTTTTGTGGGCCTTTTTCATGGGCTTTAGGAAAAGTCACATTTTGGGACCCAAACAATCCAAGAAAGTTTGATAATATATCCCTAGGTGTTTGATATTGTCATCTGAATGGGGAGCAGCAGTCATCGAAAGGTTAAACTCAAAAGGAAGGTATCCAATGAAGACATTGCAACATATAGGGAAAGGGACAAAGTAGAACACCAAAGGAAAAGAAAAGGTATGTTAAATGTGAGTCAAGTTGACGATGAATTAGTCGAAGGTGAAATCATAGAGTTAGATAATGAATATGTGCATTTGGGGAATGAAAATTTACCAATTGAAAATGATAATGCTAGAATTGAAAATTTAGAGAATTAAAATTTTGAGAATGAAATGCTACCAGGTCATAATGTAAATTTCATAATTGACCATACCGAACATGACAATGCACATAAACCTAATGCACAAGAACCTTACATATCTCCTAATTATAATTGAAATAAAGGTTCTAGAACACCAAAATGGATAATTGAAATTGATGAAATGATTATTACCAATTTGGAAGGAAAAAAATTAGAAAGAACCATTCGGTTATGGGCTTCAATACTATATAAGATGTTTTTTGGCAACAAGATAGTGGTGGAGTAATGTTAGATTTTTATGCACTTATTAAAGATGCAAAAAATGAGACCTATGCTTTCCAAATTGAAGATTCGTGTCAATAAAAAGTTGGAAAGAAATGCCATTATTGTGAAGAATCTTTTCAGTGCTTTCAATAGCATTGGGAAAAATAGTAGGGAGAAGGATAAGAGAGCTACTCAAAGGGTTATTACAACTTCTTTGGTAGTCATCATTTGAGAAAGGGTAGATATATGAGACAAACTTGTATTGACTTGAACCTAAATCATACTACTTTGAAAAAAACACTTAGTTGATGAGAGAGAATTGATGATCCTCTTCAAAATGAAATATGGGATTTTGGTGGGAGACTTCCACATTTTGATAAGAAGCTATCCAATGATGTGAAGGAAGAAATTACAAAATTTTGGCACTCTAGCTCACGAGTATCACCCAATGCTAAAGATGTGTTAAAGTTGAGAATTGGCATCAGAGATCACACGCCACATCCTAAACACTATTTGGAGGTAAGCCAAACTATGTTGTTCAAATAATTTAGAGAGAGTCATCCAAGTTTTCATATATCACAAAGGGCTTTTGAATCTTTGAAGCCATTTTATTGTGTGCCACTTAAAATTTGAAATACATGTTGTTGCAAATATCATGTCGAGTTTTCTATGCACCATGAACTATTATGCTCCATCCATTCTACTTTACATAGCAAAGAAATTTTGGATAATTTTGGTGCTAGTGGGCTTCCAAAATCATCAAGAGACTCGCTAGATCAATTTTTATATCTTAGAGTTGATGGTTGTTTCTTTTATAGAAATGCTTACTTAAATGAGAAGTGTTTAGAATGTGGTGGCTTATCCAAGTTTGAAACATGTTTCCATGAGGGGTGTGAACACAATCTTAGAAAGACAATAGTAAAAAAAAAGGTATATGAAATGGTGAAATACACATTGAAGAGTGGGGGTGAGGGCTCTAGATGTGAATTGGTTGGAAAAGAAATTAGTGTGGCTAGTTTTATTTCAGATTTTAAGGCAAATCTTTTCTACAAGTATGCAAGACATAGTCATAGGTCTCAGTGATTGGATCAACAATTTATAATGTGTAAGGATACTTTTCCCATTGGAACTATTATATCAGTTGTTGATTTTGCTGAGAACTACACATTGCAACCTCAAAATGAGACACAATCTTAGTATTACAACTCCATTTAGATTGCTATTTTCATCCACACAACATATAGACATGCCTCTGATAGTGTGGAAGATAATCGAAAGATTATTAGAGAGTATCATTTTTATATGATTGATGATAGATCTCACTCTCATGAGTTTGTGCAACATTGTTTCGAGAACTATTTTGATTTCTTACAAGAGCATACAATTGCTATGGATAGACATATCATTTTGTTAGATAACTATACAGGTCAATTCAAGAATGCTCACATGTTTTATTGGTTGTGTGAGATGCATGTAGAGAGGGGGGCACCTCATATTTGGATTTTTTTTTGAGTCTGGCCATGGGAAGGGGAACATGATGGAGCAGGGGCATGTGTGAAGAGAGTTCTAGTTAAGGAGCAATTGAAGATTTTAGTAGCAGAGCTTCTTGATGCTCATAGCATTGTTGATTGGTGTAGTTTAACATTATCATAGGGGGGGACTATTGATTCAGTGGTACACAGGTTCTTTTGGTTGGTTGAGGAATGGCCCATAGGTGATAGATCAGATTGTACTACAATGAGACTCATAAAAAATGCATTAATTTTGGAGCTTTGATTCTAGTACATGGACCATTTGGACATGACAACTAGCTTGCTTTTGTCCTAGTTTTTTTCAGTGTGATTGAGATCATTGTAAGTCAAGTGAGTGGGTGGATACATGAGCTCCACATTATCTCACTCCATTTTCTATCATACCCTCTATCATAAATTATGACATGGAAAGTTCACTTGAGCATAACCATCTATCAAATCTTCTTTAGCTAGGAAATATCTTTGCATTGGTTGCACCACAGGGGAATGATGAGAAATCCGATTATTGGTTAGCATGTTATGTAAGAGGTAAACAAAAGCTTGCACAACCGATCATAGATGATGATGGATTCACATATCCTACTGGTTCAGTGGTTGTCATTGGAACATGGCTGCGAACATACATGCTTAGAAGGAATGGAACTCCTGCATTCAAAGACTATTAGAAGCATAAAATAATTCTCATATATTCACATCTTATTATAGCAACAAATGTAAAGTTGTTGAAGCATCAAGGAAGACCAAAAGTAAAAGAACTTTTTACTATTACTAATGCTGATCATAAAGCCCTGTTGGAGATCCTAAAACAGAGAGAGGACCCTACTAGAACACTTGATTACGTATATTTACTTCTTATGTTATTTTTTTCATAATGATTAGATGAACCGATGATTATCTTGTTTAATACAACAATTTACTAATATTTTTTATGATATTGGAATGTAGGTACATCATGAAGAGTGCGAGGGGGTGGGGGGGGGGGGGTGCAAGGTATTGGGGAGAATTCCTAAGATTTATGATGTAAAATGTGAAGTTTTTTTGTATATGGTTTTTGTAATAATGAAAAAGACAGGTGAAATTAGTTATATATCCCTAATTTGTATTTTGGTAGGTTCTTTGTAAGGAATTATAAGAGGAAGATATTGAACAAGTTCTTGCAAATCATATTTGCATGTGATACAAGGCTATAATGACAATTTTAAGAGCATTTATAGCTATATGAGTATTGAAACAAGGAGACAATGAAAGATAATTGCTTTCAGATATCTTATTACAAGTTTGGATTTATTCTTATTTGACAGAGCTGACATTATGATTATTAAAACCATTTCTATCAAACTAATTGAAAATAAGACAAATACTTGTGTGCTTTGCTACATTTATCTAATCTATTTGTATAAACTCAAAGTAAATTTGTGTCCATATATATCCTAGTTTATCTATTAAGTCAAAAAAAAAAAACAATTTTTTAACATTTAAATCAAAGCCATTATATTGAACTAATATTATATTCAAATAAGAAAAAATAAATAAAATAAGTAAATTTTATTTATTATTTTCTTATTTTGTTGTTGTCATTTTCAACATTGGGCACACCTCTTTTTATTTTCATATAGAGAGAAAGGAATGAAACTTTTATAATCTAGAATAATTTTATTAAATTTGAACTTATGACCTCTTATTCAAAAACCAAATTCTCCACCTTTTGAAAAACTTAACATATGAAACTTTCAAAAGATTGGAGATAATTCATCATTCATTAATTTCTTATGAAACTCTCAAAGCCTATATAAAATTAATTCCTTATAAAACTTTGAAACCACTGATGTTGGCATCAAATCGTCAGTGCCATTAGTTATGGATGGGTGGGTGAACCCTAGTAACACCCTTGTTCTAGCCATAAAGACCATCCATCGTCCGCGGCCACCCCATATTGAGTAGCCTCCAAGGTGCTCTAAGTCCATTTCGAGCTCGATCTTGTGAGGCTTGTAACTTTAAATTTGAGTATAGATTAGGGCATAACTTCGACATACAAAGTCAGATTTTGGACTTTGAGTAGTAACAAAAAAATTTCTTGGAGAAATCTACACATTGGTTCAGATTTTGTGCAGGTTTTGCATGATTTATTTGGTGATATATTGATTGAACAATATATATATATATATATATAGACTATGGTAATATTGTGAGTTTATGACATTGTATATTTTAGAGATTTAGATTTGATCTCATTGTATAATCAATTCATGATGATATGATTATCAATATTTGGTTTGGATATGTATGATGACTTGTTAGGTCTACAAGTTGTGTAGTGTTGTAAGCAGTCTATACTTATAGGTTGCATTTATGGCTGGGATATGGTTTGTCTTTTCTCATTAATCTTTCATTATTGATACATATTTAGATTGGTGGCTTGGATTTGGGTTATCTATTTCCTTAGTCACATGATTTGCCAATTTTTATTCATAGAAAAGGGATGAGATGTTATTACCATATATAGTCATGGTGGAGAATTGTGGTTGACTATTTTATGCTAACAGATTAAAGACTTTGAGAGGTAGATGATTAGTTCATGGATGTGATCATGGTGTCATGGATTTTGGCATGAAATGATTGGATATATAGGTACATCCTTGATGTTCATTGGTTTAAATTCCTAATTTTATTATGGTGTTATATCTTCTTGGTTGAGGATCATGATCATTTGGTTTCTTTTGAGGAGCTCATGAAGCATACTTTGCATTATTTGGTGGTTTGATGCCTTGGTTGATTCACATGGTTAGAGGATGGTTTTTTCATCATGATTTTATGGATAGCTTAGATATATGGTTTAGTGGGATCTTGTAACAATGATGAGGTGGAAGTGTAGGATTAGTTCCTAGTTAGGTTTGTATCTTCTTGATTTTTCACTTGGTACTAACACTTTGATTATGTAAGTGTAGAACTAGAGGATATTCATGTAGGAGATGGAGTTTATGATGCCATGGATGACTTGGTACCATGATTGAGTGAGAGCTTTTTGCATTGATATATTTATCGAGTGTTTGCAGATGTTGGAGGTTTGTCTTAGATTCTATTGCTGCAGAAGCATCTTTGACATTTGCATGGTACACTTGTTATATTCATGGTATATGGAGATGGTTATTCATGATTTGTGGACATGGTTTTTTTCATAGTGTGTGGAGATGGTTGCATCTTGAGGACTCATGGGGTTCTTGGTAAAGGTGTAGTTTATGCTTTCATTTGACATGTTATCCTTGGTGTGAGGATGGTTTCATTATGTGTCATGGTATACTCTTGATATGCATTTAGATTTTTGACATTTTAAGGTAAGTTCATATGGAGCATGTTATCTCTTTGGTTGATAGCTGGTTAGATCATGTTGTCATGTTTATGTTCTTGAGGCCGTGTTGGAACTTTGACATTGATCTTGGTTTAGTTAGATGGTGGTGATGTTGATTTCTCTTAGATTAGAGAAGTATTTGTTGAGATGGTTGATGGTCTTAGCATAAATTCTGAGAGGCATTGACTTGATATGACTTGAGATGATATTTTTATTAGATAAGTCTTGGTTGGAGACTTGGATATCTTGATGAGAATTCTCATTCCTGACTCTTTGTCTACTTGATGGTTTGCTACTTGAGAGGCATAGAACATTTTTTCTCATAGGCACATTGTATTTATGCTTTTCTTTCATGATATGGATCTTGAGCTATTGTAATTGATTTAAATTTGGAGGGTTCATTTGAGAGATGGTTTAGCATTGGTTATCTCCATGTGCATATGTTGTTATGCTAGTTCAGTTTGGGAGATGGTTTTATATTGGGCATATTCCTTAAATTAAGAATGTTTATTCTTTGATTTAGGAATAGTTTATGAGTTTGATCTTCTTGTGAGAGGCTTACATCCATGATTAGTTATATGGTATGGTATGGGTGTTGTTGTGGCTTCTTGGTTGGTTTTATGGAGGAGATCATACTTACACAATTTATATCTAGAGATGTGCATTGAAGGACATGATACAAGTTATGATTTGCATGGTTTCTCTTTGGCCTTAGTTATCTTCCCATATGTTCAGTTGTACTTACATTGAATTTGAGATTTGTTAGAGATTGTGATCACTAGTTTGTGCTCATGTATGTCATGTGAGAGATGACATGGTTATTCATTTATATTTTTCCTTTGTTGGTTATGGAGAACTTGGGTGAGTGTAGGATACTTGTTAGGAGAGTTATTCTTGTAGGTTATTAGTTTATATATGTGTTGTGGATATACTTAATACTACATGGATTAACTTCTTTGAGATGTTGTGAGTGGATTGGTTATAGATTTGACATTATCATTTATAGCACAAGTTTCTTGGTATAAATGTGGTAGGTATTTCTCTTGATGTTTGTGATTACAGGTTACTGATTAGATATCTCAAAGATGTGAGATTCACTTGGTATACCTTTGGAGGTATGGATAGTTGGATGGGTTTGGCACTTGTTGTGGGTATTCTTTTACCTATGGATTTTGACACCTATGGATACATGTGATTACCTTTGGATTTAGTTGGTACATGATTTTATGATCTTCTAATGTGATAGGTTGGGTGGCTTTCTCTTCGTGATGCAGGAGCATCTTGGGTGTATAAGCAATCTTGCATCACCTAAAAATATTTTTATTTTCAGTCTTTTCTATTTTCTTATAAGGACTAGTAGATAGGGAGGTTGCTATTTCTAGAAGCTTGCTATTTTTAGTAAGTTTGTCATATGAGCTTAGAATGTTCTCATTTTCTACAGGAAGGTTCATTTTAGAGATATAAGCTTACACTAAAAATCTCATTGCTCCAACTTAAGTATTAGAGAAGTTATTACAAATTTTTGGTGGAAAAATTTACAAAAAAATCTTCAGGCTCACCATTGGAGGCCTTAGAGTGCCCGGATGAGGTCCAAAAATATGATGGAAGGGCACTAGCATGGTTTCATGGCTGTAGGTTAGGAGCTGGCATTTCTCAAAACTAGTTATAATAGCCAATCGGAGCAATGGTTTGTGAGTTATGGCCTTTAAAAGTTGGGCTACTAAAATTTCTAAAATAATTTGTCAAAATGTATTTGGCTGACTCTATATGTATTGTTAGGGTCTATCAGCCATAGGTATTAAGTTTGAGCATCTAGAACCTTCCTGGGTGGCATAAAATTGTCTATTTAAGAAAGGCCCAAACATTGTCTAGAATTGCTTTGCGTGATAGTTCGCAGTACTGTCTTGCATATTACTATAATGAAGGTGCCCATTTGGGTTAGCATATTGTAATTGAAAATTTTGTAATTCCACATTTGTGATGATAATAAGAAGTACATATCTTTTTCTCACATATGCTATTATTTTTTTGTTTTTGTTATGAATTTATGGCATTAATGGGAGTCCCCTACATCACTTCAGATGGCTTCTATGTATGTCCAGTGGTATTTTCATCATTCATGTTTGAGAAGCTGGATACTTTTTTTTTTTTGCAAGTACCAAGATGGAGCACTTGGTGTACATTGATCCATGATGGTGGATGTTCTAGGAGAGATTATTCCCTTTTTCATTTATGTGGCTATAGATTGGCCCTATGCAATGTATAAAACAAGTGGGAGATTGTTGAGATAATTGGTGTTGCACACATTGAATACTATTGTTATATTATATTATTATATTATATTATGTAACCTAAGAGCACCTAGATGGACGTGCAACATGGAAAGGTTCCTATGAGATATACTTTATGAGTTGTATTGTAACATTGTGATAATATTCGATGTAATTATTTCATATTGGGGAAAATAATTAAATCCACAATATTAAATGTGGGGTCAATGGGTTAGGTAGTAGATGGTTTATGTAATACCACTTGGTGGTTTTGTGAGACTTGCTACTATATAAGAAGCCACAAGGGTAGTTGTAGAGACAAGAAAAAAGGAAAAAAGGAAAGAGTTGAGAAAGACAAGGTTTGACATATTTGCCAAGGAATTTGTAAAGGTTGGAAGCATGACATGGGATCTTAGTTTGTGGTGACTGATCAAGAAAGT
Organism: Cupressus sempervirens; assembly: GCA_028749045.1. Lineage (NCBI taxonomy): Eukaryota > Viridiplantae > Streptophyta > Pinopsida > Cupressales > Cupressaceae > Cupressus > Cupressus sempervirens. The sequence goes on from CM053785.1 coordinate 1,606,900, forward strand.
ACTATACATACTTCATATTTTATGGGGGCCTATTTTATTGCTAATATTTTATCAGTAATTTTGGGCCAACATATTGTAATTAACTGTAATCCTAAAGCAACAAAAATAATTGTATAAAATGGCTTAGGGTTAGAGATTTTTCCATAAGGTGTGATGAGAAAATTGCTTCTTGTGGTAGTATTGAGCTATAAGGAATTATAGATTGTGATTAGGTTGTAATCACTGGACCGTAATAATATTGGACTTTCTATTTGGTGGATGTAGCTTTGAGATTGGGTGAACCATGTTAAATCTTGGTGTCTTGTTTTATTTTCTATATGATTTATCATTTCTTGATATTTCTTATATTTGCATGTAATTATTATTTCTATCCATGGTTAATCCTAACAAGTGGTATTAGAGCAAGATTTTTTCCACTGATCCTCTATAGGAAAGTCTCATAGTTGAGTGGGAGCAATGGCATAGGAGGGTAAGCTAAAGGTTGACAAGTTTAATGGGCAGAACTTTTAGTTATGGAAGATGCAAATGGAAGACTATCTTTATTAGAAAGATTTATGGAAGCCATTGGAAGGAAAAACCAATAACTATGGAAGTATGACAAATGAAGAATGAGATCTTTTAGAGAGAAAGGAACTTGGAAGCATTTGATTATGCTTGGCACTATCAGTGACATTTAACATTACAAAAGTGAAGATGTCAAAAGAATTGATGGAAACTTTAGCAAAATTGTATGAAAAGCCCTTTGTTTCAAATAAGGTATTTCTCATGAAGCATTTTTTTAATATGAAAATGGCAGAAGGTGGATTTGTTGCAAATCATTTAAATGAGTTTAATATTGTTACTAGTCAGTTATCTTTTGTGAGTATCAATTTTGAAGAAGAAATTAGGGCTCTCTTGATTTTATGTTCTTTTCTTGAAAGTTGGAATGATTTGGTAATGGTTATGAGTAATTCAATCTCTAGGTCTAATACCCTACAATATGATGATTTGATTGATGTTATTTTGAGTGAGGAAACTTGTAGGAAAACCTCAAGTGGATCTGCATCAGGAAGTGCTTTGGACACACAAAGTCAAGGTAGAACAACTGAGAGAGGAAGTAATTCTAGAAATCATGGGAAATCAAGAGGAAAGTCAAAAGGCAAGAGGTCTCAATATATAGGACTGAGAGATTGTTGGTATTGTGGGAAACTAGGGCATAATAAGAAAGATTGCTGAACTTGAAAGAACAATGAAGGAGATAAACTAGAAGGGAACAAGGAGGAAAATGTGGTAAGTAACAAATCCAAAGAGGATGCTTTGCTTCTTTCTTTAGAAAGCATTGATGATTCATGGGTTTTAGACTCTAGTGCTTCATTACATGCTACACCCCATAGAGGTTATTTTATTGATTATGTCCAAGGGGATTTTGGGCTTGTTTATTAGGAGGATAATGAACCCTGTCAGATTTTTGGAAAGGAAAAAGTTAAGATTAAGTTGTAGAATGGGAATCATTGGCTACTAAATGAGGTAAGACATGTTCCAATGCTGAGTAGTAATTTAATTTCAGTAGGACAACTCAGTGATGAGGTTGTGTAGTTAGTTTTAATGATAAAAATTGGAAGGTTTCAAAAGGTTCTCTTGTAGTAGCAAAAGGTGTGAAAGTAGACACCTTATATCTTTATACAGGTTATACTGTTCCTTCTACTTTGATTGTTTAAAAAAAAAAAGATTGTTCAAGAACAATTGCTACAGTTGAGTAGGAAGAACAATTAGTTGTTACATATTGTGATACAACACTGGTACACAATAGACTTGGGCACATGAGTGAGAAAGCTACGAAATTAATTCATTCAAAAAAAGTTTTACATAGTTTGAAATATGTCAATATGGATTTTTGTGAAAGTTGCATATATGGAAAGAAAAAGAGAGTGAGTTTTGTGAAGATTGAGAAGGAAAATAAAAGTGATAAATTAGAGCTTGTGCATACAAATATATGGGGACCAACTCAGTTATCATCCCTTGGTGGCTCTTATTATTATGTTACATTTACTGATGATGCAACTAGAAAAGTATGGGTTTATTTCCTTAGATAGAAATCTGATATATTTCAAACTTTTAAGAAATAGAATGCTTGGTTGAAAATGAGACTGGTAAGAAATTAAAATTTCTTACATTTGATAATGGTGGTGAATATTACAGTCATGAATTTGAAGATTATTGCTACACAAATGGTATTCATAGACATAAAATGTTTCCAAGGACTCCAGAGTAAAATGGAGTAGTTGAATGCATGAAAAAGACTATAATGGAGCGTATAAGGAGCATGGGGTTACATGTTAAATTTCTCTTAAACATGTGGGTAAGGTTGTCAATACTACTATATATTTGATTTAATAGAGGCCCCTCTACTCCTTTCGCTTGTGGTATTTTCGAGGAAGCATGGACTAGAAAGAAGGTGAGTTATTCTTTTCTCAAAACCTTTGGTTGTGAAGCATTTTCTCATATAGATTCTCAAAATAGAACCAAGCTAGAAGCTAAGTCAAAGAAATATATATATTTTGGATATGGAATTAATGCATTTGGTTATAGGCTTTGGGATTTTGAAAATTATAGAATTGTAAGAAGTAGGGATGTCATATTCAATGAGAAAGTGTTGTACAAAGATTTGTTGCAAAAACATGAGAAGAAAGAAGATGATTATGTAGTGTTGGATGATACTCCAAAAGATGATATTCTAGCAATTCCTCATGATCTGCAACAATTGCAACAAAAAATACCACACAACCTAGTGAATGTTAGATGGTCAACATGGCTAAGTAGACCTCTAGAAAGATTTTCTCCCTCTTTGTACTCTATTTTACTAACAGATGTTGGTGAATCTAAATTTTATAATGAATCTATGTAGGTGGATACTAAGATTTAGTGGGAGTCTACAATGGAAAATGAAATGGACTCCTTGTTGAAAACTAAGACTTGGGATTTATGAAAATTGCCTGCAGGTAAACATGCTTTATAGAATAAATGGGTTTACAAGTTGCAAGAAGAGGATGGGGGTAAGAAAATATTCAAAGCTAGGTTAGTTGTAAAATGATTTGTATAGAAGAAAGACATTAATTTTGATGAAATATTCTCTCCTATTGTTAAAATGACTTCTATCTATACTATTTTAAGTATTGTGGCTACTAAAGATTTGCATTCAGAGAAACTTGATGTTAAAAAACCTTTCTTCATGGTGATTTGGATGAAGGGATCTATATGGCACAACCAAAGGTATTTAAGGTCAAAGGTAATGAGAAATTAGAATTTAGATTGAAGAAAAGTCTATATGGCTTGAAGTAAGGACCTTGAAAATAGTATCTAAAATTTGATAGTTTTATGCATGAGCATGGATACAGTAGGTGTCATTCAGATCATTGTATTTATTTTAAGAGGTTGGATGATGATAGCTAAATTATTTTATGTTACTAGTTACTATTTTTCACTCTTCTGAGGTGAGCCATATTAAGAGCCAACCCTATTAAAGGTTACAAAAAATATTTTTAGGTGTGACCCTGTTAAAGGATTTAATCACCTTATTAGGAGTAGCCTTGTTAGAGGTCTTGAGACAATTCAATAGAACTTCTACCTTGTTAGAGGATTTGCAAATAGCTATTAAGCCAAATCTGTTAACAAATCTATATCACTACTACAATAGTTAGAGAGTGATAATGAGATGACCTGATTTGAATGCAAGTGATTTTCTGATTACAGATCTTTTTTTTGGATTGTACTTGATCCTTCCTCATCAAATATGGTTTTTTTTCTCCACAAGGATAATCTACTTATCCTTCAAATTTACTTCCTGTTCTCATCATTAGATCTCTAATAACATCTTCACACTTTCTGACACACACTTTGAAATTATTTTTCAAGTCAGTTCAAATACAACTTAGAATAATTAATATTCATCACCTTAGTTGGCTTGAATCAATAGATAAATCAATTAAGCTTAATATGCCAAAATAAGAAAATCCTTCATTAGCTGACCCAACTCGGTAGAAACTAACTCAACAATGATTTCCTTTGTTAACCAACAGAAGCTAGGTTAACACTACAAAATTTGTTAAAATCCATTGGCAATTGAGTGAGCTTAGTTAGCATTGGTTCCATCCAACTTTCCTTCATTAATTGAGTGAGCTCAGTTAACACTCATCTTTTGCATATTTTCCTTTGACACCCTAGTGAGCTCAATAGACATTGCCTTCTAAACTAGGCAAACATAAGAATTCTTGGTAGACACATGAAACTATCTTTACTACCAGAGTGAGCTCTGCATATACTAACTAATAATGATTATGACTTTTGTGTAATATCAAAGAAAACACACAATTAATCAATTGTATCCAACGATCTCCCTTTTTAGAATTGATGGCAATACAAAATGTCATAGTGTTGGTAAATAGATTCTTACTCTTTATTGCCCAATTAAGAACAATATCTGATCACAAACAGTTGGAAAGCTCTTTGTGTATAATTTAGCTTTCCTCTAAATTGGTAGGTACAACTCCCTAAAAATAAATTTGCAATAAATTTTGTTTTCTTCTTAAACTACTTTGGGGTATATTCTTAACCCAAGAACAGTAGAGGAATAATCAAGTTAGACCTAAATAAAACCCAATTCAGGTAGACAAAAACTTCTGAATACTGAAACAGATTCATGTACCCACACATCTTATGAATCCATAAATCCATTTGCATAATCAACTGATGTTAAACTAAACCAAATTTAACTATAATCTATAGCTAATAAATCAAGAATACTAACAAAATATTTTCACCAAATAAATTGTAACAATACTTGTCACATTCATTTGTGATCTGGAAAACAAGGGAAGTGAAACTCTGTTATTCCTTAGCCCTCTGCAATACGAAAAAGGAAACACCAGCTAAACACAATACCTACTAGAATGGAAAATGATTGAAATAAAATACCATTTAATTATCTCTGTAACAAAAAGTACTTCACACCAAAAATTTTTTGACCCTCTATTCATCATTCAACTTTGTACATATAGGGGTTAAGAGATGACTATTACAATGGAAACTTAATCGGTTAATCTTTTGAGAAGGACAAATGGCAAGATGCCAGTTTGTCACATTACAAAATTTAAAAAATTGATAGAAAATGAAAAAGAAAGTGAAAAGGAGGCATCATTGAATCACTTGGACTTCTTCCCCTTTTCAACTTTTGCCCTATATGCCTTATCAACAACTATAATTGGAACTAGTTCCTCATGACTAGGGCATGTACATTAGTGAATCTCAAGAGCCACTTTGAATGTTCTCAAGCTAGTTCTTTCACAACACTTAACTAATTTGGCAATTCTCCCATAGCCACATGTACACATCCACCAAGTGTTTGTAACTCTACCACTCTATTTTGATTGCTTGAAATCATTTCAGACAGATTACTCAAATATGTGGAGAATTTTTTCTTCATTAACTCTACTTCAATAAGTTCTTTCCCTTGCCCACTAGTTTTTGAATCAGTGTGTAATCCTTACATGAGTTCGAATGCTGTGTCTTGGGTCTTCTTCACTTTTTCCTCTATTCTTTTGAGTCCTTTAGCTTCTTGAATCATCTCTAGCTTAAATTACATACTTTGAAGCCATTCAAATAGAGGCTTAGTCCCTTTCTTCAAAATCTTTGCTTCAACTGCCTCTTTTTCCTTCATTTGGATGATCATTTTTAGGAGGGAAATACATTCATCACATCTTGGCTTCTCTATGGCTAAAGTGTTAAAATTAGATAAGATGTTATCCTTCTCAGTTTCCAACCAAAGAATAACATTTCCAATTTGTTCTATAAGAGCAACTCCATCTGAATTGAGTTTTTCAATCCACTCCTTCCCAATCTGACCAAAATGCCTATCTTTCTAGAGCTGAGAAATGAAAGCTTGCACTTCTATGGTGGTAGGATTCTTAATAGTAGGCACACTTGTGATAGTTTCCAGTGGAACAACTAGCTACCTAATAAACCTTTTTAGTTCTTCTATCTCAGCCTTCATCTTGATTTTTGACAATTTTAGGCTCTCCAACTATCCTTCTATCACCTCACTATTTGATCTCCATAAACCCACTTTAGTATCATGTCTGGCTTCCTCTAGATCAATTAAATGCAGAGTGAAATCATCAGGTGTCATATCTTCCATCCTTCCTACTTTTTTTGGCTTGGCTATTTCCATGGTCAAGTTCCCTATTTCTAGATCTTGCCCAAGTATTGATAGGGTCTTCTTCTTTTTAGCTTTTACCATTGTAGACCCTGAGTGAACCGCTTGAGACATGGTATCTTTCGTAGGGACACTTTCATCTTTTCTTTTCCTCTTCCTTTCTAAGGTGTCTTCCAGCCAAGAATCTATACCTATCACTTTGGAAGCTATTCCTAGTGACTCTATGCTAAACATTTTGTTTTTAGCCAGAGTCACTGTCACCATAGTTGCAGAGAAAGGATTCTTTGGATCTTTAAAAAGAAGTCTAGATGAACTTGGGGCTTTCTCTTCCTCTTGAGCTTCCTTTATAGCTTCATTAGATTTAGTAGACTCACTAGTACTAAAATTTTCATCTCCAATCTCCACTATCTGAATGGGGGAACTAGTTGGCTTTAAAAGAGAAGCACTCATAGATGGAACAGGGCTATGATGAGGGGATAAAATTAGGGAAATATGTGGAGATGGAACTGGAGTGGTATGAGCAAGTAGAGTTGGAGCAGGGGCACCATTCTTTGGATCCTCTATCTTCTTTTCTCTATTACCAGCTTGGGTTCCAATAAATGGTAGACGACCACCTTGACAAGTAAGATCTATTAGGATGTTCTTATCTAGTGGTTGATCACCTCCTCCTACAGGTAGAGCTGATCCTTGAGTAGTTGTGGTTGTCACACTGGGTGTGGCACTCTAAGAAGAAGTAGGGGTAGCAGCTACTGGAGAAGCTTGAGTAGACTTGCTCCTACTCTTTCCTTTTTTAGCTGTCAATTTGACCCATTTTCCAGTCCTTTTGATGATTCAAGCCATCATAATAGAAAAATCTTCTTCTATATCAACATAAGGCTCAGAACTAATAGTACTCCTTAATTTGGTCAAATATGTATTACTATACATATTTTGACCATCATCTTCCAGTCCTTCTACATTGAGATCAATGCCATATGTCTTTATCTATTCCATCATGAGTCTGGCAAATGCATGATCATGGCTCTCCAACTCATCTCTACAATCTGCCCAATAATCTTCTATAGTAGTAAGATGCTTGATTATGCTCCCAACTTGAACCACATCTCTGGCATACCCATTTGGGTCAAACATGGGCCTCACAACCTCATATTCTTCTAATTTGTACTTGTTCTCAAATGCCTTGAGTATGTTTTTGGCATCTGATTGAGACTCACAATTGTAGGCTCCAACTTTCATGGGGAATTCATACCCCTTCTTCCTCAAACTGGTGCTCAGCACGTTCACCTGAATTGCTTGTCTCATGATCTCAATGAGCATGATCATGTCATCCAAATATCTAGGTAGCTTTAGGGGAAATCCATCAAAAGCTACAAGACGTAAATATGAAAAGGATGAGAATTGAATGAAATAACTACCAAACTTATTGATGGCCACCATCACTTCTGGGTTGAATCTCCTCTTTAGGCATCCTTGGAGCTCCCTACAAATTCTCATTGTAAATGCATCATTAACTTTGATATGCTCATAACTATTCGGTAACTACAAGGATGGGTAAAACTCATACCTCTTTACATCATCTGGAAAGTTCTCTATTCTGGGAAGGCTAGACCATAATTGTAGGGAAGCTAACATATATATTAGGAAATAAGACATGTAAAATAAATTGTAGAACTTTTCTACACTAAGGGCTCTGGATAGATGTTCACTTACCTCATACACCTAGTCAACATACTGTGTATCTGAGCAAATGATTTGCACCAAAAATAAATAATTTTATACAAAGTTAAGTGCTTTGACCTCACCTTTCAATCGATGCAAAAGAACTAGAATGTCTATGATCTCAGGCTTGAGATCAGTGTCGAAAAGGGTTTTGGGAACCTTACTCTTAGCTCCCCTTAGTTTCTGAAACCAAGATCTCATAATCTCTTTTTGCCATACCATTTTCTTCAGAGAGAATTCTGGCATAGCTGCACCTACTATCAATTCAGAGAATTCTTCTCACTCTAGAATCTAGAGGCAATTGAGTATTGCTTGCCTATCAATTGAGATTAACACCATTTGATTAGGCAATAAGATTTTCTTAGTATCTTGGTTGTAGTGATTGATACATTCAACAATTAGCTCTGGGGCTTGTACTACTACTGGAAATTTGGCTGCTTCTACCAACCCACTTCTTCAGAGTTTCTTGATTATGGGGTGTATTGGCTCTAACCTTAACCTCCTTTGGAAATCTTGCATGTCAAAGAAATGGAGTGAGGTATCTGTGACATTCTGCAACATTGATTTAATCCCATTCAATCCATCAAATCTAGCGAATCTTGTTGCCATCTTGACTAAGGTAGAGATGAATTGAGAATCTTAAAACTAAAAATAGGATAGAGAGTAGAAATTTGCAGCTATGGTAATTTCAAATTCAATTCAACAACATAATATTTCAAATAAAAAAGCAGTAATTTGAAAATCTGTTATGTTCATCTCTATATAGAAACTTCAATCTACCCGTTAATTTTCAAGATCTGTGCCACACAAGAGAATTAAATGATAAATCCATTAGATAAGTAAATTTGGGGGTTATAAAAGATTCTTTCTTGTCTTTTCACTATTTTCATTGGCCCAATGGTTACTTTTCTTTATTACAATTTTACTTTCCTATTTTTTGCCAAGCTGCGGAGAATTGAGAATGGAGTACTCTGTGAGTAAAAATTCGCTCAACTAGATTCTGCATAGGATACCTTCCCTAAGGTGATCAACTTGCTTCCCTTATCTTTTTTTAGCCTTCTATAATCAATTTTTCAAATAACCATGCTTGCAAGAGTGATTTTCCATTAGATGCAAAAAATTGCTTTTGAGGGTAGAAACCTCGCAGAGGAGAAGGCAATCTCTGATTTTCCACCCTTGTTTTTGTTTTGCCTCCTATGCCCAAATCACTTAACTTCAAGTATTTAGAAAATATAAAAGAGACTTCAAAAGTGAAAAATGGAACCCACTAACTCACTTTAGCTTTCCGCAAATGCCTTTTTCAAAAAAGTAACTTCTTGGTTTGAAGTCCGTCGAGGAGAAACTATTTTAGAGTTTTCCGCCGAATCTTATTCTGATCATCTTAGTGAATTTTGAATGATTCCTATAGTAAATATATGGAAATACTTGAATGATCAATCCATAATATAATCCTACTCTCCTTCTTCAAGCTCACAAACTGTACTCATAAATCTCCATGCAGTTTCACCTTCAAGGTGCGAAAATCCACCATAGGAGAAGACATAACTATTATTTCTGCAAGTTCAATTTTCTTTATCCCCGGATCAAATGAGTTGTGAGTAAATTCATCTGAGATAACATAATCCAAGAATCTCCATCAAGCAAGGTTCTAAGCTATCCCACAGGACTCATAATGATAAGGAAACCCACCTGGTTATGTAATGCGAAAGAAGCGAGAAGATGGAAACCTGATGGAGATAGTTATCACTTAAGGAGAAAAGGACCAACTGACTCGACCAAACTAGACATGGTACAAGTTAAATTTCCATTTTTGCAAAATAGGTACAGGATTGAAAGTGGGGCAACAACATGATAATAATTAATAAAAGAATTAATTATTATATGCCCAAAGTTTAGCTTAAGTAAAATAGAGATAATAAGTGACTTAATATTTAAATCAATATGATTTAATTAAATAGGAAATTCCTTTATTACTCTAACAGATCATTTAATTTTATGTTCATGTATGTGATTAGTTGTTATATCTATCACAATACTACAATTAATGTATATGTGATTCATACTATTGTAGTAAGATGGATTAGTGGTAAATCTATTTGACTTGATATTTTCTTTAAGGGGTAAAATTTATATATATATTGATTCATCCCCCCCCCACCCCCTAGTATCACTTCCAATAATTGGTGACAGGGCTTAGTTCTCTTAGCAGAAGAATAATCACTTGAGAGTTAATATCTTGGAGATGGAGGCTTACAAGTTGGGAAAGATCATTAAAAATCAGAAGCTTGAGATACAACTTATACTGTAATAACTTGAGTTAACAAGAGAAGAACTGAGGGAATCCCTAAAGAAAAGAAAGGAGTTGGAAATTCTACAAAATGACACTCAATATCAAGAAGGCACTGAAGGTCTACTTGATGATGTAAATTCTAGTGAAATTGATGTAGCAATTGTAGATCTATTGGAGAGGAACAACATACTAAATGAAAAGGTCAAAGTGTTAGAAATAGGGATTACTGAGAGGGGGGTTGAATCAGTAATATACAAAATTTAGTCTCCAATTGGATATTATTACTTACTTTATAACAAAGCAATAAAGTAATGCTGAATAGTAACACTAACAATGCATAAAGATAACTCATAACACATATTGTGTTAACTAGGGAAACCCTGGCAAAGGGAAAACCCCACTGGGGATGATAACCACTAGATAATATATTGATATATAAATTCCTTGTTAGAGGACGGACCTTGTTAGGATTCAATGAGAAAATTTAGTATAAGTAGTCCCTGTTAGGAGACTTTGAATCCCTGCTAGGAGATTCCAACCCTATTAGGAGTTGTGGTATAGTAGATGCAAGATGAGCCCACTGCCCAAACATGCACTTACAATCACAAGAAGAGCTCACTACTCAAACAAGTAATCATACTAGGTATAAGTACTATATCTTCTTCCTTGATTGATCTCTAATATTTAGCTAGATCTCAAATCACAAAATAGCTCAAATAAAACTTCGCATATATTGCTTTCACAAAAGTTCGCATAAAATCACAATTACAAGATAGCACTTGCAATTACAACTACACTTCTTATCACAAAAATTCCTTTGCATAAATACCATACCTTTACACAAATTGATGTTGAGTTGTCTAGGACCACAATTCAATTTTCCAACTTAGGGTAAACATCTAGAATGTCGGCCCTAATTGGACAAGTAATTATTTTGTAAAAAAAATAAGTCTTTCCTTCAATTTTGCTATCTTTTTTCGCTAAAACATGATTATCTATGTTCTATACAGTTTGTATAGACTTTTGAGGTTATATACATCATCACCAACATGTATACTATCTCCATGTAACTTCACTAGTCATAATATGATGTCAGCAACAAGTTATAAACAAAACAATACACTATTGTAAACCAAATTCTATACTTAAACAATTTTTTGATTACCAAACACTAAGTATCTTTATTTCTGAGGTTTCTTGTTAGCATGTACATCATGTGTTGCCATAAATGAAAAAAATTACATATCACTATTAGCCAATTGTCAACACAAAGGACTAGAAAGGGAGCATGAAATTCAATCAGTGAGACTATGTGAAGTGACTGAACATAAAAAGAAAGTTGAGGAAGATAAGACAATGGTAGAAGAAGATAAGAGACAAATGGCTACAAGACTTGATGAAAGGAAAAATGATGTGCAAAATCTCACAAAAATCTTTTGGACATGGAAAATTAGTTGTTGCTTACAAACCAAGAGTTAAATAGGAAAGACATGGAGATTGCAAATCTGAGATCATAGAATGATCAACTAATGAGTAAGCTAAGATCTGAAAAAGAACTCATTGAGAGGATGAACAAACCTAATGAATATGTGAGATACCTTGAGGAATTTATGAGAACACAAAGAAGATCCAATGAGACCTCTAGACTAGGCTATACTGAGCACCTATCATCTACTGAAGAAGGAAAATCATCAAAAAGTGGAGAACAAAGGAGTGCAAAGTCAAATGACAATAAACCTGCATGTTATCACTATGGGAAACTAGGCCACACAAAAAAATATTTATAGAAGTAATAATGGTAAGTCTAATCCTATGCCAAAATTCAATGGATATTGCTTTAATTGTAACAAGCATGGACATCAGGCATATGAATGTAGGTTATAAGCTAGTAAAGTACCAATTGCACCTAGATTTGATAATGTATTTTGAATGAGCTTAGTGTAATTGTTAAGTTTTCATATGATGTATGTATGATGTGTGGAATAGCATCCTAGATAATACAATTGTACATATGTTGTTATGATTAACAAGTTATCAATCTTGATTATGGTTAATGTAATGAGTGTTCACTTTTAAATTAGGGTTTCTCTTATCTTTTTCACTTTGCAAGCATTTGTATGAGGTGGAATTTTCTAATTAGGACTTGATTCTTACATTTAGACTTTAAAATAGAGTGGATTCATGACAAACGACAATGGTAATGATGAATGTGATGAGTTGAGGGTGCCAAACATGAAACATCTCTACCAGACATCTCCACTGACCACTGCTAAACATATTTAATATGGAAACTTCTAACACTATCCAAACAGGTTGTTCTCTTTCATATTACTCACATGTAATTTGATTTCAATAGTTTACAATCTAGAATTTTATAATCCCTTTATAAAAGGACATGTTCTAAGTCCTTTATAAAGGGACACATGTATTCAACATGTAAGTAAGGTACATTTGAGTAGAGGCAATGAAAGAAATTTTAAATAATGCAAGTGCAGCAACACATTTATAGTTCCTCTATGTTTTATTATTTTATTTGTATTTGTATCTTTGGTATGATATGAGGTATGGATTTAATCCATCCTACCCTTCAAATGACTATGCTAAGCGATCAAAGCTTCATATTGATCAAGTACTTCATTGAAATTGCTTAATCTCCCTAGACTTGTTCTTTCTCTAATGATAACTATTTTTTTGTGTGTGCATGGGTGTGTATGTCTATGTGCATGTGTGTGCACACATAACTTTTTTAGGTCACATGTGTGCATCATGTGTCTATCTTCATGTCTATATGCATCTAGACTAACCTTTATCCCTCTATAATAGATCTATCTAGACTACCCTCATGTTCATATATTTTTAGGATCCCCCATTCAATTAGCCATGACCTATATTCCTAAAACTTGAAGGATTGGAATGTATTGTGTACTATCACACAATATTAAAATATCTACTCTAAGCGGTCAAAGCTCTTGGAAAATCTAGCTTTTTCCTTTTTGCATACCTCTCCTTGGGTTTATGGATCCCCATAATCTACATGAGTCCAGTTCTACACTTTTATAAGTATCATTCTAATGCTTGGTATCTTAGCTTCTAGTATTTATTTGCCAAGGGAATTCTATAAGTACTAGTTGCAAAATCCATAATTTGTGACATGATTGGAACCACCCAAAGTCCTTTGCTTTGAGCTTAGGCTTTATTCAGATTACTTTAGGCATCTTAGTTTTTTGTATAAGGATTTCTTTGATCTTTGAGTGTCCTTATATCACCTTCTTACACTGGTATTCTGATGGATTTATAAAGGTTTTTTCAATCTTGTCTTAGTGTCATTTGCATAATTCCTTTTAAAAGTAGGGCTTTGATAGGTCTAAAAACCTTGATCTCAACAACCATAAAATAATCTCCATAATATGAGTGGGTTGTATAATGATCAGGTCTAATAGACACAAATTCAAGTAGAAATGTCATAACCAACAAAACCAAGAAATTTGGCAACATAAATGAGCTCTAAGGGTCCTATAATAGATGTGAAAGTTTAGAAAATGTATCCTACAATTAGTACCTAAATTTTGTATTTCCTATAAAGTATATTATAAAAATTTACTAATTAAGGGTGTGAATTTGTATTATGCTATAAGCTATATCAAGATCATACCTTACATGTTGTAGTCATATAATCACAAAGGTAGTCATCCTAGGTGTAATTAATTCAACTAAATGATGATCAAACTCACAGTAGTGTTTGATTTCTTTACTTAGCCAAATAGTTTAAGAACTTTTAATAAATGTGAGATAGAGGTGCAAGTACAAAAAATCCAAGTAGCAAAACCAAGAGTTAGAAGTAGGAAGAAAAATCTACTAAAACCAATTTTGAAGTGTGATTACAATGAAGCATTCGATCAATATGAACAGTGGATATGATATGAAGGGAGAAGTAGGGTTTCATGAATAATAGATAATAGTGTGCATCAAGTTAAGATTAGGACTAGGTGACACTCATCTGGCCAATGTCATTGGGGTTGTGGACATCGATGGCCTTCCAGATGTTGGGGGAGGCATCGATGATGTTGTTTTTGCAAGGGGGTTGGAATTCACTTTCCTCATCACACCCAAACAAGGAGTCGCACAAAAAAAAAAAATATTAATTAAAATTGGTTTTATTTAATCAAACCTTAGAAAGGGTGTCATCTACAATAGATAAAACCTTTCAAAAATGACATTTTCTCCCTATAAATAAGGGAAACTATCAAAAGAAAATATAGAGAATTATGAAGTAAAAAACTATAGTCAAATGTGCATTTTTTAAAGATCATTACATGTACAAACTTAGAGGAAACCAAGACAAAGGATGGCAAGGATACAAACACTAGGATAAAGGTTGGAACCTTTTTGCTTTCAAAAAATCAATCTCAATTCCATACCGGCTCAAGAAAACAAGTAGGTCTTGATACTCCATTTTATGTTATGCAATAAATTATGATGATAAAGATCAAATAAAATAGATAATGAAAAAATATATAAATATATATCTTCCTATGTTTTGATTTAATTATGTGTGACTATATCCCTTGATTCTCTATGGTGGAGTCATTGTGTGGGAGTTATGTTTAATGGGGATGCTAGGAATTGAATTCCTTGAATAGGAATGGTTTTGAGGGTTTTATCTTGGGATCTCAGCCTAGGGGATAGTGGAAAATCCTCCTCCATCCCAATAGGTCTCAAAATTCAATCCATAGCCTTCTTTATATTTTTTTGTGCTCTCTGAAATGAATGTGTAGGAAGGCTGCACATATGCACAACCCTACATTTATCCCCTTATGTCCACTATCAATACAAATGCACTTCTACCTAATAAATACCTAGTTATATTGAACAAATGCACGATTATATTGAAAAAATGTGAAATTATACTCGACATATGTACAGTTATATTGAAAAAATGTGCAATTTTACTTGACGTAATGTGTAAAAATTGAATGGGTGCACAATTATATTGAATAAATATGCATCAGCATTGAACAAATGTGTGGTTATAAAAAACATATGCATAGTTTTACCATTTTGATATCTTGTAGTCAATTGTCCCACTTGGTTGAGATACCTTGACTTGTGTGACTATGCATGGCTTGTATTTTGGTTTTGGAGTAGGTTAGGAAACCCTAGGTGAGTGGCTCACAATAGGTGCTTAGGTCTAGAAGTGGCTATCAGAGGATCCTATGCCTAGAGACCAGTGTCTTGCATAGGCTGGCTCTATATGTGAGTTGGATAATAAGTGAAAACACAATAAAATGAATGGGTTGGGAATGGATTTCACACATGAATAAAGATTAAGTTTGAGTATTGTTAGAGTGCATGGAAAGGGGACAATCTATGTAGAATATGATCCATGACACAAGGGAAGGATCCCAACATTAGTAGACCATTCATATCCTATTGGAGTACCTAGGGAAATGTCATTCTATGTGGTAGGATGATCCTTGGCTCAGGGGAATGATCCCAACATTGTGGGAATGTATGATGACACTCACCTAGATGTGGTCGAATCCCTCACTCTACTTATGCCTTTGGTTGTCATTTTTCTTTGTGATTTCATTTTTGGCTTTATTCTTTTGTGTGACCTTATGTTACCCTTGTACTTGATTTTTGGTATAAGACTCAAAATACCTTAGAGTCTAGGTAGATCATGGTTTTGTCGCCTAGCTTGGGTGAGTGGTTCCACATGGTTGGGTGGTAAAACAAGAGGCTTGTCTGTGGCTTGCATTAGAGTTTTTTCTTGGAGATATGCGTGGATGATGCTTAAAGATGCTTAAGGATGTTCATGTTACTTGCATTAATATATATGATGTAATTTTATATAATTTGATGAATCATAAAAGGGGGATTTTAGATTGATACATTTTAAGGAAATGACATGTATAAGGTTTGGGTAAATAAGTAAAAGGTTGGTTCTTGAAAAGTAAATGTATGAAAAATGTATCTCTTTTTTATAAAATTCATCTTGGTATATATGTATGATGGTGATTTCTTATTTTATCTACTTGCCTTATGTAAATCATGATGTATATCTTGTTATAGTTGTTGTTCTTGATTATCCTCATTGTAAGATTAGATTAGTCAATTATGATGATGATATGACATTTTTAGTTTATACTTAAGAACTATGTAAACTTCATGACAATAACACTAATGCATGGAATAACTTCAGTAGTAAAGAATGAATGTTATGGGAACTAGGGCTTATATCTTTGGTGAAATGGTGGGGTTTCTTTCTCGTAGTGCCTACAACCAAGGTTCAAGTCTCCATAGGGTTGCTCTCTACTGTGGTTCTTAATTGAGAGTTGTTGACTTTGACACTTGGTGAAATAGTGGGGCTTCTTGCCTATAGTTCTTACAACCAAGGGTTGAAGAACATTATTGGCTTTGACCTATTACCCAAAAATTTCATACTTTGAATAAATTTGAATCAAATTTAAAAAAATAAAAATGAAATTGTGAATATGGTGAACTTTTCAAAAAATGTGAAAAAGGAAGGCAATTTGATTGGTTGTAGAAGAAGACCTCCCGTGAAAGATTCTAGACTTCAGCCACAGAAGGATAGTAATCCTAAGGAAAATTTGGAGTGTTTGAATAAAATGCAGTGTCTCCCTCTCCAAAAATTTGTTGCTGGATTTGACTATGCTGTCAACACTGCGAACAAATTCTCCATTTTAGAAGGGATAAAGGACTAGGAACCCCAATGTCACTAATCACTTAATCCTAGATCCAATACCTCACAATAGGAGAAAAGAGAGTAGAAGGTAAGAGGATGGGTATTTTTGTCAAAGCATATAAGTAACCAAAACAAGCAAGAGACCAAGGAATGTTTGAGGTCCTTTTGAAGAACCCAGATAAAGATCACTCCAAGCTCTCCCCACCAGGAGGATAGTTTGACTCACTATAACCAATCTAAGTATGGGTATCCATTCTAGCCCTCACTACTATTGGGGCTTCTTAGACCTAAGCCAATTATTTTTTCTACATCAAGCCTAGACAACCAAATTAGGGTATTTAATCTCACTAAATATGCTTGATCTAATAATAATGAGATGTTCAATAAATAGATAGAGTTTCTAACATATGTTTCTTTAGATCTTCCCCTTCATTCTTAGACCTAACATAATAGGTTAGGGTTTCTCAGTCCCCCATCTCTAGACACTTCTCCTAGGTCATATGTTCCCCCTCATTAGAGGTCCTCAGGTGTCATTTCTCTTGGTCCATCTAAGCCCTCTAGGTCTTTTGCAGTCTCTATTCCTCTAATTCCTAATGATAAAATCATCATCATTAGCAATGAAGAAAGTGAAGATAGATGGTGAGAATGCCAAAAGGTTGGCATATTTGCATTTTGGAATAGTCCCAAGTGTGAATTTCGTAGCCTCACCAACTAGTCATAGGAATACTGTGAGGATCAGGTAAGTATTTCCCATTACTTAGATAGATTACTCTATTTGCACTACAATGATGAATATGTTAAAAAAGACTTTCTTTTTGCTTCTAACTTCTTTTTCAAAGGATATGATGTTAAATTTCTAAAATATATTTTGGACTGTAACGAAGAAATGCTAGATATCATGTTGCCAACATGGTTTACCATAAAATCTCTCCCTCTGGAATTATTAAAAATAGAGATACATAGGAAATTAGGGTCATCCATGGGTGAATTGATACGTATAGATTCTTCTTTTCATTTATGTAATAATGTGAAATTACTTATCAAAAGTAAGATTACCAATTCAGATTCTATTCAAAGGAAAATGATTACTAATAGAGCTATCTATAATCTAAAATTTCATATTTATGAAGGAAAAATATTAGAAATAATAAGATTAGATGATAATAGGAAAATCATATTCAAAAAATTGTGACTTACTTCGGACCTCAATAGTAAGTTTCCTATGATGAGGATTAGAAAACACAAAAAAATTATCTCTACCAATAAGTCCCCCATACATTCTCATGAGGACACTACTATTCAATCAGAACTAATTCATGTAGAGGGGGAAGATAAGAGCAGGAAGGTGTATCTATCATCAGAAGATAGATACACTCTCACTTCAGATACAAAGAAGGATCAAAGGAAAAGTCCAGGAACCAAACAAGCAGACAAGTCAACAGATAATTAGTGGACTGCAAAAGGGAAACATGTAGTACCTAACAGTAGCAAAGGAAATTTTGAGCTATCAGATAAATGTAAGGGCATATAAATCAACGTGGATCCAAAATTGTAGCTCTCTGATGGAAAGAAAAAATCCATAGATGTGGAAAAGGATAAATCCAACATTACTGATACACAGCTACAGGGTTAAACAATTTTAACAGTGAAAACACTAAGTTTAAAAAATAAAGCATCATAATTGTAGAAGTAAAAGCTCTAGACATCACAGAAAAGTAGCATATTGAGAAGTTATTAGGTAGTGGAGGTGCCAATATAGAAGATATAGAAAACTTTCTTTTATTTGAAAGGGAAGCAGTAGGAGAAGGGGAGGTCAAAATTCTAGAAGAGGATGTCAAATCTCTACAACATCATTCAAAAGATAATGAGGAAACAATTGGTACTCTCAACAAAGAGATAGCCATTAGGCTATCCAAATTTTGGTAGACACCATCATCAAAAATTGGTTCACCCTTTCCATTAGTTAGCAATCAAAAGGATAAGAGTAGTGAAGTGAACAAAGCAGAAAAACCTTTGACACAAGAGTTTCATGAGTTTTTACATAGGAATTTGATAGGGGAATAAGAATTGGAGAGTATGAGCCTGACCAAGCTAGAAGAATACAATTTGGATTCATTAGCCAAGGAATTAATCCAAGTTTTTAGTTTTAAAAATATAGACAATAGCACTAATGCTAAAAAAGAAAACCTAATTTAGAGAGTACTTAAATTAGGAGGAGACAACTACACATGTGAAGACTTAAAAAGATATCTGATGAACATTGAAAATGATGATAAAGATAGGAAAGTTCCACTGATAACTAAAAATATAACATATATAGAGAAAAGTGAGGATTATGTGGGGAAGGATAATAGAGAATTTTCATGTTTAGAGGATAACACGTCAAAAACTTAGTCAAGCATAATAATAAGAATTCTACGAGAATTGGAAAGTAAAGATATGGAGGGGAAAGTTGAAAGCAAGTTAGATGTCTCTCTAAATGTGCAAAAGAACATGGAGCAGCTTGGGATTTAGATGAATCAGGAATGTTTAAACTCACCTAAGTTCGAAAAAGAAAAAGCTAAAAGAGGAAGAAAATCTCTTAAAGAACTTAGAGAAGCAGATGGTTAGGATAGAGAACAACAAAAAATTGATCATTTATTTAATAATGGGAAGGGGAAGTGCCTTCCCAAAGAAATATGAGGATTACTACGTGGAATGCTAGGGGCTTAAATGCCCCTAGTAGAAAAAGATTATTAAAACAAAATCTAAAACTATTTGAATCTGAGGTTATCTTATTACAAGAAACTAAACTTAATAAGAGAAAAGGTATTAAACTAGGTAAGAACTTAGGAAACTGGAATATAACTCTACAAGAATCTATAGGTGCATCCAGGGGTTTAGGCTTCATATGGAATCTCAGGATAGTAACCTTAGATATCCTAAATGTAAACAGTAATTGGATCTGTTGCTCAGTCAAAAGTCTGAAATCTAATCTCAAGTTTATCTTAGTTAAAATTTATGGTCCAACAAATAACCGTCACAAAAAAATGATCTAGGAGGAAATTAGTGTATTTATTAATGGTCATAAGAACAATCTTATCCTATTA
Source organism: Cupressus sempervirens (assembly GCA_028749045.1). Classification (NCBI taxonomy): domain Eukaryota; kingdom Viridiplantae; phylum Streptophyta; class Pinopsida; order Cupressales; family Cupressaceae; genus Cupressus; species Cupressus sempervirens. The sequence continues at coordinate 1,626,891 of CM053785.1, forward strand.
GGTGGAGATTTCAATACTATTCTAAACTTAAATGAAAAAGTAGGGGGAATACAACATATCTCTCAAGCTTCTAAAGATTTTTAAAATTGGTGTGATCTTCATAAATTTATTGATATCCTACTCAATAATGGGAATTACACATGAAATAACAAAAGGAAGGACTTTGCTTTTATAGCAAAAAAATTAGATAGGTTTTTCCTTAAAGGAGATTTGGATAAAAATAATCTGAATATCCAATCATCTATCTTGTTGATTACAGGATCTGATCACTTCCCAGTCAGAATTGAATTTTTTGAGCCACATAAACCGGTAAGAAATCCTTTTAAATGAGAAAAAATGTGGTTTTTAGATGCAAACTTTCTAGACTGTATTAAAGAGTGGTGGTCTCAAGGTAATTTTAAAGGCTCTAGAATGTTTATGTTTGTTTCAAAAATGAAAATGTTGAAAGAAAACATTCTTAGATGGAAGAACGATCACTTCAATAACATTTTCAAAGAGAAATTGGACATCGAAGAAAGATTAATGGAATTAAATCTAGAAGTAATTAATAAAGGTATGAATAATGAAAGCTACCTTTTAGAAAAAGAACTACTTTCTAAACAAGAGGATATATTATCCAAAGAAGAATTTTTTTGGAGGTAAAAGTCAAGAGAGAAATGGCTAGATGAGGGAGACCAGAACATGAAATTTTTCCATAACTCTCCCCTTCATAATAGAGCAAAAAGTAAGATATATATAATTAAAAACCATCTAGGTATTCCAATAGAAAACTCAAAAGAAATTTTTGAGATTTTTGTGGACCATATTTAGAATTTATTAAATAACTATGAGGGTTCCAACAGAGTAGCTCAATCCAATATGCTTGAAGTGATCCAAAATATAGTCTCAGCTGAAGATAATAAAGTTTTAGATAAACCCATCACCTTGGAAGAAGTCAGACCGGTGGTATTTAATATGAACCTCGATAAGTCACCAGGTCTAGATGGATTTTAGGCCTTCTTTTATCAAAAATATTGGTACATAATAGGCTTAGACCTGTTGAAAGCTATTGAAGCGTCTAGAAATGGTGGCTCATTGTTATCCAAAATCAACTATTCCTTTGTTACTTTGATCCCAAAAAAGTAGGATCCTGAAAGTCTAGGGGACTTTAGACCCATTGCATTGTGTAATACCATTTATAAAATTTTATCGAAGATTTTAGCAAATGGATTAAAGCTTATCCTCATTAAAATTATATCTAAAGAACAAACAGGTTTCATTCCTAGGAGATCCATTCTTGATGGCATTCTAATTATCTAAGAAACTATTCATTCTACCTATAAGAACAAAGAGGAAAGCATGTTTATGAAACTAGATATTCAAAAAGCCTATGACATGGTGGATTGGTGGTTCCTTTGTAACACCATAGAAGCCTTTGGTTTTTCCCACTGATGGATCAACCTTATTTATAAGTGCATCTCCACAACAAAAATTTCAGTTTGAATTAACAGGACCCCCGAGGGCTTTTTTGAAATGTCTAGAGGCATTAGACAATGAGATCCCTTATCCCCATCTCTTTTCATCATAATGGCTAAAGCCTTTGGGAGATATTTGCTCATAACAACAAGGAAATTAATGGTATTACCATCACGAGGAATATCACCAACATTACTCACCAAAAATATGTAGATGACACTATTTTGCTAGGCAAAAGCACAGTTAAAGAGGTGCTTAGCATTAAGGCCATCATCAAGTAGTACATGACTACATTAGGTTAGAAAGTGAATGATTTTAAATTTGAGATTTATTTTATTAATATGGAACCAAAGTTGGAAAAGTAGATTTACCATATTATGGGATATAAAAAAGGTTTATTTCCATGCAAATACCTTGGCATAGAGTTAGAAAAAGGAATGAAATCCAATAAGGCATGGCATAGTATTCTGGAGAGATTGGAGGCTAGGATAGGTAGTTGGAAAGATAAATGGCTCTCAAAAGCTAGCAAAATTGTTAAGATAAGCTCTGTTCTATCGGCTATTCTGACTTACTAATGAGAGCATTTTATGTCCCAAATTACTAATTATTTCTTATTATTTTTCCTAGAGTTGGCCTATCATTTTGGCATCGTTGCTGGGGAAAGGTTTCAAAGGCATGTTAGTTTGATGAGTTAAGTTAGGAACAATGCATTAGGATGAAATCTTTTGCAACTGCTAGCCTTTCTTAAGTAATTAATCTTAATTTGCATTGGTTAAATCATATAGATGCATTGTTTTAGAGTTTTGTTTTAGAGTTTGCAAGTAGGCTTAGAAATTAGATTCATTAGTTGCTTTAGAAAATAGATTCAATTTTATATTATCATTAGTTGTTGTGAGCTATTGGTAAAGAAAATATATTTTTGAAGAAAAATGTTTAAAATAATGCATTTTCAAGGTTGTTCAAGGATATCAATTTTGGTTGAAAATTGCTTCAAAAATGCAAAATTTGAAGGGAACACAAGAGGCAAAATGTGCTTGGCATCAGGGGTATTGCCCCTCAACCCTGTTTTGTACTACAATAGGGAGCGCACCTCGGGTGCTACCCTAGGACCTCGCAAGGGGCATTGCCCCTTGACCCCACTAGTGGTTGTTGCCCCCAGACCCTCGCTTTCAAATTTAAAAACAAATGAAGAAATTGGTGGGGAAATCATGTTGACCAAAGGTGATGTTTAAATACCCTCTCTAGTTAATGAATGCATCTTAAAGATATTGATCTTCCATCATCGATCATCATCACAGGTATGTACAAATGGTATCTTTATGTTTGACCAAGAAAATATCATTGATGAATTCTTAGAACAATGTGATTTTGATGATGAAAATCTAACCACTTGTTGTTCTAATTGCTACAGGAAAGATGACCAATGTATATGCCCAAATAATCATGAGAATATGGTGAATGAGGTGCAAGCTATTTCTGATTCTTATCATGATAAGGGTGGAAGTGACCAAGTATTCCTTATAATGGATGAACAATCTGAAACACCAACTCAAGAAGATCATGGTATGCATTATGTTGGTGACATGTATTGTCACTCTATTTCATTACAAATCCAACATGTTTCTTCAAAACACACTTCTTTACATAATATGTATGATAAATGGAATCAAGAATACTCACAAAAACCACTATACCCATCTTTACCATCTTCATTCCACCCATCCTACTTATTCCCATCTACTTTATCTCATTCACACTTCTTACCATATTCATTATCTCATTCACATCATATTATACCAACTCCACCATATCCACCAAAGGAAACTATATTGCCTCATACAACACTTCATAATAAGGTGGGTAATAGTACCTATAAACTTTTGCAGATCCCTTTACCATCTAATAATGTTCTTGAATTTGGTAAATCAAAATTGGAATATATTGATGCATATAAGGAATGTGATTTTGGTTTACTTAAATTAGAAGAACAATATCATTTATTGAGTTATAATCACCTTTTTTCTTCTTTTCCACTTAGTGAATTCCAAATACCCACAAATGAGCCCATACCTCAAATTGCATCAATTTTAATTATTGGACTCATAAGTATGTGTGATAATATTAATCATGCACTAAGTTATATTAAACCAGATACATTCCATATTCTACAAACATGTTGCCAGATTCTCCAAGATCTATATTTTATTTTTGTACTTATACATATTGATATTTGGAGGCCTATGGTTAAAATGTACATCCCTCACATACTTGTTGATTTGGGACCAATAATTGATTAAGCACAATCATAAGGGATTCTATGCATTAATGACCAAACCAAATATGTTATAATTGGATGAGCATTATTTGTCATTGTTAAATTTGTCTGTTGTCCTAAAATAACCAAATACACTATGGATGATTCATTTATTTAACAAGGATCAAAGTATTAATATCCATGTATTCTTCATTATTGGTTCTTGTATCTTATGATGATCATTCATTGATAACAAGTACTAAATTCATTTCTTGATTCCTTGGATAATTCCAATTCCCTATGCTTTTATACCCTAAAATTAATTTGGGAGTACATCCATTGAATTATTGAAATATTTGATTTATCTATCATTCAAAAAGGCTCACAAAATTCTAATGATGTGTTACTCTCTCTTGGGTTGCCTAGTTTCTTTGGTTATCCTAATGATTTTATGACTATGTAGCATGAAGTTAAGTTGTGGGGAATCCCTCTAATTTTGTAGTTCTTGGATGATTTCCAATCAAGATTCATTGATTGTTTCATTGGTCTTTTTTAGCTAACTTGACCATGTGACATCTAAAAAATTCAAGGTATGTATTCTTATGTTGATTGACATTGGTATAATCATTGTAATCACATTCTTTTATTATTATCAAGTGTTTATTTATATTAATGACTCTACTTACCATTTGTATAAATGCATTACTCACTTAATGGTAGGGTTATTAATTGGATAAAATTTCTTTACTATTATTGATATGCTTGGTTTTGAGAATATGGTTATAGGTTCCTTATTGTGGTGGGATGATCTTAGTACCAATACTAGTTGACGATGCTTCTCTACACAAGCATTGTATAACACACTATGTTCTCTTTGTTAACATTGTCTGGGCTTGCTATCTATGTAGTGCATCTTTGTTTCACTTGTGCTTCACTATTGGAGATCACAAGAAGATTGTGGCTCAGGTGTTCCCCACCTTGAGATAAAATTTATTTTCTTTGGTAATTTATCACATGGAGGAAAATATGCAACTTTTCCTATGAGATTCATGATTCATTTTGAGCTACACATCCAAAAAAACTTTGAAGACATTGCAGATCATCACACTCCTTCCTCGAGTTGTGTCTCCTCCTCTTTGAAGTTTTATGAGCACATTGAAGACCATCATTGGTATTTCACTCTATGACCTTGTCCTTGATAATAAAGGTGTGTTTATTTCAAGAAATGGATCGATCTCATTCTTTACAAGGATTGGATATGTCACACAACTTCATGTCAGGTGATCCAGTTTTTGCTAGTTAATGTTTGAAAACCAATTTCTGGTAGATGTTAACTGAAAAATAAATTCTTAGTGGTGAAAACTATTTTTACTATATCATATGAGTACCATCATCCTTGTGAGTGATTATCTTACCCAATTGTTCTAGTGTGTTCCAAATTTTTGCAAGAAGATTTCAGATTTAGTGTTGTGGGCTACATGGATCAACATTGTTTATTTCAATTTTGTGGAGATTATTCCTGGTCATCATTTCTAGTTCCTTCTACAATCAAGTTTCCACAGTGCCTGCTATGTGGTCATGGACAAAACTCAAGTTTTGGATGGTATCATTTTTCATCATCCATGTCAGGATTTCATTTGTTTGGTCATTCTATGTAGTTATTGAGAAAAAGAAAAAGAAAAAACTATTGAAAAAAGAGAAAAAAAAGCAATAAAAGATCCAACAATGAAAACCTTTGAGCATTGTTGGCCAGTTAATATCTAAAAACCAATTTTCGGTAGATGTTAACTGAAAAATAAATTCTTAGTGGTGAAAACTATTTTTATAGCATCATTAAGCGGTGAGTGATTGAAAATTGGCTTGCCAATGGTCACTTGTCATTATCAAAAAGTTTTTAATTTTTTTTTTTAAATTGAAAAAAATGCAATAAATGGTGTTCTTGGTTTTTCTGCTTAACATTCTTTTTAGGCACACTCCTTAGCTTCAGTGGTTCTTTTCATTCTTGGCACCTCCTATCGCTCATTCCTATAGCTCTGCTCCTCTTTGATGTGCTCATCAAATCTTTGATCACCCATAGTATGTGTTGCTTGTTTAGTTGAGGTGTTTTCAGTGGAATGTGCTACTTCCTCTATGCTCTATACTAGTTCAATTGATGATGGAGGCCCCTCCAATTGTAGTCCCTCTCCTTGTTTTATGGTTCCTTCCATGGGGCTTCTCTTTGTTGCTTTCAGTTAGATGGTGGTCTTTTGTGGTGTTGTAGTTCTGGATGCCTTTCTTCATTCATTGTTGTTGATTCCTTGCTTTTGGTGGTGACAGTTGTTGAGTTACTCTATGTTCCTGCCTTGGTCTCTCTACCCATGCATGTTGGTAAAACAATCAATTTTGTTTTTCCTTATTTTATCTCTTAACTTTATTTATATTTATTATTATGTTGATCACTATGTGACACACCTACATAGCCTTTCCTCGTTTCCCATGGATAGTCAACCTTTAAGTGGGGGGGAGGAATGTCATCCTATTATTTTTCATCCATCACCCTTAATATTCCCATCATACTATCCATTATATCCATCATACAATAGCCTTTTTTTTGTCTCTTATCTCTCCTATTTCACCCATTTAAACTCCTCTTGTGCAAATTGAGATAAATTCTCCTATATGAATCCTTTTGATCCATGATGCTATAAAAAAATTGAAAAGAAAGAAAAGAGAAAAGAGAAATAACTAATGAAAATTTGAAAGAAATATCCCTATTAAAGAAGAAGAAGAAATAATAACAAAGCTTCTCATGTGAAGCAAAGAAATGGATTTGTGTTTATATGAGTTATCATGGTTCGAGGTGGAGACAAAGCTAAAAACCAAAAACGTTAAGTGCTTCTAGTTAAAACTACATACCTCTTGACCATAATGATTGCATGAGGACATGCAATAAGCTAAGTTGGGGGGAATGATGAGAGCATTTTATGTCCCAAATTATACCATATTTTAGCCTTCATATAAACCTTCACACTCATTTTAATCCCCATTTTATATTCCATTTTCTTCTTATATGTTGCATATGATATAATATTTATGAGTAATATTTAATATAGTTATTAGATAAAATATGTGAATAAATAGATGAAATTGTATTTATCTAACAAGCTGATAATATGTTATGGTTCTTCCTATCACCCGCTATACATCTTCCTATAGCTCTTTCACCAATCTAAAGCTCCATCAACTTTTAAATATTAAAGGGGAAGACCACAAGCCTTAATTTGTATTGCTTATTGTTTCTTGCTGGCATGGAGACATATTTTGTTTTCATCAATACTTGCTGCATATTCTCTCCAAAGCTTGGAATGATATCAACCACTACATAGGATATGCACATGATCTATATCACACATGTGTGGATGCTAATAAAACCCATGCTACAAACATCTAAGTTGTTATGCTACTAAGTGGAGGCATTTCCAAACAGTTTTAAATGTTGGCTCAAAATAATGGATCTAGACAAATACAGTTTGTTGGAATGATAGTAATAAGTTTCCTATTCTTGGCATCAAACTAATTTCTATTGTATTGTTAATGCTACCTATTATTTGTGTGGTGCAGTTTATTAAAATGAATGTATAAAAGGTCAGAGTTGTTGTAATGTACGGAAGAGAAAATAGGATATACACAGTTCACAAAAATGCATAGCATTGTACACAGACTATTATTATTATTCTAAAATATAAGTTCCATATTTGCATGATTTTAGAGGTGTAAAACCATTATTTTTCTTCACCAGGTAGCTGAGGAGAAAGAGCCCACTCTAAAGTTACCCAGTGATTATTTTCTGTTAGTTATGTTTGGAGTGCTTTTAAATTAGTTTTCATTTATATGTTAATTAGCTTAGCATTACATAGTATGGATTTAGTCACAGTATATTAGTTTATGTGTTTAATATCTGTATTTGATTATATAATAACATTTCATATGAAATAGATCTTATGAGTTGATCATTTCTTAAGAGTTATAGTTATTTTTATTACAAATTAGTTTTGTTGAGTTATTTATATTTCTAATGTTCTTGTTGCCAAGAAGTGAGAGTTCCTGTCCCTAGGATTTATTTAGTTTTCCATAGATTAAATTTCATGTGTTGTAGCTACATTCATAATCCCTCATCTCACAACTAACATCCCTTGATATTATATTGCTCAGATGTCTTTCACTCTCAGATTGACACAAATAGACTAGCTGAACTTCATCATAAATCATTAATTATTTCTTATTATTTACCCCATTGTTAGCCTATCACTTACCTGCTATCTTGTCTTTCTCTACCAAAGTATCTCCATCAGAAGTTTGAGTCAAAGCTCAGAGATTTCATATGGAATGATTGTGAACAATCTAAAAAATTGGCTCTCATAAAATGAGAGAATATATGAAAACCTAAGGATTCTGGAGGTTTAGTGATCAAGAATTTATATTGGTAGAATGAAGAATTATGTGCCAAATTAATATGGCATCTTTTTGTGGAAAAAGAGAACAAATGGGCCAAGATTATGTATAATAAGTATCTTAACGCAGAAGACACTCTATCAATTTTTAGAATGAAGACCCTTCCCAAAGGGTTGGAAAGTTGGATCTTTATGGTTTAAATAGCACCCCCTTATTAAAAAATTTCTAACTTGGGATGCCAGCAAGGGTGATGAAGCCTTATTTTGGGAAGATTCATGGAATGGGCATCCCTCGATAGATAGTTGTAAGATTCATGAGGAACTCAAAGAGAAATTAGTCAATCTCTAGGGAAATAAGATTAGTAACTACAAAATAAAGATCTCCATAGAAGGTAGTACTAGATGGATTTGGAAGCCTCTAAAGGACATAGAAGAAGACCCTACAATAATAAAGGCTTATGAAATGATCCTACAAGATAGACAAGTTAAGCAACTCGAGAGGCGTGACAAGCTCATTTGGGCAGCTTTGAATGATGGCAAGTATAGTGTGAAAAGTGGATATAGAGCCATTATCAACTCTCAAAGTTGGAATAAAGTGGAAATTCCACTTAAACTATGCTAGGATTCCTCTTGATTGCTGAAAGTAGGTTTCTTCTTATGGTTGGCTTTTCAAAACAAGATTCTGACGGTGAACAAATTTCATAAATTAGGTTTTGAAAGTACCTATAGATGTTTGCTTTGCAAACAAAATAGTGAGGATACTGATCATATCCTTTACATTTGTCCTTACTCTCAAGCTTGTTGGGATTGGCTCAGACACATGTTAGGTTGGTTCGCTCTGATGCCTAAATATTTTATTGATCTTTTAAAAATCTAGCCCACCAATCTTTTCAAAGGCATCTATAGAAAACTTTGGAACATCTAGCCATCTATACTCTTGTGGGAAATTTGGAAAGAAAGGAATAGAAGAATTTTCTGCAATAAGGTGATGCAACCAAAAGAGATAGTTATAAAAATAGAAACAAGCATACTTGAAATAGTTAATTCCCACCTTTACAAATCCAAGATAGAAGAAGGATCATTTTCTTGTTGGGATGGATGTATTAAAAAGAAGTGGTTAAATTTGGTTAACCCTCCTCTGACCTATTTCAAGAAGAGCAAGGAGGCAATGGAATGTTGTAAATGGGCTCTCCCCCCAATGGGCTGGGAAAAGCTTAACTTCGATGGGGCTACGAGATGCAACCCAGGGATAATAGGTATCAGGTGCATCATTAATGATGATTTAGGTAAGTGGATTGCTAAAAAAGGAAAACCTATAAATCCTACTTCTAATAATTTGGCAGAGCTCGAAGCATTGGATGAAGGAATTCAACTCTGTCTAAATTTAGGATTATCTAAAATCATCATCGAAGGTGATTCTCAAATTGTTTTAAACAATATAAGGAAAAGAGTCACACCTAATTGGATCCTTAATTCAAAACTAGAAGAAGTCCTCACTTATCTAGATCGATTTGCAGAGATTTGGATTTGTCACATCTTTAGGGAAGGTAATCAAAAGGCAAACAAATTGGAAAATATGGGAGCTAATGGTGAAAATCTCTTGATATACAAAGAAGTGTGATAAATTTGTCTACTTTTTAATTTTTATTTAATTTTAAGTCTTTTGCATCAACTCTATTAGGAGTGATTTCTCTAAAGCATGTTATATCTTTAATCTAGGCTATGTAGATTGATTAGGTTTTCTTTAAGGTAGATTATAATATGCTGAGTTAGTAGTTTATAATATAGCCTTTTATTAAGTCTCTATTGGCTATATTGTAGTTAGGCCAGTGGGAAGATATACAGGGCATGATTCTTTAGGAATATATCTGCATCTAATATAAGCTTTTATAACTCTTTAAGTCAATGATATCTTCAAAAGAGAAAGAATGATGTCGATCTCTTTACATTGGTATCCCCCATCATCCATTTTTTTATTAGGTGTTTTTCTCATCATTCCCTTTAGTAGGTTTTCCCTCTCCTTATTAGGTTTCTATGTCCACTTCATGATAGCTTCAGTGTGACATCAAGTGTTTGAGCTAATATGAAGCTAGCATTAATCTAGATCTTTTTAGAGTCATCGCAGAGTTTCTTTACCTATTTATTCATACGTTGTCCTATCTTTGTCTTTCTGGTCATAATTCTCTAGCTATGGATACATTTATATGTGTTTTTCAGACTACGAAGGTGTGCACAATAGCCTTTCAAGGTAACATTAAGCCTAAAAGGTGGAACCGTGTGCTTCGGCCAGTGGATGGAATGAAACATATTGCGGTTAGAAGGGCTTTAGGAGAAGGTTTTTTCAAGTATGACTTCACATGGAGGATGAATAGTGACATCATAGGTACCTTTATTGGGTGTATTGCTAGAGCTAGGATTGAAAAATGGGATATGGTGAGACTTTGTTTGAACATTTATTATCCCATTTGGTGTCAAGGTCTGGTAGAAGCTATCATGAGCTTAGATGAAAAGCTTAGATTCCCCCTTCCTAAACTATATATGGATCATCCACTGGGAAGGTTTGACTTGGCTATTGTACCTAGGTGGCCTGCATTAGTAATTTAGGATCTTACAACCTTCAATCAGATTTGGCCAAAAATGGAATCAAGGATTCACTTCCTACTTAGATGGAGAGGGATAGTGGTGGATAAAAGAAAGGAATGGCTCAGAAGTTACCTCGGTCTGTTTAATGCTTACATCCATCTGGGGGTAGATTTGGTAAACTTGGAAGCTCTAGATTTCTACACACCCAATATTGAGAGATCTAGTAGGGAAAAGTTCTCTTTTGAGTTCCCTCCCCATTTTTGGATGGAAAATCCAAATGACATTACTAAAGTGATTATGGTCTTCTGGAAGAAGTATGGTCCTAAAGGTTCTAGGTTTGTCCTTTTTGGTTTTTGGTTGTTGCCCTCATATGCTCTGCCACTGATATGCTATCGAGGTTTGTGTTTTGATGCATGTTTGTCTTCTATTATGGCTAGCTCTTGTCTTGCTATTTTGTCTCTATAGTTTTAGTTTACCTTCTCTAGCCCTTTATTGGGATTTTTTTTAAATTATTCCTACTTAAGCTTTTCAGTTTGGCACAATATCTAGAGGTTGGTTAGTTTAGTTGTTTCCTACTTTGTAATCTCCTTTGTCTATATGTAATCATCATTCAATACTTATTAAAATAATATTAATATAAAGTGTGTTCTACTATTGACTAGTCTATTACGATCTGTGGTTCTCTCAAATTTGTTAAAACACATTTTTTATGGATATCAGAAGGATAGTGTTTGTTAGTATGTATGGTTCTGTAGGATTCTTGTCTTTTGAGTGATTGATCTGATTAGGATCTAGGACTATTACAGAGGAATGCTTAACATTATTTCTTAAAGTAAAATTTCAAAGTATTAATTAGCAAATTAACACAACTTAAATGCTGAAATGAACAAAGCATAAAAAGGTAATGACTAAAAGAAAGAGAGTAGAGAGACATAAGGCAAAACACGATTGATAACGGAGTTCATCCGTGGGTCGGACTACATCTCTGGGTCCTGCTCCAATAGAGGGACCAATCTAATTTGCTCCAAAATTAATTACAAGTGTTCAAGATCTTCCCTTCAAGCACAATTACAGCATTACTCTCCAATGTGCAGGAATAATCATCAAGTCTCCAAAATCATAATCTCCTTCTCGTCACCTGGATGCCTTTCCAAAGCCTACTACCCCCATTTTATACATCAAATTTAACCAAAAATGGGCTAAAACAATTAACTAACAAAATCCCCCATTTTGGTTACATATTTCGAATTTACCCCTTTTACCATTATTTGGATATGATTTGACACCAAAATTAAGGGTTTGTTTTCAACAAATGCCCCTAATTAAATAAGCTTGGGTGGATTTGTTCTGAATAGATAACAACTCTTCCCTTAATATTACATATGGCATAAATAGCCCATTGGTTGGCCTTAATTTTAGGAGGCCAATGGTTAGGAGTTCAACTCCCATTATCTCATTCCTTTAATTCGAATTAAATAGCTATTTTAATTCAAATTTGAATGTTTTCCCTCTCTTTATGATTTCGTGATGTCATGCTGATGTCATTGAAATCCATACTTTTACTGGAATTTGAAACCATCATAACTTTTATATCCGATCTCCATTCTTGATGAAACGAACGCCATTGGAAAGCTTTTGACGAGCTCTTTCATTTGGAATCCATTGTCAAATACTTTTGAGATGATTATTTTTTCACCCTTTTATGACCTTTGGTCCCAGTTTGACCAAATTTTGACCAGTCATAATTTTTGCACTTGAACTCCAATTTTGATCGTTCAAGTTATGTTGGAGTCAAAATTGTGAACACTTGTAATGATGTTGATTCTTGGAGCATTGGGGACATTTTACTTTTCAGTAATTTTCATCCCCTGGATCAGTGATTAGATTTGTTAATGGCAAATGAAGTAATTGTTTTTAGATTTCTTACCATCTCTAAAACTTTTAGCAAGGTTAAGTGCCTACTTTTAATTAATTACTATGACATTAATAGATTTGTAACCTATTGTTTGGTTACAATGTTTTCTTGCATCATCTCAATTCATCGACTTGTCATCTTGTCCCTCGAGTTTTGAATTATTTAGTTGATTAAGTTTCATGAGATAGTATTCGGGGTAATAAATTGAAGAAAATCGTAGAGTAAGTATACATTTTTTTCCTCTTATTTGGATTACTCTTCTCTACAACATGCTTTGCTCAACTTTCTCTAATCATTTAAATTATATCAGATTTTAGTTTGATATTTCAATCTGTTTGTTTGATAGCTTTTTTAGGAAAAGATTAGTAATTGTGTTCTTCATTGCAAAATGTGGTTTTTTTGTCTTCCTTGGAGAGTAGTGGATAATAAGTGTGTTAGAAGGATAATTTAGGAACTTTTTAGAGAACTAAGTAATGGTTATCAAAGTAGGAATTGGATTTAATATAAATTTGTAATGGGTAGGATAGGACAAAGAAGAGTAATATTTCCTCAATTTGGGAAGGCACTTCCTCTAATAATTTGATGTAGAGTATTACTGACAACTAATGTAGAGAATGGAAAAAGAATTGATGTTTCATGAGGAGAATGGATTTGATTATAAGCGGAAGGTTGAAGTACTAATAATTCTAAGTAGGACAAGTACTTGTCTTTAGACCTATCCAGGTCATCTTAATTTTTATAGATCATTTCATGAAACTATTTACATGTTATTACTAACTATTTAGTTGGCTTTTGTTTAAAGCTACATTTATGACCTTCACGATAGTGGCACGTATGAATCTAGCTCATAGCAAGGGATGGAAGCATATTAAAATCTAAACTATTGGCTGATATGGTCTTTTCTGGCTACATGATTCTATTTGTTTCAAGCATCTTCAGTCTTCTAAATTTCATTGGATGCCAGTCCAAAACTATGTATCTATAACACATTTGTAGCAATATCAATTGGGGTATGCCCCTTTTATGATGTAATAATAAAGGACCACTATCCCGGGAAAGACTGGAGGTTTTCTTCTTCGTTCTTTCTTACTAGTGCCTGTTTGAATAGAGTTGCTCTGTTGTATTTAAATTTATGATTGTTTAATCAATATAATCAAGGCCTAGGCCATTTATCGATAAACAAAATGTTAAGGGAACTGGAATAGGACTTTCAATATGTGCTTAATGAGTTAACAGGAAGAGGGTGTTTAAAAAAAATTACTCATTAAACTTATCAACTTTGACCTATTCTTTTGGGTTCCCTTTGGAGGGGCATTACATTCTGTAATTAGATTATATCTCCTAATAGGGATAAAATCTAGTTAAGCGCACTTAGATAGAGATAGATAACAGTTTGATGATGATGTTTGAGAGTGCGTGAAGTTTGAGGTCAAAAGGGTGAGAAATTCTAAATACTGTGAGTTAGTTGCATTTTGTAATAATAAAAAGATGTAATGTAACATGTATCTTAATGAGGTCCTATTGTAATTATAATTGTGAAAGCCTCAACACTAACTCAATGAATAATTTTGAGGAAATGGTGTAAAGGAAAGTTATTTTCCTTGTGACGAAGTGTGTAGAGTACGAAAAGTGGATTGGAAAAAGTGATATGTAAATTAAGTAAATTTGAGAAAGTTATCAAAGGGATTATTGTGATGTGGGTTTGTAGATTTGGTATTGAGATCTGAGAAGTGTCTTGGTGTGGAAGAGACATAGTAAGAGGATAGAGAAAGAATTGAGTTGTTGAGATCAATTGTATTTCTATTATTCTAAAAGGAATAACATAGATGTCATTTGGATAGTGAGTTCGGTGGTCTTGCCCTTGAAATTGTTTGTGTAATAATCAAGTATATAGCTCTCATACCATGTAAGAATTTTACTTATGCTAGAATTCACCCAAGACCAAGGAGCTCAAACACAAGCACAATAGTAGACCAAAGAGAGAGTATGATCAGAATGATGATATTCATTCAATAAGCCATACAACCATATCCATATCCATTACATGTCAAGAGTACACTAGGAGTGCCTATGTATAAATGCCTCTGGAGAGCTTCTAGAATGCATATAAGTCAACATCATGATAAGTCATACAACCAGGCACATGTCCACCAGATATGGGTTATCCTCCATTAAGCATGAAATTAAGTGTGATGATGTGAGAATAAGCCTACAATAGTGTAACATGCAAATCAGTGGTTTAGACAACATGTGCTAAATTAGGAGTGTGAATAACTATGTTGTCAACATGACAACTTAGAGAATGATGCAAACTCCTATGTTGTAGACACCATGTGCATAATTAGAGTTGTGTACTTCAATAAGAGTACACAACTCCTAAGTGTCTCACCTAAAAAAAAAAAATAATGCAAAATAATTAAATAGTGCATTAACCTAAATAAACTTCAGAAAGTGTAATAAGTAAATACTTATTTACACCAACAACCCCCCTTAAGTACAACTTAGGGGAATTCCCTTAAGCTTATGACATCTAGGATGCAATGCAAGATGGGTCCCGACTACTAGGCCATGTTAGGTACCCATGTACATAATGATATGCAATCTATGATAAAGTGGAGAAAGAAGGAAAACCTCATGGGAAAAACCCACCCCCAAAAAGAGAGATAAATAGGGATAAAGGATGAATGGAGTAATCAAGACCCCCCCATTTTGACATACATCAATTATTTACATAAGAGAATGATGAGAAGAGGAAGAGAGATAGGATAGCCCCCCCCCCCCCAAAAGAAGAATGCCTAATAGTGACTACTCTGATGGAGAAGCCGATCCAAGACTGTAGAATGGTGTTCCTCCCTTTAGGAAGAAACAATGCCAAAGGTACAAATGAGACACTTCCACTATGTTGTAGGACTTAGAAAATGACTAAATGCATCACATACTATGAGAAAATCACAAAACTCAATCAAGATACATTAGCACCCACTAGTCTACCATGAAAGCCAAACTAATAAAGAAAGCAATAAAAACCCCCTCTTTCGTTTGTAGCTCCCATGTCCTTCTTTCTTCTCCAAATGATTGTAGCTCCAAAGTTGCCTATAGTGCACACAAAATTGAAGCAAAATCCTATGATATGGATAATATCATGAGAATACTTGAAGTTGTGATTTAAGATTTGAGAGAAAATGGTGTGAAAATGAAAAGAAGCTAAGAATGTAAGGACTTCCAAGACTTCAAGGATTCAAGGACCAAGACTTCCAAGATTCAAGGACCGAAAATGAGAGAAAGAGTGTCCATTTTATAATTGACGTGGAGGATGAGAGCATTGGATTTTTCACCCATAGATATGTGGTGTGGCAAGAAATTCCTTTAAGAATCCCTGATGCATATGAAAAAATATGCCAATTGTAAGATTCTATGACACATGGAAGTCAAACTTGGCTAAAATGGGGAAGAGAATCTATGACACATCATAAGACACCTCAACCCACTTAAAGACAAGAATCTATGACAAATAAGCCAAATATGGACATGCGTAAGAGAATAAGAATATTTCATTATGAAAAATCTTAGCCAAGTGTCAAAGGAGAATCCATGAGGTGTCATATCCAAGTATCACTATGATGCAATATTTTATGGAATATTCAAATTAAAAATCCCTTTTATTCCACAAAATAAGAATTAGTAGAAAATGGAATTAAGGATGGAAAATGTGACTTACGAAATTAAGAATTTCCATGGTTTGTGAATGATGAACCAATTAACTAATAAAATAAATTAATTGACGATGATAATTAGGGAGAATAATTAGTAAGAATAATAGGATTAAATTATGGGTTATTTAATCCTATAGAGAAAATTAGTAAATGATTGGCCAAATTGATTAAATGAATGCGACCGTATCCTTTGATGAAAATATGATGATGATATAGATCAAATGAGATGATGATAAATAGACCAAAGCCATGGTCAAATTCATTAATTAAAGTTGATAACATGCAAAGGACACATGAAATGAATTGATTGATACGTAACATTTAACTAACATTGCAAATGCTACAGGATCAAGGTTGATTGATAAGGTTTGATCATAATAACATTGAAAAACACTATTAATATTATTAAAATGGTTGATTATGCCATGATCTAACATTCAAAGCCTCAACAATGTCAAAGATCTGATGACATGAATGATAATTTGACCTAGTACTGAGAACCATGACAGTACTAAGGTTAGATTGATAAGATTGATAGGTTGATAGGTTTCCAAGGCACTGAAAGCCACAATAATACCTAGGACCAAATAAATGATGATTGATTTGGGATTTTTGATATGATTTGTGATGATTATGACTGATTCCAAGTGATTCCAATGTTATTTGGGGTGATTTTGAGTTGATATGAAATGGTTTTGAGTTGATATGAAATTGATGTGAAAACAGGATACAAATGATAAAGTATGATCAATTTGGCCAAAAGATTAAAGTTAGTATGAAGTGATGAAACCATAGATGCAAACAATTTTTGAGCATCTACATTTTGGCCCTGTTTGATGCAATGTGATTTAGAGTGTTGTGTCAAAGAATAACTGATGAGAAAGCCACAACATGCCCTAGTAGGGATGATATATATGGGTGACCCTTTGAGAAATTGACTAAAATAAGCATATGATAAGTGAATTTGTTGACAATAAGAAGACAAAACCATAGCAACTGACAGAATGAAAATTAGAGCTAAAATGTGAAAGTTATGAGGCCTAGAATGCAGAATAGGGTCAATCAGGAGCCAGAGAGTAATTGCATGGGTTACCACTCAATAAAAACACAAAATGATGAAAATTATAGTTCATTTTTTCCAAAACTAAGATAAAAATCCAATGCAATGGATGGATTGCAAATTTGAGTTAAAACGCAAAAGTTGGTAAGCTCAAGTGTGTCATTACAATACCAAGTGCATCAATGATGCACTTGGGAAGCCCAAGTGGACTCTTAAGGTGCAAAATGTGCCCGAGAAGGCTCTGGGGGGCCAAAATCAACATGATGGGGGACAAATAGGAGCCCAAGAGTAGTTTCAAGGATTACCAATCCATACAGTGACCAAATAATGAAAATGATAGCTCATTTTTTCACAAATATACAAGTCCAATGCAACTAACGATTCATAAATCAAAGTTGAAACACAAAAGTTATGGGCTTCGGAATGAAACATAGGGGCTGCGAGAGTAGTTCTGGGTACCCTAGTTCCCCAAGTGCACTCGAACTCTACCAAGTGCATCAATGACACCATTGGGAACCCCAACTATGCCCTAGAAGTGTAGACTGCACCCTAAAAGGCTCTAGGGTCCAAAAATAGCTCGATTGGACTCGGAATGCCCTGAAACTTTGCGTGCATGCCCAAAATGATGGAAATATGTTAGAGCATGAGTGAAATCATAAAAAATGGTCATATTTGGTCAAATATGATGAGACAAATGTCAGACTGAGGTCAAACTAGGTGGAAAGCTACATAAAGTAAATTGACAGTGTAGGATGATGTAGGAATGCATGAATGCAAGATGAAGATGATTTGGTGAATCGAAAGACATGATCACAGTGATTGAGAACAAGATGAAGAAGAAAGATAAGATGAGGGGATGTTATTATGATGGAAAGACTTTTTCTTTTGTAAAGTGCACTATATGATAAATGGAGCTTTATTTTGATATGGCAAATGGAATGCAACACATCATGGCATAAAGGATGAGAGCGCAAATGCAAGCCTTTTGCATAAACAAGCATGATGCAGATAGAGAATGACGTTGTCCTTCCTAAGGCATATGTACATGTCCCAGACTCTTCGAAGGTACATTGTAATAGAAAAAAATAGAAAAAGATGACCATGAACCATCCTAACCACTCTCATAGATCAATTTATATCATCGAGTGGCATAGGAACATGATCAAAAAGAAAAAAAAAGTAAAAATAAATTAGTCACTAAACAAAATGAGCCAAAAATTATTCTTATCCATTGTTACTTTCTTTTGAGTAGTTTTAGGTGTTCAGATGGTGTTTGACAGGTTGATAATGTGATAGCTTTGTTTGTGGATTTAGTTGAGAGGTTTGTAGTGATATTTTGGATTGACTAGTGGTTCACGTTGCTTAGATATTGTGGTTGGCATTGAAGTGTAGTGCTTTGAGTTTTAGTCTACAAATTGCAAGTGTTTATGCAAAAGGGATGGTTATCCACAATGAATATGTACAAGGTTTATTGCAAATTTTTGATGGGTTTTGTATTTTTTAGGGTTTTTGCGATATTTGATTTTTTTTGTGTGACTGATTTTTTTAGGACATTATGTGATTTTTAGGATTTTTTAAAGGACATTTTATGATTTTTAGTGCTTTTTTCAGGACATTATGTGTTTTTAGTGCTTTTTTTAGGATCGTATTTGAATTTTTAGGATTTCTTTAGGATCATAAAAGCATATACAAGTATTAGCTACAATCCATTATGCAATAGGTCCAATGGATAAAATTTCTTAGGGATATGCCCCCATTTCAAGTTCAAACTAGTGCACTGTGTAGGTAATATGCCCCTAGACAAGATGCAAATAATGCACAAAGGCCAATAAAAAAGTATGTGCAGACTGGTGATGCTTAGGAAAGATAACAAAGAACATTAACCAATTCATGAGCCATGGTCAAGGAGCCAAGGATGTCTTGCAATAGGAAGAATATGATCAAGGAATGACAGAGCGGGAAAAGACCAGATGGAATCCCGATAGATGGAGGAGCAACAACTGATTACACATAGCACCTATTTGCCAGGTTTTCACAATGGTACTTGCCCAAAGTGCCTGTTTGCTAGGTTTTCACATTTGGACAAAAAATTTCTTTTGACTCAAATTTTTGTGCCAAGATGCCTGTTTGCCAGGTTTTCATCAAGGCATCCATTTTTTCATGACTTTTTTCACTTTTTTCTTTTCTTTTTTCAAGACTTTTTGCTATTTTTTTGATATTTTTTCATGACTTTTTTCAAATTTTTTGGTATTTTTCAGGGGATGTAGATGGAATCAAGAATGTCACTAACAAATGCTGAGAAGATATCTATTGTTGGTGCTACTAGCTGATGAGCTTTGGATCCATGACTGACCATAACTACATAGGAGTCATTCCAAGTCTGTAGCTAAAATCAAACCATTGGAAAGGCCTCGAGATATAACATCATGTACCATATGTAAGATAGTGTCTGTCTCTTGCAAATCAAGGCATCTGAGGAGAAATGGATCAAAGGATGTTGTGTATGGAATATCAGTAATTATGACATATACAAAGGCATGTTGGGTAAGGATTTGAACTTGGGTGTTGTGCAAATTAGGTAGCTGGATTAGGGGATAAACAACTTGATATAGGATAGCTTGAGGGGATGTCATCATCAGTACTAAATGGGCTTTGGTTGAAGGTATGGATATGGGCATTAGATTCCATGGTATCATTGGGGTTATGCTCAAAAGGGAGAGGATTTTTGGTTTCAGGTGGGATATCCTTAGATGCCTTTTCATCATTCGAAACATTCATAGTCTTACATGTAGGTACCATGGTACTAAGAGGACCTATTCATAATTGTTTAAATCCAAGCCCCAAACTAGGAGGTTGTCCTTCTATAGTGATAGGTTCAGTTATGCCTTTTTTGTGAGATCCAAGACCACTATGTCCATCATAGCCTTATTTCTACATGATAGTAAACCCAAGTCCATAGTTGCTAGGAGATATCAAAGTGGGTTCTCGTTCTACTTTTTCTTTCTCAATACATACAGATGTATCCTCATTGATAGAAGTGATATTTTGTGTATTGATATTAGAGTGTTGGTCTTGCAATAGTTGTAATGTACCATAATATAGGGGAGAAAGTGGCAACTCCCTAATGTGGGATACATGAGACAAAAAGTATTCTCCACACCCATTGTCTTCAATCTTCATCTTTTCCTTAGCCTTACTAAGGAGTATATCAGCATCCAAATACTTAGAGGAATATGTGGGTTGTGCTTCATTATTTGCTAGGACTTGGTATGTAGTAGCATCTCTCAGATTAGCACAAAACTAGAAAGGATCAGGATCACCAGGGATGGTAACTTCCATGTTGTCATAGGAAAACTTTAGGTATTGATCATATGTAGAGGGTACTACTTTGATAGCATGAAGCCAAGGGCATCCTAGTATCATGTTGCAATTCATTTTAATATCTAAGACATGGAACAATGTGTCTTTAGTAGCTAGGACAACTCTAATAGGTAATGTGATGACACCCTTGGAGAAGTGTTCACCATCATCATAAGCTTTTATTGTGATTCTTTGAGAGGGATCTACATCATCTTTAGAATAACCCAAACTGTTGACAACCTTAAGAGTACAAATGTTCAGTCTTGCTCCTCCACCTATTAAGACATGTTTGACTTTGGCATTATGGATGAAGAATTTGAGATAAAAGGGATCATTATGGTTGGGCATGTCCTTCAAAGTATCCTGAGGGGAAAAGGTGATATGTTGTGAGGCAGATAGGTTCCCAACCATGGCTTGGAATTGGGCAACATCAATGTTATCTGGGACTACTAACTCTTTAAGGGCTTGATCCAAGATATTTTGATGTTGGGGAGATGCATGCAGTAGGTCCAAAATGGATATTTATGCAGGGATCTTGCTGAGCTGTTCAACAAGCCTATAATCAGATGAAGTAGGTGCAATAGGTCTACTAGGGGGTGCAAGTATACTAGAAGTAGTAGGTCTAGATAGGGCTCTAGGTAGGGTGATCTTGCTACGACATGTAGTGATAGCACAACGAGGGTCTTCAACCTTCAATCTGAATGTGAATATGTGGGAATTTGACTCATTAAAGCAATTGATGGTGTAGTCATATCCCATGTGCGTGTAATTCACATTAGCTTGTGAGTTTGAGTTCAAATTGGATGGCTTCTCTTTTTCATGATTAGCCAAAGGATCTTTTAAAATAGTGTGGTCAGAGTTGGATGCTAATAGTGATAGATCAACCATGATTACACCATCATCAATAAGGTCTTGTATTGGATGTTTTAGTTGGAAGCATGATGAGGTCTTATGTCCTTTGGTGTGGTGGTAATCATGGTACTTTTTTTCATCCCACTAATTGGATTTAATCAATGGTTCATCTTTGATTGGGGGTAGTTGTAGGAAGTTATTATTCAATAACTATTGTAATCTAGTCTCAAGTGGTATTCCCAATGGTTTGAATTTCCTATCCTTTGACCTAGGATGTCTTTGAGGTTTGTCTTGTGTGGAAGTCTTAGTTTTCTATTGTGGAGCTGATGTTTGATTAGAGGTCTATGAATTCGTAGGGTTTGCACCTTTCAAAGTTAGTTGAGGTTGTGTTGTGCTAATTATGTGGGCATCCACAATGCCATCATTTTTCATGTTCTTATTTTTGGAGAAAAACTTTGGCTTGTCATTAGACGAGTTGGTGTTTTCATTTTCTTTGTTTATCTTTAGGATTCCCTTATAGATAAGAGCACCTTCAATACTAGCCTCTTTTTTCATCAATTTAGAAATGGTGCTTGGACTCTTGATTTTGAGTTCATACATTAAGTCTGGGACTCAGTTCTCAATGCACAAGTTTACTTGTTGTTCTTCAAGAATTTCTAGTGAGCATTGACTGACTAAGCTTCTCCAGTGTAGTAAGAATGTGATAAATGGTTCTCCTATCTTCTATTTAGTTGAGCACAAATAAAAAAGTGTCACCTCATTTTTAATGTTAAAGGTGAAGTGGGAGATGAACTTGTCTGCGAGTTCTGGCTAGGATTTGATATTACCAAGAAGTTTGGAGTACCATTCAAGTGCAGGCCCACCTAGAGAATGAGGGAACAATCTCATGAGGTAAGTGGGCTCATCACTGAGTTCAATACATGAAGCACAAAATTCTCTAATATGATCAATAGGGTTGCCTTTTCCTTAGTATTTTTCAAACCTTGGAGCCTCAAAGTGTTTTGGAATGGAGGCATATATAGACTTTTGTCAAATGGATTAGGACATAGGTCCCCTTCTATATATAGAGCCTATTTCTTTTAGACTCCCAATGCCTTGACTTGTTTGGAAGGTTTTTTAAATTGTTGTAACAACTCTTTATTGGGATTTTGTGTGATAGTCTTTCCTTCAAGTCCTTTGTGTCTATGAGTAGATTATTTGCTATGGCAGGAGCTATGTCTACTTGGTTCTGAAATTTCTATATCTGATGAATCTGGCAAAGTGTTGCTAGGTGGTGGAGGTATGTTGGCACCTCAAAGATAGAAAGGTCCTTGTTTTTGTGGAACATGTTGTGGTACTTGATGTGGCACTTATTTTGGGATTGATTGTGATTGTTGTACCATGTGTTGTTGTGCCATGTGTTGTGGTTGTTGTTTGGATACCTCTGTTGGTTGTATGTGAGACCATGTACATGCTTGCTTTTGTGGAGGTAGTTTTTGAGGTTTTTGTGGCACTTTTTGTTGTTGTAACAAATGTTGTTGATATGCGATTTTTTGCTCAAGGCATCTTTGGTATTCCAACTATTGCTTGAGTTGCTCTTGTTGTTTAACAAACATTGCTTGTTGTTGTTGGAATTGTTGTTGAAATTGTTGTTGATAAATTGTGTGTAAGTCAAGTGGGTTTACATGGGACTATGTATTAGGGATGTTAGATGTTTGCACCACTTGAGATTTTTTTTTTTGTGGTTGATGTTTTTGTTGATACGTTGGATGTGTGTTAGAAAAAGTGGGTCCTTGGACTATCATAGGTTGATGTTGTTGGGGTAGTCGCTTATGTCCTTGAGAAGTGCTCATCATGTTGGTATTGTTGCTTTGGCTCCTTTGTGTGTTAGAGGTTCCTCCTTGTGACATCATATTGGCTTGACTATGAGATGTGTTCCTACTGGGCATGGGTGTAATGTCAATAAGGCTTTTCCTTTATGCATCAATAGTTGATGTTGCACATAGTGTAGTTGTGGGAGGTTCCGTAATATTTGATGTCATACCACTTGGTAGGGTTAGGAGCAAAGGTGCACTTTGTTGATTTGCCTCCAAAGAAGGTATGTCTAGCATCCCTAGAGCACAAGTCCCTTTAGGTGCATCTTTTTGTTACATCATGTGACTAAAATCAAGTCTTAATGTCCTTTTGGGGTGTTTAGGAATTGGTGGTATTTCATCAAACAAGGGGTTAACATTGATGTGTTTAAATGTACTTTGGAGGATTTCAATGGTTGATTCTTGATTGGACCTTATAGGTGCCATTATCGTGTTTGAAAACTCCAAAGGTTGTTTTCCCTTATCTAAGTCCAAATTGTTCATGGGTTGTATGTTTTCAATAGTTGTGTTGGTTTGATGTTTGGACTTAGGTCCTTCCACATTTGGGTTGAATTTGACAATTTCTTGGGCTGCCAAAAGTTTGAAGTTTTTATGGAAGTTTTTATCTTGACATGCCCTAGCCATTTCTTCATCAATGATGCCATAATTAGTGTCAAAGTCATCATTTAGGTGTATAGTACCTTGTTGTATGTTTGATGTGTTAGTGTGGAAGGTACTTGTGTTAGGTTGGCTAAATTCAAAGGAGTGTGATTGTTCATCTTTAGGTGTGGTTGGTAAACTTCCTCCTCCTGGTGGTATTGGTATAGATATAGGTTCAAAGTTAGGATTCCACTAAACCATCCCATGTGTGGGGGAAGTGTTTGGAGGAAATCTCATGGTAGGTGCATTGTTCATGGTTTGTTGTGTCATAGCTTGATTATGAGGATCTTGCAGATACATGTTCAAGGAGTCTGCTAGCAATGGTTGTGATGCCTTGATTTGGTATTTGTCAAAGGTTTTTTGGGTTTTCTTGCTCTTTTTGTGTCTTGGATGAGGTTTTGGTTGTGCTTGTGCCTCAGAAAACAAAGGTTGATAGAGTTCCTCGGGTCTTTGAGCTGATTGTGTCCTAGTAAGTGCAGGCATGGTACCTAAGAATGTAGATGCAATGGAGGGAAACCTAAATGGACTTTATATATCCCAAGTGTGCACCTAAACTACCAAATACACCCTGAAAATACCAACTGGGCACTTTGAAGTGAGCAATTGGTAAAATAGGGTTGCGATTGGTAAAATAGTTTTGCGATCAGTAAAAGAGGTCAAAACTTGATAAGTAAGATGTGGGTATGCAAGATATGAGTGTTTTTGGGATTTTTGAGTGTTTAGGGATGTTATGCAATGTGAGGAAATGCTAAATGAACTAGGTTTTTGATGTGAAAAGTGCAAATGTCCTAGGGATGTTGTGCAAATGCAAATGCAAGGTATTGTTTTGAAGTTTGACTCGAGGGGATGAAAATGACTCTAAGGTATGCAAAATGACAATTAGGGTTATGTTTTGGACTTGGTGAAGATGCCAAAGGTTGATGTATTCAAGGTATATCATGAAAAGGATGATTTTATAGGGTTCATAATGATGTTTAGGATATGCAAAATGAGGGTAAATTCTCAAGAAGGCAATTTGGTTGATGGACACTTTGATAGGGTTTGGTAGTGAAAATGATGCTAAGGATTTTGATCAATGTAAGATGAAAGGGATATACCTCTAGGGTAAGTCAAAATGATGTTTAGGGATGCTAGGGATATGATAATACTATGACAAGGGTATATGGAAAGTTTTGAACTTAGGTAAAACCTTTAGAAAGTATTTTGTCTAGGAGTTTAACCTTGTGATAAAGGGTTTTGGATCTTTACCAAAAAGTGATGAAAGATGAAAAGATAAAATTGATAAAACTTGAAAAGGTCAAATCTATCAAGACATAGACAGATTTTTACCAAAGAAAGTGATAATAAAAGATAAAAAGACTAGTCAAGATCCATTATCTGTCAACACTAGGAGATACTCTAAGACTCATACCTTGTCTAGATTTTTGACTAAATTCAAAGGTTTTGGGGGTTCAAAATGATGTTTTGGGGACTCAAAATGGTGGTGATTCTGAGAAAATATGTGTTATGGACAATTCCTATGATGCAAAATGGAATTTTGGTTGTAAGATGCAGTTTTGGATCAAGTGCAGAATGGGGAGTTACAGAGGCTCCTAGATGTAGTTTTAGGGTTCTAAAGTGCAGTTTGGAAGGCCAAAATAGTCTTTTAGGTGCCCAAGTGTGCCTTAATAGTGACAAGTGCATCCTAATAGTACCAATTGCATCATTTACATAGTTGGGGCTAGTTTGGGCACAATTGGTAGTTTTTGGGTGCAGTTGGTAAGCTAGGAAGAATGTTTACTAATTCTGAAGGGTATGGTTTCCAAACTGATATGCCATGAAGCTAAGATGCTAGGGTTGATGTTAGGATGGGTTAGGAGATGTAGAGAAAAATTTATGATCTATATAATTATTTCCTACATGAAGGAAATGAAGACTAGGTGATGTAGGATGCAGATCTAGGCAAGCTAATGCAAGGGGAGCTAACCAAGTACCTAAGGACACTGTTGAGGCTGCAAAATGTTATCTGGAATCCAAAACAAGGTTTGAGGACCAAAAGGTGTGCCTAGATAGTTCCAACTACATTAATTATGTAGTTGGTAGTTTTCTGACACATTTGGTAGTTTCAAGGCGCAGTTGGTAAACTAGGCTGAAACTAAGGCAATTCTGGAAGCTATATTTTCCAGGTTAATGCTACAGAGAGGTAAATAGTAGGGGATAGTGTCAAGACCAGTATTAATGCTCAAAATGATGTTTAGGATACATGTAATGATGGTTAAAGTGGTCAAGATGATGAATAGGTATGAAAATATGCAAGGTGGTGAATGCAAAGTGTAGATTTTGAGGTGGAAATGCAAAAACTAAAGAAGGAAAACTAAACCCAAATGGATGCAATATGAAAGGAAATGGATACTAAAAGAGGACTAAAAGGTGAAATATGAAGTCTCTATGATGAAATTATGAGGCTTAGACTAGGGTAAATGCAAGTGGAGTTTATGTAAGGATGAGATCTACATTTTGCCAAGTACATTTAGGAGCACAAGTTGCCATGTTTTCCAAGGTTTGAGTGTGTTGAACTAAAGTTTGCAAAGTTTGATAAAGGTTGTAAAGTCTTAACAATGTGTAATG
Organism: Cupressus sempervirens; assembly: GCA_028749045.1. Classification (NCBI taxonomy): domain Eukaryota; kingdom Viridiplantae; phylum Streptophyta; class Pinopsida; order Cupressales; family Cupressaceae; genus Cupressus; species Cupressus sempervirens. Next base: position 1,653,612 of record CM053785.1, read on the forward strand.
TTTGGAGAAGGTTCAAGGTGTAAATTTGAATGTTGGATATTATCTTGATTATGTTTTACACACATGCAAGACACATTAAGACAAGAATAGTTGTTAAAGTTAATAAGCACAACACAACCTAGGCTTTTAGGATTGTATCCACTGAATTCCTACCTTGAACTGAAGTTCAATTGCACTTATATAGAGTGGAAAACCTAGGATCTTTGCACCATAGGCTCCCGCTTATAGTGTACTCACTGCTCAGGGCTACCAAAATCCGCTTCCCAAGGGGCATGACTTCCCAAGGGACTGTTGTCTCTACTAAGGACTACGAGAATGTAGGATGTCTTCACGGGCATGGGTGACCCCTTGAGCCAGTGGATAGAAAGGATTTTGGACACTACAACATAGTTTTTAGTAAGGGCATTCTGTTTGGAAAGTGAATGATAAAATTTCGTAGAAGGTCTCCCAGCCCCGAGAATAGGGGTTTGACTCACCACAAGGGTACTGGAGGAGAGCTATCACGTAGCAATACTGTCAACACAACTTTCACCATAATTGAATTTTATATAGTGGCTAGAATGTTGACTTGGCTTTGGCCCATTACCAGTTTGAGGTCATCCCCTGGCATACCCAATATCGAGTATCTTGGTCCAAGGCAAGCCTCCTATAGAAGTTACACAGATTTCTCTTACACCCAAGATCCATGAATGGTGAGGGGAGAGGATACATCCAACGTAACTCCTAGGGATTTAAACACTGTAGAAATTCCAAGTAGAAAAGAAAAAGTTCATTTTAAGCACCAAAAAAAGTGTTATCTAAACTAGAAAATCCACACACATAGTTTTGACAGACACACAAAGTCTTCGACAACGTCCTGCAAAAGCATGCATTAGTAGCTTCTTATGATTATGTCATCATCACATGATTGCTACATGCTGCAAGTAGACCATTAGTAAGAAAAAAATCCTCTAATCTATGTCCTCGAAGCAAATGGAAACCTTATGTGCATATTTTGATTGATGTATGTACCTACTGTGAACCTGGTGTGCTCTGACAAAGTAGGTGGCACCCTAGAAGGCCAAAATGGATTAGAACACTCCCAAGTGTGCCCAAATAGTGAAAAATATGTCAATGAAATAGTTGGGGCCCAACTAGGTGTAGTTGGTAGTTTCTGGGCCCAGTTGGGAGCCCAGGTGCAAGTTGTGGGGAATTGGTGCCTAATCAAGACCCAAAAATTGAAATTTTCAACGCTACACTCCCAAGCATGCCCAAACAATGTAGACTATGTCAAGGATGTAGTTGGTAAATTTTGGGCATATTTGGTAATTCAAAAATAGCAGAAAGAGGTTTTGGTGGCTTCTAGACTCCTAAAACTGCTCCTAGGGGTCCCAAGTGCACCCTAACAAAGCAGAGTGCACCCTAGGAAAAAAAGCTAAAAAATGCATAGAATGAAAGGGTACAACCATATTACAAGACCCACTAATTAATCTAAGTATGAGAAAGAAGAGCAAATAGTTATTATACCATTCCAAGTGAGCTATTTCCTTGCACCTACAAGCACAAAACAAGAAAACCTAAGTTAGATATGAATGTTCAGGTTGTGTTCACCAAAATGTAGGACCTAGAAAATGGGCTAAATGCATAACATACTATGATAAAATCACAAAAACCAATCAACATATGTTATCACCCACTAGTCTACCATGAAAGCCAAACTAATAAAGAAAGCAATAAAAACCCCCTCTTTCGTTTGTAGCTCCCATGTCCTTCTTTCTTCTCAAAATGATTGTAGCTCAAAAGTTGCCTATAGTGCACACACAATTGAAGCAAAAGCCTATGATATGGATAATATCATGAGAATACTTGAAGTTTTGATTTAAGCTTTGAGAGAGAATGATGTGAAAATTCAAAGAAGCTAAGAATCTAAGGACTTCCAAGACTTCAAGGATTCAAGGAACAAGACTTCCAAGATTCAAGGATTGAAAATGAGAGAAAGAGTGTCCATTTTATAATTGACATGGAGGATGAGAGAATTGGATTTCTCACCCATAGATATGAGATGTGGAAAGAGATTCCTTTGAGAATCCATGATGCATATGAAAAGATATGCCAATTTTAAATTTCTATGACACATGGAAGTCAAACTTGGCTAAAATGGGGAAGAGAATCTATGACGTGTCATAAGACACCTCAACCCACTTAAAGCCAAGAATCTACGAGAAATAAGCCAAACATGAACATGCGTAAGAGAATAAGAATATTTGATTATGACAAATATTAGCTAAGTGTCAAAGGAGAATCCATGAGGTGTCATATCCAAGTGTCACTATGATGCAATATTTTATGGAATGTTCGAATTAAAAATCCTTTTTATTCCACAAAATAAGAATTAGTAGAAAATGGAATTAAGGATGGAAAATGTGACTTAGGAAATTAAGAATTTCCATGGTTTGAAAATGATGAACCAATTAAATAATAAAATTAATTAATTGATGATCATAATTAGGGAGAATAATTAGTAAGAATAATAGGATTAAATTATGGGTTATTTAATCCTATAGAGAAAATTAGTAAATGATTGGCCAAATTGATTAAATGAATGTGACCGTATACTTTGATGAAAATATGATGATGATATAGATCGAATGAGATGATGAAAAGTAGACTAAAGCCATGGTCAGATTGATTGATTAAATTTGATAACATGCCAAGGACACATGACATGAATTGATTGATATGTAACATTTAACTAACATTGCAAATGCTACAGGATCAAGGTTGATTGATAAGGTTTGATCATAATAACATCGACAAAAACTATCAATATTATTAAAATATTTGATGATGCCATGATCTAACATTGAAAGCCTCAACAATGTCAAAGATCTGATGACATGAACAATAACTTGACCTAGCACTGAGAGCCGCGATAGTACTAAGGTAAGATTGATAAGATTGATAGGTTGATAGGTTTCCAAGGTACTGAAAGCCACAATAATACCTAGAACCAAATAAATGATGATTTATTTGGGATGTTTGATATTCTTTGTGATGATTAGGACTAATTCTAAGTGATTCCAAGTTGATTTGGGGTGATTATGAGTTGATATGAAATGGTTTCGAGTTGATATGAAATAGACGTGAAAAGAGGATACAAATGATAAAGTATGATCAATTTGGCCAAAGATCAAAGTTAGTAAAATGAGAAAATGGGAAAAATTAGTATGAAGAAGTGATGAAACCATAGATATGAACTATTTTTGAGCGTCTACATTTTGCTCCTCTTCGATACAATGTGATTTAGAGTGTTGTGTCAAAGAATAACTGATGAGAAAGCCACAACATGCCCTAGTAGGGATGATATATATGGGTACCCCTTTGATAAATTGAATAATATAATCATATGATAAGTTAATTTGTTGACAACAAGAATACAAAACCATAGCAACTGACATAATGAAAATCAAACCTAAAATGTGAAAGTTATATGGCCTAGAGTGTAGAACAGGGTCAATCGGGAGCCCGAGAGGAATTGCATGGGTTACCACTCAATAAAAAAAAATGATGAAAATGATAGTTCATTTTTTCCAAAACAAAGATAAAAATCTAACACAACTGATGGATTGCAAATCCATGTTAAAACACAAAAGTTATGGGCTTCGGAGTGCAACATAGGGGCTCCAGGAGCAGTTCTAGGAATCCTAGGTCCCTAAGTGCACCCAAAACTCAACCAAGTGTGTCAATGACATAGTTGGTAAGCCCAAGTGTGTCATGACAGTACCAAGTACATCAATGATGCACTTGGGAAGACCAAGTGGACTCGAAAGGTGCAAAATGTGCCCGAGAAGGCTCCGAGGGGCCAAAATCAACATGATGGGGGACAAGCAAGAGCCCAAGAGTAGTTTCAAGGATTACCACTCCATACTGTAGACACCTAAATCTAATTACACCACTTTGGTAATCCTATTTAGCTATCTCTAAAAGGCATCATTAATAAAATTCTTATTTAATTAATCCTTTGTCATCTCCTAGTTGATTAATTTAATTAGTCATCTATAGTCCTAAATTGATAAATCAAATAACCTATTATTTATCAATTAATCCTATTCTCCTATCTAATTCCAAAATCCCAAATTTATTAAAATCACTTAACCCCTAAACTATCCTAAATCCTCCATTTAGCCTAATCCACCCCATCCACCCATACTAACCAAGCTTTGCCACTAATTCACCCACCCTCATGAATGCCATCCACTTGCATATCTCTAACAAGCCTAATCTAATCCTAAATCACCTCTAATCCCCCCCTAACCTTGTCACATTCCCTAAACAAGCTGAAGAATTTCCTAAGCCAAGCAAAGTCAACAATCTCAACTCCCTCCAAAATATCCCAACCACCAAGCCTTCATTGCTCTTACAAAGCCATAAAGACTCTTACAAACCCATTCATTACTCTTACAAGCCATTTATGAGGGTCTTTAAGGCCTTGAGCCTCCTTTGTTGACTCATCCATCCCCTTGCCTCCAACCACTCACCTTGTGACATGTGTCACTCCCTGGCTGGTGCTAAACAAGCACAATCCATGTGCTCCCCTTTGAGTGCATCCTAGCCCTCCTTAAGCTTTCATCTCTCCTTGCATCTTCACCCTCCATCCCTCAAGCCCTTACCTTATAAATTGGATCCCCTCCCAAGCCATATCATCACAAATTTTGAGCTAAAGTTATAATGCCAGTTTAAAACCAAGTTTTACAACAAAGCCATCATCCACACCCAAATCCAAATCCTCCATTGAAGCTATTTTGAGAATTTGAGCATACATACCAAACCTATCAAATAGACTCATCCCTAAAACAAGAGAACAATCTCATTGAGAGAGCCCCTTAATGGCTCACATTCTCATTTGAGTTGTTTCCTCTTTGTCTCACTTTATGTTATGTTTAACAAGTTTGTAAATGCTTTTGATTACTTAGTTTAGTATTTCTTGCATGCTTATTTCTCATATACATTTTGGCACGCTCGGTGGGACCCCGCAAGTGTCATTTTAACCTTCATTTATGCTAGTTTTACATGCTTATTTCTCATTTTCATTTTTTGGTTAACCATGCAAAACTAACATTAATGGCAATATCTTTTGTTTGTGTTACCTTTTGATTTTTCTTGCAGGGCCACTTTGAACGCCTCAGGAATGCTCTCCTAACCCTGTCCTCAATTTTCACCTAGCAAACGATTAAAAACACAAAACTTTTTGCATCCCTGTGACCCTAGGAATGTGATCCCGCAACGCGAGAACACTGCTACTCTCCGGTGGGAACACGAACCCGCGACTGCGAGTTCGCACTTCATCAACAAAATAGTCTGCCACATATCATCAAATAGCCTCTTTATCCCCATTGATAAATCCTCCAGTGGGAACACGCCTTAGAAACAACAGGATCATCATTTCTGCCTTGCCATTTCCTATCTTAAACTTCTCGGGACTGTATTAATTTTTTGTCAGTGGGATCATCATTCCCGCTTGTGGGAATGTTGTAAGGGCATAAACCTATGGGATTGCTCTGTCAAAAAGAGCTCTCAAATTTTTTGCTCGCAGTTTTAATTCTTTTTAACTGTCATTTGTGTCATTCCCGCGATCCAGCTTCATGGTGGCATTGTCATTTCCATGACCAAGATCTCCAGCGAGATCACCTTGTTTGTCTAACCAAAGCTTTACTTCACATTTTTCGTGTTCTTGCTAACAGTTCTCGCATTCTCGCGACTGCAAGAACATTTTCTTAACTTGCAGGATTGCTCTGATAGCTGCTTGGTTCAATTTTTTAACATTTTCTAGTGCATGTTTTTATTCTAACTAGTTTTCTACAAGTTGAAATTTTTACGCATATCAAAAATAACAAAAAAAGTTAAAAAATTTTTTTCTCATAGTTAAGCTTTGATTTTGAGATTTTTGGGTGACTAATCAAATGGTTTTTTTATCTCATGGCAGGTTGGAACAACAAACTTAATCATGTTTTTTAGGTTTTTCTTGGAATGAACTTGAATTTTTAAACACATTTTTCATTGAATGAATGTCACTCAAATCACTCTCAAATTCCATGGACTAAAATCAAGCTTTTATTGGAATGCATGATTAAAACAACAAATCTAATCTTGAATGCCATAGATCAAATAATCATCTTTTGGGGCATAAAAAGAATCTATATTCTAGAAACTTTCTAAATTATAAAAACCAAATAAAGATGCTCTAAGTGAATTTGTATTTGGACTCACTCTCTTTAATCAACCATCAATTTAACCATTGGTTGCAATCTCAGCACCATCTATGGGGATGGGTCCACCTAAGAGGGTGTTAAGTGCTCCACAAAGATCAAACTTCACTTACTTGTGTTTTTATTAATTTTTCTAACTTAGAAAATTCTTTGAATGCACATTAGGCTCACTAACACTTCATTTGGGCATTAAAATTTGAACAAATCTTGACGTGGAGGGCCTTCGGGCGTGCGCTTGACAATTGAGTTTCACACATCTTTTTTTTGGGCTTAAAACAAAATCACACCAACTCTTGAATGTCTTAAAGGAAATTAATTGATACTTGGCGTGGAGGGCCTCCGGGTGTGCTGGTTTAATTTCTTGTTGACCCTGACTCTTCTTCTTGTTTGCATTCTTTGATCAATTTTTCTTTGTTGGTGCATTTCAAAATTGGAATTGAACATTTGCATCTTAAACATGAGTGCTTGCAAAGTCTAGATCAGCACACATAAGAGTCAGTTGGTAAAAGAACAAACATGTTTTTTAGCCCAAGATCATCCAAGTCTTCTCTCCCCTTGTTGTCTTTCGAGGCCATCTTCAGTGCATAAGATTAGGATCCAAAATCTTGTTTAAGTTTTAGGAGGCATGCTTGAGGATTTTATCAGCCCTTGGGACAACCTCAACTCCAACATTCCAATAGAGTATAAAGATCGGGAGGTGAATCCAAAGACACCTCTCTTGGAATCAAGATTTTGTCACTCAGGCTAAGCCTCAAGGATTTTTATACCCTTGAGAAGTGAAAGACGAGAAGTGGGTTACTGCTCCTCTCGGCTGTGTGACATTGTTTTGGTTTCATCTACGGATTTGAGCCTCACGTACATTGCCTATATTGAGGACTCCCTAGCTAAACCAATTGTCAGCCTTGTAGACAACCATCTAGGGTGTTAATGTGTTTGAAGTGACTGATTGAAACATTTGTAGAACATACACACTCCTTGGCACAAGTATCAAATTTTGAGAATCAAAAACTTCTATCTGGTTGTTCCTATCTATTGCTTGATTTTTTATTTGTTGAATGAATGTTTTCCAAACTTAGTCAATCCTAGATTAGGGCACACTTAGCGTAGTCACTGCCTATTCCAGAAGTTGAACAAGTTGAAGCAAAACAATCAAGATCTCTCAAAACCAAGAAGATTTAGGAATTCATGTCAGAACAACCCAAACCCAAACAGAAGTTTCACAAAGTTAAACTCAAGCCATCTCAGGCATACCAAGAACTTTTAGCCAAGAAAAAGGAACTAACACCAAGCCCTTGAATTGCCAAACTCCACAAAGTAGAGGAAAAAGCTGTTGATGAAGCCCTTCAAGACACCTGGTTAGATCACACTATCCAACTTAACCAACATCCAGGAGTTAACCCTGCTTATGCCTTACCAACTAGGCATGATTTCTATGATTAGACCCCCTTGTTTCTCCACATCTTCTTGAATAAGCTCCCCTTAAGAGTCATCTTTGTAGGAAAGCTAGCCATCTTTAGTCCTCCCCTTAAGAATTTTAGCTCATCCATCTCATTTAGAACCAAACCATCTAGCCAACAATCCAAAATCTTCACATCCAAGCCTTCAAAATTGTTGTCACTTTGCCAAAAGTTTGCCATTCCTAACATCTTCCAAATCCACCAATCTCACCAAGGTTATCCCTTTGACAGATCTTTCTCTAGGGTAATCTAGCTTTGTCACTTTTTATCCCTCATCACCTTGAGCTTAAGGTTGGGATCCACAAGTGGTCAATCTCGTGTTCTTCCTAAAGGATCATCAGTCTATCCTTAAGTTGACACAATCACCACCAAGCTTGCACATAAGAAAGTAGACCTTTCATGCTTTCGCAACATATCTTTGAAGTTAGAATCCACAACCCAATCCTCCTTAGGTTTTGTGAAATAGCTTTGCCTCAACCTAGGAAATCATTTGCATAGAAAAGCCTTCCCCTTTTGCATCCATTAGCATTGTTGCATCTCATCCCTAGGAAACATTCTGCATTTTCATGCCACCTATCACTTTCTTAGCCAAGAAGAAGGAAATAATGGAGCCCTATCATTTGGATCAAACAACATCGCTCCCCTTGAGTAGTTAACCATCCTTTAGCCCAGAGAACACCATACCATCACCTACTAACATTGAAGCTTTCATGAGCCAACCAAAAAATGCAGTATTGGTGAACACCATTATAAACAAAAAAAAAGGAAATCATCATGGCTAACTTTCAAAGGGACAACATTGGAGCTTTTGACTTTGGAAGACCTCCTCCCCTATCAGAGACATCTCACCCATTGTTTGGACAACTCCCACCACCCATAGGCTCTTATGATTCAAATTATCCTCAATATGTGCCAAAAGAAGAACCTCAACCCACCCCATATGATCTAATAGATGCAAACATACCAGCCTCCACTCATGTTGAAATCTCCCTTCCACAAGCCAATCCAGCCACCACCACTCCACCATTGGTCCATACCACTCCATCCCAAACCCCCTTTGCCCAAAACACCTCACCATTAAGTCCCTTCACTATTGCTTCTGCTACTCTCCAACCCAGCCTTCCAAATCAACCTATCTCCCAAATCAGTACTAGTATCTTTGGCCAACCTCAGTAATATACAACAGGGATGCCACCCATGGGGCCAAGTAATCAACCTTTCATCACCCCGAGCTTGTTTACCTCAGCTCAAAATAAAATTCCATCATTTCCACTAGGTCCTTGGAGCTCAATGCCATCAGCCACAAATCCAAAAGCTATTACCCTCACTCCACAAAGCTATCAAACCCCACAAGCTACTACCAATGTTCTACCAAGCTCTCAAGTGACCCAAGCTCCTGCCACCACTCTACCAAGCTTTCAAATCTAGCCACCAAGCTATCAAACCCCATCAATTCCATTCCCAAGCTTTCAATTCCCACCACCTCCACCACCAACTAATCCATTACCTCCTATTACCAACTATTTTTCTATGAAACTTCTAGGAGGAAATCCACCACCACCAACCACTAATTACTTGGCCTCTTTTTCCATGAAGATACCTTCCCAGATGGGGGCACAACCCACATATATTGGTCAAACTCCTCAAATTCAAAGTCAAGTTCCACAAGCTCCTCGATCCTTTCCCCAAGCTTCACACCCATCTTATACCTTACCTCCACAAAGCAATCCATTTATCCCATAGCCACCTTATGTTCCTCAATCCCAACCTCAAATCCAATATCAACAGCAAGCCTCACAACACATGCAGTAATACGTGCCACCTCCACCTCAGCAACCCATCATCCACCATTTAGTTTCCCAAGCCATGTACAATCCCTACCAGCCCATACCTCAAACCCATCCATATTCCATTACCCCATCTAGCACATACCTACCTCAAGGCACTCCTACATTGGGGGCACCCCAGCCATCACCCATTAATTCAAAATGGGAAGCCATGAAGATAGCTTTGAAAAAAATCTAGGAGGGAAATGATCCAAAAACCTTCAAGTTTGAGAATGTGTGTCCTTACCCATTTGATAGAGCCATTACCATGACACCATTTCCCAAGCATTTTGAGACACCCAAATTTGACAAATTTAGAGGAAAAGGAGACCCTATCACACATATCAAAGAATTTTACATGCACTGCCAAGAAGTGGCATATGATGACATCTTCCTCTTGCATCTCTTTCCCAAAATCTTGGTTGGACCAGCTCTTGAATGGTTTTATAGAATCCCCTATGGCACAATTAAAAAATTTTCTGAATTATCTGAGGCATTTGTAGCCTAATATGCCCATCTTTTTGAAATAGAGCTATCCGTAGTTGATCTTGTCCACACTAAGAAAAAAGGTGGAGAAAGCCTTCTTAAATATCTACAAAAATGCCAATCCCTTACCACCTGCATATCTTGCACCTTGCTAGAGCGCCATTTGGTGAAAATGTTTATTGATTATGCCCATCCTAGCTTGGCTCACCACATGACCATGAACTGTTTGCAGACCTACAAAGATATCAAAGAGAAAGGAATGATCCTTGAGCAAGGACTCATTAAAGATGGTGTGGTCAAGATTTACAAGGAATCCAACCAAAATCAAATGCATTCACATGACAAGTCTAGTTATTGGAACAAAAACAAGCACGTTGCAACAGATGGGGTTACCGATACAATACATGTGAATATTGTTGGTCCTTCCCAAAACCAATCCAACCCACCTTATCAACCAAATAATCAACAAGCTATCAACTACCAATAGCAGAATAACCAAGCTATCAAAATCACAATCCAAGACCCAACTTTCAAGGGTCTAGCAATCAAGCTAATGCCATCAATGTAGCTGTAGGGAAAAAGCCCTGATTCCAACCTACACCTAGAAACTATACGCCCCTTGGTGAGCCATTGGATGTCATTTTTCAGAAATTAGTCAAGAAAAACCTCATCAAATTTCCTCCTACCCAGAAAATTGACCCAAGCCAATCCAAAGTTGCATGGTACAAAGATAATGAGTACTGCAAATTTCATAGGGTAAAAGGTCACACTACCCTCAGATGCATGAAACTGAAAGATTATGTGCAAGACCTCATTGATCAGAAAGAAATCACCATTGGTGCCCAAACCTCTCCCAATGCAGGCTTAAAGATCTATCAAAATGCATTTCCTCCTCACAACAACCAAAATCTTAGAAAAGCACCTGTCCAAACCAACAACAACCACACCAACAACCACTAACCAAACCAATAGCATGGGAAGAACAATGACCACAATTCATCCTACATAGACTATGGTAGCCTCATCAGTTGTATATCTGAAATAGAGCCTTCTGTCAATGTTATCAATATCCAAGGACCAAACAATGAGTGTGTAGTCACCACTCGAACAACGCAATTTAACATTGCAGGCCCACCCATTTCACCAGCACCATCAACTCCATCAAAAAGCCAATACAATATCTTGGAACACCTCGGGAACATGCTAGCCCAAATCTCCATTTTAGACCTTCTCCGCACTAGTCCTATGTACAAAAACATCCTTGACAGTGCTCTCATAGAATTCCATGTCCCTTCAAATATCAATGCTACTGATTTTTATAATCTCATTGGACACCTATCCGCCTCATGTGCCCTATCATTCAAACCCACCGACATACCCGTGGTCGAGCTAGATCACATCCTTTCGCTTTGTATAGCCATCATGGTATCCAATTTTTCTGTAAAAAGAGTAATGATAGATAATGGACCAGCCTTGAATATTTGCACCCTAAAATTCATAAAACAAGCTGGGTATGCTGAGGCAGATATCATCGGTGAGGTTATCACCATCAAAGCTTATGACAACTTGGAAAGAACCACAGAAGGAACTATTTTGCTACCAATCAAGGTTGGGCTAGTCTCTGCCATGTTATTGATTAAAACCTACCATTTAACATGCTCCTCTATCACCCATGGATTCATGCCATGAAAGCCATTCCATCCACTTACCATCAGTGCATCAAATTTTTGCATCAAGGCACTGAGATAACCATCCATGCTGATCTAGAACCCTTTGCTTACTGCAATGCAATTGAAGCTTCATATGCAAACCATTTCCCTGGAATTGATATTAGCATAGCCATCACCAGCTCATCCCACACTTGTAATGACCCAAAAACCATCCTTGCCTCCACCCTATCTACCGTGAAGATCAATAACAAAGGTTGTCCAGAGTATAGTCTGTCAGATGCATTTGCTATTGAGGCACTCCCGCTTGATCCACATGCCCATGGACAATTGACATATCACAAAGCTAAAGAGATTCCACCTCCTCGATATAAATATTTTGGCCCAACAACCTTTGTATCCTCAAAAATCCCTCTTCATGAGGAGCTCACTCCAGATATCAACAATTTGTTACATAAGGATGCACCTCCAAGAAATCAAGCATGCCCTGATCACTTCAACTAGAAGTATCCCCAAGAACATAAGCTCATCACTGACAAATGGAACTATCAAGGTGGTGGTCTAGGACCAAAAGAAAGAGGCATGTAGTGCCCCATCGATGCACACAAGTGGGAATCGAAGTCAGGTCTTGGCTTTGGCATACCCACAACTGGGGGCACCAATACGAACGATCATCCTTTTTTGAACATTCACCGTAACCTTGTCAAAATCAAAGACATTCCTGAGGAAGTTGAAAAGAGAGCCTATAATGATATCCCAGACCAAATCTTCCTTGGAGAGTCTATTCTCCAAGAAATATCCATCCATTTCATTGACCTACCACTCACCCATCCACAACTCATAGATTGGGACCAACCAAGTGTCATACACATTGATGAGTTCACATCAGAGGAAGCACTTTTGAGATTCATCAGAGCTGAAACTCCTCACAAGAAAACAAAGCCAGATTCTGCCTATATCTACAAGCTAGATCACAAGGGGTATTTTGGAGAAAATCCCCAACCTAGTTTCGATACACCCAAAACTAAAACTAAGGTGAATCCAAGACTACCTAAGGTAGTGAAGAGAGCCCCTCAGCAAGAAAACCTAGAGTCACAAGAAAGACATGAGGATTTAGCATTGCCTCCTCAAGATAATCGACTAGAGGTCTCTTCTATTCTAATTGAGAATACTAGAGAAGTCAACATCGATTCTTCAGAGATCCCTAAACTTGTTCACATTGCTACATCCCTATCACAAGACCAAGCTGACCTCCTCTTTGAGGTCTTAAGAGAGAACATTGGCCAATTTGCATGGTCATATCAGGACATGCCAGGACTTGATCCAAAGCTTGTAGTTCATCGTCTTATAGTCGATCCAAAGATCAAGCCCGTCAGACAAAAGCTTAGAAAAATGCACCCCAAGGTGGCATTACTGGTCAAAGTTGAATTAGAAAGAATGTTAGCTGCTAAGGTTATCTAACCTATCGACTACTCAGAGTGGATCTCCAACATGGTCCCTATTACTAAACCTTCTGGTGACATCAGAATCTACACTGATTTCAGAGATCTTAACAAAGCTTGCCCAAAAGATGATTTTCCCTTGCCCAACATAGATATGATTGTGGATCTTACAGTTGGACATGAAATTTTGTCCCTCATGGATGGATTTTTTGGGTACAATCAAATCAAGATTGCAGAAGAGGATCAACATAAGACAACATTCTCTACCCCTTGGGGAACCTTTTGTTACAACATGATGCCTTTTGGCCTAAAGAATGCTGGGGCTACCTATGAAAGAGCTATGAAAACCATTTTCCATGATCTTATCCATAGCATTTTGGAGGATTATGTGGATGATATCTTGGTCAAATCTCATACCTTCATGAATCATCTTTCTAACCTGGAGAAAGTCTTTGATAGGTTAGCCAAATATCATCTCATGTTGAATCCCAAGAAGTGTGTCTTTGGGGTCACATCTGGCAAGCTTCTAAGCTTTATGGTTTCTAAACGAGGTACAGAGATTGACCCCAAGAAGGTCAAGGCTATCTTAGACATGCCTCCTCCCCAGACACTACAACAACTTTTCTCTCTTTAGGGAAAGCTTCAATCTATTCGATGCTTCATCTCCTAGCTTGCAGACAAGTGTATGCCATTTACACATTTATTGAAGAAGGATGAAAACTTCAAGTGGGATCCTTTATGTCAACACAACTTCAATTAGCTCAAGCAGTATCTCACCAATCCCCCTATCTTGGTTCCACCAGTTCCTGTTCATCCCTTGATCTTGTACATATCATCAATACCTACTGCTCTAGGGGCACTTCTAGCATAGCTCGATGACTATAGAAGAGAAAGAGCCATCTACTACATTAGTAGAACCCTAGTTGGTTATGAACTCAATTATACTCTTATGGAAAAATCTTGTTTGGTAGTTGTTTTCTCAACTCAAAAGCTTCGCCACTACATGCTAAGTCATACCATCCAACTAGTCTCCAAGATCAACCCTCTCAAGTATATGCTCTCTAGAACAACACTTACAGGCCGTTTGGCCAAATGGGTTATGCTCCTTAGCAAATTTGACATCCAGTATGTGGATAGAAAGGCAATCAAAGGGAAAGCTATAGAAAATCACCTAGTTGATGTGCCTCTAGTAGATACATATCCTTTGATCACAGACTTTCCAAATGAGCATATTTGTCTAATTGAAGAACAACCCCCATGGAAACTCTATTTTGATGGCTCATACACATCTCATGGATCAAGGGCAAGAATATTGTTGTTCACACCTCAAGGAGATTACATTCCAAAAGCCTTCAAGCTATAATTCCCTAGCACCAACAATATAGTTGAATATGAGGCTCTCATAGCAGGATTAAAGATAGCTATAGAATGGAACATCACTAAGTTACAAATCTTTGGCGATTCTCAGCTAATCATCAAGCAAGCCTTAAATAAATAGCAAACCAAAGATGAAAAGCTATTACCCTACAAAGAGCTAATTGATCAGCTAATCCAACATTGATCAGCTAACCCAACATTTTACAAAGCTTCAATTTACACAAGTGCCTTGAATGCAGAACAAAGCAATAGATGCTATGGCTACTATTGGCTTGCTCTTGGAAATTCCCCAAGAATCTACAGAGTATGAGTTTTTAGTCGAGCAGCTCCTCACACTTGCCTATGCGAATGATGACTCAAACTGTGTTTGTATCTTGGTTGGTCCCCAATCCCCTTGGTACCATGAGATTTATGCTTACCTTAACGATAGTATCATATCCCCTCACCTCACACGTACCCAATGCCAGAACCTCATCCAAAATCCATCTCACTATGTTATCATAGCCAATACCCTACATCGTCGGGGTTATCACGATACTCTCTCTTGATGTTTAGATAAAAATGAGGCCTCGATGGCGTTAAAAGAAGTCCACTACAGACTTTGTGATGCCCACAAGAGTGGTATTGTCCTAGCGTAACAAATCCTTAGAGCAGGCTACTATTGGCCTACCATTGAAGAAGGCTCTTGTGACTTTGTCAAAAATGCAAATCTTGTGCATGCTCCAGCACAGGATCTACAGCCTATTGCACCACCTTGGTCTTTCGCTTGTTGGGGCATTGATCTAGTTGGAACTATCACACCCCTCTCATCTTATGGACATAAATGGATAATAACAACTACAAACTATTTCACTAAGTGGGTGGAAGTAGTCCCCCTAGTCTCAGCTATAGGAGTTCAGGTCTCCAAGTTCATCTTGTACCACATTGTCTGCCACTTTGGTATCCCATCCACCATCTTCACCAACCACAGAGGTAACTTTGAAAATCTCAACATGGAAGAATTATGCACTTCCCTCCACATCCATCACCGCTTTTCTAGCCCATATTTCCCACAAGGTAATGGCCAGGCAGAGGCAACTAACAAAACTCTCCTCAAAATCCTAAAGAAAGTTGTTAATGATTCTGGCCGCGATTGGTACCTACAAATAAATCTAGCCCTATGGGCCTATCAAACTTCCTTCCATACATCCATAGGCACAAATCCATACTCCTTAGTCTATGGTGCTAAATCAGTACTATCCATAGACGTTGAACTTACCTCCTTGTGCATATCTTTGCAGGGGCAAATATTAGATGAAGAATACATAATAGCTTGGCTCACCTAGCTAGATCTCTTAGACGAGAAGTGACAACAAGCCTATGATCATCTCATAGTCTATCAAACTTGTCTAAAAATGAATTTCAATAAGAAGGTGCTACCATGACACTTTTAGCCAGGCGACATGGTCCTCAAAGAAAATATGAAAGTCCAAGCCGATCGAGAAAAGATAGGTAAGTTTGAACCTACCTAGCTTGGTCCTTATGTTGTCACTACCTCCTTTGGAAACTATCCACACCAAAAGGATAACACTTGAATGATCCTACTAACATCATTCATCTCAAGAGGTTCTATGCTTGAAGATCCTTAGCATACCCAACTTTTGAAAAATACAAAAAAAAAAATAGTAAAGAGAAATAAGCGTCCAATGGTGAAAACTTGGCAATTCAAGCACCTTGGATAGGTACCTTGGTGAAAACTTGGTAATTCAAGCACCTCTGTGTACTAAGACTAATCCATTATCTATCACTATCCTATCCCTTATCCATTCACCCACCATCCCATAACACACCTGCTTGTTCCCTTGGTGTTCCAACCAAATATCCAAAATCTAATGAAGCTTGTAAATACCTTCCTGCACAGCTTGTAAATCTTGTACCTTAGCTTGTAAATCTTGTATCATCCCTTGTATCATAGCTTGTATATCCAAATCTTATCCAAAAGTTTGTACCATATTTCAACTTGTATTATATACCAAAGCTTGTATCCTAGTTTGTATCCTATCACATGCACACAAAGAATCCCATTTTCCTTAAGCTTTTCACAAACCATCTACCTATCTACCTATCAACTATTGCAGACATCCCACCCTTCACAAACATTTCCATCTCACAAAAACCAAAACATGAACAAACCTTGTACATTTGTAACATATCTTGGTCCATCAGCTTGTACATCCTCTTTAGCTTAGTACCAATGTATCTATCCAGCTTTCGTGTCAGTTTCTCCTTGATCAGCATCTTGCACACATCACACAAAATCTTGGTTAGCTATTCCAATGCATCTTTTAGCTAGATCTCTAGTCACCAAAGTGTTATCCTTCTTAGTTCAGCTTGCCAAATGCATCCCTCATCTAGATCCATTAGTTTAGATTCTCTTTGATAGATTCTTGTAGGATATAGCTTTCCTCATGTTTGATCTTTGTCCGTTAGTACCTCGTCCTACCCATCTCATTGGCAAATAGTTCTCTTTTGGATTTTCACTTTCTTTTGATTTGGAATCTTCCCTTTTGGGTCTTGAAGTATCTTTTCCAAGCAAACTCCTTGTTCCCTCCTCAAGGTTGCCACGATCTTCCATATCATGGTAAACTGCGAATGGGGCAATTTGAGCGTAAGGTCTTGATCAATTCTTTTGTTTGTTTTTCTTTTCTGCTTGTGGGTTACCCAGTGTTGGTTCCATGCTACGTCCTCTAGGATTCATATGTGATGCTAGGGTCCGTCAGTCCTCTGGATGGTTGGTGACATGGCCTTGATGTTCTTGGTAACCTTGGCAATTAACCAACAATCCTATAGCAAATCTAGTGCTCAACTACATGGTGGTACTTCTCTTTGAAGTATCCCCCTGCTCAAAAAAGCTTCAATGGTTTCTCTTCATCTCCATTATCCCCCCATCCATATCTAGCATCTGTCTTCCTACCCCAGCTTATGCATCAGTGTCTCTTTGAATCAATCTGCACTTTTAGCTTTAGGGACCCACAATCCTAGTCTTAGGGATTCACCAATCCAATCAATCCACCAAGCCTCATCTTTTGAGCTCCACAATCCTAGTCCTAGGGATCTCCGAAACCCATCTTCCACCAATCTAAATCTTTGACATCCTGTTGCATCAGCTTTATAATCCCCTCATCCATCTCCCTATCCTGGATTCCTTTTTATAGTGCTCCACTCCTTCATCCTCCCCCCAATCCTGGAATGTCTTAAGCTTTCTTCCTTTTTAGCATTTGATCCTCCCTTTATCATTCTCCTTTAGTGAGAGTTTGAGCAAATTTAGCCCCTTCTCTCTGCCACTCTTAGTCTCCTTACTTATCCCAGATTCTTGTATTTTTCAAGAAGCTGTCGAGCCTCATTTTCTCTCCCCACCGCCTTCTTGAGGGGGCATCTCTAAGTCTAGTCTCTCCTCTTCTTATTTGAGACTAGGGGAACCTTGTTGCTAAAACATCTTCCTCGTGTCATCTCCATTCAAACTTCTTTAAAATAGTGTTGTCTCAACACTATGTCAAAGAGGGGCAAAATGTAGACACCTAAATCTAATTACACTGCTTTGGTAATCCTATTTAGCTATCTCTAAAAGGCATCATTAATTATATTCCTATTTAATTAATCCTTTGCCATCCCCTAGCTGATTAATTTAATTAATCATCTATAGTCCTAAATTGATAAATCAAATAACCTATTATTTATCAATTAATCCTATTCTCCTATCCAATTTCAAAATTCCAAATTTATTAAAATCACTTCACCCCTTAACTATCCTAAATCCTCCATTTAGCCTAATCCACTCCATCTACCCATACTAACCAAGCTTAGCCACTAACTCACCCACCCTCATGAATGCCATCCACTTATATATCTCTAACAAGCCTAATCTAATCCTAAATCACATCTAATCCCCCCCCTAACCTTGTCACATTTTATAAACAAGCTTAAGACTTTCCTAAGCCAACCAAAGTCAAAAATCTCAACTCCCTCCAAAATATCCCAACCACCAAGCCTTCATTGCTCTTACTAAGCCATAAAGACTCTTACAAACCCATTCATCTCTTTTACAAGCCATTTATGAGGGTCTTTAAGGCCTTGAGCCTCCTTTTTTGACTCATCCATCTCCTTGCCTCCATCCACTCACCTTGTGACATGTGTCACTCCCTGGCTGGTGCTAAATAAGCACAATCCATGTGCTCCCCTTTGAGTGCATCCTAGCCCTCCTTAAGCTTTCATCTCTTCTTGCATCTTAACCCTCCATCCCTCAAGCCCTTAGCCTATAAATTGGATCCCCTCCCAAGCCATTTCATCACAACCTTTGAGCTAAAGTTATAATGCCATTTTAAGACCAAGTTTTACAACAAAGCCATCATCCACACCCAAATCCAAATCCTCAATTGAAGCCATTTTTAGCATTTGAACATACATACCAAACCTATCAAATACACTCATCCCTAAAACAAGAGAACAATCTCATTGAGAGAGCCCCTTAATGGCTCACATTCTCATTTGAGTTGTTTCCTCTTTGTCTCACTTTATGTTATGTTTAACAAGATTGTAAACGCTTTTGATTTCTTAGTTTAGTATTTCTTGCATTCTTATTTCTCATATACACATACAGTGACCAAATGATGAAAATGATAGCTCATTTTTTTCACAAAGATACAAGTCCAACACAACTAACGGTTCCTAAATCAAAGTTGAAACACAAAAGTTATGGGCTCGAGAGTGCAACATGGGGGCTCCGAGAGCAGTTCTGGGTACCCTAGGTCCCCAAGTGTGCCCAAACTCTACCAAGTGCATCAATGATGTATTTGGGAACCGTAACTATGCCCTAAAAGTGTAGATTGCACCCTAAAAGGCTCTAGGGGCCAAAAATAGCCTGATTGGACTTGAAATGCCCTGAAACCTTGTGTGCATGCCCAAAATGATGGAAAGATACCAGAGCATGAGTGAAATCATCAAAAATGGTCATCTTTGGTCAAAGATGATGAGACAAATGTCAAACTGAGGTTGAACTAGGTGGAAAGCCATAGAAAGTTGATTGACAGTGTAGGATGATGCAAGAATGCATGAGTGCAAGATGAAGATGATTTGGTGAATTAGAAGACATGATCATGATGATGGAGAACAAGATGAAGAAGAAAGATAAGATGAGGGGATGTTAGTATGATGGAAAGACATTTGTTTTTTTTAAGTGCACTATATGTCAAATGGAGCTTTATTTTGATATGGCAAATGGAATGCAATGCATCATGACATAAAGGGCCAGAGCGCAAATGCAAGCCTTTTGCGTAAACAAGCATGATGTAGAAAAAGAATGACCTTATCCTTCCTAAGGCATATGTGCATGCCCCAAACTCTTCAAAGGTACATTGTAATAGACAAAAATAGAAAAATATGACCATGAACCATCCCGGCCACTCTCATAGATCAATTTATATCATCGAGTGGCATCGGAACATGATCAAAAAGAAAACAAAGCAAAAATAAATCAATCACTAAATAGCATGTGCCAACAGCTATTCTTATCCATTGGTACTTGCTTTTAAGTGCTTTTATGTGTTTAGATGGTGTTTGATAGGTTGATAATGTGATAACTTTGTTTGTGGATTTAGTTGAGAGGTTGGTAGTGATATTTTGGATTGACTAGTGGTTCATGCTACTTAGATATTGTGGCTGGCATTGAAGTGTAGTGACTTGAGTTTTAGTCTACAAAGTGCAAGTGTTTATGCAAAAGGGATGGTTAGTGTCATGTCCCCTTTTCAAATAATTAAAAAATAATAATCTTTGCTAAGACAGGCAGGCCCAAGAAAGTGAAGTTTCGGAAAAAGGGAGTTAATCTTTGGAAACCGTTGGACTAATAAATGATAATTATTATTAAAATATGTTTCATTAACCTCTCTTGGACGTGAGTTACAGTTATGCCCTTTTTAAAGAGGTTTGGAGGCATTTTGGGGGGGATTCCAGAACTTGATTTTTGCTCATTCTTTGTTATTCTTCAGAGGCTGCCAAACCTGTGGAGAAGGAGACCCAAGAACGGGAGTTTGCAGGTTTCTAGGGAGACCCAAGAATGGGAGTTTGCAGGTTTCCAGGAAGGCTAAGGACGGTAGTTTGAAGCCATTCCATGTGCATGCTCATACAGAGTTTGCCTTTGTGCTGAACAGTGCAGATTTGTGAGTTTCTGGGTGTATTTTTGTAAGAGTTTGGTGTTTCCGGTTGAGTATTTTATATCAGTTTTGGTTGCTGCTGTATTTTATACTTTAAGCTGTTAAAATAGAGCTGAATATATATATTGGGACGTGATTAAACTTTTGAGATAGATTATTAGTGTTCTTGTGGTGTTTCCGGGCATATTTTGTGCTATTTCAAGAGCCCGATGAGCATAGTTTTGGTCCTACATTTTCGAGCTGTTGTGTAAAGGCTATACGGATCTGGAAATGTCAATTTTTAGGCTTTTATGCTGCTGAAAGTTCTGTAAAAATTTCCAATTTCATATTTATTAATAATTGGTGAAGCTGTGAAGCTTTTGGCACAATTTCTGGCATACCCGATTTGGGGTTTCATGAGAAATTTGGAGGATCTTTGTGATATTAGTTGTTTGATTTTAAAGATCTGATTAGAGGTTGGAAATATCATGAAAAATCAGAAAAGGGACATTTCAGTGGTATCAGAGCCATGATCTTGCCAGCCTGAGGGTTTGTAGAAGTTTGCAGGTCAGTTTTGACAACTACCCAGATGTTGCATTTCAATTTTGAGAACTACCCAAATCTTGCATGTCATAATTTATGATTGCATGTTGCTTCTAATCAGCTGCATGTCAAAATTTATGGTTGCATGCTACTTCTAATCATTCTCATGTTAGTTCTTGGTGAATTTGGTGGTTGTAGAAGTTTGCATTTCAGTTTTGACAAGTACCCAGATCTTGCATGTCAGTTTTGACAACTACCCAGATCTTGCATGTCATAATTTGGTGGTTGCATGTTGCTTCTAATCAGTTGCATGTCCAAATCTATGGTTTCATGCTACTTCTAATCATTTGCATGTTAGTTCTTGGTGAATTTGGTGGTTGTAGAAGTTTGCATGTCAGTTTTGACAACTACCCAGATTTTGCATGTCAGTTTTGACAACTACCCAGATCTTGCATGTCATAATTTGGTGGTTACATGTTGCTTCTAATCAGTTGCATGTCCAAATCTATTCTTGCATGCTACTTCTAATCATTTGCATGTTAGTTCTTGGTGTTTGAAGAAGTTATATCCTATTGGGGTTACACTCTACTTTATCCAGAATGGACAGGTATAGTACAGAGTCTCAGAGGGAACGATCTTGGACAATTGATAGCCAGAGTCAAAATAGTAGAAAGGATGGTTATTTAGACATTCGAGATAAACTTATGAAAATAAGCCATGACATGTCTAAACAGTTGGTTGAGCACCACCGTATAAATGACATATTATCTGACCCAACTAAGGTGGATAAGTTGACTGGATTTCTATTTGGCAGATTTTCTCACAGGACAGATGACACAATTCCCAAGAACTTGCATGAGGAGTTTGAGAAACTAACTGATAGCCAGGTAGAGGTCTCAGATTCTACTCTGCCATAGGAGGTGGTGGGAAAGGATATCACACATATTGATAGTAATAGTCAACTTGATACTCAAATTGAGACTATTGTTTACAGGTCGTCAAAGGGTGATGCCACAGGTATTCAAGATGGTATAGTTACGACAGGCAGTGACTACAGTGTAGTGGGTTCAGATGATGATTATGAAGATGTTGTTGTGCAGGATGGTGAGATACCTGGTAGAGATGAGTTGACATTGAGCATTCATGACTTTGCTGAGAAAGAGTACCAGGCACAGTTAGATGCTTCATCACATGAGGTTGAGGCTGGTAGTACTTCACATGATTTGTCCAGCCAGCTGAAGGTGAACCAAGATAGTATTGTGACTTCATTATCTCATCATGACAGGTATGTGGAGTTAGTTGGTATTGGTCATATTACTCAGGTGAGGAGTTTGCTGGAGTTACCAGTTGATTCTAGTTTACGGATATGGACTTGAGATTGTTATATTGGCATTTGGGATTCAGTTGACTGGAGATCTTTAACACTTTTTGGTAGCAGTGTTTTTTTGGGTGCTATCATGGATTTGATTAGCAGATTACATGGTGTTGTCTTTTCTTGTGCCAGTATCTTGTTTGATGTTGGTATTAGTTTTTATACACCAATGTGGGGCTTTGTTCATATATCCAGTCGACCATACTTGCTGGAATGTGTTGATGATATTTCATATTTGGTAGTGTGTATAGATGAGTCCCAGGATCATATTGGCATTGATGACATCCAGGAGGATGCAGTGGGCAGTTTTGAAGACTTAGTTTCCTTGGGTACAGAGGAGTTGGACAGCAATGCTAATGTTTTTGATACTCCGTATGTTGATATGAGCTTTAGATTTGATTCACAGGATATGGATGGTAATACTCTAGAGACTAGTAACTTTGAGGACACTCCTTCAGACAGTGCATCAGAGGAGGTTTGTAGGAGACAGTCAAGCCAGTGCCATCATGTGTCTAATCAGTTGAGAGTTAGTGACCAAGACATTGCTATCACTTGCCAACATTTCGATGCTGCTCGTCAGTTGTTAGCAGTTTATGGATGGGGCTCTCCTACTAGTGATGAGCAGGGAGGAAGTTATCTTTCCTTGACAGAGATCCACTCTTTATGGGAGGCTATTCAGATTTTGAGACAAAATTATATGCAGTTGGTAGCCGACAGAGATTATCTTATGGAGTGGGGCAGTACAGCATATGATGCATTGTTGGCCAAGGAAGATGAGGTGAGTGAGCTTACTGAGCAGCTTGAGGTGACTTCTGAGATTCTTGAGAGTACACAGTTGGCTTTCAAGGAGTCATAGTTTCATTTGGCTAAGGTGACCATGGAGTTAGAGCGACTACAGTCTTTATCTGATTCTATACAGTCACAAGCTATGGTGTTTGGTGATTCGAGGATGTCCATGGCTGAGATTGTTAGAGATAGTGGAGATGGGGATGCATCCATCCTTGATACTAACATTGGCATATCAGGTTCATTCCCACTAGAGTCAGGTTTAGTTGAGTTGGGTATTGTAGCAGATTATTGTATGCCTGACAGGGTGGTGGCCTCTAGTACTGAAGGCACAGAGACTAGAGATGTATCAAAGGTCATGTGTGATGTTGGTGAGTCGACAGTTGGCATGGTTCCTGCTAGTAATACTACTCCCTTGGTGATATCTTTGGAGGTAGTAGTCAGTTCCAACATGGTTGATGATCAATTGCAGTTAGTTTCATCTGGATTACAGTCTGAGCCACTGACTGAGATTGGCGCATTCTATCGGCATTACACTGTGAGGTACGCTCATCAATTTACCTTTGATGACCATGTTGATGAGATTATGATACAGAGATGTACTTTGGTTCCTAGTGCTTATCATCAGTTATGGAATAGTTTGATGCCTCGAGATGAGAGTTGTGATGGGCACGACATGGCAACAGGTTTTGTAGTTGATAGCTTGATAATACATGACTTAGAGCAGGAGTTTTGGAGTGATGCTTCAGCAAGTGTTGTTATTGATTCTACTCCTTTGGCTATGACATCTCCTGACTTAGCTAGTGATCAATCACAGTGGGTTGTATCACTTGTTCATGGTGAGCTGTTGACTGAGGTTGGTTTTTTTAATCAACATTATATTGCAGGGTATGTACATCAGTTAACAATTGATCCTTATGCTGAGGAGTTGATGGCAGGAAAATTTGGTTTGGGTTCCATTTCTTGTTGTTTATCTTGTGATGGCTTTTCACCATCAGGGGTGCATGGGAGTTATGGTTATGAGACAGTGGCCAATGATCTACAGAGTTGTGTTGACTGCAGGAGTTGTACAGTGTGTGGATTCTCCATACTTGGTATAGTTTCATTTGAGAGCATTCACCATTGTTGCAGAGTTGGATTGTACATTCCATATAGGCCAGTGGAATGCATTGATGGTATTTACTATGTTGGTAGTCCACTTTACTTGGGTTTTGATATTCTAAGAGTTTGTGTCTCATGGCTTTTTGACTGTGGTAATGGTGATTTTGGAGTTTGGTTGAGCTATAATTGCCAGTTTGATTATGGATTCCTCTTGGTCATATTGCAGAGGATCTTGCAAGAGTCTATGTTAATTGGTAGTAGTATAGTTCATGACTACATTTGGGATCCAGGAGGATTGATTGGTTTATTGTTCAGCCATTGCTTGAGGACAAGCAATGTTTGGGAGGGGAGGACTTGTCATGTCCCCTTTTCAAATAATTAAAAAATAATAATCTTTGCTAAGACAGGCAGGCCCAAGAAAGTGAAGTTTCGGAAAAAGGGAGTTAATCTTTGGAAACCGTTGGACTAATAAATGATAATTATTATTAAAATATGTTTCATTAACCTCTCTTGGACGTGAGTTACAGTTATGCCCTTTTTAAAGAGGTTTGGAGGCATTTTGGGGGGGATTCCAGAACTTGATTTTTGCTCATTCTTTGTTATTCTTCAGAGGCTGCCAAACCTGTGGAGAAGGAGACCCAAGAACGGGAGTTTGCAGGTTTCCAGGGAGACCCAAGAATGGGAGTTTGCAGGTTTCCAGGAAGGCTAAGGATGGTAGTTTGAAGCCATTCCATGTGCATGCTCATACAGAGTTTGCCTTTGTGCTGAACAGTGCAGATTTGTGAGTTTCTGGGTGTATTTTTGTAAGAGTTTGGTGTTTCCGGTTGAGTATTTCATATCAGTTTTGGTTGCTGCTGTATTTTATACTTTAAGCTGTTAAAATAGAGCTGAATATATATATTGGGACATGATTAAACTTTTGAGATAGATTATTAGTGTTCTTGTGGTGTTTCCGAGCATATTTTGTGCTATTTCAAGAGCCCGATGAGCATAGTTTTGGTCCTACATTTTCGAGCTGTTGTGTAAAGGCTATACGGATCTGGAAATGTCAATTTTTAGGATGTTATGCTGCTGAAAGTTCTGTAAAAATTTCCAATTTCATATTTATTAATAATTGGTGAAGCTGTGAAGCTTTTGGCACAATTTCTGGCATACCCGATTTGGGGTTTCATGAGAAATTTGGAGGATCTTTGTGATATTAGTTGTTTGATTTTAAAGATCTGATTAGAGGTTGGAAATATCATGAAAAATCAGAAAAGGTACATTTCAGTTAGATGAGGTGATCTATTAAGAATGTGAGTGGCACTAGAGATTGTTTCAACTTCTAATGATGGATCTAGAGACTTGGCTTGTATCATGCAACTTTCCATAGACTTAAGAGTTCGGATCCTCAATGCTGCAACATTTGTCTTATGTAGACTGAAGGCTAATGGAGTTTGAAGACTAATTCCCTCGAGTCTAAAAAAGTCCTTAAGTCTTCTATTCACACACATTCTTCCATTTTCCATGCAGAAAATTTTGATGGCTTTCCTAGATTTCTATTCTACATGAGTCTTGAAGGCTACAAACTTGTCCAACACTTCATTCTTATTATGAAGAAAATGGACCCAAGTATATCTTGAAAATTCATCAACAAAAGTTAGTATATAGCGACCCTGGATGAATGAAAAAGGACCTGCTAATACCATGTGAACCATTTGAACAACACCTAGTGCTCTTGAAGACTTCCCTTTCTATAACTTCCCCTCTAGATGCATATCCATTGAATCTGTTGAACATTGACCTTTGGAAAATTTTATTTGAGGTAGACCTTTGACCATTCTAAATGTCAAAAGTTGCTAAAGATAGTGGAAGTCAAGATGACCATACCATTCATGCCATAATTGCATGTTTGAATTTGATTGTGATAACAAGGCCTTTGAAAGAGACTTGGGCACAAAATGGGAGGAGTACAACCTCTTGTTATGATTCACTTTCCCCACTGCAACCAAGGAATTATCTTCAATATTGTGCACTTTTACTAAGTCTAGAAGGAACTCAACTCTATGTCCATCTCCAAGGTGAGTGATTTGGTAGATTGATAGTAGATTTGAACTGGGGTTTGGAGCATAGATAACCTCTTGAAACTCTACATTTTCCATTTCCATGTTTCCTTTCCCTTCAACTTCCATTTTACTATCATTTCCCATGAAGATGTGTGGTACCTTAGACTACTTCATTGAAAAAAAATCTTCCTTTGAAGAACCCATATGATATGAGGCACATGAGTCAAATATCCATTCCTTTGAAGAGTTTGAATTTTGCATAAGTGCTTGCCCTTTTCCCTTGGATTCTAAAGAAGACCCTTTATCCTTATTAGGAAATGGAACATTATGTTTCTTCATGATGTTGGTCAAGTCATCAATCCTTTTAAGATAACACTCATGTTCTTTATGACCTAATTTCTTGCAATAGGCACACTTCTTTTTCTCCTTATTATTGTCCTTCTTGTTGGAATTTGAGGACTTTCCTTGTTGATTTGATTGTGGTGTTGTCTTTTCTGCATCCTCTGATTTGTTCTTCCACTTCTTCTTACCCTTTCCTTTACTTGAAGACTGTCCAGCTGAATGTTGAGAACCCTAATTGTTGGCCACCAATGCTTTGGACTGAGGTGATTTGAGAATCCCCATTGATATCAACTTCTTTTCTTCATCATCCAACAATTTAGCATATTTGTCAAAAGTGACTTTCTTATAGGTAGACCTTAAGGTAGTCTTTGAGGTGTTAAAAGAAGATACAAATGTGGAATACTCTGATGGAAACTTGTTATGTATGAGATAGATAAGTCTATCATCTTTGATAGAACTCCCACAATCAGTAAGCTTTGTCCTTAGTTCATTCAACTTGATGATGGAATCCTGTATAGAATCATATGAGTTAGGTTTTAAGAAGACAAGCTCATCTTCAATTTTGAACACATCCTCTTCAGACACTTTACCATAAAGGTTTTTGAAGGTATCCCAAGCTTCCTTATATGTAGAACATTTCTTAATTTGATACATGATCTTATCATCTACCCCCAAACATATATCACCTAGGGTTTTCCTATCCATTGCTACCCAAGCTAAAACATCACTTGTTGATGTACACTAGATTTGTGTCACACTCTAAACCCTTCTATATAAACAATTCCATGAGTTGGAATGCTCAGATGCCGGCTTAGAGCTCCCTATCCATGGAGTGCAAGAAGCTAGTATTCAAGCATGAAGGCTCTCAGCCAAGCCTTAGAAATGTGCTTCTTGCTAGTAAACCATGCAACGGGAGGTTCTTTGAGACAAGAGCAAAAGTGAAAATATCTTCAAGGAATCCCTCAAGTATGCAATGCAAGATGGAAGACTACACTAAAATGGAAATGCAAGATGTACCTATGCTAGAATATGAATGAGAGTGTTACAATACCATTATTTAAACTATGTGAGATTATTACAAGAATGAAAGCTAAACTAACATGCAACTATACTAATAATTCCATATGATCTTATGCTAATATGATGGAATGAGAGAATGAGACAAGAAATGAGAAGTTCTCCACAAAGCTCCAAAGAAAACTGTTAGAAAACCTGCAGCATGACAATTTTCAAAACATGGATTCCTTGATGGGGAAAGCTCTCTCCCTTTTAAAGATATATGGATGGTAGAGATCAAGATGAAGATGGTGGATGATCAATAGTGGAATTCAAAAATAGGAGTGATCCATGTGCACACACAAGTCAACTAGTAGAATATAAGTTGACTTGTCACATAAGACAAAAGTCTCACAAGCCTTTTCTTTTAATTGTAAAATAGAAAAAGGACTTTATGTGTGCACTTTAAGTGAGTTAGAAGAATGGGGTGCTTTATTTAATTAAAAGGGGACGTGTTCTTTTAATCAAATAATGAACTTAGGATAGCATAGTCAAACTATAGGTTATAATCAAATAAATTGATTATTAGCAATTTGGTCTAGGTAAATGATTAAATTAATTTAGCCAAAATGTTGAAAAGGGGGCTAATAGTCTAGATGACCATTTTTAGGTGATTACATTTTCCCCTCTTTGACTAATGCGTGATCGATCTGGGAACACATTATGTCAAAGAAAATCGAAGCCAAGTAGGTGATGATAGATATAGATATCTGATTCCAAAGAATGAAATGCAAAAATAGATAGCAAGTCCTAAATGTACAGCCTGATAGCGGTAGTACTGAACATTAGAAAGATGATGTTAGGATCCAAAAAGAATTTTAACACCTAGCAAAGTGAATAGATTGAGAGCAAGTGATAAAGTCAAACAAATGCTCCTAACAAATAGATAGCTGTAGCAATCAGTAATAGAGTATTTCTGCCCCCTCGGGATCGAAATTGAAATGAGGTAAAGGGATGCAGAAACTGGCTAGACATGAGAAAATTAGAATAGAGCAATGTCCAAGATGACAGATAGATGATTAGAACCCAAGAATGATTATAAGAAATTGATAAAATGCCCCAGTTTGACTAGAGTTGACCTTGAAGGATATAGCATAAAAATTAGGTCAAAATGAGTAGAAAGGTGCTTTTAGACATGACATAGTGAATTGAAGTAGATATGAAGTATGGAAATGATGAAGACATGAAGAAATGAAGATGCCCCAGTGATGATTTAGAGATTAGACCTCAAAAGTTTAGCTAACTGCTTAGAAGAAAGTAGAATTTTAAAAGACAATTTTGACCATCAAGATGAACTCGAATTTGGATTTCGATCCCGAAAATGAATCTAGGATGTTGAAATTATTTAAGAGGTCAAAACTTTATATAATGTGATGATAAGATAGAAAAGAGATGAAGCGAAAGATTAAGAAGGTGAAAAGACATGAACAAGAAGAAAGTAAAGAAATATATGAAAGGAGTTAGCTGATATGTCTATGAAAAGATGAAGAGAGAGCTCTCCCCATATGCAAGAATGCAAGACTAAGCTAGAAAATGAACCTAAAATGCAAGCTAATATGCAAAGTGGTTTACCAGCAAGAAGAGCATAACATTTAGACTCTTAATTTCATCATTGAGCATTTATTAGGGACATCATGAGATCATACAACCATCACTAGTATAACTATGAGGATATGAATATGATCGATATCAGATAGGTATGTGGAAATCCAATCTAAGCATCAGAGACATGTAAGTCAAGATAACTACGTGATTAGATTCCCTAAGTTTAATTTAGCAAAATTACACCTGTATCAAGGCATAAGCGCCAGGATAAACCCTAAGTGTGATCTTGCAAAATAGTCAAGGATGACACATTTGTAAGTCAATGTGTTGAATAGGACCAGCATAAATGCTTACAACACTATAGAAAAACAAAAGTATACCCACAAGCAAAAATCAAGAAAATATGTCCCATGCCCCTAGTCTTCTAGTCAATGACATCCTCAAAAGACTATTAGGGAGGGAACACATGGCAAACAAATCATCATAGACAACACACAAAGTAGATAAAGATTAGCATAGCTTAGTTGTTTAAGTGTTGAAGTGCAGGTGTGTAAGTCACTTGGCCATTTCTTCAAGACTTGATTTTGATAGTGAGAAATATCGCAACATCAGAGATCGTAGGTAAACTATCTGAAAAGTGTTGAAAAACACTTGATGTGTGGGGGTAGTGTTGAGAAACACTATTTTGTGAGTTGTCAAAGAAACCCTAATGCACAAGAATACCTCAATAGGCTAAGTAGCTATGCCCCCATGATGAGGACAAGAAATAATTCCAAGCTAGGAAATGTGTAGCGAAGTGGATGATTGAGATTGATAGACATAGGTACGAGGGTTTCAAGTAGCGCCTGTTTCCAGGTTTTTACCACTTGACAAATTTTTTTTTAAAATTTTTTTTTTGTGATACATCAAAGTGAGGTTTTCACTAAGATGATCATTTTTTCAGGACATTTTCTGAATTTTTAAGATTTTTTCAAGATCATAGATATATACAAGATAGCTGAGCAGCAAGCCTCTAAGTATAGAACTTCTTCAAGTGTAGGATGTTGATAGGCTCTGCAAGTTCTTCTCCCTCTGAAGTAGACAACTGGTAAGCACCAGACCCAAATGTTGTTGTGATAATGTAAGGACCCAACCAGTTAGATTCAAATTTCCCTTTCTGTTTCCGATTTTGCTGATTTTTGGGATTCTCTCTAAGCACGAGTTCACCAACTTGGATCTCACGGGGGTGAACCTTCTTGTTATATTGTGTAGACATGCATTTATGATAAGCCCTCATGTGATCAAAAGCAGCCTTATGATGCTCATCAAGAGTCTCTAACTCCTGTACTCGCATAGCTCTATGGTCTTCATCAGTTATTAACCCGTGTAAGGAGACAGGCAAGGAGGGTATCTCGACTTCTAACGGGAGAACGACCTCAGAGCCATAGACTAGAGAAAAGGGTGTAGCCCCTATAGGAGTATGAATAGAGGTTCTATAGGCCCAAAGTGCCAAATTTATCTACAAGTGCCAATCTTTCCCAGACTTGTGAGTTGTGCGATGTAGAATTTTCAGCAGTGTTTTATTAGAAGCCTCAGCTTGGCCATTCCCTTGGGGATAGTAAATGGAGGACCAGTGTTGTTTAATTCGAAGCTTTTTGCACATCTATTTTAAGTCTTTATTCTTGAACTACCCTCCATTATCTGTAACAATAGAGGATGGGATACTATATCGGCAAATGATGTGATTCAATATAAACAGGGCAACATGTTTTCCTGTAGCAGTAGATAATGGTACAGCTTCAACCCATTTAGTGAAATACTTCGTTGTTGTGATGATGAATTTATGACCGCTGGATGAGCTTGGATGAATCTTTCCTACCAAGTCAAAGGCCCATTGCTGAAATGGCCAATATGTCACAGAAGGGATTAACTCTCACTCGGGAGCATGTATCAAGTTGCCATGGAGCTGACATTTTTGATAGGACTTTGCATAATGCACAGCATCAGCTTGCATGGTGGGCCAATAATAACCCACCCTAAGTAGTTTTTGGGCAAGTGCAAGGCCATTAGAATGTGCCCCAAAAATGCCATCGTAGACTTCGACAAGTTCCTTCTCGGACTCTTCTAGCTCTAAACACCTAAGCAATGTTCCATCTAGACCCTTCCTATACAAGTCACCAGAGACCAAAGTGTAGTGTGAGGCATTATGATGGAGTTGATATTTTTGGTTGTGCGTGAGGGTTTTGGGAATTACCTGATCATGTAGGTAGGAGAAAATAGCCGCATAGTGCTACAGTGGCAGAGAAGAGAAATGCTATAGGAGGCAACATTGTTGAAAATGTAATAGGGAATTTAATGTTATGTTTTAAATGATTTTAGTTTTTGAAGTTTGTAATAACATCTTACATGTGGTGGCATACCTAGAGTAGCAGTTCGATAAGCTCTCCAGATATAGCCACCTAGGATCAGGTGTGTGGATCTGAAATTAGAATAGTTTTTTTAGTACGTAGGTGGAGTGTTTAATGATTTTTAGAATCCAATAATAGGTAGTAGGCAGTTTTTGGAATATTCCTGACTTAGAAAATGACTGTCTAATATTGGTAGAAAAAACGTTTCAGATTCTTATCCTTTTTTTGGATAGAAGACATTCTTCTTTTCTAAAATAAGAAGAAAATGTTTCACATCCTTTAATAGTAAAAAGAAAGTTATTTTTAAGGGTGAGCTAGTCAGCTATGTAAGACACGAATCGAATTTGGAGAGATATGGAATGTTTTTTTTCATTTTGTCTTTGTGCAAGTTTTCAATGGTCTGAGTTTTGAATGGATTTTTTTATCTTCTCACTGGAAACAAGTTGATAGTTTGCAGAAGATTAAAAAGTTTTAGTTTTGGGTCAAATTTGGTATGTTTGCAAAAAAATGTACTCTAATGCGGGGTCAATATCTCAGGTTTGAACTATTGGATTTCTCTAAAAATTTTATATGTTGTTTGAAACCTGGTTACGCCAAATCTCAATGGTTGCATTGAGTAAATCTTTTTTGGTTTGAAAGTTATTCATGTCTGAGTGTAGGTCTATCCAGAGGCAGCAAGAAGATATTTTGGGGGATTTTATTTTCAAAGTTTTATTTTGAATCTGATTTTAGTGTGTGATCCTAGAGGTTGTAGATACCCCTTGAAGCAACTCAGTTGAGTGACTGATTCCTCCTGACTTTTCCAAGGTGTGGCTCTGCATCATTTTTGGTATTAGAGCTCAGCAAAAGGTTTGGAAAAAAGTAGTTGTGTATATGTTTGTGTGATTGTGAAAGATTGAGAGAAATAGTCTGAGAAGAAGTCCAGGAGACTAGATAAGAAAAAATAACCTAGATGAGGAATGATGGGACAAGAAGAAGCAGCTTTATTGTATCTTTTTAGAAGGTATCAGTAGAGAAAGGATTCTAAACAGAAGGAGATAGAGGAAAAGAAGAAAAGAGAGAAAGAAGAAAGGAGAAAACAAAGAGAAGAGCTAAGCAAGATAGAAGAGGAGATAAACAATTTGAGGAGACCTGAGGAGAATGACGCTAAGTTGAAAGAGAATAAAGCTAAGTTGAAAGAAGTGCAGCAAGAACAAAAAGTGCAGCAACAAGAAGTGAAGCAAGTATCTCTCGACGAGAGTAGTAACAAGACAAGTCCTATGGGATTTGAGTGTGAACAATTTGTGGTTGGAACAATAACATGTCCTTTGAAAATAGAGAAGAGTACAATGTTGGAAGGTACTCCTACAGAAAAGATTTTGGAGGCAACTGATGAAGCCTTAAATATGCATAATGAAGAAAAATGTCAAGAGGAATGGCATGAAGATGAAGCTAAGGAATGTGTAACAGCAAGTTCTAAAGAAGAATCTGATTTATGGGAAAAATTTGCAGCCATTATGGGAGAATGAAAAAGGCATGGCGGTAGTACGAAAACCCAGCTTGAAGAAGAAAGGAAAGAGTGCAATACTATTATTGTTCTTGAGAAAAGTTGTAATAAGAAAGAGATATTTGAATGTGAGATTACTACAGAGGATCAAGATGATGATAAATGTTTAATAAAGGAAGAAGAGATAAATACAATTCTTAAGATTCAAGATGTGAAACTGGTTGATAGTCAAGAAGCAGATAAGTTTATGGTTACTATTGATGAAGATAGATATGATGCACATTACATGGTGTATAAGGAAGCTCATATTCAAAAAGAGAACTCAAATAATCTTAATGTTGATGATATGTTTTCTTCTAATAATGTTTATACAGGGATGCAGATTTCATGTATAGTGAATCATGCTGGAGAATTTTCTATGACATTTACAACATTAAAGAATCAAAGCTACAAGGTGGAGAAGTTGGATATTATTTTTGTTTTTCTTGTAGATATGCTCATCCTATTTCAAAGAAATTGGAAAGTTCGAAAGAAGAATGAGATTCATTTCTACAACACATCATCTCAAGAGGACTTGAGATTCATTCTACAGGGGAGTATGTTGCAGTGGCAGAGAAGAGAAACGCTATAGGAGGCAACATTGTTGAAAATGTAATAGGGAATTTAATGTTATGTTTTGAATGCTTTTAGTTTTTGAAGTTTGTAATAACGTCTTACATGTGGTGGCATACCTAGAGTAGCAGTTCAATAAGCTCTCCAGATATAGCTAGCTAGGATCAAGTGTGTGGATCTTAAATTAGAATAGTTTTTTTTAGTACGTAGGTGGGGTGATTAATGATTTTTAGAATCCAATAATAGGTAGTAGGCAGTTTTTGGAATATTCCTGACTTAGAAAATGACTGTCTAATATTGGTAGAAAAAATGTTTCAGATTCTTATCCTTTTTTTGGATAGAAGACATTCTTCTTTTCTAAAATAAGAAGAAAATGTTTCACATCCTTTAATAGGAAAAAGAAAGTCAGTTTTAAGGGTGAGCCAGTCGGCTATGTAAGACACGAATCGAATTTGGAGAGATATGGAATGTTTTTTTTCATTTTGTCTTTGTGCAAGTTTTCGATGGTCTGAGTTTTGAATGGATTTTTTTATCTTCTCACTGGAAACAAGTTGATAGTTTGCAGAAGATTAAAAAGTTTTAGTTTTGGGTCGAATTTGGTATGTTTGCAGAAAAATGTACTCTAATGCGGGGTCAATATCTCAAGTTTGAACTGTTGGATTTCTCTAAAAAATTTATATGTTGTTTGAAACCTGGTTACGCCAAATCTCAATGGTTGGATTGAGTAAATATTTTTTGGTTCAAAATTTATTCATGTCTGAGTGCAGGTCTATCCGAAGGCAGCAAGAAGATATTTTGGGGGATTTTATTTTCAAAGTTTTGTTTTGAATCTAATTTTAGTGTGTGATCCTGGAGGTTGTAGATGCCCCTTGAAGCAACTCAGTTAAGTGACTGATTCCTCTTGAGTTTTCCAAGGTGTGGCTCTGCATCACATAGCGAGAGGAATCGTGACCCATAATAGTGTAGATCACCTGGTTATCTGAGGAATCATAGGCTGGATGACGCAATTCTTCCACCAGGAACTCAAATCGCGATTCATGTTCTTGTAATTGGAGGATAGATGCTAAGGTGGCCATAGCATCAATAGCCTTGTTTTCTGCTCTAGGAATCTGTTGGAATGTTACAAAGGTAAAATAATTCCTTAGAGCATCTATCAAATTTTTATAAGGGATCAACTTGTCATCCTTTGTTTGATATTCATTATTTACTTGGTTCACAACCAGTTGAGAATCTCCATAGATGTGTAGCTCAGTTATCTACCATTCAAGGGCCATTTTGATCTCATTTGTTAATGCTTCATACTCTGCAATGTTGTTTGTACATGGGAACAATAGTTTGTAGGATTTTGGGATCGTATAACCATGAGGGGAAACAAACAACACCCCTACTCCTGCTCCATTCTATGTATGGGATCCATCAAAAAACATCTTCCATGTTCTATCAGTAATGTTCATAATTGAGGCATCTGGAAACTCAATTTGCATAGGTGCTACATCTTCAAGTGGGAAGTCAGCCAACTGGTCCGCTATGGCCTATCCTTTGATTGCCTTACATTCAACATACTGAATGTCAAATTCGGAAAGAATCATCATCCATTTAGCAAGGTGACCAGTAAGTGCAGCTTTACTTAATAAATATTTCAAAGGGTCTATCTTGGCAATCAAGTGAATTGTATGGGCCAACATATAAT
Organism: Cupressus sempervirens; assembly: GCA_028749045.1. Lineage (NCBI taxonomy): Eukaryota > Viridiplantae > Streptophyta > Pinopsida > Cupressales > Cupressaceae > Cupressus > Cupressus sempervirens. The sequence goes on from CM053785.1 coordinate 1,689,241, forward strand.
GCTGAAGTTTTTGGGAGGCAAAAACTACAGCAAGGCATGCCTTCTCTATACTTGTATAATTTAGTTCATAAGCCACCAAAGTTCGACTGATATAGTATATGGCTCTTTCATTACCTGTCTCATCACTTGGGGCTAAGAGTGCTCCTAGAGAAGAATCCATAGTTGAAATGTACAGAATCAAAGGTTTTCCCAGAATGGGTGGCATCAAAACTAGCAGTTTTTCCAAGTAGCCTTTGATTTGGTCTAAGCTTTGTTGACAGTCAATGTTCCAAATATGGGTAGATCCTTTATGCAAATTTTTATTGAAAGGTTGAGCCTTATCAGCTAATTGAGAGATAAATCTTCTTATGGATTCTAGCCGTCCTTGCAGACCTCTAAGCTTTCTGATAGTCTTTGGTGGAGGCATATCCATGATAGCTTGAACCTTTTTAGGGTCAACCTCAATTCCTTTTGCTGAAATGATATAACCTAGCAATTTTCCAAAAGTGACACCAAAGGCACATTTTTTGGATTCAGCCTAAGTTGGAATTGTTCCATACGGTCTAATATCAAACTAAGGTCTTTGAGATGTGTGTCTTGTTTCTTTGATTTTGCCAATGTGTCATAAACATAGTCTTCCATGTTTTTATGCATCATATCATGAAAGATGTTTGTCATTTCTCTTTGATATGTAGCGCCAGCATCTTTGAGCCCAAAAGGCATGACATTCCAGCAAAAGGTACCCCATGCACATGTAAAGGCTGTCTTTTCTTGGTTTGCTGGAGCTATCTTTATTTGGTTGTACCCAGAAAATCCATCCATGAGCGAGTACATCTCATAACCCTTATTTCCACTATCATATCGATGTTTGGTATTGGAAAGTCATCCTTGGGGCACACTTTATTGAGATCTCTAAAATCAGTACAAACTCATATGGATTTGTCATGCTTGGAGATAGGTACAATGTTGGAAATCCACTCGGCATAATCAATGGCCCTAATGAAGTTTGCATTCAATAGTTTTTCTAACTCTATCTTGACCAGTAGGGCCACATGTGGATGCATTTTTCTCAACTTCTGTTTGATAGGCTTGACATCTGGCGAGATTGATAAGTGATGCATGATGAGATCTGTGTCAAGCCCTGGCATGTCAGAGTATGTCCATGCGAAGTTGACCTTCTTGTCTTGAAAGAATTGAGAAAACTGTGTCTTTTCTTCGTCTGACAAAGATTGAGCTACATGGATAATTTGAGGACATTCTTCTGTTCCCAAGTTGATAGGCTATGTAGGTTCGACTAGAACCAAAGATCTATCCTGAAAATAGCTTGGCAGACTACCAAGTACCTCATCTGTAGGTGCCTCAAAGAGGTTTTCACCTTTAGATACATCTTTATTTTTACTTTTTTGAGGGTCAGACACTGCCACAATGTGGTTTTCGCTGTCTGATCGCTTATTTTTCCTTTTAATTTTTTGACTGAGGTACTTGATATCTTATTCCTTCATGTTAACTGCGAGTTCATTGGTGGAAGAAATGATAGGTTCAATTGCATTTAGATAAAAAGTGATCTCATAGTCATTTTGGAAAGATCATATTTCAGGTCTTTGATTTTGGATAGACCAATCTATGAGATCTGGGTAAATTAGTGAGAGTGAGGGAGAAGTTTCAATGTCATTGATATGGAAAGAGTCATCTCTGATGACTTGTAAAGTTGAGCCTATAGAAAAGGTCAAAAAAGAGTCCAGCTCAGGAATAGTCCTGGAGGAACTAGCGTGATCCATTGAGACATGTTGTGACTCAAACCCATCCGACCCCATACTAGACCATTCGACTACATCGGGTTGGGTTGCATAGGGATGAATGACATCCACCCCTAGCTCGTAGGATGCATCAAAGGGGCTTTCCCACTCATACTCATGAGAATCTGTACTTTGACCCCTATCTATGAGATGAGCAATATTCTGCCTAATTCATCCTCTATTTATGTCCTCAGAAGTAGACCCTTCTTGTTCCTGTTGTTGGGAGGTAGAAGCTTCTTCATTATTAGCAGTCACTATTTCTTCTCCCCAAAGGAGGGAAGTGAGAGGAACAAAGTCTTCATCTTGTGCAGTAGTAGCAATTACGGGAGAGTCATCATCCTCCGATTCACTAGACATGAGCAATCTTCGATCACAGTTTGGTGTATTATTGTCTAGCCCAAAGCCTAGACCAGCGGTGTCTCGAGCATCACAACCTTGAGTGTGACTTAAAGGTTCAACTAGAGCATTCTTACAACCAGTTAAGGACCCATGGCCCTGGTAGCCCATTTTTGTCAGAAATTTATAGCCTTTTCCATATTTTTTGGGAGAAATAGGGGTAGTCATTGTAACCTCCTCGTCTTCCTCTTCTCTATAGATCCAGTCCCTAATGGCTTGTTCTTCCTTCTCTGCTTCCAGTGGTATGGAAGATTGTACAAAAGCACCAAAAAGTGTCATAGCAAAAGTAGAAGACTTCTTTGCAATAGTTGGTTTCCCATAGGACCAAGGAGAAATTGGTAAGGCAGCAATAGAGTCCAAAGTGTACTCGCCCATACCAAAGCTCATCATTTTCAGTTTTTGTTCACATTCTGTGAAAGATGGTGCTAGCTCATGAGAAGAGCGATTGTGTGGGACTAGCATTTCAGCAGTAGATAATGTGTTGATAGACATGGAGTTGTTGTCGGGGACAACTACTTCAGTACCATTAAAAGGGAACTTAATGCACTGATGATATGTAGAGGCTACTACTTGTATATCATGAATCCATGGTCGTCCCAACAACAAGTTGTATGCAAGTGGTATGTCTAAGACTTGGAAAATGCCATTCTTCTCAACTGGACCAACTCTGATTGGAAGTACAATTAGACCTTTAGAAGGCCTTTCAACCTTATCATAGGCCTTTATAGTGATCTTGCACTTAGGATCAATGGAAAATTTAGACATGCCCAATTGTTGGATTACATTGAATGAAATGATATTTAACCCTACACCATTGTCTATCAGGACTCGATGGATGTAGGCATGAAAAATCTGAACTTCGATATGAAGAGCAAGGTTATGGGGATGACTGAGAGCTTGATCATCTTCTTCAGAAAAGGTGAGATAGTGAGGCGAAGAGATGTGGTTCACCATAGCTTGGAATTTTTCCGCATCAATATCTGTGGGAACATTGGCAGAACGTAAAGCTTTCTCAAGGATATCCCTGTGCAAAGGAGATAACTCTAGCAATTCGAAAATGGAGATTTGTGCTTGTGTGCGTTCCAGTTGGCTAACAAGATCATAGTTGGAGATTTTGGAAGTTACTGGTTGTTTAGACAATGAAGCATTTTTAGGATCATTAGCAACTTTTAGGACAACCTTAGATTGCCCCCTAGTGACAGCGTTGAGTGGTTCACCTTGAGAAGATGAAGACTCAGCCACTCAGAGTACCACCTTGGGTCTAGTATCAGTATGATCTTGAGGAGTGGATCATGTCCTTAAGACCACTCTTGGTTGTTCATCTTCAGCATCATAATTTGGCCAGTTGTAATTGTTGGAGCTTGCCATACATATGTATTCAATGGGCTCAAGCATGCTTATAACATTATCAGTGTCAGCGTAAGCATAACTGATTTTGGCATCATGATTCTTTTTGGCAGCTACCCTTGAGGTCTCACCCTTTTCATATTCAAGTAATGGTTTTTGGAAAGCCTTATGATCAGTATTCTTAACAAGGCCATCTGTAACAACTTTGTCAGCTTCGATGAGGTCTTGAATTACATCTTTGAGTTTGAAGCAATTCTCTGTGTTATGTCCCTTACTTTGGTGATAGCTGCAAGTATGATCTTCTCTCCACCATGGAGGTCTAACGGGTGGATCATAAGGACGTGAGTTGTCTGGCAAGGTAACCAATTTTTTTGCAATTAAGGTTTTTAAAACCACTTCATAAGGTTCGACCATAGGTGTGTAAAGACGTCGCTTCTTTGCAAATTAAGAGCCTTTGTCAAAGGTTTGTGGTTGTGAACCTTCTTGTTGCTTTGCTGCATAGATGGCATTGGAAAGGTTAAATGCAGGTTCATTAGTCTTAGGAGTGTCCACTACTTCGTCATTGACACATACTTGTTTTTGTTCCAAGGTTTTCCTTTGTCTTTATCATTTCCATTGTTAATTCTATCCTTGTTTATGGCAATATCACCTCTTTTGATAGCAACATCCTCAATGCGATATGCACTTTCTACCATGGTGTTGAAGGATGTGAATAAATATTTTCTTAGATCAAAGTATAATTCAGGTACAAGCGTATTGACAAAAATGTCAAATTTTTCAGCCTCAGGCACTTGCCGAGGATACTGAGAGTATAAAGATCTCCATCATTGGAGGTATATTGCAAAAGATTCTCTTGGTTTTTGTTTGATGTTGCATAAGTCTAGCACAGTCACAAGATGTTGAATGTTGTATGAATATTGTTGGATGAAGCGTTGCACAAGTTCATCAAATGTTTTAAGAGGAGGACTCAACTTTGTGAACCATTCCATAGCTTGTCCTCTTAGACTTCTAGGAAACAAATGCATAAGAAAGGTTTCTTCATGCATAAAGTCCATGCTAATAGCATAGAAATGTCTCACATGGTCATGAGGGTCACCATTTCCATCATATTTGTCATACTTAGGAACCTCTATATCCTTAGGAAATGGTAGCATATATAGACTCCTATCGAATGGAAGAGCGCAAATTGATTCAACAAATGATGTCTTAGGTGGCTCTTTTGAAGTTTGTAGTTGTGCAAATTGTTTCCTTAGTTCCTGTATTTCTTCCCTTAAGATTTCAGCCTCAGTGGGCTCTCGCTTTGGAATAATATGTTCAACATTAAAACCTTGAGAGAGTTTCTATCCCCTAGCTATCATGTATTGGAATTATTGGTCTCCATTTTCCTCTAAAGCTCTGAGCATTAGTTTTTGGGCGAAGCCATCTTGTTGAAATTTGATCACGTCTTTGCTAGTTACTTCTTCATCACTATCATGATGAGATGGTTTAGGTGAAGAACATGTGCTAGTGGAAGCTCTAGGAGTCCTTGGAGGCGTGTGATTACCATCATTGTTTTCAAAGGGATTTTGAGGACAAGTTCCTTTATATCCTTCATAGCGTGCCTGATTATCAGTTTCAGCTTGTTGATTTTCTCTCTCCCTAGCGTATATAGCCTCCAAAGTCTTTTGGGTTTCACGTGCTTGTTCTTCTAAGTGATGTTTAATTTCATCAGGGTGCACCATAGTGACTATACCACTCGTATCTTCGGGTGTCTCAAAGGGTGTACCAAATGGATTTTCAAAACTGTAAAGCAGGTTGTGTCGAACGTTGGTCGTTTGTATTTGAGAAAATTTGAGATTCTTATCACAAGGTTGTTTGCGAGGATGTTTGGGTGGTGTTTCCAATTGCTTGAAAATGAACGGCGTGTGGCTACCGTTACCAACTTGATATCTAGTTGTGACCGGCATGTAAAGAGTTGTCTTTGTTTAATAGAACAAGAAAAGTGAGCCAAATTTAAAGCTTTTATGATCAAGATTAGTCACTTGTCAAAATGTGATAGATGGCTTGTCAAACAGTGCTCAAGATCTTACAGCACGGGTGACTCGAGCCGAGCGGACGAGCGAGAAGCTTAATAGCGGATAGCTAGAATAAAATAATAGCTGAATTTTGACAAGTGATTCATCAAGACATTTCAAGACTTACATTCGATGAACTAAACCCATCTTTTCAACCTAGGACGAATTCTTCACACACTGATACGTAGCCAAGATCAAGGGTGACCAGTGTGATGCTTCTTAGACCAAATAAATCCAACTACAAATTCTATTTTTGACCCAAAATTACTCTAGGTGATACTTTCTCGAAAGGAGGGCGACATAAGTTTAGCAAATAGTGTCGTGCGACACAATTTTAGGAACAATACGACATATTTTGTTCAGGCGACAAATATTTATACTGAGTGCAATAGAATATCAGACATAGTGCTACAAAATTTTTTACTGACGTGTGACAATTTTTAAAAAAATGTTGCGTGATATTTCTCGTGAAAGCGTGCGACAAAGTGCCAGTTTTGTGGAAAAAAAGTCAATTTTTTGGTGTGAAGTTCATTTCAATTTGTCAATTAGACAGTTGTTTCAATCAAACAGCATTTCATTTTAGTTCGTATAAGTAAACAGCGAGGTTTGCAAACAATAAGTGTTGTAACATGTCTCAAAACAATTGATCAAGGGTAAAAACAACCTTGTCAATACACACTTGGGATATCAGAATAGCCTTCCTCACAACTTTTTATCGGAATGTTTATGTTGCAAGAACATTAACACTGGTCAAAACATCAAAAATAATAGCCAAGCAATCTACCTTAGAGTCACGGTTCATTACTCAACAACTTAGCCCATGCTTGATGCTCCTTTGCCTCACACCAAGTGGTTTCCCACAATAGATATTGGCTTTGTCATGGAAGTGCCATAAGCACAACCAAGGGAACACATATGGTGAGTGTAAATCTTGGGGTGATCTGGGTAGTCCACTAGGATCGATCCTTGCACCAAGAAGTTGAGCGGCTAAAAAAGGTAGTTACTAACTTAGGGTTTTTAGATCAGGCTTCCGTTCATAATGTTCCTCTTGCTCCCAATTACAAGATACCTCACCTTATGATGAGTAACCAATCTCGCAATCACAAGAGTACCTTAAGCATTCTTGCCTAGTGATCTCCCTATGGTCAAAATCCCATAAGCGATCACACTAGGCGAAGACAAACACTACGTCTACCAAAGTTTTGTGTCCTTGGTAGCCTTGAGTTTATAGTGGGTTGGAAGAGCTAGGTAATCGACTTGTCCCCACTTGGGTCATTCCTCTCAGGTTGTCCAAGAGCAGGCCCTCTAAAGGATTCTAACTACACAAAGTGGATCAACTTTTGGAAGTCAAGATTTTTGGTTCACCACAAGGGTGAAGGGCATACTCTCCTATTCCAATCGTTTTCTCCCAAACACGCCAAGAAGATTCAATTACCCCTTGCTTTTGAAATCAAATGGCAAGTCAAGATTTTTGATTCACCACAAGGGTGAAGAGCATACTCTCCTATTACCAAAGGACTCCAATCACAAGTTTTATGTGCCTAAAAAATGAACAACTATTCAAATGCCGCACATGGAAACAAAAAATCAAGCAAGTTTGGGTTTTTATGCTTTGGGGCAGCCCTGCAAACAATGTTAGTAGCCCTTGCGCATTTGAAGCTTTGACATGCATTCTTTTGTATGCAAGGTTTCAATTTTTTTCTTCACAAAGAGGGCAACCTACAACCACAACTTGTTAGCCCACAAGTTAGCACAAAATAATCACAAAAATCGTGAATTAAACCTCTATAAAACAACCTAGAAATCTTCTTAAAAAAGACAGTTAGCCAACTAAGAAGAAATTTGATCAAATCCCTCAAGGAACGGGCAAAAAAAAATGCCAGGCGATACTTTTTGCTGAACAAATGTCGTGCGATACTTCTCAGTATACGCAAGCGACAGTTTTTGTTTGGGCAACAAATTTTCTTCAGCCGTGCGGCAGAATTCTACACAAAGGGTGATAGTATACAGGCTGCAAGAGCAACACTATTTCCAAAAAAAGTGTCGCACGATAGTACTGTGAAGTGTTGTGTGATACTGGAAAAATGTCGCCCAACCCAACGACTGTAAAAAAAGAAAAAAAAGTAGAGTAGTAAGGGAAATACAAGCAAAAATAAGAAAAGGTAGGGCGAAATGTATAGTCTAGCCCCATGGTGGGAGCCAAAAATGTACACTAGATTTGTGTCACACTCTAAACCCTTCTATCTAAACAATTCCATGAGTTGGAATGCTTAGATGCCGGCTTAGAGCTCCCTATCCATGGAGTGCAAGAAGCTAGTATTCAAGCATGAAGGCTATCAGCCAAGCCTTAAAAATGTGCTTCTTGCTAGTAAACCATGCAACGGGAGGTTCTTTGAGACAAGAGAAAAAGTGCAAATATCTTCAAGGAATCCCTCAAGTATGCAATGCAAGATGGAAGACTACACTAAAATGGAAATGCAAGATGCAGCTATGCTAGAATATGAATGAGAGTGTTACAATACCATTATTTAAACTATGTGAGATTATTACAAGAATGAAAGCTAAACTAACATGCAACTATACTAAGAATGCCATATGATCTTATGCTAATATGATGGAATGAGAGAATGAGACAAGAAATGAGAAGTTCTTCACAAAGCTCCAAAGAAACCTGTTAGAAAACCTGCAACATGACAATATTCAAAACATGGATTCCTTGAGGGGGAAACCTCTCTCCCTTTTAAAGATATATGGATGGTAGAGATCAAGATGAAGATGGTGGATGATCAACGGTGGAATTCGAAAATAGGAGTGATCCATGTGCACACACAAGTCAACCAGTAGAATATAAGTTGACTTGTCACATAAGACAAAAGTTTCACAAGCCTTTTCTTTTAATTGTAAAATAGAAAAAGGACTTTATGTGTGCACTTTAAGTGAGTTAGAAGAATGGGGTGCTTTATTTAATTAAAAGGGGACATGTTCTTTTAATCAAATAATGAACTTAGGATAGCATAGTCAAACTATAGGTTATAATCAAATAAATTGATTATTAGCAATTTGGTCTAGGTAAATGATTAAATTAATTTAGCCAAAATGTTGAAAAGGGGGCTAATAGTCTAGATGACCATTTTTAGGTGATTACAGTTGATACTTTATCACCTGCTGGTTTAGGAAGAGTACCATCTACATATTGAGAAACTTCATTATGCATTAAATGATACAACATTTTGATGGACCATGTAGCATAGTTATGAGGAGTTAATTTAGGAAACTTAAAGTTTCCCATAATGTAGAAAATGAAAGAAAAGTGCAGAAAAGAGAGAACACAACACCAAGAACACCCCCCCTTTTCACTAAATCAAGAAACCCCCCCAAAAGAGATGCTTTTGGCACTTTATTAGTAGTGAGATTACAATGGGCCACTTGCCAATTTTGGCCTTCATGAGCTTCTGATTTTTCTTTTTACAACCTCTTAATGTATTACAAATCTAGAACTTTACAATGTGCTACAATTCTGAAGCAATACAAAGTAAAGAAAGGCCCTATTGCTGAAAGCGACAATTTTTTCCACAAAACCCTACAATATGATACCATATCTAGAAAGTAGATGAAAAATAATGCACTTTTAAAAAAAACAAAACCTATTTTCGACTCCAGATGTGCCCGTATGGAGCAATTGAAGTTGCAAAATGTAGGATTATGTAGGTATAGTCACCAAAAAATAAAAATTCTGACAAATCCGTGCACCAAAAAAAAAAAAAAACTATACCACTAAAAGTTTGGGGAATTATACCCAATTTCAAAAAAAATTGTACTTGATTTCGAATCTGGATGACTGAGATATGGCCTCTTGAAGTTGGATTGCAAAATTAAAAATCACTCTAGAGAGGGGTTGCATTAGCGAAACAAGGGGTTAAATTTGATGGTCATATGGCCATCATAGTAGTTGTATTTCTCCCTGGAATGATGTTTAGATGATCGTCAAATTTAGAGTCGTATGATGGATGATGTTACCAAAATTTTTGGACCTTGATGACATGGAAAATGATGTGTCATGCTATACTGTATAGATCTATACAAAAAATCGTAGCATGGTGGTGTGACTGTGCATCTACGGTCTCCTAAATGGATGCTACTTGTGTGTCACTAGTGAGTGATAGAGCGCCACATGTTAGACTGATCACGTTGGGTAGGTGGTGATTGTACCTTGACTGTAGAATTTGACTGCACCAGGCCTATTGTCTTCTACCACATGTCCAATGTAGATTGGCGCATATTTACACCAGTGCTAAAGAGATGGATTTGCGATGGATGCTAGTCAATGTTTGACACACTGAGAAATGAGTTTGAGCAGAAATGAGTTTGAGGGGCCAGAGATTCACTATGATTGTAGGAATATTTGTGCGGGTACTGTTGGGTTTTAATTTTACATCACTGGGGTGTGTGGAGATTATCCCACATGCATGGGATTAATAAACCTTTTGCTATTTAAAAGACTTAGTGCATAAAATTAAGGTAACAATGCCCGCCAGTGTAGGCCATCTATTCTAAATTTTCTAAGTGTGGTGCCTTGACTTATGTAAGCCTCCTACAAATTTGCAAAGGTTGGCTCATAGATTTGCAAAGTTTAAAATTTAATAACCCCATCAATTAAAATAATACCCTACAATAATAAATCCTCGAAATATAGAGCCAGGATCTGATAGCCTGGTTCTATTAAAAATTCTAAGAATATAAATTCAAGAAAAATATTGTAGAGGAAATTTAAATTAGATCTGAAAAATCAATTAATTAGATCCGAAAATGATCATACTCGAACTACAAATCAGGGCCTCTAGGTTCCAATTTGCAAATTTTTTTTGCCTCACAATCAACTTTCACCCAGCATAGGCAAATTTATAGTCAATCTTCACTGAATTGATGCTCCAGATGCAATGGCAAGGTCATATTTGGCTCTAGATGCTCCCAATTTCTGCAGATCCTTTGGATTCAAGTCGAGGTGCTAAAGCATGAACGGTCTCAAATGGCTATGTGTAAAGAATCTCCTTGAGCTTTGATACCATTTAAGAATCATGTATATAGCTCTGATACCATGTAAGAATTTGGCTTAGGGAAAAATTCACCTAAGACCAAGGAGCTCAAACACAAGCACATCAGTAGATGAAAGAGAGTGTATGATCAGAATGATGATATTCATTCAATAAGCCATACAACCATATCCATATCCATTACATGTCAAGAGTACACTAAGAGTACCTATATATAAAGGCCTCTAAAGAGCTTCTAGAATGCATAGAAGTCAGCATCATGATTAGTCATACAACTAGGCACATGTCCACCAGATATGGGTTATCCTCTATTAAGCACAAAATTAAGTGTGATGATGTGAGAATAAGCCTACAATGGTGTAGCATGAAAATTAGTGGTGTAGAAAATATGTGCTAAATTAGGAGTGTGAATAATTGTGTTGTCAACATGACAACTCAGTGAATGATGCAAACTCCTATGTTGTAGACACCATGTGCATAATTAGAGTTGCGTACTTCAATGAGAGTACAAAAACTCCTAAGTGTCTCACCTAAACAAATAATAAAATAATGCATTAACCTTAGTAAACTTAAGTAAGTGTAATAAGTAAATACTTATTTACACCAACAGTTTGGAGAGTGGCCCCTTCTTCCTTCTACAACTCCTAATAGGATTGGCACAACTCCTAACAAGAATGGAATCTCCTCATAGGGATTCAAAGTCTCCTAATAGGGATTGATATGTACTAAATATATTTCATTGGCTCCTAATAGAGTCTATCCTAGTATAAGGAACTTATATATTAGTACATTATTTTGTGGGTTCCATCCCCACCTATGTTTTTTGTGTTTTCCCTATGATTAAGGGTTTCCCTAGTTAACATATCTAGTGTTATTGTGTATGTGTATATTCTTATGGTTGATATTGACATTGATCACATATTTAAGATTTAATAAGGTTGATAAAAGTGGTATTGATCTAATAACTAATTCACCCCCTCCATTTATCTTGGTGGACTTTACTTTCTAACAAGTAACAATCAAATCATATGATTAAAATATAACTCACTCTACTTGTTCAAATCTACATTCTACTCAACATCTCTACTCTATGATTGGCCAACATACTCAACTGATCACTTCACTCCAACTATCTCAAGTTTATTGTATCTATGCTAGGTTATGAATCTTGCCAAGTGTGTCTTCTTCTTGAAACATGTGCTTGGTGCAGGAGCACCTACATAAAGAGATTTTAATCAAATTTTTAATTTCATTTCTACATGTACATATTTCCATCAGGCATTAGGATAGATCATGTTATTCATGTTTGATAGGTTGTGTTCATGTCATCTAGTCTTTTAATTCCATTTAGTTATAATAAAGGCTTATTTTGTAAGGCACTTACATGATTTGACACACCTATAAGCCATCATGTTAAAGTTTTCAAATATCTTCTAAGAATGTAATTAGTTCATTTAATTCAATATTAGGATCATCTAAGTGTTTTATAGGGGTCACACAAATAGAAATGCATGGTAGTTTAATATTGCTTGCATAATACAAAGTTGCACTTTTAAAACTAGGAAATTCTAGAAATTTTAGAAGTCTAAGAGTATTTTAATACAAAAGAGCTCAAAAGACCAAGAGTCACATTTATATATGTTTTTTTGGTCAAATTATATCATAGGGAAAATGTATGAACAACAAAAAGAGTTTTTTTGACAAGTTTGGATATAGAAACAAGAGATATTTTCTGATTTTTGAAAAAATATTTTCCACTATCTGGTTCCCATTTTTATATGAGACTTGTTTAAGGTCTAAAACTTATATTTTTGGATAGATATTCAAATTATCTTTCCAAAGAATCTAGTTGCAAGTTCTAACTCTTCCGTACAAGGGAGAAAACTAAAACTTATTAAATAGTGGTTAAAATTTTGGGTATAGTTCTTCACATTTTTATTTTTTCTTGTCTCCATCTTTGTCACATATTTGTGTGGAAGGATAAGGGTTTGAATCCTTCATAAATGTTTAGGGGGTTGAAATGCCATTATGTGTGAGATAGGATAAAATCTTTGATAGAAGGTCTGAATTTGCTTGAAAACTAAGGGTTTTACAAAGAAATTTGTTGTTTTGATATCTCTAAATTATTATTGGTGTTAGAGCTTGGGGAAATATCCTGAAGCAATTGGATTTTATGTTAGAATCAGATTTTGAAGTTGAGACATCAAACATGGTCAGCAATGCTGAATTGGCAAAGAAGATGCAAGAACACGAGAAAACCAATAAGTGGTTATTGGATGAACTTGAGAAGTTGAAGGGCTAGATGGAGAAAAGAGTAAAGGTTTCCTCAGAGAAAGAGGAAGAAGGGGAAGAAGAAAATGCCCCTGAGTAGGAGGTGGTTAACTTTCTTGTAGACCAAAGATACTTCATAGAAGCCCTTGAAAGAGTTGGCAAGGATGCCAAAGGTGACCTACCCATCTTTTCAGGCAATATGGATGTTGATGTTGTTGTGGATTGGATAGAATCCTTGAACAATCACTTTGAATGTGAAAATGTAGTAGAAAAAGATAAGGTAAAGATTGCCAATTTAAATTTGAAGGGAGCAACCCTCACTTGGTGGAATTTCACCCAAGTTGAAAGGGTCAAAGAAGGTAAGAACATGATAAACTCATGGGGTAGGATGAGTGCCAAGGTAAGAGAAAATTACCTACCTAAGGATTATGAAATCCAACTACATAGAAGGAGAAAAAATTTAAGACAAAAGGAGCTAGATGTCACAACCTATACTGAAGAATTCCAAAAATTGAGCCAAAGGGCAAAACAAAGTGAATGTGAAAGTGTAAAAGTTGCTAGATATGTCAATGGATTGAGGTTGAACATTCAAGAAGAACAGATATGTCAATGGATTGAGGTTGAACATTCAAGACAAGACAAGAGCAAAATAGAAGAGGAAGAGGAAGAAACCAAAGGGAAAGAGGAAACTTCCAAAAAAGAGGACAAATCCATGAAGATCATAAGGAGATAAAGCAAGAAAATAGTCAAAGTGAAGGAAATTTCAGAGGTAGAAGAGGCAATTCAAGAGGTAGGTTTGGTGGTAGAAGGAAAAGTCCAATAACTTTCTTCAATTGCAATAAGGAGGGACATTATGCATCTAGGTGCTTGGATAGAGCTAGTACAAGTTCACAAGGTGAAAGAAGAACACATTTGGTACAAGATGATGAATACCAAGAGATGGAGATTGCTGGTTTAGATAGTGTACCAGAAAGAGGAGAAAATTTGATGATGAGAAGAACACTTTTGAAGGTGCCTACTACCATGGAGCCACCACAAAGGAAGACCATCTTTAGGACTGCTTGCAAATTAGGAGGTAAGTTATGTAAAGTCATTATTGACTCGGGATCTACTAAAAATTTAGTTTCTCTTGAGATGGTTCAGAAGTTAAAACTTAGGGGAGTACCTCATCCTTTTCCCTATAAGGTTTCATGGCTAATAGAGGGTCAAAAAACTCTTGTAAACGAGAAAACATGGGTTGATTTTCAGATTGGAAAGTATAAGGACAGAATTTTGTTTGATATAGTTGACATGGATGCATGCCACCTATTTTTCGGTAAGCCTTGGCAATATGATTTGTAGGCACAACATGATGGAAAACTTAATGTATACACCATCAAGAAGGATGGAAAGGTGATTAGATTTATTCCATTTGCTTATCATGAAGAAGTGGAAGAGAACAAAGAGAGGGGAGTTAAAATTATGATGGTTGATAAGAAGGACTTATTACAAGACATGAAGGATGAACCTAAGCCTTGTTTTATTTTGATACCTAAACCACAAACACAAGGATCAATTGAAAATGACAAGAAGAAGGCTGAAACAAAGAAGGCAATTCCTAGTGAAGTGAAAGTACTTTTGGATAAGTATGAAGGTTTGATTTCAGAAGGTATGCCAAAGTCTTTACCACCTATAAAAGACATTAGTCATTGTATTGATTTAATTCCTAGAGCTACTTTACCAAATAAGGTTGCACACAAGATGACACCTCAACAAAATGAGGAGATTGCTAGACAAGTAAAGGAGTTTCTATATTTTGGTTTAATTGCAAAAATTTTAAGTCCATGTGTTGTACCTGTTGTTTTGGCACCCAAGAAGGAGGGAACATGGAGGTTATGCATTGATTCAAGAGCCATTAATAAAATTACAATCAAACATAGGTTTCCAATGCCAAGAATTGAAGATTTGCTTCATTTCTTGGGAGGTCCAACATATTTCTCCAAGATTGACTTAAAGAGTGGGTACCATCAAATAAGGATAAGGGTTGGAAATGAGTGGAAGATAGTGTTCAAAACCAATGATGGATTGTATGAGTGGAAGGTAATGCCATTTGGACTCTCTAATGCTCCTACTATGTTCATGAGACTTATGAATGAAGTGCTCAAAGACTTCAATGGTAATTTCATCATAATATATTTGGATGACATAATAATTTTCAGCAAGACAAAGGAAGAACACCTAAAGCACATTGACATGGTTTTGAGAAGACTTCATTAGGAGAAATTGGTGATAAATTTGGAAAAGTGTTGGTTCATGCAAGAGGAGCTGACATATCTTAGTTTTGTGAACTCCCAAGGTAGCTTGAAGATGGATAACAATAAGGTAAGTGCTATACTATCTTTGCCACCTCCTAAAATAGTTGGAGATGTTAGAAGCTTTCATGGTCTTGCTACATTTTATTGGAAATTCATAAGAAATTTTAGTCATATATGTGCTCTTATGTTAGAAACTATTAAAGGTGGAAGGAAGTGTAAGTTTGTGTGGAGATAATCAGCCAATGAAGCTTTTGAATTTCTTAAGAAAAAGGTTAGTGAGCATCCAATTCTTTCTTTACCTGACTTTAGCAAAGTTTTTCAAGTAGAATGTGATGCTAGCAAGGCTGCTATAGGGGTTGTTCTTAGTCAGAAAGGAAAACCAGTGGCTTTCTCAAGTGAAAAGCTAAATGAAGCCAAGAAGAAATACTCTTCATATGACTTAGAAATGTATGGTTTGGTTCAAGCCATCAAAAGGTGGAGACATTACTTGTTACCAAAGGAGTTTGTTGTGTATATGGATAACCAAGCACTTAGTTTTTTGAATAGCCAAGACAAGCTAAGTCATAGGCATATGAAATGGGTGGAGTCTTTGCAGGCCTATACCTTCACCCTCAAGTATAAGAAGGGTATAGAAAACAAGGTTTCTAATGCTCTTAGTAGAAGGAACATGACTGTCTCCCAAATTCAGCTAGAAAATGTGGGAATTAAAGCACTAAAGGACATGTATGTAGCAAATCTAGATTTTGGTGAGATCTACAAGGTATGTATGGAGTTTGGTAATAGATACCATGTTGATTTTTCTATTTTTTTGATATAAGATAGACTTCTTTTCAAAGGAGGGAAACTATGTGTACCTAGGTGCTCTATGAGGTCAAATATTATAAAAGAGAAGCATAGTGGAACAATGGGTGGACACTTTGATTTGGATAAAACCTTAGAACTAGTTAGGAGGTATTACTATTGTCCTAAACTTTAGACTAATGTTAGAAACTTTGTGGAAACATGTATGATTTGTCAAAGATTCAAAGGGATGACTACAAATGCAAGGCTTTATCAACCTTTGCCAATACCATCTAGGCCATGGGAAAGCATAACAATGGATTTTATAATGGGGCTGCCAAGAACACAAACAGGGTATGATAGTGTGTTTTATATAGTGGATAGGTTCAACAAGATGGCTCACTTCTCACCATGTAAATCAACCAGTGATGCTTCCCATATAGTAGATCTCTTTTTCAAATAAGTCATAAGGATTCATGGACCACCTCTCAACATAGTTTTAGAAAAGGATGTGAAGTTTGTGGGACACTTTTGGAGGACTTTATGGAGAAAAATTGGAACCAATTTATCATTCTCATCAACCTATCACCCTCAAACTGATGGGAAAATAGAAGTAGTTAATAGAACATTGGGAAATTGGTTGAGATCACTCACAAGGCACATGGAGAAAAGTGAGATGCAATCATACCCCAAGCTGAATTTTCATATAATGACTCCATCAATAGGAGTATAGGAAAGTCACCATTTCAAGTGGTGTATGGAATTCATCCTAGAGGGATCTTGGAGTTAAGAGATATGACTTCACAAGAACAAGTTAGTACACAAGGGGAGGAGTTTGCTACAACCATAAAAGAGGTCCATATGAAATCAGAGCACAACTCCAACAAACTTCTGAAAAGTATAAGAAGAATGCATATTAGAAAAAGGAGACACTTAGAATTTGAAGTTGGAGACTTAGTGTGGGATAATCACAAGAAGGAGAGGCTACCAGAAGGTAAACATACCAAGCTCATGTTGAGAAAACTAGGTCCTTGCCAAATAGTGAAGAAGTTTGGAACCAATGCTTATGAGATTCAATTGCCACCATTGAATGGAATCTCTCCCATCTTCAACATAGTAGACCTCACACCATTCAAAATAGTTAGTGAAGGAGTTGATACAGGGTAGATTTCTGATGTAGAAGACATTAAAGATCTACCATTGAAGGAGGCACCAAATCTAGAGAAGATACTTGACACCAAAGTAGTGAGGAAGACAAGAGGAAAGGAGTACAAGTAGTACTTGGTAAAAATCAGAGGCTATTCTGATTTAGATGTTGTGTGGATGAAAGAGGAAGATATAAAGAAGAAGGGTACCACTCTAAAAGAGCTCATCTCAAGTGGACTTGAGATAAATTTGCCCAGGGTGTATGGTGCAGAAGCACCTACATAAAGAATTTTTTTTTAATTTTTGATTTCATTTCCATGTGTACATATGTCCATCATACATTAGGATAGATCATTTTATTCATGTTTGATAGGTTGTGTTCATGTCATCTAGTCTTTTAATTGTATTTAGTTATAATAAAGGCTTATTTTGTAAGGCATTTACATGATTTGGCACACCTCTAAGCCATCATGTTCAAGTTGTCAACTAGCCTATAATAATGTAATTAGTTCATTTATTTCAATATTAGATTCATCTAACTATTTCATAGGGGTCACACAAATAGAAATGCATGGTAGTTTAATATTGCTTGCATAATACAAAATTGCACTTTTAAAACTAGGAAATTCTAGAAATTTTAGAAGTCTAAGAGTCTTTTAAATACGCAAGAGCTCAAAAGGACAAGAGCCACATTTATATATGCTTTGTTGGTCAAATTATATCATAGGGAAAATGTATGAACAACAAAAAGGATTTTTTTGACAAGTTTGGATATAGAAACAAGAGAGATTTTCTTATTTTTGAATTTAAACATTTGCCATTGTTTGGTTCCCATTTGTATATGTGACCTAGTTAAGGTCTAGAACTTATATGGTTGGATATATATTTGAATTAGCTTTCCAATGAATCTTGTTGGAGGTTCTAACTCTTCTATATGAGGGAGAAAACTAAAATTTACTGAACAGTGGTTAAAATTTTGGGTATTGTTCTTCACATTTTTTTCTTCTTGTTTCTAGCTTTGTCACATGTATGTTGATCTCAAAATGGTTTTGATAAGTAAGTGTCAACACACTTAATCCATTTACTTAGTTCATTCTGAACTAGTGATACATGCCAAGCACAACATGCAAATATTAGACCATGCCAAGTTATAGTGAGTGTCGAGCCACTCATGTGACAAGCCACGTAGGTGTTGAGTAGATAGACCATGCTGAGTGATTTAAGAGCCAAGTAAACAATGGATGCTAAGCATCAGAGACTTCATATGTTGAGTCAAAATGTTTGGAGATATTTTTTTGTAATGGCACAAACAACTATGTAAACCATTTTTCAACCAACTTTAGGATAGATTTTGGTATTTTGGAGATAAGGAAGAATCTTTATTTGGATTCCTTATGCAATTAAATGCAACCAATCAAAAAATGGGAAGGTTTAAGAAACAAAATGGATGAATCTCAATCATAGATTTATACCTAACCCTAAGTCACCTAGTCTTCTTAAGGAGGAAAAAATCCAAAACTCTATAGAGAGTGTAAGAAAGCGTGTAAGGAATTGAAGGAGAGAAGAGAGAATTTTGCATGCACAAATAGAGCATTCATGGTGGCTTAGAAGTTATGAAGTAAAGCTGCATTGCAAAATCAATTAGAGCATAACAAAGGAAAGAGAAGTGTATACAACATAGAGACATTTGATTGAGAAGGATCAAGAAGAATAAGTGTTTAGAGGTGATCTGTTATCAGGCAAGCAAGTGCTAACCATAGGATCAAAGTTGAGACTTTCTAACAAGTGATTTCAATCAAAATCTCTTAACAAAGTAGTCCTAATAGGCTGTATGAAATCCTTTAACAAGGTGCTTACTTAGTTGTGAGTTAAAGTCCTTTAGCAAGGCACACTTTTAACAAAGTGAGACCTAATAGTCTCTGTAAGCCTTTAACAGGGAAAACCTTTCATAGGGTAGATCATGTTTCATTGTCAAAATATTGTAGCCTTCATTGGATACACTTTATTACTGTAGTAGTGAAGATTTGTGGGTGTCATCCCCACCCCAGTTTTACCTTCTCACTTGGAGGGTTTCTAGGTAATCATATATGGTGTTATGTGTGTGATTGCTTATGTGTTTACATGATTTAGATGTATATGCTTTACATGTTATTTTAGTTTATCTATTGAATTCATGAAATGGATTTATAGTGAAAGTTTTATGGGTCTTTAGAAGATTACCTTTCCTATTGTAATTCCAACAATTGGTATTAGAGCTTTGTTCTCTAAAAGAGAAGCTTTGTTTCTTTGAGGAAAGATCTTGAAATGGAAGTTTACAAGTAGGGAAAGACTATTGAGAACCAAGGGATTGAAATACATCTCATTTGACATCAACTGAATGAAGCAAGACAAGCTCTAAAGAATTCCTTGAAGAGAAGGAAGGAAATTTCTATTGTAGAGAATGACACACAATATAAAGAGATAAACACTACTAAGCTATTTTTAGATGGAGACTCAAATGAATTTGATGCAGTAGTTATAGATCTAATGGAAAAGAACATAATCCAAGCTAAGGAAATAAGAAGTCTCAAGTTAGAACAAGAATCACAAGCTATACTGCTATGTGAAGTAGTTGAAAAGAAGAAGAAAGCCATAGAAGAAAAAGCCATGATTGAAGAAGACAAAAGATTTTTTGCCAATAGACTGGAAGAGAAATCATCAGAGCTAACCAAGATTTCCAACATGCAATTGGATACTCTGAGTCAAATGATGAATGCAAACTATGAATTGAATTTCAAGGACATTGAGATAACTACATTGAAGTTGTAGAATGAACAATTGTAGAGTGACCTAAAGAGATAAAAGGAATTTGCTGAAAGTTTCAACAAACCAAATAAAGCCATCAAATACTTTGAGCAATTACTGAGATCCCCTGGATCTAACAATGATAAATCTGGATTGGGATACACAAGCACTGAAGAAGGAGAATCATCCAAAAGTGCAAAAGAAAGAAACAACAAAGGTAACAACTCCAAACCTACTTGTCATAATTGTGGTAAGAAAGGACATACTACTAATGTGTGTAGGAGAAAGACTATAAATCAGAATGTCAAGCCCAAGAACATGGTTCAATGCCATAAGTGCAACAAGCAAGGTCATTAGGCACATGAATGCAGAACTAGGACCATGCACACACAAAGATTTGAAGGATATTGTTGCAATTGTCAAAAGGATGGATATAGAGCTTTTGAATACATATCCAAATCCATGTGGTCATCAAATAGGCAAAAAAAGGTCATCTAATGAATGGTTCATAAGGCACAACACTTGGTGAATGTTTTGCAAATGGGGTTGCAAGCTTTGGATTTAACCATGGAGGAAACTCCATAGTTAAGCGTGCTTAGGCTAGAGTAGTACTGGGATGGGTGACCTCCCAAGAAGTCCTGGTGCTTTACCCCTATGAGCATCACCTAGATCCAATGAGTGCTAAGTGTTCCATTTATTCTCATGAGAGATGGATTCATGTTGAATCACTACTCATGAAATATGGGTCAATGAGTTTGACTCAAAAATCACACAGTTAAATCTTGATAGCAATATCACAATTTGACTCACTGTGGAAATTATCTCCTACTTATCAATTGATGAGCTTAAGGGGCTTTCTAATGAATGGTTCATAAGTCACAACACTTGGTGAAGATTTTGCAAATGGGGTTGCAAGCTTTGGGTTTAACCATGGAGGAAACTCCGTAGTTAAGCGCGCTCAGGCTGGAGTAGTACTGGGATGGGTGACCTCCTAGGAAGTCCTGGTGCTTCACCCTTGTGAGCATCACATAGATCCAATGAGTGCTAAGTGTTCCATTTATTCTCATGAGAGATGGATTCATGTTGAATCACTACTCATGAAATATGGGTCAATGAGTTTGATTCAAAAATCACACAGTTAAATCTTGTTAGCAATATCACAATTTGACTCACTATGGAAATTATCTCCTACTTATCAATTGATGAGCTTAAGGGGATTTCTAATGAATGGTTCATAAGGCACAACACTTGGTGAAGGTTTTGCAAATGGGGTTTCAAGCTTTGGGTTTAACCATGGAGGAAACTCTGTAGTTAAGCACGCTCAGGCTGGAGTAGTACTAGGATGGGTGACCTCCCGGGAAGTCTCGGTGCTTCACCCTTGTGAGCATCACCTAGATCTAATGAGTGCTAAGTTTTCCATTTATTCTCATGAGAGATTGATTCATGTTGAATCACTACTCATGAAATATGGGTTAATGAGTTTGACTCAAAAATCACATAGTTAAATCCTGATAGCAATATCACAATGCAAGATATTGTTAAAAAAAAAATCAAGATAAATCTTTAAGTTTTTCATGTTATTGCCAAGCATGAAAAGTGTCCTAAATGTGCTGAGTGGAATGTTAGAAGATGTCGAGCTATTAGACTAGGTGTTTGATGTTGAGCTCATACTGGTTACTGAGTGATGGAAATATCAATGGATGCCGAGTGAACCTGAAATTGGTTAATGTCAAGCTTACAGTTGTGTAAGCACTCAGCATTAAATGCAAGGTTTTCAAAGGGTATATGATCAATTTTTTCTCGTTATTCATCATTTAAAATTTGAGAAAGAGTGAGAAGAGCAGAAGGCAATCTAGAAACCCTTTCCAAGTGTTTGTAGAGATTTGAGTAGTGATCTCACGCCAGTTCGTCTGATTTCCTAAGGTATTTATCAAGACTCGAGCTACACAGTTTAAATTTTCATAAACCCTAGTTTGACACAATGGCATCAATTTCAAAAAATGTTGAAGGGAAGGAATTTTTAAATGTTCAACTAGTTAGTAATGAAGTCAAGAAACCCATGTTTAAATCCATTCTTGACATCGGTTATAAACAAGACCCTTCTAGCACATTGTCTATGATCTAGCCAAATGTAATAATGGTACAAGATGTGAGGAAATGTTACACTTGCAAGATAGGAAGCATTGGTGACATGGAAATCAGAGGTGCATACAACAAGTTATGTGAAAATGGTGTTTGAAAGAAGAATTTAAAATTGTTGAGAAAAAGGGTTTAACATGAGCCCTAGATTTTCCAAATGTATTTAAGATAGAGTGGATACGAATAGTACTGAGCCAAATTCATGATGGTTCCTTATGGATGGAGAGTGGACCTATCAAGATTACTAAGAGAATAATCCATAGAGTTACTAGTTACCCAACCCTAGATCGACCTAAGACATTAAGAAGTGATTCCAAGGAAATGATTGAAAAGAATACTGGAGTAATCTAGAATAAAAGAGGTATGACTATAGACACAATCATTGATCCTCTTATTAACTTTGCTATAAGGGCAATAGCACATAAATTTTATCAATCCAGTAGATTGAATAGTGTACCCTGCATAGCTGTCGATGTTAGTTATAAGATTGTCAAGAAAAATCATACATATGATCTAGTAGAGCTACAACTACAACAACTAATGGAAAACCTTGGAGCAATAAGGAAAGCCAAGAGTGCACAATGCAAGATTGGTTCTATATTGATTTGTATATTCTTTTATGTACAAAACACATTCCCCTCATTTGGTACTGTGGGTTGGAAGACTAACAGATCAGTTGCAATACGAATTAGTGAGTACATTGAGCAGCTAGGAGAAAATTTTGAATCCTTAATGACTAGTTACTTCGAAGATTTCAAGAAGCCTATGAAGGAGAGGCTAAGAATACCATTTTCTTTAATTGAAAAGAATTATAATGATGTATGTTTTCTTGTTGATTCTAATTACACATTTGTACAAGCTACCACACCAAGGGTACGATGGTTGAGACCCTTAGGATATGAGGTAAATGTAGATGAAGCCTTAGCAACCATAACAGCTCTACTAGCAGAAGAAGCAGACAAAACTGCAAAATTTTTTGGGAACTATGAAGTAGAAAAGTCAAAGATTACTATGGAACTAAAAATTGCATTAGTTATTAAGAAGGACAAGCTAGTAAAGAAGTTGAAAGAAAAATTTGGAGAGGGTGTCGAGGAGGAAGAAGAAACTCAAGCTCAAGAACCTCTAGCATTGACACAGAGCATGGGAGGAGATAAGGAAGAGGCAGAGATTGAAGGTGCCGAGGGAGAAGAAGTTGTGGAAACACCTACTCCTACCAAGAAAAAGAAAAGGAAGGAAAACACACAACCAATGGAAAGGACAAAGATACTTGTCAAACCAAGTCAGCCAAAGTCCACTGCACCTACAACTAGAGCCAGCACACATGCTACAACACAAAAGGCTAAGGAAAAGAAAATAAAAATAGATCAAGGAGGTTAGGAATAGAAAATATAGAGAAGGAAGTATGTGGCACAGCTAGATTCTGATGCAGAGAAGACTAAGTCAGATGACAACAACCAATTCAAGGTGGTGAGTCACAATCCTCTCTTAGATCTTGAAAATTTATGTGAAAATGTAAAGAACAATGTAGATTTATTAAGTTTTAGTCATGTTGATTTTGACAAATTGGGTAAAGTGGAGAAAAACCAAGTGGAATAGGACCTATTGCTGGAAGGAAACCAAAGAGGAAAAAGTGAAGCTTGAAAATCTCAGTGGAGTGAGAGAGAAATGTATTCCAAGATGTTAAAACAAGAATTAAAAGGTTCAACCTATAAAGGTGAACAAAACCCTAAAGCCTAAAAAAGCTAGGTTGCACATTAATAATTAATAAAAGAATTAATTATTAATAAACCTAAGAGAAATCTTAACTACTAAAGAGTAATAACTTAACTAATTAAATCAATATGATTTAAGTAGTAAGAAAACAAAATATTACTCTAACACCCCCCTTAAGCTAAGTGTAGGGGTTAAGCTAACCTGGCACAGCTATGAAAGCAGGAAATGGGTCCCAACAGCAAGGCCTAATCAAGTACCCAATACAAGGAAATCTCTGTAAACCAAAGAAAAAGGAGAAAACCTAGAGGGAAAAACTCCTCTCCAAAAAGAAATAGAAAATAACAAGAGAAAAAAGGAAATGGCTTAAGAGACTCTCTCAGAACCATAAGTACAACTAGCCCCCCCATGAGAGAGAGAAGAGACACCAAAGCCCCCCAAGAATGATGGAGCCCTTGTAGAAATGATCAAACCAATGGAACTCCAATGCAGAAGAAATAAGGGCACAGAACAAGGAAACCCTTGAATGAGAGGTGAAACTAGAAGGCCTAACTGATGCTCAAAAGAGAAAACATGAGGATCCTAAAAGGGAATCCCTAATTTAGGTGGGGTGACAAGTGTGCTAAGACTATGATGAAAGAAGAGACGAATGTCCTTTGTAGAATCCTCAAAAAGTGCACCTCGTGGCTTGATGAATGGAGTTGGATGGTCAAGAAAAGCTGAAGAAGAATCTTGCTAAAGAGAAAAGACCTCAACAAGATGTGGTGTGGTAGTCAAACTAGTGATCTCGGGAACAATACAAAGGTTCAAGTGTCCTGACTGCACCACATGATGCTCTCGTGAAAGAGAAGAGATATTCTTCGACAATGGAGATGGTGGACTAAAGTGTGAGAAGGTGTAGAGATGGGTGGTATGATCAACTATCCCTTTAGCAATAAGGCCTCTTATTGCACTATCCCGAATGAAGATTGAATCTGCAATGAACTCAACTATCTTCCCTGATCCACTATGTGTAATCTAATAAATCGAGAGAAGATTTACTAATAGAGATGGAACATACAATACATCATTGAATGTTTTATCCTAAATGCCTATTGAACCTTTCTCATAGACTATTATGACATTGTTATTCCCCATGAGAATATGAGGAATGGGAGAAGCCTCCAAAAGTAGAGAAGACCCCTTGAGAAGATGATATATAGTGAGAAGCTCCTAAATCTAGTATCCAAGGGACCTAGGAAGGGGATGCAATGGATGAACATAATGCATGACCCTATCCAAAATCTTGTGTAGATGTTGAAGATATGGAAGAAGATTGAAAAGAAGACCCATGTGAGGTAGAAGAGGATGGAGAGGAAACAATGCTCTTTTGAAGAAGAGCTTGCAAATCTACAATCTATTTCTCATAGCCATCAAATCTCTTCTAAAAATAATGTGACTCATCATGAGGTCCCTTCCGACAATAGGAACATGTAAGAATCTCAGTCTTCTACTTCTCCTTCTTAGACAAAGATGAGGGGCTAGTAGAGTGTTGATAAGAGGAATCTGATATCTGCTTCAGCTTCTACTTCTATGTACCTTGAGGTGTCTTTGAAAGCAATGCCTATGACTGTGAACCTATAGGTGAATCCATCTGAGTGAGCTTGGACTACTCATGAGTCAACCTCTCACAGAATGTCTTAAAAGATGGCATAACATGTTGTGCACCTAGTGCATCCATAGTGGAGTAGAAGGTAGAAGTGAAAATTTTGATAAGGACGTCGAAGCTTTGAGAGTATCAAAAAGATACACTCATCATCTGACTTTGTCTTTCCAGCAACCTGTAAAATAGATCGAAGAGACTTGAACTTCATCAAGAAGTCCTCAATGTTGGTGAATGATTTAGGTACCAACGAGGTGAACTCTACATCTATCTTTAGAACTCTAAACTGATTCATTGTGTCAAACAAGGTGTAAAACTTGTCCCACATAGCCCTGGGTGTGGTCAAACCATCCAGGTGAAAAAACAACCCATCTAAAATATTCAGTGCAATGAGGCCCATTGCCTCATCCATCTTATTTCTCTACATAAGAACCTCATAAGGCCTCTGTAGAATTGGCAGAGTCGTATCAAGGCATGACCATAACCCCTTTGCCATAAGCAATCTGGTCATCTATCCTTTCCAAGTGTGGTAGTTGTGAGGTGTAAGGTAGGCGACAGAAGAGTCTACCATTGAGAGAAGAAGAAAGAAGTAGAAGGGTCATTTCTAAATTAAATTATAGAAAGAAAATTGCACCCCCTCCACAATGTATAAATTGATCCCTCGTACACCAAAGAAATAACTAAGGAAAGCACAACAAAAAACTAGAAGAAAACCTAGACGCCAGATGCAGAGATGTAGGAAACTAAAGCCTCTAGCTACTTCAATACCAAAAATAGGAGATCAAATGGCTAAATCATAAAACAGAACCAACATCATCATCTCCAACTTGGAAACATCTTTTGGACGATATTTCATTTTTCAAAAATGGACATTGTATGCAAAAGATATGACCAAAAAACCAACTGCTCCTCCAAACAATAAGCTCTCTAGAAAAATATAGAGACGGGGAAAAATTTGACGGCTGTATGACTGTCAAATGACTATCTATTAGAAATAAAATTTTGATCGCTGAAAAAAATCTCGGTCGTCGAAAAAAATTCTAGTTGCTAGAAAATTTGAAAACTCGTCGGCAAGATGATGTTAGTGGTCAGATTATTGATGCTACCTATTAATAGTCAGCAGGCAGTGATAGAGTGGTGCTAGCAAGTAGAGGTGGTGGTCAGGTGGCATTGTGGTGACATCAGTGGTAGCTGGGGTGAAGCATGGGCCAAGTCGTGGTGGCGCGCCAGCAAGGACGGAGTGCAGGTCGAGCCACGATGGTGCACGGGTGGCGTGACAGTGGTGTGTTGACTATGCCCAAAAAATGTAAAAAAAAAACATTTAAAAAAAAAAAAACTTTTTTTTCATGTTGTACAGCCCAAGGAGAGGAAAAATTCATCCCAGGGGTCACTATGGCCAAAAATCACAAGTTTTATATGGATTTTGACTAAATCGGGCCTTCTGAAGCACAATGGTGACATCCATTTTTGTTCAAAGTGCACAAGAAAAAAGTGCCTCCTCTAGATTGAATAAAAACAAACACAAAAATTTGTGGTTTTCATCTTCAAATAAAGGCTTCAAGATCTCCAAACTAGGCAGTAGTAGGGAAGCTCTGATACCATGTAGAAGTTGAGAAAACCAACTTCACAGTTCACTAAGAACACCTACATGCAAAAAAAAAACCTGTTACTAGAAGGAAACCAAAGAGGAAAAAGAAAAGCTTGGAAATCTCAATGGAGTGAGAGAAAAATGTATTCCAAGATGTTAAAATGAGAATTACAAGGTTCAATCTATAAAGGTGAACAAAACCCTAAAGCCTAAAAAAGCTAGGTTGCACATTAATAATTAATAAAAGGATCAATTATTAATGCACCTAAGAGAAAGCTTAAGCACTAAAGATAATAACTTAACTAATTAAATCAATATGATTTAAGTAGTAAGAAAACAAAATATTACTCTAATAGTTGAGCAAAAATGGCATTATTGTCTAAATTTGGAAAGACAAATTAGGGAGACAACACTAGCCCAAGTAATGCCTGAGTTGACTAAAGGACAAATTGCTAAGGCTATAAAGAAATATGTAGTTAGGTTCACACCTAAGTATAGAGCCTTTAGCATTCTACAAAATAATATTGAGGATGTTGTAAAGAAGTCAACACAAATATGGAAACTCATTTATGGGTAACTATAGTGAAGAAAGGAGAAACTAATTCTTTAGAGGTTAAAGATGATGATAAAGAAGATGATGACAAAGACAACATAGTTGGAGGAGAGATAGAAGTGAAAGAAGATGACAAGGAAATAGCTAAGCCTGAGCAGCAAGAAGAATAGAGTGTGCATGACACACAATTGCTGAGTGTCAATCCTCCCCATGACACAACAAAGACTAGTGAAACTATAACTGTAAAGGATTTTTTTGATCTATCAACTTAGAACATCAATCCACTTACTAAAGAGGATTTGAAGAAAATACTAGATCAATCTACATTGCATGCCAAACTTAGTAGCGAACCTATTTTGGTTAGTGTAGAAGAACTACAAAAGGCAATAACTGATGTCACAAGGGAAAAGGTGAATCCAAAAGAACCACATTATATCATCCCTTTAGTTACTCATGTACAACCTTTGGTCCAAGTGACAGTAGATACATCTACCGAGGTTGATACAATTTTTAAGGTTGATACAATTGAGAAGAAGATAGTAG
Organism: Cupressus sempervirens; assembly: GCA_028749045.1. NCBI lineage: Eukaryota > Viridiplantae > Streptophyta > Pinopsida > Cupressales > Cupressaceae > Cupressus > Cupressus sempervirens. The sequence continues at coordinate 1,717,314 of CM053785.1, forward strand.
AAGAGAAAGACACCACTGCAGGACAGAAAGAAACAAGTCAGATAGACTCATCTGCACCTACAACACAAGGACAAGGTACTAGTCAAGTCATAGTGATAGACCAGGGCAAGTTTGAAGAGAGAGAGCTAACACCAAAGGTGAAGGAACAAGTTTCCATACAAGCACTGGTAGCCTTACTAGCATCTGGAACTCCTTCTACAAAAACTCTTCAGAAGATGAGAACATAAGCTATTCCATTGCGAATCTCAGTGCCAAGCCCAAGCTCATCAAAAGTTGAAAAGGTAATTCACTATGGAGATATAACTCTTGATGAAGAAATCATTATACCTAAGTATTATTATGATACTATGACACTAGAAAAACTAAGCATATTGCAGTAGGCCTTAGAAAGGAAAAAGCATCAAGAATGCTTAGGAGAGAATATAGGTAGAAGCAAGTACTTCATGATATTAAGGACATCTTTCTAGATGCATTTAGTTTGCCAACTCCTAAAGAGACCAAGCCACTAATAGAACAACTAACAGATATAATGGAGAAGGTCAGTAATGAAGACCTTGATACAAATGCTAAATTTTTAGAATGGTCAAAAAAGAATTTTCAAAGTAAGGTGAATGAGAAAATATTTGGTGAGATAGCACTAAGATAAGTTGTGTTGACAACTAAGGTTGAGGATGTGAAGAAGGTACTTGAGAATATATTCTCATTATACACAAAGTTATTTAATCCAACACTCTTCACCCAAGAGATTGGGAGTCACATTCTGAGTTTGGAAAGTCAAATATTTGCATCAAGTGTAAGATTACCAATAAATCCAACTCAGATTGAGAAGCATTTTAGGACATTTCTTCAATCACAGAGTCAGTTAGTTGTATTGATAGTAGATGAGGCTGACATAAGAGCCAAATTGACAAGCATACAAGCAACCCTCACCCCACATATGAACATATTTCACAAGGAGCTAGGTTATGTTGAAACTCTACTGAAGAAAGACCCCAATCTTTCTACCTTAGATGGTCTAGTTCACCTTGCTGCCGAGCTTTCCATCCAAATAAAGTCATTGGATGTTGCATGTGATAACTAGGATGTAGCCCTTAAGATCATGATGGATGTCCATAAATCTTTTCTAGACAAACACACTATAAGTGTATAGCCCATTTGACATAAGTGTCAGAAAGGGGGAGATATATTGTTCAGGAGATATAATACATTTTTGGGGGAGTATAAGCAAAAGACAAGAATAAGAAAGGGGGAGATACATCATTGGGGGAGAAATAATTTTTGGGGAGAAAAGAGCAACATGAAGAGATATCAGCTAAGGGAGAGCATGAAAGAGTATCAGCGACACAAATTTTTGTTTGCAGAACAGACATATTAACTTAGGGGGAGTTATCAAATTTTGAGGTATCTAAGTTATTGCAAAATTTTGAAATTTTGAAGTTTTGCATATAAGACGATTCATGGATATGTTATGCTCATGAGAATATGAATGTTAATGTATATTCAAGTCCACTCAAGTCAAAGGGGGAGATTGTTGATCTCAGATTGGTTTTGACAAGTGAGTGTCAACACACTTAAGCCATTTACTTAGTTCATGCCAAACTAGTAATACATGTCGAGCACAACATGTAAATATTAGACCATTCCGAGTTACAGTGAGTGTCGAGCCACTCATGTGTTGAGCCACTCATGTGTCGAGTCACTCAAGTGTTGAGCAGATAGACCATGCCAAGTGATTCAGGAGCCAAGTAAATAGTGGATACCAAGCATTAGAAACTTCAGATGCCAAGTGAAATAGTTTGGACATATTTTTTTGTAATGGCACAAACAACTATGTAAACCATTTTTGAGTTGACTTAAGGATAGATTTTGATATTTTGGAGATAAGGATGAATCTCTATTTGGATTCCCTATGCAATTACATGTAGCCAATCAAAAAATGGGAAGGTTTAAGTGGAAAAATGGATGAATCTCAATCATAGATTCATACATAACCCTAAGTCACCTAGTCTTCTTAAGGAGGAAAAAACACAAAACTCTTTAGAGAGTGTAAGCAAGTGCGTAAGGAATTGAAGTAGTGAAGAGAGAAGTTTGCATGCACAAACAAAGCATTCATGGTGGCTTAGAAGTTATGAAGTGAAGATGCATTGCAAAATTAGTTAGAGAAGAATAGAGGAAAGAGAAGTGTATACAACATAGAGACATCTAAATGAGAAGGATCAAGAAGATAAGTGTTTAGAGGTGATTTTTTATCAGGCAAGCAAGTGCTAACCACAAGATCAAAGTTGATACATTCTAACAGGTGATTTCAGTCAAAATCTCTTAACAGAGTAGTCCTAATAGGTTGTATGAAATATTTTAATAGGGTGCTTACTTAGTTGTGAGTTAAAGTCCTTTAGCAAGGCAAATTTCTAACAGGGTGTTGAACTCCTCTAACAAGGTGAGACCTAACATTATTTGTAAGACTTTAACAGGAAAAACCTTTCACAAGGTAGATCATGTTTCATGGTCAAAACATTGTAACCTTCATTGGATACACTTTATTACTATAGTAGTGAAGATTTGTGGGTGTCATCCCCAACCTAGTTTTACCTTCTCACTTAGAGGGTTTTTGGGTTATCATATCTAGTATTATGTGTGTGATTTCTTATGTGTTTACATAATTTAGATGTATATTCTTTACATGTTATCTCAATTTATCTATTGAATGCATGAAATGGATGTATAGTGAAAGTTTTATGGATCCAAGTTTGAACTACTGATTCACTCGCCCCCCCCCCCCCCCCCCCTCTTAGAAGTTCACCTTTCCTATTTTAATTCCAATAGTATAATGGTTTGAATCCTTCATAAATGTTTAGGGGGTTGAAATATGTTTCAAATGAATTAGCTTTGAAGTCATTAGATGCTAGTATGTGTGAGATATGATACAATCTTTGACAAAGGTCTAAATTTTCTTGAAAACCAAGGCTTTTACAAAGAAATTTGTTGTTTTTGATATCTCTGCATCAGTGCCTTTTCTTGGATCTCAAAATTCTTCTTAAATATTTACCATCAAATCTCCTTTGAATTTCTCCAGCTGTGATCTCTCTAAGAAACTTCATCCTTATCTTAAAATCTTCTGGAATAGTCTCAGTCTTCACTTTATGTCATCCCTTAATAAATTACTGACAAAATGTTCTTCATTTACCAAATGGTGTTCTTCTTTCATCGACCTTCTTCATACTCGGTTAATAGTATGCTCGGTTAAGACTAGATATCCTCAGTAACACTCCTTCTTGGTCAATACTATTCTTGCTTGGTTAATACTAGACTTTCTCGATTAAAATTGTCAAGCTTATTTCACCTTTCACCATCTTCATTTGCGGATCACTATGTCTAGCTTGGTGTACCTTATCATTTCACTCTCCAATTTCATTCCTTCTCTTACCAACTAAACTAACTTGCTTATACATGATCTTAACACTCCATTAAACCATGTAAAACAATCAAACCACCATTATACTATCCTAGATTAATTTATCAGTTTTCCATTTAGGTTCACATACTTAGCCACACTTTCTTTTACTCATCTTCATATTTTTTCTTCAATTTCTTTATCCAACATCACATTCTTCAAATGATTGCAACTTAAATGAATCAATACAATCAAATAGCTTGACATCAATGACAATATAAAAACTAATATGAATCGTTCACATATACTTTATAGCTTTTTTCTAACCTTCATCTTCATTAGCTTTACTTCAGTCCAACAATCTCATCTTTACTTCATTAGCATTAGTTGTGTCCAACATAAGACGAAGTTGATAATTTAGGAGGGGATTATGAAGAGAAAAGTATGTATCTTTGTATTACCAATTCTATGAAAAAGGAGAAACTAAAGAGGACACATGACAATAAATGTTGGGGAGCCATAACTAGGCAGGTGTTGAAATTTTTAAGGTAAAGATTTTTGGCCTTTTGAAAGAAAGTGAAATCAAGTGGAGGAGTGGGAAAGTGGATGTCATTGTAAGTGGTGGTAGTAGAAAGTTTGGTGTTTTTGCAAGGATTTTCAATGTTATATTTTAAGAAGAGAAATGAGGTGGTGTAAAAGATGTTGGTTAATAGGCGAATGCAAGACAAAAAAATGTGTTGACTCCTTTGGGAGTATTTGAATGATAGAGGATTGGGTTGCAGATGAATGAGATATTGGTATGATAAGGTTAAGAGTAATAAAATGCAAATGGAGAATGACATTTTCTAACAGATGCAATGAGGAGGTCTAAAATGTTTAAAATGTAATACATATGCAAAGGCTAAAAAGCCATGTCTATAGAAATTTGATGTCCCTAGGAAAAGTTAGTATGAATTTATGAAAGTAGTTGTGAATTATATTATATCTAAGAAATGGTTGTTAATGTCTTTGTGAGATAGGTTGGAGTGACTATGGTAGCTTCAAAGAAAAATGTCATGGAAATATATGTACAAATTTCTTTGGACTATTAATAAGATACTATTGTTACCGATAAAAAAAACTAAGGTAGTAATACAATACTACTATTATCGATTAAAAAAACTAAGGTAGTATATAGGTGATTTGGTCCACCAAATAAAGTAAGGGAAGTTACACTATACACTGATACCAGAATAAATTAAGCATTACTTAAATTTGACATTATTGAGATCTATATACAATGGTAATAGAATTAAAATTGACTTGCACATTTTTGAAATGACAAAATGACAAATATTAATTAGGGCTATTTAGATATATGCATGGCTTGATGGGACTAGACTATAAATTATCACTCTATCATCCAAAATTATTTTATAATATCAAATCTAGCTTCATTGTAGTCTTGGAAAAATAGAGTTCACTTTGATGACGGATGAAATTTTAGTTCCATCCATGATTTATTTACATAAATGGCTGCATAAAGTTTTAGCCAAAACCATATCTACATAGAGAGCTTTATTCCCTTGAATTCCTACGCAATCAATTCTGGCCCACTTCCTAACCATGTCATGAAATTTTCACTCAAGGTGGTAGAGTGCAGTAAGATGTTTATGTTGAAGTTGAATTTTTGAAAAGGTTAATAAATATGATTATTTAACACTTTAGAACTCAGCCATGTGATATCAATATATTTTTTCCATGTTTTTTAGCCATTCATCAATATCAATTTAGGGTCACTGGTAATGGGAGCTCTGTGTCCGATCAAACTGCTTTCCTGGGAATCACTCTGTGGTACCATTTCTGATAGATCAGTAACCTGAGCTAAGCATTTGACCAGAGTGATTTCACTATGAGCAGCAATCCAAGAGCTATCGTCATCCTCGTCATTATCTCCCCTATAAAACTAAGGTTGCATGGGTACTCATACCCACACTCTTGGTATTCATACCTATGTACCCAAGTACCAGGTACATGTATTCTAAGTACTCAAGTACAGGTACATGTATCCCAAGTACTGGGTACTTAGTGGAGAGCATAATAGCTAAGGACTTTGATTAATTCTGATATTTTTTTTTGACTTTTTGTTTTTAGTATTAGCTTGCTATTTATCAAGCTTAATTCAATACCTAATCAGTTTGTAACTCTGATACTCATTAACAATAAACATTATCACTATTCAAGTAAGAAGTTTATCATTTGCAAAGTCTTTGCCATATGGTTTAGGATCTTCTTGTTCATGTTTAAAGTCTACCTTCTTTGTTATACATCTAATCATTTATCACACATATATTATTATTGCAAACATATAGCAAATCTGAAACTGAAAACAATACATTACATTTGCAAACTTGAACATTATTATTGTTTTGAAACAAAAAATCATTTTCATGACTTATAATTTCAGATTTTCTACAAATATAAAAGTATAATTTTAAAATAAAGTTTGACATACCCAAGTACCCTCCATTCCCATACCCTAATACAATCCTTTAAGACCATTTGCTTGTTGGAATAGGAATAGGATATGTATTTTTTGTTTGGTACCCTAAATTGGAATAGGGAATAGGCAAACATATTCCCATTTTGCCCCTAAAATAAGCATATGTCCATTCCAAAAAAAGTTGTTATTGGAATAAAATAAAAATGAAAATAAATTAACCGTTTTACCATTATTGAAAAAATTAACCAAAAAAATAAATTAAAACAAAAAAATTTAAGGAAAATATTTTTAAAAGTAAAAAATTTAACCTTATTCCTATTCCATTTTTGTACAACCAAACAATGTATTAACATATTCCCATCGAATTTCAAGTGAACCAAATTGAATTGGAATTGCCCTTTTCTATTCCCATTCCCTATTTTCATTCCTATTCTAATTTTTTCCTATGCCGACTGCAAATAATTTCAAATAATTTGAAATCATCATAATCCATACTATGGTCCATATATCGGTCCATAAATGCTTTCTTAAGGCTATCATAGACCTCATCACAATCTCCTATGCCCTCATCATCATTTCCCCTGCAAAACCAAACACAAGCAAATGTATATAATCAGCTGAGATCTCTTTTCTAATTCCCTGCTGCCATCTATTTACTTCTTACAAATTGAAAAGAACGAGAAATGAGACCTCATAATTAAAAATAATAATTGAACAACCAACAATTTTATGCATGCCCCTTCTCTAGTACTCACGGTGAAGCATTGCCCTCTGCAAAAGGACTCGAGGTAGCCGCACAATTTTCTCACCTCATTTCTTGTTGAAATCACAGTTAATTCATGAGAATGTTATGGTACCCAAAGCAAAATATAGGTTAAAACATCTATCGTAAAATAGAAGAAAAATTAGTCTTCATTAAATTGAACATGTTATTTCTCTTGTAGATCCAACAAAAAATTGTATTGCACTCTATAAGAATACGGTGAAGTGGAAAATCCACTTCGTCTACACTTGTGTCTTATATGTCTCATAAGATGATCACCAAGGCTCTGCTTCGACTATAATGCAGCAGAGAAAAGTTGGAATAATCTATGACGGTAGCAAAGATTTATAGACAACAATGAATATTTTGGTTGACAATGATAGGAAATCAAACCTGGACAACTTCCTAAATAAAGTGCAGTAATATGTTTATGTTCATGTTTAAGTTTGGAAAAGGTTAATAACAATAGATGTTTATGTTCATGTTTAAGTTTGGAAAAAGGTTAATAACTATGACTCTTTAACCCTATAGTCTGGAACTCAGCCATGCGATATCAATATTATTTTTTCATGGTTGTCAGCCATTCATCAATATCAATTTTGGCTCACCAGTAGCCAGAGCTCTGCGTCTGACGAAACTATTTTTCAGGGAATCACTCTGCATTACCATTTTTGATGGATCACAGCGATTTCCTATGGGGTAATGTTGTCGATAGAACAATTGGCCGATGCATCCAACTGTAGAGGAGATCGAAAATGAATTTGATCAAACCCAACGTTGATGCCATTCCTGTTATTATAAACCACACCAAGAAATCTAGCATGCCTAAACTCTTTGGTGTGTCTACCTCAGGTGGAATCTGCACCAAAGAGATCATTCAAAAACAAGCTCATGTGAAATGCAGTCGATTGTGAGAATATGTGAAACACAGACAACTTACATCATACTATGTGTAGCCAGGTCTGTTGGCATGCGTAATTTCTTCTCGGCTGACATTCAACCACGTAGCCCACCGTCCACAGCTGACCACCCACTGTCCAGCCCAGTCTATCGTCCAGCACCATCCAACTACAATATAAGCTGGCCATATTTAATTCCATAGCATGTGTAAAATGTTTGTTTTTTATTCTAGAGATTTCTCAAACCTCTATAAATAGAGGCACTTGTAATGGATGTAAACACAAGGCAAGGCAAAGAAGCAATAATATAAAGATTTCTTATTTTAGTTTTAGTTTTCTCTGTCTCTACCCACCTTCATAGTGGTATTAGAGCGCAGGAAGATTGTGGAGTTAGATCACAAGTAGATTGTGGAGTCACAGTCTAGGCAGATTGTGGAGTTTAAAAAGAGATGGATGCTACAAGAAAGGTATGTTGTGAGTCTAAAGCGGTGTCAATTCTTAATGGGATCATTCTCAATGTTTTGTTGCAGACATATGAGATTAGTCCAGTAGCAAGGTATTATATTTTATTTATGAAGTTGAGGCACCTCTATGATTTTTATTGTGTGCTTATGAGATATATTTTATCTTAAGTCATCAATTTTGAAAGGAGTTGGAGATCTGATTTTTTAATTGAGATAATCTTATTGATTTTGCTGCCATACTTAGGAATTTTAGTATTTTAAAAGATTTTATTGTTGTTTAAAGTATGGCATCGAGCATAAATTAGTTTATGATTCCAATATTTTCTGGCAAGAATTATGATTATTGGGCATCTAGAATGAAAACAGTATTTCATTCCCAAGAGTTAGTGGAGATTGTAGTGAATGGATTTGTAGAGCCATTGGATGAATTGTTATTAACTGCAGATTAAAAGGATGAACTCAAGGAAAATAAAAAAGAAAGATATAAAGGCTTTTCAAATTATTCAACAAGGTTTGGATGACACTATTCTTGCAAGGATTAATGGAGCTACAATAGTGAAGCAAGCATGGGAGATCCTTGAAACAACATATCAAGGTATAAGCAAGGTAAAAGTATCTAAATTGCAGTCATTAAGAAGAGATTTTGAAAACCTCCAAATGAAGGTACTAAATTGGTAGAGTAATTTTCAATTCGAGTTATGAATGTAGTTAATCAAATAAGGTTGAATGGTGATGAGCTAACAGATCAAAAAATTGTAGAAAAGATCTTAAGAAGCTTGACTATTAAATTTGATAATATTGTTGTGGCAATTGAGGAATCTAAGGATTTGTCAAATTTATCTATAGATGAGTTGTTTGGGTCATTACAAAACCATGAATATAGGTTGAACAAGTGTGATAATACTTCATTGGAGCATGCATTCAAAACACTAATGACATTTGGTAGAGGCAGAGGAAGAAGAAATCTAGGATTTAGAGGATGAGGAAGAGGACGAAATAATTATCAAAGAGAGGAAAGGAGTTTTGATCAAGGAGTAAAGAGAAATCAAAGTTTAAGCTCAAGGGGGCGCAATAACAATCAAGCATCAGAAAGGTATGACAAATCAAGTGTCCAATGTTATTATTGCAAAAGGTTTGGTCACTTAGCAAATGAATGTCGGAAGAAGCAAATAGATATAGGCAAACAAAATGCAAATTTTTTAGAAAGTAGTCCAGGGACATTGTTCATTACATGTCATGTAACTCAAGAGAGCTCAAGTGATATTTGGTTTCTAGATAGTGGTTGTAACAATCATATGACAAGAAATAGAGATATATTTGAAAGCTTGGATACCTCAGTCAAGTCAAAAGTAAAATTGGGCAATGATAATATAGTGAAAGTAAGTGGAAAAGGTACAATTGTTGTAATGATAAATCTTGGTAAGAAATCTATTTCTGATGTGTATTTTGTACCTAGCTTAAAGCATAATCTTATAAGTGTGGGACAACTTACACAAAAAGGTTATAAAATTATTTTTGAAAATAACATCTACACTATATTTGATATTTCTCTTAGTACATGGTCATTGCAAGGGTTGAAATGATAGACAATAGAATGTTTCCACTTCACATGAAAAGCGGAGTGATGGACGAGGATGGAGTGAGTTTCAAGGTAACATGTCAAGATCAATCATGGATATGAAATTTGAGGTATGATCATCTAAATTTCAAGGGATTGAGTTTATTGCAAAGAAAGGAAATCGTAAGAGGCTTACCCCCATTGAAGCACCATTTACTTCATAGAAAGTTGCATATTAGCTAAGAAACATAGGGAAAGTTTTCTAAAAGAAATGTCATATAAAGCTTGGGCACCTTTAGAAATTATGCATACTGATATATGTGGTCCTATGCATGTAGTGCCTACCCTCGTTCACATCTTTTCTGAACATTCTTATTATTATCAGACTATGATAGACTAGTTTTATGTTGATGGATTAGTGGTATTGTTTTGACATTATCAGACATTATGTTATGGATTCAATGGTTATATGATGAGATCATTTAGATTTTACATTTCATGCATACATGATGATCATTATACTATTTTCAGTTATTATTGATGATTATATGGATGGTTTATTATCTTATGTGTTTTATTATGGATACTTACCCCATACTTGCATGTGTATGGTGTGCGTGTTTTCTTATTGTATGGCATTTTTGATGTGGTTAAGGAAGGGAGTCGTGGTCACCTGTTTAGTCAGGATCTATATGATACACCACTTCCTGCCATTGTCTGTTTAGCTTAGCATTATAAATATTGTATGTACATGCATGATTTTTCTGCAGGTTGCAAGTACCAGGTATCGACTTCCCTGAATTGCTAGGATGAGCGTACCCTATTATACTATCTCAATGATAAGAGGAGGGAGATAAATTCTCAAGTCCAAATCCCAAACCCTTAAGCCAATTGTCCTAGTGGGGTAGGACAAGTATCTGGATATTTTACCCACCGAATGTGTTAGATGACATAATTCGTGATTTTTAACCCTTTAGACTGATTTTGAGTGATTTTCTCTATGATGAATTTTCATATTTTATCTTGGAGGTCTATGGTGAATTATCTATTAATTAAGTCTTAATAAATAGATTTAATTAATAAATTAATTATTTGAGAAATTTAATATAAAATATCATGTTATTTGATATTTTGATTATAATTAATTGAATGGGAATTAATTGAGGAAAAAGAATTAAATAAAAGAAAATTAGAAATTAAAATTAATAATAATAATAAAATAATAATAAAGTAATAAATAAATAATAATAAAAGTTATAAAAGTTAAAATGAAAGTTATAAATATTTAAATAGAAATTATATAAAAAGTGAATTGGAGTTATAAGCTTGCATGGGAGTTAGCGCACTTCTCTATTTCTCAAGTGTCAACAACACGGAGGTTAGTGCATCAATTAAGCACATGGTGTCTACAACCCTATGGCTCATCTTGAAGGTTGGAAAAGACCCATGCTTAGTTGTTGACACCTTCCAGTTGTTTCTAGAAGCATTCTAGATGTTTCCTGAAAGCTCTTTATATTCAGGCATTCATAGAAGCTTAGAGATAGCGTTGGGAGAGCAATTGGAGCATTGGAGGACTCGAGAATTCTGAAGAAGGGAGGAGCTTGCTCTGCAGATTTTCTGAAGAAGAGCGATTTAGCATCAGAATCCAAGTAGATTCTTGTAATTTTACTTATGTTATTTTCGCATCATGCATTCCCTGTCTTCTTCGTGTCTTCCATATGTCTTCTGAGAAGTTTCATATTTATATGCATTCTATAATGCAAATATTTTATTCTTAATTGTAGATATAATCTTTGTGGAAAAAAAAAACATACATGGTTATATATTTAGATCTGCATATATATATATATATATATATATATATATATATATATATATATATATATATATATATATATATATATATATATATATATATATATATATATGCATATGTATACATTTATTATGGATCTACTATAAAATTTGAATATATATTATATATTTATATATATGCATATGTATACATTTATTATGGATCTACTATAAAATTTGTATGTATATAAATATATATATATATGTATATGTATGTGTATGTGTATGTGTATGTGTATGTGTATGTATATGTGTATGTATATGTATATGTATATATATATATATATACACCTATGTATATTTATATATAATGCACCAAATTGAGCGATTGATAAATCGCAATGGGAAATTTAATAAATTGCAACGCGATTCATATCGCATGAAACAAGTATATATTAAAATTTTGTGGGCACGATTCGTACCCTACGCCTGCGGAAGGCAGAGACCTGCCATCGCAGGTCTGCGACGACAGGGGTACTACGTACCCGCTATTGGCACAGTGCCTGCGACCGCAGGTACTGCATACCGTAGCAAGAGTTTTGGGGGGTTTAATTGATGTTAATGTTATGCAAAAAAAAAAACGTTATGTTAAAACATTTATAAACAATCGATTCACATTGCTATATAATATGGTGTCAATCGAAATTGTTAAATCGATTTTATGAAAATGGATTAATATATTTACATATGTGTGTGTGTGTGTATATATATATATATATATATAATATGTAAATAAGTTATTTATAAATTTAAGTTATTATTATTTGATAAATGATTTATATTGAAGGTTTATTTTCATAAAGGTGACTCTTTAATAACTTTCAACTATTTAATAATTTAATTGTTTTAAATTATTAAATAAGAAATTGATAGTTTGGTGGGGGATGTATCAAACAAATATTATTAATTGGAAAATGGATTTTTAGTTCTATTAAGGAAAACTTGTATCCAAAAATAATATATGTGTTCCTCCATTTGGAAACTTAAATTGAGATCTCTACATTTAAATTCAAGTTGTAAACTTGGTAAAACCAAAACATGTGTTTGCAATGTATTGTTTTGGGTTTTGGGTTGACTAGTGTTGACCAGTATAGGACATTTACCAGAGGCTTGGGGGTTATGTGATTGTGGTGACATGATGATGTTTTAATCTCGATCTTTATAAACTCAACCATGGGTATGTGATGGAATGCTCTATGTATTGGTTGTGATTACTGATTGTTATAGTTGAGATTCTTATGTATGAGACACTTGACTTAACCATTATTTTGGTCATCAATCAGTTATCCTTGGTTTATTTTCTAGTCGCCATGATGAGACTGAAAAATGGATTTATTTTTGATGATGTCATGTTGTGACATGTTTGACTCAACCATTTTTTGGAGTCTCCGATTAGTATGATTGAGATATATATTTTGGTTATTGAGAACCATTGGATATTTGATTATCAGTGATACTTCAGTTGCCAATAGAGAACTATTGTGTTCATGATTTTCTATGGATGTTAGCTCATGGAGATTTGATGCTTTTATGCATATTTGATGATTTTGTGGATTATCTTTTGTGATTTTGAGATTTATGATTCCGTGAGCATTAGGGTAGGATATCTGCATGTAGTGATGGGAAGTGGCTTGCAATGGGGGCCGGGGCCCTAAGAGGCTACAAGGGTAACTCATTGTAAGTTGGATTAATAAGTGATAACATTCACACCTAATACTAACTGAATGAACCTAAAAAGATAAGTGTTTTGTTCTTGCCCATGCCTTGAGTGCTTGTATAGGCTAGGATGGGAGTAGTGAGACGCATGGTTGCAACCTTGCATTCCGTAGTATGCCTCGTCAGTATGAGAGGATACTAGTGGCCGCATGAAATCAGTATGGACCCGTGGAGTTTAGCTAACTGCCAGCGTAACTTGTATGTGATAATTGCGATGACACTTTCCCGATTGCATAGTAGGTTCCTACATGTCATTGTGTACCTCTGGGATTAGATGTCAGATTTTGTGTTTGGAACCTTTGAGTTAGTATACTTTTAGGATTCCTGGACTTATGGAGATATGTGCTATATGATTTTGATAGCCTATTTGGGACTTGAGATTATCTCCTCATCACGGTGGGAGTGGACCACTTAGGTACCATGCAATCGGGTGGTAGTGTATTTTCCACTCTTATCATTTTGAGATTCATTGAGACATCGTGGCTGATGCGTCCTTCATGATGGTGGATATGTATCCTTTTTCATTGATGATTAGCATATGTTAGATGATGTTATCTTATGCTTTTATTTGCATGTTAGATTACTTCTATATATGATGTTGTATTTATTAGGAGTGACATTCCTACTATGTAATACCAATGATCTCTTCAGTTATTTGGAATGTTACGCACGGAGGGATGGCTAGGATCCACGATGGTCTAATGATGCTATTGATAGTTGGGAGGAACCGTGCACTTAGTTTATTATGTTTGATCTTTATGATGGATGTATATGTTTTCTATGCGATTATCTCTACTTTGATGTATCATGGATTAGAATAGGATGATAATAAAGGAGACAAGATTCAACTGAAACTCAACTTGCTATTCTTTGTATTAATTTCCTTGAAACAATACATTGATATGCTTGAAATGAAAACATGAAAACACCTAACAGATTTGAACTATCTGTATTAACCTTCCTAATGTTGTTCATACAAGAGAGAATATGCTGAAAGAAATGGTGTCTCAATATTGGAATGCATCAAGAACTGGATCCAAAACCTTGGTATCTCAACATTGAGCAAATTTTCTCCAAAGACTGGAACCAACTAGTTTCTCAGTGATAAAACTAGAACCCTTACAAAAGATGAAAGAAAGAAAGATATAGGAGAAGAGTTCATTCCCAGATCTGATCTGAACATGACATCTGTCCACTTGGAAAAAACTTTTCAATAGTTTAAAAACATCCTTTTAATCTTTCCTTTGCAAGTTGCATATCAAATCTTCAATTAGTTATGCCTCCACAAGCTCAAAATATCTGAGACATTTGATGAGAATCAATAACTGATTTTGATTCCAAATTTTTACTCAAGGTAAAAGTGAAAATCAATTTAAAAATGACTTCTAAAAGCCAAGAAAAACCTTTTGAAATCAATTTTCTTCACATTCAGGCTTCAAAAAGCCTTTATATCTGCCTCTAAACTGATTTTGACATCCCATGATGAATTCTGCTTATTCCACTAAGAATGCCCTGGAAAATGCAAAATTGCTTATAACTTGCACTAGTAAATTTTTGTACAAAATCTGACCCCAAATTTGGAAAATTCATCTTCTCCCGGTTCCAATAGTATATTGAAGTGCCTATTTTGGATAAAAAACACCCCTGTTATGGCCCTTTGAAAAAAACGCTCCTGGACTATGAATAGACATTAAATTAAAAAATTTAAAATTTTATATAGTTTGAACTATATAAAACTTAAAAATTTATTCAAAATTTTCATATGAATTTTATATTCACTTTATTCTCTTTGCCCACCTTGCCACTTGTCAAAATTTGATTGGCTGTACAATATCTGAGACATTTTAAATTAATTAATATTTTAATATCAATTAATTTTCTTAATTCCTTCTCCGTAGCATTCAAGGCCTTTGAATTTATATTTACATTCATACGCACCATGAAGATATTAATATTTTATTAATATCTGATATATCCTGTAGCCTCGGAGCCTCTTCAGAGTTCCATAAATTCATTCACGACCATATGATGAACGTTTTCCTTTACGCTTTTATGTTTTATGCTCGTGTATCATTGCGAGCTCATAAAAATCGCTTTATGCACACATGGGCATTTCAAATCCCATAAGAGCAGAGCCTTCCAATTTGGTATTCTTGACAGTATGGGGTCTTAATATTTTATTAATATCTGATATATCCTGTAGCCTTGGAGCCTCTTCACATGTAGCCTTGGAGCCTCATCACATTTCCATAAATTCATTCACGACCATATGATGAACGTTTCCCTTTACGCTTTTATGTTTTATGCTCACGTGTATCATCGCGAGCTCGTAAAAATCGCTTTATGCACACATGGGCATTTCAAATCCCGTAAGAGCAGAGCCTTCCAATTTGGTATTCCTGACAATATGGGGTCTTTAATTCGCGTAGGAATGTAAGCCTTTCACTTTACCTTTACGTTCTCATGACCTCAACGTAAGATCGTGAGCCTCTTAGTTTCTATCCTCTGACCTTACGATGGGCCTTGTTGCGTTGACTGTCAAAATGAACACTTTGTCTTCTCCACCAGCTATCTTTATCATTCGGGTCAGGACCCGTGAGCCAGGCTTGCACTTCAAAAGTGCTTATTTTAAAATCACATTATAGGTTGTGTGCTTGAGTATTTAAAGAGTTAAAATATTCCTTACATAAGCAATGTGGGATTTAAAATCCATTGTCTCCCTCAATTTCCTACATGAAGAGCCATTCTTGTTTCATGCCGCGGCTTCACTTTATGTCTCCCTGCCGGTGCTTCTCTATTTAAGATGGGGCTTGGACGTGGGCTATTTTGTAACTGTGTGGGAACTCTTCTTACATGGTGTGATCTAACTTTTAGTTTCTTTTCGTGTATACCTCTGTCTATCTTTATAAAATTACTGACTGATCAAAATCGTTTGACCCATCCCTCTCTTATATGATCACAAAATGACAGTTGCCTCTCCTTCTTTCCGTGCTGCCTTTCATATCTGTCTGCGGCTTTCAAGTCTTGGCCCTCCCCTGCTCCAGTCATGTGTTTGCTCTGCCTGGGGGTCTGCAGATTTGGATATTGGGCGTAGAGTGTTCTTCATGCTGGCCTAGATCCCCCTCATACTTAATACCCTGTCATTTTCTCTAAACGTGGAGTGCTTGATTTCTAGATAGCCTTTTATATTGTATAATCTCTTTTGAAAACTCCTTCAATCGCTCTTCCCTTGTTGTGTGTGGTATCCTTTACCTTGAACTGATGGGCTTCTTAAAACTGGCGTTAACCTGTTATAAACTCCTCCCCTTACACACCGTGGGCTTCATTTCTTCCTCATGCGTTGACTGCCCATGCATGGGCATTCTTTCTATGCACTGCCGCCTCCTTTTTACACTGTCCTTGCGTGGGCTTTAACCTTCATGCCACGACTTATATTTGCATGGTGTGTTCTTCTTTAAACTTGGCAGCTTCTTCCCTTTTTGTTTTATGTGTGGGATGCTTCGGTAATCAGTGGCTTTGGCTTCTAACCACGTGGTCTTTGCGTCCGCTTGCTTACGGATCTCCACAAAGTTTAGGACTGAACTTTTCCTATCTACTGGTAGTTTTTATTCAGCGTAGACCTCACATGGTCTTTGTATGCGTATTTTCCTTGGCTCTACCTTTTTGGCTTGTGCTCCTTTCATTACTGTCCACAGAATTGAAGAGATTAACTTGCTCTCTCTGCATGAAGTCTGTGACCTTCCTTTAACTAGCAGATTCCTTGCTTTGTTTGGTGCTCTGCTCTGCTACAAAGAACATGGGTCTCTTCTTTGCTTGGCGTCCCCTATCTACTGCGGCTTGGACCCTTTTTGAATGCATGTGGACTAGAGCTTTATTTTATTAAAACTGTGGGGTCTCCTTAATTGGCTTCAAATAAAATGTTTTAATCTCTTTGCCTGTAGCTTATTACTCTTGGCACATCCCCTGCCTTCTCTTTTTGAGGTTGGGTTTTTCCGCTGTATGAGATATGATATGTTGATGGTCAAAGACATCTGCTCCCAACTTGCACAAGCAACAACCCTTTCAATAAGACAAATATCCTCTTAGAACACATAGAGACATTAAGTAAAGGGCATTTGATATAAGATTTAAAACATACATTCCCTTTAAAATGCCGCTTTCACACTCTTTTCATCTCAAGAACATTTCCATCAAAAAAATTGTATTTGTTCCACATTCTACAAGTGATTTTAAAATATTGTCAACTAAAACCCCACGGATCTCCTGTACAGAGATCGGATCTAGTTATTCATGACCAACGATATTTTTTGGGTGGAGCACATCATGAATATGATATACGCTCTCTTCAAATTCTTCCTGAGATGCATCCATTTCCATTTTCATTATACTCAGACTAATCACTTGAACCTTTCTCAAAAGAAAATTGTGCTTCATGTTTCTTGAAATTTGGCCTCTATAGATTCCTTACGCACATAAGATATTTTCACAATCCTTAATATGGTCATAAATCTGATGAATTCAGCCGGGCCCCAAAGTGGGTCTAGCTAAAAAAAAATTTCATTTTCAAACACTTGAACTGTAGAATTGATCCATTAACCATCTCATACTTATAGAAATCAAACTTGATCACTGAACTGTCAATTAAAACTTACTTCATCACTTATCTGCAATCTATATATCAAATTGGTGCTAGAATGTCCTTTGACTGACCTTAAAAATTGACTTGAACACTTGATCAGGCTCTGAAAACTGGCACACTAACTCTTTGTTTTGCATTCTTGCACTCTGTCAAATCTTGTCTCATGATGAATTTGGGGTCAAAAGATATTGACCGTAAAAGTTACCTTCTCAGAATTGCCTGCAAGAAAACAAGTCAGAAAGCAATAAACTAGGTTTGGATTTGGCCTTGAAAACTTAACAGATGGGCACTTAGGGAAATGAAAATTGGGGTGTTAGTTCACTGCCACGAAGTGAATATGAATTTGCAATTTGGGCTCATGAAAAATAACAGAACACAAATGGAAAACGGTCAAAGTGGACTACTTGGATTTTGTAGATTGGAAACACTGCCAGAAAAGTGATTTTTGCAAATGGAATTGGCCTGGAAAAGTGTGCAGATAGATTTGTCATGACTTGCAAACTGACACGCTTAAAGAATTTTTAGAGTACAATATAGTAGTACAATCCATTCAATCTCACTAATCACAGATCTCAAGTTATGCCATCACAAACAGGGGTACTAATCAAATTTGCAAATGTTGACACAGTAAAAAGATAAAAATTCCATTTGTAATCACATTTGAAAACTGATCAAATGGATTTGTCATAAGTTGAAACTTGAAACACAACAAGTCTCTGGCATTTACAATGTAACGCAAAAGGAATTTTAATATTTTGGTCAACTGAGTCAAAGTTATAACATGTCAAATAGGGCTTTACAGAATTCACAATTAATTGCAAAAACATGAAAACAATAAACTACCAACTTTGAGGGATTCAAAACCTAGTCAAACGATCTCAAAATGATTTGAAATCTAAAACATAGGTTCTCAGGTATGGACACTAAATACTCCCAAAGTGGTGAGTCATGAAACAATTATGGGTGCGAGATGTTCACTTGCAAACATGGCCTCTTGTCACTATTTGACACTAAGGGTAAAATGCAGATTTTGAATTTTCTTGAAATGAGACTTCACAGAATGGCTCAAAATAGTGATTTAACTTCATGAAACAAGTGGATAGGCTGAACAAAAGGTGTTAGAAACATTAAACACCTCACAGAGCCCAAAGGTACAATCAGGTACAATCTCATCAAAAAGCATTTATGGGGCTTGATTTCTCAATAGTGCTCAAAATTTGGGCTACACTTTTGAGCACCAACAGATACCCTAGCGGCTTGATGCTCAATTATTGGAGAGGAACTAGGTAAAGGTGTAATAATCTTCACTTCACCACTCATTTGAATCGGGTTCAACTCAGTAGGCTATAGCTTGGGTGCTGACTTAGGAGTCGTTGGGAGAGGTGCTATGACCTCTACTACAATTTCCTCAAGATTAGACTCTTCAATAGTCTAAACCTCTTGTAGACCTCCCTCTTCTTTAATATCAAAATTGGTTTTCCACATATTGGATGTGGACTGTAAAACATCCTCTATTTTTATTTGACAAATTTTTAAAAGCTTTAAATCTAGGAGTTTGTATGCTTTCTTGTTTATACATTTACTCCTTGATTTCCTTCTTAGAGAGATTTGGCATTGTTTTCCTTGGAGTCTTCTCTCTGATGTCTTTCTTTTCCTTTACTACATTTTCCCAATGGTGAGAGACAACCTTTAGTAGGGCTTTAGGAGCTTTCCCTTTGAGTTCAATAGGGTCATACTTCTACTTGGCCATCTTCTCAACCATCACATCTTCAATTTACCTTTGCTCATCCTTACTTCTTGTTTCATATTTGACAAATTTGAATCTTGCCATCCCACTACCTTCCCTTAATGATTTCAATCTTTGTTCAAAGGTAGGTGGGCACTTTTTCAGAGATATGATTGGAGTGTTATCTTCATCTTCATCATCATCCTCATCCTCAAGCCTCAATTCACTTCTTGGCTTCCTAGGTTTGGTGGCAGTGATCACAGGAGTAGAGGATCTTGTTGATTTATTTGATGGTGTCTTTGCCTTCTTCTTTGGAGGTTCCTCCACCTCTTCTTATTCTTGGTCACTTTCTTATTCTTCTCACTCTTCTACATCATCACTTTTTCCCTTAGTAAGCATGAGAGGAGAGTTTGATTTTCCAAACTTGTTCTCAAGGTTTTCTAACCTTTTCTTTCCTTTCTTCAAGATTTGAGGAATCTAAATCTCAAGTGAGATTCTAGTTTTTACTTCCTCATAAGTTCCAAAATATGTAGCACTAGGATCTACTACATTGACAAGGGCTTCAATTATGTTCCTTGTTTCATCAATGTTAACTTCATAGCTCAACGGCTTTACCCATGCAATCCTATGTCTAACTGCTTAAATATGGACTTTGTCATAGTCAACCAAGAAACATATATCCTTCTCATAATTATCTACTAGTTATTTAAGGATCCTAAACCTATTTTGCATTCTCTCCTTGAAATTCTCAAAATATGCATCCATGATACCTTCAAAGTTTTCACCCATTCATTTATGAAATCATTGATCTGATATAGCATGGGGGTGTCTTTCTTCCATACAATAGTTCCTTTTTGGTGCAGGGGCACCTAGTCAAAGCCCTCATTTTGGTTTCTATTTGGATTGGATTTTTGGCATGTATTGACTCTAGCCAAGTTAGGGGTGTCAGTGAGCTTAGACCTTTTCAAGTTCATCTCTTTGTTTGCAATTGTCCCTATGTGTGTATATGAGCAATGCTAGTATGCTAATAGAAACCAAATTTAAATAAAGCTTCTACAAACTAAACAAAATTCATAAACTTCAAGACAGACTAAGATGAGCTCTCAATTGAGAATATGAGCCATTAATGGGCTCTCTTCAATGAGAAGCTCTCTTGTTGAGTAGCTTTGTCTAAATAGATAGGATGTATGCTCAAGCTTTATGCTTCAAAAAGGGCTTCAAATGGAGTTGGAATTTGGGTGTGAGTGTATGGTTTTGATGTAAAATGGCTTCTTAAAATGCCATTATGACTTTACTTCATGGATTGTGTTGTTTTGCAAAGGGGAAGGATCCAATTTATAGGCAAGAGGCTTGAGGGATTGAGGGCTAAGATGCAAGGATGGGGAAAAGCTCATGGAGGGCTCATATTGCATGAGAGGAGAGCACATGGATTGTGCTTCCTTATAGCCAATCAGGGAGTGACACATGTCACAAGGTGAGAGGATGGAGGAAAGGGGAAGGATGAGTCAACAAAGGAGGCTCAAAGGATAAAATCTTCATAAAGACCCTCATAATGGCTTGTAAGAGCAATAAAAGGGCTTGAAAGAGTCATTTATGGCCTAGTGGGCTTCATAAAGTTTTATATGGTTGGGATATTTTGAAGGAGATGAGAGGAATTTTGACTTGGGCTTGATTAGGAAGGTTTTAAGCTTGCTTAGGATTGTGCAAATAATTAGAGGATGGATTAGGATGGTTTAGGATTAGCTTAGGGATAGGCAAGTGGATGGCATTTAATGAGGGTGGGTGAAGGAGGAGATATTTGTTAACTTTGGCTTGGGTTAGTAAGTCTTAACCCATGTTTAGAGAATGTGACAAGGTTAGGAGGGGATTAGGATTAGGTTTAAAGACATCTTCTAGAAGAGTCTAGACTTTGGATGAGGATAAAGACTTTCTAGAATAGTCTAGAACTTCCTAGGATGAGGATGAAGACTTTCTAGAAGAGTCTAGAACTTCTTAGGATGAAGATAAATTTAATTTTTAGGAAATAAATAAAGTTTTATTTATTTCAAGGGTTTGGGTTGAGGAGATATTTATTAAATTTTTTTTAATAAACATGAGGATTAATATTTAATCTTAATTAAATATTTTGAGTTGGGATTAGGGGTAGGAAATGATGGGATTAGCCTTTAATCAAAATTAAAGAAGGATTAGAAGATTTTGGAAGAGGTTAGTGGTCTTAAGGAAATTGGCCAAGTTTTGGGCAAAAAATAAATTTTTTATTTATTTTGGATTTTTTGGTCAATTTATTAATTAAATAATTAATAAATAAGGAAATAATGTTTAAATAAGATTTAAACATTTTTGGGAGGGATTCTTTAATTAAATATTTTAAATTAAGATAAAGGGATTTAATGGCATAAAAATAAATAAATAAATTAAATAAATAATTAATTAATAAATGATGATGTCATCCGAAATTTTTTAGAAAATAAAAATACTTTATCTTCTAAAAGTTTTTAGGTGTCTACATTTTGCCCCTCTTTGATGTGATGCCACAAGTGGCATGGCATCAAAGATAAGAAAATAAGATGCCCAAGGCTAGAGTAGAAGAGGAGAGAATGGACTGCAAGATGCCCCCTCAAGAAGGCAGCGGGGAGAGAAAGCGAGGCTCGACAACTTCTTGAAAAGTACAAGAATCCGAGATGAGCAAGAAGATTCAGATTGGCTTAAGAGAAGAGGTTTAGTTAGCTCAAACTCTCACTACAGGAGAATGATAAAGGGAGAATTAGAGGCACAAGAGGAAGCAAGCTTAAGTTCTCAGGGATTGCAGAGGATGAAGGAGCGAAGCGCTATAAAAGGAATCTAGGATGGGGAGATGGATGAGGGGATTAAAAAGCTGATGCAATAGGATTTCAAAGAGTCAGATTGGCGGAAGATGGGTTTCGGAGATCCCTAGGACTAGGATTGTGGATCTCGAAAGATGAGGCTTGGTGGATTGATTTGGATTGGTGGATCCCTAAGACTAGGATTGTGGATCCCTAAAGCTAAAGGTGAGGAGTGATTCAAAGAGATACTGATGCATAAGCTGGGGTAGGAGAGACGGATGCTGGATATGGATGGGGGATAATGGAGATGAAGGAAAACCATTGAAGCTTTTTGAGTGGGGGGATACTTCAAAGAGAAGTACCACCATGTAGTTGAGCACTAGATTTGCTATAGGAGTGTTGGTTAATTGCCAAGGTTACCAAGAACATCAAGGCCTTTTCACCAATTGTCCAGAGGACTGACGAACTGACTCAAAACAAACACGCAAGGATTGCCCCAGCATCACACCTGATTCCTAAAGGAAGCATCGTGGAACCAACACTGGGTAACCCACAAGTAGAAAAGAAAAACAAATGAAAGACCTGATCAAGACCTTATGCTCAGATTGCCCCATTCACAGTATACCATGATATGGAAGATCGTGGCAACCTTGAGGAGGGAATAAAAGGATTTCTTGGAAAAGATACTTCAAGACCTAAAATGGAAGATTCCAAATCGAAAGAAAGTGAAAATCCAAAAGAGAACTGTTTGCCAACGAGATGGGTAGGACAAGGTACTAACAGACCAAGATTAGACATGAGGAAAGCTATATCCTGCAAGGATCTATCGGAGAGCACCTATGTTGATTGATCTAGATGAGTGATGCGTTTGGCAAGCTAAACTAAGAAGGATAACACTTTGGTGATAGGAGATCTAGTTAAAGGATGCATTGGAATAGCTAACCAAGGGTTGTGCAATGTGTACAAGATGCTGATCAAGGAGGAATTGACATGAAAGCTGGATAGATACAATGGTACTAAGCTAAAGAGGATGTACAAATTGACGAACCAAGATATTTACAAGCAGGCTAATCAAGATATGGTACAGGCTAACGGACCAATGATAGGTATGATACAAATGGATAAAAAGCTCAGGATGAGAGGATAGCGGGATGACTCAATTTGGTGCAAGAGGCAAAAGCTAAGGATGAGGCGATAACAAAAGATATGGTTTTGACAAGATGTATCCAATGATGATGATGGGGACAATGCTAAGGTTGGTGGTAGCTAAACGGATAGATGGTGCTAGAGTGAATGGCTAATGAGAGGATGCCATTGGATTTGCATGAGGATAGCCTAGAGCAGGATACTAATGAGAAGGGAGGATGAACAAGACAGGATCTCCAAGGAATACAGTGCCCCTAGTCAGAAGATGACATGTGGAAGGAGGTCTTACGATGGATTTGATAGGATTCAAGCTAGGATGGAAAAGTGGAAGGCGCTTGGGAGATGGATGATATCTGGGATGATTGGCTGAAGCTACAGAAGATCAGTGGATGGTGTAAGATGGAAGCTGGAGGATGGAGGATAGGTGTATAGATTGGAAGATGGAGTTGGATGTCAAGATGCGACCAAAAGTATGAGGATGATAGGCTAAGATGGGGATGGCTGGATTACACATGATGCTTGTTTGCCAAGTTTTCATCATGGTACTTGTCCAAGGTGCTTGAATTGCCAAGTTTTCACTAGTGGATGCTTTATTTTTCTTTATTTATTTTTTTTGACTTTTTGAATTTTTGACTTTGGACTTAGCTGGAATGATTTTGGCTTTCTTCAGCTATTTTTGGCATTTTTGGGATTTTTCACTGGCTGTTGGAATGTTTAATTTTATTGCTAGCTATTGGTACACTGAATGTGTGATTTATGCAATATATCAGATTAGATGGGATTGATGGTAGGAGATGGAGGGATGAAAAGGCTAGAAAGGAGCATGAGATGGAGATGCTTGTAGGATCAACATTGGCACATGTTGGGATGGGTGTGAAAAGAGCAGATGGGGAATAGATGGTAGACGGGGGCTTGATGGAGGATTTGTGGCAGTGCGCTTGGGGATATAGGCACCCAAGATGGAGTTAGGAGATGGGGGACACGAGTCACTGGATGGGGGATTAGCAATGGTGGATGCCATGATGCATTGGGTTTCAACTTTTTTCTTTGGGATCCACATGGTTTTGGATTTTCTTTTCATAGGCTTTTGCATTGTTTTGCATTCTTTGATTGGATTTTGCCTTTTTGGAGTATGTTTTTTAGAATAGACATATGATTGCCTAGGATGTGGATTTTTAGCTTTATGCATTTTGAAGTTGGCATTCACATTGTTATGGTAAGCTTTGGGAAGATGGTTATGAGAAGCTTTGCGAGATGGAGAGGATATGTAGGAGCTTATAGTGGGAGGATGATGATGGATGATGTGCCTCGATATGTGCCTTTGCTGATCTTGCATAGGAATGGAGGGAATAGGATTTGAATGATGGCTGATAGGAGGATGGAGGATGGTAGATTTTGGGACATAGGGACCCAAAATGGATTTAGCAGATGAAGGGGGGATATGGTAGGTTGTTTTAGGTTGCAAAGATGGTGGAGGGGGGATGACATAAGATTTCTTGAAGGACTGATGGGAGGCTGGCATGGGGGGTGTTGGTGTTTGAAAATGTTACCCATTTCCAATTACCCTGATGAGAACAAAACATATCTAGGGGCAGCTAACTCCCATTTTCAACATGCCCATTCAGACACCAGGCCAACTATAAGGCATGACCCTTCTTCTTCTTCAAGCTCTGCAAAACCTAGGTGGGTAGACCTGTAGATTCTTTATATGGTACCGGTTGTCAAAGCATACACTGAATCTAATACAAAGTAGATAGAAACCCTTATTTCTCCTAATAACTTATGAAATAACATATATCTGTAGTAGCTAGATGCAAAACAATGAAATTCATAAGCTAAGTGAGGGCATTCTGTTTATAGCTCTTCAACATGAAAGGGAAATTCATTTGATTATTGATGTTGATCTTAGCAAAAACCTCAAATATGCAGCAGTATAACAGGTGATCCTATAAATTATCCGTGCCTTATCTATTGGGCAATTCACACAAAAAACCTAACACACATCCCTGAAAATCACTGACATATGCCATACATCAGGACTTCCTGATCTATCTATCCACTTTGTGAATTAGACATCTGCATCCTTCTGAACCTCATACTCGACTTATCCCTTCATGAAATCTGCAATCCTATGATGAAGAATCAAGCATTTACATAACTCTTTGAGTCATAAGCAAAATAAATCAACATATACAACCAATAGGTTACAACTGAGTTTTATATTCTTTGTTTAAAAAACACAAAAGATCACAAACAACATGAATAGGAGACAAGATATCAAAATGAAGATTGACTTGCTGCTGCCTTATCATTCATTTCTTTGAAACAAATTACAATAGGATGCATGCAATTTAAATGCAAGGCTACCTAACAGATTAGACTATCTGTATTCTTATTTCTTGCTGTTCTTTACATGAGAAATTTGCTGAAGAATGGTATCACAAATCTGAGAGAACTAAAGATTGGAACCATGAATGGTCTCTCAGTTACAAAAAACTAGAACCCCTAGAAAGAATGAAAGATAGAAAGATATAGCAAAGGAAAGAATCTCGGATCTGATCTTCAAGTGACAAGTGTCCATTTGAAATGCAATCCTCTGTAATTGAATAACTTCTTCCTTCCATCTCCCATTCTAATCTGATCTTGTTTCATCATTTCTATTGAAATGATGAAACCCTTTTGAGTCACCAAAGTATTTGATCTGCCTTATGAAAATGCCAGTGAAAATGAGTTTTTACTGAGTAAATTTGAACCAACTCGACCCTAACTACATTTCCATTGCCTTTTACTAATATTCAGGTCATTACCTTGACAAAAAATCAAATCTGAACTTCCTGGTCTAAAAACGGTTGCAATTTAGGTACCTGATAGAAAACCCCCTGTAACAGGAACACACTGCTACCTATGCAAAAATTGACTCCAGAATCAGAAATTTCATCTTCTCCCGATTCTGGCGATATATAACATCGCCTATCTAGCCTCCAGGAAACCCCCTGAATCTCATTTTGAAAAATGCCTCCCTTGACTATAAAACCTTGTTGCAACTTTGACTATTTTAAATTTTGAAAAATTTAAAATATGCTAAGGTTCAAACTTTATAAAAAGCCCTTTTGCTTTTAAAACAAATCATGCACGTCCAGTGTGAAAATGAATAATAAAAAGAAATTTTTATCATTTTCAAATTTCTCTTCACCCCTTAGAATTCGAGGTCAAACTAACTTGACCAGCGCCACGTGGCGCTTCCTAATTGGTTTAGATCTGCACCATCTACCATGTCATCATCCGACTGGGACCCGCGCTACGTGTTGAAAATGTGCATCCCCACATTATTTAATTGCCCCGCAACTTAATATTGCGGGGAAGCGCCTACCACACGATTGAGATGCGTGGCATGATCTGGGCACCTCCCACCACATCAGCGTGGTTTAAAAATTTTGTATTTGCGACCCGCCAGCTATCAACTATGTCTAATGCACAGATGGGGCCACTCACATGGGCGTTACCTTTCAAAAGGCACAACCTTCAATTTATATTATATGAGGCATGCTTTACTATTTAAAGACCTAAGATTCCTTCCCCATGGTAAATGTGGGATAAAGCAGCTCGTCGTATCCTTCCTTGTGTTCACTTGCGAATGTGGACGCCTTGGCTTTGTTTTTATTTGATGTGGACTATCTTCACCTATGTGATTCGAGCTCCTCCTTGCAATGGATGGCCTTTTTTTACTGGTGGCTCTCATTTCATGGCGTTATTTACCTCCCACCGCTACTTCCAAACTCCCCTACTGCAGATTCTTTATTTTTTGGCGCTTCCTCATGTTAATTCCACATTGTGTGGGCTTCCCATTTGCAAGTCGTGGCTTTATTTCTTTGATGTGGAGACACCTCTTTTCTGAATGGTGTGATTCTATTCCTTGACCTGCACCTTTTTGCTTAACGCATGAGCTGGAACTTCTTCTGAATGTGTGGATGACTGGTTTTTGTGTCCCTTTGGCATGTTGCCTGCCTAGTATTCTATGGAAAATGCTTGAGCAGGCGAGCGGCTCCCTTTGTTCAGGCTACGGCTTGGTTATTTTTTATGTCTTCTTGCCCAAAAAAGGAGCATTTGAGCTTAGATGCATGAGCTTTCCTTGTGTTGCCACTGGTTCTCATAGCATTGGAGATTCTTTGATGATCCGTGGAGCAGCTTCCTCTAAAACATGCAAAGCTGATTTTCTCCTTCCTCTTTTTATGTGGCTCTGCCCTTGTGCTTGCGAATGGCTTTGACTGTGCTTTCCTAGCCCACGTGGGCCCTTCACCAATGCATGAGCTCTATTGCGTGGATCTTGTGTCTGACTGCTTCTTATCTGTGGCTTTTATGAGTGATAGGTAGTGCACGGAGATAAGTTTCTTTGAAGCAACTTCAACCCTTTTATGCGTATTAAACTTGCCCCTACTACTCAATTCATTCAGCTCAGCCAAGGAAACTAAAACCTCCTCATGCATCAGGCCATTTGAATTTATCAAAACTGAATTTTCTTGATAAATCACACTATATTCCTCATAAGAATGATTCACACAATCCACACCATAGATCAGATCATCTTCATTATTCTCAATACTTGGTGTTAGAAGAAATAAACTCTCATCATGTGATGCATTCTCATCAAAAGAAGAACATTCACCTTGCAATAACCTTTTCTAACTAACTGCATTGGAGATGGAAGTTCAGACTTAGCCATATTTAAAATGTCCAAATCTGAAAATGAGCAATCCTCAGTGAACCCCATTTCATGGGCACATTCTCCGAACAATGGATTAAAAACTACATGAAATTGTTTCTCATAATCATTTAGAAAAATGTTGGCTAGTTCATATCAATGTCTTCATCAAATAGCACATTAATAACTTCACAAGACATGTCATCACATCCATCTTTACATACATCTTCAGCAGAGAAAGAAAATTCAGAGTCTGAGTCAGAACATGACTCACCACTGCTATTGTCATTACATGAAAAATCAGTATTACAATCATCCAAATCATCTTCACAAGTACCAGAGATTGAACTCCACCATTTGTCTTTAATCATCATGACTTCATACTCAACTTCATTGCCATTTCAACAAATAAAAGGAAGAAAAGAAGGAACATCTTTATTGGTCCTTTCCTGATCATTCTCCTTATCAATTTGACATGACTAGTTGGGCCCTGAAGTGGGTTTGGCCAAAAAAATTTCGTTCTCGGACAACTAATATTGCAAAGTGATTTATTGACATCCTCAAATTGACTGGAATCGAATTTGATGATTGAATCATTGCTAAAAACTTATTATAATTATTTCTACGTCAATGTGAAATCACTATCAGGAGGCCTATTGCCTGCCTTTAAAAACTAATTCAAACATTTGACAGAGACCTGAAACTCTAGATATATCATTTCTCTGACATGTTTAGCAGGCTTGCAAGATCTCGTTGCATGATGACATTGGGGTCAAAAGATATCGACCTCTGAAGTTACCTCCCTAAAATTACCTGCAGAGAAACATGTCAGAAAGCTAGAAAGTGCATTTGGAAATGGCCTGGGAAATTAGGCAAATGAACACATGGGGAAATAAAAATTGGGGTGTTAAATCTCTGTCATGAGGACATTATGAATCTACAATTTGGGCTCATGATGAATAACAGGGCGCAAATGGAAAGCGTTCAAAGCAAGCTACCTGGATTTTGCAAATTGGGAACAATGACAAAAACACTTTTTGCGAATGGAATTGACCCTAAAAAGTGTGCAAATGGATTCGTCATGACATACAAACTGACACCCTTGGAGTATTTTTAGAGGAAAATACAGGGGTACAATCCATTTGACTCAATCAATCACGAATCAGGAGAAATGACATCACAAACAGGGGTATTGATCAATCTACAAATGTTGACACCAGTATAACTTTAGAAATTGCGTTTGGAATCATGTTTGAAAACTGATCAAACGGATTCATCATAAGATAAAACTTGAAAAATAGCAAGTCTTTGACATCTAAAATGCAACGCAAAAGGAATTTTAGCATGCGGGTTAACTGGTCAAAAGTTATTACGGGTCAAACAGGGCTTCCTAGAATTGTGAACAACTAGTCAAGCGCACAAAACAGTAAATGACCAACTTTGGGGGGTACAAAACCTAGTCAAACGGATTCAAAATGACTTGAAAATTGAAAAATAGGTTCTTTGATATGCATAATAAACATCCCCAAAGTGGTGAGCCATGAAACATTCCTGGGTAAAAGATATTCAAATTCAAACTGGGCCTCTGATCGCTATTTGACACTTGGGCAGAATTGGCAGAATTGCAAATTTTGACACTAGCTCAAAATGGGACTTCGCAGATTGGTTCGAAATGTCAGTTTAAATTCATAGAACACATAGACACACTAAATGAAAGGTGTTAGAAACATTAAACACCTCTTAGGCCTCATACTGACGACCAAGTACAATCTCACTTAAAAGAATTTAAGGGCTTGATTTTTTAAATGGTCGCTCAAAATGAGAACGCAATTTTGAGCACCAACAGTGGCTCTGTCTGGGGATGTATGTCCCTTGCGGGCATGGAAAGGATTCAGATCTCTGGGAGAAGTAGACCACACACCTGAACAACAAAACTCTCAAACAACTTTATTGAAAATAGGGAAACTACTCTACTATGTACACATGATGACTCGGGCCACCGGAAAAATTTCAAAACTCCTTACCTCTGTCATATACTTGATTTTCATTCATGTCTTCATAAGGTAAACTGTAATTCTCATTATCATTTGTTTCACCAATCAGATCAACATACTGAAACAAATAACTTGGCAAAACAAAACAACTTCCTTCATTCTCATAGTGCATATGAAATTCAAAGACCATTTCATCTTCATGCTCCCTATAAGAAAAAGCCTCAGCATGCTCATGACTACACAAACTGAACTGAGAATCAAAATCTAATGATGATTCATGCATGCTTATTGGAAACACAAAGACTTCATATTCTACATCATTGAACGAGTTACATGAATCAGATGGTAACTCACCTTGTGCCTCTAGCTGTGAAGAGTATGTGAAATCTGATCATTGCCTACTTGCAACCATGTTACTCTTTGAATCAGATTTATCCTTTGCTGAAACCTCTTCACACTCAAAACATTGATTAGTCACCATATATGCAAATTCATTCTGAAAGTGTTGATCCAGGCTATACTGATCACTATCATTTTCTTCATCAAACTGAATGTCGAAATACACTTTGAACTCACCTTTACAAGACTTATCAGCACATGAAGAAAATCTATAATCTGATTGACAACCTTTACTATCTTCTACTTCATCATATGAAACATCAAAATAATGTTCCATAAGATCAACATGAAAAAAATCTGAAACAACATTAAACTTCCCTTCATCAACATTCTCTACATCCAACAAATCGTCATGTGTAAAAACATTTGAGGTTCTGTTATATACACCTCCAAAGTCTAACAAAGATTGTTTGGATTCTACCTCTTTTTTCTCGTCAAACTTCAGGGAATTGATTTGACTGAATGAGAAAGTATTATGAGAGGCTATGTGAAGATCCTTAGAGATACTTACATGCTTTTCAAACTCACGATCCAACAAAACAGAGATTTCATCAGAACTCAAGAAGATTGTCTCAGAAATCTTCTCCTGGCTGTGGTTATCATCTGGACAACATGAAGAACTTACAACAGAAGGATCCTTAGTGTAACAATATGGAAAATCAGTATTATCACAACATTCATTTCTATTGTGGTAATCACTACCCTTACTGTTGTTACAAATTTCTTCAACTTCATATGTACCGTAACAAAATTTATCTTCTCTTTTATATCCATCTTTTTCATGCTGATTTCTATTACTTGATTCATTAACATTTGAATCCACCTCTTCACATTCAAAACAAAGATTATCTTGTTCTACGGATTCATTGTATTCATTACTACCTTGACTTTCAGCATACTCATTATCATTAGAAGACATAACATGAAATCTATAATCACCACTTTCCATCTCCTCAATGAATTTTTCAATTTGCAAAATTATTTGTAATCTTATAGGTGCTGGCCAATCGACTGAATCGGGTACTAGAACATCAAGGAAAATACTAGGCAGGGAAAATTCCTCAGGTCTACAATGAAAAGGCATCGTACTGATTACTGACTTAAGCCTTAAATAACATTGTTCGATACTTAGACCTTGAGTACCACCCACCTCAATTCTTATAAGATTTACAATCCTTTTGTAAACCATTGTATTCAACATAGTGATGTTATTACTCACATTTTCTAAACTCTCAGAATTTGGTAATCTAATCTCAAATCTAAGATCTGACTCCATCTTACAACAAAATTTCTACCTCTTCTTACTAGTGCTAAAAATCACTGAATAGAGGTATTGATTCTAACATTTGACTTTCATGAAAAGAAAACATGAAAACAAAAATACCTCAAGTGCTAATGGAAAAATTCGATCTGCTGATCTGGCATAGGTGCAAGACTGAAAATCCTTTACACCACTGGTCAAAACTTTGTAGAGTCGCCACCTCTTTGCAAGAGGAATAAAATAACCGTTGCTGTGATTGATTTTTTACATTTCAATTTCTTTATGACAACAGATTTCAAACAACACTTTAAAACTTATCAAGAATTTAAAACTTCTTTTCCAAGATCTATCAACAGTCTCAGATCTGCCCATACAACTGAAAATCCTTCAAAATTTTGCAATGAAATCAACTAGGAACAAATTGGTATAGAGATTTGAGAGTCACCACTCACACTTTGTGAGAAATAAAACACAATTTGTCACTTGACAAATCTGAACCAGACCTTCAATGTAGGAGAAACTTGCAAATCACTATTATCTTGGAAAGAAAATATACTTTATAAATCAATTCTTGACTCTGGACTTTCTCAACAGCACTTGCAAAAACTGAACTGATTGAAGATAGACCTATGACAGTCATAGAACACAATTTTCATCCAAGTTTACAACCTACTGCTGTCCATGAATAAAGCTCAACTGAGGTGCATGATCTTTGAGTAAGAGACCTAGAAAACACATCAGATAACCTACTGTTGCAAATTTTTATGCACTTCTTCTGGTGTATTGATTCTCTTGTTTTAAATTGTCAAGGTTCATCTTAAATCTGATTCAATACAGTCCCCAGCAGAGTCACCATTTTGTTGGTGTCTGAATGGGCATGTTGAAAATGGGAGTTAGCTGCCCCTAGATATGTTTTGTTCTCAGGGTAATTGGAAATGGGTAACATTTTCAAACACCAACAGGGGGTTTGGAGATAGGCTTGGTTTGGGGGTGTGGTGTACCAACACCCTTAGATGGTGAGCCTTTGGATACATATCCAAGACCATGAAATCCTAGATTTTTTTATGCAATAATAGGCTTTCTGATTCCTTGCTCTTGTGGTCTTAAACCTTGACCTTGGTAATGCCATCGATTGAGCATTTGAACTAGTTGAGGATACTTTTTGCTTGCAAAAAATGGTGGAAGTGCTTTATCAAATGTATTGCAATAGGGAGATACTATTTTTAGTTCTTCTATTGAGAGGAGGCCACTATGGATGAAGGTAAGTGAACCAAGAGGGTATATTATAGATGGTGAAATAGCTTGGATAGGTGGTAAGATGGAAGCATGGAGTGGAGGAGATGGTAGGATAGGATCTTGATTTAGCTGATGGGATGAAAAGATATTCTGCAGTAGAGGAGGTATGGCTTGAGGTTTTGGAGATGGAGGGGATAGTGACTGCCCTATGGATGGAAGACATGGTATGATGATATCTTCGTTTATGCTTTGGGGGATGTCAACATGCTTTTGGGCAGGATCTTGATAGGATTGGTTTGGAGTGGATAGTGCGATAGGAGGTGAAGGGATGGACTCTTCAAAGGCAGCGGATGGATAGATGGGAGATTCAGTAGTGGAGATGGGTGAGTAGAAGATGGATGCATAAGGGTCATTATGGGAGATTTGGGAAATGCTTGGTGGTGATGTGGATAGGATTTGGAGAGTTTTGACAGGTGGTGGAATTTTGATGCTTGCAGGAAGTGGAAGGATTTTAAGCAATTTGATGGATGGTATGGGGATGATAGCTTTGGGAGATGGAGGTGATATTATAGATAGGGAAGCTTCATCACTGACTACTTTACATGGTTGGATTAGATGACATGGCTTATCAACTGTTGGAGGTGGCTTTTCTTGTATTTCCTCTAGGAGATTCCTGGGAGACTCATTTGTCAGAGGTGGAGGTGGTGGATTGATAGGAATAGCTGGTGTGATGGGGGTGGAAGATTGGAAGCTTGGTTGATTGGGTGATGGAGGAGAAGCTGGGATATGAGATGGCATGACTAGATAGTTTAGAAGAATTCTTGGATTTTGGGGGATGGTTGGCGAAATGTTTCTAAGGCTTTCAATATACCTATCATAGTCAACAAGATTTTCATCATCATTGGAATAGGAGGTGGTGGGAGCAAGGATAATGTGACCAAACTCATCATGATAGGATTGGGACTTCATGCTTTGACGGTGAGTTTGATGGGGATGAGGTCTTAAATATGGATGAACACGGAAGTTCATGGTTGGATTTGGATTAAGCTCAGATTTTGGATTGGGTTTGCAAAGATTTCCTAGGGAAAGTCAAAGCTGCATGACAAACCTAAGGAGGATTGGATGGGGATTTTAGGCTTTTCTAAGGATGGAAGACTTCAAGGGCATGCTGTCAAAAGGTGAGGGTTTTGCTTTCCTATGTGCAGGATTGATGGTTGTGTCAACTTGAGGATAGACTAATGATCCTATGGGTATGACACGAGATTGACCACTTGTGGATCCCAACCTTTAGCTCAAGGTGATGAGGGATACAAGTGATAAAGCTGGATTACCCTAGACAATGCTCTGTCAGAGGGATAACCTTGGTGAGATTGGTTGATTGGTAGGATTGATTGGATGGCAAACTCTGGCAGAGTAACAACAATTCCTTAAAGGCTTGGGTGATTTTGGATTGGGTTGCTAGCTGGCTGGGGGGATGATTTGGATGGACTTTGGATTTGGGATTGTTCTAAAGCAAAGAACTGGATAGATTCATTTGCGGCGGGGGAGCTTGGATGATATTCTGATGAGGTAGTGACTACGCTAAGTATGCCTTGAGTTGGGATATTTTTGCTTTTCTGGGATTTTGACCAAAGTTGGAAAACATTCATTCAAAAGCTATGAACAAACAAGCAGACAAAAGTTTGAAGCAAGCATGTCAAACACACCAACATCCTAGGAAGCTTTCTACAAGGATGAAATTTGGTTTAGCTAGGGAGTCCTCAATATACGCAAGGTACGTGAGGCCCAAATCTATAGATGAAAACAAAAAGATGTCACACAGCCGAGAGGAGTAGTAACCCACTTCTCCTCTTTCACTTCTCAAGGGTATAAAGTTCCTTGAGGCTTAGCTCGAGTGACAAAATCTTGATCCCAAGAGAGGTGTCTTTTGATTCACCTCCTGATTCTTATACTCCATCGGAACGCTGGAGTTGAGGTCATCCCAAGGGGTGATGAAATCCCCAAGCAAGCCTCTTAAAAAGTGTAAAACAAGACCACATACATGATCTTGGTTTTAAAAGACACACGTTCATTCCAATTGATGATTTAGATTTTGTAAGCTATGATTGAAGACACTTGTGATTATGGCATACAATGTTCATTACAATTTGACAGTGTCGTTAGCATAATGGAAGTTGAGAGATCGTCAACATAAGAAATGCAAGCGTCATTGAAAATGCATCAAAACCATGCGATGTTCATTGATTGTTAGGCATTCAAGATTGAGTGTGAGTTTGTTTTAAGCCCAAAACAAAGATATGTGAAACTCAATTTGTCAAGCGCGCACCCGGAGGCTCTCCACGTCAAGAGTTGTTCAATTTTTATGCGCAAATGAAGTGTTAGCGAGACTAATGCGCATTCAAGAAATTTTCTAACTTAGAAAAACCACTAAAAACCCAAGTGAGTGGAGTTTGATTTGCGTGGAGCACTTAACACCCTCTTAGGTGGACCCATCCCCATAGATGGCACTGAGATTGCAACCAATGGTTAAATTGATGGGTGATTAAAGAGGGTGAGTCCAACGACAAACTTACTCAAAGCATTTTTATTTGTTTTTATAATTTAAAAGATTACAAAAATGTAGATTCTTTTTATGCTCCAAAAGATGATTATTTGATCTATGGCATTCAAGATTGGATTTGTTGTTTTAATCATGCATTCATAAAAAAAACAAACTTGATTTTAATCCATGGCACTCAAGAGTGATTTTAGCAAGATGCATTCAAAGACAAGTGATTAAACATTCAAGTTTTTTCCTTTGAGCATTCAAGATTGAGATTTTGTGTGTTTTTTTAAGAACTTTGAAGTGCTTTGTTTTAACCTTAGATCATTCAAGATTGTTTTGGACTCAAAAGTGAAAATGACTCTTTGCACTTTGGTTTTCATTCAAGATTTTGTGTTCTAGTTTGGATGTTTTAAGCCCAAAAATGATATTCCTAGATTGTTTTGATGCATGAAAAACCTAAGAAACATTCAAGATTTTGCAACAAGACATTTGTTTGGAACAAATAACAAATCTTTTAGGACAATTTTGGCAACCATTTAGGAATCTTAGTTTTCATGAGATTTTTAAAAGAACTTTAAAATATTTGCAGATGAGGTTCATTTTATCCTTGATTGATGCTTTGAGTTTGATTTAGATTTTAGTGTGCACTTAGTGTTGATTTTGAACCTTTTAAAATGGAAACTTGAAGTTCTTTTTAAATTTCCAAAAATGAAGTGTTCCTAACTTTGCATGAATGCATCTAAAACCTTGATGTTGCAAGGATGCAAATGATTGGATTGGTTTAGTTTCACTTGTTAAAAGGATTTTTTTTTTCCCCAAATTTTTAGTTTTTAATGGATTTAAGTATGATTTAGGGGTTCATTTTAAGCACTAAAAAGAAGTGTGTATGATTTTGCTTCCTTAAAAAAAAAATAGCCAAGATCTCCCAAGATCTCCCACAAGAAGAAGAACAAGAAGAAGTAGATGGAATAAGAAGATTATAGACAAGAAGAGGAAGAAGAATTCCAAGTGCTTTGTCCACCTATAAGCTTGAAAAATCTGCAAACACTATGAGATAGACTATGAGTTCCTTTCTCTTCTTCGTGCTCATGTGGACCTACAAAACCAATTTATACAATCCTACCAATCACAAAAACAAGCAAAAATAACCAAAATTAGCAAATGACATACAAAATTTGACTAAAAAAGCTAATGAAGATGACCCATGCGAGGTCCCACCGGGCTTGCCAAAATGTATATGAGCAATGCTAGTATGCTAATAGAAACCAAATTTAAATAAAGCTTCTACAAACTAAAAAAAATTCATAAACTTCAAGATAGACTAAGATGAGCTCTCAATTGAGAATATGAGCCATTAATGGGCTCTCTTCAATGAGAAGCTCTCTTGTTGAGTAGCTTTGTCTAAATAGATAGGATGCATGCTCAAGACTTATGCTTCAAAAAGAGCTTCAAATGAAGTTGGAATTTGGGTGTGAGTGTATGGTTTTGATGTAAAATGGCTTCTTAAAATGCCATTATGACTTTACTTCATGGATTGTGTTGTTTTGCAAAGAGGAAGGATCCAATTTATAGGCAAGAGGCTTGAGGGATTGAGGGCTAAGATGCAAGGATGGGGAAAAGCTCATGGAGGGCTCAGATTGCATGAGAGGAGAGCATATGGATTGTGCTTCCTTACAGCCAATCAGGGAGTGACACATGTCACAAGGTGAGAGGATGGAGGAAAGGGGAAGGATGAGTAAACAAAGGAGGCTCAAGGGATAAAATCTTCATAAAGACCCTCATAATGGCTTGTAAGAGCAATAAAAGGGCTTGGAAGAGTCATTTATGGCCTAGTGGGCTTCATAAAGTTTTATGGTTGGGATATTTTGAAGGGGATGAGAGGAATTTCGACTTGGGCTTGATTAGGAAGGTTTTAAGCTTGCTCAGGATTGTGCAAATGATTAGAGGATGGATTAGGATGGTTTAGGATTAGCTTAGGGATAGGCAAGTGGATGGCATTTAATGAGGGTGGGTGAAGGAGGAGATATTTGTTAACTTTGGCTTGGGTTAGTAAGTCTTAACCCATGTTTAGAGAATGTGACAAGGTTAGGAGGGGATTAGGATTAGGTTTAAAGACATCTTCTAGAAGAGTCTAGACTTTGGATGAGGATAAAGACTTTCTAGAATAGTCTAGAACTTCCTAGGATGAGGATGAAGACTTTCTAGAAGAGTCTAGAACTTCTTAGGATGAGGATAAATTAGATTTTTAGAAAATAAATAAAATTTTATTTATTTCAAGGGTTTGGGTTGAGGAGATATTTATTAAAACTTTTTTAATAAACATGAGGATTAATATTTAATCTTAATTAAATATTTTGAGTTGGGATTAGGGGTAGGAAATGATGGGATTAGCCTTTAATCAAAATTAAAGAAGGATTAGAAGATTTTGGAAGAGGTTAGTGGTCTT
This sequence comes from Cupressus sempervirens, assembly GCA_028749045.1. Taxonomy (NCBI): domain Eukaryota; kingdom Viridiplantae; phylum Streptophyta; class Pinopsida; order Cupressales; family Cupressaceae; genus Cupressus; species Cupressus sempervirens. Next base: position 1,755,336 of record CM053785.1, read on the forward strand.
AAGAAAATTGGCCAAGTTTTGGGCAAAAAATAAATTTTTTATTTATTTTGGGTTTTTTGGTCAATTTATTAATTAAATAATTAATAAATAAGGAAATAATGTTTAAATAAGATTTAAACATTTTTGGGAGGGATTCCTTAATTAAATATTTTTAATTAAGATAAAGGGATTTAATGGCATAAAAATAAATAAATTAATTAAATAATTAATTAATTAATAAATGATGATGTCATCAGGAATTTTTCAGAAAATAAAAACACTTTATTTGCTAAAGGTTTTTAGGTGTCTACAATGTGAAGTTTCCATCCTAGGAGATTTTGGTGTGTTTGTGAGTGTAACTTGTGTTAGGGGGCATAGGTCTAGGACCTTGAAAGTACAAGGAAGGTATGTTTTTAATCCATCTTGTCCTCCATGATTTTTTTTCATCCTCTTGCATGGATTGGAGCTCCTACAATGTCATTTGGGAACTAGAAGGGGAGAAAATGTCAAAAGATGTCAATTGTGCAACAATTGTGCAAAAGTTGTCAAGAAGGCAAAAAATGGCATAAATTATGAAAGTTTATGTCCTAAAGGCTAAATAATGCCTAGACATCATTAATGGATCAAAATAGATAGGTTTGGAAGTTCCTAAGTGAAGGAGAGAAAATTTGCTCAAAGATGCAAAAAGTTGTCAAAGTTGTGCAGTGTTTGGAAAAGTTGCTTGACAACTTATTGACAAAAAAGTTACAAAATGCAAGAAAGAGGTTGATGGCTACTACAACTACTTGCAACCTCTTTGGGTACTTATATAACCATGAAATAAACAAATCCCAAGGGTTGGGAGTTGTACTTATCAATTTTGTGTGATTGGATCCATGATTTCTAGTTTAGCTTTAACAATTTTGAGAGTTTTGATTTCTTATATGGAATAATGGATTGAAGCATTCATTATGGTGTTGGATCTTTTTTGTTCATGTTAGTACAATACTTCTATATTCAATTTTCAAGTTTGTAGGTATTCATCTAAGTAGTTTTTGAAATTCATTTATAAACATCATGTATGTTGGTCCAGTTTTGACTCTCTGTGCAAGAATGGCTCCCCCATGAGTTCCCACCATGAGTTCTTTATGGTTTTAGGGTAAATGGGAGAGGATCAAATGTACATATTTTTTGAGGCCCTAGGAAGTTGGCTAAACTAGGATGTTAACTATATAAAGTAATAGGAAAGAGTAATATTGAACAATATAAAAGGCTACTTTGGAGAATGGGAATCAAGTGGCAATAAGGACAATTAGGGAGAGGATTTCCATTAATCAAAGAGATTGTGATGATGAAGCCAATGCACTTAGAAAGATATTGCATCCTAATATGTGTTCTCTTTAAGAGCTTATTACTAGGAGCATAAAGATGAAACTACCTTTTTCTTCATCTCAATATCAAGTGGAAGACTTGCATGCATTCCTTCATGGTAATTCTCTCACTAAAAGATCATTTCTTAAGAATATATTTTCTTTGAGACTATTATGTTTCTCCATCCTTGCCAGCTCCTATTGTTAGCTTGAATGTTAATGATATTCCTATGGGAGAGTATCCTAGCATTGTTGGAGCATTTGGGAGATTGTTAGCATGATGTGTGTTGAATTCATTATTGTGTTTGTCATTGATGTCAACATACTAATGATTCTATGAAGACTGACTAAGAAATAGACAGAGATTGAGATCATGAGGTTCTAGGATTGAGGATGAGGATATGCATAGTTGAGGACATATTTTACAGAGTGTCATGATCATGTTGTTAAGTGTGCATGAACAAATATGAAGACAATTGAAAATTATTTGAGATTTATTGAAGAAAATATACTAGTAGAGTTCCTAAGAACCAGTTTCTATTAATTGAATTATATCTTTTAACATAGATAAAATATGGTTAAATGCATTTGTACAAAGAAAGAATATGTTGGAAACTATCATTGGAACAATTATTGTATTTTCATTGATGTCAAACCTATTGGTGAGATAGTTTTCTATCTTATCTAAGTGTCATATCTATTTTATTGATGAAGAGGATTTGAGAAGTTGAGTTATGAAGATGAAACTACAAATAGACACTTGAATAGTTTGACTTGGACAAGATAAATTTGATTTTTTAAATCATGTTACAAGTGGAGAATACAATGATGTGAAATCCTTAAAGATGTGATCAAAGACATATCAAATGCATAGGCTTGATTGAGTAACAAAGTAGACAATTAAAGAACTTGAAGTATATGCCAAGTGATGGTAGTGTCGATTGAGCACCAGAAAAAGTTGAGCAAAATTAGTGTTGATTGAGAATCAATAGTGACTAAGTGACATCTTATGTGCCAAACAATAGCGTCTAAGTAAGTGATGATTGAATGTTAGAACACAATGTTTGAAATAAGTGGTTGAATAAGAAAAACTTGAGGAATGCACTGAACCTAAGAGAATTATTTATGTGAAATATTCTTGCTAGGGAAGTAATTTTATCAACCCTTCCTAAAAATGAGTACAGTCAAGTAAAACATTTTAATTTGAAACATGAAATTTGAAATATTTGGGATCTACTTATGTAGGTGATAAACATACTAAGAAGGTTAGATTATAGAATTGGATATGTTTATTTCAAGAAGCTAAAATGATGGAAGATGAATATGTAAGAAGTTATTTTAGTAGAATATCAGATATTGTTGTAGGAATTAAGGTTTGTGATAGAAAAAAAGATGAAGATGAAATTATATGGAAGATATTGAAAGTTTTGACACCTACATAAAAGTCTATATCAAGGATGATTGAACAAGTTATAGCTTGCACATAAAAGTTCACAAGAGAGACTCTTATTGGAAGATTGGAATCAATTGATATAATTTTGAGACAAAGTGGAGATTTACCTAGAGTTGAGACTACTTTTAGTGCATTGAGTGTTTGACCTACATTGAGAAGAGTACAAGTGCTAGTGAAGATTATGCTAGCAGTAGAAAAGGAATATCTAAAGAAGACAGGAAGATTGAAGAAAGAATAGTCCTTCTTGTGAGAAGAGAACTTGAAAGTAAGAAAAATTTAAATGTTGGACTAGCAATGAATATGGTCATTATGCTTCTAAGTCCCTAGGAGAGTAGAGAAGTATAAGAGGAATTTTAAGCTTGGGAAACCTAGAGAATATCTATATGTAAATGATAAAGATCTAGAAGCTAGTGTGGAAATTTTTTTGAGTGAAAGTGATAATGAAAGTGATGAAATAGGATTTTTTGTAATTAAAGAGGAAAGTCCCAAAAAATAAGAAATTAGAGAAGAGAAAGAACTAGTGTCACAAGTTGAAAATAAGAAATACAATTAGATCATGGATAGTGATTGTTCACATCATATGAATGGCAATATGAATAATTTTTTTGAATTCAAAAATTGTTATGGAAGAATTCTTAGAGTTAGAAATAATTCAACCTATCACATAAAAGGAATAGGATCTTTTACTCTTGATGGGAAAGCTAACATTGATTATGTTTATTTTGTTGATGGTATGAAAGATAATTTTCTAAGTGTTGGATAGCTAGTTGACAAGGGATATTAGTTACAATTCACAAAGAAGATATGCATTATCAAAGATAAAGAAACTCCATGGAGGAAATTTCGTAGTTAAGCACACTCAGGCTAAAGTAGTACTAGGATGGGTGACCTCCCAAGAAGTCCTGGTGCTTCACCCCTATGAGCATCACCTAGATCCAATGAGTGCTAAGTGTTCCATTTATTATCATGAGAGATGGATTCATTTTGAATCACTACTCATAAAACATGGGTCAATGAGTTTGACTCAAAAATCACACAGTTAAACCCTGATAGCAATATCACAATTTGACTTGTTGTGGAAATTATCTCCTACTTATCAATTGATGAGCTTAAGGGGCTTTCTAATGAATGGTTCATAAGGCACAAAAATTGGTGAAGGTTTTGCAAATGGGGTTGCAAGCTTTGGGTTTAACCATGGAGGAAACTCTGTAGTTAGTCGTGCTCAGTACTGGGATGGGTGACGTCCCAAGAAGTCTCGATGCTTCACCCTTGTGAGCATCACCTAGATCCAATGAGTGCTAAGTGTTCCATTTATTCTCATGAGAGATGTATTCATGTTGAATCACTACTCATGAAACATGGGTCAATGATTTTGACTCAAAAATCACACAATTAAATCTTGATAGCAATATCATAATTTGACTTGCTGTGGAAATTATCTCCTACTTATCAATTGATGAGCTTAAGGGGATTTATAATGAATGGTTCATAAGGCACAAAACTTGGTGAAGGTTTTTAAAATGGGGTTTTAAGCTTTGGGTTTAACCATGGAGGAAACTCCGTAGTTAAACATGCTCAGGCTGGAGTAGTACTAGTATGGGTGACCTCCTAAGAAGTCCCGATGCTTTAGGCTTGTGAGCATCACCTAGATCCAATGAGTGATAAGTGTTCTATTTATTCTCATTAGATATGGATTCATTTTTAATCACTACTCATGAAACATGGGTCAATGATTTTGACTCAAAAATCACACAGTTAAATCCTGATAGCAATATCACAATTTTACTTGCTATGGAAATTATCTCCTACTTATCAATTGATGAGCTTAAGTGGCTTTATAATGAATGGTTCATAAGGCACAAAACTTGGTGAAGATTTTACAAATGGGGTTGCAAGATTTGAGTTTAACCACGAAGAAAACTCTGTAGGTAAGTGCGCTCAGGCTGGAGTAGTACTAGGATGGGTGACTTCTCGAGAAGTCCTAGTGCTTCACCCCTGTGAGCATCACCTAGATCCAATGAGTGCTAAGTGTTAAATTTATTCTCATGAGAGATTGATTCATGTTGAATCACTACTCATGAAAGATGGGTCAATGAATTTGACTCAAAAATCACACAGTTTGTAGTGCCTGCCCCTAGTTCACATTTCTGTTATCATTGCCAAACTCCTTTAGGCCAATTTTATACTTGATGTTTAGTAGCATTACTTTCAGATTATTAGATATTGTTTTAGATTTAGTTGATTTATGATGAGGTTACTTGGTACTCTATATTTCATGTATGCATGATGATTATTCAGTGATTTCAGTTATTGATGATGATTAGCTAGATGGTTTATTATCAAATGTATTTTCTTATGGATACTTACCCCATACTGCATGTGTAAGGTATGCATTTTTTTTCTTTATGTATGGAATTTATGATGTGGTTAAGGAAGGGAGTCGTAGTCACCTACTAGTCGGGATCTACACGATGCACCACTTCCTGCCATTGCTTATTTAGCTTAGAATATTGTGTTTATAAATGCATAGATTTTATGTAGGTTGAAAGTACTAGATATTGACTTCCTTGAATTTCCAAGATGAGCATGCCCTATCACATTATCTAAATGGTAAGAGAGGGGAGATAAATTCTTAAGTCCAAATCTTAAACCTTTAAGCCATTGTAAGTTGTTTAATAAGTGAAAACAATTCACTAAATGGGAATAAAATGAACCTAATAAGAGTCTTTATATGTTCTCACCCATGCCTCGAGTGCTAGTACATACTGGGATGGGAGTAGAGAGAATGCTTGGTTGCGACCTTGCATTCTGTAGTATGCCTTGTTAGTACAAGATGATACTAGTGGCCACATAGGGATCTCTAGGGACCTTGGGGTCCTAAAAGACTGCCTGGGTAACTCTAACATAATTTGTGTGATGACACTTGCCGACTTACATGGTAGGTTTCCTACATGTCTTTGTGTGCCTCTGGGAATTAGAAGTTGATCTATCTTAGAACCTTTGAGTTAGATTGCTTTTAGAATTTCTTGGACTTTGAGAGTATTTTTTTAATGTTTGGATTGATATTCTATTTGGGACTTGAGACTATCTCCTCAACGTGGTGGGAGTGGGCCATTTAGGTTCCATGCGGTCAGGTGGTAGTGCTTTTTCACTCTTACCGTTGAGATCCGTCCATAATCACCATTGCTGGAGCTTCCTTGTCTACATTTACTTTCATTCTTTCTATGTATCATTATGATGGATGGTTATTTTTCATGATGGATGTTATATCTTTTATGATGGATGGATGTATCATGTATGGTGGATGGTTTTATTTATTTTTATTGTACTTTGTATCATGGATTCGAGGAGGATGATATAGTTCTATTTCTACATATGCATATTCTTTTAGCCTTTCATACTCTGTGACATGTATAGTGGATGATTGAGCATTCCAAATTTTATTTGTCAAGCGGCATTCAGAACAAATGTATATTGTGAACTTTGGACTCTTAATTATTCTTTCATATGGATGTGGTATTTGTTAGACCTAGTATTAATTAAATTAAATTTAATTCAACGTCTTGGGATCCTTAAGAAATGTAACCTGTTATGTATGTTCTAGTTGATTGTATGTTATTGCTTCCAATACTATGTGTTTGATGTGTATGCTATTCTTTTTTTTTTTTTTTTTTTAAATGTTTTGCAAACTTAGTAAAACTCTAGGTTAATTCTTTTGGATCCCTTGGCAGGGCATTACGTAGTTAAATCCTGATAGCAATATCACAATTTGACTTGCTATGGAAATTATCTCCTACTTATAAATTGATGAGCTTAAGGGGATTTCCAATGAATGGTTCATAAGGCACAACACTTGGTGAAGGTTTTGCAAATGGGGTTGCAAGCTTTGGGTTTAACCATGGAGGAAACTCCATAGTTTAGTGCACTCAGGTTGGAGTAGTACTAGGATGGGTGACCTCACAAGAAGTCCTAGTGCTTTAACCCTATGAGCATCACTAGATCCAATGAGTGCTAAGTGTTCCATTTATTCTCATGAGATATGGATTCATGTTGAATCACCACTCATGAAACATGGTTCAATGAGTTTGACTCAAAAATCACATAGTTAAATCTTGATAGCAATATCACAAGGATAAAGAAGGTAAGATGATTGGTACTAGTATAAGATCAAGAGGCAATGTTTTTTAGTTGAATCCTATTGAGATGACATGCTTAGTTGCTAAGGTTAATAACAATTGGTTATGACATAAGAGGTTTTGTCACATAAATTTTGATAACATTGTAAAAGTGATAATTATACTTGTTAGAGATTTTCCTAAAATTGTGAAGCCTACTAACATGGTCTACAAGGAATGTGTAATGGCAAAGAAGAAGAAATTTTATTATATGAGAAATAAGTTTACTACATCAGCAAAGTTGGAGATAGTACACATAGATTTGAGTGGTCCTACAAAGACAAAAGCCTTCTATGGTGTAAGATTATTCATGATTCTTGTTGATGATTTTACTAGGATGGTGTGGGTAGCATTTCTAAGAGAGAAATATGAAGCATTTCATAAGTTTAAGGTGTTCAAAAATAGAGTTTAAAATTAATTTGGATTGAGGATTAAATTCTTAAGATTTGATAGAGGTGGAGAGTTTACTTAAAATGAGTTTAATAATTTTTTTGATGTAAATGAATTTAAAGACAACTTTTAGTCCCTATGACTCTTGAGAAGAATGGTATAGTAGAGAGGAGAAATAGATCAATAAAAGGAAATAAAATCTATGATCTTTGAGAATAATATTTAAAAGATATTTTGGAGAGAAGTACTTAACACATCAATATATACAATGAACAAAGTACAAATCAGATAAGGTACTAGTAAGACCCCTTATGAGCTTTGGTTTGGACATACACCTTTAGTTAAGTATTTGAAAGTAAGTGTTACTTTAAGAGATAAGATGATATTGGTAATTTTAATGCAAGAATTAATGAAGGTAAGTTTCTTGGTTATTCATTGAAAAGTAAAGCATACAAATGTTTTAATCATAGAACCAAGACTATTGATGAGAACACAAATTTTAAGGTTGATGAGAAGTTCAATAAATTTAAGAAAGAATACTTGATTATAATTCTGATGAAGAGATTAATCCAAAGGCTAACCAAGAGAACATGATGATCTATTTTATTAGATTGACACTAATTGATAAAATGACATACAGATTTTAGAACAAACAGAAGAACCAATGAGTGAACCTAGTGTTGAATTCAAAGTTGAGATAGTGGCACCTAATAAGAATCTTATAAAGAAACATCCTGATGATCAGATTATTGGTAGAAAGGACAAAGAAGTGGTGATGAGAAACAAGGTACGAAGAGAGGAAATATGTTTGATTTCAGAAGTAGAACCTAAAAGTGTAGGTGAAGCTAGTAAAGATGATTTTTGGATTAGAGCTATGAGAGTTTAATTAGATTAGATTGAAAAGAATGATACATGGGAATTGGTTCCTAGACATAAGGACAAAAATGTTATTGGAACTAAGTGGGTTTTCATAAATAAGATGAATGAATAAGGTGAGGTTGTGAGAATCAAAGAAAGACTGGTATGTAAAGGTTATTTGCAGCAAGAAGGTATATATTATGAGGAAACATTTTCACCTGTTGCTAGAATAGAAGCAGTTAGAATATTTTTGTCTTATGTGGATAAAAAGAAATTCAAAGTTTATAAGATGGATCTCAAATAAATGTTTCTCAATGGAGAACTTGAAGAAAATGTCTACATTGAGCATCCTAAAGTTTTTTCTTTGACAAAAGAAGGATAAATGGTTTGTAAGTTGAAGAATGTTTTATATGGCTTAAAATAAGCTCCTAGAGCCTAAAAATGCAAGATTCGATAATTATTTGGAAAAATAAGGATTTGCTAAAGGTATTGTAGAAATTAATCTGTATTTGAAGCAAGTTGAAAATAATTTATTAATTTTTACAGTGTTTGTGGATGAAATAATCTTTTGGGGAAATGATGAAGCAAGTGAGGAATTTGTTGGTGAAATGAAGAAGGAATTTAAGTTGAGCATAATTGGTGAGAAGTATTTCTTAGGATTATAGATTGTGCTTAATAGTGATTGTATTTTCTTGTCAATTTCTAAGTATATAAAAGATTTGGTGAAAATATTTGGTTCGAAAAGTTGTGAACCTATGACGCAATGCAAGGCAGGAGAATCCCCAAAGGAGATGTCTAGACCCCTAGCAAATAACCACACAATGAACACACAACAACAAGGACCAACAGTGCAAGATTTGATATTAAATCACAACTCTTTATTCATAGATATAACTAATTACATGCAATATGCCTAACTATAAGGCCTTCTGAGTTATAGCCAAATACAATAACAATTACAAAATCAGTTCTGCAAGATCCAACAAGATCCAACTTGCAAACCCCATCTTAGCTAGTCCAGATACACAACTAGATAAGAACACCAAGAAGAATCCACACTTGTACCCTCAGGTCCACCAAGTAATGCTCTAGTTCCTAAGCCACAGCCCTAGCTCTTCAAAATTCACATCTACACTTCATCCCCTTCTCCAAGCTGGAATGAATAACTTCTCCTCCTCTTAATTGTAACAGATTTCCACAATCCATAAAATTTTGTATTCGCTTCTAGGTGTGATTGTGTATGTTTTTTTAACATCAACGTTTCGGATCATACTCTATGATCCATCATCAGGATGATAAAGAGAGCTAAGAAACAAAATGATATGTTGCAGACCAAGCAAAGCAATAAGAGGAGAGGGAGAGGTAGGTGGGAGTGACACACAAATCAAGAAAAACTACCCACTAAAGAGAGAGAAAAAATCTAAATAATAAGTTGAAAACTAAAACTAAAGAATTAAAATAACACTAATTAAAAACTAATAAGAGAAGAAAGGGAAACTAGCAAAAAGACACTTAAGGAAAAAACCAAATAAAACGATAAGAAGAATACAAATTAGTCTATATAAATGTAAATACAAAAAGGAAAGACAAAATAAAGAGGCAAAGGGAAGGATAGGGAGAAGGAAGGACAGAATGGAGAAAGACAATAACAAAAAGAGAGGGACAAGAAATGAAAAAATTAAAATTAAAAATGAAAAAATTAAAATTAAAAATAAAAATTAAAAATAAAAATTAAAAATGGCAATAAATTAATTAATTAAAGGGAAGGAAAGACAAAAAGAGTAGGAAAAAGACCATAAAAGAGAACCCATAAATAAATATATATGTATCTTAAAAATAAAAGTCAAAGCCTACAAAGGAAGCGATGGGGAAAAGGGGAAAAAAGAAGAAGAAAAATTTAAAAAATTAAAAAATTAAAAATAAGGATTAAAGAAAAGTTGAAAAAGAGGAAGAATAAAAAATGGATAAATAAATAACTAAAAAATAAAAGGAGAGAAATGGAAAAAAACCGAAGAAATTAAAGGAGGAACAGAAGGAGAAAGAAAGACAAGAAAAACCAACAAAGCAAGAAAGAGAAAAACGAGAACTGACAAAATTTTAAAATAAAAGAACACAACGAACAAGAAGACTAAAAAATAATAAAGATAAAACCTAGCCTATAAATCAACAGAACCGCCTAAGGGAAAGGAGGGGGGAAGAACGAGGCCAAGGAAGGAAAGGGGAGGGTAGAGAGAGAAGGAGATTGGAGACTAGAGGGAAAGGGAGGACGAGGGGGTAGGGGGGGGGGGGGGGGGGGGCAAGAAAGACGCAAGCACTACAGAGACAAGAGAAGGAAGAGAATAGAGAAAGAAGGGAGAGTCAATGGGGGGATCGATGGGGTCTATTGATGGAAGATAACAAAGGGTGCCACGCTAGGCTAAGGGCCCAACCATCATCTTGATTGAGGTTGGAAGGGTGGTTGAAAATTTCAATCGCTTCCTTCATCTTCCTCTTAAAATAGCTATCCTCTTTAGCGAGGATCTGAGTGTTCTCCAAACAAATGTGATGTTTGGTGGAGGAAGAATGCTCGGCTAGGGCCGATTTGTACACTCTATCATGCTTGATGTCAGCACTATGCTCCCTAATTCTTGTGGAGAATGATCTACCCGTTTCTCCAATGTACGGAGTCCCCCAAGAACAAGAAACTTTGTAGACACCCGAATCAGTGAGAGAGTTTCGAGAGGCTTTGAGAGGGGGCACGTGATTCCTGATAGTTGAAAGGGGTTTGAAGGCACAACGAACTCCTTTTTTGAGAAGGATTTTTGAAATTTTATGCGAGATGCCCTCAATGAAAGGAAGGATGACGAAGGGGGTAATGTCCCTTACTTATACCCAACTAAGCCACAAGTCGGCTCAGTTCATTACAAACTAAATTAAATCCCTTACATTAAATATAGGTGGGTAAATACACAAACCCGTGTCACCCTTTTGCAAAGGAAAAGGCTAATAAAAGTATAACTGTTCACCTTCAATAACATAAAACTAGTATTATTATTTAGAATTTGAAAATGAAGTAAACTAATGAAATGTGCAGAAATGGATGAAGTTTAGGATTATGAATTTTATTAATTATTTGGAATAGGAAATTTATTTTCCTAATTTTGAAGATAACTTTTTAGTTGTTGAAAAATGTATGAAATTAGGGGTCTATTTCCCACCACAAAATGACATGGAAATAAACTTGTTTCCCTTTGATCTTAGATTATGTTAGAGATAACATCTATAGCTAGAACAATCAAAAATAAAAATTGGATTTATACCTATATTTCATCTTTTATAACGATTCAAATTTCAACTTATTTAGATTGATAGTTTTCATCTCCCACCACATTTTTCAAAATAAATGTATTTCAACCAAAAGAAGAATTATAGATTTTGGAAGAAGACTCTCTCCTCTAGAACATCATATAATTTTAAAATTTTTTTGATATGATTTAATATTTTTTTCTTTCTCAAAATTGACATCTTCTTGAGTGTTAAAATACATACTTGTAGAATTTTTTAATTACTATATACTATATCTAATTAAAACAATATGAATTCTATATGAGAATATTCATGACTTTGAGCTCTATAAAATGGTGTTTATATTATTTAAAAAATAAAATAAAAAATAGTAAGAGTTATTGAAATGTCAATTTTCTAAAATAATTTTATTTCTTTAGTAATTGGATACTAACTAGTATAAAAATTTGCATGCCCTCATTGATTATGTTACCTTGGACCCTCATTGGAGACTATAAAGAAGTTCTGGATGTATGTTTTATGTGTCCTCATTGATTATGTTATCTTAGACCCTAGGTCTGATTAGGTCAAAACTCACCATTTTGTGATTTTAAATCATTTTGCCATAAGAGTAGAATTTCCATTCCCTTTTACCTTCTCACTTCTATGAACAAGGCAATCTCTAGTTTCAAGAAGAAAGCCATAGTTAACCCTGCTTTGCATGAGGGATTATTAATCCTCATCCATGAGCATTTCAAAGCTTAGTCTATATGCAATAACCCTCCTCAAGTTGAGGATATTCACAAAGGCAGCTCCAACTTTTCTTCTGACTCTGATCACATTGAGAGCATTAGCTCGAAGGATGAGAATGTTTCCTCAAGAAAGAAGAAAAAAGGTCAAGACAGGAAATAGTCCATGGCTACAACTCCCAACAGGAAAAGCCCTAGGGATCATGGCCATGCTCAAGCAAAAGAGGGTTATGTTGAGGAGGAGGAGGAAATGGATACGGAAGATTCTGACAAAGTGTCAGAGGAGGAGTTGGAAGAGGAGAAACTTGGGAAAAAATGGAAGAGGGAGGTAAGGAGAGTTGAGGATACTAGAAACCAGAGGATGGATACCATTCCTCTTCCCCTCTCCCTTGTCCAGTCTCAGCCTCCTTCGGAGGAAAAAGTGAATGTCATCACTGGTGAGAATGAGGGGGAAGTGCAGGTCAAAAATAGAAGAAAGGCCTGGAAATTTTTTAATGTGAGAACTATTACTATGGGGATTTATAGGGAAGTTATGAACCCTCAGATCTTGGTGGACAACCTGGAGCAACCTAGGCTCAATGAGCTCATAGACCCTGCTATCCTAGCCATTTCAGACAATGCAAGGGAGACTGGAATGAACCTTTTGAATAATGACCGCAGGAGTATGATTGACAACTTTAGATCAATCAAATGGCTCTTCCATGAGCTAGAGGAAGTTAGAGAAAGGGTATCCCAGATGGAAAGTACTAAGAATAAGACAGGTAATGACAGCCAGGAGGACCAGGATAACAGAGAAAGCTTAAATGAAAGGAGGTTTAGAAATCTTGAAAACTACAACCACAACCTAGCAAGTCAGATGATTTCTCTCCTGAGTTCGATGAATGACAACAACCATTCCCTTACTAGTAAACTTAAGGATAGGGGCTTTCTGGTGGAGGAGGGAGGACAGAACAGGGATAAGGCCAAGCCAGATGATGACAAGGCCACAATCAGTATGTTCACCAGTATGGATCAGGGCATGGAGAAGGTCTAGGATCAAATGGAAAAGGAGCAATAAAAGATAGTCGAGGCAGCTCAAACTATGCAGGAAATGGAGAAGATAAATAAAGACTAGTTTTCTTGTCTTTTGTCTTTTCGTCTTCCTGGCTATTGGATTTTGGATAGGCTTTCTGTTCTCTATTTTAGTTTGTTTATTTTCTAGTCTTTTTGTGGGCCTTTGAGCTTTTTTTTTCAGCTGTTGGACCTCTATTTTGGTTGGGCTTCTTTTGCTTATTATCAGCCTTGTTTTTGTAAAACTTATGGGTTTCAAGATCCCTCAAAACTTGTTTATCTTATCAAAAACTAGTATAAAACATGGATTTAATAGATATTTCCAATTCAAAAAGTGTGAGACCATATATAACTTAGCTAGAATAAATTTATCAAGATCACGTGTTTGAAAAAAATTGATTTTTAGATAGAAATACACAAATTTTGTTGTTTTGATAAGTCAACCTGAGAGGTGACACAACTTTGTACTTTTACCAGGTCGAGCCACAAGTTGGCTACAATACTAACTTAAATACCCATACAAAAATTAAATGCCAAAATTTGGCTCATAGAGAACTCAACACCAATAGAAACCAAGACCAAACTAAGTGTCAGCAAAACCAAACCATGCACTAGTAAATTACAAGATTTGCTAAGCTCTAGAGATCATGCTGAGTTTTGAAGACCATGTTGAGTTCCCAGACCATGCCGAGTTGCACAGACCATGTCAAGTTCCATAGACCATGCCGAGTTTCTAGACCATGCTGAGAAACATAGTGTATGCTGAGTACTAGTCCTTCTTCAACTGAGTACCAGTCCAAACACCCTACAAAGAAACTACTAAGACTCCTCCCATGAACTTCAAAGTAGTCACCAAGTGAACCCAAGATGCTCCTACATTAGATTCCCCAGGTAAAGAAAAGTGTGTCCCACACTTTGATGCCCAAAGAGAGAGAAAAAACCATCTTCATCTTCACCAAAGGCTTCCACTCCAAAAAGGACAAGAAAACTAATATGTACATCATCTACATCTACCTCAGAATCTCAACCATCTAATCAGTATGCTCACTCCTAGGAACAAACTGAACATAATTCTTCATCAACAAATCCTCATCCATAGAAGTAATAATTGAATCCATACTAGCAACAAAAAACTCCATATCAGTAACAATTTGTAGATCTCCATCAACACATGCCAAACTCACAACACCAACAATCTCATTGCTTACAAAAAGATGCTCTACAACACATAACTCACCAACAACAACAACCGAATCATCCACAACCAAGTGCTCTACAATCTCCATGTGAGACTCAACCAACTAATCATGAAAACCAATCTCCATCCCAATGTCAAAAAGGTTAGGAATATCCTCAGCAACAACCTCAAGTTGCTTTGCAGGTTTTGCATCAGACTCCACAAACTGATCAACCAAACCAACCTCTTCCACCCCAATCTTTCCATGCCATCTTCTCTCATGAACAAGTCTCTTAATTGGCCAGACAAATCTCTTCTAGATCAATAGACTCTAACTCCACAAAAATCCATGGAATGCCTTCCTCACCCTATCCTTAACTTGATCAGCCAAGCTAGCTTCAAACTTAGTAGACATCTAAGAAAACCTCCTCTCCACAACATCACAGAGATTTACAATCGTACTAGGGTCCAATCCTCTTAGATCCATCTTCCAAGATCTTTGCAAACCCTCTGCAACAAATCTTTCCCATGCTCCTTGTAATAAATCCATTTTTTTTGTAAGCCAAATTGCAACTTTCCACCTTGCACGAATAATCATAAATGAATTCACAAGTCCAGGACCATGGATTAGCAATCCACAAACTCTCTACCATCATGCCTCAACAAGATCAGTCTTCCATCTTCACATCCATCAATCCATCTACAATCTCTCTACAATTGTAAGTTAGAACCATAATTTTTCACCTCACAACCAAGATATCTAGGAGTCTAGAAAGAAAAATCCACCACTAGATCAAGATCTTCTTAGATCTACTTCTCCAACCCAAGTCCTGGTGCAAACTGCCTCAGCTTCAATGATCTATTTACACACTCAGGAACAACCTTCACTCTAATACCACCTAACATAGTACAAGGAAAGAGAATCCCCAAAGGAGATGTCCAAACCCCTAGCTAATAGCCATATAGTAGAAACACAACAACAAGAAATAACAATCCAAGATCTGATACCAAATCACAACTCTTTATTCATAGATATAACTCATTACATGCAATATGTCTAGTTGTAAGGCCTTCCGGGTTAGGGCCAAATAAAATAGCAATTACAAAATAAGTTCTGCAAGATCCAACAAGATCCAACTTAAAAACCCAATCCTAGCTAGTCCAAATACACAACTTGATAAGAACACTAAGAAGAATCCACACTTGTACCCTCAGGTCCACCAAGTAATCCTCTGGTTCTTAAGCTGTAGCCCTAGCTCTTCAAAATTTGCATCTACACTTCATATTCTTTTCCAAGCTAGAATGAATAACTTCTCCTCCTCTATCAAAAACTCTAAAAAACCCCTTACTTATACCCAAGTACACCACAAGTTGGCTCAATTCATTACAAACTAAATTAAATCCCTTACATTAATTATAGGCCAAGCCACAAGTTGGCTACAACACTAACTTAGATACCCATACACAAACTAAATACAAAAAATTGGCTCACGGATAACTTAGCACCAATAAAGACCAAGACCAAACTGAGTGTTAGAAAAAGCAAGTTGTGCACCAGTAAATTCCAAGCTTTGCTAAGCTCTAGAGGCCATGCTAAGTTTCAAAGACATTGTTGAGTTCCCAAACCATGCCGAGTTTCATAGACCATGCCAAGTTCCAGAGACCATGTTGAGTTCCTAAACCATGTCGAGTTCCTAGACCATGTTGATAAACATAGTGTATGCTGAGCACCAGTCCTTCTTTGACCAAGTACCAATCCAAGTACCTTCCAAAGCAACTATTGAACCTCCTCCCATTAACTCCATAGTAGTCACTGAGAAAACCCAAGATGCTTCTGCATCAATCTGTTAGTACACCTATGGTAATTGGTCACGAGTTATATAGAAAAGATGAGGCACATAATGTTAAGTAGAAGAAGTATAGATCTATGATTGGAGGTTTCTAATACTTGACTCACATGAGACTAGATTTAGCTAATGCAATTGGTATTGTTGTAGGATTTCAAGTTGATCCTAAAGAATCACATTATGCAAAAGTAAAAAGGATTTCTAGATATTTGAAGAGTACACGGGTAAAAGCATAGATCTGTGTCACCGTTTGTGATACAAAAACCTATTTTGGTCAAATCTCATTTCTCTATTAAAACTCAATTTAAAAAAAAACTAAAAATACCCTTTTATAGATTTCAGATTCAATATCATCATTATATAAATTTTTGAGTGTTTTGATTAGTTATAATATGTTATAATCTCAAAATATTATAAGTCAATATTTCAACATTTGAGAAGATGCTCTCTCAAAAAATGATAAAAAATAGTAAATCATATCAAAAAAATAAAAAAGATATATTTATCACTAGAGGAGAGAATCCTCTTCACCAATATGTAATTTATTTTCAAGAAGGTATAGATTTGATAGGGAAGTTTTGACGAGAGGAAATTTTTTTTGGATTCTGACAAGGTCGAACTTGAGTACTTATAACAAAGAAAATATACATCAAAAATAATTATTTCTTTTTTTGTGCACTAGCTATACATGTTATCTGTAAAATATTTTCAAATTAGAACAAAAAAAGGTGATTTGCACATACTTATTTGACGGGAACTACATCCTATATTTTTTACAGTTAAAAAAGGGACTTTAAAATAAAATAAAATGAATAAATTCTTAGTCAAAAAAATTATAAAAATTATAGGCATAAAATTCATACAATTCTACACATTTCATTAGTTTACATCATCTTCATATTTTAAACACAAATACCATTTTTTTTGTCATTAATGTTGAACTATCAGTTTCTGATATTACATTTCTTTATAAAAGGTGACACAGGTTTGTGCTTTTACCCACACCTAATTTTAGGTTATGGTATGAAAAATAAAATGACTTTACCTTATGTTCTTATACTGATACAAATTGGGGAAGCAATATGGATAACATAAAGAGTACAAGTGGTGGAGCATTTTTTTTAGGAGGAAGATTGGTTTCTTGGCTAAGAAAGAAAAATGAATTTATTTCATAGAGTACAATAGAAGTAGAGTATTTAGTAGTAGCAAATAATTGTAATAAAATCATGTGGATGAAGCAACTGTTAAAGGACATTGGAGTTGAGTTAATTATAGAGTTTGTTATAATACACTATGATAACAAAAGTACAATAAGTATGTCAAAGAATCTTATGTTAGATTAAATAAAAAAGAACATATCTATTAAATATCATGTTTTGAGAGAGAAATTTGCATATGAAAAGATCAAACTAGAGTATATCTGTAAAAAGGAGTAGATAACATACTTATTTTCAAAGCCTTTATTGAAGGATACATTTGAACTCTTTTCTATCCCCTCTTATTGTATCAGTTAGGGGTGCACATATGCCACTGAAATTCTTAATAAACTTCCTGTAAAAACTAATCAGACCATGAAATGATCTTACCTCAGTAGCAGACCTTGGAGTAGGCCATTCCAAGATGGCTTTTACCCTCTTTGGATCCATTTTGAGAACTTCAGGTGATATAACAAATCCCAAATAGACTAACTCCCTTTTTGCAAAGACACACTTCTTTAGATTAATTAACAGTTTCTCTTCCCTTAGCCTTTCAAGGACACTACGAATATGCAGTAAATGTTCTTCCAAAGTCTTGCTCAAAATTAAAATATCATCCAAATAGACAATAACAAATTTTCCCAAGAACTTCTTAAGTACCTCATTCATGAGCCGCATGAAGGTGCTTGGGGCGTTCGTCAATCCAAAGGGCATCACTAACCACTCATAAAGACCCTCCTTGGTCTTGAAGGCTGTTTTCCACTCATCTCCTTCTCGAATCCATATCTAATGATAGCCACTCTTCAGATCTATCTTTGTGAAGTACTGAGCTCCACTCAAGCAGTCCATAAGATCATCCATCCTTGGTAAAGGAAATTGGTACTTGATGGCTATCCTATTTATAGCTCAAGAATCTGTACACATCCTCCACTCTCCATCCTTCTTTGGTGCAAGTACTACAGGTACTGCACATGGACTCAGACTCTCTCAAATCAAGCCCTTCCTCAACAACTCCTAAACCTGTCTATTTAGCTCCTCTATTTCAGTAGGAGTCATCTTGTGAGCAGCCTTGTTAGGCAAACTAGCTCCTGGAATTAGATCTATCTGATGATTGATTTGCCTTACTGGTGGCAATCCATCTAGAACATTATCAGAGATAATATCTCCAAATTCCCCTAGTAAATTTGAAACTTCAAATGGTATTTCACTACTACCTTCTTTATCTTTCCTAAGAATCAAAGCATAGCACATATGCTGATGTTTCATGCCATCTAAAAACTTCCTTCCATCAACAAGACAAATCCTAGCACCGCTACATACCTTTTCATCTTCCTTTTTCATGGGCTTCAATTTATGGTGAACTCCATCCTTTGTGAGAGAGTATGTGTTTGCATGTCCATCATGCACTGCATGTCTATCAAACTGCCATGGTCTACCCAACAATAGATGGCAAACATCCATCGAAATAAAATCACAAATAACTTTATCATGGTAACTCCCAATTTTGAATTTTACTAAACATTGTTCACTTACCAGGACCTTATGATCATCTTTTACCCAAGCAATCCGATAGGGCTGTGGATGTTTCTCCCTCTTGAGCTTCATCTTAGAGACCATCTCTTCTGACACTAGGTTATCAGTGCTACCACCATCAATGATCACGTCACAACATTTATCCTCACACTTGCATCTGGTACGAAACAAACTCCTTTGTTGTCCTAGTTCATTCTCACCACTTAGTAGGACTCTTTCATTTACCAAGGTCTCTCCTCTTTCTGCATCCTCTGAATGTGATGATTGTGCATCCTCATCTAGATGAGCAACCCTAGCTTGGCCCTCAGCTATCCTATCTGTCCTTCCTTGTCGTTGAGGGCATTCAAAGGCACGATGACCTTTTTCATTGTAATGGAAATAGGTACCACAAAAGCCTCCTCTTCCTTGTCCATGTCCTATACCTCTTCGTCTTTGATTTCCAAAGTCTTGATCGTGGGAGCAGTTGAAACCCTCATTCCTCTGGTTTCTACTAGTACCCACATCTTCATTTTTCTTTTGGGTTTCATTGCAGCCTCCAGATGATCTACCGCTTCCCCTTCCTCCTTGACTACGCCCTCTTTGTCTTCCTTCAAACATTTTATTTAGCTTCTCTTCAACTAGTAGGGCAAACTGGTATGCCTCTTCAACGCTGGTCATTCTTACCACACTTAATTCCTCCTAGATGCTAGGTCGCAACCCACTGATATAATGAGCAACCTTCTCCTTATTTGCTTCTGCATGCCCTGCTCTAATCAAGAGTTGGTAAAAATCCTCTGTATATTCTTGGACTGATCTTCCTGCTTGCTTTAACCCATGCATCTTCTTAAATAGATCAAGCTCGTAGTCCACAGGAATGAACTGCTTCTTCAATTTGTCCACCATGCGATCCCATCTTGTGATCTTCTCCTTTCCTCTTCTAAGTCTTTCCAGTTGAGCCTCTTGCCACCAGATTTTGGCATGGCCTTTCAGTTTGGCCTTTGTAAACTTAACCCTATCTAGGTCCCTTATATCCTCATACTCAAAGTATTCTTCCAGTTCATTGATCCAATCGATCAACTTATCTGTTTTTAGATTTCCTGAAAATATACCCACTTCAATTGTAGGTCTTTTCCCAAACTTAGTAATGGCCCTAAAAAGCCTTTCCTCTACAGGATTTAGAACTTCCTTGTCAACTTCCTCTTCTGGTCCCATTACTTCCTCTTCATTGTCATCCTCACTATTGTCACCTGTGGCAACATTTGCTCCACTACGAAGCTCCTCTTGCAATGCTTGTACCTGCCTCTGGAGGGCTCTAACCTCCTCAGAATCAATAGCTCTGGCCCTTCTGCCATGCTCTCTTCATGGAGGCATCTTCTAACTCAAACCCACAACCACATAGTCCTGGTGCAAACTGCCTCACAGTCGGCGCTCTGTCTACACACTCAAGAAAACCCGCTTTGATACCACTTGATGGGGACACAATCCAAGAACAGAATGGACACAACAGAAAAGGGAAATTATATTAACTGATAAAATAAGCTAGTACAAATAGTACAAAGAAAATAAACTTCAGAACATGCCCTAAGGGCTTACAATAGCATAAATCTGGAGAATATTTCTCCTTTTAGCACCTCCTCTCAAACTCCACTCCGAACTGCCTTTTACAATGCAAGAAATCTCCTTAAATAGACCTCAGAGGGTTAAGGACTAGGAGTACATTCTAGAAAGTGCTAGTAGGCATCCACCGACGAAATAGAAGGTTCCAGAAGCTGCGTTAGAAGTCGATGCAAATCTATAAGAATCCAGAAATGGTAACCGAACTTTCGGGAGGCATAACTTTTGAACCGTAGCTCTGATTGATGAACTGTTTATATTTTCGGAAAGCTCTCGAAGTGCTCTATAGCTCTATGGACCAGCTTCACTCGTCCCCCATTTTTTGACCCTTTTCGAGGTCATTTAATGCCCCAAACTTGACTTTGAAGCATTCTTAGGAGGTCTCCAAAACTTGAAAAACTACAATAACTTTCAAACCATAGGACCTATTGACCTGATTCTTTTTTTTGAATGCTCTAAATTATGATTACATTCATCTGGCCAATTCACACCTTCTAGTTTACCAAAATGATGACCCAAATACATGCTCCTATTTTTTTAGGATTTTCAAATGCACTGATAGTTGAACTATGAGAGTTGGAACCTTTATTTGAGCCAAATGGGTATCCAAAAATGTAAAGACATGAAACAAAAACTAAGTCTAGGTACATTTTTTTTGGTGACACAGGATTGCCCTTATACCTCTGGATGCTCCTGCATCAAGAGCTAACCATACAACTGTATGCACTAAGCATTTAATGCTAGGTTTTGAAAGATATAAGGTTAGTTTTCAATCATTTCACACCATTCAAATGCAAAGAAAAGATGAGAAGAGTGCAAAAGAGATCAAAGAACACTATTGAAGCCATTTGCATAGATTTCAACAATGACCAAGCATATAATTCATTGATCTAAGGTATTCTTCAAGTGTCGAGTTACATAGTGTTAAAGTTTAAATCTTTTAAAACCCTAGATCAGCGAAATGGCTTCTAGTTCTAAGAACCCAAAGGGTAACGAAGGTCATGAGGTCCAATTGGTCAGTAATGAGGTCAAACAAATCAAGTTTAGGCCAATCCTAGAAGTCACCTATAAAAATGACCTTGCTGGCACACTCTCCATTATTCTACCCAAAGTTGTTATGGTACAGGATGTGAGGAAATGTTACAACTGTAAGATAGGTGTAGTTGGAGACCTTGAAATTTTTCAAGCATATGAAAAATTGTTTGATAAAAAAATTTTGAAGGATGAATTTCAAATAGTTGAGAAAAAGGGTTTAATCCATGCCCTAGTTTACCCCACAAGTTTTAAAACTGAGTGGATCAAAATTATTCTTAGCAGAATACACAATGGATGTTTGTGGTTGGAAGGAGTGCTAGTTAAAATAACAAATAGGATAGTTCATATGGTTATAGGCTTTCCAACCCTAGATCAGTCCAGGACCATGCGTAGTGACTCAAAAGAAGTTATTAAAAGAAACACAAGGACTAGATGGAATAAAAGGGGCATGACCATCGACACAATCATAGATCCCCTTCTAGATTTTGTAGTGAGAATAATTTCTCACAAGTTTTATCAATCCAGTAGATTGAATAGTGTACCATGTATTGCTATGGATGTAGCCTACAAACTTGTGGAGAAAGATCATACATATGATCTGGCAGAATTGTTGTTGTAGCAGATAAATGAAAACTTGGGAGCAATAAGAAAATCCAAAGGTGCTCAATGCAAGTTTGGTTCAGTCCTTGTCTGCATATTTTTCTATGTTTTGGAAGAATTTCCTTCAATTGGGAAAGTGAACTAGAATTCAAACAAATCTGCAATTACTCAAACCAATAAGTATATTGAACAAATGGGTGACAACTTTGAAGCATAAATGACAAGCTACTTTGAGGATTTTGAGAAATCCATGAAACAAAGATTGAGAATACCAATTTCCCTAGTGGAACAACATGTCAATGACATCTACTTCTTAGTTGACATTGATTACACCTACATCCAAGCAGCAATTCAAAGGGTGAGATGGCTAAGGCCATTGGGATATGAGTTAGATGTTGATGAAGCATTAGCAGTAATCACTGTATTGCTTGCAGAAGAAATAGACAAGACTACCAAACCTTTTGGCACATATGATGTTGTAAAGTCTAAAGTTGAAATAGAGTTGAAGATAGCCTCTGTAATTAAGAGGAAAGATAAATTGGTGAAGAAAATAAAGAAGAAATTTGGTGCAAAAATTGAAGGAGTAGCAGGTGCTGAAGAGGAAGAAGAAGAAGAAGGTGAAAGTGAAGAAGAAGAACAAGGGCAAGGCCCAATGGAGCTCACTCAAGGCTTAGGTGAAGATAAGGAGGAAGGTGTAGAGGAAGAAGAATCTAAGGAAGCACCAACACAAGCCAAGTTTAGGAAAAGAAAGGCTAAAATTCAGCCTCTAGCTTAGCCTAAAGCAAAGAAGGCTATAGAAACCACTCAAGCCAAGCCAACACCAGTAACAATAGCTACCACAAGGGCCTCTACTCAAAAGGCCAAGGAGCAAGTGAAAGAGAAGAAAAAGGCTATTGAGGAGATTGGTCCAATGTAGAAGAATCAAAGGAGAAAGTATGCAGCACAACCAGATTCTAATGATGAAGAAAGGATAGAATTTGAAGACATCAGCCAATTCAGAGTGGTAAGCAATGTTCCTAGATCTAACATTGATAAAATATGTGATAATGTTAGGATGAATGCAAATTTTTTTGGTTTGAAAAATGTTGATTTTAATAAATTAAGTAGAGATGATCAGAATAAAGTAGAGGAGTTAGTGTATGCCATGATGGCAGAATTTAAGAATACACCTCTTGAGTTAGACAATACTATGCCTAGGAGTTATATGAGATTATTGAAAAAAAATGGCATTATTGTTTGAAAATGGAGAAGGAAATAAGAGAATCAACACTAGCACAAGTGATGCCTAATTTGACTAGAGTTCAAATAACCAAGGCTAACAAGAAACAATGTGGCAAATTTGCACCAAAGTATAGAGCCTTTAACATCCTACAAAATAAAATTGAAGAAGTTGTCTAGAAATCAATAAGATTATGGAAATAAATATATAAATTGACTAATATATAAATCAATATATATCCACTTATTTATACTTTTATATTTTATTTTTGTTTTCCTATCATTTTCATTTCTAATCCCCTTTTTTCCTTCAAAATATTTTTTCTTTTCCTGCACCTTCTCTTGTTTGTCTCTTTTCTTGACTTCTCACCCTTTCTGTCCTCCGTGTCTCCTTAGTCTCTGTGCCCTTTCCATCTCTCCATCCTCTTTTTATCCCCTCTCTTAGATCTACATTCCATTTTTTTGCTCTCATTGACTCATTGGCATCCTGATGATGGATCATACAGTATGATCCGAAATGTTGATGAAAAAACTCTCACACAATCTTCCCCAAAAATTAATACAATATTCATGGATTGTGGAAATCTATTTGCTTTGATTGAATAGTCAGTTTGGATAAGAGGAAGTGAAATTTGATTGACAAGTCAAATGCAAAGGCAAGAGCAAAATAGGCAATGTCAACATCTGCAGAGAGTTAAAGTGACACCATCAGTGTAAAGGCATTGAAAAGGAGGGTTTTCAAATAGATCTCTACACAAAAAAGAAGAAGTGTAAGGTATGAAGGCAGAAACAACTCTAATACAAGGGTTTTCTAGCAATGCTTGAACCAAATTAAAATTTATGAATTGCAAGCTTGTTACATGATTTCTCATCTGCATACATTATTTTCCCATTACATATTTCATGCTCTCACATAAGTGTAGAAAAGGAATGTTTTGAAATGGAGGCCAAACCGCTACGTTGAGAAGACCCTATTGAATAGAGTCGAAGGTTAAGATTCAAAAAGGCAGTGCAATTTGAAACATTATTTAATAAAAAATATCCCACATTGGCCCCGTGAATGTTTTCATTTGTCTTAAAACACCCCAACACACACTTCTGATTTGTCTTCAAAGACAAAGGCTTTTGGAAAGCCTAGTCTCATGTGGGGCCCCACCGTAGATGACACCAACTAGAGGCAAAAGGAAATTATGAGATGGACCACAAATCAAGAGCTGATGTGGCATAGTGAACAATCCAATTTGACCAACTAGAGATGGACATTTGGTGCCAGATGGACGATTCATAGAGAGAGACATGGTGAATATCCTAGGCTTGGCACAGAAACAAAGGTGGTGATGTGGTGAAAAAGGACATGTGTCACTATGTCATGATGACATGGTGATCGGATGACAAGTATAGCAACATAGAGACAAGCCACCATGTAGCAGAGGCTGATGACTCAAATTTGGTGATGTGGCAATAGATGATAGGGAAATGACATGGATGGAGGTGCCACATGTCACTATGTTGCAATGACATGGCACCATGCTGACAAGGATAGTGACATGGTGACCATGCTAATGAGGATAGTGACATGAAGACACAATCAAGGAGCAACACATAGCGCCCAAGTGGAAGACCTATCTAGAGGATGCTGATGAGGCGGTATGGAGAAATATCATCATGACATGTGGTGATCAAGGCTAAGGTGGCAGTTCCAGGATGGATGCACCAAATTGTGCCATGTGGAGCAAGATCAACAGTTGTCACTATCTCATGAAGAAAATGTGCATGCTAATTAAGGATAGTGACATGGCAACCCAATTAGAGGCCACCATGTGGAAGAGGGCCTAGTCAAACATGGAAAAATGAGGACCAATTTGGTGGTGATACATGGCACCTAGGTGGAAAATGTTCTAACCCAATAGATGATGATACAAAACCTAACCAATGGTGAGGTGACATATGTCATAGCTCAGTCAGAGTAGTTTGACTTGGATTGAAAATGAGAGGGAATTTCTCAAAATGAAAAGTTTCAAATCTTTTATTATTTTCCTCAAAATCATGTACATGGGTCTTTTAAATTAGAAAGGGATATATTATAAAGTTTGAACCTTAGTGCAAAATTGAATATTTGCAAAGAAATGCGTTCATGTGAACTAGTCAGGAGCCTATTTTTTAAAATGATCTTTTGGATGTCTCCTGTAAGAAAATATATGACTATAATATACCATTAGAACTGTGAGAGAGTGAACTTTCCAATTTTGAGGTTTTTTTTACATAGGAAGCCATGTATTCAAGTTATTCAAGATTTTTTTACTAGGTGCCTATTTTTCAACCACTCTCAATGAAGGTAGTTTAGATCTAATTTTGGTTAAAGTGGTGAACTAGGTGTGCACCAAAGGTAGTAATGATGTAGTTAGTGATGATTTTTTCACTTCTAAATTAGTTTGGTGAATGATTTATCAACATTTCAAATGCATATCTGATGTTTTTATCAGAACAAGGGTGCCTCATTAGTTAGAAAAGATACTTTGTGTCTATTGAGACACAATGATGAGATTATTTTTAGATGTCATTTGTAGAGAGAAGAGAGATGCTTTACAATAGCAGGGGATGGAGATTTAACTGGACATGTGTCACTTCCAAATTAGATCCAATTTCTTCTTCCTTTCCTATATCTTTCACTTTCTCTCTCATTCTACAGGTCCTAATTTTGGAGAAATTTTCTCATTGCTATGATACTAGGGCTAGTTGCAGTTTGTCTATGATGCCACAAGGTTAGATCCAAAGATGTGATCCCACAATTCTTCAGCATTCTCTCTTGTATGAATAGTAATAATAAAGCTAATATAGAAAGTTTTGATCTATCCAATAGTTTTAGGAGTTATTTGCATGCATCTTAAATGTATAGTTTCAAAGAAATGAATACAATGAGTACAAAACTTCTTAGTTTCATTCTGATTCTAATCTCCTATCTCTATAATTTTCAATGTTTTGTGGCTTAGGGACAAAGAACTTAAACCCTTTTTCATCCCCTTAAGGTTGTATGTCTTGTATGTTTTGTTGTTTGAACAAAGAGCCAAGTAAATGCTTGATATATCTGATAGGGTTGTTGGTTATTTGAGAAGAATATGTCATGAGAATGAGGTCTTTATGAACACTAATGTCTGATTCACAAAGTGATAGGATAGATTTGATATCTTGATGTATGAAATATGTCACTGGTATCATAGATGTATGTGTGTGATCTATGGAACTACCCAATAGATAAGGCACTGATCAGCTATAGGATCAACATGTTTCTTACTGTTGCATATTTTGTATCTCCTAAAATAAAATTTATAATCATCCCTTTTCCTTTCTATTTAAGAGTTGAAAGGATGCCTTCACTCATCTTGTGGATTTCATAGGTTATGCAATTTTCCACTACGTTTCTTTGTCATTGCATAAGTATAAGAGAACTAAGGGTTTTATTTGCTTTTTTAATATTGATTTGTATGCTTTTAATAGTTGTACCATATGATGAATCTATAGGTACACTTGCCTAGGTTTTGCAAAGCTCGAAGTAGAAGAAGGGTCTAGCCTTATAGTTGGCTCGATGTCTGAAAGAGTATGTTTTAGATGGGAAGTAGTTGCCCCTAGATGTATTCTCTTCTCATTGGGATATTTGAAACATGACATTTTAAAACACCAACAATGCCTTTGTCATCCCATTCAACTAGGGTTAGCTTAGATAGATTTGATGAATCATCTTCTTGGTGATTAGAATTGGTTTCTCAAGCTAGAAGTTCATGTTGTGGACTCAGGTCAATATGTACAAACCTAATCTACTTTATTCAAAAGTTCCTTGGCATGCATGAATGATGTGGGTCAAAGCCTTCACTTCAAGATGCTTCTATTCTAGTTTTAACACTTCATTCTCACACAATGCACTTTATGCCTAATCTACCTCAAAATTACCCAACTCTTGAATTGAATGGTGATAAAATGACATTACATCATGAATGAGGAGTACCCTGGGAGGAATGGTTGAGTGTGCTCCTTGTAGATCCTTCTCTTCAATAATTACAAGACATAGCTATCGGTGTCTCTAACCACTATTGTTTATTAGTGTCAACCACTTAGTCATTTACAAGGTAGAGTCATATGGTCATCAATACAACTGAGCTTCTCTACATAGGCTGAGTCATATATATAAGATAGTATGTATTGATTAATTCTATAGAATTTGAGTAAAGTATAGTCACATAGCAATTTTCTATATGTATCGATCTCATCAGCAACTAAGCAAGTCATCACTAACTAAGTGATATAGTATATGATGAGCACAATATATGTCAAGCATAAAAAATTTAACTAAGGCCTAGGAACAATAATTTTGAGCACAAAAAATAGTAATGGCCGAGCAATACCGAGTTTACATAAAATTCAAGAATGGAATAGAGTTTTAGGAAAAATGATTATCAGGCTGACTTGGAAGGTTATTTAAGTTTTGAAGAGGTTGTTACAGAATAATTAGTACTTGAAGAGGTTATTACAGAATATTAACATGACATGGATCACATATCCCTATGTGTATGTTCAATGACCAAGATGAAGAGGCAAAATATGGAACCATCTAGACCACTCCTCATGGAATCTTTAAATAGAAATGATCTTAACCTAGATCATGTGTGTATGAAGGGGAGAGAGAGGGAGAGAGAGAGAGAGAGAGAGAGAGAGAGAGAGAGAGAGAGAGAGAGAGAGAGAGAGAGAGGGGTTAGAGAAGATTAGAAGTCATTCAAGGGTTTTATTATCATCTAACAGAGCAAGTGACCTCTTCATAAGAAGTAAAATTGAAAGGGAAAGATAGGTGTTATGAGATTAGAGGAGAGGATTAGTTAGTAAGGAGGAGACTCAAATTTATCTTGCAAAGAAAACTGAGAGTCAGGTTCTAAGTCAATTTTAAAAGACTTGAATCAAGGTAAATCTCTTAATAGAGTGGTCTTAACATATCTTTGTAAATATCCTAACATATTCCTTACTTAGATGTAAGTAACAAATCCTCTAACAAGGTGTAACATAATAGTTTCTTAAGTCTTTAATAGGAAAAACTCCTTACAAGGTAGATCATATGTTATGGTAAAAATTTGTAACCTTAATTGGTTAACTTTATTACTATAGTAGTGAAGATTTGTGGGTGTCATCCCCACCCCAGTTTTGCCTTCACCTTGGAGGTTTTCTGGGTAACAAATATTGTGTTATGTGGTATTACTTTCATATATGTGATTGAATTGATTTACATGTTATAGTAAGTTTACATTTATAGTTTTGCATTCACAAGTTATTATTGGATGTGGATGAATCTATGAAAAAAGTATAAAGTGTTATAGATTATGATTCACCCCTCCCTCTTAGTATCTTATTTACTCATCCATAAATCAACAATTCTTATTAGATCATTGGTTCTCTGAAATGAGCTTAAAGGCTTGGAGATTAGATCTTGGAAGATGAAGGCTTTCAAACTAGGCAAGACTATTGACAATAAGGTGATTGACATTAAAATTACACTACAGAAACTTGAGAAGGAAATATAAGATCTAAAGGATTCCCTAAAAAGGAGAAAGGAAATTATCAACTAGATAAAGCAATACTCTTATGAAGAAGTTGAAAGTGAAGGACTATTTGAACCAATCAATCCTAATGATAAAGCATATGTTGAACTACTTGAAAGGAATAAACTCCTCAATGAAGAGATAAGGGCACTATAAAGAGAACATGAAATCCAATCAGTAAGACTATGTGAAGTGACTGAACAAAGAAAGAAAGCTAAAGAAGATAGGATTATGGCAGAAAAAGAGAAAAAGCTAATGGCTACTAGACTTGAAGAAAGGATATCAGATGTGTAAAAGCTCATGAACACACAAATGGATCTAATTAATCAACTAATGATTAAAAATTAAGAACTAAATCACAAGGATATGGATATAGAAAATCTAAAATCACATAATGAGATACTGAAGAATGGGAAGGAGCCTATGGAGAAATATAAAAAATAAAAGGAAGAAATAAAGTACTTTGAAGTACTTATGAAGTCATCAAACTATTCTAATAGGTTAGCAAATTCATGCACTAAGAAAGGAGAATCATCTAGGAATGGAGAAATGAGAAATGCAAAGCCAAAAGTCAAACCAACATGCTATCACCATGGAAAAATTGGCAATACTAAAAATATCTATCGAAGAAAATATGGTATGCAAATTCTAAACCTAAGTTTATTATTTACTATTAATACTGTAAGAAACAAGGACATCAAATACACGAGTGTAGCTCAAAATTGAGAAATATGCCTACTACACCTATATTTGAAGGATACTACAACTATAAAAAATATGGACATAGAGCATTTGAATACATATCAGAGATAAAACCCAACTAACCAAATTAGAGAAAGACGAATTATGCATCTAACAATACATGTTCTAAGTGTCACAAGTTTGGACATCAAAGAAAGAATTGCAGGACTTAACTACATTCAAAAAATTAGATAAAGGACAAAGAAAAAAGAAAGTGGACATTGAACAAGTGAGGAAGGAAATGAACCAGAAATGGAAAAACAAAACAAAAGATGGAAATAGTGGAACTAATGGAGCTGAGCTCACCCAATCTAATGGAAAAGGTTATCATGTCATCTCTAACTAAGAAAAAGAGGTATGTATGGAACTATATACATAAAAGATATATCATACATCAGTTCCTTATATGAATGTGTACCAAAATTTCATATATGCATATATAAGATGCATGAGAAAAAAATTTGTGAAATGTTTCCAAGTATCAGTGAATTGTTTGTGTTGATCAAGCATTGCAACATAGACCGAGCACTCCATAGAGACCAAAGGTTATGGAAGAGACTAAGCTATTCTACTAGCTAGCTTCCACTCAATGAATTATGCAACATTAATGGTGAACCTAATCGATCAAAAGATCAGGCATATAAAAAAAAAATTGAATACATTACTTCATAAATTGCATCCATATTTTTGAAGAGCTCGAAGTGATTAAGTGATTCCAAGCAACCAATAGAGATTTCAAGGAGAGATTTGATCATGAAGTTTGAATGAGTAAAGAGAATGATCAATTGTTGAGTATCTAGAGAATGAAGAACATCAAACCCTAGTTATGATCATGGCAACTTCATCGATGACTGGAATGAGCCAAAATGTTAGTAAAGTTCAACTGGTGAAGAGTGACGCTTGCCTCCAACCTAAATTTCATGCTATTCTAGAGATTGTTGTAAAAGGAAACTCAATGGGTGTGCTATCCTCAATACCACCTAAAGTCATTATGATTCATGATGTCATAAGTTGTTACAAGTGAAAAATTGGAGAAGTAAGAGATTATGAAATTAGGGAAGTTGTGTGATGAAGGAGTGAAGGATGAGTTTCATATTGTTGAGAGGAAAGGGAAATTTCCAAGAAATTTTTAGAATGGAATGGATCGAAGTTGTTTTGAGTAGAGTTCATGATATGAAGTATTGGTTACAAGATGGGCCAATGGAGATCATGAATAAAATAATATATAGGGTTATAGGTTATCCAACCCTAGATAAGAAGAAAACCATAAAATGCTTGAGTTGAGGAGAAATTGAGGCTAATATAGGAGCTGAGTGCAATGGATGTGGTTTGTCCACTACAAGTATTTCTGATCCACTCATAGAATTTTTAGTGAGGGTCATAGCTCACAAACTCTACCAATCGAGTAGATTGAATACTATGTCATGTATGGTTGTGGACCAAGCTTGGAAGATTGTGATGAAAGACCATGAGTATGATCTTTCCAAGAAGCAAATATTACAACTAGAAGAAAACCTATCATCAAGAAGAAAGGAAAAGAATTCAATGTGCAAGTTTGGTTCCCTAATTATTTGTATATTCTTTTATATCTCAAATTATTTCCCTATTATAGTTAATGTTGTATGGAAACAAGATAAACTAGTGACAAGGAAAAACAATGAGCTTATTACTCAATTGGGAGACAATTTTGATAATGCAATGAATACATATTTTGATGAATTCAAGTTGAGGATGTAAAGGAGAATGAGAATTCTAGAGGAATTGGTCACAAAATATCATAGTGACATATGTTTCCTTATTGATATAGACAACACATTTGTACAAGCAGTAAAGCCAAGGAAGGCATGGTTACAAAGCTTTGACTATGAAATAGATAGTGATGTTGTAAGTGCAAATATTGAGGCATTTTTAAAAGAATAAATAGATGTCAATACCAAACCATTTGGAAGATATGAAAAAGAAAAGGAAAGGATAATAGTGAACATCAAGATAGCTTCCAAGGAGAAGAAAAGGAAGAAGATGATTGAAGACCTAAAAGCTAAAATGGGTACCCTAAGCAAGGGTAAAGAGCCATTACAAATAATAAAAGGTCTTTATGAAGACAAAGAACAAGATAGTGGTGATGAGGAAGATGAAGTAGAAGAAGTTGACAAGGGTAAATCCCTAGTTTTTTTCATGCCACCGAGAAAGAAGCTCAGAGAATAGAGATGAAGAAGGTAGTAACACCTCAACCACTAAACAAGCCAAGGACTAGGGCAGCTAATATTGACGAGCATCCTGCAAAGTAGAAAGTAGCAGAGACAACTGAGCCAAGTGAACCTCAAACTAGGAGATGGAGATTGGTCAGAGGATCACCTCAGAAGAGAAAAAGTCAATTGATGAGGTATGTTTAGATTTGAAAAGATAAACAAGATTATCTAGCTTTTGATTTGTAAAGTATGATACATTAAATGATTCTAATAGAAATAAGTTAGAAGACGCTATGGTGGAAAAGATTACAAACAATAAAGTAAACCCTAGTGAAATAGAGGATAGGATGCCTCAAGATATTTATGAAAGATTAAATAAAAAGTGGTAGTAGGTAGAGGAACTAGAAACACATATAAGAATTGACACATTAGTTAGAGTCATGTGTGATCTACCACAATATCAAATAAACACATTTTTGGATAAATATAAGAGCAAATTTGTTCCTAAGTACAAAATGTTTCTACTATTGGAAATTAAAAGAAGAAACTATACAAAAGAAAGATGAGGTGCTTTGTAATAGTATTTTTGGGCTAACTGCAAAGAAATCAGAGATTGTAAACATTGATGATGAGTGCAGTAGTGTAGAAAGTTTAGGTGTGTCAAGTCTAGCAGCATGTCTCCTATACACACTGACACTCCCTAATACTCCAAATTCCAAGAAGTCAAGGCTTGCAAATGAAAAAGAAGAGGGTGCAGATAAAGAAACAAATAAGATTATTTCAAAACCTCAAAATAAGGAAAACAAAGAACTAAATAAGGTTGAACCAAGTATAATTATTTCTATCTCAAGCATAGATGCATAAGAAAGACCAAGTGGTGATACCCTCTCACCTACTCCTAAGGCAGTGTCGAGCAATAGCACCCCTTCACTAAATAGGAAGAGAAAATAAATAAATGAAATTTCACTAGATATTGAGGTTAGTCTAGATGAAAATATTGAAATGCCACAATTTGATCTGGAAAATCTCACCTTGTAGCAAAACTTTTTGCTAAAAGATATTTTGAAGAATAAAAAGAGACAAGAAGAGATAATGAGAGAGATAAAGTAGCAATAGACACTACAAGATGTAAAGCATAGTATTGTTGATGCTTTTGACATACAAAACATACATGAAGAGACACCAATCATTGATCAACTTGTAAATATAATTGATCAAGTAAGTGTTGAAAATTTTGAATCCACTGAGAAAGTAATGGATTGGTCATCAAGAAGAATTAAGACCATGGTTGTGGATAGATTTTTCATAACTATAGCTGAGAAAAAAGTGTTGTTGCAAGACAAAGAATAGGTAATGATGAAACTTATATAGAGATTACATCACATGTATACAATTTTGTTATATGTGTCAAGATTTATAGACAATATTCAAGCATAGGTAGATAAGACTCAGGCTGAGATGAAGGGGAACTAGCATTGATCAATACAAAATTCTACTAAATGCTTAAGGCACAATGGTTGAGCTTTAGGTAGCTGACAACACCATGAGATCTAAATTGATCTCAATTTAGGCAATGATGATACCTATTTCATAGTCATGCAGAGAGAACTAAAAACAACCCATGATCTTATCATAGAAGATCATAACTTATGAGTGGCTGAGATTTTAATTGGTTTAGCTATGAAAATACAATTTTAGTTTCAAATTTTGGAGGTAGAAAGTACCACATGGATTCATGCACTAGCTATGATTACTAGATTTCACAAGGAATTCACTAAAACATATGGATTACTTCAACTCTTTCAACCCCAACATCACTGACATCAGGTGTTCAAAAACAAGGGAGAAATGTATATAGAAGGAGTATATTGTATAAGAGAAGAAGACATTTATAGGTATAGTATAAAGGTTGCAATGAATTTTTGTATTCATTATTCATAAGTCATAAGACTTAGGGGGAGAGCTCATGTTTGTATTGATATGACAAAGTGATGTAAATATGGCAAAGTTTTTTTCCACTAATTTCAAAGGGGAGATTGTTGGTATCTCTAACTAGTATTGTCTATTCATGTCAACCACTTAATCATTTACAAGGTAGAGTCAGACGGTCATCACTATAACCGAACTACTCTACATAGGCCGAGTCATGTACATAAGATAATATATATTGAGTAATTATGTAAAAGTTGAGTAAAGTATGGTCACATAGAAATTTTTTATATGTACTAAGCTCATCATAAATTGAGCAAGTCATCAATTATGGAGTGAAATTCCAAGTATATAAGTATTGAGTGATATAGTATGTGTCAAGCACAATATATGTTGAGCATCAAAAAGTTAACAAAGATCGAACAATGACAATGCTAAGCATCATAAATAGTGAAGGTCAAGCAATAGAGAATTTACATAAAAGTTAGGAATGGAACAAAGTTTTAGGCAAAATAATTATTAGGCTAACTTGGAAGGTTTATTTAAGTTTTGAAGAGGTTGTTACAAAAAATTTAATACTTGAAGAGGTTGTTATAGAATATTTACATAACATGGATCACATATGCCTATGTGTATGTTCAAAGATCAAGATGAAGATGAAAAACATAGAACAATCTATAAGACACTTCATGGAATCTTTAAATAGTGATGATCTTAACCTAGATCATGTGTATATGAAGGATAGATAGAGAGAGGTCAAAGAAGATTAGAATTCATTCAAGGGTTATATTATCATTAAATAGAGAAAGTGACCTATTCATAAGTAGTGGAAGTGAAAGGAAAAGACAAGTGTTATCATATCAAAGGAGAGGATTAGTTAGTATGGAGGAGACTTGAAATCAACTTGCAGAGTAAATTGAGAGTGAGTAATGATTCATTTTTAATAGACTTGAATCAAGGCAAATCTCTTAACAAAGTGGTCTTAACATATCTTTGTAAATCTCCTAATAGAGTCCTTACTTAGTTGTAAGTGTCAAACTCTCTCACAAGGTGGAACCTAATAGTTTCTTAAGTATTTAATAGGATAGACTCCTCATAGGGTAGATCATATGTTATGGTCAAAAATTATAACCTTAACTAGTTAACTTTATTATTGTAGTAGTGAAGATTTGTGGGTGTCATCCCCACTCTAGTTTTACCTTCACCTTGGAGGGTTTTTGGGTAACAAATATTGTGCATGTGATTGCATTGATTTACATGTTACAACAAGTTTAAATTAATATTTTTGCATACACAAGTTATTATTAGATGTGGATGAATTTGTGAAAAAGTATAAAGTGTTATAGATTCCGATTCACCCCTCCCTATCAGTATCTAGTTTACTCCTTCATACAAAAAAAAATCTTGAATTTGGGTGGTAGCAGTCTATGTTTTTGACCAATATTTTGGAGCCCTTCTTAACTTTTGTGCTTGATGAAGTTTCCATTATGCATTGTTGATGAAGAGATTTAGATAATAACTTTACTTGTAACTTTGTTTCAACAAATTTTCTTTGAATCACTCAGGGGCTCAAAGAATGCTATACTCTATTACATCTCTAAATTTGTAGTGAAGAAATAAATCTTTGATTTCTCCTTTTATCATATTTTCAATATTTAGGGCCTCATGAATGTTCTATACTGAGGTAGGTGAAGAAGGCTTGGTTAAGTCTTCAAAATTGATTGCACCATGAAACTCAATTAAGACTAGCTAATTTCATTCGATTTAGTCAATGAATTGGTTGAGTCTGACCTTGCTCAATCAAACTTGAGGAGTAACTTGGATAGTTTGATTATAACTGAGACTTGACATGATTCCTCCATCTTCCCTAGTGCATTTGTTACACTGATTTTAACTTTCTTGTTTGCATGAGTGGAACTTATGTAGAATATCATTTTGTTCATAGTTCTAGTGGTCTCCTTGTATGCTTGTACATAGGTGATTGAATCACCTGACTCATTGCCTTGGGTATCGATAACTTCACTATTTTGGGTTGAGATCTCTAGAGATTTCCTCACCCATTACTGCTTCATTTGAGTCCTCATTTTGTCATCTTTTTTCTTCTTTTCATCTTAAATAGCTCAATTCATACAATTATTTTCCAAATTGCCAAGTTCTTTTCATACATAGCATATTTTGCTAGGATTCCTTTTTTTGAAGTAATTCCTCATACAATTTTCTACAATGTGTCCATATTCTCCACATAGATAACATTTTTTACCATGTATTTCAATACCAACCAAAGATTGCTTTAGCAATTTTTTCAGTAGGATTCCATTTCTTGGTTCTGCACTCTGAAGATGTATGACCTTGTTTGTTATATGTGAAGCATTTTCCTTCAAACTTAGTTTTCTCTCTGCATTCACTTTCTCTATGTTCATGCTTGTTACAACTGTAACATTTACTATTAAACTTTGACTTTCTATTGCTCCAACATTTTTTTGATGTGTGACCTAACTTTGAAAAATGATTGTATGTAGATTCTTTTTTTCTTTGAGCTCCTTTCTATGATGATTCTCCTCATTTAGTGTAGCACAGTCTTGTCTTCCCTTTGTTTCCTTTTTGACATAGCTAAACCAACTTGTCCATGCTTTATTGTGAGAGTCATCATTCTTTCATTGATTTGTTTTTCTTCTCTAAGATCATTTATGAGTCTATCATTTTTTGTCCTTAGATTGATGACATCTTGATTTGCACTATTTAATTGATTTATCATAGCTATCTATTCCATAACTTCACATATCCTAACCAAATGAAACTCCTTTTCTCTTTTCAATTTTTTGACTTCTTCTTATAGAATGAGGTTCCTTTAGAGTAGATCTTCTATATATGCATCTCCTTCATCTAAACTTCTTTCTCTACAAATATCTTCAATTATTTCTTTTGTGTATAGATTGTCATTCATGTGTACTGCCAATTATTTTCTTCTTTTCAAGGATTGAGAGAGTTGTTTCTTTAGTTTCTTGATTTGTTCCATGACCACATGTAGATCCAAATTTTCATTTTCAATGGATTTCTCTAGCTTGTGCACTTCCATTATCTTTGATCTTTTGTCTCAAGCTTCTAAACTTCTAATAAGAGAACCGTTCTTTGATACCAATTATTGAAAATGTAATGACGACCAAGTGACTGAGAAGGAGGGGGGAGGGTGAATTAGGAACCACTTAAAACTTCATTCACTTAATCCACTTTATTATGTTATATAATCTACTTACACGTATGGAACATGAAGCAATAAAGTAACAACACCATAACACAGTATTTGGTAACCTATAAACCCTCCTAGTAGAAGGTGAAATTGGGTTGGTATGACACCCACAATGCTGAAACTACAGGAATAAAGTTAGCCTGTTAGGTCTTATAATTGATCACTTCTAGAGATCTACCCGATTAAGAGTAAGAAGGATTGTTACGTCCACCTTGTGAAAATATTTATATTATACAATTAAGTATGTACTCTATTAGGATGTTTTACAAAAAACTATTAGGTCCACATTGTCAGAAGATTTGATTGATGCACCTGTTAGGATGAATTAGTGGATTGATCTTTGAAGTGCAACTTGGTTTTCTAAATAAGATACTTTTATGTGAACTGATCACCTAACTATGATAGATGAGTCCGTGCCTTTCCTTGATCTATTTGATAGCCTCCTAATCAATTTTCTCTTCCATGTTTGCTTATGATAAGAAATGTAACTTAATTTTTTATTCACACTAGATGAAACCAAGTTTCTTCCTTATATATTGATCCAAATAATAACTTTGTGTTAGGTTGGCTAAAATAGCTATACAATAGTTTCAAAAATAATTACCAAATCAGCTCAATGCTGAGACTCAAGTCCAATAGATTACTCTAGTGATATTGTAGACAATCGATCTGTTGCTCTCATTTTGGTTTTGACAACTGAATGACAACACACTTAGGGTCCATTTGGTTCCTGGAAGATGACAGGAATTGGCTTTTTCAAAACCCAAATTTGAAAATTTGTGCATTTTTTTCAAAATTTTCAAAATGGAATTAGCATACGGGATGTTTAATTTTGCCTCAAAACTAGGTTTTCCAACTTCCTAAAAAAAGTAGGAATTGAAAATCAAAACCTAGTTTTGTTTTTTAAGGAGTGTAAAAATAATAGATTGGAATAATTTTTGAAATTTACCTTCAACTCCAAGCTTACACATAAAAATGTGTCTTCATACATATCTTGCAAGTGAAACAAACAGTTTCAGTAAAATCCCAAAAATCAAAATGAAGATATACAAAACCTTGATTTAGCTAAACCAAGGTTTGTAGAAATATGGGTTTTTTAAATTCCATGAACCAAATGGACACTTAATTCATATTCATAATGTATGTTGAGTGGTCAAAGCAAGCCAAGCGATCAGTGTGAGCTGAGTGATCAAAGCATGTTGACCATTAGTTGCTAGATAGTGCATGCCAAACAATATACTTAGTGCCAAGTCACTCATGTGTTAAGAAAGTATATACATGCCAAGTGATTCAAGTTTCAAGTAAAAAATGGATGCTGAGTCATTCAAAAGTTGAGTTACAACATTAAGGATATAGTGGATGTCGAGCATTAGAGCTTTCAAGTGCCAAGTAAGTAGTTTTTTGTATAGTTGTTTGTAATGACACAAACTTCTATGTGAACCATTTTTGGGCCAACTTAAGGATTATTTTATGATTATAGAAGATAAGTATGAATGTATATTGGCAATCTCTAAGCAGTACATGTAACCAATCAGAAAAAGGGATGTTCTGAATGGAAAAATGGATGAATCATAATTGTTGATTCCTACCTAACCCTAGTCCACCAATATTTTTATGAGGAAAAACCCTCAAAAAATTGTGAGTAGAGAGTCATTAGAGGTGAATGCTAAGAGAAGAGAGAGAATTCATGGTGACTAAGGAGGTTGTGAGAGGAAAAAATTATAGAATTAGTTAAAGGAGAATAGAACAGAGCAAAGAGAGGACAAAAGAGATACATCTAATCACATACACATTAGGAAAGAGAAGATATGATATCTAGTAGATAGGTGCTAATCAAAGGATCAATGTTGAAACATTCTAATGGGTGAATTAGTGAAAATCTCTTAACATAGTAGCCTTAACAAGTTTCAACTTCTAACAGACTTTTGTTAAATCTCTTAACCCAGTGCTTACTTTATTGCAAGTTTAAGTCCTCTAACTAGGCATTCTTCTAGCAGGGTGTTGAAATCCTTTAACAGAGTGAAACCTAACCATCTTTGTAAGCCTTTAACAAGGAAAACCTTTCATAGGGTAGATCATAGTTTATGATCAAACAATTGTAACCTTCATTGGATACACTTTACAACTGCACTAGTGAAGATTTGTGGGTGCCATCCCACCCCAGTTTTACGTTCTCATTGGAGGGTTTTTGGGTAACCAATATCTTATGTCAAGTGTTATTTGTTTCATATTTTGATTGACATGCATGGATAGTATTTTTAGTTTACATATTATGTAATGAATATATGTTATGGATGTGAGGTGAATATGTTTTGGTTAAAGTTTTGAAGTACAGATTCACACCCTCCCCCCTTCTTAGGATTCACTTTTCCATTTTTATTTCCAACAATTGTTATTAGAGCATTGATTCTCTTAAAGGAAAGCTTGACAACTTTGGAGGAAAGATCTTGAAGATGGAAGTCTACAAATTGGGAAAGGTTATCGATAACCAAAAAATTAAAATACGACTTATCCTACATCAATTGAATGAAGCAAGAGATGAGTTGAAGTGCTCATTGAAGAGAAGGAAAGAGATGGATATTCAATTCGATGACACACAATGCAAAGAGGTTGACACCACTAGACTATTTGAAGAAGGAAAATCTTGAGAGTTTGATGAAGCATGTATAGATCTGATGGAAAAGAATGAAACCCTAAATGAAGAAGTTAGGAATCTCAAAATAGAACAAGAGATGCAATCAACATTGCTATGTGAGACAATTGAAAAGAAAAAGAAAGCTAAAGAAGACAAAGACATTATTGAAGAAGACAAAATTATAGTAGCTAATAGATTGGAAGATAAGACATCATATGTGCAAAAACTTGCTAACATGCAACTAGACATAATGAATCAATTGATGATTACAAATCAAGAGCTGAATAAGAAAGAGATTAAGATTGCAAACTTGGAGTCATAGAATGAATTGAGAGTTGAAAGAGAAAATATTAACAAGCCTAGTGAATCCATAAAGTACTCTGAGAAATTAATGAAGTCACCAAGACCTAACGATGATACTATGGGATTAGGATACAACTCTACTAAAGAAGGAAAATCATCTAGAAGTGGTGAAAAAATGAGTAAAAAAGATAAGAAAAATAAACCCACTTATCATAATTGTGGAAAGCTAGGTCATATTGCTAATGTCTATAGGAGCAAGACTATTAATCAAAGTCTTAAGTAGAATTACAGATGAAATTGCTAAAACTATAACAAGCAAGGATATCATGCACATGAATGCAAGACCAAGACCATGAACACTCAAATATTTGAAGGATTTTGATACAATTGTCAAAATTATGGACACAGAGCATATGAATATAGATCCAAGCCTAAATGGTCATCAAGCAAGAAAGTAAAGGTAAACCATAGTGCCAACTCTTATAACTGGTATTATAACAGAAGGTATAGTTTTTTCTATTTTCAAGAGTATGGACATGTTCCTAATAATTGCGTAAGAACACATTTCAGAAGTGATTGCAGTAGATGGGTGAGTAATACTAAATGCTTTAGTTGTTTGAAGACCGGTCATGTTAGTAGAAACTATCCAACAAGGTCACCTGTATTGACTAACAGATCCAACAAAGGAAAAGAGAAACTTGATGTTGAAAAGGTGAAATTTTAGATGAGAAAAACATGGAAAAAGAGAGAAGATTGTAGCACATCAAGTCTAGATGAGGTCACTTCATCCAATGAATTAGGTGATCACATCACCTCCAACTAGGAAATCAAGAGGTATGTGTGGGAGTGATATTTCAAAGTTATTTCATACATCAATTCCAAGAATCTAAGATCTAAAAATATTATATATGCATAAATTAAGATGCAATGTATTGGTTTGAACTTGGAAGAAGTCTATAGTTTTGATGTTTTTCATGTTGCTGTTGAGTATGAAAAGTTTCATTGTTGTTGCCAAGTGAATGGAATTATGTTAGTATTGGATGAGCTCATTATGGTTTCTAACTGTAGTGTAAATGATGTGTAAGTTGAGTGAGTTGAAATTTATATGATAGCCGAGCTTACAACTATATAAGCATTAAGTATTTATTGCCAAATATCAAGGGTTATATAGTTTATTTTTGACTCATTTGCATACATCATAGATTGGAGAGTGCACAAAGAGCATAAGGAAAATTGAGGAGAAATATTTAGGCATTTGTGAACTAGATTTAGCTGTTACTCGTCATTATTCATTAGATTCATAAAGCATTTATTGAGTGTCGAGTTTCATTGTTTGAATTTTCATAAACACTAGTTACTTGAAATGGCATCTAGCTATTTTACAACTATTAGGAAGGAAGGAAAATAAGTTTTCAATATTCAATTAATAATTAATGATGTTAGACAACCACCCTTCCAAGCTATTCCTGAGATAGCATACAAAGGAGAGTCATCTGGTGTATTATCGATGATATCACCATAAGTTTTGATGATACAATATGTCATATGTTGTTACAATTATAAAGTTAGAGGTGTTGGAGACATGGAAATTAGATATTTGTATAGCAAACTATGTGTAGATAGAATCTTAAGGGAAGAGAACAAAATTGTAGAAAGAAAAGGGTTAACCCATGCCCTAGATTTCCCTAATGTATACAAAATAGAATGGATTAAGATTGTACTTAGTAGAATACATGATGGCTACATATAGTTGGAAAATGGACCTCCCAAGATCACAAAGAGGATCATCAACCAAGTGATAGGGTATCCTACCCTTGACAAACATAAGAGCATGAGAAGTGATGAGAAGGAAGTAATAGAGAAAAACATAGGTGCAGTATGGAATAAAAGAGGAATGTAAATAGATTCAATTTTTGATTCCCTACTTGCATTTGTAGTGAGAGTGATATCTCACAAGTGATTTAAATCTAGTAGATTGAACAATGTATCCTATACGGTAGTAGATTTAGGATATACGATTGTTAAGAGAGACCACTCCTATGACCTTGCTGAGTTGCAACTTAAGAAACTATCTTTAAACTTGGAGGCCATTAGGAAGGTAAAAAGTGTATCATGAAAATTTGATTCTCTATTGGTTTTTATATTATTTTGTGTACAAAATAAATTTCTCACATTTGTAAAGATAGTGTGGAAGGAAAATAGGCTTGTGATAGTGCAGATCTCAAAGTTGATAGAGAAACTTGGAG
Organism: Cupressus sempervirens; assembly: GCA_028749045.1. Classification (NCBI taxonomy): domain Eukaryota; kingdom Viridiplantae; phylum Streptophyta; class Pinopsida; order Cupressales; family Cupressaceae; genus Cupressus; species Cupressus sempervirens. Next base: position 1,797,671 of record CM053785.1, read on the forward strand.
AGAATTTTGAAATAGTAAGGACAAGCTACTTTGAATATTTCAAGAAGTCTATGAAGAAAAGACTAAGGATTCTAGTGTCACTAGTGGAGAAACATTATAATGATGTTTTGTTCTTAGTTGATGCTGATTTTACATATGTGCAAGTAGCCATACCTAGGGTTAGATTGCTCAAGCTATAGCCTTATGAAATCAATGTGGATGAGGCATCTACAACCATTAAAACACTATTGGTAGAGGATATAGATAAGAGTGCCACCTTATTTAACAATTATGGGGAAGTCAAGTCAAGAATAATAATAGACTTGAAAACAACTACGGTTCTTAGGAAGAAGAACAAATTGGTGAAAAATCTAAAGGAGAGATTTGGAAAAGGGGGAGAAGGAGAAGAAGAAGAAGATAAAGATGAAGAAGAGGAAGACTACGGTCAAGCCCCATTGGCACTCACACAAGGTCTAGGTGAAGACCAAGTAGTAAATATAGAAGGTATCAAGCAAGAAAAAGTCAAGGAAGCACCTAAACCCGAGAAGAAGAAAAGAAAGGAAAAGGATCCTATAGTAGAAAAGCCAAAGAAAGTTGTGAAGCCAAAAAATAGAAGCCAATAGTACCTATTACTAGGGCTAGCACAAGGGAAACTACAAAACAAGAAAAAGAAGCTAGAAAATCTAAGGGTAAAAGGAATATTTATACTATAGAGAAAAGTCTATTAAAAAAATAAAAGAGAAGAAAGTATGTAGCTCTAGTTGAGTCAGATGAGGAGAAGACAAATTCTGATGACATGAGTTAATATTAGGTGGTAAGCCACAATCTCTCCTCTGACTTAGATAGCTTTTGTAACAATATTAAGCATAATGTTGATTTGTTAGGATTCACATATGTTGAGTTTAAAAAGCTAGGAAAGTTAGATATAAATAAGGTGGAGGAATAAATATATGAGATGATAGCCACATTCAAGACTACACACCTACTGAAATTTCCAACTCATTGCCCAATATTTTGTATGAAAGAGTTGAGCAAAAATGGAAATACAATTTACAAACTAAAAGACGGATTAGGGAAACCACTTTAGCCCAAGTCATGCCTGAATTTCCAAAGAAAATGATAGATGAGGCTATGGAGTAGCACAAAGGTAAATTTACTCCCAAATATAGAGCATTCAATAGCTTGAAGAAGAATATAGAGGATGTGGTAACTAAGAGAAAAGCTATATGGAGATCCCTTTACAAGTTATCCATTCTTACTATAATAGAGAAAGGTGAGCAAGATATGCAAAATCCTAAGAAAATTGAACAAAAGGCAGTAGAGACTGCAAAAGATGTATCAGTCAAGGATGGTCATGTGGAAGGCATTGAGGAAATAGTAGGAGAAGAGGCCATAGCTAAAGATAAGTAGCAAGATGATCAAACTGTACCTAAGGTACAAGTGTTGAGTGCTAGTCCTCTACATGTAGACCAAGTAAGTCAACATGACTTAGTAAAAATCAAGGATGTTTCTGATAATTCTACTTAGAACATCAATCCCTTGACAAATGATGAATTAAAGAATATTTTGAAGGATTCCACCATGGCAACTAACTTATGCATAAATAATGTATTGGTGAGAACTGAAGAAATTTGAAAGGCAGATATGGCATCAACAGGGAAGAAGAAAATTGACACATCTAGTGTGCCTCTAGAGGTAAAAGTTACAAAAGAACATAGTGCAAGCACTAAATAGCAAGGTGTTATTACAACACTAGTTTCATTACCTCTAGTGCCATTTATTTCACATATGCAAGCCTTAATTACAGTTGAGAAGGATGAAAATCAAGTTAAACTAGATTAGGAAGAAAGTCATGTATCTACATCACAAAAAAAAGGTAAAAAGGAAAAAGAGGAAAGTCAGATTGACAAGTCTAAAGAATTGAAGGTGATTACAACTATAGAGGAACAAGTGACCATATAGAATTTGGTTACTCTACTAGTTTCTATTACTCCTACTAGTAGTCAAGTTCTTTAGAGGTTGAGCACTCATGCCACCCCATTGCAAATATCAAGGCCAAGCATAGACACATCCAACAAATTTGAAGATATATCTTATGGAGATAAGTTTTAATGAGGTGATTGAACTACTGAATTTTGATCTTACAACAATCACCATTGAGAAAATGAGCATTCTATAGGAAGCTCTACACAGGAAGAAACAACAAGAGTTTCTAAGAAGGGAGCACAAGTAGAAGCAAGGTCTTCATCAAATAAAAGACATATTTCTTGATGCTTTCAGCCTCCCATCCCCTAATGAAGAGAAACCTATTCTTGATAAATTGGTAAATATTGTTGAGAAGATCAGTGATGAAGACCTAGATGCAAACACCAAACTATTATAATGGTCTAAAAGAAAGTTTCAAATAAAAGTACTTGAGAAGATTTCTAGTGCTATTGCACTATGACAAGTTGGACTAGCAACCAAGATTGAGAGTGTGAAAAAGGTGTTCAAGAATATATTTTCTCTTTACATAAATCTTTGTAATGTGTGTTTATTCACACAAGAAGTACAGAGGGATATTGACTTGCTGCAAGGAGATTTGAAAACTACTAGCACTACTCTTAAGTTATCTCCTAGTCAAAGCCAAGATCATTTTTAGAGGTTATTGTCATCCCAAGGTCAGCTAGCAGCATTACATTCACAAGATGCAAACATAAGGGCTACCTTGATCACTATTTAGCCCATGTTGACCCCATACATGGAGGTGTTGCATAAGGAACTAGCCTATCCTGAAAATTCGATGAAGAAAGATTCTCATCTTTCTACTCATGATAGGTTAGTAGACCTTGTTGCCCAACTAGATGTTCAATATCATTCTCTAGATGTAGCATGCAACAATTGGGATGAAGCATTAAATATCATCATGGAGGTCCATAATTTTTTTTTGGACAAACACACTATCAGTGTACCACGTGTGACATAAGTGTCAAAAAATGGGGATAGTAGATATGAGGGAGATAGTGAATAAAAGGGGATAGTGAAGGAAGTTTTGAGAAAAAAATTGGGGACAAAAGTAGTACAACATATTTACTCAGCAAGAGTTATCCAAAATTCAGAAAAAAGAAGGAACACTCAACTTAGGGGGAGTTATGAAATTTTGGAGAGGTATGATTGTTAAGTCATTAGTTGTGCAACATTTTGAAAATTTTAAAATTTTAAATTTTAAAAATTTGTAGTGATCTGAGTAATGTATACACATTATTTGAGTGATTCTCATAGTGAGGCTATATATGCATGACCAAGTGTTATTTACACTCATGTCCAATGTAGAGCTTAGTAGAAATAAACTCCTAAAGCCTTCCAAAGGCTTCTCAAATCCAAATTAAGATATTAGGAACAAGTTTTAGTTCCTACACCCACACTGAGTACACCTATCCATTGAGCCCTATGAAGCTCTTCCTCAAGAAACTTCATCCACTAACTCCAATACCTCTTAGTCCTTCTACCATGTCCTTGATTGATTACTTTTCACAATTAGTTAGGTTCTGCCAAACCCACAATACCAGTTCCTTGTATTAGGCTTACTAATCCTTGTAGCCCTCCTAACCTTGATTTTTGGGTTTTTCTAAAATATTCTCCAAACACTAAGGGATCTTCTATAAAATTTTAGATACAATTTTTAGCATACTAAAGGATCCCAAAAGCATTTTTGGAGGACTTGATCCTACACCTCCAAACCCCACTATGACACCTAGGCCTAATTGGCTAGATTAGTCTAGGGCTTTGTGATGGAATGGCTAAGGTGGGTTCCCAAGAACCCAAAAAATCTTGGCTATCCTATGAAACTTCTAAACACTCCAAATCAACCTTCTAACTCATCAACAATGTCAAATCTCTTGATTGTCTATGCCTTGTCTGCCAATCCTAATCAAACATATAACCATGCTTGATCTAGGGCTTGCTTGAAAGTCCTTTTCCCCTCACCAAAACTCCTCCAACTCCTAGAATCATTTATATTGGAGTCCTAACTTTCATTTCTCCAAGTTTGAGTGAATTCCATTAGAGAAATTTCAAGTTAGGGAGACATAAGTGCGATACCCTAAAAAATAGGGCTAACTAGGACCTCTAAGACTAAAATTTAAATAACTTTCCAACCAATGAACCAAATTGCTTCAAAAAAAATTAAAATTTACTCTAAATTCACACCTCCAAAAAAATCATTCACTTTGTAATCATAATCTAACCGTATGGAGCCGTATAGGTCTCTGCAGTGTGAGAATTTCTAGAAAATAAAGGGTTTTTATTGTTCAACTTCAAGCCTCCATTCATACACACCTTTTTTGAGAGGGAACATTGACAATTTAAATTTTTTTGACCATTGGGAACCCCACATGGCCATTGGTAACTGATTTCTAACTTCTTCTACAAACTGAGCAACTTTTCACAAAAGTTGTCATTCAATTTTGAATGTTGTCAATGCAAATTCTTTTTTGCAACTTTTTGAAACCCTTGAAAAAAAGATGTCTTAAAGACCCTAAACCCTAAAAACACACTTAAACACAACTAAAACACCCTAACAACATTAAAACTTTGAATCACACCTATTTTGACTCCTTGGTTACAAATGGTCACTTGGCTTATAACCACACCAATGTGCCATTGTACCTTACAATTGAGTCCTTTATTCTAAGTATGGACCAAACCTCTTTTCTATAAATTCTAACCTAATAAACACCTTGAATTCATTCCTAAGAGCCTTAGGTGCCTTGCACCATACTCCTCAAGCCAAAAGAAACTCAAGTCTCTTGAGTTGACAGGCTCAAAACATCATATCCCATCTTCTTTATAGCTACTTCAGACATCCAACTTGCATCTTCAACTGGTCTACCTGTCCATTGATGAGGTATTACATGTACACCTACCTCTTGGTCCTTTTACCTTCCCTTTTGTCCAAAACACATTCATTGGTGATGCCCTTGCTTTGGGAAGAGAGTCTAAGATCTCTTTATCCACCTTGGTTGATTCAATGTCACTATTTTTAGTCTGAGAACCTCTGTAAGGATATAAATTAGAGACATTGAATGTGTTGGAGAGCCCTATGTCTGGTGGAAACTCCACTTTGTAAGAATTATGTCCACATTTTTACAAGATCCTAAAAGGACCTATTTTCCTCATCATTAACTTAGTAAATTTGGCTTTAGGAAGCCTCTCCTTTTTAAGATTCACCATCATTAGATCTCCTATTTCAAATTGAAGATCTCTCCTGTTGGTATCTGCTACTTCCTTATACTTCTTTGTCACCTTTTCTAACTTGTCCTTGACCTCTTGATGAATTTATTTCATAACCTCAGAAAAATCACTCACTTGAGCACTTGTCCTCTCCATTGAATTGATATCTCTGACCTCCATCACCCCTCTAGGATGAGTGCCATAAACAATTTGGAATGGGCTTAGTCCAATTGTTCTATTTACTAAATCATTGTAAGAAAATTTTGCTTGTGCTATCACTGAGTCACAAGATGAACCATGCTCCTTAGTAATGCATCTTAGTAGGTTTATCAATGACCTATTAACCACCTCCATTTGACCATCTGATTGTGGATGGTATGTTGATGAAAATGAGAGGTCTGTACCAAGTTTTCTCCATAAAGTCCTCCAAAAGTGCCCAATGAACTTTGAATCTTTGTTAGAGACTATGGATAATGGAAATCCATGTAGTCTTACTATTTCTTTGAAAAATATCCCTACAATATGAGAGGCATCATGATTGGTTTTACATGGAAAAAATTGTGCCATCTTGGAAAACCTATCTACTACAACACACACAGAGTCCGAACCATGCCTTGTTTTTGGCAATCCAAGTATAAAATCTAGACTTACAGCATCCTAGGGCCTATTTGGCATTGGTAATGGGGTATACAGTCCTACATTGGAAGTCTTCCCCTTTTCCTTTTGACAAATCACACAAGCCTCTACAAATTTCCTTACATCAATAGGCATCCTAGGCCAGTAATAAAATATTCTTACCAGGTCAAGTGTCTTGTCCAATCCAAAATGACTAGCTAGGGCCCCATAGTGCTTCTCCTTTATGATGTTCTCCCTCAAGGATCCTCTAGAGATGCATAGATGACTCCCTTTGAAGAGTAATCCTTCTTGCAACATAAAATCAACATAAGTACTATGGTACTATCTTGTCATGTCCCTACAAACTTGGTAAGCATCTTTGAAGTCTTCATCACTTCCACACATGTGTTTGATGGAGTGAAACCCCACATTCTCCAACCTTATTTCTTGTATGGTCAAGTTTTTTCTACTAAGGGCATTAGCAACCTTATTCTCCACCCCTTTCTTATTCTTGATAGTGAAGGTATATGATTGAAGGTACTGCATCCATTTCACATGTCTATGGCTCAACTTTTCTTACCTATTGAAGAAACTAGATGCATGATTGTTAGTATAAACAATGAACTCCTTGGGCAATAAATAATGTCTCCATTTTAACAGAGACTAAACCATAACATACATTTCTAAGTCATAGGTTGAGTACCTTTATTTGGCTTCATTTAAGTTTTCACTGAAAAAGGCAACTGGCCTGCCTTCTTGACTTAGGATTCCTCCTATAGCCCTATTGTTTGCATCACATTCTATTGTGAAGACCTTATTAAAATAAGGCAACACTAAGATTGGTTGTTCTTCCACCTTCTTCTTCAAGGCCCCAAAAGCATGGTCAGCCTCTTGGGTCCACCTAAAGTGACACTTCCTTCCACCCTTAATGGTGTCTATCATGGGAGCACTCACATTACTAAGCTTCTAATGAACTTCCTATAGAAGCTTGCTAGGCCATGAAATCCCTTGGCCTCACTTGCTATTCTTGGAGTGAGCCAATTTAATATGGCATCCACCTTACTAGGATCCATTTTAAGGTTTCCTTTAGAGATGACAAATCCTAAGAAAACCAACTCTTCTTTCATAAAGACACACTTCTCTAGGTTGATCCTAAGCTTTTCTTTTAGCAACCTTTTCAATACTTGGTCTATGTGATCTAAGTGCTCTAATTTTATTTTACTGAAAATGAGAATATCATCTAAATATACAACAACAAAGTGGTTAATGAATGGTTTCAATACCTCATCCATGCGTCTCATGAAGGTGCTAGGTGCATTTGAGAGACCAAAGGGCATCACCAACCATTCAAAAAGCCCCTCATTAGTTTTGAATGCTATCTTCCATTCATCCCCCTCTCTCACCCTAATCTAGTGATAACCACTTTTCAAGTCCATTTTGGTGTAGTATTTAGCGCCCCCTAGACAGTCCATTAAGTCCCCCATCCTTGGCATTGGGAACTGGTATCTGATTGTAATGTTGTTGATAGCACTAGAGTTAGTACACAATCTCCACGTACCATCTTTCTTTTGGTCCAATAGTGCTAGCACAACACAAGGACTAATGCTTCTCCTTATGAACCCCTTGCTCAAGAGTTCTTCCACTTGTCTTGCCAACTCTTCATTTTGGCTTGGTGTGAGTTTGTAAGCAACCTTGTTTGGGAGTGTGGAGCCTAGTATGAAGTCAATATAATGACTCACTTCTCTAATAGGTGGAAGAGTCTCTATCTTCCCATTAGCAATCACTTCTCTATACTAGCTTAGAAAATATTGAACCTTCTTGGGCCCCACTATCCTCCATGGTTCTTTTTTTTCTTCTTTATACACTTTCTTCTCTACTTGTGGCCTGACCACAATGGCATAATAGGTAGTGTCCTTCTCTTTAATGGTCATCAAAAAATTCTTCTCTCCCACCACTAGCATGCTACTAGCTTGAGGAGTCTCTTTCTCTTCCACCTTCTTCTTCAAGGCCTCAAAATCATGGTTAGCCTATTGGATACACCTAAAGTGACACTTCCTTCCACCCTTAATGGTGTCTATCATGGGAGCACTCACATTACTAAGCTTCTAATGAACTTCCTATAGAAGCTTGCTAGGCCTTGAAATCCCTTGACCTCACTTGATGTTCTTGGAGTGGGCCAATTTAATATGGTATCCACCTTACTAGGATCCATTTTAAGGTTTCCTTTAGAGATGACAAATCCTAAGAAAACCAACTCTTCTTTCCTAAAGACACACTTCTCAGGTTGATCCTAAGCTTTTCTTCTAGCAACCTTTTCAATACTTGGTCTATGTGATCTAAGTGCTCTAATTTGCTTTTACTGAAAATGAGAATATCATCTAAATATACAACAACAAAGTGGTTAATGAAGGGTTTCAATACCTTATTCATGAGTCTCATGAAGGTGCTAGGTACATTTTAGAGACCAAAGGGCATCACCATCCATTCAAAAAGACCCTCATTAGTTTTGAATGCTATCTTCCATTCATCCCCCTCTCTCACCCTGATCTAGTGATAATCACTTTTCAAGTCCATTTTGGTGTAGTATTTAGCCCCTCCTAGATAGTCCATTAAGTCCTCCATCCTTGGCATTAGGAATTGGTATCTAATTGTAATATTGTTGATAGCCCTAGAGTTAGTACACAATCTCCACGTACCATCTTTCTTTGGGGCCAATAGTGCTAGCACAACACAAGGACTAATGCTTCTCCTTATGAACCCCTTGCTCAAGAGTTCTTCCACTTGTCTTGCCAACTCTTCATTTTGGCTTGGTGTGAGTTTTTAAGCAACCTTGTTTGGTAGTGTGGAGCCTGGTATGAAGTCAATACAATGACTCACTTCTCTAATAGGTGGAAGAGTCTCTATCTTCCCATCAATAATCACTTCTTTGTACTGGCTTAGCAAATCTTGAACCTCCTTGGGCCCCACTATCCTCCATGGTTCTTTTTTGTCTTCTTTATACACTTTCTTCTCTACTTGTGGCCTGACCACAATGGCATAATAGGTAGTGTCCTTCTCTTTAATGGTCATCAAAAAATCCTTCTCTCCCACCACTAGCATGCTACTAGCTTGAGGAGTCTCTTTCTCTTCTTTTGGTAGAGGTCTCATAGTGTATTTCCTTCCATCCTTGGTGATTTCATACACATTGGTCTTCCCTTGATGTTGTGACTCCACATCATATTTCCAGGGCCTCCCAAACAATAAATGGCATGCATCCATGTTAGTTACATCACATAAGATCTTGTCATGATATTCCCCAATCCTAAACTCAACATATACCTGCTCATTCACTGAAGCTGCTTGATCTTTGTTCAACCAAGACACTTTATAAGGGTTAGGATGAGACATCTTTTTCAATCCAAGATTTTAAACCATAGAAATAGATGCTAGGTTATTAGTAGAACTAGAATCAACTATAACCTTACACACTTTACCTTTCACCTTGCAAGTGGTTTTGAACAAGGTCATCCTTTGTGGTGGCTCTTTGACTTGAGGATTCTTTAACAAGGTCCTATTGAACATGAGGGACTCTCCATGCTCTGGGTCTACAACTCCTTTTCCTTCATGAATACTTTGGGTATCCTCTTCATGAGTCAAATTGACTCTTCTTTCACTCCCATGCTGACTATTCCCTTTTTTAGGGCATCTAGAGGCCCGGTGTACCACTTGGCTGTAGTTGAAACACCTTCCAGTGAACACCCCTAGTGTCCTCCCTCCTGATATACCTCTTCCATTTCCTCCCCTTTATCTAAAACCTCCCCTTGAACTTGATTCACCTTCTACATTCTCCTTATTGATTGGCTCCTCTAAGGATTTGAAAGATCCTCTTCCATTGAGCCTTCCTTTGCCTCTGTTGTTGTTGGCTCCCCTTGATTTGTTTTGGGAGTCACCTTTCCTTCTCTATTTTTCCTTTATCTTTAGCACCATTTGAAAACAAGAGTGCACTAATTTTAGGTTAAAGAGGGCCAATTCATCTTGAATTGAATACTTAAGGCCACTTAAATATCTTGCCAATTTCTACTTCTTAGTCTTAGTAACTTTTGCCCTCAAGGTGAGTTTATGAAACTCCTCAGTATAAGTGCTCACATCCATGTCTTTTTGTCTTAAACTCTGCAACTTTTGGTGCACTAGGACTTCATAGTCCTCAAGGATGAATTGCCTCTTCACCTCCATCTTCATTCTCTTCCAAGTTGTGATGAATTCCTTCCCTTCATCAAGCCTCTCTATTTGAAGGAAGTTCCACCAACTCAAGGCAGACCCTTTCATCTTTGCTTTGGCTATCTTCACCTTCTAAGATTTAGGGACATCATCACATTCAAAGTGCTTGTCCAAGGCTCCAATCTAGTCCATACACTCCTGTAGACTAATCTTTCCACAAAACATAGAGACCTTAGTCTTGATATCCCTTCTTCCTACCCTTTCAAGGGCTTCCAACATGACTCTTTGGTCCTCTGGTAGGCTTTGCCTAAATGTATTAGGCTTTGGTCTATTACCATTTTCTTTTTCATCCTCGGAGTCTTATAGAGACCCTTTATTCATCTTGCCCCTCAACTTCTCTATCTCCCTTCTCATCATCCTATTTTCTTCTCTTATGGCTCTACTTTCAGCCATCTATTCTTTGACCAACTTGGTCAATTCAGCATTTGTCAGCGTTAGAGGGATCTCCCTCTCTTCCTCATTTTTAGACATTTTTGCCTTCTTCCTTTATCTCCAAATAGGATCTTAGTGGTTCTGATACCACCTGATGTAGAGCTTAGCAACAATCAACTCCTAAAGCCTTCCAAAGGCTTCTCAAATCCAAATTAAGATCCTAGGAACAAATTTTAGTTCCTTCACCCACACCGGGTACACCTATCCACTGAGCCCTATAAAGCTTTTCCTCAACAAACTTCACCCACTAACTCCAATACCTCTTAGTCCTTCTACTTGGTCCTTTATTAATCACCTTTCATAGTTAATTAGGTTCTACCAAACCCACAATACCATTTCCTTGTATTAGGCTTACCAGTCCTTGTAGGCCTCGTAACCCTGATTTTTGGGTTTTTCTCAAATCTTCTCCAAACACCAAGGGATATTATATATATTTTTAGATACCCTTTTTAGCATACTAAAGGATCCCAAAATATTTTTGGGTGGACTTGATCCTGCACCTCCAAACCCCACTATGACACCTAGGCCTAATTGGTCAGATTAGTCTAGGGCTTTATGATGGAATGGCTAAGGTGGGTTACCAAGACCCCAAAACCTCTTGGCTATCCTATAAAACTTATAAACACTCCAAATCAACCTTCTAACTCATCAACAATGTCAAATCTCTCAACTATCTATGCCTTGTCTGTCAATCCTAATCAAGCACATAACCATGCTTGAGCTAGGGCCTACCTGAAAGTCTTTTTCCCCTCACCAAAACTCCTCCAACTCCTAGAATCTTTGAGATTGGAGTCCTAAATTTCATTTTTCCAAGTTTGAGTGAATTCCACTAGATAAATTGCATGTTAGGGAGACATAAGTGTGATACCCTAAAAAACAGGGCTAATGAGGACCTCTGGGACTAAAATTGAAATAACTTTCCAACCAATGAACCAAATTGCTTAAAATAAAAAAAAACTTACTCTGCATTCACACCTCCAAGAAAATCATTCACTTTTCAATCATAATCTGACTGTACGGAGCCATACAAGTCTCTGCAGTGCGATAATTTACAGAAAATAAAGGGTTTTATTGTTCACCTTCAAGCCTCCGTTCATACACACCTCCTCTGATAGGGAACATTCACAATTTAGATGTTTTTGACTGTTGGGAACCCCCTATGGCCATTGGTAACTGATTTCTAACTTCTTCTACAAATCGAGCAACTTTTCACAAAAGTTGTCAATACAAATTTTGCAACTTTTTTGCAACTTTTTGAAACCCTTGACAAAAAGATGTCTTAAAGACCCTAATGCCTAAAAACACACTCAAACACCCTAAAAAAATTAAAAATCAAAATCACACCTATTATGACTCCTTGGTTACAAATGGTCACTTGGCTTATAACCACACCAATGTCCCATTGTACCTTACAATTGAGTCCTTTATTCTAAGTATGGACCAAACCTCTTTTCTATCAATTCTAAACTACTAAACACCTTGAATTCATGCCTAAGATCCTTAGGTGCATTGCACCAATGTCAAAGGAGGAGATTGTTGATCTCAATTTGGTTTTGACAAATGAGTGGCAAAACAGTTAATTCATATTCATAGTGTATGTTGAGTGATCAGAGCAAGCCAAAAAATCAATGGGAGCTGAGTGATCAAAGCATGTCAAGCATCAATTTCCAAACAATGCATGCCAAATAATATACTTAGTCAGTGTTGAGCTACTCATGTGTCAAGCAAGTATATAAATACTAAGTGATTTAGGTCTTGAGTAAACAATGGATGTTGAGTCATTTAGAAGCCGAGTTATATCATTAAGGATATAGTGGATGTTGAGCATTAGAGTTTTCATGTGTCGAGTAAATAGTTTTTTGTATAGTTGTTTGTAATGGCACAAACTTCTATGTGAACTATTTTTGGGCCAACTTAAGGATTGTTTTACAATTCTAGAAGATAAGTATGAATGCATATTGAGAATCCCTATGTATAGTACATGCAACCAATTAGAAAAAGGGATTTTGTAAGAAAAAAATGGATGGATCACAATCATTGATTCCTACCTAACCCTAGTCTACCAATTTTCTTATAAGGAGGAAAAACCCTAAAAAATTTGTGAGTAGAGAGTCATTGAAGGAAGCAAGTTTGTGAGTAGAGAGTCATTGAAGGAAGCAAGTTCTAAGAGCAGAGAGAGCATTCATGGTGACTAAGGAGGTTCTGAGAGAGGAATGAATTGAAAAATTAGTTAAAGGAGAATATAATAGAGAAAAGAGAAGACAGAAGAGATATATATGATCAGGAGGATCAAGTACACATCAAGAGAGAGAAGATCTGATATCTAGCAGACAGGTGCTAATCGAAGGATCAATTCTAAAACATTCTAATAAGTGAATTAGTGAAAATCTATTAATAGATTAGCCTTAATAGTTTCAAGCTCTGACAAACTTCTAATAAATCTCTTAACTGAGTGCTTACTTTATTGTGATTTTAAGTCCCCTAACTAGGCACACTTTTAGTAGGGTGTTGGAATCCTTTAATAGGGTGAGACCTAAACATCTTTGTAAACCTTTAATAGGGAAAACCTTTCATAGGGTAGATCATAGTTAATGATTAAAAAAAATTAACCTTCATTGGATACACTTTACAAGTATAGTAGTGAAGATTTGCGGGTGTCATCCCCACCCCAATTTTACCTTCTCATTGGAGGCTTTCTGGGAAACTAATATCTTGTGTCAAGTGCTATTTGTTTTATGTTTTGATTGACATGGATGGATATTATTTTTAGTCTACAATATTATGAGATGAATGCATGAGGTGGATGTGAGGTGAATATGTTTTGGTTAAATTTTTGAAGTTTTAATTCACACCCCCCCAACCTCTCTTAGAATTCACTTTCACATTGTTATTTCCAACATGAGGAACACTGCAACTCAACTAACTTTAGTACTCAGTTGATATTGGATGCTCAGTCCATATTAATCACTTGAAAAATTTGGTTTGCTCGGTTCACATTGTTTTTCCTTCTTGGTTCCCATTCTTAAACAAGAATGTTCCGTTGTAGTAGCAAAAAGTGTGAAAGTAGGCACCTTATATCTTTGTATAGGTTATATTGTTCCTTCTACTTTGATTGTTTCAACAAAAAATTAATGTTCAAGAATAGTTTTTGTCACTAAGGAAGTAGAACAATTAGCTATTATATATTCTAACATAGTGCTATGGCACAATAGACTTGGGCAGATGAGTGAGAAAGGTATGAAATTAATTCACTCAAAGAAATTTTTACCAGGTTTGAAATGTGTTAATATGGATTTCTGTAAAAAATTGTATATATGGAAAAAAAAAGAGAGTGAGTTGTGTGAAGACTAAGAAGGAAAATAAAAGTGAGAGATTAGAGCTTATGCATCAAAATATATGGGGACTAGCTCCAGTATCTTCACTTGGTGGCTCTCATTATATGTTACATTTATTGATGATGCAACTAGAAAAGTATGGGTTTATTTCCTTAGATAGTAATCCAATATATTTTAAACTTTTAAGAAATGGAAATGCTTGGTTGAAAATGAGACTTGAAAGAAATTAAAATTCCTTAGATCCGATAATGATGGTGAGTACTGCAGTCATGAATTTGAAGATTATTACTCAACTAATGGTATTCATAGATAGAAAACTATTGCAAGGACTCCACAAGAAAATGGAGTGCTTGAACACATGAACAGGGAAATAATGGAGCATGCAAGGAGCATGAGGTTACATTTTTGGTTGCTCTTAAACATGTGAGTGGAGGCTATCAATACTACTATATATTTGATTAATAGAGGTCCCTCTACTCCTTTGAGTTGTGGTATTCCAGAGGAAGCATGGACTGGTAAGAAGTTAAGTTATTCTTTTCTCAAAATCTTTGGTTGTGAAACATTTGCACATGTTGATTCTGAAAATAGAACCAAGCTAGAAGCTAAGCCAAAGAAATGTATATTTGTTGGATATGGCATTGATGAGTTTGTTTATAGGCTTTGGGATTTTGAAAATCCTAAAATTGTAAGAAGCAGGGATGTCATATTCAATGAGGAAGTGTTGTACAAAGATCTATTGTAGCAACATAAGAAGAAAGAAGATGACTATTTAGTGTTAGATGATACTCCAAAAGATGATGTTCTAGTACTTCCTCATGATGTGCAACAACTACAAAAAAAAAATACCACACATAGTAATGAATGTTAGATGGTCAACAAGGCTAAGTAGACCTCCATGAAGATTTTCTCCCTCTTTGTATTCTATTTTACTTATTGATGCTAGTGAACTAGAATGTTATGATCAAGTTGTGTAGGTGGATACTAAGATTCAGTGGGAGTCTACCATGGTGGACAAAATGGACTCCTTGCTGAAAAATAAGGCTTGGGATTTATGCAAGTTTCCTGTAGGTTAATGGGATTTATAGAATAAATGGTTTTATAGGTTGAAAGAAGAGGATAGAGGTATGAAAATATTTAAAGCCAGGTTAGTTGTAAAAGGATTTGCACAAAAAAAGGCATTGATTTTGATGAAATATTATGTCCTGTTGTAAAAATGACTTCTATCCATACTATTTTAAGTATTATGACTATAGAAGATTTGCATTTGGAGCAACTTGATGTTAAAACAACCTTCCTTCATGGTGATTTGGATGAAGAGATATATATGGCACAACTGTAGGGATTTGAGGTCAAGGGTAAGGAGAACTTAGTGTACAGATTGAAGAAAACTTTATATGGCTTGAAGCAAGCACCTCCGCAATGGTATCTGAAATTTGATAGTTTTATGCATGAGCATTGATATAGTACCTATTTCATTCAGATCATTGTGGTTATTTTAAGAGGTTGGCTTATGATGGCTACATTATTTTATGTGTATATGTTGATGATATTCTTGTAGTTGGGTCTAACATGGATCACATTAAGGGGCTAAAAAGCCAATTAGCACATGCATTTTCTATGAAGAATTTGGGGGTAAAAAAAAAATCCTTGGTATGAAAATTTGTAGAGATAGGAATAATAGGAAATTGACATTATCTCAAGTTGATTATATTGTGAAGGTGTTGCAATGTTTCTCTATCGAGAATGCTAAAGTTGTCAACACACGTTTACTTGGTCATTTGAAGTTGACTACGGAGATGTGTCTAAAGACACAAGAAGAGGAGGATAAGATATCCAAAGTACCTTATGCTTCAATTGTAGGAAGCTTTATGTATGCTATGGTATGTACAAGGCTAGGTATTGCACATGCAGTGGGAGTTGTTAGCAGGTATATGAGTCATCCAAGAATTGAGCATTGGAATGTAGTAAAATGGATTCTCAAATTTTGAGAGGAATGCCCAATAAGTGTTTAGACTTTGGGGGCTCTACTATTGATTTACAGGGGTATGTTGACTCAGATTTGGTAGGGGATATGGCTCCAATGTAGTAAAATGGATTCTCAAATTTTGAGAGGAACATCCAATAAGTGTTTAGACTTTGGGGGCTCTACTACTAATTTACATGCCTATGTTGACTCAAATTTGGCAAGGGATATTAATACTAGGAGGAGTACTACAAATTATGTATTTACTATTGGTGGGGCAGTAGTGAGTTGGGTTTCTAAGTTATAGAAGGTGAATGGTTTATCCACTACATAGGCAGCGTATATTTCTGCTACAGAGGTAGCCAATGTGATGATATGGCTTTAGTTCTTCTTTGAAGAATTGAGACATCCATAGAGGGATGATTATTTTTTTATAGATAGTCAAAATTCCATTCATCTTGTGAAGATTTCAGCTCTGTATTCAAAGACAAAAAACATATAGTTGCGGTACCATCTCATTTGGTTAGTTTTGGATTATGAACAGTTAAAGCTGGACAAGATACATACATATGAAAATTCAGCAAATATGTTTACAAAGGTAGTGACAAGGGAGAAGTTGAAATCTTCTTCAGATTTGGTTGGTCTTCTAGACTAAACAAAATAATAGAATAGTAAATTCCAAGCTGGTTTGATCTAGTCGGAGCCCCATGTGGTAGCGGTATTACTACAGGATCAGTCTCCAAGTGGGAGATTGTTTTCTAGTGTGGAGTTTGATTAGTCCCTAAGTGGGAGATTTTTAGTTTTTGGTGACTAATTAGGGAAGTACTATACATACTTCATAAAAAAATTGGGCTACTATTCGCCAATTGGCTATTATTATTCTCCAATCTATGGCCAACATTTTGTAACTAATTTTAACTCTAAAGCAAGAAAAATACTTGTATAAAAGGGCTTAGGGTTAGGGATTATTTTCAAAATAAGTAGTGTGATACAAAAATTGCTTCTTGTGGTGGTATTGAGTTTTAAGGGATTACATATTGTAATTAGGTTGTAATCATTGGATTGTAATAATACTACTTTTGTTGTTTGGTGGATGTAGCCCACTATTTGGATGAACTATGTTAAATCTTGGTGTCTTGTGTTCTTCTCTATGTGATTTATTATTTTTTAATATTGTTTATATTTTTATGTAATTTTTATTTATGTCTAAGCTTTAATCCTAACAAATTTTCCCTATATCAAAAATACCAATCAACAATCAACAAAGTCCTAACTCATCAAGCACTTCTAGTGCTATTATCTCTACTTGATCTAAATATCAATTGCATAAAACTAATAATTTGTAATAATCTTTGAAAATTAATAAATTTCTAAATATTAAATTAAAATTGGCTATTAAACCCATTTGATTAGTTAATTTAATATAATATTCTAAAACTTTTATTAAATTAATCAATTTTCCAATTACTCAAAAAATGGATTTATTAATTTAATTAAATTAATTATCTCAAATTACCAATAATTTGAATTTAAATATTCAATAAGTGAGAATAACATTTAAAATGAGATAATATTCAATTAATATCACCAAATTTCTAAAATCATCTCTTGATTTTAAAATAGAAACAATTAGTTAACTTGAATAAAAGAGGGAAAAGGAGTAGTTAAATGAATCTCAATTGACTAGTTAGCTCCCTCTTAAAAGGAAACTTCTTGTTTGAAGTCAACTCCAAATAAATCTTGACCATTCATCTGATTCAATCTCCACTTTTGATATGTCTCGAATTCTTATAAAAAGAGCCATCTTTCCTTTCATTTAAAAAGGTGCAAATTGTGAGTATTGAAACTATGCATAATTCGTGCTAGGTATTTTATTCCTCATTTTTCATTATTATTTGTTTATAGTTTCATTTTTTTAATCTCTTAGAATAGGTTAATATCATCTTAAATACTAGATTTGCATACATTTAAATTAGTTTCTACTTTCTCATATATATTAGCTTCATTGTTATTGCATTAAAAATACAAAATATAGACTAGTTTCAAGCTTTCAAATCCTTTGTTCTACAATATTCTTATAGTCACTAAAGTTATTGGTTCTATAAGCACCATACTCTTGTTAGATAGAAG
This sequence comes from Cupressus sempervirens, assembly GCA_028749045.1. NCBI lineage: Eukaryota > Viridiplantae > Streptophyta > Pinopsida > Cupressales > Cupressaceae > Cupressus > Cupressus sempervirens. Next base: position 1,815,593 of record CM053785.1, read on the forward strand.
GAAAGAGGTGGAATTATTTGTTTTTTCATGATGGATTTAAACATATCCATTTGTGAATGAATCATGCATGCAATTGTTAGAATGATTTAGAATAATTGAGAGGCAGGGTGAATCAGTTACCCTCGGGTTCAAATGTACCAATTAAACTTTTGAATACTTTGAACAATTTAGATCTATTCATTATGTAACTTAGTCACTATAGTAACTTATCACTATCACAAACTTGTAGTCCATTATCCCAATAATTACCTAATTTGTAGAATGTAAAATATTAAACAATAAAACATGTTAGATAACATTCACACAAGTAAGACACTAGGATTTATCATTAAAATCCAATTTGGGAAAAGTCATCAGTAACATGCTACCAAGTTTTCACTCTTCTAAAGAGAGCTCTATTAAGAGCCAACACTATCAAAGGTTACAATACACACTATTAGGTGTGACCCTATTAAAGGATTTAATCACCCTATTAGGAGCGGTCTTGTTAGAGGGCTTAAGAAAATTCTATTAGAATGTCACCTTGATTAAAGGATTTACATATGACTGTTAGGTCAACCTTAATCAAAGGATTTTAACTAATACAATGGTTAGAAAGTAATAGTAAGCTAATTTGATAAATACAAATCACTTTGTAAATACAAATCATAATGTAGCTCATTCGCTAAGTCGTTGACTAAACTACATTCATATCTCCATCTTTGTCTCTTGTCTTCTTGGAAAATCCTTCAAGAAACCACTCCTCACCTCTACTCTACTCCTTATTTTCAGCCTTCGGTTCTAGTTCGTAAGTCAAAAATATTTGCAACTACTAAACTTTTCTAGGTTAATCCTTATGCTTTCTTAAATAGGTAACATTGATATTTTTATGCTTAAACATCAGCATTGATCTTAGGGTTTGGTCAGATTCATCAAATCATTCCATCTTTTCATTTCCTCCTTCTCCTTCTAGATACTACTCAAAAATAAAAATTGAATTCATGCCTAGATGCTTCTCAAAACATGATTTCTCAAACATTAAATTCTCTAGCTCATCAATACTTATCCTTCATGTACTTTGACCAATCTGAAATTTCACCTATGTCACTTGGGAATCTCAATTCCTTTATAGAATATTAAACACTTGGTCAAAACTATGTTCCCTAGCCTCGATCATCACTAGATAACTCAGTCATCACTAATTGTCTTGCTAGCTTACATTTTCTTCACTCAATCCAACTTAGTCTTTACTAGTGCTTGATCAACACTATATTTTACCAGCTTCTATTGTTCACTCAGTTGACATGAGCACAACTTGACTTCAATTATAATTTTCCTTAATCTTCTACTTTGTAGCTCAATTTAACCTATACATTTGGTCCTTCATTAATAATTTATTCTAGGCTTCAACACAACTATCTTTTCCACTTAGTGTTATAATTAAACAACACATTATCTTATCAAAGTCCAACTGATCAAGTACCCATTATAATTTTACATAGCTCAACATTTCCACAAGGTCCTCTTGTTATCTCTTCTTTTCAAATCCACTTTGTCAATCAAATGATATGGTTCTCTACTCAAGTAGAAACTATCTCACCAATAAGGTTTGACATCGATGAAAACATAAAAAATATTCCAATTTTAGTTTCCATCAATCTTCCTCTTTGGAATTAATTGTTATGATGTGGAGCCTAATCAGACTTAGAGGTTTATTTAGTGTTGTTTCCCCCTAGACTATATCTATAGGGTTTTGGGGGTAGTTCTTGCAAAACATGTTCAAGGGTTAGTACCCTTTATAGGGTCCTTTGGAAAAGTTCCAAGTGCACTCCCTATTGTAGTACAGGGTGGGGTCAAAGGGTAACGCTATCACAAGGGGTTTTAGAGGTAGTACCCCTGAACCCAAAAATAAATTAATAGTTGTAAAGGTGTCGGCTTTTATTTTTTCTATTGGATGAATTATTCTAGCCCTAATTTTGTAAGTGGCAAATTCTTGTATAAAATGGCTTACTGTTAGGAATTTTATAATGTATAATGATATTGTAGCTTCTTGTAGTGGTATTGAGATATAAAGGACTGTAGATTGTAATTATTGGATAATAATAGTGGACTTGTTGGTGGACATGGCCCAAGGATTGGGTGAATCACATAAAATCTTTGTGTCTTGTGCTCTCTTCTATGTGATCTATTATTTTCTAATATTGGTTATATTTTCATATAGCTGTTATTTATGTCCGTGGTTAAATCCTAATTATTGGTATCAAAGAAAGGTGTATTTTTTTCTTTTTTCTTTTTTAAGCTATCCTCTATAGGAAGGTCTCATGGTTGAGTAGTGGTCTTGTGTTTAAGTGGGAGTAGTGGCAAATGAGGATAAGCAAAAGGTTGAGAAGTTTAATGGGTAGAACTTTCAGCTATGCAAGATACAAATAGAGGACTATCTTTATCAGAAGGATTTATGGTGGCCATTATAAGGAAAATCCAAGAAACCAACCACTATAACACATGAGGAATGGGATATTCTAAATTAATAGGAACTTGGAAGTATTCATTTATGCGTGGCACAATTAGTGGTGTTTAATATTAGAAAAGAAAAGATGACTGAAGAGTTGATGCAAACCTTAGCAAGGTTGTATGAAAATCCCTCTACACCAAACAAGGTATTTCTAATTAATAGTTTATCTAATATGAAGATGGCAGAAGGTGGATCTATTATAGATCACTTAAATGAATTTAATATGGTTACTAGTCAGTTAGCTTCTGTGTAAGTTAATTTTGATGAAGAAATTAAGGATCTTTTGATTTTGTGTTCTTTGTTGAAAGCTAGAATGGCTTGGTAATGGATCTGAGTAATTATGTTCTAGATCTAATACCCTAAAATTTGATGATGTGGTTGGTGTTATTCTAGGTGGGGAAACTTGTAGGAAAACTTCTGGTGGATTTTCATTGAAAAGTATTTCGAATGAACAAAATAGGTGCACAAAAACTAAGAGAGGAAACAATTTTGAAAATCATGGAAAATCAAGAGGAAAGTCAAAGGGAAAGAGGTCTCATTCCAAAGGACCAAGAGATTGTTAGTACTGTAGAAAACCAACGCATAAGAAGAAATATTGTTGGACTCAAAAGAATAATGAAGGAGACAAAAGAAGAAGGGGACGAGGAAAATATGATAAGTAACAAATTCAAAGGGGATGCTTTACTTATTTCTTTAGAATGTGTTGATGATTCATGGGTTTTAGATTTTGGGGCTTCATTTCATGGTACACCCTATAGAGATTATTTTATTTATTATGTCCAAGGGGATTTTGGGCTTGTTTATTTGGAAGATAATGAACCTTGTCAAGTTGTCGGAACTTGGGAAGAATTAAGATTAATTTTCAGAATAGGAATCATTGGCTACAACTAGAGGTAAGACATGTTCCAAGGCTACTTAGGAATTTAATTTCAGTAGGGCAATTGGGTGATGAGGGTTACCCTTAAATATGTGGACTGAGGTTGTCAATACTATTGTATATTTGATTAATAGAGGCATCTCTACTCCTCTAGGTTGTGTAATTCTAGAGGAAGTATGGACTAGTAAGAAAGTGAGCTATTCTTTTCTCAAAACCTTTGGTTGTGAAGCATTTTCACATATAGATTCTAATATTTGAACCAAGATAGAAACTAAGTCAAAGAAATGTGTATCTATTGGATATGACATTGATGAATTTGATTATAGGCTGTTGGATTTTGAAATTTGTAAAATAGTAAGAAATAGGGATGTCATATTCAATGATAAAGTGTTGTACAAAGATTTGTTGTAATAGCATGAAAATGATTATGTAGTGTTGGATGATACTCCTAAACATGACATTTCAGATGTCCCTCATGATCTATAATAACCACAACACCAAATATCATACACCCCAATGAATGTAAGGTGGTCAATAAGACTAAGTAGACCTCTGGAAAGATTTTCTCTTTCTATATATTCTATTTTAGTAATAGATATTTATGGACTTGATTGTTATGATGAAACTATAAATGTGGGTACAAAGATTTAGTGGGAGTGTGAAATGACAGAAGAAATGAACTCCTTACTAAAAAATTAGACTTGGAATTTATGTAAGTTACTTGTAAGTAAAAGGGATTTATAGAATAAATGGGTTTACAGATTGAAAGAAGATGATGGAGGTAATAAAACATTTAAAGCCAAGTTAGTGTTAAAAGGATTTGTATAGAAAAAGTGCATTAATTTTGATGAGATATTTTATCCTATTGTTAAAATGACTTCTATTTGTATTATTTTAAGTATTGTGGCTATTGAAGATTTGCATTTGGATATACTTGTTGTTAAAACAACCTTTCTTCATGGTGATTTGGGTGAAGAGATATATATGGTATAGCCATAGGGATTTGAGGTCAAAGGTAAGGATAATTTAGTATGAAAATTGAAAAAAAAGTTTATATGGCTTGAAGCAAGCACCTTGGTAATGTTATCTTAATTTGATAGTTTTATGAATGAGCATGGTTATACTTGGTGTTATTATGACCATTGTGTTTATTTTAAGAGGTTATATAATGACAACTACATTATTTTATGTTTATATGTTGATGACATGCTTGTAGTTGGGTCTAACATGGATCACATTAAAGGGTTAAAAAAATAATTAGCACATTAATTTTCTATGAAGGATTTGGGGGCCAAAATAATCATTGGTATAAAAATTTGCAGAGATAGGAAGCACAAAAAATTGACATTGTCTCAGGCTGATTATATTGAGAAGGTGTTGCATCATTTCTCTATGGAGAATGTCAAAGTTGTCAATACACATATACCTACTCATTTGAAATTGACTAAGGAAATGTGTCCAATGACACTAGAAGAGGAGGCTAAGATGTCCAAGGTACCCTTGTCTTCAGTTGTAGGAAGTTTAATGTATGCTATGGTATATACTAGGTCAGATATTGCACATACAGTGAGAGTTCTTAGTAGGTATATGAGTCATCCAAGGATTAAGCATTAGAATGTAGTTAAATGGATTCTTAGATATTTGAGAGGAACATCTAGTAAGTATTTATATTTTGGTGTCTCTACTATTGATTTGCAGGGCTATGTTGACTTAGATTTGGAAGGGGATATTTATAATAGGTGGAGTAATACAAGTTATGTATTTACTATTGGTGGGAAAGAAGTGAGTTGTATTTCTCAATTATAGAAGCTTAATAATTTATCTACTACAAAGGCAGAGTATGTTTCTACTACAAAGGAAACCAAGGAGATGATACTGCTTCAGTTATTAATGGAAGAATTGGAAAACCCATAGAGGGATAATTATTTGTTTATAGATAGCCAAAGTCCAATTCATCTTGCAAATAATTCTACTCTGCATTTAAAGACAAAGCACATACCGTTATGATACCATTTCATTTGGTTAGTTTTGGATAATGGATAGTTAAAGCTAGAGAAGTCACATATAGATGATATTCAAGAAGATATGTTTACAAAGATAGTGACAAGGGAGAAGTTGAAATCTTTTTCAATTCTGGTTATTTTAATGGAGTCTGGTTAGTCTCCAAGTGGGAAGTTATTATGATGTGGAGCTTAATTAGAATTGGAGGTTTATTCAAAGCTATATCTCCCTACATTATTTCTATGGGGTTTTGGGGGTAGAAGCCCCAAGATAGCATCAAGGGGAAGTGCCCTTTGTGAGGTTCTAAGATAGAGCCTCGGGTGTGTAAGGAAACTTGCAATAAAAGAATATAATCACTTCCACATAACCTAAAATATATATCTTTAATAAATATGTAATTAAAATCCACATGCAAGAGAATATATAACATATCCAAAAAAAATGTGACACAAGATATACCTTGAGAAACCCTCATTAAGGAAAAAATTCAGCCTCAAAAAGCATCCATCACCATGTATTATTTAACAAAAAATATCATTTGAATACAACAATGGAAGTCTTCAAATCCATAGCCACAACCAAAAAATCCATGTAAACAAGCATGAATCCACACATCCCATGTTAGGACTAACCATGGACAGAAATAATAATTACATGCAAATATAAACAATATCAGGAAATAATAAATCACACAGAAAAGAACATAAGACACCAAGATTTAATGTGTTTCACCCAATTCCTAGTCTACATCCACCAAATAGAAAGTCCAATACTATTATGATCCAGTGAATACAACCTTATTACAATTTGTAATCCCTTATAGGTCAATACTACTGTAACAAGCAATTTTTACATCACACTTTATGGAAAAATCCCTAACCCTAAGCCCTTTTTATACAAGTATTTTTTCCACTTTAGGGTTATAGTTCATTACAATATGTCAGCCCAAAATTATTGATAAAATATTAGTGATAAAATAGGCCCTGATAAAATGTGAAGCATGTACAGTACTTCCTTTATCAGCCACCACAAATTAACAATCTCCCACTTGGAGACTGATCTTGTAGCAAGATCGCTACCACATGGGGCTCCCACTCGATCATACCAGTCTAGACTCTATTGTTCTTTTATTTTCTTCAGTCTAGAAGACCAACTAAAGCTAAAGAAGAATTTAGCTTCTCCCTTGTCACCACCTTTATAAACATATCTGCTAGATTGTCATGTGTATGTATCTTGTCTAGTTGTAACTATTTATCATCCAAAACTGACCGAATGAAATGGTAACACAACTATATGTGTTTTTTCTTTGAATGTAGAGTAGAATTCTTCACAAGATGAATGGCATTCTAACTATCTATAAACAAATGATTATCCTATTGTGGATGTCCCAATTCATCCAAGAAGAACTAAAGCCATATCATCTCCTTGGTTGCCTCTGTAGAAGCAACATACTCTACCTCTATAGTGGATAAAACATTCACCTTATGTAACCTAGAAATCTAGCTCATAGCTACCCCATCAACACAAAAATTGATTAATTGTGTGTTGTCTTTGATGTTGCACAAATTTCATAATCATTATCAATTAGTATATGCCAAGCTAACTTGGGTAGTGAAGATAGTTTTGTGTGTCTACTGAGAATTCCTATGTCTTCCTAGTTTAGAAGGTAGTGCTTATCAAGCTCACCCATGTGTCAAAGGAAAATATGTAGAAGATGAGTATTAATCAAGCTCACTCAATTAATGAAGAAAAGTTGGATGGAACCAGTGTTAACTAAGCTCACTCAGTTGCCAAAGGATTTTTGCAAAGTTTGCAGTATTAACTGAGCTTCTGTTGGTTAACAAAGGAAATTTTTTCTGAGTTAGTTTCTACTGAGTTAGGTTAGCTAACAAAGGATTTTATTATTTTGGAATATTAAGCCAAGATGAAAAAAGACAATTTTGTAGCATGACAAGGACTTATGAGGTTACATTTGGCTACTATTAGTGATTTAGGTTGCGAATATCTTGATGCTGAATACAAGAACCCCACTGGAACATTATGTATTGAAGATATTTATAAAAAGAAGAATCATAATATCATGATGAATGATATTGGATCTGCTTTTAGTTATGCTGATTTGATGAGGTAAAGAATTGCCAAACTTCTCATGCAATGTGGACAAAACTGAAAGATATCTATGGAGGAGATGACAATATAAGAAGAACCAAAGAAGAAAGCCTCAAAGGAAAATTTGACCAAATGAGAATGAGAGAAGATGAAAACATTGCAAAATATGTGGAAAGGATTAAGGCCAGTGTAAGTGCAATCAAAGCATCTGGAGGAGACATTGAAGAGAAAATAGTTGAAGAAAGGTACTTAGAACTCTTCTTCCTATTTATGCAATTAGAGTATCTACTATTCAAGAAATGATATGTGATCCAAATAATAAAATATCTTTGGATTCTCTAGTTGGAAGATTGATATCTATTGAGTTAGATAATTTTGATAACAATGTTCCTAGTTCAAAGGTTATTGAATTTTCTTTGAAAGCTAAACTCTCATCAAAGAAAAAGGTAAGAAATAAAAATCTAGTCAATCAAGAAGTGAAAAAGAAGGATCATTAGAAGAAAGTTCAAATAGTGTTCTTGAAGTCGTTGAAGCCCTACTTGCAAGAAAGTATTGCAAAGGCAGAGGAAAGTACAAAGGTAAAGTTCCTCTGATCTACTTTTCTTGTGAAGAAGTTGGTCACATTGTTGCTAGGTGTCCAAATAAGGAAATCAAGGATGAAAAGAAAAGTAATAGGCATAAAGGAAAGAAGGACTCCAAGAACTACAAGGAAAAAGGTAAGAAATCTTGTTTTATAGCTAAAGATTCTAATAATAGTGAAGATGAAATAGTATATATTGCTATGAAAGATAAATCTGATGATGAAGGAGATAAGATGACACTTATCTCTCATGTTAGTGAAAATGATATATGGATTATTGATAGTGGCTATACACATTATATGACTGGAGACAAAAAAAAAATTGAGCACATGGAATATTATGATGGAGGTAGTGTGAGATTCAGAAACAATGAACCTTGTAACATAAAAGGAAAAGGATGTATTTCATTGACAAAAGAACTTGTATCTGACAATGCTTATTGGGTTGAAGGACTAATGAATAATCTATTGGGTGTGGTAAAATTTAATAACATTGGATTCAAGGTAGAATTTATGAATGGACAAGCGAAACTACTAGATGGAAATGGGAATCTGGTTGGATCTTGCAAGAAAACAAAAGGTAATCTATTTTATCTTGATATTAGTGATTGTTCATGTCTTATTGCTCATGTAGAGGAAAGTTGGTTATGGCACAGAATGATATGTCATGTAAACTTTGATAATCTAATTAAGATAAGAAAACATAAAAGGGTAAGAGATATTCCTAGTTTGAAGAAGCCTGACATGGGTCTATGAGAGAATTGCCAAATTGGTAAGATGAGAAAGACTAGTTTCAAAAGAAAAAGCTATCAGTCGAAAGAGGTCTTAGAAATTGTTCATATAGACTTATGTGGACCTATTGGAATAGAAAGCTATAGTGGAGAAAATTTTTTCATTCTTTTTTTTATTACTATTCTAGAATGATGAAAATAATGTATCTAAAAGAAAAATAAGAGGCCTTTCAAAAATTCAAGTGGTATCTGGCAAGAGTAGAAAAGGAAACTAGAAAGAGGTTGAAATACTTAAGATTAGACAAAGGTGGTGAATTTATCTCCAATGAATTCAATAATTTTTGTGTTGAAAGAGGAATCAAAAGACAAGTATCAGCCCTTGGTACACCATAGTAGAATGGTATAGTTGAAAGAAGAAATAGATCCTATCATGGATTGTGCAAGAACTCTAATGATTGAAAAGAAGATTGCTCTTAAATATTGGAAGGAAGTTATCAGCATTGTAGTTCATACCTTGAACAAAGTATAGTTGAAGAAAGATTCAAACAAAACTTCTTATCAGCTATGATATGGCTACAAACCTAATGTAAGTTACTTGAAAGTATTTGGCAGCAAATGTTATATTTTAAAAGAGTCTAAAAAAGGAAAATTTGATATAAAAGTTGATGAAGGCATATTTCTAGGATATTCTTGTAGAAGTAAAGCATACAAATGTTTGAATTTGTCTACTCACAAGATTATCGAAAGTACACATGTTAGAATTGATGAGTTTGTAGGAAAGAGTGAAGAAGAAAGCAACAAGGAACTAGAAGATTACAAAAGATTTGTTTACTATGAACTTGATACCCTACCAAATCTATGTGAGAGAAAGGAAGCTTCATCTCCTAAGTCCCCAAAATCTTCAACAGTTTTCGAGTTGCAGACAATGCAACCTGACCTATAGTCTAAAGGACCTAAGTCACAATTAGAAGCTATCGAGCTAGTTAAATTGAGCTTGATGGACCTAACTCATAGATAGAAGGACCCAAGCTTGAAACTAAAATTCAAGATGAAGAATGTGGAACTCATTCAAAATCTAAAGAGCCTGTGTTAGCAAGATATGTCAGAACACATCATGCACCTGATTAGATCATTGGAGACAAAAATGATGTAATAGTGACAAGAATTAAATTAAAAGGTACATGTATACTTGCTGAATTTGAATGTATAAGTGTCAAAGATGCTCTAGAAAATGAAAGTTGGATTGAAGCAATGAATGAATAAATAGAACAGATAGAAAAGAACAAAACTTGGACTCTTGTTCCTAGAACTAAGGATAAAAATGTAATTGGTATAAAGTGGGTATTTAGAAATAAGCTTAATGAAGATGGAAATTTTTCAAGAAACAAAGAAAGACTAGTCTACAAAGGATATTCTCAAGAAGAAGGTATTGATTATGGTGAGACTTTTTCTCCTATGGCAAGACTAGAAGGTGTTAGAACTCTACTAGCATATGCAACACATAGAGAATTTAAAGAATATAAAATGGATGTGAAATCTACATTCTTGATTGGAATTCTTGATGAAGAAGTCTAAATTGAACAACTAGATGGTTTTTTAGATCCTAGAAAAAGAGACATGGTTTGCAAGTTACACAAAGCATTATATGGTCTCAAGAAAGCTCCCAGAGCTTGGTATGAATGATTATATAATTACTTGGTATAGATTGGCTTTCAAAGGACAAATGAAAATAGTAGTCTCTATGACAAGGAAGGACCAGACAAGAAGATTGTATTGGTAGAAATATTTGTTGATGACACTCTATTTATAAGAAATCATGACTTGTGCAAAGTATTTTTAGGATAAATGAGTAAAGAATTTGAGATTTCCATGTTTGGTCAGATAAAATTCTTTATTGGATTGTAGATACAATAGAATAAAAATGGTATCTACATCACTCAATCTAAGTATATCAAGGAGATATTGAAGAAATTTTGAATAGAAGATTCAAGACCAATTGGAACTCCTATGCCTACTGGACATAAGCTCTCCAAAAATGATTATTCCAAAGAAGTAGATCAAACCATATACAGATCAATGATTAGAAAATTATAGTATGTGGTACACACAAGGCCTGATATTGCTCTAGTAGTTGGAATAGTTGCAAGATTCTTAGCAAATACTAAGGAAAATCACTTGATGGAAATCAAGATAATCATTAGATATGTGAAAGGTACTAAAGACTATGGTTTATGGTATAAACTTGGAGGAAATTTGGACTTTAAAGTATTTACTAATGCTGATTGGGTAGGAAGTATTGATGATAGAAAAAGCACTAGTGGTGGAGCATTCTTTCTTGGTAAAAGACTAGTGTCTTGGACAAGAAAGAAGCAAAATTGTTCATATCAATCCATAGCAGAGGCAGAATATGTAGCAGCAGTAGTTAATTTCTCTAACATTTTTTGGTTCAAACAATTATTGGAAAGAATGAAGATAGAAATCAAGGAACCAATAGTCATATATTGTGATAACACCAGTGCAATCAACATATCAAAAAATCTAATGATGCATACTAAAACAAAGCACATTGCAATAAAATATCACTTCTTAAGAGAATTGTTCCAAGAAAAAGAAGTTGGATTGGAATATGTTAATACAAAGAAAAAGATTGTAGACATAGTCACCAAGCCATTACCTAAGGATGCATTTCTATATCTAAGAGGTAAGCTATGGGTCATTCCCCTATCTAAAATTCACTAAATGAAGTTTAGTGATGCATCAACCAAAACCTATTGAAGATCAATCAGTTGGTGCAAAATTAGCAAGGGCATATTGCAAATGAATCAATACTTAAGGTACATTGGTATTTACTGAATTATTGTCTTTAGCATGTGTTGTAAAAGAGAGAGAAGTTTACCATCATATCTCTAAGAAATTTTTGGAACTAGAATAAAGTAAGGAACCAAAGAGGGATAAGTGTTCCAAAGAAGAAGTTTGCTATAATGGGGAGAAAAGTTCAAAATGAACTAGATAGCATTTTTTGCAAATAGAGAAAGAATCCAATGAAAGGAAGAGCTCATACTGACAGAGGAAGTTCTCAAAGAACCAATCCAAAATTTCATTGTGCTATGTGTTGCCCCACTTTTAATCCTGTACCTATTTTGCAAAAATGGAAATTTGACTTGTATCATGTCTAGTCTAGTCAAGTCAGTTAGTCCTTTCCTCTTTAAGTGATAAGTATCTCCGTTAGGTTTCCATCTTCTCCCTTCTTCTACATTACATAACCAAGTGGGTTTGCTTATCATTATGAGTCCTGTGGGATAGCTTAGAACCTTGCTCGATGGAGATTCTTGGATTATGTTATCTTAGATGAACTTACTTGCAGCTCATTTGATACAAGCATAAAGAAAATTGAACTTGCGAAAAATCTAGTTTTGTCTTCTCCTTGGTTCGGTTTTCGCACCCTGAAGGTGAAACTCCGTAGAGATTTATGAGTACAATTTGTTAGCTTGAAGAAGGAGAGTGGGATTTTATTATGGATTGATCATTCAAGTATTGCCATATTTTTAACATAGGAATCATTCAAAATTCACTAAGATGATCATAATGAGATTTGGCAAAAAACTCTAAAATAGTTTCTCCTCGGCAGACTTCAAACCAAGAAGTTAGTTTTCCAAAAAGGCAATTGCAGAAAGGTAAAGTGAGTTAGTGGGTCCCATTTTTCACTTTTGAAGTCTCTTTTATATTTTTTGAATTCTTGAAGTTAAGTGATTTGGGCATAGGAGGCAAAACAAAAACAAGGGCAAAAAAGAAGAGATTGCCTTCTCTGCGAAGTTTCTACCCTTGAAAGCAATTTTCCGCATCTAATGGAAAATCACTCTTGAAAGCATGGTTATTTGACAAATTGATTATAGAAGGATAATAAAAGATAAGGGAAGCAAGTTGATCACCTTTGGGAAGGTATCCTAGGCAAAATCTAGCTGAGCAGATTTTTACTCACGGAGTACTCCGTTCTCAATTCTCCGTAGCTTGGCAAAAAATAGGAAAGTAAAATTGCAATAAAGGAAAGTAATCATTGGGCCAATGGAAACAATGAAAAGACAAGAAATAATTCATTGTAACCCCCATATTTTCAAATTACTACTTACTTATTTCAACTATTATGCTATTGAATTGAATTAAAAATCACCATAGTTCGAAAGTTCTACTCTCTATCCTATTTTTAGTTTTAAGATTCTCAATTCATCTCTACCTTAGTCAAGATGGCAACAAGATTCATTGGATTTGATGTATTGAATGGGATAAAATCAATGTTGCAGAATGTCACAGACACCTCACTCTATTTCTTTGACATGCAAGATTTCCAAAGGAGGTTAAGGTCAAAGTTGATCCACCCCATAATGAAGAAACTTTGAGGAAGTGGGTTGGTAGAAGTAGCCAAATTTTTGGTAGCAGTACAAGCCCTAGAGCTAATCGTTGAATGTATCAACCACTACAACCTAGCTACTAAGAAAATCTTATTGCCTGATCAAATGGTCTTAATCTCAATTGATATGAAAGTAGTAGTCAATTGTCTCTAGATTCTAGAGTGAGAAGAATTCTCTGAATTGATAGTAGGAGGAGCTATGTCAAAATTCTCTCTGAAGAAAATGGTATGGCAGAAAGAGACTATAACATCTTGGTTTCAAAAACCAAGGGGAGCTAAGAGTAAGGTTCCTAAAACCCTTTTCGACACTGATCTCAAGTTCGAGATCATGGACATTCTGGTTCTTTTGCATCAATTGAAAGGTGAGGTCAAAGCACTTAATTTTGTAGAAAATTATTTCTTTTTGGTAAAAATTATTTTCTTAGATACACAGTATGTTGACTAGGTGTATGAGGTAAGTGAACATCTATCTAGAGCCCTCAGTGCAAAAAATTTCTACAATTAATTTTACATTTCTTCTTTCTTGATATATATGTTAGCTTCCCTACAATTATGGCTTGGCCTTCCCAGAATAAAAAATTTTTCAAATGATGTAAAGAGTTATGAGTTTTACCCATGCTTGCAGTTATAGAATAGTTATGTAGAGTGTATTAGAGTTAATGATGTATTTACAATGAGAATTTAAAGGGAGCTCCAAGGATGCCCAAAGAGAAGATTCAGCCCAGAAGCGATGGGGGCCATCAGTCAATTTGGTAGTTATTTCATTCAATTCTCATCCTTTTCATCTTTACATCTTGTAGCTTTCAGTGGATTTCCCCCAAAGCTACCCAGATATCTAGATGACATGATTGTGCTCATTGAGATCATGAGAAAAGCAATTTAGGTGAACATGCTAGGTGCTAGTTTAAGGAAGAAGGGGTATGAATTCCCCATGAAAGTTGGAGCTTACAGTTGTGAATCTTGATCAGATGCAAAAAACATGCTCAAGGCATTTGAGAACAAGTACAAATTAGAAGAATATGAAGTTGTGAGGCCCATGTTTGACCCAAATTGGTATGCCAAAAATGTCCTTCAAATTGGGAGCGTAATCAAGCATGTTACTACTATAGAAGATTATTGGGTAAATTGTAGAGATGAGTTGGAGAGCCATGATCATGCATTTGTGAGACTCATGATGGAATAGATAAAGACATATGGCATTGATCTCGATGTAGAAGGACTGGAAGATGATGGTTAAAATATGTATGGTAATACATATTTGACAAAATTAAGGAGTACTCCTATTAGTTTCAAGCCTTATGTTGATATAGAAGAAGATTTTGATATTATGATGACCTAAATCATCAAAAGGACTATAAAATGGGCTGAATGGATAGCTACAAAAGGTAGGAGAAGGAGTAAGTCTACTCAAGCTTCTCCAGCAGTTGCTACCCCTACTTCTTCTCAGAGTGCCACACCCAGTGTGACAACCACAACTACTCAAGGATCAGCTCTGCCTATAGGAGGAGGTGATCAACCACTAGATAAGAACATCCCAATAGATCTAACTTGTGAAGGTGGCTATCTACCAGTTATTGGAACCCAAGCTGGTATTGGAGAAAAAAAGATAGAGGATCCAAAGAATGGCACCCTTGCTCCAACTCTACTTCCTCATACCACTCCAATTCCATCTCTACATACTACTCCAGTCCCTTCTCCTCATATTTCCCTGATTTCATCCCCTCATCATAGCCCTATTCCATCCATGAGTTCTTCTCTTTTAAAGCCAACTTGTTCCCCTATTCAGATAGTGGAGATTGGAGATGAAAATAGTAGTACCAATGAGTCTACTAAATCTGATAAAGCTATGAAGGAAGCTCAAGATGAAGAGAAATCCCCAAGTTCATCTAGGCTTCTTTTTCAAGATCCAAAGAATCCTTTCTTTGTAACTGTGGTGATAGTGACTCCGACTAAAAAGAAAATGTTTAGTATAGAGTCATTGGCAACAGCTTCCAAAGTGATAGGTACAAATTCTTCACTAGAAGACACCTTAGAAAGGAAGAGGAAAAAAAAGGATGAAAGTGTCCCTGCGAAAGTGTCTGAAGTAGTTCGCTCAGGGTCTATAATGGTAAAAGCTAAAAATTAGGAGACTTTGTCAATACTTGGGAAAGATCTAGAAACAGGGCACTTGACCATGGAAATAGCCAAGCCAAATAAAGTAGGAAGGATTGAAGATATGATGCATGATGATTTCACTTTGCATTCGATTGATCTAGGGGAAGCCATACATGATACTAAAGTGGGTTTATGGAGATCAAGTAATGAGGTGATAGAAGGATAGTTGGAGAGCCTCAAATTGTCAAAAATCAAGATGAAAGCTGACATAGAAGAACTAAAAGGATTTATCTGGAAGCTAGTTGTTCCACTAGCAAATATCATAGGTGTGCCTACTACTGAGAATCCTACCACTAAAAAAGTGCAAGCTTTCATTTCTCATCTCCAAAGAGATAGGAATTTTGGTTAGATTGGGAAGGAGTGGATTGAAAAACTCAATTCAAATGGAGTTGCTCTTGTAGAAAAAATTGGAAATGTTATTCTTCAGTTGGAAATCAAGAAGGATAACATTTTATCTAATTGTAACACTTTAGCTACAGAGAAGTCAAGATGTGATGAAAGTATTTTCCTCCTAAAAATGATCATCCAAATGAAGGCAAAAGAGGTGGTTGAAGAAAAGATTTTGAAGAAAGTGACTGAGCCTCTATTTGAATGGCTTCAAAGTATGCAATTTAAGCTAGAGATGATTCAAGAAGCTAAAGAAGAACTCAAAAGAATAGAGGAAAAAGTAAAGAAGACCCAAGATAGAAAATTTGAACTCATATGAGGATTACACACTGATTCACAAACTTGTGGGCAAGGGAAAGCACTTATTGAAGTAGAGGTAATGGAGAACAACTTCTCCACATATTTGAGTAATCTATTTGGAATGACTTCAAGCAATCAAAAAAGAGTGGTAGAGTTACAAACACTTGGTGGATGTGTACACGTGGCTATGCAAGAATTGCCAAATTAGTTAAGTGCTCTGAAAGAACTAGCTTGAGAAAATTCAAAGTGGCTCTTGAGATTCACTAATATACATGTGCCTAGTCATGAGGAACTAGTTCTAGCTATAGTTGTTGCCAAGGCATATAGGGTGAAAGTTGGAAAGGGGAAGAAGTCCAAGTGATTCAATGATGCCTCCTTTTCAGTTTCTTTTGCATTTTCTATCAATTTTGTAAATTTTGTAATGTGACAAACTAGCATCTTGCTATTTGTCCTTCTTAGAAGATGAACCGATTAAGTTTCTATTGTAATAGTCATCTCTTAACCCCTATATGTACAAAGTTGAATGATGAATAGATGGTTAGAAAATTTTTGGTGTGAAGTACTTTTTGTTGTAGAGACAATCAAATGGTATTTTATTTTAATCATTTTCTACTCCAGTAGGTATTGTGTTTAGTTGGTGTTTCCTTTTCATATTGCAGAGGACTAAGGAAGAACAAAGTTTCACTTCCCCTATTTTCTAGATTACAAATGAATGTGACAAGTATTGTTACAATTTATTTGGTGAAAAGATTTCGTTAGTATTCTTGATTTATCAGTTATAGTTTATAGTTGAATTTGGTTTATTTTAACATTAGTTGATTATGTGAATGGATTTATGGATTCATAAGATGTGTGGGTACATGAATCTATTTCAGTATTGAGAAGATTTTGTTTGCCTGAGTTGGATTTTATTTAGGTCTAGCTTGGTTATTCCTCTACTATTGTTGAGTTAAGAACATACCCCAAAGTAGTTTAGGAAGAAAACAAAATTCATTGCAAATTTATTTTTAAGGAGTTGTACCTACCAATTCAAAGGAAAACTAAATTATACACAAAGAGCTTTCCAACTACTTGTGATCAGATATTATTCTTAATTGGGCAATAAAGAGTAATAATCTAAAAGAAAAAATTTGTTTACCAACACTATGACATGTTGTATTGCCATGAATTCTAAAGAGGGAGATCATTGTATACAATTGATTAATTGTGTGTTTTCTTTGATGTTACACAAAAGTCATAATCATTATTAATTAGTATATGCCGAGCTCACTCTAGTAGTAAAGAAAATTTCATGTGTCTACCAAGAATTCCTATGTTTGCCTAGTTTAGAAGGAAATGCCTACTAAGCTCACTAGGGCATCAAAGGAAAATATGCAAAAGATGAGTGTTAACCAAGCTCACTCAGTTAATGAAGGAAAGTTGGATGGAACTAATACTAACTGAGCTCACTCAATTGCTAATGGATTTTCTCAAAGTTTTCAGTGTTAACCTAGCTTCTATTGGTTAACAAAGGAAATCATTTCTAAGTTAGTTTCTACCGATTTAGGTCAGCTAATGAAGGATTTTCTTATTTTGGCCTATTAAGATTAATTGATTTATCTATTGATTCCAGCCAACTAAGGTGATGAATATTAATTATTCTAAGTTGTATTTGAGTTGACTTGAAAAAGTGAAAGATATAAGTATAAGGTCAAGTTTTGATTTCAAAGTGTGCATGAGGAAGCATGAAGATGTTATTGGAGATCTAATGATGAGAAGAGGAAGTGAATTTGAAGGATAAGAAGAGTATCCTTATGAAGCAAAAAAACTATATTTGATCAGGAAGGATCAATTACAAGCCACAACAGAGATCTGTAATTAGCAAATCACTTGCATTCAAATCAGGTCATCTAACCATTGCAATAGTGATATAGATTTGTTAGAAAATTTTTCTTAATAGCTATTTGCAAATCCTCTAACAAGGTAGAAGTTCTATTGAATTGTCTCAAGACCTCTAACAAGGTGGAAGTTCTATTGAATTATGTCAAGACCTCTAACAAGGCCACTCCTAACAAGGTGATTAAATCCTTTAATAGGATCACACCTAACAATATTTTGTGTAACCTTTAACAGGGTTGGCTCCTAAAAGGGCTCACTTTAGAAGAGTGAAAAATAGTAACTAGTTTCAATTGGTGGTTTTTCCCAAATTGGGTTTTCATGTCAAATCTTGGTGCCAAATGTGTTCAAGCTATTTTCTTTTATGTGTTTGCAACTAATTTAAAGTAATGGTAATCACAGATAACATCTAAAGGTCATATGTCAAGCATTTACCAAGTTACAACATTCTGTATGTGTTTATTGAGCTTCAACAATATTCAATTTTTAGTTTTCATTTTGTACTGACATCTAAGGGATCCGAGATTTATTTTTGTAGTAACTAATTCACCCCTCCCCTCTTAGTTACTCCTCTTATATTTCCAAAAAATATGTAGTACTCTGCCTAGTATCAATATCCCTTGCCAAATCAGAGTCAAAATATCCCTGTAAATCAGTAGTAGAGCCCCCAAAGTGTAAACACTTATTGGATGTTCCTTTCAAATATCTGAAAATCTATTTTATTGCATTCCAATTCTCAATTACTAGATGACTCATATACCTACTAATGACTTCCACTGCATGTGAAACATCTAGTCTTGTACATACCATAGAATACATCAAGCTTCCTATAGATGAAGCATAAGGTACCTTGGACATCTTATCCTCCTCTTCTTGTGTCTTTGTGCACATCTCCTTAGTCAACTTCAAGTGACTTGGTAAAAGTGTGCTGACATCTTTAGCATTCTCCATAGAGAAACATTGCAACACCTTCATAATATAATCAACCTGAGATAATGTCAATTTCATGTTCTTCCTATCTCTGCAAATTTTCATACCAAGGATTTTCTTTGCTGCCCCCAAATCTTTCATAGAAAATGAATGTGTTAACTGGTGTTTCAACCCCTTAATATGATCCATGTTAGACCCAACTACAAGCATGTCATCAACATATAAACATAAAATAATGAAGCTATCATCATCCAACCTCTTAAAATAAATACAATGATCTGAATGACACCTACTATATCCATGCTCATGCATAAAACTGTCAAATTTCAGATACCATTGTCAAGGTGCTTGTTTCAAGCCATATAGACTTTTCTTCAATCTAAACACTAAGTTCTCATTACCTTTGACCTCAAATATCTTTGGTTGTGCCATATAGATCCCTTCATCCAAATCACCATGAAGAGAGGTTGTTTTAACATCAAGTTTCTGTGAATGCAAATCTTCAGTAGCCACAATACTTAAAATAGTATAGATAGAAGTCATTTTAACAATAGGAGAGAATATCTCATCAAAATTAATGTATTTCTTCTATACAAATCATTTTACAACTAACCTAGCTTTAAATGTTTTCTTACCCCCATCCTCTTCTTGCAATCTTTAAACCCATTTATTCTATAAAGCATGTTTACCTATAGGCAACTTTCATAAATCCCAAGTCTTATTTTTTAGTAAGGAGTCCATTTCATCTTCCATTGTAGACTCCCACTAAATCTTATTATCCACCTACATAGCTTCATCATAACATTTAGGTTTGCCAGCATTTGTTAGTAAAATAGAGTACAAAGTGGGAGAAAATCTTTCTAAAGGTCTACTTAGCCATGTTGACCATCTAACATTCACTAAGTTGTGTGGTATTTTTTGTTGCAATTGTTGCAAATCATGAGGAATTTCTAGAATATCATATTTTGGAGTATCATCCAACACTACATAATCATGTTTTTTCTTCTCATGTTGTTGCAACAGATCTTTGTACAACACTTTCTCATTGAATATGACATCCCTACTTCTTACAATTCTATGATTTTCAAAATCCCAAAGCCTATAACCAAATGCATCAATGCCATATCCAACAAGGTGGGAAAGACCCCATTTTTGATAAACTTATAGAGCTTGGTTTTCCCATCTTAGAAATTCCAAAGCAAAAAGGTGAGAAGAAGAGTCAAAGTAGACCACCTTCCCCTATTAGAAATCAAAACACTAGTGATTCTCATTCTACCTATCAGGTATTGGCCTTGCATGGAATTATTGTTCCCCTAGTTGTTAATTTTCTACCATACACTACCAAAACAATCATGGCTACTCCATGGGTTACGACAACAAGACCATTAGCATTAAATTCTTATCATCCACTCCCAATTGGTTCAAGAAAGAATTTTCCTAAATTCTCAGGCAATGGGACAGTCACCACAAATGAGCACATTAAAGCTTTCTTTGTAGCTAGTCATATCTTAGGGGTGGGATATGAAGATGTTGCTGTAAGATTATTCATAGAGATGTTCACAAATAGTGTAGTAGACTAGTTTTATCATCTAGCTTATAGTTCAATAACTGATTGGGATACATTGAGAATAGCGTTCAAAACAATATTCAAAACTATGGAAGATGAACATGCCTTGCTAACACAATTGACTTCGATTAAGAAGCAACCAACTATGAGTATGAGGGATTTCATTGCCATATTCAATAAGATTAATAGCAGAATTCTTACTGTTGATAGACCCACAACTAGTAATCTAAAAACTTTCTTTATTAGTGTGATGCCTCCAGATATCAATTATGATTTAAGGAGAGTTCATCCCATAGATTTAGCTGACACACAAAGGAAAGCAATCAAATGTGATGATGATTTGATTTTTGTGAGAAAATGGAAATGAGAACTTCAAACTAAAGGAAGTTCTAGTAATACCACATTGTTTGAGGAGATGATTCAAAAATTGTCAAATGAGCTAGTAGCAATGAAGAAGCAGTTACTAGGATTCAATAATTCCTATCAACAGAATTATCAAAATTAACCAAGAAAGAACAACGAAGGTAGATTTTCGTAGCTTATAGGATTACAACCTAGGTTGCAAATTGAAATGGTACCAAAAAAAGGAAATATGTGTGTCTTTAACTTAACCATAGATCATGATAGTGAGAACTACCCAGAGACAATTTGCATGATGCAATTGTTATCTACTAATGAATTAAACACTGCGACTCCTTGTTAAGAACCTGATTCTTATTCAATTGGTGAATCTAGAAATTTATTTTTAGAATAAAAATTAGATTTTGAATCAAAAGGTGAATGTTATGCAACCATTGATGGAACTTCATACATAGTGCTTACCCGTGGACAAAGATTAAATAATCAAGCCTCTAGTCACACTCACAAAAATAAATTCATTCCTTCTATGAGTAATGTACATACTAATCAAAGAGCATCTATTCCAAAAATGGGTAAGGAAAAGACATCCTTTGATTTCATTCAATTTTGTGAAGAGTCAAAATTTCAAATTTCCACTATTGATTATTTAAAGTCACATCCTTCCGAGTTAAAAAGACTAGTAGACCAATGTAAAGGAAACACATCAAATGCAAATTATAATGTAATGATTGAGAAAGAGGATGAAACCTTAACATCTAGTTTTTTAACCAAGAGGATTCAACTATTTTAGCAACCTCCCTTGGGCAAAAGCCTGACCTGTTTTATATTTCACAATATATCAATGGGTGCAAACAAAGCAATTGCATAATAGATTTAGGTGCATCAGATAATGTTATGCCATATTCTATAGCTAAAGCCCTGGGTCTTAATCTTACTAAAGTGCATGGAAGATGCTACTCAATAGATGCCAAATAGGTCCCCTTACTTGGATAGATTAAAGATGCTAAGGTAGCTTTAGCTTCACATCTAGAAAAGAAACTCCTATTGATTATCTTGGTAGCTGACATCCCAGCAAGCTATGGACTTCTTTTAAGTAGAAGTTTTTGTCGAGACTTAGGAGGAGAAATAAACTAGACTGGTCTCAAGTACTAATACCTATTGGGAATAAGAAAGTAAAATTAGAACTTGAAGAAAAGGAAAAGTTCACAGTATTGAAATTAGATGATCCTAAAGCTCAAATTCTATATCAAGAGCTAGAATTCAGCAACTATATGTTATTTACTGAAGAAGGATCAAAGGAAAAAATAGATGAAAATCAAGGTGATAAAGTTCCCAATGAAAATACAGATATACTAGGCATATGGATGCTTGAATTTGATGGAAGTTGTGCCTCTTAAGGATCTAGAGTAGGCATAGTATTGATATCCTTGGAAGGAGAATATGAACCTATGGCTTTCAAATAAGAATTTGGAAATACAAATAACACTGTGGAATATGAGGCCTTATTACTTGGAATAATAACAACAAAAGAAAGAGGAATAAAGATTTTAAAAGCTCAAGGTGATGCAGAGCTTATTGTAAAGTAGGTAAAAGGATAGTATTCTGTTAAAAATCATAAGCTGAAGAATTACAGGAATAGAGTCTGGGATGAGATTGAAGGTCTAGATGCCTTCTCTATTGAAGTAGTTCCAAGAGAGATGAATACCAAAGTTGATTCTTTAGCAATTTCCACCTCCCTATTACTTCCTCACCTAGATTTTAAGACAAAAAGTATCAGATCAAAATTGTGTATCGATCTGCCATTCCAGATAACACAGAATCATGACAAGTTTTCAATGATGATAAAAGTTTGTAGTTGTTCCTTGAGAATGATAAGTTTAGCTTAAAGCATGAATCTAATGGAAGTAATTATGAAATTTCTAATACAAATATGGAATGGAATCAAAATGATGAAGTTTAGTTGAAAGGTAAAATTATCCCCCCGTAATTCATGGCCTTAGAAAATTTTTTTAATAGGCACGATGTTACATAAAATAGAAGAGAGTAGAGAAGAGGCCAACAATGGGTGAATATGAAGGAGTTAATATTGGGGATGTTCATAATCCCAAAATTATTAACATCGGGAAATGTTGGTCACCTAAAGAGAAAGAAGTTGCAAAAAATATGTTCATGGAATATAGAGATGTTTTTACGTGGAGCTATGAAGACTTGAAAAGTTATAGAGATGGGAAGGTGAAGCATCAAATTCCATTGAAACTTGATGCAGCCCCGTTTTAGCAAAAACAAAGAAATTATAATCCTACAGTTGCGGATGCCATCTTCTAGGAAATTGACAAAATGTTGAAACCAAGGATCATCTATCCCATTCATCATTCCACCTAGATAGCCAACGTAGTACCTTTCAAGAAGAAAATTGGGGAGATAAGAATTTTTGCTGACTTCTGTAATTTGAACCAGGCATCTCTTAAAGATCATTTTTCTCTTCCAAAACATGGATCATTTATTAAAAACAATCAAAGGATCTGAGATGATGTCTATGCTTGCTAGTTTCTCAGGTTATAACCAGGTTGAGGTGGAGGAAAAAGATTAGCATAAAATGGCATTTACTACTCCTTGGGGTATGTTTGCATATCATAGAATGCACTTTGGATTGATTAATGTTGGCGGCACATTTCAAAGATGTATGAGAAAAACTCTTGTTGACTTAAAAGATTGAATCATAGTTATATACTTAGATGATCTAACAATATTTTTGAAGAAGAGAAAAGATCACATGGAAGATTTAAGGAAAGTGTTACAGAGGTGCCGAGAGCATGGAATATCTCTCAACCCAAATAAGTCAATTTTTTGTGTGACAGAAGGAAAGCTCCTTGGTCATATAGTGTCCTAGGAAGGCATTAGAATTGACCCTAAAAGAGTAGAAGCTATTCAGAGACTAAGTCTACCCTCAAACAAAATAGGGGTTAAATCTTTCTTTGGGAAAGTAAATTTTCTCAAAAGGTTTGTGCTTGATTTCATAGAAACTACTAAACATATAGTGGATATGATGAAAGGGAATTCAAATTTCAAATGGAATGAGGTAGGAAAGCAAGCTTTTCAGGATACAAAATCTGCTATTGCTCATGCCCTAGTTTTGAGTCACCCAAATTATAAACGAGATTTCTTTATTTATTGTTATGCTTCTGAGCATACTTTATCTGCAATACTAATGCAAGATAATGATGAAGGGGTATAGGCTCCTATAACTTTCATGAGTATACCTTTGAAGAATCATGAACTGAAGTATTCACAGATTAAGAAGCATGCTTATGCAATAGTCAAAGCACTCAAGAATTTTTTATTTTATATCTTGCACTCGCATTCTGTCATTTTTTCCCTAGATGTAGTAGTGGAAAGTGTATTGACACATCAAGAAGTAGGTTACAATGTCAGAGGAGCATGGATAGAAAAGATGCAAGAATATGATATAGAAATTAAACCTACCAAGCTAGTAAGTGGTAATGCATTGTGTAAAGAAATTGCAAAAAATAAGATCATTGAAGAATTAGAAGAGTTAGAGGAAAAGCAACTAGTGTTGGCAGTAGGTCTTCATGATTCCTAGTTTGAAAATATTACCTATCTACTAACTTATGGAGAATGTCCAAAAGGCTTAAATGCAAAACAAAGAAGAGATCTTAAGTTGAAAGTAGCTAAATATGTAATCTGGGATGGAAAATTGTTTAAAAAGGCTATTGATGGTACTTTTCTTAGATGTGTAGACAAACAACAACAAGAAAAGTTGTTGAAGACATTTCATGATGAAGCTTGTAGAGGACATTTTTCATCCTTAGTCATAGCTTTCAAAATATTGAGGCATTGCTATTATTGGCCTGAAATGTTCAAAGATGCCTATTCTTGGGTGGAAAAATCTGAAAAATGTAAGATGTTCACTGTACATCCTTAGTTGGCTGCTTTACCATTAAGACCTATCATCATTAAAGGAGCTTTTCAACAATGGGGCCTTGATTTTATTGGTCCTATTAATCCAACATCCAGTGCTGGTCATCAGTATGTAATAACTGCAATTGACTACTTTACTAAGTGGGTGGAAGCTAAAGCTACAAAGAAGACTACATTTGAGGTGGTGTTGAATTCATAAATGAGAATGTTTTGGTCAGGCTTGGTGTTCCTATTAAACTAGTCATGAATAATGCATCTAATTTTTCTTCAATCAAAATTATTGATTTCTATTTTGAGTATGGAATCATTGTTGGTCATTCATCTAATTATTTCCCTCAAGGAAATGGTCAAGTAAAGTCTAGCAATAAGAACTTAATTAATATTGTTAAGAAGCTAGTCTCAGATAATCAGAAGACCTAGCATAAGAAGATTCATGAGGCACTCTGGGTAGATAGAGTGACACTGAAGAGGGAAATTGGTATATCTCCTTTTGAATTGGTTTATGAAACTCAAGCCAATCTGTCTCTACCTAGAGTTAGCCACAAACAAACTCAAAACAATAATTGAGGATGATATCTATAAGGATGGTCTGGAGAAAAGGATCCTATATCTGAGAAAACTTAAAGAAGAAAGGAGGGAAATTATAAACCACATTACACAACACCAGATGCTAGTGAAGGAACTATTTGATAAGAGAACAAGACCATAGAAATTCATGGTGGGAGATAGTGTGCTGCTTTGGGATAAGTGAAGCACTCCAAAGGGAATGCATAAGAAGTTTGATACTCTATGGAAAGGCCCACTTAGAATTCATAAGGGATTTGAGAACAACTCTTTCAAGTTGGCATATGAGGATGGTGAAATGCTACCCTTGATTTATAATGGTTAGGATCTGAAACTTTATCAAATTCCTAATTGAAAATAGGTAATCCCTATACTGTATTATAGTTAGAATTAGTATCTTGTTTGTGTCTTAGTTATCTTTTTTGTTTCCCTTCATATTTTCTTGTTCTATATATTTTTTTGCTTGTTTTGTGTTGCCACCTTTTATCTTCTCTTGCGAAACTAGAGATTTTGAGTTCCTCACTTGGGTATACTCTACCCAAGTCCCTAGTCAAAGCCAGCTATTGCCCCACTTTTAATCTTGTACCTATTTTACAAAAATAGAAATTTAACTTGTACCATGTCTAGTCTAGTCAAGTCAATTGGTTCTTTCCTCCTTAAGTGATAAGTATCTCCATCGGGTTTCCATCTTCTCCCTTCTTTCACATTACATAACTGGGTGGGTTTCCTTATCATTATGAGTCCTGTGGGATAGCTTAGAACCTTTCTTAATGGAGATACTTGGATTATGTTATCTCAGATGAATTTACTTGTAAATCATTTGATCAGGGCATAAAGAAAATTGAACTTGTGAAAAATCTAGTTTCGTCTTCTTCTTGCTGGGTTTTCGCACCCTGGAGGTTAAACTCTACAGAGATTTATGAGTAGAGTTTGTGAGCTTGAAGAAGGAGAGTAGGATTATATTATGGATTAATTATTCAAGTATTGCCATATTTTTACTATAGGAATCATTCAAAATTCACTAAGATGATCAGAATGAGATTTAGAGGAAAACTCTAAAACAGTTTCTCCTCGATGGACTTTGAACCAAGAAGTTACTTTTCCAAAAAGGCATTTGTAGAAAGGTAAAGTGAGTTAGTGGGTCCCATTTTTCACTTTCAAAGTCTCTTTTATATTTTCTAAATGCTTGAAGTTAAGTGATTTGGGCATAGAAGGAAAAACAAAAACAAGGGCGAAAAAGTGGAGATTGCCTTCTCCTCTGCAAGGTTTCAACCCTTGAAAGCAATTTTTTGCATCTAACAAAAAATCACTCTTGCAAGGATGGTTATTTGACAAAATAATTATAGAAGGTTAAAAAAATATAAGGGAAGCAAGTTGATCACCTTTGGGAAGGTATCCTATGCAAAATTTAGCTGAGTGGATTTTTACTCATGGAGTACTCCATTCTCAATTCTCCGCACCTTGGTGAAAAATAGGAAAGTAAAACTACAATAAAGGAAAGTAACTGCTGGGCCAATAAAAATAGTGAAAAGATAAGAAAGAATCCATTATAACCCCCACATTTACTTATCTAACAAATTTATTATTTAATTCACTATGTGGCACGGATCTTGAAAATTAACTAGTAGATTGAAGTTTCTATATAAAGATGAACATAATAGATTTTCAAATTACTGCTTACTTATTTGAACTGTTATACTGTTGAAATGAATTTGAAATTACCACAGTTGCAAAGTTCTACTCGCTATCCTATTTTCAGTTTTAAGATTCTCAATTCATCTCTACCTTAGTCAAGATGGCAACAAGATTCACTGGATTTGATGGATTGAATGGGATTAAATCAATCTTGCAGACACCTCACTCCATTTCTTTGACATGCAAGATTTCCAAAGGAGGTTAAGGTTAGAGCCAATCCACCCCATAATAGTGAAACTCCAAGGAAGTAGGTTGGTAGAAGCAACCAAATTTCTAGTAGCAATACAAGCCCTGGAGCTTATCGTTGAATGTATCAATCACTACAACCCAGATACTTAGAAAATCTTATTTCCTAATAAAATGGTGTTAATCTTAATTGATAGGAATGTAGTAGTCAATTGTCTCTGGATTCTAGATCGAGAAGAATTCTCTGAATTGACAGTAGGAGGAGCTATGTCAAAATTCTCTTTGAAGAAAATGGTATGGCAGAAAGAGATTATGAGATCTTGGTTTTAGAAACCAAGGGGAGCTAAGAGTAAGGTTCCTAAAACCCTTTTCAACACTAATATCAAGCCCAAGGACATTCTAGTTTGTTTGCATCGATTGAAAGGTGAGGTCAAAGAACTTAATTTTGTAGAAAGTTATTTCTTTTTGGTGAAAATCATTTTCTTAGATACACAGTATGTTGACTGGGTGTATGAGGTGAGTGAACATCTATCCAAAGCCCTCAGTGCAACAAAGTTCTATAATTCATTTTACATTTCTTCTTTCCTGATATATATGTTAGCTTCCCTACAATTATGGCCTAGCCTTCCTAGAATAGAGAACTTTCCAGATGATGTAAAGAGTTATAAGTTTTACCCATGCTTGTAGTTACAGAATAGTTATGTGGAGTATCTTAATGTTAATGATGCATTTACAATGAGAATTTGCAGGGATTTCCAAGGATGCACGAAGAGGAGATTTAGCCCAAAAGTGATGGTGACCATTAATCAGTTTGGTAGTTATTTCATTCAATTCTCATCCTTTTCATATTTACGTCTTGTAGCTTTTGATGGATTTCCCCTGAAGCTGCCCAGATATCCAGATGACATGATCATCCTCATTAAGATCATGAGACAAGAAATTTAGGTGAACATGCTAAGTGCTAGTTTGAGGAAGAAGGGGTATGAATTCCCCATGAAAGTTGGAGCCTATAGTTGTGAGTCTCAGTTAGATACCAAAAACATGCTCAAGGCATTTGAGAACAAGTACAAATTAGAAGATTATGAGGTTGTGAGGCCCATGTTTGACCCAAATGGGTATGCCAAAGATGTCCTTCAAATTGGGAGTGTAATCAAGCATGTTACTACTATGGAAGATTATTGGGTAGATTGCAGAGATGAGTTGGAGAGCCATGATCGTGCATTTGTGAGACTCACAGTGGAATAGATAAAGACATATGGCATTGATCTCAATGTAGAAGGACTAGAAGATGATGGTCAAAATATGTATAGTAATACATATTTAACCAAATTAAGGAGTACTCCTATCAGTTCTAAGCCTTATGTTGTTATAGATGAAGATTTTGATATTATGATGGCTCGAATCATCAAAAGGACTCGAAAATTGGATGAATGGACAACTAAAAAAGGTAGGAGTAGGAGCAAGTCTACTCAAGCTTTTCCAATAGTTTCTACCCCTACTTCTTCTCAGAGTGCCACACCTAGTGTGACAACCACAACTACTCAAGGATCAACTCTACCTACAGGAGGAGGTGATCAACCACCAGATAAGAACATCCCAATAGATTTGACTTGTCAAGGTGGCCCTCTACTAGTTATTGGAACCCAAGCTACTACTGGAGAAAAGAAGATAGAGGATCCAAAGAATGGTGCCCCTGCTCCAACTCTACTTCCTCTTACCACTCTAGTTCCATCTCCGCATACTACTCTAGTCCCTTCTCCTCATATTTCCCCGATTTTATCCCCTCATCATAGCCCTGTTCCATTTGTGAGTGTTTCTCTTTTAAATCCAACTAGTTCCCCCATTTAGATAGTGGATATTGGAGATAAAAATAATAGTACTAGTGAGTCTACTAAATTTGATGAAGCTACGAAGGAAGCTCAAGAGGAAGAGAAAGCCCCAAGTTCATCTAGGCTTGTTTTTCAAGATCCAAAGAATCCTTTCTCTACAACTACGGTGACAGTGACTCCAACTAAAAAGAAAATGTTTAGCATAGAGTCACTGGGAACAACTTCCAAAGTGATAGGTACAGATTCTTGGCTAGAAGACACCTTAGAAAGGAAGAGGAAAAGAAAAGATGAAAGTGTCCCTACAAAAGATACCATGTCTCAAGTGGTTCACTCAAGGTCTGCAATGGTAAAAGCTAAAAAGTAGAAGACTATATCGATACTTGGGTAAGATCTAGAAATAGGGCACTTGACCATCAAAATAGTCAAGCCAAACAAAGTAGGAAGGATTGAAGATATGACACTTGATGATTTCACTCTGCATTTGATTGATCTAGAGGAAGCTAGACATGATAATAAAGTGGGTTTATGGAGATCAAGTAATCAGGTGATAGAAGGATAGTTGGAGAGCCTCAAATTGTCAAAATTCAAGATGAAGGCTGACATAGAAGAATTGAAAAGATTTATCAAGGAGCTAGTTTTTCCACTAGAAAATATCATAGGTGTGCCTACTACTGAGAATCCTACCACCGTAGAAGGGCAAGCTTTCATTTCTCAGCTCCAAAAAGATAGGCATTTTTGTCAGATTGGGAAGGAGTGGATTGAAAAACTCAATTTAGATGGAGTTGCTCTTATAGAATAAATTGGAAATGTTATTCTTTGGTTGGAAACTGAGAAGGATAACATCTTATCTAATTGTAACACTTTAGTCACAAAGAAGTCAAGATGTTATGAATGTATATCCCTCCTAAAAATGATCATCCAAATGATGGCAAAAGAGTTGGTTGAAGCAAAGATTTTGAAGAAAGGGACTGAGCCTCTATTTGAATGGCTTCAAAGTATGCAATTTAAGCTAGAGATGATTCAAGAAGCTGAAGAAGGACTCAAAAGAATAGAGAAAAAAGTGAAGAAGACCCAAGATAGAGCATTCAAAATCATGCAAGGATTACACACTGATTCACAAACCTGTGGGCAAGGGAAAACACTTATTGAAGTAGAGGTAATGAAGAACAACTTCTCCACATATTTGAGTAATCTGTCTGGAATGACTTCAAGCAATCAAAATAAAGTGGTAGAGTTACAAACACTTGGTAGATGTGTACACATGGGTATGGGAGAATTTCCAAATTAGTTAAGTGTTGTGAAAGAACTAGCTCGAGAACATTCAAAGTGGCTCTTGAGATTCACTAATGTACACATGCCTAGTCATGAGGAACTAGTTCCAATTATAGTTGTTGCCAAGGCATATAGTGAAAAAGTTTAAAAGGGGAAGAAGTCCAAGTGATTCAATGATGCCTCCTTTTTACTTTCTTTTTCATTTTCTATCAATTTTGTAAATTTTGTAATGTGACAAACTGGTACCTTGCCATTTGTCCTTTTCAGAAGATGAACTAATTAAGTTTCTATTGTGACGGTCATCTCTTAACCCCTATATGTACAAAGTTGAATGATGAATAGAGGGTCAAAATTTTTTTGGTGTGAAGTACTTTTTGTTGTAGAGATAATTAAATGGTATTTTATTTCAATCATTTTCTATTCCATTAGGTATTGTGTTTAGTTGGTGTTTCCTTTTCGTATTGTAGAGGACTAAGGAAGAATAGAGTTTCACTTCCCCTATTTTCCAGATCACAAATTATTGTGACAAGTATTGTTACAATTTATTTGGTGAAAAGATTTTGTTAGCATTCTTGATTTATCAGCTATAGTTTATAGTTGAATTTGGTTTAGTTTAACATCAGTTGATTATGCAAATGGATTTATGGATCCATAAGATGTGTGGGTACATGAATTTGTGTAAGTATTGAGAAGTTTTTGTTTGTCTGAGTTGGATTTTATTTAGGTCTAACTTGGTTATTCCTCTACTGTTCTCAGGTTAAGAACATACCCCAAAGTAGTTTAGGAAGAAAAAAAAATTCATTGGAAATTTATTTTCAAGGAGCTATACCTACCAATTCAGAGGAAAGCTAAATTATACACAAAGAGCTTTCCAACTATTTGTGATCAGATATTGTTCTTAATTGGGCAATAAAGAGTAATAATTTAAAAGAACAAATCCATTTACCAACAGAGGCAACCTAGGTTAGTTTCATGTTAGGGTTTTGATCTTCTTTTGTAAGGATTGATCTCTTTATAATTTTGTTAATTTCCTTTTGATAATTGCAATTTCTCTTTTTGCTCATCAAGAATGTCTCATCTATGGATCTAGCAATTCCAACCTCCATAGCTTTTTAATTCTTTCTTTCTCTGTGATAGGTGTGTTCATGTAGGATATTCTTGGGAGCTGTGGGTTTGATCTTTCATTAACTTCAACATGGTATCAGAGCTTCAACTCTTCATGCCCATGTTCTATTTATGAGAAGTTTGTCTTGGCTTTCAAATCTGTGCATTTTGTTCAAAGGGTTTCATTTTTTAGAGTTTTTTTTTTGTATTGAATCTGAGGGGTCACCATTTTTTTGATGCACTTTGAGCCCAAACAGACATCACCATTGAGCTCAAAGCACCCAAAAAACCCTATTTTCATATAAAACTTGTCCAATTTAGACACAGTTGGAATTTGAGGCTAAAAAATATTGCTCGCAAATTGGGTATGTTTCTTGAGGCAACAATTTTATGTTTTGTATGCAAATCGATAATTGGCACATTTCCTGTGGCAATAATTTTCTAGCTTTCAGCAGAAAAAATAATGCTTTTTTAAAAATTGAGATTTTGGCACATTTCCCAAGGCAATAATTTTGTTATTTTAATGCAAAAATTGATTTTTTTGGCACACAAATCAAGATTTTTGGTCACACAATTTGAGATCTTTGGGCCACAGAAATCGAGACCATTTTGGTATGAAAGTGACATGCTTCATGAGGTAATTTTGGTACAGGTGGCCATAGTTTTCAAGACAATTTTGACATGAATCCAGAGGTAGTGATTTGTTTGTTTTTTCAACACTTTTTATGGGACCTACATGTGGCTTTTTGGCCATAATGTGCTCATCTGGACTCCATTTCTTGCAAACAAGATATTACTGGAAAGCTGATTCCAAGCCCATTGTGATGGTGTAATTAATTTTTGATTTTGGATACTGTTTGGTGGCATGTTTTGGCTATCAAATTCAGAATTTATATTTTGTACTCTAAGAGATATATTTTGAGTCATTCTATTTTTCAAGTTCTGCTCTAGGCAAATCCCATTCAATTGTTTTTTTTCCTGCATTCTGATGGATATCTTGGTTGTTTCAAGTTTAGGGATCAATTTTGTTGTTTCAGATGATTCTTCATGGGTTACACTATCTATTGTATCAGCCTTATATCTCTTTTGATCTTTGTTGACATCCTTTTGTAGTATATTTCCAAACACACTGAGATAAAGTACCACTCTATTGCATTCTGGGATCTTTCACATCTTTGTGTTTTTTTGCACTTGCACTACATTATAAACTACCTTGAGGGGTTTCATTTTGGCCATATTCACAATCTTCCTTTATTAAGTGAGTTTTCCTTCCATGACATTAACCTCGTGATGTGTTGATGACACATGCCATTATAGGTGTTTGTACTTCTTTTGCACCTTTGATGTTCCTAGTTCTTCTTTCTACAAGAGATATTACATTTAGTTTCACTATTCATGTCTTACCTCTCAATATTATAGGGGATTATTTTGGTTCTATTACTTTCTTAGTTCGATGGAGTTAGTTATGTATTCAATATTTGATCCTATGTAATAGGAAATTGTAGTAGTTGGATACTTATGCATTTCAATGAGATGGATCATTTACCATATAGAAATTGTTTTATTCCTATTTTTGAAGGCCATGAATATACCTTCCATCTTTGATTGATCAGCTCTTCAGACTTAGTCTTCTCTACCTAGTCATGCTTTATACAATAGAGGTTCTTCATAACACCAGTTTGATAGTGTTTGTAGCTTCATGCTTCAGTGGTTTTCTTCATGATCATCCTTTTGTTCCTATCTTCTTTCCATCTCTTTTTGGAGTAGGATTTTTCCCATATGGTTTTCTCTATTTCTCCTCTTTTTCAAAGATTTGGTTGTGTTAGGTTACCTCATCAGGCCTTGTTGTCGGGACCCAATTTCCTTTCAGCAGTAGTTTCTAGGTTTTTAGCTACTTCCTAAGTTTATCTTAATGGGGGGTGTTAGAGTAATAAATTATTTTCTTATTAATTAAATCATATTGATTTAATTATTAAGTCACTTATTATCTCTAGTTTACTTAAGCTAAACTTTCGGCATATAATAATTAATTCTTTTATTAATTTAATATCATGTAACCTAGGTTAGTTTCTTGTTAGGGTTTTGATCTACTTTTATAAGCATTGATCTCTTTGTAATTTTTTAATTCACTTTTGATAATGTAAATTTCTCTTTTGTCTCATCAAGAATGTCTCATCTATTATTCTGGCAATTTCAGCCTCCATAGCTTTTTGTTTGTTTCTTTCTTTCTGATAGGTGTTTGCATGCAGGAGATTCTTGGGAGATGTGGGGTTGATCTTTCATCAAATTCAACATGATCAACACATAATATAAGAGATTTGGTTACCTAAAAACCCTCCAAGGTGAATGTAAAACTAGGATGGGGTTGACACCCACAAATCTTCACTCCTGCAGTAACAAAGTTCATCTATTAAGGCTATAAGTTTGATCACTTATGATGATCTACTCTGTGAGGGGTCTACCCTATTAAGAACTTATAGAATTATTCAATCTGCCTTGATTAAATGATTTAAACTTACAATGAAGTAAGAAGTCTATTAGGATATTTACAAAGGTTTGTTAAGACCACTCTATAAAGAGATTCACCTTGATTCACTTGCTAGAATGTATTTGTACCCAATCCTTTAGTTTGCACTTTAAATGTTGATAATGGCTCTCCTCTTTACAACTCTAATCCAATATCAAATCTAATATCAATTTTTTCTTCCCTTCACTTCTCTGCTTGGTCACTCTACTTAGTCTTTTCTTCTAACATCCAAACATAGTATGTCTCTCTCTCTCACACACACTTCTCTATCTTATTTGGATTTGGATCTTCCTTAAATAGACAATAGATAAATCTTCTAGATCAAGATCAACAATCTAGATTAATATTTTTTCCTTTTATGCATTCCTTTCTCTTGATTGGTTGCATGGCTTGAATAAGGATTAATGATAATAAAAAAATGTGTAAGCATCTTGATAATTATCTCTACATTATTTAAATTATGCATGCAAGTCAGCCCAAATAGTTTACCTAAGTATTTGTGCCATTCCAAACACATATAGCAAAACCGGCTTACTCGGTAGATAAACATTTTGATGTTTGGTCATAATTATTATTTATATGTTTTCACTTGACACTAACTCTTTTCAGCACAAGATAACTTCTTGGCATACACATTTCAATTGACTAACATACTTATCTTGGTATAATTTGAAGTACTCGATGACCAATGGCTTTCTTAGCAATAGTAGGATAACTCGGCTTATACTAAAATATGAACAAGTCCTTATAAAATACTTTGTCTTAGTAAGATGGCTTGTTCATACAGATGAATGACCACCCGTGCCTTAGAATTGACTAAGTGTTTGAAACTAATTGGAAACATGACTTGGAGATCAACAATAAATTGGGGGTGATTCGCCTAACTAAGGCTACTTAAACTAAGATGGAGCTATGCATTAAATGTTTTGATCAAAATATCTTACAAATTGATGTAGAATGTCACACTTTAGGACCTGCCTAAAGTTGTAGAGAGAGAAGCACAATATGTTGAATTAGTCATAAGTAAGATGATAGAAGGAGAATATAGTTCAAAAAAATGATAAAGAGATATATACATATTGAATATGTACGAGATATAGTCAACTAAAGATGTTAAAGTATCTTTGACATTGTTGTCAAAGAGGGAGAGATTATATAGTTACTATGAGAAGAAAAAGTAAAAGAGGGAGAACTTATGAATTACCAAGAAAGCAGTTAAAGAGGGAGAGATTATAGATGAGAGAAGTCATCCATGAAAGATGGAGAGATCTTGATGTAGCTATTGCATAAGAGGATATATATTGAAAAGAGGGAATTCATTATTTGATAAGAAGTTACGAGATGTTATAATGTTGTTACATATCAGACCTACATGAGATGAGAATCAAAATGAAACTAAGGATATTATTGAAGATCTCTTATTGAACATAGAGGGAGTTGAATGAAGCAAGTCACATGTTTTGGATTGTATGGTAATTAGAAAAATTTTCATCAATCTTAGGACTTAACCACAGATAGAAATAATAATTATATGCAAATATAACCAATACTAGAAAATAATAGATTGCCCAAAAGAGAACACAAGACACAAAGATTTAATGTGGTTCACCCAATCCTTGGGCTACATCAACCAACATTGGGTCCACTATTATTATTAGCTACTGATTACAATTTGTAATCCATTATAGCTCAGTACCATTGCAAGAAGCTATAATATAATCATACATAAGGAAATCCCTAACCGTAAGACATTTTAGACAAGCTTTTTCCACTTAAAAAATTAGAGCTAGATTAAATTGTCCAGTAGAAAAAATAATAGTTGACACCTTTACAATAGTCAATTTATTTTTGGCTTCAGGGGTGCTTCCCCTGAAAATTGTAGTGGGGGTGTTGCCTTCAACCCCACCATGTACTATGATAGGGAGTGCACTTGGGGCTCTACCCCAAGACCTCACAAGGGGTGTTTCCCCTTGACCTTGTCTTAGGGGTGCTACCCTCAAATCCCCATAGAAATAATGTAGGGGGAAATAGCTCTGAATAAACCTCTAAGTCTAATTAGGCTCCACATCATAATAACCTCCCACTTGGATATTGATCAGACTCCATAAAAATATCCATAGTTGAAAAGGAGTTCAACCTTCCCTTGTCACTATCTTTGTAAACATATCTTCTAGAATATCATCTGTTTGTATCTTCTTTAGCTTTAACTATCTATTATCCAAAACTATCTTTGTAAACATATCTTCTAGAATATCATCTGTATGTATCTTCTTTATCTTTAACTATCCGTTATCCAAAACTACCTAAATGAAATGGTACCATAACTGTATGTTCTTTGTGTTTAAATGCAGAGTAGAATTATTTGCAAGATTAATGAAACTTTGGCTATCTATAAATAAATAATTACCCCTCTATGGGTTTCCCAATTCTTCCATGAAGAATTCAAGCCATATCATCTCCTTGGTTGCCTCTTTAGTAGCAACATACTCTACCTTTATAGTAGATAAAGTGTTAACCTTCTATAACCAAGAAATACAACTCACTATTTTCCCACCAATAGTAAATACATAACTTATAGTACTCCACCTGGTATCAATATCCCCTACCAAATATGAGTCAACATAGCCCTGTAAATCAATAGTAGATTCCCCAAAATATAAACACTTACTAGATGTTCCTCTACGGTATATGAGAATCTATTTAACTACATTCTAATTCTCAATCCTTCAATGACTCATATACCTGCTAACTACTCCCACTGTATGTGCAATATCTGACCTAGTACATACCATAACATACATTAAACTTCCTATAAATGAAGCATAAGGTACCTTGGACATCTTAGCCTCCTATTCTAGTGTATTCAGACATATTTTCTTAGTCAATTTCAAATGACCAGGTATAGGTGCACTAACAACTTTGGCATTCTCCATAGAGAAATAGTGCAACACCACCTCAATATAATTGGCCTAAGATAATGTCAAATTTTTGTGCTTCCTATCTCTATAAATTTTCATACCAAGGATTTGTTTTTCTGCCCTCAAATCCTTCATATTAAATGAATGTGCTAACTATTATTTTAACTTTTTAATATGATCCATGTTAGACCCAATTACAAGCATTTCATCAACATATAAACATAAAATAATGTAGTTTTCATCATATAACATCTTACAATAAACACAATGGTCATAATGACACCAAGTATAACCATGATCATTCATAAAACTATCAAATTTAAGATACCATTACAGAGGTGCTTGCTTCAAGCCATATAAAACTTTTCTTCAATTAGCACACTAAATTCTCCTTAGCTTTGACCTCGATCAAATCCCTATGGCTATATCATATATATCTCTTCATCAAAATCACCATGAAGAAATGTTTTTTTAATAAGCTACTCCAAATGCAAATCTCTAGTAGCCACAATACTTAAAACAATATGAATAGAAGTCATTTTAACAATAGGAGAAAATATCTCATCAAAATTAATGCCCTTTTTCTATGCAAATAATTTTACCACTAACTTGGTTTTAAATCATTTATTACCTACATCCTCTTCTTTCAACCTATAAACCCATTTATTCTATAAATCCCTTTTACCTACAGGAAACTTACATAAATTCCAAGTCTAATTTTTTAGAAAGGAGTCCATTTCTTCTATCATTGCAAAATCCCAGTGAATCTTTGTATCCACCTACACAATTTCATCATAACATTTAGGTTCACAAACATCTGTTAATAAAATAGTATATAAAGAGGGAGAAAATATTTCTATAGGTCTACTTAGCCTTTTTGACTTCCTAACATTCACTGGGGTGTGTAATATTTGTTGTTGTGGTTGTTACATAGCATGAGGAACTACTGACATATCATCTTTTGGAGTATCATCCAACAAGTTACATAATCATTTTCTTTCTTCTCATGCTATTGCAATAGATCTTTGTACAACACTTTCTCATTGAATGTGACATCCCCATTTTTTACTATTTTACAATTTTCAAAATCCCAAAGCCTATAATAAAATTCATCAATGTCATATCCAATAAATACACATTTTGTTGACTTACTTTCGAGCTTGGTTTAATTTCTAGAATCTATATGTGAAAATGCTTCACAACTGAAAGTTTTGAGAAAATAATATCTCACTTTTTTCCTAGTCCATACTTCCTTTGGAATTACACAAATCAAAGGAATAGAGATACCTCTATTAATCAAATATACAACAATATTGAAAACCTCAATCCACATATTTAAGGGCATCCCAACATGCAACCCCATGCTCCATTATTGTCCTATTCATGTGTTCAGTCACTCCATTTTCTTGTGGAGTCCTTGAAACAATTTTTTGTCTACAAATACCATTAGAGGAAAAATACTCTTCAAATTCATTGCTGAAATACTCACCACCATTATAAGATCTGAGGCATTTTGATCTTTTATTAGTCTCATTTTCAACCAAATGTTTTCATTTCTTAAAAGTTACAAATACATCAGATTTATGTCTAAGAAAATAAAATCATTCTTTTCTAGTTGAATCATCAATAAATGTAACATGGTAATGAGATCCACCAAGGGAAGATACTTGAGCTGGTCCCCATACATATGTATGCACAAGCTCTAATTTCTAATTTTTCTTTTCCTTCCCACTCTTCACAAAACTCGCTCTCTTTTGTTTTCCATACACACAACTTTCACATAATTCCATATTGACACATTTTAGACCTGGTAAAACTTTCTTTTAATGAAATAATTTCATACCTTTCTCACTCATGTTCCCAAGTCTATTGTACCATAGAATTGTATTAGAATCTACATCAATTTTTTGTTCTCCCTACTAAACTATACCAATTATTCCTGAACATTCATTTCTCTCTGAAACAATTAAAGTAGAAGGAACAAAATGACCTATACAAAGATATAAGGTGCCTACTTTCACACATTTTTCTACAACAAGAGAACTTCTTGAAACCTTTCAATATTTATCATTAAAAGTAACTATGTAACCCTCATCACCCAGTTGCCCTACTAAAATTAAATTCCTACTTAGCCTTGGAACATGTCTTACCTCTTGTCGTAGCCAATGATTCCTATTTTGGAACTTAATCTTAATTCTGCCCAAGTTCCAACAATCTAACAGGGTTCATTATCTTCCAAATAAACAAGCCCAAAATCCCCTTGGACATAATCAATAAAATAACTTCTATAGGGTGTACCATGAAATGAAGCTCCATAATCTAAGCCCATGAATCATCAACACTTTCTAAAGAAACAAGAAAATCATTCTCTTCAAATTTGTTACTTATCACATTTTCTTCCTTGTCCCCTTCTTGTTTGTCTCCTTCATGTTCCTTTGAGTCTAACAATATTTCTTCTTATGCCTTGGTTTCCCACAGTACCAAAAATCTCTTGGTCCTTTGGATTGAGACCTCTTTCCCTTTAACTTTCCTCTTGATTTTCCATGATTTTCAAAATTGTTTCCTCGCTTAGTCATTCTGCCTCTACTTTATGTATTCAAAATACTTTTTGATGTAGATCCACCTGAGCTTTTCCTACAAGTTTCCTCACCTAAAATAACACTAGTCACGTCATCAAAATTTTGGGTATTATATCTAGAAAAATAATTACTCACATCCATTACCAAGCCATTCCGAATTTTAGGAAAAGAACACAAAATTAAGAGAGCCCCAATTTTTTCATCAAAATTAGCATTCATAGAAGATAACTAGCTAGTAACCATATTAAACTTATTTAAATGATCTACAATAGATCCACCTTCTGCCATCTTTGTATTAAATAAATACTTCATGAGAAATACCCTGTTTGGAGAAGAGGGCTTTTCATACAACCTTGCTAGGGTTTGCATCAATTCTTCAGTCATCTTTACTTTTGTAATATTAAATTCCATTGATTGTGCTAGGCATAAAAAAATACTTCCAAGTGCCTTTCTGTCTAGAATCTCCCAATCCTCATCTACTATAGTCATTGGTTTCTTGGATTTTTCTTCTAATAAAGATAGTCCCCCATTTGCATCTTCCATAATTGAAAGTTCTACTCATCAAACTTCTCAACCTTTAGCTTGTCATCATCTACCATTTCTCCCACTTAACCATGAGACCCCTACTCAACCATGAGACCTTCTTGTAGAGGATAGCTTAAAAAAGAAAAAAGGATACCTTACTCTGATACCACTTATTAGGATTTAACCACAGATAGAAATAACAATTATATGCAAATATAACCAATATTAGAAAAAAAATGGATCACACAAAAGTGAACACAAGACACAAAGATTTTATGTGGTTCACCCAATCTCTCAGCTATGTCCACCAACAACAAGTCCACTATTATTACTATTCAGTAATTACAACATGCAATCCCTTATATCTCAATACCGCTATAAGAAGCTACAATATCATCATACATTATGAAATCCCTAAGCCTAAGCCATTTTATAAAAGCTTTTTTCACTTAAAAAATTAGGCCTAGAATAATTCATCCAATAGAAAAAATAAAAATCAACACCTTTAAAATAGTCAATTTATTTTTGGGTTCAGGGGTGCTACCTCTGAAACCCCCCACAAGGGCATCACCCCTCGACCCCACCCTGTACTATGATAGGGAGTGCACTTGGAAGTTTTCCCTAGGACCACACAAGGGGTACTACCCCTTGACCTTGTCTTGGGGGTGCTGCCTTCAAACCCCTCTAGAAATAATCTAGGGGGAAACCACACCTAATAAACCTCTAAGTCTAATTAGGCTCCACATCATAGCAATTAATTCCAAAGAGGCAAATTATTGGAAACTAAAATTAGATCAATTTTTATGTTTTCATTGATGTCAAACCTTATTGGTGAGACAATTACTACTTGAGTAGAGCACCATATCATTTGATTGGCTAAAAGGATTTGAAATGAACAGATAATAAGAGGACTTAGTGGAAATGTTGAGTTATGTAAAATTAAAATGGTCACTTGATTAGTTGGACTTTGATAAGATAATATGTTGTTTAATCATAACACTAAGTGAAGAAGATAGTTGTGTTGAAGCCTAGAATAGATGATCAATGCAGGGCCAAATGCATAGGCTAAATCAAGCTACAAAATAGAAGATTAAGGAACTTATAGTTGCAGCTGAGTTGTGCTCATGTCAATCGAGTGAACAATAGAAGCCAATAAAATTAGTGTTGACCAAGAACCAATAAAGACTAAGTTGATTGAGTGAAGAGAATGTAAGCTAAGCAAGACAATTAGTGATGACTAAGTAATTTAGTGATGACCGAGGTCAGGGAACCTAGTATTGATCGAGTATTAGTATTTAATATTCTGTGAAGGAATTGAGATTCCTAGCTGACATAGGTGAAATTTAAGATTGTTCAAAGTGAGTGAATGATAAGTATTGATGAGATAAAGAATTTAATTTTTTAGAAATCATGTTTGAGAATTTCTAGGCATGGATTCAAAGATATGTTTTGAGAAGTATCTAGCAAGAGAAGAAGGAAATGAAAATATGGAAGGATTTGATGAATGTAACCTAATCCTAAGATCAATGCTGATGGTTAATTGGAAAAAAGATTAACATTACCTATTTGAGGCATAAGAATTAACATAGAAAAGTTTAGTAGTTACAAATATTTTTGACTTGTGAACTAGACTAGAAGGCTGAAAACAAGAAGAAGAGTAGAGGCGAGGAGCAGTTTCTTGAAGGTTTTTCCAAGAAGATCAGAGACTGTGATGGAGACATGAATGTAGTCTAGTCAATAACTTAGTAGATGAGATACATTATAATTTGTATTTACAAAGTGAGTTATATTTACAAAATTAGCCTATTGTTACTTTCTAACTAGTGTATCAGTTAAAATCCTTTGCTTAAGGTTTACCTAATAGTCATGTGTAAATACTTTAATCAAGGTGACATTCTAATGGAATTTTATTAAGTCCTCTAACAAGCCCACTCCTAATAGGGGGATTAAATCCATTTATAGGGTCACACCTAATAGTGTGTATTGTAACCTTTAATAGGGTTGGATCCTAATAGAGCTCTCATCAGAAGAGTGAAAAATTGGTAGCATGTTACTGGTGGCTTTTCCCAAACTGGGTTTCAATACTAAATCCTAGTGTCTTACTTGTGTAAATGTTATTTGAGATGTTTTATTGTTTAATGTTTTACATTCTTCAAGTTAGGTGACTATTGGGATAATGGACTAAAACTTTGTGT
Organism: Cupressus sempervirens; assembly: GCA_028749045.1. Taxonomy (NCBI): domain Eukaryota; kingdom Viridiplantae; phylum Streptophyta; class Pinopsida; order Cupressales; family Cupressaceae; genus Cupressus; species Cupressus sempervirens. The sequence goes on from CM053785.1 coordinate 1,857,693, forward strand.
TATTGATACGTTACTATAAAGTCTAAGCTACATAATGAATAAACCTATATTATTTGAAGTATTCAAAAGTTTAATTGGTACATCTAGACTTGAGGATAATTGATTCACCCCACCTCTAGTATTTCTAAATCATTCTAATAATTGCATGTATGATTCCTCCATAAATGGATATATAGAAATCCATCATGAACAACCAAATAATTCAACCTCTTTTATTCTATCTAACAAGAGTATGGTGCTTACAAAACCAAGAACTTTAGTGACTATACGAATCTACTAGAACAAAGGATTTGAAAGCTTGCAACTAATCTATGTTTTTGTATTTTCAATGCAATATCAATGAAGCTAATATAGATGAGAAGGTAGAAAATAATTTAAATGTATGAAAATATAGTATTTAAGATGATGTTAATCTATGAAAAGAGATTAAAACAATGAAACTATATACAAATAACAATGACAAATGAGGAATAAAATCCTTAGCACAAATTCTAGAAAGTTTCAATAATCACAATTTGCACCTTTTTAAAATGAAAGGCAAGATGCCTCTTTTTATAAGAATTAGAGACATATCAAAAGTGGAGATTGAATTAGATGAATGGTAAAGATTCATTTGAAGTTGAGTTCAAAAAAGAAGTTTCCTTTTAAGAGGGAGCTAACTACTCAATTGAGATCCAATTAACTGCTCATTTTCCCTCTTTTATTCAAGTTACCTGATTGTTTCTCTTTTAGAATCAAGAGAATATTTTAGAAATTTGATGATACTAATTGAATATTATCTCAATTTAAATGTTATTCTTAATAATTAAATATTTAGATTCAAATAATTGGTAATTTGAGATAATTAATTAAATTAAATTAATAAGTCCCATTTCTTGAGTAATTGGAAAAAAGGGATTAATTTAATAAAAGCGTTAGAATATTATATTAAATTAACCAATCAAAGGGGTTTAGTAGCCAATTTTACTTTGATATTTAGGAATTTACTATTTTTTAAAGATTATTGCAAATTTTTAATTTTATGCAATTGATACTTAGATCAAGTAGGGACTGTAGAGCTAGAAGTGCCTAATGAGTTAGGAGTTTGAAAATTATTGATTGATATTTTTTATTTAGGCAAAAATTGACTTAGGAGACCAAAATTAGGGTATTACATTTTCCCCTCTTTGAATTACTGTGCAGGCAGTGCATTGATTCAAAGAATAGTATGATTCTAAAGCATACCATATCTCGATACAAAACTAATGAAGCTAATCTTGGAGAGATTTAATTCAAGAGATGGGATCAGCCCAATGTTGATAGAACAAAGACCAATTGATGAGATAGAATTGAATATGAATTTGGTTGAACAAAAATCAATCCTTAGGAATTCAATTTGATGTGGAATACATACTGACTGAGTGCATGTCCATTGAAAAAGTAGGATTGACTTGAGAATGAAGACCAATCCTTAGAAATTTAGTTGATATGGATTGAAATTGAAAGACTATCCTTTGAAAAATAAATATTGACTCCAGAGCAAAGACCAAGCCTTAGAAATTCAGTTGATATGGATTACGAGAAACTTAATCTTTATCCTTTGAAATATGGTAAGAATCATCATGAGTTTGTTTTGAGAAAATCACTAGTTTGATATGGTTCTTGATGAACTTAATTAGTGTCAAGAGTTTATTGACATAATTGACTTGATATGGGTCTAACTAAAGTCACTCACTTGATTGATAGATGATTTAGGTATAGGTTTCAGATTATATGGTTGAGATTTATCTGGAAGAGTGATATCTAATTTTGTAGAAGTGTTTTGAGAACCACTTGTAGAGGTTCACCAAGTGGTGCAAAGTCATGTTTGGGTCTAGGAACCTAAGGTCTCTGTTAGAAGATGTTTCTAGTTGTTTTAGAATCTGAGGTAACCTTTTTCATAGCTTTGGCTGCATGTATGCTTCTTGTGAGATTAAAGGCAATTTTAGTATATTTAGGGGTTGCAGTATCCACTACTCCATGATTCACTACATCACGATTCTTATTGGCATATTTTCTCTTGTCTTTATTGAGTTAAATCCCTATTATTTCTCTCCTTCTCCAAGGTTAATTCACCTTTCTTGACCATGAACTCCTTTATTCAGACACCTTGTTTAATCATTTCAATGAATATATAGAGTCCTTGGAGTTGTAATTTATATCCAAAGTCTAGTACAAGGTTATCCATAAAAATGTCAAGTCTTTTATCTTCAAATATTTTTTAGGAGTAGTTAGTGTATAGTTGCACATAAATACCCCTCCAGAAAATAATCCAAATCACATAGTAACAACTACCTACATGTTGCACATATATACCCCTCCAGAGAAAACTCTCGAGGGTTTACAAAATAGTGCCATCACGAAAAAGACCTATGAATAATTAATAAAAAGTGGGCTGCTTTATTAAATAATTAAAGGTCCAAATAATATTATTTAAATTTTTGGACTATTAATTATTTAAATTATTTTATTAATATTATTTAAATCTCCTAACAGGGTCACATCTAGAAAATGTGTAACCTTTAATAGGGTTGTCATGTAACTAAGCTCACTTCAAAAGAGTGAATTAGTTTTGGGTGAAAATTTCCAAGTGGTTTTTTTTTGTTAAAGCCAAAGTGGACTAGCCACCATAATTATATTAATAAATTGATTCAAAGAATCATCCATGGAAGAATCAGAAAGAAACCTTGGAATCATTGTCATATACATGCATGATATTTAAAATGAGCGATTACATTTGATCTTTTGACTAAGAACCACAAAATTACTAAGAGCTATACATAAGGGCCACCTTGTCCCTAAGCTAATATGAAATAAATATCCAAGAGAAGTCGAGATTTGAAATACATAATTTATCAATACACCACTAAATTGGACTCAAGTGCCACTAGAAGCACTTATTTCTTCGCTAACCATGTTGGCAATTAGCTGACATTCTAATGAATGCTTTAATTGTTCATATGAATGCCTAAATCATATAAATCTTGTACATTCATCTCATGAATTTTAGTATCTTGTCTAATAACTTATTTAGGGGAAAATGTTGTCACTTCATGACCATCACAACCTTTATTGACGAGGTGATCTGCTACTACATTACCTTTGTGGAGAGTATGAGATAGGTATATTTCTTGATATGAATCAAGGAGAAGCTAGACTTGCTGAAGAATGTAAGCGAGCTGCCAATTATGTGTTTCCCTCTTGATGCAAGCATTGATTATTACCAATGAATCACCTTATATTTGAACACATTGAAATCCTCTTACTCTTGCAAGAGCCAAACCAACTAGTAAACCCTGAGCCTCAACCATATTATTTGTACCTTGGGGGAGTGGGCAATATTTTAATACCAAAATAGAGCCCTAGTGATCTTGAATGCACACAACCACCCCCAACATCCCTGGGTTACCTCTCAAAGAGCTGTCAAAATTTATTTTAACAATCCCTTGAACAGGAGGAATCCAACAAACTAGATGACAGTCCTAACTCTTTGAAGAAAGTGATTCATGATACCAACTAGTTGAAACATGAATATGATTCCATTTCTATGTAAAAACATTTTCCCAACATGTCATACAAAGATTACATTTAAGCTTTGAATGAGTGGCATTTACCACCTTAGAGATTGACTATTCCAAGTTTAGGAGAACCACTTGAATTAGAGTGATTGCTTTTTGAAAAATTATTTTGTTGCGTTCCCACCAAATCATCCAAAAAAATAATGTTAGAATACATATCCATAGATTAGAGATGATCAAAACATGGTCCATGATGATCCAAAGGAGGCTGGCAGAAGTAGAAAAGGGAAAAGATCAAAATCTGAATTTTCAGCATTTTCTATGTTTTGGTAATTTGAATTTTTAGAGGCCTTCAGGACATTTCTAGGCCCTGAAAGCTTCCAACAGTCTTTTTGATTGAAATTTGGAGATAGATAATTAGATTACCTTTCCAATGGTGTAAATGGCATACATTTTTGAGCTATGTGCTGAAAGTTATGACTTCTACAAGTAGACTTCAAATTTAAAATAAATTTTTAATAGTTTTCATAGTTTTGATATTTTATTTTATAATAAACATTATGTAGAATGTTCATTTATTTTCAAAGGGATGTTGGTGGACCTTCATATTCATCATACCTTATATAAACTCAAATTTTGAATGAAATGAACCACTTTTTGGCTTGCATAATTTGTTGTCCAGAAATTATTCTATTCACATTAGAATTAACAATACCATAGGTATCACACCAGGTGCTATAATCTAGATTCACAATTTGGATCAAGAGAAGAGGGAATTTGAGAATAATTATGTCCATGACTGAAACAAGTCCCATTATTTTTTTGGCAAAGGTGTAGAGTACTATAATTTTCCCAAAACAAATGTCCAACATTGTTGGACAAAAGGGCAGATTATAAAAAGATGGTCCGCACTTTCAATTTCATGATCGCACATAATGCAATTGAAAGGCTATGCAATCTTTAATTTATGGAGTTGGTCACTAGTTAATGCTCTATTTTTTAAAGCTAACCACAAAAAGCATCCAACTTTGGGTAGTGTGAAGTGACTCCAACAAAAGGTAAAAGCATGAGAGGGATGATTATTAATTTCTTGTTGTTGACTAAGTTTATATCCATCTTTGATATTGAAATTACCCTCTTTTCTGGGCACCTAGATCACCTTGTCTTCCAAGGATGAAAAATAGACCAATTTATCTAAAAGAATAATTTCTAGATGCTTACATTCCATGGGTGGAAGAGGTAATGCTAGAGGATCTTTCCATATCACTCTTCTTGAGAACATACATATTGCTGACATGAAATTAATTGACTTCCCCATACATTTTTTGAGACTGAAACAATATCCTCAATTCCTTCAAGGTTGGCAAGGGGACGTTCCCCATTCCATGAGTCATGCTAGAATTTGACTTGTGAGCCACTATTGACTTCCCAAGAGATGTAATTGGTTACTAACTCTCTTGAAGACATCATGAATTCCCATATTGCTAACCCTTTAGGAGAATCAAGAATGGTGAGAATTCTAATTGGGTTATCATTTTATAGATATTTATGTTGCATAATTTGACACCAGCCATTGTGCAAATTAGTATACATTTTCTATACTAGCTTACCTCCAAAAGCTTTGTTCTATTTTTGCAAGTCATGAATCCCTGCACCACCTAGTTTTTTTTTCTTGTACCATGTTCTCAATTGACATGAGTGAGATTTTGTTATCCCCATTCATATTTCATGTCCATAAGAATTATCTCAAAAAAATTTGAATGGCATGAATAACTAAAGTAGGTGCTTTGAGAACTAATAAGTAGTAGTTTGGTATTGCTGAAAGCACTATTTTAATATTGAGTACTCTGCCTAAAAGTGAAATCCATCTTTATTTCCAAGAAATAATTCTTGACTTAATTCTAGCAATTATGGGCACCCAATAATTGGTTCTATTTGCTCCAACAAAAAAAGGAATACCTAGATAGACAAAAGGCAGGAAATCTATTGTGAATCATAAGATCTTGACAATCTTGTTTGATATAATTTGATTGGTATGGAACATATATATCTTTGATTCTTATGAATTAACTTTTTGATTTGAGGCTGAGGTATATGAGTCTAGAGATTTTTTAATCTGTCTTGCTTTCAAAATCTTGGAGGCTCCAAAAAGTAGTGTATCATTTGCAAATAAGGTGTGTGTCATTGAAATGCTTGTCTCACTTATTTGGGCACCTTTCCAACTATCTAAAGCCTATTGTTTCTGAGAATGTCTACTAAAGGATTTTTCCATTAGAATGAAGAGGACTAGAGATAAAGGATCACACTATCAAACTCCTCTTGTGGAAGCAAAAAATCCTACTAACACCACATTAATCAAAACTGAGAACCAAGCACCTAAGATACATGCCCTCACGAATTTGCACCAGTTCTTCCCAAATCCAAATTTGTGCAAAAAATTAAACAAGAAATCTTAATGAACTCGGTCATAGGCCTTCGTCATATCCAACTTAATGACAATATTTGAAGAATTGCTGGTATTTCTGGAGTGGAGTGTTTCATGAGCTACTAATGCACCTTCCATTGTTTCCTTGCCTAGAACAAACCCATTTTGTGGTTGAGATACAAGACTCGGTACCGAGTATCACATTCTTAAATATATGGCCTTCATGATGATTTTATAGATTGTATTGCAAAAAGAAATAGGTTGGAATTCAACAAAGGTTTTAAGTGTTTTAACTTTGGGAATAATAGCTATGTTAGTAGTCTTGAAGTATTTAGGCATGGATTTGCTAGATCTGGACTCTTCAATTACACCAAGGAGTTCCCATCTAATTAGATCCCAACATGCTTGAAAGAATAGAGAAGTAAATCCATTTGTACTTGACACTTTATCTAGAGGAAGTGAGAAGACAACCTTTTTGAGTTCCTGGATTGTAAATGGTGCCATTAACCTCAAATTATCCAATTTTGACATAATCATTGGAATGGCCTCACGTAGTTCAGCCTCACATGTGGCTATGGAGTCCAAAAGAATCAGTGGGGCTAACAAAATTTTAAAGAATCTCATTGCTTCATCTTGTATGCTTTGAGGATCTATTAGAATAATGCCAAAATCCACATTATTAGTGGAGAAAATCTGATTGGTAGCTATTTTCTGCTTGGCTGAAGCATGAAAGTACTTTATATTTTTATCTCCCTCCTTTAGCCAAAGTTCCCTTGATTTTTGTTTCCAATATACCTCTTCTCTACTACACAATTCTTCCCATTGATGTGATAAATTTTTCTACATGGTAAAAGAGTCATTGTCCATACCCTAATTAGTGATCATCTCAAGAACATTTTCTAGCTATTTCTTGACAATCTCCTTTTCTTTGAAACTATTTTTAAAGAAAACTTCATTCCACTTCTTGATTTGAACTTTGAGAAAGTTCAATTTGGTTGCGAACTAATGCATTTTGATTCTGTTAGTGGGGGAGGTAGTAATCCACCAATGTCTAGCTGAAGGCAATAAAGTTGGGTGTCTTAGCCACATTCACTCAAATTTGAATGATGTCTTATGTTGGGTTGGCTAATTTAATGAGTTGAAATTCACTTGAATTCTGATAAGAAAATGATCTGATCCTAGTTTTGGCATGATATCTGACAAGAAGGTGGAATTAGTTAACTTCCAATTTTAAGAAATTAAGATTCTATCTAACCTGGCAGCTATCTAGGAAAAATTAACTTTTTTATTGGTCCAAGTGTATGAGCCATTTCTTGGCTCTATGTCTGTAAGGTTATTATCTTCTACAAATTCAGAGAAATCTTGAATGGTTTTCAGTGGTGGGCTAATGACACTACTCTTTTCTAACAGTTTTAGGATAGCATTAAAATTGCCCCCTATTATGATATGATGGTCATATTGAGATTGAACCATGTGATTCAATTCCATCAAAACCTCTCTACTTATCCAATGTTGTTAAAGGGCCATATACATTGATCGGGAGGAGTTTTTTGCCAAAACAGTTCAAAGATAATGCCTGCCAGTTGTCCTCTTGCTTTGATAATTGACATTGAACTACTTTGGAATCCCAAAGGATAGCCAATCCCCTTGAGGCACCAATCCCTGGACCAATCATATGTGTATTTTTGTTAATTTTTTTATACTCGGTAGGAAGTTGAAATATGTTTGAAAGCATAAGGTGAATATGTTCATCAAGTGGTTTTAATGAGAACTTAAATTTTTTAAATGTTGGAAAATTATTTAAAGGGCTAGAGGATAACTGATTCACCCCACCTCCCCACCATTATCTCACACTTCCAAACTCAACTTCAACCTAAGTTCACCCCAATATTCTTGTACTAAAAATTCATATTATGCTAACAAGTGATCCATATCCTCATTATATTTTCCACATATAACACATTTGGTTGGACCTATGAAGCCATATTTTTTCCTTCATTCATATGTTAAAATATTCACTTGGATAGAGAGCTAGGCAAAGGCTCTAGCTTTCGGCAAATAATCCTAGTCCAAATGTAATTTGAATGACCAATATAATTTGACCTCCTCATTTTCTATAAAAAAATACCCTATCTTGGCATAATACTTACCACTTTTAGTAGCACACCAAATCAACTTATTCCTATCCCCATTAATAGCTACAAATCTCTCCAAGAAAATATGCCTTGTGAAAGAAAGTTTACTATCATTTAGTCCTATTATAGGAAAATCCTTAAAATCCCATTGAGGACCTAAAGGATTAGAGAATTCTACCAGGTAGTCATTAATTTTATCACACCAAAGACTTATGAATTACTTTAAGTCCTAGATTTGTCCAACTTGGGAAAGGTCTAGAAGTTCATTCCATGAGTCAGTCCAAAATAAGGTTGATAAACCATCCTAATCTGAAAAAAAGATGGTCAATCACCACCTTTCTACATTCCAAAATGAAATTTTACACTAAAAGTCCTTTTGGTATATCTTGTAGTGTGAAAATTCTTACCCATAATAGAGAAGGATTAGAGTATGTCTTTCATACCAATTTTGCACCTAGAGCTTTGTTTATTAGATGTCTTTTTTTAAAACCCACACCACCATGCCTTTTAGATTAATTTATAGAATCACATGCCACCAAAGGTATTTTTTCTTTTTCATGTACACCATTCCAAAAACATCTTCTCATTTTCTATTAAATATAATGCACAACATTTAAAGGGATCTTTAAACAACTCATTGAATAGACCAAAATTGAAGATATAACTGATTAGAGCATTAGAATCCTCTAATGTAAGACAACCATTCACCTTTCCACCCCTCCATCTTTTTAGAAAATCTATCAATTAAATCCTTCCATAAATTGACTTTTTAATATTCTTCAAATAAAGGGAACCCCAAATATCTGCTTGGCAATTTCCAAACTTTCATACCCAACACTCTGTATATTTATCTCTACATTAACATTTCTATGTTGAAGAATAAGACTTCAGATTTAGCAAATTTTTTAATTATCCCAACAACCTTCTATAATCATCTAAAATTGGTTTAATAATATGAGCTTCCTACGATGTAGCCACCCCCATCAAGTAGGTTTCATCTGTTGGAAATATAAGGTAGGTAAGGTTACTAAGAGGGGAGGGGTGAATTAGGAACTAATAAAAATTTATCTTATTTCACCAATTAATCCTTCATATAATATTCTAATCTAATTGTATGCATGAAAAAATGAAAGCAACAAAACATTCATAACACTTTGACACAAGATATGGTGACCTAGAAACCTTCCAAATAGAAAGTAAGACTGGGGTGGGGATTATACGCACAAGCTTTATTACTGTAGTATAAAGTTCGCTTGTTAAGGCTTACAATTGATCACTTATGGTAATCTTCCCTATTATGAATAATAAGAACTACTGGGTCTACCTTGTGAAAGGATTTACAAAACATACAATGAAGTATGCACTCAGTAAATATATTTAGAAAAAGACTATTAAGTCTACCCTATTAATAGATTTAACTGATACACCTGTTAGGATGAACTAGTGGTTGATATTTGATCTGCAACTTTGATTTGCTGGTTGAGATTCCTTGTAATGTAATAATCACCTTGTTGTGATAGATAAGTCAAATTTTTACCATATAATTCTTGTATCCCTTAATTTGAACTTCTTCTCATCATATATACGTCACATAAAATTTTGGATATGATACAATGCATTACATATATACCAATCCAAACCATAACTTACTAGAGTTAGCTACAATACCAGTTTCATCATAATCCATAAAGTCAACCCAACTATTACAACTTAGGTTCCAAGATCAGACTTGTTGAAGATCTGATACTTGACAACCATTATCAACACTCAACATCTTCTGGCACTCAGTTAAAGTAGAGGCTTGGCACATACTGATCACTTGCAAGTAGTAAGAACTCATTTAGCTATAGTAACTTAGTGAACACTAAGAAACTTGGTATATATAGAATCACTTAGTTGACACTCTATGGCTTGGTCAACACTAGATTCATATTGTTAATATTGTGAGCTTAGTAGACACTATAGAACATGGTTAACACTGAATAGCTTGGTCAACACTATAGAGCTCAGTTAATACTAGAGTTTCCACCACTTCCATTGAATGGCTCGATAGATACTGCTATGCTCGGCATGAACTGTACATAGACTCTAAAGCTTAGTAGCAATTGTATATTGACTTCTTGGCTCGAGAGCAATTGGAGCATTTGGTTAACACTGATAATTGAAAGATAAGCTTGGTAGCAACATAACTAGTTGACTAAGCATAAGAAACTAATAAAAAAACTGACCTTAATGTCAAAATCATCAACAAACTATAAGTGTGTGACCGAATCAATACCTATTACCACTTTAATCCATTCCATGTTCCACTCATCCTTGCCATCTTTATGGATCTTCCAAAACCTTCACTAGAATAATGAATTAAAAAGGGGAAAGGGGATCTTATTTCCTTATTCCTATAGTGGCTTCAAAAAATCCCTGTGTATTTTGATTTACTAGGATTGAAAGGCTTATGGTCAAAATGAAATTGTGAATCCATCTCAAACATGTTTTGTCAAAGCCAAACTATTCCAAGAAAAAAAGAAAGAAACCTTTGTTCACATTATCATATGCCTTTTTGATATAAAATTATCATCATACAACTTGTCTTAGCTTTCCTACATGAATGAACAACTTAATGGATAACAATAATACCTTCATAAATTGATCTATTAGGTGCAAAACCACCTTGTTCCACCGAAATAACTAAAGAAAGCACCTCCTTAAGTGTATTTTCTATAACCTTAAAAATAACTTTGTAGACCATTTTGTATAAATAAATTGGCCTAAATCATCAATTGATTCTTTCTCACCTTTTTTAGGAATCATGGATAAGAAAGTATTGTTGAAGCCTCCAATTCAAGAGCTCTCAACCACCTCGCACATCTATCATTTCTAAGAATGTTCCATGATTTTTGAAAGAACAATGTTGGGAAACCATTAGGTCCAAGTTCTTTGTCACTACCCAAATTGAAAGGTGTATATTTCACCTTTTCTTTCCAAGATTGGATTCATTAGCATATCATTTTGTTCCTTGGAAATGCATTTCAAAATATGATTTAGGATGTCATCCATAGAATAGTTAACAATAGTATTCATTACAAAGATAGAAGAATAATATTGAACAAATTCTTTATTGATCCCCTCCAACTCCTCCAAACTATTTCTATTATGATCCTCAATAGAGAAAATTGTGTTTTGAGCTCTTCTAGCTTTCATTAAATTATGAAAGAACTTAGTGTTCCTATCCCCTTTCCTCAACCATGTTTACCTGTATTTTTGTCTCCAAAATATTTCATCTTGGGGAAAAATATCCTTGTAGGTTTTCTAAAACTCCTTTTATTTATTAGTCACTTCATCCATGCCCTTATCTATAACTTTAAAATTCAAGGCCTATAGTTCATTTTCTAACTTAAAATTCTTAGTGAAAACATTCCTAAAGATATCCCTATTCCACACTTCCAACTTCTCTTTTAAGAATTACAATTCCTTTAAAAAAAATATAAAGGCTTTATTACCTATCAATTTTGGGGAAAGATCCCTTCACTCAGCAATAAAATCCATAACATTAGCATCTTTCAACCACATTCCTTCAAATGGAAAAAGTGCTCTATCTAGTGTTGAATTTTCATGGATTCTCAAGAAGATTGGATAATGATCTAAGATATTTATTTGTAAGATCTCCTCTTGACACAACTAGTTCATACTCAACCAATTCACTCCAAAGAGAATTTGATTTAGTTTCTTAGCAATGTTCAAAAAATATCCTCTACAAATTTTCCATGTAAAATCACCATTCTTCAAAGCCACTTCAAGAAGACCATTTACATTAACAAAGTGAAAAAAAGTCTCTTTAGCTTTAACTCAACCAAAGTTTTCCTTCCATTTTCTCTAAAAGGGATAGTATGGCATTAAAATACCTCCTAAAAAGAGTAATTCATCTAGATAGGGATTCAAAAGAGCATTTAAGGTGTGCCACAACTAGTTTTTTTAGAAAGGGATGTTCAGATCATACACATTAAGGGCATAAAATTTAGCCATTAACCGAAAGGAAGTTACCTTGACTAGTTGTCAATTCATGTCTGAGTCCAAAAATTTTACACCTAATGATGATTCCTTCCAAATTATACACATACCACCTAAATCCCCCTTAGCACCAACCAATTTACACCTCCAATTAGTAAAACTCCTTTCAAAAATATCTCTGATATCCAAACTTATTTTAGCCCCGTGGAGAAAAAATAAGACCAGTTTCATTTGATCATGGCATCTTTCAATGAAACAAATCTTGATAGGGGCATTGCAGCCCCTAACATTCTATGATAGGACCTCTCATTATGGTCAAGTAAAGACATGGCCTTTTCTCAATATTAGTAGTTTGGTATGGTCTTCTACATTACTAGCAATTGCTAATTTTATTTGAGTAGTCTTTGGACCTCACTTCTTCTTCTCTCTTATCTTTTTCTTTTTAACCAATGAGGGAATTTGGATGATAAATTCATTATCCACCACATATAATTGATCTTTGATTCTATATTCATCATTTTCCTCCCCCTCATCCATAGATTCATGTTCTGATTCAATGTTGATACTATTACCTCCACTATCATGCATTCCATCAAGAAAGTCTTGAAGATTTTTTATGGTGTAAATTTGAATATCTTTTCAAGGAGACTCATCCCCTATTTCCATCTTCTTAAATATATTTTCTTGTTGTTCCCTCTCCATATATTCTTGCAGGTTTTTCCTTGGTTTGATACTCCTATCTACCTCACTTTTTTCCTTTCACATAGATGCAAAATGTTCATCCTGGTAAGAATTTGGACATAAGAAGTAATAATATAATCAAAACATCTAGGCTTATTTTATCCTTCATTTCTTCATTCTGCAAAAAACTACTACTATAGGATCCTTGGGTTTTCTCACACTAACTAAATTTTCCTCCATCATTCCTTTGTTACTATCTAAGTTAAATCACAAGGGTGTTGATATCTCTAAGTCTTGTTGTCTATTAGTGTCAAACACTTAGTCATATATAAGGTAGAGTCAGTCAGTCATCATTCCAACCAAGCTACTCTATATAGGTCAAGTCATGTAAATAATTGTAAATAATCATGTATATTTTGAGCTCTATAAGTGCCTAGAAATTCTTTGGTCACCGAGTATTTTTAGTACAAGCCAAGCCTAGTGAATGTCAATAAAATAGAGCACATAGATGTCAAGTTATATAGAAGGAGCTGAGTATAGTTAAGGCCGAGCAATAGAATGAAGAATAGTTATCACCGAGCATTAGAAATAGTGAGTGTCAAGTAACATAGAGAGAACATAAATGTCTAGAATGATACAAAATTTTAGGTAAATCTTTTTGAGCTGACATGAACATGAAATTTTATGATTGTAGAGTTTTTTACAAAGGTTTTTACGTGTTTGGACATGGATCACCGATCCCTATGAGGAAAGAACAACTAATTAGTTGAAGAGACAAAAAGGGAAGCATCTAGAAGACTCTAAAGAAGTCTTTAAATAGGCAAATCCAAACCTTATTTCTTAGTAACTAGAGTGTGCTATCATAGAAGAGATTGCAAAGTGTGCCAAGGAAGCAAAGTATTGTTAATATTTGGATGCTACATGCAAAAGTTGTGAAGAATAGAGCATTACAAATTGATGAAGTAGTGAAGGAATGAGGAAAGCTATATCAGATTGGAGATGATACTGGAGATTGGAAGGAGGAGATCTATAATCAAAAGTTACAATGTAGACCGAAGGATCAAGTACTAAGTTAGTTCTAATAGATTGAATCAAGGAAAATATCTTAAAAAAGTGGTTTTAACATACCTTGTAAATCTCCCAATAGAGTCCTTATTTCATTGTAAGTGTAAAATCCTTTAACAAGGTAAGACCTAATGGTATTAAATTTCTTTAGCAAGGTAGACCCTCACAGGTTAGATCATCAAAAGTGATCAAAATTGTAACCCTAGTAGGTTAGCTTTGTTACTGCAGTAGTGAAGATTTGTGGGTGTCATCCTGACCCACTTTTTACCTCCACCTTAGAAGGTTTATGGGTTACCAAATCTTTTGTGTCATGTGTTTACATTTCATGGATGCGATTGATACTTAGATCTACTTACTACAACATTTGATTTTATAATTTATGTTATGCATAAACTAGATATGAGAAGGTTAATATGGTTAATGCAGTAAAGTTATTTTGAAGATTAGAATTTGTATAGGTCCTGATTTAGGCCCCCCCCAGTATCTTAGTTTCCCAATTAAACTTCCAAAAATTGGTATTAGAGCATTGGTTCTCTTAAATGAAGTCGAACAACTTGTGAGTTTAGATCTTGGAGATGGAAGCTTACAAATTAGGAAAGGTTATTAACAATCAAGTGATTGGCATCCAACTCATACTATAGCAACTTGAAGTAGCAAGAGAGGAAATGAGGAAATCCCTTAGAAGGAGAAAAGATATGGCCATTCAATAGAAAATAGAATGATATACTTTATCAAGAAGTTGATACTCAAGGATTTTTTGACATTGAAAATTCAAATGAAAGTGATGCAGCCATTGTAGATCTACTGGAGAAGAACAATATCTTGCATGAAGAGGTCAGAGGATTAAAAAGAGAACATGAAATCTAGTCAATAAGGCTATGTGAAGTGATTGAATAGAAGAAGAAATCTAAAGAAGACAAAGTTGTAGCTGAAGAAGACCAAAAGACAAATGGCTATCAAACTTGAAGAAAGGTCATCTGATGTGTAGAAGCTTACAAATACTCAGCTAGACATGATGAATCAACTAATGCTTACAAATTAGGAATTGATTAGGAAAGACACGAAGAGAGAAAATACGAGATCACAGAGTGACCTACTAAGGAATGAGTTAAGATTTGAGAAATAACTTGTGGAAAGAATGAATAAGCCCAATGAAGAATTAAATTGATACTTTAAAGAATTGATGAAATCACCTAGGTCATTTGACACTAAAGAAGGAGATACAAAGCAACATTCATATACTAAAGAAGGAGACTCATCCAAGAGTGGAGATCTAAGGAATGCAAAATCAAAAGGAAAACCTAAATGTTATCATTGTGGTAAACTTGGAAATATAAAAAACATTTGTAGAAGTAAGAATGGCATGCAAAATCCAAAACCTAAGTTAATTGGTTATTGTTTTTACTACAAGAACAAGGACATAAAATACATGAGTGTAGATCAAGAATGAAAAAAATACCTACTACAACTAGATTTGAAGGTTATTGTTATAATTATCAAAAGTTTGGACATAGAGAATTTGAATGGAGATCACATGAAAAACCTTGTTGGCAATATGGGTAGATAGATGGAGTGTTGTCATTTATGGCAACATATTTCATTATGTAATCAGAGTTAGAAAATTGTCTAAGTTTTGGATAGTTTGTAGGAGCACAAAGATAGATATAGTGTGTACAAATGACCAAATTTGTGTTATCTTTTGCATAGTTGAGGTTCGATAGTTGAAAATGTCATGATGATGCATGTCAATGTGCAAATCTATATGAACTATACAACATAAGTTATAGAAGAATTACTAGCACAGGTAATTAACAACGTAGAATAGAGAATGTTAGTAAATTGAACTGTACGGCTTAAGGAATTATTTTGGTAACAAAATACTTACTTAATTATGATGAGTTGACATCCTAAGTTATAATTAGTCAAGCGTGTAAAAGCATAAAGGCTGACTAAGAATAGTTTTTTTAATTTACAAGGTAAAAGTAAAGATCATATCTTGTGCAATAAATGTGAAGTATGCATGTGATGTGAACTATTTGTTGACATTAGTGTCAAGTTTGTTTATTAGTGACTCACACTTAGTCAATTGGTTAAGCTACTATCAAGCTCTATAGTTGCTACCAAGCTTATCTTTTAGTTTTCAATGTTAACTGAGTGCAAGTAGTCTATATTTAGTTCCTACTGAGTTCTATAGTTGCTATCGAGTTTCAAAATCTATATTCAGTTCATGCCAAATAGTATCTACCAAGTTGTTCAATGCAAGTGCTAATCGAGTTCCACAGTATTAACTAAGTTACATAGTATCAACCATGTTCTCTAGTGTCTACCAAGCTCATAGTATTAGTGATTTGAATCTAGTGTTGATTGAGCCATGGAGTGTCAACAAAGCAATTTAGTTTATACTAAGGTTCATAGTGTTCATCGAGTCACACAATGCTAACCGAGTTCAAGCTACTTGGAAGTGATTAGTATGAACTGAGCCTCTATGTCTACCAAGTGCATGATGATGTCAAGTATTGACAATGGTTTTCAAGTATCAGAACATCATTGAGGCTATCTTCTAAACCCAAGTGACAACAGTTGAGCTAACTTCATGGATTTTGATGGAAACTTGTGTTGTAGTTGACTCCAATGAGTTATGATTTGGATTGCTATATGTGTAATGAATTGTATCATATCCAAATGTATGTATGAAGTATATATGATAAGAAGAAGTGTGAATTAAGAAGGCTACAAGTAGTACAAGGGACAAAAAATATTTATCTATCACAACAAGGTGATCTTTACATTACAAGGAATCTCAACTAGCAAATCAAAGTTATCGATTAGAGATCAACCACTGCTTCATCCTAATAGGTGTATAAGTTAAATCCTTTAACATGGTAGACTTAATCATCTTTGACAAATCTCTTTACTCAGTACATACTTAATTGTATGTTTTGTAAATCCTTTCACAAGGTGGACCTAGCAATCCTTATTGCTCCTAACAGGGAAGATCACCATAAGTGATCAGTTGTAAGCCTTAACAAGCCAACTTTATATTGCAGTACTAAATCTTGTGGGTATCATCCCCACCCAAACTTTACTTTCTATTTGGAAGGTTTTTGGGTCACCATATCTTGTGTCAAAGTGTTATGAATGTTTTACTACTTTCATTCTTTCATGCATGCAATTAGATCAGAATATTATATGAAGGATTAATTGGTGAAATAAGTTAAAGTTTTATTGGTTTTTGATTCACCCCTCCCCTCTTAGTAACCTTGTCTATCTTATATTTCAAACAATTGGTATAAGAGATTTTGGTTCTCAAAGAAGAAGTTCAACAGACTGAGAAAAGATCAGAGATAGTGGAGGTATGCAAGCTAGAAAAGGCTATTGAGAATGACAAGTTGGATTTTGAATTGGCTATTGGAAATATCAAAAAAGAAAAGGAGCATCTTTCTCAATCTTTGCAAAGAAGGAAGGAACTAGTAGAACAATCAAATGACATTCTCTACATTGAAGAAAGAATTGAAGACATATTTCCTAAAAGAAATTCAGATGAAGCTGATGAAGCAATCAAAGATATACTTGAGAAGAATCTTACCCTCCAAGAAGAAGTAAGAAGGCTGAAAAGAGAACAAGAAATCCAATCACCTAGACTATGTGAAGTCATGGAAAAAAAGGAATCTTCCATATAAGAGATAGAAGAAAAGAACAATGAAATCAATCAACTATCCGTTCAGCAAATAGATTTTATTGATCAACTCACTAGTGCAAATGAGGAACCCATGAATCTAAGATCAAAGAATGAAAGACTATAGAATGATCTCAACACTGAGAAGCAAACCAATTAGAGGATAATAAAATCTCAAGAAAGAGTGAATCAGTTGAATGAGAAAAATTAGTAAAGATGCAAAGGAAAAGTAGGATTAGGTTATACCAAAGAAGGATAATCATCAAAGGAAGGATCTCAAAAGAATGAAAGGCCTACTTACAATCATTATGGTAAGATAGGTCATACATCAAACAAATGTTGGAGTAATGGAAAACCAAAATTCAATGGAATGTGCTATAATTACAATAAGCATGGACATCGAACAAGTGAATGCAAGGAGAAATCTAAGTTTGAAGGAAAATGCTATAGCTGCAATAAGCAAGGACACAAATCCTCAGAATGCAAAACTAAGAAATTAAATCCAACATAACAAATTGTGAAAGCTATATTTGGATGGGACTATAGCACATGGTGTAGATGCCACTACTATGGAGAATTTGGGCACATTAGAGAAAATTGTATGAAACATCACATGAGGAAAAGAGACACCACTAGAAGATGTTTCATTTGTACAAAATTTGGACACCTTGGCAAGAACTATATGAACACTGGAAGAATTCAGGATGAAAAGAAATCCAAAGATGACAATATTAGAAAGAAAATGAAGCAGCAATGGGTGCCAAAGTCTCCTAAGAATGAAAGCCCAAGTCATGAAGTAAATGTCACTCAAGAGTTGGGTGACTCAAGAATCTCAACTTGAACTCCTATGGGAATAACTGGAATTGAGATTATGAAGTAGACATCTCTAATTAGTTTGAACTAGCAAGAAGAAAAGATCCATATTAGCATTCAAGATGTACAGGGAACACCAAGAGGTTACAAAAATTCAAGACCTTACCGAGCTAGGTTGGGATACACTGAATTATTGTGTGTGGACACTAATTTGTTGAAGACTCTACCAATTAATGATGAGACTACTAAACTATGAATGTCTATCTACCATTAAAGATTGAACCGAGTAGAAGACAACTTGTCACCGATTGAGTAAACATACCAAGCATTTATGGCAATTGAAAAGTGGAAATTTGTTAAAAGGAAGGAATTGAACTCATTTTTCCACCATGAATTTGATTGAGATATTTGCAAAGAACAATTTTAGTGCTTTCAAGAGATCTGTGTGTTTTTTGTTGAAGAAATTCTTGAGTTTAAAGAAAACCTACAAGACCCTACTAAGCATTGCATCTTCTAGTAGAAAAACCAAGAAAGGATCAGAATGTTGATTCACAGAGTGGAATGCAAGCTTCCAACATTCAAAATCACTCTAGCAATTACCAAAACACTTGACCTAGCAAGTGCACAATCACAAATTCCTCCCAAGGTATTGCTCATGCAGAATATACATTTGTATTACCAGTATTCTATTCAAGAGTTAGGCACTCACGAGATGAATTAAGCATTAAATGAATTAAGTGTGAATGGTGTTCTAAAACCAAAGTATCAAAATTTGGAAGGAAAAGGTCTTAATGCATATTTTGCATATGCCAAGGGATTTTCAGTCAAAATGGATAAGATTTATCCCAAGCCAAGTTCATAATGGGAAGTTATAGTTTGACCAGCCCATTCTGATCACAAGAAAGATGTTTCATAGAATGTTTGGCCTTCCAATGTTGAACAAAGCCAAAGTGACCAAAACCCTAGGTCGGGCTGAACTGGCAAAATGAACTCTTGCCAAGTGGGATGGTAGTGGAATGAAGATAAGTGGAATCATAGAAATGGAACTAAAGTTTAGAATTCATGTGATTGACCAAAAAATCTATAGCTCTAATTGTCTCAATAGTGTGTCATGTGAGGCAATAGATTTGGTTCTCAAAGTGGTGAAGAATAATATGGCATTCGACCTTTTTTAGTTGTTATTGAATCAGTTCAATAAGAACATGGAAAGCATCAAAGGTTCCAAGAACAATACATGTACGTTTGGTTCACTCATAACTTGTTTATTTTACTATGTACACAAATTCTTCCCTTCTAAAGGCACAATTGTATGGAGAAAAGATGTACCTATTCTATATCAAATTAAAGAGTATATAGCAAAGATGGGTGAAAATTTTGACAGTATAATGGATAACTATTTTGATACATTCAAAGAAAAGATCAATAATAGATATAGGATACTAAAGAAACTTGTAGAATAATACAAGGATGATATCTATTTCATGGTGAATTGTGATAGAGTGTACATTCAGGTAGTCAAACCAAGAGTGGCAAGTGTTAAGCCTCTAGAGTATGAGGTTAACATTGATGATACCAAAGATATCATTGATACTCTGTTGAATGAGCCTGTGGATCCTAAGGCACCTTATTTTGGAACTTATGAAGAAGCCAAAGCAAGGATAGACCTTGAAGTTAAGTTTCCTCAAGTAGTTAGCAAAGGAAGAAAGAGGATAGGAAAACTAGGACAAACAAGTTCTACTCTCTTGTCGACATAGGGAAAAGGTGATGATGTGGAAGATGATGAAGCAGAGGATGAAGAAAAAGAAACCAAATTTGAGGAAGAAGAACCTCTAAAGAAGAAAGGTAAGGTTATCATAACTAGATCTACTAAGTCATCCACTGCTTTACTCAAAGGGATTGCACTAAAGTCTAGGAAGAAGTTGAAGTTAGGAGAAGAAGAAGATAAGAAAATTGTCTTTCTGAAGATAGCTCCTACACTTCAAGAAAGGCTGAAAAAGATGGACGAAGGTTCTGGTATGAATAGTTCAAATCATTGAAATATGAAACTAGGAACCCTGAGGAGAAGAAATAAATTGAAGATATCCTATTATCTAAGTTGGGGAAATCGAAATACTCACTGGATGAGATCTGTCAACAAGTTCCTGATGCACTTCTTCAAGCAATCAAGCCATAGTGGGATAATGCAAAGAAGAAATTTATGGACATCTATGAGCAGACTCTAAGACAACTTATGTTGAGTCTTAGCAATAAAAAGGTGAAACAAGAACTAAAGACAAATGAAAAGAAGCTTACACCTAAGTTTAACACATGCCTTGTGCTAATGAAAGACATAGAATCTATGATAAAATCTACCACTGTCACATGGAAGAACATCTACCAACTACATCAAGAGAGTGACTTTTTTGTTCATGTTAATGACAATGATGACAAATATGACAAGGAAGATGATGAAAATGATGATGAACATGATGTAGAAATAGAAGATGTAAATCTGGATGATAAGGAGGAAGAAAAATAAGCTACTGAAGGAAGTCTCCCTGAGATTTAAAGTATTGACAAAATTGATCCAGAAAAGATTGTAGCTTTAGTGATGGCCTCATTTCCTCATTCTTTGAGAAAAGCCTTAGTGCCATTAAGCTCCGAGAAAGATTCTACCAAGTTGATTGTGGTAACCACTACAACAAAAAGCACCCAACCAATCTCTGCACCTATTTAGTTGAGTACTACATTGATTGAAGTGATCAACACTTCATCTACTAAGAAAAAAGTTCCTCCATCATCAGATTTAACAATGCAACAACAAGATATTTCCATTGTTAGTGTCATTTCTACTTTTGTTGCTAGCCCCTTAGTTTCTACAATTGTTTCAATTCCACAAGTGTCAATAGCCAGTACAATGATAGTTGAGAACTAGTCTCAACCGAGTACTAAAGTTTTAGATAAGGGTGAAGAAGAAGAAATAGATTTAGATGAGGATATAGTTATTCCAAATTGGGATATCTCTACCCTCACCACTAATAAGATGAACACCCTAGGGAAATTACTGCAAAAAAGAGCTAGGAAACAAATGCTTAGAGAAGAGAAAAGGAAGGAAACCCAAGTGCTAGAAGACATAAAGGACATATTTGTGAATGCACTAAGTATTGAGGTTGATATTACACAACCTATTTTGAACTAGTTAGTAGAAGTTGTTCAGAAATTTAATGAAGATCTGAATGGATAGGATAAGTTGCTACAAAGAGCAAAAAGAAAGTTTGAAAACAAAGTATTAGAACAAGTGGCACAAATAATTGTAACAAACCAACTAGAACTGTCTACTATTCTTAGTTCATTGGAAACATCTATAAATAATTTAACTTCATTATTTAGTAAGTTGTGTGATACATTTATCTTTGCCCAAGGAATCAAAGAAAAATTGTCAAAGATAGATGAAGACTTAAAGGCAAGTGCACACTAGTTGTCACTTGAACCAAGCTATAGTTCTTCTCACTATTCAAAGATCATATACCTAACAAATTTACAAGAAAAATTATTAAGGGAAGAAGCTAGGATCAGGGCCACACTTACAGACATCCAAGGCATGATTCTTCAAAATATGGATACATTGCATAAACACATTGCACATGCCAAGACACTCATCCATGACAATAACTTCTCCGTAGTTGATCACATCAAAGAGTTATCAGCATAAGTTCATATTACATTACATGCAAGCAAGGTGTTACAGGGAAATTGGAACAAGACAATGGCATTAATTTTGAAGGTACATTCTGACTTCTTGTCACGTTTTGGCATTAACATATAGTATACACCTTTGGAATTTATGTCAAAAAGGGGGAGAAGTATAATATGAGATGAATATATATATGAAGAGAAGTATATGTAAATATATATATGGGGGAGCAATACTCCAGATATATGTCTATAAATGAGGTATATGTATGGGGGAACAATATAGTATTATAAAATACATGTACAAATAATTAGAAAACATACTTTACAAAAGAAATTTTGAATAATCTCAAAAAAAGAGTATGTTACCGAGTTGTAGACATAGAAAGGTGATAAAAGAATGTTTTGACTTGAAAATTTTGAGCATTCAGTTTTGGAATGATAAGTGTTTTTTTCACTAATTCCAAAGGGGGAGATTTTTGACACTAAGGTTAAGTTTTTTTATTAGTAACTCACACTTAGTCAATTGGCTAGGTTGCTACCAAGCTTATCTTTTAGTTTGTAGTGTTAACCGAGTGCTCTAGTTGCTCTTGAGCTGAGAAGTCTATATTTAGTTGCTACTGATTTCTACAGTTGCTACCAAGTTTTAGAGTCTACATTCAGTTCATGACAAGCAATATCTACCAAGTGGTTCAGTGCAAGTTCTAATCGAGCTCCACAGTATTAATTGAGTTGCACAGTTTCAACCTTGTTCTCCAGTGTCTACCGAGATTGCAGTGTTATTGATGTGAATCTAGTGTTGACTGAGCCATGTAGTGTCAACCAAGTGATTTAGATTATACTGAGTTTTACAATGTTCATCAAGTCATAGAGTGTTGATCGAGTTCAAGATACTTGGAAGTGATCAGTATGAATTGAGCCTCTATGTCTATTGAGTGCATGATGATGTTGAGTGTTTACAATGGTTGCTAAGTATCAGAACATCACCGAGTTTGTCTTCTAAACCTAAGGGACAATAGTTGGGCTGACTTCATGGATCTTGATGGAAACTTTTGTTGTAGCTAACTCCACTGAGTTGTGATTTCGATTGGCATATATGTAATGAACTATATCACATCCAAATGTATGTATGAAGTATATATGATGAGTAGAAGTGTGAATTAAGAAGGCTACAAGTAGTATAATGGAAAGAAAAAATTTATCTATCATAGCAAGGTGATCTTTACATTACAAGAAATCTCAACAATTAAATTAGAGTTGTAGATCAGAGATCAGCCACCGAGTCATCCTAATAGGTGTATCAATTAAACCCTTTAATAGGGTAGACTTAATAGTCTTTGAAAATTCTCTTTACCGAGTACATACTTAATTGTATGTTTTGTAAATCCTTTCACAAGGTGGACATAATAGTCCTTATTGCTCCTAATAGGGCAGATCACCAGAAGTGATCAATTTTAAGCCTTAATAGGCCAACTTATATTGCACTACTAAAGCTTGTGGGTATCATCTGCACCCTAGTTTAACTTTCTATTTGGAAGGTTTCTAGGTCACCGTATCTTGTGTCAAAGTGTTATGAATGTTTTATTGCTTTCATTCTTTCATGCATGCAATTAGATCAGAATATTATATGAAGGATTAATTGGTGAAATAAGTTAAAATTTTATTGGTTCCTGATTCACCCCTCCCCTCTTAGTAACCTTGTCTATCTTATATTTCCAACACTATTGTGAAGAAAGTACAAGTGATATGCCATCCTTATGTGATACGAAATCTAATATATAATCAGAGAAAGTGTGAGATACAATAGTGAGACAAGTATTGTATGTATATCTATTATTGTGAAGAAACTTTTTTGTATATTGCATGTTAGGGAAGTGGGCTCTTCTTGCATACATTGTAATTGATCTACCAACTCCTAACAAGTTTGAAGCAACTCCTAATAGGGTTGAGGCTTCTAATAGGGCCTAGTCCTCTAACAAGCACTTGAGACACTATGTGTATTTCATAGACTCCTAACAAGGTCAATATCCTTAACATGATTCTTTTGTTTAGTGGATCATCTTGTGGGTATCATCCCCACCAATGCTTTCCCTTGGCCAGGGTTTCCCTAGTAAAAAAATAATGGTTTTATGAGTTCTCTCTATGTATGGTTATATTTACTATTAAACATTATTGGTTTGCTTTCATATGCAAGTTATAAGTAATTAAAAATATTCAGTTGTGGGCAAAAGTTTTTAGAATTATGATTCACCCCCCCACTCTCTTAGTACTATCTATTTCTAACAATTGGTAGAAGAGCTTAGTTACTTAGAATAGGCTTAAATTCTTGAGTAAGATCCCTTTGGATATGGAATAGTTGAAGAAAAACCTTGAAGAAGATCTTGAGAAAATTGATCTTCTTACAAAAGAAAGAGATAACCTGAAAGATAGGTATGAAGATGCAAAAGTCTACATTTGTAAACTGAAGGATAAGATTGATGATCTAAGATCCATAAAGGATCAAAATGGGAAAAATAGTGATAATTATGAAGTAGGAATTCTTAAGAAAGAAAATGATATTTTGAAGCATGAGTTGAGAATTGTTGAACTTAAGTTGAGTCTTAAGAAAGATGATAGTAAAACTGAAGCAAATCTAAAATCTAAGAATCTAGACCTAAGATCCCAGTTGAGTCAAATAACATCTGAATTAGATTCTATTAAGATAGAGCATGCAAAATTGGAAAAGTATAATACCATTATGAAAGGAGAATTGACACAAGCTAAACACTAGTTAGAGAAGCTTTATTCCAGTAGTGAGAAAATTGATGAACAAATATTTCACCAGAGACCCTCATATGATAAGACTGGTCTTGGATATCTTATTGGAGAAAAATCAGCCAAGAAAGTCAAACTTAGAAAAGAACTAGATCTAGTTGTTGAAATCCCTAAGCCTAAAGAAAGTGATCAAAAAAATATTGAATCAAGCATATCTATAGAAGTATCCAAAGAAGTTCAACTAGTTGATTTTTTTGTGAAACATGATGAACCAAATAAAATAGAGAAAGTTGATGAACCTAAGCAAGTTGAATCATCTAAGGAAGTTAGAAAAGAATTTAGAGGTAGATATTTCATATGCAATGAAGTTGGTCATATGAAGAGAGATTGCATAGGTAATTCCTTTAAACCTATCAATAATTTATATTATTATAATTGTCATGGTTATGGACATAAAGCAGTAGATTGTAAGAAACCTAAGTTTGATAGTAGTAATGCAAATAGTAGAATTTTTAGGAATACTAACCCCATAGGTAATGAGAGAGGAAGATCACAAAGCATATCTAATGATAGAGAAAAACTAATGGTGAAAGGAAACAAGTTGTATGTTACAAATGTAATAATCCTAGACATATTGCAAGGAATTGCAGAGCACCTAATAGTCTGAATAGAACCAATCAGAGAAGGAATGTACCTGTATGTAAGTTATGCAATACCTTTGGACACATAGCAAGATTTTGCAGAATGGATAGAAGGAAATTCAATAGGAATCCTAATTATAGAAGAAACTATTAGAAAAAATAGTCCACCAAGATAACTGAGAGGGTGGGGGGGTGAATCAGTTATCCAATAATTAAAATATTTATTAACCTTCAACAATCTTATCCATTCAACCAAAGTAAACAGAAACCATAACAAAATGCACATAGACAATTACACCAGATATGTTAGCTAGGGAAACCCTTGATTAGAGGGAAAATCCTAGTGGGAATGATGCTCACAAGATGATGTACTAATATAAATAATCCTTGTTAGAGGATGAACCCTATTAGGAGTCTATTACAACATTTAGTACATAGAGTCCCTATTAGGAGACTTTGAATCCTTGTTAGAAGATTCCAACCCTGTTAGGAGTTGTGCTAACCCTATTAGGAGTTGTAGAAGATAGAAGGACCCACTGTCCAAACAACTTCTGGGGCAAGACCACTGAACTCACTGTCCAACTGATCTCTTAACTATTCCTTATAGAATGATTGTGTGTACTAAACTTTATCTTCTTTCCTCTATCCTATCAACCACACCAATCACTATTAGACCTTGTAGACCAAGTCATGAACCTTGGATCCAAATATCAAACCTCGGATCACAAAATAAAACCTTGACAATGAAATTTCCTTCACTTCCACTCTACTCTTCTTATCTTCACATTTTGCTCTTCAATCATTCACATTCATACATCTTGTTGTGGTTCCACAATGCACACCCCATTCCCTACTAGGAATGGGGACCCCCCTACTTTTTTTTGGATCCTCACACTCACATATATATATATATATATATATATATATATATATATATATAAACCAAAAAATTGAAAAATAAAAAAAAGTCATAAAAAATATAAAATTTGGAAAATATAAAAATTATAAAATTCAAAAAAATAAAATTAGTGCACTCGTGCACCACACATGATGCACAGGGTACACACCACCCATGGTGGTGCGCGACATGCACCTGCACACTTACACAGGGCCACGCAATGCACCCTGAGGGTGGGCATGGTTATAAAACCAAACCCCCCTGCTTCCTTTCCCTCACTTTGTTCTTTGCTTCTGCAACAAGTTCAAACCGTGCACTTTCACTCTGACTCTGGCCTCCTTCATCGCACACAAATGAATCACCCTGCCACACTTTTCGCACCTCGAATAGGTATGCACTTTGACTTTAGCTCCTCCACACATTGAACATGCTACCATGCACCTCATGCTATGTTTCACTCCACACATCAATGTGCTCACCTTTGGCCATCACATGCACCTACAAAGTGTGTGTGCACCTCGCACCGCATGCATCCAACATCCTGTGCCTTTCAACCATGCTCATATTTCACCAAGCACCCACTCTACGTGCTCTACAACTACTTGTGGCCTGCACATTACCCCCTCATTGCACTCACTCCACCACATCTCTGCCATGCAAGTTCCTTTTCTACCATCACGCACCATGCAAAACCCACCATCGAGCACCGTGCAAACCCCAAAAAAACACCGTGCATGCTCATCACTCACACCTCTATGCATACCACATAGCACTATGCATGCTCATCACTCACACCACCATGCATGCAACAAGGTGCCATGTGTGCCACCTCATGCTATGTCTCCACTTCATGTCATGTCAAACATCCCATGTGTACCTCCACACAACTCTAGGTGCACCACCAAATGCATGTGTGCACAAACCACTAAGTCACACCTCACGCGTGTACCTCTATTGCTACGTATCAAAAACCTTAAAAAAAAATTTAATTCAAAATTTAAAAATTTAAAAAAAATTAAAAATATAAAAATATAAAAAAATTAATGAATAAAAAGATGCACATTATTTTCTTTTTTTTTCATTAATAATTAATTGAAGGGAAATGGAATGCTTTTTGCATTTTTTTAATTTTTTAAAGGTTGTTATTATTTTGAACTAATAAATGTCATTTCTTTGTGTAGATATAATGGCATCCACATTCGAAGAGAAAATGGCACCTACGCCCATTGTGTTCAAATTCCAAGGCATGCCATCAAAGTCGAGGTTCCAAGATGACTATGCAGAAATCAAAGACACTAATTTGGGACATACTAACTTGGGAGGGTTCCTAAGAATATGCAATCAACCTACTGAGAGGTCTGCCATGGTATTTGGATTAATATTTGGATTAATCTAATCAGGGTTGGTCAACGCAGTTTCACACCCAACATTAGTACAATTAGTAGAGTTAATCATGCCACTGGCACAACACTTTGTCTTGGAAGAAAGGGTGGTGAAGAGCATGATAGGAGAGGTGGTTCTTGACCTCTAACCCGACAATATTGAAAGGGTCTTTCATCTCCTAAGAGCAGATCAATTCATAAGGCTTTCTTATGAAGCAACAGAAAGGTAGTATAGGGAACACCTAAAAGAAGTAATAAAACTCATCCAATCCTCCTATCCCATTGAGAAGACTCCTTTAGGGAGGATAATAGGAAAGGTGGACATGGCTAGGGGATACATGAAAGAGGATATTGGCTATTCTATCATTCTTCTGAGCAGAGTCATGGGTCTATAAGAAACGGGACATTTGAGTGTTTTTATGGCAAATTTTATTGAGACAATCAAGACAACAAGAATGCCACTTGACTGGGCTACAACATTGAGTGAGAACTTATGTGAACAATTGGGGAAGGTCCAAGATAAGAGGAAGTTCTATATAACCTCATACATTGTGTATCTACTAGTAGCAAGGGCAACTGATTACCCAAAATTGTACAAAAGAGGCAACATGCAAGATCCCAATGCTTGGCGTTACATTGTCTACCCTCAACTAGTAAGAAAGAAGCTCTTGACACAAGGCAAGGAATATAGGATCATGAATGATGCATTCATTTTTGCAATCATCTGATTCATTGAAGGAGACTATGCTAAATAGTTATCTAATGATGTAATAGCACAAATAACAACTCTCAGGGCCTACTACATCTAATTTAAGACAATTATGTATTTACAGGTAGTTGGTGCCTCTATCAACCCTAAGAAGCTCCCTAGATATCCAAGTGATAAACTAGTGTTATTAGAGATTATACAACAGATTGAGTCAGCATATGAGAGGGTGAAGAGATAATGAAGATCTTGTTGGACATGGCCCCTAGTCATATGACCATACCAAGTGAAACAAAAGAAAGATATTCTATCCTTTGAGTGGGAGTGGGAGAATTATCTCCTTGAGGAGTACAATTCCCCTAGGCCCTATTTTGATAATATCAAGAAAGTGGAGAGTCTAGCTGGTAGGGAGTTCCACCATGAAGATGCCATTGAAGACCATTGGATGAATGCAAAAAATGACTATGATGTCCACATAAGGGACTATTGTAGGATGACTTTGTATTTGGTAGAGAAGGCTCTCAAACTAAACATTCTAGAGGAAATAAGGAAACAAGATTCTAGGGAGCTACTAGACCCCCTGTTCAACTCAAAAAAAATAGGAGAGAGACCCATCATGAATGTTGAGGTTGATAGGGAAGAGAGCGATGAAATAAATCATCAAGTGGGGAATGTCATTAGGATGACAAAGGATTGGATCAAGAAACCGTTTCAACTTGATCCAATACCTAAGACCATGATATTTCACATGCAAGCCCACCTAGAGAAAGGTAGAGGAAAGAAAGTTACAATTCCTACCTTTGTGGCCCAGTCTCCCATCAGGCCCAAAAAAAAATACCAAATTGACCACTCAGTTGGATATTATCACCCTCTACAGAGGAAAGGAAAGGGGAAAAGAAAGAGAAGTTCTCCTTAGAGGGCTAAAAGAGATGAAGCTGAAGTACAAGCACCTCCTCAGTAGTGGGAAATAGATGTGCAAGGGTCATAAGACACTAGGGCTTTTCAAGACCAGCCTAATTTTCAATTACCTCCCTTTGTGCCTAGCTAGTTTGAAGAGGGTGAAATTCAATAGGTCTATGTTCCTCTTCAACAAGAAGAACCAACATCCCCTTCTCCCTCAGAGAAATAGAAAAGGACTAAGATCTGCATGAAGAAGAGCCAAAGGGTGACCAAAATAATGGTGCCTTGCTCCTCTATCCCTAAAACCATTCTAGTGGAGGAAGAAGAGGGAGAGGAGGAAGAAGAGGAGGATGAGGAGGAAGGAGTTCCTTTACAGAGAAGAACCTAACTTTCTAGAGCCATGGAACAAGAAAGGATAAGAAGTTCCAAAATAAAACCACCATCTACCCCAGAAAGACCCTTGGAAGTCTTTTCTTTGAAAGATGAAGTACGAAAATGGGTGGATGAGCAGAGTGATGAGGGCATTGACATATTCAAAATGTTAAATTTTGAATTCATGCCTATGGGAACAGAATTGGTTGAGGATAAGATAAGGGACCCTACAGGTGAACCCCAACAAGAAGACTAGATGTAGGTCCTATCAGATTCAGAGGGTCCCAATCTTACTCCCCATCTCCACCACAAGTCACGATGGTAGATAAAGGCTCAATTACTCCTTTGCCCCAAAATTTAGAAGAAGAATAGGTTCAAAATTAACCTTCACAAGAGGAAGAACCATATAAAATGGTGACTGATGAAGTATTGGAAGAGGGACAAATGGTTGAATATTCTCAACAAGACACTATGGTGCAAACTATAGGGTCTACAGAGACAAAGGCCATAGAAGAAGAGCCCTCACAAAGGTAAAGTACTCCAAGGAGGAATGATAAGGGAAAGGAGGTAGCAGAACATACTCCTTCATCCTTGAGAGGTAGGTGTGTAGCTGAGCATATTCCAAGGTGGTTTAGGAAAGAAATAATGAGTATGAAACCACAATTTTGTGCTAGTGAGGAAGATATTTTTAAGTTGGCTAAAATCTTGAACAAACCGAGATCCTCATCACATGAAGTGATACCATTGGAACTTATCAACAGTACTTGGGATCATGATTTGTTTGCACAAATGGTCATCCCTCCTAATGATACAAATGTAGAAAGCCTTGGTCCTCAAGATTATCAAATCAAAGAGGTCTTTCTTGGGAAGCCCACACGAGATACACCCAGATTGATGGTAACTATGGGGATCATAGAAGTTTTCAAGAATATGGAACAAGAAGAGGTTGAACTCTGAATACTTTGAAGGAAAAATGAAATCCTAGGAGGATATTTAGCCAAAAAATTTGGTCCTCTAGATCTCGAGCACCCTGAGGAGACCTTAAACACTATACTCAGAGAAGGAAGAGCTGTCCATGTAGACCCATTTTTGAAAGCCTGTCAGTAGTGGCGGGAAAGTTTTGAAGAGAATGGCATTTTGATCATCCAAGGGAATTTGAAATTACTACATGCTACACAGGAGAACATAAATAAAATGGTGGCAATTTTGAGGCAGGATTTCAGCATTTTGGATGAAGTAAGGGCTTGGAGTAAGGACCTACATGTTTTGTAGGCAATAAAAGGGCATAGATACAAAATTTTGATAGATGTAGATACAACAAAGGAATTAGATTTGATTGATGATTGGATAGAGAAGATTGTAGATAGCAATAAGGTGATGGAAACATTACATGAAGAGATCCATTGGCTTAGAGACCAAGCCTGAGAGTGAATTTTGGAAGCAGAGAAGCATTATAGAAATGCATGTTTAGATATTTTTGAAGATGAGGAATGAGAGAAGTTATTTCCTATAGAGGTAGTAGTAGAGAATTTCAAAAATATTTTTGAGGAAGCTTCAAGTGATGAAGACATTTGGCAGGTTTTTAAAATAGAAGAGGCCTTGTTAGAGTTGGATACCAAACTCGAGGATTTTGCTGAAACTCGAATTAAGGTAGACAATTATAGATAGAAGGTTAAAGATGAATATGAGGATCTAGATTTATTGGATGTGGCCAAGATTACTAAGATTATAAATAAATTCAAGGGAAAACATCCAGACATAGCTTTGGGATGAAGGAGAACAAAATCCAGAAGCCTGAATTTCAATTTTGACATTTAGTAAAAGTTTGAGATTTTGGACCATTTTGAGGTGCACAGGTCCACAGGTCTGTAGCTATGCATTTATAGAGGTGCATTGATAGTTAACTTCTAGTTCCAAAAATAGAACTTGTCATGCATCAGAAATGCATTCTGATGGTAGTTTAACTCTGACAAATTCCCTGTGAAGGATTAACTTCTAATTTTAGCACTTCTAGACACTCCTACTTTGACTGAAGGCTTTTTTATTCTTCTTCTCTCATGATTTCTTTGTTTTTAAACATGTAAAGGCTCATGCATCCAATTAATGAATATAAAATGGATGGAGTCACACTAAGCACCAAATTTATAGGTAATTTGTATATAATTAGTTTGTTTTATTAAATTAAAAGCATTTTATTACATGAATATATCTCTCACTCTCAACAAAAATTGAGGAGATGAATTTTTATAAATACCCCATTGCAATATGTAATGAGGGCTGTCATTATTTTGCAATAAAATTATGCTTTTGGTGCTTGCATTTGGAGTAGAGTCATTCTTGCCTAAGTGTGTCATTGTTTTGTGAATTTATGTTCATGGAATTGTGATTGAGCCAAAAGTTTATTGCTTTGTTTTTGGTTGTGTGATCTTTTAATTTTGGTGTTTGCTATGGTTTGACGAATTTTGCTAATGTAACTAGCTTGAGAAGAAATCACCAAATTGTACCTACATAACTCTTTGTCTCATATAAGGATACTTTCTGTGGCCTTGCAATTTGATGACGGGTGAAACATCATACAATCACTAAGTTTCTCACCAACGATTGCATCAATGGAATGTAGGAAGCCCTACTCCTATTTTCATTGGTTATCCACTGATTTCTTTAAACATTTAACTCACAGATGTGTTATTTTCTATAGCTTATGTCCATTAGGATTTTTACTTTCATGTTGTTTGCTTAAACCTCTTGTTACCCTTACTTTGTTATTTTCTTTATTAACCCCCTTGTTAATTTAGGAATTCATATTAGTTGCATTCATTGAAAAAATAGAAAATACAAAAAACATAGTTCTTTTTCATATTGTTTATTTTGAAAAAATGAAAAAATTCTACATCACATCCAAAAATTGAAAGAGAACCAGCAAAGGCCTCCTCATGAAAAAAAACATTTATCTTTAACTGAGCAGATTCAAGTAGGTTGCAAGATCGCCTGAAACCTTGGAGTTGATCCACAAGATTGACTTTTCAAGAGAGGAGTTCGAAAGAATTCCTGCCATTAAGCATCATGCAAAATGATAGCTCAACACATCCTTACATCTTATGCATATCTCAATGATAAAGGAAAATGTCCTTCCTTTATACCGAATCCATAAAACAATTCCCCGAGTCGATTGTTACACCTTCTCAATTAATTATTATAGGATTACATTAAGAACACATTACACTTAGTGATAACATTAATCTTTCACCTTGTAACTTAAATAACTTTTCGTACATGCAAAATTATGATGAGTGAGCTTAGCTATGTCATCATCAACATCTCTTCTTCATATCCTCAAGCTTGATTTTCAGAATAACAATTCTGCTAAGAGATATAAAAATTTTACTAGAGCATGTCTTTGTAAACTCTATCTTAGAAAAAACATCACCAAAACTTACATAACTTCTTTCAAACTTAACATTTTCTCACCCGACATTAATTGCATATACTAGATACTCAGAAGTATCTCCCATAAACTCAGATAGTGAGAATACTCAACTAGCCATCTGTACCAACTTGATCTTTCTATTATTCTTCTGTCATATACCACATTAGACTGCTATGTTGACATCAATGACAAAATCAGTCATGAATGTAACATATCATCATCTACAATATTCCCCCATAGGAATATCATCAACATTCATGCTTCCAATAGGAACAATAATAGAAATGATAAAAGAAATGATAGTGAAAATGATAATAGTCAAAAGGAAGCACTTAAAGAGCATGTTGATGAATTCAAGGAAGCATTTGTGAAAGTTATTAATCCATAAATTTCTTATATAGTTTTGGAAGAGCAGTATTTTGATGCACTTGATGGAAGATTGAAATTAGTAGTTGTTTGTGACTCATCCTATTTGAATTAAGCATTTCTAGTAGAGGCAGAGCATCAGTTTATTAGAACTGATGCTAGAAAGAGAATGAGAAGTTGTGTAGTTAGCACAAGGTAGAGGACAGAGTGAGGAAGCTATGGTCAAGTGCACAAGAATTTTTATGATTGCAGTAAGTTGTACAAAAGAAAATAATTTTACTATTAATCAGTAACATCTTTTTGAAGATAAAGTAGACATGCATTCAATGGAGTTAAATTTAAAATGATTTAAAGATTACAAGAAAGATATTAAGTACTATTTTATCACGTAAAGAGTTTGGAGCAATTTATGAGAGATTTGATGACAAATTGAAGTGCGAAGTGAAGTGTTTGAAGTGTGAAGTTGTAGAAGTCCTAATATATGATATTCAAGGTATTTTATGAATCTTGAGTTGGAATTTAAAGTGTAAACAATTAGCATTATGGAAAGCTATTTAGTATGTGATGTTAGTGAGAGACCTAGCTACAAATTCAAGATGCACCCATTTGTTTCTCTCATTGATGATACCTTATGAGCATTTTGTCAAATCCCACCAAATGTACTTCATGTAGAAGATGTTAGAAGTTACAGTCATTGCAAATTTTAGAGTATTGGTGATGAAGACATCTACAAGGATTTAGGAATTATGTGCAATAGAGACCTAACCCTAAAAGTTGAGTACGCATACCTAGATGAACTGAACTTGATTAACTATATGTTTTATACAAAATTTGACAATCATGAATGGAGTAGAATTATTCTAAGAAGAGTCCATGAAGAAATTTTTTTGGGTAAGTGATGTACCTATTCTAATTGACAATGAACTAATTCATAAGGTCACAGGTTTAAGAAATGAAGGTAGTAATCCTATAACTAACATGAATGTAAGAAAGACTATTGAAACAAACTTGAAGACTAAGTTTGATGGAAGAAACATGAGAGTAGACCGAATTTAGGAAATTGGAGTCAAAGTGTTGAGAAAGATTGTAGGATATAAGTTAAATCATAGCTCTAGGGTAAAATCAGTACCAATAGGATTTTTACATGTAGGCTATATTATTGTAGTTAAAAAGAAGAAAGTAAACATTTGTGAGATTATCAGAGTGCAATTGTTGGAAAATATTGCAAAGTTAAAGAAAACTAAGGATTTAGTTTTTAGATTCAAATCCCTATTGACACATTTTTTTTGCATGTAATAAAGCAATTTCCTAGAATGAAAAATTGGGACAGTGATGAATGCTCTATGAATATGGTTACCCAGGGTTACAGGAAAAGAATTGAAGATTTTATAGCTAGAGACATTGACAACATGATGAAGAGTTTCCAATAAAAAATAAAGAAAAGATATAGATTACCTCCCTCTATGGTAGAGAAGTAAAAAGATGAAATGTGCTCTATGTTAGAGACTAACACAACCTGTATGGAGGCAATCAAACCTAGAGTGAAATTTATTGAACCTATGGGCTATGAAATGAGTGAATAACTCATTGAAGGATGTTAAAAGATTATATTGCAATCTAAAAGGGAGACTGAATATCCAAGATGGGGCACATTTGAAGAGAAAATGAAAGAAGTTCATTATGAACTTCACAACAAGGAAATCAAAATTAGGAATGTGGAGAAAAAGATAGAATCTATTTGTAAAGAGTCAAGAATGACTATGTTAGCATGAATGCTAATGATACTATATTGGGGGAGTATCCTGAGAATTGGAGAGAGGACATTAAGAAAGTGCCACACTCTAAACCCTTCTATCCAAGGTATTCCATAGATTGGAATTCTTGAATGTTGGCTTAGAGCTCCCTATCCATGAAGTGCAAGAAGTGTGTTTTGAGCATGTAAATGGGCTCTTAGCTAAGCCTTAGAGACACATTCCTTGATAGTAAACCATACAATGGGAGGTTCTTTGAGACAAGAGAAAGAATGCAAGTGTCTAAAAGAAGTTCCTCAAACATGCAATGCAAGTATGATCTACACTAGAATGAGATGCACAAATACAACTAGATTAAGAAAATGAGAGTGTTACAAAACCAACTTAGTTATACTATGTGAGCTATATTATTACAAAAATAGAGACTAACCTACATGTATCTATGCTAAAACACTATGGTATGAGAGAATGAGACAAGAAGTAGAAATTGTCCACAAGCTCTCAAGAATTCAAACAAAAAACCTGCAGCATAACAATACTCAAGAAGATGGATCCTTTGAGAAGGGGAGAGATCTTTCTTTTAAAGACCTTAAAAGGTCAGCTAATTACATAGAAGAAGGTAGAATTTTGAAAGACAATTTTGACTATCAAAATGAACATAGATTTTGATTTCAATTCTGAAAATGAATCCAAAATGTCAAAATTATGTAAGAGGTCAAAAGGTTATATAGATGTGATGATAGGATAGCAAAGGATGAGAAAAGGTTGAGAGAAGATGATAAGGTGTGATCAAAGAGGAAGAAAGAGAAGATGTATGCAATTTATTGACAATTTGACCCATATTAAGGTGGAAAAAGACAATTTTCTCAAAGATTAGAGGTCAAAAGGTTAGCTAACTTCACAAAAGAAGGTAGAATTTTGAGAGGCAATTTTGAATATTAAGATGAACTCAAATTATAATTTTGACCCTGAAAATGAATCCAAAATGTCAAAATTATGTAAGAGGTCAAAAGGTTATATAGATGTAATGATAGGATAGAAAAGAGATGAGCAAAAGCCGAGAGAAGATAATAAGGTGTGATCAAAGAAGAAGCAAGAGAAGATGAATGTAGTTAGTTGATGTGTCCATGAAATATTAAGAGAGAGCTCTCCCCATATGAAAATATGCAAGACTAAGATTTAAAAATGAGACTATGATGCAAATTAATATGCAAATTGGTTTACTTGGAAGAGATGCTAGATATTTTGACTCTAATTTCATCATTGAGCATTTATTAGCGACATCATAAGATCATACAATCATCACTAGTATAACTACTAGATATGAATATAATCTATATTAGATAGGTATGTGGGAATCTAACCTAAGCATCAAAGACATATAAGTTAAGACGGCTAATACAGTTAGATTCCCTAGGTTTAATATAGAAAGATTACACATATATCAAGGCATAAGTGCCAAGATAACCCTTGAGTGCAGTCTTGCAAAAACATACAAGGATGATACGTTGTAGGTCCAAAGTGTCAAGTAGGACAAGCATGAATTCTCTAAACACTTTAGACTAACAATGTATACCCACAAGTAGAAAGCAAGTAAAACATGCCTCATGCCCCAAGTCCTCTAGTCTAGGACATCCTTGAAAGACTATTAGGGAGGGAACACTCAGCAAAAGAAATCATCATAGACATCACACAAAGAAGATAAAGTTCATCAGAGCTCAGCAAGTTTAATATTTAAGTGTGTGTGTGTGTGTGTGTGTGTGTCACATGGCCATTTCTTCAAGACTTGAATCTTATAGTGAGAAATATCGTAGCATCCTAGAATGTAGGTAAGGTATCTAAGAAGTGTTAAGAAACACTCAATTTTGAGTGGGTGTAGTGTTGAGAAACAATAGTTTTCATGAGTTTCCAAAGAAACCCTAATGCATAAGAAGACCCTAATAAGCTAAGAAATTGTGCCCCCTAGACAAAGACAAGAGAAAATTCCAGGCTAGGAAATGTGTTGCAGAGTGAATGAATGAGACTGATAGACATAGGTGCAAGGGTCTCAAGTAGTACCTATTTATAGGTTTTCACCACTTGGAAAAAATTTTAGGACTTTTTTCAACTTTTTTTTATTTTTTGATTTTTTTGATTTTTTTTGGCGATACATCAAAGCACCTATTGCTAGGTTTTCAATGAGATGATCATTATTTCAGGACATTTTCTTCTTTTTAGGATTTTTTAGTATCATATATGATATTTTTTGGAGCTTTTAGAATGATTTAGAGATTACTCACTCTCAAGCAAGATCACATCATTTTGACCCAATGTCTAGAAAGGTGTAGAATATGATGGAGCATGAAGCTAGTGGATAAGAAAAGATGGATAGGCAAGGAGTATGAAGTGAGTGAAAGTGACCCTCAAGGACTGGCTCCTTGAGAGTACCCAAGCAAGGGAAAGATATCCATATGAAGTAGGTATTGGACAAGCCAAGAAATAAAATAAAGGAGATAACATATAGGATAAGAAGTGGTAGCCAATAAGAGAGATATAATATGGGATAATGACATGATATCATGAAAGCATATAGTCAAAAAGAGTGGATATGTCAAGAGGCTTATGAGAACTGTGGTTTTCTTTGTGTGATCAAGACCAAGAGGTTGACTGGATATGATAGCAATGGGATAGAGCAATAAGAATGAAGTTGGATATGAAGGCTATGAGTGAATGAGAAACTAAAATAGGTAATCTTGTGGATAAGATAACCAACATGCAAGGATAGCTCAACATTGTCAAGATCAAAGAGAGAAGAGTGAATAGATGAATGATGGAAGAATTATGCATGACACATGTTTACTAGGTTTTCATTATGGTACTTATCCAAGGTGCCACAAGAAATGGTTTTAAACATAGGAAAAATTTATTTCTCTTTATTTTTGCTACTAAGATGCCACAAGAAGTGGTTTTCACCAAGGCACATTTCCTTTTTTTTGAAATTTTGGAAAGAGCTCAAGATTTTTCAATTTAGATAGTGCTCCTATAGGAAGAATAAGTCATGATAAGCCAAGACCATAGAAAGTTATTCTCAAATATGTTGATAGGATGATGTAAAGGAGATGATAGTAGGAAGAGTATATGGAGGATAAGAGTTCATGCCTTGGAAAGATAGAAGGAGTATGGATAGAACATATGCATAGGCTTTAGAGAATTTCATGAGGGTAGATGAAATATTGGGCAAGATCAACATCAACACACACCTTGAAGGGTGTTGGAATGATGGAGGAATTATGGATGATATAGCTTGAGGTTTAGATGTACAAGGTAGCAGATAAATTTTTGAAGAAGATGGAGTAGAAGTCTTTGGAATATTTTTATGAAGATGTTTGGAAGAAGATGGAGTGGAGGCCTTTGGAAGATTTTGAGGAAGATGTTTGGAAGAAGATGGAGTGGAAGCCTTTGGAAGATTTAATCTCAACTTAGATTTATGTTCAATATTCAAGTCTTTCAAAAGAGACTTAGGAATCCATATGGCTTTAGATTTTCCTTTAGATAATTTAGAATACATTTCTTAAATAATGGGTTTAGGAGCCCATATTTGCTTTGATTTAGCTCTTTGGGTAGTGGACCTTTGTGGTCTCTTGAATAATTTTTCTTTCTTTATATTCACATGTCAATTAGATGAGACATAGTTATCTCTATTTGTAAATGGATTCTTGTGTTTGTTCTTAAATTAATTATCCAATTTTCTTCCAAAAGGCTTGCGATTTGTGGATGAATAAGGTTGATATGAATAGTTCATATGGATAGATGGATGGAAACTCATAAGGGATGAGTGTCTTTGTTGATCTTGAGGTCTGATAGGAGGGCTAGGAGATAACCTATGAGTGAAAGTAGGAGATAAAGGAACATAAGGTCCCAATATAGATGGAATGTTGGAAGGATTTAGCTTAGATGGATAAGGACCAAGGATGGATTTGGGTGATGCAAATGGATAATGATTAGGGATATCAACATCTTTAGAGTGAGCAACTTGACCAAGGTAATCAATAGACTCATGAGTAACTTTGATAGGAGAAACATTTTTAGTAAGATAATTTGAAGCTTGAGCATAGTATTGAAGTAGATATGTAGAAGTAGAACAAAGGGGATACTTTGATCTTGACAAGTTTCTTTGGGTAATATAGAAAGAAATTTTTTCTCATAATTCTCAGTAAACTCAAGGGAAATAGTGGAAGTGGTGTCTTCATCATAATTGGGAGATGGAAAAGACATAGGATATGAAGAAGTGACA
This sequence comes from Cupressus sempervirens, assembly GCA_028749045.1. Taxonomy (NCBI): domain Eukaryota; kingdom Viridiplantae; phylum Streptophyta; class Pinopsida; order Cupressales; family Cupressaceae; genus Cupressus; species Cupressus sempervirens. The sequence continues at coordinate 1,897,171 of CM053785.1, forward strand.
TTTTGAAGGAGATGAAAGGGTGCTTGATCTTGATCTTTCTTGAAGGGTGCCACTACTAAGGATAAAGGATCTTGTGAGGTTTTCATCATAGGATCTTGAAGAGGTAATGAAGGAATACTTGAAGTAGGCATAGTAGGCATAGAATTTCATGGAGGTTGAGGATTTTTAGCCCTAGTAGAATTGAAAAGGTTTGCAAGCAAGTGAAGGTTAGCTTGAGCTTCTTTAAGAAGTAGCCCTTGAGGAAATGCATAGTTAGTGTGGAAAGCTTTGAAGTGTTGGGAGTTGCATGAGTGTTGGAAGAAGTAGGGGTGTCAAGGATACCATTACTAGACATAGGTTCATCAACATGATCTTGCTCAAGAGAAGTATCCTCATCATGTGAGTCATTAGAGGTATCCAAAATCCCATCATCAATAATATCTTGGAATTTATATTTTAGCTCAATACAATCTAAAGTACTATGCTCATTATGCAGATCATAATCATAATAGATATCCAAGAATGGGTTTCCATATGAGCTAGACTATAGTGCCTCTCGTGTTTGTAGTATGTACTTTATTTTATTTTGATCCGAGAGATACTTGTTACACATGTTATTTTTACATTTGAGATGAACTAAGGGTCATATGTTATACTTTGATTTTCAGTGTCATAGATGTTAGATTACTATGTTGTTTAGTTGATCATATTTGCATGATGATGCCATTTTGAGATGACAATGTGATTTATGATGATATCTGGTTATCCGTTATTTGGAAATATCTTTGATTATGTTATATGTTGGATTTAATGATTTGGTGATTTATTTCATTCTTGCTTTGTTATTCTTTATGCGAATGTGAGTGATGTAAATGGATTATTTCAAAATAATTAAATAAATTGGTAAATTGGGCTATTTAATGGATTTATTGCTTCAGCTATGTATTATATGCAATTGCACTTGATCATGTGTTTTAGTGTGCAAGATTTATACCCCTAGTAGTGGCACATGGAGTTAGTGATTCAACTATTCATATTTTACCAATGTCATCCCTATATGGTTGATGTATCATATTTGATTGTTAAACTAAACCTTCCAGTGATTTGATTAAATTTGGACTCTTTTGCATTATGTCAATAGACCTGTGAACATGTCTGTACATTTAGAGGTTTGAAGTTGTCATGAAAGTTTGTTAGGTTTTCTATGATTTTGGTTTAAGGGCTTTCGGGCTTTATTTTATTTAATATTAATTTCTGGTAGCTTTTCCATATATGAATTCCAATTACTTGGAATAGCCTATTTTCGTTTGGGTTGATTTGGGGTTTAACAAGGTTACTTGGTTATATACCCTAATCCATTATTCACTTGAAAAGTGAATAAGTATCCAAAGAGGAAATTCATTCCTCACTTCTCACCTTTGGAAATTAGAAATTTGTGAGCTTTTTCCAAAATCCTCTTTTGGAGGATTATGTTCCTGTTCATTTTGAGAGCTATGAGAATGAGATCTTCGCAAGATCTATCTCATTGGATCCATCTTAGGGAGACCTTGGTTTGTTGCAACTTTTGGCAACTTCCGTAGGATATTTATTTTATCTAGTTGATTCCTCTTTTAGCACTTTTGGCTATTAGGTAGGGCTCTCCTATTTTCATGTTTTAGCTCTATTTCTATTTCCATTTCTGGTAGCTATATGTTAGGAGGTTGAGAACTAGCGTTCCCCTTCATTTCTAATTGCTGGTTTTGCCCAATTGGTCGAGTATAAAGGTTTCCCTAATTTTTGGGATGAGGGTTTGGTATTTCACCCTATTATGCTAGTCATTTTTGCATATAGTGTCCAAACCTAAATTATTGGAATTTCATAGTTTTTGTGCCCTAAGACCAAATGAGTTTTAATTTTGAAGTTTTTGAGTTTTTATATTTTTACCTTGATTTTTGTGCCACCCAATTTTCTTAGGTTTTCTTGGCATGATGTTGGTCGTGGACTTAGATTATCTATAGGATATCAGTTAGACTTGTTGGCATTTTAAAATGCACAAAAACTACTAAGCGACAAAAGACTTAATACCAAGGTAATAGTACATACACAACCTAAAGACAAGCCAATTCTTATTAACAATTGCATATGCAAAGTACTTGGACCCAACTTCAACAAAACCACAGATGGTTTTCTACATTTTTGGCTCTGCAAAACCAGGGCAGGTATACCCAGGGATGATTCAAAATTTGAATAATTGTATGAGGTTTATTTTTAGTTTCCTTCTAATTCTTATTTCAAAATCCTCAAAACATAAACATAATTCCTATTAACTTGATAAACACATCCCATGAAACAGATATGGCCAAGAATTCTTCTATAGATCTGCAGATGTCCTTAACAATAGTGGCTAACTGTAGTCAAAACATTCCATGCAGACAAGTGCTGGCCAACTTTGAAGATCTACAAGAAATAAAAGTAAAATTTGATTTGATGATGCATTTGAATAACTATTTATAATATATTTCTCCTTCATCTGAAATAACTTGATCAGTGCCTAATCCATTGGGGTTCAGAGTCTATAGAAAATTCTTTAGATCTAATTTGTTGTCTTACAATGAATTCTATCAGCAATTCTTATTAGAATTTATCATTCAAAATCCTTTTCAACACTTAAGGAATCTCATCACATCCATCAAAGCTTTTATTTAATCCATTGAATTAAAAGCAATAATAAATGGATATACAACCTAACTAGATTGTATTCAATTGCACAAGCTTTTACTCATACAACATCAAGGCAGCTAAGTATTTAAAGGGAGACAAAATTCAGAACGAACAGATATGGGGATAGTTCACAATTTGTATTCATTTCTTTTGAAAATGGTATATCCTTTACAATAGACTCAGAATGGCCTTCAGAAAGAAACACAACTAATTCTATATTCATGTATTCTTAGAGAATTGACAAAAAAATACATTATAAACTTGCTTTCAAAATTTGGACCAAAAATAGACTAAGCATAGTCTTTAGAAGAAATAGAATTCGGACCCTTTTTTAGCCTTGGAATCTCACTTAAATAGTGTGAGATGTAACAAGCTTTAGGCTAAAAGAAAGTGACAGGTGTCCTTCTACAAAAATTTGGTAAATTACCCCTTTTCAAAAGAAAACCAAACAAATAAAATAGAAGGCAGATGAGAGCTGGAGCATAAAATCTTCAATTTTGTCCTTTTCTCTAACTGCTCCCTGTTGGTAGTGCTTTGATTTCTGCGATTGCTTCCCAGAAAAATATTTCTCTTTTAGTGGGCTAATCACATTCCTTAACTGTTGTTAATTCATCCATAGCTTTCTGCCACCTAGCATCAGTAATCACCCTTCCTTCTATGATAAACCTATTCACTTTAGTTTCAATCTTGAAAAGGGTATCAATTAGTTCATTGAAAATACATTCATCAATACCATCTTGGAGAACGGATACCACTTGTGGCAAGTCTATAATGTGATCAAAAGAATTAGACCACTCATAAAACTCTTTTAACTTATCATTGGAATCAATAACAAAAGGAATCAAAGAATAGAAACCATTTGTTAGCATTTTCAATTTGCTTTGAATTACTGCCAGCTTCGCTGTGAAAATTTGCAATAATTCTTTAACTTTGTCCATACCCTCCTTCATAGTAATAAATTTATCTGGGAGATCTAGCTTCTTGGCTAATAAGGGTATCAACCTATCAAAAAATTGCATATATGGTCCCCACTATTGAAAAATAGGCTCAAGCCATCTAACAGCACCCATTCATACTTGTTCTATAGATTGTAGACTGATGAATGTATTATAAGTATCCTGAGATATTCTTTTCAGAATGCTGATTATATGATTTAATACATTAATCAAAGCATTTTTCTTGGTATTCTTGTCAACCTGGGAAACTTCTACTTCCACACTAATCACAGGCACTAACACTATTGTTCCCATAAGTATTCCCTCTGTTTGGGCCTCTGTTTCTACTACGTGCCTTCTTTCTTCCTCTTGCCTTGGTGCATGTTCTACCTCTGCTGCTGTCTTGAGCTGTTCTTTGAGGGATTTTATTTCTGTTTCCAGAATCTTATTTTTTTCCTCCAACTCCTCTATTCTTTGTTTTTGTACATGGCTCATTTTGAGCTCCTCTTCATATGTTCTCCTAATATCAAGGCATTCATTGAACATTGTAGCTAGCTTATCCTCGATTTCATCAACCTTTTCCTCATTCATAAGAGCAAAACATTTTACCAAACTGGAGATTTCCTTCCTAGTAGTGCTCTCCAATGTCCACACAATCATATTGCCCTGAGCAGTTTCTTCTATATCCATCATCTTAGGCTTCTTGGTGTCAGGGGCCACACTACATACTGCTAGGGTTTTAGTGTCCACATTAAAACTTGACCCTCTTTTAAAGCCTTCACTGCTAGCAGCTTCATAACTGATGGCCTTATCTTGTCTTCTCATTTGGTCCAACACAAAGGCTTTCTCAATATCCCAATGTGGTATTAGAATCATGCCACGCCTATGTACTAATTCCCTAGCTTCTGCAGCAGTCACTGTTTCACTTTTAGGGTCATAAGCCAATAGTTTTTCAACTAACTCTTTATTTTTCCTCTGGATCTTCTCTTGGAATGAGACTCAATGTGAGTTTATTTTGTTTGATTTTATACAAAAAACTTTTAAATTCTGATTATTTAATAAAATCATCATCTTCCATAAATTTATTAGATTGAATGAGCCTGTCATCCAATCTTGATGCTGCAATTTTCATGTTAGTAGAAGCTTTTCCTGCTTCAGTAGCCCTTTGGTGAAAATAATTTTGCCTAATATCAGCAAAATACTCACTACTTCTAGACATGACCTGTATAGCTCTGCTTACCACATTTTTAGGAATGTGCATTGTCTTTTGTCTTTTATTTCCTTGTGGCACCCAAGCTAAAGTTGATGGCTGCTCTTCTTCTAAATCAATTTCTAATTGTGTATTTGGTTCAGGGGATTCTCTATTTACAATGGCTTCTTCTCCCTCTGGCTCATGAGGCATTTGTAACATAATATGGTCAAAATTCTCAATCATTTTCCTCAGATTATTAGGATATGGAACTTATGTATAAAAACCCTTAAAATTAGGGTTGGTCCTCTTCAAGGCATTCTCCACTTTCCTTATTTCTTCATACTTCCTCAATAACTCATTTGCCTCCCTTTTTGTTAATATGTTGGCAATTAGGTCCTCTACAGGGATATGCTTACTTGGAGGGAGAACAAAACCCCTAATGGCCTTAATCTCATTTGCAATATAACTATCAGGATCATACATCCTATAGGGCCTATTAGCAAATTTATACTGACCTAAATAGTCACTTAATTCCTCAAAAGCATTCTTTCCTATTTCAAAGTCTCCTACCTTAAAGGTTCTACATACAAAAGTAGGCTTATGTAGAGAGGGAGGGATCATTTCTTTATTCATCAATAAGAATTTCCAAAAGAATTCAATAATGGCCAATCTAGGGGGTAGATATTTAGGCAATAGATGAGGAGGCTATGGGCATGCAAAAACTTTGATTAAAGTACATTCTTTAAACAAAAATATGCTTCCCCAGTTATGATCTAATTTTGTTTTTTCATCTAAGAAAGAGAGCCTAAGCAGAGTCTTCAAAACATTGGGTGCCCTAAAGAAAGTATGATCTAGCTACCTCATAATAACATAACTGAACAAATTGAAAAAAAGTAGGGCATTTGAATAGAATAAATCTTTATTCCAAATATGAGTCCAGAGTTGCATAGGTAACTCACCAAATTCATTAGAAGTTTGATCAATGAAGTCTCCACTAATGTACCCAATGTTGCTATATAGGATAAGGTGCATCAATAATGAATAATGGTGGAACTTGAAGTCTTTCAGCTCTCCTTTCTTAACATCAAAAATCTACATGTGCATACTATCAATGATAAAGGCCACATAATCATACTCCTTATGATGAAAAGGATCTATGTCGCATGCCATCAGAAAAAGAGAACCATATACACAATCCTCTACACCATCACTTCCCAATACTTTGTGCAACCCATACACTGTGTTTTTGAAATAATTTTTGAACCTACTCAAAGGTAAAAAGTCTCCCACCTTTTTTGGAACTAACCCTGCCTTCTTAACTCTGTAAGGAATGTGCGACAACATGGCATTGTTTACAAAATAGGTTTTATTCCTAGCGAATTTTCCTTGTAAGTTCACAATGTCAATAGGTACATCCATTTGTCCCATCAATCCAAAATCCTCAATAAAAGAAGTTCTATCTAATGTACATAATACACTCCCATTATGCCTGTGGAAAGTCCTAGTTACTAGATTGTATTAATTTATTAGGGGCTTCAATAGATCAACATCAACAAACACTTCTGGGATAATTAATTTTTCCATATTTCTATTCCATGGGTTACATACTGGCAAATTCTCTATTCTATTATGATAAAAGTACATGAAAAGATCATAACCAATAATTCAAGGGCATTCAGCCTCTCGAACAAAAGCATAAGGGTCTCTGAATATATGATCGTTTGCAAAAATTGCATTTGACGACCATAGAAGGAGTTTTAGCCAGTCTTCTACATGCTTATTTGGTTTTCTAACCCTTGTCTTCTTTTCTATTTTGATAGTAGATTTCTTCCTTTTTCCTTCTGGTGTGACTTCTACCACATCATCACCCTCATCCTCGACTTCAAATTATTCTGCGTGCACCTCTTCAACTTCTTGGTCGGCCATATTTTTTTTACTATACTTTGAACTCTTCTACAATTTCATAGGATACACAAAGCTTTGTAGCTTTCAAAACTTTAGAACAGCACAGAAACAAGCTTCTTGAGGCTGGCAATTCAATTAAATCCTTGATGTTTTAATTATATATCTGCCAACCTTTTTAATAAATTTAGCATGCATGAGCTTTAAAACTTATGATCGCAGGTTGCCATCAGGGTATATCAGCTACAAAATTGGATTCTGATGTACTTTTCAAAGCCTTATTTTTCTTGGCTATAGTAATTTTGTCCTTTTTTTCTTATTTGTTGTGACACATCAAAGCTTCTTTCTTATATAACTATCTTTCGTTCTTACGCTGAGTCAATCCTTCAATCTTCGTGATACCAAAAATGCTCTCGATGGATCTCTACGCTCACTCAGAGAGGCTTCAAAATGCCCTAATCATAGGAACGTAATGATGCTTTTACACTATTTTGCAAATCCTTTTTACGTTCCTACGGCCCCTTTTACCCCGTAGGATCTCAAGTCCTTTTACTGTATATTTCCGCTTTTACGACTTAAGCTTCTTCTGTATAAGCATAAAGGTCCTTAACTCTACCTTCTTATCTTTTATGCTTATACGTAACCCTTTACACCGAAACATCAAAAACCTTTCTACTAATATCTTTGTTCTTACGATTCAACATTCCTCATGTGAGCGTAAAACCCTCACTCAAGCTATCCTTCTATCCTTTTCACTCCTATGTGCACATATCTACGGAGACCTTGGAAAATCCCTCTACATTACTCCACTTACTTCATTTCTCAGGACATTGTAAGGCTTCAAAACTTATCTTCCATTCTTACGACTTAGCTTCATTTGTATCACCGGAGAGCCCTCTCAACTGCTATTGCAGTCTCACATTTGCCTTTTACCATATAAGCGTAAAGCCTTTTTTCTTGATCTTCCTTTTCACCTCTTTATGCTTACACACTAAGACTGGACCCGTAACCACGAAAAAAGGAAAAAAAAACTCTTTGTTCATATGTTAAACTTACAAGTGTAAGGGCGTAATATCAAAAACTTAAGTCATGTGCCATGAGGGATGGGCCCATCTGACATAAATATCGTGCCTCCATCTGATTCGCTGCAACTAAGCCCTTCTGACACTACAACAGGTCCCACATGATTCCTTTACCACTAAAACAAAGCTTTACGATCGTCTGCAAGGCCAAGAATCATAGACACATAAACACCATGGGACCTTGCCTCCGTCCTTATGAAAAATCCTTTACTTGTAACACCGTAATACCCTCGTGCACCCTTCATATCACGCTTTATGCCTTTACGCTACCCATTGAAACATATATGCATAGATCACACTGTAGGCTTCCCTGCTCCTTTGCTCAAGGTGTTTACTCATAAGCCCATAACAAGAGCTTTTCAAAGCATGATAAATCCTTTATGCCTCTTCGCTGCATTAAAAAGTGTGGCCACAAAAACCAAAAGTAAAAGGCATTCCATTGTTACGTGAAACCTCACACTGTAAGAATGTAAAGGACTAACTTAAAAAATTTTACAACTCCTTCTGAGAAATTCAAAAGGGATGCCATCAATTTCAGACCTGGGACAATAACATGGTTGTTTTAGGAGATCAACCTGGAGAAATCAATAGACTCTGATAACACATGAAACAGGACAAGACTAGGGCAACCTAAATAAAAACAAATGATTTCTCACCATAATTTTCAAAAAAAATTTGCAAGTGTGAAAAATTAGACCAATAGTGGCTCTATCTGGGGATGATAGACTACTTGATTCTATTCAAGAAATCAGAATCTATGGGAGAGTAGACCACACAATCGGTGCAAAAAAATGACAACTTCTTTAGAGAGCACAAAGCAACACACAAAAACAAGGAACTAGACTGCACAAGGATACTTACAAGGATTTACAGAAAATAAAAAATGATAGGAAACCCTAAAACTACTATTCATGGAAGAAAATAAGTATTTTTCAAAAAAAATACCTCTTCAAGAACTGTCCATGAACTGGCAATTCAAGAATATTGTCAAATATATCTTTGAGTATATAAGAATCTTCACCCCAAGTATTTTCAATGAGATATGGGCCTAACCAAATAGGATCAAATTTTCCATGTTTTCCTTTATCTTCAATTCTGGCATTCCACATTAAGATTAAATCTCCATTTTCAAATTTCCTGCTTACAGTTCTTTTATCATAGAGTGTCTTGACTTGCAATTGCAACTTTTGATTCTTTAAAGATGCTTCTCTTTTGTTTTCAGTCAGTCCTACCAATTCATCCATTCTTTCTTGCATTTCATCTATAGTATCTTCATCATACACCTGGATGTAATTGTAGAGTCCCATCAAGTTTTTCTGAGGCATTCTGGCTTGAATCCCATACACTAAATCAAATGGAGCTACACCAATTTCTTTCTTTACAGTTACTCTATCAACCCATATTGCCAACTGTAACTTGGAATCCCATGCCCTTTTATTATCATCCAAGGTTCTCTTAATGACCTTCAATAGGCTCTTATTTGTGGACTCAGCTTGTCCATTCCCTTGTGGATGATATGGAACAGATGATGACCTTGTCATATTTATCACAAAACTTGATGAACTCCTCAGATCTGAAGCACATAGCATTGTCTATTACAATTCTCTGTGGACATCCAAATCTAGAAATAATATTATTCAATAGGAAATTATTGACCACTTTACTTGTTGCATTTCTTGTGGGGATAGCCTCTACCCATTTTGTAAAGTAGTCAGTAGCAACCAGAATCCAAGAATAGCCAGTGCTAGACTTGGGGAAAATCTCTCCTATGAAGTCCAGACCCCATTGTTGAAAAGGTGCTTGAATCTCCACTGGCTTTAATGGGTTATTTCCTGAGAACTTTAGCTTTCTAGCAAACCTCTGACAAGGATCACACTTCCTAACCATAACTTGAGCATCCTTGAAAAGGGAAGGCCACCAAAATCCAGCCCTCGTTATCTTATGTGCAGTAGTTTTGGCGATATAGTGCCCCCCACACACTCCAGCATGCATTTCTTTCAAAACCTCTTCTGCCTTTTCCTTATCAACACATTTCAATAATACTCCCTCAAAATTTCTCCACCATAGGTTGCTTTGGACAATTACATACCTGATGGATTGCAATTTAGTATTCCTCTTTTCATTGTTAGGCAAATGGGGAGGATCTTCCATATGTTGCAAGTAATATATGACATTGGTGTACCAATCACATTGGTCCATGTCACATAAGTCAGCTCTGAGATCATCATTTACCAAATTTATCTGATTAGCCTCTAGATTAGTTTCAGCCATGAGTTTGGCCAAACCTTGACCTCTTACTAACTTTGTTATTTGTATATCAATGTTAAATTCCTAGATTCTATTGATCCATCTACACCTCCTGCCTGATACTTCCTATTGAGAGAATATATCCTTGACTACAGCACTAGGTAAAAAAGCGATAATAGTAGCACCTACCAAGTAACATCTGAAAGCTTTTATAGCCTTTACCAAAGCATATGCTTGCTTTTCATTTATTTTATACTTTAGTTTAGCAGGCTGTAGTGACTTACTTAAAAAGGCAATCAGCTGCTCATATCCTACTTGATTCTTCTGCAATAAGACTGTGGCTACAGCATGGAATGATGCAAAAGAGAAAATATGCATGGGTTTTGCATAATCTGGGGTCCTTAGTACTGGAGCATTTTTTATTGCAATTTTTATATCCTAGAATGCTTGTGAAGGTTCACCATTCCAATCTATAATGGCTCCCTTCTTGAGCATCTTTGAAATGGGTCTACTGATTTTAGCAAAATTGGTAACAAATCTCCTCAGAAAATTGACTTGGCCAAAAAAGGATTGAATTCCTTTCACATTTTTTGGTTTGGGGACTTTATCAATAGCTACTACCCTTTTAGGATCTATTTTTACCCCATCCTTGGACACTATGTGTCCTAATAATTTTCCTTCTATGACCCTAAATGTGCATTTATTTGGGTTTAAAGATACTCCATATTCTAGGGCTTTTATAAAGATTTTTCCAAATGTTTGAAGTGATCTTCAGCCTTATTAGAATACGCTGTAAGATCATCCTGGTACACAACCATAAATTTGTCAATATACTCATGAAATGCTACATCCATGGCTCTTTGGAAGGTAGCTTTTGCATTAATCAAGCCAAAAGGCATCCTTACATACACATATGTTCCCCATGGGGTTGTGAAGGCTATCTTGAACTGTTCACTTTCTTTTACTAGAACTTGATTGTATCCAAAGAAACCATCCATCATTGACATTAATTCAGAGCCAGTCACTTGCTACAACATGGCTTCCATATTAGGTAAGCCATAATTGTCTTTCAGAGATGCAATGTTGAAATTTCTAAAATCAACACAAAGCCTAATATCTCTATTCTTCTTCCTAATAGGAACCAAGTTTGAAACCCAAGTGGAATGCCTGATTGGCTTGATTATTCCACCATCTCTTAGTTTTATCAGTTCTTCTTGCATTTTTGGGGCAAGGGTAGGATTGATTCGTCTCTGTTTTTGCCTGAAAGGTCTTACATTTTCCTTCAATGGTATGACTTGCTGAAAAAGATCCTCCCTGTAAGCCTTAAGATCATCATATGACCAAGCAAAAACATGTTTGTATTTTCTAAGTAGGTCAATCAATGCTTTCCTAATTTCAATAGGCAGATTTTGGCCAATATAAACCCTTTTAGGAACTTCATTAGTACCCAAGTTTATTTCTTCTAACTCTTGAGGTTTGGGGTCGTTTACTCCTGATTTTACTCTATCTTGGTTATCAAAAATATTTTCCAAGACTACTAACCCATTTGGCATTTTATTTGTTTTCAACTGCATAATTTCTTGACCAAAAATGGTTTCCTTCCCATTTATGGTTTCAATCAGTCCACTGCAATCCATCTCTTGATCGTGGTACTTGTCTTCATTTAACAAAAAATTTGTAATATCTTTGTCATCTTCAAAAACCTGCCAATTTTCAATGTTGTCAGGTATGGAAGGTCTATTTTGCACCTCAATCTGGGAGATTCCTGCAAATGATATCTCTTTTGGCTTGATTGCTACATTTGCTAACATATTAGCCATCTTATTTTGGGTCCTATCTCTCCATGAGATCCAAAATGCATCAAAGAATTCTATCTGATCCCAGACTGCATTTCTATATTGTTTCAAATGAATACCTAAAAGTATTATTTTTAGGGGACACAAAAACTACACTTGCCCATGCACCCTCTTTAGAACTAGCCCCATCAAAGAACATTGTCCATAATTTTGGTGAATTCATGCAACATTTGACTTCATTTTCAATGATAACAGGCAAGTTTTCAACTTCCTAATAATTAATTCAGCCCTGAAAGCATTAATCCTAGTATCTAGGAAACAAGTGGTATCTTTGTCAATTTCTTCACCTAAAATGTGGTTAACCCTTGGTTCCCTATTTACCCTGATAGCTTTGTCCCCTATATGAAAAGTGGCATAAGTAAGATCACATTGTAAGCTTACCCCCATGGCAACACTCCATTTTCTGGAGAGTAACATTCCATAATGTGGAGGTATATCTACCACAAGGATAGACATGGTTAATTCTACTTCAGGATATGTAGCCAGTTTGAATGGTAAGGCATTTATGGTACCTATGACTGGGACTTCCCTAGCATCCATCCCTCTACATCTGCCCTGTTTGGTATCCACCTTCAATCCTAAGGCTTCCATTACTTTGAAAGGCATTATAGTGCTAGAAGCTCCTGAGTCTATCATGTAATTTTTCAAGGTCTTCCCTTTTATGATTAGATTGAGGAAAAAAGGATCAATATCTTCTATGAATGCCACGGAGGAATCATCTAGAAACATTTGAGGAATCTGTGATATGATACCACTGTCCTCTATTACTAATGGGGTCTGTTGGGACACAGTTTGATCTACAACAATATTATTGTTTACTATTCCACCCAACCATGACAAAGCCTTATTCTTATGCTCTTCAATTCTAAAAAGTTCAGACAAGGGCACTTTTATAGTAATTTGAGATAACATGGATATCATGTCAAAAGGTTCAACAACAGTAGGCTTTACAATAGTACCTAGAGTCAGAATCTTTTGAGCAATAGGCACCACATTTTTCTTGATAACATCAGGTTCTAATTTCTTTGGTTGCACAACTGGTTTTATTGCTTCACTTATCTGAAATTGAACCTTCTTCTTTGGTTCCCATTTCTTACCCTTGTTCTCCTTGATCTTAGGCACATCTAGATTGACTTTCTTGTTTTGATCATTCATCTTATGAGTGATGTCCTTCACAAATACACTAGATGGCCTTCCTGCATCATTATTTATTGCTCTATTTCTCAAATTATAATTACTAAGGACTTGTGAAATCATTTCTGCTATAATTCTATCAATTCCCTCCTTGTAGGGCATTCTTAAACTTCTGAGACCTACATCAAAAAATGTACTGCATACCTTATCTGTATCATACCCTTCATCATCTGAAAGTACTTGCTAATGATGTAGCTGGTAAGCAATTCTCTGGCTAGTAATATCATTTTCAAGCTCTTTTGAATCATAATCTATCAATTCATCACACATATTCACCATATTGTGACTTATATCATCATGGGTTTTGTCTTCAGTTTCTTCTTCAGGTTGCACTACTTGAGCTTGGGAAAATGACTAAGCAATAGCATAATAATTAGCAGAATGAGGTGATTGGCATATAATGCACCATGGTACATCATCATTCATATTTACAGTATTCCTTTGTAGGGGGTCTAGAGTACCCTTATCCTTCACATTGTGGGTTTGGTTGGGAATTGATTTACCATCTTTCCACTGAGTGATGTAAGGGTAATTTTGCATTCTAGGCTACCTATTGAAATTGTTTTTATTCACAAGGGGTCTTTCAGCAACATTTGGCTTATTGAAACTAGTTGGATTCATCTTCTTGAGCATTTCTAAAACCTGGCCTATAGTAGGTTCTTCGAGCTTCTTTCCTATGGGAGTTTTGTCACCCTCCCTTTTATTATTGTTCTTAGGATTAAATAGCTTAAGATCATCCCTCCTACCTAGTTTTCTAGATGCCTTCCTATTATTCTCTATATTTACTACAATTTTATAGGCATCTCTTAAAGTCTTAGGATCCTTATCCCTCAATTGATAAGCCATTTTGCTATCAAAAGCATTGAAATACGTTGTGAGATAGACATCTTCATTTAACCTCATAACTTGAAAAAGTCTGTACATACCTTTCTAAAATCTCACATTGAAATCAAATGTGGACTCATTTGGATTCTTCTTGATATTGTTGAACTTTTTCAACATGAATCATGAATTAGTGTTGTCCCCATATTGCTTCTTGAACAATTTCTCCAAATCACTCCATGAGGTGATACTGTGATCAGGCAACCTCCTAAACCAATCCCTTACATCCTCTATTAGTGAATGCACAAACAATTTCATTACCATTTCTTCATGTTCAACTTCATAATCATTCAACATATCAATGAAAATCCTCAAATGTTCTTCACCAGTAATAGCATTATTCCCAGAAAACTTAACCACTTTATCTCTTAAATCAAATGATATGGGATGTGGAACACCAAGAATACTAGGAAATGATATTTGTCTATACTTTTCCAGGTATATAGGCTTCTTCTGGAAACCAAGAACATTTGAAGTACTAGCTATATTAGCTTGACTCAGGGGAGTAGCTTGGGAGTGTTGTGGTGGGGCAAATGTGACTTGGGTGCCAATTGTGGAAGATGAGGTAGGAGCAGATTAGGGTACTCCCTGAGTTGAAATTATGGGACCACTAACTGGAGTAGGATTTGTAGCTGGGATAGACAAATTGGGCCATGAAGCCAATGTAGAATTAGACTTTATGAATTGGATTTTCCTTCTAGTTTCTGCAGCTTGAGGTTCATTCTCAACCTTCTCAAGTTCTTTTGCAAGATCTTCCCTCTCTTTTTGAGCCTTCTCAAGATCTAGATCTAATTTTGACATGGAGGGTTGTATAGGTTTTCTTGGTATAGCTTGAGGCTCATTTATTTGGATTCCTATAGCCTTGCCTTTCCCTTTATCTAGAGCTTTTGCAGTGGGATCTACAGGATCCACTTGAACAGGTTTATAGGCTTGGACTTGAGCAATAACTGGTTCTTGCCTTTGATTTAGGTGTTTCTCCTATTCTTAAACTTTAGCTCTTAGATTATCAACATCTCCAAAAAAATCCTTATGGAGATTTGTGGTATTCTCTTCTAACTTTTTATTTTGCTCTTTCAAAGTAGCCATCCTTCTTAACAGAGCATCTCTTTCTATTATGGCATCCAAGGTGGCTTGCTCCTTCTCTTTTTCAAGACGAATGCATTTAGCTTCTTCCTCAGCAATCCATTTCTTCAAAATTTCTATTTCAGAGTGCACTTCTTTAGGATCTATATAAGTTGCCTCAAAATCAGCAGGGTCATCCAGATCTATAAGGTTTGGTTCTACATATGGGGCTACTATGGGATTAAAAGGATTATCAGATGAACTCCTAAATCCTAGCCTATAATTCATATCTACTATAGGATCTGGTCTTAATGAAGCAATTCTCATAGTAGACACATCTTTGTCTTGAAAAACTCTCTCATCTGGTAATGGGGTACTGAAAATGCCTCCTAAGAGTCTTGTAGTTTCGGATTCAGAGCTCAGCGAAGAAGACCCTCTTCCTATTACTAGTTGATAATGGGAATTAATGGATGCATTACTTCTGGGTTTCCAAGTGGGGTTTAGATCTGTCTTTTTCTTATTTTGGTTCTTCCTAACACCTTGGGGTAGATCAATATACATTGATACATAAGGATTGGCTCTCATGTAAGCTCTTGTGTTTTTTCTCTTGTCAGCCATATTCACCTTTTGTTACAATAAGCACTAGCTTCAAAACCTTGACTGAGTCGCCACCCTATTTTGAGAAAATATATAATGACACTTTTGTTGACTGAAGGAAAACAATACACAAGTAGAGACAAAAATATATGGCACAGATAGACTAATCACTGATGTCGTAAGACTGCAACTCTTGCTTGTTAGATAAGACACTTGGATAGGTTGGGTACGTTAGTGTGTAGCAATGGTACTTGGGCTCTATCTTCTTTAAAATTCTCAAGGTTTGACACTAAAATATTCCCTTATAACCATGGGAAAAACATAGATCACATGACACACATGTACACAATAGGACCAAAGAAACTGCAGTACTTTTCACAGATGTGTTGGACAACTCCCTAGCAGAGTCGCCATTTTGTTAGCATTTTAAAATGCACAAAAACTAATAAGCGACAAAAGGCTTAATACCAAGGTAACAATACATACATAACCTAAAGACAAGCCAATTCTTATTAACAATTGCATATGCAAAGTACTTGGACCCAACTTCAACAAAACCATAGATGGTTTTCTACTCTTTTGGCTCTGCAAAACCAGGGTGGGTATACCCAGGGATGATTCAAAATTTGAATAACTGTATGAGGTTTATTTTTAGTTTCCTTCTAATTCTTATTTCAAAATCCTCAAAATATAAACATAATTCCTATTAACTTGATAAACACATCCCATGAAACAGATATGGCCAAGAATTCTTCTATAGATCTGCAGATGTCCTTAATAATAGTGGTTAACTGTAGTCAAAACATTCCATGCAGACAAGTGCTTGCCAAATTTGAAGATCTACAGGAAATAAAAGTAAAATTTGATTTGATGATGCATTTGAATAACTATTTATAATATATTTCTCCTTCATCTGAAATAACTTGATCGGTGCCTAATCCATTGGGGTTCAGAGTCTATAGAAAATTCTTTAGATCTAATTTGTTGTCTTACAAAAAATTCTATCAACAATTCTTATCATAATTTATCATTCAAAATCCTTTTCAATACCTAAGGAATCTCATCACATTCATCAAAGCCTTTATTTAATCCATTGAATTAACAGCAATAATAAATGGATATAGAACCTAACTAGATTGCATTCAATTGCACAAGCTTTTAATCATACAACATCAAGGTAGCTAAGTATTTAAAAGGAGACAAAATTTGAAAAGAACTGATATTGGGACAGTTCACAATTTGTATTCATTTCCTTTGAAAATGGTATATCCTTTACAATAGACTCAGAATGGCCTTCAGAAAGAATCACAACTCATTCTATATTCATGTATTCTTAGAGAATTAATAGAAAAATACATTATAAACTTGCTTTCAAAATTTGGACCAAAAACACACTAAGCATAGTCTTTAGAAGAAATAGAATTTGGACCCTTTTTTAGGCTTGGAATCTCACTTAAATAGTGCAAGATGCAACAAGCTTCAGGCTAAAAGAAAGTGACAGGTGTCCTTCTACAAAAATTTGGTAAATTACCCCTTTTCAAAAGAAAACCAAACAAATAAAACAGAAGGCAGATGACAGTTGGAGCATAAAATCTTCAATTTTGTCCTTTTCTCTAACTGCTCCCTGTTGGTCATGCTTTGATTTTTGTGATTGCTTCCCAAACAAATATTTCTCTTTTAGTGGGCCAATCACATTCCTTAACTATTGTTAATTCATCCATAATTTTCTGCCACCTGGTATCAGTAATCACCCTTCCTTCTATGATAAACCTATTCACTTCAGTTTCAATCTTGAAAAGGGTATCAATTAGTTCATTGAAAAGACATTCATCAATACCATCTTGGAGAACGGCTACCACTTGTGGCAAGTCTATAATGTGATCAAAGGAATTAGACCACTCATCAAAATCTTTCAACTTATCATCGGAATCAATTGATAACAGAAGGAATCAAATAATAGAAACCATTTTTTAGCATTTTCAATTTTCTTTGAATTACTGCCAGCTTCCTTGTGAAAATTTGCAATAATTCTTTCACTTTGTCCATACCATCCTTCATAGTAATAACTTTATCTGGGAGATTTGGCTTCTTGGCTAACAAGGGTATCAACCTATCAAAAAATTGCATATATGGTCCACACTGTTGAAAAATAGGCTCAAGCCATCTAACTGCACCCATGCATACCTGTTCTGCAAATTGTAGACTAATGAATGTATTATAAGTATCCTAAGATATTCTTTTCAAAATGTTGATTCTATGATTTAATACATTCATCAAATCATTTTTCTTGGTATTCCTCTCAACCTGGGAAACTTCTACTTCCACACTAATCACAGGCACTAACACTGTTGTTCCCATAAGTATTCCTTTTTTTTGGGCCTCTGCTTCTAGTACGTGCCTTCTTTCTTCCTCTTGCCTTGGTGCATGTTCTACCTCTACTGCTGCCTTGAGCTGTTCTTTGAGGGATTTTATTTCTGTTTCCATAATCTTAATTTTTTCCTCCAACTCCTCTATTCTTTGTTTCTTTACATGGCTCATTTTGAGCTCTTCTTCATATGTTCTCCTAATATCAAGGCATTCATTGAACATTGCAGCTAACTTATCCTCAATTTCATCAACCTTTTCCTCATTCATAAGAGCAAAATGTTTTACCAAACTGGAGATTTCCTTCCCAGTAGTGCTCTCCAATGTCCACACAATCATATTTCCCTGAGAAGTTGCTTCTATATCCATCATCTTAGGCTTCTTGATGTCAGGGGCCACACTCCATACTGCTAGGGTTTTAGTGTCCACATTAAAACCTGACCCTCTTTTAAAGCCTTCACTGCTAGTGGCTTCATAACTGGTGGCCTTATCTTGTCTTCTCATTTGGTCCAAGACAAAGGATTTCTCAATATCCCAATGTGGTATTAGAATGACGCCACTCCTATGTACTAATTCCCTAGCTTTTGCAACAGTCATTGTTTCACTTTCAGGGTCATAAGCCAATAGTTTTTCAACTAACTTTTTATTTTTCTCTGGATCTTCTCGTGGCATGAGACTCAATGTGAGTTCATTTTGTTTGATTTTACAGAGAAAAATTTTAAATTCAAATGATTTAATAAAATCATCATCTTCCATGAATTTCTCAGATTGAATGAGCCTGTCATCCAATCTTGATGCTGCAATTTGGATGTTAGTAGAAGATTTTCCTTCTTCAGTAGCCCTTTGGTGAAAATAATTTTTCCTAATATCAGAAAAATACTCACTACTTCTAGACATGACTTGTATAGCTCTGCTTACCACCTTTTCAGGGATGTGCATTTTCTTTTGGCTTTTATTTCCTTGTGGCACCTAGGCTAAAGTTGATGGCTGCTCTTCTTCTAAATCAATTTTTAATTGTGTATCTGGTTCAGGGGATTCTCTATTTACAATGGCTTCTTCTCCCTCTGGCTCATGAGGCATTTGTAACATAATATGGTCAAAATTCTCAATCATTTTCCTCAGATTATTAGGATACGAAACTTCTGTATAAAAATCCTTAAAATCAGGGTTGGTCCTCTTCAAGGCATTCTCCACTTTCCTTATTTTTTCATACTTCCTCAATAACTCATCAGCCTCCCCTGTTGCTAATATGTTGGCAATTAGGTCCTCTACAGGGATAGGCTTACTTGGAGGCAGAACAAAACCCCTAATGGCCTTAACCTCGTTTGCAATATAACTTTCAGGATCATACATCCTATACAGCCCAGTAGAAAATTTATACTGACCTAAATAGTCACTTAATTCCTCAAAAGCATTCTTGCCTATTTCAAAGTCTCCTACCTTAAAGGTTCTACATACAAAAGTAGGTTTATGTAGAGAGGGAGGGATCATTTCTTTATTCATCAATAAGAATTGCCAAAAGAATTCAATAATGGCCAATCTATGGGGTAGATATTTAGGCAATAGATGAGGAGGCTATGGGCATGCAAAAACTTTGATTAAAGTACATTCTTTAAACAAAAATATGTTTCCCCAGTTATGATCTAATTTTGTTTTTTCATCTAAGAAAGAGGGCCTAAGCAGAGTCTTCAAAACATTGGGTGCCCTAAAGAAGTATGATCTAGCTGCCTCATAATAACCGAACTAAACAAATTGAAATAAACTAGGGCATTTGAATAGAAGAAATCTTTATGCCAAATACGAGTCCAGAGTTGCATAGGTAACTCACCAAATTCATCAGAAGTTTAATCAATGAAGTCTCCACTGATGTACCCAATGTTGCTATATAGGATAAGGTGCATCAACAATGAATAATGGTGGAACTTGAAGTCTTTCAGCTCTCCTTTCTTAGCGTCGCAAATCTGCATGTGCATACTGTCAATGATAAATCCCACATAATCATACTCCTTATGATGAAAAGGATCCTGTATGTCACATGCCATTAGAAAAAGAGAACCATATACACAATCCTTTGCACCATCACTTCCCAATACTTTGTGCAACCCATACACTGTGTTTTTGAAATAATTTTTGAACCTACTCAAAGGTAAAAAGTCTCCCACCTTTTTTGGAATTAACCCTGCCTTCTTAACTCTGTAAGGAATGTGTGGCAGCATGACATTGTTTACAAAATAGGTTTTATTCCTAGCAAATTTTCCTTGTAAGTCTGCAATGTCAATAGGTACATCCATTTGTCCCATCAATCCAAAAGCCTCAATAAAAGAAGTTCTATCTAATGTACATAATACACTCCCATTATGCCTATGGAAATTCCTGGTTACTAGATTATATGAATTTATTAGGGCCTTCAATAGATCAACATCAACGAACACTTCTGGGAAAATTAATTTTTCCATATTTCTATTCCATGGGTTACATACTGGCACATTCTCTATTATATTCTTATAAAAGTACATGAAAAGATCATAACATGTAATTCTAGGGCATTCGGCATCTCGAACAAAAGCATAAGGGTCTTTGAATATATGATCGTTTGCAGAAATTGCATTTGATGACCCTGGAAGGAGTTTTAGCCAGTCTTCTACATGCTTATTTGGTTTTCTAACCCTTGTCTTCTTCTCTATTTTGACAACAGATTTCTTCCTTTTTCCTTCTAGTGTGACTTCTACCACATCATCACCCTCATCCTTGACTTCGAATTCTTCTACATGCACCTCTTCAACTTCTTGGTTGGCCATATTTTTTTTACCATACTTTGAATTCTTCTGCAATTTTACAGTATACACAGAGCTTTGTAGCTTTCAAAACTTGTATACAGCACAGAAACAAGCTTCTTCAGGTTGGCAATTCAATTAAATCCTTGATGTTTTAATTATATATCTGTCAACCTTTTTAATAAATTTAGCATGCATGAGCTTTAAAACTTATGATCACAGGTCGCCATCAGGGTATATCAGCCGCAAAATTGGATTTTGATGTACTTTTCAAAGCCTTATTTTTCTTGGCTATAGTAATTTTGTCCTTTTTTGCTTATCTATCATGACACATCAGAGGTTCTTTCTTATATAACTATCTTCCATTCTTACACTGAGTCAAGCCTTCAATCTTCATGATGCCAAAAATGGTCTCGATGGATCTCTATGCTCACTCAGAGAGGCTTCAAAATGCCCTAATCATAGGAATGTAATGATGCTTTTACACTATCTTGCAAATCCTTTTTACATTCCTACAGTGCCTTTTACCCCGTAGGATCTCAAGCCCTTTTATTGTATATTTCTGCTTTTACAACTTATGCTTCTTTCGTATAAGTGTAAAGGTCCTTAACTCTGCCTTCTTATCTTTTATGCTTATATGTAACCCTTTACACCGAAACATCGAAAACCTTTCAACTAACATCTTCGTTCTTATGATTCAACATTCCTCGTGTGAGCGTAAAAACCTCACTGAAGCCATCCTTCTATCCTTTTTGCTCCTATGTGCACGTATCTGTGGAGGCCTTGGAAAATCCCTCTTCGTTGCTCCACTTACTTCATTTCTTGGGACACCGTAAGGCTTCAAAACTTATCTTCTGTTCTTATGACTTAGCTTCATTCGTATCACCAGAGAGCCCTCTCAACTGCTATTGCGGTCTCACGTTTTCCTTTTATCGTATAAGCGTAAATCCTTTTTTCTAGATCTTCCTTTTCACCTCTTTACGCTTACACGCTGAGACTAGACCCGTAACCACGAAAAAAGGAAAAAACAACTCTTTGTTCATATGCTTAACTTACAAGCATAAGGGCATAATATCAAAAATTTAAGTCATGTGCGACGAGGGATGGGCCCATCTAACATAAATGTCGTGCCTCCATCTGATTCACCACAACTGGGCCCTTCTGATACTACAATAGGTCCCACATGATTCCTTTATCACTAAAACAAAGCTTTACGGTTGTCCGCAAAGCCAAGAATCGTAGACACGTAAACACCATGGAACCTTGCCTCCGTCCTTATGAAAAATCCTTTACTCATAACACAGTAATACCCTCGCGTGCCCTTCATATCATGCTTTATGCCTTTACGCTACCCATTGAAACATATATGTGTAGTTCACACTGCAGGCTTCCCCGCTCCTTTGCTCAAGGTGTTTACTCATAAGCTCGTAACAAGAGCTTTTAAAAGTGTGATAAATCCTTTACACCTCTTCGCTGCATTAGAAAGCATGGCCATGGAAACCAAAAGAAAAAGGCATTCTGTTGTTACGTGAAACCTCATACCGTAAGAACGTAAAGGACTAACTTAAAACATTTTACAACTCCTTATGAGAAATTCAAAAGGGATGCCATCAATTTCAGACTTGGGACAATAAAATGGTTGTTTTAGGAGATCAACCTAGAGAAACCAATAGACTCTGATAACACATGAAATAGGGCAAGACTAGGGCAACCTAAAAAAAAACAAATGATTTCTCCCCATAATTTTCAAAATTTTTTTGCAAGTGTGAAAAATCAGACCAACAAGACCATTGTTTCTTCTTTTATGTTGCATTGGGATGTGTGCCACATCCATCCTCTTGAGCTTGTATTCAATTGAGTGTTATTTTTCTTATGTTCTCATCTAGCCTTGATTTATTATCTTTGTGATGGTGGTGCATCACACACGAGCACATGCACATGCATTTGTCAGGTGACTTGTGAGGCCTGAGCTCCCAGTTGTATTTTGGTGAGTATGTTCATTTCAAGTTGGGTTTGGAATATGTATGCCTAAAAGTACTCATTGTTGGATGAGTATGTGTAGGGTAGGGTAGCATGGAGTGGCCTTCTCTCTCACAATCCAGTGATAATTGTGCCCCGAGGGTTGGCAAGAAGAAGTATAAGAAGTGATAACTAAATAAAATACTGGGTAGTAAATTTAATTTAATAAAATGTTATGTGAGCACTCGGGTTAGTTCGAGGATACTGTGTGAGAGCCTTCTATTGGGAAGTTGAACCACACGATCTTTAGCTTGGGCTTCTTGATGCCAAGAAATTTACCCTCCAGGTGAGTCCCTACATAGTTACCCATTGAGTGTTTGACCATGACCTATTGTACTTGCATTATCTCATGATCTTGTTTTTTATCACCTTTATTGTCTAGAGTGAGTGTTAGCCATGGATGTTTGATTTAAGTGTGTTTATGGTTGGATCATTATCTCCATTAGCAAAATGAGAGTGGACCTATCGGTTCCACATGGTTGGGAGGCATAGCTAGCTATACTAATACTAGGGATCAGTGTACAAAGATGATCTATTATTCTAGTGCAATCGGTGCTTGATGTTTAACTTGGTATATTTAGGATTTTAGAGTATGCTTCCTTGTGATTTATGCTTTCATTGGAATGCTTGGATATCATGTTTAGATGATGTTAGTTTATTTGACACATTTCCATATTATGATGTTTAGCATATGATTAGATGATGTGATTTACTTATTTGGAGTATCTATTGTTGTATTGGATTAGCATGTTAGATTTGTTTTTTCTTATGATGTTATTACATTTTAGTAGTGATGTCCTCATAAGATAGCTCCAACTATCTGGTTGGTAGTTTGGGATGTTACACGTGGGGGATGGCTAGGACCTTCAAGGTCTCATGATGTTATTAAGGTTGCGAGGAACTGCACAAGAGTTTAGTTGTTTTTGGTTCATTGTGATGTTTCTTTCTATATGTTTTCTTATACTACTAAGGTTTAGATGGTTAGTTGTATTTCCATCTTATTATTCTTGCATTTGTGTGCCCAAGCCTCGATTTGTGGATCTGGTATCCCACATGTGGAGGAATTGTTTTCTTGTTCTTTTTGTCTTTTTTTTTCCTTTCTTGTTGTAATGTTTCCTCACACAAGAATGCAATCTCTCATGCAAGAAAGCATTCTTTCACATAGAGCATGGAGGTCTCTCACACAAGTGCTTGGGTTACCTCACATAGCTGTTGGCACTTCCTCGCGTGAGCTTCGACATCAATGTGAAGGGAAGTGCTAGCAGAGCCAAGCATTTCCTCGTGTGAGAGGGTAGTTCCTCATGTGGCATGGTGTACTTTCTTGTATGAAGATGTACTTTCTCACATGAGGCTGTAGGTGTTTCCTCGCATAGAAAATAATGGCTATCTCCACTGGTTTTTGGGAAATGCATTTTGGTGACTGAGGTACTCTTTATGGAATTCTTGAACCCTAGAGTTGGACCTTTCAAATTTAGGAGGTTTTGGATTTGAATGTGTTTCATGACTTTCGTAGTTTGATATTTTTTGTTAGTAGTGGTGTTTGGAGGTTCATCGGTTGCTTGGATTGTTAGTTAAGTCTTCCATTGCAATCTTTGTGATTCTTGTATGTTGATTGTCGTGTGCATCCATACTTTTTAAAAAAATAATAATCTTGGCTTTTATTTATCCTTGTTCCAAGGATCTCTAGGTGGGGCATTACATCTAGTATTATAGCCCATATTGCAACATTGAGATCTTTTTGTTCTGCTTCCACTATGTTATTATTTTGAGTGTTATGTTGTTACCTTATGGTTGTTATTATGATATATTGTTGGTTCATGCTTGTGACTCTTACGATTGTGATGCATGATTCTAACCTTATCTTGTTGCTTCCATAGTGATGCTTCCTACACATAGGCATGGTGGTCGGGGTAGCAACCAAAAAAATAATCATGAAGAATAACACCAAGAGGAAGAATGTTGGGATGGTAGGGACGAACAAAGTAACAATGATAAGGTTGGCATTGGGGCACGAATGCCTTTGCTTTAGGAGATCATATCTTCTTTAGGACCTCATGTAGAGGAATGCCAATAGGATTGTGGTTAGGAAGAGGGATTTCATCATGGGATTCTAATATGTCCGATCATAGGAGGAAGAGGAGCATGGATGTGAGCGTGAATGTTCACGTACACCACCTAGCAATAGAGAACACTGATGGAGAGGTAGTGGTTAGTATGAAGATGACTTCACCTAGGTGGAGATGATGTGGGAACTTCAAAGGTCTAAACCACCACTGTTTGATTGCTAAGGGATGAGGCTCAAGGCTGAAACCTGGTTACTAGACATGGGGCATTGCTTTTCTTTATTACCTTATGGAAGCAATGTGAATGTCCATTGTTCTATCACATAGTTGAGAGACCATGGGTCTATATGATGGAATATGGAGAGTGAGAAACTTTGTATTGATGTGGCAGATCTCACTTGGGAGATGTTTGAGGAGAGGTTCAGAGAGAAATTCCTTTCTCCATAGTATCATGAAGCCCATACTAATGAATTTCATGAGCTCAAGTAGGGGATTATGTCAGTTGATTAGTATGAGAAGAATTTTCTTAGGTTGAGGCATTATACGAGTCACTATCATGATGAGGCACTCCTCAGTCAACATTTTGTTAGTGGCCTTAGGGACTTTATCATTGGGGATGTCTGTGTTCACCAACTAAGGACACTTGCACTTTCCATATAGAAGGCAAGAATTATTGAGAGCAATATGGCTATGGCATTTAGTGGAAATTTAGGTTCTTAGAACCATAGTGCATGAACTTTAGGATAGGATGTATAGGCTCCTCAGTCCTCAGGAAGGGGCCAAACCTAGTCAACACCGTCTTAGGGTGAATATTGTTGTGAGAATCTAAAGGGGTTTTGGCCAAAGGTTGGACAAAATTCAAGTACCTTAGGAAAGAAAGTAGATAACCAAAGCCATGGCCAAAAGTCTCAGTAGGATCGTCCTCCTCAAAGTAGCCAAAAAAAATCTAGCAAGGGGAGTGCATCATATTCTAGTGTTGCTCAGGATGGTCATGGACCTATTTCTAGCTTTCTAGGAGAATGTTTTTCTTGTGGCCAGCTTAGACATAAAGAATTGAGATGTCCTATTAAGCTTTCTTCAAGACCTAGTAGAGGTGCAACTAGATTGAAGCCTACCATGGGAGATGTAGGTAGAAGTGATCGATTCTTTATGATAGTTGATTACCGTCAAGTTGAGCATCAAGGTACCATAGTTGAGGCTATAAGTACATTACATGGTATTTCATCTTTAGTATTATTTGACTCAAGTGCTTTAGATTCTTTTATTTCACCATCTCTTGTTTAGCAATGTGGGCTAGAGGTAGCATGTTAGGTCAATAGGTGGCAAATTGAGTTAGCCACAAGATCTAAAGTGGTTGTAGACTCCTTGGTTAGTGGTTGTAGTTTGAACAAGGGTACCTTCACCACCATAGTGAATCTTTGCATCCTACCTCTAGGATCGTATGACATTGTGTTGGGCATGGATTGGTTAGCCACTCATGAGGCAAATATAGATTGTCAGTGTAAGTTAGTATAGTGTGTTGATGATATATGTGGACAGGTGAAACTTTTAGGGGTCCAGAGACTAGTCTCACATTGGATGATCTCAACTAATCAGCTGAAGCAGAGTGTGTGGAAGGGATGTCAAATGTTTGTTGTTTTTTTTAGTAATCTTGAGGAGGTCAAGAGACATATGGTGACACTTGATGATCACCCAATCCTTCATGCATATGCCAATGTGTTTCCTAACAAGATACTAGGTATGCCACCATAGCGTGACATTGACTTTTAGATCGATCTCATACCAGAAGAAAAGCTAATTTTAAGAGCTCCTTACTGCATGACTACTTAGGAGTTGAGTGAGCTTAGACTGTAGTTGGAGGAATTTTTGGACAAGGGCCATATTCATCCTAGTGTATCCCTATGGGGTGCACTAGTCATCTTTGTAAAGAAGAAAGATGGATCATTGCATTTATGTATTGATTATCGACACTTGAATAAGGTGATAGTGAAGAATTGGTATCCTTTTCTGAGGATAGATGACTTGTTTGATCAGATGAAGGGAGTGTGAGTGTTCTCAAAGATTAATCTTAAGTTAGGATACCATTAGCTTCATATTCATGAGGCCAACATTCATCAGATAACTTTTCTTACACGATATGGACATTATGAGTTCATAGTTGTACCCTTTGCGTTAACCAATGCACCATTAGTGTTCGTGAGCCTGATGAATGGATTATTTCACAAGTACCTTGATCAATTTTTCCTTGTATTCTTGGATGACATATTAATCTATTCTAAGAGTATTGAGGAACATGAGGTCATTTATGCCAAGTGTTGTAGTGCTTGCGGGATCATCAGTTGTATGGTAACTTGGCTAAATGTGAATTCTTCTAGTTGAAGGTGAAATATTTGGAGCATATCATCAATGATGATGGTATTACAGTAGATCTGGAGAAAATCCAATCTATCATAGATTGGCTGGTACCCACTAATATTTTTGAGGTTCATAGTTTTATGGCATTGGTAGGTTATTACCATCCCTTCGTGAAGGATTTTTCACGTGTCACACATCCTATCACTTCTCTTTAGTGGAAAGGGAAGAAGTATGTTTGGTCAAACCAGTGTGAGGTAACTTTTAATTCTGTTAAGGAGTGTTTGGCCATTTCACCAATCCTTGTAGGGCCTAATCCTATAGGCAATTTTATGGTTTGCATGGATGCCTCATTAGAAGGTGTAGGTACGATGTTGATGCAGGATGGTCGAGTGATTGCACATGAGTCTAGAAAACTCAAGGACCATGAGCTTAACTACCCCACTCATGATTTGGAACTTGCAGTTGTGGTGCATTTTCTTTCTTTTTGGAGGCATTTCCTTTTGGGACATAGGTTTGAGTTGCATAGCAATCATATGAGCTTGTAGTATATCTTAACTCAACCAAACTTGAATGTAAGACAGTGTCACTAGATGGAGTTCCCATGTGAATATGACTTTGATGTTCACTACATTAAAGTGAAAGAAAATTTCATCACAGATTCCTTGAGTAGGAGACAACATGGGATATCATTTCTATCATTGGGAGTGGATTTATGAGGCCATATCTTGGAGGCTTTGAATAGTGACACATGGTATCAGGAAGTGAGGGCAGAGATTGAGTTTGGAGATACCCTTGAGGGGAGATTTTTAGGTTATTTTCTTGAGTTTGATGAACTACTATGAGACTTGGGGCATATTTATGTACCAATGTCTAGTGATCTTCATACCTTGATTTTGTTGGAAGCACATCGTGCACTATATTTCACACATACTAGCATCAAGAAGATGCATTTCGATCTTAAATAGTTGTACGTTTAGGTAGGGATGAGATGTGATGTTACTGATTTTGTTGGAAATAGGATACACTATCTATTAATTTCATCATAGGGTTGCCTATGTCATCATGATAACATGATTGTATTATGGTGACATTGGAAAAGTTGTCCAAAGTAGCACATTTTTCACCCATGAGGACATTCTACACAACTTCTTCTATAGCGCATGTTTTCTTGGAAGATATTGTTTGATTGTATGGGATCCCTCATCATTATTTTGGATAGAGATCCAGTGTTTGCTTCAGCACTGTGGACATCTCTCAAGCATGCTTTGGTGTGTAGCTCAATTTTAGTTTGGCTTATCACCCAGAGACCAATGGTTAGATAGAGAGAGTGAACCAAGTTCTAGAAGACATGCTTTGCATGTATGTGATGGATAGTTAGGTGAAGTAGGAGGAGTATTTATACCTTGTTGAGTTTTCATACAACAATGGGTATCATAGTTCTCTTGGCAAGTCATCTTTTTAGGCCTTGTAAGGTAGAACGTGTCGTATCCCTTTAAGTTGGGATCATTTGGAGGACCGACTACTTCTAGGTCTAGAGATGCTTTATGATATGGAGCAATAGGTTGTTCATATTAGAGAGCATTTGGTTACTACTCAGGATAGGTAGGAGAAGTATATAGATGCCCATAGGTTGGATTATCTCTTTTTTGTTGGTGACAAGGTGTTTTTGAGAGTGCATCCGAGAAAGAGCCCCATCCATTATGGGAAAGGCTCTAAGTTGGTGCCACATTTTGTTAAACCATTTGAGATCCTCAAGAGGATGGACCCTGTTGCTTATTATCTAGCATTGCCACCTATCCTATCATGCATCCATGATGTTTTCCACGTGTCTATTTTGAGATAGTATATTTCTAATGTGACCCATGTTCTTGATTGGGATGCTTTACAAGTGGAGGATGGGAAACTTTCTTTGGAGCCCATTCATATCCTCTAGCATTGGAGACTAACTTTGAGAGGTCAAGACATAGAGTAGGTAAGGGTCTAGTGGGACTAAGTGATGAGACCTCTGCTACCTAGGAGGATGCTACACAATTGAGAGATTTATACCCCTATCTTTTTGTAGGCTTCTAGGAGTAATTTTATGCCTAGTAGGGGAGGATGTAATGCCTCTTGTATTTGTAGTCTACACCTTGTTTTATTTTGATCCAAGAGATACTTGTTACTCATGTTATTTTTACATTTCAGATGACCTAAGGGTCTTATGTTATACTTTGATTTCCAGTATCATAGATGTTAGATTACTATGTTGTTTAGTTGATCATATTTGCATGATGATGCCATTTTGAGATGACACTATGTTTTATGATGATATCTGGTTATCCAATATTTGGAAATATCTTTGATTATGTTATATGTTGGATTTAATGCTTTGGTGATTTACTTCATTCTTGCTTTGTTATGCTTTATGAAAATGCGAGTGATGTAAATAGATTACTTTAGCATAATTAAATAAATGGTTAAATTGGGTTATTTAATGTATTTATTGCTTCAGTTATGTATTATATGCAATTGCACTTGATCATATATTTTGGTGTGCAGGATTTATATCCCTGGCAGTGGCACTGGAGTTAGTGATCTAGTTGTTCATATTTTACCAATGTCATCCCTATATGGTCAATGTATCATATTTGATTGTTAAACTAAACCTTTTGGTGATTTGATTAAATCCAGACTAATTTTCATTATGTGACTAGATCTTTGAACGTGTCTATGCATTTAGAGGTTCATAATTGTGGCAAAAATTTGTTATGTTTTTTGTGATTTTGGTTTAAGGGTTTTTGGGCTTTGTTTTATTTATTTTTAATTTATGGCAGCTTTTCCATAGATAAATTCTAATTACTTGGAATAACCTATTTTTGTTTGGGTTGATTCAGGGTTTAACTAGGTTACCTTGGTATATACCCTAATCCATTATTCACTTGAAAAGTGAATAATTATCCAAAGATGAAATTTATTCCTCGCTTCTCACCTTTGGAAATTAGAAATTTGAGAGCTTTTTCAAAAATCCTCTTTTGGAAGATTGCGATTATGTTTTTTGTAAGAGCTAAGAGCATGGGATCTTCATGAGATTGGTCTCATTGGATCCAGCTTAGGGATACCTTGGTTTGTCACAACTTCTAGCAGCTTCCACAGGATATTTATTATATATGGTTGACTCCTATTTTAGCCCTTTTCATTATCAGGTAAGGCTCTCCCATTTTCATGTTTCAGCTCTGTTTATGTTTCTCTTTCTAGTAGCTCTATGTTAGGAGACTGAGAACTAGTGTTCCCCTATGTTTTTGATTGCTAGTTCTTCCCGGTTGGTCAGGTATGAACATTTCCCTAATTTTTGGGATGAGGGTTTGAGGTTTCACAATGTTATGCTGGCTATTTTTGCATATGGTTTCCAAACCTTAATTTGATTGGAGCTTTATGGATTTTGTGTCCTAAGACCAAGTGGGTTTTAATTTCAAAATTTTTTAGTTATGACATTTTTACCTCAATTTGTGTGTCACCCAATTTTCTTGGGTTTTCTTGGCAAGATGTTGGTTGTGGACTTAGATTATCTATATGATGTCAGTCAGACCATTGTTACTCCTTTTATGTTGCATTAGGATATGTGTTGCATCCATCCTCTTGATATTGTATTTAGTTGAGTGTTATTTTCCTTGTGTTCTCATCGAGCCTTGTTTTATGATCTTCATGATGGTGGTGCACCACACACAAGCATGTGTGTGTGCATTTTTTGGGTGACTTGCGAGGCCCAAGATCCCAGTTGTATTTTGGTGAATATGTTCATTTGGGCTTGGGTTGGGAATATGCATGCCTATGGGCACTCATTGTTGGATGAGTATGGGTAGGGTAGGGTAGCATGGAAGGGGCTTCTCTCTCGTAGCCTGGTGATCATTGTGCTCTGCGGGTTGGTGAGAAGAAGTTCTAACAAGTGATAACTAAATAAAATACTAGGTAATAAATTAAATATAATAAAATGTTATGTGAGCACCCAATTTATTTTGAGGACACTATGTGAGATCCTTTCATTGGGAAGTTGAACCACACAACCTTTAGCTTGGGCTTCTTAATGCCAAGCAATTTACCCTCCAAGCAAGTCCCTACATAGTTACCCATTGAGTGTTTGACTAGGACTTGTTGTACTTGTATTGTCTCATGATCTTGGTTTTTATCACCTTTACTTCCTGGCATGAGTGTTAGCCATGGAAGTTCTCTTTAAGTGTGTTTGTGGTTGGATCATTATCTCCATCAGCATAGTGGGATTTGACCTATGGGTTCCACATGGTTGGGAGGCCTAGCTACCTATACCACTACTGGGGACTAGTGTATAGAGATGGTCTATTATTCCAGTGTAATGAGTGCTTGGTGTTTCACTTGGTATATTCAGAATTCTAGAGTATGCTTCCTTGTGATTTATGCTTTCATTGAAATACTTGGATATCATGTTGTTAGAATTGGTAATCTTTCCTTGGTTGTATTTATTAAATGGGATAAACCAAGGTATCCCTTATTATGTTTGTCCTCTAGTCCACATGTGAGGACAAGTCTTTTTTGCAATTCCTTTATTAAGGAAAATAGTTTATTCCTCCTTAAGAGGATTATGACACTTGTTATGCACACACTTATGAATGTGGCAATCATTCACATGGGAGTACAAATAACTCCTCTTCTCATCTCTTTATAAGAGATGCTTCTCTCTCATTCTATCAACACAATTATGATGTATTTCATGTAATGAGCCCTATGGCTCCGCATTATCTCCTTTTCTCTCTCTCTCTTCATTCTTAGGCATTTGCCTCATTTATATAATTCACAAGGGGTTTTCTTTGCTTTCCCCTTTCAAAATCGGTGCCTCCATTCTTGTGTTGGTCTTGGAAAGCTCTTTAAAGTATGGTAATTATGTTCATCACAAGCTCTCTTGGATTAATTTATAATTCGTTAATTTTATTTCATTTTGATTTTATTATTTCTAACATGATATCAGAGCTAACTAATCCTTGTTTTGAGTTTTATGTGATGAAGGTTGTCATTCATTAGAGTAGACCTTATTAAAATAATTTGTACCTGGTATTTCTATTAAAAAATAATAATTTTTTTTTGCTCTTGTTTTAACAAGTAGCATCTATCAAATTTATTTTCAGCATTTTTTTGAACTTAATGTGCAATTTTTTTTGATTAAATATCTAAAAATCAAAAAAAATTCTTTGACATTTTTAACACAGGGAACACTTAATTAATATTATTCATGACTATAATATGAGTCAACTTACATTACTAGATTTAATCATTTTTATTTTGTATTTAAAAATTTAATATTTCACTTATCTAGATTGATTTTTAATATTTAATCTTTTTTTTAGAATTTTTGTGTATCTTTAATCTTTTTATATCTAAACTCTACTATATTTTTTCATCTCATATTTGGTAGTTAAAACTTATAGTTAAATATTTTTTGTAAATTTAAAATTTATTCAAATCCATATCTTTTGAGAATTATTATTTATTGTTCATTTTTAGTATCTCTGTTAATTCTTTTCTTTCAAATTCTGAACTTTCCTTATACTCTAACTTTTCTAGTTTTTTTTAGAATCTTTCCTTTCTTCTCACTATTTTTCTTTGTTTAAACTCATATATTTAATCCTATTCCTCTTCTCTTTATTTTTAGTCCCTGTCTTTAAAAAGGCAGAGACTACAGTTTTCATATGAAATACAGACATTAATAGTGGATGCAAATTTTAGAAAAGAATCGCATATCCTATAGTCTAAAGTATAATTTTGATTTATATTTGATTTTTTTATTTTTCCTATTGGTCAGCCAAATTTTCCTAGTAGATTAATTAATTTTTGTATATTAAAATTTTTAATAATAAAAAAGCAGGCGCTGTGCAAAACAACTGTTGAGGTTTTAAGGACAGGGTTACACGCTTCAACATTCACTATTTTCATAATGACGATTAAATGGTGCATTAAATTGTTGGCCTAGCTTCCTTCAAATTGTGCAGAAATGGGTTTATTAAATTCAGGCCAAGCTTTAACCATTACCTTGTTTCATCTAAGCAAGATTGTTGTTTTCTTGCAATCTAGGTTGGGCCTTTGCTTTTCATCGTCTCAAGGATTTCGCAGCAAGGCTTGTGTGGCTGAATTGAATTTGTTTTTTTAGGTATTGCTCTTATTGAATGGTTTTCCCACAATTGTTAGTGAGCATGGTGATCTATTTAGCGCTAACGACATTTGTTGTGCCGGTCTGTAAGATTTGGCCAGCTCTTTGTTAAACATGGGGATTTTTGTCTTTAATTTGGGTTTTTAAAACTTCGTGGTCATTGCGACTTACTATGATTTGGTTTTTTTAGTTACCATGTTTACTAATTTGGTTTCTGGTTCTTTCCCACTGTCGCTATCATTTGTGCTAAGTCATTTGGTTTATTCTGTGCAGCTAGGGTTTCTTGTCAGATGACCCAAACAAAACAACCATGGAAATCCCATGCGTGCTCATGGGTTTCTTCTAAAGCATATATTGTTTCTTTGAAAACAAAGCTTTTCAATTATTTAGATGTCCCACAAAGCAGAACGCTCTAGGGCATTTTACAATTACATTAGACAAGCAAATGCTTACCTTGACCAATGCTTTTATGAATACTGGACTTAACTCCCATCCTTAGTAATCCCTATAAAACCAAAAGGGTCTCCTACGATACTCATTAGTCCACCTGTAAACAATGATATGTGTTATCCTATCTATACTCCATGGTGCAGCTTTCTCGTGATATTATATAATGTTTTTTTAGCCTCAAGTTTCTATTCTATCAATTGGGTATGTACCACTACCACCCAAAGCCTTAAGCACACTCTTCTTGTTGCAATGTTGACTATCTGTAGTCTCAAACTGTTAGTTAGATAGGTTGTAAGATTTATTTACTATAAAATAGATAAAATAACCTCCCATCCCTTGCTAGCTTCTTCCCTAAAACTCCAGTTATGCCAAATTTGATAGTGTCCCTGTAGATAGTTTAACATTTGGATTTTAGAAAAACCTATTGAAAATTCTTTACCAGTTGTCTCTATGTCTATTTTACTTTCTGATTTTGACTATATGTTTGGTTACTTTGAGTTGTTGGGTAAATGTAATAATATCTAGGAAGCTATATGTTTGGCTATTTTATATAACACTTCACTTATGGTTGGTTGCCACCTAAACAATGACCGTCATCTAAAAGTAAGCCCCTCTAATGATAGGGATTCTACTAGCAGGAGGCATCAACCTAGCAATTTTAGGTGTGAAACTAGGCCATTATTGTAGCAATCACTCCTCAATACTGCAACACTACTGCTAGCTAGACTCGAGGCATTTAAGGCTTAAGCCCTACCAAGATCTGTAAAAGGTAAAAAAATTATTGTGTTCAATGACAATGGATAGCCAACATGGCTTGTAAATCACCATAACTATTGAAATGATGTGCCAAAAATGTTTAAACAAACATCAGAATTATTCTAGGCTAGAGGCTTTTTACTTTAATTTTAGTAGCATTAACAATAGTTGAGGTTGAAAATAAATAGAAAATACTACTTTCCTTCTCTACATGCACAACTTAGGTTTTCTAATTTCAAACTGAAGTTTATGGTTTTTATAGTTAACTTGATCTCTTCTTCAGTTCTTTTATCATCTTAGGTAACATTTTCTTTTTCTTTAATTTTAGATTCACTATTTTTTGTATTTTTCTATGCTACTTTCAGTGGCATCATTAAACTGCCTCACTTCAACTAACTTCTCCTATCCTAAATTCTTCCTCTTTGATATCTCCTCTTTCTCGAATGTACTCATATTCCACATCACTATTAGTATGGCAATCACAAAAAAGAAGAATGTACACAGATCTAATGTCAAAAATTCATTTTAAGAAGTCAAGAAAGGAAGATACCTTGATGGTTTTTTTAACATTGTTTCCTTGCCTATAGCCTTCAAGAAAACTGTTTATGTCTAATCCCAAGTTTTCCATGTTTAAAGTTTCCAATCCAACAACCTTCACAATTTGAGCAAAACAACAGTTAGAAAATTCAAGAAAGAGAATGGCATTTTACATGAATGCATAACTATTAAACACTCACACTACATAAGTGGCTTCTTCTACCATAAAATATCAATTCAGAATAGGCAAGAAGCTTCCAAAGAATGTTGTGAGCAACCCATACAGTGGTCACATTTTATGTGCCAATTTTTTTAATCCAGGATTCTAGTGTCTTTTTTCTTGAAGTAAGCTATTTATAAAATTGACTTATGCTCTCAGTCAACACTTTTCTAATTGGTTGCTTTATCTTAAAATATATGTGGGTTCTCTATTTGATTCTATTTGGGGTTTCAGATAATAGTAGATACAGCTCTAATGCCACGCTTGAATCAGATTCACCAAAAATTTTCTTTGGTGTGTTTTTGGATTTCACTCCAATGTGTTTTAGTTTATATTCATCATTGTAGTCTGCTCATCCAAATTTAGGCACAATATATCAACTAGTGTCTTACATGCAATTATACTAATAAAGAAATGTTATGTTGCAATGTGAAATACAAATCTTAATTGATCACCCAAATAAAAACATGAACATTATTAAATTGTTGCCGTTCATAAATTTTTTCAAGTCAATTCTGATTAGTTTTTTTATTCTGATTTGTTCTTGGTTTAAAAATTCTATAAACAAGGAATTGTGAAACTCTTAAATGTACTATTTATTAATATTTTCTTAAATGCATTTTCTACTAACAATTTATATCCATTTATTTGAAATTACTATCTAGCTTCTAAAACGTGTCAATATATAAATCATAACATATAAGAATAATATATAAATTATAACATATTAGTAAATTCTAAAAATTCAATAGCTACTTCTAAGTTTCTTTAAAAATTAAAAAAAAATTAAATTTAAATGTTGTACTATTGTACTATTGTCATTGCAGCCTGATATGTCAAATTACTTTATAATCTTTTAATTTGTTATTCGCCTTTTTTTTTTCATTTTCCAATTTTTCAACTTACTAGCCTCTTAGTTTCATTCACCTGCATGCAGAAATTTTTGTTTTGTATGACATCCTATTATGTCTTGCTTTGACTTGGTGTGTATTGTGTAATCATGTTGGACCTATATGAGGTTTGCACCTTTAGGTTGATCTTATTTATGTGCCTCCATTGGTAAGTTGTTTAATCCCTTATTCCTAGTTGTGACAACCATTATGTTGTGGCTAGTTGTATACCAGATTTGTGACATCTTGCTTTCAGTTTGGATGCTTTTTATTTCTCCTACATGATCAGTTGAGCTGATCATATGATTTGCTGATTTTCTGATTATTCTTCATGTTATGTGATTATACTGGCACTATGAGATGCACCAATTCAATTTAGTCTTGTGCTTCTTCCAAGATTACTACCATGTTCATGGTGACATTTGCCTTATGAAGACGTGATTTGATGGTTTCACTGACTTATGTGTTAGTGGCTTCTTGATTATGATCATTTATCATGTTTATATGTTATCTAATTAAAGGATCATTATGTTTGTCTCGTAATGTCATTATTCCATGATTATCTGTGTTATTTGATCTCATGGTTGCACTGTGTAATGCATTCAATTACCATACTTTATTTTGGTTACTGTATCATTTCTGATTTAAATATTGCATTAAATTGTTATTACTTTTTGGTCATACATGAATGATGATGCTCTCTTTCTATTGCTTTGATGTTATATTTTGAACATATTCTCACTTGCCAGTCTTCCATAAGAAACTAGATGACTACAAATGGATAATAGGATGGGGTAGAGAAGAAACAAATAAATCAAGGGTTTGCATAGGTTAATAGCACTTGTGATTAAAACAATTGATTTTGCAGCATCATCTCCTTCTCAAACCACGAACACTAAAGAGAGTAATTTGAGTGACGAGTTGAAGCCATTTGTTGGATTTAATGTACTAGTCCTCATAGTAGCCTTTTGATTCACCTTATTTTGATCTAAACAGATCTTGCTATATTATTTTCATTGATTTTTAACTCCATCTTATAAATTTTATTATATATCAAAAAAAAAACTATTCTACAGCAGTTTAGTTCAGATATATAAAATTCTTCTGCAGCAATTGAGTTCAGTTTATTTAGTATTTGAATCATTTAATTCAATAGATTCTAGATTGTTTTAGAATAAAGATATAGATAAAGAATAAATATTAAATATTAGTTACGAGAAAGAGATGAATAATAATAAATATTAGTTATTTAATAACATTAATAAGCTGAAGGCATTTCTACAATCTATAATGATGTGAGTTTTTAAAAGTTTTTAAAAGGATTGAAGGTCCTACTGTAGCTGGACAAGGATGTTGTAGATGGACAAGGAGGCTCACTATTTGAAGAACTTATTATTTTAGTTTGTTTTAGTAGTTAGAGGGATTGCTCACTAAAAACAAAGGAATAAGTAGATCTTTTAAAAAATGAATTCATAGAGATGAAGAAAATTAATTTCAACTACAAACCATTTTAGAAAAAGTAGACGAGGAGGGAAATCAAAGTTAAAAAATAATTAGTAGCATATAATGAATATATGAAGTAAATTCAATTGGTGTATCATGTTTTGTGGGTCAAACTATTTTAAGATGGAGATAAACATGTTAATTATCTGGAAAATCTTGTTAGATGTGATGCTAATGTGTTTGATTATTTAAAATTTTCTTGTGCAATAGGCTTCTTTTCAACTTTGTAGTTGTTCTCTGTTGCTTCTGGCATTCTCCATGAAAATTTCAAATGTTAGTAAAGGTAGCTTTGTCATTCTTTATTGGTTCTCAGGAAACTGATTACTTCCGCTTAATATAGAGACCTTATCTACTTTCTTGATCTATGGATGTTTTGGCATTGTTTTTTGCAAGCTACATTCCTGCTTTTAAAAGCTTCAATCTTCTCTCCAAGAGTACATTTTACTCATAACATAGAATAGATAACCGTATATGAAAACCTAGATTTGTTGAAACAAATGAAATATAGAGATACTTGACAATTGTGAAATTATAGTCTTTGTCTTTGATTATAAAATGAGGACACCCTATTTTAGACTTACAATTATTGCGATAAGGAAAATATAGTAAGAAAGCCATCTTTAATTTCTAGCTAGAGATAGTGATAGAATAAGGCAAAAGTGAGGAGGAATTATACATTTAATATTGCATTATGGAAGCCACTGTGAATAGATTTTCTTACATCTAAAAGAAAAATGATGTAAATGTATTTTGTGATCTCCATATAAGCATATTACATGTATAAATAAAATAAATAATCAGTTATGTACATTTTTATTTGCATGC
The DNA here is from genome assembly GCA_028749045.1 of Cupressus sempervirens. Lineage (NCBI taxonomy): Eukaryota > Viridiplantae > Streptophyta > Pinopsida > Cupressales > Cupressaceae > Cupressus > Cupressus sempervirens. The sequence goes on from CM053785.1 coordinate 1,935,706, forward strand.
TTGTATTATATAAGGATTTCATGCTATTGTTTTTGATTATTGAAAGAAAAATATGAAGTTTATGTTTTACTTGGATCTACTTACATTGTTTTTATTTGGCTATCTTACTATGGTTTTAAACCCTCAAACATATACAATAGTGCAGTATCTAGCTTTATGAAGAATATGTGTATCTTAATAATGTGCATTTATAGTTCTCCATTGTTGTTTACACCATCTTCAACAACAATAGAAACAAGGAGGAGTGTAATGTTGTTATATCCCCTAGCTCCATCCAGAGATTTCCAGCTATTGGAGCTAGTGAAAGATACTCTTCTTCTCCTTCTACCATTAACACTCAATCTCCTAGTACTAGTACCTCTAACTCTTCTTCTCCTTTTAGTATTAGTGCTGATACACAATCTAATGAAATAGTTAGCTTTAATATTAGTTCCAATACATAATTTGATGAAACTATTAGCCCCCCAATTGAGAGCCCCCCTGAATCACAGAATGTTGTTCTTGAATCATGAAATGTTGTTCCTGAATCAGAGATATGTTCATGGCTTAGACCATGGTCATCTGATATCGATGACCAACCACACCCAAATCTTGATGGCATTGACTATGCAGTCACAAAATTCATCAGTCATATGTCTTGGATCCCCAAATATTTTGTGGTTTTCTGTATAGATTATTAATAGTTTTAGTTTTCTTATTAATATATTTTCAATAAAATTTTGGATTGGAATGCTCATTCAATTTGTGGTAAACATTTTATTTAATTTTCAATTTTTTAAAATGTTAAGGTCCTTGGATTTGATTGTGTAATATTTGTGTTTTTATGCCTTCTTTTTATGATTTTAAACACCAATGTTGGTTGGCATGGGTTTTTTGTGCTCGACAAAAGAATCATATTCATATAAATCATTTATTTCTATCATTGTAGGCATAAATGTTGATGGTGTTGAATATGAGTTAGTCCCAATTTAATTGGAGTTTAGATTCCTCCAAAACATTCTCCTCTAGTGCTGGAAATTGACATGGATTTACATTATCCCAAAATGAAGGAAGACAACTTTGTTGATGTTAGTTTTGTAAAGGCTACTGGTCTTCTATTATTCGAGAGCAATTAATTACTATTATATTCTTGTTATCTGATATCTTATTTCAATTATAGTACTCTACTATTGTAACTAAATGGGAACACTATTATGAAGAGTTATAATTGTTATCAGTTTGGGAATAGAAAAATTTAGTCCATAGACCATTATAAATTCTATTTGTTAACTGTAACATTAAAGAATTGTTGCTCCAGCCAAACTATTAGCGTAAAATTCTATATGCTGCTCCATTAGTCATATGTCTTGGATCCCCACCCCTGGCAGACCATAGTCGTTATAGGCTAACCATGACACAACTAAATCTTCATGGTAGCAACTATGTAGCCATGAAATCCATGAACCATATCTAGTAGAACACTTGGCTTAGCTTTTTCTTCAAGAAAGTTGTGAATTGTCTTATAAAAAAAGCCAATTTTATCAGATTTCATTGCTTAAACTACGTCATACTGGTGAAAGAATCTTATGCTCATATGCAACATTTAATATGTAAAGATTGACCAAAGTACCTCAAGCAACTTCCATGGAATGAATATTTTTTCAGTCCTTGGACTTGTACCTAAAGTAGTATTACCTAGCACTCATGCTCCTATTCTAAATCGAAAAAAAAACTCATGAATGGTTATAAAATCCTTCAAAGAGACTGAATTGGGATAAGGCGACAGAGTTCAAAGTATTAAAGAGTCAAGGCTTTATAAGTTCATAGGATTATCAAAAAAGCCACAGCATAAGGATAAGATTGTTGAAGAAAGTTCACTCACTCAAAAGCTGAATACCTTGTACATATAAAAATTCCCAAGTGCTAATTGTTTTCAAAAATTACATGCCAGTTCAAAAATTGAATAGAACCTTAGATCTAAAAACCAAAGTATATCAGTTCTAGAATATGTTTTTGTCAAGAAAATGTATGCCTACTGTCCCATGTTAGTTCTAGAATGGCTTTCATATTTTTAGCACTAGCATTGAAAGCACACCATAGCTAAAGGATTTTCCAAAAAACCTCTTTTTAATTTGGATAGATAAATCAAAAGAATCAACTCCATGTACAAAAATCTCAGTTTAAGTCTAAATATAAACATTTAAATTAATTTGATGAGTACATGAACAAGCATTTTTCAATGCTTTCTAATTCTAACTCTAGAAGCTGAAATTTAACATTGTTCAATGTATTTCATAATATTTTATTCATTGTTTGATACTATATCTGACACTCTTATGTAATATAAAATTATTAGGTCCTACTTGCACTTGATATTGCTGCCTCCTATATCGCTTGCGACCTCAAATTGGCATCTGATAAAGTAAATTCATTGACATACCTTCTTCTTATCGATGGATATGTATTAAGGTTTGATTTGTAAGATATTTATATATATATTCAATTTCCATACAAACTAGTGAATGTCTTTGATAGATACCTTCACAAATTAAATGAAGTAGATGCTTAATACAATTTATGTTGGTTTTTATTCTGGTTCAAATGGATCAACATTTTCTCTTGTCTCTCTCTTGGTGTCTTTTCTATTTATTTTTCTTGTTCTATAATTGAGTAGTTTTCTTGATGTATTGTCAAAATAGATTAACCACCTCATATATGTAGCTAGAACTAAATGTTGATTATTTGTATGTATACTTTATGGTTACTAGTACTACCTTCATTCATAGGAGCGAAGTTTTTAACTTCGTTTTAAACAGTGAAAGACTATGGATGTCCATAAGTCATCTTCTGCAACCATGATTCCGAGAAATTTGCAACAAGAGATTGATACATCTTTCTTATCTCTTTTGAGCTTTGTAAATGAAACTTTTTCTCTCACCTTGATTATTTCAATAGTCTCCCAACAATCTATAGTCACGTCCATAAAGTAAAGCATCATCATCATTCTTAATTGGACTTGTGGCAATCATCACATGACAACCTTGAAGTTGACCATGAACAACAATCAATTTAAGAAGAGGCAAGAATAAGATAAGCTAAAAAAATGAATTTCATTGGGTGCAACAACTGCCATAGAACAAGATACACTCAAGGAAAGTCATTAGGTATCAAGCACTAGACAACTTTGTAGACACATATATTAAAAGCAATTATTGTGCTTACATTGATTTTTTTGCAGCTTGTCTGTTACATGATTGAAGTACAACATAGCTAAAGGATTTTCCTTTAAAGAACTATATTTATTACTATTCTTTTCCAAATGGAAATGTTTGACATCTATATACTGGAAAAATTAGAGTTTGGCTTAGGCAGATCTAGGAAAAAAATTGAAGAACTTGTTCTGTGGTCAATATGTTAAAGAAGCTTATTCAAAATTATAAGGAAACATTAGATTTTAATTATTGTCTTCTTCTGCTTTTAATTTTGTTATGGATATAATTAAGATGCATATAAGTGAGTATAACTAACTTGCATAGAAATCAGTCCATCCATATAATATGCTAGATGAGCATTTATTTACAACATAAGTATCTTTCAACTTATCTTTCATAATTACAAGATCTATTCCCTTGAATCACAAACAATCACCAATGTTGAAGTTAAAAGAGTTCATTTGAAAGCAATGGACATTGTCAAGAGCATCATCAATTGATCTAGTTTGAAATAGGTCATTTGATTTGTATGTCTCTGCTATTATTGGGTTTTTTGATGACTGCCCTGATGTATGTGGTGTGGCTATGTATGTGTCCATTATTTTAGTCAGAAAAATAAAATGAAATGGTAGTTTGTTCAAGATAAGTAAAGGGTACGTTCCAACATTTGATAATAATAACAATGAGTTGGCAAGGGAAAAATGTTGTTGAATGAGGATAGCAACAAAATCTAAGATTTAGATCGAAATATGACAAGAAATTACTTAGGTCTAGTCCTCCCAAAGTAGCCCCTGCAAGATAATTGGCAAAAGAGGCTATGAATGCTAAGAATGGAAAGACAGGATATAAAGAACAGATCTTGTTTAATATAAAATATTAAATAAAAAAAAAATCTTTAAATCTAGACTATTTAGGTGTTATTTTTTCCAAAGTCCATTATTGAAGATGCATAACCTACTATAGTTGACAAGTATTGTGCCTTATGGACCATTCATTGTATAAGTGCTAGATTCATGCATTTTCATCTTCATGTCAAAGTGGAGATACTTTATGTCATGTTCTCTATTTGCTTCTCAGCTTGAATGTTATGTGAAATATCATCCATAATATTACCTTTTTATTGGGAATGAAGTCAAAAACTACACTGTGTTTCAAAAATTGTAATCATTCGAATTAAGAGCTTTCTCCAACATAACTGGAGGAATCAAATTTTTAAAGTAAGTGTTAAATTATGTTACACCCATTTGTATTTGGTCATTCACATGCAGAAAACCATACCTCCACTTTAATAGAGATGTAGCACATCCTACAATATCAATTCTTTTCCATGATGCTAACCCATTCGTTGGGCACTATGAACCTATTCTTTCAAGAAAAAGTACCTACAATATGATGCAAATTATGGATCAACTAATGCCCGCTTTATCATCTCCTACAATAGATGTCCCACATATAATTGAAGAAGAATTTGCTCGTCCTGGTCTAAAACAAGTCCTTGCATTTACTACACCATATGGTGAAAGCATGTTTGCAGCTATTTCCTTCTTGGTCGACGATCGGTTCGACGCTATTGCTTTGCACTTGTTCATGGTCTAGTCATTAGCCAATGCATTAAAAAAAAATTAAATAATTGGATTGGATTCCTTCCATATGTACAGACAATTTGCAATGTCAGATGTTGAACTGCTTTTACAAGCACATGCACTAATTAGCAAAATTGGAATACAATACACTGATAGCCACTTGGAAGGCACTAAATTTTTCTTCTTATGGCTTCCATACATCTTCCATATAGCTATACACATTTGGAAACCAAATCCATTATCTAAAGTCCACGTCCATTGCAATTACATCCAACCAAGAACAAGTATTAATTTTCTTTGTTACAAAGATGGCACAAGCCATTGCCACTATACACTGCTACAAGCAATAGAACAAAGCTTGATTCAACCCACAATAAATGGCCACAATTTTTTTCAAGCTACAAATATTGCAACAACAACGAACGAAACAAGACCATGTCTTGTAGAGTCTCAAACATTGCAAACCTTGGAACTGCGCCTACCCAAACTTTAAAGCCGTGTTTGTCTTTGAGACACTTGAAAGAAATGGTCCATAATAGGGAAAGAAATTCACCAAACATGCCCATCAATCAAAAAATTGCTACCAACAATAGAGCCAAAGATGAACACAAATCTACATTTGATAAGAAAAGATATGTCTTTCAAAAGCCACGTACAATACAACAAGTGACAAGTTATCCATATCAACCTGCACTAAACAAAAGACAACAAAAATCAATTAGGCTTTATCTACAAGAAATCAACGATACACCAACTGAAGCATGTACACTCTGTGAAATGTTATGCTTCAAAACACACATCTGCAAAGTTACTAATGCATTTGTCAATGCTTTCTCTTCGCTCTCTTTTCAAATGAATGACAAAATAATTGCCACAAACCAGATGATTTGCAAACATTGTGTAAATGCCATTGTACATGGCAATCTCCCTGATTATGCTGCTCCATGGAACATTAGGCAAAATAAATAAATCCTTGTTGTTCAAAACTTGACTAGCCTAGAAGAAAGACTTGTGTCTTTGCGTATTGCTTTTGCATAAATCAGACAATTGGGATACAAAAGAGAACAATATGAATTGAATGGTACACTTATAAATGTTCCTGTCAATTTCGATAAAGTGCAACATGCATTGCCTAGAGACATAGATGAGACAAATACTATTGCAGTTAGACTAAAACAAAAACTTCAATATGAAAATGTGTATGCACAAGGAAATGTCAAACCCACCCATGTTATGAATGCTTTATCAATCTTGTCTAAGACACCACTATATACAAAGGAAAAGGTCTCGATAAATGAAGAGTGGCAATTACTCTTTGCAAATAAAAGAGCAAAAAATGAAACAGATACCACCATAGATGCCGAGCTAGATGCAAAAGACATTAGCAATGAAGATGATGATGAACCTGAACAAGAATCACTAATACATTGGTTTAACGAATCACATTCAATCAATGATCTTTGTACATCAATTCTTGAAATTGCACCAGCTAAAGGCTTCAAACCTCTTGGCATTTTCCAAGATACTTATTCAGAAGAAATGAACTTTCCAACATTGTTTTTTAGATCCCCATGAGCAGAAGACATCACAAAGAAATTTACATTCCAAAAAATTGTTAAGTGGGAGCTCATGCATAAAGACAATGACTTTTCAAGACATATAACAAACATATTTTTTAAAGCCATTAAAATAATTATTCAACAAATGTCATCAATAGCATGGGTTTGTATAAGGAAAGCTGAACTAAAAGGTGCAAAACTATATGTTAAGGATGTGTACAACCCTAGAAACCTTGAACAAATATTGAAATCTCTAATAAGTTTTAGATCTTTAAAGAGTATTTGAACATCTCCAGATTATTTGCAGAATATGAGGAAAAACATAGTTGCAATGATTTGTCAACTTGGTCCTCCAACTTTTTTCGTTACACTAACAAGTGCTGAACACTTGTGGTAGCCATTCTACAATGCAATTCAACATATTTCAAACACGCAACAACATAGACAAAGTGAAAGTTTACAGGATAGAGAGCTAGACTTTGAAATTAGGGAAAATCCAGTCAAACTCCATCATGAGTTGTATGAAGTTGGAAGACTCCATCAGCGCCATTGACTAGTCCATCATGCATGTCAAGGTTTCTTGCTATTAGCTCTACTAGAATTCCTGTCTTTAGATAGAGTACAATAGGCAATGATGTTTTTTGCACTTTGTACTAGACATTGTCAATGTGTGAATCTATTTCATCGAGAGCTTCAAATATATAAAGCTTAGTAGGCAACAAGTCTAACATTCTTTTGTTGTGGTCGGCAACAGATGCATTTCTATGGAACAAGTATGAGAATTTTGGATCAGTAGGAGGTGTCCAGTAACATGTTGTGTTCAAGTAGCTAAGATCTACATCATTTTGGTGACTAGTTCTTGCACGTTTTAGAATAGAAATGAAGTTTTTGTTTGTTTGTCTAACAACATTATGTAATTCAAAATAAAAGACATGTTCTAGCCAAAATGTGTACAGTATTTTTTGACTATTTATTGTTGGCTCTTCAAATATCCAATTGTCGCAAATAGGTTATGCTTGGTATAAGTCACCACAAAATATGATGTCAACATTGCCAAATGGTTTTGTTGGTGTATGTTTGATTTGTCGAAGCCTTCTATCAATGTAATATAGCATTCTTGAACCTATTAAGGAGACTTCATCAATAAGCAAGACTTGTAGTTGATCCATTCTCTTGCTTAGATTGTCAAGAGTGTTTGATTCCAATGGCAACATCTTCGAAGATTTACATGGCAATTGGAAAATAGAATGTGCAGTGACACTGCCTGCATTGAATGTAGTTTTTCCTATTGAAGCCACAATAATGCCTTTTGGCTTGTACTAGTCACTATTTAGTTCCCTATCATAGCTTCGAATCATAGCTTGGAATAAGACTTTTTCTATAAATGTCTTGCCAGTGCTAGCACCTCCTATCAAGAACAAGTATAGCGGTCTATCAAGTGCAACTCTTTTTTTACGAGGAAATCTTTAACTATAGATTGTTGCTCTTCATTTAGTCATTGACGCAAGGTAAAGTATTCTTCATTTGTAAGAAGGAATGGATGGGCAAGTTCTAAGAAGAGTGATGATGTAGTATCATGTATTTTTTTTGAGTTTGTTATATGTTTGATATCGGTTATAATGTCATATTTCTCTATTTGATCCATTGCTTTTGTAGATCCATGTTTAGTATCGAGGTCTATTGTTGGTTGGTTATTGTTCATAGTTTTTATTGCAACTTTTTCAATGTCACCCCATCTACTATTTGTTTCTGAGGTGAACATTTTTTCAATCTGGGAAATTTGTACTTTGTGTGCTTGAAATGCTACACTCCATGTTTCATGCCCTACCATTAATGAATTCTCATTATCTCTGAAAGGTACATAAAGCATGAGTTGTTCTCTACAATAATTTTCATGATCAATATGTGGATTATATTTGACATAATGTATGATTCATGGTTTCCTTCTTTTCTGGAGCTTCGATGAGTTGTTTGAGTAAGAAGATATGTATTTTTCCAATGACATTTTCTCAAAGAATTTTGATCGTTCTATATACTTGTCTATTGTTGTTGCATACATGATATTCTCAGAGTCATCTTTTTCTTTCTCTAATAGCTTAGGGCTCTTTAGCATAACAATTCTACTTTTAGGTGGCGAGGTATTGATGAAGATAGTACTTCTTGAACTTTTGCATAATGGTAGGGATAGGGCAATATGTACTGCTTGATGACTGGACATTTGTTGGTAGTTTAGAAATGCATTGCCTAGTTTTCATATGAAATGTGTCTTTTCATTGCAAGCATAAGTGCATTGTTTTTGTACTTTGTTGAATGCATGTGACAAGGTTCTATCTTCTTTTCTCATGTATGAGCTATAGTATGATGTAGCAACATATGCATCTAGGATATATTGTGTATCTATATTTGCATACCATATCGTGGGAACCTTTTTAGCGAATGCATTTATCCATATGTCAACCGGTTCTCTTTTTAGGAAGACAATTTTTCAAGTCAATGTTGCTTGCAACATGGAAATGTAATAAGCTTCTTCAAGTTTGAATTCATACAAGAAATTGTCAAATGTGAAATCCTTCGTGTAAGATTTGGCTTGTAATTATGTGAAAAAAAATTTTGCTTTGTCCTTGATTCTAGGATTAGTGTTTATCAATGGCTCCAATATTGTTGTTTGTCTCATAGGAGGTAATGGAAAATTAAATCTACAATTGGATGTTTTATACTTTTTGCATGTTTTTGTATGGTGGTGTGTTTGCATTTTGACAAGATTTTGATCTAGCAGTGCAGAGTCACATGAAATGTACTTGTCAATGAATGCCTCTATGTCACTATTTTTGCAATGTCCAAAGACAGGTGCATCCATGATCCATAACATGAAGTGGACATGTTCACTACCTCAGTTTTGAAATTCTGTAACAAAAAAATAATCAGATACTTTTCCAAAGAGGGTATCATTTTTTAGCATCATTTTCCTAAATGCGTTGAGTCTATGATTGAAATAGTGACTGCAAAGGATTGGATTTTCCCTAATTTCAAAGTCTAGCTCTCTATTCTATAAACTTTCACTTTGTCTATGTTGTTGCATGTTTGAAATATGTTGAATTGCATTGCACAATGGCTACCACAAGTGTTCAGCACTTGTCAGTGTAACGAAAAAAGTTGGAGGACCAAGTTGACAAATCATTGCAAATATGTTTTTCCTTGTATTCTGCAAATAATTTGTAGATGTTCGAATACTCTTTAAAGATCTAAAACTTATTGGAGATTTCAATATTTGTTCAAGGTTTCTAGGGTTGCGCACATCCTTAGCATATAGTTTTGCACCTTTTAGTTCAGCTTTCCTTATACAAACCAATGCTATTGATGATATTTGTTGAATAATTATTTTAATGGCTTTAAAAAATATGTCTGTTATATGTCTTGAAAATTCATCATCTTTATGCATGAACTCCCACTTAACAATTTTTTGGAATGTAAATTTCTTTGTGATGTCTTCTGCTCGTGGGGATCCAAAAAACAATGTTTGAAAGTTCATTTTTTCTGAATAAGTATCTTGGAAAATGTCAAGAGGTTTGAAGCCTTCAGCTGCTACAATTTCAAGAATTGATGTACAAAGATCATTGACTGAATGTGATTTGTTAAACCAATGTATTAGTGATTCTTATTCAGGTTCATCATCATCTTCATTGCCAATGTCTTTTGCATCTAGCTCGGCATCTATGGTGGTATCTATTTCATTTTTTACTCTTTTATTTGTAAATAGTAACTGTCACTCTTCATTTATCAATACCTTTTCCTTTGTATATAGTGGTGTTGTAGACAAGATTGATAAAGGATTCATAACATGGGTGGGTCTGACATTTCCTTGTGCATATGCATTTTCATATTGAAGTTTTCATTTTAGTCTAACTGCAATAGTATTTGTCTCATCTATGTCTCGTGGCAATGCATGTTGCACTTTATCAAAATTGATAGGAACATTTATAATTGTACCATTCAAGCCATATTGTGCTCTTTTGTATCCCAATTGTCTGATTTGTGCAAAAGAAATACGCAAAGACACAAGTCTTTCTTCTAGGCTAGTCAAGTTTTGAACAAAAGGGATTTGTTTATTTCGCCTGATGTTCCATGGAGCAGCATAATCAGGGAGATTGCCATGTATAATGGCATTTACACAATGTTTGCAAATCATCTAGTTTGCGACAATTATTTTATCATTCATTTGAATAGAGAGTGAAGAGAAAGCATTGACAAATGCATTAGTAACTTTGCAGATGTTTTTCTTGAAGCATAACATTTCATAGAGTGTACATGCTTCAGTTGGTGTATTGTTGATTTCTTGTAGATAAAGCCTAATTGATTTTTGTTGTCTTTTGTTTAGTGCAGATTGATATGGATAACTTGTCACTTGCTATATTGTACTTTGCTTTCAAAAGACATATCTTTTCTTATCAAATGTAGATTTGTGTTCGTCTTTGGCTTTATTGTTGGTAGCAATTTTTTGATTGATGGGCATGTTTGGTGAAGTTATTTCCCTATTATGGATCATTTCTTTCAAGTGTCTCAAAGACGAACATGGCTTTAAAGTCTGGGTAGGCGCAATTCTAAGGTTTGCAATGTTTGAGACTTCTACAAGAGATGGTCTTGTTTCATTCGATGTTGTTGCAATATTTGTAGCTTGAAAAAAATTGTGGCCATTTATTGTGGGTTGAATCAAGCTTTGTTCTATTTCTTGTAGTGGTGTATAGTGGCAATGGCTTGTGCCATCTTTGTAACAAAGAAAATTCATACTTGTTCTTGGTTGGATGCAATTGCAATGGACGTGAACTTTAGATAATGGATTTGGTTGCCAAATGTGTATAGCTATATGGAATATGGATGAAAGCCATAAGAAGAAAAATTCAGTGCCTTCCAAGTGGCTATCAGTGTATTGTATTCCAATTTTGTTGATTAGTGCATGTGCTTGTAAAAGCAGTTCAACATCTGACATTGCAAATTGTATGTACATATGGAAGCAATCCAATCCAAATTTGTTAATTTTTTTTAATGCATTGGCCAATGACTGGACCATGAACAAGCACAAAGCAAGAGCGTCGAACCGATCATCGACCAAGAAGGCAATAGCTACAAACATGATTTCACCATATGGCGAAGTAAATGCAAGGACTTGTTTTAGACCAAGACAGGCAAATTATTCTTTAATTATATGTGGTACATCTATTGTAGGAGATGATAAAGGGGACATTAGTTGATCCATAATTTGCATCATATTGTAGGTACTTTTTCTTGAAAGAATAGGGTCATAGTGCCCAGCCAATGGGTTAGCATCATGGAAAAGAATTGATATTGTAAGATGTGCTACATCTCTATTAAAGTGGAGGTATGGTTTTCTGCGTGTGAATGACCAAATACATATGGGTATGCTTAGCCAAAGAGACAACCAATGAATACAAAATGTGTCACCCCAAAGACCTATTTCACCTTGACTATTGGTTCAATTGCAAAGAGTCGCATTCTTCGCAAGTATGTGGCTTGGTCAGTGATTTTATGCAAATCATAAAATAAGGTACAATGTAGCTCATGTTGCAAAGAAGTTGAAGCTACATCAGATCCATGATGAAGAGAGTGCAAGAAGTAGTCAACAAGTCCATTACGAAGTTCAGTAGATGTATAACGACAATGAAGCAAGACTTGTATAGTGTCAAACAAACAATCACCAATGTTGAAGTTAAAAGAGTTCATTCAAAAGAAATGGGCATTGTCAAGAGCATCATCAATTGATCCAGTTTGAAATAGGTCATTTGATTTGTATGTCTCTGCTATTATTGGGTTTTTTGATGACTGCCCTGATGTATGTGGTGTGGCTATGTATGTGTCTGTTGTCTTAGTCAGAAAAGAAAAATGAATTGGTAGTTTGTTCAAGATAAGTAAAGGGTGTGTTCCAGCATTTGATAATAACAACAATGAGTTGGCAAGTGCAAAATTTTGTTGAATGAGGATAGCAACAAAATTGAAGATCTAGATCAAAATATGACAAGAAATTGCTTAGGTCTAGTCCTCCCAAAGTAGCCCCTACAAGATAATTGGCAAAGAGGCTATGAATGCTAAGAATGGAAAGATATGATACAAAGAAATGAAGAACATATCTTGTTTAATATAAAATACTGAATATAAAAAAAATCTTTAAATCTAGATTATTTAGGTGTTATTTTTTCCAGAGTCCATTATTGAAGATGCATAACCTACTATAGTTGACAAGTATTGTGCCTTATGGACCATTCATTGTATAAGTGCTAGATTCATGCATTTTCATCTTCATGTCAAAGTGGAGATACTTTATGCCGTGTTCTCTATTTGCTTCTTGGCTTGAATGTTATGTGAAACATCATCCATAATATTACCTTTTTATTGAGAATGAAGTTAGAAACTACACTATGTTTCAAAAATTGTAATTGTTTGAATTAAGAGCTTTCTCCAACATAACTGGAGGAATTAGATCTTTTAAGTAAGTGTTAAAGTATGTTGCATTTAGTTTTGATTTAAGGGAATGGATCTTGTAATTATGACAGATAAGTTGAAAGATACTTATGTTGTAAATAAATGTTCATTTAGCATATTATACGAATGGACTGATTTCTATGCAAGTTAGTTATACTCATTTATATGCATCTTAATTATATCCATAAGAAAATTAAAAGAAGAAGAAGAAAATAATTAAAATCTAATGTTTCCTTATAACTTTGATTAAGCTTCTTTAACATATTGACCATATAACAAGTTCTTCAATTTTTTTCCTAGATCTGCCTAAGCCAAACTCTAATTTTTCTAGTATATAGATGTCAAAAATTTCCATTTGGAAAAGAATACTAATAAATATACTTCTTTAAAATAAAATATTTTAGGTATGTTGTACTTCAATCATGTAACAGACAAGCTGCAAAAAAATCAATGCAAGCACAATAATTGCTTTTAATATATGTGTCTATGAAGTTGTCTAGTGCTTGATTCCTAATGACTATCCTTGAGTGTATCTTGTTCTATGGCAGTTGTTGCAACCAATGAAATTCATTGTTTGAGCTTATCTTATTCTTGCTTCTTCTTAAATTGATTGTTGTTCATGGTCAGCTTCAAGGTTGTCATGTGATGATTTGATGGGGACACAACCCAAGAGCAGGCTGGAACCAACAGAAAAGGGAAAATTATATTAACTGAGAAAATAAGCTAGTACAAACAATGCAGAGAAAATAAACATCAAAACATGCCCTAAGGGCTTACAATAGCATAAATCTGGAGATAATTTCTCCTTTTAGGACCTCCTCTCAAACTCCACTCCGCACTACCTTTTACAATGCCAGAAATCTCCTTAAATAGACCCTGGAGGGTTAAGGACTAGGAGTACATTCTAGAAAGTGCTAGTAGGCATCCACTGACTAAATAGAAGGTTCCAGAAGCTGTGTTAGAAGTCGATGCAAATCTAGAAGAATCCAGAAACGGTACTCAAACTTTCGGGAGGCATAACTTTTGAACCGTAGCTCTGATTGATGAACCGTTTACATTTTCGAAAAGCTCTCAAAGTGCTCTATAGCCCTATGGACAAGCTTCACTCGACCCCATTTTTTGGCCCTTTTTGAGGTCATTTAGTGCCCCTAACATGACTTTGAAGCATTCTTAGGAGGTCTCCAAAACTTGAAAAACTGTAATAACTTTCAAACCATGGGGCCTTTTGACCTGATTCTTTTTCTGGAATGCTCTAAATCACATTTACATCTGGCCAATTCATGCCTTCTAGGTCACCAAAATGATGGCCAAATTGCATGTTCCTATTTTTTTAGGATTTTCAAACACACTGATAGTGGAACTGTGAGAGTTGGAACCTTTATTTGACCCAAATTGGTATCCAAAAATGTAAAGACATGAAACAGAAACTAAGTCTAAGTACATTTTTTTGGGTGACACAAGATTGCCCTTATACCTCTGGATGCTCCTGCAGCATGATTGCCACAAGTCCAATTAAGAATGATGATGACGCTTTACTTTATGGATGTGACTATAGATTATTGGGAGACTATTGAAATAATCAAGGTGAGAGAAAAAGTTTCTTTTACAAAGCTCAAAAGAGATAAGAAAGATGTATCAATCTCTTGTTGCAAATTTCTTAGAATCATGGTTGCGGAAGATTATTTATGGACATCCATAGTCTTTCATTGTTTAAAATGAAGTTAAAAACTTTACTTTTGTGAATGAAGGTAGTACTAGTAACCATAAAGTATACATACAGATAGTCCAAATTTAGTTCCAGCTACATATATGAGGTGGTTAATCTATTTCGACAATACATCAGGCAAACTACTCAATTACAGAACAAGAAAAATAAATAGAAAAGACACCAAGAGAGAGACAAGAGAAAATGTTGATCCATTTGAACCAAAATAGCAAACAACATAAATTGTATTAAGCATCTACTTCATTTAATTTGTGAAGGTAACTATCAAAGACATTCACTAGTTTGTATGGAAATTGAATATATATAAACATCTTACAAATCAAACCTTAATAAATATCCATCGATAAGAAGAAGGTATGACAATGAATTTACCTTATCAGATGCTAATTTGAGGTCGCAAGTGATATAGGAGGCAAAAATATCAAGTGCAAGTAGGACCTAATAATTTTATATTACATAAGAGTGTCAGATACAGTATCAAACAATGAATAAAATATTATGAAATACATTGAACAATGTTAAAATTTCAGCTTCTAGAGTTAGAATTAGAAAGCATTGAAAAATGTTTGTTCATGTAATCATCAAATTAATTTAAATGTTTATATTTAGACTTAAACTGATATTTTTGTACATGGAGTTGATTCTTTTGATTTATCTATCGAAATTAAAAAGAGGCTTTTTGGAAAATCCTTTAGCTATGGCATGCTTTCAATGCTAGTGCTAAAAATATGAAAGCCATTCTAGAACTAACATTGGACAGTAGGGGTACATTTTCTTGACAAAAACATATTCTAGAACTAATATACTTTGGTTTTTAGATCTAAGTTTCTATTCAATTTTTGAATTGGCATGTAATTTTTGAAAACAATTAGCACTTGGGAATTTTTATATGTACAAGGTATTCAACTTTTGAGTGAGTGAACTTTCTTCAACAATCTTATCCTTATGCTGTAGCTTTTTTGATAATCCTACGAACTTATAAAGCCTTGACTCTTTAATACTTTGAACTCTGTTGCCTTATCCCAATTCAGTCTCTTTGAAGGATTTTATAACCATTCATGAGTTTGTTTTTCGATTTAGAATAGGAGCATGAGTGCTAGCTAATACTACTTCAAGTACAAGTCCAAGGATTGAAAAAATATTCATTCCATGGAAGTTTCTTGAGGTACTTTGGTCAATCTTTACATATTAAATGTTGCATATCAGCATAAGGTTCTTTCACCAGTAAGATGTAGTTTAAGTAATGAAATCTAATAAATTTGGCTTTTGTTATAAGAAAATTCACAACTTTTCCAAAGAAAAAACTAAACTAAGATTTCTCCTAGCTATGATTCATGGATTTCATGGCTGCATAGCTGCTGCCATGAAGATTTAGTTCTGTCATTGGTTGCCTGTATTAGATGCCTATGATCTGCTAGGGGTGGGGATCTAAGACATATGACTGATGGAGCAGCATATAGAATTTTACGCTAACAGTGTAAACATCTTACAAATCAAACCTTAATACATATCCATGGATAAGAAGAAGATATGACAATGAATTTACCTTATCAGACACCAATTTGAGGTCGCAAGCGATATAGGAGGCAACAATATCAAGTGTTTTGAATGCTGGTGCTAAAAATATGAAGGTCATTCTAGAACTGACATCGAACAATAGCGGTACATTTTCTTGATAAAAACATATTCTAGAACTGACATAATTTGGTTTTTAGAACTAAGTTTCTATTCAGTTTTTGAACTGGGATGTAATTTTTGAAAACAATTAGCACTTGGGAATTTTTGTATGTACAAAGTATTCAGCTTTTGAGTGAGTGAACTTTCTTCAACAATCTTATCCTTATGCTATGGCTTTTTTGATAATCCTATGAACTTATAAAGGCTTAGTTTTTGAACTGGGATGTAATTTTTGAAAATAATTAGCACTTGGGAATTTTTGTATGTACAAAGTATTCAGCTTTTGAGTGAGTGAACTTTCTTCAACAATCTTATCCTTATGCTGTGGCTTTTTTGATAATCCTATGAACTTATAAAGGCTTGACTCTTTATTACTTCAAACACTATTTTCTTATCCCAATTCAATTCCTTTTAAGGATTTTATAGCTATTCATGAGTTTGTTTTCCCATTTAGAATAGGAGCATGAGTGCTAGCTAACACTGCTTCAGGTACAAGTCCAAGGACTGAAAAAATATTCATTCCATGGAAGTTTCTTGAGGTAATTTGGTCAATATTTACATATTAAATGTTTCATATGAGCATAAGATTCTTTCACCAGTATGACATAGTTTAAGCAATGAAATCTGATAAACTTGGCTTTTGTTATAAGACAATTCACAACTTTTTTGAAGAAAAAACTAAGCTAAGTGTTCTACTAGATATGATTCATGGATTTCATGGCTACATAGCTTCTGTGATGAAGATTTAGTTTTGTTATTAGTAGCCTATATCAAATGGCTGTGGTCTGCCAGGGGTGGGGATCTAAGACATATGACTAATGGAGCAGCATATAGAATTGTACACTAATAGTTTGGCTGGAGCAACAATTCTTTCATGTTACCATTAACAAATAGAATTGATAATAGTCTATGGACTAAATTTTTCTATTCCCAAACTGATAACAATTATAACTCTTCATAATAGTGTTCTCATTCAGTTGCAATAGTAGAGTACTATAATTGAAATAAGATATCAGATATAACAAGAATATAATAGTAATTAAGTTCTCTCGAATAATAGAAGATCAATAGCCTTTACAACACTAACATCAACAAAGTTTTCTTCCTTCATTTTGGGATAATGTAAATCCATGATGATTTCCAGCACTAGAGGAGAATGTTTTGGAGGAATCTAAACTCCAATTAAATTGGGACAGACTCATATTCAACACCATCAACAGTTATGCCTACAATGATAGAAATAAATGATTTATATGAATTTTATTCTTTTTTCGAGCACAAAAAACCCATGCCAACCAACATTGGTGTTTAAAATCATAAAAAGAAGGCATAAAAACACAAATATTACACAATCAAATCCAATGACCTTAACATTTTAAAAAACTGAAAATTAAATAAAATGTTTACCACAAATTGAATGAGCATTCCAATCCAAAATTTTATTGAAAATATATTAATAAGAAAACCAAAACTATTAATAATCTATATAGAAAACCACAAAATATGTGGGGATCCAAGACATATGATCGATGAATTTTGTGACTGCATAGTCACTGCCATCAAGATTTGGGTGTGGTTGGGCATCGATATCAGATGACCATGGTCTAAGCCATGAACATATCTCTGATTCACGAACAAAATTCTATGATTTAGGGGGGCTGTCAATTGAGGGGCTAATAGTTTCATCAAATTATGTATTGGGACTAATATTAAGGCTAACTATTTCATTAGATTGTGTATCAGCACTAATACTAATAGGAGAAGAAGAGTTAGAGGTACTAGTACTAGGAGATTGAGTGTTAATGGCAGAAAGAGAAGAAGAGTATCTTCCACTGGCTGCAGTAGCTACAAATCTCTGGATGGAGCTAGGGGATATAACAACATTACACTCCTCCTTGTTGCTATTGTTGTTGAAGATGGTGTAAATAGCAATGGAGAACTATAAATGCACATTATTAAGATACACAAATTCTTCATAAAGCTAGATACTGCACTATTGTATATGTTTGAGGGTTTAAAACCATAGTAAGATGGCAACATAAAAACAATGTAAGTAGATCCAAGTAAAACATAAACTTCATATTTTTCTTTCAATAATCAAAGACAATAGCATGAAATCCTTATATAATACAAGCATGCAAATAAAAATGTACATAACTAATTATTTATTTTATTTATACATGTAATATGCTTATATGGAGATCACAAAACACATTTACATCATTTTTCTTTTAGATGTAAGAAAATCTATTCATAGTGGCTTCCATAATGCAATATTAAATGTGTAATTCCTCCTCACTTTTGCCTTATTCTATCACTATCTCCAGCTAGAAATTAAAGATGGCTTTCTTACTATATTTTCCTTGTCGCAATAATTGTAAGTGTAAAATAGGGTGTCCTCATTTTATAATCAAAGACAAAGACTATAATTTCACAATTGTCAAGTATCTCTATATTTCATTTTTTTCAACAAATCTAGGTTTTCATATACGGTTATCTATTCTATGTTATGAGTAAAATGTACTCTTGGAGCGAAGATTGAAGCTTTTAAAAGTAGGAATGTAGCTTGCAAAAAAAAATGCCAAAACATCCATAGATCAAGAAAGCAGATAAGGTCTTTATATTAAGCAGAAGTAATTAGTTTCCTGAGAACCAATAAAGAATGACAAAGCTACCTTTTGCACAAGAAAATTTTAAATAATCAAACATATTAGCATCACATCTAACAAGA
Source organism: Cupressus sempervirens (assembly GCA_028749045.1). Taxonomy (NCBI): domain Eukaryota; kingdom Viridiplantae; phylum Streptophyta; class Pinopsida; order Cupressales; family Cupressaceae; genus Cupressus; species Cupressus sempervirens. The sequence continues at coordinate 1,954,665 of CM053785.1, forward strand.
TTTTCTAGATAATTAACATGTTTATCTCCATCTTAAAATAGTTTGACCCACAAAACATGATACACCAATTGAATTTACTTCATATATTCATTATATGCTACTAATTATTTTTTAACTTTGATTTCCCTCCTCGTCTTTAATATCCTTTAGTCATGAAAGCATTGTGCTCTTTTAATATATTTTATTTAGCTTATAAACCATCAAAAAACTTTACTATTTATTTTAAATCCTCATTCCTCCCAGTCCTTATAATCTTATTAAATAACATTACTTTCTCTTTTCAAACTCTACAATTTTCATCTTTAAATTTACATTTTTCGTTTACTTTTTCTAAAATGGTTTTCACTTGAACTTAATTTTCTTCATCTTTATGAATTAATTTTTTAAAAGATCTACTTATTCCTTCATTTTGAGTGAACAATCCCTCTAACTACTAAAACAAACTAAAATAATAAGTTCTTCAAATGGTGAGCCTCCTTGTCCATCTACAACATCCTTGTCCAGCTACAGTAGGACCTTCAATCCTTTTAAAAAGTTTTAAAAACTCACATCATTATAGATTGTAGAAATGTCTTCAGCTTATTAATGTTATTAAATAACTAATATTTAATATTATTCATCTCTTTCTCGTAACTAATATTTAATATATATTCTTTATCTATATCTTTATTCTAAAACAATCTAGAATCTATTGAATTAAATGATTCAAATACTAAACAAACTGAGACTCAGGCTACAATCTAGGGAGTGGCATCACATGGTCAAACTACTTGAGTTACCTTGGACTAGTCTCTCATTAGACCTTGAACCCTCGAGCATTGAGTTACCCTAGACTAGTCATTCTAGACCCTACACCCTCAATATGACACATGCAGAACCACAATACCCACTCATTAAGATGAGGAAAACTAGTCATACCTCTCACTAAGTATCATCCCATTCCCATCATTAACTTGTACAAGCACTCAAGGCATGGGTGAGCTACATCTCTAACTTATCTTTTTAATGTATCTCAAGGAAAAGGGCTATGTAAGATATTTTAATTAGTATGTTATCACTTGTTACACAACTTAGAATAGGTTACCCTAGTACTGACCACTTTGGGTCCTAGACCCGTATTACAACTCACTCCCAAAGATATGTACCTAGACAACCTCCCCTAAGAACATAAACCATAGTTGTGTCCCATACCATAACTCTCATAATGATCAAACTCAGTTCCTTAACAGGCAACTCGAAAATATAATTGATTCTCAACACCTAAGTTCTCACAAATGCTCAAATAAATCTCAATTTGAATCATAAAATACATCACAAAATACAATCAAATAATCATAAAAGAAATCTCAAAAATTCCTTTGGTGTACATCCTAACTTGGCTAACTAAACAACCCACAAAGAAAACCATCATAAAAATAAACATCACGAGACTATAAATAGAATACAAGAAAACACATAGTTTTCAACCATATGATTTAATTCCATCATTTTCTCTTGATTAGTTTGAGCCATAAAGATGTGTTTAAAAGTAGAGTAAGAATATACATGTTAATATAAATTGTTATGCTAATATACTTATTTGAATCAATAAGTATTTGAATGTCAAATCTCTTTGTGCATATAATATATCATGCAATATTATCATGTTATTAATTTAAATAATCTTGAATCATAAATTTTTTAACTAATAAAATAGATGTATGTTATTAGATTAAATATTAATATCAATTTCATTTCTAAAATATAAATTTGACTTATATTTAAGTCCAATATTAATATTTACTTTTTCTTTAATTCATGATGCAACTAAAGATAAAATTATTATTATAATTGAATTATTTATAATTCCTCTCATAAAATTGAATAGTTATTAACTAGGTGATTACAAAGTGAACTCCACCATAACTTTCTTAAAATATAATAAAATTATAATTATTCATTTATTAACTTCCCTATTGCATTGATAATATAAAATCATTTATATGCAACTAAGAGTTTAAGTAGACTTAAAAAATCACTAATACTAACATTCACTTTATAATTAAATGAATAATATTTATTTAATTTTTGAAATTAATAAATAATTATTTCTTTCATGAATTTTTTTAAAAAGAATTCAAAATTAATAAATGATCACAAAAAAAAATTTATTTTTTTTAAATAAATAAATCTGAAAAATAAATTATATTTTTATAAAATAAAAATAAACATGCAATCACTATTTCACATTCCTTTGATCTCTCATATTAAATCATGCACCCATAATATACTTAGTTTTCTATCTTTAGTATATTTGTTTTCACATGCATTAGCTACAACATGCTTTCCTCTCAATTAATCTTTTGTTTTTACCAATAAGTTTTGCAATTAAATTATTTTTGATATAAGAATAATATTATTTTTACTTTGAAAATTCATGATAATCATATGGTTCTAATAAAAAAATTTAAGTTGAAACCTTAGTTGTTCAATTTGTTGTTTTCTTCCAATTTTCTGTAATTGAATTTCCCTATATTAGAAAGGGTTTTAAAATAATACAATCATAATAATTTTCTAGATTTTTCTACAATTTTTCTCAGTCAAATTTTCTTGATTAATAACTTTTACTTTTTCAAAATCTAGAACACAATTCTCTATCCAAAAATCAATACAATAAATTGATAAGCATTATGCAAGCACCCAAGAAGACACAAAGTGGACAAATCTTTCAATAAAATTCTATAATGAATTTTCAAACCAGGTACCTCAAAACCATAGCTAAAATTTGAGACAATCTATGAATGCATGCAAATCTAGACCCTCCAAAACTTTCAACAATTCTTGTGATCCAATTCTGAATTTCGCTCCCCAAAACTTGTGTGTGAAATAATGACCTGAAAAAACTTCTAATATAGAGCCCTAACTCCCTTTTAGGGTTTCTATCTTAAGAAGACCTAAAATATAATTATCTTATTCCATTATTCTTTTCATGCACATTTAACTCACTTTTTAATTAAATTTCTCTTTTCTTATTTCCCGCTTTATAATTAGTGCAAACATTATTTAAAGTGTAGTTTATTATTTAGACTAATAATAATTAGAGCTCATTATTTAAATACAACTCTAATTTAATTATCATTAATTAAATATTCATAATAAAATAATATTAAATCTTTAGGTATGGACCTCTTGGAGAAGATTAGGCAACTTGCACACACAAGTCTAGATCTTCTTGTCTCACCATTTCCTTTGATTCATCCACCTCTATATCAGGTGTCTCCTGTTGAGGTTCCTGATCTCAACATTCCACTGTCTCCATCTTTGTCAACAAATGAGCTTCCTATTGTTCTGGTCTTAGATGATGGTTGGGACTCGATTAAACCTTCAACACCACTAGTGGGTTGGGAATTAACTTGGGCCCATGTGTGGTGTCCTAATTATCCCAATCCTATGGATGTTTGCTAAGGGAGTTTTGTTCAATAGTCTTATTTTTTTTATTTTGGCTTCACTTTCTCGTTAACCCCTAATAATGGGTTTTTGTGGTAAATATATGTGATGATATCTTGTGCTATATTTGGATTAGTTATATAGTCAACATAATTTTGAGGTTTTCAAAACAATGATTCTGAGATTTCTTCCTGATTCTCCCATGGATGAGTCCTTGAATCAATTTATATATATAAATAAAAATATGGTGGCTAGCCCATTTTGGCTTTAAAAAAAATATTAAATCTTTAATCTTTTAATATTTTAGTTCTCTTTTTATCCAATTTCTTAAATTAAACTTTTAAATTAAATTTTTGAAAAAAAAAAACATATTTAATTAATTAAATATCATCATATTCTAATTTCTCTTTAACCAATTTTCTAAATTAGACTTCTAAATTAAGTCTTTTTAAATCAAAGCATATATTTAATTAATTTTTAATTAATTAAGTATTCTCATATTTAATATTTTCTTTTAATCAAACAATATTTAAATAATTCTCAATATTGTATGATTAACCCAAATATTATAATTAAATCATTTACCAAACAAATCACATAGTCAAACCACATAGAATGCATAAGGAAATCAACCAAAGTGGAAGTGAAACAACACACACATAGAAAGACTAGCAACTTTGAAAAGGGTAGACAGTCAATTACAAGTCCTTGCAGGACAAGTATTTAGGCTATGGCTAGGATTGGACTGATCATTATCTTCCCATTCTTAGCATTGAGTTATCACAATAGGACATGATCATCTTGGAAATTTAGGAAAGTTGATGCCTGATACCTGCATCATGCATAAAAGTTGAACATGTACATATGCATATATATCTAAATTAAACATGTAATGGCGGGGAGTGGTACATCGTATAGATCTCGACTAGTAGGTGACTACGACTTCCTACCTTAACCACATCAAACACGTCAGACATAAAAGTAAAATAGACATGTTTTCATAGATGACTGGATATAACCAAACATCATAATGCATATGACTGCATATGATCTCACTAGCAATTACAACCAAGGAAATAATCTGTCCTTTACATAAATTCCTAAAATAAGTATTGAGTCAACCTTAAGGCTTTCCTAATTTATAATAATAATATAAGACATCATTAAAATATTACAATACACATTACATTATACTCAAACTCTTTCCATCAAGGTTTTCTCAATAGCCAGCTCTTAGGAAATATCTCACTAAACAAACTTCATAAGCTAACTCAAAATATGCATATAATTTCACCATTTGGAACATAAAATCTTTAACATATCTTGGACCATCCTCTAGACTCACTCAACCAAATTTTGTCTCTACCAAAAGATATAGTTGATTTACCAAAAACTACTTTCCAAAAACTGTCTCTGAAAGCCACCTTTAGAAAATATTGCATAACTTTGTCGCATCTTCATATTTCCTTATGTGCAATTAACTATAGCATATTTACACATCACCAAACATATATCTATGCACATAAAAAAATTTGTTTCCCTTGACCACACCAAACAAATCTTCCTTTGTAACTCTAGTAATTTTGCACAAAATAACACATATATTGACATCAATGACAAACCTTGTCATGAATGCAACACATAACCATTGAATCATGTCTCCAACAATTCTAACATACTCTCCCACATGAATACCATTAACATTCATGCTAATAGGTTCTTCTTTAGATAGATAGATAGCTTTCTTCTTGTGTTGGATGTTTCTCCTCTTACAAGTTGTCCACCTTCTCTGCATACTATTAATCTAGATAGGGGAGGAGATCAATGTGCTTGAGTGAGTGCTATAGCATAGTAGTTTTTTTGTGTGTCCTATTGTGATGTTATATTTTTGTATTGTGTTTTCTATATGCTTGTTTAGATTTCTTTAGACAACCTTTGTTGCTCCATTGGTGCAAGGTGATAAAGAAATCAAAATGTTGTATTTGTAATGCCCCACTTGGGAACCCAAAAGAAATAAACCTAATGTATTACAAATTTTCCTAATTTTTTTTTAAGTTTAAACAACATCAAAGTAAAAATGTGGAAGTAAAATACACATACACAATAATCATACATATGCAATTATAATACAAATTTTATTCCTTAAGGGTTCCTTTGTATTGAGTCACATTTAAGATGTTTTATTAATAAGTTTAAGTCTCTAAGATAAAAATAAGAATGATAATGATACAACTGCATCAATGAACATCCAACATCTACCAATCTGAGGGGGACCCAAGTGGTAAGAAATCACTACCTTCAATCGTGTGGTCACCTAATCAGGCTCCCACTCCCACCATGCAAGGGAGATAATGTACGATCCACATACAAATATCAAATCATAAAATCAATCCTCAGAAATGAATCCCAATAGACAAATCTACCTCAGAGGTACACAAACTATTGATAAAGAAAGATAACCAAAGCCAAGCAAACACTCAATTGATTTCAACACCACATACCGAAGTCAAACTACCAAATATAAATCAAGTATTGAAACCAAAGAGATAGAATACTAAAATAATAACCATTTCCAAACCAAGTGCAAAATGTCAAAAGAACAATAACTAACATATAACAACTATCTTCAAAGAGAGTAAATCCATGATCAATAACTCCAACACTAAATACACTACCAATGAATAAGTGAAAAATGCCAACCGTCAACAATTAACGATGTCCAATCAATATGTAACAACTTACAATAAATACACCCAATAAGCACACCACCAGAGGAAAATATAAAAATAATGAAGAAGATTGAGGCTATATACAAGGGAGTGTCATCACATGGTCAAACTACTTGAGTTACCCTAGATTGGTCTCTCACTAGACCTCAGACCCTCAAGCATTGAGTTATCCTAGAATGTCACTCTAGACCTCGAACCTCCAACATGACACATACAAAACTAGAAATACCCTCTCATGAAGACAAGGAATACCAGTCATACCTCTCACTAGGTATCATCACATTCTCATCCTTAGCCTATAGAAGCATTCAAGGCATGGGCAGGGAAAAATCTCCATTTATCTTTCTAATGTGGTTTCTAGTTATTAATTACTAGATTATCACTTATTACACACCTTACAATGAGTTACCCTAGTAGTCACTTTGGGCCTCAACCCCCATTGCAAGCCAGTCTCATAGGATGCACCTAGACTACCTTCCCAAAACTCACAAAGCACAATTGTGTCACATACAATCTTATTCGATTCCATGATAGGCAACTTGAAATAGATTGGTTCTCAAGACTCAAGTCATCATAAATGTTCATCAAAATAAATCTCGTAAACATAAATCCTAATTTAAATCATAAATTACACCATTACATCCAATCAAATAATCATAAAAGAAATCTCAAAAGCCTTTGATGCACATTCTAATTTGACCAACTATACAAGTCACATAAAACCATCACGAAATAAATATCACGAGACTTTAAACAAAACATAAGAAACCCATAGTTTTCAGCCACATGATTTAATTCCATCTTTTGCTATATTTAGATTGAGCCATAAGGATGTATTTAGAAATAAAGTAAAAATATACATGTTTACATAAATTTTTAGACTAATATACTTATTTAAATGTAAAAGTTCTTTGTGCATATAAAATGTCATGCAATATTATCATGTTATTAATTTAAATAATCTTAAATCATAACTGACTTAATAAATAAAATAAATATAAATTGCTAAATTAAATATTAAATCAATTTCATTTCTAAAATATTAATTTGACTTCTACTTAAGTCCAATATTAATATTTACTTTTCTTTTAATTCATAATGCAACTAGAGATAACTCAAACTTGAAATTATAATTATAATTAAATTATTTATAATTTCTTTTATAATAATCAAATAATTATAGCTAGTTGATTACATTGTGAATTCCACCATAACTTCTCTTAAAATATAATAGAATCACAAGTATATTTATCAACTTCCCCACTTGCATTAATACATAAAATAGAGAAATAAAGAAAACCACATGGGAAAAACTTTGCTCCAAAAAGAGATAGGAAGAATGTTGAATGCTATAAAAATAAAGAAGGAAGACATGCCTCACTAAGACCCCCAATGGACAATTCTTTCACCCCAATCATAGAATGTAGTTGAAGATGCCACAAAGATGCAAAGGTTTAGTGAAGATGTCGAAAACCTACTTTGTGGTGGGAATGTACTCCAAGCTAAGAAAACTATCCTGAATAGACTACTTGATGAAGTGCATATGGATCTCAATGTGCTTGGTCCATTGATGTAGAACTATGTTGTGAGAAACGTGAATAAAACTTTGATTGTCATACCAAAGAATATTGGGACTATTAGGAGGAAAACTAGAATCTATCATCAATTGTCAAAGCCATAAAACCTCTTAACTAGCTAACATAACTTCTTGATACTCTGCCTATATAGATAATGATCCATGATTTTTTTGCTTCTTGCAAGTCCATGTGATATGACCATAACCTAGATGTAAAATAAAGTTAGAAGTAGACTTTTGATCATTAATATCACTAGACCAATCAAAGTCTATAAAACTAACAACATGAGGATCCCTTCATGTATAGTGAATATCATAAAAAGTAGTTCCCCAAATGTACCTCAAGATACGTTTGACAACTTTCCAATGACTTGCATGAGGATCATGTAAAAATATAGAGATAAATCTAACCACAAAGGAAAGATTAGGATAAGTGTATGTTAGGCACAACAAACTTCCCACGAGTAGTTTGCATAATATGGAATCCATTCTAAGAGTAGAGCAAGTGGTAGATAAAATAAAAATTTATTGAAAAGGTGTACATGTAGGCTTGAAGTCAAGCATGCTAAATCTCTAAAGCACATCAAGATCATACTTATGTTGGAGTATGGAGTTCCCATTAGAAGACTAAATAACATGTAGGCACAAAAAATAGTGTAGAAGACCAATATTTGTCATCTTAAACTGCTCCATGATCAAAACTCAATGAGCATTCTAAATTATAGATGATGACCTACCTATACAAATGAGATCATCGACATATAGTACAAGTATCAAAAGAATAGTCTCATGACACTAAATGAATATTGTAGGATCATTATGACAGTGTGTGAAGTCTGGGGCACAAAAATGATTTAAGTTTTCACAATGAAATATGAATATCACTTTAACTTATATTTCTCCTAATAAAATAAAAATTTCAATGTATTTTCAATGTAGATTTTTTAGACTTAAACATATTTATTTAATGTTAGTAATCTAAATTAGCATTAAAAATGAGAGAGGTGAAAAATGTTGTTCCATTTCTCTTTACAATATAACTCTAATTTAGATTTTTTTATAAATATATATGTGCACTAATTAAACAGCTCGACAATAAGAACCAATTATTAAAATAAAATAAAATAAAAAATTATTATTTCTAATAAATTAAAAGACCAACTCTATTTTTATTATGGTTTTGTTAATTTTTCATATATATTAAATTTTATACTTATCTATTAAATATTAGCAATATAAATTAATGTGATATTGCTATTAGGATTTAACAATGTGATTTTGAGTCAAACTCATTAACCCATGTTTCATGAGTAGTGATTCAACATGAATCCATCTCTCATGAGAATAAATGGAACACTTAGCACTCACTGGATTTAGGGGTGAAGCACCGTGACTTCCTGAGAGGTCATGTACTACTCCACCCTAAGGTCACTGACTCAAAATCATATAGTTAAATCCTAATAGCAATATCACAATTTGACATGCTGTAGAAATTATCTCCTACTTATCAATATAAATTAATACTAAAAATGAGAAAAATAATGAAATTATTACTCCCACTTTTAGAAACACTTCTTAGATATAATTTAAACTTTTAATAATAAATGGCTTAATCACAAAAATAAACTGTAAATAACATATTTAGTATTTTTTTTTCTAATAAATGACAATACGAAATATATTATAGTATAGATTTGTTAAAAAAAATTAAAATATAATATGATACACTTGAAAAAGAGGCATGCTATACCACTATTTTCAAAATAGTAATAATAATAATAATCATCTACTTCATTTAATTAAATTTTTTTGAGTTCCAAAATACAGTAATATAAATCTTTTATTTCTAAAACTGAAATGTGAAATGTAAAGACTTTTTCCCCTTTTTAGATAAACGAGCATTAATTTGATGTGTGTTTCCACAAAAATTTGCAAGATATTTATTACTAATATGTAATTGCTTCCTCTTACAAATATTTTACATTTACATTTACAGGGAGGAGATAATTCCAACACTTGAAACCCAAAACTTACTTTTCTCAGATCCTTGACGTGGAAATAGTCATTTTTAGTTCTTGCCAAGGCAGGAATACTTATTCATTCATGTCAATTCAAATATGACATTAACACTAACCAATCAAATTCAAGAATTTAAAAGATTATATGAAATTTCAAATGTTTATGTCTTTTTCTGATTTTTCATTATTTTATAAATCACATTTTTCATCAATTCTATTGGTCCATACTATTTTTGGTGGGGGAGAAAATTAATTTTCTTCAACAAAAAATACAACTATTTTGTAACAACCTCATCTTGCATTAATGAATGTATTAATTATAACTTTATCTTTTCCACATTTGTGACAAGTTGATAAGATTTTATTTTTTCAATCATTTTATCTTTCACTTCACACCACATGTCTAAACAATATTAATTATCACAATCTATTAAATATTTTTTATTTTTTATTTTAAATATATTTATTATTAGTTTTCCATTGATATTTATTTTTGACTATTTGGTATAACTTGTTCCTAAAACTTCATGTAATGCATAAGTTCAAATTATATATATATATATATATAACTAATAAATATCTTTTTAATATAATTTCAATATGTTATATCTTTGTATTTGAATTTCTAATTTATTTAAAACTTTGCTTTTTAATAAAAGTAGTTAAATTATTACTATTATTTTGCTTTAATAAAAATAAATTAAACAATATTATTTTTTAATTATATTTTATAATAGTGTTAGTAATATGTATAATTGATAAGTGTTACAATTTTTTAATTATATTATTTATTATTATTATTATTATTTATTTAAACAATTTATCATTTAGTTTAAATACATTTAAAAATTTAATATATATTTTAATATTAAATTAATAATTATATTTTATATCAAAAAACATACTAAAGAAATAACCACAAAATAGAAACAAGTGCCACATAGTGGCTTAGTACTTGCCTTTAATAATATTAGTTTTAGTTTTGATATAAATTTAGTTGTAATTTTATTATATATTTATTATATGTATCAAACATATTAATGTGTACTTTCATAATTTTTAATAATCATATTCAATATTTTTCGAATATATTTTATATATAATTGATTTTGTGCAATCATGTAATTGTGGCAAATTGTTCAAATTAAAAAACATCGATTTTTGTAACCAACACATTAATTCACATAAAATTCATAAATAAGTTAAAAAATAATTTTAATACTTTGACAATATATTGTTAAATATAATAATTGAAACAATATTTTTGTGTACTATGCTATATAATTTGATAAAAAAAATAGTCAATTTTGTTTTATAGTATATTATTTTTAAAATTTTGTAATATAATATTAAAATTTAAATAATGATAACTGAAAGAACTATTTAATAAATATTAGTAGTGGATGAATGAAATAAATACAATATAAATTTTTTTAATATAATAAAATATTATAAATCTTTCAAACAAAAGTTGAAAAATTGGAGGGAATAAACTCATCTAAGAGTTGTAATAAATAATTAAAGTAAATGATTAAAATATTTTTTAAAAATTATTTCAATGTATTTCTTTATAATCAAACAAACTATTTATAATAGTTCTCAAATATAAGAAATATAAATAATTGATTATATTATTATAATATATAGTTTTCTATAAAGCACTTTGAACAAAATAGATAACAAATGTGTTAAAAATTAGGAATAAGAATAACAATATTCTATAAAAAAATACTTCCTGCAAACTCACAAATCTCCATATAAGACTCTAATATGTTCATCCAATTAAAAGCTAGAAAATTAATATATAAAAATTGTAAAGTTAAAAAATTGACATGTATTTTTCCTATAAACATAATATTTATAGAAATATATGGAATGAAATGAATTTTTATCAGTAGAATAGAAGTACTTTAATAACAAATTAACGTGAGTAATTCAAAAAATGACACAATAGTACTTAGCCTACTAAGTACTAATAATTTAATTCTAAAAGATATATAAATTATTATTAGATTTTCATAAACTATGTATTAAAATTAAATAGTTATATTTTATTTCTTATTTATTACATCATATTTATTCATCAACATCAAATTTATATGTATTACATCTATTTATTATTTAGAAATGTACATATTAAATTATATAGATATTATTTCATAATTAAAAATTACTTAATTTTATGAAAATTTTAGAAATACAAAACATTAAATAGTAAACATTCTCTAATTGTGTAAAATTAAACAATTAGTTTTACTTATAAAATATTTTTATATTTCAATACATTTCATTTTTTCTTTTAAAAATGTCAGTTTTAATATAAAAATTAAATTCTTAGTTTCATTAATTAAAATATAATATATTTTAATTTTTTATTATAACCATGATTTTATTTTGACTATTTGTTTTATTAAAAAAATTAATTATATCTCTCTCTTTCTCTCTCTCTCACACACACACACACACACACACACAACATATGTTGGTATCACTCTCTTACTATTTTATCTCTCTTCCTCTTCCTCTTCTATATTATCTATCCTTTTTTTCTCTGCATATATGTTTAGGTTGTTATTGTTGTATACTACTATTTATCTATATCTATCTCTATCTTAGTTTTTGTTCAGTGCTAATGATTAAAAATAGTGAGTTCCATTTGATAATCAAGATGAGAATAATACATAGTTGGGGGAGTTATTCCAACTACTCATGGTTGTCTAGTAGCATGCATGGTATGCTTAAACATATAATGCGATGCTCCAAATGTTTCATCACTTTTTCAAGTTCTATATTTCAAATATTGGTATCGATATCTTTTCTCATTGCACATAATTTAAGTTGTAAGTTTACAAAGTGCAAATTTGTCTAAAGCATATGTATTGATCGTAGTATGATATTAAGTACTTAGTGCCATATTGGGTACTTTGGCCTCTTATTCTTGGGCTTAAATGGCCAAAGATATAATAACATAGCACAAGAACTTAACAACAAAATATGAGCCATCCTATCAGATCACAAGTGCATTTCTAGAACAAGAATTTAACAACAAAATATGAGCAATCCTATCAAATCATAGGTGCATTTCTAGAGAAAAATTAATGCATTCATAATGCTAATTTAGATTCTCACTCATCTACACCTCTACAACCATTATGCGTTAAGCAGGAACTATGACGCATTGTGTCTCTTGTTCTTAAAATCCATTTATGTGCTCATGTTCCTTACACTCTGAAACATGACACTTGTCCAGCTTGCAAAGGTTTTATGTTTATCTCTGCAAACCACATCACTAATGATCATAGCATAACTCATGCTCTGATCAAAACCCTCAACCGTGAACAATGCTCTTTCAAAGAAGATGAATGCTCCGTAGTACTTATCACAACTGTAAATAACATGATTGCTAGTAAGCTTCTTTTCGAGCATAGTCACACATGTTCCAACATGAACTATTTGCAGCATCTCACAAGTCGCTTGGAGATCGTCAAGGATCCTCCCCAGTGCTTGCAACTCTGGCTTTTGGTAATCATTGTAAAAGAGAACAGCTAAGGTACTGCCTTCCTGAAGATTCGATGGATGAAACTGCCGACCATTAAGATCTAGAAATTTACATTTGCCATTCACGTATGGCCTGGGTGCTAATAGTTTCTTCTTTCTTCTTTTTCTATTGTAGCTAGCTGTTCAGGATTGGATTGAGCTCTTCTTTCGTTTATGCTAAGCTAGCTATAATCAGATAAAATTTGGTTATTTGAGGACACCGACATTGTTTTGTTCCTTTGTCTCTTTTAGCTAGTCTTTAAACTTGGGTGTCTTACTAAATGCTGGTTAGCATTTGAATCCCAAGCCATTCTTGCTAAAAAGTGTAGTTAGCCCCAATTCTAAATTAATAGACAATAGAAACTGTATGCCTTTTTTTTAATGTATTTTGTTAATACTAAATCCATAAATTGCAGGGAAGGAATTTCGGCAGCGACAGCTCAAGAAGATCACGGACCGCATTTTTGATCGTTTTGCTGCAGAAAATGACCAAATGACTATAGATCAACTATATATTGCTGTTCTTTTGGTTTTCAAGTAGGATTCATTTATCCTATCTGAAAAGCTAGTTGAATACTCTTCTCGGAGAATCAAGGGATATTTTCTATGTTGATCAAAAACTTTCTATTGGGATAGTATAATTATTTTGACTCTTTTCAGTACTTCCCGAAGCAATACCTGTTCCTTTTTTAAATTTATGATTTGTTCTTGATGGGCCTGTGATTTTTTCGGTACTGATTTAAATAGTGACATCAACAAACATTTTCTTGGCCCTCACAATGATCCACCATCGAAGGAAGAAATAGAAGAGATGATATAGGTCAGTTCATCTTGCTGCGTTTTCTTTTAATTCCTTGAATACTAAACAATTTCTTTAGAGTGTATGGGAACAGGTTGTAAAGAGAATCTCCATAGGCTAGATCTTTACAATTAAATAATTTCCCAGCCCTCAGCTTTTCCTATAGAAACTTCTGTTAACTTTTTGAGTTTCTTAGGTTGTTTATGAAATGTCTCAATTTATACAATTTTATGGTTGTCTCTCTATCATAGTGGCAACATCTATACAGCCACGAAAATGCACTTCCTTACAAAGGAGAGGACTTAGAATTTTTTTTTAAAAGTTTGAAAAAGCAATGTAAAAGAAGTGCATTTTCGTGGCTGTATAGCCACGGGCTATCATAGTTGTCTTTACCATTCATGACTGTCAACTGAATGTTCATCTCACATACTGTTTCTAGATTTGCTAATAAAACAAGCTTCTCCATTCATATTTTCAATAAAAAGTTTTCTCAGTCTTCAAAGTACAACATTTTAAAAAATGACATGGATAAGATACTCTATTCAAAATATAGTTTCCGACTTTCCTTAAATTTAGTATTAGTTTCCAACATCATTTCTTTTGTTTTATTTTGTTGAGCAGATGCCTTTGCTGTCCATGTGGGTATTGTATTTTTTTCTACTCTGTGCTCTTCTGTAGAATTGTATCGAGTCCTAAGACCTTCAATTCCAAGCTAGTGAATTGGGCTATTTTGAAAGGAGGCTACGAGTTTGGAGCGTAGTGCTGGTCTGTGATAGCAATGGATGTAAAAGTATAAATTTGTGGTTCTCATACTAAATGTTAGGATTCTTCTTTGTTTTTTCCGTTCTCATGTGTTTTACCCAAAGAAGAATATAGATATGAAGATCAAACTCAGGGCTGCAAGTATCAATCGATCTAACTTGTATGAAGTAGTGTATTTTGAAGTGTCATAGACCTGCGCTATAGACCTGCTTTCGATCATCTATGGATATTTATAAAATTTATGATTTCTTTTTCTTTATGAAGATGATTAGATTAATAGTAAACTATTTCTTTAGAGTGTATGCCAACAGCCTGTAAAAAGTTTTTTCATCAAATTGAACAAATTAATAGTCACCCTTAAATAGTTCTGCCTTGACCATTTCTTTGTAGGAAATGGTAAGAAACAAAATTCACACAAAAGACAATAAATATCATAATGCAGAAAAAAAGGATACTTTAAGACCAGTTCAACAACATTAAAAATCCATTTGTTGAAACTTGATACAATTTAGTTAGCGATAATTAGATCTATCCTGAATCACTTCATAGTATTAAATTGGTTACCTCTTATACTAGATTAAATGTACTCTTGATGATAGTTTATATTATCGCCTTGCTGCCTAACATGCCTCTGATCTGCTGGTATGACAAATAATGAAAACTATGAAAGGATTGTGTTGTTTTATATGATATAGTAAAATATTATCTGATTTAGTTTTTTAGAGCTGATTGTTGATGCTCCAAACTGTATCTTGCAATTCTCGATGACAAAACTTAAGACTAGCCCCAAGGAACAACATTGGATGGGACAATCAGGTGGGACTCATAATCAAATTGCAGCTAGTTTGGGCAAACATGCCTTCTTCAGTTGAGAGATCAGAAGCTCTATTCCTCAAGCATAAAAGCTAATATGTATTTCAGTACAAAATCACATAAGAATGCATTACAATGGGCAAACATGTTTTGGATGCCTAAATGTGGCTATTGATACATAACCTGTTGTGCATATGGATTTCCATTTATTGATAGTTGGTACAGTATTTATTGTTCAAGTTTGCTTAGAAAATGACAAAAACCAACTGCAGAACAAAATTGCCTATAATGGAGACCTCAGTGGCATTAAAACCATCATTCAGAAATGTGTTTCAAGAACACTGACTTAAGAACTGGAACCGGTATTTAAAGAACTTTGTAAAACTAGCATTTGAAGCTGAAAATGATGGGAAATTGAATTCTTTTAGATATGGTTTAGCTTAGTTTTTTCTGGAACTCTAATATTCGAAACAATTTTGAATTTTTCTAGAAAGTCGAGTTCTAGTGCCAGAGCCTTTCTGTAACTATTGTTAAAACGTGTAAAGTTTTATAAATGTGTCTGAATCTACTAAAAGAAATTCTCAATCATCTTTTTTTCTAAGGAGATTACAACTACTTCCAATGGGGGAAAAGGGGATGGTGCAAATGCAGTTTTGATCTCTTGATTCTAGGAGTGTCGAATGGGGATGAAGAGGGTGGTTTGAATGGCATCCTAGTCTCTTGATTGCTTGTGTCTTTTTTTAATTTACTATCAAGGCAATAATACTAATTCAGTCAAACACTCAGGCTTACAATATATGTCAAAGAGTTCTAGTAGTCAAAAGCTTCAAGGTACTCTTTGTAAATTCAGAATGGTTCATTGTGTCAACTTTTATCACCTACGATCCATCAGGATGAATGAATGAAAGATTTTAATGATTTCTGCAAGACCAAGCAGTCCAAGGGAACAAGAGCCACATCCTTAAGTTATTGTCAAACTTATTGTCAGCAAGTTATTATCTTGACCAAGAATCTAGCCATCTTGCTGATCTTTGTCAACTTTTAAGTTGTTTTCATATGGAATGGAAACTGGAATGTTGAAACAAATACATCCATAGCTATGACTAGAGATTATGATAACTTACATGGAGTCCAACACTATCCTTTCTCTTATTATCATAGTATTATGTAATCTACTGTAATAGATTACAAAAGTTTATTAAAATAAGAGCCTCATTGGATGTCTGAATCAAAGATCATTTTACGGAATTTGCATCATGTGTCATAACTGCAAAATTTCTAGCAGCACGAGAAATCCAAGCCTGGCAATATTCCCACATAATCATAGTGGCCTCTCTTTGTATTAGTAAACATAATCACATCTAGTTTATATGTAACAAAAGTGTAGCTTCCAATCTATGTATGGTTTTCTGAACAACATTACACAGTTTTCTATCAAAACAATTGCATATCATCAAGTTAGATTGTGGAAATATATTGTCTTTATTAATATCTTTTGTGGGAGGGAGATTTTCTATAAGGCTAAGCTCTCTCTTTGAAAGCTAATGAGAAACAGGGATTTAAAGAAGATGTCAGGCCTAGCTCTCCTAAAAGGATGTCAAAGTTTTCAAAAAAGCTACCTAATTTTCTGCCTAAACCAATACATGATATATGTTAATATAATCTATTTATCTGATGTCTTTCATAAGAGAGATTTTCTTTAAAAAGCCGAGGATCAGGGTTATATAAAAGATTAAATGCCTCACTTTCCTAGAAAATTAATGAACTTCCAAGGTAATTTATTACAAAAAACTACACTGTTTTCTTTTTAAGGAATTCTAGTTATTTATTTGGATTGTAGAATTATAATTATTAATGTCTAAAAAAGTTCTTCATTAGCTGTAGTCATTTTAATTTCTCCATGAGGTCAACATTGACATCATCTAGGTCTAACCTAGGCAGATGAGCAACATATGAGCTTGGTCTTTCAAGTTTCTCTGCAACAAGTGGCCCAACTTTTAGCAGAATCACAACTCTTAACAAACATTTTATGAACCAAATTAATAGTTGCAAAGAACTCAAAATTTAATACCAGAAATAGTTAATGTGGATCCTTTACATATGAACCTATTACTATTATGATATTTGCGCACCTCTGATAATCATAAAGGAATTATGCGGCTATTGCATACCAATGACAACAATAGTTCAGACAGGAGAAGTCATCAAATCCCTGTTTCTTTAAAACTTGGTCAGCAGGTCATAACAAGTGCAGATGATGCATTAGAATAATATCAAGATGAAGAACAATCCAATTCAAGTGAAGCCAACAATTAAGAAAACTTAGCACAAGTCTGGAATTGATGCTCCTCACACACAAATGGATAAAAGATATGCTACAGCCAGTATGCACTAGCAGTTGATTTCTCTTGTGGGCTTATTTTTGTTCAGATGGGAGAGCTCAACAAATCTCCTACCTTTCTCAAATATAAACATTGTGTCAATTAAAAACTAAGTTACCATATTTGCTCGAAAACCAAGAATTTTGACATTCAATTCGCTTAACATTTGAAGCCGGTTCAAAATTGTTACAAACTCACCTGTTACCATCAAAATTTCTTGTAAATCCATAGTTTTGAACCCTAGTTGAATTTTGAGTGAATCTGGTTGCCGTCAGTGGAGCCTGGGAGGAATGTGAAACAAATTTGGGCGAATTTTGAGGCCAGGCAGTGAGCAGCTGCTGAAGTAATTTGGGGTCCAAATTTAAGTTTTTTATAATGGGAACTCCAAACAACATGGTTTTGGTATTTATCAAATGTTCCTGTCAATTAAAATACAAAAAAGATGGCAGGAAATGAAGAATATGTTGTGCAGGAGGAGATGGCTACAAGTATCAATCAATCTAACTTGTATGAAATGGTTTTGGTATTTATCTAAAATGTTATTGTTTTCGGCTGAATAACAAACATTAGTCATTGATTGATATGGTAGGAAAATATAACATATCATAGATGAGGAGTGGCAAATGATGAATGCTCAATTATAGAGCTTGAGAGCATATGCTGATAGACATGTGTTCTGGTAGACGATTGTAGAGTTCATGATTCTGTGCTATGTTATATGGTTTTGGTATTTATCAAATGTTCCTGTCATTGTTGGCTTCATATTTGACAATATGGTCTAATCTTTCTGAATTACATTGTATACTACATTTTGCAAGACACATTGGCATTATCCTAGGTGGTACATACAAAGCCTGTGAAAGGTTTGGAAACCTTGAGGATTGAGTTTGTGAAGAAGACAGATGACGGTACGTGTTATTTCTATTTTAAAAACTAAGGAAGAGCTATCATAAGATGGTATCAGTTTACACTTTAAAAGTGGGCTTTTCAATGCTAGTAGCTTTGTATCATATATTAATATTTACAATCACTTCAGAATAATTTTTAGTGAAAGTAGAGCATTATAAGTTTCTAAGTAATATCATCAAAAGATTTATCTTCTGTGTAAACCTATTCAGTGCCATGCTCCAAGGTATTATTATATTATTAAAAGTGGACCAAATTTAAAAGGTTAACTCTCCTTCACTAGAACATTAAATGTTATATTAAAGTAGAAACATATAATGAACATGAATATTCGAGTAAATTGATCTCAAATTGAATAAAAGATAGGTATCAAAGTTACGAGAGAGTAAAATTGTTACAACATTAAGGCACAAAGTTGATGATAATGGAATTCATTTATTTGTATCTGTTGGCTTCATTTATTTGTATCTATTGATCCTAATTCAAAGAGAAAGCTCTGACCTTCATTAAAATATTCTTCATGAGACATTAAATTTACACTGTCCATAATGATAAGTTTATATAGTTTTTAGATTTAATTTCCTTCTACAACTTTCTCATCCTGATGATGGATTGTGGAGTGTGAGCCAAAATGCTGATGCAAATAACTCTTACACAATTGAATCGCAATTCTTTGCACACTAGCTCATCTTCCTTTTTTGTTATTTTACACGACTCTACCAGCCTATAGTAGATTTGATAAGGTACAAAGACACCAATAAGTGATGGGGATAGAATTTATATCTTCATGAGAAATTTTTTACACGTCTGTGACCCTGCCCCATATGCTTGGAACCCAATTACTAGAACAAATGAGGAAAGTAGATGAATTTGGTCATGATGCTTTCTCAAGGATGCACTGAATTGCTGAAGGGGAAGGAATTCGTGACTGTGAAACATATTTGTTACAACTTGGTTATCCCTCATTAGTCCATGACAATTGGCTTCAGTTTAACATAAGGGAGAAACACTTCAATCATATATTTAAATGTTTTCCAAAATTATCAATTGGACTTCTTTATCACAAATGAGTATAGATGTTTCCAACTGTCATGAAGAATTTTGAATGAATTCTATTAGCTTTTTCCTTCTACAGTGGACATATGGCTCCTGAATACATGATGGAAGGACAGCTATCGGAGAAAGCTGATATCTTAGCTTTGGAGCCTGCACTAGAAACCATTACAGGGAAAGATAGTATAGATTCATCACTAAGATAGATATTAAAGCTACATTTTTTATCTGTAGAACTATAAAAATGGGTGTTTATTGGAGCATCCATAAGTTTATGTTGGAGTCATATTGAACAATATGTTTTAGTTTTGACTATAGGTTTGGAGACATTACCAAGCACCAAGTTACTAGTTTTGGAGCAGTATCAAGGTAAACACTAGAACTACAATCTGTTGTTCCACATCTTCCATTCTAATTTTGTGCCTTGAACATGTATCTTCCAGATCAGGAATCACTATTTAGGTACTCTATTCTTTGCACTAGGAAGTGATTACACCAAACTTTCTTACTGTCACTGAAGTAATTTTCTTGAACTAATTTTTTTGAAAAAATGTTTTCTATAATTTTAAGCTTATTTTCAGCTTCAATAATGCTAAGCAAGGGGAACTATTTTTGAAAAGGGAAAAAATTCTTTGACTAATACAAAAATAGATTAATAGATTATTGAATGGTTTATGTTCACCTGTTGATCATTTAGCTAATGCATTGAAGTTTGAAAGCAATTAATTGTATGGCTAGATTTGGAGAATGCATAAATGAATAATGAATATTTCTTCAAATTCAACAGGCATAAGTTATTTACTGTCACTAGTTTGTTCACAGAAAGCCATGGACTCCAATCCAGTTCACTAGGTACAGGTATAGGGTTCAGTTTGATGTAGATGTGCACAGGTGTGAGGTATGTGCACAAGAAAAATCATTTTATTAATATAGTTTTATATTGTACAATGTAAATTTTCAAAAAGTTTTAGTAGGCATCAAGTTCATTGTTCATATGCATGCTTTAAGACCATGTTAACTTAAATTAGCAGTGTGTTCCTCGCTGAAGAGTCTGTAGTGTTGAAGCTCTATGTGCAGTTTGCTCTTTGGAGCATACTCAAGACATGGTATATCTGCTTCTGTCAATAAAAGGGAAGTGAAATGTTAATTGTAAGGAGTATTTATATTGCTCTGCTCTTTAAGGATTTAAATTATGCTAAACAATCATCCAAACACTGAAGAGCAACACTATATAAACAGGTTGGATTTTGGTGGGATTACAAAGCTTATGGAGGGTATCGATCCACAACATAATCATTTACGACTTTAAATTTTACAGGGAGCATACTCATTCAATTAGCTATAAACAAGGTGTGCTAAGTCTCATGAATTAGGCTGTAGATCATGTCAAACTCCTCCTATGCTTGTATCCACACTACTTTGAGGATAACTACAATGGTAAAAACTCACTGCCTTTGTTTTCACAAAAAGTAAAGTTCAATGAACACCTGATCATGGAAGTAGCCATAATAATGAATTATATTGGATTGTTTTGATTAACTCCAGATTTCAATCTCCTTAGCAGATGTTATCTCGGGTACTGCTGCAATTGGCTTTTCAAGAGTACTTTTAGAGCCACCATCTTTCATTTGAGTTTTTCAGTTGCCTATGCAAACTAGACTTAGTATTGGCGATGCAACGGATGTAATATATGAAGACACACACAAAGTTGAACCAGATTTATTATTTTTGGAAAGCCATGGCTACAATTCCTTAAACACTTCTGGTATTTTTGGTATAATTTTAGTCTTTTTCTTCACTCTTTTCCCTTTCTATGCAAGATATGTTGACATTTGTCAAATTTCATGTTAGCAGGCATCTTTGAGGAGTGTAAGCAATTACTGTGCACACAATGCCAAGTGCCAAATTATGATTATAAAACATATTTTAAAAATGACAATATGCTTGTAAAGGTACAGAATTTCTAGTAGACCTCCTCATAATTTATACAGCCTTAGAAATAGATCAACTTCTAATTTATTTGAAAATTATGTTATGTTGACTTACTGTCTTTTTGAATTTGTCTGTTGCAATTTTGTTAGTTCAAGAAACAAATCTGGTAAAATGATCAAGGTATCGTTATTGCTCGATCAGTTCTTTGATCTATGTTAGTTTTCAAACATCTAAGAATCTCTATTGCTAATACTAAAAGAGTATTTACACTTGGTACAGATGGCAATTTATCCAGGAAATATGGTTTCAATGCTAATCTAATACCTTATTCATACTCATTAAGCAGCAGTATAATTCTTTCTTCACCTATTGCTAATAAAGATAGCTTCACAGACATCCCTTCTCAATTACATAAGCTTGACGAGACAATTATTTGAATGTGCATATTCAAACCTTGGGTGATTGGACTAGAAAACTTGAAAATGTTTTCTTAAAGGTATAAAAAATCAAGCAATTTCCTCTCATTTTCTCTAGTTTGCCAAAATTCATCTTTAAGTTACGAATTCCTTTTTTGCATCAACTCCTTCAATGTTATAAACAATTACTCTAAATCAGATTATGTATTCTTCGCAAACAGGTTTGTGACTCTGCTATGGATGGCAAAAATGGTCTTCTGAGACCTGATCTAATTCAACAAGAAAACTGTCCAAGGTAAACAGCTATTTTATGCTTTAGCCTAAATTTAGATGAGGGTTATTATACTGAAACCTGTTTGACACAAAGGGATCTGTTGAATCAATATGTTGGAGCTCCTCTTGCACAACATATTCTTCATTTCCATTGTCATTTGAATTTTCTCAAAAATTCAATAAGATTGTTTTGGTTCATTGATTGAAAAATAGATCTAGTTAGAAATTTAGAAACAATCTTATCTAAACCAATATGGATTGTAAAATTTTTATTCATAAATTTCTCTGAATCTTAATATTTCTAAAAGCTTTTTTCCTTATAAATTCTTAATGTAAACAACGTATCCACAGGCTTATCCTCCACCACCATAGGGTTATCCTCTGGTTCGGTACCCACAACAGCGTTACCCTCCAACTGGATATCGTCCAATTCACTAGTTTGGAATTGAAGGTCCATCGCACTTCTTACATTGTTAATCTAACATTGAAATAGCCTAGTTTCCACAGCGAGGACCTCCACTAGAGACATAATATAGAGGACATGGCTTCTGGAAGGGATGGTGAGCATTCTAATTTCTATTTTTTTATTATACGCAATGGATTTATCTTTAAAAGTAATTTCAAATCTATATAGGACTGATCTGAATCTCAGTCTGAATCGACTAGCTTTAAACCATCCCTCATCTCAAAACTCGCTGCTGGTAAGAAATAGATAATCGACGGAATGATTGGATTAGGATATGTCTTATTGGTTCCATATTTCATGTGGCTCTAACAAATTATTTTCTCCATTGTTTTAATGTAGTTGTGCTGCCCTCTGCTGATGTTCTGTCTTCGAAGAATCCTGCTTTTGAATTGGGAACATAAATTTGCAAAAAGTTTTAGTAGGCATCATAAAATGAGATTATTGGATTAGGATTTATTGTTTAGCATTTGACTTGGTATCCAGTCACTATCATTGTAATATATATTTTGATAAACAAATATGAAATTAGAGACGTTGCCTCTTCAAAATTTTGAGATACTTCCACGATATCTTAACTTTGCATATTTATAAAGTTTAACTTATAAGTTACATTTATACATATGGTTGTCTTTCTATGGCAGTTATCTTTACCATTCATGGCTTTCAACTGAATGTTGTCATCTAACATATTGTTTCTAGATTTTTTAATAAAACAAGCTTCTCCATTCACATTTTGAATAAAAAGTTTTCTGTCTTTTTAAAAATGACATGTATAAGATACTCTTCAAAATATAGTTTTCGACTTTTTATTTTTCCTACAAATTCTTTTTCCATCTAAATTTAGTATTAGATTCCAACATAATTTCTTTTCTGGTTCATTACAACTAATATTCCTAACAATTCATCTACCAGCTAGGTCTAATATACCAGCTAGGTGAAATTAGACCGTACATTTTGGACTACATTTGAAATGTTAGTGTCCTAGCCCTATTGAAGGAGTAACAAAAAAATAAAACAGATCTAATTAGTTAAAACTTAAAAACTAGAAAAAAAGAACCATAACAATGAAATGTTTATGTTAGTATTGTTTTATAATGCAACAGAATTAGCACGTATCAGATCTCTCCAGCGGCAGGAAATTGCCCGCTAAATGCAAGTTACATGTCTACTCATCCATGTATTGTTAAAAAATACAAAGATGACAAGCACTGTTGCGAATGAGGATCCTGCTCTTCTCATTGATGTATCACAGAAATTCATTACTTCTCGATGACATTCAAATCGCTAGGGTTTGTATGGACACCATACAATAACAAATGGAGTTGCAACCAGTAAGTAGAGGGAAGAATGTTTTCCGTGGCTGCAAGACGAAGCCCCTATAATATCAAGGACAACGAGAACTTGGCCCTTATTCTTCATCCTAATAGCATCCCATTCCGGCTTAAACGTCACATTTTGCTAAACCTAATTCCTACCCTAGTATGCGATATTTGTTTATCTCTAGTCACATACTGAAGAATGCAGCCTTAGTCATTTCCTCATAATCTCAATTTAATTAATTGGTGTGATGCAATGCAAAACTTTGCAGGTTTTTGAACGTATTATGTTTTGATTGAAATAAGCTCTGATAGGTGCTGATTTTGGATAGCTGATTTTGGATCGCTGAATTTGGAGTGATATTGCTGCAATTTTACGAGCTACTATGGTATCTTCCCACTGGAGAAATTCTTAAAGAGTTCAACTCTGATAGACTTTTTGTGGTTATGATGTTGAAGCTTATTGAGACTAATATGACTTTGAAGTGAGGGCTATATGAACTACATGGACTTGAAAGTTGACGAAGATAGAGCTCGCCAAGCTTTTCAATTTTCCAATTATCATGTAGATATAGCTATCTAAGATGGCCACAACTCCTGTCAACAACTTCAACTTTCCAAAATTTGTCATTGGAATTTGTGTTAAGAATTGGTTTTCAAAGGAAATGAAGGAAGATTACATGTTCATATTTTATCTTATTTTATTTTTAGACTGGCGGTCTGATAAATTATAAAAAGTAAATTGGTTTTCAATATTGCTTTTGAATTTTAAAAGAACTTTGTTGTTTAAGAAATATAAAACTTTCCCACAATTAATAATTCTTTTCAAATATATAAATTCAAAAATAGATTAACATAGATAAAAAAATATATTCATAAAAATTTATAATATAATTTCTTCTCATCAAAAAATATTTGTTAATGCCGCAATCTAGACATACATGAATGTAAAATATATCATATTGTTAATAATTTTAACTACTTCATAGTCAACATTTGTGAATATTTTTTTAAAAGTCATTAACAATCATTATAATATTTATATAATAATAAGATAATTAAATATATTCAAAAAAAAAATATTTCTCCATCAAATTATTAACATAACAATTAAATCAATTGATCAAATTTAATTTCAATAACTCAATATGATGAAATTTATTAACAGTATACGTTAAATATAAAAGATGGATTCATATCAATCACTTAAATTTCTACTACTATGACCAACTACATACTAAATGTAAATTTCTACTTTTACTAATTAAATTAATCATCTTTTCTAATTTCTTCACAATTTGTTGAACTACAATTTAGCTTGCAATTTCGAAAGAAAACTAATGGTTAATGTAGTTAAGATTTTATAAAAATCTTGATGAAGAAGTAGGTTCATTCTAAAAATCTATTTCCATGCACAACTATAGATTATTCAGAAATACGCATCTTTTGATATAATTATTAGGTGTTGCTTATGACAATGACCAATTTTACAATTTTAAATCACCCTAACCAATGAACAAATGACCAAGTCAGAAGTTTCCCTACATGGAAATGCACTTGGACAAGACATTCAGCTATCATTAATTTGATGAGCCACTTTTTTAAACAAAAACTAAGCTTCCTTATTGCAGTCTGCTCTTGCAAATATATGAAATCTTTTTTTGTATTCAAATACAGATTAGGCAGGGACTCTAGCTCCCACTGAGCCCTTGTTTTGTTCATGTTTTTAACATGGTTTCTTTGCTGATTAATTTGTTTGCTGCTCCTTGCGTGAGAGCCTTTATGCATTTCTTTTATTAGTTGTTGCTCATTATTATTTATCTTGTTTCTCTATTGTTGTGATAAGTTTCTCACCTTCTCCTCTTTGGCAGAGTGCTTTTTTATACATGTTCGGTATCTCTCTCTTAGATGGGTTGGCTCCCCTTACACGTTTCTTTTCCTTTTTCACGGTTTGAGTGACTGCCCTATAGCATGTTGCTCTTATGTCGTGCCTCTTCTCTTCTACGTGAGCACTTTCTTTTAACTCTTGTAGTGTCTCCTTGCTGCTATATTTAAAAACAATATTGATAAGCTCCCTTCTCATTAGTGAGCCTCCTCTTTCCTCCAACTCAAGTCAGCTTCCTTGCTATGGTTGCCTTCCTCGCATTATTCTTCAATGATTCTTTATCAATGCATATCTCTATCACTCTTTATTTGACAATAATTATTGGTAGAGGACATTTATAAAAGAGCAAGATACTTTTCATATAGTATGCCAGTTCATAGTCTCTATGCTAAAAGAGCATTTTTTTGCTATAATATAACTACTGCAATGGAAAATTTGAATAAACTATATAGTGCAATTTGATTAGTCTAAACTTAATCTGTCTTTTCCTTCAATCAAAAAAATTCTCACTAATTGGGAGAAAATAAGTGCTATTAATATCATCATTCGAATATGTATTGGACTATGTAGCATCTCTCTGTAGCATTTACTATTTTATTTCTGCACTTTTTATCATTTCTTTTCCTACTCTACCATTTTCTAATTATTTCCATCTGACACAAATTTTTTAATCATTCCACTTACTCTCTGCAATTAACGCTTCTACTAGTTTTTATCAGTCTAATTTTAGATTATTCCATATGGGTAATATCTTTGTGAAACATTCTTTGCTGCAATTAAAAAAATTTCTCTGGATGTAATTTATTTTAATGCATATTACATTATTGATTTAAAATATATTTTTTTAAACCATTTTTTTAATCTGATTTTATACTTCTTTCTTTTACTTATATTCTCACTTTACTCTTTATTTCCTCGATAATTTCAAAGACCATATATTTACTGTTGTAGTTATAGATTTAATTAATTTACATTACTCCATAATGCTTCTTTATTTATTTATTTTAATCTTCTTCTTTTTTCATAACATAGTATTCATTTATTTTATCTTCTATAATTTTTGGTACTATAATTGTTACTAATAATTATTAGTAATTATTTTTAATATTCTATATATTTGAAATCTAACATTATTTTCTCATCACCTTTTTAACATCTTGAATACTGACTATTAAGTTTTTTAATTGATTTTTTTTATCTATGACCTTTAGGTCATACTTTTTATATATAAACTAACATTAATTAAAAAGAGAAAATTATTTTCTCATCACCTTACTAACATATTGAATACTGACTATTAAGTTTTTTAATTGATTTTTTTTATCTATGACCTTTAGGTCATACTTTTTATATATATACTTTTTATATACTTTTTATATACTTTCTATATATTTGAAATCTAACATTATTTTCTCATCACCTTTTTAACATCTTGAATACTGACTATTAAGTTTTTTAATTGATTTTTTTTATCTATGACCTTTAGGTCATACTTTTTATATATATAATTTTTGGTACTATAATTGTTCCTTTAAATTAATAGTTATTATTTTTAATATTCTATATATTTGAAATCTAACATTATTTTCTCATCACCTTTTTAACATCTTGAATACTGACTATTAAGTTTTTTAATTGATTTTTTTTATCTATGACCTTTAGGTCATACTTTTTATATATAAACTATTCTTAATTTTTTTTTTAAGTATTATTAATTTCTATTAAAGAAAATACTTGCATTCTTTTACATTTCTTAGAGAGGACTTTATTTAGGTAATTATAGTTTTACTTTTATGAGGGAGATATTTATTTGTTTTCTCTTTGTTTCAACTCATGTTTACATTATTTGAAACATTTAAATCTTATGTTCAAATTTGTACTAATATTTATCATTTGGCTTTATTATTCTAATTTAACATCGTTAATTTTACCAAAAATTTCTATTATGTCTAAAATTTTCATATAGAACATTTAAATTCAAGATACTATTTTTGAATAGGAAGTAATAAAATCTTTTATATTCATATTATCTAAGTGTGGTATTTTCCTTCCCTCCATACACAATTCTCATATTTGATTCTAGTTCAAAATTAACTTTATTATCATATTTTTTATAAATTGTTTGAGCTCTTCCTATTAGGTAAATATATTGATTTCCCATATTGCTTATTTTACTATCTTGACTATGCTAATGTTGTTTATTTGGATTGTGTTTTCAAATATCCATTAATATTTATGTAAAATATTGTAGATCATTATGCCTTTTAATTAAAATGCATATTGAAGATTTGGGGCACATTTACTATCATTTAATCAACCTTTTTGAGGGTACACTATCATTTATACTCCTTGGATTATTGTAGTCCTTTAAACTTTACATCATTTGTCTTTCGTATGATCTTATCTTCTATGTTGTTAGTTGTATTATTTCATTCCATGATATTTAGGTTTATTTATGTATATATGGGTGCACACATATATACCTAGATAAATATACAAGCTATTGTGACTATAATGATTCAAAAATTGATATATACCTTCACAAAATGAATTAAGTACTCATGTTTACCCTCAATGGAGTTTTATACCTGATATCCATATTTTGTTTATTTTTTCATTGATCTTCCTTGGATACTTGTGTTTACCTTAATTTTGATTGGATTATGAGTTATCTTACACATTTGTCTTCAACCTTATTGTGATATTTTGATGTGCACATAGTTGCACTTTTATGCTTTTATAGCATCGTTCTATGCCCATGTTGGCACTTTATGGTTTTATACCATTGATGATATTTTCTTTGAGTTGCATAGGGAGCCAATTTCTTCAAGATTAACTATGTAGGTCCCCTCAGTATAACTGATGCATAGTTTCCTTATCTGGCCCATGGAGTATCCCTCCATCCTATATTGGTGTGCACTCATTTGATATGGAGCTTCCCTCCATTTTTTTTCTATTTGTTCCACTTTGAAAGGATAATATTTTTATGGAGTTGCCCTCCATTTGTTCTATTGGTTCCACTTTGAAAGATTGATATTTATATGGAGTTTCCCTCCATTTGATTCTATATGCTCTACTTTGAAAGGTTGATATTTATGGAGTTTCCCTCCATGTTGTTCCATTTTGTTCCTCAATGAAGAGGATATTCTTATTGGAGTTTTCCGTCCAAATTTAAATTATTTGATCCAATTTTGAAGGCAATATGTTGTTAAATCCTCATAATCATTCCCTTTAGTATCCTAACAAAAATCATGATAATTTGATCAACATGTCTCTCCTTATACTTTATATTCATATATTAATGCGATAATGATTTGCATACTTCATTGCTTAGATCATGAATCATGCACATTGTGGAGGGATGCCCCCATTAACTTGCAGTGGGATGATTCATTAAGTGGACTATCTATATCCACATGATTGATGCAATGTTGATGCAAGTATCATTAGTTGGTCTTGTTTGTGGTCATTTGTACATTAGTATAATATACTTTTCATGAGAACATTGATCAAGTTTTTTACATAATTTGTCCTTGTTGACAATTTTTTGAGCATATAATTTATCTTGATATCAGGTTATCTCCATTGCTTTGTGGTAACACGTTTCACTATGAATATAAGATTTCTAATTTGAATTTAAGATGAAATACTCCTTTTGGATAGTTGTCTTGTTTCTTGTGTCTATGTTTTTCAGGTAATCTATCCAGGCACATACAAGACAATATTATTTGGTGTACATTCAGATGACCTATCCACTTCTCTCTTAGCTCTATGAAGATTTATATACACTCACAAGAGACCTTTGCACAATTGAAGACACTCTAAAAGATCAATTTGCTGCTATTTCATTGTAAAATTTAGGTTTAATACCCTTTGATGTAATTTCCCCAAGTAAAGATTAAAGGGGGGTGTTAGAATTGGTAATCTTTCATTGGTTGTATTTATTAAATGGGATAAACCAAGGTATCCCTTATGTTCTTTGTCCTCTAGTCTACATGTGAGGAAAAGTCTTTTTTGCAATTCCTTTATTAAGGAAAATAGTTTATTCCAATCACTAGTAAGATATTATGTTTTTCACTCTACTAGGGTTTTCTTGCTTCATGCGAACTTTCAGTTTTTTTGCGTACGGCCTTTCGCTTGCACTCCCCTTCTGTTGGCACTTGTCATACCGCATTTACTATGGGAGCTTTAGGTTAGGATATAATGGCTCTGGCCAGTAGTGAACCAGTTGTTTCTGGTGTTCACGAAGCTACTTCAGACTACCATGGCGCTGCCATCGAACAAACGTCCGCGCAAGTTTGTCCCGAAGGTTTTCCATGAGGTAATCTTGATATTGTCCTTCCTTTGCAAGAATTTGATGCTGCATGTAACTGGTTAGAACAACATACCTTGATAGGGTATTTTGTTGGTAGGACTCCCCCTGAAGCTATGCTCAGAGAATGGGTCAACAAAAGCTGGACTCCTCATGGCGCCTTCCTTAACGCTGTGCAAAACCTTACCAAAGGTTTCCTTTTATTTCGCTTTGCTAACCCGTCGCAAGTTGATGTGGTTTTTACCAACGGCCCTTGGTCTATGTGTTCCTCTCTACTTGTTTTTTAGAAATGGTCTTGAGACTTCTCTGTCTCCGATGATAAAAAGCTTAGGGTTCCTGTTTGGGTCGAATTCCCAGGCCTACCCTTGACCTGCTGGCCTTTTATTGAGTCTATTTCCCAAGCCCTTGGAAAAGTTGTTACCAAGGAGCCAGAGATATTTTTTAATGCTCGCCCTTAGCAGCGTGTTTGCATTGAAGTTGATCTTTCTAAAGATCTCAAGGATTCTATGGAAATCTAGATTGGCACTCAAACCTTCACACAGAAGGTGCTTTACTTGAACCTACCTAACACCTATTATAGGTACCAATCTGCAGTACACAAGATCAGGGATTACACTTTGGCCATGCCTAGGGTCAAACCCCAGCCTAAAGCGATGGCTGTCAAGCAGATCAAAGGAAAAAAAGAAGAATGGGTTACTGTTGGGTGCAAAGGCAAGCCTACCTTGAATCCTTTGGCCCCCAAGCCATCCTATGCGACAGTTACCGCGATTCCTCCTACTTCCACCGAAGTGTCAGTGCCTACTAGCATGGAGACGCCAGCGGCTTCTATTGCACTTGTTTCGGTTTTGAAGGTTTCAAACCCTACTGGCTCATAAGGGATTAAGGCAGCCGCCAGGACCTTGTCCTTGGCTAGGGCTCATTCTCCGCTTACAGTCTCTTCCATAGTACCACCAGAAACAAGGCATTCTCGTAGTCCTCCTGGATGTGCAAAGATATCAGGGGTCAAACGGCAGGCTGTAAGTCTAGAGGATTTCTTGTCTGACTTTCACCCAGTTTCTACCTTTTTGCAGAATAATTACTCCTCTCTCGAGGATGAGGATGATATGGAAGATTTTTCATGAACTTCCTCTCTTGGAATGTTCGAGGTCTTACAAACCTCCCCAAAAAATTCTATGTCCAGGATACCCATCATAGACTTGGGAATTTAGATTTTCTTTGCCTGCAAGAAGTTAAGATTTCTAGTTTCATGCTTTTTGCTACATGTCGCATCATTTGGCAAGATAGCGTCATGTTTTCTTCTTGGCATGAAGGTGGCCGAGGTGGTGTAGTTACTCTCCTGTCACCTCGCCTTCATTCTACTATTATTTCACACGGTTCTGACCCCACACACCGTATTATTTGGCTTTTTCTTTCCATTAACAATCATTCTTTTGGATTCATTAATGTTTATGCCTCCAATGATGCTATGGAAAGGGCACAAATGTGGGTTTGGCTTACTGACAACCTGCAGCTAGCTACTTGGGTCCTGTGTGGGGACTTCAATATGGTTGAAGTGGCCTCTGACAAAGATGGCATTCTGCCTTTCCGTTGGACAGCTGGGGAAAGAGAAGCTTGATTTTACATGCGTCATAAATTGGGCCTCTTTGATCCCAATACTAGCTACCATCATGATAATGGGGCTTGGCACACTTGGTCCAATTTTTGAGCTGGTCCTGATCACATATTGAAATGTCTTGATCATGCTATGATCTCGGCGAAATATTTTTTTTATTTTTCTGAAGATCGTGATCTACCTGTCATTCCCCTGATAGATGTGACGTTGTTAGACCACTATCCCATTTATTTTGGCATTTCTTGGAAAATAGCTATACCCAAAGTGGTTAAGTCTCAATTCTTCCTCAACACGTATGTGTTATTGCATGCCTCCACCATCTCCCACATACAACGTGTTTGGAATTTGGAACCGTGTCCACATTCCCATCGAGGTTGGATTCAAAGGTGGAATGATGCCATTACCAGAATGACTCATTTTTTGCGCATCTACGGGCATCAGCTGGCAATTTTTAGAAAATGATCTTATGAAGCCAACACCCTTGCCCTCAAAAAAGCCTCTGAAGCACTCACCTTCAACTCCTTTGATGTGGATCTTCAAGTTCAGCTTTCCAAGCTTCACCATGAAAATAAAATTGCTGATAACTATGCTACCCAAGGAGCTCAAATCAAAGCCCATCTCCACTGGTTAGAGGTTGGCAACAAAGCCTCGAAGGAGTTCTTCCAGGCTCTCCAAGCCCATCATACCAATATTGGGATTAAAAAGATAAAACAAGAAACTGATGTTCTTTCTAGTCTGCCAGACATCCTGCAAGCTTTTGTTCTTCACTATGAGAACATTTTTGCTTCGCAGGGCCATTCGGTTGCTCAGGAGGAGGCTCTTAGAAAGTGTATTACTGTTACTCCAAACTGCCTTGCGGTTGAGTAATGCGCTTTTTTGTGAGCAACTTCTTTCCCTCCGAGACCTTAAAGAGGTAGTTTACTCCATGACAGATGACAAATCCCCTGGGTGTGATGGATTTCCCTATGAATTTTACAAACATGTTTGGGAGCAAATTGGTCCTAATCTACACAAAGTCTATCTTGAAGCATACCATTCTAAAATCTTAGGAGCGATCATAAATAAAGGCAATATTAAATTCATACCTAAAGCTGGTGATCCTAAGGACATCTGCAACTGGAGGCCCATCACCCTCCTGAATGTGTCTTATAAGATCATTGCTAAGGCACTCTCTCTCAAAATCTGCCATATGCTTCCTCTAATTGTGCGGCCTGAACAAACTGGCTTCATCAAATCCAGGTATATTCTTGACAACATCATTGTTGTCTGGGAAGGTATGGAATGGGCCCGTAAGTCCAAGCAGCAGGCTATCTTTTTAAAGATAGATTTTGCTAAAGCCTATGATCGCATTGAATGGCCTTTCATTTTGGCTATGCTCCAGGCTCTGGGTTTTGGTCCCAATTTCCTTCAGTCCATGGAGATGCTCTTTGGTGACGCTAATGCTTGCATCACCATCAATAATTCTCAATCTAAAGCTTTTGGACTTTTTCGCTCCATCAGACAAGGTTGTCCGTTAGCTATAGCACTTTATGTCCTTGCTGCTGAAGGTTTTGGTTATTTACTTGCTCACTCTGTGTCTCCAAGGCTGGTCCGTGGCATTTCCTTGCCTGATTCTTCCTCCCAGTTAGTCAATGACCATTTTGCTAATGATTCTTTTCTTACTATTCTTGAAGATGAATAAAATATCAAAAATGCTTTAAATTGTCTGGACACTTTTTGTCAAGCCTCTGGCTCTGCCATTCAATTGCATAAAATGCTCTATTACTAATAGTCTTTTTTGCCAGCTCCACCTTGGCTTAGCCAATTCCAATGGAAATGGGTAACTCATGGAGAAATTTTCTGCTTTCTTGGCATTCCTTTTGATTTCCAGGCTTCCCCTGTGGAACTATGGAATGTTGTGCTTACAAAGATTACCAAAAAGCTTGAGTATTGGATCACTAAGCTGCTTTCTCTTGCTGGTAAATTCTAGATTTGTTCTAAGATTTTGGTTGCCACCCATGTGTTTTATTCTTCTTGTTGGGCTCCCTCCAAAGCTTCCTATCTCAAATTAGAATGTTTGCTCAGAGATTTTCTTTGGGCCTCCGGTTCTGACCATCATGGTTTTCACAGAGTAGCTTGAGATTTTTTTTGTCTCCCAAAGGAATCTGGGGGTCTCAGCTTGCTTTCCACTCGAAAGTAGGGCCTTTCCCTCTGTGCTAAATGGATTATTAGAGCTATTTCTGGAGATGAAGCCTATAAAATTCTTGTCATGCATTGCATCTCTTCTGGCTTCCCTACTAACAGACTCGTGTGGAAGGGAATTGGTTTTCAGACCCTTCTCACTATGCGTGAACCAGTGGTCATACAGGGCTCTTTCATTATAAAGAGCATCTGGAAAGCCTAGAAAGTTGTTAAACCTTGGCTTTGTTGGGCTAGTGATGAGTTTCACAATGGGTTGTCCTTAAATTAGCAAAACATTTGGTGGTCTCCCCTGTTTACTTTCCAGGGTATTCCTCTTGCCAAGACTCAGGGTGCCAGTGCTCTACATTTCTATAAACATGGCATTTGCACTAGCAAGGACATTTTTTCAAGAGTCACCATGAATTTCAGGTCTTGGGAGGATATGTAAGTTCAATACCGCCTTGTCCGTGCTAATCGCCAGACTTATGAGCTTCTGTTGTCTTCCATCCCTATGCACTTACTTCATAAAGTGGGGATTCAGTCTGTTCGACCTTGGTGGTATGATTGGAAGTGGTTTCCTGCCACTCCATTTACCAATTATAAGCCCAATATGGGATACAGATGGCTTTCACCCCACCTTTCGATGGCAGACATGCTTAATCAATGGTGGCATTTGCATTCTTCACTTTCTCAATGGAGAAAACAGTTTGACACCATTTGGAGTGCCATTACAGAACCCAAGATTGCTCACTTTGCTTGGTGCCTTACTTTCCAAGGTCTTCCCCTAGGGCCTCGACTCAAGCACATTGGAGTTCCTGATCCCAGATGCCCCTTCTGTGGCCAACCTGAGTCCTTTTTGCATATTTTTTGGTTTTTCAAGCGTGCTCAGAATTATTGGCACTGGATTCATGATTTTTTCAAGCCTTTCAGGCCCGAACCTTTTTCATGGCACATGATCCTGTTGGGTGATTCCCCCAGATTTCCTCAAAATTTTTCCCAGATTTGGCATACCTTCAGGATGGAAATTTTGTTTTCTCTATAGAAAGATAGTAATGTAGTTTTATTCACTCATAATTTTTTGTATGTTAACATTGCAATGTACACTAAGGCATGCATTTGTAACAATGTCATTATGCAGAT
The DNA here is from genome assembly GCA_028749045.1 of Cupressus sempervirens. Lineage (NCBI taxonomy): Eukaryota > Viridiplantae > Streptophyta > Pinopsida > Cupressales > Cupressaceae > Cupressus > Cupressus sempervirens. Next base: position 1,990,177 of record CM053785.1, read on the forward strand.
ACAGGTGCAAGCTAATAAAGTTGCCCTGGAGGTTGCCCACTTACAAGAATTGTTAAACCACTGGGGGAAATGCTCCTTGTACCATTGCCAGAGTGCCTCCGAATGCCTCAGTTAATGCCTCCTCGTCTCGTTGTCGCTGTTCCAGATGCCAATCCTCTGGTCACCATTCACACACTCCATGCTCCCAAGGTCCCCGCCACCACTCTCCCAATGGTGGTCATGGTGGTTGGAGGTGCCGCTTCGCTTCCCCACCACATGGTGGTTCTGGCTGGTCCCCGGCTCCCCCGCCTGGGAAGGCTTCTGGCTAGTCTCTGGCTCCTCCCCTTGGACGGGCGCACACTGGCAAGTTTCCCCGGCTAGCCCTGGCAATTTCTCCTCTATGGCCAGACAAGAAGGATGCGGAGACTGCAACTACAGTAGATCCTGTAGATGTTGCTGACGGCTAGACTGTTCCTAGTCTACCTCACAATCCCACTGATGCATGGGGATTTCCTGATAAAGATGATCCTCCTCCCTTTGCTGGTACTACCTTGGCAGCATGAGGTTGTTTTAAATGTTTTTTTTGATGAATAGTTTATAGTTCCTGGCTGCGGCCATGTTGTTTACTCCGGCTTCGGTCGATTGAACTCATTCGCGTGGTGATCCTATATCCCCTGACCCTTTTTTGTGAATTGTAATCTTAGTAAATTTTATTAATTGAAAAGGACTATTCATCAAAAAATAGTTCATTCCTCCTTAAGAGGATTATGACACTTGTTATGCACACACTTATGAATGTGGCAATCATTCACATGGGAGTTACAAATAACTCCTCTTCTCATCTCTTTATAAGAGATGCTTCTCTCTCATTCTATCAACAAAATTACAATGTAGTTCATGTAATGAGCCCTATGGCTTCACATTATCTCCTTTTCTCTCTCTCTCTCTTCATTCTTAGGCATTTGCCTCATTCATATAATTCACAAGGGGTTTTCTTTGCTTTCCCCTTTCAAAATTTGTGCCTCCATTCTTGTGTTGATCTTGGAAAGCTCTTTAAAGTATGGTAATTATGTTCATCACAAGCTCTCTTAGATTAATTTATAATTTGTTAATTTTAGTTCATTTCAATTTTATTATTTCTAACACATGTTTAGATGATGTTAGTTTATTCGATGTATTTCCATATTATGATGTTTAGCATATGATTAGATGATTTGATTTACTTAGTTGGAGTGTCTGTTGTTGTACTATATTAGCATATTAAATTTTCTTATTCTTATGATGTTATTATGTTTTAATAGTGATGCCCTCTTTAGATAGCTTCGACTATCTGATTGGCAGTTTGGGATGTTACTCGCAGGGGATGGCTAGGACCTTCGAAGTCTCATGATGCTATTATGGTTGGGAGGATCCGTGTAAGAGTTTAGTTTTTTTTGATTCATTGAGATGTTTCTTTCAGTACATTTTCTTATATTGCAATGGTTTAGATGGTTAGTTGCTATTTCCCATCTTGTTATTCTTGCATTTGAGTGCCCAAGCCTCGATTTGTGGATATGGTACTCCTCGGTGTGGAGGAATTTTTTTCCTATTCTTTTTTCCTTTTGTTTTCCTTTCTTGATATAATGTTTCCTTGTGTGATAATGAAATCTCTAATGGGAAAAAGCATTCTTTCACATGGAGTGTGGAGGTCTCTCGTGTGAGATTGCACTCTCTCATGCAAGTGCTTGGGTTTCCTTGTGTGGTTGTTGGCACTTCCTCATGAAAGCTTTGACATTAGTGTGGAGTGAAGTGTTGGTAGAGCTAAGCATTTCCTCAGGTGAGAGAGTAGTTCCTCATGTGGCGTGGTGTACTTTCTCATGCGAAGATGTACTTCCTCGTGTGAGACTGTAGGTGTTTCCTCATGTAGAAAATAGGGGCTATCTCCACTAGTTTTTGGGATACACATTTTTTTGATTGAGGTATCCTTTACAGAGTTCTTGAACCCTAGAGTTGGACCTTTTGAATCCAAGAGGTTTCAGATTTGAATGCATTTTGTGACTTCTGTAGTTTGTCATTTTTGGTTAGTAGTGGTGTTTGGAGATTTGTTGGTTGCTTGGATTGTTAGCTCACTAGTAAATTTGGCCTCTATTTTCGATGAAAATTTTTGACAAGAGGCCAAATTGGCTTATGAACTTTTTTTTTTTTGCTTATGCTCTCGAAAATGTCAAAATAGTGACGAACACAGGATATTGAAATAGCGATAAAAGCCAAATTGGCTTGTGCACTTAATTTTTTTGTTTATACTCCCAAAAATGATGAAATAGAAACGAACATGGGATGTCAAAATAGTGACGAACACAAGATTATATTAGAAAAAAAATGAAAATTGAAACACAGTTTTCATTGTTTTGTTCTATCGAAGCACTTTTGGGTGGGAGGAGGTGGGTTCGCATAAAGATCTTTTGGCATCACAAAGGTGGTAAGTTCGTTTTAAGTTAATGCACTGATTGCAATGCATGAAATATGGGGTGCTCATTGATGTGCAGTGAATTTGAGGAGTGAATTTGGAAAGTGTGTTGGAGTAGTGATGCAAGAAGAACAAATTAAACTCCCATTTGCTCTATTGTTTCAAATGCCCTTCAACAAACTTACTTAGCCACTGCCAAAACCATAGAGGTTTGTAAAATTAGGGTAAATAGTTTGAATTTGAATCTCGACATTATCTTCGCAAGCCACATCCTGAGTTTGAATCTCGACATTATTTGCTATCAAATATGGTTAAAAGTAGTAAACCCTCGCCAAAGAAGAATCCCCACAATAACTTACACCAAACTCAAAATTTTAAGGGGGTGAGAATGAGAACATGGGGGAAATGTGTTTAAGAAGTGAGAATGTGATAACAATTTGTAACAGGATTAGGCAGCCCAAGTGCTTCATATGTGCTACTTTCTTATCCGATTCTACATAAAATTCTTCTTCTCAAACATGACAAGGGTTACAGTGTTCTTAGGGCATGATTAATGGTTAATGATATTTCTACACAGAGTTCTTGTGGTTGCAAAGGGGTATTAGTTTTATAAATAATTTCATCATCCACCTTCTTCTCATATATTTTTGCCCAACCTTATCATTATTGTGGCCACATGTCTACTTGCATTTTTGTCCAATTTTAATTTTGTGAAAAACAATTTTATCTACAGAAAATTTAACTTATACCAATAAAAATATTAGAAATGACATCCAATAATTAAGAAATACTCTAGAACAAATTGCAAAAGTGATTATTTTTCTAACTAGTGATACAACACACAATAGCTCTATTGCCTTCTACAGATACTTCATATGTCCAAGAAGACTCGGTCTACTTCAGACTATAATCCTCTTGGACATGAATCTAGTGGTTTGTTGGTAGAGTTTAAATAATTTGCATAAGGTATGCATAAATCCCAATAGTTTCTAGACCATTCCAAATATGCTGAGGTGAGAGAAGAATTTTCTATAGTTACATATTCAAAATACTCATCAATTGAAAAAAGCGGCTAAAATGCTTGTTTAAGAAAATAATTTCTTTTTAACAAAGTTACCAAAGGCATTAAATAGAGCAAAAACCTAAGTGATTAAAACATATACCCATACATTATCCAAGAAAGAAGTAGTGAAATTTGACAACAAAAGATATAAGGCATCTCTAAAAAAATGTAAAAATCACTCCAACAAACATGAATATTGTAATGCCCCGCCAAGGGATCCAAAGAATTATAGTAAGTTTGCCAAAACATTTTTTTTTTAAAACATGAAAGTAAAATCATTCATAACATCTGCGGAAGCAATAGTAACATCCAACTGAAAATAACATAACATAACGGTTACATTCTTTAAAGATCCCTTACGTTGAATTACTTCTAATCTTAGCTATCCATCTAACATCACATTCTTAACAATGAAATAACGAGGACACATCTAATGTTCTTAAACCATATACAAGTGTACATTTTAGATTGCTCAATCATCCACTATACATGTTACAAGGTATGAAAAGCTTAAAAGAATAAACATCCATGTAAATAAAGTACATCATCATCCAATATTAATCCATGATGCAATTAAAGTAAATGAAACCACATATCATACATGATACATCATCATCTTGAAGATATAAACATTCATCATAAAAGATAACCATATATCACAAACATAACTAACTAAGTGCACGGTTCCTCCCAACCGTAAATAGCATCATTAGACCATCGTGGATCCTAGCCATCCCTCCGTGCGTAACATTCCAAAGCACCAAAGAGATCATCGGCTATTAACATAGTAGGAATGTCACTCCTAAAACATCCTACTAACATGCAAAGTAAAGCATAAGATAACATCAACTAACATATGCTAAACAACAATGAAAGGATACCAGACAAATACATCCATCATAAGGTATATCATCTACCATAATGATCCAAGAACAGAATGAAGATAAATACCAACCAAGAATACTCCAGCCACAGTGTCTCAAACAGATCTCAAATGATAAGAGTGGAAAATACACTACCACCCGACCGCGTGGAACCTAAGTGGTCCACTCCCACCGTGCTGAGGAGATAATCTTAAGTCCCAAACAAGATATCAAAACCACAAAGAATAAATCTCTTTAAGTCCAAGAATCCTAAAAGTATACTACTCAAGGGTTCCATCACACAAAATTGACATCTAATTCCCAGAGGCACACAATGACATGTAGGAAACCTACTCTGCAAGCGGGAAAGTGTCATCGCATTTATCTCATACAAGTTACCCTGGCAGTTAGCTAAACTCCATGGGTCCATACAGATCTCATGCAGCCACTAGTATCCTCTCATATTGACGAGGCATACTATGGAATGCAAGGTCGCAACCATGCGTCTCACTACTCCCATCCTAGCCTATACAAGCGATCAAGGCATGGGCAAGAACCAAAATAATTATCTTTTTAGGTTCATTTAATCCCCATTTAGTGTGTAAATGTTATCACTTATTAACCAAACTTACAATGAGTTATCCTGGCAGCCTCTTAGGGCCCCAGCCCCCATTGCAAGCCACTTCCCGACACTATAAGTAGATTACCTACCCTAATGCTCATGGAATCATAATCACCACAGTCCTGTACAAGCGACTGTAAAGAAATCCAAAAGATAATCCATAAAAAGAATCATCAAATATCCATGATAAAAGAATCATCAAATCACCAAGATAAGAATCATCAAATCTCCATGATAAAATCATCAAATATGCATAAAAGCATCAAATCTCCATGAGCAATATCCATAGAAAATCATGACCACAACAGTTCTCTATTGGCAACTGAAGGCATCACTGATAATCATAAGTATCCATTGGTTCTAAATAACCAAAATAAATCAAGAATATCTCAAAATCATACTGATCGAAGACTCCAAAATGGTTGAGTCAAACACATCATAACATGACATCATCAAGAAATAAATCCACATTTTAGTCCCATCATGGTGACTAGAAAAAAAACCAAGGATAACTGATTGATGACTCAAAAATGATTACCTCAGGTGTCTCAAATACATATACATCTCAGCTTCGCACATGAAGACTGATGAACAAATACAAACATTTCATAGAGCATACGATCACATTACCATGGTTGGGCTTATAAATATCGAGACCAAATAAAATCAACATGCGAACACATCTCATAACCCCCGAGCCTCTGGTAACAACCTAGGACTGGTCAACACTAGTTAACCCAAAAAACCCAAAACAAGAAGCATATAGAATACACGATGCAGACACATGTTTTGGTTTACTAAAATCTCATAGTTGAATAATGTGTAGAGTTTCTTTTAATTTAATCGTTATCATCGTTGACAACCATATAATATCTAAGGTCATAATTCAAGTCATAAGACTTATCAACTTCAATATAGATAATTTACAATCTCGCTACAAGTTTTATATCAATTAAATCTCCATTACATAACTTAATTATTAATTAAATCCAATTAGCTATAGTTAATTGATTTAATTAATAATTTCACAACCAAATTATCAACCCAAAGAATATCAGTTGACTAACAATAGTTTGTACATAAAAAGTCAACTTCAATCCAATACACAAATATTAATATTTTAATAATATTAACAAGTTATTTTGGAAATCTTATCCATAATAACTACATTCATCTTTCTTAATGATTTCGTATTTATGATAATCATTTCCTAGTTAAATCTCTATCGCGTTTAATTATATTGACAACTCATTAATCAATTATAATCCAAATCCAAAAACTAATGTCTTTTCAAGACTTCAATAATCTCTTCTAGATTAATTCTAATCAGATTATTTGATATCTATTTAAACTATTTATTATTTATTAATAGTTTGTTAGACCCAACAAACATTAATAAATAAACTGATCACAACTATAAATAGTCGATCTAGAGAATCTTTACATAAACTTCATTAGTTAATATCTAACTAACTCTTAACACCATTAAGGTGTATCAATAATTTACATAACGAATTGAGAATAACATATAGCATTGTTATGACATAACAATGACTCCCTAAGTTAATTCATATAAACATGTAGCTCACCATTTACGATCAGATTATTATATTAATAACTCAATTAGGACTTGATGAAATATTATCAAAATTTGAAGCACTTAATGGAATTATCGGTAACCATTCCATAATTAAAATTGATCTAAGGCTTATTACTATACTCTAATTATTAATCAATCTCAATTAAATTTAATTGAATTAATTAATAATTATAGAAAACTAACTATACTTATCATTTATTATTAGTTTGTTAATCTTAACAATTATTAATAAATGATCATTCCAATATTATAACGATTAATATTTGAATCATACCTTCGTTCATTTAATCAACTAGTCAAAGAATATCAAATCCTCCATATCAATATCTCTTTCTACATCAACAAATTTTTATTAATCAATAATTCATAATCAATTATAACTCATTGCTATATATATATATATATATATATATATATATTTTATAGCATTGATGTAAAAACATACATTAATTTTCAATATAAAACTGTATTAATTATCTGAAAATTTAATTAGCTTGAGTATTCAAATCTCATTAATATTATATTATGTATATACATATATATACATATATATAACAATTAATATTATATATATATATATATATATATATATACATTTACAACAACACATTACAATTAATAAAAATCGAATCGCATCACAACAAACGGATGTATGAAAGTACCGACTCCATGTTTTAAAGGCATGGCGTAGGCTTTAAAGCCATGGCCAATCGTACATACATAGTGGCCTTAAATGATTGAGGCCTGCTGATCGCAAGTACCCTGCGATGATGCAGGTACTCTGCGATCACGCAGAGCCTACATCCGATGCCGCCGCCCGTAAAGGGATGAAGGGGGGGTGCGGTGGTTAAAACCCCACCCACCCATATATATATAATTTTCATTTTATAAAACATTTGTAGTAACGTTTACTATTGTGCGCTAAGACATGCGATTCAGATTTATTAAATAAAGTTTTCCATTTCGACTTTACACAGATATATATACATATATGTATATATGTATATATATATATATATGTATATACGTACATGTATGTATATATATATGTATACATACATATACACACACACACACACACACACACACACACACACACACTATTGCTATCAATTATTACTGCATTTAAAATATATATATAATTATTTATATGCAGATTTATAAAGGGAAATATATACTCAAATTCAAAGGCTTAAGCAAGAATTCTTCCCTTTAAATAATTGTTTTCTAAACATATCCATTAATTCATCTAATGGGTTTAACTATAAATTTGAAATCATCATTCTCAATTTAATTCTAATTCGAACCCAAACCCGTTTAGACCTAATGTCTCTTTAATTGGATCTAGGGTTTTCTAATGCTTTCTTCTTAACCAAATAAAATATCTAGATTCCAATTTAATTGTAGATTCTAACACAAGAGTATTCAGACACATAAAATAGACATGATGAAGACAAGAAGGGAAATAGTGCAAATAGAGTGTGAGATTATCACGAGTGCACCTGGACACTGATGCTAATCCACCATGCCTCAGAAGTCCATAGAAAATCCTTTCCTTCTCCATCATTCACAATCCTTCCAAGATCCAAGCCAACCAAGAATCTCCAAGTGACTAAAAATGCTAGAAGAAGCATGGAAGCATATAGAAGCATATGAGCATGAAGAAGAATATGAGCTTGTAGCTTGTAGCTCCCATTAAGCTTCTACTTCAGCTTGTACAAACACACTAGGAGAGCCTCAATTTAAAGGCCTCTAAGATGCATCTAAAGTGTCTCTAGAGACAACTAGAAGATAAGCATGACAACCAAGCATGAGCCTTCTCCAACCTTCTAGATAAGTCTTAAGGTTGTAGACACCATGTGCTCAAATAAAAATGCTAACTTCTAAGTGTAGACAACTAGTGCATTCTTAGAGTGCAAACTTTTGTGTTGTCTACATGACAACTCCCGAGAATTTTCCAACTCCTATGTGAGAAAATATTAAAATAATACATATTAATTAATATAATATTTAATTTACTCTTTCCAATTTTATTTATTTATTTATTAAATCTCATGCACTAACTTTTATAATTCCACTTTTCAATCTTAATATATTTATATTTTAATCACATGAGATTTAGAATCTTTTATTAATTTAAAAATATATTTTCCACTTTTAAATTTCATTTTCCAAAACTTAATTGCTAAAATATTTATTAGCTTTAATAATAATATTGTTTAGTCATTTATTTATAAATGAACTCCAAATATATTATTATTAAAATAATTATTGTCACATTCCGAATTTAAACTTTTAACTTTTATTTCACATTTAATTATTTTATTTAATGAATTTCTCAATTAATTAAATAAAATAAATATTAAAATATCATATTGATTTTCCATTTAATTAAACCATTAATTAAATCTTTTTAATTAGGCTTAATTAATAGAAAATACATCAAAGACTCACAAGGTAAAAATATGAAAATTCATCATAGCCAAAATACATACAAAATCAAACCAAGGGTTTATGTCATGAATTATGTCATCTGACATATTCGGAGGGTACTCAACTTAGATACTTGTCCTAATTTTCCAATTAGAACAAATGGCTTAAAGGGTAGGGATTTGGACTTGAGAATTTATCTCCCCTCTCTTATCATTGAGATAGTGTGATAGGGTATGCTCATCCTGGCAATTCAGGAAAGTCGATACCCGGTACCTGCAACCTGCATAAAAACCATGGATGTACAAGCACAATATATACTAAACTAAACAGGCAATGGCTGGAAGTGGTACATCGTGTAGATCCCGACTAGCAGGTGACTACGACTCCCTTCCTTAACCACATCAGACATGCCATACAAAAGGAAACACGCACACCATACACATGCAAGTATGGGTTAGGTATCCATAAGAAAACACATATGATAATAAACCATCTAACTAATCATCATTAATAACTAAAAGCAATGTAATGATCACCATCAATAATTGCAAATACTAAAAATAATCATCATACATACATGAAATGTAACGTCTAAGTGATCTCATCACATAATAAACTGAATCCATAACATAATATCTGATAATCTCAAAACAATGCTGCTATCCATCAACATAAAACTAGCCCTAAAAGAGTTCAACAATGTTAACAAAATGCAAACTAGGGGCAGGCACTACAAATATAAGGAAGATGTCATTCTTGGTTTGAAAAAACATTTCTAATATGTTTATCTTACACTCTCTATAAGACTAATGAGATAGTGAAACTCAATTTCTCTTGAGAAAGGGAGACTAGACTAATGGAGATGCAGGGTATCGATCCCTGTACCTCTCACATGCTAAGCAAGCGCTCTACCATCTGAGCTACATCCCCGAATTATCCAAAGACAATTGTAAGCAATCAAAATTCCTATATAAAAATGAAAATCTGCAAATGCTTCAAACCTTTTCCAATCAAGAAAAACTATCATGTCGTCACCCAGACTTGAAATTGTTCCACTTTTTGAATGTAGTGACCATTGGATCTCCAAATTGCAACTTTTTGCAACATTTGATAACTTTTGTCATTTATTAACATGGTGATCTCCAAGGTCCCTAAAACTTTGCCAATATGCCAAGCTAGGCTTACAAATATGGAAAGCATATAAAACACTCCATTTCCACATTTTTGGAGCCTTTGGCCATAGTTTGATAACCTATTTACTAATTAGATACAAGAAGCAATTTGGCTAGGAAGCCTTACAAAGTGATTGAACAATATTTGGAAATGGTCCAAGGGACCTTATTACATCAAAAGACAACTCCTATGAATGCCTAAACCATCATATTGAGTACTTTATGGGTGCTCCTACACCACCTTGAGATGATGTTTTATTTTCATTCTCAATGTTTGTCACCCAATTGTAAGCATTGGTGTACAAGGATGAAGGTGCTACTTTCACCTTTCTGTGCAATGAGAGAATCAACCCTTGATGAACCAATGCTTCATTGGTCTAATGGTTGGTTAGTTTTTAAACTTCATTGATAGCTCTTTGAGCTGATGATTCTAAGGTTGTATGTTCTTGGGTTTTCCTTGTTTGCTATTATTGATCTTTGGCACAATCTCATAGTCATCTCACAACAATTTGATTTATGCCTCATACTTTCTTCAATGTGTCACAGGAGGTTGTTGTTTCTTCTTTAAGTTTCATGAACCCGTGTATAGTTTCATCCTATGGCATTGCAGGAAATGCTCGTCTTGAAGCTCCAAGGACATCTTCTAGTCCCCAAGATATAACCTCTTGTAGTTGAGTTAATTTTTTGTTATGAATATTGTTAGAACAGACTTTTGATTTTCTTAAAATGAAGTTCAGTTTCATAGATTTTTGTTGTAGTTGAATTGTTATGTTTTATCAGCATTAGGTAGTGATGTAAATTCATGTGCTCAGTTGTTGATGGTTGTGTACACTATAGCCAATAACCATAAGTTTTGTCTTTGGGAAAGAAATTAGATGTTAGGGAAGTTATGATGATTTTAGCCTTCCCTATGTTGAAAAATTAAATAAATTATAATACCAAACCTTTAAGAAAAGATACATTTATCACTATTAATTGTGTTCTATTCCTGTTATTATTTCTTTTGTTGTAATATGGTAATATAGAATCAATAGTAAACTAATGAATACCTTGTTGTCTCTTGATCTTTTTCAATGATAAGAATTATGTCACTTTGATATGGTTTATTTATCAAAATGTGTCTAAACATATTTTAATATTTTAGTTGATTAGATCATAAAGTACATTGATCAATTAGATAGAATATATTCTCATTCAATTTTGCACTTAAGTAATATTCTTAAGTTTCTCTTTAACCCAAAGAGTGCACATTTGTTTCTTCCATCAATCATAGCCAATTCTTTTATCTCAAAGCTAACATACTTATACCTAAGGCTCAATTGTTTCTATTATACTTATAAATTTTGCATGCTTCTTTAAACCTGCAACTTTTTTTTTCTAATAGCTTAATCATTTTAACTTGGCTTCTATGAATTTACATAAGTTTATCTTGAAAAAGGTTTGCCCTTCTTTTTGTCAAAATTTCCTCCATGATTCATACGCTAGCAGGATTTGAGCTTTGATACCATTTTAATAACATAGTCTGAATGTGGACAGAAAACAACTTATAAATGTTCATGAACACTATATTCTGTATATTATGTATAGTTTTCAAACATAACACAAGAAAATTGAGATTCATTAAACTATTACAACTTATTAAACATTTTTCCTTTCAAGAATGGACACAATTGTTAAATTCCAGATGTTAATCTAAATGGTGATCTACTCTTAAGGGTGTCCCTTTTCAAAAAGCTTGATCTCTATGCAGAGAGGGGTAATGTTCAGCCCATGAAAGAAATAATTTTTTCTTTTCAGATTTCAAGTGAATGCCTTCTCTTTCCAGCATATTATATAACTCAAGCTCTCCTTTCCTAGAACATCTCAATCAAGGAAGACAACCCTCAAATGTTGACAATAACTGGGTAACTTAATTGACAAGTACAAGTGTAGCTTCTCAAATTGTGATATGAACTAACAAATTAATACTTTAAAATTAAGGCAGATACAAATTTCTTCTTATTCCAATTTAATTAACTATAAGCAACAAAGAAAATAAACTACAAGCTTGATGGCCTCTTGCCATGTTCATAAAACATGTCTATATCCAAACTCAAACACCATACTTCCAAATGTTCTGTATGAATTTTAAGATTTTTAAATAATTTTTTTGTTAAGAAGAAATTTAGGGAACTCCAATTGTTTCTCAATTTCTACATTTTGGCTAAGTGTAATGTTCCCTTGTCTAATCTTTTGCATATATAGACTCCCATGCTTCAATTGCTACGATAATGAATGTGGATAATGCTTCTTCAAGATTCTTAACATCCTTAACACAATACATATGTTTTCCTTCACCTATTTGTATGTTCTTTGACCTTTTGATATGGTGCTAGCATATGTTTGATTATGTCTATTGTAATTTCTTAGATTATGATTTCCAATTTTATTATATAAGAATTTGATATATTGAGGAGATATAAAAGGGGCCTTGCAAAGTGTATTAATATCCTTTGAGCTCAACAAATAATATAGAGTTTATTATAACTTAACTACCCCTTTGATTAACCTTTATATCTATTTATGACATCACCAAAATGATATGTGGCACTTTAGAATATACTAGTTTGAAGTCATACTGGTGATGTGAAGATATTCCTGAATGGTCTTGTAAAATAATCGAGGAGAAATAATACAAGGTTAGATAATATATGATTAGTTTATAATGTGAATATTAATGAATGTTAAATATTAATAGATTTATATATTGTTTTCAATCCAACTATCACCCTACCAAAAGGCATCTTGATTATTAATTTTGGGTGTTCTTTTAATACACTTGATATAGAATCTGCAGGTTGCAAACAAATCATCCTTCTTCCACCAATGAGTCATTCCATTCAAGAAAGACCATGTCTGATGATATCAACACACAAAAAAATAGGGAGACAATTCCTAGACTCTGGTCTAACTTAAAAAGAAATGGTGATGGAAAATATTATTGTCCTTGCAAAATTTGTAAGGGCTTAAAGACTCAAAGATATCTAATCAAAACAATCGAGGAACATTGTAGGTGGCATGGTCACATTGAAGGAGGAAATGAATTTAGTCCATTGGTATGTATTTTAATAATTTATAAAATACATAAGACATGATTTGATGATGTTATCATGTGTTGATCTCATATTGGTTTTGATAAGTGAGTGTCAATACACTTAAGCCATTTACTTAGTTCATGTTGAACTAGTAATGCATGTCGAGTACAACATACAAATGTTAGACCATGCCAAGTGTAAGGAAACTTGGCAATAAAGAATATAACCGTTTCCACATAACCCATAATAGATCTGAAATAAACACGGAATTAAAATCCACATGCAAGAGAATAGACAACATACCCATAAAATGTGACACAAGATATACCCTAGGAAACCTTCATTGAGGGAAAAACCCAGCCTCCAAAAGCATCCATCACCATGTATTATTCAAAAAAAATACCATTGCCATACAACCATGGAAGCCTTCATGGCCATAGCCACAACTGAGCAAACTATGTGAACAAGCATGAATCCACACATCCCATGCTATGCTTTCAACCTTCACAAATGCTCCCTTGGCTAAACTGTCAAGCCTTGTCCTGCTCGACTCTTGCCTTTTTCACTCTTCCTCTTGTCACTCTTACAACAACTACCCTTGTGGCTGCTTATATAATAGCAAGTCCCACAAAACCACTAAGTGGTATTACATAAACCATGTGCTACCTAACCCACTGACCCCACATTTAATATTGGGCATTTAATTCTTTTCCCCAATATTAAATAATTACATGAACTATTATCACAATGTTACAATACAACTCATCAAGAATATTCCATGGGAATCTTTACATGTTGCACGTCCATCTAGGCACAACATTACATAAAAATAAAATAATAAAATAACAATATTATGCAATGTGTGCAACACCCATTATCTCAACAATCTCCCACTTGTTGTATACATTGCATAGGGTCAATCCGTAGCCACATAAATGAACAAGGGAACAATCCCTCCCAGCACATCCACCATTATGGATCAAAATACACCAAGTGCTCCATCTTGGTGCCTACAGCAAAATCAAAGTATCTAGCATCTCGAACATGAATGATCTCACCTCCTATTATGCCACTCCCACTAGTCATACATAGAAGCCATGCAAAGAGAAAACCACCCAACCTGTCGCATTAGAAGATCATAAAATCCTGTACCAACTGAAATGCCAAGCACAAAAAACCTGATCCAAAGATAATCACATGTATCCATAGTTGTCAAAATATCCATAGCTGAAATAGCACCCACAGCAAGTGCCAAACCCATCCAACTATCCATACCTCCAAAGGTATAACAAGTGAATCTCATATCACCGACATATCCAATCTATAAACTGTAATCACAAGCCTCAAGAGCAATACCTGCCACATATATACCAAGAAGCTTGCACTGCAAAAGATAATGTCAAATCTATAACCAATCCACTCAACACATCTCAAAGAAGTGAATCCATGTAGTATCAAGGAAATACACAATACATAAACTAATATCCTGCAAGAACAACTCCCATAACAAGTCTCCAATGCTTGCCCAAGTTCACCACAACCAACAGAGGAAAGAGATAAAGGAATAACCATGTCATCTCTCACATGACATGCATGAGCACAAACCAGTGATCACAATCTCCAATCAATCTCAAATCCAATGTAGGCAAAACTGAACGTCCAAGAAGATAACCAAGACCAAAGAAACCATGCAAATCATAACCTGTATCATGTCTTTCTATACACACCTCTAGATGTAAACTGTGCAAGTATGATCTCCTCCATAAAACCCCAACAAGAAGCCTCAACAACACCCAAACCATACCATATAACTAATCATGGATGTGAGCCTCTCACAAGAAGATCAAACTCAATAAATTATTCCTAAATCAGGGAATATGCCCAATATAAAAACATCTCCCAAATTCAACCAACATAACAACATATGCACATGGAGATAACCAATGCTAAACTATCTCTCAAATGAACCCTCCAGAACTAACTCATGTACCATAGCTCAAGATCCATATCCATGAAAGAAAAGCATAAATATAATGCAACTGAGAGAAAGAATGGGCTATACCTCTCAAGTAGCAAACCGCCAAGTAGACCAAGAGTGGGGAATGAGAATGCTCATCAGGATACCCAAGACTCATCTAAGAACAAGCTCCTCTCAAGTCCATATCAAGCGACTGCCCCTCGGACTTCCTGATGAAACCATCAACCATCCCAACAAATACTTCTCTAATCCAAGAGAAATCAGCATCACCACCGTCTCTAAGTATCCATGAACACCTGTAACCAATCAATCCATGCCAACTCCAAATGCAACATAGCAATATCATGAAGTATCCAGCTTATGATCAGTCTACTCAATACCAAGAAACTAAACCAAGATCAATGTCAAAGTTCCAACCATGGCCTCAGGAACATAAACATGACAACATGATCTTACCATCTCAACTAAAGAGATAACATGCTCCATATGAACATACTATAACATGTCACAACTCTAAACATGTATCAAGAGTATACCATGACATAATAATGAAACCATCCTCACACCAAGGATAACATGCCAAATAAAAGCATAAACCACACGTTTGCCAAGAACTCTGTGAGTCCTCAAGATGCAACCCTCTCCACACACCATGAAGAAAAACATCTCCACATACCATGAAGAACCATCTCCAAACACCATGAAGATAACCAAGAACTCCATGAGTCCTCAAGATCTAACCATCTTCACACACCATGAAGATAACAAGTGCACTATGCAAATGTCAAAGATGCTTCTACAGTAATAGGATCTAAGACAAACCTCCAACATCTGCAAACACTCAATAAATATATCAATGCCAACAACTCCCACTCAACCATGGTACCAAGTCACCTATGGCATCATAAAATTCATCTTCTACATGAAGATCCAAACCAAATCAGGAACTAATCCTGCACTGTCATCCCATCACTGTCACAAGCTCCCACTAAACTATATATCCAAGCTATCCATGACATCATGATGAAAAATCCATCCTCTAACCATGAGAATCAACCAAGGCATCAAACCATCAAAGAACTCAAAATGCACATCATGAGCTCTTCAAAAGAAACCAAATAACCATGATCCTCAACCAAGAAGATATATCACCATAACTAAATGAGAAATCCAATCTAATGAATATTAAGGATGTACCTATATAACCAATCATGTCATGCCAACATATATGGCACCATGATCACATCCATGAACTGAGCATCTAGCTCTCAAAGTGTCCAACCTGTTAGCATAAAATAGTCAACCACAATCCTCCACCATGACTGTACCTGGTAACAATATCTCATCCCTTCTACATGAAGAAAAATAGTAAATCATGTGACTTAGGGCATAGACAACCCAAATCCAAGCCACCAATATGAATATGCATCAATAATGAAAGATCAATGGGCAAGGACAACCCATAACCAAGTTATAAATGCAACCTATAAGTATAGACCACTTGCAACACTGCACAACTTGTAGATCCAACAAGTCATCACAGGTATCCAAACTAAACACTGATAACCATATCATCATGAGACCAATCTGAATATGAACTAAGTATACAATGACATCAAAACTTAAATCTCCAATGTCATAAACTCATAATGTTACCATAGTCAAAATATATCTATAAACTATTTAGATCAATATATCAACAAATAAATCATGCCAAATGTGCACCAAATTTGAACCAATGTGTAGAGCTCTCCAAGAGCTTTTCGTTGACTACTCGAAGTCCAAAATCTGACTTCATATGCTTAAGTTATGCCCTAATCCGTGCTCAAAATAAACAACATCTGCTTTAGGGCTCCTAAAACCTAACAAAATTTTAAAATAATAGAACCAAACCTACACCATCTTGTAGTGCTTAGAATTAGCTTTCCAACGCCTATAGGAACTCTGAAATCTAATATTCTGAGAAAAAGTTATGGTCATTTTACTAAGATAAACTTTTTACCATTTTCAGTACGATTTTTCATTTTTTATTTTTTCAGTGACGAAAATTTCGACGGGATTAAATTTGACAGCCATCATGGGCTGAAACTAAATCATTTCTTCTGAACATGGCCAAACTAGGGCATATTATATATCAAAATTTATGGAAATGTCAACCTGGATCCAATGGTGAGGTATGTTTTTAACCATGAGGTCATTTATGCAAGCTACCCCCCAAAACCCTCATTTTAAATGAAACATCTGAAAAAATCTTTTTGTCCAACAATTTCACATGCCCAAATCTTTTAACATCCCATCATAATAGTAAATCCAAAACCCTTAGATCTGCAATATATCTTGCCCTTTCTTTTATCCTCTCATGCATTCCAATGGATTCAATCTAGGGTTACAATAATAAAACCATAGCTCTGATACCACTTGTAAGGAAACTTGGCAATAAAGAATATAACCATTTCCACATAACCCATAATAGATCTAAAATAAACATGGAATTAAAATCCACATGCAAGAGAATAGACAATACCCATAAAATGTGACACAAGATATACCCTGAGAAACTCTCATTAAGGGAAAAACCCAGCCTCCAAAAGCATCCATCACCATGTATTATTCAGCAAAAATACCATTTCCATACAACCATGGAAGCCTTCATGGCCATAGCCACAACTGAGAAAACTATGTGAACAAGCATGAATCCACACATCCCATGCCATGCTTTCAACCTTCACAAATGCTCCCTTGGCTAACCTGTCAAGCCTTGTCCCGCTCGACTCTTGCCTTTTTCACTCTTCCTCTTGTCACTCTTACAACAACTACCCTTGTGGCTATTTATATAGTAGCAAGTCCCACAAAACCATTAAGTGGTATCACATAAACCATGTGCTAAAACCATGTGCTACCTAGCCCACTGACCCCACATTTAATATTGGGCATTTAATTCTTTTCCCCAATATTAAATAATTACATGAAATATTATCACAATGTTACAATACAACTCATCAAGAATATTCCATGAGAATCTTTACATGTTTCACATCCATCTAGGCACAACATTACATAAAAATAAAATAATAAAATAACAATATTATGCAATGTGTGCAACACCCATTATCTCAACACCAAGTTGTAATGAATGTCAAGTCACTCATGTGCCGAGTCACTCAAGTGCCGAGCAGATAGACCATGTTGAGTGATTCAAGTGTCGAGTAACATAATGGATGTCAAGCAATACATGTATCGAGTTAGAATAGAATTATAGTGTATGTCAAGCATTAGTGACTACATATGTTGTGTGACACAAATTGGACATATTTGTCTGTAATGGAACAAACAACTATGTAAACCATTTTTTAGCCAACCTAAGAATAGATTATGATCTTTTGGAGATAAGGACGAATCTATATGTGGATTCCCTATGCAATTACATATAGCCAATGAGAAAATGGGAAGGCTTAAGTGACAATATGGATGAATCTCAGTCATAGATTCATATCTAATCCTAATTCTTCTAGTCTTCTTAAGGAGGTCAAAACCCTAAATTTCATAAGAGTGTGTAAGGGATTGATAGAGAAGTTTTCATGTGCAAATAGAGCATTCATGGAGACTTAGAAGTTATTGAGAAGGAATGAATTTCAGAATCAATTTGAGAAGAATAGAGGATAGAGAGAAGGATATAGTATTGAGACATATAATCATGAAGGATCAAATTGGATAGTGTTTAAAGGTGATCTATTATCAAGTAAGAAAGTGCCAATCGCAGAATCTATGCTGAGACATTTTAACAAGTGATTTTAGTCAAATCTCTTAATAAAGTAGTCCTAGTAGGCTATATGAAATCCTTTAATAGGGTTCTTACTTAGTTGTGAGTTGAAGTCCTCTAACAAGGAACAATTCTAACAGGGTGTTGAGATCCTATAACAAGGTAGGACTTAAAAATCTTTGTAAGCCTTTAACAAGGTAGGCCTTTCATAGGGTAGATCATGATTCATGGTCAAAACATTGTAACCTTAATTGGATACACTTTACAACTGCAGTAGTGAAGATTTGTGGGTGTCATCCCCACCCCAATTTTACCTTCTCACTTGGAAGGTTTCTGGGTAATCATAGCTGGTGTCAAATGTTTGATTGCTTATATGTTTAGATGATTTAGATGTATGTTCTTTACATGTTTTTCCAATTTTTCTATTGAATGCATGAGATGGATGTGTAGTGAAAGTTTGATGGGTTCATGTTTTAACTACTGATTCACTCCCCTACTCTCAGAAGTTTACTATTTCTACTTGTAATTCCAAAAATATGGTCATGGTTAATATAAGGTCATCATTTTGATATAGGCCAACCACCTAAGGTTTCATGTTATAGACCATGACAATTCGGAGAATGTGTATTTCAAAATGAGGAAACATGGAGGTGTGAATATAGAAGTAGAAGGTAATGATCCAATTAAAGAAGATCATGATGATGAAGATGATCATAATGATAAAGATGATGATGATGATATTGATGCAAACCTTGATGTACCTATACTTGAGAAGGCACACAAGCCCTTATATGAAGGCTCCCAAACAACTCATCTTGCTGTTGTATTGTTGTTGGTGAACTTGAAGGTTATGAATGGTTTATCCAATGTAGCAATCACACTTATGTTATCTTTTTCCATTTTTTTAGTCATAATTCCCTTATAATTAACATTGGGTGAATTGTGTAGCAATTAATATTATTTATATTAAAAATTTATATTTTTTGTCATAGGTTGATAAGTGAGTGTTTGTTACCACCATCAAACATTCTACGTAGCTCGTACCAAGAATTAACTGCCATTCTAAAAGATATTGGAATGGAGTATCAAACAATACATGCATATCTGAATGATCATATTATATATCATATACAACATAAATTTGTAAAAAAATGCCCTATTTTTCATATTAGTAGATATCGATCAGATCAAATAACAAAAAAGGTGCCTCTCAAAGTTCTTTGGGTTATTTCCATTATTCCACATCTGCAACAATTATTCAGGTGCAATAGCTTGGAACATTTTATGGATTACCATGCATGCAATAGAAGCCAAGATGAAATTATGCTAATGTCTATGGATGGTTTAGCATTTAAAGAAATAGAGGAAAAATGACCACACTTTAAGGAAGAACCTCATAATCTCAAGCTTTCATTGGCAGCAGATGGTGTCAATCTGTTTGGAGAGATGAGATCTACTTACTCGATATGGCCTATTTTTGTTATCAACAATAAAATTCCTCCTTGGATGACCATAAAGAGGGAGCACATAATGTTGGCACTGGTTATTCTAGGTATTTTTTCATTTAATAGTCATCTAAATTACTTTATTATAAATAATCCATCAAAATGGTCATAATAATTTTGTAATGTTTTTGTTCATTCAACTAGGTAAGTACCAAGTTAAAGATATCAATGTATATATTGAGCCCCTTGTCGATGAGTTGATGGTGTTATGGAATGGGATCACTATGTATGACGTCTCTAGACCAATAGGACAGAGACAATTTCAATTCCATGAAATGCTTGTATGGATAATACATGATGCCCCTGGGCTAACACATTTTTATGGTATGTTCTCTTCTTAACACCTCTTTTTTGGTATTTTATAGTGCTAACACAAATTTAACATATTTAATCCAATTATACATGATCTTGTAGGTCTTCAGACAAAAGAAAAAAGTGCATGTCTAGTTTGTGGTCTAAAGATGAAATCTCGTCATTCAAAAAGTTTAGAAAGCAGGTGTTTGATGAGAATAGACACTTTCTCCACAGAAATCATAAGTACCAAATTACTAAAAAATATCTTTTCAATGGAAAAGAAGAGACTACATCAAAGCCACAAAGAATGAAACCTTTCCTATGGAAGTTGGAATACAATAAAATAAATTGCAGAGGTAATGCCATTCCATCTTATGGTTTTTTGTTTGAAATTCATATTTTGGTTTTGTTTACTAATGATGTAATTGATGCTCCTAAAGGTCGTCAAGGTATTAATGACCAACTTCCAAAAGGAGTAAAAAGTTATCCTACACAATTTAGTAGGTTTCCATACTACAAGAAACTCCCAATCATGCATTTGTTTGATCCTATGCATATTGGAAAGAATGTAATAGAGACATTATGGAAAATCTTGGATGGAAGGCAAGACAAAGACAAAATTGTCAAAATTTGTAGTGATATTGAAAAATCCAACCATGCAATGAAAAATTTCATTCGATCAAATAACAATCAAGACCAGATTAATACAAGTGCCCTTAGTTGGTTATTGTCAAAGTAGCAGAGCAATGCTATAAAAGAAGTCATGAAAAAAATATGATTTCCCACAGGATTTTCTACGAACATAAATGATCTCATATCAAAAAAAAGTGAATTTGGGTCAGGGATGAAAACACATGATTGGCATACATTTATTAAGGTAATTCATGTTATTTTGTATTCACTATATATTTTTATACTACACGTAGTTTTCATTGCATTCTTTTATAAAATATTGATAATCTTATTTTACAAATATTGCAATATGTTCTACCTCTATCTCTCCCACACCACTTTGAGAATAGTGTCAAACAAGTTATATATGATCTTAGAAAATATATGAGGTAGTTGTCATCAAAAGAAATTAATAAAGAAGATATAAAATATTGGAAGAGAAAAATTGCTCATCTCATGTGTGAAATGCAAAAGTGTCTACCTCCAACTTTTTTCAATGCACAAGAACACTACCTCATACATCAAGTTGAGGAGATTGAATTGTGTGGACCTGCACCAACTAGGTCAATGTGGATGGTTGAGAGGAAATTGAAATTTTTGAAAGGCTTGGTTTGACAAAGAGCACATCATGAGGGTTCTATAGTGGAGGAATATATGGTATACCAAACCATGGTGTACATTAGTGAATATCTTACTAAGTTTGCAGCAAAGATCCATGTAGATCATATTTGGAATCTGAACTCCATTAACAAATTCAAAGAGGAGTACTTGATGGGCAAAGGTAGATTGAGGAAATTGAAAGGTAAATATAAGATGTTATTGCAGTTAACTAATTCTTATAAATCTTCAATATAAGTTATTTATAATTGGTGTATTTTTTTAATACAACTAGTTGAGAGTGGGATTCAATACATTTGTATATTGTGAACAATCTTGATTGGATGATGGCATGGATTGAACGATGCCAAAAAAATGGTTGCTCATTAACATGGGAAGGTGTTGCTTCATTGGTTACAGAAGCTCATTGTAATGGAGATTCCAATGTTACGTCAATAATAGTTGATCTAGTAAAGGGTTTAAGAGGTGGACAGGTACGTACAAATTTCTTAATGATCATCACTCATATGTTTCATATAAACTCATGATGCAAATAATTTTCACATGCTTCAAAAATTGTAGGTCAAGCACCACAAAGCTATGTACTATCATGGCCATAAATTTTGCATAAAAAAGCTAGATGACACTAAGAAAACTCGTGATTCTAGGATAATTTCTATTTTTAAGGTCACTAATATATCATCTAGAAATGACATACATCCTCAAAAATCTCAAAATTGATACTATGACATCTTGGATGATATAATTGAGTGCAACTTTAACTCCTTCAAAGTAGTAATATTCATTGTCAAATGGTATAGGCTACAACTAAATCAAAATGATCTAGATAGAATTGTTATTCAACATGATAACAGATTTACAATGATTAATATAAGGTTGATTGAGCCAGTTGGAGATGAGCCCTATGTTATTCCAAGCCAATGTGAGAAAGTGTTTTACTCAAAAGTTCCACATAAATAGGGTTGGTCATTTGTTGTTAGATGTGAAATAAGGGGAAGGCCGATAAAGTATAATGTTATGGAAGAAGAAGATATTGAAGATGATCAAGAATAAGAAGATGATGAAGATCAAGATGATGGTGATGATGATGACAATGCTGGTGATGATGGTGATGATGATGGTGATGATGATGATGATGATGGTGGTGGTGGTGGTGATGATGATGATGATAATGATGATGGTGTTGATGATGACGTTGATGATTGTGATGATGACAATGATGATAGTGGTGATGATGATGATCATGATGATAATGATGATGATCATGATCATGATGATGATCATGATGATGATGGCGATGATGATGAGATAGATGAAGAAGATGATCAATGACACAATTGAAATGTACAATGTATGTGATCAATGATTCCTACTAAGCTTTGATCGCTAAGTACAACATACACCAATTTTTTTTTTCAAACCCATATGTGTAGATATAAACATTAAGTACAACATGTCCAAATTTTTCAAGATCTACATGACTCCTAATAAGCTCTGATTGTTAAGTACAACATGCACCAATTTTTTCTTTCAAAACCATATGTGTAGATATAAACATTAAGTATAACATGTCCAAATTTTTTAAAATATACATGACTTCTAGTAAGCTCTGATCATTTCACACATAGGTGTCCTAAAATAAATTGAGTGAAATGTTCATGTTTTCTTCTAAGTTATTTGTAGCTAACTTAAGATAAATGATTAACATATGTAGGAAATTTAACCTCTTTGATGAGGATTGTGCATAGTGACATGGATCAACAAGTATAAGTCAATAAATAGACATAATTTTCGTATATTCTTGTTTTTTAAATAGACAAAGAAGAACCATATAGACATGTAATTATACAATCACTTTCAACCTAGTATATTTTATATCTCTCATTTATAGACAAAGAAGAACTATACATATGGGTCACAACTTGATTATTCTATGTATATTATTTAATTATTATCAAAATTCTCTAGTAGTTGAAGAGGGGACGTGACAATATCTCATTTGATGGATTGCAGGGACCACCAAATAGGTACTTGTCAGATCTATCTACATCAAATGAGGGAAATGAGGGATTGGTAGATGAAACTTCTACATGTACTATGGCTAAAATGGGGAGATCAACTAGAGGTCAAAAGATTAGAAAAAAATTCAATAAACACATGCAATTTTTTTTGCTAAAGGGGGGGTCATGTTCTTATGATGATGAGAGAAAAGGTGACATCAAGGTGCCCTTTCGATACACACATATTGAGAAAGAATGGGTACCTAATGAGCTACCTCCAATTAACATTATTTTTGTGTTAATGAGAGGATATATCACATTAATCCATCTTGATTACATGGTTTGGGCCTATTTTCCATGGATGGGATAAAGGTATGTTACAAAAAAGTTGTTGAATTGATGAAGTATGTCAATCCTTGTTACAATTACAAAAAATTGGATGCAGATTGTTCAATAATAAAAAAGTATACATAAGTATGCACTATTAGAAAATTATATACAATGGAAAGAAAATGATCAAAGTAAAAGATTTTCTATGTACATTGATGGGAGACCAAAAGAAACAAGTAATATTGTGGGTTTTATAAATAGTACGTGACCTTCCTCAACTAATGAGCAACCCAATTGCATTTTTGAGGCACGTGAGGGGAATCAAGTTTTTGTATGTGTGGTAAAATCAATAAGTGCAGGGGAAGAACTGCTAATAGATTACCATTTAAATCACATAGATACAAACAAAGTTACTATCATGAGGGTGGTAAGTACTATATACCATTTTATTAATAAGTTTTTTTTGCTAAGGTCAGTTGGCTGAAGTTTTTATATTTAATCTTTGTCACAGGATGATATGGATCAAACATGGAATAGAGGCTACAAAGATGCTCCTCCTATGCATTCTTTGACCACGATAAACCTTGTTGAGTTGTACAAATTAGATAGTTGAATAATGTTATATTATTATCAAGGTTGCATGGGGACGGGGGTACTTTGGGTAATTAGGGTACTGGTACCGATACCAGTACGGCTATTTTTCATAATAGGGGATGGGGGTACTTGGTTATCAAACTTAATTTTTAATTATAATTTTATATTCATAGAAAATATGAAATTATGAGTTATGAATTTTTTTTTTAAAATGAGAATAGTGATAAAGTTTGGTAATGTAATGTATTGTTTTTAGTTTTAGATTATTGTATGTTTGTAATAATAATATATGATAACTATTTAGATGCATAATAGAGAAGGCAGACTTTAAACATGAACAAGAAGATCATAAATCATATGACAATGACATATTGCAAATGATAAACTTCTAACTTGAACAGTGATAAAGTTTATTGTTAATCAATATTGTATCAAAGTTTCAAACTGATTAGGTATTGAATTAAGCTTGATAAAAAACAAGTTGATACGCAAACAAAAAATTGAAAAATAATTAGAAATCTTAATCAACATCCTTAGCTATGATGCTCTCCATCAAGTACCCCTTACTTGGGTATGAGGGTATGACTACCAGGGGTGTGGGTATAAGTACCATGCAACCTTGATTATTATGTTATTTTATTTAGGGTTTTGGAGTTTTTATGAAAGTTTTACTAATATTTCTATCACAATTTGATGTCAGGATCGGGGAAGAGCACCTGCAAGAATAGAGGCAGCTACTACCCCTTTTGATGAGGATACCACAGATGTCCCTAATTTAACATACAAGATGAATTTTTTTTTCTTTTAAAATATCAATATAGAAATAATGAGCATTTTTTATGATCACTAAAGTTTTTATATTTAATCTTTGTCATAGGACAATATGGATCCCCCATAGGATAGAGGCCACGAGGATGCTCCAGCTCCCACCCATTCCTCAGTGATAGTCAACCTTATTGAAATTTTAAAAATTAGATATTTGAAAAATGTTATATTATTATGTTATTTTATTTAGGGTTTTGGAGTTTTTATGAAAGTTTTACTAATATTTCTATCACAATTTGATGTTTAGGATAGGGGAAAAGTGCCTACAACAATAGAGGCACCTACCCCTTCTGATGATGATATCACAGAGGTACCTAATTTAACATATATGATGAGGAAAAAATTGAAAAAATTGAATTTAGAAATTATGAACATTTTTGAAGATCCAAATCCAATGGAGGAGGTGTTGAAGAGGAAATAGGAATTGATGGCCATAACACATCATTTTGAAGTAAGCAGTAATGAATCTTTAATTATAACAAAAGTTCAATAAAGGTTAATTTTATGTTGTGAACTAAAATATGTATGTGTTCTTGTTACAAGAGTTTTTGCAAACTCAAGTGCCTGATCCAAGACATCATGGTGAGGTTGATACTAGTGATGCTCCGACTAGCTCAGGTAAAATAATCCTTAAGTTGACAAGTTATGAGGAATTTTTTCTTTGATAAAACATTCAAAAAATTCTTAAGTTAACTCTTACTTTTATTATATCAAAATTTCTTTTCTAACAATGTATTGTTCACTAGGTCATCAAGTGTAGGAGACTCTTAGGAGGTCGACAAAGGTCCATTAGAGATTGTCGACTACAATGTCGACAACAAGCGCCATGCAAACATTAATGTCTTCATGGTCTATGCTTGGTATATCCTTGTTTTTCTATATTTGGTTTTGTGTTAATTATGATTTGATAATTTTTACTTTAATCATGGGTGCATCTAGTAGTAGATTCATTGCCAATGTCTGCGATGCCAGATGCAGATCATAGTACATGTATTGGTGATAATTCACCATCATTTCTTGGATCTACCCATGTTTCTAGCACAAGAGCTATGCAAACATCATTGTTGATTGATGACAATGAATTGATGCCTTTGAAATATCCTAAACTTCCAGGTACTTTGAAATTATTATTTTTTATATTGTAATATGCATTTACCTATTCATAAAAAGTTTTGGATTGACGATCCCATGACATTTTTTGTAGAAAATAATTTCTTTTATAAGATGCTTTATGACCATGCACTGAAGATATTTGAGCCCAGCATACATATAAGGTACACAACTTTAATTAATTTTTCTATCTAACAATTTTGTGTTTTTTCTTGAAAGGTGGAACTTTCAAGAAAAATTTAAAATATCAGTTCATTAAAGATTTAGAGCATGAGTTTGGTAATACTTTTAAGGAGAAGAAAATTTTGGAAAACTCTGCAAAACATTTTAACACTGTGAGGGACTCCTATAGAAGGAGTCTCATCCACAATCCAAAGTATGAGCGTCCTCCCTTTATTTCAGTGAGGGATTGGAATGACCTCATTTTGGATGCAAAGGAAAAAATGGATGTTAAAAGAGGAGTTACACCTACAAATGAGAGAAGAAGGTATGCAATAGTATTAACTACTAGTACAATGTAATAATGCACTGATTAGGCATCTTTATATCTATATCATCTAACATATTTCAAACTTTTCATAGGTTGTAGGATACATCAAAGGCAACAAAGGCCAGGCTACAAAAGATTGGGTAGCACAAACTTGGCTCTAGTGGATATTCAAAAATTAAAGCATGAATTGTAAGTAGGAGTAAATAATTTCCTGAAAAAATATATTTATAAAATAGAAATATTTTTTTTTAATCAAAAAATGTAGGGCTTTGAATTTAATTTAGAGGCCATGAGAGAACACCAAAAAATTGCCTTCAAGGAAGGCTATCAAGTCATGGTTGAATGCCTATGCCAAGCTTCCACTAGCCCAACCCAAGAGCCCCCCGCATCATGTGAATAGGTAAATATGAAAATAAAATAAAATTAGAAATTAAATACTTGAGCAACAATCTATTTGATAATAATGTGTGCATGACATTGCAATGCAGCCTCCTAATTGTAACACAGATCCTACAGCACATGATGAAGCCCCTGATTTGCATCGTAGTGTCAATGGAGGTGTTCATTTTCTATTTAAAAATAATTATGTAATTTTTAATACAATTTAACATCTTAAATTGAACTTGGTATAACCTTTTTTGTGTATATTTTAGAGGATACAGAATGTCATGCTGAACGAGTGCCAGAGGATGTTCAGATTGATCACCATGTAGATCATGTGGAACATTTAGGTAGAGAAAATCTATGTTTTATTCATTTAAATACTTTTTTTTATTTATAATTATTTTACATAATTAAATACATGTAATTCACTAATATAAATGGTTTAAATTTAACTCATGATACAATTGTTTTTGTAGTAGACTCCCTTTTGGTGCAGCAGCCACCTATTCCTGAATAGATGAGGAGGAGACATGCATTGGCATTAGAATTAGTAGAGGAGGGGAATGACAAGGACATTGATATTCCTCTTACAATATTCTTTATAAAAAAAACATTAAGAAGCCCAAAAGGAAATGATGTTAATGAATTCTATGTGTTAATGAATTATTCACGAATATTGTGTGTTAATGAATTTTATGTGTTAATGAATTATTCATGAATGTTGTGTGTTAATGAATTTTATGTGTTAATGAATTATTCATGAATTTTGTGTGTTAATGAATTTTATCATGTGATTATAATGATTGAATGTCATATTTCAAAAATGGTTGAATGAATGTTATTAGATGTTAATGTGGAATTTAGAGTGATGTTTGGGGGGGGCGGAGGGCCAAATGAGCTTCCACCTTCATGTGGTTGGCCTTGTTAAGTAGAGAATATTAAACTATTCTCGAAACCAAGTGAAGCTCAAACTAAACTAAACAGAAATCAAATTTCTAAGGCCGGCTATCTATGAAAAATATCTAGCACCAAAATCTATAACACATGAGAAATGGCTTACTTGTCCAAAATGGGCTAGGTGATAGTTACTCTAGCAAATAGAGTAGCTAGTCACAACATTGTTTGGAATATGGTTGGTGTCTAGTTTGGGATATCTCAAGACTTTCTCTATCCTCCCCCAAGTGCTAAATGTAGTGTTATAATAATTGAAGGCCATGATTTTGAAGAATATGTCATTGATGACATTGAGGACTCATTGCCATCTACTATCAGATTGGTCATTAGAGGTCTATTCATTGCCTTCCATGCCAATCAAAAAGTCATAACATTTTCCAAGGACTAGAATATCTATCTCTCCCCTAGTTTTCAATAGATTAGGGATGAGGAAGATGTACAGTGTTGTAGTTACTTTGAGTTTTACTATTCTAATTTTGTTAGACATCATTTATATCAGGCTATCATCCATTAGGATTCCACATGGTGATGAGGTCTTGTACTCATTTGCATTCAAATCAATAAAACTTAGTACAAAATGAAAAAACTTGTGTAATCGTTTAAGGACTTTTTGGATACTTCTTGTCATCAAATTTTGCAGAGAAAAAAAGGTATTTGAAATGACATTCAAGAAATTTTTTTAAAGTTACCCAATTATTTTCCAAGTCAATTTTTTTAGGTCTATCAAGGTTTTGCTGAGATTGAGTTTCCCAACTATGATTGGAAGATAAGTGTAATACATGAAGACCAATTGGTAAACCATCTAAAACAACCTCCATTTTCATGATCAAGTAGACTTTAAATGCACATTTGTAACATAAAAAATATAGAGATTTAGCATGAGAGCATGAAAATGAGAGAATGCCTTGTATGAAACATACAGATTAGTTAAAATGGTTCCAGTCCTAGTATTCTTCTTTGCCTAACACTTAATATCCATATTTTTTTTGCATTCTTACATCACATCTTCTATCTAGGCCTTGGTTACTTGTGTTGTCCATTGAACTACCTAAGATCCATGTCGCCTATCATCTATGCCATATGTCCAAAGAATCCATGACTTTGGTCTTTTACAATTGGGAATTGTCTTCTTTTCAATGTTGCATGGTACTCATTTCCATACCCCTACAATGTGCACTTGGATACTCAGTGGGTACTCAATGGAGACCATCATAGCTAAGGACCTTGATTAAGATTTCTTATTTTTGTTTGCATATTAGCTTGCTATTTATCAAGCTTAATTCAATATATAATAAGTTTGAAAATTTGATATAGTACTGATTAACAGTAAACTTTATCACTGTTTGAGTTAGAAGTTTATCAGTTGCAATATGTCATTGTTATATGATTTATGATCTTCTTGTTCATGTTTAATTTTTAAAGTTTGCCTTCTATTTTATGCATCTAAACATTTAACATATATTATTAGTACACACATATTGCAAATCTCAAACTGAAAGCAAAACATTACATCTGTAAATTTTATCATTGTTCTTTTTTTGACAATTGATTGTCACAACACATATTCTCAAATTTTCTATAAAATATTAAGTTATATAACTCTTGTCCCCTATAGTGAAAATAGCCTTAGGTGTACCCATACTCAAAGTACCCAACTACTCCTATCCTTGTGAAACCTTCCTCTTTTTACTTCCTTGACATGTAGCAATGTCCTTATATTCTATAACAAAGGGTTCATGCACATGATTTGGTTTTCCTTGTTGAATTTAGTTGGATCCATATTTTTGTTGTTCCCCAAATAATTAGATGCAAACTTTCTATGAGACTGGTTATGCTGAAAATATATGCCAACTCACCCATTATAAGAACAAATCATTTAATAATTAACCAATTACTAAATTTAATTTGAATTTAGATGGTTTTAAAATAGGTTCTAAAGGTCAACCAAACAAGTTGGAGCAAACTTGGATTTCACAAGTGTAATAATGAAAGGGAGAGATAGGGTAGACTAACCAGTCTACACCACTGACCCACACTAGGATCTTGGTGTTATCCTAACACCTAACTTGGTCTATAGGATTTCCTACAACTTAGAACATCCCCTGACTTGCTCTAACCTTCCCACTAGGTGAAATGATCAAATCTTGCTCCATCACTCTCTTATCCTCCTAGGAATGCAATTCTTCCAAAAGGCATATGTAGGTATAAAAGGGTTCCACAAAAATTTCTTGTCCAACCAAAGTTTTTATGAGTGTTAAGGTGTTATTGGAACACTCTTAGCATTCTTGAATTGATGGTGACAATGGGCTCCTACCCGATTTCCAAATTCCTTCACAATAGGCTACTAGAAGAGCCCCTAATTAGGCCTCCACCCAAATTTATAGGGATAATAACTTATTACCCTTAGAGATTCATCATATCTAGCCTTAATAACATTTTTTTCACACAATCCATACTCAAAGATTTTTGAGGTTTTAGGCCACCAAAAGGCCGTACAACAAGAATGAAAAATATGAGGGTTTTGGAGGTTTTTGAGGGCTGCCTCCTATCCTCAACTTTCAAAAAACTTATTCAACTCACAAAGAATTCTCCTCTTCAAGAAAGAACCTTCTTATATCCCTATTTAATCCCTCTAAAGGGAAAGTTTTAAATCTTTATACTTTTCTCTTGAGAACTACTTCTTTGTTGATTGCTCTTAGTCGGGCATTGCCTAGCTCGCCTAGCCTTTGTTTGAAATTATGTTACACCTTAGGGTCTTTAGTATTATAATCCAAGAGGCCATGGAAATCCCATGGTGGAAACAAGAGCTATAGACCTTTCATTGTAAAGAACTCAAAACTGGACAGCAAATAGTGAACTTTAAAAAAATTTACAAAAACCTTCTAAAATGTGATCACAAATCTAATCTAATGCATGGATAACGGAGAATACACAATGTAAAAACTGCAACATGCAACAAAATAATAGTAACAAAGTGATTTTCTGCCAAACAACACCAAAAACCAGTAAATACTATATAAAAATCAGTCACGGTCTGCTATAGCAGTACAATGCCATACAAAACAATGACTTCCAGCCTATGGTTAGGGTTTTCCCAGCCTTAAATGATCTCCCATTTTATTTTTTAGTAGGTTTAAGGCTTTATTTTATCCATTTAACAAGTTAGGCATTTGTAAAGAAATATAAATTGCTTAGCAACTTTGAAAGTTGCTAACAACTTTGGAGCAACTTTTTGTTGCCCAAACAAGTTTTGCTCCTACACTATTAAGACCATTTCTAGGCATTCCCAAGGAATTCTTGGGCCTTAAAACTCCATAAAATTACCTCATCTAAGACCTCCAATCTCTTAATGCCATCTATAGCTTATGGTGACATTTTTTGCAAAACATTGTATTGTCTAAGCATTTTTCCCTTTCAAGCAAATAATCCACCTTGGGAGGTCTTCTAATGCCTACATATGCCCAAAATGTAATAAAAAATCCTAACTCAACCTTTCACCAACACAAAAACAAAAATAACTGAGAATGATACCAACCCAAGGTCAAGATACCATTCTCAACAAAGACCAAGGAGGAGACTTTAAAACCTATCCTAGCTTAGGCACACAAGCATGAGCTATATGCTCTTATTGTATTCACATGCTTCTTAAAAGAAGTTCATCACACTAAAAATTAAATGGTGGGAGCCTTGAAAGGGTGCTCCTGCACCATACTCCCCCCCTCAACATAAACTAAGGCACTTTGGGGTCAAGAAGAGCTGGATCGATACTAAAATTCTTGAAATGTCCTTCCTCAACCCAAGTAGCTTCAGATTTAGGTTGATCCTTAAATTTAATTAGATGTTCCATATAAACTTGATTCCTTGTATCCTTTTTCACCCTAGATTCCAATACTTCCTCTGCTTTGGTTGGCTTCTTCTTGGGCATTTCATTAGTGTCAAGGTCTTGTAATACCCTTGGTGGGGCTGCACTTTGCTAACTAATTTCTCCCTTAAATCTGATCAAGTATGCAACATTAAATACTAGTGAGATAGCTAGGTCTGATGGAAAGTCCACTTTTTAGGCATTCTCTCCATACTTAGCTAGAACCTTGCATGGGCCAACTCTTCATATTTGGAGCTTAGTGAGCATACCTTTCTACATTCTTGCTTTGTTAAGGTGGACCATAACATAGTCCCCAATCTGAAATTGTACTTCTTTCCTCTTCTCATACATTTTGGCCTTGAGTCTTTGAGTAGATTCCAACATAGTTTTCTTCACTTGTTCTTGAACCTCTTTGATAGTTTGGGTAAAATCTTTAGCTTGTCAACTTTTTAGCTCCATAGGACCTAAGTCTCTCAACTCACTGACTCCTCTAGGGTGTTTACCATATACTATCTCAAAAGGACTCCTTCTTGTGGTCCTGTTAACACTATCATTATAAGCATATTCAGCCTAAGAGATAACAAGATCCCAAGTCTGCCCATACTCCTTTGTTAATCACCCTATTAATGACCTTAGTTTGACCATCAGTTTGAGGATGGTATGCTAAACTGAAAGAGAGATTAGTTCCCAGCCTTTTCTATAAGGTTTGCCAAAAATGACCCACAAACATGCTATCCCTATTAGACACAATACTCAGAGGGATTCCATGAATCTGAACTATCTCCTTGAAGAAGAGGTGTGCTATATAAATTTCATCATGAGTAGTTTTACATGGAATGAAATGACTCATTTTAGAGAACCTGTCTACTACAACATAAATGCTATCCATACCTGATTTGGTTATAGGGAGTCCAACCACAAAGTCCATACTTACACATTCCCAAGGCCTATTTGGAATTGGCAAGGGTTGATAGAGTCCTGCATTGCTTGAACCTCCTTTAGCTCTTTCACATATTCCACATTGCTCAACATATCTTTGTACATCCCTAGCTAACTTAGGCCAAAAGTAGTATCTCTATACTAACTCCATTGTCTTATTTATGCCAAAATGTCCACTCAAACTACCATTATGCTTCTCTTGAATCAGATTTTCCCTCATGGATCCCTTAGGTACACATAGCTGATTACCTTTAAATAAAAATCCATTTTGAAGGGTATAATCTGCAAAATCACTATAAAAATGATTCTAAAACTCTAGGAATACCTTTTAGGCTTGGGAGAAGTCTTCATCCTCTTTGTACAAGTCTTTAAAACCTTTTATTGCAATGCTTTGCAACTACACTTCTTGGATAGTCAAAAGCTTCCTACTCAAGGTGTTTGCTACCTTGTTGAGCTACCCCTTCTTATGCTTGATTGTGAATGTGAAGGATTATAGATACTCCATCCACTTCAAATGCCTATTACTAAGCTTATCTTGACTGTTGATGTAGCTCAAAGCCTAATTATCTATAAAGACAAAAAATTCTTTGGGTAGGAGGTAATGTCTCCACTTCTTGAGAGATTATACTAATGCATGCAACTCCAAGTCATAAGATGAATATTTCTTCTTGGCCTCATTGAGTTTCTCACTAAAGAATGCCATAGGTCTTCCTTCTTGACTCAATACACCCCCTACTACTGCATTACTTGCATCACATTCAATAGTGAACAATTTATCAAAAGTAGGTAAGACTAAGATGGGTTTTGTGGCTACCTCTTGTTTCAATGTTTGAAATTCCTTCTTTGCTACCTCAATCCATTTGAACTTTGTTTTCATCCCTCCTTTGATGGTATCTAATACTAGTGCACAAATCCCACTGAAGTTCCTCACAAAATGTCTATAGAATTGTGCCAAGCCATGAAAACTTCTCACTTTAGTTCCTGTTCTAGAAGTAGGCCAATCCAATATTTCCTCCACATTTCTTGGGTCCATTTTTAGATTACCCCTGGACACTACAAAGCCCAAATAAACCAATTCTTTCTGCATAAATACACACTTTTCTAGATTGATGGCTAGTTGTTCTTCCTAGAGTCTCTTCATGACCAACCTTAAATATTCAAGGTGCTCTTCTTTTGTTTTTCTATGAATGAGTATATCATCTAGATACACTACCAAAAATCTACCTCTGAAGTCCTTCAAGACCTCATTCATTAATCTCATGAAAGTGCTTGGGGGCATTTGTAAACCCAAATGGCATTACAAGCCATTCATACAATCCATCTATGGTTTTAAAAGTGGTCTTCCATTCATCACCGTCCTTGATTCTAATTTGGTGATAACCACTCTTTAAATCCAACTTAGTAAAGTACATAGAACCTCCTAAACAATCCATCAAGTCTTCTATTCTTGGAATAGGGAATCTATACCTAATAGTGATCCGGTTAATAACCCTTGAATCTATACAAAGCCTCCATTTTCCTCCTTTGTTTGCTACTAAGACCACTAGAAAAGCACATGGACTAATGCTCTTCTTAATTATCCCTTGATCCAATAATTATTGCACTTGTCTTGCCACTTCCTTATTCTAATCTAGAGTAACCTTATAGGCTGCTTTGTTAGGCAAAGAAGCACAAGGTACAAAATCAATTTGATGGCTGATTGATCTTTTAGGTGGTAGTACTACTAGTGTTTCATCTAAGATAATATCCTTGAAATCATCAAGAATTTGCTACACTTCAAGAGGTATTGGCTGCAACTTAGTTTCTTCCTCCTTTGGCTTGACCATAATTGTGCATCCTATAGTCTCCTCATCCTATAAAGCTTGCAAGAACTCTTTTTCACCACTAAGTAACACACTAGGTGTCTTAGAGGTTTCCCCTTCATTCTCTATTAAGGACTGGATTTTGAAAGTCCTTCCATCTTTCTTGAAAGAAATGACATTTTCTTCTCCATCATAGATCACCTTCCTATCAAATTGCCAAGGTCTTCCCAATAGAAGATGGCATGCATCCATGGGTAAGACATCACAAAGTACTTTATCTTTATAGGCTCCAATAGAAAACTCAACCCATGTCTTCTCATTAACAAGTACACTTTGCTCTTGATTCAACCAAGTCACCTTGTAGGGATTTGCATGGGGAACCTTTGTAAGTTTTAGCTTCTTTGATGCCTCCTCTAATATAATGTTATCTATAGATCCTGAATCCACTATAACCTTGCAAACTTTTCCTTAAATCTTTCACTTGACTCTAAAAAGAGCCCTCCTCTACTTAGGCTCACTCTGATTGGGCTGCCTTATGAGTACCTTTCTAATCATCAAGTTCTCACCCATTTCTGATTCTAATTTGGTGACTTCATTAGTGTATGAGCTGCTACTATCTTCTTGGGCATAAGATACCCTCTTCTCACTATTTGAGGTTGATGGTTTATCAGGACACCTATAGGTTGGGTGTCCAAGTTGTCCACATTGATAACATTTCATGGTGGTAGAGTAGGAGCTGCTTCTTCCTGCTGCTCTCCCTCTATTCCTTTGAGATCCTCTTCCTCAACCAAAATATCCCCTTGTGCTGGTTTTGGAACTTTTTTCCAAGATTTTGCTCTCCCCTTGGTTTCTTGATTCACCACCTTTACTAGAACCACCTCTTTGACCTCCTCTAGAATCTCTACCTCTTCCTCTATTCTTGGAAGTACAATCATGCTTTCTTTTTCCTTTCTCTTCCACCTTTAGGGCCATTTGATAGCATTGATGAACTATTTGAGGAGTGACAAGGTTCATGTCTTATTGAATAGACCATTTGAGTCCATTTAGATATCTTACCAACTTGATACTTTCATCTTCCACCACTTTAGACCTCAAGCATGGCTTTTGAAATTATTCAGTATAAGAATGCACATCCATGTCTTTTTGCCTCAAATTTTATCACCTTCAGGAATGTAGGCTTGTTTGATTTTAGCCACCATTCCTTTCTAGGTAACAATAGGACCTTTTCCTTCTTTTTCCCTCTCTATTTGAACAAATTTCCACTAGGTTAGAGCAGTGCCTCTCAACCTTGACTTTGCCACCTTTACCTTCTGAGCATCAGAGACACCATCACATTCAAAATGGTTCTCCATTTCTTCAATCCATTCCACAATGAGATCATGATCCATCTTGCCACTGAATAGAGGAATGCCTTCCAAGGCTTTACTATTTATTACCTTGATTGCCTTCAAGAAAGGCTCTTTTGGTAAAATAGGATTTGGTGTTGAAGTTTCTTCTTCCAACTCAATGTCTTTCTCTTTAACTTCCTTCTCTCTTTTCTACTCCATCTTGTCCTTGACTTTATTTGTGGTTTCTTGGACCTAGCTCAACAATTGTTCTAGTTGTGCCAATCTTTCTCTCAAAGACATATTGTTTTCTTCTTGCTCTTCTACCTTCTTAGCCAATTCAGCATTGGTTACCATTTTTTTAGAATAACTAGATTCACTAGGTGAAAACATTCACCTTGCTTTGCACTGGCTTTGTCCCACACCTAACTTGGCTCTAATACCAATCTAATGGGGAGAGATAGGGTAGACTAACTAGTCTATGCCACTAACCCACACTAGGATCTCGGTGTTATCCTAACACCTAACTTGGTCAATAAGATTTCCTAAAACTTAGAACATCCCCAGACCTACTCTAACTTTCCCACTAGGTGAAATGATCAAGTCTTGCTCCATCACTCTCTTATCCTCCTAGGAATGCAATTCTTCCAAAAGGCATATGTAGGTCTACCAAGGTTCTATAGCACTCCCTGGTCCAACAAAAGTTTTGATGAGTTTTAAGGTGTTATTGAAACACTTTTAGCATGCTTGAATTGATGGTGAAAATGGGTTCCTACCCGATTTCCAAATTCCTTCACAATAAGCTACTAGAAGAGCCCCTAATTAGGCCTCCACCCAGATTTATAGGGCTAATAACTTATTACCCTTAGAGATTCATCAAACCTGGCCTTAAGAACATTTTTTTCACACAATTTGTACTCAAATATTTTTGAGGTTTTAGGCCACCAAAAGGTTGTACAACAATAATGAAAAATATGAGGGTTTTGGAGAGTTTTAAGGGCTGCTTGTTTTCCTCAACTTCCAAACACCTTATTTAACTCAAAAATATTTATCCTCTTCAATAATAACCTTCTTATATCCCTCTTGAATTCCTCCAAAGGGAAAATCTTGAATCTTTATACTTTGCTCTTGAGAACTACTTCTTTGTTGATTGCTCCTAGCTGGGCATTGCCTAGCTCGCCTAGGGATTTGTCAAAAAAATGCTTGCACTCATTTTATGGGCCCTTTCTTTCATTATGTTACAACTTAGGGTCTTTATTCTTAGAATCCAAGAGGCCATGGAAATCCCATAGTGGAAACAAGAGCTACAGACCTTTCATTGTAAAGAACTCAAAATTGGATAGCAAACAATGAACTTTAAAGAAATTTACAAAAACCTTCTAAAACATGATCAAAGATCTAAAATAATGCATGGATAATGGAGAATACACAATGTAAAAAATACAACATGCAACAAAATAATAATAAAAAATTTATTTTCTGCCAAACAACACCAAAAACCAGTAAATACTGTATAAAAATCAGTCACAGTTTGCTGTAGCAGTACAATGCCATACAAAAAAATGACTTGCAGCCCATGGTTACAATTTTTCCAGCCTTAAATAATCTCCACTTTGGTTTTTTAGTAGGTTTAAGGCTTTATTTGAGCCATTTAACAGGTTAGACATTTGTAAAGAAAAATAAATTGCTTATCAACTTTGAAAGTTGCTAACAACTTTGGAGCAACTTTTTGTTGCCCAAACAAGTTTTTCTCCTACACTATTAAGACCATTTCTAGGTCTTCCCAAGGCATTCTTGGGTCTTAAAACTCCATCAAATTACCTCATCTAAGACCTCCAAGTTCTTAATGCCATCTATAGCATATGGTGACAATTTTTGCAAA
Source organism: Cupressus sempervirens (assembly GCA_028749045.1). Taxonomy (NCBI): domain Eukaryota; kingdom Viridiplantae; phylum Streptophyta; class Pinopsida; order Cupressales; family Cupressaceae; genus Cupressus; species Cupressus sempervirens. The sequence continues at coordinate 2,028,753 of CM053785.1, forward strand.
ACATTGTATTGTCTAAGCATTTTGCCCTTTCAAGCAAATAATCCATCTTGGGAGGTCTTCTAATGCCTACATATGCCAAAAATGTAATAAAAAATCCTAACTCAACCTTTCACCAACACAAAAATACAAATAACTAAGAATGATACCAACCCAAGGTCAAGATACCATTCTCAACAAAGACCAAGGAGGAAACTTTAAAACCTATCCTAGCTTAGGCATACAAGCATGAGCTATATGCTCTTATTGTATTCACATGCTTCTTAAAAGAAGTTCATCACACCAAAAATTAAATGGTGGGAGCCTTGAAAGGGTGCTCCTGCACCAAATAAGCTATGGTGTTGACAAGGCCTACCATAGGAATCAACAAGAGGATGTGGTCATGCCATTTATAATGAAGAGGTTGGGAAGAAAGAGATGTCATATTTGCCTTGTCTTTGGGCATATTTATTTCAGTTTTTACCCTTTAATTCATTTTTGAGGTTTTCCAATACAATTGGACACAATCCTTCATGGGAAGAACTAGTTTTAGACAATAATTTTCTTTTTTGTTTGTTTTTATTAATTGGTGTGAATTAAATACTGTATCACATTTTGTCGTTGTCTCAAGTTTTGTCTATGTCAGTCCTGCACACATCCCTATTGTTTATCATTTTTTTATTTTATGTTATGTGTGCCTTGAGTATATGAGTTTTTGTACTTGACACTAAGAAGCTATCTTGAACTTTTATTTGAAATGAACAAGTATTGCAATTAGATGCAATCATGTTGTCTTTGCATGTAGCATATGGAGATCCTCAGTGTGCATCTGAAGATCCTTTTTTCATATAAATGTCTAAGGAGTACTTGTTTGTAATCACTGATCAAATTTTGTGGCGCTGAAAGAATTTTTTAGTTCAATATTAACTAGCTTTTTTTTACTTCAAAAAGAAAGATTTCCAATTGGATTATTTGCATTCATGATAGTTTTTATACCTTCAATTTTTTTTTGAGAAGCCTTGAGATCATATGATATTTTTTTTCTCCACTTAAATGAGAGGTTTGATTTAGTAGGTTTTCTTTAGGAAGCTTTGAAGTCATATGATCTTGTTTTTGATGTTGTTTACAAACCAAAACTTACACAACTTTTGCAAGAAGCAGAGGAGACAGGGGTCACTTTTGTAAGTGGATTGGAAATGTTCATAAGGGAAGCCATGGGAAAATTTGAAGTCTTTACTAGTTGTCCAAGTAAGGTTTCTCAATTTCACAACACAAGCAATTGTATGGGGTACATTTGCTACTAAATATGTTTCTTGAACTTTTATTTGAAATGAACAAGTATTGCAATTAGATGCAATGATGTTGTCTTTGCATGTAGTATATGGAGATCCTTAGTGTGCATCTGAAGATCCTTTTATCATATAAATGTCTAAGGGGTACTTTTTTGTAATCACTGGTCAAATTTTGTGGCTCTAAAAGAATTTTTTAGTTCAAAATTAACTAGCTTTTTTTACTTCAGAAAGAAAGATTTCCAGTTTGATTATTTGCATTCATGATAATTTTTATACCTTCAATTTTTGTTTGAGAAGCCTTGAGATCATATGATATATTTTTTTCTCCACTTAAATGAGAGGTTTGATTTAGTAGGTTTTCTTTAGGAAGCTTTGAAGTCATATGATCTTTTTTTTTATGTTGTTTACAAACCAAAACTTACACAACTTTTGCAAGAAGCAGAGGAGACAGGGGTCACTTTTATAAGTGGATTGGAAATTTTCATAAGGCAAGCCATGGGACAATTTGAAGTCTTTACTAGTTGTCCAGGTAAGGTTTCTCAATTTCACAACACAAGCAATTGTATGGGGTAAATTTGCTACTAAACATGTTTCTCTATTGGTTTTAATATGATATATGAACTGATTGCAGCACCTGAGAAAGTAATGAGGGAAATATCTATTAGAAATAGTTGATCACATAATGGAGATTGTGAGCTGCTATTATATTCAGCTCATCTTTCATGTTGTGCCATTTGGATAAGTTATATTAGACAATCTTTTTGGAGTTTTCCATATTAATATTAATATATCATATTATAAGAGAATATTAATGTTATCAATTCTTTCATTAAGAATGTTGTGAGTATAAAAGGAGCACTAGATCAAGGTTGGATCTTATATGTAACATGTTGAAATGGGGAGGATATAGAAATAGGCTATTGAAGTGGGTAGTTCTATTTGAAAGTATTCAAGCTTAGAGTGTCTGCTGCTTTATAAAAATCAGCAAATATTTCTAATTGAATGAAGATTTTTTCAACTAAGTTTATTCTTAGCATATTTGAGTGTTATAACTAATTTGATTGACTTTGTTATAATGGTTATAATTATATCATGTAGGGAGTTTCCAATATGAAGCTTATCTTGAGACTAAAATAGCTAGTGCCTAAGAACAATACTGTTATCCATGAGGGGAATTAGAAAGCTTATGCTCATTCTCTTTGATGATGTGGTAGTATGGCATTAACTATTGCACATGAAGGTAACAGATTAGGAGGACAATATAGACTCTATAAAGAGAAATAATTTACAAATATTTTCTTATATATTATTTTATAGCACTAGAAGAGTTGTGTAAACAAACAAGATGGAGATACCTTTATCAATTTCTTGCTCTTGTTTGAATGGAAAATAAAACTTCCAAATCCTGAATGAGACACATCATTCATGCCAAAAAGGAAAGTATAAAATCAATCTAGTCAATGTTAAGGTGATCATTCTATGGGAAAAAATTTAGTGTTCAGATGAAATTGTTTATAATTTGAATCTTATTAATTCCTTTTTGTAATACTAGGCTAAACTTAAATTGGGATTTTGACAAAAACATGACATGCTAGTAGATTTAGAATATTGATATTTTGTTGAGTTACTTGAATTTTGAATCTCTTCTTTGGGTCTCATGATTCTATCACTTCATTTTCATAGACATATGCTGTATTTTTTGGACCACAAAGATACTATGAGAAACAAATTTAGAGTTGACATTACAATGTAGTTTTCCTCATGAGTAAACTCTTTCGACCTTTGGCACAAACAGTTTACCCACCTTGTCTACGAGTCTTTGAAGGTAGTAACCATGATGAAGGTCAACCTATGCATGTTTCCCAATTTCTATGGTCTAGTATACCTCTATAATATTAGTGATGTGAACATGATCTTCAACATGGACTTCACAAGAAAATGACTCCAGCACAAGAAGCTACTTGCAATAAATAAACAAGGCATTCTTGACAATATATCAGCAATAGTAGTTATCACACCATGCATATACTTGACCACAAGAAGGAACTATCACAAAATTCCAATCCATTTGTAATATCTCAACTACTATAGTACTAATTTTGTTTATGCCTACCATTATATGTGTACTACAGTCTCCTTTCACATGAGGTATGTTTCCACTTCTTTGCTGAACCAATGCATAAGTTCCATATTGTAGGTGCTATAATTCAAAATGGATCCCTTCTTAGCATTTCCAAGTGATCACAGATTGGCCATCCTCCTTGTAAAAGCACTACATATGTACCATAATCAATTAGCATTTGTCTCTACCTCAAGTGTTACTTGCAAGTAGGGTAAGCTAGGATAGGTTGTACTTATTTTCCTCTTCAACTCCTCTAAAGCTTGTTAATTTTTATTACCCTAGAGAAAATTTCATAATTACTAGTAGATGAGGGAACTTAGAGACACTAGAGACTAGTATGGATACCAATATGGCTAATTTTCATAGAGAGGAGATACAATAGGAGACAGACATACTTGGTGATGCCATTTTTTTAATATATTTAATAATTTCTAGAAAATATTGTAACATAGAACATGGAAAGAAAGAATACCAAATCAACCATAAAAGAACACTAAATAGTAAAGGAAAATTCTCTTTAGAACACCACAATGACAAGAAACCAATCATACAACTATTTTTGTCCATCTCAAAATGTATACACTTTAGTAGATCTGAGCATTATAACTCAGCATGGATTAATGTATCACCCAAAATATCAGCATGAAATCTTATGCAACCTTTTATTTTTTATTTTTCTTACTTTTTGACCTAATAACATTTTTTTCCCTAAGTGTTTTGGTGGGAGATATCAATTTTTGGTCAGGAGACTTTGGAGACGATAGGAGAGGATGGCCAAAAGAGCCCTATACTTTGAGAAATTTTCAGAGATGTCTCCAGTAAATGAGGCATGTCTCAAGTGTCAGAGATGGGTCTTTAGGTAACAATGGAAACTTTCTTCCTTTACCTATGACTTCATTCAATGGCAAAAGAATAAGAGTTCTTCACAAACTTTTTGAGGTATTGTGTTGTGCCTAGAAAGCTTCAAGTCCCACTCATGATTGTGAATTTTGGTCATTAACAATGGCCTTAAACTTGGAAGGATATACCCTTTTTCTCCTCATCACCCAACACATGACCAATGTACAACAATTTTGTTTCGGCATACTAGCACTTCTTATTAGTCAACAACAATTTTTTCTCCCTTAAAATTTTAAATACCTTCTCAAAATGAGACAAATTCATTTCATAGAGTGTACTCACCATAGATATTTCATGTAAATAAATGATATAAAGGTTAATTAATTATCTCGATACTTCTTTCATGAGATGCTTAAAATGCCTGGTGCATTGCATAATTCAAACAATGTACCAGTCACTCATCAATTCCTGATGTGTCTTTAAAGCACTCTTCCACATATCCTCTTCCTTTGACCCACACTTTGTGAAATCCAAAATTAAGGTCCCACTTTGTAGAATATTTGGCATACAAGAATTGTTCCAATAGATTATCAATTTGGATAGTAGATATCAGTTCTTTGTAATCTTATTCAATCCTTAACACACATCCATTGGATCCCATCTTTCTTTGACATAATGCATAATGTAAGAGCTATCAATGGAGCATTTCTCAAATTTGAAAAAATACTAAATGTATAGTATACATTTTCTTTACAAGCTTTTTATTAATTCATGTTTGAATTTTTTGTTATTGATTGTAGCAACACAAAAATTAAGAGGAGAAATAGTTGCTAGATATATTTGAGCATTTAATAGAGATTTTTGTGTTGCTACCATGTTCAACCTGGGTGTCATGTTGTAGTCAAGGAAGTTCTTTGAAATTTTTCTTTTAAAAATTCCTCAAATCAATAACTTTTTGTGCTACAAGGGGGCATACCACTTTGAACTCTCTGTCCTTGCCTAGCAGCATTCTTGGTATGTCAAAATAGAAGATGTCCCCTTGCTAAAGAAAATTTGTTAAATACACATGAGATACCATTCAAAAAGGGGAAATTCCATTGGGGGAAAGCAGCGTCATCAATGAGCATTGGAGCAGGGCCAATATTCATCAAGCTTCTCTAGACTCATATAATACCTTTCTTGATAGAATTGTTCAACACAACAATCCGTGAATGGAAACACTCAAGAAATATACATGATAGAGAGTCTATGGGTAATATCATTAAGAAATTAACTTGCAATCACCCATGCAAGTTGAGATTCTAGACTCAATGTATCTAAGCTAAGAACTCACAAGCACAATTATACATATTTTAATCGATAATATATTATTTTTATAAAAAAAAATAGAACCAGATGTTGCAATTTTGAGGAAAAGGAGCATAGCATTTCTACAAGGATGCTATATGTGTGACATGAGTTTTGACCAGTATTCATCACAATTTTTACGAATAGAAGCATATAATTTTGACAAGGATGTTATATGTGTGACATGAGGTTTGACCAGTGTTCATCACAATTTCAATGCATAGACATAGAGCATTTCAATGAGGTTTTCATCAAAATTTTGACAACCATTGGTCACACAGGTGGAAATTGTAGTACATAATGCTTGCAGGTTAAGGTTGATATCCTGACAATAGTTTTGTTGATATATCTACCATAGTAACATCACAATTTTGACAAACATTTAGGGTGTCATAAAATTGACAAAAAAATATCGACGACTGTGTTTGTCATTTTGTCGACATAGTGGTGTCAAAATTGCGACGAATCCTCATAAAAAATTAGGTCTAAATTTACCAGTGGTTAAGTCTTCCATTGTGATCTTTTTGATCCTTGTATGTTGAATTTTGTGTGCATCCATACTTTTTTCTAAAAAAATATCGTGGCTTTTATTTATCCTTGTTCCAAGGATCTTCGGGTGGGGCATTACATAGACTTAGGAAATGTAATTATCTTAGTGCCAAGAAGTGTTTGCAAAATGTCATTATAAGAGTATTTCAAGGGAGTAAATGTTCTCTCAAAAGTATGCATATGATCTTGTTGTTTCTCAAGTGAATAACATGCATCCATGTCTTCATCACTATCTTGGTCAAAGATAGGTCCATCATGAAAGCTTGGCATATGCTCAAAGGAGGTATCACTTGCTTGTTCTCTAAAGAGGTCTTTAAATCTAGAAGATGAAGATGTTTGATGGCTTGGAGTAGAATATATAGATCTTGAAGAAGATGGCCCATGTGTATGTAAAGTTCTTAAGGGATATTCATTTAAGAATGTAATCTTCTCCTCTAAACTTTTCTCAAGTTTAGACTTTATTTCTATCATGCACTTAGAGAGACGAAGGTAAGAAAGATTATTTTTCTCTTCTAGTTATTTGTATTGAGCGTATAGATATTGAAACTCTTTAGTGGCATGGAGGATATCATGATCATCTAGATTTGGTTGAGGTTTGGTAGCACAAGGTTTGAATGCCATAGTGGTAGATAGATAATCTAGCATGAAGGATACTAGAGGAAGCTAATAAGGTGACACAAGATAACTTGATGTCCAAACTAGAGAGGTAGTAATAAATGAGTGACTTATCAAGAAAAGTGTCCAAGAAGATTATGACACTAGTGATTCAAGTCAAGAGCTAGGAAAGAAGCCCAAATAGCCAAGTAGATAGATAAGCAAAAAAAAAGTGAACAAATCTTCCAATCAAGGAGTGTAGTCAAGAGATCAAGGTTAACCATTTCAAAAAAAGAAATTATTAGTATGCTAGCATAGACCCTAAAGATGGAAAAGACCAAGAGCATTAAGACCAAAGAGCCACTTTAATCATGTTCAAGAACTAGAGACATAGAAATTCAAAGTGAACTAATGAAACTCCCCTTAGAAAGAAGCACAAGAAAATGTTTGCACTTGATGTTTTGACTTGTTTGACAAAGTTTGACAATAGTTGATAGCATAGAAAGTTTGATGTTCAAAAGAAAGTTTTTCCCAAGAAAGATAGTGACACATGGATCAGTCTTCAAGAAATCAAGAAAGGGGCAAAGCAACCTTGCATGATACAAGCATATGTGAGGTCTAAAATGGGAAACCCTAGAACTACCATCATGTGTATGCTCAAAAGATTTTCATAGGTCTAGCACATTCGAGAACAAATCAAGCAATATCTACCAAAAGGACATGGTTCATTACTCAATACCTTAGCCCACAACTTGAGGCTCCCTTGCCTCACACAAAGTGGTTTCCCACAATAGATATTGGCTTTGTCATAGATGGGTTACCCACATCTAAAGGAACATGTATGGTGAGTCAAATCTTGGAGTGATCAGAGTAATCCACTAGGATTGATCCTTGCTCCAAGATATTGAGTTGAAAATAGGGTAGCCTCTAATCCTAAGGTATCTAGTAAGGGCTTCCATTCATAGCACTCCTCTTGCTCTTGATATGGGACACCTTATCATATGATAAGTAATGGACCTCGCAGTCACAAGAGTAACTTAAGCATTCTCACCTAGTGATTTCCTCATGTTCACAATCCCACAAGTACTTCCACTAGATGAAGACAAGTACTATGTCTACCAAGGTTTTGTGTCCTTGATAGCCTTCAGTTTATAGTGGGTTGGAATAGTTGGGTTCGCTTTTCCCCACTTGGGTCATTCCTCTTGATCTCTCAAGAGTAGGCCCGCTAAAGGATTCTAGACTACATAAGATGGATCCTGTTGGCTCCTAATTTAAAAGTTTTGAAATTAACCAAGAAACTAGAAAAATGCATCTAAGGCTAGAAAATTCCTATGAGGGACACACTTGAATGCAATCTTGGGCTAACTATAAGGCATGACCCTTCTTCACTTCAAGCTCTGAAAGACCTAGGCATGTTAACCTTGAGGTTCTAATGTATGGTACTAGCGCAACTTAAACATAGATCTGAACCTATTTACTACAGATGAAAACCCTGTATATCTTCTAATGACTCATGAAATGACATAGATCTATAGTAGAAAACTACAATTCTATGGTATTCACAAGCTAAGTGAGGGTTATACTTTTTAGCTCTTCAGCATATGAAAAATTGAATTAATTTTGATTAATAATGTTGAATTCAACAAAACCCCTAATATGTAGCAGCTTGAACAAGTGATCCTAGAAATGATCAGTGCATTATCTATAGGAAAACTCCATGAATTAATCACATACATATAGATACCTAATACTTATTCATATATTCAGATATACAATCTATCCATTCAACTTGTAAATAGACATCCATGTTCAATCTAAACCTCATTCTTACATGATATCCTTCTCAATAAACTTACAACCCTATTGATTCCTTGAAGCATTTACATAACCGTTGAGTTACAAGCAACAATGAAACAACATACAACCTTAAGGGATTGCAAATATGACCTAGGCTGTTTGTTCAAAGATTATAAAACATTGAAGATTACTAAGATGGGAGACAAGAATCAAAATGAAACTAATGAAATTATTGTTCCTTTGTATTAATTTCCTTGAAACAATACATTCATATGCATGAAATCAAAACATGAAAACACCTAACATATCAGAACTAGCTGTATTTATCTTCCTATTGTTGTTCATACAAGAGAAATTGCTAAAAATGGTGTCTCAGTATTGGGAATACATCAAGACTAGATCCAAAACATGGTATCATAGCAATGACTAGTTTTTCTCCAAAGACTAGAACCAACCTTACAATGAGGAAAAGAAAAGAAGATATAGGAGAAGAGTGAATTCCCAGATCTGATCAAAACATGACATATGTCCACTTGGAAAACCTTCTCAATAGTTTAAAAAAATCTCTCTAATCTCTCCCCTCAACTAGTGAATCGAATCTTCATCATTTTGCCTATCAAATGAAAAAGTATCTCACATATTTGGTGAGAATTATAGCTAATTTTGATGCCTAATCGTTTCTCAAGGTAAAATGAAAATCAGTTAAATATTACTATCTAAAGGCCAAGAAAACCCCTTAGAATCAATTTAGGCTTCAAAAAACATCAATGTTTGTTCCCTCATTGATTCTGATGCTCCATGATGAATTTTGCCCCTTTTACTAAGAATTCCCTAGAAAACCCAAATCTTCTTGCAAAGCGAACTAGTGAAGACTTGTGCATAATCTAACTTCAAAAATGGATAGCTCATTTCCTCCCGATTCCAATGATATACTACAATGCCTATTTTGGACAAAAAATGCCCCTGCTATGGTAGTTTGAAAAATAGGCTTCTAGACTGAATTAGAGCATAAAAAATGAAAAATTAAAAAAGTTATATAGTTTGAACTATATAAAAAATTTAAAATCATTCAAATTTTTCATTTTGAAATTTCATTTGGTTGAAACCTTTTTTTCTTTGAATTTTCATTTTTACTTTATTTTCTCCTTCAATCTACCATCGCCATGTGTCAATCTATTATTGACCATCACTACTTGTAACATTTTCAATTAATTAATTAATCCATTAATCCCTCTTCTCTTGCATTCTCACAGGAATGTCTAATATCATTTTCCTTAAAATTTTATTAATTTTTCTCATATCTCATAGCCTAGAGTCCCCTTCTCATCTCCATTTATGCTCATACATTCAACCTTGCCTTTACACTCATATGAGAACTCCATTTTTGAACCATCAGAGGCATCAACATGTTCTTTTATGTCCATACGGGCTTGCCTTTACACTAACATGGGTTGCTCGTATTACCAAGAATGTTTAAAAATTGTTTTACCCCTTCTCATCTCCATTTAAGCTCATACGGGAACTCCATTTTTGAACCATTGGAGGCTTTAAAATTTTCTTTTACGTGCATACAAGCTTGCCTTTATGCTCACATGGGTTGCTTGTATTACTGAGAATGCTTAAAAATTATTTTATGCTCTTTCAAGCCAAGTGTAGCATCATGAGCCTTTGAATTTTACCTTATGTTCATATGCTGAACGTAAACTCGAAGAACCAGTGAAACTCAATTTATGCTTATACGTGAGCATTTTTGAGACCAATTTATGCTCAGATGTGAGCAAGTCAAAATTGGTTGACTACGAACCCAGTGGGCCCCTCCATGCATGTCTACCTTCGAAAAGGTGTGCCTTTTCAGACACTTGGTATGTGTGTGGAAAGGTATATAAACTTTTAATAATCTCTTAGTCAGGCAAATGTGGGATAATTGTTTTCATGCTTTCCCTCAAGCTCTGCATTTTAACATGTTGAGGTCTTTCCTTCATTGTTTTCCTTTGCTCTTTGGCTATGCATAGGATCTCCTTTAACATGGGTTGTTGGCTTCACCTTTTTCTTTCCATAGCTTTCTTCTGTTCTTGTGGCTTCAAAATCATGGGCTTCCTTTTGGCATGGCATCTCTTTTCTAATTGTCTGCAATTTATCCTTGATGTCTGTGCTTTGACAACTTTATTTTCACTTGCATGTGGGAGCTCTATTTTAAACATGAGTTGTTTTCCTTGTTTCAACATATCCTTTTAATCTGCATTGAGATTTCCTTTATTTTCAAGGGCTTCATTTTTTTAGTTGTTGCCCCTTACTTGCATGATCTCTGATTCCCTTTTTTCTAATAGTCACAAATTCCATGAGAGCTTCATCATTCATCTCCATCAAGGGCTTATAACTGTATGCATTTGAGCAAACATTGTCTATCATTTCACATGGAGTTGCTTTTCCTTTTTCTTGATGTCAGCTTCTTCCTTGGGTGAGTACCTTTTCTCATTGCCCCTACCCCTACTACTCACATCACCTAGGTCTTTGTCTTTTTTGGTAGCTTGTTTTGCATAAATTTTTGTTTTTTTATTTGTTGTGGCTTCTTTGTTGGCAGACACTCTCCTTTGTTAGGTTGCATGGACTTCTTTTATTGCATTGCCATAGCCTCTCTCCATTTGACTACATTTTTGGCCTTCCAATATGTAGACTCCCTTGTTTTTAAACCCCATGTGGCTTCTTCCTTGGTCTCTATGGATTTCTTCTAATGTAACCTCCAAGTTTAACATATCTTGCATCCCCATGTATAGGTTGTAGGAGATAACTATGTTCTTGGGAAGCACAATAGCTAGATATTGGTTCTTCTATCTTGACTCCAAGTTCAAAAATCTCACTCCCATGGCTTGACATCAGAGTTGAAGTAAATAGCCAACTGCTCAAGCTCCTCAGAATTCTATATATAATCCAATGTCCCACTAGTAATGAAGCTTCTTTTCCATCTTCACCAACAGTCACTGAAGCATGTTTCTCCAATGTCATTCCTACTGCAAATGGATGACCAGGATTGCTTTCAGTGTCCTCATATCTGACATGGATATTCGTAATAGCAAGCTTGATATTCCCTATAACTATGTTAATTAGAGATCCCAACCATGATGTATTCACTTCATCTTTCTTCTCAAGTTTGGATTCCAAAAGCTTCATTTCCATCTCCTTTATCCTAGATTGTTTAGCTTCTTGCACAGAATCATCAGTACATCCCTCAACATTAGTTGCAGGCTCTACCAAAAGAAAAATATGATCAAAGTAGACTAAAACTAATTCTTGACCTAAACTTCTAGATGGGATCTTTAATCTTACGGAGCCCAAAAATCTTACTTCTACTTAACAGGCAGCTTAAGGGCATTTAGTGCCTTTGGCCTCAACTCCATGTTTGTCAATTTGACATCACTGACAATTACAACTCTGATGAATTTAGCTGGGCCCCAAAGTGGGTCTGGCTAAAAAAAAATTCATTTTTGATCAACTGACAATTGTGAATGATCCATTCATCACTTGATACTGATTGAAATCAAACTCGGCCAATGAATCAACATTTGAAACTCATTTCATCCCTTTTTGCAACCTATCATTTTGGTGCCAGAAGGTCTATTGACTGGCCTTAAAAATTGACCCAAACCTCTGACCAGGACCTAAAATTTGACTCACTGATTCTCTGTACCACACACTTTTACCCTATCAAAACTAGTCTCATGATGAATTCTAAGTCAAAAGATATTAACTGTCAAATTTGACCTCTCAGAACTACCTACAAGAAAACATGTCAGAAAACAACAAATTGGGTTCAGATTTGGCTTCGAAAACTGGGTAAACTGACACATGGGAGGATGCAAACTAGGGCATTGGTTCACTGTCACGAGAACATTATGAATCAAGGATTTAGCCTCATGAAAAATAACAAGGCACAAATGGTGATCAGTCATAGTGGTATCACAAATGGCGATCAGTCAAAGTGGGCTACTCAAATTTTGACAATTGGAAACAATGGCAGAAAAATGATTTTTACAAATGGAATTGACCTAGAAAAGTGTACATATGGATTCGTCAAGACTTAAAAACTAGCACACTTAAAGTATTTTTAGAGGACAACATAATGGTGCAATCCATTTGATCTCACCTATTACAGATTCATAAATATTACATCATGAACAAGGGTTCTGAAAAATCTACACTTGCTGACACCAATAAAAAGCTAAAAATTGCATTTGGAATCGTGTTTGAAAACTGATCAAACAGATTCGTCATAAGCTACAACTTGAAACATAACAAGTCTCTAACCTCTAAAATGCAATGCAAAAGGAATTTCACCATTTTTTTCAACTACGTCAAAATTAGAACTCATCAAATAGGGCCTCCCAAAATTATGTGCAATGTGCAAATGTATGAAAATAGTAAACTAACAACAATGAGGGATTCGAAACCTAAACAAACAGACTCAAAATGACACAAAATTTGAAACATGGGTTCTTAGGTATGGACACTAGATACTCCCAAGGTGGTGAGTCCTAAAACATCACTAGGTGCAAGATATTCACTTGCAAACATAGGCTCCTATCGTTATTTGACACTTAGGTGAAAATGCAGATTTGGTATTAGCTCAAAATGGGACTTCACAAAATGGCTCGGAATGATAGTTTAACTTCATGGAACACATAAGAACATTTAATGGAAGGTTCTAGAAGCATTAAAACCTCATAATATTTCCAATTACAACCAAGTACATAGGCATCAAAAGGCATTTATAGGGCTTAACTTCCACAATGGTGCTCAAAATTGGGGTTGCAATTTTGAGTGCCAACAGTGGCTCTATCTGGGGATGCATGTCCCTTGTAGGCATGGAAAGGAATTAGATCTCTAGAAGAAGCAGACCACACACCTGAGCTTCAAAAACTTCTCTCAAACAACTTTATTGAAAGCAAAAAAACTACTCCTACTATGTACAAACGATGGCCCTAGGCTATCGAAAAGTTTTCAAAACTCCTTACCTCTATCATATAGCTGATTCTCATTGACATTTGAAGGGAAATGAGAGCATCCCAAAAATTCATCTGAGAGCAGTATGCACATCCTATATACAATAGTTTCTTGTACAACTTCTAATCAACAAACACAAGTGCATACTACTATGCCATAAAAGCGAAAACAGACATAGTTGATTTCCCACATTTAAAACCTTAAAGGAAAGTGATTGCAATTTACTGATCTGAACAAAATTCAGCAGCATTATGACATACAGATTATTACTCTACAATCATAGAACTAGAAGAATTAGATAGAATAGAGAACATAGATATACGTGGGGAAAACCTTTCCAAGTAAAAAACCCCACCCTCCAAACCATCAAGCTAATGTATTATTCAGTAACAAGTTACAATACATTTTCAGCCTTCACATGGAGATTTACATCTTGCTCCATTCTAGAGAAAATCCAGCAGCATAACCCTGTAAAAATATCTTCTCATCTCACTCTTCCACACTCTATTGCATTACAACATGCAATACTCCTTTTATGAACATCTTAAGACCCAACCAAATGCCCACAAAAGAGTTGGGCATTTTTCATGGCTCAACCACCAAGAAAAATCCACAATGCCACATATACATCCAATACCAAGAAAAGGGCATCCATCCCTTGGATAGGCAATGACAGCTTGTCATAGAATTCGCCAAGAATAGCGATCATAAGAGAAGTGTAAGGGAATCCGTCATACCAACCTATTTTTGGCATAGTCTCTTACACACACCAACCACTCATTCTTGGGTGCCCAAATATGCCTCATGTCATAAGATGCTCTTACACCTATCATAGCTCATTCCTTAAATAGCTCTTATGCATCATAGGAATCCATCATAACCATTTCAGCCATGATCTCCTTCACACACTTCAAGATGCCAACACATGTAAGTGATCAACATGCCAACAAGACATGTACACTCACATTTACATATTATTTGAAAAAATACATTTTACAAAACAAATAATAATAAGAATAGGAATTATACAAGGTTGAGACACCTTATTCCTAACATTCTCCCACTTGTCAAACACCTTGTAAGAGCAACAGAAACATAACAGGAACTAACCGCTATAGGCCAAAAGACCCATAGACTCTGAACACCATCTGAACTTCTCAGTGCCCACTGGTTTCGTTAATGCATTTGCAACATTCTTCATAGTATCTACCTTCTCCAAATTTAACTTTCCATCTTCCACCATATCTCTCACAAAGTGAAACTGCACATCAATGTGCTTCGTTCTGGCATGGAAAGTTGGATTCTTCACAAGGCAAATAGCACTTTGAGTATCACACTAAATAATAATTTGTTCTACATCAACACCAACATCAAAACATAATCTCTTAATCCAAATGGATTCCTTACAAGCATGAGTAGCAACCATGTACTCAGCTTTTGTAGTGGACAAAGAAACCACAAGTTGTCACTTACTCATCCAACTGATGGCACCACCAAACATAGTGAACACATAACCACTGGTGGATCTCCTGCGGTCAATATCACATGCCCAATATAAATCCACAACCCATGAATATAAACTGAATGCGAAGATCTAGAAGAGTTACCATGATAATGTATGGAGTAATCTGATGTACCCCTCAAATATCTGAATACTCGCTTAACTGCATCCCAATGTACCCATCCAGGATTAGCCATAAACTGACTCAGGACTCCCACTGCTTGGGCAATATCTGGTCTAGTATAGACCATAGCATACATAAGACTGTTACCACTCCACTATGCTCATGAGCTACACAGAAGCATCAGAAATATCAACTTCTTAGCCCCACAAAATTGTGAAGTCATCCTCCAGAAAATAAGATAAAACATCAGCTAGAACAACAACCAAACTTATTTGTTCAATCCAACTAATAAACCCACGAGATTGAAAATAGCATCCACAGTAAATGATAACTCATCCAATCACCCATACCTCAAAGGTATCAAACACCAGAAAACTCATGCTAGCAACATAACCAACCCATAAACTACAACCTCAAGCTCTATGTGCAAACCAGTCGATAAAGACCAAACACATACAAGAACTCCCACTGCATGGATAATGTCGAATCTAAAAAATCAAAAGCATACTAAGTCTATTGATAAGAACACAAAGAAAGTGAAACCATGTAGTACCAAGGACCATCCACAAAGATATGCAAATCCTATAGCAAAAACACTGCAAGAAACATCTCTCTCATCCAGTCTCCACAAATCTCCTATGTTCTCCACATTCAACAAAGACAAGAGATAAAGGAACCAGCTTGTCATCACCAAAAAATAATGAAGTACAAGTGATAAAAATTGACCACAAAAGAGTGACCACATAGCTCAAACAAATCTCAAAAAACAATGTTATGTGAACCCAAACATTCAAGAAGATAACCAAGACCAAAAGAAAGAAGCTGCAAACCATAAGCATGTAGCATGTCCTTCTACAAAAATTTCTAAATGTCAACTGTGCCATGTATGATCCCCTTCACAACCCCAATAGAAAAGCCACAAAAACATCCAAAACTATTCAACCTCAACATATCAAACATAATATGATGTCACGAATCTACATGGATATAAGCCTCTCAAAGAAGATCAAACAACTCCATTTCCCATTTTAGAAAATCAGCCCACTACCATCTCCTATTTTCATCATAAATGAAAGTACACCTCAAGGAGATAATCATGTTAAACATCTCTCACAATGAATCCTCTAGAACCATCTAACTATAGCTCAAGATCCACAAATATGAAAGAAAAGATAAATCACCTGAAAGTAACATTGGGCAATAGCTCTCAAGTGATAAACTGCCAAGCAAACCAAGAGTGGGGAATGAGAATGCTCCTCCAAGATATGCAAGTCACCCTGTGACTTATCTAAGAACAAAATCCTCATAGGTCTCTATTGAACTCACATCCAACAAAGGTGTAGGCTCCTCAAACTTTCTGTTGAAATCTCATCAAGAGTATACATCTCAACAACATGTCTCTCATCTCAAGAGAACTCTAGCCTCACCTAAGTCTCCAAGTATCCACAAGCACCTGTAATCAATCACTCCATGCAAAACTCCACTGCAACATAGCACTGTCATGAAGTATCAAGCAAATGATCAAAGTACTTAATACCAAGAAACTAAAACAAGATCAATGTCAAAGCTCCAACCATGGAATCAAGAACATAATCATGACATCATGATCTAAACCATCTCCTCCAAAGAGATAACATGCTTCATGTGATCATATCAAATAACTGTATCATGTCACAACTCTAAACTAGTAATAAAGAGAGAACCATGATATAAAAGCCACCATGATAACATATCAAATAAAAGCATAAACAACATCTATACCAAGGACCCCTTGAATCCTAAAGATGTCAACATCTCCAATCTCATGAAGATACCATCTCCAACTAGTGAACCAACAAATATGAAAGACCCTTCTGCAGGAACAAGATCTAAGGCGTCCTCCGACATCTGCAACACTAAAGAAGATCATCCACCACCATATGATGGAAAAAATAAAGCCACTACTAAAGCTCCCACTGAAGCATGATACCAAGCTCTCCAAGCATATGACACACCATCCTCCAAAATGAAAAAATCATCTAGGTCCACACATTACATTGGGTGAAACCAAGATCTCCACACTAAGGAAATTCACCATGCTTTAGGACTCCATAACTGACTATCCAAGTACTCAAATATCATCTATCCTCTCATCTCAAAGCAACTACACAAATGCACAAGTGCCCACAAACAAGGCTAGCTACAAGTCTACACCAACACTGAATCAAATCTAGTGGATATAGACAATCCACATCCAAGTTATCCCACTGCAATTAAACACCTCATAATATTTTCAAGTACAATCGAGTACATAGACATCAAAAAGAATTTATAGGGCTTAGCTTCCACAATGGTGCTCAAAATCGGGGTTGCAATTTTGAGTGCCAATAGTGGCTCTGTCTAGGGATGCATGTCCCTTGCAGGCATGGCAAGGAATTAGATCTCTAGAAGAAGCAGACCACACACCTGAGCTTCAAAAAATTCTCTCAAACAACTTTATTGAAAGCAAGAAAACTACTCCTACTATGTACAAACGATGGCCCCAGGCTATCGAAAAGTTTTCAAAACTCCTTACCTCTATCATATACTTGATTCTCATTGACATTTGAAGGGAAATGAGAGCATCCCAAAAATTCATCTGAGATCAATATGCACATCCTATATACAATAGTTTCTTGTACAACTTCTAATCAGCAAATACAAGTGCATACTACTATGCCATAAAAGCGGAAACAGACATAGTTGATTTCCCACAATTAAAACCTTAAAGGAAAGTGATTGCAATTTACTGATCTAAACAAAATTCAGAAGTATTACGACATACAGATTATTACTCTACAATCATAGAACTAGAAGAATTAGATAGAATAGAGAACACAGATATACGTGGGGAAACCCTTTCCAGGTAAAAAACCCCACCCTCCAAACCATCAAGCTAATGTATTATTCAGTAACAAGTTACAATACATTTTCAGCCTTCACATGGAGATTTACATCTTGCTACATTCTAGAGAAAATCCAGCAGCATAACCCTGTGCAAATATCTTCTCATCTCACTCTTCCACTCTCTATTGCATTACAACATGCAATACTCCTTTTATGAACATCTGAAGACCCAACCAAATGCCCACAAAAGAGTTGGGCATTTTTCATGGCTCAACCACCAAGAAACATGCACAATGCCACATGTACATCCAATACCAAGAAAAGGGCATCCATCCCTTGAATAGGCAATGACAGCTTGTCATAGAATTCGCCAAAAATAGCAGTCACAAGAGAAGTGTAAGGGAATCCATCATACCAACCTATTTTTGGCATATTCTCTTACACACACCAACCACTCATTCTTGGGTGCCCAAATGGGCCTCATGTCATAAGATGCTCTTACGCCTGTTGTAGCTCATTCCTTAAATAGCTCTTACGCATCATAGGAATCCATCATAACCATTTTAGCCATGATTTCCTTCACACACTTCAAGATGCTGACACATGTAAGTGATCAACATGCCAACTAGACATATACACTCACATTTACATATTATTTGCAAAAATAAATTTTACAAAACAAATAATAATAAGAATAGGAATTATACAAGGTTGAGACACCTTATTCCTAACAACATTCTCTTGAGGTAAACTAAAACTATCTTTTTCCTTCATTTCACCCAATATATTAGCACTTCCAATCATTTCATTAGGAAAAATAAAACTATTATCATCACTTCCATAGCGCATATAAAAATTAGACATACTTTCTTCATCTTGCTCAGTATGAAAATATGAATCAACATGATCATAACAACTGATGTCAAACTGAAACTAATCACCACTAACTAAATTATGGATTCCTTCAACTGGAAACACAAAATTTTGGTACTCTACTCCATTCAACAAGTTACATGAATCAATTTGTAACTCACCTTGTGCCTCCGGATGTGAAGAAAATGTAAAATCTGATTTCTCCTCATTTGCAATATCAATACTCCATAAATTAGACTAAACATACGCTACATTTTCTTCACATTCCAACAAATGATTAGATCCCAAATCATAAGAATCATCATGAAATTGCCTTCTAACAATATGTTGATCCATATCAAATTTTCCCTCAAATAACTCACTAGGATAAACCACTTCATTAGTACTACTTTTCTCATCACATGAGCAATCTGAATGTATCTCATCCTCATGAAAACAAGAAAACAATGAACTAGCAATAGGCCTAATCTCTACATTTTCATTATCAACATAGAAGTCATCATGTGCATTGATATACGGATTACCATCACATAGACCTCCCAAAGTCAATATAGCATATTCTGAAACTATATGCTCTTCATCATCAAATTTAGGGGAAATGACTTCACCCTATGGAACTGCAAAACATGGAAAAACACAAGCATCCTTGGATAGGTTAGCATACCTTTCAAAATCATGAGCCAACAAATCAAAAATCTCATCAACACTTAGCAAGACTTCATTACTAATTTCTTTTTCTTGGTTGTGACTATTATCTGGATGGCTTGATACATTTGCAATAGAAAACTTGTTAGTAATATATTCTAAAAAATTAGAACTCTTATCATCATATAAATCTTCTTCCTTAGACAACACCTCAACAGCTAGGATCATAACACATTCACATTCATCACTAGAAGAAAGATATTAGTGTTGTTACAATTTTCCTGTTCTTTATACTGATCATCATAAAAAGATGAATCCACATTATGCATATTATCAAATTGCTGATTATTGTCCTCTAATTTATAAAATTGAGACTCTTCATATTCAGTATCACCTTCAACAAATTCATTACATTCGTTAACATTAGACTCATTAGCCTTCAAAGCACTTTCAACCTCCATGATAAAATCTTGGAATTCAATAATCTTTTCTAATCTTGACTTGGCTGACCAATAAACTAAATGTGGCATAAAAACTTCTAAGAGCACCATTGGCCATGAAGACTTCTCTGGTCTAAACGATTCATTAAGATTCATAACTACTGATTTAAATTTCATGAAATTTTGAAATCCATTAAGAACTGTGATATCACAAATTGTATTTCTTATGTCAATGACGGTCTCATTATGAATTTCTCTTTTCAGCCAAGCAATATTTTCATGAATACTTTCAAGAGTTGGTATATCATTTTGAGATCTAGACTCAAAATCCATCTCTTGAAATTTTAAAACTCCTACCTCTGTTTTCCTAGTGCTGAAACCACTAGATGGAGGCATCCATTTCTAGCATTTAAATTTCATGAATGACAAAGACATGAAAACTAAAATACCTTTATGTGTTACTGTTTGAAACCTCAGATCTGCTGAATTGCACAAGGCGTAAATATGAAATCCTCCACACCGTAGATAAAGTCCTTTGTAGAGTCGCCACCTCCTTGAAGAGGAAAATAAAATCACAACTATGATTCAACTTTTAGAAATCAACTACTTTAATAGATACATATAAACACATAAACTATTAGTCAGGAAACTTTACTTTCTCTTTCCCAACAAACTAGATCTACCCACAAATACTGAAAGCGTTTGATATTTCAAATAAACCATGCATTGGCATAGAGATTTTGACTAGAGTCGCCACTCACACTTCATGAGAAAAGACTTGAAACTATTTATCACTTGTAAATTCTAAACTAGACTTTCAGTATGGAAAATCTTGCATATTCACAATTTGCAGCAGATCTATACAACCTTCTACTAAATAAATCTCTTCAAATACACTTCACAAACTTAAATAAAATAACTAAAACCTAATCCAATGAAGAGTATTGAACTTTGTCAAAATATTCTCCTTCTCTTAGTACTAAAACTCACTTGATGCAGAACAGTTCTTTTTAACAACCAATTTTCATGAAAAGATAATACATGAAAACAAAAATACCTCAAGATTCTCTATTCACTACTCACAACAGCAAACCCAAAATCTTATCAAATCCTTACTGAACCATTTGAACTAACACATCACAAATGTTGCAACCATTTAAATGTTTCAATGTCTTTAGATCTTGAATTTGAAACCTCTACACAAAGCTGAAACATAACTTTCTTGACTTGTTGTATGAAAATTTTCTCCATGTCTTTGCTTCTATTGTGTTGAATCCCTTTAAATTCTCAGAGTTTTTCTATCATGAATCTCAACACAATCCCCAGAAAAGTCACCATTTTGTTGGATCCTGATTTAACAATTTTGAAATTAACCAAGAAACCAAACAAATGCATCTAAGGCTAGAAAATTCCTATGAGGGACACACTTGAATGCAGTCTTGGGCCAACTATAAGGCATGACCCTTATTCACTTCAAGCTCTGGAAGACCTAAGCGGGTTAACCTTGAGGTTTTGATGTATGGTACCAATGCAACTTAAACATAGATCTGAACCTATTTACTATAGATCAAAACCCCTTATATCTCCTAATGACTCATGAAATGACATAGATCTACAATACCAAATTGCAATTCTATGATATTCACAAGCTGAGTGAGGGTTAGACTTTTTAGCTCTTCAACATATGAAAAATCGAATTGATTTTGATTAATAATGTTGAATTCAACAAAACCCCTAATATGCAAAAACATGAACAAGTGATCCTAGAAACGATCAGTGCCTTATCTATTGGGAAATTCCATGAATTAATCACATACATATAGATACTTGATACTTATTCATATATTCAAATATACAATCTATCCATTCACCTTGTAGATGGACATCCATGTTCAATCTAAACCTCATTCTTACATGATATCCTTCTCAATAAACTTACAACTCTACTAGTTCCTTGAAGCATTTACATAACCCCTTGAGTTACAAGCAACAACAAAACAACATACAACATTAAAGGACTGCAACTATGACCTAGGCTCTTTGTTCAAAGATCATAAAATAATGAAGATTACTAAGACAAGAGATGAGAATCAGAATGAAACTAATGAAATTCTTGTTCTTTTGTATTAATTTCTTTGAAACAATACAATCGTATGCATGAAATCAAAATATGAAAACACCTAACATATTAGAACTAGTTGTATTTATCTTCCTATTGTTGTTCATAAAAGAGAAATTGCTGAAAAATGGTGTCTCAGTATCTGAAATACATAAAGACTAGATCCAAAACATGGTTTCATAGCAATGACTGATTTTTCTCCAAAGAATGGAACCAACCTTACAATGAGGAAAAGAAAAGAAGATATAGGAGAAGAGTGAATTCCCGGATCTAATCAAAACATGACATCTGTCCACTTGGAAAACCTTCTCAACAGGTTAAAAACATCTCTATAATCTCTCCCCTCAATTGGTGAATCAAATCTTCATCATTTTACCTCTTAAATGAAAAAATATCTCAGATATTTGGTGAGAATTATATCTGATTTTGATACTTGATCTTTTCTCAAGTTAAAATGAAAATCAGTTAAATATTACTATCTAAAGGCCAAGAAAACCCCTTAGAATCAATTTAGGCTTCAACAGACATCAATGTTTTTCCCCCAACTGATTCTAATGCTCCATGATGAATTTTGCCCCTTTTATTGACAATGCCTCGAAACATGCAAATCTTCTTACAAAGAAAACTGGTGAAGACCTGTGCATAATCTAACTTCAAAAATGGATAGTTCATTTCCTCCCAATTCCAACGGTATACTACACTGCCTATTTTGGATAAAAGATGCCCCTGTTATGGCAGTTTGAAAAACAAGCTTCTGGACTGAATTAGAGCATAAAAAATGAAAAATTTAAAAAGTTATATAGTTTGAACTATATAAAAAATTTAAAATTATTGAAATTTTTCATTTTGAAATTTCATTCAGTTGAAACCTTTTCTTTTTTTTTGAATTTTCATTTTTACTTTATTTTCTCCTTCAATCTACCATCGCCATGTGTCAATCTATTATTGACCATCACTACTTGCAACATTTTCAATTAATTAATTAATCCATTACTATCTCTTCTCTTATGTTCTCATAGGAATGCCTAATATCATTTTCCTTAAAATTTTATTAATTTTTCTCATATCCTGTAGCCTCGAGACCCCTTCTCATCTCCATTTACGCTCATACATTCAACTCACCTTTACGATCATACGGGAACTCCATTTTTGAACCACCAAAGGCTTCAAAATTTTCTTTTACATGCATACGGGCTTGCCTTTACACTCACACGGGTTGCTCATATTACTAAGAATGTTTAAAAATTATTTAATGCTCTTTCGAGCTGAGCATAGCATCATGAGCCTCTGAATCTTACCTTACGTTCATATGCTAGACATAAACTCAGAGAACCATTAAAACTAAGTTTACGCTTATACTTAGGCACATTTGAGACTAGTTTATGCTCACACATGAGCAAGTCAAAATTGGTTGACTATGAACCCCGCTAGCCCCTCCACGCATGTCTTCCTTTGAAAAGGTGTGCCTTTTTAGACACTTAGTATGTGTTTGGAAAGGTATATAAACTTTTAAATATCTATTTGTTGGGAAAATCTGGGATAATTGTTTTTGTGCTTTCCCTCAAGCTTTTCATTTTATCATGTCATGGTCTTTCCTTCATTGTTTTCCTTTGCTCTTTGGCTATGTGTAAGATCTCCTTTAACATGGGTTGTTGGTTTCACCTTTTTCTTGCCATGACTTTCTTCTGTTCATGTGGCTTCAAAGTCACGGGCTTCCTTTTGGCATGGCTTCTCTTTTCTAATTGTCTATGGTTTATCTTTGATGTCTGTGCTCTGACGGCTTTATTTTCACTTACGTGTGGGAGGTCTATTTTTAACATGAGTTATTTTTCTTGTTTCAACATATCCTTCTAATCTGCATTAAGATTTCCTTTATTTTCAAGGGCTTCATCTTTTTAGTCACTGGCCCTTACTTGCATGATCTTTGATTCTCTTTTTTTAACAATCACAACTTCCATGAGAGCTTCATCATTCATCTCCATCAAGGGCTTATAATTGTATGCATTTGAACTACCATTGTCTATCATTTCACATGGAGTTGCTTTTCCTTTTTCCTTACATCAGCTTCTTCCTTGGGTGAGCACCTTTTCTTATTGCCCCTGCCCCTGCTACTCACGTGGCTTGGGTCTTTGTCTTTTTTGGTAGCTCGTTCTGCATAAATTTTTCTTTTCTTATTTGTTGTAGCTTCTTTGTGGGCAGGCACTCTCCTTTGTTAGGCTGCATGGACTTATTTAATTGCATTGTCGCAGCCTCTCTCCATTTGACTACATTTTTGGCCTTCCAATACATAGACTCCCTAGTTTTTAAGCCCCCTATAGCTTCTTCCTTGGTCTCTGTAGATTTCTTCTAATGTAACCTCCAAGTTTAACATATCTTTCATCCCCACATATAGGTTGTAGGAGATAACTATGTTCTTGGGAAGCACAACAACTAGATATTGGTTCTTCTGTCTTGACTCTAGGTTCAAAAATACCACTCCACTCTGAAGGTAGAAAATCTTCCCAAGGTTTACCAATCTCCCATGGCTTGACATCAGAGTCAAAGTAGATAGCCAACTGCTCAAGCTCCATAGGCTTTTGTATATAATCCAATGTCCCACCAATAATGAAAGCTTCTTTGCCATCTTCACCTATAGTCACTAAAGCAAGTTTCTCCAATGTCATTCCTACTGCAAATGGATGACAAGGATTGCTTTGAGTGTCCTCATATTTGACATGGATATTTGTAATAGCAAGCTTGATATTCCCTATAACTATGTTAATTAGAGATCCCAACCATGATGTATGCACTTCATCTTTCTTCCCAAGTTTGGATTCCAAAAGCTTCATTTCCATCTCCTTTCCCCTACACCATTTAGCTTCTTACACAGAATCATTAGTACATACCTCAACATTAGTTGCAAGCTCTACCAAAAGAAAAATACGATTAAAGTAGACTAAAACTAGTTCTTGACCTAATCTTCTCCATGGGATCTTCAATCTTACGGAGCCCAGAAATCCTGCTTTTACTTAACAGGTAGCTTAATGACATTTAGTGCCTCTAGCCTCAATTACATGTTTGTCAATTTGACATCACTAGTGGTCACAACTCTAATGAATTTAGCTAGGCCCCAAAGTGGGTCCGACTAAAAAAAAATTATTTTTGATCACCTCACAACTATGATTGATCCATTCATCACTTGATACTGATTGAAATCAAACTTGACTAATGAATCAACATTTGAAACTCATTTCATCCCTTTTTGCAACCTATCATTTTGGTGCCAGAAGGTCTATTGACTAGCCTTAAAAACTGACCCAAACCTCTGACCAGGCCCTAAAATCTAACCCACTAATTCTCTATAGCACACACTTTTACCTTGTCAAAACTCATCTCATGAGAAATTCTGGGTCAAAAGATATTGACCATCAAAGTTGACCTCTTAGAACTGCCTACAAGAAAACATGTTAGAAAACAACAAATTGGGTTCAAATTTTGCTTCGAAAACTGGGTAAACTGACACATGGGAGTACAAAAATCAGGGCATTGGTTCACTATCACGAGGACATTATGAATCTAGGATTTGGGGTCATGAAAAATCATATGGCACAAATTGTGATCAGTCGTAGTGTTATCACAAATGGCAATTAGTCAAAGTGGGCTACTCAGAATTTGACAACAAGAAACAATGGCAGAAAAATAATTTTAGCAAATGATTGACCTGGAAAAGTGTACATATGGATTTGTCAAAAACTGGCACACTTAAAGTATTTTTAGAGGACAACATAATGGTACAATCAATTTGATCTCACCTATCACGAATTCAGAGATATTACATCATGAATAGGGGTTCTAACAAATCTGCACTTGCTAACACCAGTAAAAAGTTAAAAATTACATTTGGAATCGCATTTGAAAACTGATCAAATAGATTCGTCATATGCTAAAACTTTAAACATAACAAGTCTCTAACCCCTAAAATTCAATGCAAAAGGAATTTCACCATTTTGGTCAACTAGGTCAAAATTATAACTCGTCAAACAGGGCCTCCCAGAATTATGTGCAATGTGCAAATGCATGAAAATAGTAAACTACCAACTTTGAGGGATTTGAAACCTAGTCAAACTAACTTGAAATGTCTCAAAATTTGAAACATAGGTTCTTAGGTATGGACACTAGATACTACCAAAGTGGTGAGTCATGAAACATCACTCGGTGCAAGATATTCACTTGCAAACATAGGCTCATGTCACTATTTTACACTTAGGTGAAAATGCTGATTTGGAATTAGCTTCAAAATGGGACTTTGCAAAATGGCTCAGAATGATAGTTTAACTTCATGGAACACATAGGCACACTAAATGCAAGGTGCTAGAAGCATTAAACACCTAATAAGATTTTCAAGTACAATCGGGTACATAGGCATCAAAAGGCATTTATAGGGCTTAACTTCCACAATGGTGCTCAAAATCGGGGCTGCAATTTTGAGTGCCAAAAGATCCACTTTTGGAGGTCAAGATTTATGATTTTCCATAAGGGTAAAGAGAATACTCTCCTATTCCAATTTCTTCCCCAAACACACCAAGCAATGTTCATGTACCCCTTACTCCACCTTGGTATTTCAAATGGGTCAAGATTTTTGATTCACCCAAAGGTGAAGAGCATACTCTCCTACCAAGTGAAAAACTTTAGTAAAGTAAGTAATTATGTGCCTAGAAATGAAAAAAAAAACTAATAATGCTACACACAAAAATAACTAAATCACAAAAACAATTTTTGGTTTGTTTGTTTATTTTCTTTGGGTAGCCCTGCAAACGAGTGTTAGTGGCCTTTTTTTCCATTTTTATCTTTGACAAGCATTCTTTTTAGCAATGAAATGAGAAACTCCCTATAAAAAAACCAAGGTTAGGACATAATAATCAAGTAAGAACCACAACACAAAGTGGTTAGTTGCCTAAAAAAATCCAAGTTATCTTCCAACCAAGTGTATACAAAGAAAGTGCAAGCTAATCACAAAATGATCTAATGTTTACTCTTTGCTTTTGACCTAGTCAACAAGATTGGACTTTTTTTCTATGATTTCAGCTCCAAAAATAGAAATGAAAAGAATAGAACCCTACTAAAAACAAAAGGGCTTTCCAAAAATGTAAGAAATTTAGTCATATCTCTCAATTTGTGCCCCAAGGACCAATTTTGTCAAAATAGACTACATTTTTAAAATCGTGTTATTGAGCCCTAATATGACCTTTAAATTCAAAACACAAAGAACATATCCCTATATAATTTAGTGACCTTTCTAAAAATGTTTCCAAAAAATATGCTAATTTGCGACCAGAAATTATTTTTTATGAAAAATAAAAAAAATTCATAACAGATGCAAATCAACTCAAAACAATCTAAAAATTGGATTGAGAAATCTTGAATGCATCCCAAATCTACCAAAAAAAATTCAAATTCAAACTCAAAGAGGTGTGGAAGATATACTCAAATATTTGAAAAACTAGGGTTGTAGCCTTCAAACCAACTTGCACAAGGGTTAGCCTTAAAAAAAAGTGAGAAACCTAAAAAAGCATTTGATTAGATCCAATTTTCTGCTGTAAAAAAACATAAATGATAATGTAACCAAAATTCAAGTAAGAAAGTGAAGCTAGAAACTTGGTTATAGTTCCACAGTGAGCGCAAAAAATGTACACTATAAATGTGTCACCACTTTAAACCCTTCTATCCAAGTGACCCCATAAGTTGGAATGCTTGAATGGAACCCTAGAGCTCCCTATCCATGGAGTGCAAATGTGTGTTTTGAGAAAATATAGATAGCTCTCAACTGAGCCTTTGAGACACAACCCTTGCTAGTAAACCATGCAACTAGAGATTCTTAAGACAAGAGCAAGATTGCAAGTGTCCAAAAGAACTCTCAATCATGCAATGCAAGAATGAGTTAAGCTATAATGATATGAACAATGCAACTAAGTTAACCAAAATGAGAGTGTTACAACAACCATTCTAGTTAAACTATGTGATTTAAGCTATGGAAAAATGAAAAGCTACACTATATGCATCTAAGTTAATATGCAATGGTGATGAGAGAATGAGACAAGGAATGAGAAGTTCTCCACAAACCTCCAAAGAAACCTCTTAGAAAAATTGCAGCATAACAATACTCAAGAAGATGGATCCTTTGAGAAGGGGAGAAATCTTTCTCTTAAAGGAAAATAGAAGGTTGAGATTAAAATCCAAGAGAGTCTTAATCAAGGGAGGAGAATGCATCTTGAGTGATTTGTGTGTACAAGAATCTCACCTAATAAAGATCAATGGTTGACTTTAAGAGGAAAAATATGTGTGGAGGAGAATAAATATTCCACCGACCTTGGAAAGTGTGCACCTTATGTGAGACAAAAAGCCTTTTTCTTTATTTCTACAATAGGAATAATGTTTTATGTGTGCAACTTAGGATAAGTGGGAAGTGGAGCTTTTTATTTAATTAAAAGGGAGAATGTTCTTTTAATCAAATATGAACTTATAACAATATAGTTAAACTATAGGTTATAATCAAATTAATTGATTGTTAGCAATTTGGTCTAGGTAAATGATTAATTAATTTAGCCAAAATGTTGAGAAGAGGGCTAATATTCTAGATGACAATTTTTAGGTTATTGCAAAGAGTATTGACATGTTGCATTCATGACTATGTGTTGGTGCAAACACATATTCACTATTTACACTTACCTAAGTTTACTTAGGTTAATGCATTATTTAATTATTTTGTATTTTTTTTTTTTTTTTTGTGAGACACTTAGGAGTTTGTGTACCTTTTTGAGTTGTCATGTTGACAAAATAGGAGTACACAACTCTATTTTAGCACATGGTGTCTACAACACTGTTTTGCATGTCACACCCTTGTAGGCTTATCCTCTCATCATCGCACATACTTACGTGCTTAATGGAGGATAACCCATATTTTGTGGACATGTGCTTGGTTGTGTGACTTATCATGATGCTGATTATGAGGCATTCTAGATGTTTCTCAAAGGCCTTTATATATTAGCACTCTTAGTGTACTTTTATATCATGACATATCATGGCATATTGAATATATCATCATTCGGATCATACTTTCTCTCTTGGTCCATAGTTTTCTTTTTGTTTGAGTTCTTAGTTCTGGGGTGAATTTTTCCCTTAGGAAAATTCTCACCTTGAAAGATATTACATGGAGTAGGTTAATGGAAAAAGGATATAGTCTTTATGTTGATGGTACAATTACCAAACCTATTGATGCTAAAGAACTCATTGATTACCAATAGGCTTTAGGAGTTATTAGGAGCTGTGTTGGGGATCTTCTCTTTCACATTAAAAATTGTTCAAACTCTAAAGAAGCATGGGATAAACTTGAATAGTTGTATGGTAAGGTGGATGAAGAAAAGGGATTTTAGATTGAGGATGATCTATTTCTCTTGGATCCTAAGAATTTTGACACAATTCAGGATTACATCATTAAATTCAATGAGTATAGGGCACTTCTAAAAGATTGTGTAAATCCCACGAAGGATGATAGGTTGATTAATCACATCCTAAAGAGGCTACCTTCTAAGTACACCAACTTTGTTTTGAGTTTTTATACTCACAAGTTGACCATGGGATCTGCTTACCACAAACCTTCCTTTGATGCATTTGTCAAGATGTTGATTGTTAAACAATCTTACTTGGTGGATTTTGGACTTCTCAAGTCATCAAAGACAAAAGCCTTGGTGGCTAATGATGAGCACAAATCAAGCCAAGGAGAGAAAAGAAAAAACAAGAAGAAGTAGTGGAAGCAAAAAACACAATCTGAGACACAACAATCCTCCTCTCAATAAGGAAATTCTTCTTCAAACAAGAAGGGAAGTAATGACAAGGACAAACTCTTTTGTACATATTGCAAAAAGCCAAATGATGACGAGCATCATTGCAAGACAAAAAGAATCAATGAGTTAGAAAATCTACTCAAGAAGAACAAGATTCAAGTGCCAGGTACTTCCAAGGATTCAACTCCAACCTCTTCAAAGGGTAAAGGGCAAGCACTTATGGAAAACACAAGTTCTTCTTCGGAATGGATACTTGACTTGGGTGCCTCTTACAATATGGGTTCTTCAAAAGGAGACTTTTCTTCATTGAAGCAGTCAAAGGTACCACACATCTTTGTGGGAGATGATACCAAAATGGAAGTTGAAGGGAAAGGACATGTGGAAATGGAAAATGGGGAATTCAAATATGTTCTCTACATTCAAAATCTAAGCTCTAATCTCCTATCAATTTACCAAATCACTCACCTTGGAGATGGTCATAAGGTTGACCCTTGTTGACTCACTCTAATTCACACATCAACTTATGGCATGAGTGGTTTGGTGACCTTGACTTTTTCTCTCTTCAGCAACTTTTTTCAAAACATATGGTCAAAGGTCTACCTAATATCAAATTTTCTAAGGGAGAATGTTCATCTTGTTTAGTGGATATGAATCTCAAGGAGAAGTATGATAAAGGGAAGTCTTCTCAAGCTCCAGTTGTTCTTCAGCTAGTTCACATGGTTTTACCAGGACCCTTTGTAGTGACTTTAGTTAGCCAAGGCCGCTACGTACTCACATTTGTTTATAATTTTCAAGATTCACTTGGGTTTACTTCCTTCATCATAAAAGTGAAGCGGTTCATCAGCTTCAAGACTTCAAGACTCATGTTGAACACAAGTCAAGGAAAACCATCAAGGTACTAAGGGTGGACAATGAGAATAGATATGTAGATAGAAGACTTAAGAACTTTTGCAAAATTGAGGTGATTGATCTTTAGAGCTCACTAGCATTTAGTCCGCATAAGACAGATGTTGTAGCTATGAGGATTAGGACTCTCAAGACCATGGCAAGTTGCATGATTAAAGCCAAGTCTCTTGATCCAACATTAGAAGTTGAAGCCATTAGCAGTGCTACTCACATACTTAATAAGTATCCTCATGTTGTGTTAGATGGGAAGACTCCTTTTGAGGCATGGTGCAGTAGAAAACCAATTGTGAGTTATTTTAGAGTCTTGGATTGTCCAGCATGGGAAAACCTATCTTCTAGGAGTTGTAAGGCACCAACACCTAGGCCTTGTACTTTCATCAGTTATGAAGATAATGCAAAGGCTAACAGACTGATGGATCCCAAGAATCATGAGATTTTTGTGGAGAATGATGTTCATTTGGAGGACAGTTCACCCAACTTGTCCTCTACTCCTCTCCACACATCATACATAGTAGAAACTGATAGTGATACCAGTGATAGTGCTTCAATAGGTTCAAATACATGGGGTTCTATCGATAGTTGCAGTGAGAGGTCACATCAGTGCAATCCACATGCTTACATTGCCACAGTGAAAGGTCCAACATAGCATGGTACATCTCAACTTCCAGCTCTAGTTCCAGTTGACTTGGGAGATAGACTTGAGGACTTACCTCTTCTCATTGATGATGATGATTCTTCTACAGTTGTTGTGAGGGCTCACTCTGACCCTCATATCCATTCTCTACATGATCAATCTTCATAGGTTGGCATGATTATGGATCCTTATGAACAACAATTAGTGGAGGTCTCTTTGTCAATTGAGGAGATAGATGGTTCATTGGAATAGGTTCAACAGACATCCTTACCAGATCTGCATACATGATTTTTAGTATAGTTGGAAGGGGTGGATTTCAGCATTAATATAGGGATACTTGAGTAGGTTTCACGGCCACCATACATCTTCAACATTGTACCTTTTCCCTTGTTTCTTTCTAAAGGGAGGAATGTCATTCAGCACTCTTGGACCAACTTCTTCCTTGGAGCAACTTTCACTTGTCGGCATTCTTCTTTTGGGGGGGGGCGGTGTGGGGCTATTTTGTCTCTCTTCCTTCTCTCATTCTCTTATGTATATACTAGATGTATTTCATAATTGTAGGGTCTTGATTACTCCCTCCATCGATGCATCCCTATTTATCTCTCTTTTGGGGGAGGGTTTTTCCTATGAGGTTTTTCCTCTTTCCTTGCTTTATGAGAGATTGCATCTTCATTATGTACATGGGTACCTAACATGGGCTAGTAGCTAGGACCCATTATGCATCTTCATCCTAATTTTTTGTAAGCTTAAGGGCATTCCCCTAAGTTTCACTTAAGGGGGGGTGTTGGTGTAAATACATATTCACTATTTACAGTTACTTTAGTTTACTTAGGTTAATGCATTATTTAATTATTTTGTATTATTTTATTATTTTTATTTGTGAGACACTTAGGAGTTTGCGCAACTTTTTGAGTTGTCATGTTGACAACATACGAGTATGCAACTCTATTTTAGCACATGGTGTCTACAACACTATTTTGTGTGTCACACCCTTGTAGGCTTATCCTCTCATCATCGCACATTCTTCTATGCTTAATGGAGGATAACACATATTTGGTGGACATGTGCTTTGTTGTATGACTTATCATGATGCTAATTACAAGGCATTCTAGATGTATCTCAAAGGCTTTTATATACATGCACTCCTAGTGTACTTTCATATCATGACATATCATGGCATATTGAATATATCATCATTCTGATCATAGTTTCTCTCTTGGTCTACAGTTGTGCTTGTGTTTGAGTTCTTAGTTCCTAGGTGAATTTTTCCCTTAGGCAAATTCTTACACTATGTTTGTCATTGATGTCAACATAGCAGTAAGTCTATGAAGACTGATAGAGTAGAAAACATAGATCTTAGTTGTATAAATAAGGCTTTGATTCTCTAGTGATGTGTGGCTAAGGGCATGTTCTACATTGTGTCCTAATGATGTAGTTTAATGCACATAAAGTAAGTTGAAGATGTATGAAATATATGCCTAATTTATAGAAAGAAGTACACAAATAGAGTACCTAAGAAGTGATTTCTGGTGATTATATTATATCTTCTAATAGAGATATAATCTGGTGACGTGCAGTTAGTTAGTGGTCAATGATAGTCTGATGGTGACATTAGCAAGTGCACAAGCCCTAGTATCACATATGTAAATTTTTTTATAGAATGTGAGACGACAGTGCTATTTTAATTGTGAATTAATTAATTAATTTTAATGACTCAGTATTCGTGGTGGTTGATAGGTTCTCCAAAATGGTACATTTCATTCCATGCCACAAAACTCATGATGCTATCCATATTGCAGACTTATTTTTCAAAGAGGTGGTAAGACTACATGGTCTTCCAAGGAGTATAGTTTCTGACAGAGCTACTAAATTTGTGGGTTATTTCTGGAGGACATTGTGGAAAAAGTTGAGAATAGACTTGAAATTAAATTCCATGCATCACCCACAAACTAATGGTCAAACAAAAGTGGTAAATAGAAGTCTGGGCAATTTGCTAAGATGTTTAGTTGGGGATAAGCCCAAGGGATGGGATTTGATTCTACCACAAGCAGAGTTTGCTTACAATAACTCTATAAATAGGAGTACTGGAAAATCACCATTTCAAATTGTATATGAAAATAGCCCAAGGACTGCACCAGAATTGAGGAAGATAGAGCAAGGGGAGAGGACAAGTGCTGAAGCGGAAGAATTTGCTGAAAATATCAAGCATATACATGAGGAGGTTCAAGCACACATTACCAAGATGAATCAAGAGTATAAAGCTAGGGTTGATCAAAGGAGAAGACATAAGGAATTCCAAGTAGGGGATCTAGTCATGGTGCACTTACGAAAAGAAAGATTTCTAGCCGGTACTTACAACAAGCTGAAAATGAAGAAATTTGGCCCCTACAAAATTTTGAAGAAACATGACTTAGGAAATGCATATGAGGTGGAGTTGCCAGATGGTATTCACATTTCTTCTATTTTCAACATTGCAAACTTAACAGAGTATCATGATGATGGTGTAGATTGTAATCACCTAAAAATGCTTTTGGATCTAATCAAATGCTTTTGTAGAATTATCACTTTGGTTTTAAGGCCAACCCATAAGTAGACTGGTTTGAAGGCCAAAAACTTAATTGGTTTAAAGATTTGATCATATCTTTTAAACCGCTTGGATTTTGGTTTTGAAATATTTTTTACAAGTTGGTTATGTGCTCAAAATGTCTCAGTCCTATTTTTAGAGCATTTTGACGTGATTTTTAGCAGTTATGAGTTTTTCTTTTTTTTTCATAAAAAGCTATTTCTGATCGCAAATCAGTGCATTTTTTGAAAAAACTTACATTTTCAGAAAGTTATTTGAATTTTAATGGGGGTTCTTTCTTTGTGTTTTGAATTTTGAGGTCTTATTAAAGATCAAAAACTCGATTTGATAAATTTGGCCTGTTTTGACAAAATTGATCTCTAGAGCGCAAATGAAGAGATTTTTTAAAATTTCTTGCATTTTTGAAAATCTCTCTTATTTTTAATAGGGGTTCATTCTTTTCATTTTTATTTTTGGATACGAAATCATAGCAAACAAGTCCAATCTTGTTAACTAGGTCAAAATCAAAGAGTAAAAATGAGAGCATTTGTGATTAACTTGCACTTTCTTTGCATGCACTTGGTTGGAAGATAAATTGGATTTTTGAGGAAACTCGCCACTTTTTATTGCAGATTTTTATGTTATTTCACACTAAATTTTGGTGCTAACAAGTTGTGATTATAGGTTTCCATCGTTATGAAAAAAAATTGAAACATTGCATAAAAAGAACGCAGTCAAAGCTTCAAATGCACAAGGGCTACTAACAATTTTTTGCAGGGCTGCCCAACGCATAAAAACTAAATTTTTCTTGTTCTTTACTTTTACATGTACGGCATATACTAGTTGTTTATTTTTAGGCACATTAAAACTTACAATTGAGATCTTTTGGTTATAGGAGAGTATGCTCTTCACCCTTGTGGTGAATCAGAATCTTGACTTACCATTTGGTTTCAAGAGTAAGAGGCAACTAAATCTTCTTGGTGTGTTTTGGAGAAAACAATTGGAATAGGAGAGTATTCTCTTCACCCTTGTGGTGAATTAGAAATCTTGAATTTCAAAAGTTGATCCACTCTTTGTGTAGTTTAGAATCCTTTAGAGGGCCTGCTCTCGGACAACCTGAGAGGAACGACCCAAGTGGGGACAAGCCAATTACTTGGCTCTTTCAACCCACTATAAACTCAAGGCTACCAAGGACACAAAACTTTGGTAGACGTAGTGTTTATCTTCACCTACTATGATTGCTTATGGGATTTT
Organism: Cupressus sempervirens; assembly: GCA_028749045.1. Classification (NCBI taxonomy): domain Eukaryota; kingdom Viridiplantae; phylum Streptophyta; class Pinopsida; order Cupressales; family Cupressaceae; genus Cupressus; species Cupressus sempervirens. Next base: position 2,064,012 of record CM053785.1, read on the forward strand.
GACCATAGGGAGATCACTAGGCAAGAATGCTTAAGGTACTCTTGTGATCGCGAGATCGGTTACTCATCGCAAGGTGAGGTGTCCCGTAATTGGGAGCAAGAGGAACACTATGAATGGAAGCCCTATCTAAACACCCTAAGTTAGTAACTACCTTTTTTAGCCGCTCAACTTCTTGGTGCAAGGATCGATCCTAGTGGACTACCCGGATCACCCCAAGATTTACACTCACCATATGTGTTCCCTTAGTTGTGCTTATGGCACTTCTATGACAAAGCCAATATCTCTTGTGGGCAACCACTTGGTGTGAGGTGAAGGAGCATCAAGCGTGGGCCAAGTTGTTGAGTAATGAACCATGTCCTTTAGGTAGATATTGCTTGATGTGTTCTCAAATGTGGTATACCAGTGAAAATCTTTTGAACATACACATGACAATAATTCTAAGGAATTTTTTTTGAGACGTCACATATGCTTGTATCATGCAAGGTTTCTTTTTCCCTTTCTTGATTGTTTGAAAAATACTCCATGTGTCACTATCTTGCTTGGAAAGAAATTGCTTTTGAACATCAAACTTGCTATGCTATCAACTATTGTCAAAATTTGTCAACCAAGTCAAAACATCAAATGCAAACATTTTCTTGTGTTGCTTGCTAAGGGGAGTCTCATCATTTTATTTTGATTTTCTATGTCTCTAGTTCTTGAACATGCTTAAAGTGGCTCTTTGGTCTTAGCGCTCATGGTCTTCCTATCTTCATGGTCTATGTTTGCTTGCTAGTTATCTTTTTGCTGAAATGGTTACCTTGATTTCTTGACAACACTCTTGGGTTGGGAAAGTTGTTCACTTGTCACCCCGCTTGCTCTATCTATTTGGCTATTTGGGCATCTTTCCTAGCTATTGACTTGAGTCATTCATGTCGTAAGTTTCTTGGACATATTGTTTGATAAGTCACTTTCATCTCTCTCCACTATCTTGGCAAGTGAACACTCTACCTCCTATAGTTTCAACATCAAGTTATCTTGTAGGCTCTTTTATGCTTGCCTTTGCATCTAAAACTATGGGATCTAAACCTTGTGCTACCAAACCTCGGCCAAATTTTGATGATCATGATATCCTCCATGTCACTAAAGAGTTTCAATATCTATATGCACAATACAAAGAACTAGAAGAGACAAATGATCTTTCTTACCTTCATCTCTCTAAGCGCATGACAGAAATGAAGTCTAAACTTGAGAAAAGTTTGGAGGAGAAGATTGCATCATTAAATGAATCTTTCTTAAGGTCTTTACATGCATGTGAGTCACCTTCTTTGAGGTCATCCTCTTCTTCTAGGTCTACATGCTCTACTTCAAGACATCAAATGTCTTCATCTTCTAGATCTAAAGACCTCTTTAGAGGACAAGAAAGTGATACCTACTTTGAGCCTATTCCAAAATTTCATGATGGACCTATCTTTGATGAAGATAATGATGAAGACATGAATGCATTCTATTCACTTGAGAAACAACAAGAAGATCCTAGAGATACTTCTAATAGAACTTTTGCTCCCTTAGAAGATTCTTATGATGACACTTTGCAAAAACTTCTTCACAATAAGATCATCATGTTACCAAAGTCTAGCTCATATGGAAACCCATTCTTGGATATCTATTGTGCTTATCATCAACATAATGAGCATAGTACTTCAGATTGCATTGAGCTAAAACATAAAATCCAAGATCTTATTGATAATGGAATTATTGGAACCTCTAGTGACTCATGTGTTGAGGATACTTCTCTTGAGCAAAATCATATTAATGAACCTATGTCTAGTGATGGTTTCCTTGATACCTCCACTTCTTCCAACACTCGTGCATCTCCCAACACTTAAAATCTTTCCAACATGCCTCCATCAAATAAAGAATCTAATGCTTTCCACATTGACTATGTGTATCCTCAAGGGCTATCTCTAAAAGAAACTCAAGCTAACCTTCACTTGGCTACAAACCTTTTCCATGCTACTAATCCTAAACATCCTCAACCTTCATGCACTACTCCATTCACTCTTCATTCTCCCTTGTCCTTGGAAGTGGCTCCATGTCAAGAGGACTCTCAAAAAGAAAAATCTATAAATGTCAAGAAAGATCAAGATCAAGCACCCTTTCATCTCTTTCAAGATTTTTCCCCTCCATATCCTATAACTTGTCCACCTCCCAAGTATGATGAAGATACCACTTCCATTATCTCCCTTGAACTTACTGAAAATTATGAGAAAAGTTCTCTTCATAGGCTATCCAAAGCTACTTGTCAAGATCAAAGTATCCCCTCATGTTCTACTTCTCCATATCCACTTCAAAATTATGCTCGAGCTTCAACTGCTCCTATTAAAAGTGTTGTTCCTATCAAACCTACTCATGAGTCTATTGATGGATTTGACCATGTTGCTCATTCTAAAGATGTTGATATCCCTTCCCACTATCCCTTTGCATCTTCTAAATCTATCCTTGGTCCTTACCCATCTAAGCTAAAGCATTCAAACCTTCCATCCATACTGGGGCCTTATGTTCCTTCATCTCCTACATTCACTCATATCTCATTCCCTAGCTCTCCTATATTACCTCAATATCAACAAAGACACTCATCCTTGATGACTTTTCACCCATCTATACATCTAAACTAGTCATATCATCCTTATTCATCCACAAATCCCAAGTCCTTTAGAAGTGAGAATAAATATAAGAATCCATTGAAAAAGAAAGATCACTATGTCCCATCTAATTGACATGTGAATGGTAAGAAGGAGAATTCACAAAAGAGACTGCAAAGGTCCACTATTAAAAAAGCTAAATCAAAGGAAATATGGGTTCCTAAACCCATTATTGAAAAAATGTGTTTTGAAGTATCCAAAGGAAAATCTAAAGCTATATGGATTCCCAAGTCTCTTTTAAAAGACTTGAATATTGAAAATACTTCAAGGTTGACATTCAAGCTTCCAAAGGCTTCCATTCCATCTTCTTCCAAAAATCTTCCTAAAAATATTCCAAAGCCTTCCACTCGAATTTTTTACAAATCTCTTCTACCAGCTCATACATCTAAGTCTCAAGCTATTTCATCCATCATTCCTCCATCATTCCAATACCCTTCAAGGTGTGTGTCAATGTTGATCTTGTCCAATATTTCAGCTACCCTCATAAAATCCTCTAAAGCTTACACCTCCTTTCTATATATGAACTCTTATCCTCCATATATTCTTCCTACTACCATTTCCCTTTCATCACCCTATCAACATCTTTGAGCATACCTTTCTATGGTCTTTTCTTATCATGACTTATATTTCCTATAGGAGCACTATCTACATTCAAAAAACTTGAGCGTTTTCTAAAAATTCAAAAAAGAGAAAAAAAAAAATGAAAATGTGCCTTGGTGAAAACCACTTTTTGTGGCACCTTGGTAGCAAAAGTAAAGAGAAATAAATCCATCCTATGGTGAAAACTACTTCTTGTGGCACCTTGGATAAGTACCATGATGAAAACCTGGCAAACAGGCATCATGCATAATTCTTCCATCATCCATCTATCCCTTCTTCTCTCTTTGATCTTGACAATGTTGAGCTATCTTTGCATATTGGCTATCTTATCCACCAGATTTTCTATTGTGCTCTCCCATTCACTCATAGCCTCTATCTTGAGCTTTATTCTTATTGCTCTATACCATTGCTATACTATCTAGTTGACCCCTTGATCTTGATCATAATAAATGAAACATGGTTCTCATAGGTCTCTTGACATGGCTACTCTCTTGGATTGCACGCTTTCAAGCTATCTCTCTCATTGGCTTCCATTGCTTATCCTACATGCTATCTTACTCATTGGCTTCCATTGCTTATCTTATATGCTATCGCACTTTTTGGTTTCATTGCTTATCCTACATGCTATCTTTCTCATTACTTCCATTGCTTATGCAAAACATGCTTCATATGACTATTTCACCTCTTTCCCTAGCTTGGGTACTCTTGAGGAGTCAGTCCTTGAGGATCACTTTCACTCGCTTCACATTCCTTTCTTATGCATTATTGCTTATCCACTAGCTTGTTTCTCCATCATGTCCTATACCTTGCTAGACATTGGGAGAAAATGATGTGATCTTGCTTGAGAACTAGTGATTTCTAAAACCTTTTAAAAAATCCAAAAAATCATATATGATGCTGAAAAAATCCTAAAAATCAAAAAAGTCCTGAAAAAATGATCATCTTAGTGAAAACCTAGCAATAGGAACTTTGATGTATCACCAAAAAAATTCAAAAATTCAAAAATACAAAAAAATTGAAAAAAAAGTCCTGAAAAAAATCTGTCAATTGGTGAAAACCTAGAAACAGGTGCTACTTGAAACCCTCACACCTATGTCTGTCAGTCTCAATCACCTATTTTGCTACACATTTCCTAGCTTGGAATTGTTTCTTGTCCTTGTCTTGGGGGTGCAACTGCTTAGCCTATTGAGGTATTCTTGTGCATTAGGGTTTCTTTGACACTCACAAAATAGTGTTTCTCAACACTTCCCCCACTTTGACATCAAGTGTTTTTCAACACTTTAAAGATAGTTTACCTACGGTCTCCGATGTCACGATATTTCTCACTATCAGAATCAAGTCTAGAAGAAATGGCCAAGTGACTTACACACACGCACTTTAACATTTAAACGATTGAGCTATGCTGATATTTATCTACTTTATGTGTTGTCTATGATGATTTCTTTGCCATGTGTTACCTCCCTAATAGTCTTTTGAGGATGTCATTGACTAGAAGACTAGGGGCATGGGACATATTTTCTTGATTTTTTCTTGTGGGTATACTTTTGTTTTTCTATAGTGTTGTAAGCATTTATGCTGGTCCTATTCAACATGTTGACTTACAAATGTATCATCCTTGACTGTTTTCCAAGATCGCACTCAGGGTTTATCTTGGCGCTTATGTCTTGATATAGGTGTAATCTTGCTAAATTAAACTTAGAGAATCTAATCGTGTAGTTATCTTGACTTACATGTCTCTGATGCTTAGATTGGATTTTCACATACCTATCTAATATCGATCATATTCATATCCTCATAGTTATACTAGTGATGGTTGTATGATCTCATGATGTCCCTAATAAATGCTCAATGATGAAATTAAGAGTCTAAATGTTATGCACTTCTTGCTGGTAAACCACTTTGCATATTAGCTTGCATTTTAGGTTCATTTTCTAGCTTAGTCTTGCATTCTTGCATATGGGGAGAGCTCTCTCTTCATCTTTTTGTGGACATATCGGCTAACTCCTTTCATATATTTCTTTACTTTCTTCTTGTTCATGTCTTTTCACCTTCTTAATCTTTCGCTTCATCTCTTTTCTATCTTGTCATCACATTATATAAAGTTTTGACCTCTTAAATAATTTTGACGTCCTAGATTCATTTTCGAGATCGAAATCCAAATTTGAGTTCATCTTGATGGTCAAAATTGTCTTTTAAAATTCTACTTTCTTTTGAGCAGTTAGCTGACCTTTTAAGGTCTAATCTCTAAATCATCACCGGGGCATCTTCATTTCTTCATGTCTTCATCATTTCCATACTTCATATCTACTTAAATTCACTATTTCATGTCTAAAATCACCTTTCTGCTCATTTTGACCTAATTGTTATGCTATATCCTTCAAGGTCAACTCTAGTCAAACTGGGGCATTTTATCAGTTTCTTATAGTCATTCTTGGGTTCTAATCATCAATCTGTCATCTTGGACATTGCTCTATTCTAATTTTCTCATTTCTAGCCAGTTTTTGCATCCCCTTACCTCATTTCCATTTCAATCCCGAGGGGGCAGAAATACTCTATCACTGCTTAGGAGCATTTGTTTGATCTTCTCACTTGCTCTCACTCTATCTGCTTTTCTAAGTGTTAGTATTCTTCTTGAATTCTTACATCATCTCTTCCTAGTGTTCAGTACTACTGCTATCAGGCTGTACATTCAAGACTTGCTATCTATTTTTGCATTTCACTCTTCGGAATTAGACATCTATATCTATCATCGCCTACTTGGCTTCAATTTTCTTTGATATAATGTGTTCCCAGATCGATCACGCATTAGTCAAAGAGGGGCAAATGTAATCACCTAAAAATGGTCATCTAGACTATTAGCCCCCTTTTCAACATTTTGGCTAAATTAATTTAATCACTTACCTCAGCCAAATTGCTAATAATCAATTTATTTGATTATAACCTATAGTTTGACTATGCTATCCTAAGTTCATTATTTGATTAAAAGAACATGTCCCCTTTTAATTAAATAAAACACCCCATTCTTCTAACCCACTTAAAGTGCACACATAAAGTCCTTTTTCTATTTTACAATTAAAAGAAAAGGCTTGTGAGACTTTTGTCTTATATGACAAGTCAACTTATATTCTATTGGTTGACTTGTGTGTGCACATGGATCACTCCCATTTTCGAATTCAACCGTTGATCATCCACCATCTTCATCTTGATCTCCACCGTCCGTACATCTTTAAAAGGGAGAGAGCTTTCCCCCTCAATCCATCATCATTTGAATGTTGTTATGCTGCAGGTTTTCTAACAGGTTTCTTTGGAGCTTTGTGGAGAACTTCTATTTCTTGTCTACATTCTCTCATCAATGGCATCATGGCATTCTAGCTTATCTTAGCTTTTATTTTTACATGTAGCTTAATCTCACATAGCTTAATATTTGGATTGTAACACTCTCATCCATGCTTAGAATAGCTGCACTTTGCATCTCATTCTAGCTTAATTTTCATTTGCATTGCATCCTTGAGGAACTCCTTGGGACATTTGCATTCTTGCATCTTGTCTTTGGAACCTCCCATTGCATGGTTTACTAGCAAGAAGAGTATCTCTAAGGCTCATTTGAGAGCTTTTTTATTCTTGAAATATACTCTCTTGCACTCCATGGATAGGGAGCTCTAAGCCGACATCCAAGCATTTCAAACTCATGGAATCGTTTGGATAGAAGGGTTTAGAGTGTGACACAATTCGAGTGTACACAGATGACGAACCAGTGTTAGAGCCATGTCCAATTCCTACTTCTAAGAAGGAGGAGATAGAAGACATTCTAGATCATCATGTGGGTAGGAGTACCAGAAACAAGTAGTATGAAGAGTATTTGTTCAAATGGAAAGGATGACCGATCAAGGACTCAACTTGGATTTCAACAGCTGAGGTTTCCCATTTGGGATTTCCTCTACCATTCATAAAGTGATAGGGTCACTTTTCAATCTACCCTAGGTGTCTGATGCAGGAGCATCCAAAGGTATAAGGGCAATCCTATGTCACCCAAAAAAATGTACTTAGACTTAGTTTCTGTTTCATATGTTTTCATTTTTGGACACCCATTTGGGTCAAATAAAGGTTCCAACTCTCACAGTTCCACTATCAGTGTTCTAGTAAATCCTGAAAAAATAGGAGTATGTAATTGGGCTATCATTTTGGTAAACTAGGTGTGAATTGGCCAGATGAATGTAATTTTGATTTAGAGCATTCCAAAAAAAGAATCAGGTCAAAAGGCCCCATGGTTTGAAAGTTATTGCAGTTTTTTGTGTTTTGGAGACCTCCTAAGAATGCTTCAAAGTTAGGTTAGGGGCATTAAATGACCTTGAAAAGGACCAAAAATTGGGGGACAAACAAAGCTAGTCCATTGGGCTATAGAGTGCTTCGAGAGCTTTCCAAAAATATAAATAGTTCGTCAATCGGAGCTACGGTTCAAAAGTTATGCCTCCCGAAAGTTCGGTTACCATTTCTGGATTCTTCTAGATTTGTGTTGACTTCTAATGCAACTTTTGGAGCCTTATATTTGGTTGGTGGATGCTTACTAGCACTTTCTAGAATGTATTCCTAGTCCTTAACCCTCCGAGGTCTATTTAAGGAGATTTCTGGCATTGTAAAAGGTAATTCGGAGTGGAGTTTGAGAGGAGGTACTGAAAGGAGAAATTATCTCCAGATTTATGCTATTGTAAGCCCTTAGGGAATGTTTTGAAGTTTATTTTCTCTGTACTATTTGTACTAGCTTATTTTCTTAGTTAATATAATTTCCCCTTTTCTGTTGTGTCCATTTTGTGCTTGGGTTGTGTCCCCATCACTTATTATAATTAATTGGGAAAGCCTCAAGGCCAACTCAAGGAATTATTTTGAAGATATGGTATAAAGGAAAGATGTTTTCCTTTTTTTAATGTATGGAACTTGATTGAAGCATTTGAAGTAATCAAGGAAGTGCAAAATGGAGCAGAGTGTTTGGTGAATGTGAGAAAGTGATCCAAGGGATTATTGGATGTGAGATTTGTGATACAGTTACAATATCAGAAGGAGCAGAGGTATGATTTAAAGGACAAAGAAAGAGGAAGGAAGTAAAGTTCATTTCTATTATTCTATAATGTATAATAGAGAGATCATTTAGACAGTGGGTTCATTGGTCTTTCCCTTGAAGTTCTTTGGATAGTGGGTCCATATGTCTTTGACAACTCCTAACATGGTTAGAATCTCCAAATAGGGATTCAAAGTCTCCTAACAAGGACTGATATGTACTAAATGTATTTATAGACTCTTAACAAGGTCCATCCTCTAACAAGAAACTCACATATTAGTACATCATCTTGTGGGTACCATCCCCACCGAGGTTTTCCCTCCTATCAAGGGTTTCCCTAGTTAACATATCTAGTGTTATTGTGAATGAGTATGGTGTTATGGTTTTTGATTATATTTCTCATATGGTTAAGATTTATTAAGGGTAACAATTGCGATATTAGTTGGATAACTAATTCACCCCAACCCTCTCAGTTATATTGGTGGACTATATATTCTAACAATCGGTATCAGAGCTTTAGGTCCTTGAAGGAAAAGCTCAACAGCTTTGGGAGACCAATGGTAAATATTTTTAGAAAGGATACTTCTAGATTTGATGGGGCCAACTATGATAGTTGGAAGGAGAAGATGAAGACTCATTTGTTATGTATGGGTCTAGGTTATTGGCTTTTGACAAAAAGTGATGCAAGAGCATCCTAGGTGTATGAGCAATCTTGCATCACCCAAAAATATTTTTATTTTCAGTCTTTTCTATTTTTAATAAGGACTAGTAGACAGGGAGGTTGTTATTTTTGGAAGCCCACTATTTTTAGTAAGTTTTTCATATGATCTCCAAATGTTCTCATTTTCTACAGGAAAGTTCATTTTAGAGATATAAGCTTACAATAAAAATATCATTGCTCCAGCTTAATTATCAGAGAAGTTATTGCAGATTTTTAGTGGAAAAATTTGTAGAAAAATTTTCAGGTTCACTATTGGAGGATCTAGAGTGCCTAGATGAGGTCTAAAAATGCGACGAAAGGGTGCTAGCACAATTCCATACTTGTAGATCAAGAGCTAGCATTTTTGAAAAGTGGTTATATAGCCAATCGGAGAAACAGTTTGTAAGTTACGGCCTTTAGAAGTTGGGCTACCAAAATTTCTAAAATAATTTATCAAAAACGTATTTAGCTAACTCTATATGTATTGTTAGGGTCTGTTGACCTTAGGTATTAAGTTTGAGCATCTAGAACCTTCCTAGGCAACATAAAATTGTCTATTTAAGAAATGCCCAAACATTGTCTAGAATAGCTCTGGGTGATAGTTCATAGCACTATCTTGCATATTATTATAATGAAGGCACCCATTTGGGTTAGCATATTGTAAATGAGAACTCTGTAATTCTACATTTGCGGCGATAATAAGAAGTCCATATTTTGTTTTCGCATTTGCTATTGTTTCTTTGTCTCTATTATGAGTTTATGGTATTAAGGGGAGTTTCCTACATCAAGTGGTATCAGAGCTAAAGTTCTTGAGTGTGTGGAAAAATTGTAGACTATGAGGTAGTTTGCACTAGGACCATGGTTTGGGCTAACCATGTAGATAGATCACCGATTGTGAGGTAATTTGCACTAGGGTTTTAGTGGAAGTGCGAAAATACCTCCACAAAGAAAATGTGGCAAAAGAGCTACAGGTGTTACACCTAAGGGTTTTTGAGCCTTCCAAAGACAAATGAAAGCATTGGAAGAACAAATGCATAGAGGAATGAATCTTCCCATAAGAGATGAAAGCAAGGATGAGAATAAAGTAGAAGAAAATGCCGAAGCAGAGGCAGTTCTAAATCTAGAGGAAGAGAGGGATTTTAGGGCCATCTCCAAGATTGGAAAAAGACCCAAATTTGAGGTTCCCACATTTTTGGTAAATCTTAACCTAGATGAGTTGATCAATTGGATCAATGAATTAGAGGAGCACTTTGAGTATGAAGATATTGAGGATCCTGATAGGGTCAAGTTTGCGAAGGCAAAATTGAAGGGACATACAAAGCCCTGGTGGCAGGAAGTTCAGTTGGAGCAGAATCGAAAGGGAAAAGACCAAATCACTAGTTGGGAATGGATGGTAGCTAAACTGAAGCAACAATTCATTCTTGTGGATTATGAGCTTGATCTATTGAAGAAAATGCAAGGGTTGAAGCAAGTGGAAAAATCTGTTCAAGAGTATACCAAAGAGTTCTACCGAGTTCTCATTAGAACCAGCCATGCAGAAGCTGATAAGGAGAAAGTGGCTCATTACCTTCATGGGTTAAGGCCAAGTATTTAGGATGAGCTAAGTCTAGTTCAAATGAATGGTATTAAGGACGCATACCAATTTTCCCTAAGATTTATGGAGAAACTAAGCAAGAAGTTTGATAATAAAAATAGTGCAAGAAGTCGAGGTGGAAGATCTGGCAGATGATCTTATGGAGGCTGTAACGATGATCAAAAGAATAAGGATGAGGCTAGAAATAGTAATCAGAACTAAAGGGGAAATAATTCCAATCATTTCCATGATCAGAACAATAGAGATCAAAGAGGAAGAGGCAGAGGACAAAGATCTAGAAGAGGAGGCTTCTTTGAGAAATGTTTTCACTACGGAGAAGAAGGGCATAGAGCATTTGAATGTGCCCAGTGCCAAGGAAGGATAGATCAAAGAATAGAAGGCTAGGCTAGAGTTGTACATGTTGATGAAGATGCCAAATCATAATATTCTAAAGATGTTGAAAGAGGAGAAGTCCTAGTTAACAGAAGAGTCCTACTGAGTGGTGAGAATGAACCTAATCAAAGAAGGAGCTTGTTTCACACAAGGTCCAAATGTGAAGATAAGTGTTGTGATGTGATCATTGATGGTGGAAGTACGGAAAATCTAGTGTCATAAATGATGGTTACCAAATTGAAGCTAAATAGATAGAAACACCTACGTCCATATCGTATTGCTTGGGTGCAAGATGACCACAAGGTCATGGTCAATGAGCAGTGCTTCATGAAGTTCAAGATTCAAAGCTACCAGGATGAGGTGTTATGTGACATCATACCTATGGAAATATGTCATATGTTGTTGGGTAGGCCATGGTAGTTTGACAAACATGTTGTACATGATGGGGGAGAAAATACCTACACTCTAACCAATGATGGAGTGAAACATAAGCTGAAGCCATTACAGGAGAAAGAAGAAAAGGTATGTAGTGCTGCTAGAATATGTGTTGTTGATGGAAAAGAGTTTCTCAAAGGTATGAAGCATGAGCATATGTGTTTTTCTATAATTCCAAAAGATAGTAAAGAAGAAGTAGAGGAGGTACCTATAGAAGTTGCAAATATGTAGGGAGAGTTTTTTGATATTGTATCAGATAAAGTACCTAATGGATTTCCCCCAATGAGGAAGATCAATCACCAAGTGGATTTGGTTCCAAGAGCTAGTTTTCCAAACAAGGCAATGCACATAATGACAGTAGCAGAAAGTGAAGAGTTGAATACGCAAGTTCATGAGTTACTGCAAAAGGGGTTGATTTGAGAGAGCCTGAGCCCATGTGTTGTACCAACAATTTTAGCACCAAAGAAGAATGGAGAATGGAGGATGTGCATAGATTGTCATGCTATCAACAAGATCACAATAAAGTATAGATTTCCATTGCAAAGGATGGATGATATTATGGATTGTTTGAGTGGAGCTAAGTATTTCACAAAGGTAGATCTAAAGAGTGGGTACCATCAAATTCATATCAGAGAAGGTGGTGAGTGGAAAATTGCTTTCAAGACAAAGGATAGACTATATGAGTGGTTAGTCATGCCTTTTGGGCTAACCAATGCACCAAGCACTTTCATGAGGCTCATGAATGAGGTACTAAAGGAGTTTCTAGGTAAGTTTTTCATTGTTTACTTAGTTGAGGGAAGAAAAGTTGTTGATAAACTTGAAGAAGTGTAGTTTTGTAAAGAAAGAGTTGGTGTATCTAGGATTTGTAGTCTTAGGAGAAGCTCTAAAAATGGACCCAGAGAAAGTGAAGGCTATCCTTGAATGGCCTACTCCAAGGAGTGTGACAAAGGTAAGATCTTTTCATGGACTAGCTACATTTTATAGAAAGTTCATAAGAAATTTTAGCAATATTTGTGGACCTTTGACCGAAACAATGAGAGGAGATAGGAAAGAGTTTAAGTGGACTATAAGAGTAGATAAAAGTTTTAATCTATTGAAACAAAAAGTTATTGAGCAGCCTATTTTAGCACTTCTTGATTTTAATAAGGTGTTTCAAGTAGACTGTGACTCTAGTAGTATTGCAATAGGAGCTATTTTGAGCCAAGAAGGTAGACCTATTGCTTATTTTAGTGAGAAGTTGAATGATGCAAAAAGAAAATATTTTGTTTATGATCAGTAATTTTATGCTATAGTTCAAGCATTGAAGAAGTGGAGAGACTATCTTCTTCCTAAGGAGTTTATTTTGTATACTAATCATCAAGCTTTGCAATATTTGAATAGTCAAGGAAAATTGAACCAAGGGCATTTAAAGTGGGTTGAGTTTTTGTAGAGTTGTACATTTTTTTAAAAAAAATAGAAGTGGGAAGTCTAATAAAGTTGCATATGCTCTTAGTAGAAGACAACTTTTGCTGACAGAAATGCAGATAGAGGTGGTTGGGTTCAAGGAACTCAATACATTATATCTAGATGATCCTAATTTTGGTGAAGCGTGGAAGGCTTGTACAGAACTTGTTACACTTGATATAACAAAGTGGTTGGATTTCATGATCTAGGATAATATATTGTTCAAAGGAAGCAAGTTGTACAATCCCAAAAGTTCAATGAGAGAGAACCTCATCAAGGATAAGCATATTGGAGGATTGGCTAGACATTTTGGGAGAGATAAAGCCATAGCTTTGGTTGCCAAAAATTGCTACTGGCCACAGTTACAACAAGATGTGATGAAGTTTTTACAAAGTTGCAGAGTATGTCAATGGCGAAAGGAGTAAAGTAGAATACAGGGTTGTAGACCACATTACCTATATTAGAGAAGCCATGGGAGGATGTTAGCATGGATTTTGTTCTTGGATTCCTAAGGACACAAAGTGGGCATAATTCTATTTTTGTGGTAGTTGACAAGTTTTTAGAGGTGGCACATTTTATTCCCTGGGGGAAGAGTAGTGATGTTGTTCATGTAGCAGAGTTGTTTCTCAGAGAAGTGGTGAGACTACATGGTCTACCAAAGAGTATAGTTTTAGATTGAGATACCAAATTTGTTGGGTATTTCTAGCATACATCATGGAATAAGTTGAAGATAGAATTGAAGTTCAGTTCATCACATCATCCACAAACTGATGGACAAACAAAAGCTGCGAATCGTAGTTTCAAAAATTTGTTGAGATGCTTGATTGGAGATAAAGCAAAAGGATGGGATATGATTTTACCATAGGCTGAATTTGAATATAATAATTCTATAAATAGGAGCACTGGTAAATCACCATTCTAGATTGTATATGGGAGTAGTCCCAAAAATGCTTCTGAATTGAGACAATTGGATAAAGGAGAGATAAGTAGGTTGAAGTAGAAGATTTTGCTGAACATTTGAAGAACATCCATGAGGAGGTGAGGAAGCACATCATAAAGATGAATACATAGTATAAGGCTAATGTTGATGTGAAAAGGAGGTATAAGGAATTTTAGATTGGAGATGATGTCATGGTTCATTTGAGGAAGGAGCATTTTCCAGTGGGTACATATAATAAGCTGAAGATGAAGAAGTTTGGCCCATGCGAGATAGTAAAAAGGCATGATTTTGGAAATGCTTATGAAATGGAGTTGCCTATTGAATTGAATATTTCATCAGTATTTAATATTTTAGATTTAACCAAGTACTATGAAGGAAGTGATGGAGATGAAGTTGCAGAAGCGCAGTGGAGTATTCCAGCAACTAGTTTGGCTACAAAGGAGATTGAGGAGATACTGGACAGTTGTGTTGGAAAAAGTACCAGAAACAAAACTTATGAGGAATATCTGGTCAAATGGAAGGGAAGACCAATTGAGGGTTCATCATGGCTAGCAAGGGAGGAGGTGAACTATCTTGGTTTTCCTCTAAACACCTGAGATGTCACAGGGTCACTTCTCAAATTACCCCAGGTGTCTAATGCTAGAGCATCCTAGGTGTATGAGAAATCTTGCATCACCCAAAATTATTTTTATTTCCAGTCTTTTCTATTTTTAATAAGGACAAGTAGATGAGGAGGTTGTTATTTTTGGAAGCCTGCTATTTTTAGTAAGTTTGTCATATGAGCTCGAAATGTTATCATTTTCTATAGGAAGGTTCATTTTAGAGATATAAGCTTACAATAAAAATCTCATTGCTCCAGCTTAGGTATCAGAGAAGTTATTGCAGATTTTCGATGGAAAAATTTGCATAAAAATCTTTAGGCTCATCGTTGGAGGCCTTAGAGTGCCTGGATGAGGTCCAAAAATGAGATGGAACGATGCTAGCGCAATTTCGTGTCTGTAGATCAGGAGTTGGTGTTTTTGAAAAGTGGTTATAATAGCCAATCGGAGCAACGGTTCATGAGTTATGGCCTTGAAAAGTTAGGCTACCAAAATTTCTAAAATAATTTGTCAAAAATGTATTTAGCTAACTCTATATGTATTGTTAGGGATTGTTGGCTCTAGGTATTAATTTTGAACATCTAGAACCTTCTCGGGCAGCATAAAATTGTCTATTTAAGAAAGGCCCAAACATTTTCTAGAACAGCTCTAGGTGATAGTTCGCAGCAATGTCTTGCATATTACTATAATGAAGGCGCCCATTTGTGTTAACATATTGTAATTGAGAACTCTGTAATTCTACATTTGTAGCAATAATAAGAAGTCCATATTTTGTTCTCGCATTTTCTATTGTTTCTTTGTTTTTGTTATGAGTTTATGGTATTAAGGGGAGTTCCCTACATCAAAAAGGGATAAGAAAAATGTCAAAGAAGAGAAACTTGAAGAAGAGGTTTACATTGAGTAGTCTTAAAGATTCCCTCTAAAAAAAGAAAAAGATATGGTATGCAAACTAAAAAAAGCTCTATATGGTATGAAGCAAGCACCTAGAACTTAGTATGCAAGGTTGGATAAGCATTTGGAAAAATTTGGATTTTCTAAAGGTATGACAAATAGTAACTTATATTTGAAAGTTATTGAGAATGGTTTGCTAATAATAGTAATATTTTTTGATGACATCATATTTGGAGGTAATGATGAAGCAAGTGATAAGTTTGATGAAGAAATGAAGAATGAATTTGAAATGAGTATGATAGGAGAAATGAAGTTCTTCTTAGGTTTGTAGATTGTGCAAAATAGTGATGGTATTTTCATCTCACAACCTAAGTACTTGAGATATTTTTTGAAGAGATTTGGCTTGGAAAGTTGTAAGCCCATTGGTACACCAATGATAACTAGTCACAAGTTATCTAGAAAAAATGAGATACTTGCAGTTGATCAAAAGAGGTATATATCAATGATTGGAGGTTTGCAATATTTGACTCAAACTAGACTAGATATAGAAAATGTAGTTGGGATTGTAAATAAATTTTAAGTTGATCCTAAAGAGTATCACTATATAGCAGTAAAGAGGATATTCAAATATTTGAGAGGAACATCTAACTATGGGGTATGGTATGATAGATCAACTGATCTCACTCCATGTGCTTATATAGATGTGGATTGGGAAGGAAGTATGGATGATAGAAAGAGTAACAGTGGTGGAGCATTCTTTCTTGGAGAAAGATTGGTTTCTTGGCTAAGAAAGAAACAAGACTCTTTCTCATAGCACAACTAAGACAGAGTATGTAGTACCAGCAAATAATTGGAATCAAGTTATGTGGATGAAGAAAATGTTGAAAGACATTGGGATTGAATTTGCAGAACCTATTGTCATATAATGTGATAACACAAGTATAGTGAGTATGTCTCAGAATCTTGTATTGCATTCTAAGACTAAGCATATATCTATTAAGTATCATGTTTTGAGAGAGAAAGTGGCAAAAAAGAAGATCAGATTAGAATATGTGAGTACGAAAGATTAGATTATAGATATCTTTACAATGCCCTTACCTAAAGATACATTTGAGTACTTGAGAGGTATGCTTGGGGTTATGCCCCTGCCTACTTTAGAATAGATGATGCAGTAAGTGCATTAGTCTAGTGGCATAGAGAACTATTGTTAGACTAGACTAAATGCTGATGCTTCCTATATGAGGGAGTATCTGTGATGGATAGAGTTATTGAGGACTCTTAGTATTTCATCTTGAACAATGTCTTTGGATAGTTCACTCGGTTGAAGACTTGTAGCAATAAATTTAAATAATGAGACCTTTGTCATTGATGTCAATGGGGAAGAAGTATACATGAAAAACATCTCCTAAGAAATAGGGAAGAAGAGTACATCTCCTAAGTATGTACAGGGGAGATATGCAGCAATTTTTTTAGTATGAAAAATTATTCCCAATCCTAAAGAAGAACAAGAACATGGTAGTGCTCTAGAGGATTTCAGATTTGATTGATGAAGAGGATTTGAGAAGATGAGAACAACAGTAGTAGCAATAGAGTACTATTTTGGTATTCTTGGAACTTAGATGTTTTTCATCTATGTTTCCATAAATTCCAAAGGGGGAGATTGCTAGCATGAATTTTGATGATACTACATTGGGCGAGTATTCTAAGCATTGGAGAGTATTGGCATGTTGCATTCATAACTGTGTTTGTCATTGATGTCAACATAGTAGTAAGTCAGTGAAGACTAGTAGAGTAGTAGATAGATATCTTACTTGTATAGATAAGGTTTTGAATGTCTGGTGATGTGTAGCTAAGGACATGTTCTACATTCTATCTTGATGATGAGGTTCAATGTGTGTAAAGTAAGTCGAAGATGAATGGAAGATATGCTTGATCTACAAAGAGCAGTACAAAAACAAGTTACCTAAAAAGTGGTTTCTAATGATTGTATTATATCTTCTAACAAAGATATAATCAGGTGATGCGTAGTCAGTTAGTGGTTAAGGATAGTCTAATGGTGATGTCAACAAGTGCACAAGCCCTAGTATCACACGTGTAAAGTTTTGTATAGATTATGAGCCAATAGTTCTATTATTGTTGAAATTAATTAATTATCTTATTATAATTAATTGTAAAAGCCTCAAGACTGACTCAAAGAATTATTTTGAAGATATGGTATAAAGGAAATATTTTTTCCTTGTTTTTAATGTATAGAATGTGATTGGAGTATGTGAAGTAATCAAGGAAGTGTGAAAAGGAGCAGAGTATTTGGTGAATGTGAGTAAGCGATCCAAGGGATTATTGGATGCAAGATTTATGATCTAGTTACAAGATCAGAAGGAGTAGAGGTCTAGTTGATAGGATAGAGAAAGAGGAAGCAAGTAAAATTGATTTTTATTATTCTACAAGGAATAATACAAAGATCATTTGGATAGTGGGTTCATTGGTCATTCCCTTGAAGTTATTTGGATAGTGGGTACATCTGTCTTCCATAACTCCTAACAGGGACTAATATTTACCGAATGTATTTATAGACTCCTAAAAGGGTCCATTCTTTAACAAGGAACTTTTATATTAATACATCATCTTGTGGGTACCATCCCTACTAGGGTTTTCCCTCTGATCAAGGGTTTCCCTAGTTAACATATCTGGAGTTATTGTGCATGAGTATGTTGTTATGGTTTCAGATTATATTGCTCATATGGTTAAGATTTATTAAGGTTGATAACTATGATATTAGTTGAATAATTTATTCACACACCCCCCCCCCCCCCCTCTTAGTTATA
This sequence comes from Cupressus sempervirens, assembly GCA_028749045.1. Lineage (NCBI taxonomy): Eukaryota > Viridiplantae > Streptophyta > Pinopsida > Cupressales > Cupressaceae > Cupressus > Cupressus sempervirens. The sequence goes on from CM053785.1 coordinate 2,082,145, forward strand.
TTGGTGGACTATATATTCTAACGGACTAGAAAAGATTTCAATGAAATCAAAGGTGTAGCCTTGGAGATGAAGGCCAGTGGGCAATCTGAAGTGTTGGTAGCCACACCTATTGTCATTGCAGCACCCTCTGAAGGAGTGAAAGTAGAAAGACCTACTACACCTTATGTAGCAATTGCACAAGTTCAACCAATCAAGGTACAACTCAGTCAGAAAAAGAGGAAATCTAATGATGTTGCGATAATAGAAACATCTATGTAGAGAAAATCTAAGAGATTGGTGAAGGTTAAGAAAGAACCAAAACCATCCCCCAAGAAAAGGGTCAAGAAAACCACTAGTGTACCTAGAAAAAGAAGGACGATGTTGTAGATCAGTGAATCTAAGGAGTTTGATGAAGAGACTATAGAAAAAGTAGTGGAACAAGTAGTTGAAGAAGGAAGCACACCAACTAGTAAGAAAGCCTGGAAGCCCAAAGTTGAAAATTTGAATATGCAGATTATAAATAATGACAATTTTGTTTAGTTAAACAAGTATTATAGTTTTTACAATAACATGGATAGAAGACAATTAAAAAATGCTATAGTGAGGAATATGATCTTGATAAATAAGAGGTTTGACAGTATTCAAAATAAGATACCAAAAGTTTTGTATAATAGGCTCATAAATAGAAAGAGAAGAGTAGTAGAAGAAGATACAAAACTCAGATAGAGCATGATTAGGAAATTGTGTGAAGTAGGCACAGATAAGGATGTAGGCAAGATTTTGAAAGGCATTGAGCCTTTGTTGAGGAATAAAAGAAGAGAAATTCTTCTTATGGGAGGCAACTATGAAGAGGTAAAGAAGGAGACTAAAGAAGTCATAGTGAAGTATATGACTTCTATGCCTAAGACCACTAAGGAGAGTGTATATCCAGAGATTGAAAGTCTTGTATATGTTGAGGCTAGTACTCCTAGTGATGATGAAAAAGAGGTTGAGGAAACTCAACAAACCTACTAACCTCCTAAGTGGTCAGTACTCGCATAAATGTAGATACTAAAGAGAGCCCTTTTGTAGCATATGGGACAAACATTGTCAGCAATATTACTGCATACTCCAGCTCAGATGAAGAGGATGATAAAGAAGAGAAGAGAAATACAGGAGAAAAAAAAAAAAGTAGAGGAAGGCAACACAATTTTGTGTATACAAATTTTTTACACCTTTTCCATTGATGTCAAAGGGGGAAAACTATGTAAGGAAAATTGTATATGTATATGTAAGGGATAAGTACGTAAGGAAAATTGTATATGTATATGTAAGGGGGATCTTAGCTATATAATTGTAAAGAAGTAATCAGGAATGTAATGATCCATCAAGACATGGATAAAATTTTCAAGTTTTGAAGGCAATTTTGAGTAGTTACTTTTTGTATTTATTATTGTTTTGTATGACATCATTTTCGGACTTAGCCAATTTTTCCAAATGTTTTCATTAATTCAAAAGGGGGAGATTGTTGTAAATATGGCTAGATAGATGTATGAGTTTTGTCATTTATGAAAACATATTTTATTATGTAATTAGAGTTAGAAAATAATCTAAGTGTTGGACAGTTTGCAACAACACAAAGACAAATATGGTATGTATGGATGAGAGACTTTGAGTTACCTCTTGCACAACTAAGGTTTGATAGTTGACAATGTCATGATGACATATGTTAGTGCATAGATATATACAGACTATATGACATAAGTTATAGAGGAATTACCAGCATAGGTAATTAATAGAGCATAATAGAGCATGCTAGTAAATTGAATTGTATGGCTTAAGGAATTATTTTGGTAAAAAAATAATTACTTAATCATGATGAGCCAACATCCTAAGTTATAATTAGTCAAGCGTGTGAAAGCATAAAGGCCAACTAAGCATAGTTTTGTTAATTTGCAAGGTATAAGTAAAGATCATATCTTGCACAATAAATGTGAAGTATGCATGTGATGTGAACCATTGTGAAGAAAGTAAAAATCATATGCCAACCAGATGTGATACAAAATCTTGTGTATGATTAGAGAAAGTGCAAGATACAACAATGAGACAAGTATTATATCTATATCTATTCTTGTGAAGAAACTTATTTGTATATTGCATGTTAGGGAAGTCGGCTCTTCTTGCATACATTGCAATTGATCTACCAACTCCTAATAAGGTTGAAGAAACTCCTAACAAAGTTGAGGCTTCCAACAAGGCCTAGTCCTCTAATAAGGACTTAAGGCACTATATGTATTTCATAGACTCCTATCAAGGTCAATATCCTTGACAAGATTCTTTTATTTAGTGGATCATCTTGTGGGTATCATCCCCATTGGGGTTTTCCCTTGTCCAAGGTTTCCCTAGTTAAAAAATAATGGTTTTATGAGTTCTCTTTGTGTATGTTTCTATTTACTATTTAGAATTATTGGTTTACTTTCATATGCAAGTTATAAAGTGATTAACAATATTCAGTTGTGGGAAAAAGTTTGTAGAATACTAATTCACCCCTCGCCCCCTCTCAGAATTATCTATTTATTACAAACCTAACTCAACAAGGAGGAATGTACCAAAATGAGTTTGTTCTAATTGTCACAAGATTGGACATGTGAGTAAGAATTACAGGACCTAAGTACCAGTACCAAATAACGAACACAACAAGGGTAAAGGAAAAGTGGACAGTAAACAAATAACGAAGGAGATGAATCAAACATGGAAGAAAAAGGTGGAAACTGGAGGCAGTGGAAAAAATGAAGTTAAGGTCACCCAATTCAATGGAGGAGGTGATCACGCTACCTCAAACTGATCAAGAAAGGTATGTAAGGAACTATGTACTTAATAATTTATCTTACATCAGTTCCTAACATAAAATGTGAAAAAGTTCATGTCTGCATAATAAAAGGTGCAATATAATAGATCTATGGAAAGAATAGGGGGAAATAATATTTTACACAATGGGTGTCAAACATCACTAAAATTATCTATATTGACCAAGCACTGCAATATGGATCGAGTACCCCAAATTTTAGACTAATGTATAGGTCGAGTTAGATGAAATTGACTGAGCTATGTAGTGGAGACCAAGTTCAAAAGTATCTATAACAATCGAGATAGCTGGATTCCACCTTACAGAGGATACAACATTAATGGAGACCCTAACTTGAATGAATGGAGGTATATATCACAAATTTCAAGGTATTTTACACACCTTGCATTAAAATTTTGAGAGCATGAAGAAATTTGAGAAATTAGTGAAGCGATTTTAAGGCGATTAAAAGTCAACTAGTAGTAAAAGAGTGATCAGGTATTGATCTTCAATTGTTCCAAACAGTTGAGAAAGAAAAGTTTCACAACCCAAATATGACAATATAGCATCTTCATCATCTACAATGAAGAATCAAGGAGTAGAGGTTAGAGATATTCAATTGGTGATGAGTGACACTTTTCCTTTGCCTAAGTTTCATGATATTCCAAATATTGCTATGAAAAGAGATTCAACAAGTGCATTATCATCAATACCACCTAAGTTTATTATGATACATGATTTATGGAGCTTCTATATGTGAAAAAATGGAAAATTTGGAGATTATGAGATTCTTGTGGCATATCATAAATCATGTGATGAAGCTATACTGAAGGATGAGTTTAAAATTGTTGAGAGGAAAGGGTTAACTTGTTCCCTATATTTTTTGAGAAACTTCAAGATCAAATGGATTAAATTTGTGCTAAGAAGAACTCATGACAAGAAGTTGTGGTTAGAAAATAGACCTATTGAGATCTCGAAGACAGTGATTCATAATGTTATCGGGTATCCAATGATGGATAAGAAGAAGAAAATGTGTTGCCCAAGCCAAGAAGAAATTGAGGCTAATACAAAATCTGAGTGGAATGGATGAGGATTGTCTATTTCAATCATCACAGATCTAGTAGTTGAGTTTGCAGTAATAGACATCTCTCACAAATTGCATCAGTCATGTAGATTAAATAGCATGTTATTTATGGTAGTTGACCAAGTGTGGAAGATCATGATGAAGGATCATGAATATGATCTTGCCGAGTTGCAAAGGTCAAAATTGACAAAGAATCTAACATCAATCAAGAAGGCAAAGAACTAAATGTGTAAGTTTGGATCATTAATTATGTGCATTTTCTTTTATGTTCAGAATTATTTTCCTTCTATTGGAAATGTTGTTTGGGAGCAAGGCAAACTAGCTACAAAACATTTTAGTGATTACATAAATTATTTGGGAGAAAATTTTGAAAATTTTATGGATAAGTATTTCGAGGAATTCAACAAAATATGACAAAAAGAATAAGGGTCCCAACATCATTAATGATGAAGCATTACAATGACGTATGTTTTTTGTTAGACACAAATAATATATTTTTTCAGGAAATTAATCCTAGGAAAGAATGGCTTAAACCTTTTGGTTATGAAGTTGAAGGTGATGGTGTAAGTGCAAGCTTTTCTGCACTACTCAAGGAAGAAATTGACATAGTGGAAGAGCCCTTTGGAAAGTTTGAAGAAGCAAAGGCTAGAATCACAATTGATATCAACATTTCTTATACAAACAAGACGAGAAAGAAAATGATTGAAGACCTAGAAGACAAGGTAGGAAGACAAGGAAAAGGAAAAGAACCTTTGATGTTAACACAAGGTCTTGGAGAAGATGAAGAAAATGACAGTGGTGATGAGGAAGAGGGAAAAAGTACAAAGAAAAAGGGTAAAGCCCTAGAACTGGACACCCCACTAGAAAAGAAGACTAAAACAGTTAAAATCATAGCCTAAGGTGATGAAGGTGACAAAAGTTACAAAGAAGTCAATGTAATCACTCAAAATTGGTCAGAATCCTAAATGCAGATTTTTTCATCATGATAAGAATTAAAATGAATAAAATCAATTAATTCAAATAAACTATTACAAACCATTTGAAAAATACACATGAATATTGATTTCAAATTAATTGACAATTGACATTTATCTCCAAAAATGAATTTTATATTCAAAATGGAACCTTAATTCCATTATGAATATTTTATTCATAGTGGGTTTATGGAAATTAATATTTTATTCATAATGGATGGAAATAGGTATTTTATTCATAATGGATGGAAACTAATATGTTATTCATAGTGGATAAAAATTAATATTTTTATTCATAATGGGTAGAAATTAATTTTTTTTCATAATAGGTGGAAATTGATATTTTATTCATAATGGGTGGAAATTACTATTTTATTCATAATGGGTGGATAATCATTTTATATTCAAAGTGGATTTCATATATTCATTTTATATTCAAAGGGGATCCATAATGCATTTTTTTAATCAAAGTGCTCATTTTAATATTCAAAATGCTTACTTTAATATTTTAATATTCAAATTGGTCATTTAAATATTCAAAACTAATCCTCCATTTTGAATTAAATAATGCAAAAATGGACCCATCCACTCATCTTTGAATGAACCTCCACCCTTGATCATGAGTCCCCTGAATTCGATCTCAACCGTCCATTTACTTTTAAAAGGGAGAGCTCTCTCTCATGTTTAGGGAGGAATTTTGATGTGTTATGTTGCAGGTTTATTTATAGGATTTCTTGGAGCTTAATTGTGGAGAACTTCTATCTTCTTGTCTCATTCTTACATCCACTCTTTTTCTATCATTATGCTCCAAAATTTCTCATAGACCTTCTTCGAGCTTATCTGGAGAACTTCTATTCCTCCTCTCTCATTCTTCTATCTTCTTATCTAAATTCTCTCATTTAGCTTAGTCTATCTTTTTCTTATAACTTAACTCACCTAGTTTAATAGGGAGTTTTCTTGTAATCTTTCATTCTTACTTGCATATTTCTCTTCATTTTTAGCTTATTTGCATCTCTTCTCTAGAATCTCTCATTTCATGGTGCACCTTGCAAGGGTTGCATAGCTAAGTTCTTCTGAGAGCCATAACATCCTTCTTCATCCTTTGCACGTCATGACTAGAGAGCTATAAGTCTCCCAATCAATGAGATTCTTTGGATACAAAGGTTTATAGAAGTACACCACTTTTTTGGTATACATTTTTGGCGCCCACCATGGGGCTCAAAAAGGCCTCCTTTAATATTCAGATTTATCGTATTTTAATTTGATTTTTTTATTGTAGGATTGGGCTGAAATGTTCATTTCAAGTTGGAGATAATGTCTAGACTTCACTGAAAAAACTTCAAATTTTTCAGATCAGCCATTAATTTTTTATAATTTTTTAATAATTTTCATTAAAAAAATTAATTTTGGACACAAATAGTTGAATTTTAATCTAAATATTTTTTTGCAAGTGTTGAATGTTGAATTCAAATCCCAATAAAAATTTCAGATTTTTATGATCATAAATTCATTTTTTATTAAAAAATAATAATTTTTTTATGATTTTTCATAAAAACAAAAATTTATGACTCAAATCATCTAATTCTAATTTGACTATTTTATTGCAGGTTTGGGATATTGCCAAGAGGTTTTCATACAAAATTGGGATTTCTACCTATGGTCTACAAAACACATGTCAAAGACAAACTCATAAACAAATTTGCTAACTTGTGCTTGCAAGACATGTAGCCAAAAACAAACAAACAAACAAGGTGAAGACCCTTAAAAATGTGCCTAGCCTTTGCTAGCTTCGAGCAAGGTAAGCCTAAACCTTTGGTTTTTTGGTCTTAGGCCTATGCTCTTCACTTTTCTAGTAAAGAGGGTTAATTCAAATTTCAGATTTGGTCTTAGGCCTATGCTCTTCACTTTTATAGCGAATCAGAATGCCAAACATACCAAGTCTATTATGAGAATTAGCTAAGGAATGAACAAACATCTAGTCTAATTAAGAGCCTCTTGTCTTCTATAGATTAAAGGTTGTAATTCAAAAAAAATGTCTAGTGTGTTTGGGAAACTGGGGTAGTAGGGATATGCTCTCATCCTTTTTGGGTGATCAAATTCCCTAACCTAATCTCAATTTCCATTTTCTTTATTTTCATAGGTAGATTACATAGCCATAGATGAGTATACCTCCTGATAATTCACCTTAAGAAGGCTAGTGAGAGGGAAAGCCTAAAGCTTGCATTCATAATGGTAAGCAAGACAATAGTGTACAAAAGATAGCCTTCCTTGAGTAGTCTCATAAGAGATAGCACAAAACCTCCCTGGCGTTGGTGGGAAGCTCTCTTCAAAGAGAGGTAAATTTGAATATTATTGGATGACTCGGCACTAAAACCTTGTTAGTCACTAGCTTATTTAGAGTCATTGATAGGAATCCATTTGCAGTTTTTAGGCTTGTGGTTGTTAATAATTGACTTATCTTTTCCATGTCTCTTGTGGAATTACTTGTTGACTACTGCTTGTCTCACAAAACTATTGATGAACTTGGTCCTAAAACACTTGAGTCAAAAAAAATAGAAATTGTATTTCTTACTAGAGGGAGTCTCAGCATTTGGGATTTCTTTGTTGTGTAGCTAGTGCTTGAACTTGATTTAAATGGCTCTTTGGTCTAGCTTCTCTTAGTCTTTTCCACTTTCTTGGTCCATGTCAACACTAGGACCTTCTTTTAGGCTGAAACAGTTGCCTTGATCTCTTAGCTACACCATTTTATTGGGATAGTTGTTCACTTGTCCTTACTTATTTATCTACTTGGCTATTTGGCTATTTGGCTTCTTACCTAGCTCTTGACTTGAGTCACTAGTGTCGTAAGTTGCTTGGACACTTTTCTTGACAAGTCACTTATGATAGTTACCTCTCTTTGACAAGTGAACAATCTACCTCTCTAGTTTAGGCATCAAGATATCTTAGACTCTTTCATGCTTGATTCCCTATCTATTGCAATGGGCTTTGAATCTTTTTTCTCTAAATCTCAGCTAAGTTCAGATGATTATGAGCTCCTGGAAATGGCTGAAGAATTTCAAGATCTATGGTCTAAATTTAAGGAGCTAGAGAGGAAAAATGATCCTACTTACCTTAGTCTTGCTAGGAATGTCATATTTATGCATTCTAAACTTGACAAATGTTTGGGGGAAAGGAAAGCATCCTCATGCACATCTTCCTTAGGGCCTTCATGTTCGTATGAGCCATATTCTCCTAGGTCATCTTCTTCTAGTTCTTCATCATCTTCATCTATTGGATCTAAAAACCTCTCTAGATTTCATGACAAACCTATCTTTGATGAAGACATGAGTGCATGTTATTTCCATAGGGATTCTAGGCATACTGTTACAATATTTTTTACTCCCTTGGAGGATTCTTATGATACTATCTTACAAATACTTCTTGCTAATGAGCTCCTCATGCTACCAAAGGATAACTCCTATGGCAAAATTTTCTCAAAATTTTATTGTGCTTATCATCAATCTAATGAGCATAATACCTCTAATTTCATAGACTTGAAACATAAAGTCCAAGATCTTATTGATTATGGGATTTTTGATACTTCTAATGACTCATGGATTAGGAAACTTCTCTTGAGCAAGTTCATATTGATGATCATATGTCTAGTAGTGGTTTCCTTGACACCTCCACTTCTTCCAAAAATCATGCATCTCCCAAAGCTTCAAAGCTGTCCAACATGCTTCCATCAAACCAAGAACCTAGTGCTTTCCATACTAGCTATTCCTATCCTCAAGGGTTACCTCTGAAAGAGAATCAAGCTAATCTACACTTGGCTGCAAACCTTTTCTATGCTACTAAAGCCAAAGATGCTCAACCCTCATGCAATGCTATGGTTACTATTCCCACCTTCCCTAATTCTTTGTTCTCTCCACATTCTCGCTTGTCCTTAGAAGTGGCTCCATGTCGAGAGGACTCTCCAAAGGATAAAGATCAAGATCAGCTACTCACTCATTTCTTTCAAAATGTCATCCTTCCACCTCCTAAGTATGATGATGACACTAATTTTGAGCTTACTACAAATTATGAGAAACCTTCCATGGCTATGCTATCTAAAGAAATACATCAAGATCAAAGTGTCCCGTTGTGTTCTACTTCTCCATATCCACTTAAAAACTACGCTCTAGCTTCAAATGCTCCTACCAAAGATGTTTCTCCTATCAAAGCTACTTGTAAGTCTATTGATGGCCTTGGCTATGCTTCTTTCTCTAAATATGTTGATGTCCCTTCTTGCTATCCATTTGCATCTCCAAAGTCTATCATTGGTCCTTATCCATCTAAGATAATACTTCAAAACTCCCTTCCATATTGGGACCTTATGAACCTACTTCCACTCCTATCTTATTATCTCCCACTTCTCCTATTTTACCTCAAGATCAAAATAGATACAAATCCTTGAGTCCTTCACATAAAGTTTTCCATCTAAACCAATCATATCAGCCTTATTCATCCATAAGTCCCAAATCTTTTGGAAGTAATTTGGATGATCAATTCAAACACAAATGCATGAATCCATCTTTAAAAGTTCACTATGTCTCCTATAACCGACATGTGAATACAAATAAATAATAACTATTGAAGAGACCACAAATGTCCACTTACCAAAAAGCTAAATCAAAGCAAATATGGGTTCTTTAACCCATTGTTGAAGAATTGTGTTCTAAAGTATCCAAAGGAAAATCAAAATCTATATGGATTCCCAAGTCTCTTTTGAAAGACTTGAATATTGAAAATACTTCAAGGTTGGCATTTAAGCTTCAAAAGTCTTTCACTCCATCTTCTTCTAAACATATTCCTAAAAATATTTTGAAGCCTTCTACTCCATTTTCCTCTAAGATTTCTCTACCACTTCATACATCTAAACCTCAAGCTATTTCCTCCATCATCCCTTTGTCATTCCACTACCCTTCAAGGTATGTGTCAATGTTGATCTTGCCCACTTTTTCTTCTACTCTTGCACATCGCTTTCAATAACATATTAACTATCCTTCCACCTTCTATCCTACAACCTTTTATCCTTCCATCCCATTTATCTCATCCAAAGCCTAAAACCTTATACTCCATATACCTTTTCTATTATCTCCCTTATGTTACCCTATCAACATCATTGAGCATACTTATCTATGGTCGTGTCTTATCATGACTTATCTTTCCTATAAGAGAACTATCTAACTTGAAAAAGCTTGAGCTCTTTCTAAAAAATTCTAAAATTTAAATAAAATGAAAGAAGATGAAAATGTGCCTTGGTGAAAATCACTTCTTGTGGCACCTTGGTAGCAAAAGTAAAGATAAATAAATTCATCCTATGCTGAAAACTATTTCTTGTGGCACCTTGGATAAGTACCATGATGAAAACCTAGCAAATAGGTGTCATGCGTAATTCTTCCATAATCCATCCATTCCCTCTTCTCTCTTTGATCTTGACATTGTTGAGTTATCCAAGCGCATTGGCTATTTTATCTGTCACTCACCCTATCTTTCTCATTCACTCATATTGTTCATATCTAGCTTTATTCCTAATACTATCTTATCGCTATCATATCCACTTGACCCCTTGATCTTGATCATTATACTCTCTTGGCATGTTCACTCTTTGGACTGCTTTCTTTCATGATATCTCGTCATTAGGCTCTTTCTATTGGCTTCTATACCTCTATGCTATCTCGCTTATCATCTTATGCTCTTGCACTATCTTGCTCCTTGCTTCCACTGCTTATCCAAAATATTTTTCATATGGCTATCTTTACCTAGCTTGGGTACTCTTGAGGAGTCAGTCCTTGAGGATCACTTTCACTCACTTCATACTCCTTTCTTCTCCATATTTTCTTATCCATTAGATTTCTACTCCATCATATCCTACACCTTGCTATACATTGGAACAAATTGATGTGATCTTTCTTGAGAGATGGTAATCTTTAGGTCCTACTTTATTTCAAAAAATACCAAAAAAATAGAAACTCCCAATTTCTGTATAGTTTCTTGCTTTTTGTATTTTCCTTCTTTCGCTTATGCATACACTCTCAAACTATTCATATTTTCTAAACACAACCTACCTAGTCTAGAGGGTCATATCCTGATGCTTTTAAGGAGTCTCTCATGTGTCAGTCACTAATTGATTTTGACTATGTCTACCTACTGTCACACTATCATTGATGAGATTTCTACTACTTGTAAATTATTGAACACTTTGCATCAATCCCATCAACACTATTTGAGCTATGCTAAGATCTCAATTCAAAAAATTCAAAAACATCTTTAAAACATCAAAAATACAAAAAAAATGAAAATCATATATTTCAAAATGTCCTTAATGTTGTTTGAGAAATGCTGAGTTTTTCTTTTGCTTTATCATTCCCCTTTAAGAAACTTGAGGATGTCTAATATGACTAGAGTAGTGAGGGCTAGAGGCATGATCTTTTCTTTGTTTTCTACTTGATGGTTCAGTTCCAATGATCTAAAGAATCCATATAAAAGGGGTGTCTACTGTAAAAGCCTCTATCTTGTGTTGGATGACCGTGTGTACCTCGACTCATTTTATATGGACACTTTAGTGAGGTTGGTTCTTCTCCTTGCTTATTTGAGAGAATTCTCTATGCTATATTGAATATTGATACTCGTCCTCTACGTGAATGTACTGGTCACTGCAAGTATACTTAGCAAACTTTTGTCTCAGGTTATGAACGCAAGGATCATTGCAGACATAATACTTACTAAATACTTAGCATGAGAAGGATCTCAAGCGTGTCTAGTGTGCTTGTTTGCAAGAAACATTATGGTCATCCTAGAATTTATGCTTTGATTCTTATGCTTATTTGCTAAATAAAATGGATTAGGTGTTCTAGTCATTCTGGCTTCTTGTGCCTTAATGCTTACATCTCATTCCAACATCACTCCAACTAATGTCATATTCATATTCTCATTATAGTAATATCAGTGAGGGTTGTATGACATCTTGTGGCCTTACATAAAAATCTCAATGATGATAAATAAGAATATAATAGTTATAACATCCCTTGCAAAGTAAACGATTCTACATAATAGTTTGCATCTTAGGTTGATTCTAGCTTAATCTTGCATCTTGTATACAAAGAGAGCTCTCCTTTTATCTATTTGGGATGTATCAGTCAATTGCATTCACTTTTCTTTCTTCTTCTTGATCATGTCTTCATATCTTTCTTAATCTTGTCATCTTACTATCTCACTATCTTGCTTCACTAGTCTTATTTTGACCTACTGGCACCTTTACTTCATCGATGTCCTGGATTCATTTTCAGGATCAAACTCTAAATTCATGAGTCAAAAGCTCATTTTTTAATTTTCTTATCTGTAGTTGACTAACCATCTGAGGTCTATTCTTCATGCTAGGGTAACCACCCTTTCTTCTCCTTCTTCATTTTCCATCTCTCTCCATATCTCTCTTTCTTTCATTTTGCTTAATTTCCTCTTTCTTCTTGGTTTGGCCTCTTTCTCATGCTTCATCATTCTTGGTCAAACTGGGGCATCTCATCTTTTCATTATCCTCATGGAATTCTATTTAACTTGATTTGATCAACTCTCACTCATTTCTGCCTCTCCTCTATCTCATTTCGATTTCGATCCCAAGAGGGCAAAAACATTCTAAATACTTTTCTTTCTATTGTTTGTTGCCAGTTGTTTTCTATTTTCTATCTGCTATTTGCTATCAGTTGTTTGCTACTAGCTATTAGCTATCGGCTATCTGCTATCTACTGGGACTTGTCAATACTCATCTTGAGTTATGATTTGTCCCATCTTACTATTCTTTGGAGCATATGTTTGACCTTTCCATTTTCTCTAAATCTTGTTATTTCTCTCCTAGTGCTCAATCTTGACGCTTGCCAACTACACATTTAGGATTAGCTATCTCTTTTTGCACTTCCTTCGGAGTCAAATTTATCTTTCATCACTTGTTTGCTTTGTTCTTTGATGTAATGTGTTCCCAGATCAATCACACATTAGTCAAAGAGGGGGAAACATAATCACTCACAATTGGTCAAAATCCTAAATGCAAATTTTTTCATCATGATGAGAATAAAATCAATTAATTCAAATAAACTATTACAACCCATTTGAAAAATACACATGAATATTAATTTCAAATAAATTGAAAATTGACATTTATCTCTAAAAATAAATTTTATATTCAAAATGGGACCTTAATTCCATTATGAATATTTTATTCATAGTGGGTTTATGGAAAATAATTTTTATTCATAATGGATGGAAATTGATATTTTATTCATATGGATGGAAATGAATATTTTATTCATAATAGATGGAACTTAATGGGTGGAAATTAATATTTTATTCACTTGTTCTTTTGAGATATTGTATGCAGGTTAGGATCTTGGATTGCATTTGCATCAGATGGCTTTCTATTATAATGGTCTCAATTGGAGTTTTGGATGTAGATCAGTGATGGTAATCTTTATGACAGTTTTTAGCTAGGCTCTTGGTTTTGTCTCCGGCACCAAACAATGAATTGTATTCATATGAGTTTTGGGCTCTTTGTAATCACTGTATTCTCAATTTAGGAATCTCTAGGACAAGATTCATTAGTGTTGATAGATACTCTCTCTTGATGCAATATTTTTTCTTCTGCATCTTTTTTTGTATCAAGCAATGACCAAATTTTTTCTTTTCTGGTTCTTTTATCTGGGAGCTATTTTGTACTAGTTATTATTAATATAAATATAATGTTTCACCAATATATATATATATATATATATATATATATATATATATATATATATAATTCATAATGCATGGAAATTGATATTTTATTCATAATGGGTGGATAATCATTTTATATTCAAAATGGTTCATATATTCATTTTATATTCAAAGTGGATCCATAATGTATTTTTTAATCAAAATGCTCATTTTAGTATTCAAAATGCTCATTTTAATATTCAAAACTAATCCTCCATTTTGAATTAAATAATGCAAAAATGGACCCATCCACTCATCTTTGAATAAACCTCCACTCTTGATCATGAGTCCCCCAAATTCGATCTCAACCATCTATTTACTTTTAAAAGGGAGAGCTCTCTCCAATGTTTAGGGAGGAATTTTGATGTGTTATGTTGCAGGTTTATTTATAGGATTTCTTGGAGCTTAATTGTGGAGAACTTCTATCTTCTTGTCTCATTCTTACATCCACTTTTTTGCTATCGTTATGCTACAGAATTTCTCATAGACCTTCTTCGAGCTTAAGAGGAGAACTTATATTCCTCCTCTCTCATTCTTCTATCTTCTTGTCTAAATTCTCTCATTTAACTTAATCTATCTTTTGCTTATAGCTTAACTCACCTAGTTTAATAGGGGGTTTTCTTGTAATCTTTCATTCTTACTTGCATATTTCTCTTCATTTTTAGCTTCTTTGCATCTCTAGAATCTCTCATTTAATGGTGCACCTTGCAAGGGTTGTGTAACTAAGTTCTTCTGAGAGCCAGAACATCCTTTTTCATCCTTTGCACATCATGACTAGAGAGCTATAAGCCACCTTCCAAGTCTCCCAATCAATGAGATTCTTTGGATACAAAGGTTTATACAAGTACACCACTTTTTAGGTATACAGTCAACACCCAAGCCCCTCTCTCCTCTTGAACCACAAAGATCAAGGACCAAGATAGTAGTAGCGGTAAGTGTAAAGCCACCAGCCAAGAAATGAGTGTTTGAAATCACCAAACCTAGTGGCATAGATGCAAAGAAAAGGAAAGTGTCAGACACTTTGATCTAGACAAAGAGAAGAAGGCCAGTAAAGTTGAAAGAAATTTAAGAGTAAGATGCATAGAGGACTGATTCTAATGAGCCTGGACATCACCGAGTCATTATATCTACAAATCCATGAAATATTGACGAGGTATGTGCCAACATCAAAAGCTCTGTAGGTCTATCAAGTTTTAGATTTGCGAAGTATGATACATTGAGAAATGTTGATAGATTTGTTGGTGTTTTCAAATGTTACAGGCTTCAAATTACCCTGATGAGAACATGACACATCTAGGGAACGTTAACTCCCATATTCAACATGTCCTTTCAGATACCGGGCCAACTATAAGGCTTGACCCTTCTTCTACTTCAGGCTCTGAAAAACCTAGGCGGGTGGACCTTAGATTCAATTGTTATAGTACCAATTATCAAAGCAGATACTGAATCTAATAAAGTAGATTTAACCCTTATATCTACTAGTAACTCATGAAATGACACAGATCTATAGTAGCTAATTGCAAATCTAGGAAATTCACAAGCTGAGTGAGGGTTAGACTATTCTAGCTCTTCAACATAAAATGTAAAGATGATTTGAATTTTGTTTTGATTTTATGTGCGTGGGGAAAGCGGATGAAAACCAAGTATAGAAAACAAACTAATGATCCTATAACTGATCAATGCCTGATCCATTGGACAATTCATGAATCTCCCTCATGCATTTTGGATATCTGATACTTATTCATATATTCAAATATATGATCTATCCATTCACCTTGTAAATAGACATCAATGTTCAATTTAAATCTCATTCTTACCTGATATCCTCCTCAATAAATCTACAACCCTATTGATTTCTCTAAAGCATTTACATAATTCCTTGAATTACAAGCAACAATGAAACAACATATAGCCTTAAGGGACTACAACTATGGCCTAGGCTCTTTGTTCAAAGATCATAAAACATTACAACTCACTGAGAATGGAGACAAGATTTAAAGTGAAAACTCAATCATCTGTTGTTTTTGGTATTGGTTTCCTTGAAATAATACATTCATATGCATGAAATTAATTCACAAGATACCTAATAAACTAGACTATACAATGAACAAATGTTGTCATACAAGAGAGAAAATGGTGGGAATGAGAAGTTGATGGGATGGGAAGGGGGTATCACAACCAAAGCAAAGCTTCATGGTCTGGAACTAGCACATCCCAGATCTTTCCATTCAGATTTCACCAACTCTAGAGCCAATTTTGTTAAGTGCTTTCATTCAACAGAAAATTTCCAATATTTCCAACCCTTACAATAGATGAAAGAAAGAAAGATATAGGAGGAAGTGAATTCCCAAATCTGATGTGAGATTGATATGTGTCCACTTGAAATTCCCTCTCCTAGCAAAGAAAAGACTCTCTCTAATCTCTCTCTTCCATGGGTGAATCAAATCCCTCAACTGCTAATCATATCCTTTCTGTTTTGCCTTTCCAAATGCAAAGTATCTCAGCAAAAGACAAAGATCTGCTAATGAACCCGAATATGTGCCAATTTATCAAATTAAAACCAAAACATCACAAAAACTCAAAATAATTTGATACAAGAGTCACTGAATACTTTTATGATGTTTTTCTACTGAATTCTACAACTGGTGACTTGAAACACCTAATAAAACATGTAGATCAATCTCTGAGAGAAAACCTCCTGTAGCATGAATCAGTGGCATTCTATGCAAAAACCAACATCATATTCAGAAAATTTTGTTTCTCCCAATTCTAGCGATATATAATACTACTATGTTTGCCTCTCAAAAACCCCCAAAATATCAGTTTGAAAAATAGTCCCCCCTACTAAAAGGCTCAGGTTTGCAACTTTAAATTTTAAATTTTAAAAAATTTAAACATTCTCTAATGTTGAAAATTTATTATAAAGCCCTTTTAGAATTTAAAACTAGTTGCACATACTTCCTTTTGCAAAAACCAAAATAAATAAAATGACATTTAAATTTATTTATTTATTTTGGTCCACTGGGGCACTTGACATGTGCCACGTGGCACTATTTTATTGGCTTCCCTGTCACCATGCCTATTTTGATTGGATCACCACCTCGTTACTAGGCGGGCCCACTACCACATGGTGGGAGCTTGCTTAGCAACATTACCTATCTCCCTCGCATCTTCATCTTGCGAGCTTGCACCGTCTGTCAGATGAAGACACTTGTCATTATCTCGTTCACTATCGCCACATCGTCATGAATGAATCTTTGTTTAAAATTTTGCAAGGGCTCAAAATTTGACATTTCATCTTGGCCTACTACAAGCCCCACCCTCTGATCTACAACTTCCCAAAAGCCAGCATCTTTAATTCATTATACAATGTGTGTATGATAGTATTTAAACACAAAATTAATCCCTCCCACGATGAATGTGGGATAAACGAGTTTCAAGTTTTATTCCTCACTCTGCATTAACCTTTCATGGGTGACTTCTTCCTCAAATGTTGCGGTTTGCTTTTCTTCATGAGATTTGGATTGAGACTCCTGCGGCTTCTTCTTTATTCTATCGGCTCTTCCTTCCTAGTGCATCTGAGATTTGGATTGAGACTCCTACGGCTTCTTCTTTATTCCATCGGCTCTTTTAAATCTGTTGCCACTTACTTAAAAAGTTTTCCTCTGTTATCAACATGGGGCCTTCTTTTCTTAAATGTTGCTTGCTCCTTGCCTAGTCTATTTTTCCTCTAAGCTATGTTGGCTCTTTATAACGTGGGGGGCACCTATTCTGTTTTAACACTTCCTACCACCAATATAAGATGTCCTTGCTACTTTTTCATATGCCTCTATTGCAGATTCATTGATCAACGTATTATGTTGTGTGAGCCATCCTTCAGCATGGGAGATCCTCATTTTCTATACTGACTACTACTTTGTGCAATATGAATTCATTTCTAATTCAGTGTGCCTTCATTCCTTTAAATCACGAGCCCTTTGATTCTATCTTACCTCATGTTGAGCATGCCCCTTTTTGTATGGGCGGCTCCTCTTTCTTTACAAGCATGGATGGTGTTGTTTTTATGTTGCCCTCTCTATTTTGTCAGCTCTTCTCATAAGCTGTGGCTATGCTTCCACACAACCCGACTCCCTTTCTAATCTTCCCCTCACTCGGTCCTTGTTTTCTCCAGCATAGACGCCCATTCAGTTGACCGCCTATTTATTTTATTTTCTAATCTTCCTGCAAACTAAACTTCTAGTTCTCCAACATATATGTGCGAGATGTCATCTCTCTCTTGTTTGCAACTAGCATCTCCCCCTTTTACTGCCTTGCACTTTCAACGTGGGGTCTCTCTTGTCTGACGTGGATGTTGCCATCATGTAAAGTCACTAGCAAGGCATTTTTAGTTTATCTTTTTGTACAATTACCATTCTTAGAAAAATGAAATACAATCCCTACCACTTGCCTAGGAGTTCTTTCCTGTCTAGACAATCCATGATGTTACAAAAGAGAAAAGACCAGAAATGACCACAACTATTTTTTTTTAAACCCTTAGCATTATGGCTAGGTCATGTGCCCCATAAAATGAGACAAGAAAGAGCATGTAACAATGCTTTACACAATCTTCAATTAGAAATGTTATTCCATTTATTGTGGTAACCAATCATCCATTAGCTAACATCTCTCCAAACCACTTGAGCAAAGGGGTAATGAATGACTAAATGGGAGAAAGACTTTTCATTCATATATGGAATACAAACACTATGCCCCTGTCCTCCATCTCTTCATACTCTCTATATGTAGAAAGATGATTTCCTTACATTGGAGGTTTTTCTCTATTAAAATTCGATTGAGTTAAGGTATTGTAAGCATAAACCATTAGTATCCGTGCCGCCAAACTCCAGATTATAGCAAACAAGGAACACTTGCTTCTTGCATTGTAACTTAAAGCAGTTGATCTCTCATGTTTGTGTGCTATTTTTCTCATTCCTTTTATTCTCCCAGAAAATACTTTTCTATAATGTGGCTCCTATTAGAATCTGATAAGATTAATAACCCAAAAAACTAGTGCAAAGAGTAAATATCTAAACTATGAATGCAAATGATACAAAATCAAAATAGCATCATAGAGTTAGTCTCCAAGAGAGTAATGCAAATGCTGGAAGCAAAATAGCATTAAGAGGATGCAAAAATAAGAGATTTGGGAGGGGCAAATAAAGTTTATTTCCCCCTCCCGAATCTCTCAAATAAGGAAACTAAAATCTACTCTTGCACATAGAAAAGCTCTAATACCATGTTAGAATCTGATAAGATTAATAACCCAAAAAATGGCTCCAAAAATTAAAAAATGACTCCAGCAACCAGAATATGACATGCAAATGCTGGATCAGCTTCCTAAGTCCATCAATGGCATGCTGGAACCTGCAAAACTGATTGAAAACTCCAAATATGCAAGTTCGTTGTCAGATTTGAGATTGAAACCCCAGAGAAAAATCATTTTTGTCAAAACTTTTCTGATTCTCAGGATCATCCAAAGATGCAAGAGAAGAGCATATTTGCAAGCTTTGTTGGAGGTGCAGTATGCTACATCTTTTGGGGGGGCCTCTTCCTCTCACTTGGAGTCCTAATTTTCTTTGGGGAATCTCTTTTCTTGTTAGAATCTGATAAGATTAATAACCCAGAAAACTAGTGCAAAGAGTAAATATCTAAACTATGAATGCAAATGATACAAAATCAAAATAGCATCATAGAGTTAGTCTCCAAGAGAGTAATGCAAATGCTGGAAGCAAAATAGCATTAAGAGGATGCAAATACAAGCCAGGTAGCATGCTTATATAGGCTAGGAAGAGGGAGGAGGTGGCAACACTAACCAATGAGAAACAACCATCTATCGGACTAAAAATAGAAAAGTATCTTTCCAAGATAACTAATGGATGCTCACATGTAGGAAGGTGACACCTCACAACCATTCACCTAATAAGACATGCTTTATTAACCTAAGTGAGATTACTAAAAGTGTAAGAAAAACCTGGCAAAATAGGAAAAATAAAAAACTAACCCCCTCATAAGCGAAGCTTAGGTGGATGTAGAAATGGGTCCCGGCAAGTCAAGCCTGATGAGGTACCCATGTACATAAAATTCCCCCAAAAGAGAGAGAAAAGAGACTCCCCAAAGAAAATTAGGACTCCAAGTGAGAGGAAGAGGCCCCCCCAAAAGATGTAGCATCCTGCACCTCCAGCAAAGCTTGCAAATTTTGTCTAGTAGATCCATTTACATCGAACAAGTTTTCTTCCCTTAGGAAAAGGGACAAGATCCCAAGTGTGGTTCCTCATCAAGGAACTATACTCTTCCTGCATAGCCATATCCCACTCAGAAATACCAGAAGCCTCATGAAAGGACTGTGGATTTGAGGTAGTAGCAATGCAGATATGTAGAGCATCCTGGAATTGTGAACGAGTCTGCTTGGTGTCTGATGGATCCCCAACCCAATCACCTGCAAACTGCAAGGTCTGTCTAGCCCAAAGTGGACCAGAAGATGGAGAATCTAGAGGAGAATCATCAACCTATAAATGATGACTTGGAGAGGAAGGAGGTGAGTCCTCTGAATCACTCTCTGCATCAAAAGTGGAGGTAGAAGACTACTCAAGTGAATCTGACCCATTAGAAGATCTATCATGTATTCCAAGTGACTCCAATGTCAAAGTAGAAGGCAACCCTATGACCATGCTTTGCTGGTTAAGATGATGCAAGTAGTGGAAGTTAAGATGGCCAAACCGCTCATGCCATAATCTGCTCACATCATTAGAGTGAATGAGTGAAATAGTCAAAGGAGGATCAAGAACAAAGTGAGAAAACATATAGAGTCATAATTGATGATCTGCTCTCCCAACTGCAACTATAGAATCATTGTGCAACTCACATATCTCCACTGAATCAGGAGTGAACTCAACCCGCTTGCCTAAACCTATGTGAGTGATCTGGTATACCGATAGGAGATTAGTTGACAATGAGGGTACACAAGGAACATCATGGAATGTGCCAACCCCCACATCAATAGACCCTCTCTCACACACCTCAACAGGAGTGTTATCACCCATCAAAATAGAAGGCATAGTACACAGCTCCAAGGATGCAAGTTCTTCCTTAGATGAAGCCATGTGGTATGAAGCACCTGAATCAAGAACCCAAGTGGATGGTGAGGAAGCAACTGCAAAAAGGGCCTTGCCCTTTCCTTTCCCCTTGTTGTTTTCTTTTTCTTTGTTAGACCCTTCATTAGAACTTTGTTTGATAGACTCAGGAACACTGATATTATTCTTCTCAAGAATGTATGTCAAGTGATCAAGTTGTTTCTGCAAACATTTATGTTCATCATGACCAGGTCTTTTACAATAGGCACATTTGACCTTTTCTTTCTTAGGCTTATCGCCCTTGGAAGATGGTGTATCAATAGTTGCTTTTGAAGAAATCGATATCTGATCCTTCTTCTCCTCGCTATTCTTTTGTTTCTTATCCTTACTATTGTTGTTACTACTTTGTCCTTGTTATTCTTTTGTGCCTTGGTTGGCAGCCAAGGCATGTGACTTAGAGGACTTAAGAGTGCCCATGTGGATTAGCTTGTCCTGTTCTCGAGTGAGATTGATAGCAAAATCATCTAAAGATGGCATGGTGAATTGAGTACCAAGTGCACCCTTAGTAGCATAGAAGGTAGAGACAAACACAGAATATTCTGAACTTAGCTTAGAGAGAATACTAAGAATTAGTTGTTCATCTTTCTTTTCAATTCCACATTGTTTTAACTGTAGCCTTAGTGATTTCAATTTGATGAAAAAATCTTGGATTGTGTTGAAATTGCCTGGACTCAAACTAATTAATTCATTTTCCAACATATGACCCCTCATCGAATCTTGTGTGCCAAATAGTGTTACTAGCTTTGTCCATACTTCATTTGGTGTATCCAAAGACTCAATGTGAAATAGCAAGTCAAGAGAAACAGACAAACACAATGTTCCAAATGCCTCATCACATTTGTTAAACCACTTAGGCTTATCTTCATCTTTAGCAGGTTCAGTTTCAAGTCCCATAGTTATCATATTTAATCCATCTTTCCTTAAGTGAATTTTCATGCATGATTTCCACTCAAAGTAATTGTATGGAGTTAGGATGGGCATATTTGTTTGATCCATGATAAAGAAATGCAAAGAAGAAATGCTAGAAAGAAGAGAACCCAGCCACGACAATGCGCCCCCCCCCCCCCCCTCTTTACTCAATCAAAGAACCCCCCCCCCCCAAGAAATATGATTTGGCACTTTATTTTAGTGCGTTTACAACTACCACTAGAAAGAAATACTTAGTGGTCTTGATTTCAATGCATTACAAACCCTCATGAAGAGCATATGCTAAAAGTGAAACTTGGGCACAATAATCAAGGAAACAAATAGCACCACTACGATCTACTCGAAAAATCATGCACTTTCAAAAAAAGAATTGCCTCGATACGAGGTCGTATGAGAAAGTTATGATCCTCTGAAGTTTCCAAAACGAGAACTGTGCACAGTCACAATTGAAAATCTACAATTTCTGAAGAATTCATGCATGAAAATCAAAAAACAACTCCACTAGTGGATAAAGCACAAAAAAATAGCCAAGTTCATAAGAATCGTCAAAATCGGAGTCTGTATGAGCAAGAACGAGACATTTGAAAATTGCATTCAAATTTGTGACTGCCAATGGAGAGGGGTATGGCTGTAGCTTTGCATGCTCGATTTTGCAAAATAAAAAACTTGCATGCAAAATCTATATGATACCAAGATGGTTTTTCGGGGCTGCAAACAAAACCCAGAAAGCATTTTTCTTGCTGATGTACAGCAGATGTTGCTATAGTGTAAATCACACGCTTTTAACAGTAAAAAATGGCTCCAAAAATCAAAAAATGACCCCAGCAACCAAAATATGACATGCAAATGCTGGATCAGCTTCCTAAGTCCATCAATGGCATGCTGGAACCTGCAAAACTGATTGAAAACTCCAAATATGCAAGTTGGTTGTCAGATTTGAGATTGAAACCCCAGAGAAAATTCATTTTTGTCAAAACTTTTCTGATTCTTAGGATCATCCAAAGGTGCAAGAGAAGAGCATACTTTTTTTTTCAAAAAACTACAATAAAGTGGAGCAGAAGATGGAGAATCTAGAGGAGAATCATCAACCTGTAAATGATGACTTGGAGAGGAAGGAGGTGATTGGGTTGGGGATCCATCAGACACCAAGCAGACTCATTCACAATTCCAGGATGCTCTACATATCTGCATTGCTACTACCTCAAATCCACAGTCCTTTCATGAGGCTTCTGGTATTTTTGAGTGGGATATGGCTATGCAGGAAGAGTATAGTTCCTTGATGAGGAACCACACTTGGGATCTTGTCCCTTTTCCTAAGGGAAGAAAACTTGTTCGATGTAAATGGATCTACCGGACAAAATTTGCAAGCTTTGCTGGAGGTGCAGGATGCTACATCTTTTGGGGGGGCCTCTTCCTCTCACTTGGAGTCCTAATTTTCTTTGGGGAGTCTCTTTTCTTGTTAGAATCTGATAAGATTAATAACCCAGAAAATTAGTGCAAAGAGTAAATATCTAAACTATGAATGCAAATGATACAAAATCAAAATAGCATCATAGAGTTAGTCTCCAAGAGAGTAATGCAAATGCTGGAAGCAAAATAGCATTAAGAGGATGCAAAAACAAGAGATGCAAATACAAGCCAGGTAGCATGCTTATATAGGCTAGGAAGAGGGAGGAGGTGGCAACACTAACCAATGAGAAGCAACCATCTATTAGACTAAAGATAGAAAAGTATCTTCCCAAGATAGCTAATGGATGCTCACATGTAGGAAGGTGACACCTCACAACCATTCACCTAATAAGACATGCTTTATTAACTTAAGCGAGATTACTAAAAGTGTAAGAAAAACTTAGCAAAATAGGAAAAATAAAAAACTACCCTAACAGCTCCTCCCTTTTAGCTTATGTGTTCTCCCCTTTTAAATTCCTTCGAGAATCTTTATTCCACACACATTTGCGTTAATATGATGAAATCAGTCGGGCCCTAGGCGAGTTTAGCTAAAAAAAAATTCACTTCCGAACAACTCAATTGCAAAACTGACTTATTCACCCTCTGGCACTAATTTGAAAAAAAATTTGACCACTGAAAATGATTTTGAAGCTCATTTTACATAATCTTGCAAACTATCAATTTTGCATCAGGAGGTTCTTTGATTAGCCTTAAAAACTGACCCAAACACTTGACCAAACTCTGAAAACTGGTACACTGACTCTTTGCTTTGCACTCTTGCATCTTGTTGAATATCATCTTATGATGAATTTTGGGTCAAAATATATTGACCATCAAAGTTGACCTCTCAGAATTGCTTGCAAGAAAACGTGTCAGAAAATACTAAGTTGCATTCAGATTTGGCTTTGAAAACTAGGTAAATGGACAGTTGGAGGCACAAAAACTAGAGCATTGGTTCACTGTCATGAGGACAACATAATTCTATGATTTGGGCTCATGATGAATAACTGGGCACAAATGGCAAGCGGTAAAAGTGGGCTACTCAAATTTGTAGGCTAGGAACAGTAACAGAAAAAATGTTTTTTGCAAATGGAATTGATGTGGGAAAGTGTGCAGACGGATTCCTCATGACTTGCAAATTGACACACTTAAAGTATTTTTGGAGTAAAACACATTGGTAAAATCTATTCGACCTCACCTATTACATATTTTGAGTTATAACATCATAAACAGGGCTTTCGACTAATCTGTAAATGCTGACACCAGTAAAAGCTAGAAATTGCATTTGGAATCGCATTTGAAAACTGATCAAATGGATTTTTCATAAACTCACATTTGAAATATAGCATGTCTCTGACCTCTAAAATGCAACACAAAAGGAATTTCATCATTTGGGTCAACTGGTCAAAAGTTATAACTCATCAAACAGGGCCTTCTAGAATTTAGAAAAATTTGCATCAGCATGACAATATTAAATGACCAACTTTGAGGAATTCAAAACCTAGTCAAACGGACTCAAAATGACTCAAAATTTGAAACATAGGCTCTTTGGTATGGACACTAAAGAACTCCCAAAGTAAAATTTCATGGAACATTATTGAGTGTGAGATATTTAATTGCAAACATAGCCTCTTGTCGTTGTTTGACACTTAAGCAAAAAATGCAGAATTGTAAATTGCTCAAAACAAGACTTCACGGAATAGTTCGGAATGACAAATTATCTTCATGGAACAAGTGGAAATATTGAATGGAAGGTGTTAGAAAAATTAAACACCTCTTAAGCTTCAAAAGTACAGCTAGGTACATGTGCATTTAAAAGCTTTTATAGGGCTTGAATTCTCAAAATTTTCAATATGTGACTAAAAATTGACCATGCAATTTTCAGTCCCAACAGTGGCTCTCTTTGGGGATGCATGTCCCTTGCCAGCATGAAAAGGATTCAAGTCTCTGGAAGAAGCAGACCACACACCTGAAATGGCAAAACTTCTCTCAAACAATTTTATTGAAAGCAAGAAACAACTACTACTATGTATAAATGATGGCCCCGGGCCACCAAAAAGTTTTTAAAACTTCTTACCTCTATCATATACCTAATTCTTATTGACATTCTCGTGAGGTAAACTGAAATTATCTTTCTCAATTTTACCAATCATATTAGCATCTTGAATCACATCACTTGGCAAAATGAAATATCTTTCTTCATTCTCATAATGCATATACAAATCAATATTAACTTCTTCATCATGCTCACTATGAAAATGTATATCAGCATGCTCTTGACTACATAAATTGAACCAAGAATCAAAATCTAATAATTATTCATGCATGCTAATCAGAAACACAAAAACTTCATATTCTACACCATTCACCAAGTTGCATCTACCAAAAACTTGCAACTCACCTTGTGTTTTCAGCTGCAAAGAGTATGTGAAATCTGATTGTTGCCTACTTGCAGTCTTGTCATCCACTAAATCAAATTTATCTTTCACTACAACCTCTTCACATTCTTCAAACAACTGATTAGTTACCAAGCATGAAAACTCATTTTGAAAGTGTTGATCTAAACTATGCTAGTCACAATGATTTTCTTCATCTAACTGAATGTCGAAATAAACCTTGAACTTACCTTTACAAGACTTATCAACACATAAATAAAATCTATATTCAGATTGACAACTTTCATTGTTTTCCTCTTTGTCACATGAAACATCAAAGAATATTGCAGCAATATCAACATGAGAAGAATCTAAAATAGCATTAGACTTCCCTTCACTAACATCATCCTCATTCAACAAATTGTCATGTGCAAAGACATTTGAGGTATTGTCATATACACCTCCAAAATCTAACAAAGATTGTTTGGATTCTACCTCTCTTTCTATATCAAACTTTGGGGAAGTAACTTGACTAAATGAAGAAACATTATGACAGAAAATATGAATATCCTTAGAAGTACTTACATTCTTTTCAAAATCACGAGCCAACAAAACTAAAATTTCATCAAGGCTCAAGAAGACTACCTCACAAGTCTTCTCCCAGCTGTGATTATCATCCGCATGACATGAAGAACTTGCAATAGCAAAATCATTAGTGTAACGATCTAGAAAATCAATATTATTACAACATTCATTCTCATCATGGCAACCACTACCTCTATTGCTCTTGTAAATTTCTTCAACTTCATATTCACTGTAAAAAAATTTATTTTCACTTTCATATCCATCTTCCTTATGTTGATTGCAATTACCTAGCTCATTAACATTTGAATCCACCTCTTCACATTCGAAAGACAAATGATCTTTCTCTACGGATTCATTATATTCATTACTACCCTGACTTTCAGCATACTCATTATTATCATTTGAAGAAATAACATGAAACCTCTAATTACCACTTTCCATCTCTTCAATGAATCTTTCAATTTGCCAAATTCTTTGTAAGCTTATAGGTGTTGGCCAAATAACTGAATCGGACACTAAAACACTAGTCAAAGAAAATTCCTCGGGTCTACAATGAAAAGGCATCTTGCTGATTACTAACCTAAGCCTTAAACAACATTTTTTAGCACTTAAACCTTGAGTACTTCCTACCTCAATTCTTATAAGACTGATAATCCTTTTGTAGATCATTTTATTTAACATAGCAATGTTATTACTCACAGTTTTTAAACTCTCAAAATTTGGCAAACTAATCTCAGATCTGAGATTTGACTCCATCATACAGTAAAACTTCTACCTCTTCCTTCTAGTACTAAAAATCACTGAATAGAGGCTACCATGTTTTTAACATTTGACTTTCATGAAAAGAAAATAGGAAAACCAAAATACCTCAAGTGCTGATGGTAAACTTTGATCTGCTGATTTGGCATAGGTGCAAGACTGAAATTCCTTCACACCACTAGTCAAAACTTTGTAGAGTCACCACCTCCTTGCAAGAGGAATACAAAATCACTGTTGTGATTTACTTTTTACAATTTACTTTCTTATAACAATAGATTGCAATAACACTTTAAAATTTTACCAAGAACTTTAAACTTCCTTTTCAAGATACTATCACAAGCTTCAAATCTTCCCATACAACTAAAAGTCGTTCAAAATTTTGCAATAAAATCAACTAGGAACAAACTAGTACAGAGAATTGAGAGTTGCCACTCACACTTTGTGAGAAATAAAACATAATTTGTCACTTGAAAAATCTGAACTAGACCTTCAATGTAGGAGAAACTTGCAAATCATTATCATCTTGAAAAGAAACTACACTTCATAAATCAATTCTTGACTCTAAAAATTTCTCAACAGCACTTGCAAAAATTGAATTGATTGAAGATAGAAATATAATAGTCATAGAACACAATTTTTATCCAATTTCACAACATACTGTTGTCCATCAATAAAGCTCAACTAGGGTGCATGATATTTGAGTAAGAAAACTGGAAAACACATTAGATAACTTACTCTTGCAATTTTTTCACACACTTCTCCTACTGTATTGAATCTTATATTTTCAACTTCTCAAGGCTTGTCTATCATTCATATTCAATATAGTCCCCAACAGAGTCACCATTTTGTTGGTGTTTTGAAATGTTATAGGCTTCAAATTACCCCAATGAGAACATGACACATCTAGGGGTAGCTAACTCCCATATTCAACATGTCCTTTCAAACACTGGGTCATCTATAAAGCTTGACCCTTCTTCTACTTTAGGCTCTAAAAAACCTAGGTGGGTGGACCTTATATTAAATTGATATGGTACAAGTTAACAAAGCATATACTAAATCTAATAAAGCAGATTTAACCCTTATATCTCCTAATAACTCATGAAACGACATAGATCTATAGTAGCTAATTGCAAATATAAGAAATTCACAAGTTGAGTGAGGTTAAGACTATTCTAGCTCTTCAACATAAAATGTAAAGATGATATGAATTTTGTTTTGATTTTATGTGGGTGGGGAAAGTGGATGAAAACAAAGTATAGACAACAAACTAATGATATTGTAGCTTATTAGTGCCTGATCCATTGAGCAATTCATGAATCTCCCTAATGCATTTTGGATATCTGATACTTATTCATATATTCAAATATATGATCTATCCATTCACCTTGTAAATAGACATCAATGTTCAATTTAAATCTCATTCTTATCTGATGTCCTCCTCAATAAATTTCCAACCCTATTGATTTCTCTGAAGCATTTACATAATTCCTTGAATTACAAGCCATAATGAAACAACATATAGCCTTAAGGGACTGCAACTATGACCTAGGCACTTTGTTTAAAGATCATAAAATGTTACAACTCACTAAGAATGGAGACAAGATTTAAAGTGAAAACTCAATCATCTGCTATTCTTTGTATTGGTTTCATTGAAATAATACATTCATATGCATGAAATTAATTCACAAGATACCTAATAAACCAGACTATACAATGAACAAATACTGTCATCTAAGAGAGAAAATGGCAGGAACGGGAAACTTATGGGATGGGAAGGGGTTATCATAGCCAAAGCAAAGCTTCATGGTTTGGAACCAGCACATCCTAGATCTTTCCATTTAGATTTCACCAATTCTAGAGCCAATTCTGCTAAGTGCTTTCATTCCAAAGAAACTTTCCAATATTTCCAGACCTTACAATAGATGAAAGAAAGAAAGATATAGGAGGAAGTGAATTCCTAAATCTAATGTGAGATTGACATGTGTCCACTTGAAATTCCCTCTCCTAGCAAAGAAAAGACTCTCTCTAATCTCTCTCTTCCATGGGTGAATCAAATCCCTCAACTGCTAATCATATCCTTTCTGTTTTGCCTTTCCAAATGCAAAGTATCTCAGCAAAAGACAAAGATCTGCTAATGAACTCGGATATGTGCCAATTTATCAAATTAAAACCAAAACATCACAAAAACTCAAAATAATTTGATACAAGAGTCACTGAATACTTTTATGATGTTTTTCCACTGAATTCTACAACTGGTGACTTGAAACACCTAAT
Source organism: Cupressus sempervirens (assembly GCA_028749045.1). NCBI lineage: Eukaryota > Viridiplantae > Streptophyta > Pinopsida > Cupressales > Cupressaceae > Cupressus > Cupressus sempervirens. Next base: position 2,111,310 of record CM053785.1, read on the forward strand.
TCAGTTTCTCCCGATTCTGACAATATATAATTCTTCTATAACTGCTTCTCAGAAACCCCCAGAATATCAGTTTGAAAAACAATCCTCCCCCCCTGTTAAAAGGCTCAGGTCAACAACCTTAAATTTCAAATTTTCAAAAATTTTAAAATTCTCTAATGTTGAAACTCTATTATAAAGCCCTTTTAGCATTTAAAACTAGTTGCACATACTTCCTTTTGCAAAAAATAAAACAAATAAAATGACATTTTTAAAATATTTTGTTTTTTGGTCCACTAGGGTGCCTGACATGTGCCATGTGGCACTATTTTATTGGTTGCCCTATCACCATGCCTATTCTGACTAGATCACCACTTTGTTATTAGGCGGGCCCTCTTCCATGTGGCAGTAGCCCACTTACCCACATTACCTATCTCCCTCACATCTTCATCTTGCAGGCTTGCACCATCTGTCGGATGAAGACATGTGTCACGATCTCGTTCATTGTTGCCACATCATTGTGAATGAATCTTTATTTAAAATTTACCAAGGGCTCAAAATTTGACATCTCTTGGCCAACCACGGGCCCCACCCTCTGACCTCCGGCTTCTCAAAGGCCAGCATCTTTAATCCATTATGCATTGTGTGTATGATAGTATTTAAATGCAAAATTAATCTCTCCCACGATGAATGTGGGATAAACGAGTTTCAAGTTTTCTTCCTCACTCTATGTTAACCTTTGATGGGCAACTTCTTCCTCAAATGTCACGGCTTGCTTTTCTTCATGAGTGCATCTGAGATTTGGATTGAGACTCATGCGGCTTCTTCTTTATTCCATCGGCTCTTCCTTGCTCGCTCTTTTAAATCTATTTCCACTTCCTTAAAAATTCTACCTCTATTATCAACGTGGGGGCTTCTTTTCTTAAATACTGCGTGCTCCTTGCCTAGCATATTTTTCCTCTAAGCTATGTTGGCTCTTTACAGCATGGGGGGGCCCTATTTTGTTTTAACACTTCCTGCCACCAATATAAGATGTCCTTGCCACATTTTCATATGCCTTTGTCGTGAATTCATTGATCAGTGTATTATGTTGTGTGAGCCATCCTTTAGCATGGGAGATCCTCATTTTCTACACTAAATTTTGCTTTGTGCAATATGAATTCATTTCTAATTCATCGTACCTTCATTCCTTTAAATTACGAGCTCTCTGATTCTATCTTACCTCATGTGGAGCATGCCCCTTTTTGCATGGATGACTCCTCTTTTTTTACAGGCATGGATGGTGTTCTTTTTATGCTGCCCTCTCTACTTTTTCGGCTCTACTCATAAGTTGTGGCTATGCTTCCACACAGCCCAACTCCCTTTCTAATCTTCCCCTCACTTGGTCCTTGTTTTCTCCAGCATAGACGCCCATTCAGTCGACCGCTTTTCTATTTCCTTTTCTAATCTTCCTACAAACTAAAATTCTAGTTCTCCAACATCTTTTTGAAAGATGCCATCTCTCCCCTATTTGCAATTGGCGTCTCCCCCTTCTGTTGCCTTGCACTTTCAACGTGGGGTCTCTCTTGTCTGATGTGGATGTTGCCATCATGTAAAGTCACTAGCAAGGCATTTTTAGTTTATCTTTTTCCCCAATTACCATTCTTAGAAAAATGAAAAACATTCGCTGCCACTTGCCTAAGAGTTCTTTCCTCTCTAGACAATCCATGATGTTACAAAAGAGAAAAGACTGGAAATGACCATAGCTATTTTTTTTAAATCCTTAGCATTATGGCCAGGTCATTTGCCCCATAAAATGAGACAAGAAAGAGCTTGTAACAATGCTTTATACAATCTTCAATTAGAAATGTTATTCCATTTATTATGGTAACCAATCATCCATTGGACAACATCTATCCCAACCACTTGAGCAAAGGGGTAATGAATGACTAAATGGGAGAAAGACTTTTCATTCATATACGGAATACAAACACTATGCCCTTGTCCTCTATCTATTCATATTCTCTATACATAGAAAGATTATTTCCTTGCATTGGAGGTTTTTCTCTATTAAAATTCAATGGAGTTAAGGTATTGTAAGCATAAACCATTAGTATCTATGTCACCAAACTCCAGATTATAGCAGACAAGGAACACTTGCTTCTTGCATTGTAACTTAAAGCAGTTGATCTCTCATGTTTGTGTGCCATTTTCCTCATTCATTTTATTCTCCCAAACAATACTTTTCTATAATGTGTATCCTCCCTTTTAGCTTACATGTTCTCCCCTTTTAAAACTCTTTGAGAATCTTTATTCCACACGCATTTGCATTAATATGATGAAATCAGTCGAGCCCCAAGCGGGTCTAGTTAAAAAAAAATTCGTTTCCAAACAATTGAACTGCAAAATTGACTCATTCACTCTCTGGCACTAATTTGAAAACCAATTCGACCATTAAAAATGAGTTTGAAGCTCATTTTACATATTTTTGCAAACTATCAATTTTTTGTTAGGAGGTCCTTTGACTAGCCTTAAAAACTGACCCAAACACTTGATCAAGCTTTAAAAACTGGTACACTGACTCTTTGCTTCACACTCTTGATCCTATTGAATCTCGTCTTATGAAAATTTGGAGTCAAAAGATATTGACTGTCAAAGTTGACCTCTCAGAACTGCTTGCAAGAAAATGTGTTAGAAAACACTAAGTTGCATTCAGATTTGGCTTTGCAAACTAGGTCAATGGACACTTGGGGGCACGAAAACTGGGACATTGGTTCACTATCATGAGGGAAACATAAGTCTATAATTTGGGCTCATGAAAAATAATTAGGCACAAATGGCAAGCGGTCAAAGTGGGCTACTCAAATTTGCAAACTGCGAACACTGACAAAAAAAATGATTTTTACAAATGGAATTGACCTGGGAAAGTGTGCAGACGAATTTGTCATGACTTACAAATTGACACAGTTAAAGTATTTTCAGAGTACAACATAGCAGTAAAATCCATTCAACATCACCTGCTATAGATTTCAAGTTATAACATCACAAACAGGGCTTCCAACTAATCTACAAATGTTGACACCAGTAAGAGCTAGAAATTTGCATTTGGAATCGTGTTTGAAAACTGATCAAATAGATTTTTCATAAGTTCAAATTTCAAAGATAGCATGTCTCTAACCTTTAGAATGCAACACAAAAGGAATTTCATCATTTGGGTCAACTAGTCAAAAGTTATAACTAATCAAACAAGGCCTTCCAGAATTCAGAACAATTTGCATTAACATGACAACATTAAAAGATGAACTTTGAGGGATTCAAAACCTAGTCAAACGGACTCAAAAAAACTCAAAATCTAAAACATAGGCTCTCTTGTATGGACACTAAACACTCCCAAAGTGGAAAGTCATGGAACATTACTAGGTTCAAGATATTCAGTTACAAACACAACCTCTTGTCGCTATTTGACACTTAAGGAAAAAATGCAGAATTGTAAATTGCTCAAAACAAGACTTCACGGAATAGCTCCGAATGACAAATTATCTTCATGGAAAAAGTGGACATGCTGAATGGAAGGTGTGAGAAACATTAAACACCTCTTAAGTTTCAAAAGTACAGCCAGGTACATGTGCATTTAAAAGTTTTTATAATGTTTGAATTCTCAAAATTTTCAATATGTGACTTAAAATTGACCATGCAATTTTCAGTCCCAACAAGATCCAAGGTAGAAGAGGCCATGATAGATATGATGGCTAAAAATAAGATCACCCCTACTAAATTGGAAAAGAAGATTCCAAGTGATTTGTATAATATAGTTGATAGAAGATGGGAACATGCATTAGAAGTAGAGAAACAAATAAGAGAAGGCACATTGGTCAAGATTATACCTGAATTGTCAAATAAGTAGAATACAAAATTTTTGGAGAAGCATAGGAACCTATTCATTCCTAAATTTAAGACATTCATGATTCTATAGAATAAGATTGAGGTTTTTGTACAACAAAATGAATTATTATGGAAGAGTATTTTTGGTTTAACTACAAAATGAGTTTAACATGAGAAAGAAGCGGCAATAGTGACTATTGAAAATGATCAAATTGATGAATAAAGATCGGGTGTGCCAAGACCACAAGGAAAAATATCCCCTATTCATGCCACCACACCTGATACTCTTGTTGATGGACAAATAAAGACATCAGAAGCCAAGGAACAAGAAAGGGATAAGCAAGAGCAAGAGGAACCAATCAAGGAAACAAATGTAGAAATTCCTATAGCATGTCAAGAAGGGCCACATATCTCAGGACCTTAGGATGAGGGAGACAAGGAGTTTAGACACATAGAAATAGGAATAGATAATATAATGTTGAGTGCTACCATTTTTGTTCCAAGAACTGACGTTCAAGAAAGACCGAGTGGTGACACCCCATCACCTACTCTTACTCTAGCAGCATCGAGCAACAGAACTCCAAAGAAAAGTAAAGGAAAGGAGATAAAGGGTAGTTCTCCAGATATTATGGTTAGTCTAGATGAAGTAATTGATATTCCAAAATAGAATCTAGGCAATCTCACTTTTGAGAAAATTATCACCCTACAGGATATATTAGCAAGAAAGAAGAAGCAATAATAAATGAGAAGGGAGTAGCAACAAAAACAAGTGTTGCATGACATCAAAGACATATTTGTTGATCCTTTTGATATTTAGAACATTGACGAGAAGGTCCCTATTATCTCTTAGTTGGTGCAAAGTCTTGAAAAGGTAAACACTAAAAATATTGAGGAAAACTAAAAACTAATGGCCTGGTCTGAAAAGAAATTTTCAAATAGAGTATTGGAGAAAGTTTCTACTCTGATAGTAGTTAGAAAAGTTGAGTTGCAGGCCCTTGTACAAAACATAGAAGAACTTGTAAGGAAAGTACAAGATTTGTATAATATACTTTGTGACATTCCAAGGTTCACAAATCAAATTCAGGCAAACATATAGAGGATTCAGGTTGACATGAAGTAATTAGGATGGTCTATCTCTCAGTCAATTGAATCAAGTTCAATGCACTATGATAAATTTTCATTTGCACAAGGGAGGTTGGCCAAGCTAAATACAAAAGATAGTTGAATGAGAGCCAAATTGATCTCTATACAAACATTGTTGATACCTCATTTGGAGGTTATGCAACAAGAGTTGATTTCAACAAAGGATCTAGTGCAAAGAGATCATAATCTTTTGATTGTTGAAAACTTAATTGATTTAGCAACAAATCTAGAATTGAAGATTCACGTTTTGGAATCATCATGAACCACATGGGATCATGCACTTACCATGATCAACCAAATTCACAAACCATTCATTGACAAATATGGTTTGATTCCACCCTCACAACTCTAGAAAACATAAGTATCAAAAATAAGGGGGAATAGATAATTAATGATAAAAGAGTGAAGGGGAAATAAATGAATGAGATGATTGAAAAAAGATAAAAAGAAGCCAAGGTATGACAAAGTTACAATCAGACAAATTTTGAGTAATGTAAAGTATATATTGTCTATGGTAAAGTAACAATTTTGAAGTTCTATAAGAACCGAGTATAGGCTTAGGAGGAGTACTTTTATTCTTGTGCTATAAAGATGTAATCATGAAAAAGTGTTTTTGTCACTAATGTCAAAGGGGGAGATTGTTGATATCTCTAAGTCTTGTTGTATATTAGTGTCAAATACTTAGTCATATATAAGACAAATTCATTCGGTCATCACATCGACTGAGCTACTCTATATAGGTCAAGTCATGTAAAGACTTGTAAATAATCATGTATATGTCAAGCTCTATAGGAATTGAGAAAGTCTTCGGTCACTAAGTATTTTCAGTATAAGCTGAGCCTAGTGAATGTCGAGCAGACAGAGTACATAGATGTTGAGTTATACAAAAGGAGTCAAGTATAGTAAATGTCAAGAAACAAAATGAAGAACTTTTATGATCGAGCATTAGAAACAGTGAGTGCCAAGTAACACAAAGAGAACATAAATCTCTAGAATGATATAAATTTTGAGGTAAACTATTTTGAGCTAACATGAACAAAACATTTAATGGTCGTAGAGTTTGTTACAAAGGTTAGTACACATTTTCACGTGGATCACCAATCCCTATGAGGAAAGAACAACCAATAAAATGAAGAGGTAAAAAGGGAAGTATCTAGATGACTCTACAAAAGTTTTTAAATAGGAAGATCCAAACCTTAGTGGAGTGTGCTATCATAGAAAATATTGTGAAGAGTACCATAGGAGCAAAGTATTTTTAAGATTTGGATGTTGCATGGGAAAGTTGTGAAGAACATAGTATTGCAACCTGATTCAAAGCAATAAAGGATTGAGAAAAGCTATATCAAATTGGATATTAGATCAAAGATTGGAAGGAGGAGATTTGTAATCAGCAATTATAGTGTAGATCAAAGTATCAGGTACTGAGTCAGTTCTAAAGATTTAATCAGGGAAAATCTCTTAACATAGTGGTTTTAACAGACCTTTGTAAATCTTTTAACAGAGTCCTTACTTCATTGTAAGTCTAAAATCCTTTAACAAGGTAAAACCTCATAGTCTTAAATATCTTTAGTCAAGTAGACCCCTCATAGGGAAGATCATCAGAAGTGATCAAAATTGTAACCCTAATAGGTTAACTTTGTTACTGCAATAGTGAAGATTTGTGGGTGTCATCCCCACCCCAGTATTACCTTCACCTTGGAGGATTTATGGGTTACCAAATCTTTTGTGTCATTTGTTTATATTTCATGGATGTGATTGATAGTTAGATCTTTTTATTACAACATTTAATTTTACAAGTTATGTTATGCATAAACTAGATATGAGAAGATTAATATGGTGAATGCAGTAAAGTTATTTTGAAGATTAAAAGTTTTATAGATCCTGATTCACCCCTCCTCTCAGTATCTTAGTTTCTCAATTAAACTTCCAATGAAGGGGTCCTCTCCAATAATGGGTCCTCCACTCCTATTACTCACTAATAATGCACTGCATAGAATAAGCCAAAGTCAAACTCCCTTTTAGCATCATCTTGTCTTCATATTGATGGTTGTTGGTTGATTGTGATTGGAGGATTTCTATGGCTTCCTTTATAATATCTTTTTGAATCAATACCCTTCCTTCTCCCATACCTAGAGGACTTAGGATCAACATCACTCTCAAAAATTTCTACCTCCAATTGTTTCCTCCACTCACCTTTTCTTGAGCCTAAGATCACATAGTCTGTAATTTTATGACATTCTTGAACTTTAACCAATAGCTTGAGAAATATGAAAAATTAATTTAAATATAAAAATTCCTTTGAAGAAATAAAGGATCCCAAGATTTCCCCTATTGCTTTTAGGGTTCCCACATCCCTATACGCAAAGGGAAAATTGCTCAACTTAATCCAAACAACAAGCTTCTTAACTTTTTCTATTTCTAGGTTAAGGTTTGGCACCCAATCACATTAATAAACACCCTTCCCATTTATCATATATGGCACACCGTTAAGGATCCAAGTTTTATCTTCGTTAATAGGACATATTACCATATAAAAAACTACATGTCATTGTTTTAAACACTGTATTCCTCCCTCAATGGGCCGAACACTAGTTTTGGATTTTGCTAATAGATGATTAGGGTTTTGTCTATTTTTTAAAAATGGTCTTTTCTTCTTTAAAAAAGAGAACATTTTCCACCCATTGTTGATTGTTAGTCCTTGCTGCCCATAGGTGGGGACTAATGTTTTCACCTCACTCCTTCCATTAATATGTGCTTCAAGAGTCAAAAAAAACTTAAAAACATTCCCACAAAATTCACTCGCACATAATATTCTCCATTTTCAAAAAATTTGAGGATCAATATTTCTATTTTCCCATTGGCCAAGAGTTTTATTCTTGGTAGTCTTTTATTTTTCCTACTTAAAAATTCCATAGAAAATAGGAGTGTCGAGGACGTGACAAGCAATGGCAATGGAGTGATGCATTTAGCCAAGTGTCATCTATAGACTCCAAACATGTCTTGTGCATGTAACTTTCACCTTAGGACACATGGACGCTTATTCACTTCATACTACACCAGATTTTGGCTTTCTAGTGGGTAGACTATGGTCTTCACCCTGTACATTCTACTCTGCAACTCAATCTTGGGTTGTATTCAAAGGTATATTTCTTATTAATTTATCTATTTTTTGAGGGTTGCGTCCAAGACATTTTAGGGTTTCACTCTAAAATTTGAATCCAAAACTTATTCGGCTTTCATTCTAAACTTTGTCCATGGTTGTTTTAGTAGGGTTGGCACTGCAAGACTAGATATTTCAAGCATTTTCAGAATTTTTTAGATGGCATTGGCATTCGCTTCAAAATTGTTGCACTATGAATTTTGTATTGAAATATCTTGTCATGGTTGAATGAATAAGAAAAAAAATTGTTCTAAACATTAATAGTGCCTACAATATTTTGCGTCTAAGGATGCCCATCTAATCACAACTTCCAAAGCTTGTTCAGAATATGTTGGTATGGACAAAATATGTTCAGAACATTCCCTCATTTTCACTGGTATTAAACAATTTACTCTGTATGAATCAGGAACCAACATTTTCTCCTCGGAATCTATTTTTTTGTATGTTAAGGGTTGTAGATTGTCCAAAAAGGTTTTCAATTTTATTAGGCTAGAGAAGGTACATACTTCTAGATCTAGTGTAAACATTGTCTTCTATTCTGTTGAGCTTGTTTCTATTCCATAAATTTCTCTGTTTCCAAACATTGTCTGATTACTTGTGTGGATTTAGGGTTTCTAGGTAATGTATCATTGGATTTATAGTGAGCTACCTTGTATGCAAAGAAGATGTGTGGACATATGTTGATAAGATTTGTAAAAGTTGAGGGTAAGAGTAATGACCAGTATAACAAAAAAAGGGCAATAGAAAACAAAGGTGGAGAAACATTTCAGTTGAAATCAACGAAATTGGTTTGTCAAAGCTTTTATCTAGGTGTGGTAAGAAACATAAAACCATGGCTTTATGTTTTATATTATTCTTGTAGAAAATTTATATGTATCTTGTAGAATCTATGTTTGGTATAAGCACATACATCTACTTTGTACTATAAGAATGTTTGCACCATGACAACTACAAAGAACACTATGTTTATTGCTAGATCAAACATATAAAAATTTGACATCATTTTGCTCAAGATTTTATCCAAAAAGGGAATGTCAAGTATTACATTTTCTTTCATCTAACCAAATAACTAATATTTGCACCAAATCTCTTCTAAACATAGTTTTTGTACCCTGGATAGATGAATTAGACTTCACATATGTTGATCATTTAGACAAGTATCAGAGTGGTTGCTTGATAGTGTTTGTTGCATGATTACAGTTTTTGTTTGCATGATCAAATTTATATAAGATCCACTTGCCCATACTAAGAAAATATAGAATCAATTCCATTGTTTTAAAGGATAGGGCTTTCACTACCAATGCAAAAATACAACCATTTTACCTAAGATACACCTATCCACTGTAGAGCCGACGATTCAAAAATACCTTTTATAAATCTCTATAAGCTTTAAGTGCTAGGACTCCTTAAATAGTCTTATATAACATGGGTACTCAGTTCTATAGATAGTCCAATGCAATACTATTGTGAATAATTCAAAAAGGTGGTTTTTAAATAGCAGGCTCACTATTTATGAGATTAACAGATATTACTTTGAATTATCAGCTACATTTAAAAAAGAAAAATGTAAAACATTTTATCTTTGCATTACGTCTCGAGAATTATATCAATTTTATTATTCTATAAAGTTTTTTATAGTTATCATTGTACCACTCACTCCTATCGTCTCTTTTCAATGTTTTCAACATTTATTCAACTTACTGTTCTTCCACGGATTAGTCTAATTGAAATGTTTAACTCAAGTATTTCAAAAATGGTGTTCTAATTAGCAAAAAAAATTGTAGCTTACCCATGGAACTTAGTTTTTTTGAACTTATATCACCCAAAATCTAGGTATTTCCTAAAAAGAAATTCCTTGACAACTTGTGCAAACATGCTAGCAAGAGGTAGGCTATAATGCAAGTGTTGCAGTTAGAATAGAAAACCAAGACAAACTGCTATTGATAAGCACATCTTGTTACATGCAATTAGATTATAATATTTGTCATTCATGGAGTGTATTTTAAAACTAAAATTGTTTATTTATCTCTAGATAAATTTCTACAACTATAGTTGTGTTTTAGGTTGTGATGGTATAGATTTTAGGTTTCTTAATATCCCATCCATATATGTTTTGAAAGGTGTTTACTTGGCTTATGTTGCTATAACTTGTGATAGCATTCCTATCCAGGTCATGGACAACTCAAACATTATTGTGTATCACTCCTATCATGTTTGTAACACAAATGATTGTTACATCTTGGGAATCAATCTAACTACAAACAAGACTTTTAAATTCCAAACATGTGGAGGTTTGAGACTTTTGCAATTACAATAGTGTGAAAATATGTGTTGACCCAGTGGGCTACGTAGAGTGTGCTTTTGGGTGTTTATTGATGTTATTTTTATCCATGTAATTGAAATTTTAGATTCACAACTTGAATGAATACTATATATGCCACAGTAACACTAGAAAAACTAGCCATCCCATTGTGTACAAGCCTTAAGTCATGCCAAAGAGACACCTGTAGGAGCCAAATAGGCCCAACTAAGAAATTTTGTATATCAGATGTGTCATTTCATCTCTTTTGAAACTTCTTCTTCCTGTTTTAGCTAGGAAGTTATGAAATAATGACAAAACTTTATTCTCTGCATTGAATGCAATGATTGTCCTGATATTGCATACACACCTCCAGCCAAACCTCTAGCCAAACTTGCAAAAGGTAGGGGACTAGAGCTACATGCAGCCCTTATTTATTAGTAGAGATGAATCCCTAATTGATGATATTTCCCTTACCTTATTAGCATTTTTAGTTGTCGTAGTGTATGGTTTCGATCGCTAAAATTTGTGTTTGATCTATTTAAACTTAAAATCCTTATTTACATCCAGTTGCTCCTATTTTCCATAAGGGATTTACTTTTCATTCTCCTGATGCCATCCATTCCTTCTATCATCACCCTATTTTGGACCTTCAGGATGTTGATCAATCCTTTGTGTTGCAAAGGGAATCTTAGTTCTCATGTCAAACCCTTTGAGGTTTTGTCTATTAAAAGGCCTTTTATTTTTATGGTAAGGAGCATGGCGCTACCAAACTTGCACTCTATCAATAGTATTCACAGATCTTCCACCATCCCTAGATCTAATCATTTCTTTGTGTCTAAATCCCTCTCTATTACCAAAGGACTACCATCAAAAATAGTATTTAATCCACTCTTTCCTAGGCCCCCACCATTGTTGATTCAAAGCATTTTTTTTATTTGTTCATACCTATACTATCTTAATTTTTGCCTATATAACTAGTTCCAAATTTTATTGATCTATTTTGTCACTTTAATTTAATATATATTATAATCTCTCTCTTGGATTGTCTTTTATTATCCTTGTATTTTTTTTTATACCAAAATCTCATTAATATCCTAGTGTGGCTCATCTACTTGGTCAAGATATTCCAGCATTCTATGGATAATTTTCATGACAAGGATAACAATATTATAAGATGCATTTGAATAAGAAAGATATTTATGTTAGAATCATCTCACACAAATGAGGGAGAGAGGTGAATTAGGTGTATCTTGTACTCATTCACAAATCACATTAACACAAAACACAAACATTTATGATGTGGAAATCCAATTAGGGGAAAAACCACAATGGGGATGAAACCCACAAGATGATTTGATTTACTAGAAGCACTATACCTTGTTAGGGGTATTATAAAGGAGAATACACATGTGTTTATGTACAGTTTCTAGAGCTCGCTACTCAAATAGAAATGAGGCCATCAACCCTCGAGAATTATATTGAGGGATACAAACTTGAATGGAGTGTTAAAAATTGTAGTTACGATAAAGATCTTTATCTTTGATTTTAAAGAAATATGATCATTATGGTCATCTTTAGTTGAAGAAGATATTTATGAAAATATTCGAAATGATATTATTTGGGAACATTTATTGTTAGAAGTTTGATTGAAATGATCATTGTTGAAGATCAAAAGGAAGATTGTTGCAAGGAAGGAAGTTGTTTGATAAAGAATTTTTTCAATGATTGTTTTGTCATTGATGTCAAACCTGCTAATTGTAGGAATGACAATTGCTTATAAGATCCAAGTACTATCACTTAGTCGATTGATGAAGATGATTTAATCAACATGATGTAACAAGAACACCTAAGGGAAAGGTTGAGTTATGGTTTTTTAATGAAGTGCAAAGATCAGCTAAGAAAATGGTTAAATGATGTATTGATAACATATTCTAAGATACAAAGGTTGGTCGCACTTAGAAACTCTAGAAGTATAAGTTGCAACAAGGATAACTAAAAAGCTTGAACTAAGTTCATTAGTGGGTGCCGAGAAAACTAGTTCAAGCCAAGAAAACTTTCAGTTGGAGCCGAGCATCAGAAAATTCTAGTATGTGTCGAGTGAACTTCTGGTGCCGAGTGAAGTTCAGGTGTCGAACATCGGTAAAACGTAGTGGGTGCCAAGTGACACAATGGGTGCTGAGCACCAATTTTTTTAATCATGTCGAGCTACTGCATTATGGAAAAGTCCAAGATTCGCTAGATCTGAGCCAACAAGGTTGTTACCTAGAATTTTGTGAACATAATGGAGGATAAGGATGATGAGTTGGTGGCATAGAATTCAATGTAAACTATTTTTGAGCGAATTCAAGAGGATTCTTCAAAAAATTTCTAGAACAGACAAGATGTGGGGTAGATACATTATACCCTACCTAATCCATCAAAACCCTAAAGTTGGAGAGAGAGAATCAAGTCAGAAAAGTATTCTAGACTTCTACTTAAGGAGTCATAGGTTACGAAGGAAAAGGTTGGTCAAGTGTGAAAGCATGAAGTGCTAAAGAAGGTATTGAGAAGGAAGAGAATACAAAGACTCTGCTTCGATAGGTGACCACAGAGATGATTGCATTGGCATAATAAGGAAGAAGACTCAAGGAGACAAAGCTTGAGAGGAGGACAAGTTTTCAGTGTTGTAGAGATTGAAAGCCAGACAATGTTATGAGCTGAGAAGTGATCTAAGATCTACAAGATAGGTTGTGTATTGTAATCAGGTCAAAACACCTTATTGTTACTCTCTAGCAATTGTATCAGTTAGGGTGAATGGAAATCCTATGGACTTAGGTTGGTTTAATAGCCATTTGTAAATCCTTGAATAGGGTGACATTCCAAGTGAATTTTCTAAATTCCTCTAACCAAGTCCACTTCTAATAGGGTGGTTAAATCCTTCAACCAGGTCACATTTAATAATGTGTTGTAAGCCTTTAACAAGGCAGGCCTTTCATAGGGCATCACTTCAGAAGAGTGGGAATTGAGTAGCATGTTATAGGTGATTTTTCCCAAATTGGGTTTCCACATAAATCACTAAGTTATGTGTTGATTTTTCATGTGTTATACTTGCATGTTGATTTATAGTAACCTGTTGAATAGGAATGTTTAAGCTTGGATGAATAGTTAGTTTAATGGGCTCACTATACTTAGTGAAAAAGTTTTATTTGGACATTAGAACCTTAGATAACTGATTCACCCCCCCCCCCCCCCCCCCCCCCGCTCTCAGTTATATAAAGCATTTCAAAAAATTGGTATCAGAGCCATCTACTAATTTAGTTTGAAGGTACTAGAAGTAGAAAGATCAAGATGTCCAAGAGAGAGGTTCTCAAGCTCAACAAGGAGAACTTTGTTGCATGGAAAAGTCTGATGAAGCTGCATCTTGGATCCATAGGAGATTATGTCCAAAGCTCAATTGCAATAGAACATGTTGATCCAATTGGTGCTCCTACTATAGATGATTTGAAGAAAAAACAAGAACACAATCAAGCAATGCTAGAGATTGCCTCTACACTCAACTATGCTAAATTTGATGATATCAAGGGATGTGACACTGCATTCAAGATGTGGAAAGCCTTGTCAAATATCTATGGAGGAGATCAAAATGTTCAAAGAGCCAAAAGAGAAATCCTCAAAGGAAAGTTTGATGATATGAGAATGGAAGAAGGTGAGAATGTTGCTAAATATACTGCTAGAATGAAAGAAGTGGTAAGTGCTATAAGAATTTTAGGTGGTCAATTGGATGATGACACTATTAATAGAAAATACTTAAGAACCCTACTCCCTATATATGCTATTATAGTTTTAGCCATCCAGGAGTTGAGATGTGTACCAGGAAATGTATTAACCTTTGAAGGGATAATAGGAAGACTTATTGCATTTGAATTGTCCAATTTTGATAAGTACAGACCTGAAAATGTTGAATTTTCTTTCAAGGCCAAGTTGACATTGAAAGACACTGAGGAGGAAACATCAAAGAAGAAGAGTAGAAAAGCAAAGCATGCATCCAGTGATAGCAGCACATATGAGGAAGATGTGGAAGAATTGGAAGCACTATTGGCTAGAAGATTCCATAGAGGCAAAGGAAAATTCAAGGGTAAGCTACCTATCATTTGTTTTAATTGCAATGAGGTAGGACATATTGCTGCGAGGTGTACACAGAAGAAGAACTACAAAGAAGGAAACAAGTACAAGAACAAAAGAGAAGATGACAGCAGAGATTATAAGGAGAAAGGCAAATGATGCTACATTGTTGAAGAAGATTCTGATGAGAATGATGAAGAAGTAGTCTGTGTGGCTATGAAGGATGAATCAGATGAAGATGAGGCAACAACACTAGTAACCTGTGTGAACAAAAATGATAAGTGGATCATAGACAGTGGATGCTCACATCACATGACAAGAGATAAGAGTAAGCTCATTACCTTTACTCAGTACAATGGAAATAGTGTTAGATTTGGAAATGATGCTCCATGTCAAATTAAAGGAAAAGGTTCTATTAATATTATAGAGAGAATCTCATGTGATAATGCATACTATGTTGAAGGATTGAATTACAATTTGTTGAATGTCTCACAGTTAGGTAATGTAGGATGCAAAGTAGAATTTGGAAACAAAATTTCCAATATCTATGACGCTGATGGAAATCTAATAGGAAAAGGTGAACAAACTAGGAGTAACTTGTTTTACCTAGATATGAAAGATGCAACCTATCTTGTTACTAGACTTGATGATGTGTGGTTATGGCATAAAAGGTTGTGTCATGTTAACTTTGACAATCTGATTAGCATCAACAAAAAGAAGAAAGTTAGAGGATTGCCAAAACTGAAGAAACCTGAAAACACAATGTGCAAACAATGTCAATTAGGAAAGATGACCAAGTAAAGTTTTAAAAGCAAAACATACATCTCCAAAGAAGTATTAGAGCTAGTTCATACAGACTTATGTTGTCCAATAGAAGTACAAAGTTACCTAGGAGATAGATACATAATGCTATTTGTAGATGACTATTCCAGAATTATGACTACTATGTTTTTAAAGAAAAAATCTAATGCATTTCAAATGTTTAAGTGGTATTTGGCTAGAGTGGAGAAGGAAACAGGAAAGAGTCTAAAGTGCCTAAGGTTAGATAGAGGAGGAGAGTTTAAATCAAAATAATTTGAGATATTCTACAATGAAAAAAGTATCAAAAGGAAAACATCAGCACCAAGAACTCCATCATAGAATGGTATTGCCGAAAGAAGGAATAGATTAGTGATAGACTGTGCAAGAACTCTAATGATGGAGAAAAATGTTGCTCTAAAGTACTGGAGAGAAGCTGTAAGCACTGTTGTTTACACCCTAAATAGAGTACAAGTCAAGAAAGGTGCATATGCAACACCTTTTGAACTATGGTTTAGTCACTCACCTAATGTAAAACATTTCAAAGTATTTGGTTGTAAATATTATATTTATAAAGATACTAGAAATGGAAATTTTGATGCAAAAAGTGATGAAGGCATATTTCTTGGATACTCCACTAGAAGTAAAGCATATAAGTGTTTGAATACTAACACTAACAAGATTGTGGAGAGTGCAAATGTAAATTTTGATGAGCATGCAAAAATCCAAGTTGATGAATCCAAGCAATCAGAAGATTATAGATCTTTTGTATACTTCTATGAAGGAATTACTGTTGAAGATAATGTTGTAAATCAAGTTGGGAATCAACAACAAATTTTAGTATCAGCCGAGTCACAACTAGTGAATGTTGAGCTGCATTCAAAAGCCAAGTTACAGAATGTAAATAATGCTCATTCTGACTATAAAATTAGTACACCTGGAAGAGATGATGAAATAACAAATGGAGATGAGCAAAATGAATCTGAAGCTAAAGGATCAAATATGGAGAGAAGCACAGAACCAAGGTTAGCTAAGTATTTCAGAAGACATCACCCTGCAGAACAAATTATTGGTGACAAGGATGCCGGACCAATGACAAGGAACAGACTAAGGAATGAATCATGTTTGTTAAGAAAAGTTGAACCTAAAATAGTGAAAGATGCACTACAAGATGATGATTGGCATAAAGCTATGAAAGAGGAGATAAATCGGATTGAGAAAAACAAAACATGGACCCTAGTTCCTAGACCAGCTAACAAGCATATAATTGGTACAAAATGGGTGTTTAGGAACAAACTTGATGAGAATGAAGAGATTACAAGAAATAAGGCTAGATTAGTTTGCAAAGGCTATGCACAAGAAGAAGGACTTGATTATGGGGAAACATTTGCCCCTTTTGCAAGAATGGGAGTAAGAACATTACTTGCATATGCTGTGCATAAAGGATTCAAAATCTACCAAATGGATGTGAAGTCTACTTTTCTAAATGGTATACTGGAAGAGGAAGTCTACATAGAACAACTAGAGAGATTTATTGATGACAAGAACAAGGATATGGTCTACAAACTACACAAAGAACTTTATGGTTTGAATCAAGCATCTAGAGCATGGTATGAGAGACTACAAAAATATCTTGTGAAGATAGGATTTGAGAAAATAGATGACAACAAAAACTTGTATATCAAGGTAGAAAAAGGTAAAGACATTTTGATATCTAAAATCTTTGTTGATGGCATAATATTTGGAGGAAAAGATATCCTATGCAAAGATTTTGTTGATCAAATGAAACATGAGTTTGAGATGTCAATCTTTGGAGAAACCAAATTCTTTGTTGGATTACAAGTATATCAACTGAAGCATGGCATATTTGTGATCCAATCAAAATATATCAAGGAGATACTCAAGACATTTGGATTGGAAGACTCAAAGCCAGTCAACACACCAATGGAAAAAAGATATAAGCTAGCCAAGAATGATGAATTTGCTAAAGTGAACCATACAATGTACAAATCCATGATTGGAAAGTTGTAGTATGTTGTACATAGTAGACCATACATTGCATTAATACTTGGGATAGTGGCAAGATTTTTTGCAAATCCAAGAGAAAATCATCTTATGGCTATTAAGAGAATAATGAGGTATCTAAAAGGAACTAATGGATTTGGTTCGTACTACAAGAGGAGTGAAAAGTTTGAACTAAGAGCCTACACTAATGCAGATTGGGGAGGTAACATTGATGATAGAAAAAGTACTAGTGGAGGAGCAATCTTCTTAGGGAAAAGGTTGATCACATGGACCAGCAAAAAGAAAAGTTGTGCCTCACAGTCCACAGCTAAAGCTGAGTATGTTGTAGCTGCTATAAATTGCACCACTATTGTGTGGATCAAACATTTGCTGCAAGGGATGAAGGAAGAAGTGAATGAACCTATGATACTTTATTGTGATAACACAAGTGCTATCAACATATCAAAGAACCTTGTAATGCATGCCAAAACGAAGCATATCACAATCAAGTATCACTATGTAAGTGAATTGGTATAAGATAAGCAAGTGAAGATGGAATATGTAAGCTCAAAGGAACAGATTGCTGACATCTTCACAAAAGCACTACCTAAAGATGCTTTTGAGTATCTTAGAGGTAAGTTAGGGGTGATACCCCTAACAACAACTACTTAAGTAATAACAAGGATTGCCCTACATCAAATGAGTTAAATATTCAAAAGATCTAAGTTGATGTAGAGGATACTTACTTTAGGATTCATGCCTGAAGTAACCAAAAATGTTGAAATTCCAAATCAGTCACAAGCAAGGTGACAGAGGGAGAAATTTGAAAGAACCCACAAATGCTACACTTGCATATTAAGATGCCAAAGTAATATGTCTTTGGCATTGTTGTCAAAAGAGGGAGAATGTGCTAGAAACTGATTACATTTGATGAGATTTGAGGATAAAGAGAAAGAGCAGAAACTAAGATAATAGCATAGAGGAACAGTAGCTAAGAGGGAGAAGTGAAAACTGCTAGTAACATATTTCTTTTTGGTATTTGACTTATTGTTCTAACTTTTGTTGAATAGGTTGGTATGATGGTTAATCAGTTTAGTTTTTCGTCACTGCCAAAGAGGGAGATTGTTAGAAGTCTGATTGAAATGATCATTGTTGAAGATCAAAAGGAAGATTGTTGCAAGGAAGGAAGTTGGTTGATAAAAAATGTTTTCAATCATTTTTTTGTCATTGATGTCAAACCTGCTAATTGTAGGAATGACAATTGCTTATAAGATCCAAGTATTATCACTTGGTTGATTGATGAAGAGGATTTAATCAACATGATGTAACAAGAACACCTAAGGGAAAGGTTGAGTTATGGTTTTGTAATGAAGTGCAAAGATCAGCTAAGACAATGGTTAAATGATGTATTGATAACATATTCTAAGATACAAAGGTTGGTCACACTTAGAAACTTTAGAAGTATAAGTTGTAACACGGATAACTACAAAGCTTGAACTAAGTTCATTAGTGGGTGTCGAGAAAGCTAGTTCAAGCTGAGCAAACTTTTAGTTGAAGCCGAGCATCAAAAAATTCTAGTGTGTGTCGAGTGAACTTTAGGTGCTGAGTGAAGTTCAAGTGTCGAGTGAACTTCAAGTGCCAAGTGAAGTTCAGATGCTGAGTGAAGTTTAGGTGCTAAGCATTAATAAAACATAGTGGGTTCTGAGTAACATAGTGGGTGTTGAGCACCACTTTTTTTTAATAGTGTTGAGCTGCTGCATTATGGAAAAGTCAAAGATTCACCAGATCTGAGCCGACATGGTTGTTACCTAGAATTTTGTGAACCTGATGGAGAATAAAGATGATGAGCTAGTGGCACAGAATTCTATGTAAACTATTTTTGAAAGAATTCAAGATGTTTCTAGAAGAGACAAGATGTGGGGTAGATACATTGTATCTACTACCTAATCCATCAAAACTCTAAAGTTGGAGAGGGAGAATCGAGTGGGAAAAGTATTCTAGACTTCTACTTAAGGAGTCATAGGTCACGAAGGAAAAGGTTGGTCAAGTGTGAAAGCATGAAGTGCTAAAGAATGTATTGAGAAGGAAGAGAATACAGAGACTCTACTTCGATAGGTGACCACAAAGATGATTGCATTGGCATAATGAGGAAGAAGACTCAAGGAGACAAAGCTTGAGAGGAGGACAAGCTGTTAGTGTTGCAAAGATTGAAAGCCAGGCAATGTTATGAGCTGAGAAGTGATCTAAGATTTGCAAGATAAGTTGTGTATTGTAATTAGGTCAAAACACCTTATTGTTACTCTCTAGCAATTATATCAGTTAGGGTGAATGGAAATCCTATGGACTTAGGTTGGTTTAATAGCCATTTGTAAATCCTTTAATAGGGTGACATTCCAAGTGAATGTTCTAAAGTCCTCTAACTAGGCCCACTTCTAATAGGGTGGTTAAATCCTTTAACCAATTCATATTCAAAAGTGTGTTGTAAGCCTTTAACAGGGCAGGCCTTTCATAGGGCATCACTTCAGAAGAGTGAGAATTGAGTAGCATGTTACTGGTGGTTTTTCTCAAATTGGGTTTCCACGTAAATCATTGTGTTATGTGTTGATTTTTCATGTGTGATACTTGCATGTTGATTTACAGTAACCTGTTGAATAGGAATGCTTAAGATTGGATGAATGGATAGATTAATGGGCTCACTATACTTAGTGAAAAAGTTTTATTTGGACATTAGGACCTTGGATAACTAATTCATCCCCTCCCCTCTCAGTTATTTTAAAGAATTTATAACATTTATTATTATTAATAAAAGAAGTATTTTTTCACTTCAAGTTAAAAGGTTTTCCCAACATAAAGTCATCATGTTGTTGTTTATCATTTATTAGTCCCTCCTATCTATAGGCGGAGACTTATGTTTTCACATCATTTTACATTAATTAATACTTGTTTCAAAATAGTATAAATTGATCTTAATCTATGGTTCCTAATAATTTTATTGTATTAATATATTATTTTGCAACATTTCTTGATTTGTGATTGGCCATCCCTATTTTAGCTAGTGGTTTAATTATTTTTTAGTTTTAAAAATACGATTATTGTACTTGTCTATTGCATTCACATGTTTTAGGAGGACCAATTTGTTTCACTTTTTTTTGCCTTCATTAAAGTAAAGTTCAATTTGTCATAATATTTAATCAATTTTTTTTAATTTGATATTATTAAATGGCACACATAATTATTTTATTTAATTATGAAGTTTTTAAATTATTATTAAAATGAAAAAAGCCATAATATAAAAGAGTTGTAAAAACTTCTTTTTTTTAATTAGGGTAAAAATAAAATTTGCTTCATTTATAGATTTGATTAGAGATAGAATATTACTAGAATATTATTTACTATGCTTAATATTTTTACAATAATACACACCAATTGTTAGTCGCATGTGATCATCTTATTGCTTAATTTACTAAAATGTAGGAATGGACAAGAAACAGTTTTCCAAAAACCAAATCTTGAATTTTGGAATACTAAGAAAATGGATACAAATAGTTTCCTAAGAGAGCTACTTAGAATTGGGAATAAAGACTGGTAAAAGATGAAGTGTAGGAGCTACTTAGTAAGAAAACTTCACACATAATACTCTCTTAAATTTCAGGTTCTTCCTTTGAAATTATATAAGAATTAGTAAATTCTTGTTACACAATAAGATAGACATAGATTCTAAAATTCTTTTATTGTTATAAACAACCTCCCTTGTGCACATTGAACAAAGACCTCGTTTGTAAAAGGTAAATACCTACTCCTATTCACAACACTCTACACAATTATTTTACCCTTACTTTATATATATATATATATATATATTGTCATCTAACATTCACTTGTTGTGCAGGATGATGACACAATAATTTCACACATGCTACAACATTTAGCAGGCTTCACAACCTTGTTTTTTTGGCATTAGGCAGGACTTTAGCTCTATAGAGATCTTGTTATATTAGTTTTCAATCATTAATTTCTGAATGGTTAACTCCAAGCAATATGATGGGAGTAATTTTAGAGGCTTGAGTAATAAGGAATTAATTATTCAAAGATTTGCACTTGTTAAACATTGCAAGATTTGGGCAATTAAAGTATTGCAAAATTATTATATAAATAGAATATTTATATTACATGTATTACTAATAAATATAATGATGCAGGAGCATCTTGGGTGTAAGAGCAATCTTGCATCACCCAAAAATATTTCCTTTTGTTTCTTAAATAAGAGTTGTCCCAGTGCAGAGTTATTGTCTGTGAAGGCTTGTTGTTTAGTAAGTCAGACATACGAGCTTAGAATGTCCTAATTTTAGAGGTGGACGTTCATCTTGGATGTAGAAGCCTACAAATTGAGGCTCAATGTCATATCATGAGTATTTGTGGATTTATTGCAACTTTTTGGTGTGCAATTTTGGTATAAAAACTTCGATCCCATCATTGAAGACCTTAGAGGCCTTGGATGGGCTCCAAAATGGGGTCGACTTGAGCTTCCATTAATCGGGTTTTTTATATCAAAAATTGCAAATTCTAAAAAATGGTATAGTAGCCAATCGGAGCAACAATTCAAAAGTTATGGCCTTAATAAGTTGGGTCGACCAATATTTCCAAAATAAGTGTCAAAGGTGTGTCAAACCGAATGTAGAGTTATTTGGTCTCAAGGGTTAGGGTTTGATGTCTAGAAAATTCCTAGGCGGTGTAAAAATGCATATTTAAGGAATACTCGTACATTGTCTAAGACAACTTTGAGTGATAGTTTGCAACTCTGTGTTGCAAATTATTGTAAGACATGTAGGTTTGCATATTGTATTTCAAAATTTTGTAATTCCACATTTGCGACGATAATAAGAAGTTTATACTTATTTCTCGCAAATTGTTGTTACTTTGTTTCTATCATGTGTTTGTGCTATTAAGGGGAGCACCCTTCATCATTTATATAATCTAATCCTTAAGATAGAGGTGTGACTACTATAAAAATAATATTTAGTATTTATAAGACATTATTATAATGAAAAAATTAGTAAAAATATTATTGACAATGATTTTGATTTATAAATGATATATATTTACATTATAATTATAATAATTTTTAAAATACAAATCTATTAACTTATATAGGCAATCACAACTACATTGTGAGGAATTCTCGCCATTAGGAGGTAGATGATATCCACTTCTGAATCTGAATACTTTCTTAATGGCAGTTACTATCCTCTACTATAGTTGAGGCCCATACCCTCCTTTGTTTTACTTACATGCTCACTAGGTTGAGCAATTGAAGATATGATTGTGTTGTATTATTGATCATCATTATAGTACTTGCTCATTTTCTCATTTATCAGCTTAAATTATATTTATTTATTTATTATTTGATAATGTATCATTATAGTACTTGCCCATTTTCTCATTTATTAGTTTATTATGTTTATATATTTTTTATTTGATAATGTGTGTTTTATTTATTTCATTGTACACTAAGATTTCATTAGCCCAGTTCTACTCTCCCAAAATCCACAAGATCCACAAGCCTAAGATGAGATTTGATTGTCTTAACTCCCCAGTAATTAATCTTGCCAGCTTTTTGTGATGTTTTCATTTAAGAAGGTTGTGTTTGGAAACCAAAATGTGCTTTGAAAGGTGGGCTGCTAATTCCTTTTGACTTGTTATTTCAAAGGCTTTTTTTCGTTGGAGTTTGATTTTTAATGGGCTAAAAATGTAGGGCTACTAGTAGCTCTAAAGCTCTTTATTGTGGGAGAAGTTTAATAGCCATTTCACCCCATAGGCATTGCATAATGTCTTAGGACCCATTGATCTATGTCTCAATTGTAGGGTTTTTTAATAATGCTACAGTGTGCATGCATTTGCTAACCTTCATTGCCTTCAGCACCTTTCTAATGACCCATGATGACCTGTGGTTTGTCTTTTGAATTTTTTTCATGGATCAGATTTCACTTGCTCATAAACATGATCAGAGAAAAGAGTTTGGTTGATTCCTTAATCCATTTGGTGGTGGTTTAGCAAATGATTATCTTGTAATTTGGAAGCAATACGTGTTTTTTTTTCATGATGGACAAGATCTTTTGGGTATTCCTTTCCAAAACCAATTTGTGGGAGTTTTTATCAACCAAAAAAGTAAGACTTGGAATAGGTCTGTACTCCAGCAAATATACTCTAGACCTACATTCACACCACAGGTGTTGCCTGGTGTCTTAGAATCCATTGTTCTAGCTCTCCACTATGGAGTTCCCTGGTTGCTACAGAAAATATTTCTTGGCATTCACTGCATCCTGCCCATTTTCCATAAATCCCTTATTGGAATCAGATTTTGTTTGCTTTGAAACAAAGCAATTTGAAACACTACATACTCCCTATTGAAAATATTCAGGTCTAACAATGTTACTGAGAGGGGAGGGGTGAATCAGTAAGCTTTAAAATTTAAACCAATTTAGCATAATAACAAATTCACCATTCATTTATCTACTTTATTGTATGCATGAAAAGATTAACACACTGATTTGGTGACCCAGAAACCTTTCAAATTGAAATTAAAACTGGGGTGGGGATGATGCCCACAAAACTTTAATACTGTAGTATAAAGTTGGCTGGTTAAGGCTTACAATGATCACTTCTGGTGATCTGCCCTGTTAGGAGCAAGTAGGACTGCTAGATCCACCTTGTTAGAGGATTTACAAAAATACAATGAAGTATGCACTCTATTAGGAGATTTACAAAAGATTGTTAAGTCTACCCTGTTAAAGGATTTACAAAACTGATTCACCTGTTAGGATGAAGCAGTGGATCTGGTTGCAACTAGTTTTTTGATTAGATCTTATGTACTGATCACTTGATGTGATGGATATATCTTTGATGCTCCTTGATAACCTTGTTGAATACTCTGCTACTGATTCTCTTTTAATTCGCTCTTACTACACTGTTACTTCTCTTCATCATTCATAAATGGCACAATACATTACATATATACCATTCCAATATTTACAGCAACAAGGTCGACCAAACACAAGTGGACAAAACATTACTGAGTCAGCCAGAAAGTAGAAAACTCAGGTTTCTCAAACTCACTCGGTGACCTTTTGACACACGGCATCCACTACATTACTTGGCATTGTCATGCACTCGGTAGAGGTCTCGGTCCATACTAATCACTCTGAGTAGCTTGGAACTTGGTAACCACTGGTGACTCGGTAAACATTGTGTCACTCGGTAGAAACTAACTCCTTCGATTCACTTGGTAAGCACTGAATACTTCTTTTACCTTTCTGTCGTGGTAATCACTGAAACCTTTATTTACCTTCCTGACTCGATAAATAATAAATCCTTCGTTTACCTTTCTGACTCAGTAAACATTAAAACCTTCATTTACCTTCTTGACTCGGTAAACACCAAAACCTTCGTTTACCTTTCTGACTCGGTAAACACTAAACCTTCATTTACCTTTCTGACTCGGTAAACACTAAAACCTTTGGTAACCAATGAATGCTCGATATGAACTATAAACTGAGTGATGAACTCGGTAAGCATTTAGAATCAAATAAGTGTTGTAACTAATGACAAATGTATCATTATTCCAACAATCTCCCCCTTTGGCATTAGTGACAAAAACACTTATGAGCCAAAATTTATATACAAGATCTGACAAAACTGATTTGATTCTGCTGTGCTGAATATACATGGGCTACCTTACATATAACTCCCCCATACAATATACACAAGGCTTTTACATGAGTTATATGACTTTATTCTTTATTACTTTATTACCTTCTCCCCTTTTGTGTCTGATTTTTCTCTATATATTACTTTCTCCCCCTTTTTGACAATAATGCCAAAGAATAAAAAATGTATTTACATGGAGACACCAAAATGTGTGATAAACTCAGAATGTACCTGAAGAATTAGTTGCGAAGTTTTATCCCAATTATCTTGTAGGATTTTACATGTGGAGAGAGATACTTGAACTTCTGCAGAAAGTTCAATCACATGGTCTGCAACAGAGAAATTATTGTCATGGATAAATGTTTTTGAATATGCAATGTGCTTCTGCATTGTGTTCATGACAGGAAGGATCATATTCTGGATGTCAATCAGAGTAGACCTGATCCTTGCTTCCTCTATCAGCAATTTTGTTTGTTTCTCTGACAAAAATCTTATTTTATGATGATGGGATGAACTTGCACTGTGGTCAGATTGCAGCATTTGGGCACTGACCTTCATGTCCTCATCAATTTTATTCAACTTTTCAGATTTCTTTGGTATACTCGGTAACATCACAAAGTTTGCCAAAAAGTGAAGTTACATTATTAAAAGAATTCTCAAAATTACTCAAAATTGTAGACAATTCTACCTGTTTTAATGCAATATGCTGGCCTTATTGTCAAATTTCTTCTCTGCCTTTTCAATCAATTTTTCTTGGCTGGAGGTATCCTCATTGAATTTATATACAGCCTCTTCCAACTGAATCAAAATGTGTTGAGTAGAATCTACTTCAACACCTATAGCCTCTGTTATTATATTTTTAGCACTTTCAATAATGCTATATTCCTAGTCTCTTTCATGCCTGAGCTATTTTTGTCGTGCCTTTTGCTCTAATAGCTGACTGGTCATTCTCATTTCATCAACTGATGCAGTATCTAGATCTATCTTAGGAATGACAATATCCTTATCCAGATCTATTTCTTCATCTACTGCCTTACTGGAAAACATGTATCTCTTTGGTTTTTCTGCAATGACTGCACCTTTGCCTTTTGAAATTGAAACAATAGTTGATGATGCTGGACTGGCTGTCAAAACTAGAATGGGACCAACTAAAGGCAAACTAAGAGAAGTGTTGGCTGTATCAAAACTTGATATACTTCCATAAAATGATGTGCTAGTCAAAAATGATGTACATACTGGTATTTTTACAATTGGAGAACTGACTGGAGTAAAAATTGGGGCCAATGTGACTGAGGAAGATAAAATTGATATGAAACTTGGAAGACTTACTGTACAAGCTGCAGGTGGAAGAGATACACTCAGTGAAGTAGCTGCTACAGTGGATGACTCGGTGGCTGATGATGTGCTTGGAAGCTTGGTAACTGAAGAAGTGACCGCCAGCTTGGTAGATGAAGTGCTTGGCACTTGTATTGCAGAAACCTGGAGCTGAGAGGAGACTGGAGGAAATTGAGCAATGGATGTCTCTGTTGTGCTCACAATTTTGCTTGAAGATCCTATCTCCATAGTAGATTTTACAGTCTTTGGTGGAGAGTGAGGAAGGGAGGCTTCTTCTTCCTCAATTTCTTTTCTAGCTTCTTCTTCAATTTCTAACATTAATGATTGTAGGTCTTCTGGTATGTCTTCAATGTCATCACCCTCATCATCATCATCATTATCATCACTGCTGTCATTGTTCATGATTTCAACAGTATCCTCACTGGGTTTGTGTAGATGATAGATATTTTTCCACATGTTTGTTGCATCATTTACTACATGCTCAATGTCTTTGACAAGTATCAAACAAGTGTGGAATCTAATCATCATATTACCTTCGTGATCTTTCAGTGATTTCTTCACTTTAGCATTAGAGAGACTTGGCAGGAGATTCCTCAGGGTCTGCTCATAAATGTCTTTGACAGTCTTGGTTGCAATCTTTCCAATAGCTCTTTGGAGATCTGAGAGGCTATCTAGTCCGGGGAGTATTTCCATTTACCCATTTTGTTTAGTACCAGATCCTCAATCTGCATTTTCTCCTGTTCTGTTCTGGTTTCAAACTTTAATGCTTTGAAGTTTGTGAAGCTACCTCCTTCATCTAATTTCTTTAGTCTTGCTTCAAAGGTGATTGGAGGCTTAACAAATACAGGTTCCTTCTTTCCCTGTCTTGTTCTCCTGGAGAATACTGCAGTGGTTTGCTTTGTAGGTTTGGTGATAGTCACCTTACCTTTTTTTCATTGAGGCTCTTCTTTTTCTTCTTCCTTTTCTTCATCTCCTCCTCTCCCGTCTGTTATCATGAGAGGTCCAGTATCAGCTTTTAGCTTTTCTATCTTTCTCCTGCCTTTAGAGATTGCTTGAGGAAGCTTGATTTCAAGCTCTATTCTAACCTTAGCCTCTTCATAGGTTCCAAATGTAGGCAACTTGGGATCCACTGGTTTATTTACCAGTGCCTCAATGATATCTCTGGCATCATCAATATTTAGCTCATAGGGTAATGATTTTACCCATGCCACTTGGGGTTTGACTGCCTGGATGTAGACT
Organism: Cupressus sempervirens; assembly: GCA_028749045.1. Taxonomy (NCBI): domain Eukaryota; kingdom Viridiplantae; phylum Streptophyta; class Pinopsida; order Cupressales; family Cupressaceae; genus Cupressus; species Cupressus sempervirens. The sequence goes on from CM053785.1 coordinate 2,138,933, forward strand.
CTGTCACATTCAACCATGAAATAGACATCATCCTTATACTTTTCAACAAGTTTTGGAGGTTTCCTGAACCTGTTGTTCATCCTTTCCTTGAAATCTTCAAAATAATTATCCATTACCTTATCAAAATTCATACCCATTTCTGCTATGAATTTGTTTATTTGATACAAAATTGGAGTATCTTTCCTCCATACAACTGCACCCTTAGATGGAAAGAATTTCTGTACATAGAAAAATAAACAAACTAGCAAAGAACCAAATTTACAAGGGTTTATCTTTGCAGTCCTTATGCTATCCATGTTTTTATTGAATTGTTTTAATAGCACATCAGCTAGGTCAAACTCCATATTTTTCTTTACAATTTTATATGCCAAATCTACAGCCTCACAAGGTACACTATTCAGCCTGCTGGAACTATACAGTTTGTATGCAATAACACAAATACCAAATTTTAGTTCTATATCTGAAACATTGTTGAGCTTTAAACCTTTGCCATCCCATTCAGCTTGGGTTAATTTTTGGAGGTCATCTCGACCTAGGGTTTTGGTGGTTTTGGCTTTGGTCAACATTGGTAAGCCTGTGATCTTGTGGATCATCTTCTTTGTTATGAGGATGGGTTGTTCTAACCACAATTGTCCATTATGCACATGGCTTAAGATATACCTCACCCATTTCACTTGGAAACTCCTTGGTAGATGCGGGATATGGGTTAAGCCTTTGGTTTCCAAATGTTTGAACTCAGGTTTTAGGGTTCCATCCACGCATAACTCGGCTAGGGTACTATCCATATCTAGTGTCCCTATTTCTTGCACAGTACACTTGAAATGAGTACGAATATCATTGATAAGAAGTACCTTTGGAGGGATCTACGATTGAGCTCCATGCGGATCGAGTGATTCAGCGATGGCAGGAACAATTTTGAAATTGGGCGCCTCCCATTCGATTCCCTTCACAAGCATTTTAGAACCTCTCTTCGCCTTGCTACCATAGGTGCTTGCGGATGCCATTGCTACTCGGTGAGAGAACAATTTTGTAACACAATTTCTTTGTTGGAAAATCACTTCAAATCACTTGAACTTTCTTGGATGCACTTGAAAATATATTTTCTCTATGAACTTTGAATTCGCAGTGAAAAATGAGATCAAATTCTGCCTTTTTGATCAAAATCTTGTCATTAATACTCAGGTACATAGGTAGCTGAGAATTAGGGTTTTATAAATAGTCACCGACTTACTCGGTAAACCTTGCAGCTCGGTGAACACACAAAACCTTTCTTATTTTCCCAACCAAGCTCGGTAAAGTCTGAAAACCAACCTTACTTGGTAGATGCAACACTGTGAATTATGACTTGTATCTGTAATACTGATTTTTCATTTCCACTTCTTCTTTTTGGAACTGCCTAGGATATGGCTTGAAGATGCAATCCCTTATCCTTCTTGATAAGTCTCAATTAGATATGGTGGAGTCACCCATTTCTCGAGTGACATTTCTATCATTTGAATTTTCTTGCTTGGTAGACTTAGGAATCCACTGTTGTTTCATTTGCTTTCGAATATTATCAGCTCTAGTTTTCTTTTCATTTTCAACCTTTCCTATATTCATGCAATTCTTGGCTATATGACCAAGTTTTGTATATGTATAGCACCTTACAGTATTTTCCTTCTTCCTTAGGTGATTTCTAGCACAATTTATGCCAGTATGTCCATATTCTCCACAATAGTGACATTTGCACCAGGTGTTGTAGTCCCATCTGAATATAGCTTTGACAAGTTGTTCAACTGGATTGAATAATTTGGATTTGCACTGGAATGCTTTATGACCATGCTTTTTGCATTTGTGACAATTGCCCTCAAATTTTGGTTTTTCTTTACACTCATTTGCCTTGTGACCATGCTGATTGTAGTTGAAGCATTTGTCATTGAATTTTGCTTTCCCATTGCTCCAGCATTTGTTTGATGTATGACCTAACTTGCCACAGTGATTACAAGTGAGTCTTTTATTCCTTTGTTCACCTTGTTTTGAGGATTCACCTTCTTCCTTGTATCCAAGACCAGCTTTACCCTTTTGTTTATACAAATTTCGCTCATTTTGCTAATTCAATTGATTCATGTCTGCTTGAGATTTCATCATCCTTTCATTGACTTGTTTTTTCAATTTTTAGATCATTTTCCAAGCTTTCATTGGTTTGTCTCTCAGTTCTTAAGTCATTTTGTAGACTTTCATTTTGTGCTCTGAGAATCCTGATTTCTTCATTTGCATTGGATAGTTGATCTACTAGATCTTCATGTTCAAGGGATTGATTTTGAGTTTCATGACTTCTATCTTCCAATTCTTCTTTTGCTTTGTTTCTTTGTTCCAAAACTTCACATAGCCTGATTGACTGTATTTCTTGCTCTCTTTTAAGCTTTCTTACCTCTTCTTGCAGAGATCCATTCTTTTCTAAAAGTTCTTTGATTTCTTTGTCAGCTTCTTCTGAATTACTTGATGGTAACAAATCTCCAATCCTTTCTTCAATATAAAAATGGTCATTTATTTGTCTTGCAAGTTCCTTTCTTCTTTTTAGGGATTGAGAAAGATGTTATTTTGCTTCTTTGAGTTGAACCATGGCCATCTCCAAATCTAGCTTCTCATTCTCAATAGTTTTGTCAAGTCTGAATATCTCCATTGTCCTTGATATTTGCTCAAGCTGTCAAGCTCTGTCCTAAGAACCACAAAGCTCTGATACCAATTGTTGAAAATATTTAGGTCTAACAATGTTACTGAGAGGGGAGGGGTGAATCAGTAAGCTTTAAAATTTAAACCAATTTAGCATAATAACAAATTCACCATTCATTTATCTACTTTACTGTATGCATGAAAAGATTAACACACTGATTTGGTGACCCAGAAACCTTTCAAATTGAAAGTAAAACTGGGGTGGGGATGATGCCCACAAAACTTTAATACTGCAGTATAAAGTTGGCCGGTTAAGGCTTACAATGATCACTTCTAGTGATCTACCCTGTTAGGAGCAAGTAGGACTGCTAGATCCACCTTGTTAGAGGATTTACAAAAATACAATGAAGTATGCACTCTGTTAGGAGATTTACAAAAGACTGTTAAGTCTACCCTATTAAAGGATTTACAAAACTGATTCACCTGTTAGGATGAAGCAGTGGATCTGGTTGCAACTGGTTTTCTGATTAGATCTTATGTACTGATCACTTGATGTGATGGATATATCTTTGATGCTCCTTGATAACCTTGTTGAATACTCTGCTACTGATTCTCTTTTAATTCGCTCTTACTACACTATTACTTCTCTTCATCATTCATAAATGGCACAATACATTACATATATACCATTCCAATATTTACAACAACAAGGTCGGCCAAACACAAGTGGACAAAACATTACTGAGTCAGCCAAAAAGTAGAAAACTCAGGTTTCTCAAACTCACTTGGTGACCTTCTGACACACGACATCCACTACATTACTTGGCATCATCATGCACTCGGTAGAGGTAGGGGCTCGGTCCATACTAATCACTCTGAGTAGCTTGGAACTTGGTAACCACTGGTGACTCGGTAAACATTGTGTCACTCGGTAGAAACTAACTCCTTCGATTCACTTGGTAAGCACTGAATACTTCTTTTACCTTTCTGTCTTGGTAATCACTGAAACCTTCATTTACCTTCCTGACTCGGTAAATAATAAATCCTTCATTTACCTTTCTAACTTGGTAAACATTAAAACCTTCGTTTACCTTCTTGACTCGGTAAACACCAAAACCTTCGTTTACCTTTCTGACTCGATAAACACTAAACCTTCGTTTACCTTTCTAACTCGGTAAACACTAAAACCTTTGGTAACCAACGAATGCTCGGTATGAACTGTAAACTGAGTGATGAACTCGGTAAGCATTCAGAATCAAATAAGTTTTGTAACTAATGACAAATGTATCATTATTCCAACACTCCCCTGATTGGTATCAGATTTTATTTGCTTGGAAATAGGACACTCTGAAGTACTCCATAGTCTCCCTATTGAAATCAAATTTTGTTTTCTTAGAAATAGTGTAATTGAACCTCTACATACTCCCCTGAATTTTATTATTTTTATTAAACAATGGGTTTCCATTCTGCGTGTAAAATATTTGAAAAACCTGTGATGAGCTGAAGAAGATACCTACCTTTTACATAATTTTTGGCAGTTAGAATCTGTTGGATGACTTTCTTTAGGTCTTTAAAGGAAAGTTATATTTCATTTTGGGATAGGCTAATCTTCAGACAAACTGTACTAAAGATAAAACAAAGTCAAATTTGTTTTTTTTCAGATTCACAAAAACGTAGTGATTTTTTTCTAAATGTTTTGTTGTTTTCGACTACAAACTACGCAAATCTTGAAGATCAATTGCTGAGATTTTCAGAAAAATCCATGATATTTTCAATTTTTTGAAAATTGGTCAACTCTATAGTTTGTCTAGAGGATAGATGCCTCCTTTTGTTTTATGCAATATTCTTTACACTGTTTTTGGGATTTGTTCCCCTTAAAGGTATTTAGCGATTAGATTTGGAATGCTGCATTTTTTTTTGGTAATAAGTGAAATGAAAAACATAATTAATATTTGTTAAAATTAATATACATCTCTCATTGACCACAACTTAATATGTCATTATAGTAAAAGCACATTACATATTAAGGAAATCATATGGATCAAAACCACAAGTTAGAGAGAAAGCCTTTAAGGAAAGCTAACTGTAATTGTGTCTTCCCTAAAAAGGGTTGTTTGGTTTGTGGAATTTAAAAAACTGGGATTTCTAAAAACCTTGGTTTAGCCAAATCAAATTTTTGCAAATTTTCATTCCAATTTTGGGGATTTTACTTGAATCATTTGTTTCACTCGGAAGATGCATGTGAAGACACGTTTTAATGCTTAAGCTTGGAGTTGAAGGCAAATTTCAAAAAGTAGTCCAATATATTGCTTTTACACTCCTTTGAAAACATAACCAGGTTTTGATTTTCAATTCCTACTTGCTAGTAGGAAGTTGGAAAATCTAGTTTTGAGGCAAAATTGGAAGTCTGGTACCCTAATTTCATTTTGCCAATTTTGAAACAAATGCAAAAAAATTCAAATCCAGATTTTTAAAAAGTCAATTCCTATGATCTTCGAGGAACCAAACAGACCCATGGTCTTATCTCTACAGATTACAACCACAACACAATTCAACGAGCCTATCTGTAATGCTAATTTAGTAAAATTTCCTTTTTGTTTCTATTTTAAACCCACGTAAAGAAATTAAAATATCCACTATAACTATATTTTTCATTCCATGCATACACATCATGTAGTTTTTAAAAGCTTGATAACTTTGTTCTCTATGGTCTAAATCCAATTAATTTTGATATTGCAAAGGATGAAATAGAAATTCTAGCAGCACAGGCACAGGCGAGTATTCAGATTTGTTTGTCTTATTGTAAGGATTCATGAACTAATTTACTATTGTAAACAAATTTAAAAAGATACAGATATAATATTATATAAAAAAATTATTTCTATTATCTGGCAAATCCATCTGTAGCCTTGCCTTTTATCTTTCACAACTTTTTGACACACTTAAATCTCCTTCCTCCCCTCTATCTTCCACGGCCATTCTATTTGCATTTACAAGAACTATTGTAGCTCTTGTTACATTTGGAGAGGGACCGGCTTTTTAAAAGAAAATGATCTAAAAAAATAAAATTATAATGTTAAAAGAATTGCCAAATAGATAAATTTAATAAAAGAATGACCACTTTTATTCGTATTTAAAAAAAAAAATTAATATAACAAAATAGTCGGTAATGTTATTTATTTGTTTAATGATTTTGTGAGTGGCTAGGGGAGAGGACCTAATAGTGGAGTGGGCTCTAATTTTCCAACACATTTTTACTATATATTGTAATTAATTGATCTATTTGTAAATTAAAAAAAATCTAAATGTTGATTAAAAAATACACCAATTCTTGAACACATGAAAACTTATAAATGTTATAGAAAAAATAAATAAATAAATTCATTAATGAGTGAAATAAATAACTTTTGCTCTCAAACAAAATATCATAGCTATCTAATATATGTATGTCACTCAAAACATAATATGCTCACTTACATAAACATTGATATCTTCGTGTACACATAATATTCTTATGTGTACCACTATTGGGGTAGCAATGTATATGCATAAAGTAAAACATATCAATAACAAGGGCCACATAGTGGTTAAGTACTTGCCTTTAGTTATGTAAGTAAATATAGTTCTTAGTATTATTTATTTTTAATTTTGAAATAAAATAATAGTTATAATTTAAATTTCATTAATGTGTAAGAACAACAGTTTTTAATGTTTAGTTTAAAATTCTATTATAATTTTGAATTAACATAAATAAATAATAGTTATAATATGACTAGTATTATAGTTACTTTAAAAAAATATTAATTTAAATATACATTATAATTAAAACTAAGGAATATTGAAGATTTACCAAAAATAAGAGTATCATCAGCAAAGAAATTGTAAACAAGGTTATTTTCAAAGAAACACTGACAATGAAAAATATGTTTACTAACAAAATTTCAAATGAAGATAGACACCCAATGGTTCTCAGATTATGGAAAAGAAAATGGACCGAGTGTTGTTAATAAAGGTGGAAATAATTGTGAGGTTAACTCATCTGAATCAGATAGCAATGGGAACCTACATCAATATTATGGTGAGAGGGAAAATAATAATAGGCTGCAGCATTCCAATGAAAGTGAAGAAACCCTAAATTCTGATATTTCATATTATCTTCCTCTCCGAGTCAGATTCCACATTGCCAACTACACCACTTTAGAAATCATATTCCCCAGATTGGATTGGCACTGTTTATTACAAGATATAGACTCGAATAAGGCAGATTTAGCATGGCATTTTTATTTAGAGAAAGTTGCCCAACCGGATTTGCAAGTTGGAGAAAATGATAAAGATGAAGGTGATTTATGATAATAGTGAAGTAAGTAGACGTCTTGATAATGAGTCTGCCAAAATGATTGAGGAAGATGCATGGTGTTGTGTTTGTCACAGTTCAATGATAGAGATGGGTGAATGGGAGCAGCCGTTGCAATTGCCATGTGGGCATACATACCACTCTGACTGCATTGTTAAATGGTTCGGAGCTCATAACACTTGTCCCCTCTACAGATACCAGATACCTATATGTTAAAGCAACTTTCTCAATTTTCCTGTCATTATTTCCTTTCTTTTATGTTCATCAATTTTTTGGGCTGCTTTATCCAAATGACATTGTTTACATTTCTTTATGTTATTTTGTGTTGTCCCGAATCAATGAATGAGTGTTATTGCAGTTGGCTTACGTTTTATTGTTTTGTTTTTCAAGAGATTCACGTAACAAGAGATTTTCAATTTGAGACATTTTATATACTAAATTGTATACTTTTGTGAATGTAACAATGAGCTGGTTCAAGAGTTTATTTTTGAGGCGGTAAAATTATATTAAACAATATTCAAAGGAGATTTCTAATTTTATACATGAAAAATCTAAAACAAAAATTAATATAGATTATATAAATTATATTCAATAAAAATATATTATTAGTATAAAGTATAATAATTAATTTTGTTTGTAAATACTTAAAAAAATTATAGATTATGTCAAAGATATCAACTACAGATCAAGTACTTAGGGATTAAAAGATTTTAACAAAAGATAAACTAATTTATCTACGTAGTATAAGACCTATCTTCTTTAGTTGAGGGTTCAACTAAAGGCTAGAAATAGTCCCATAAGCACTTAGGAGAGTGGAAAACCAAAAAGAATGCTAAGGAGAGCGTAGAATTTGACTCACAATTAAATGCATTCAATTTACAATAATACACTATCTATATCACATTAATTTAACTATCTCATTTGAACTTGGTATTCAATTGTACATATTAAATTATTTTCATTAACTCACCTCAAAAGTACCTAAACTTGAAAATTTTATCATTATGGATAGGCACTCTTTATCCATGGACAATTTTTAAACTTGTTCGGCAACCTACTGAAAACAATAAATCTATGGGATTATTTATGGTTTGCATACAATTCAAAACAAGTGATTTGACAGTCCTTTGTACGATTATGGTATCACCGAGAATATTTATTGTTTCTAAAAATGAGGCCTCTCCATTAAATAAGGTTTTTCCAACTTTAAAGGGAAGTTAATTACGTCAAAAATGGGAAACAATCCAAATGGAACATTAGCCAAGCATATTCAAACAAAAGCTTTCCCATCGCCTCAACTACAAAAGACATTATGTTTCCCACTTTTATATTGTCTTCCTCTAAATTTATGGACTATCTCTCTTTCCCATCAAAAAACGTGAAGCACCATAAATATACATCCAACTTATTTGGAATAATAGTTTTGCAATATCAAGTAGCTCAATTAAAGCTACAAACCAAAAAGGGAACACTTCTGTAAGTAGTACTTGATAAGAAATCTAAAATTTGGAGATTTTTAGATAGTGACTGCAACAAAATATCAGAAGAACGAGCGGAGTAAGGGAGGGCATATATGAGATTGACAAAATGAGCTCCAAATATATGAGCTTTCAATAGAAGAGATGCATCTTTTTTTATAAAAGATGAAAAAGGGCCAAATGTTCAAGAAAAACAAAGCGAAGAACAAAAAAAAATCAGTATGTGCATAGTTAATGGGATTCTAAAAAGCAACATATCACAATAAAGTGTAAATGGAGAGAATGTTGACCTGAAGATAATACTATAGAAAAAAGATTTGATGCTGCATATAACATACAGAGTTTATTTAATAAGAAAGCAAAGATATCATAGGAAGGCTTCACTTTCCTCTACAAAAAATATTGTCATTGAATTTTTCCTCCAATACTATTGATTGTGATGATGTATATCATCTTAACAGTTATGTTTGGACACCATTTTCTATCTAAAACCTAAATTGCAACCAATCTGAAAAGCAACAAATAGTATAACAGTTGATTTAGGCAGTGAGACATACTCTTATATCCGATCTTTTCCTTTTCTCATTTACTGTTATCTCTGCTGTATAACCTACAAAAACATAGTAGACACAATTATTAAGTGAATCGAGATTTCTATCAACTAATAATTTCAAATTTTATTTAAAAACACTCAAAGCGTTGATAAAGTAATACTATTAACAGTAAAAAAAAAAAAACCTTAATCTTCAAACTAGGTCTATGTATGCCCAATGCTTTGTTCAAAGTAGAAAATAGGGAATACGAACTAAATAAAAGCCTGTGGAAACAAGTGATTGAAATAACGATAGCACCATAAAGCAAAAAATGGCGACAATGATGGAGTAGATAAGATTAAAGGAGTGCTCACAACTACTTGTTCTATTCCTATTAAAAACATGTGTTATTAACATTATTAAATATAATTTATTAATAAAAATGTATTGTTTAGTAATTACATGACTATCGATTGTTTGTAGAGCTATCCAAATAATTCATACTTGGATAATATATAATCCCATTTTAGTACTTATATTGTATTCTCCGCTCATCAAAAACTTGATTACATTGAAACTTACAACATTTAGGACATGTTTATTTTATAGTTTTGAAAAGAAATATCAAAGTTTTAAATTGGGTGATAACTTTAAGAATTATGATGTTCTTAAGATTAACGATATAAACAGTATTTAAGAATAATTGTATAAAATTAGCATTTTTTTAATCTTGATTTTAAGACATTTGAATAATTGTGGAAGATTTATTATGATAATAAAATGTATAATGTGCATATGATTGAGCCAACCAATAGAAACATAGAATAATAATTTTAAAAAATTATAAAGTTAAAAAAATTATCATCTACTATTAGGAAGAATTTAATATTATTATAAAACAAACAAAAAAATTAATTCATAAATTGATTATATTGAAACTTAGAGCATTTACTTTATAATTTTATTTAATAAGGACATATTTATATCAAAGTTTTAAATTGAGTGATAGCTTTAACAATTATGATGTTCTTAAGATTATGGTAATATTTTTCCAATGATAAGGTCCCTGAGGAAAGTTTTAAATTGAGATGGGAAGATTTTTAAATAGTAAAGTAATTGAGTTTTAGGGTTTTGATGAGATTTATATGGATTTAATATTGTTGTCTGTTATTTTATTTTATTTTAACTTGTAAATATCTAAATATGAACAATATAAACAGAATGCATTTAAGAATAATTGTACAAAATTAGCATTGTTTAAATCTTGATTTTAAGACATTCGAATAATTGTGGAAGATTTATTATGATAATAAAATGTATAACCTGCATATAAGAGTCTAATTGAGCTAGCCAATAGAATCATAGAATAATAATTTTAAAAAATTATAAAGTTAAAAAATTATCATCTACTTTTAGGAAGAATTTAATATTTATATAAAACAAACAAAAAACTTAATTCAGATTGGTATATCAAACTTAATTTAATAACGCGTTCATGTACAAAATACAAAAAATGACACAATAGTACTTAGCCTACCAGCAAGTACTAATAAGTATCATCAAAAATATAAAAGGTGAATACCAATAAATGCTTTGTATTTTCTCATGAAGTGTGTGAGATTGTCAAAAAAATTTAGTGTCCAACTAATTGTCCCTATGTATTGGATATAGGTTGTATTTTATATAATAATGTGTTATTTTTATAACAACATTTATAATCTTTTTATGTTGAAGTATTTTTCATTTTGTGTTATATATAAAAGTTATATATAACAAATATTTATGATTAATAATAACTATTTGGTCCATTTAAGTTGCATATATGTTACATTTCATATAGTTATAGAATACTTTATTAACAACAAATGATAATTTTAAATTGAATTAGTAGAGATTTTTAGATTAACCTTTGGTCGAATGTTCAAAAAGTCATTTTTAAGACACATTTCACTAGGTTCACTATTTTAACGAGTTGCGTGACGAGTCACACCTTCAAACCTTAGTTGTAGGTAGTTCAATGTCCATTTTACATTTAAAAAAAAATAAAAGCTTTACAACATACCATGTAGCGGCTACATGTTGATGAAGTTAGCCCTCACCACTACTGGATCCTCTCCCCTATAAATTCTCACATCTCAGCTGCCTATTTTAGCAAATCCTCAAATATACATGCAATCTCCCGTGTTTTATTCATGATCAAGTATTTCCTATATCACACGATTTCAATCTTCAACTTCCAACATGAGGGGCTTGACCTTATTTCCTCTCTTTTGAGAAGAGTAAGGACTTTGTAGCCTCACAACAATCAAATACATTTTTGGAAACAATTTATCGTACACCATCTGAAGAGGGGCGATGTCTATACCAGCATCAAAATGATAACTTTTAAATATATTTAAATTCAAGATACAGTTTTAAAATGATTTTTAATTTAAATTTAAAAATTAGTAAATTGCCGACATAGACATTGGCCTGAAGAGATAGCATCTATGCAACCGACAACTGTTTATTGACATTTATTTATAATTTAATAGTAAATTAAAATTATTTTTTATTATATTATAATTTATAAACGATAAATTAATTATTATAAACAGTTATTATGTCGACTGTATAGCCATTTCAAACAGCCATTCTATAGGTTGTATAGCCATTTGAATCTATAGATTGGTCAATCCATTAAATCGTTAGAACTTAAAATCATTTTATTTTTAAAAAATTAATGTGGAATGTACTCTATATGTATGTTTTTGGATAAAGATTGTGATGATGATGAATTAATTTCCAACTATACTTCTTGTGTCAAATATCTAAGAATTCTTCAAACTTTTCAAATAAGAGATTTTTCTTCATTGAAAATTATATTAACTAAAATTTTACAAATATGTCCTTGTTTTTGGAAATTTATTTTTAAGAATTTATTTTAATTTTAAATAGATTCATTTTTTAAAGAAATAATCTCTATTGTCATATAGAGCATATTGTTGCTCAATTATTTATTTATGATACCATGAACACAATATTACTCTCTTTTTATTTAGTAACTATAATTTTATAAAAAATTAGAACATGCTTGCTTAATTAGAGTTAACTTAGAATAATCAAACATTATTTTTGAAATATCACTTTTAAAAATAGATTTTAAATAGTATTATTTTAAACTAATAATTAACATTATCACATACTTTAGAGATCTTTAAAATATATATATATATTAAGAACTTTCAACATATTTAATCTTAATTATTATTATTTTTCTTTATATAGTGATTATAAAAAAAAAGTATATATTAAATTTAAAAATATTATTTAGTAAATCAATAGTTATTTTTTATGACAACAAATAATAATTTATCAATATTTATAAAAGCATTACATCATCTATATGTTTGTACATTATTATTGAGAAATTACTATTTTTCAAATAAAAAGTCAAAATCTTCTTCCCTAAACCACCTATTTAACTATTAATAAGTTGCCTATAGGCTTACAACCACCTATTAAACTATTAGTAAGTTGCCTATAGGCTTACATATGGTAGCTATTAGTAGCTTTGAAACATTCACAATTGCAAAAGAGTTGATAAAAAGTCTTCATCTTAGCAACTTACATAGACCAAGACATTACAACAATCCAAAATGATTACCAAACATGAGGGGATACCTTTTTATTTATGATGTTGTTGATTCACTTCACCATTGTTGTTTTTTTGCTTCATTTTGATCATCATTCCCATCATTTCTTCTTAGCTCTTTCATTAATAGACCACTATCAAAGGATTTCAAAACACACTAACCCAACAAAATTTTAAAAGCTTGACATGTATTGTCTACTTTATATTGTGACAACAATGGCTCCTTCTTCGATGAGGCACATATAGGGTTCAAACCCTTTCCACCATAACTACCTTTCTTCATGTTTTTCTATCTACACTATTCTTTTTCTAATTCACTTTGTCAACCTTCTCCCACCATGTGAGAAATGAGACCATACAAAAACTTCTTGCACAACCTCCATCCTCAAAACACTCCCTCAGATCTAACCCCCACCCTAGCACAACCCATTTAAAAATGGATTCCAAGCCTTCTAGTAGGTCCTAAAATAATGCCTTAATCATTCATTGGACTTTGTCTATGCTCTCACTTATCTCCACTCCCAAAGCTACAATAATGGATATTACATCCAAGTTAATTCTTCATTTTTGCTTGTGTTTGAAAACTATGGGTCTATAGTACTCAACACTACCTTAATCATGATATCCTTTTTTATTTTTAGTAGTATGTGTAGTCACTCTTTTCATACTAGCCTTTTGAAACCTTTTTGTTGCTTCTTTGCTCGTCTACATAGAATATGGCTTCCTTTGCTCTCATCAAAATTCCTATCACTACTTACTTTTGAGAATGAAAATCCTGTTAGAACCAACTTTCTTTCCTTTATTTGTAAACCATTGCTCTTTGTTCAATTCTCGAATTGATTTCAAACTATCTATCACACACCCCTTTTCAAATCACAGTTTTACATATGGTAGCATTAATGAAGTTTTCTAACACTTTCCAACATTATGTTAAACACCACCATCATTTTTGTACTTCCCTTTTTCCCATCAAATCATTAGAAAACCCCATCAAACCATCATTCTTATCATTGAAACCTCACCACTTAATCTCACTTCAACCAAACTATTGTCTGCATAATTAAGTTAACACTACCTTGTTCTCAACTCAACACACAACGCCTTCCAAAATTCAATAAAGACATTTTTTTAATGCCCCCCTAATATATCCTAAACACTTAAAACATAAATCAAACTTAAGGCCTGAGTCTACTCATCATTACACAAATTTGAATAGTTCCAATTCTTTATTACTATATTTTCCACTTTATGAAATGAAGCTGCCCATTTAGATAGAATGTCTCCCTACAGTTGCCTTCCCTTAAAGTTTGACTGCTCAAATTCTCTTAAGCTCGATAATTCTTCAAATTTTCCTGATCTAGGACATAACAAATCTGCTCTAATCTTTTTTTTGTTGTTAGATCCATCTAACTATTTCAAAGTTGCAAATGTTACAGTCTCACATCTCTAATCCCTTACAATTACCCCAACTCTTGAAGGCCATGGGTTGCCTTGAGTAGCCCAATCAAAATTAATCTTGAACCAACCTTCTACATTTAGCCAAGAGGCATTCCTTCTATCCATCCTCAATCATTTCTTTTCCAAGTTGTAGCATGTATAATGAATCATCATCCCCAACCATCTTCTTTGAACTACTCTATTTGAAGAAGTGGAAAAATGTTAGGTTGTACATGAGTAGTTGCCGCACTCATGATTTCTTCAATTGCAACATCAACTCTCCTCATAATTCTCTTGAATGGCTCTTTATTGTCTCAAAAAATTATTTGATTCCTCTTTCCAAATCTCGCACAACAATATAAGGACAAATTATCCATAATTTTGAAAGAATGGATTTCTTCTCTATAATTGACCATCATTGAAAAATGTCAAGAACCTTGTTTTGAAGTGGACTAGTCTAATTCAACTTCTCAATAACCCTTGCCCAACATGCTTGATAAAACCCACATTGTGCTAACAATCGGTCTACATCCTCATATGAATTTTCAAACATAAAACATTTAGTCGGTCCTATGAAGCCATATTTCTTCCTTCTTTCACCAGTGAACATCTTGCCTTTAATAGCAAGCCATGAGAATACACATGCCTTAGGTAAACAATCCATATCCCAACATAAGTTGTAAGGTCATCCATCAAGAATTTTTTCATTAGAAAGCAAGAAGTATCCAAACTTAATCAAATATCTCCCACTCTTGGTTGCATACTAAATTAAGCTGTAACCCTTATTGGTTAAAATCCCTTCTCTTTCTGAGAAGATCCTCATCATTGTTGTTTGTCAAATATCACTTAATCCCAACCTAGTTATATCTCTCCAAATCTAGCGTGGGCCTAAAGGGGTTATCTTTTCCTCCACATAATCACATGCTTATCTCCCCACAAATATGGGAAAAAATTCATCAAAAAGTGATTCTTTGCATTTTCACAAGGTTGGCAATCCATTCCAAAAATCCTTCCAAAAGGAAATTGGTATATCATAAAATATCTTCAATGTCAAATGATTTTCTATAACCTTCCCATATTCAATGATAAAGTCCTAAACAAAAAATCCTTTTAGGGGATCTCTAATAGTGAGTATTTCATTATTATCCATGGAATCCAAATAATTAGCTCTTGGAATTTACACCTACAACATGGAAGGATTGGAAGAAAATTTTGACACCAATTTAGCCCCTAAAGCCTTAAGTTTTATTTGCTAGCTTTGTAGACCTACACCTCCTATTTTTTGATCTATAAATCTTCTCCAATAAATCAATGAAATTGTGTCTTCATCTTGTGATCCATTCCAAAAAATTCCTCATCCTTTGTTCTATATATCATAGAACTTTAATTAGGATCCTAAGACAACTCATAGAGAAGATCGAGATAACAAAGATCACTAATTGAAGCTTTAACATTCGGCCACCATATTATAACCATTTACCATTCCAACCTTCTAATCTTTTCACACAATTGTCAATCAACTACTTCCATAAACTAGACCTACAAGCACCTTTAAATAGAGGCATGATTCCAAGGTATTACTCTAGTAGTTTTCCAACTTTCAATCTAAGAACCCTGCTAATTTGTCTTTGCATATTTGGATTTTGTTGAAAAAGAAGAATTAAAACTTCAACCTATTTATGTTCTATCCATAAGTTGCACTACATTTGTCTAAAGTTGCTCTGATCAACATAGCTTCTTTTAAAGTAGCTTCCCCTATTAGAGGTGTCATTTACAAATTACAAATGAATATATGGATCAACACCTACTACTACCTTAATCCTTTTCCACTACCTACTTTTTCATGCCCAAGTTATTGATTTTCCTAATGCCTCACCTAAGATTATAAATATAAATAAGGACAAGGGATCCCCTTGTCTTATCCTAGTTGTATTTTCAAAAAAACCTTGAGGGCTTCCATTTACCAAAATAGAGATTATAGGTCTATTTATGCAACCACTTACCCATTTTAACTAGTTAGAATCGAAGCCAAATTTACCAAAGACAACAAACATAAAACCTCTGTTTACATCTAGATCTATTAGATTTCCACAATCCATAATAAATTATTCAGATAGTTTCTAGATTAGATTTTGATGATTTTGTTTTCTATACAATCTAATCCAAAAACTATCTGAACAATCTCTATTTACATTATCATGGCCTTTCTTAACATCAACCTTTATCATCATTCTATTAGCTTTACCTTCCTTACTAAATGAATTACTTTTTGCACCCATATTACACCTTCAAATATTGATATTTCTATATAAAAAGCCACTTTTTTCATGGAAATAATTAATTACAACACCAGCTTTAACCTATTTTCTATAACTCTTACCTTGTAGATAGTATTACAAGGAGTGATTGGTCTAAAATCCTCAAAAGTTGCCTCATCACCTTTTTTGGGAACTAAAGCCAAGAAAGAGTGGTTAAAACATTTGAAAAAATATGACAAGAGAACTATCTAGCCTTGGGGCCTTATCACCACCTAGGCTAAAAAGAGTTGACATCACTTCCATTTTGGAGATTGGTTTCATTAGCATTTCATCTCAATCTCTTGAAACACATTTTGGAACTATATCTAAAATTTCCCCAACATTATCAACCAAAGTCATATTTTTAGCAAAAATGGATGTGAAGAACCAAATAGCCTCCCTATTAATATCATCAATATTTTCTAAACACTTCCATCTTGATCTTTGATCAATTTTTTTCTTTTTTTATGCAAGCATCTTACCTTGACTAAATTGTGAAAAAACTTAGTATTTCTATCCCCATCATGCAAACATGCTTCTCTTGATTTCTACCTCCAAAAGGTTTCCTCCCATGCTAAAAGTTTAGAGTAGCATTTTTGAAGCCCCTTTTCCTTGATAACATCCTCTTTACTCATGCCAACCTTTACGACTTTCAAATTTAGAATTTCCAACTCAACTTCTAACTTAAAATTTTCAACAAATAGAATGTTGAATTCAACTCTATTTCACACTTTGAGTTCTCTTAATTGCAACTTTTTGAAACAAACAGAGGTCTTGTTACCTAATCGGGGAGGAGCATTAGCCTAAAAAAGAAACAATCTTCTCCAAAAAATTATCAGCCTTGAACCACATCCTCTCAAATATGAAAGGAGCCCTTTCTAGTGTAGAGTCCTCATGGATCTTTAGGCATATCAAGAAGTGATCTAACCTAGAGAGTGGAAGAACTTTAGCTTGATATAATCAATTAACCTTTCCCTAATCACCAAAGTCTAACATAAAATAATCTAGTTTCTTTGCAATATTCAAGAATCCACCTCTTTGATTGGTCCATGTGTAGTCACCACTCCTTAATTCCACATACACTAAACTTTGATTGATGAAAAAATCTAAAAATTCCCTTTGCCTTTGACTCATCTATCCTCTGCCCCCTTTTTAATCTATAGGAGTAAGAATGATTATAAAATCTCCCCCAACAAGAACAACTTGTCTTTAAGCATTTCCAAATAGGAGGATGGTGTAGGACCACTTGATTAATCGGCTACAAAGGTCACCAATTGAGTCACAAAGTCATCATGGATCAACTATAAATTTTTAGAGCCAATTATGGCTTTTCCATATAATAATTTTGATATATAAGCAAAATATCTTGATGGTTCCCTAAAAGGACCATAGGACTAAATAATATAATGCATGAGGACAAGGTAGGAAAGTGATAAGAAAAGGTTCAAAACCTAATAAGTGATGTAATGGAATCCATTTGAAGGGGTTTTTTAACGGTTAAGAGTTATTTAAAGACCATTTGTAAGAGTTAGGGATTTGAATTATCAAATCCTAACGACTAGTTAGGAATAGGCGAGATATGAGAAAACTACTAATTTATAGGTTTTGATGAATTAAACCAATTGGAATCAGTTGAGGGAACCTGGAATGAGGTGTATAAAGCCTTTGGAATGCATTGGATGTTGAAAGATGCATAAACTATACAAAGATGAATTCTAAAATCAATAAAGACCACATTTCTTGCATTTTATCTCCCTTTGTTTGAGTATTTTCATAGACTACATTTAAATTTGATTTCCTTATGTTAAATTTATGAGTGTGATCATCATTTTGTTGGTTAACAGTTTGTCTTCCTTGATATTTTGGTTTATACCTTGGCTCTTTGACTACCCAATGACTTATGAAAAATAAAGGAGTTAACAACATAATGGGTCAACTTAGTAATCTATCAAAGACCCCTAAATTGAAAGCTACAACTCTCTTATGAGTGTAAGATATGCAATGAATTTGTCTTTCGGGTTTTGGGGGGTATGCTCTTAACCAAAGAGAAGAAGAGGTAAAAACCAAGTTGTTCAACACTTCGAACAACGTAGGAAAATAAGGGGGATAACTCACAAATTGAATCTACTTAGACTAACAATGTAGAGAAATGAAAACATGCAAAACTAACTACAATAGGAAGAGAGGAAGAGATGATGAAACAAGTAATTCTCGAATTACATCGTTAGCTAATGTTTTGACAATACCTAGATTGTCTATCCTTCAGTTATGCCACACATTAATTTCTGCTTCCTTATGCAATGAACTAAACTAAACATACAAAACATGATGAAAAATAGAGAGAACAATAAACATGCTTATACTAAAGAAAGTAAGACATACAATCTATTGAATGAAGGAAATAAATCCAAGTTCATTCAATTTTCAACATTAACACATTTATTCCATATACTCCATTCTAAATTAAATGAACAACACAACTTAAAATGAACTTGGAGTCACACATAGTAGTCCCAACTGTAGGGGTTTGCCCCAAGTAAATTTTTCTGATCTTATTAATTTCATCAAAGATTACATTTATAGGCTTTCTCAAAATGGCCAGTCACATTGGATGATTGCCTTTGCAAAGCATCTCTGAGTAAAAAGACTAAAAATAGGACATGCTTGAACCATTATCCATTATAGAGATTAGCAAAATGCCAAGAATGGCTAAAATTAGAAAAGAGAACAAGAAGAATCACATATGTCTGGAAAAGTGTCATAAAATCATGTCTTCTTAGAAGTAATTGACTTAGCTCTATAAGCTTTCATGGCTTCAAGTATGTTATCCCACTCTTCGACACTTGGAATGAGGATATCGTCAACTTGGATCATCCAATAGTCATGCATTTACGTCAGTTCATCAATTTTGGCCACCCTTGATTGGAACTTCTCCATTTCTCTCCTTATGACTACATTTGGTGCTGAGAGTTCCTAGATCTTGGACACTTGGAAGTTGAGGGGGTCAACGAATTCATTGACAAATGCTAGAAACTTGGACTTCATTCTCTCAATGTCCACAAGCTTTCCATTAGTTGACACAAAGGACTCTATGTGCAAGATCTTCAAATACTAAAATAACTTTTCAATGATTTTTTGCACCAGGTTGTGCACATCCTTGAGTTCATTTGCAAATCTCATAGAGATTTCTATGAAAAACTGCAAGGATTGCTTCCAGTGGAATAGTGATTATTTTCCAGTCTTTGGAATCTCGTGAGAAATGGCTTCATTAGTCTTCATGTATATAACTTCCCATAGAAGGGCCAATTGCTCTGTCATCTTGTCTACTTCCTTTTGTATGGTTGTTTGATGATCTAAAGTTACCTCTCTGAGCTTGTGAATGTCCAATGCTAGGCTTCCCAAGTTTTCAACTAATGGGGGACCTTGAGCCTTGATTTGATCTACCCATGCCAGGCTTACCTAGCCTAATTGTCATTGTTGTTGCAACTTGAGGAGTAAGTTCTTTCTCTCCTCTACATTTGGGTTGAATTAACTAGAAGAAGTACTTTCGAGTGCAAACTTTATGTAGCTCTTTGTTTGAGGTCTTCAATATCTTCTTATCCTCTCTATCCTCTTCTAGCTTATCCTTAATTTTTTCATTAGTTGACTTCCACATATTCACCATGGAGTCGTGAATTGGAATGCCAAGGTCCAATGTCCTGATTCAAAAGTCATCCTTGGAGAGCTTGTGAAATCTTCCTTCTTTCTGAGGCTTAGCAATCTCAACTAGCATGTGGCTAGTCATTGAATATGTAGCTAGCATTATAATAGTCTTCTACTTCTTTGTTTTCTTTGATGGTTGGAAGGAGGTGACTTGTGTGATCAAGTCCTTTGATTGGGATAAATCCTCATATCTCATCTTCTTCAATGCTCTCTTCGAACCAAGACTCTGTAGAGAGCACATTGATAACAGATTGTAATGCAAATGGGTTTCAAACAACTTCCTCAAAATCAATGGAGTTGGCTTTCTTTGGGAAGCAATAGGGAAGGAAACTACCTTGGTTACTAAAAGGGCTAATGTATCCCCTTGGTAAGATGCTTTCTATTCCTAGCCATCCATGGAGTTAGCATTGCCATCCAAATTGATGACTTCAATAGGGGAAGATGGCTTAGCCATTAATTTTTCTTGTTCCTCCCCCTTATCCTTGTCATCTTCCTTCTCTCCAATCTTCTCGATGTTTGTAAGAGGGCCAACTCCAAAGGTAGGGGTAAGTGGAACATTCTTTTATAGAATTTGGTCTCCACCTTAGTTGATAGATTGTAATAGCCCCATAGATGTTGATGTAGTGGTTGTAGTGGTGGTTGCTATAGCTGACTGGGCAGCTCTAGTTGATACTCTACTGAGGAAGTAGTGCTCATAGTCCTTTTCTTCCTTTCTTGGGTGCACTCCACCCATTTGTCTATTCTTTTGATTATACCCTACATGAGAACCTTCATGGTGTCAATGACAAGATCTGCAAGGGGGGTAGATAGAATTGGTGTGTTCTTGATCTTCTCATAAGATGTGGGGTGCATGTAGGCTCCATCATCTGGAAGGTCAAAGACATCAACAAAATTGTTATACAATTTTATTTCATCAATAATTAGTCTTGGCCAAAATCTCTCCTGAGTTTGGTACTCATTGAGACATCCAAACCAGAAATATTCAATATTTGGGACATGCCTATAGGCATATCCCAAATTTAGATGATCCCTTACAAAGTTAACTAGACCATATCAAGGTCTGAGCACCTCATAATCTAACAATTTATTCTTAGTCTGAAAACTCTTTACCAAATTCAAAGCATCTGATCTGGAGGCACATGAATATGGGCCTACCACTATAGGGAATGGAATCCCAACAATCTTCTTCACATTTGAACACAAGGTTTTCACTTCTAGGATTTTTCAACATAGCTTGACTAGAACTACCTTGTCCTCTTGATATCTAGGAAAAATCTTGGGAAATCCATCATAGGCTCTTATTTGCAAATAGGAGAAAATCAAAAACTGGATGAATGAGCATCCGAACAAGCTTATAACTAACATAGCTATGAACATCTTGGGAACACAAGGTGTTCACTTCTAGGATTTGTCAACATAGCTTGACTAGAACTACCTTGTCCTCTTGATGTTTGGGAAACCTCTTGGGAAATCCATCATAGGCTCCTATTTGCAAATAGGAGAAAATCAAAAACTGGATCAATGAGCATCCAAACTAGCTTAGAGCCAAAATTGCCTCTGGTGAGAACCTCCTTTTAGGGCATCCTTGTAATTCTTGGCACAATCTCATTCTAAAAGTATCATTGACATCAACATGCTCCTAATAGATTGTTTATATTTGCATATGAGGGTAAAATTCATAGACTTTGGTGTGCTCATCATAATTTGAGATGTTAGGGAGGCCGGGCCAAAAATGGTGTTGCTAAAGCATAGATCAAATAAGAGGACATATAGAATTTTCTTGAATCCTTGTAGAATTCAATCATGAAGTGAGCTCATCATAGATGATTTGTGCCTAATATATCTTCATATTCTCAACACACATTGCTTGTAATAGGAAGAAATGGTGCTTGATGAACTCCAAAATCTCGTCTTTTCCTTTTAGTTTGAGGAGAAGTGCAAGAATGCCCACAATCTCTTATTTTAGGTTTATGCCAAATAGAGTCTTCAATATTTTTCTCTTCTTTGAATGAGCTATCTGGAACCAAGTCTTTTGCATGTCTTCCCGTTAGAGGGTCTTCTTTTCATTGAACATGGATACAGAAGACCCAAAATTGATATCACAATACCACTCTTTCACAAGGATACCAAATGAAGACTGCATCATCACCTTATTTATTTATATGAGAATAGATTGGTTTAGAAACAAATTCTACTTTGTTTCTGGGTTGTATCTATATATGTACTCCTTCACTAATTTAGGTGCATGAACTACCATTGGAAAATTGGGTGCTTCAACCAATATGCTCTCCTTAAGTTTTTGAGTGATTGGGGGAATGGTATTGACAATTGGCTATATGTAGATATGTAGATGTCATCACTAATGGCAACACATGATGTATATGCTTGTAGTAAACCTCAGAAAAAAAAAGATACTTAGCTTTTTGGTACTCAGAAAATTGTCTAAGTATGGAAATGGTTTACAACAGTATATTGTTTTATGTATAACTTATTTATACAATGTTATTCTTGAAAGAGAAGATATGTGGGAATAATATACATATTGATGATGATGTTTATAATGTTGGACATCAATATGGACAATACAGAAAAGAAATATTTTAGATGTACAAAACATTGGAATGAAAGATAAAGGAGTTATTTTTTTACAAAATAGTATCTTGACTAATTAGGGAAAACATCCTAGATATTTACTCTAAGTTGGGAAAGTTTATTTTGTTCTTAGCTGACCTAGCAACAATTTGTGAAAAGGCATGGTATTTTTGTAAAGACATCTTGCTAGATTTTTTGTGAAGTAACATGTGAAAGTTGTGAATGCAAATTTTTGTATCATATGTAGAAGTGAATTTTTGATAACTTGATTTTGTGATCCAAGATCAAGTTGAGGTTAGAGATCAGCTAAAATAAGGTACAACATCCATACTTTTTTATTTGAGGAACTTTAATTACTTGTTTGGGTAGTGAGCTCTTCTTGTAATTGAAAGTGCATGTTTGGGCAGTGAGCTCTTCTTTCACACATTGTACTACAACTCCTAACAAGGATTCAAAGTATCCTACTAGGTACTCATATGTACTGAATGAGTTTATAGACTCCTAATAGGGTCCATCCTCTAACAAGGAACATTTATATTAGTAAATCATCTTGTGGGTATCATCCCTACTAGGGTTTTTCCTTGGCTAGGGTTTCCCTAATTAACAAAATATGGTGTTATGAGTTCTCTCTATGCATGATTACTTTTACTTTTCAACATTACTTGTTTACTTTCTTAGGAATGGTTCAAAGTAATAAATGATATCTAGTTGGTGACAAAAAATTTTAGAATACCGATTCACCCCCCTCTCTATATTCCCTATTTCAAACAATTGGTTTTAATGCACAATTATTCAAAAGAGGCTAAACAATTTGAGTAAGATCCCTATGGATATGGAATAGTTGATGAAGAACCTTGAAGAAGCACTTGAACAAATTGATCTCCTTACTAAAAGAAGAGATAAGTTGAAAGATAGATATGAAGACTCCAAAGTATACATTGGGCAATTGAAGGACAAGATTGAACATCTTAAATCCAAGCTTGAATTTATTGAATCTAAAATTGGCAATGATGAGTGTTCTAAACTAAAAATAGAGTACAAGATCTTGAACTATTAATTAAAGATTACCAATCTAAAGTTGAGTTTGAAGAATGATCCTAGCAAAGTTGAATCTGATTTGAAGACTGAAAATTTAGATCTTAGAGAGAATCTAGCAAAGAGAACATCTGAATTTGAAACATTAAAATAAGATCATGAAGAACTTCATAAGTACAACACTATTGTGAAAGGTGAACTAACTCAGTGCAAGATACAACTTGAAAAGCTTTATTCTCACAGAGAAAAGCTTGATGAATCAATGTCAATACAAAGACCTACTTATGGTAAGAGTGGTATTGGTTACCTATTTAACATGCCTAAAAAGAAACCTAAAAGTGGATTAGATCTATAAAAAAAAAAAAAGATAAATCTAATGATAAGATTGAATCTAGTCAATCTTCTGATAAATCTAAAGAAGTCAAAAAAGACAAGGAAACTAAGAAATTGTATGAACCTAAGCAAGTGGAATCTCCTAAGGAAACCAAGTATGAATTTTGAGGTTAGTATTTTTCATGTAATGAAATAGGTCATATGAAAAGAGATTATAAAAATAAGTCATTTAATCATGTTATAAATTTTTACTTTCATAATTGTCATGGTATTGGTCATAGAGCAATTGATTGTAAGAAACCTAAATATGATAATGATAAAAGGAATAGTAGAATGTGTTGAAATACTAACCTTGCAAATAGAAGAAGATCTAATGAAAGGACAGGACATCAAGAGAAAGAAGACCTTTTGGATAAGGAAAGTAGATCATGCATTATAAGTGTAACAACTTTGGACACATAGACCAGAACTATCAAGCACCTATTGATCAACAAAATCCTAGAAGCAGAACTTTAGACATATAGAAAAGTATTGTAGAATGG
Source organism: Cupressus sempervirens (assembly GCA_028749045.1). NCBI lineage: Eukaryota > Viridiplantae > Streptophyta > Pinopsida > Cupressales > Cupressaceae > Cupressus > Cupressus sempervirens. The sequence continues at coordinate 2,163,522 of CM053785.1, forward strand.
ATAGAGGGAATAATGAAAGAAAATTTGGAAACAAAAGAAACAATGGAAGAAAATTTGGAAATGAAAAAAAGAATTATGAAAGAAACTTCAAAAATAGAAGGAACAATATAAGAAACTTTAGAAATGACAAAAGGAATCATGCAAATAACTCCAAAACTAAGAAAGATAATGAAGATCAAAGAAATGCAATTAGTGAACTTTGAGAAGAACTTTATGAAACATTTGTGAAGGAATTAAATACTAGATCTAAATAAAATTCACATGATGCAAAGAAAGGAAGATTGAAGTTAGGAGTTGAGTTTGATTCAACAAAGTTGAATTAAGCTTGTTCACAAAACCAGAACTTGAAACTTCATATAGAGACAAAGCTATGAGTAGCAAGGTTGAGAAAAAATTTATCTAGAAGAGTTGATATTGTAGCTAATATCACTTACAATTTGGTGCTTATCAAAACAAGTTACGAAGGAAATATGAGTTACTGTTACAACAAAGAAAGTTTACTCTATGATAGAAGATGAAATCTATCTTTTCACAAAAAAAATCGTAGAGAAAATTTTTGTGGAGCATTGTCATCATGAACGGAAGCTCTAGTTAACCTTGAGTAGCATTTGAAGATCAGACAAATGATTTTGAGCAGATATTTCATTTTAGAATAAAATTAACAACTTTTTCATTTTGCCAAAGTACACAATTAATGAGAGATCAAGTTGGATAAATATATAGAGTACAAAGTTGATTATTTCCACATTATGATTATCTCTAAAGATTAAAGCACTCAAAAGCAATTTGATAAGGCAATTTTGAGCTAAACCCTACTTCAAAAAAGGTATTTTATCCTTTTTCGCACATAATTTCTTCGATAAATTTATATTTGGTGAAATCATGGATATGTCAGTAGTTCTTAATGTTGAGAATGATGAGAGACCCAAGTGGAAGGTTACTCTTGTGAAACCCTTAGAAGGAAACCTTAATTCGGCCCTATCAATAACTCTGAACAATGTAGTATATTTGGAAGACATAGGAAGTTATTTAACTAGAAAGTTTGAAACTATTGGAAGTGAGTTTATGAAAAAGGATATGGAGATTTTTTCAACCATGATATGACTATGAAGCCCAGATTTGAACATCTAAAGGATTTAGACTTATTCTGGTATAATTTCTACTATGAACTTGATACCAAAACTTAGATTGTATTAAGAAGAATTCATAATGGAAAGTTATTGATGGAAGATAATATAGTTGACATTTCAGCCAACCTTATTCGTAAGGTTACTGGTCTTAGCAAACAACGCAACATACCTATTGGTGAGAAATCAATTAAGAAAAATGTTGAAAGTTATACTAAGGTAGTTTATAATGGTAAGGCAATGGTGATCAGCACCATCAAACAACATGATGTGGGATTCTTGACCAAAATCATTGCATATTCTATTTGTGTAAGTTCTAAGAGTGATGAGTTGTTAGTAGGCTTTATCTATGCAACCTACAAGATTTTTGTTGAGAAAAAACAAGTGAATTTGAGTAAGATTTTGAGATTACAACTCCTTGAGAATCTGGAGAAGATTAAGAGAACTAAGAATGGTGTATTCAGGTTTCAGTCACTTATGAATCACATTTTCTTTCATGTACTTAAGAGATTTTCATTTCTATCAGTTATTGAGATTATGAGCAATGAAAGATGTAGCATGGATAAGATAATTGATGTATGCAGAAGGCATCCCATAGATAAAATCTTTGACAATGGTAATTTGATTATGAGAACATTCTAGAATGATATGAAATAGAGATTCAGAATTGCACCTGCAATTGTTGATAGATTTAAGAATGATATATGCTTTATGGTAGGTACAGATCTAACACATATTGAAGCAGTAGAACCTCAGGAAACATTTCTTAATCCCTTAGGTTATGAATTGAGTGATGATGTAGCTATTGGTTACATTGATCTATTGTTGAACTTCGGAAAGAATCAAGCATCTTACAGATTTGGAACATATGAGGAGATAACTTAGTCAGCTTACTAAGAAACCTTGTAGAACTTGTATCTCATAAGAAGATTGAGACTATGATGAAGAAAGCATTAACTAAGGCCAATATGTCATAAGGTGAATCACAGGAAGTTAGGAAAACTATCTCTGGACTAAAGAAAATTGGTGAACAAGGTGTGCTATAAGTAACACCTCTATTAGTTGGGTAAGCATTAGGTGTATCTATTGTAGTGACTCCTATAGAGAAAAGCATTCCATATTCTAATGTATCAGCTAAGCAACCAAGTGAACCCAAAAGGAAGTCTGAAAGGTTAGTAGAAGTTGAGACTCATAAAACAAAGAGACTCAAGCAACTAGCTAATGGACCTGAGAAAAGGAAGAAAACATTGTTGACAATTGAAGACTCTAGTGAGAAAGATGATGAGGAACAAGAAGTTAAAAATCATAAAAAGATTATTGTTTCTAAGTAGTCAATAGGTAAAACAAGGTAACCCTGGAAACCAAAGATAGGAAAGATCAACACAACTATTGCAAATGAGGGGAGCTTTGTCCAAATGAATAAGTTTTATGATTTATATAATGATATCGAGAAAGATCAAATTGATATCTATACTATGAGATATATGATTCTAATATAGGAGCATCCTGGGTGTAAGAGCAGTCTTGCATCACCCAAAAATATTTTCATTTCAATCTTTTCTGTTTCAATAAGGACTAGTAGACAAGGTGGTTACTATTAATGGGAACTTACTATGTTTAGTAATTTTTTCACACGAGCTTAGAATATTCTCATTTTCTACATGAAGGTTCATTTTAGAGTTATAACCCTACCATAAAAATCTCATTGCTCTAGCTTAAGTATTAGAGAAGTTATTGTGAATTTTTAGTCGAAAAAATTGTAGAAAAATCTGCAAGCTCACTGTTGGAGGCCTTAGAGTGCCTAGATTAGGTCCAAAAACTCAATGAAAGAGCACTTGTATGGTTTTGAGTCTATAGATCAGGAGCTGGCATTTCTGAAAAGTGGTTATAATAGCTAATCGGGGCGACACATTGAGAGTTATGGCCTTTCAAAGTTAGGATACCCAAAATTCCTAAAATAAATGTCAACAATGTATTTGACTAACTCTATGTGTATTTTTAGGGTTTTTCAGCCCTAGATATTAAGTTTAAGCAACTAGAACCTTCTCAGGCAGCATAAAAGTTTCCTAGTTAAGAAAGGCCCGAATATTGTCTAAAGCAACTCTAGTTGATAGTTTGTAGCTTGTTTTGCAGATTATTGTAATGAAGGCACCCATGTAGGTTAGCATATTGTACTTGTGAATTTTATAATTCTACATTTGTAGTGCAAATAAGAAGTCCATATTTTGTTCTCACATTTTTCATTGTTTCTTTGTTTTCTATTATGGTTTATGAGATTAAGGGAAGCATCCTTCATCAAGTGGTATCAAAGCTAGAGTTCCTAAGTGTGTAGATAGATGATAGGCTATGAGGCAATTTACACCAAGACCATGGTTTGGGCTGAGCATGTAGATAGATCATTAATTGTAAGGCAATTTGCACTAGGATTTCAGTGGAAGCACAAAAATGCCTCCATGAAGAGAGTGTGGTGGAAGAGTTGAAGGTGTTACACCTGAGGATTTTAGAACAGTCCAAAGGTAAATGTAAGTGATGCAAGAATAGATTCACAGAGTAATGAATCTTTCCATAGGAGATTATGAAAATGAGGATGAAAGAGAAGAAGAAGGAAATGCGGACCCAGATGCATTAGAGGAAGTTCTTAACCCTAAGGGGGCAAAGCTTTTTAGGGCCATTTCCACTGTTGGAAAAAGACCTAAGTTTGATGTTCACACATTTTTTGGGAAATCTCAAGCCAGAGGAATTGATCAACTAGATCAACGAATTAGAAGAGTACTTTGAATATGAAGATTTTGAAGATCTAGATAGGGTCAAGTTTGCAAAGACCAAACTAAAGTGTCATGCAAAGAACTAGTGGCAGGAGATCTAGTTGGATCAAAATAAAAGAGGAAAGGATAAAATCACTAGATGGGATTAGATGGTAGCTAAAATGAAGCAAAAATTCATTCTCATAGATTATGAGCTTGATTTATTGAAGAAAATGTAAGGTTTAAAGTATGCAGGAAAATCTGTTCAAGAGTCTACTAAAGAGTTCTATCGAGTTCTCAATAGAACTAGCCATGCAGAAGTTGATAAGAAGAAAGTCGCACATTATCGTAATGGGTTAGGACCAAGCATTCAGGATGAGATGAGTCTTGTTTGAGTGACTAGTATTGAGGAGGCATACCAGTTTTCCCTAAGGGTTGAGGAGAAACTAAGCAAGAAGTTTGATAACAAGAATAGTGGACGAGGTCACGGTGGAAGATCTAGCAGATGATCTTATGGGGGTAAAAATAATGATCATAAGAACAATGATGAGGCTGAAAGTAGTAGCCAGAACCAGAAGGGAAACAATTCCAATCATTTCCATGATTAGAATAATATAGATCATCGAGGAAGAGGTAGCAGAAAAGGATTTGGAAGAGGATCCTTCTATGGAAAATGTTTTCACTATGGAGAAGAAGGGCATAGAGCATTTGAATGTTCACAGTAACAAGGAAGAACAAATAAAAGAATCAAAGGCTAGGCCAGATCATTACATTCTGAAGATGTTGAAAGACGAGAATTCTTGGTTAATACAAGAGTCCTACTAAGTGGTGAGAATGAACCTAATCAAAGAAGGAGCTTGTTTCATTCAAACTTTAGATGTGAAGATAAGTGTTGTGATGTGATCATTGATAGTAGAAGTACTAAAAATATAGTGTCAAAAATGATGGTCAAGAAGTTGAAGCTAAAGTGAAAGAATCACTTGCATCCATACCATATTGCTTGGGTGCAAGATGACCACAAGATCATGGTCAATGATTATTGCTCAACAAAGTTCAAGATTGGAAGCTACTAGGATGAGGTACTATGTGATATCATACCTATGGACATGTGTCATATGTTGCTAGGTAGGCCATGTTAGAGTAAATAATTATTTATTATTATTTACACTTTTACTTAAGTTTACTTAGGTTAAATGCATTTTTTTATTGGTTGTCACCTAGGAGTTAGCATAGCTTTACGTATTGACTTGTTGACAACACAGAAGTTTGTGTACATGTTGTCAACACCTTGTCATACTTATCCTTTCACCTACTTGGAGGGTAATCCACTTTTCATGGACATGCTCTTAGTTTTCATGCTTATCTCCTAGCATCTTCTAGCTTGTACTAGAAGCTTTCTTGAGGCCTTTATATTTGGGATTTCCTGTTGTAATTTCATAACATATTGGCATAGAGCTTATTGTATAGTAATTCATTATTACAATATTTTTCTCTCAAGTCTATTTAGTTTCTCCAAGCTCTACCCTTCCTCCTTTGGTTTCTCTTTGACAAGTTATTTGCATGTAGGTGATCTTGGCACACTATGAAGTTGGCTTTCATCAACTTCTACATGGTATTAGAGACTCCCTATTGCTTCCTGGTTGAAGGATTTTTGAAGCTATAATTTGGAGACACAAACCCTCATTTGTTTGTGATTATTTTTCAATTGAGAGGAAGAGCATTTTTTCGGAGCACATTGGGCCTAAATGGACTCTACCACTGAGTTCAAAAGGTTTTTTATAGTCAAGATCCATATAAAAATTGTCCATTTTGGACAAAGTTGCTCGAGGAGGTAAAATATTTTTACCTCAGAGGTCATACGGACGTGATTTTTTAAAAAAATTGTGCACAAGGCATCGCCGCTCAATGGCCACTAATGCTCTACCCAAACATCACTGTCATGAGTAGCATAGCCACGACATGGCTGAAACCTGGCTACCATGCTGTGGCCATTGCTACCTAGCCAACTCACTACCTACCTAGCAGTGTAGCCAAGGCATGTCACCTCTGCAGCCACTGCCACTAGCAACACTCTCCCCACTACTGCCCCTACGGCCCTCTCATAGGTATGGATACTTGGCACCATTTACCATGTGCCATGTTGGCACCTACCACATGGCCATGCCCAATCAGCTACTCCATACTACCATGTGGTAGTCTTTTTTTGCCACGATGACCCCTTGTCCTTCAAATTTAATTGGGTAAAATGCTAACATCAACATGATGTCAGTACTGCATCAACATCTTGTCTCTCCTTTAGGGTCTTTTTTTTACCTTCTCACAATTTTTTGGCCATAACTTGAGCATACAGAGGTATTTTTCTGATTTGAAAGAAGTGTTGGAAAGCTAGTTCCAAGATGGAGACATTGGTGCAAGTATTATTCAGTTTTGATGTAGTTTAGTTGCCTATTTTTCTAGTCAAATTTGGATGTTCTATTTTCACTCCGATAAGCATATCTTTTGCGTCCCATCTCCATTTTTTGAAAATGTTATATTTTTGGAAAGCTAGTTCTGTCATCTTTTCAAAAATGTTGTCATTTCCTTTAGATTCTACCCTATGCTCTTTCTATCATATTTTTGGTATTTTTTCTCTATGGTGGATATCTTGGGTGTTCCAGGTCTGAGTATCATTTTCATTTCATGGGATCCTTTTTTTTGGGCTGTACTATCTATTGTATCAACTTTTATCCCTTTCTAATCATTGTTGATATCATTTGTAAGAATATTTATACAAAGACACTGAGATAAAGTGCCACTCTTGCATTTCGGGTTCATCAACGTTGTTTTGAAATAGTTGTACTCTCACTATTTTATAAAGTGCCATGTGGGGGATAGTTGTATGCCACTTTTGTGCCTTCTTACTTTTTGCCTCATGATGTGTCAGTGACACGTGCTTTTATAGGTGTTTGTACCTTTTACTCTCTCTCGTTGTTCTTGGTTCTTTCTATAGAGGATTTTGCCCACCTTTTCAGTTGCTTATCACCTCACCCCATTTGCCTTAAGGGGAGGTTATTCTATTGTTTCTAATGTTGTCTTGGTTTGATGGTTCGATAGAGTGAGCTATGTATTTAGTATCTGGTCCTATATACTAGGCAATTATAGTGGCTAGCTACCTATGCATTTTAGTAAGATAGATCATCTACCATATAGACACTCTCGATTTGTACCTTCTATTTCTGTGGAGGATCTTTATATCAGCAGCATAATTTTGATAGAGTTTGCAGCTCATTCATGCTTTAGTGATGTTCTTCATGATCTCCTTGTTCCTATTTTTTGGGACATTCCTCTAGTTAGAGGTTTCTTCAATCCTTTACTAGATTTTCTTCTATCTCTTTTTGGAGAGGGATTTTTTCCACTAGGTTTTCTCCTTTGTCTCTAGTTTACAGAGATTACATTGCATTTGTTCATGGGTACCTAACATGGCCTTGTTGTCAAGACCCATTCTGCATTTCATCTTAGCTATTGTGAGCTTAAGTGCATTCCCCTAAGTTACACTTAAGGGGGGGTGTTAGAGAAAATAATTATTTATTATTATTTACTCTTTTACTTAAGTTTACTTAGGTTAAATACATTTTTTTATTAGTTGTCACCTAGGAGTTAGCATAGCTTTATGTGTTGATTTGTTGACAACACAAAAGTTTGTGTATGTGTTGTCAACACCTTGTCATACTTATCCTTTCACCTACTTGGAGGGTAATCCACTTTTCATGGATGTATGCTTAGTTGTCATGCTTATCTCCTACCATCTTCTAGCCTGTTCTAGAAGCTTCCTTGAGGCCTTTATATTCGGGCTCTCCTATTGTAATTTCATAACATATTGACATAGAGCATATTATATAACAATTTGTTGTTGTAATATTTTTCTCTCAAGTCTGTTTAGTTTCTCCAAGCTCTACCTTTCCTCCTTTGGTTTCTCTTTGATAGGTTATTTGCATGCAAGTGATCTTGGTGCAATGTGAAGTTGGCTTTCATCAACTTCTACAAGTCATGGTAGTTTGATAGACACGCTACACACAATGGGAGAGAAAATAATTACACTCTAACCAAAGATGGAGTGAAACATAAGTTGAAGTCATTGAAGGATAAAGAAGAAAAGGTACGTAGTGCTGCTAGAATATGTTTTATTGATGGAAAAGAGTTTCTCAAATGTATGAAGCATGAGCATATGTGTTTTTCTATAACTCCAAAAGATAGTAAAGAAGAAGTAGAGGAGGTGCGTGAAAAAGTTATAGATATGTTGGGAGAGTTTTTTGATATTGTATCAGATAATGTACTTGATGGATTGCCCCCAATGAGGAAGATTAGTCACCAGATGGATTTGGTTCCTCAAGCCAATTTGCTAAATAAGGTAGTGCATAAAATGACACCAACAAAAAGTGAAAAGTTGAACAAACAAGTTCATGAGTTGTTATAGAAGGGGTTGATTTGAGAGAGTTTGAGTCCATGTGCTATACCAATAGTATTAGCACCAAAGAAGAATGGAGGATGGAGGATGTGCATAGATTATCACGCTATCAACAAGATCACAATCAAATACATATTTCTATTGCCAAGGATGGATGATATTATGGACTATTTGAGTGGAGCTAAGTATTTCACAAAGATAGATCTAAAGAATGAGTACCATTAGATATGTATCAGAGAAGATGATGAGTGGAAGATTTCTTTCAAGACAAAAGGACTGTACAAGTGGTTAGTCATTCCTTTTGGGCTAACCAATGCACCAAGAACATTCATGAAGCTCATGAATGAGGCATTGAAGGAGTTTCTAGGTAAGTTTATCATTGTTTACCTAGATTATATGTTGATCTTTAGTAAGACATTGGAGGTGTATTTGATCCATATTCATAAGGTGTTTGATAAGTTAAGGGAAGAAAAGTTGTTGGTTAACCTGAAGAAGTGTAGTTTTGTAAAGGAGTTGATGTACCTAGGATTTGTAGTCTCAGTAGAAGGTCTGAAAATGGACCCAAAGAAAGTGAAGCCTATCCTTGAATGACCTACTTCAAGGAGTGTAATAGAGGTAAGATATTTTCATGGATTGGCTTTTTTTTACAAAAAGTTCATAAGAGGTTTTAGCAGTATTTGTGGACCCTTGACTGAAACAATGAGAGGGAATAGGAAAGAATTTAAGTGGACTGTAGGAGCAGATAAGAGTTTTAATCTATTGAAATAAAAAGTCACTAAGTAGCCTATTTTAGCACTTCCTGATTTTAACAAGGTATTTCAAGTGGACCATGATGCTAGTGGTACTACAATAAGACTTGTTATGAGCCAAGAAGGTAGACCTACTAGTTATTTTAGTGAAAAGTTGAATGATGCAAAAATAAAATATTCTATTTATGATCAATAATTTTATGCTATAGTTCAAGCATTGATGAAGTGGAGACACTATATTCTTCCTAAGGAGTTTGTTTTGTATATTGATCATCAAGCTTTGCAATATTTGAATAATAGAGAAAAATTGAACCAAAGGCATTTGAAGTGGGTTGAGTTTTTGTAGAGTTATACATTTGTTTTGAAACACAGGAGTGGGAAGTCTAAAAAAGTTGTAGATGCTCTTAGTAGATAACAACTTTTGCTGACAAAAATGTAGATAGAGGTGGTTGAGTACAAAGAATGCAGTACTTTGTATCCAGATGATCTTGATTTTGGTGAAATATGGAAGGCTTGTACATAACCTATTACACTTGATAGGACAAAGTGGTTGGATTTCATGATCCAGGATAGTATGTTGTTTAAAGGAAGCTAGTTGTACATTCTTAGAAGTTCAATGATAGAAAATATCATCAAGGAGAAGCATAGTGGAGGATTGGCTGGACATTTTGGTAGAGATAAAACCATAGCTTTGGTTGTTGAGAATTATTACTGGCCACAATTGCAGCAAGATGTGAAGAAGTTTGTATAGAGTTGTAAAGTATGTCAAATGGAAAAAGGAGTAAAGTAGAATACAAGGTTGTATTAGCCATTACTTGTACTAGAGAAGCCATGTGAGGATGTTAGCATGAATTTTTTTAATTTGATTACTGAGGAGATAGTGAGGACATGATTCTATTTTTGTGGTGGTTGATAGGTTTTTGAAGATGGCACATTTTATTTCTTGCAAGAAGACTAGTGATACTATTCATGTGGCAGAATTGTTTTTCAGGGAAGTGGTGAGACTACATGGTCTACCCAAGAGTATAGTTTTAGATCAAGATACCAAATTTATTGGTTATTTCTGGTATACACTGTGGAAGAAGTTGAAGAAATATTTAAAGTTCAGTTCATAACATCATCCACAAATTCATGGATAGATAGAAGTTGTGAATCCTAGTTTAGGAAATTTGCTAAGATGTTTGGTTGGAGATAAGCCAAAAGGATAGAATATGATTTTACCACCAGCAAAATTCTCATATAATAATTCTGTCTATAGGAATATTGGTAAATCACCATTCCAGATTGTATAAGGGAGTAGTTCCAAAAATGCTTCTAAATTATGACAATTGGATACAGGAGAGATAAGTAGTGCTAAAGTAGAAGAATTTTTTGAATATTCAAAGAACATACATGAGGAAGTGAGGAAACACATCATGAAGATGAATACATAGTACAAGGCTAAGGAAAATGTGAAAATGAGGTTTAAGGAATTTCAAGTTCGAGATGAAGTCATGGTTCATTTGAGAAAAGAGAATTTTCCACTGGGTACATATAATAATCTGAAGATGAAGAAGTTTGGACCATGCAAGATAGTGAAAAGGCATGATTCTAGAAATGCATATGAAGTGGAGTTGCTTCCTGAATTGAATATTTTACTGGCATTTAATATTTCATATTTGATAGAGTATTATGAAGGAAGTGATGGATATAAAGTTGCAAAAGTGCAATGGAGTATTCCAACAGCTATTTCGACTACAAAGGAGATTGAGGAGATACATGATAGTCATGTTGGCAAAATCACAAGGAACAAAACTTATGAGGAATACTTGGTCAAAAGGAAAGGGAGGCTACTAGAGGATTCATCATGGCTAGCAAGGGAGGAGGTTAATCATCTTGGTTTTCCTTTGAACACCTGAGATGTGATGGGGTCACTTCTCAAATTATCTTAGGTGTCTGGTGCAAGAGCATCCTGGGTGTAAGAGCAATCTTGCATCACCCAAAAATATTTTTATTTCAATTTTTTCTATTTTAATAAGGACTAGTAGATAGGGTGGTTACTATTTATGGGAACTTGCTATTTTTAGTAAGTTTTTCATATGAGTTCAAAATGTTCTCATTTTCTACATGAAGGTTCATTTTAGAGTTATAAGCCTACCATAAAAATCACTTTGCTCCAACTTAAGTATCAGAGAAGTTATTGTGGATTTTCGATGGAAACATTTGCAAAAAAATATTTAGGTTCACCATTGGAGGCCTTAGAGTGACTGAATGAGGTTTGAAAACTTGATGGAAGGGTGCTTGCACGATTCCAAGCATGTAGATTAGGAGATGACATTTCTAAAAAGTGCTTATAATAGCCAATTGGAGCAACAATTCAAGAGTTATGGCCTTTCAAAGTTGGGATACTTGAAATTCCTAAAATAAATGCCAAAAATATATTTGGACAACTCTATATGTATTGTTAGGGTCTACCAGCCCTAGTTATTAAGTTTGAGCATCTAGAACCTTCCTAGGCAACATACAATTGCCTATTTAAGAAAGGCCCAAAAATTGTCTAGAACAACTCTGGGTGATAGTTCACAGCTTGTCTTGTAGATTATTGTAATGAAGGTGCCCATGTGGGTTAGCATATTGTACTTGTGAATTTTGTAATTCCACATTTGTGGCACAAATAGGTACATATTTTGTTCTAGCATTTGTTATTGTTTCTTTGTTTTTTGTTATGGTTTATGGTACTAAGGGGAGCAACCTTCATCAAATTCTTAATAACTTGAAACTTGAAGATATTGAAGGTATTGTGAATCATTAAGTCTATGATAGACTTAAAGAAAAGAAGGCACCAACTTGTGAGGAAGACATGGAACTTCAAAAATCAATGATAAGGATTATATGTAAAATTGATGATTAAAATGAAATCAAGAAACTGATGAACAAACTAACACCCTACTTAAGAAATAAAATAAAGCCATTTCTATTTATGGGAGGTGAGAAGAATGTTATAAGAAGTGAATTAGCTACAACCATCAACTAGATGATGTTTGAATCAAATGCAGCACCTACCACAATAGAGAAAACTTTAGAAGTTTCAGTAAGCGGTGACACCATGCAAATTGATCAAACTAATGTTACTATTAATATTGATGAGAATCCTTTTGAAAGGTTTAATCATCTTGAGTCTCATTCCAAGAACATTTAAGATTAGTTAAAATTGATTAAAGAAGAGAATAGGTAGTTAGAGGAAGAAAAGAAGATTGAAGAAGCCAAGCAAAAATTGCTTGAAGAGGATAAGGTAGAAAGAAGAAAAGAAGATTGAAGAAGCCAAGCAAAAATTGCTTGAAGAGGATAAGGTAGAAAGAAGAAAAGAAGAGGAGAGACAGGGAAAAATAGAAGAAGCTGGAAGAAGAAAAGAAAGAACAAGAAAGGAAAGAAAAAAGAGGAGAAGAAAAGAGAAGAGATAAAAACAAGGGAGACAATAGAAAAGAAACAAAAGGATGATGAGACTAAAGCATCTAGCTCATCCACTCCACTATCTCTTGCCAACCTTACAGGTGATAATGATGGTCAATCTAACTTGATCTCATCTTTGAACAAATTGATTGAGAAGAATAGGAAAGTCAAGGGTCTATAGAGAACATTAATGGAAGTGACTAATAGATTGTATAGCACTCTAGGAGCCAAACATACAGAAGCAAACCCCAAAAAAAGAGCCAAAGTAGTAGTAAAATCATTTGATGATGAATTTACTAACTATTGAATATTACAAAGTCTAAGGCACAAATTTCTCACAATGCTTATCTTTTTAGCACAATTTTTCAGAACATAAAGAATGATTTGATGAGTCTTGATACTTATATCAAGGAACTCTTAAGATGTCAACAAGATGAAAATGTATTTTACATTAAATGTACTTTGTCTTACAGGTTGACTAAAGTTTTTGAAAATAAAATGGAAGGGAAGTTGAGTGAGCTTGAAGCTCTAACAAGTTAGTTACAACAATCCTCTAGTAGAGTTGATGATTTTGAAGAACAAGTTGCTAGTGTTCACCGTGACATCAAGAAACTGCAACTTGAGAAAGAAAATTTTTTGAGAAGTGTATCATATTTTAGAGAATCTATAGCTCTGAAACTATCAACCATTGAGAGAAAATTGGAGGAATGTGTTAAAGTAAAGGACACTTATTCCAATTTTATATATTTTAAACTTATTGCAGTTAAGATTGCATCATATGCCTTATGTGCAATTCAGATATATGTGCAATTCTCACTACAGCCGAAGCAATCAAGAACACATGGGAGAAAGGTATTGATAGTCTAAAGGAAATTTTTGATGATTGTATGAAGATGAAATCAACTTGAGGTAGCAAGACAAAAAAAAATTAACAGAAGTTAGCAGAACCTTTTGACAGTTTTTGGACATTTTGACCATTGTCATTGATGTCAAAGGGGGAGAAGTTGTATGAGAAAATTGTAAGTTATACATTTTGTAGTCATGTCAAAGGGGGAGCATTTGTAAGAAGAATCATTTGTAATAGACGGTAATGTTGTAAGTGTTGGAAAAGTTTTTGATACTTCACCAATTTTCTTACTTTTTTTCCATCAATGTCAAAAGGGGAGATTTTTGAAAATTGTCTATAAGTAGATATGTAAATGTTGTCATTAATGGCAACATGTCATGTACATTCTTGTAGTAAACCTCAAAAATAAAGATACTTAGCTTTTTGTTGCTCATAAATTTGTCGAAGTATGGAAATGGTTTACAATAGTATATTGTTTTATGTATAACTTGTTTATAAGATGTTATTCTTGAAAGAGAAGATATATGGGAACAATATATGTGTTGGTGATGATGTGTATAACCTCAAACATTTGTACAGACGTTACAAAAAATAGATATTTAAGATGTACAAAATGTCAAAAGGAAAGGTAAAGAAATTATTTTATTTACGAAATAATTACTTGACCAATTAGGGATGACATCCTAGATATTTACTCTAAGTTGGGAAAGTTTATTTTGGTCTTAGCAAACCTAGTAGAAATTTGTGAAAAGGCACAGTATTTATGTAAAGACATTCTATGAGATTATTTGTGAAGTAACATGCGAAAGTTATGAATGCAAAGTTTTGTATCACATGAAGAAGAAAATTTTTTATAACCTAAATTTTTGATATGAGATTGAGTTGAGGTTAGAGATCAGCTGAAAGAAGGTACAACATCCATAATTTTGTATTTAGTGAACTTTAATTACTTGTTTGGGTAGTGAGCTCTTTTTGTAATTGAAAGTGCATGTTTGGGCAGTGAACTCTTCTTTCACACATTGTACCATAACTCCTAACAGGTTTGGAATCTCCTAACATGGATTCTAAGTCTCCTAGCAAGGACTCATATGTACTCAATGGGTTTATAGACTCCTAACAGGGTCCATCCTTTAATAAGGAACACTTATATTAGTACATCATCTTGTGGGTATCATCCCCACTAGGGTTTTCTCTTGGCCATGGTTTCCCTAGTTAACAAAATATGGTGTTATGAGTTCTCTATGTGCATGGTTATTTTTATTATTTAACATTACTTGTTTACTTTCTTATGCATGGTTAAAAGTAATAAATAATATCTACTTGGTGACAAAAATTTGTAGAATACTGATTCGCCCCCTCCTCCCCAATATTCCCCATTTCTAAAAAAGTGGCTAGGAATTAAGCCTCCTATGAAGATCACTCAAATCATAGAACTTGAAGGATGTATCTATAAAGTCTTTTAACTCACTCTCCAAGCCAATTAATCACTCATAACCAACAACTCTAATTTCCATTCGCTATGATTGCACATGATGTAGTTCTCAATAAATAACCATTAAATTATACCTGAAGAAACTAATTACATGTGATTTTGATGAAATAGCTTTAGGAATTAAAATGTCAGTGCCACAATTAAGTTTGGCCAACAATTATAATGGCCAGATTTACATTTAATTCCATGAGTAACATCTATTTAATCTTTCCATTTGTTTGCACATAAAATACTAAGTTCCTGAAAGCACTCTTACTTTACTTAAAGTAAAGTGATATTACTAATATTCTTTAAAAAGAAAAAATACTTAGCTTTGCGAGAAGTGCCCTACTTTGCTTCAAAATATGGAATGCATATATACTTGATGATATTAACATATGTAGGAGAGAAAGGAACACTTACATTTTTTTCAAACCCATTTTCCTTTTATTCAAAATAGTAGCGCGGGGAGTAATTCTTATGCTAGCTTGTACATTTCATTCTTCCACTTTCCACCTAAGGCTTTATACTGCATTTACTTCATAATGGGTTTGCATCTCCAACATTTACTTCTCTGAAAGTATCTTTTGGTCATCTCTAAAAGACATTCACATTCTAGGGTAACTTGATTTTCTTTTCTCAAAGCATCCAGATAAGTGATCTTTTTCATTACCTTGGGGTAGAAGACTCCTTTCTCAGCAACATTTCCTAGATTGAAGCACAAAAAACAACATTCAACCTTTTACTTGAATCTGATGGCCTCAAAGTTAGATCTTCAAGGATGCCTTACTAGTTATGACCCTTTAAATGATCTTTCAATATCATGTTCACACTATTTGATCATTTGGACTTAAGATTTAGCTCTTAGTTCAAAAAAATTCATAAACAAAATTGAACAATATTTCTATGAATATGCAATAGAAAAACCAAAAACCCATGTTCCCTCAGTGCATTTGATCTTATCTCTACAATTTTGAGTGAGACTCATTCTAGCTTCTATCTAAAACTTCACAGGTCTTTGAACATTGGAAAAATCATATTCACAACCTATTAGTCACTATCATGACTTTATGCTTCAGATTCACACTTGATATAACTCACTCAAGGTGAAAAATCAGCTTGAAAGCTCAAAATCTGTGATATCTAAAAATTAGGGCAAGATGGAAGAGAATAAAATGAATAACACTTACTTCTTATTGGGGAGATGCAATATCACACCCCAGCCATGCCTAAATCACCTAATTCTTGTGCACACTAGAAAAATGGGAAAACTTCTTAGAAAGATTAAGTAAAAGTTTCACAAGGGAGACTCAGAAAATAAGGAAAGTATAGCACTTGGGAAATATGAGAAGTGACTTAAAATAGACTTAGACACACCTATCTCTAAAATAAATCTTTTAAAGGGTAAGACTAAAACTTGGCAACACATTTACATGCTCATTTGAATCATTTTGAATCTCTAAGAAATTAGATCTCCATAAATTGTGTTGACATGTCAATAAGAGGACTTTAACTTGTTTTTTTTTAGGGAACTAATGGAATTTGGATCCATTATTTGAATGTCCCTTAATATTTCTCATATAATGGATCTCTTGTAACATAGTATTTATGTTACTAACCATTTTGAGTGCAGGAGATAAGTATAAACTAGTGTACACCGTGAATGGACTATGAAAAGAGTGAGAAAATGCCAGTAGAGGTATAGAAATAGGATATTGGCCTTGAGGAGAGGGTATTTTTATGAAGTACAGGGTTAGGACATGTCCTCCACATTATATTTATTTGGGTCATGGAAATGTTTGGAAGGGTTATTTCTAGGAAGTCTAGTTTTGGGCCTAGAATACGAAGGGTTTTATGGTTAATCTATATGATAGAGTCATATGGATAAAAGGGTTGTAGAATCCTTAGTTCGGAATTATAAATAAATATCACTAAGAGTTTGGAGACTTTGAGTTAAGTATTTCTAGGGGTTTCTTTGGAAAAGTGGTTTAATTAGGCCTAGTTCAGAGATAAATTGGATAATTTTGTACAAATATGTCATAATACACATACCTAATTTTGAGGTATGTTATAGAGTGTTTGAAAGGTTATCCTAATCAAGAGTTAGTTTGTTTGATTTTTTGGAAGAACTTGGTGAAGTGGGTAGATATTAGGTTTTTGAGACCGAATTAAGGGCTAGTGTGGGGTTTGCATACAAAGCTAGAGGTTGGAGTTTGGAAACATTTTTGGGGAAGTGTATTTGAATGTTCATAGACCTTATAGGATGAGATAAACAATAGATCCATTCTAAGACCAAATTTAAGTATTTTGAAGGCTTGGGGTATTAAAGAACCCTTAAGGAATATAATCAACTTTGATGCCTTTTGTAGGATTTGAGTAATACCTCATACTTTTGCATCATAATGGTATTAGAGTCAGTAGTAGATTCTAGAGGGATAGAGGCTTTAAGTGGTGTAGTTGATTTATAGTCACAAGATGTGTCAAAAGAATGAAATAGTAAGAGAAATGCAAGAACTAAGGGAAGCACTAGAAGCCATGGATAGGGAGTTGAGAGAGAGGAGAGAACAAGATTCTATAAGGGAAAGAGAAATAAGACAAGTATGAAGAGAAAATGAAACCATTTTGGAAAGGTTGGAGGCCTTCGAAAGAAATCCCAAGAGGATGAAGGTGCATTAGACCTTCAAGAGAGAAGGATGGTAAGTTTGTTAAAAGTAGTCTAAGGTGGTGGGAGAAAAACAACCTTTTATTTACCTAAGTATAATGGTAAAATGGATAGTGAAGAGGTTTTGGGGGTGGATTAAATCCCTTGCTTCTTTTTTTTTTTTTAAGTTAGAAGAAATGGATGAGGACAAGAAGGTAAAATTTTCTAAGGCATGGTTGAAAGAGACTACCTTAACAATGTGGAGTAATTTGTAGGCTAAAAGGATGGCAAGAGGGTTAAACTAGATCACAAGTTAGGAAAGGATGAAAACAAAGATGAAAGGATAATTTCTTCCATTTGATTTTGCTATACAAAGCAATTTCATGAATCAAGCATTAAGGGAGGAATAAAGGATAAGGTAGCTAGATATTTGAATGAGATATGATTGAATGTCCCTAGCATTTTTAGGGAATTCTATCAACTAGCGATAAGAGTTGAAGAAAAATTAAAGAAGAAGCAAGAGAGATAATGGAATACAAAAAAGGAGGAAGATCAGTGAGAGATAGGTCTTCACATGATTCATAGGGTTACAATGATAGCACATACCTATAAAAACATGATTTTATAGGTACGTGCTATCATTGTAATGAAGTTGGGCATTCATCATCCAAATATCCAAAGTGGAAAGAGCAAGATAGGCATAAAGAAAAAAGAGTAAACTTGGTACATGAAGATGAGAGGAAAGAAGACAATGAACCATTCCAAGAAAATCTAATTTTAGAAGGGGATTTTCTCATGGCAAGAAAGGGTCAATCACAACAACAAGCACAACTTTAGGTGTCAATCTTCAAAAATTAATGTTTAATCAAGGTAAGATATTCACTTTAATAATTGATTCAGGTTCTCATGATAATTTGGTTTTGAATGAAATGGTCAGTAAGTTAATTTCTCAAAGATTATCACATAAAAAACCATATCATGCTACTTGAGTTAATAGTGATCAAAATATCTTGGTCAGAGAATAAGAATTTGTTGAATTTACTCTTGGAACATATTCTGATAGGGTTTTGTGTGATATAGTACCTATGACATGCAAACACTTAATCCTAGTCAAACCTTGACAACATGTGAAAATAATAATCCATGATGGGTATACAAACCAATACATTGTGCTAAAGAGGGTAATAAGTTTTTGTTAAAACCTTTGCACAATAGAATGGAAAAAGGACATGTTATTTTTTTGGGAATAAAGTGGATCTACACTTGTAGGAAGATGGATTAAGGAACAAGTACCACAATAGAGAATAGGTGAGGTAAAGTTGCATGACAACCCTATGAAGAAGATAGATTTGGGTATATGAAATTTGTGGACATAGATTGTCCAATTGAAGTACAGGGAGGGAGTGATATTAAACCTATAGATTTGCAGAGAAAATAAGATCATAAAGGTGTGAGAAGTGGAAAGGAAAATTTTGAGGAGAAGAAAATGAAGTAGTGTCCTAGACAAGGACATAAACCTGTATTTTTAGGTACTAGTCTTTGTTCTAAGTTTTATGTATGGTACATGAGTTTGAAGTAATCATTTGGGGAGTTTTTATTTCAATAAAATTACCCTATAACATTCAATAGCAAAGCAGCTCCAAGGATAATTCTTGGAGTTAAGAGCATACCCCTTATCTCTTGGGACAAGAGTCTCTTCTTTGTGGGGGGGGTGGGGGTGTATGGTGTAGGAGAACCTCATAAAATAGGTAATGTAGTTAAGGATAAAAGATTCATTAATGGAGTCACAAGGTCCTCAAGGATCCATTATAAAGGTTTAGAGCCAGTTTTGAGCTTTCCATGTATTAATTTTGATGTATTAGCAAAATATCTTGATGGTCATAAAAGGGCCATAGGACCATATAATGTAAATACACAAGGGAATTGTAGGAAAGGGATAAAAAGGGGTTTACAATTTGATAAATAGTGTAATGGAATCCATTCAAAGGGTTTTGTAATTGTTAAGAGATTTTTAAAGGTTATTTGTAATAGTTAAGCATTTTAATTTTCAAATCCTAATGACTAGTTGGAATAGGTGGGATGTGATAAAATTAATGATTTATAGTTTTTTAATGAATCAAAACAATTGTAATTGGTTGGGAAGTTGGAATAAGGCCTATAAATTATTTGGAAGGCATTAGATGTTTAGAGATGCATAAACTATATGAAGATCAATTCTAAAATCAATAAAGGCAACATTTCTTGCATTTTTGCTTCCTTTCTTCAAATATTTTCATAAATTATATTGAAGTTTGATTTTCTAGGAATGTGATCATAATTTATATACTCATTTGGATCATTTTGAATCTATAAGAAATCATATCTCCAAAAATTGTGTTGACATGTCAATAAGAGGGCTTTAACTTGATTGTTTAGAGGGAACTAATAGAATTTGGATCCATTTTATGAATTCCCCTTACTATTTCTCATATTATTAATTTCACTAACAACTTAAAGTGCACAAGATAAGGATAAAGTACTGTACATCATGAATTGATTGTGAAAAGATCATGAAAATATTGCTACAAGTATAACAATAGGATATTTTCCTTAAGGAGAGGGTAGTTTTATGAAATACATAGTTAGGACATATCCTCTACATGTTAGAAATTTATTTTGTGTCAGAGAAATGTTTAGAAGGGTGATTTCTAAGAACCCCTAGTTTTGGGCCTAAAATAGGGAGGTTTTAATGGGTAGCCTATAAGATAGTCATATGGATAAAAGGGTTGAAAACTCCTTAGTTTGGCATCATAATTTAATCCTATTGAGAGTTTGGAGACTTGGAGTTAATTATTTCTAGGGATCTCTTTAGAAAAGTTATTTAATTAGGCTTAATTTAGAGAAAAATCAGGCTATTATGTACATATGTTTCAAAACATGCATACCTAATTTTGAGGTATATTATAAAGTTTCCAAAAGGGTATCTTGATCATTAGTTAGTTTGTTTGATGTTTTGGAAGAATTTGGTGAAGGGAATAGTAAATTGGGGTTTGAAACCTAATTGAGGGTTTAGGCCTATTTGAGGGCTAGTTTGGTGTTTGCAAAAAAAAATATAGGTTGGGGTTTGGAAAAAAGCTTGGGAAAGTGCATTTGAATGTTCCTAGACCATCTAGGGTGAGAGAAACAACAGATCCATTCTAAGACAAAATTTGAGTATTTTGAAGGCTTGGGTTATTAAGGAATCTTAAGGAATTGAATAAACTTTGATGCCTTTTGTGTGATTTGAGTAGGACTATGTACCTGTAAATTAAAGGATAAAGTTATCCACAACTATTTTTTTAGAAATTTGAAAGGAGTTGTTTGGAGGCAATCTCTACCATATTTTAGTTGACTCCCTATGCCAAAACCTACAACTCAATTGAAACATCCAAAAGATTTCAAGACCTCATAAGACCCCATCAACCCATACAAACACACTTTTCCACTTAGAAGATCTCTTACCTACCTAATCTATATCATCTAATCCCAGCTTAGTTTCTTACAACAAAACCAAAACTGGTTGCACCTGATCAACTCATCCCTTGATCAAGTGTATATTGTCAATGGGATTGCAACCCATAATATTCCATGATATGAATTTTATTACTATCAATAAAAGGCATAGACTTTTCCCAATCTCATTAATTTAGTTTGGTTTGTTGCATTACCAGCTAATTCTAGCTTCATTTGGTTATTCCTAGCATTATGTTTCATCTTTTCTCCAATCTTTGGGTTAGATACAAGTGATTGTATTTGGTTCATTACCCGATCTAGACCATTAAAACCAAAAGATTATTTCACCCCATCCTTCTTATATGATTCATATTCTAAATCTTAATCCGTAATATTTCCTCCACTATCATGAAACTCTTCAAAGGAATCCTCTAGTTTTTTATTGAATAAATTTGCATGTCCTTAAAATGGAGGATACATATTGCATTGTTACTCCCCTTATGCATCCTTTTATCTTCCTCTAAACCATAATCATATTTTTATTGACTAGTTTCACACTTTGGCTTCTCTAAAATCAGTCCTCTGCCAAGGTTTTATTGAAATATGATAAAATAGAATCTAAGACAATTGATGGAAGCTCCTTAGTAGGCCTCTCTATCCCCATATCATTCCACATCAAAGCCTCCTCTTTCTAAAACCTGATTAGAAAATGAATCTTCTACAATCAAAGCCTAACTAATTAATAAGATATTTCCTTGTTTCTATTCATTCATGTAGAAAGAAATCAAGGTCTCTTTGATGACCTACCATTCACACCATTCCACCATCAAATGTGAAAAATTTATCTATGAAATTCAAAATACCTCATTTCTATAGCTAAGGCCATCAACTAACATCCATCCTCCATTATTCATCTTGTAAATATCCTTCCTCCATGGTCTTGTTATTTTCTGTAACCTCCTTAATGAAGTCTAAATACTTTTCAACTTTTAAAGATTTTCCTTTTAAAAGTTCTACATTATGGTTACTTGGAAAATCAAAAGATTCAACCCTTTCCACTTTGAGCCATTGCTTCCACTCTCCTTTTCCCGACCCTAAAACAACATAGTTAAACACTTAGTGAAATTCTTGCACTTTTACTAAGACCTTTGGAACCACACAAAATTTTCTTAAATTCAGAATTATAAATGAACCTATGCATTCCATTATCAACTTTGGGGTTTCTTCGTACTTATATTCAAAGGGAGGGTTATGCAATTTCATCCACACTACTATTTCCTTAACTTACTCTGTCTCTGGATTAAAATTTGGAGTCCATTCCCATAGGTAGATATCTTTACCATCTATAAAATATGATCCACTTCCAAGGATCCACTCCTAGTCTTCCTTTGAGGAGTATACCACCAAGAAGGAACTATTTACCATTGTTTTGAAAATATGATTCTTCCCCCACTTCTCATCGCACCATATGTAAATATTACTTATAGAGATCCACAATCCCATCCATTTAATTACCAACTCTTTATCCCCAAGGAAAGATACAAATCCTTTCCATTGTTGATTATTAATAAGCAAATATGAGGCATTAAGAAATCTTACATTCCCACTTACCTCTTTAGGGGTTTCTCCAACCATGAATTACCCTTTTGGTCTCCAAAAATTATTTTAATTTTTCTTAAATAAAAATAAACAATTTATTTATAGGAAATAAACCCGCATGTAGGTTGGGATCCCTTCTCCTATTCTCTCAACCCCATCCATTCCTATGAGCTGACCTTCTTTGATCATTGAGAGCCCAATCCCCTTGGCTGCTCATCTACAATTTTAGTTTTACCCTAGTATTAAAACTCTATCAGTTTCTTTTTTTAAAGGGTCATATGCCTCTACAATTGTATCCAACATGCATTGAACTTTTTTGCCAATTATTAGAACATAGTTCAGGATGATGGAGAGGATGTTGGAATAAGAAGAAATGGGGGTGGGGGTGAATCAGTTATCCAAGTTCCAGATGTACAAATAAAACTTTTCAATGCTTAGTAGACCCATATCCACAAAACCTTGTCATATATACATCCATTAGATCACACAATACTTAAGCTTTGTAGGTTATTGTCCTAGGTCAAAACAACTTTATAGAAATGTAAACGTGAAACATAATACATTCAATAACACATTTGACACAATGATTTTACATGGAAACCCAATTTGGGAAAAACCACTAGTAACATGCTACCAATCCTTACTCTTCTGAAGTGATACCCTATAAAAGGCCAACCCTATTAAAGGTTATAATAGAAACTGTTAAATGTGACTTGGTTAAAGGATTTAAATCACCCTATTAGGAGTGAGCCTTGTTAGAGGATTCTAAACCATTCAATTAGAATATCACCTAATTAAAGCATTTACAAATGACTATTAGGTCAACCTTAATCATAAGTATTTACACTAGACTGATACAATGATTTGAAACTAACAGTAAGGCTTGATTTGATAACAAGTTACAACTCAGTTGCAGATTATAGATTTTTGTTTTAGTCCTTCATTTTTCTTGGCATTCACACACTTCACCTCTGATAGCTTGTTCGCCCTTCAAGCATTCATACTCTTAAGACTTCTTTCTTTGCATGCCAATTGTAGTCACTTCTATTTGGCCACTGAATAAAGCAATACCCTAGATTCCTTGTCTTCCATAGGTTTTCGCACATGACAACCTTTGCTTCTAACTAGCTCTGTCTCTATATATAGAGAATTTAGATCTTTTGTCGCTTAACCACAATTGTCCATTTTAGGGTTAGGTAGGATACAATGAATCTAACCAATTCTTTATTTGGTTCCTCTAGAAACTTATTCTTCAATCTTCCTTGAATTTTCCTCAAAATAGTTTGTCTTGAATTTTGTGCTAGAAACTCATCATAGTTATCTTCTACATGCTTCGCATAATTCAAGAAAATAAAATAGTCAACTTAGATTAGTCAAATCTTCAATTTAATATATTTATTGGCACTCGACATCTATATTGTTCTATTACTCACCCAACACAAGTTCACTCGACAAACACTAAAGTTTACTGATGCTCGACATCAACTAAACTTTACTAAGCTATTAGTGAACAGATTGTCCTCCAAGAAAATGCATGCAACTATAACCCTAAATGCCCAAGTGAGAAGACTAATCAACACCAACAGTTGGACAGGTTATCATTGGGTTGATAACCTTCCTCTAAATTTTATTGGGTATAGCTCCCCATGTAAGAAATGCAATGAATTAAGTATAGATGCTTTTGACCAGAAAGCACAAAAGGATTTCAAACATCTTTTCATAAATACAACATAGATGCGTAAACTTTATGACTAAAATGAAAGAAAACATAATACAACAGATTATACAAAGTTCATTTGTTTTATACTACATTACAAAAGACAAAGATCAAAGGAACAATTTCCATTTTCCTAGGAAAAAGAAGAATCAAAGCTTCAAAGAGATCTTGATATCAAAATATGTTCAAAAAATAGTAACATTAGATGCACTTAAAGAAAACTAAAAGTTACGAAAAGACAATAATCAGTGGAAAGTAAACTGCCTAAACACAAAGTTCTACTTGCAGTCATCTTTCAAATCTCCCTTCTTTAAAATGTAAAAGACTACACATATCTTATTACATGCTGCATCATATTTACTATTCAAAAGAAAATGAAAACCCTCTCCTCTACATTAGATTTTGAAACCAAAAATTCCCTTTAACAACCAACACAAAGTCTAGCAAAATAAAGTTGTGTTCTATTAGTCCTTAGATGGTTTTGACATTTGAGTGTCAATACACTTAATCACTTTCTACATTGAAGCTGAGTGACATATAGGTGTCGAGTCACAGTTGATGACGAGCAAGTCAGAATGCTTCATATGCCAGAAGAGCCAGAATCATATGTGTGTCGAGCAAGACAGAGTGTAATAGGTGCCAAGAAATCCAGGATAGTATGTGTGCTGAGCACCTGCAGTTCAGTATGTGCTAAGCAACACAGAATCAACATATGATTTTGTGTCCTCACAAACTCAAATGTAAACCATTTTTGGAGCCGACATAGAGAGATTTCAAAGGAGAAAAAAGCATAAGAATGAATCTTTTACATTCCCTATGTGATCAGCATGTAGCCAATCAGAAAAATGGAGTAGGCATGCAACCAATGGTAAAAATGCAAGATATGAGCAGGAGTTTGAGATTCAATATGGATCGTAGATCCATATCTAACCCTAAGTTTTTACAATCTTTAAAAGGAGGTCAAAAACTTTATTACATATGTAGATGAGAATAGTGTATGGAGAGATTATAGTGAAATTCAGAGTGAAAGTGTAGAAGACTTGGAGGAACAGAGCAGCAATTATACATCCAGTTGATCAGAATAGTGCAAGGGACAAGAGACATGACCAAATATCATATCTTAGAGGGTCAAGGTTAGAAGGAGCAGAACAAGTGCCTGAAATCATCAATTGAAGATTATATATAATCAAGTCAAAGATTCCTAATACTTTCTTGCCATTGTATTAGAAATTAAAAATCTTATATTGATAGATTAGCTTAACAGCAAGGTAGGAGAACCTTTGGAGAAGGTGATTGAAAATCTTATTGTATTAGGTGGGTTTAACAGCCTATTGGAAATCCTTTAACAGGTTGACACTTCATGTAAAGTGTTTTGTAAATCCTCTAACTAGGTCACTATTGACATAGTGCAAAGCCTTTAATAGGGCAAGCTTTTCACAGGGCAGACCATCAAAAGTGGTTAAACATTTATTGTTGTAGTAATTTTTTGTGGGTTTCTAGGTTACCAAATCTGGTGTTAAGTGTTATTGCATGTGTCTACTTAATATTCATTCATATCTTTATATGCATGCAATTTACTTTTCAGTTATATGTTTAAAGGATTGAAAAAGGTTAAAAGTGTGGCACTTTTGATTCACCCCCCCTCTCAGAAGCACTCTTCCCATTTTGAACATTCCAACATGTTTTGCTAAAGCTCAAAGTCTACCTTCTTCTCCTAGAGAACTAAAAAATCTCCCCCAATCAAAATTGGAATCCTCTCCCTAAAGTAGCATAAAATCTCCTTCTAGAAAAGGAACCCCAAAAAAATGGAACCCCTTGCATTGTTGCTGCTAGCTTATTTATCTTTTCACTCCCCCTGGATTTTCAGTTTCTCTAACTAAATCTTGAAAGATTTTATGACTTACCTTTCTTTAAATTTGTTCATTCTCATGCCTTTATAACTTTCTCTTTTCCTAGACCACTTCCTTTATTTCAAAATTGATATTTATAATGTTTTTCACATTATACATGCAACTTTATAATAGAAAAATGTGTCGTTAAGATTTAATAGTGTGTGATGGTGCTAAATTAATTCTTTCTAAATAAATTTGAACCTATATAAACACCATATAACTCAGAATATGTGCTTCTTTAGACAGTTGGCATATAATTTAACCGTTTAAACTTATCTGATTGCTCTGGCATTGATTCTAAATGAAATCACCAAATTGTATTTGGGCTCGCATGAGAGTAAAGGGGAACGATCTGCTTGTCTTCCCAATCATAGTCAACACCCTATTCAAGCCTTTTAGGGGATGTCCTATGAGGCTACAAGTCGATAACATTATTCTGAATCATGGCTTGATACTTGGAATCATTACTTTGAACTGGGATCATGTTGAATCAGGCCTATGCCCCTCTAGAATAATAACTATTCTTCAATTCCTGACCCAAACTGCCGGTGTAGTTCTTTATATTCAGATATCTTGATGATAAAAAGATCCTTTGAATTGGATTGATTGTTCAAGCGACATACGGCATTTCATTGACCTTTGTCCAAAATCAATAGATATCAATCCTTTCTCTAGTTGATTCCTCTCAATACTGATGTTTCTGCCATTATTTACTTCTCCTACACGTGCTTGAACTTTCTTAGATTGAATTAAAATGCTTTATCATTATAGTGCCCATCACACTGATGCCCTATCTTTGTCGTGGACATTCATTTTGACTAACATTGGTTCGGCCTTGGAGATTTATGGCACAATTATGGTTCATATAATGAACTTTCCAAAGCATTTACCTGTTTGATGAAGCAGGCATCAATATGTTATATTCAACCTATGAGTGCTCAGGTGTTGTTCCATGTTATTATCATATAAAGATCTGATTGTCATTATGAGTCTATATATCCACGAGCCGAGGGTGATGGTTTTGTGTATCTTTCTCCCTTAAGCCGACTGTATGCCTGGTGCATTCTCAACTAGCCAGCCTTCTTTCATTTTCGCCTTTTCAAGCTCTAACTTCAGGATTTGATTATTTCAATTTCTTTCTTGCCTTCAACCAGTAGAACCTAAGCTCACTTTATTTACATTTACTTTCACCACATTCTTGCTCATAAACTTGACACTTTGACTTTGTGACAAAGTATGGCAAGATAAAGGCATGCAATTTGTCAATTGTATCGTAACATCCTCCAAACTATAGCTTACAAATCGTAGAGGTGAAGCTCTATAGAAGTGCACACAAGTCATAACCCCTCTATCCAAAGCTGAGAAGCCTATGAAATCATGAGCTGCTCCACATGTATATTGTTGAAAGAAGTTCCTGTCCACTCCAAAGTCAATCTATCCACCTCTTGAGAAATCTACTTTGAGAAATCATAGTAGACCATGACTCTTAATGATTTCTGTTTAAACCTATGGCCCTCATCACTCGGATCCATATACTATTTAAAGTCGTTGATCTGGAGTTTTTATGCAATTGGCTTTTGAGTTTTACTATTGGTTATTTGAATGTAGAAGCGCAGATAAAAATGTCTTATTTCACCATGTAGCTTTTCAAGAAGTATTTGATGTCACCAATGATTCAAAATGAAACTCAGTCTCTATAAATTCTAGAGCCATCATATTTAGGGTCCAAGTTACGATGCCACACTGCATACTGAATTGCTAAGCTAACTTTTGATTTCTGTTTCACGGGTTTAAACCTTTTATCATATCATTTGAAATCCCTTGGGCCTGCATGCTTTCATACCTACGCCAAGGGAAAATACTATCGTATGTCTCTCTTATCCTGTTCGAATGACTAAAAGAAAGAAGAAAAGATGCCTTCCTTCATTGAGAAAATGATATTGATTGACGGTATTCATAGTAGAAATCACCATATTCATTTATCTTATGAGCTCGATTTAAGGATTTTTATGTGTGCTCGGGTATGGGATGGTTGTGGCTTTGATGGTCACTTTGGGTATAGAATGCTTGGAACCTCAATTGTAATGAGCTCTAGTTTATCGAGCTTGCACATTTTTATACTCGAACACACAACTTAATGAATCAAATTTTCCCATCTTGATGTCACTAGCTTTGATTTTAGGGAAGAGGAATAGGAAACCCTGACTTATGCTCTCGGGTTTGGAGAGTTGACCAGGCTTGAGCCTCTAGTTAAATGATTCACACAACCCTCTAAAGGTTTAACCTTTAATTCTAACTGTCATTCTATTGAATTTCACCTGCATAGAAAAGATATAATGTTGTTCCAACCCAGTATATATAGAATGCTCCAAAGAAAGAATAGGGGATGTAATCATCATTCGAATTGCTCCACTGGTCTTCGAGTTTTGAAGTCTAGCTTGGAACATTGTCAATAATGACTAGCTTAACAAACCTTGGAACATGAACTTGAACCTATGACTTTAAACTTCATACCTTCCAACCAGAAGCTACTTTTGTGGTGTTGAGCATCCGAATCATTACACTCTGAATCCTCAGGACCATTCTGAATTTTGCTTATGTCGAACCTGTAAGATAGGTCATTTGAACCACTGAAACAAGCCACCTCTTAGAGTAGATCATTAAACCTACATGAGTAATTTGAATTGTATTGAACCACTTTGAACTACTTCAAACTTTAGTTCGAAGTGGTTCAAGACTTCTACACTTGAAGTTTTAAATTCTAGGTCCATATGTGTACCAACATCAACATATACTGACAATCTCTTAGCTTGTACTATTTTTTATATTTGCTTGACACCTCTTATTTTTCACTTGTCTTCCACTGATTTCTAATCAACTTGCAATGATTGCTCAACAAGGCTTGACAGACACTTTTCATACTTGATCTTCTTCTAGTCTGAACTTGTGTAATATTTCATTTCAGAATTTAAGTAGATAAAAATACACTATAGTATCAATGTCTTACTTGGTCTTAGGGCTTCTTTTGCATACCAAATAAATCAACCTTTCTCTACGTGCTATAGTTATCTCCTCTTTTCAAATCCTCTTCATCAATCAACTAAATGATAGCTTTCAAAATAAAAAATACGTGTCTCATCAGAAGGTAGCAGGTTTGACACCATTGACAAAAATTATTGTTAAATTTTATTGTTTTCAACTAAATCACAATGCCACAAGTTTCACACTAGGTATTGTAATTTAAATTCTTATTTTGGATCAACCAATGATGCCATCTATAATTTAAACAAGTTGTCCTTGCATTTTCTTTTGTAACTATCCTTATTATTCATTTTACCATCAAGTGTTATGGATCCTTTTCTCCTAATATGACAAGGAGCATTGTTACCAACTCGGATTACTCCACCATCATAAATATTGAATTCAAAAAAAATTCTCTATCTCCTATCATGTGATGTGAGCATCCACTATATTTTATTCAATTTGACCTTTTATTTTCTATGAGTGATACAAGTGTTTTTTCTTCTTTCATAGTTCTTTCTTCTTTTATAGCAAAAATTCTATTTTGTCTTCATCATCACCACTTTCTAAAAAGTTCATTTTCTTGAAATCAAAGTCATCATCATCGTTGAATTTTTTTTTAATTTTGTAATCTTTGATCGGTAAGGCTTCTTCTATTTCACTCTTTTTTTTTCTCTTTGAGGACATTGATATGAAAGATAACCAAATTCCTTGCTAGTAAGAAAATACTTTGTTACCTTTTGATTCTCTCCTTGAAACTAATGAAAGAGATTCCTCAATATTCTTACCTTCCTCGTCTATATTTGATAACATTTTTGCATAATCTCCACTAACACTTGTACTTTTGGTTAGAATTATTTTAATCTTTTTGTAACTATTTCTAAAAGAAGTCTTAGCTCTAGGTAATTTTTATTTCAATCTTGATTAATATGCTTGCAATTTCTTAATCAACATTTCTCTAGTAAAGTTTGACATAACTGATATATATATATATATAATTAATACACTTCTATAAACCCTTATTCCCAAAGAATCCTGAAGAAAGAGAGACTAAGTGAGATGTGACTTATAGCTTCCTATCTATGCCATCCAAGAGATATGAGATGGTGACTCTCAAACAAACCTAGTATGAAAACCTTACAAGGTGCACCATAGAATGAAAGATTCAAAGAGTAAACCCAAGAATGCCAATATCCAAGAATAAATGTTGGATACAATGCAAAAGAAAGCTATGCTAAAATGAGATACAAGAGCTAGCAAAGAGAGTTACAAGATCCTCCTAGTTAAGCTACGTGATATAAGCTATGCATAAATAAAACTATGCTAATGCAAGTATGAGAATGCAACTACAAGATGAATGTTCCAAGTCCTTCAAAGCTCTAAAGTCACCAAGAAAACCTGCAACATAAAAATAGCATGAGAGTGTAAGATTAAGAGAACAAGGAGAGAGCCTCGTTTTAAACAAAAAAGCATGGTTGTATTTAAGAGGAAAAATCCTACAGTGGAGAATGAATTTTGAGTGATCCATGTGCACAAGAACCTCACCTAAGAAATATTAATGATTGACTATAAGAGGAAAAAGATGTGTGGAGGAGAATTAAAGCTATTTTAAAAATAAATATTCCTCTCACATAGAAATGTGTGCCCCTCATGTGAGAGAAAAATGCTTTTATTTTATTTTATTTTTAAAATAGGAATAATAATTTCATGTCTGCACTTAGGATAAGAGGGATTTAAGGATTTTATTTAATTAAAAGGGGACAAGTTCTTTCAATCAAATAAAATACTTAGGATAAAGTGCAAAAAACATTGGGTATAGTCAAATAAATAGAAAAGTGTTGGTTTGATAAAAAAAAGTAATAGATAACTTAAGAAAAGCTGCTAGAAAGGGGGTTCATAGTCTAGATGACTATTTTTAGGTAATTTTCCCCTCTTTAACTAATGTGTGATTGACTAGGGAACACATTAAGTTAGATAATGAAGAAGCCAAGATAGTATCTTATAAAGAGATTTGACTTCAAAGAGCGAAGCATAGAGAGATGGAAGATCTTGAATGCATGATCAGTTAGCAACAAAACTGAGCATTATGAGAGAGATAGAAGATATCAATACTCGAGACAAGCATTGATATGTCAATCCAAGTAGCCAAAGCAAGTAGATAGATCAAGAGAAAATGGAAAGGTCAAGCATATGCTCCTAGGAAATAGATAGCCATAGTAGAATCAATTTACAACAATAGAAATAAATGATATATAGAGTATTCTTGCCCCCTCGGGATTGAAATTAAAATGAGATAGATGAGAGATAAAATGAGGTAGATTTGATCAAATCAAGAGAAAGAAAAGTCCATGCTGACAGATAAGAGATTAAGAGCAAAGAATGACTCAAGCAATAAAGATATGACCTAGTTTGACTAGATTTGACCAAGACAGGTAAAGCATAAGAATTAGATCAAAAAAAGAAAATAAAATGAAATGAAATGAATAAGAGGTATGGAAGAGAGTAGAAATGATGAAGAAATTAATATTTCCTCAAAATGATACAATGATTTGGCATCGAAAGATTAGCAAGATGAACCCAAATTTTGATTTTGATCCCAAAAATGGATCTAGGATGTCAAAGTTAGGTAAGTGTGCAATATTTGCACAAATATAAGGAGTTGAAAAATTAGATCAAAAGGTTATATAAGGAACCAATGGGTCATTTTAAAATCATTTATCTTCTTTGGTTTATAGAGCTCAAAGAATATAGAGAGAAAACAATGGCCCAGAGAAAGATTTCCATTGAGAGACATAGATTTGAACACAACCAACTATACAAATGGCCTCCATAGTATGATCCATTGATAAGAAAATTAAATTCAAGACTTTTTGAGTCATTTTGAGCATGTTAGTACATTTTTCATATGGTTTAGGTAGGTTTTTAGAAAATATTGCACAATACTTTAGAATTATTGTATCATAGTTAGGAAAACTTTTGTATGATATTTATGATGCCTAAAAGGTATAATTTTATTGTTGCAAGATTTATCATACCAAACCTATCCATTAATTGTATGATACCAAGAAAAGTATCATACTAGCACAAAGTATCGTACTGATATAGAGAAAAGTATCATACAATACTTGTTTAACCACCTTTTGAAGTGTGCTTAAAATTGTCATCATTTTTTCATTTAAGGACTTGGTTTCTCGTGTAGTTGAGTTGTTATATTTTTAGTTTCATTCCTATTCTCATTTGACATGTTTGTGCATTTTTGTGATACAAGAGGTGTTTCCAATGCTTGTAATTAGAGAAACTGAGGTTGTGGGTTTGATATATGTGCCCCATCTAGACACTGTAGAGTGAGTGACACTCAAGACCATGGGATTCAAAGGTCTATTATAGTTTCCCCGTATTTGGAAAAACCATGGCCTTTTACCACCATTAGTAGAGCGGTGGCACATTAAGCATAACACCTTTCACTTACCTATAGAAGATTCCACCATCACACTAAAGAATGTGTATCAAATTCTTCAAATCTAATGTCATAGAGATCTAATGAGTATTCGATTAACATTTTCAATTGTCATGTATACTTAGCCTTATTCATATCAGTATTAATGTGAAATATTGTGTGTCATAGGTATACTTTGATCAATCCTCAATAGATGGTAGATGCACACTAGGAGAGGTGTTTAGAGATGACTTCATCCTTAAGAGATATATAGTTTGGGACCAAATGATATAGATAAATGGAGATGTGCCATACATTTTATGCTCCTTGATTAGATAGGATTCGATCAGGGATAATCATTAGAGAGGTTTCCCATGTAGATGGGAGAGACTAGTTATGGATCTCATGCGTAGGATGCGACAAATAACATGGGTATTTCTATAGTAGAAGATAGGTATCTTGAGTTGCATGACATTGTCTTCTGAGAGGTGAAGAGTTGGACATGCAAAGTGATATTAACATAGGTAGGGGCATGTGATCACATTTTTGTGGTA
This sequence comes from Cupressus sempervirens, assembly GCA_028749045.1. Taxonomy (NCBI): domain Eukaryota; kingdom Viridiplantae; phylum Streptophyta; class Pinopsida; order Cupressales; family Cupressaceae; genus Cupressus; species Cupressus sempervirens. Next base: position 2,196,664 of record CM053785.1, read on the forward strand.
CATCCTAGGGAGAGAGGATATCTCTATATATATAGACACTTAGGATTCATTGCACAATCCCATAAAAAAAAGATCTTTCTTTCTACCAATAAGTGTTAGATGATTTGACATCTTTTGAGTTGAGGTCGTATGTTAGATGCAATGGTTGGGATGAGGGGCAAAAGGATATGGCCTATATTTTTTATAGTAGGCCACTACTAGGGAGGCATGTAAGGTTAATGGAGCAATTTTCTATCAATTGAGTGTGGTGGCATTTTTGGTGGAGGTAGAGGGTGCCAAAGAATACCGCCACCTATACTAGATTTAGGGAGGAGGACATGGGATGGTGTTGAAAATTTGGCTAGGTTAGATAGTATGAGGCTGTCATTTATGGCAACATATACTCAATATAAAGTGAGAAAAGTATGGAGATAGAATTTTGGTAGTTAGATATAGAAATGGTCTAAGTATCACAAAGGTTATCTGGAAGTACTTAGAGATTTTCTTGGTGCATCTCATAAAGGAAATATCAGCACATGTGCACTTAGGTACAATAAAAATAGAGTATTAGGATACTAAAACTAAGACTACAAGGAAATACTGATAGTATAGATAGAGATATTATAGTTTTTCTAGCAGCACTATTAAGCCGATTGAACATGATAAAGATAAGGAATTGAGTATTTTATGTTAAGGAATTTTTTTTTACCAAAACAATTACTTGAGTCATTATGGATGACATTCTAGATGTTAACCCAAAGTGGGAAAGGTATAATTATGTATTTTGGCAAACATGGAAAGGTATGAAGGATGATAGTGTAGGATATTATGAAAAGTTATGGTATAAAAGAAAGATGCTGAAATGTGAAGTAGTGTTGAATTATGTTTTGAAAATTTATGATAAGTATGTGAATTTGTTTTATGTTAGCTTGTTGATAAAGAAATATAGAGGTAGAGTACGCAAAGTTGGCAGAGAAAACTACAAATTTCATATCAGATATTGAAGATATCAATAGTCCTAAAGAGGTTTTTGTATATACTCTTTTGTATACTAAATATCATTGTATATTGCATGTTTGGGTAGTGGGCTCAACTTGCATACATTTCTGTAATTGTATTAATAACTTCTAATAAGGTTGAGGCTTAACAAGGCCTAGTCCTCTAAAAAGGAACAAGATATTATATAGATGCAAAAAACTCCTAATAGGGTCAATGTCTTTCATGAGATGCTCTTGATTAGTGGAGGATTTTGTGGGTACCATCCCCACTGGGTTTTTCCCTTGGCTAGGGTTTCCCTAGTTAATAAAATATGGTGTTATGTGTTGTATTACTTTATGATTGTGTTTACAATTAAGCTTAATCAATTTATTTTCATATATAAGTTATAAGATTGTTAATTCTATTCATATTTGAGAAAAAATTTGTGAAATAATGATTCACCCCCCCCCCCCCCCCCCCCCCTCCTCTTCATATTTTCTATTTTGAACAGATGGCTACACATGTTGAGCTACATTATGTTTCTACAAGAGACAAGAGATCTAAGATAGGTGACATGGCAGTATCTCCCAATAGTGATAGATACAGGGACCTCTCCAAATTATGAAAGAGAGAGGAGGAGGAGACCATGCCTAGAGTTCACAGTCTTAGATGTAGTGCTAGTCAATGGTGTGGATGATGGAGGAGATGGGGCAAGAGGAGGGAGGAGGAGAGGCAAGCCTTAGGAATTGAGAGGTTCATCAAGAAGCAAGAGTAGATTCTAGAGAAGAGTTAGAGATGAAAAGGAGGAGGAGGAGCTAACAAAGGAGCAGAAGCTTGTTAGATGACCTTTAGTAGGGAGGAAGAGAGACAAAGAAAAGTGGTAGGAGCAACTTGCACCATATGGGGAGAGGACCCCTACGATTAGTAGATTAGGGAACTAGAGGTAGAGCTCCAACAAGAATCTACTACCATATTCATTTGGGACTAGTAACTCATAAATGTGTGTTCTTGTTGTAATCACCCAAAAATGGTCGTCTATGATATGATCCACCTTTCTAGAAATTTTTCGTAATTTATCCATTCTTTATCTTTGATCAAATAATCAAAAATCTATTTATTCAATCATAACCTATGGTTTGACCACTTTATCCTATGTCTCTTATTTAATTAAAAGAACATGCTCCCTTTAATTAAATAAAAAGTCCCAATTCCCACTTATCATAAATTTGCATACATAAAGCATTGTTCCTATTTTAAAAATAATTTTTATCTCACATGAGATGCATACTTTCCAAGGTGGGTCGAATCTTTATTCTTCTCTAAACATCTCTCAACTTTTTGAACTCCACTGTTGATCTTGATTAGGTAAGATTCTTGTGCACATGGATCACTCAAGATACATTCTCTTTCTTTGATTATCCCTCTTTTTCTTCTTAATCTCTACCATCCATTTATCTTTAAAAGGGAGGGCTCTTTCCTCATTCTATAATCTTAAACTCTCATGTTAATTTCATGCTACAAATTTTCTTGCTGACTTTGGAGATTTGAAGGACTTGGTGCATTATTTCATTCTTGAATTTTATCTTAGCACTCTTTTTACTTGCATTATGGAATTTTACCTTAGTCTTTCTTTATGCTCATAGTTTAGCTCACATAGCTAAGTAGGAATGCTTGTAACTCTACATATTTGATTATCTTGGCTTGCATAGTGCATTTAATGTTAGTATATATTGTATTGCATTGTTATTATTGTATGCTAGCACACTTTCTATCATCTTTGATCTCTCATTCTATGGTGCACCTTGCAAGGGTTGCATATCTTGTTTTATTTGAGAGCCACCATACTATTATTTTTCACAATTTCACATCATAGATAGAGAGCTATAAGCCACCTTTTGAGATTCTCTCTTTCATGGGAATTCTAAGGATTAATGGTTTAAAAAATTCTGACTCTTTTTGTACACATATATTTGGCACCTATTGTGGGACTAGAACCAAGTTTTTAAATCCATTTTCTTACTTTTTAGTTGTTGACATGACAACTAGTCTTGCCCCTACCCTAGTTTCTCTTAGGTTCTCCTTAGGTCTTTCTCTTCACCTAATAGGGTTTCTAGCTACCCTATTTTTCTTCAGAACCTAACTATGAGGTCCTATCCCTTTCGACTAGTACACACTAACTAGGTAGAAAAATCACTCTTTTACTACTTCCTAGGCTTGTTAGCCCTTCTTGCTTCCTTGACAACTACCCAAACTTCATACCTCCTTTTGATTAAACAACACTCTATGAATAAGCATAGGTCTTCTTGAAGATCATTTGAATCCGTTCCAAGATCCAAGACCACTTTAGAGACTGGAATTATAATTGAATTGACAAAAACACAACATTTGCTTCCAAAATTACCAATTAGGGATATCAAAAATTAGGCCTCCTAATGATGACACTAATTTGGACACCCTTTTCAAAGAAATAATAGAGCATTGAGGTCTTAGTATCTCAAAACATCTTTACGGTATGACCATATTAGTGCCTACAAATCAGGGTTTTGCAAGAAATTGAACTAGTCTAAAAATAATGAAATCTCACCCTCCTTAGAACCTTCACTAATTCTTCACCCTATAGTTGGGGATTCTACACACATTCTGCTATCACAATCCACACTTTGATTGAATATTTTTAAGAATTCAACCACTCCTAACACCTTTGCTACATACTATGATCCTTAGCCATGCTTCACTGACATCACCACCAAAATTCTTGCCTTGCTTCCTAGGGCCCCTCCTTCACTATGCAGTATGTAAATGGAGTCATTATTCTAATCCCAAGAGACCATACACATCCTACAGTGGGAAGAGGAGTTATGACTCCATTTTGCTCAATCACTTGATTTAGAACAATAGGTATGCTTAAAACAATTTAATTTTTTTTTAACAAGAACCTTACAAAATCACTAATTAAATTTATATAAAATCTCAAATTGAAATTCTCTAATACTTCCAAAACTATAGATCCAAGTTCGATCCATGTAAATGCCAAAAACCTTAGAAAACATAAACTGTAACTAAATCTTTGCTGACAATCCATACACACCAAAATGGCTAAAACTCCCAACCCTTCAAAAAAGTCAAGGATGACCTTAAATACCTATCCCAAGTCCCATCCTAACTATTTTTATAGTTACCAAATCCCAACAAAAAAAATTCTAGAATGCAACAAAAAGTTGTCAATGTTGTCAGTGATTGTAGTGCTTGCCCTCGTTCACATCTTTCTGGACATATTTTTGTTATTATTCTAGGACTATGTTAGACTAGTTTTATGTCGATGGATTAGTGGTATTGTTTTGAGACTATTAGACATTATGTTATGGATTCAGTGGATATATGATGAGATCATTTAGACCTTACATTTCATGTATGCATGATGATCATTACATTGCTTTCAGTTATTGATGATGATTAGTTAGATGGTTTATTATCTCATGTGTTTTATTATGGATACTTACCCCATACTTGCATGTGTATGGTGTGCGTGTTTGCTCATATTGTATGGCATTTCTAATGTGGTTAAGGAAGGGAGTCATAGTCACCTGCTGGTTGGGATCTACACGATGCACCACTTCCTACCATTGCCTGTTTAACTTTGTATTTTATATATATATATATATATATATATATATATATATATATATATATATAGTATGTACATGCATGGTTTTTATGTAGGTTGCAAGTACCGAGTATCGACTTCTCTGAATTGCCAGGATGAGCGTACCCTATTACACTATCTCAATGATAAGAGAAGGGAGATAAATTCTCAAATCCAAATCCCAAACCCTTAAACCATTTGTCCTAGTGAGGTAGGACAAGTATCTAGATATTTTACCCATCAAATGTGTCGGATGACATATTTCATGATTTTTAACCCTTTAGACTGATTTTGTGTGAATTGTTCTATGATGGGTTTTCATATTTTATCTTTGAGGTCTATGGTGAATTTTCTATTAATTAAGTCTTAATAAATAGATTTAATTAATAAATTAATTATTTGGAGAAAATTAATATAATATCATGATCTTTGATATTTTGATTATAATTAATTAAATGAGAATTAATTGAGGAAAAAAGAATTAAATAAAAGAAGATTAGAAATTAAAATTAATAATAATAAAGTAATAAATAAATAATAATAATAAAAGTTATAAAAATTAAAATGAAAGTTATATAAAAATTAAATAGGAGTTATAAGCTTGCCTAGGAGTTAATGCACCTTTTCATTTCTCATATGTCAACAACACGGGGGTTAGTGCACCAATTAAGCACATGGTGTCTACAACCTTATGACTTATCTAGAAGGTTGGAATAGACTCATGCTTAGTTGTCTACACCTTCTAGTTGTTTCTAGAGACATTCTAGGTGCTTCCTGAGAACTCTTTATATTCAGGCATTCCTGGAAGCTTAGACATAGCGTTTGGAGAGTGTTTTGGAGCATTGGAGGACTCGAAAACTTTGGAGAAGGGAGGAGCTTGCTCTACGGGTTTTCTGAGGAAGAGTGAATTAACATTAGAATCCAGGTAGACTCTTGTGATTTTACTTATGCTGTTTCCACATCTTGCACTTCCTGTCTTCTTCGTGTCTTCCATATGTTTTCTGAGGATTTTTCTATTTTGGTTGTATGCATTCTCAATATGGGTAGTTGAAATTTATTTGAGAAACCTTATATGCGTAGTTCTAAGGAGATTACAAGGCTAGGGTTTAAATTTATAGCCAAATCCATTAGATGAATTATTGGATAAATTTAGATATCAAATAGTTTATAGGAAAATTCTAAAAATTGAAACTTTTAAATTGTGCATTAAACTTATTTTAATTAAGGTTAAATTGAAGTTTTAATTATGCAATTTATTGAATTGATAATTGATTTTGGAACTCCATAGGAGTCAATTTTGAACAATATTTATATAAACAATATAATTAAAAAATTGATTCTAAGAGTTATAGGGATAAACCTTTATCCATCTAAACAATACATGGGTTGAAAAAAATGTACAAAGTGATTCTCCATTCATTATCCAAACTTGAAAATGTAAATTGATACTTCCACATTTAATTCAAGTTTGTAATTTTAGCAAACCAAAACATGTGCTTGCATTGTGCATTTCTCTATGCTATTTCTTTTGGGTTTTGGGTTGACTAGTGTTGACCAATTATAGGACGTCTACCAGAGGCTTGGGGGTTATGATTGTGATTTCGTGATGATGTCTTATTTCCAATCTTTATTAACCCAACCACGGTTATGTGATGGAATGCTCTATGTAATGTTTGTAATTACTGATTGTTATAGCTGAAATTCTTATGTATGAGACATTTGACCTAATCATTTTTGAGTCATCAATCAGTTATCTTTGGTTTATTTTCTAGTCACCATGATGGTACTGAAATGTTATTTTATGATGTCATGTTGTGACATGTTTTGACTCAACCATTTTGGAGTCTTCGATCAGTATGATTTGAGATATATTTTGGTTATTGGGAACCAATGGATACTTTTGATTATCAGTGATGCTTCAGTTGCCAATAGAGAGCTGTTGTGGTGATGATTTTTTATGGATGCTTGCTCATGGAGATTTGATGCTTTTATTATGCATATTTGATGTTCTTATTATGGATTATCTTTTATGATTTTGAGATTTATGATTCCATGAGATTAGGGTAGTTTATCTGCTTGTAGTGTCAGGAAGTGGCTTGCAATGGGGGTCGGGGCCCTAAGAGGCTGCCAGGGTAACTCATTGTAAGTTGGTTAATAAGTAAAAACATTCACACCTAATACTAACTAAATGAACCTAAAAAGATAATTGTTTTGTTCTCACCCATGCCTCGAGTGCTTGTATAGACTAGGATGGGAGTAGAGAGAACGCATGGTTGCGACCTTGCATTCCATAGTATGCCTTGTCAGTATGAGAGGATACTAGTGGCCACATGAGGATCAATAGGGACCCGTGGAGTTTAGCTAACTACCAGGGTAACTTCTACATGATATATGTGATGACACTTTCTCACTTGCATAGTAGGTTCCTACATGTCTTTGTGTGCCTCTGGGAATTAGATGTCGATATATGTGTTGGAACCTTTGAGTTAGTATACTTCTAGGATTCTGAGATTTAGAGAGTATTCTTATGCTATGTGTTTTGGATAGCCTGTTTGGGACTTGAGATTATCTCCTCAGCATGGTGGGAGTGGACCACTTAGGTACCATGCGATTGGGTGGTAGTGTTTTTTCACTCTTATCATTTGAGATCCATTGAGACATCATGGCTGATGCGTCCTTCATGATGGTGGATATGTATCCTTTCATTGATGATTAGCATATGTTAGATTATGTTATCTTATGCTTATATTTGCATGTTAGATTACTTTTTGCATATGATGTAGTATATGTTAGGAGTGATATTCCTACTATGTTAATACTGATGATCTCCTTAGTGATTTGGAATGTTACGCACGGAGGGATGGCTAGGGCCCATGATGGTCTAATGATGCTATTAATGGTTAGGAGGAACCGTGCACTTAGTTTATTATGTTTGATCTTTATGATGGATGTATATATCTTCTATGATGATGTATCATGTGTATCATGTGATTATCTTTACTTGATGTATCATGGATTAGAATAGGATGTTGTACCTTATTTCACAAATGTATATTCTTTTAAGCTTTTCATATCCTGTGACATGTACAGTGGATGATTGAGCATATAGAAATGTAATGTATAAACATTGGACTTATCATTATTATTTCATGTGGTTGTTGTATTAGATGGATTCAATAATGTTAGTTGATTTAGATGTAATTCAACATTAAGGGATCCTTAAAGAATGTAATCTGTTATGTATGTTATGTTTACTTTTAGATGGACATTGCTATTGCTTCCATTATTGTGTATAAGTTATATGTGGTATTTACGTTCATTTTTTTTTTTTTTAAATGCTACCAAACTTAGTGAAATTCTAGGTTAATTCTTTGGATCCCTTGGCGGGGCATTACAGTGACAACATTGACAAATTTTTAGCAACTTTTACATTTTTTATTGTTTGGCCCTAAAACTTGCTCCAAAGGTTACCAAACCTCACAAAAATAATTAAATTAACTTTATACATGTAAAAAGGGCCCTATATCACCTATTTTTCCATCCTACCCTCCAAAAAACAAAAATTCCCTATTTGACCTAATCCTGCAACTATGAGCAATTAAGGATTCACAAGGCTTTTTGAACTTAACACCTTCACCTTAGGAGTAGGTTAGCCCTATTATTTTCCTAGTGGTATCTCTAGAACTAGTACAAGAAAAAATATCATAGGAGCCCTAGGTCTTCCATATGCCTACCTAAGTGCCCCTACACCATACTCCACAAAATAAAACTATGTCACTCCCGTGAAAAATAGGTCTTTGGGGATGCCTACCTTGTTGAAGTCTACCTTAGCAACCTAGGTTGCTTCTAAATCTAGCTCTCTTTTCCACTTGATGAGTTGCTTTATGTACACCTTGTTTCTAGTGGCCTTCTTGACTTTTGAGTCTAACATCTTTTCAGCTTCCAACTTGCTTGATGAAGGTACCACTGTAGGTTCTAGATCAGCACTGACTCCTTGACTACTCTAAGGTTGTGCACCCTTGAATTCAACCAAATATTGCACATTGAAAACATGAGATATGCCTAAATATGATGGAAAATTAATCTTATAAGCATTGGATGAAATATTTGGCTATGATTTTGCAAGGTTCCACTCTTTTTATTTGGACCTTAGTTGGCAAAACCTCCTATAACCTAGACCTGTTTAAATGCACCATGACATAATCTCTAACAAAAAACTAAATGGCCTTCCTCCTTTCATCGACGTTGGCTTTTAGTTTTTGAGTACTATCTTGGATAGTTTTCTTCACTTGGTCTTGGTTTTATTTCATGCTTTGTGAAAAATCTTTAGCATGTCTATTTCAATACTCCATGCCTTAAAGATCCCTCAACTCACATACACCCCTTGGATTCATCCCATGCACAATTTCAAATGGGCCTCTACATGTAATTCTATTCTTATTGTCATTGTAAGCATACTCTTCTTGAGGAATGATCACATCACATGTTTTCCCATACTACTTAGTTAGGCACCTCAAAAAATTTCATAACACCCTATTAACCACCTTAGTCTAGCCATCAGTTTGAGGATGGTATGTTGAACCAAAAGAAAGGTTTGTACCAATTCTTCTCCACAAAGTTTTCCAAAAGTGGCTCATGAACTTCACATCTCTATCTAAAACAATGCATAAGGGAAGTCCATGAATCCTCACAACCTCCTTAAAGAATATGTGTGGAATGTGACTAGCATCATTGGTAGCCTTGGATGGAATGAAGTGCTCCATCTTACTGAATCTATCAACCACTACATAGATACTATCATAACCCTATTTTGTCTTGGGCAAACATATTATGAATTCCATTCTCACTCACTCCTATGGCCTATTTGGAACTAGTAAGGGCTTATTGAGACTTGTATTACTCATTCCACCCTTGGCTTTCATACACACCATGCATTTCTCAACATACTTAGTCACATCCCTAACTAGTTTTGGCCAATAATAGAATCTTTGAACTAGTTCTAAAGTTTTGCTCACACCAATGTTTCCACTTAGGCTCCCATTATAATTTTCTTGAATTAGGTTCTCCCTTATTGATTTCCTTTAAATAAAAATCCATTTTGTACAGTAAATTCAGAGGACTTTCCATGGAAATGGTTCTCCAAATTAGAACATACCTTATAGGCCTCTACAAAGTCTTCATCCTCCTTAAAGAGACTCTTGAAGCTCTCTATCCCAATGCTATGTAACTAAACTTCTTGGACTGTTAACAATCTTTTACTCATTGCATCTGCCACCTTGTTCATCTTTCCTTTCTTATGCTTGATTTTGAAGATTAAAGTTTGTAGTCATTCCATCCATTTCAAGTGCCTATTACTCATCTTTTCTTGAGTGTTGATATAGCTAAGAGCTTGATTATCAGTAAACACAACAAATTCCTTGGGTAATACACAATTTCTCCACTTCCTAAGAGACTGAACTAGGGCATAGAGTTCTAGGTCATAGGAAGAATACTTCTTTTGGGCTTTATTTAGTTTTTCACTAAAGAAGGCTACTGGCATACCTTCTTGACTCAACACTCTCCCTACTGCTAAGCCACTTGCATCACATTCTCTGGTGAATTTTTTTCAAAACTAGGCAATTGCAAAATAGGTTGGATAGCTACTTTTTTATTTAGCATTTCAAATTATTTTTGTACTTCTAAAATTAATTTAAACTTAGACTTGACCCCACCCTTTATGGTATCTAGAAAATGTCATGCCCAAAATATATGGACAAAACACACAACAATTTTTTTTTAATAAGAGATTAAGGTCATAAAAGATTTTAGATGTAAGTTCCCAATGATATAAAGAAAGATAAAACTTAGTTTGGACATTTCGTTAGTGGGGTTATCAGGGTGAACTAAAAATTTCTTAATAAGTCAATTAATTAAATCAATGACTAATCCATTTAACTAAAGTCCTGATCCATCAATTTATTTCAATACTTTCTTAAAATATTACCCCCTAAGGATGATGATGGGTAGGACTCCACATTTTATTCGTTACATCAAAATGACCTACCAACAAAAGGGACATTTAACTCTTAATTTCATATCTTGTCTAGCATCAAAGAATTATGATCTAAAAACTAATTAACCAGTTCCTTCCACCTACTTGATAACTTAAGTGTCACTATGATTTTAAACATTTAACACTAAGAGAATTTGTTACATTAGAAGATTAATTTAAAATCCCACTAGTCCACGCATGCTAACAATATTTTTATTTTGTGTTTTATTTTTTTTATTTTTTTTATTTTTAAAAAGAAACTTTACTTCCCAAGTTTACACTAACTTTTATAACTTTCCTAACATACTTATAACATTCTCATTTACCAATCTATCAATTTCAAATAAAATTGGAGACTAGATTTATTTCAATTAAATCCATAAGTGAAAACTAAACTTTATTTAACACTATTATAACTCTAAATCCATATTATTAATACCAATACAATGTTCAATCTAACTAATCTTACAACCTATGATGTAATGTACTAATAACATAATTAATCTAAACTAACTTAAATCAAATCAAAATAAAATAAAATAAACTAAACTATATTTAATATGAAACAACCATCACATAAACTTAAAACTAATCTAGACTATATTAACATTAACTAACTATATGAATTCATGATTACAAGTACATGTTAAAATTTTACCCATCCTTTCTTTCTTTTTTTTAATAATAAATTTTAAAAGATAAAAAAATAATACTAACACAAAAGTAGCTAACATTTTAATTAAAAAAAATCCTTCTAAACTAACCTTAACATCTAAACTTACTAAACTAACACTAAATAACAACCTTGAAAAACAAAACTAACTTACTATCCTAAAAACATAATTACCTATACTAACTTTCCACTAACCCTATCCTATGTGGCGTCTACACACCTTAAGGCTTGTACCCTACACACTGCCCTATGTGCTGACTAGCGCACCATGGACGGGTGCCCCCCCGCTGAAAGTTGTGCAAGGAGTTCCCAAGGAGGTGACCAAAGGTTAGATGGAAATTTACATTCAAATCACAACCACTTGCACCTTCATTCATGTGATTCCCTACTGCCAAAGGCCAAGGAGGGAGTAGGGGGTGATGTCACCTCTTCCCATCTACATTGAATATGTTTAATGATCAATCCTACCCTTGCTTATGGGCGCTTCCCAGCATTCCATGCAACCCCACACACCATCATTTGGTGATTAAAGGCAGATGGAGGATAATTCTACCCAACCCATCATAAGCAACTACCACCATAATTAAATCAACACCTCACCACAATTTCTATGTGAAGGAGATGGCAAGCACAGACATTGTCAACTCAATCGGGGGACTTGCCACTAATGAAAGTCCTTACCCTATTTGAGTCTCACCTAGGAGAGTGGAAGGATCAGGTTAAGCATTTAAGAGCATAAGCTTAGGGTGAAGAGCAAGGTAGTGATAAAGAGTTGAGACATAAAGTGTAGTTGGTAGGATTTCATTCAAAATCTTAAGAATAAAGAGATATAGATATTTAAATATAGACATTCATTTAACTCTACTCATTACATCAATTTATAATTATGTTATAAATGCCAAGGAAATGTTATGGGTACTTAAGGGAATCTTTTTAGCATATACTCTGTTGCAGAAAAATCAATAAACCTCCTCTTCATACAAATTCGAGAGAACTTTTTGGTCCTAAAAGTGCTTCTTCTTTTTTCAATTTCTTCTCAAACTTGCATTCTCTCTTTTTATATACATTTCAATACAAGGGTATATATATAATTTTTTGTAAATTTATGTTTTTCAATTAATCTTGAACATGGGTGTATGCCTTCCTATTAAATTTATATCTATCATTTTCATAATTAACAAGATGATTGCACAATTGTTTTGTCAACAATGAGAGATTTATTAGAATTCCTAATACAATTGATAGTTGGTTCTAAATTCAACATGATGAATACCCTGCTTAACATGAGTAAACTTGACATTTCATAATTGAATACATAATCTACAGAGCTAACTTCCCCACGTACATATGCAAAATTTGAATCACATGAGAGCAATACAAGGAGGTTTTCATAATCTCTTTTTTTTGTTTCTCTATTATTCATCCTGGTTCAAGGCTCCATCAGGAAAGAACCAGAAAGAAAACCTGATGTCTTTTCCAATACATCAAAATTCAAATACATTTTACATAATATTACAATTCAAAAGAAAAACTCTTCAAAATCCTTCACAAGTACTCTATTCCAATACCTTCAAAACTTCAAGGAAACACAAGGAGAAGACAAGAGCTGACCCAGGTGAATCATCTAAACATAAGAACAATTCAAGCATGCACCCCACCCCGATTTTGCACAATAGGTCCAAACATAGAACCTGACTAGGGGGGAGGTGGATTTTCCCAATGGGAGAAGTCAATCACCATGCCATAACATAGCCCTTTCGAGGCTAAAACTTCAAGAACTTCCATTCTTCTACAAGGCTCTTTCGAGGCTAATACCACAAGGATTTTGACTCCTTTCCATATTCAAGAATTTAGAATATCAAACAAGGCATGTAATGACAAGTAGGGGCCCATACACCCTACCCTCTTTCCCTCCTCTCATCATGAGAGGAGACTCTACACCATTGAGGTCCAACTAAGGCCCTACCCCCGTACATGGCCACTTCTTCCCTATCCAAGGGTGAGTAATGCCAAAACAATCCTTGTGAAATCTTCTCAAAAACACAAATCATCAAAGCAAGCATAATAATAACATCAAAAGAAAAATAAGTTAAAATCCCTCCCAACCAATCCCAACACACAAGCAAGCAATACAAAAACAACACAATTCCTATGCATGATTCAAGCAAGATTCAAGCATGAACACATGAAGAAACAACTCAAAGGAGTGAAGACCTCCTACCTTCACCAAAAGAGTTATGGCAAAATGGTGGTTTGAGAAGAGCTTTTCCTTTTTTTCTTTCAATCTTCCAACTTTCTCCAAATCTAGAGATTGGGTAACAACCCCAAAACTACTCCCAAAATCCTCTAAGTATGATCCTTAACTCAACTAGACTTCAAAAAAACTCAAGATGAAGTTTGAGTCACCAACTCATGTAGATGACAATCAATTTTTGCAATCCATCAAAAATGGGGCTTTTGAGTGACCCTAAAAGTCAAACTAAGAGGCTAAGGGGGTGGAAAGTACTCCCCACCCATATCCTTACCCCTAGGGTAGTTAAATTTAATGATTTTAAGCATTAAAGACTTAATAGGAACAAATAAAAGCTAGGAGAATAATAAAATCAAATAACAACCTTTTAAAGATAGACAATGCAAGGATAGCATATTTAAACAAGGGGTTCAATTCAATATTTCCTTTAGGTTTCCCGGCTACATGTACTGCACACTCATTTCACACATTAGTAGGTTCAAGAAATCACATGCATTATGTAATTTACGTATTATAAAAATCATATAAATTAAAACATCCATTTTTTCTAATGATCAATTATTTATCTAATTCTACTCATATTTTCGACCATTAGAATTGCATAATCAAGTTGTTAGTTTTGCATTCATTTACTTTACCATCATACATGTTCATAAAGCATTAAATGACAAAATCAAATATCTAAAAGTAAAGCATCACACATCATAAATATCATATTATTGTTTAGTGCATCAAATAATGTTCTCACATATCGAGTCATGAGTATCAAAATAATAATGTATAATTGATGCTACGATGGGTTGGGGCAAGGCCTGACATCCTCCCCCAATAGGCATGAACTTCCTCCTGGAGTTCATCAAAAGATAAGGGTACTAAGATCACATCTGTGCCGCATCCTCCTATGAAGCTGTAACCTCATCATAGCAATCCCACTGGACCCTAACTTGGTCTAGCTCTTGACCTCAAAGTGCTAGGGTCTGTCGGGCAATAATATGGATAGGCTCTAGCACAAATCGAATGTCTGACTCCACCTGTAGCCTCTATAATTGTAGCCTAATGTTCGGTCTGGTGATTGTCAACCGTTGCAAAAACTCTATGGGACCTTCCCATGTCTCCAACTGTCGGCTCGGAAGAAGCCCCTCTCTGACCACTAAATGACTGTCCTTGAGGACACTCTCTAGCTATATGACCCATGCCACCACAAGTGTAACATAGTCCTCATGTATAAGATCATGCATCCTGTGATCCAGACTGTTGTGGGCCTCCTGACCTGCTAGACCCACTATATCCACCCTAGGAAGATTGTTGAGTCATCTCTAACTATGACTATGGGACATGTACTTTTTGATCCTGCTGTGATTGCCACTACTTGGGCTTAGAGCCCTGATAACCCTGTGAGGGTTCCTATTGTTGTTGCTACTGAGATTGTTGGCCCTTAGAGGACCCTGGTGCATAGTTCTAATTCCCTTTCCCAGGGGTTTTTTCTAGGTAGAGTTTCGGTTCTCAGACCGATCCCGTGACTCCTGTCTACCTTGAGTATCCCCCGCAACTAGTGTTATCTCCACTACCTGTCTGCAAGTGGTAGGGAAAGCCATACAAAATGGACCCTAAAGTGAGAAATTCAGACCCATGATAAAGCATTGCACTCGTAATTTCTTGTCCTTCATGTATTCAACATAAGGAAGGAGCTCGAGAAACCTACTCTTGTACTGAGCTACTGTAAGGCCCCTCAGAGGTAGAGAATGAAATTCCTCTATCTGCTTCTATCTGAAGTGCTTTGACAGATACCTCTCTCAGAACCTCTCCAAGAATGACTCCCATGTGAGGGTATCCATGCTCACTCCTCCTATAGTCTCCTCTTGATGCAACTAATTGGAGGCATCTCCCTTCAACTGATGAACTGCAAGACATGCCTTCAGATTACTCTCATAAGGATGTAATCCAAAGCATCATTGTAAGCTCTACAACCATGCCTGTGCTACTGTCCCCTCAGTGTAACCAGTAAAGTGCGGTGGTCCAAGTTGGATCAACTCTCTAATATCATCTCCTATATGCCTAGGAGGTCTGTCAAGTGGGGGTCCTCTCTGGTGTATTGACTCACCCTCGTGCTCACCCTGACCCTCTAACTGCATCGGTGGGGGACTCCTAGTCCTTTCTCTACCCCTAGGCCTGCCTCCTTTGCGTCCCTCTACTTCCACTATAGGAATCTTCTGACCTGGCTAAACTACAAGTACTACCCTCTGTTGAACTACACCGATCAAAGTCTAAAGGGCATCTATAATGTCCTAGTTTGGGTTAGGTGGTGTTGGAGGTGGTGGTGGTGGAGGTCCATCCTCTTGTCCTGCTCTACCACCTCTCGCCCTATGGCCTCTACCTCGTTGGTTGCTTCGAGTAATAAGAGGTATCCAACACAATTTAATGTTTAGTTTTGAGTTTTAGAAGCGCAATGGTTAAAGGTTCCTAGTGTTGAAACATGGGCTCTGATACCAAAATCTCATGCCCAAAATATATGGACAAAACACACAACCAATTTCTTTTTAATAAGATATTAAGGTTGTAAAAGATTTTAGATGCAAGTTCCAATGATATAAAGAAAGATACAACTTAGTTTGGACATTTCGTTAGTGGGGTTATCAGGGTGAACTAAAAATTTCCTAATAAGTCAATTAATTAAATCAATGACTAATCCATTTAACTAAAGTCCTGATCCATCAATTTATTTCAATACTTTCTTAAAATATTACCCCCTAAGGATGATGATGGGTAGGACTCCACATTTTATTCGTTACATCAAAATGACCTACCAACAGAAGGGACATTTAACTCTTAATTTCATATCTTGTCTAGCATCAAAGAATTATGATCTAAAAACTAATTAACTAGTTCCTTCCACCTACTTGATAACTTAAGTGTCACTATGATTTTAAACATTTAACATTAAGAGAATTTGTTACATTAGAAGATTAATTTAAAATCCCACTAGTCCATGCATGCTAACAATATTTTTATTTTTTGTTTTTTTTTTTATTTTTTTTATTTTTTTTAAAAAGAATCTTTACTTCCCAAGTTTACACTAACTTTTATAACTTTCCTAACATACTTATAACATTCTCGTTTACTAATCTATCAATTTAAAATAAAATTGGAGACTAGATTTATTTCAATTAAATCCATAAGTGAAAACTAAACTTTATTTAACACTATTATAAATCTAAATCCATATTATTAATACCAATACAATGTTCAATCTAACTAATCTTACAATATATGATGTAATGTACTAATAATATAATAAATCCAAAGTAACTTAAATCAAATCAAAATAAAATAAAATAAAATAAACTATATTTAATATGAAACAACCATCACATAAACTTAAAACTAATCTAGACTATATTAACATTAACTAACTATATGAATTCATGATTACAAGTACATGTTAAAATTCTACCCATCCTTTCTTTTCTTTTTTTAATACTAAATTTTAAAAGATAAAAAAACAATACTAACACAAAAGTAGCTAACATTTTAATTGAAACAAATCTTTCTAAACTAAACTTAACATCTAAACTTACTAAACTAACACTAACTAACAACCTTGAAAAACTAAACTAACTTACTATCCTAAAAACATAATTACCTATACTAACTTCCCACTAACCCCATCCTATGTGGTGCCTACCCACCCTAAGGCCTATACCCTACACACTACCCTACACATTGACTAGCGCACTATGGATAGGTGTGCCCCACTGAAAGTTGATCAAGGAGTTCCCAAGGAGGCGACCAAAAGTTAGATGGAAATTTACATTCAAATCACAACCACCTGCACCTTCATTCACGTGATTCCCTACTGCCAAAGGCCAAGAAGGGAGTAGGGGGTGATGTCACCCCTTCCCATCTGCATTGAATACATTTAATGATCAAACTTGCCCTTGCTTATGGGCGCTTCCCAGCATTCTACGCAACCCCACACACCATCATTTTTTGATTAAAGGAAGATGGAGGATAATTCTTCCCAACCTATCACAAACAACTATCACCATAATTAAATCCATGCCCCACCACAATTTCTATGTGAAGGAGATGGCAAGCACAGACATCGTCAAGTCGATCCGGGGACGTGCCACTGATGAAAGCCCTTAACCTATTTTTGTCTCACCTAGGAGAGTGGAAGGATTGGGTTAAGCATTTAAGAGCATAAGCTTAGGGTGAAGAGAAAGGTAGTGGTCAAGAGTTGAGACATAAAGTGTAGTTGGTAGGATTTCATTCAAAATCTTAAGAATAAAGAGAAATAGATATTTACATATAGACATTTATTTAACTCTACTCATTACATCAATTTATAATTATGTTATAAATGCCAAGGAAATGTTACATGTACTTAAGGGAATCTTTTTAGCATATACTCTATTGCAAACAAATCAATAAACCTCCTCTTCATAGAAATTCCAAAGAGCTTTTTTCTCTTGAAAGTGCTTTTTTTTTTTCAATTTCTTCTCAAACTTGCATTCTCTCTTTTTTTATATACATTTCAATACAAGGATGTATATATAATTTTTTGTAAATTTATGTTTTTCAATTAATCTTGAACATGGGTGTATGCCTTCCTATTAAATTTGTATCTATCATTTGCATAATTTAACAAGATGATTGCACAATTGTTTTATCAACAATGAGAGATTTATTAGAATTCCTAATACAATTGATAGTTGATTCTAAATTCAACATGATGAATACCCTGCTTAACATGAGTAAACTTGACATTTCATAATTGAATACATAATCTACAGAGCTAACTTCCCCACGTACATATGCAAAATTTGAATCACATGAGAGAAATACAAGGAGCTTTTCATAATCTCTTTCTTTTTTTGTTTCTCTATTATTCATCCTAGTTCAAGGCTCCATCAGGAAAGAACCAATAAGAAAACCTAATGTCTTTGCCAATACATCAAAATTCAAATACATTTTACATAATATTACAATTCAAAAGAAAAACTCTTCAAAATCCTTCACAAGTACTCTCTTCCAATACCTTCAAAACTTCAAGGAAACACAAGGAGAAGACAAGAGCTGACCCAGGTGAATCATCACAACATCAAGAACAATTCAAGCATGCACTCCAGCCTAGTTTTGCACAATAGGTCCAAACATAGAACCTAACTAGGGGGGAGGTGGATTTTCCCAATGGGAGACGTCAATCACCATGCCATAACATAGCCCTTTCGAGGCTAAAACTTCAAGAACTTTTGTTCTTCTACAAGGCCCTTTCAAGGCTAATGCCAAAAGGATTTTCACTCCTTTCCGCATTCAAGAATTCACAATATCAAACAAGGCATGTGATGACAAGTAGGGCCCCATACACCCTACCTTCTTTCCCTCCTCTCACCATGAGAGGAGACTCTACACCATTGAGGTCCAACTAAGGCCCTACCCCCGTACATGGCCACTTCTTCCCTATCCAAGGGTGAGTAATGCCAAAACAATCCCCATGAAATCCTCTCAAAACACAAAAGATCAAAGCAAGCATAAAAATAACATCAAAAGAAAAATAATTTAAAATCCCTCTCAACCAATCCCAACACACAAGCAAGCAATACAAAAACAGTACAATGCCTATGCATGATTCAAGCAAGATTCAAGCATGAACACATGAAGAAACAATTCAAAGGAGTGAAGAACTCCTACTTTCACGAAAAGAGTTATGGCAAAATGGTGGTTTGAGAAGAGCTTCTCCTTTTTTTCCTTCAATCTTCCAACTTTCTCCAAATCTAGAGATTGGGTAACAACCCCAAAACTACTCCCAAAATCCTCTAAGTATGAACCTTAACTCAACTAGACTTCAAGAAAACTCAAGATGAAGTTTGAGTCACCAACTCATGTAGATGACAATCAATTTTCTCAATCCATCAAAAATGGCACTTTTGAGTGCCCCTAAAAGTCAAACTAAGAGGCTAAGGGGGTGGAAAGTACTCCCCACCCATACCCTTACCCCTAGGGCACTTAAATTTAATGATTTTACGGCTTAAAGAATAAATAGGAACAAATAAAAGCTAGGAGAATAATAAAACCAAATAACAACCTTTTAAAGATAGACAATGCAAGGATAGCATATTTAAACAAGGGGTTCAATTCTGTCTTTCCTTCAGGTTTCCTAGCTACATGTCCTACACACTCATTGCACACATCAGTAGGTTCAAGAAATCACGTGCATTATGTAATTAATGTATTAGAAAAATCATATAAATTAAAACATCCATTTTTTTCTAATGATCAATTATTTATCTAATTCTACTCATATTTTTGACCATTAGAATTGCATAATCAAGGTGTTAGTTTTGCAGTCATTTACTTTACCATCATACATGTTAGTAAAGCATTAAATGATGAAATCAAATATCTCAAAGTAAAGCATCACATCATAAATATCATAATAATGTTCAGTGCATCAAATAATATTCTAACGTATCGAGTCATGAGTATCAAAATAATAATGTATCATTAATGCTAGGATGGGTCGGGGCGAGGCCTCACAGAAAAGGTGCACATATGCAACTAAAATTCCTAATGAATTTCTTATAAAATTGAGCTAGATGATGAAAATTTCTTACCTTATTATATGTAGTAGGCGGTGGCTAGTGGAGGATAGCAACAACCTTCTCTTGGTCCATCTTCAATAATCCCTTTGACACCACAAATCCTAAATACACAAGCTCTTATTTGAAGAGGTCACACTTTTCAAGGTTTATAGCAAGCTTCTCCTCATGATGTCTCTATGATACTATTTCTACATGTTTGATGTTCTCTTCCCTTCTCTTGATGAAGATGAGTATATCATCTAGATATATAAGCACAAACCTTCCAGTGAAGTCTTTAAGCACTTCATTCATAAGCCTCATGAATCTACTTTGAGCAAGCCACTCACATAGCTAATATGTTGTCTTCAATTTTTTCTTCCATTCATCTCCCTCCTTAATCCTAATTTGGTGATATCCACTCTTCAAGTCCAACTTTGTGAATTACATTTCCTCTCCAAGATAATCCATGAGATCATCAATCCTAGGTATGGTAAATCTTTACCTGATTGTGATCCTATTTATGGCCCTTGAGTCTATGCATAGCCTCCATTTTCCTCTCTTCTTGGATGCTAGTACAATAGAGACTATATATGGGCTTATACTTTTCTTGATCAAGCCTTGATCTAAAATTTCTTGCACTTGTCTTGCTACCTCCAAGTTTTGGTCTAGGGTGAGCTTATATGATGCCTTGTTTGGTAGGGATGCACTAGGAAAAAATTCTATTTTATGGCTTATAACCCTTTTTGGAGGTAAAGAGGTAGGAATTCCATCACTTACAATGTCTTTGTACTTTTCAAGCAATGCTTGTACCTCTATAGACAATGACTCCATAATTGCCTTGTCTTCTCCCTTAGTCTTTAGTACCACTACATAGCTTTGGGCCTCATCATCTTCAAAAAATTATTTTCCACTCCATAGCAATGCACTAGGCACCTTAGATTGTGGTTCTTCTCCTTCGAGTAGAAATTGAATTTTAAAAGTTATGCCTGCTTTCTTCAATGATATGAGTTTTCCTTCCCATCATATATTGGCTCTTTGTCATATTGGCAGGGCCTGCCTAA
The DNA here is from genome assembly GCA_028749045.1 of Cupressus sempervirens. Classification (NCBI taxonomy): domain Eukaryota; kingdom Viridiplantae; phylum Streptophyta; class Pinopsida; order Cupressales; family Cupressaceae; genus Cupressus; species Cupressus sempervirens. The sequence continues at coordinate 2,217,861 of CM053785.1, forward strand.
TAGAATATGGAAAGAATCCATGGGTAAGATGTCACACAATATCCTATCCATGTATCCTACTATGAAAAAATCAACCAAAATCTGTTCATTCACCAATATACTTTGACCCTTATTGAGCCAAGTCACCTTGTATGGATTCAAATGGGATATCATAGTCAACTTGAGATTTTTGACTACCTCCTCTGATATTATGTTATTGGTAGATCCTAAATACACCACTTCCTTGAAGACCTCCCCAAGAATCTTACATCTGATCCTAAACAAGGCCCTCCTATGCTTAGGTTAATCAAGGGCTAGTTTCTTGATCAATGCCCTTCTAAACATTAGATTCTCACCTTTTTCTAACTCTATGTGATCCACTTCATTCTCCTTACCACTAGAGTTATCCTATTGAGCTTATGCCACTCTTTTGTCATGGTTTGAAGAACAAGGCTTTTTAGGGCATCTATATGTTGGATGGCCTAGTTGACCATAGTTATAACATTTCATACTAATAAAGTAAGATTTACTTCTGACTAATCCTCTACCTTTGTTAGAACCTTCTTGGTTACCTCTACCCCTACTATAACCTCCTATAGGAATTCTTTCAGTGGCTTTCTCAGTGAGCTTGGTCTTACCCTGGTTGCTCTACTCACTACCTCTTCCTTGGTATCTTTCTCTTTGTCTCCTTTGGGTTCTATCCTTGCCTCTATTCTTGAAGTTAGAATCCCCTTTCTTTCTAATGTTCTCTTCCACCTTGAGGGATAGTTTATGGCACCTTTGAATAGTACTAGGTGTCCATAAGCTTAGCTCCTCTTCAATATTCTACTTTAAACCACCCAAAAATCTAGCCACCTTTATTGGTTCTTCTTCTTGCTTCTTGTATCTAAGGTATAACCTATGAAACTCCTCTATATAATAAGCCACATCTAGATCTCTTTTTTTTAGTCCTTATCTCCTCTTATGAAGTTGAATTTCAAAATCCTCTAGTAGGAAATTCTCCTTTAGTTTGGTTACCATGGAATTCCAATTGGCTATAGGGTTCTTAGCCATCCTAATCCTCTCATTTTGGACATATTTCCACCAATTCAATGTTGATCCTTTGAGTCTTGACTTGGCCACTTTCATCTTTTGTACCTTTGACACACCTTCACATTCAATGTGATTCTCCATCTCATCTAACCAATCCATCACTGCATCAATGTCCATTTTACCACTAAATTGTGATACACCTTCTAAAGCCTCCCCTCCTAAGGATTTTATGGCCTTTAAGAAAGGCTCTTCATTCACAATAGGTTCTAGCTTATGGAATCCATCTTCTTCTTCTATCTCCTTACCCCTAACATTGCTTTCTTCTTCCTTTTTCTTGGCTACATCAACAACTGCATCCAACTTTATGTTCACCTCTTTTGGCTTCTTCAAAACTCTATTCTTCTCATTTTTCTCATCAAATTGTTTAGCTAGCTCTACATTAGTCACCATACTTGACTCACCCATTGACTCTCCAATAGTTGCAGACACAGCAAGTTCCCAAGTCTTCAACTTGCTCTGATACCACCATGATGTGACAACTAGTCTTGCTCCTACCCTAGTTTCTCCTAACATCTCCTTAGGTATTTATCTTGATGTAATAGGGTTGCTAACTACCCTATTCTTCTTAGGAACCTAACTATGAGGTCCTATCCCTTTCAAGTAGTGTACACCAACTAGGTAGGACAATCACTCTTTTACCACTTCCTACGCTTGTTATCCCTTTTGGCTTCCTTGACAACTACCCCAAATTCATACCTCATTTTGATCAACCAACACTCTATGAACAAGAATATGTTTTATTGAAGTTCATTTTAATCCTTTCCAAGATCTAAGACCACTTTGGAGACTGGAACCTAATCAAACTTACAAAAATGCAACATTTGCTTCGAAAACTACCAATTAGGGCTACAAGCAATTAACCCTCCTAATGATGAAAATTTTGAATAACTTGGAAAAATATTTAATGAAGGGGTAACCTATTCACTAATTTAGAAACAATTTTCAAAGAACTAAGATATTCTTGAGGTCTCAGTATCTCAAGTCATCTATACAATACAACTTATATTAGTGCCTACAAACAAGTGTTTTGGAAGAAATTGAACTAGTCTGGGAAGAATGAAGTCTCATCCTTCTTAGAATCTTCACCAATGATTCACCCTATAGTTGGGGCTTCTACACACATTCTCCTATCACAATCCACACTTTGATTAAAGCATTTTAAGCATTCAATCACTTGTAACACCTCTATTACATACTGTGATCCCTAGCCATGCATTATTGACTTGCCTAGGGCATCACCACAAAATGATTTCTTTTCTTCCTAGTGTCCCTCCTTTAATATATAGTATTTACAAGGAATCATTATCCTAATCCCAAGAGACCATATAGATCCTATGGTATGAAGATGAGTTATGACTCCATTTTGCTCAATCACTTGATTCAGAACAATAAGTAGACACAAAAGAATTTTTTTAAAAACTAACAAGAACCTTACAAAATCACTAACCAAAGTTATACAAAATCTTAAATTTAACTCCTCAAATACTTCCAAACATTGCAAATCCAAGTTCAATCCATTTAAATTCCAAAAACCTTAGAAAACATAAACTATAACTAAATCTTTGCCAACAATCTATACACACCAAAATGGATAAAACTACCAACCCTTCAAAAAGGTTGAGGATGACCTTAAACACCAAATCCCAAGTTCCATTCTAACAGTTTTAGATAGTTACCAATCCCCAACTAAAAAATTTCTCAAATGCAACAAAAAGTTGTCAATATTGTTAATGACAACATTGACAAATTTTAAGTAACTTTTACATTTTTTAGTGTTTGGCCCTCAAACCTGATCCAAAGGTTACCAAGCCTCAAAAAAATCCTTAAATTGACTTAATACATGTAAAAAGGACCTTATAGCACCTATTTGGACATCCTATTCTCCAAGACACAAAAATGCCCTATTTGACCTAGTCATGCAACTATGAGCAATTAAGGTCTCACAAGGCTTTCCAAACTTAACTCCCTTCACCTTAGTACTAGGTTAGCCCTATTATTATCCTTGTTGTGTGGCTAGCACAACTACAAGCCAAAATATCCTAGGAGCCCTAGGTCTTCCATGAGGCTACCTAGGTGCCCATGTACTAGTTGCATTCTCATTTCTAGTTATTTATAGAACTTATTGGATCTAATCAAGTGCTTTTGTAGGTTTCTCACATTTATTTTAAGGATAACCCTTATACATATTGGTTTGAAGGCCAAAACCATATTTTTTCAAAGACTTGATCATATATTTCAAATCTCTTTGAGTTTAGATTTTTTTTTTGAGGTTCCAAATGCATCTGAGATGTCTCAACCCAATTTTAGAGTTTTTTGAATTGATTTGTCTTAGTTATAATTTTTTCTTTATTTTTCATAAAAAGTAATTCATGATTGCAAATTATAATTTCTTTGCAAAACTCTACCATTTTGGAAAGGTTTCTAAATTCTATAGGGGGTTGGTTCTTTGTGTTTTGAATTTAGAGGTCATATTAGGGCTCAATAACTTGATTTGAACAAACTTTTTCTATTTTGAGAAAAATGGTTCCTTGGGCACAAATTGAGATATATTGCTAAATTACTAGCATTTTTGGAAAGCTCTATGGTTTTTAGTGGGTTCTCTCTTTTCATTTCTATTTTTGGAGTTGAAATAATAGGAAATAAATCAAGTCTTGTTGACTAGGTAAAACACAAAATGTAAAAAAGAGAGCACTTGTGATTAGTTTGCACTTTGTTTTGCAAACACTTGATTGGAAGATAACTTGGATTTTTGAGGAAACTAACCACCTTGTGTTGTAGTTCTTACTTTTTTTTATGCCTTAACCTTGTTTTTTTGTAGGGGTTGCACACTTGCTTTCCAAAACAAAGGAAAATAATGATTGTCACAGATAAAAGACCTACTAATGTGCTTGTAGGGATGCCTAAGCAAAACAAACAAACAAATTTTTCTGCATTTTCTTTGATTTTCAAGTGCGGAATTAGATTAGTTATTTATTTTCATTAGGCACATAAAACTCATGAGTAGGGGTACTTTGTTTATAGGAGAGTATTCTCATCACCCTTCAAGTGAATCAAAAATCTTGACTCTCATTGGATCAAAGAAAGTGAGTGGGATACTCCACTTTTTCATGGTTGTAATTGATCATTTTGGTGTGTTTAGGAGAAACATCAAGGAATAGGAGAGTATTCTCTTCACCTTCTAAGGTCAATCAAAAATCTTGACTTTTTTGGTGTGAATCCATTTTTTCATTCTCATTAGTGAGATTTTTCCTTTAGAGGGCTTGCTATTGGTGGAATGATACCAATAGAAATGACTAAAAGTGGGAACAAGAAAAACCCAGCTAGCCTAACCCTCTATAATCACAACCCCTTAACAAAGGCCAAATCCTTGGGGGGCGTAACACTTGTCTTCATCTAGAGAGAGTACTTGTGGGATTGTGACCATGAGGAAATCACTACATGAGAATGTTTAAGGTACTCTTATGGCTAGGAGGTCCACTACTTATCATATGATAAGGTGTCCTATTATCAGGTGCAAGAGGATGTTATGAATGAGACCCATACTAGCCACTCTAGGATTAGAGGCCACCCTATTATGGTGTTAGAAATAGGAATTACTGGGGGAGGGGAGTAAATCAGTAATTTACAAAATTTAGTCACGAACTAAATATTATTTATTACTTTGAACCATACATAAGAAAGTAAACAAGTAATGCTAAACAGTAAAAATAACCATGCACAAAGATAACTCATAACACCATATTTTGTTAACTAGGGAAACCTTCACTAAGGGAAAACCCTGATGGGGATGATACCCACTAGATAATATACTAATATATACATTCCTTGTTAGAGGATGGACCCTATTAGGAGTCAATGAGAAAATTTAGTAAAGAGAGTCCCTACTAGGAAACTTTGAATCCCTATTAGGAGATTCCAACCCTGTTAGGAGTTGTAGTATAGTAGATGCAAGATGAGCCCACTACCCAAACATTCACTTCCAATTACAAGAAGAGTTCACTCCCAAACAAGTAATTAGTCCTCTAGTGTATAGGTTTTGTAACTTCTTTCTTCACTTATCTTTGACGTTAGCTAGATCTTGGATCACAAAATTAGGTTCTCAAAACTTCACATATATCGCTTCACAAAAGTTCACATATCACAATACAATTGCTCAACACAATATATCACTTTTACATTTGAATTCACAAGATTTCCTTTGCATAAATACAATGCATTTTCAAAAATTTATGCTAGGTCAGCTAAGGCCATAATATACTTTTCCAACTTAAAGTGAACATCTAGGATGTCATCCCTAATTGGTCAAGTAATTATTTTGTAAACAAAAACTTTTCTTTACCTTTAATTCTGCTATTAAGTTTCATTGGTGAGACATGAATATCTCTTTTTTGTACAATATGTATTGATGTCTAAGGTTATACACATCATTATAAACATGTATGCTATCTCCATCTAACTTTTCTAATCATAATATGATGTCAGTAGCAAGTTACATACAAAATAATACATTGTTGTAAACCAATTTCATACTTAGATAATATTCTGAGTACCAAAAGCTAAGTATCTTTATTTTTGAGGTTTTGTACAAGAATGTACATCATGTATTTCCATAAATGAAAATAATTACATATCTTCATTAGCCAATTATCAGCAATCTCCCCCTTTGGCATTGATGGCAAAAAAAATAAGGAAAATTGGCTAAGTATCAAAAACTTGTCAAAAAAATGATATAGTATTGATACATTAATCATCTTTTACAACTTTATCTTGCATATGCTCCCCTTTCAATATTATTTCATACCTCATTTATAATTTTCTTATGCATCTTCTCTCCCTTTAACATCATTGACAAGGTTAGAATGTCAAAAACTATTCATCTGATATCAAAAACTATAATCATCTACCTTATTCTGATAATATCTTAATATAGTTGTCAAAACATTCCTTAAGACTATCTTTATCCATGTATCCTTGGTTGTTTTAGTAGAGGTGAGAATTGCACATAGGGCATATGATGCAATCTCAATTACATTAAGATCAGAGTATAAAAAGTATGAATAGGTGTCTTTGGCTTTGACACACTCCTCTAACTGTCTCTCAATAATAGATATCTTCAAAGCATAAACTCTCTAAATATTGATAATATCTTCAAAAAAATTTCTTTCTAAAGTTCCAATTTCCTGATATCATTATGAACACTAGCCACTTGTCCTTCAAAGTCATCAAATTTGTCAGAAGGTTTCTATATTTGGTTTGATAGAACTTCTAGCTCACTCGTCTTTCCTTCAATCTTACTGTCAAAGCCCTTGGTCAACTTATGAGATAGGGTACTCTTATGTACAAAACCTTTCCATCTTGTTGAAATTTTTGAAGTTTGTTGATACAAGTATCAAGACTTAGCAAATCATTCTTGATATTTTGACAAATGATGCTAAATATATTAGCATCATGTGAGATATGGGCCTTTGACTTTGCAACATTCAACAAATTTTTAAATTCTTCATCAAAAGATTTCAACACTACTTCTCTCCTCTATTCAGGATCTACCTTTGTATGCTTGACTACCAAAGTACTGTGTAATCTATCATTTACCTCCATTAAGATTCTTTGTAGGCTCTTCACTTTCATGTTCTTATAAATTAGTTTTGTCAAAGATGAGATCAAGTTGACCAGTTTGATCATCATCATCACTTGTTAGGCTAGCAAGTGAAAGTGGAGTGGATGAACTAGATGGTTTAGATTTATCTTCCCTTTGCTTCTTCTCTGCTACCTCTTTGACTCTTCTCTCTTCTTTTTCTTTCTCTTCCTTTTCTTTTATTTCTGTCTCTTTATTTTCTTCCACCTCTATTCTCTTCTTTCCTTCTTCCTCTATTCTCCTTTTATTTTCTTCCTCAACTCTTCTTTTCATTTCTTCTTCAAGCAATTTCTAGTTGGCTTCTTCTATTTTTCTCTTTTCTACTTCTAATAGCCTCTTCTCCTCTTCATTTTTTTTCAATTGATCTTAACTAATATCAACTTAAGATTTAGGTAGTTTGGAACTCTCAAAAGGGTTAGTATCATCAATGTTAATAGTAACATTAGTCTGATCAATTTGCATTGTGTCCCCACTTACTAACATTTCAAAAGTTCTCGGTGCTAGTGAAGGTGTTGCTTTAGACTCAACCAACATTTGATTGATAGCTATGACTGTTTCACTTCGTATTTTATCCTTCTCACCCACCATAAATAGAAATGGTCTCACCTTGTTTCTCAAGTAAGGTGCCAGACTATTCAAATAGTTATTGAATTCTTCCTCATCATCAATCTTGCATATGGTCCTTATCATAGAGTTCTGAAGTTTTCTATCTTCTTCTTGAGTTGGTGCCTTCTTCTCTATAAGTCTATCATAGACTTTCTAATTTAGCATGCCTTCAATATCCTTAAGTTTCAAATTGTTAGCAATTATATATCTCACACTAGAGATATCAATCTAATGATCCTGAATATCATTATAGAAATTATAATTATTTTTCATCTGAACAAAGTTCTCTTCATTAACAATGGTTGATTTTATCTTCTTAATCCTTGGCTTCCAAGGTTCCCTTACTTTACTTGTTATCTATTTAGAAATGGTAACTCTCAACCTATTTTTCTTCTTGTTCTTCTTCTTCTTCTTCTTCACTAGATTCCACAATTGTCAACAATGCCTTTTGTCTCTTACCTGGTCTAGTAGCCTATTGTATGATTCTTTCAGTCTTGGTTGTCATGGATTTCACTAATCTTTCTGATTTTCTCTTCAAGTCACTTTATTGTTTGGCTAACACTACAACATATGGAATGTTTTTTTCTGAAAATGTCTATGCAATAGACACTGATAAAGGTTGTGCATACATTATTCCTTGTTTCATTATCTATCTAACTACCTATGACTCACTTTTTGTAAAACTAACCTTAGTTAGAGCTTTCTTCGTTATTGTCTCAATCTTCTTGTGAGATGCTTTCTCTAAAGATGCTTGATAGGCTAATTGGGTGATTTCTTCATAAGTCCCAAATCTATACTTAGTTAGCTCCTTCTCAAAGTTCAATAATAGATCATTATATCCAATTGCTACATCATCACTTAATTCATAACCAAAGGGATCAAGGAATTTTTACCAAGGTTCTACTACTTGAATATCAGTTAAATCTATATCAAGAATAACACATGTATCATTTTTGAATCTTTATACAATTGCAGGTGAAATTCTAAATCTTTGTCTCATCTCATTCTAAAATGTTCTCTTTATAAAATTTCTTCTATCCAAGATTTTATCTGTTGGATGTCTTCTGCATACATCTATACACTTCTCCATGGTACACTTCTCACATTCTTGGTCCTCTTGATTTTCTCCAAGTTTTCAAGATGTTGCATTCTCATAATTTCAGTAAGGTTAACTTGTTCCTTCTCAAAACAAATCTTATAGGTTGCATAGATGAATCCTGCTAATAACTCATCAATCTTAGAACTTTCACAAATAGAGTAGGTAGTGATTCTACTCAGGAATCTTACATCATCCTTTTTAATGGTGTTGATCACCATGGCCTTCCCATTATAAACTGCTTTTGTGTATATCTCAACTTTCTAACAAGTTTCTCACCTATAGGTACACTACCTTGTTTGCTAAGACTGGTTACCTCATGAATAAGGTTGACCAAAATGTCAACTACATTGTCTTCCATCCATAGTTTTCCATCATGAATTCTACTTAGTATGATTTCAGTCCATTCATCGGTGTCCAATTCTCAGTAGAAGTGATATTTGAAAAGGTCTAGTTCTTTTAAATTTTTAAATCTAGGCTTTATAGTCATATCATGGTTAAATATTGTTTCCATACATTTGTTCATATACTCACTCCCAATGTTTTCAAACTTGTTAAGATAACTTCCTATGTCTTCCAAATACACTACATTGTTTAGAGTAATGGATAGAGCTAAATTAGGGTTTCCTTCTATGGGTTTCAAAGAAACAACCTTTAATTTTGGTCTCTCCTCATTCTCAACATTATGAACTACTGGCATATCAATGATTATATTAAATATAAACTTTATCAAATAAATTCTATGGAGAAATGATTAAATACCTCTTTCTAAAAATAGGGTTTACTTTGAAATCACCTTGTCAAGTCGCTTTTGACTGCTCTATGCTTTTGATTTAATTACAATGAAGTGGTAATCAAGTTTGTACGCTATTTTATTCATTCAATTTGAATTTTCATTAATTGCATACTTTGCAAACATGAAAAATTTGTCAATTACATTTTGAAATCAAATATCTACTCGAAGTCTTTGTTTGATCTTCAAATGCTACCCAAAGTTTACCATAGGTTCCTTGCATCATGACAATGCTCCAAGAATCTTTGCTCCATGAAATTCTCTGTTAAAACATAGTTTTCATCTTCTACTATAGAATTAACTTTCTCTGTAATAACAATAACTCTTATTTCCTTTGTAACAAGTTCTAACAATGTCCAAATTTCAAGTGAGCTTAGATACTGTCTAAACTTATCTCGATACACCTTTTCCCAACTTTGTTACCCATAGTTTGATCTCTAAATGAAGTTTCAAATTCTTGTGCTATGAATAAGCTTAATTCAACTTAGTTGAATCAAACTTGATTACTAACTTCAATCTTCCTATCTCACCATCTTCTAACTTTTCTTTTGAGATGTATAATCCTTTAATGAATGCCTCATTGAGTTCTTCTCGAAGTTCACTTACTACATTTCTTTGTTCCTCATTGTCTTTCTTAGTTTTGGAGTTCCTTTCATGGTTTCGTCTACTATTTTCTAACATTTCTTCCATCATTCCTTTTGTTTCTAAAGTTTCTTCCATTGTTCCTTCTATCTTTGAAGTTTCTATCTATTCTACAATACTTTGTTGTATGTTTGAAGTTGTTGCATAACTGACATATTAGAATTTTTCTTACAGGATTCTATTGGTCAAGAGGTGCATGACAATTTTGATCTATGTATCCAAAGTTTTTACACTTATAACACACGCTCTATCTTCTATCTTCATAAGGTCTTCCTTCTCTCAATATCCTTTCATTAGATCTTCTTCTATCTATAGGGTGAGTATTTCTAGACATTCTACTATTTCTTCTATCATTATCATATTTAGACTTCCTACAATCAATTTCTTTATGACCCATATCATGATAATCATGACAATAAAAATCCTTAACATGATTAAATGACTTATTTGTACAAACTCTTTTCATGTGACCTATTTTATTACATGAAAAACACTCACCTCTAAATTCATACCTGGTTTCTTTAGGAGATTGCATTTTCTTTGGTTCATCCAATATCACAACTTCCTTGTCTTTTCTAATTTCTATGGGTTTATTAGAAGATTGACTAGATTCAATCTTATTATCAAATTTATCTTTTTCTTCTAGATCTGATCTATTTTTAGGTTCCTTTGTAAACATGTTAGATAGATAACCAATACTAGTCTTATCATAGGTAGGTCTTTGTATTGACATTGAATCATCAAGCTTTTCTCTACTAGAATAAATCTTCTCAATTTGTTTCTTGCACTAAGTTAATTCATCTTTCATAATAGTGTTGTACTTATGAAGTTCTTCATGATCTTCTTTCAGTGTTTCAAATTTAGATGTCTTCTTCACCTGACTTGCTCTAAGATTTATATTCTCAGTCTTCAAATCAGATTGAAATTTTCTATGATCATTCTTCAAAGTCAACTTTAGAATGGTAATCTTCAATTCATTCTTCAAAATCTTGTACTCTATCTTTAGCTTTAAATAATCATCATCACTAGTTTCAGATTATGTAGATTCAGGCTTGGATTTGAGATATTCAATCTTGTCCTTCAATTGTCCAATGTATACTTTGGAGTCTTCATATCTATCCTTTAGCTTATTTATTTCTTCAATAAGGAGATCAATTTGTTCAAGTTACTCCTCAAGGTTCTTCATCAGATATTCCATATCCACATGAATCTTACTTAAGCTATTAAGCCTCTTCTGAGTAACTATGCTCTGATACCTATTGTTAGAAATAAGAGTTACTTGGGGGTGGGGGTGGGGGGTGACTTAGTAATTTAAAAACTTTAGTCACCAAATGAATATTATTTATTACTTTGAACCATACATAAGAAAGTAAACAAGTAATGCTGAATAATTATAGTAACCATGCACAAAGATAACTCATAACACCATATTTTGCTAACTAGGGAAACCCTGACCAAGGGAAAACCCTAGTGGGGATAATACCCACTAGATAATATAATGATATATATATTTCTTGTTAGAGGATGGACCTTGTTAGGAGTCAATGAGAAAATTCAGTATAGAGAATTCTAATTAGGAGACTTTGAATCCCTATTAGAAGATTCCAACCCTGTTAGGAGTTGTAGTATAGTAGATATAAGATGAGCCTACTGCCCAAACATGCACTTCCAATTACAAGAAAAGCTCACTTCCCAAACAAGAAATTAGTACTCTGGTGTATAGGTTTGTAATTTATTTTGTGACTGATATTTGATCTCAACTAGATCTAGGATCATAAAATTAGGTTCTCAAAACTTTGCATATATTACTTCACAAAAGTTCACATATACAATACAATTGCTCAACACAACATATCACTTTCACATTTGAATTTGCAAGATTTTCTTTGCATAAATACCATGCCTTTTTACAAATTTTTGCTAGGTCAGCTAAGACCATAATATACTTTTCTAGGATGTCGGCCCTAATTGGTCAAGTAATTTTTATTTTTTTTAAATTCCTTTATCTTTAATTTCACTATTTTGTTTCACTAGTAAAACATAAACATCTCATTTTTGTATAGTTTGTACTAATGTCTAAGGCTATACACATCATCATAAACATGTATACTATCTCCATCTAACTTCACTAATCATAATATGATGCCAATAATAAGTTACATACAAAATAATACACTGATGTTAACCAATTTCATACTTAGACAAATTTCTAAGTGCCAAAAGCTAAGTATCTTTATTTTTGAGATTTTCTACAAGCATGTATATCATGTGTTGCCATAAATGAAAATAATTACATATCTTAATCAGCCAATTGTCAATATTTGGTACTCAATATCTTGGTTCAGGGATTGATCCCAGTGGACCACCCAAATCACCCCAAGATTTGACTCACCATGTGTGTTCCTTTAGATGTGGGTAACCCATATATGATAAAGACAATATCTATTATGGAAAAACACTTTGTGTGAGGCAAGGATGCATCAAGTAATGGGCCAAGGTATTGAGTAATGAGTCATTTTCTTTAGGTAGAATATGTTTGTTGTGTCTTTGTTTGTGCTAGACCCATTGACATCATTTGAACATACACATATGGTAGTTCTAGGGATTTCCTTTCGAGACCTCACATATTCTTGTATCATACAAGGTTGATTTTTCTCTTGCTTCATTGCTTGAAATCTATTGCATGTGTCACCATTTTCTTGGAAATAATCTTGCTTTTGAACATCAAACTTGTTATGCTATCTAAATGATTTGAGAAATACAAATCCACAAAGCCCAAAGAATACCTCATGTAAAAACCTATCACAAAGAAGAAAAAGACAATAAGAGGAAAGGGTTTTCTATGAAAATAGGCAAATTGTATTCTTAGAAATAAATGATAAGAGATAAATATAAAAGATCAATCCTTATAGAAGGAGATCAAAACCCAAAAATGGATAAACTAAAAGGAAAAATCCATTTAATAATTACTAATTAATTATTAAATGTGAATGCATAAGGGCATAGAGTGAAATCTTAAGAAGGGAGAAAAGTTAATTTAATAAATTAAATTAAATTAAAATTTTTCCCTAACACCCCCCCTTAATATGAGCAACAATCCAACTACAAACAATGAATAAAGAGAAAGGAAACTACAACACAATGTGGAAAGAAAACTTGGATCCCAACAAAAAGGCCTGATGAGGTACCCAATCTTAATAAAATCTCTATGAAATGGAGAAATAAAGAAAACCCACTGGGAAAAATCCTATTCCAAAAAGAGATACAAAAGGATGCACAAATGAAACATCTCAAGAGAATCTCTCAAGACCATAAGTTCAATGAAAGCCTCCATGATAGAAGCTCGAGACTCCATAGATTCCCCTGAAATGGAAGGAATCATATGTCAATGAACATACCAATGTGGCTCCAATATGAAGGAAACAAAGGCAATGGACAAAGATGATAAAACCCATGTATAAAAGGTATAGTTGGAAGTCCTTGCTGATGCTCAAAGGAGAAAGAGGAGATGTGTTTCCTCTGATATATCCTCAACAACTACACTAGGTGGCTCGATGACTAGAGATGCAATGACTGGAGCCGCAATAGTAGGCAATTTTGAAGAGTAATTTTGTGCAAGAGATGGAATCTAAATAGGAGGTGGAGGTATCAAAGTCACAACACTAGTCTTAGGAACAACACATATTTCCAAGCAACCTAACTTCACCTTAGTAGAATCTCATGAAAAAAAAAGAGTAAGTCTCTGATAGTGGAGATGGTGGACCAAAATGTGAGAAGGAATATAGGTAGGAAGCATGATCAATAGTCCGTGTAGTAATAGTATTGCCTATCTCACTATCTCTAATGTGCACTGAATCTTGTGCAAATTCAACTATCTTCCTTGTCCCACTATGTGTAATCTAAAAAATAGAGAGAAGGTTAGAGGATAAAGATGGAATACAAAGTACATCATGAATTGCACCATCATCAATGTCAATATAACCTTTCTTGCATACAATCATAATAGTGTTGTTCCTAATCAAAATATGTGGAGTACGTAAAGCTTCAAAAGAAGAGAATAAATCCTAAGAAGATGCCATATGGCTGAAGCACTTGAATCTAGTAACCATCTAGAAGAATGATGAATAGTAGTTACACATAGTCCATAACCCTTTCCTATGTCTTTACCATTTGACTAAAATTATGATGATGATGATGATGATGATGAAATGTGAGAAGTAGAAGGAATATCTCCTCTAAAGGAGAGCTATCAAATATAAAACATATTTGGCATAGCCATCTAACTTATTCTCATAGAAATTTGACTCATCATGATTAGGCTTACTACAATAAGAACACTTCAGTCTTTCTAGATTTGGTTTACCCCCTTTACGAGGAGGTGGTCCAAGTGAACTGTGAGTGCTAGAATCAATCTAAGACTTTGTTCTTTGCCCTTTGAATTTGAAGAAGATCCTTTCTCCTTATAAGCATTAGGAAATGGAACATTATGTTTCTTTATGATGTTGGTCAACTCATCATTTTTTTTATGATAACACTCATGTTCTTCATGACCCAATTTCTCACAGTAGGCACACTTTTTCTTCTAATTATTATTGTCCCCCTTCTAATTTGTACTAGAGGAAGACATTCATTGTTGATTTGATGATGGTGTTGTCTTTCCTACATCCTCATAGGTTGAAGTGATAGTGGATACTTATGAACAATAGTTGCAGAGGGTTTCTTTATCAGTTGAGGAGATAGACAGTTCTTTGAGATAGGTTCTTCAAATAGTTGAGTAGGTTTCAGAGACTACATCCATCTATGGGACTCTTTCCACACGTAGTGGAAGCATCTCATTTGTTCCTATGGTATTGTTTCTTCCAAAGAGGAGGAACACCATTCAATAGTCCTGGATCAGCTTCTTCATCGGAGTAGCTATTACTAGTTGACACTCTTCTTTGGAGGAGGGGGAGACTATCTTGCCTCTCTTCTCCTTCTCATATTTCTTCTTTCTATATACTTGATGTATGTCATAATGGGAGGGTCTTGATCACTCCATCCATCCATACATCATGTATTTGTAGACACCTAAATTTGATTACACTACTTTGGTAATCTAATTTAGCCATCTCTAAAGGCATCATTAATTAAATTCTTATTTAATTAATCCTTTGTCATCCCCTAGTTGATTAATTTAATTAATCATCTATAGTCCTAATTGATAAATCAAATAATCTATTATTTATCAATTAAATCCTTTTCTCCTATCTAATTCCAAAAATCCCCATTTATTAAATAAATCTATTTGATAAATGAAATCCTCAAATTCAAAAAAACCCTAACCTATCTCTAATCCTCCATTTAGCCTAATCCACCCCATCCACCCATACTAACCAAGCTTAGCCACTAACTCACCCACCCTCATTAATGCCATCCACTTGCACATCTCTAACATCCCTAATCTAATCCTAAACCCAAGCCTAATCCACCCCCTAATGTTGTCACATTCCTTAAACAAGTTTAAGACTTTCCTAATCCAAACCAAAGTCTCCCCTCAAAAAAACCCAACCACTAAGTCATGAGTGCTCTTAAAAAACATAAAGACTCTTACAAGCCCACTCATGACTCTTACACCCATCTTCCACACTCTTCCCTCTTCCACACTCATTCCTCTTACATCCCTCTTACATACTCAACCCCACTCATCATGCCCTTAACCAACCCTTAACCCTACCCTCTCACACTCATCCTCCTTGTGACAAGTGTCACCTTCCCATTGGTGCTAAACAAGCACAATCCATGTGCTCCCCTTTGAGTGCATCTTAGCCCTCCTTAAGCCTTCATCCATCCTTGCATCTAAGCCCTCCATCCCTCTACCCCTTAGCCTATAAATTGAATCCCATCCCAAGCCATTTCATCAACAATCTTTGAGCTAAAGTTACCATGCTATTTTGAGAACCAAAGCCATCAACCATACCCTTATAATGCCAAATTGAGAGCTCACAAAGCTACCAATTTGCCATTACCCATCTCCATTGAAGCAACTTTTGAGCATCTTGAGCATACATCCACAGCAAAAGGACACATCTACAGAATCAAGAAAGCATGGAGTGTTTTCTCTCATGAGGTTTGCACTTCTTATTTTCTTTCTTAGTCTAAGCATATATGTGAATTTAGTTTTTGGTTTGTGAATGTTTACTTTATTTGTTAATGTTCTTTGCATACTGATTCTGGTTCTACATTTTGGCACGCCCGGTGGGACCCCACTATGGGTCATTTAATCATCTATTTTCATCTATATGTCATTTTTCTAACCATCTAATGTTTGTTGTTGTTTGAGTGTGTTGTGAGGGTGTTTTGCTTGTTTTTGCAGGTTAAAGAACGCACTTAGGAAGAAGAAATACCATCTAAAAAAAAATCGCATTTTTCAGCTTTTTTTGGTGCGGTTTTCGCGTCTGCAACCTGTTCTGTCTGCGAAAATCGACTTCTACGAAAATCCGCGTCTGCGCAAATCAACATCTGCGAAAATCCGCATCTGCGCAAATCAACATCTGCGAAAATCCGCATCTGCAAAAATTGACGTCTGCGAAAATCCGCGTCTGCGCAAATCAACATCTGCGAAAATCCGCGTCTGCGAAAATCGACGTTTGCAAAAATCTGCGTCTGCGAAAATCGACATCTCTGCTTGTCACCTGGGTTCTGTGCTGCAAATCTATTTTGTCCTCTTCATATTTTGGCGCCTCTGTAGTTCAGCATCTTCGTATTTTGGCAGACTGTGTTCTCTGCTTGCTTATGTTCCATTTCTGCTTTACTATTTCTGCACTTTGTAGCTAAAAAAAAAAAATTAAAAAAAAAAAAAAAAGAGTATACATCAAAATTTGACTTTTAGTGGTTCCGTAGGATTTAGACCATTTTAAGCATTTTTACGCGTAGAAAAAACAACAAAAAAAGTTTTAAAAAAATTTCACATAGTTAAGCTCTCATTTTTGAAGATTTTGGCTAACTAACTAAATTGCTTTTTTTCTGTCTCATTGCAGGTTGGAGCACATATGGAACCACTAACCATGCTTCTTGCAGGTTTTCATGTTGCTAAAAAAATGAACTTGAATGTTTAACCATTTGTCTTTGAATGCATGTTGCTAAAAAAAAAAAAGAACTTGAATGGTTAAACACATTTTTCATTGAATGAATGTTGCTCAAAAACACACTTTTGAATGTCATGGATTAAAATCAACTTTCTTTGGAATGCATGCTTAAAACAAAAAAATTCAATCTTGAATGCCAAGGATCAATTAACCATTACAAATCTCTTTTTCACATGCAATCTAGGTAAAGTTGGATTTTTGGACATTTAAGAAACTTTGTTAAGTTAAAATACAAATTTACAAAAATCAATTTGAGTAGTTCCTTGGACTCACCTCTTTTCTAATCACCCATCAAATATTAACCATTGGTTGCAATCTCAGCGCCATTTATGGGGATGGGTCTACTTGAAAAAGGTGTTAAATGTTCCACAATCTAACTCACTCACTTGGTCTTTGAACATTTGCTTTAACTTTATCAAAATTCTTAAATGGTCAAAACTCTAGATTAAATCGATCACACTTCAAGTTTGGGCACTAAAATTGAACAACAACTGACGTGGAGAGCCTCTAGGCGCGTGCTTGAAATCGAATCTCACACACTTTTGTTTTGGGCTTAAAACAAACTCACACTCATTCTTGAATGCCTTAAAGAAAATTAATCGATACTTGACGTGGAGGGCCTCCGGGCGCGCGAGTTTGCTTTTGTTGACCCTAACTCTTCTTATTGTGTGCATTCTTCGATCGATTTACTTTTGTTGGTGCTTCAAGTTGGAATTGAACATTGTCTCTTAAACATGAGTGCTTGCAAAGTCTAGATTAGCACACATAAGAGTCAGTTGGTAAAAGAACAAGCGTGTTTTTTAGCCCAAGGTCATCCGAGTCTTCTCTCCCCTTGTCATCTTTCGAGGCCATCTCGGGTGCATAAGATTAGGATCCAAAACCTTGTTTATTTTTTAGGAGGCCTGCTTGGGGATTTCATCACCCCTTGGACGACCTCAACTCCAGCGTTCCGGCGGAGTATAAGAATCGGGAGGTGAATCGAAAGACACCTCTCTTGGGATCAAGATTTTGTCATTCGGGCTAAGCCTCAAGGAACTTTATACCCTTGAGAAGTGAAAGAGGAGAAGTGGGTTACCGCTCCTCTCGGCTGTGTGACATCCTTTTGGTCTCATCTACGGATTTGGGCCTCACGTACCTTGCGTATATCGAGGACTCCCTAGCTAAACCAATTATCTGCCTTGCAGAAAACCATCTAGGATATTAATGTGTTTGGAGTGACTGATCGAAACATTTGTAGAACATACACACTCCTTGGCGCAAGTGCCACATTCTGAGAACCACAAACTTCTATCTGGGTGTTCCTATCTATTTCTTGTTTTTATTTTACTTGTTGAATGAATGTTTGCCAAACTTGGTCAATCCTAGCTTAGGGCATACTTAGCGTAGTCACTGCCTATTTTGGAAGTTGAACAAGTTGAAGCAGAACAACTGAGATTTTTCCCAAAGCCAAGCAGATTCAGGAATTTATGTCGGAACAACCCAAACCCAAACAGAAGTTTCACAAGGTCAAACTCAAGCCATCTCTAGCATACCAAGAACTTTCAGCCAAGAGAAAAGCAATAACACCAAGCCCACGAATTTCCAAACTCCACAAAGCAAAGGACAAAGCTACCGACGAAGCACTTCAAGAGGCCTGGTTAGAGCGCACCATCAAATTTAGCCAACATCCAGGAGTTAATCCTGCTTATGCCTTACCAACTAGGCATGATTTCTATGATTAGAGACCCTTGTTTCTCCACATCTTCTTGGATAAGCTTCACTCTAGAGTCATCTTTGTAGAAAAGCCAGCCATCTTAGGTTATTCCCTTAAGCATTATTAGCTCATCCATCTCATTTAGAATCATACCATCTAGCCAGTAATCGAAATTCTGCATATCTAAGCTTTCAAAATTGTTGTCACCTTGCTAAAAGTTTTCCATTCCTAAAATCTTCCAAATCCACCAATCTCACCAAGGTTATCCCTTTGACATAGCTTTGTCTAGGGTAATCTAGCTTTGTCACTTGTTATCCCTCATCACCTTGAGTTAAAGGTTGGGATTCACAAGTGGTCAATCTCGTGTTCTTCCTAAAGGATCATCAGTCTATCCTTAAGTTGACACAATCACCACCAAGCTTCCACATAGGAAAGCAGACCTTTTGTACTTTGACAACATATCTTTGAAGTTAGAATCCCCAACCCAATCCTCCTTAGGTTTTGTCATATAGCTTTGTCTCAACCTAGGAAATCATTTGCATAGAAAAGCCTTCCCCCTTTTGCATCCATCAGCATTATTGCATCTCATCCCTAGGAGCATTTTTTCATGCCACCCATCACTCGCTTAGCCAAGAAGAAAGAAACAATGGAGCCCTATCATTTAGATCGAACAGCCTCACCCCCCTTGAGCACTCAGCCATCCTTCAGCCCAGAGCCAGCTATGCCATCACCTACTGACATTGAAGCTTTCATGAACCAACCAGGAAATGCAGTATTGGTAAACGCCATTATAGACAAAAACAAAGAGACAATCATGGCTAATTTTCGAAGGGACAATGTAGGAACCTTTGACTTTGGAAGACCCCCTCCATTATCAGATCCATCTCACCCATTGTTTGGGCAGCTACCACCACCCATAGGCTCTTATGATCCAAATTATCCTCAATATATTCCAAAAGAAGAGCCTCCAGCCAATCCATATGACCCAACAGACCCAAACATACCATCATCCACCCAAGTTGAAATCTCCATGCCGCAAGCCAACCCAGCCACCACCACTCCATCCTTGGTTCATACCTCTCCACTCCAAACCCCCTTTACCCAAAACATCTCACCGTTCACCCCCTTTACCCAAAACATCTCACCGTTCACCCCCTTCACTATTGCTACTGCTCCCACACCTAGCCTTCCAAATCCACCCATCTCCCAAATCAGTGCTAGCATCTTTGACCAATCTCAACAATATACAACAGGGATGCCACCCATGGGGCCAAGTAATCAACCTTTTATCACCCCTAGCTTGTTCACCACAGCCCAAAGCACAATCCCATCATTTCCATTAGGTCTCGGGAGCTCAATACCACCAGCCACAAATCCACAAGCTACTACCTTCACTCCACAAAGCTATCAAATCCCACAAGCTACTACCAATCTTCTACCAAGCTCCCAAGTGACCCTAGCTCCCACCACCACTCTACCAAGCTTCCAAATCTAGCCACAAAGCTATCAAACCCCATCAGTTCCATTCCCAAGCTTTCAATTCCCACCACTTCCACCACCAACTAATCCATTACCTCCACTTACCAACTACTTTTCAATGCCACTTCTAGGAGGTAATCCACCACCCCAGCCAACCACCAATTATTTGCAAATGCCATCCCAAATGGGGGCACAACCCACATATATTGGTCAAACCCCACAAGCCCTCCGATCCTTTCCCCAAGCCTCACAACCATCTTATACCTTACCTCCACAAAGCAATCCATTTAACCCACAGCCAGCTTATGTTCCTCAATCCCAACCTCAAATCCCATATCAACAGCAAGCCTCGCAGCACATGCAGCAATATGCGCCACCTCCCCCTCAACAACCCGTCATCCACCATGCAGCTGCCCAAACAATGTACAATCCCTATCAGCAAATCCCTCATAACCATCCATATTCAATGGCCCCATCCAGCACATACCTACCTCAAGGCACTCCTACATTGGGGGCACCCCAACCATCACCTATCAATTCAGAGTGGGAGCAAATGAAGACAGCCCTGAAAGCCATCCAAGAAGGGAATGATCCAAAGACATTCAAGTTTGAGAATGTGTGTCCTTACCCATTTGACAGAGCCATTACCACAACACCATTTCCCAAACACTTTGAGGTACCTAAATTTGACAAATTCAGAGGAAAAGGAGACCCTGTCACACATATCAAAGAATTTTACATGCATTGTCAGGACGTAGCATACAATGATGTCTTCCTCTTGCGCCTTTTTCCCAAAAGCTTGGCTGGACCAGCTCTTGAATGGTTTTATAGAATCCCCTATGGCACAATTAAGAACTTTGCTGAATTATCTGAGGCATTTGTAGCCCAATATGCCCATCTTGTTGAAACAGAGCTATCAATAGTTGATCTTGTCCACACCAAGCAAAAAGGTGGAGAAAGCCTTGCCAAATACCTGCAAAGATGGCAAACCCTTACCACCCGCATATCCTGCACCTTGCCAGAACGCCATGTGGTGAAAATGTTTATTGATAATGCACATCCCAGCTTGGCTCACCACATGACCATGAACTGTTTGCAGACCTATAAGGATATCAAAGAGAAAGGAATGATCCTTGAGCAAGGACTCATCAAAGATGGTGTGGTAAAGATTTACAAAGAGGCCAACCAAAATCAATCACATTCCAATGACAAGTCTAGGTATTGGAACAAAAACAAGCATGTTGCAACAGATGGGGTTACTGACACCAGACATGTGAATATCATTGGTCCTTCTCAAAACCAGTCTAACCCACCATATCAAACAAACAACCAACAAGCTACCAATTACCAACAACGAAATAACCAAAGCTATCAAAACCACAATACAAGACCCAACTTTCAAGGGTCTAACAATCAAGCTAATGCCATCAATGTAGCTGCAGGGCAAAAGCCCAGATTCCAACCTGCACCTAGAAACTATACACCCCTTGGTGAGCCATTGGATGTTATTTTTGAGAAATTGGCTAAGGAAAACCTTATCAAATTTCCTCCTACCCAGCAAATTGATCCAAGCCAATCCAAAGTTGCATGGTACAAGAACAATGAGTATTGCAAGTTCCATAGGGTAAATGGTCACACCACCCTCAGATGCATGAAACTGAAAGACTATGTGCAAGACCTCATTGTTCAGAAGGAAATCACTGTTGGTGCCCAAAACTCTCCCAATGCAGGCTTACAAATTTATCAAAATGCTTTTCCTCCACACAAAAACCAAAATCTTGGAAAAGCACCTATCCAAAACAACACCAACAACCGCCAGCGAAACCAACAGCATGGGAAGAACAATGACCACATTTCATCCTATATAGACTATGGTAGCCTTATAGGTTGTATATCTGAGAAAGAGCCTTCAGTCAATATTATCAATATCCGAGGACCAGACAATGAGTGTGTGGTCACCACTCGAAGAGCGCGATTTAACATCGCAGGCCCACCAATTTCATCAACACCATCAGCTCCATCAAAAAGCCGGTACAATATCTTGGAACACCTTGGGAACATGCCAGCCCAAATATCCATTTTAGACCTTCTCCGCACTAGTCCTGTGTACAAAGACATCCTTGACAGTGCTCTCATAGAATCCCGTGTCCCTTCTGATATCAATGCTACTGATTTTCGTAATCTTGTTGGACACCTTTCATCCTCATGTGCCCTATCTTTCAAACCCACCGACATACCCGTGGTTGAGCCAGATCACACCCTTCCACTTCGCATAGCCATCATGGTATCCAATTTTGCCGTGAAAAGAGTAATGATAGATAATGGATCAGCCTTGAACATTTGCACCCTAAAATTCATAAAACAAGCTGGGTATACTGAGGCAGATATGATCAGTGAGGTTATCACCATCAAAGCTTATGACAACTTGGAAAGGACCACAGAAGGGACTATTTTGCTACCAATCAAGGTTGGGCCAGTCATTCAAGAGACAGTTTGCCATGTTGTTGATCTAAACCTACCATTTAACATCCTCCTCGGTCGCCCATGGATTCATGGCTATGAAGGCCGTTCCATCCACCTACCATCAGTGCATCAAATTTCCGCATCAAGGCACTGAGGTAACCATCCATGCCGATCCAGAACCCTTTGCTTACTGCAATGCAGTTGAAGCTTCATATACAAACCATTGCCCTAGAATAGACATCGGCACAGCCATCGCCAGCTCATCCCACACTTGTAATGACGCAGAAACCATCCTTGCCTCTACCCTATCTACTGTAAAGATCAACAACAAAGGATGTGGAGAATATAGTCTATTAGATGCATTTGCTGTCGGAGCAATCCCACTTGATCCACATACCCATGGACGGCCAACATATCACAAAGCTAAGGAGATTCCACCTCCTCGATACAAACAGTTTGGCCCAACCACCTTTGTGTCCTCAAAAACCCCTCTTCATGAGGAGCTCACTCCAGATATCAACAATTGGCTACATAAGGATGCACCTCCAAGAAATCAAGCACGCCTTGATCACTTCAGCCAAAAGTATCCCCAACAACATAAGCTCGTCACTGAAAAATGGAACTATCAAGGAGGTGGACTAGGACTAGAAGAAAGGGGCATGCAATGTCCCATCGAAGCACATGATTGGGAAATAAATTCAGGTCTTTGGTTTGGCATACCCACAACTGGGGGCACCAACGAGAATGGTCACGCTTTTTCGAACATCCACCGTGACCTTGTTGAAATCGAAGAAATTCCTGAGGAAGTTGAAAAGAGAGCCTACGACGATATCCCAGACCAAATCTTCCTAGGAGACTCTGTTCTCCGAGAACTATCCATCCATCTCATTGACCTACCACTTGCTCATCCACAACTCATAGATTGGGACCAACCAAGTGTCATACATATTGATGAGTTCGCATCAGAGGAAGCGCTTCTAAGATTCATGGGAGCTGAAACTCCTCATAAGAAGACAAAGCCAGATTCTGCCTACATCTACAAGCTAGATCCCAAGGGGTATTTTGGAGAAAATCCCCAACCTAGTTTTGATACACCCAAAACTGGAACTAAGGTAAATCTGGGACTAGCTAAGGCAGCGAAGAGAACCCCTCAGCAAGAAAATCCAGAGCCACAAGAAGAACATGAGGATTTAGTATTGCCTCCTCAAGATAATCGACCAGAGGTGTCTTCTATTCTAATAGAGGATACTAGAGAAGTCAACATTGGTTCTTCAGAGATCCCTAGAATTGTTCACATTGCTGCATCCCTATCACAAGACCAAGCTGACCTCCTCTTTGAGGTTTTACGAGAGAACATTGGCCGATTTGCATGGTCATATCAGGACATGCCAGGACTCGATCCAAAGCTTGTAGTTCATCATCTTGCAGTCGATCCAAAGATCAAGCCCGTCAGACAAAAGCTTAGGAAAATGCACCCCAAGGTAGCATTACTAGTCAAAGCTGAACTAGAAAGAATGTTAGCTGCTAAGGTTATCCGACCTATCGACTACTCAGAATGGATCTCCAACATGGTCCCTGTCACTAAGCCTTCCGGTGACATCAGAATCTGTACTGATTTTAGAGATCTTAACAAGGCTTGTCCAAAGGATGATTTTCCCTTGCCCAACATAGATATGATTGTAGATCTTACAGCTGGACATGAAATCCTGTCCCTTATGGATGGATTTTCTGGGTATAATCAGATCAAGATTGCAGAAGAGGACCAGCATAAGACAGCATTCACTACCCCTTGGGGAACCTTTTACTACACCATGATGCCTTTTGGCCTAAAGAATGCTAGGGCTACCTATCAAAGAGCTATGACAGCCATTTTCCATGATCTTATCCATAGCATTTTGGAGGATTATGTGGACGATATCCTAGTCAAATCTCACACCTTCATGGATCATCTTGCTGACCTGGAGAAAGTCTTTGATAGGTTGGCCCAATATCATCTCATGCTAAATCCCAAGAAGTGTGTCTTTGGGGTCACATCTGGCAAGCTTCTAGGCTTCATAGTTTCTAAACGAGGTATAGAGATCGACCCAAAAAGGTCAAGGCTATCTTAAACATGCCTCCTCCCCAGACACTGCGACAGCTTCGCTCTCTTCAGGGAAAACTTCAATCTGTCCGGCGCTTCATCTCCCAACTTGCAGATAAGTGTACACTGTTTTCACACTTGCTAAAGAATAATGAGAACTTCAAGTGGGATCTTTTATTCAGCGCAGCTTCGATCAGCTCAAGCGGTATCTCACCAATCCCCCTATCTTGGTTCCACCAGTTCCTAGTCGTCCCTTGATCTTGTATATATCAGCAACACCTACTGCTCTAGGGGCACTTCTAGCACAACATGATGATTATAGCAGAGAGAGATCCATCTACTATATCAGTAGAACCCTAGTTGGTTATGAAATCAATTACACTCCTATGGAAAAAGCTTGTTTGGCAGTTTTTTTCTCAACTCAAAAGCTTCGCCACTACATGCTAAGTCATACCATCCAACTAGTCTCCAAGATTGACCCTCTCAAGTATATGCTCTCCAGAACAGCACTTACAGGCTATTTGGCCAAATGGGTTATGCTACTAAGTGAGTTTGACATCCAGTATGTGGACAGAAAGGTAATCAAAGGGCAAGCTATAGCAGATCACCTAGCTGATGCACCTCTAGAAGATGCATATCCTTTGCTCACAGAATTTCCAGATGAGCATATTTGCCTAATTGAAGAACAGCCCCCATGGAAGCTTTATTTTGATGGCTCATACACCTCTCATGGATCAGGGGCAGGAATATTATTAGTCACACCTCAAGGAGATTACATTCCAAAAGCCTTCAAGCTACAATTCCCTAGCACCAACAATATAGCAGAATATGAAGCTCTTGTAGCAGGATTAAAGATAGCTGCAGAATGGAATATCACCGAGTTACAAGTCTTTGGTGATTCCCAACTCATCATCAAACAAGTCTTAAATGAATATCAAACCAAAGATGAAAAGCTATTACCCTACAAAGAGCTAGTTGATCAGCTGACCTAGCATTTTACAAAGCTTCAGTTTACACAAGTGCCTCGAATGCAGAACAAGGCAGCAGATGCCATGGCCACTATCGGCTCGCTCTTGGAAATTCCCCAAGAAGCTACATAGTATGAGTTTTTAGTTGAGCAGCTCCTCACACCTGCCTATGCGAATGAGGATTCAAACCATGTTTGTATCTTGGTTGGTCCCCAATCCCCTTGGTACCATGAAATTCACGCTTACCTTAACGATGGTATCATATCCCCTCACCTCACACGTACCCAACGCCAGAACCTCATCTGAAAATCATCCCGCTATGTTATCATAGCCAATACCCTATATCGTCGGGGTTATCACGATACTCTCTCTCGATGTTTAGATGAAAATGAGGCCGTGATGGCATTAAAAGAAGTACATTCCAGACTTTGCGGTGCCCACACGAGTGGTATTGTCCTAGCACGACAAATCCTTAGAGCAGGCTACTATTGGCCTACCATTGAAGAAGACTCTTGTGACTTTGTCAGAAAGTGTCTCCCATGTCAGCAGCATGAAAATCTTGTGCACGCTCCAGCACAGGATCTACAGCCTATTGCACCACCTTGGCCTTTCGCTTGTTGGGGCCTTGATCTAGTTGGAACTATCACCCCTCTCTCATCTGATGGACATAAATGGATAATAACAGCTACAGACTATTTCACTAAGTGGGTGGAAGCAGTCCCCCTAGTCTCAGCTACAGGAGTTCAAGTCTCCAAGTTCATCTTGTACCACATTGTTTGCCGCTTCGGCATCCCATCCACCATCTTCACTAACCATGGAGGTAATTTTGAAAATCTCAACATGGAAGAATTATGCACTTCCCTCCGCATCCATCACCGCTTTTCTAGCCCATATTTCCCACAAGGTAACGGCCAGGCAGAGGCAACTAATAAAACCCTCCTCAAAATCCTAAAGAAAGTTGTCAATGATTCCGGCCGTGATTGGCACCTTCAAATAAATTCGGCTCTATGGGCCTATCGAACTTCCTTCCGTACATCCACAGGCACAACTCCATACTCCCTAGTCTATGGTGCCAAAGCGATATTACCTATAGAAGTTGAACTTCCCTCACTACGCATATCTTTGCGAGGGCAAATCTCAGATGAAGAATACAGAGTAGCTCGACTCACCCAGCTAGATCTCTTAGACGAGAAGAGACAACAAGCCTATGACCATCTCACAGTCTATCAAACTCGTCTCAAAAGGAATTTCAACAAGAAGGTGCTCCCATGACACTTTCAGCTAGGTGACATGGTCCTCAAAGAAAATATGAAAGTCCAAGCAAATCGAGAAAAGAAAGGCAAGTTTGAACCTACATGGCTTGGTCCCTATGTGGTTACACCCTCCTTTGGCTCCGGAGCCTATCAATTATCTACACCAGAAGGAGAACTCTAAATGATCCCACTAACATCATTCACCTCAAGAAGTTCTATGCTTGAAGATCCTTGGTATACCCAGCTTTTGAAAAAATACAAAAAAAAAATAGTAAAGAGAAATAAGCGTCCAATGGTGAAAACTTGGCAATTCAAGCGCCTTGGATAGGTACCTTGGTAAAAACCTGGTAATTCAGGCGCCTTGTGTGCTAAAGACTAATCCATTCTCTATCACTATCCTATCCCTCATCCATCCACCCACCATCCCATAAAACACCTACTTGTTCCCTTGGTGTTCCAATCAAATATCCAAAATCTGATGGAGCTTGTCAATACCTCCTGTACAGCTTGTAAATCTTGTACCAAAGTTTGTATTATACCTTGTAAATCTTGTACCATACCTTGTATATATCCAAATCTTGTCCAAAGCTTGTACCATATTCCAGCTTGTAAATAATCTTGTACCCTAGCCCGTATCCTATCACATGCACACACAGAATCCCATTTTCCTTAAGCTTTTCACAAACCATCTACCTGTCCACCTATCAACTATTATAGACATCCCATCCTTCACAAAAATTTCCATCTCACAAAAAACCAAAACATGAACAAACTTGTACATTTGTAACATATCTTGGTCTGTCAGCTTATACATCCTCTTTAGCTTAGTATCATTGTATCTATCCGGCTTTCATGTTAGTTCATCCTTGGTCAACATCTTGCACACATTGCACACCTTGGTTAGATATTCCAATGCATCCTTTAGCTAGATCTCCTATCACCAAAGTGTTATCCTTCTTAGTTCAGCTTGCCAGACACATCACTCGTCCAGATCCATCAGCTTAGGTGCTCTCTGATAGATTTTTGCAGGATATAGCTTTCCTCATGTCTGATCTTGGTCTGTTAGTACCTCGTCTTACCCATCTCGTTGGCAAATAGTTCTCTTTTAGATTTTCACTTTCTTTTGATTTGGGATCTTCCCTTTTGGGTCTTGAAATATCTTTTCCAAGAAATCTCCTTGTTCCCTCCTCAAGGTTGCCATGATCTTCCATATCATGGTATGCTGCGAATGGGGCAATTAGAGCGTAAGGTCTTGATCAGGTCTTTTACTTATTTTCTTTTTCTGCTTGTGGGTTACCTAGTGTCATTTCCACGCTACCTCCTCTGGGATTCATGTGTGATACTGGGGCAATCCTTGTGTGTTTGTTTTGAGTCAGTTCGTCAGTCCTCTGGACGGTTGGTGAAAAGGCCTTGATGTTCTTGGTAACCTTGGCAATTAACCAACATTCCTATAGCAAATCTAGTGCTCAACTACATGGTGGTACTTCTCTTTGAAGTATCCCCCCGCTCAAAAAGCTTCAATGGATTCCTTTTATAGCGCTTCGCTCCTCCATCTCCCCCCCCCCAATCTTGGAAAGTCTTAAGCTTGCTTTACTATTGTGCCTCTGATTTCCCTTTATCATTCTCCCATAGTGAGAGTTTGAGCTAATTCAGCCCCTTCTCTTCGCCAACCAGCGTCTCAGCTCATCTCAATTTCTTGTACTTTTCAAGAAGTCGTCAAGCCTCATTTCTCTCCCCGCCGCCTTCTTGAGGGGGCATCATCTAAGTCTAGTCTCTCCTCTTCTTATCCAAGACTGGGGCAACATTGTTGCTAAAACATCTTCCTCATGTTGTCTTCATTCAAACTTCTTTGAAATAGTGTTGTCTCGACACTATGTCAAAGAGGGGCAAAATGTAGACACCTAAATTTGATTACACTACTTTGGTAATCTAATTTAGCCATCTCTAAAGGCATCATTAATTAAATTTTTATTTAATTAATCCTTTGTCATCCCCTAGTTGATTAATTTAATTAATCATCTATAGTCCTAATTGATAAATCAAATAATCTATTATTTATCAATTAAATCCTTTTCTCCTATCTAATTCCAAAAATCCCCATTTATTAAATAAATCTATTTGATAAATGAAATCCTCAAATTCAAAAAAACCCTAACCTATCTCTAATCCTCCATTTAGCCTAATCCACCCCATCCACCCATACTAACCAAGCTTAGCCACTAACTCACCCACCCTCATTAATGCCATCCACTTGCACATCTCTAACATCCCTAATCTAATCCTAAACCCAAGCCTAATCCACCCCCTAATGTTGTCACATTCCTTAAACAAGTTTAAGACTTTCCTAATCCAAACCAAAGTCTCCCCTAAAAAAAACCCAACCACTAAGTCATGAGTGCTCTTACAAAACATAAAGACTCTTACAAGCCCACTCATGACTCTTACACCCATCTTCCACACTCTTCCCTCTTCCACACTCATTCCTCTTACATCCCTCTTACATACTCAACCCCACTCATCATGCCCTTAACCAACCCTTAACCCTACCCTCTCACACTCATCCTCCTTGTGACAAGTGTCACCTTCCCATTGGTGCTAAACAAGCACAATCCATGTGCTCCCCTTTGAGTGCATCTTAGCCCTCCTTAAGCCTTCATCCATCCTTGCATCTAAGCCCTCCATCCCTCTACCCCTTAGCCTATAAATTGAATCCCATCCCAAGCCATTTCATCAACAATCTTTGAGCTAAAGTTACCATGCTATTTTGAGAACCAAAGCCATCAACCATACCCTTATAATGCCAAATTGAGAGCTCACAAAGCTACCAATTTGCCATTACCCATCTCCATTGAAGCAACTTTTGAGCATCTTGAGCATACATCCACAGCAAAAGGACACATCTACAGAATCAAGAAAGCATGGAGTGTTTTCTCTCGTGAGGTTTGCACTTCTTATTTTCTTTCTTAGTCTAAGCATATATGTGAATTTAGTTTTTGGTTTGTGAATTTTTACTTTATTTGTTAATGTTCTTTGCATACTGATTCTGGTTCTACAGTATTTTTCATCTCCCTTTTTGGGGGAGGGTTTTTCCCAAGAGGTTTTCTCTCTTTCTCTGCTTTATGAGAGATTGCATTTTCATCATGTACATGAGTACCTAACATGGCCTAGTAGCTAGGACCCATCATGCATTTCATCCTAGATTTTGTAAGCTTAAAGACATTCCCCTAAGTTGTACTTAAGAGGGGGTAGTGGTGTAAATAAGTATTTACTATTTACACTTTACTTAAGTGTACTTAGGTTAATGCATTATTTAATTATTTATTAGTCAGTCACCTAGGAGTATGCGTACTCTTGTGAGTTGTTATGTTGACAACACAAGAGTTAGCACTTTATTTGAGCACATGGTGTCTACAACATCTACACACATGAGACACCTCATCATGCTTATTCTCTCATTGTGGAGAATATGTGCTTAATTGTCATGCTTATATCCTAGTTCCTTCTAGACACATTCTAGATGCATCTTAGAGGCCTTTATATACAGGCTCTCCTAGTGTGTATGTACATGCTTACATGCTTGAGATAATATATTCTCATATTGATCATACTCTCTTGGTTTATTTT
This sequence comes from Cupressus sempervirens, assembly GCA_028749045.1. Classification (NCBI taxonomy): domain Eukaryota; kingdom Viridiplantae; phylum Streptophyta; class Pinopsida; order Cupressales; family Cupressaceae; genus Cupressus; species Cupressus sempervirens. The sequence continues at coordinate 2,248,388 of CM053785.1, forward strand.
TTGTGCTTGTTCTTGAGTTCTTTGATCTTTGATGAATATTACCCTAAGGAAAATTCTTATATGGTGTCAAAGCTATACCAAATTCTTACATGGTATTAGAGCCCGAAAAGATTCTCTACACATAGCCATTTGAGACTATTGTTGCTTCAGCACCTCGACCCAAATATGGAGAATCTACAAAAATTGGGAGCATCTAGAGCCAAATCAAGCCTCACCATTATGTGCAGAATATTGATTTGGTGAATTGACTATACATTTGCCTATGTTAGAACATAGTTAAAATTAAGGCAACATTTTATTCCCAAAGGCCCAATTTGTAAAATTCTTATGATCATTTTAGATCTGTACATTTCATTTTTAGATCTACAATTTTTTCATCTACATCTCAACAATTTTTTTTGGATCTGCATTATTTTCTAGGAAATTTTAGGCCATCAAGCTAGTAGGAGAGATTTTTCTAGGTGAAGATTGAAGCTTGCTGGTGCAAATTAGATATTTGCATCACATTCAAAAGGTCAAAAAACCCCCCAAATCATATTTTATTTCATCAAAATTGGACATCTGAGGCCAAATCTAGAGCCTTTTGATTTTTGGAGGTGCAACGATGATTCAAGAAAAATAACAATAGTGGTGATTTTCAAACAACAATATCTCCCTCATATGGACTCATTTTTTGGAGCAATTTTTTTTTCTTTTGGGATAGAATTTTGTGATCTACACATTGGTGTAGGAAGTTTGACATCTCTATTCCTAAAAAATTTTGTAGCTTCAAAATCCTATTTTTTGCCACTTCAAATCCTTGGTATGGGCTCATCTGGACACATAATCAGGTTCTTTTTTTTTAAAGTGCATTTTTTTGGTGTACTTTCTAGATCTACAATTTTTTTGATGAATAGTCCTTTTCAATTAATAAAATTTACTAAGATTACAATTCACAAAAAAGGGGTCGGGGGATACAGGATCACCCTGCGAATGAGTTCAGATAGTCGAAGCCGAAAACTATTAACTATTCATCAAAAAAAAAACTTTTAAGCTGCCAAGGTAGTGTTAGTAGAGGGAGGATCATCTTTATCATGAAATCCCCATGCATCAGTGGGATTGTGGGGCAGACTGGGAATAGTCTAGTCGTCAACGGCATCAGCAGGATATGGGGTAGTCGCAGTCTCTACATCCTTCTTGTCTGGCCACGGAGGAGAAATTGCCAAGGCTAGCCAAGGAAACTTGCCAAAGTGTGCCCATCCAGGGGGAGGAGTCGAGGACCAGTAGAAGCTCACCCAAGGGGAGGAGCTAGGGACCAGCCAGAACCACCATGCGGTGGGGAAGTGGAGTGGCACCTCCAACCGCCATGTCCACCTCTGGGAGAGTGGTGGCGGGGACCCTGGGGGCATGGCATGTGTGAGTGGTGGCTAGAGGACTGTTGTCGAGAATGGCGACCGCAGGATGAAGAGGCATTAGCCAAGGCATCTGGAGGCACTCTAGCAATGGTGCATGGAGCATTATCCCAATGATTTAACAATTCTTGTAAGAGCGCAACTTCCAGGGAAACTTTATTAGCTTGCACCTGTATCTGCATAATGACATTGTTACAAATGCATGCCTTAGTGTACATTGCAATGCTAACATCCAAAAAACTGTGAGTGAATAAAACTACATTCCTATCTTTCCATAGAGAAAACAAAATTTCCATCCTAAAGGTATGCCAAATCTAGGAGAACTTTCGAGGAATTCTGGGGGAATCACCTAGTAGGATCATGTGCCATGAAAAAGGTTCGGGCCTGAAAGGCTTGAAAAAATCATGAATCCAGTGCCAATAATTCTGAGCACGCTTGCAAAACTAGAAAATATGCAAAAAGGACTCAAGTTGACCACAAAAGGGGCATCTGGGATCAGGAACCCCAATGTGCTTGAGCCGAGGCCCCAGGGGAAGACCTTGGAAGGCAAGGCACCAAGTAAAGTGGGAAATCTTAGGTTCAGTAATGGCACTCCAAATGGTGTCGAACCATTTTCTCCATTGAGAAAGCAAAGATTGCAAATGCCACCATTGATTAAGTGTGTCCACCATTGGAAGGTGGGGCTAAAGCCATCTGTACCCCATGTTGGGATTATAATTGGTAAATAGAGTGGTAGGATACCACTTCCAATCATGCCACCAAGGATGAACAGACTGAATCCTCACTTTATGAACTAAGTGCATAGGGATGGAAGACAACAGAAGGTCAAAAGTTTGGCGATCGAAACTAACAAGGCGGTATTGAACTTGCATATCCTCCCATGACCTAAAATTCATGGTGACTCTTGAAAAAATATCCTTGGTAGTGTGGATGCCACGTTTAAAGAAACGCATAGCACTAGCACCTTGAGTCTTGGCAAGAGGAGTGCCCTACATGGCAAACAGGGGAGACCACCAAATGTTCTGTTGATTTAAGGATAGCCCATTTTGAAACTCATCACCAACCCAATGAAGTCAAGGTTTAATAGCTTCTCAGGCTTTCCAGATGCTCTTTATAACCAAAGATCCCTGTATGACCACTGGTTCATGCATAGTGAGAAGGGTCTAAAAACCAATCCCCTTCCACGTTGGCCTATTAACAAGGAAGCCAGAAGATATGCAATGCCTTACTAGTATCTTCTAGGTTTCATCTCTAGAAATAGCTCTGATAATCCATTTAGCACAGAGGGCAAGGCCTTGCTTCTGAGTGGAATGCAGGCCGAGACCCCCAGATTCCCTTGGAGACAACAGAAATCCCAAGCAACTCTATGAAAACCATGATGGTCAGAACCAGAGGCCTAAAGAAAATCTCTAAGCAAAAATTCTAGCTTGAGATAGGAAGCTTTGGAGGGAGCCCAATAGGAAGAATAGTACACATGGGTGGCAGCCAGAATCTTAGAACAAATCTAGAATTTACCAGCAAGAGAAAGCAGCTTAGTGATCCAATAATCAAGCTTTTTGCTAATCTTTGCAAGCATAGCATTCCAAAGTTCCACAGGGGAAGCCTGGAAAGCAAAGGGAATGCCAAGAAAGTAGAAGATTTCTCCATGAGTAACCCATTTCCATTGAAACTAGCTGAGCCATGGTGGAGCTGGCAAGAAAGATTGGTGGTAACAAAGCGTTTTATGCCATTGAATGGCAGAGCCAGAGGCTTGGCAAAAAGTGTCCAGACAATTTAAATCATTTTTAATGTTTTCTTCATCTTCAAGAAGAGTAAGAAAAGAATCATCAGCAAAATGACCATTGACTAACTAGGAGGAAGAATTAGGCAAGGAAATGCCACGGACCAATCCTGAAGACATAGAGTGAGCAATTAAATAACCAAAACCTTTAGTAGCAAGGACATAAAGTGTTGGAGCTAGTAGACAACCTTGCCTGATGGAGCGAAAAAGCCCAAAAGCTTCAGATTGTGAATTATTGATGGTGATGCAAGCATTTGCATCACCAAAGAGCATCTCCATGGACTGAAAGAAATTGGGACCAAAACCCAGAGCCTGAAGCATAGCCAAAATGAAAGGCCATTCAATGCGATCATAGGATTTAGCAAAATCTATCTTTAAAAAGATAGCCTGCTGCTTGGACTTACGGGCCCAGTCCATACCTTCCCAGATAGCAATGATGTTGTCAAGAATATATCTAGATTTGATGAAGCTAGTTTGTTCAGGCCGCACAATTAAAGGTAGCATATGGAAGATTTTGAGAGAGAGCGCCTTGGTAATGATCTTATAAGACACATTCAGGAGGGTGATGGGCCTCCAGTTGCATATGTCCTCAGGATCACCATCTTTAGGTATGAATTTAATATTTCCTTTATTTATGATCGCTCCTAGGCTTTTAGAATGATATGCTTCAAGATAGACTTTGTGCAAATTGGGACCAATTTGCTCCCAAAGATGTTTGTAAAATTCATAGGGAAATCCATCACACCCAAGGGATTTGTCATCTTCCATGGAGTAAACTACCTCTTTAAAGTCTCGTAGGGAAAGTATTTGCTCATAGAAAGCGCGTTGCTCAACCGTGAGGCAATTTGGAGTAACAGCAATACACTTTCTGAGAGCCTCCTCCTGAGAAACCAAATTGCCCTGTGAAGCAAAGACGTTCTCATAGTGAAGAACAAATGCTTGCAGGATGTTGGACAGACTGGAAAGAACATCAGTTCCCTATTTTATCTTTTTTATCCCAACATTGGTATGACAGGCTCGAAGAGCCTAGAAGAATTCCTTTGAGGCTTTGTCGCCAACCTCCAACCAGTGGAGACAGGCTTTGATTTGGGCTCCTCGGGCAGCATAGTTATCAGCAATTTGCTTATCATGGTGAAGCTTGGCAAGCTGAATTTGTAACTCCACATCAAAGGGGTTGAAGGTGAGAGCTTCAGAGGTTTTTTTGAGGGCAAGGGTGTTGGCTTCATAAGACCATTTTTTGAAGATTTCCAGCTGACGCTCGTAGATGCGCAAAAATTGAGCAGTTCTGGTAATGGCATCATTCCACCATTGAATCCAACCTCGATGGGAATATGGACGTGGCTCCAAATTCTAGACACATTGGATGTGGGAGATGGTGGAAGCATGCAATAGCACAGACGTGTTGAGGAAGAATTGAGACTTGGCCACCTTAACGACAGCTGTTTGCCAAGAAATGCCAAAATAAATGGGATAGTGGTCTGACAGCATCACATCTGTCAGGGGAATGACAGGCAAATCATGATCTTCAGCAAAGGTTGTAGATCTCGGCGCAATCTTTTTTCTCCTTTGTTGAAGATCGTGATTTTAGATCTACAATTAGATTATAGGTTCTATGGATAGAAATACTACTTTTAGAAATAGGCCCTAAATTGGCATGTGGGTATTGTACTAAGTGCCAAATCATACTTTGGGAGGGTTGATTGATTAATTCTACTTTTTGGGAGGTGCGTACATTCATTGATCTCATGGAGTATTGTCACATATGTCAGTCTAGTATAAGACCAAAGTTGACACCGAGGAACTATAAGAAATGGAGTGCCTTAATCATTGCTCATCTAAGAGAACATAAGGAAGTGTTTCCTTCTCTATACTTGAAGATACCTCCTTCGTTTGAATATCTTCATCTTCTTCTTCACTTTATGTATAATAGTATGAGTAAGGAATATTTTGCCCCTCTTCTTATGGTAAGTTTTCCTCGTGATGTTTGGATAGCTCTTTGGGAAGCATATGGAGATCCACAAGTCCCTCCATTTCCTAAGGACATTCTATCTCCAATTACTCCTATTATGGTAACTCCAACTCCAATTAAGATCCCACCTCCTGATGCTACTACTGATCCAATTCTAGGCTCAAATTCTTTTGATTTAGTGCAACAGGAAAAATTATGTCTTTCTATTTCAGCTTCGTGGGATGAATTTCTTCTAGATATTGAAGTGCTCTTCATGGAGTCTCACATTGAAGATGTGGGAGACATCATCAATCACATCCATCTTCTCTTTGTTGAGGAGACTACTTCATGTATTATGAAAATTGATCATGACACCAACAATAGTGCTTCAACAGATTCAGATATGTGGGGTCCTATTGATAGATACAAGGAAAGGTCACAACATCAGCAAATTCCACATGCACATTTTTCTGCAATGATAGGTCCAACACAGTAGGGTACACTTTGTCTTCCAACTCTAGGATTAGTGGATGACTTCTTGGCAGACATTGTAGGTTTGTTTATGGAGTCACACATAGTATATTTGGGAGAATTTTTTGATGATATACCACTTCTCTTTGATGAAGTTGATCCTTCTACAATTGTTGTGAGGGCTCACTTTGACCCTCATGTCCATACTCTACATGATTGATCTTCACAGGTTGATATGAATGTGGATCCTTATGAAGAGAAGTTGTAGGAGGTCTCTTTATCATTTGAGGAGACTATTGGTTCTTTGGGATAGGTTCTACATACATCCTTGCTAGATCTGCACTTCTTCTCAGCACTACTGGAAGGAGTAAACATCAGTATCGACACAAGGACAGATGAGCAGGTTTTAGAGACACCTTTCATCATCGAGATTCTTTCTACACATAAAGAAAGCATCTCACCTAATACCTCTGCCATTGTTTCTTCCAAAGGGGAGGAACATTATATAATAGTCATGGATCAACTTCTACATTGGAGCATTTCACACTGATTGGCACACTACCTTTAGGGGGGAATACCTTGTCTCCTTCTTCTTCTCTTTTATGGGGGGGACTTTTTCCTCTTATGGGGTTTTGTCCTTCTCCCATCTTTCTATTGTATATACTTGATGTATGTTGTAATGGGGGGGTCTTGATTACCCCATCCATCCATACATTGTATCTTTTTCATCTCTCTTTTTGGGGGAGGGTTTTTCCCATGAGGTTTTCCCTCTTTCTCCACTTTATGAGAGATTGCATTTCATTATGTACATGGGTACCTAACATGGCCTAGTAGCTGAGATAGATTATGCATTTCATCCTAGATTTTGTAAGCTTAAGGGCATTTCCCTATGTTTCACTTAAGGGGGGGTGTTGGTGTAAATAAGTATTTACTATTTACACTTTACTTTACTTAGGTTAATACATATTTTATTATTTATTTATTAGTCACATAGGAGTATGCATACTCTTTTGAGTTGTCATATTGACAACACATGATTTACCACTCTAACTATGCACATGGTGTCTACAACATAGGAGTAAGCACTTTATTTGAGCACATGGTGGCTACAACATTTACACACGTGAGACACCTCATCATGCTTATCCTGTCATTGTGGAGGATGTGTTCTTAGTTGTCATGCTTATCTCCTAGTTCTTTCTAGAGACATTCTAAATGCATCTTAGAGGCTTTTATATACAGGCACTTTTAGTGTGTATGTATATGCTTTTGACATAATAGAGAGCATTCTAATATTGATCATACTCTTCTTGGTCTATTGTTGTGCTTGTGCTTGAATTCCTTGATCTTGGGTAAATTTTTCTCTAAGGAAAAGTCTCACATGGTATCAGAGCTATACCAAATTCTTACATGAAATGTCTTTGGATCTAAGGAGACAAGCTCATCTTCAATTTTTAAAACTTCTTCCTCAGACACTTTACCATATAGGTTGTTGAGGGTATCCCAAGCTTCCTTGGATGTAGAATTCCGAATTTGATACATGATCTTGTCATCAACCCCCAAACATATATCAACTAGGGATTTCCTATCCATTTCTTCCTAAGCTAAGATATCACTTGTTGATACATTATCACCTATTGGTTTAGGAAGGGTACCATCTACATATTGAGAAACTTCATTATGCATTGACACCACATTTTGATGGACCATGTAGCATAGTTATGTGGAGTTAATTTTGGAGACTTAAATTTTTCCATGATGTAGAAAATGAAAGAAAATAGTAGAAAAAGAGAAACACAACACCAAGAACACCCTCCCTTTTCACTCAATTAGGAAACCCCCCCAAAATAGAAGTTTTTGGCACTTTATATGTAGTGCATTTACAATGGCCACTTTCCAATTTTGGCCTTCATGGACTTTTGATTTTTCTTGTTACAACCTCATAATAGATTATAAATCTAGAACTTTACAATGTACAATAACTTTGAAGCAATACAAAGCAAGAAAGGTCATATTTTTGAAAGTGACATTTTCATCCACACAATCCTACAATCTGATTCCAAATCTGGAAAGTAAACAAAAAATAACACACTTTCAAAAAAAAATAGAACCTAATTTCAAGTCTAGATGTGCCAGTAGAGAGCAATTGAAGTTGCAAAATGCAGGATTGGATAGGTACAATCACCAAAAGACATAATTTATGACAAATTCATGCACCAAAATTAGAAAATAACTACACCACTAAAAAATTTAGGAAATTCTAGCCAAAATCAAAAAAATTGCACCTGATTTGGAGTCTAGATGACTAAGATATGGCCTCCTAAAGTTAGACTACAAAATCAAAAATCAATCTACAGAGGGGTTGGATCAGCAAAAGATGTGGTTAAATTTGATGATCATACAACCATCACAGTAGTTCTATTTTTCCCTTGGATGATAGTTAGATGGTCATCAAATTTAGGCTTCTGATCTGAAGACGTTAGCATACCTGAGCCTTGTGATGATGTCAAGATGACATTAGGATAATGTCAACATCGTACAGACTGTATGGAAGATTTTGACGTGTAATAGTATGGCTACTAACTTGGCATACAACTTCGATTGACATGTACAATCTGGCATGGCTATCCATGTAGGCAGCTAAGCAAGATGCAGTCGTGGCAAGACCCTATTGAATGGATTTTTGTATAGGTGGTAGTCATGGGACATGATGAGATTGTTTAACCACATGGAACCTTCTAAGTTGGCCACGTGTCTGGCATGTCATAGTAGGCATCACAGGCTAGAGTGAATAAATCCATGCCAAAAAAAAAGATTCAGGCCAAAATATGATTTGGCATGGGCTAGAGTTTTAAAACATGGCAGGGGACCTATGTTTTAGTCCCACATTGGTGGGAATTGAGCATTCAAGGCTCAATAAATATATAAGCCCTCACTAAAAATACAAACGAGCCTATCGATTGGTGTATCGTGCCACCAGCTGGAGGTTCCCTCACTAGATTTCTGGGTTGCTCGACCAAAATTTACTAGATAAGCCAGATTTATGCCCACTGATTAAGGAATATGCTCTTAATCAAATATTCCTCCTTGCAGGGCCAGGGTGTGACTGCTCAGTTTTGCAAAAAAAATCTCTGCAAACCTGATTGGGTGAAAAATATTCCAAAAGTAGAAATTCAAAAAAGCAGAGAATTATCAAATCTGAAAAAATAATTAAATAGATCTAAAAATGACCATACCTAAGTCACAAATTGGTGCCTTTGGGTGTCACTTTGCAAAAAAAAATTGTCTCATGATCGACTTTGGGCCAACATAAGCAAATTTTTAGCCAATTTTCATTGAATCGATGTTCCAAATGCAATTGCAAGGTCTAATTTGGCTCTAGATGCTCACAATTTTTATAGATTCTTCAGATTTGGGTCGAGGTGCTAAAGCAACAATGGTCTCGAATGGCTATGTGTAGAGAATCTCCTTGATCTTTGATACCATGTAATAATTTGGTATAGCTCTAATACCATGTAAGAATTTACCTTAGAGAAAAATTCACACAAGATCAAGGAACTCAAGAACAAGCACAATAGTAGACCAAGAAGAGTATGATCAATATGAGAATATATTATCTCAAGCATGTCAAAGCATGTACATACACACTAGGAGAGCTTGTATATAAAGGCCTCTAAGATGCATCTAGAATGTGTCTAGAAAGAACTAGGAGATAAGCATGACAACTAAGCACACATCCTCCATAATGAGAGGATAAGCATGATGAGGTTTCTCATGTGTGAAGATGTTGTAGACACCATGTGCATAATTAGAGTGGTAACTTCCATGCTATCAACATGAAAACCCACAAAAGTATGCATACTCCTAGGTAACTAATAAATAAATAATAAAATATGCATTAACCTAAGTAAAATTAAGTAAAGTGTAAATAGTAAATACTTATTTACACAAATAGATTCAATGATTTGAAATGGTTAATTGAATTTTGGATTGCAACAATTATTTTTGGTACTTCTATAACAACATTCTTGTAGATTGTGGTGATTTCTTGCTACTGTATGACCTTGTATGGATTGGCATAGGAGATTGGGACCTATGGGGATATAGTGTCCTCAAATAGCTTTTATTTTTCATAGATAGTTTTCTTTTAAGTGTTTGGTGTCTAGAGTTAGTCAATTTTGAAGGTTGTCGATTTGCAATTGATAGTCATAGTGTTGTTTAGATAGAAATGGATCTAACCTAAGAACCCACTGGTGGAATTAACTAAAACCATGGGAGATGTAGGGTTGGATTCTATAAATATTTTTTTTGTTTATATTTTTTTTTTTTCAATGAGTTCCTTGGATCAAATGGAAAGCCCTATGGTTGACTATTGAACATAGGTAAGCTAGGACAAGGATAACAATATTTTGGCATGAGCACCCATAGCTTTGTGCAAAGGACAAGAGGAAATTTCTAGGTGCCCTACATAATTATCTAATAGTTTTTAGAGGTGGAAGGAGTTGAAAAAAATATTGGGGAGCATTTTAGCAATTTTTCATGTTCACTGGTCTAGAGGCCTAATTGATAAGCTTAAAGCTAGGGCTTGGTGGAAAGTAGGGTTATGGGTGCAACCAGAAGTTAGGGTTTTGGAATTTGATAGTATTCACATGTACCTTTTATACTTTCAAGGTCATATGTGTGGTCATTTGGATTATTTGGTAGTGATAGCCCAAAATAGTGAAACTAGACCTACTAGGAACTAGACAATTAGGCTTTCTAGCGAATTAGAGACCAATTGGATTGAAAAGGAGATAAGAAGTATGGGAAAGGGTTTAGAATGACCTTTGATGGACCAAGAAGAATAAAAAGAGTCTAAGTAGATCTGTGGGAGGATCCTAAGAAGAGGTTTGGGATTCTAGGAGTGAAAACTAGTGAAGAAGGCTAGATATTTGGGGAACTAGTTGGACTAGTTAAACCTTGTGACCTTGGAATCTTCTAAAGATCAACTATACCTTGGAGGAGAATTTGATAGTAAGGACCTTAGATATCATAATTAGGAGAAGGTCCAAATAGGGCTAACCATTGGATGGTTAGGGCTAATAAAGGAGCATTTGGAGTGAGAAGACTTAAAATACCAAAGCTTCTACATTGGACTAGTATTAGAGCCAACTTTCAGTTTGGTTTATGTCTAACGAGTAAGGGAGTCAAGAAGCTAACAATATACCACCCAATGCAATGAGAAAGGGTGCCATAGTGGATTTGGTCAAAGAGCTACTAGGAAAATACAAAGAGCAAGAAGAAGATCACAAAATGGGGAGATGAAAGTGATGAGGAAGATGAAGGCCTCATAGGGGAGACAATAGAAAGTAAGGGTCCTTAGGTGGGTCAGAATAAGGTGTTTTTGGAAGCCTCTAAGTCTCTTAACAAGGAAAATATGGAGCACATCCCTTACTATAGTAGTAACCTAAATAGGGATGAATTCATAGATTGTTTGGAAGCCATTGATAATTAGTTTGATTACAAGGAGGTACAAGGGGAGAAAATAGTCAATTATGCTAAGGAAAGGCTCAAATGATCAGCACTAGTATGGTGGAACATGATGCAAGATGATAGGGTAGCAACATGGAAGAAGAAGATAGTAGCATGAGAGAGAATGAAGATTACAATTAAGGCTTAGTTCTTGCCCACTGATTATGAGATACAAATGTATCAAAAACTATAGAGATATAGATATGCATATATGAGATCCAAATGTATGAGATATAGATATGGATATATATAATGTACAGAAATACATTTATAAATATATTTATATGTATATATAGGTGTATGTGTGTGTGTATAGGTATATCTCTATATGCATAGATATATATGCATATGAGCATATACATATATAGACTTATGTATGTGTACATACATACATACATACATATATATACATTTATATATATGTATGTATGTATGTATGTATGTATGTATGTATGTATATATACATGCATCCTTTTGAATCAATTGCATTGTATCTTGCCTTATTTTATTATTGTATTTTTCTTTATCTCTTAGGTTCTTATTCTTTATCTTTTTATCTTAGTTTTCTTTTATATATATATATATACTTTAACTTAGTTGGTTTTAGTTATATATTTACTCTTATGGGTATATCTTTTTATTCAATTCTTTATGGTGTTGTGAGTTCTTATTGTTATGTCATTTCTTTTCTCTTAATTTCTTTTTGTCTCTTTCTTCTCTTTCTTTTTTAGTCACTTATCTACTTGGCTTGCATGTTTCCCTCCTTTTCCCCCTCTCCTTTTCTTTTTATTCAGTCTGGGTCTGCAATCTTTTTTTTTCTTAGCTCTCTCATCTTGGTGATGGATCATTGTGTATGATCCGAAATGTTGATGTTGATAAACTCACACACAATCTCACCCAGAAGCATAAATAGAGTATCAAAAGCTACAAAATCTAAGGTAGAGAGATATGATAGTAAGTTTTTATACTGAAGAGTTTAATTGGTTGAGTCTCAGAGCTAGAAGATAAGAAGAAGAGGTGGAAAAGGTAGCAAGGTACCTTAATGGCTTAAGGAAAGGGATCCAAGATGAGATCACTATGATGGCCCCTGATAGCATGCATAAATACTTCTAAATAGCATTAAGAGTAGAGGATAAATCTAGAAGGAGGAATGAGCCCTACCAAAGGGGAAGAGGCAATAATAGAGGGTTTAGAGTTAGAGGCAACTTTGGAAGGGGTCAATGTCCTAACAAAATTGATGAAGTTCAATCTATTAATAAAGGTGGTAATAACTAGTATAGGGGATCCTTTTAGAGGGGAGGATATAGAGGAAGGGGGCCTCCTAGGGGAAGGTATTAGTCACAAGGGAGGACTAATTTAGTCTTTATTGGTAGGTGCTATAACTACAATCAAGTGGGCCACACAATGGGTAGATGTCCTAAAAGGGCTACCTCATTTCCATAGGGGAAACAAGAAATCAATTGGTGTAGGAGGATAAGACACAAAGTGTTACTTGTCCCATTTCTAGAGCAAGGCTAGTAGTGGATGGAGAAAACTTAATGCTGAGAAGGACCTTGTTGATGGTGTCGAGTACTATGGAGCCTCCACAAAGGAAGAATCTTCCCAAGACAACTTGTAGGTCTCATGGGAAGATTTGGAAGGTGGTAGTGGACTTTGGTTCCAATAAGAACATTGTGTCCACAAAGATGGTAGAAAAACTAAAGTTAAAGAGGATACTTCATTCCACTCCCTATAAGGTTTCATGGTTGAATGAGGGGCAACAAATAATGGTGGATGAACAAAGTATGGCTGAGTTTGAGATTGGTGAATATAAGGACAAGGTTCTATGTGACATAATTCCCATGGATGCATGTCACCTACTCTTAGGATGTCCATGGAAATATGATGTCAAGGCTATTCGTGATGGTGAGAAGAACACCTATTTGATCACTAAGAAAGGAAAGAAATTATAAATAGACCCATTGTAAGAACCTATTAAGGAGAAGCATGTGGGAAGTAGTGTGATGTTATTAAGTGGGAAAGATTTTCTCAAGGCTATGAAGAAGGAGAAAGGGGTCTGTTGTGTAGTGAAATTGAACCAAAGGAGTAGACCAAGGAGAAAGTCAATATGTCACCAGAGGTACAAGAATTGTTGGAAATGTACCATGACATAGTGGACAATGTTTTTCCAAGTGCATTTCCACCAATGAGGGATGTGAGTCATCAAATTGACATTATCCCTGGGGAAAATTTTCCAAACAAAGAAACCTATAAGATAACACTAAGTCAAAATGCAGAGATAGCAAGGCAGATTCAAATTTTTTTGGATAAAGTCTTGATAAGGAAGAGCTTAGGCCCATGTGTTGTGACTAAAATACTTGCACCTAAAAAGGATGGAAAATGGAGGATGTGTACAAACTCTAGGGCTACAAACAAAGTCACAATTGGATATAGGTTCCTAATGCCCAGAATAGAAGATTTGATGGATAATTAGGATGTTCTTATTACTTTTCCAAGGTGGATTTGAAGTCAGAATATCAACAAATAAGAGTAAGATCTAGTGATGAGTGGAAAAAAGCCTTCAAGACAAATGAAGGGTTGTATGAGTGGCTTGTTATGCCCTTGGGTCTAACAAATGCACCTAGCACCTTCATGAGGCTCACGAATGAAGTGCTAGCAAACTTCATTGTTAAGTTTGTAATTGTTTACCTTGATGACATTTTGATATTTAGCAGGTCCAAGGAGGAGCACATTAAACATTTGGATATGGTCTTGAGGAGGCTACATCAAGAGAAGATGATGATTAATCAAGAAAATTGTGAGTTTTTTAAAATTGAATTAGTTTATCTTGGTTTTGTGGTTGCTAATGGATGCATAAAAATGGACCTTGATAAGGTTAAGTCAATCTTGGAATGGCCTACACCTAGGTCCGTAGGGGATGTTAGGAGTTTCCATGGATTGGCCTCCTACTATAGGAAATTTTTAGTAAACTTTAGTCATGTATGTGCCTCCATCCTCAACACCATAAAAGGTGGAGCAAAATGTCATTTTAAATAGATAGTAGTAGTAGATCAATGGTTTGAAATGTTGAAGAATATAATGTTAGAATATATAGTCCACTAATATAACTCATGGGGGGGAGGGGTGGGGTGTGAATCAGTTATAGAAGTATCATAGCAATCATTAACTTTAAATAATCTTAACCATATGGGTAATGTTAACTGAAACCACAACAAGATACTGATACACAATTAACACCAGATATGTTAACTAGGGAAATCCTTGATTAGAGGGAAAACCCTTGTGCCAATATATGGTAATCCATACATTATAGACCTTGTTAGGAGTCTGTTACAACATTCAATTGATATGAGTCCCTATTAGGAGACTTTGAATCCACGTTAGGAGATTCCAACCCTATTAGGAGTTGTGTCAAACCTATTAGGGGTTGTAGAAGATAGTTGGACCCACTACCCAAACAACTTCAAGGTTAAGATCAAAGAATCCACTATCCAAATGATCTCATTATTCTCCATTGTATAATAATAGAATTGAAATGTACTTCTTTCCTCTATCTCTTTCTTGTCAACAAATTTTTTTCTCCTTCAGATCTTGTAACCAAATCTCATACTGCACATCCAATGATCCATTGGATCACTTACATTCATTCAATAAGCATTATGTTCCTTCTCACATGATGCAATAATACTTCACATTCCAGTTGATCCTTTAATCCAATTTCTCATTACAAGAAAGGGAAAAAACCTTCTTTTATATTGTATCTTCATAATAATACTTTGAGTCAGCCTTGAGGCTTTCCCAATTAACTAAAATAAGATAATTAGTTAATTCATAATTGTAATAACACTCTCGACTCATAGTCTATACAAAAAATTCACACATGTAAAACCACATCTTGCATACACACTAGTGTCATCACATGGATGTCCTCTATCACTATGTAACTATGCATCTCTTCATTACATCTCGTATGAAAGATAGTAATAGGTCATCAGAATTCTATTTTCCAATGATCTATTTTTGCACTGCTTTGAGTAAATCAAGTGTAACTTCTATACACCATTGACTTAGACTTAGTCCTCTTAACCACATCATCAGGGAAACCTCAAAAACATGTCCTCCACTATATATTATCTAAAACTTCCTCAACTTCTATGCATCATAAGATTACTAACTGTTATTCTTCCAGTTTTAACATAATTACTTCTATGTTGACCTTAATGACAAATATAGTCATGAATATAACATATCAATACTCTCCAATGTTTAGAATACTCCCCCAATGTAGTATCATCGGCATTCATGTTAGCAATCTACCCCTTTGGCATTGGTGGCAACATAGATGAAAAAAAATCTTAAGTTCCAAGAATACCAAACTATACTCCGATGTTGTTGTTGTCATCTTCTCAAATCCTCTTCATTATCTAAAATCTTTAGGTTGTTGTCATGATTCCAACACTTTTTTGGCTAAATATCTTTCCTATAGAGATATCCTTGTACAAACTAACAGATTCTTTTGGGCACTCACATATTCTTCTTTGCACTTACATGAATCTTTCTACATATCCCTAAAGAGATAGCACTCCCCCATTGACAACTTACAATGTGCTTCTTCACATTTTCTCTCCCCATTTTGTAAGAGATGTTTTTCATGTACACATTCTCTCCCCCATTGACATCAATATGAAAGGTATTAATACAAGTACACAATTATACTTCTTCCAACTCTTTCCATTAGCTAAAGTTTCTAATGACACTATTTAATACAAAATACCAAAATACCAAGAGTCCTTAATGACTTAGTACATACTAGATACTCCCTCATATAGGAAGCATAAGCATTCAGTCCAATCTAACCATAGTTCTTTGTACCACTAGACCGATGCAATCCTTGCATCATCTATTCTAAAGTAGGTAGGGGCATAACCCCTAACATAACTCTTAGGTACTCAAAACTATATTTAGGCAAAGTATTCATAAAGATATTTGCAATCTGATCTTTAGTACTTACATACTTCAACTTTATTTCCTTTTTAACTACCTTCTCTCTCAAACATGATACTTTATGGATATGTGCTTTGTCTTAGAATGCAATATTGGATTCTTAGATAGGATATGTGCTTTTTCTTAGAACGCAATATTGGATTCTTAGACATACTTATTGTAATTTTGTTATCATAGTAAATGATAACATGTTCATATTTGTTTCATCCACATAACTTGATTACAATTATTTATTGTAGAAACATACTCTACCTCAGTTGTATTCTAAGATATACAGTCCTTTTTTTTTCTGAACCAAGAAACCAATATTCCTCTAAGAAAGAATGCTCCAGCACTAGTGCTCTTTTCGTCATCCATACTACTTGCCCAAAATGCATTAGTATATGCACACAAGGTGAAGTCACTTGATCTATAATACCAAATTCCATAATCAAATGTACTCTTCAAATATTTGAATATCCTCTTTACTACTGCATAATGATACTCTTTAGGATTAGCTTGAAATCTTGCTACAATCCCAACTACATTTTCTATAGTTAGTTTGGTGTGAGTCATATATTGCAATCGTCCAATCATAGATCTATACCTTTTCTACTCAACTATAGGTGTCTCATCTTTACTAGATAACTTGTGACTAATTATCATGGGTATACCAATAGGTTTGCAACTTTCTAAACCAAATATATTTAACAAGTCTTTTATATACTTAGTTTGTGAAATAAATATCCCATCTCTACTCTGCAAAATCTACAATCATAGGAAAAAATTCATTTATCCTATCATGCTCATCTCAAATTCATTTTCATCTCTTGAGTAAAATTATTACTTTCTTTATCATTACCTCCAAATATTAAGTCATCTACAAATATTACAATGATAAATAAAGCATCATCATTTTTTCTCAAATACAAATTACCATCTATTGTACCTTTGATAAATCCAAGCTTAGACAAATATCTATCCAACCTTGCATACTAGGTTCTAAGTGCTTGATTTAGATCATATAGTGCTTTCTTTAGTCTACATACAAACTCTTTTTCTTCTACTAGAGGGAATTCATCAAGTTGCTCAATGTAGACTCCTTCTTCAAGATCTCCATTTAGAAAAGTTGAATTGACATCCATTTGGAAAACCTTGAAATTCTTGCTTGTTGAATAAGCCAAGAACATCCTTACTGCTTCCATTCTTGCCACAAGTTCACATGTCTCTTCATAATCTATGCCTTCTTGTTGTGAGTAACCTTTGTAAACATGTATGGTCACGTTTCTTACAACTTCTCCTTTCTCATTCATCTTATTTATCAATATCCACTTCGTTCCTATCACATTATTGTCTTTAGTTCTAGGAACTAATTCCCATGTCTCATTCTTCACAATCTTATCTAGTTCTTCTTTCAGTGCTTGCATCCAATGATCATCCTTACATGACTCATCTGCACTTTTAAGTTCTACTTGAGAAATTAGACACACTTCCTTATTCACTCTATTCCTTGACATCACACCTTTATCCTTGCTCCCAATTATCTACTCTGGAGGGTGATTCTTTGTCATGTTTCTGCTAGAAGTAGTAGTTGATATCTCAGCTCTTATCTTTTCCCTAGGTTCAGATCTTTGTTCTCCTCTATGTTCAACATATACATCATTTGGCAAGTCATTGTTATTCTCAAAGAATACTTTAGCATTCTATATAACAATTCTTGAATTATTCTCTTCTTCATCATGCTTATAATCTAACATATTCTCTTTAGTACCAAACTTTTCATTAGTCCTTATGTTTGTGCACTCAACTATTATCTTAGTTCTATATTTGTAACATCTATATACTCTACTTTTCAATGAGTAACCAAGAAACATATCTTTATTGCTTCTAGGATCAAACATACCAATATCATCATCTCCCTTTATGTAACACTTACTTCCAAATATTCTAAAATAGTTGACTGATGGTGAACGACCAAACCATAACTCATAAGGTGTCTTGCTCATACCTTTTCTAATATATACTCTATTCAGAGTATATACTCTAGTGCTAACTACTTCTCTCCAAAATATCTTTGAGACATCATTCTCAAATAGTATCTCTCTTGTTGCTTTTGCTACTAACTTGTTCATTCTTTGAGCAATCCCATTCTATTCAGGTGTTTTTGGTGAAGATAACTACCTTTTGATTTTATTCTCTTCATAGAACATGTTGAACTCTCTAGAGGCTAACTCTCCTCCTTTGTCTGATCTCAAACATTTAATCTTGACACCAAATTCATTTTTAACTCTATTCTTGAATATCTTAAATTTCTTAAAAGCTTCAAACTTCTCTTTAAGAAATGCTACCCACATCATCCTAGTGAAATCATCAACAAGAATGATAAAGTACCTTTTACCATAGAGTCCTTGGTTCTTGTGGGACCACTCAGATCTGTGTGAATAATCTCCAATTTTTCTGTAGTAGAGAAATTCTTGCTAGGAAAAGACACTTTCCTCTACTTAGCCAAAATGCATTCCTTGCAGATAACATTAGTAGGCTTAATAATCTTAGGCAAATCTCTCACTGCAAATGTATTGCTAACTTTCACAATATTATCTTGTTATATGACAAAACCTTCTATGCCATAATCTATTGTTGTCAACCTTTGCAATCAAACATGTTATTCCAGTAGGACTCAACTGAAATACATTACCTCTAGATTTGGTTCTAGTACCAATCAACTTACCATCTTTGTCTTTGATAATGTAAGTCTTCTCTGTCAACTACAAAAGATATGTCTTGTCTACCAACTTTCCAAAACTTAACAAATTATGATGAAGGGTTTTCCCCCTAATACCATAAACTCATAACAAAAAGAAAGAAAGAACAAAAAATGTGAGAACAAAATATAGAATTCATTTTTATGCCACAAATATAGAATTACAAAATTCACAAGTACAATATGCTAACCCACATGGGTGCCTTCATTATAGTAATCTGCAAGACTAAGTTACGAACTACTACCCAGAGTTGTTTTAGACAATGTTCAAGCATTTCTTAAATAGGCAATTTTATGCCACCTAGGAAGGTTCTAGACATTGAAACATAATACCTAGGGCCAACAGAACCTAACAATACATATAGAGTCAGCCAAATACATCTTTGACAATTATTTTAGATATTTCAAGTTGCCCAACTTTGAAAGGCCATAAATCACAAACTATTGCTCTGATTAGCTATTGTAACCACTATTCAGAAACACTAGCTCCTAATCTATAGGCTCAAAATTCTATTAGCACCCTTCCATCAAGTTTTTGGACCTCATCCAGGTACTCTAAGGCCTCCAATAGTGAGCTTGAAGATTTTTTTGTGAATTATTCCACTGACCATCTGCAATAACTTATCAGATACTTATGCTTGAGTAATGAGATTTTTATGGCAGACTTACAACTCTAAAAGGAAGCTTCCTGTAGAAAATTTGAACATTTTGATCTCATATGAAAAAATTACTAAAAATAGCAATTTCCCATAAATAGTAACCACCATATCTACTAGTCCTTATTAAAATAGAAAAGACTAAAAATGAAATTCTTTTTGGGTGATGAAAGATTGCTCTTACACCCAAGATGCTCCTATGTTAAACACCTAGAGTAATTTGAGAAGTGACTCTATCATGTCTCAGGTGTTCAGAAGAAAACCAAGATGGTTGACATCCTCTCTTGCTAGCCATGATGAATCCTCTACTGGCATCTCCAATTTGACCAAGTATTCTTCATAAGTTATGTTCCTTGTACTTTTCCCAACACAACTGTCTAGCATCTCCTCTATCTTCTCTGTAGCCAAACTAGCTACCAGAATACTCTACTGCATTTATGCAACTTCATCTCCATCACCTCCTTCATAATACTCTATCATATATAAAATATTATATATTGGTGAAATATTCAATTCAGCAAGAAACTCCACTTCATAAGCATTTCTAGAATCATTCTTATTCACTATCTTGCATGGTCCAAACTTCTTCATCTTCAGCTTATTCTATGTACCCACTAGAAAATGTTCATTTCTCAAATGAACAATAACTTCATCTCCAATCTAAAATTCCTTATACATCCTTTTCACATGTCATAGCTTTATACTATGCATTCATCTTTATGATGTGTTTCCTCACCTGCTCATGGGTGTTCTTCAAATGTTCAACAAATTCTTTTGCTTCAGCACTACTTATCTCTCCTTTATCCAACTACCTCAATTCAGAAGCATTTTTAGGACTACTCCCTTATACAATTTGAAATGGTGATTTACCAGTACTCATGTTCATAGAATTATTATATGCAAATTTTTCCTGTGTTAAAATCAGATCCCATCCTTTTGGCTTGTCTCCAACCAAACATCTTAGCAAGTTTTATAAACTAGGATTCACAACTTCTATATGTCCTTCAGTCTGTGGATGATGTGATGAATTGAACTTAAAATATATCTTTAACTTCTTCCATAATGTATGCTAGAAATACCCAACAAATTTGGTAGCTCAATCTAAAATTATACTTTTTGGTAAGCCATTTAGTCTCACCACTTCTCTGGAAAACAACTCTGCCACATGAACAACATCACTAGTCTTCTTGCAAGGGATAAAATGTGTCATATTTGAAAACTTATTAATCGCCACAAAAATAAAATCATGCCCGCACTGTGTCCTTGGTAATCCAAGAACAAAATCCATGCTGACGTCCTCCCATGACTTCTTTAGTATAGATAATGGCTGATACAACCCTGTATTGTGCTAATTTACTCCTTTCACCATTTGACATACTCAGTAACTCTGTACAAACTTCTTCACATATTGCTACAATTATGGCCAGTAATAATTCTTAGCAACCAAAGCAATGGTCTTATCTCTACCAAAATGTCTAGCTAATCCTCCACTATGCTTCTCCTTGATGAGATTCTCTCTCATTTAACTTCTAGGCATGCACAATTGGCTTCCTTTAAATAACATACTATCCTAGATCTATAATCCAACCACTTAGTCCTATCAAGTGTAATAGGTTCTCTACAAGCCTTCCATGCTTCACCAAAATCAAGATCATCTAGATACAATGTACTAAGTTCCTTGAACCTAACCACCTCTATTTGTATTTTTGTCAGTGAAATTTGTCTTCTACTAGGAGCATCTATGACTTTTTTAGAATTCCCACTCTTTTGTTTCAAAACAAATGTATAGCTCTATAAAAACTCAACCCACTTGAAATGCCTTTGGTTCAATTTTCTTTGACTATTGAAATATTGCAAACCTTGATGATCAATATACAAAAAAAACTCCTTAGAAAGAAGATAGTGTCTCCACTTCTTCAATTCTTGAAATATTACATAAAATTCTTGATCATAAACTGAATGTTTCCTTTTTGCATCATTCAATTTCTCACTAAAATAAGCAACAGGTCTACCTTCTTGGCTCAAAACAACTCATATTGTACCACTAGCATTACAGTCTACTTAAACCTTGTTAAAATCAGGAAGTGCTAAAATAGGTTGCTCAGTAACTTTCTATTTCAATAGATTAAAACTCTTATTTTCTCCTATAGTCCACTTAAATTCTTTCCTATCCCCTCTCATTGTTTTAGTTAGGGGTCCACAAATACTGTTAAAACCTCTTATGAGATTTTTGTAAAAACTAGTTGGTCCATGAAAAGATCTTATTTCTGTCACACTTCTTAGAGTAGGCCATTCAAGGATAGCCTTCACTTTCTTTGGATCCATTTTTAGACCTTCTACTGAGACTACAAATTCCAAGTAAACCAAATCCTTCTTTACAAAACTACACTTCTTCACACTTATCAACAACTTATCTTCCCTCAACTTATCAAACATGTTACAAATATGAATCAAATGCTCCTCCAATTTCTTGCTAAAGATCAAAATATCATCTAGGTAAACAATGAAAAACTTACCCATAAACTCCTTCAATACCTCATTCATGAGCCGCATGAAAGTGCTTGGTGCATTGGTTAACCCAATAGGCATGACTAATCATTTTTACAGTCCTTCCCTTACCTTGAAAATAGTCTTCCACTCATCACCTTCTCTTATACGAATCAAATGGTACCCACTCTTCGGATCTATCTTTATGAAATACTAAGTTGCACTCAAAAAATTCCATAATATCATCCATCCTTGGAAATAGAAATCTATACTTGATTGTGATCTTGTTGATAGCGCAAGAATCTGTGCACATCCTCACCTCTCCATTCTTCTTAGGTGCTAATATGGTTAGTACAACACATGGACTTAGACTCTCTTGAATCAACCCCTTCTGCAACAACTCATGAATTTGTTTGTAAAACTCTTCACTTTGTGATGGTGTCATTTTGTGTGCAGTGTTGTTTGATAAATTGGCTCATGTAACCAAATCCATCTAGTGGCTGATCTTCTTCATTGGGTGCAATCCATTAGGTACATTATCTGATATAATATCAAAAAACTCTCCCAACATATCTGCAACTTCTATAGGTACCTCCTCTACTTCTTATTTACTATCTTTTGGAATTATAAAAAACACATATGCTCACACTTCATACATTTTTAAAACTCTTTTTCATCAAAAAAACATATTTTGTAGCTGTACATACATTTTCTTCTTTCTCCTTCAATGACTTCAATGTATGCTTTACTCCATCATTGGTCAAAGTGTAGGTATTTTCTCACCCATCATGTACAACATGTCTGTCAAACTACCATAGCCTACCTAACAACATATGGCATATGTCCATAGGTATGATATCACAAAGTACCTCATCCTCACAGCTTCCAATCATGAACTTCACTGAGCACTGGTCATTGACCATGACCTTGTGGTCATCTTGCACGCAAGCAATTTGGTATGGACATGGGTGTTTTTGTCTCTTCAGCTTTAACTTGGTGACCATCATTTCTGACACCAAATTTTTAGTACTTCCACCATTAATGGTCACATCACAACACTTATCTTTACATCTACACCTTGTGCGAAAGAAACTCCTTTGATCAGGTTTATTCTCACCAGTCAGCAAGACTCTTCTATTAACTAGGACTTCTCCTCTTTCAACATCTTTAGAATGTGAGGATCTAACATCTTCATTAACATGTGCAACTCTAGCCTAGCCTTCTATTATTTGATATGTCCTTCCTTACCATTAGAAACATTTAAATGCTCTATACCCTTATTCTTCATAGTGAAAACATTTCCCATGGAAGGCTCCTCTTCCATATCCTTGTCCTCTACCTCTTCCTCTTTGATCTATATTATTCTGATCATGGAAATGATTGGAATTGTTTCCCCTTTGGTTTTGACTACTACTTCCAATGTCATCCTCATTCTTTTGATCATTATTATGACCTCCATAAGATTGTCTACCAGACCTTCCACTACGATCTCTTCCACTATTCTTTTTGTCAAACTTCTTGCTCAATTTTTCCTCAACTCTTAGGGAAAATTGGTATGCCTCTTTAATAATGTTTTCAAACTAGACTCAGCTCATCCTAAATGGTTGGACTTAACCCATTAAGATAATGGGCCACTTTCTCCTTATCAGCTTCTGCATGGCTAGTTCTAATGAGAACTTGGTAGAACTCTTCGGTATACTTTTGAACATATTTTCCCACTTGCTTCAACCCTTGCGTCTTCTTCAACATATCAAGCTCATAATACATGAGAATGAATTGTCACTTTAGTTTAGCTATCATTTGATCCCATCTAGTGATTTTTTCCTTTCCCTATATATTTCATTCCAACTGAACCTCCTTCCACCAAATCTTTGCATGTCCCTTTAGTTTCACCTTTGGAAACTTGACCCTATTAGGATCTTCAATATCTTCATACTCAAAGTACTCCTCCAGTTCATTGATCCAATTGATTAGCTCCTCTAGGTTAAGATTTTCCAAAAATGTGGGAACTTCAAACTTAGGTAATTTGACAATCTTGGAGATGGTTGTAAAAATCCTTTCTTCTTCTAGGTTTAGAACTACCTCTATTTCAGCATTTTCTTCTACTTCATCCTCATCCTCGCTTTCATCTCTTACATGAAGATTTATTCCTTTTCACATTTATTCTTCCAATGCTTTTATTTATCTTTGGAGGGCTTGGAAACCCTTAGGTGTAACACCTATAGCTCTTCCACCATGCTCTCTTTGTGGAGGCATTTTCATACTTTTGCTAAAACTCTAGAGCAAATTATCTCTCAACTAGTGATCTATCTACACACTCAACCCAAACCATGGTCCTAGTGTGAACTAACTCACATTCAGTGATCTATCCACACACTCAAGAACTCTAGCTCTGATACCACTTGATGAAGGGTTCTCCCCTTAATACCATAAACTCGTAACAAAAATAAAGAAACAACAAGAGATGTGAGAAAAAAATATAGACATCTTATTTGTGCCACAAATGTAGAATTAAAGAATTCACAAGTACAATATGCTAACCCACATGGGTTCCATCATTATAGTAATCTACAAGACTATGTTGCAAACTACTACCCAAAGCTATTCTAGATAATGTTTGGGCCTTTCTTAAATAGGCAATTTTGTGCTGCTTAGGAAGGTTCTAGACATTAAAACTTAATACCTAGGGTCGATAGACCCTAACAATACATATAGAGCTAGCCAAATACATCTTTGACAATTATTTTAGATATCTTGGGTAGCCTAACTTTGAAAGGCCATAACTCACGAACTGTTGCTCTGATTGGCTATTATAACCACTTTTTAAAAATGCTAGCTCCTGATCTATAGGATTGGAACTAGGTTAGCACCCTTTCGTCGAGTTTCCTAACCTCATCTGGGTACTCTAAGGCCTCCAATGGTGAGCTTGAAGATTTTTTTACAAATGTTTTCACTGAAAATCTGCAATAACTTCTCTGATACTTAAGTTGGAGCAATGAGATTTTTATGGTAGGCTTGCAACTCTAAAATGAACCTTCCTATTGAAAATGAGAAGATTCTAAGCTCATATGAAAAACTTACTAAAAATAGAAAGTTCCCATAAATAGTTACCAACATCTCTACTAGTCCTTACTAAAATAGAAAATACTGAAAATGAAATATTTTTGGGTGATGCAAGATTTCTCTTACACCCAGGATGCCCCTGCATTAGATTATGTTTCAAACCATCAACAAAGTAAACATTATGAATGTTAGTATTTTCATCTAGAGTAATAGATCCAATCCCTGTAATATGACAGACTACATTGTTACAAACTCTAACAATACCTCCATCATGATTTCTAAACTTAACAAATTTGTTCATATCACTAGTCATGTGATGTGAACATCCACTATCAATTATCCAATCTAATTTCTTCTCAACTTGGGAAACTAGAGCTCTCTCTTCTCTAATTTCTCTATCAAGATCATCTTCCTTGATAGCCACAAATCCTAATTCATCACCACTTTCACTCTAATCTCTTTCATCAGATTCTTTGTTCTTGTTAGCATATAAACAATTTCTATCCTTATCTCTTCTAGGCTTAAATTTTCCTCTAAACTTTTTTCTCTCTTTTAGGAAATTTAGATGCATAATGACCATATTAATCACAAGTCTAAAACTTAAATATTTTCTTACCATCTTTATCTCTTCTTACTAGAAGGGCTATTCCTTCTTCAATCTTTTTATCTTCTTCAAATCTGCTATTACTAGAAAAGTTTCCTCTTGTTGTACTTCTTGACGTATTAGGTCAAATCTTCAAAGAACTAAAAGTTGTCTCAACTCTAGCTAGTTCTCCATACTGTTTCAATTGTGCTTCTATAGACTCTAACCTTCCAAGCAATTTTTTCTTTTCCAAATCTTGGGCATAGGGAATTACTAGCTTATTCATCTAAGTTGTCTGCTTGAATGGTGGTGTTAAAATTTTCAAGATCTTCCATATAACCTCATCATCTTGTTTAGTTCCATGAAGAGACTGAATACCTACAACAATTTCTGAAATTCTACCAACATAACTTCTTATAGATTCATCTTCCATCATCTTAGCATCTTGAAATGCACAAATCCAATTTTGTAATCTCATTCTTTTTGCATTACATCATTTTCAAAAGTAACTTCTAATGCTTTCCAAATTTCATGAGAAGTTTGAAATGTCTTTACCTGATTGTATTCATTCTCTAGAAGAGATGATAGTAGGGTTTCTCTGCCTCTCATGTTACACATGAATATATCTCTTTCTCCCTCAGTACATTCCTCCAACTTTGATTCTTCAACAATTGCCTTCTTAGCTTTTGTTAAAAGACAATATCCTAAACCCATGCATAATAGACAAGTCTTCATCTTTTCCTTCCAAGTATCATAGTTGGACCTATCAAATCTTGGACTATCCATCCTTAACATATTCTCCATTGATCTCCCAAAGTTGCTAAGCCTTATCTTCAAGGACCTGATGCTCTAATACCAATTGTTATAATATATAGTCCACTGATATAACTGAGAGGAGAGAGGGATGAATCAGTTATAAAACTATCATAGCAATCATTAACTTAAACAATCTTAAGCATATGAGTAATGTTAACTGAAACCACAACAAGATACTCATACACAATTAACACCAGATATGTTAACTAGGGAAACCCTTGATCAAAGGAAAAACTGTGGTGGGGATTGTACCCACAAGATGATGTACTAATATAAATATTCCTTGTTAGAGGTGTTGGTGTAGGTTAATGCATTATTTAGTTATTTTGCATTATTTTATTATTTTTATTTGTGAGACACTTAGGAGTTTGTGCACTCTTTTGAGTTGTCATGATGACATCACAGGGGTCCATGCCTCTTTTAAGCACATGTTGTCTACAACACAAGAATCTTCTACACATATGACACTTTTTCACTCTTGCTTTGTTGTCTTATCTCCTCGTTGTTTCTAGAGACATTTTAGGTGCTTCTTGGGAGGCCTTATATACACAGGCACTTCTAGTGTACTCTTGATCATGGTATTTTGAATATATTGTCATTTTGATCATACTCCTCTCTTCTGGTCTATTATGTGCTTGTGTTTGAGTTCTTAGTTCTTGGGTGAATATTTCCCTTAGGAAAATTCTTACATGGTATCAGAGCTTAGAGATTTTCTCATCACATAGTCATTCGAGACCACACTTGCTTCAGCACCTCATCCTGAATCTAGAGTATTGTAGAATCGGGAGCATCTAGAACTAGATCTGACCTTGCCATTGCATCCAAAATGTTAAACCAATGAAAATCAACTATAAACTCAACTACCTTGGCCTAAAGTCGACTGCAAGGCAAAAAAAAATTGCAAATCAAAACTCGGAGACCTGATTTACAGTTTGGGTATGGTCATTTTTTGTGGATTTAATTGATTAATTTTAGATCTGCAATTTTATTTCTCTATACTATTTTTTCCATCAGTATTTTCAAAACCCAGTGAAGAAATTTTTTTTTAGCAGACCTCGGCAATGACACCTAAGATCTACCATTTCTAGAGATATATTTATTTTATCACAGGGTTATTCAATTTATTTAGAAGCAACCACACAAATTAATTGCAGCGGGTGATTATTCTTAATCCATGGGCATCTTAGAAAATCCAAGCAACCCAAAAAACCCGATGACCTAGAGGCTAGCCCTTACACTCCACTGACGGATCAAGCAATCAACCCTCCGATGAGATCTCTCTTTGGTTTCAAAGTTAGCGGCCTTTTCCTTATAAATTGCACAAGGTTCATTGATCCCATGCATGTGAGACAATTCATTGAATTCCAGCATTTGGTGAAGGATTTTCGATGGCATCTTGAATAATATCCTAGCACAAGCATTTATCCTGGCAATGGCACATTGACATTTCCTAGCTTTGACATTGGAGATCCCGACAGCATATTCCCTCTAGTGCCTATCTACCCTCCTGCCTACAATATTTATTTTTTGGCAAGGCTTTTAAAAATTGGTGACTTGCATTAACTTATTTGGTACTGACTATTTGTACTTCTCTAGCATCCATGTCACATCTAGAGCCCATTTTCGAGACTCCCGCCCACGACTGGACACACAGGATACACTGACGCATGTCCAGACATGTGGACAGATTTAATCTGCCATCTCAACCTCTCTAATCTGGAATTGCCACATCTACAACATGGATAGGCGGCTCATACTTTTTTTCATGTCAGTAGTACAGATAGCCATATCCTTCGATCATACAGACACATCATCTAAAAAGTCACCCAAAGGGGATTTTTTGCTAACATTGCATTTTCACTGGGTTAAATTTGATGACTGTTTGATTGTCAAACCTAGGCAATATAGAACTATTGCAATGGTCATTTAACTGTCAAATTTGTACTTGCAATTTTTCCTCTAGACCCCTCTCTAGATTGCTTTTCAATTTGGCAGCCTAACTTTACAAGCCAGTAACTTGGGCATCCAGGCTCCAATTTAGGTGCAATTTTTTTTGAAATTGGGTAGAATTTCTTGAATTTTTCAGCGGTGGTGCTGTTTTCTAGTTTTGGTGCACAAATTTTGTAGAAATTGTGTTTTTTGGCAACTATACCTACATAATCATGTATTTTGCAACTTTAAACACTCCATATGAGCACATCTGGTCACTTTTTCAAGTTCTTTTTTTTTTAAGTGCATATTTATTTATCTACTTTCTAGATATGAAGTTAGATTCTAGGGTTGTGTGGACCAATTTCTCACTTTTAGAATTAGGCCTTTTTTTGGCATTGTAAAGCTTTGATTTGTTTTCAGAATTGTTGTAAATTTGAGCTATAATGCTTAAGTGATAGATTTAAGCCTCATAAGGTAGTTGTAAAACAAAAATTAGAAAGTCCACTTTGTTCATTTTGACAAGTGGCCCATTGTAAACACACTACTTATAAAGTGCCAACATCATCTTTTTTGGGGGTGTCTTTTGATTGAGTGAAAATGGGGGGTGTGTACTGGGTTTTTTGCGTCTCTTTATTTTGCTCTTTTCATTTTTTGCATCACAGGTTTTAAATGTCCTCCTCTAACTTCACGCAACTATTCTACATGGAAAGATATTGCATGGAGTAGATTAATGGAAAAGAGATATAGTCTTTATGTTGACGATACAATTACCAAACTTACTAATGCTAAAGAACTCATTGATTAGCAAAATCAAGATTGACAAGCTTTAGGAGTTATCAAGAGTTGTGTAAATGGGGATCTTCTCTTTCATATTAAAAATTGTTCAAACTGTAAAGAAGCATGGGATAAAATTGAACACTTGTATGGTAAGGTTGATGAGGAAAAGGGATTTTAGATTGAAGATTATCTACTTCTCTTGGATCCTAAGCATTTTGACACAATTCAGGATTACATCATTAAAGTCAATGAGTATAGGGCACTTCTTAAATATTGTGGCAATCCCATAAAGGATGACAAGTTGATTCATCACATCCTGAAGAGGCTACCTTCTGAGTATGCCAACTTTGTTTCGAGTTTTAATATGAACAGGTTGACCATGGGATTTTCTTACCACAAGCCTTCATTTGATGCATTTGTAAAGATGTTGATTGTTGAACAATCTCACTTGATAGATTTTGGACTTCTCAAATCATCTAAAACCAAAGCCTTGGTGGCTAGTGATGAGCACAAATCAAGTCAAGGAGGGAAAAGCAACAACAACAAGAAGCAGTGGAAGTAGAAAACACAATCTGTAGACACCTAAATTTGATTACACCGCTTTGGTAATCTAATTTAGCCATCTCTAAAGGCATCATTAATTAAATTCTTATTTAATTAATCATTTACCATCCCCTAGCTGATTAATTTAATTAATCATCTATAGTCCTAATTGATAAATCAATAACCTATCATTTATCAATTAAATCCTATTCTCCTATCTAATTCCAAAATCCCCATTTATTAAATAAATCTATTTGATAAATAAATCCCTCAAATCTAAAAGCCCCTAACTTATCCCTAATCCTCCATTTAGCCTAATCCACCCCATCCACCGATACTAACCAAGCTTAGCCACTAACTCACCCAACCTCATTAATGCCATCCACTTGCACATCTCTAACATCCATAATCTAATCCTAAACCCAAGCCTAATCTATCCCCTAATGTTGTCACATTCCCTAAACAAGTTTAAGACTTTCCTAAACCAAACCAAAGTCTCCCCTCAAAATATCCCAACCACAAACTTGATGAAGCCCACAAACCCTTAAATGCTCTTACAAGCCCACTCGTGACTCTTACACCTCTCCCACTCATGACTCTTACATCCCTCTTACATACTCAACCTCCCTCATCAAGCCTTTAACCAACCCCTTATCCTATCCTCTCACACTCATCCTCCTTGTGACAAGTGTCACCTTCCCATTGGTGCTAAACAAGCACAATCCATATGCTCTCCTTTGAGTGCATCCTAGCCCTCCTTAAGCTTTCATCTCTCCTTGCATCTAATCCATCCATCCCTCTACCCCTTGGCCTATAAATGGAATCCCCTCCCAAGCCATTTCATCACAATCCTTTTAGTAAAGTCATAATGCTATTTTGAGAGCCAAATCCATACCCATACCCTTATAATGCCAAATTGAGAGGTCACAAAGCTACCAATTTGCCATTACCCATCTCCATCCATTGAAGCCATCTTGAGCATTTGAGCACACATACCAAATCTAAGCAAATAGATTCATCCCCAAAATAAGAAAGGCATTCATTGAGAGAACCTCTTAATGGTTCATATTCTCAATTGAGGGCTTATCTTAGTCTCTCTTATATGTTATGGTGGTTTAATGTCTCAATGCTTTTGTTTTCATTAAATTAGTTTTCTTAGCATATTAGATAAGTGTATACACAATCCTCCTCTCAACAAGGCAATTCTTCTTCAAACAATAAGGGAAGTAATGAAAAGAAGGACAAACTCTTTTGTGCATATTGCAAAAAGCCAAATCATGACAAGCATCATTGTAAGACAAAAAGATTCGATGAGTTAGAATATCTACTTAGGAAGAACAAGATTCAAGTGCTAGGTACTTCCAAGGATTTAACTCCAACCTCTTCAAAGGGTAAAGGGTAAGCACTTATGGCAAACACAAGTTCTTCTTTAGAATGGATACTTGACTTAGGTTCCTCTTACCACATGGATTCCTCAAAGGAAGACTTTTCTTCATTGAATCAATCAAAGCTACCACACATCTTTGTTGGAGATGATACTAAGATAGATGTTATAGCTATGAGGATTAGGACTCTAAAGACCATGGCAAGTTGCATGATAAAAGCCAAGTCTATTGATCCTACACTTGAAGTTGAAGCCATTAGTAGTGCTACTCACATATTTAATAGGTCTTCTCATAATGCCTTAGATGGGAAGACTCCTTTTGAGGCATGGTGTTGAAAAAAACTAGTTGTGAGTCACCTTAGAGTCTTCAGTTTTCCAGCGTGGGCAAACCTTTCTTCTAGGAGTTGCAAGGCACCGACACCTAGGCCTTGTACCTTCATTGGTTATGAAGACAATGTGAAGGCTTACAGACTGATGGATCTAGAGACTCGTGAGATCTTTTTGGAGAAGGATGTACATTTTGAGGTAAGTTCATCGAGCTTATCCTCTACTCCTCTCCACACATCATACACAATGGAAATTAATAGTGACACCAGCAATAGTGCTTCAATAGGTTTAGATATGTGGGGTTTTATCGATAGTTGTAGTGAGAGGTCACATCAATCTAGTCCACATGCTTACATTACCATAGTGAAAGGTCCAGTACATTATGATACATCTTGTCTTCCAGCTCTAGCTTCAGTTGACTTGGGAGATAGACTTGAGGACTTACATCTTCTCATCGATGAAGGTGATCCTTCTACATTTGTTGTGAGGGCTCGCTCTGACCCTTTTGTCCATTCTCTACATGATCAATCTTTACAAGTTGGCATGACTGTGGATCCTTATAAATAGAAATTAGTGGAGGTCTCTTTGTCAGTTGAGGAGACAAATGGTTCAGTGGAATAGGTTCAATAGACATCCTTGACCAATCTACATTCATTCTTTTCAACACAGTTGGAAGGGGTGAACTCCAGCATCAATACAAGGATACTTGAGTAGGTTTCAGGGCCACCATACATCTTTAGGAGTGTACCTTTGGCATTGTTTCTTCCTAAGGGGAGGAACACCATTCTACATTCATGGACTAGATTCTTCATTGGAGTAGCTTTCACTTGTTGGCATTCTTCTTTTGGGGGTGGAGCCTATTCTATCTCTCTTTCTTCTCATCATTCTCTTATGTATATACTAGATGTATGTCGTAATGGGGGCGTCTTGATTACTCCATCCATCAATGCATCCTTATTTATCTCTCTTTTTGGGGGAGGGTTTTTCCCATGAGGTTTTCCCTCTTTCTTTGCTTTATGAGAGATTGCATTTTCATTATGTACATGGGTACCTAACATGACCTAGTATCTAGGACCCATTATGCATCTACATCCTAGATTTCATAAGATTAAGGGCATTCCCCTAAGTCATACTTAAGGGGGGGTGTTGGTGTAAATACATATTTACTATTTACACTTAATTAATTTTACTCAGGTTAATGCATTATTTAAATATTTTGCATCATTTTATTATTTTTATTTGTGAGACACTTAGGAGTTGGTGCACTCTTGTGAGTTGTCATGATGACATCATAGGGGTCTGCACCTCTTTTAAGCACATTTTGTCTACAACACAAGAATCTTCTACACACATATGACACTTTGTCACTCTTATCCATTCATCTAGAATGTTGGATAAGGTGCTTAGTTGTCTTATCTCCTGGTTGTTTCTAGAGACATTCTAGGTGCTTCCTAAGAGGTCTATATATATAGGCACTCCTAGTGTTCTCTTGATCATGGCATATTGAATATATTTTCATTCTGGTCATACTCCTCTCTTCTAGTTTACTGTGTGCTTGTGTTTGAGTTCTTAGTTCTTAGGTGAATTTTTCCTTTAGGCAAATTCTTACAAGAGGATAGACCCTATTAGGTGTTTGTTACAAGATTCAATACATATGATTCCCTGTTAGGAGATTCCAACCCTGTTAGAAGTTGTACCAACCCTATTAAGAGTTGTGGAAGACAATTGGACCTACTTCCCAAATAACTTCAAGGTTAAGATCAAAGAACTCACTGTCCAAATGATCTATGTATTATTCTTTGTAGAATAATAGAACTAAAATGCACTTCCTTCCTCTGTCTCTATCATGTCAACCAAACTTATTTTCCTTTAGATCTTGTGATCAAATCTCATACTACGCATCCAATGATCCCTTGGATCAATTACATGCATTCAGTAAGCATTTTGCTCCTTCTCGCACTACAAACTAATACTTCACATTCCACTTGATCCTCTAATCCAAGTTCTAAAAACACTTTTTGTTTATACTATATCTTCATAATAATACCTTGAGTCAGCATTGAGGCTTTCTTGATTAATTAAAATGAGATAATTAGTTAATTCATTATTGCAATAATGCTATTGTCTCACAATCTATACAAAACTTCACATGTGTGAGACCACATCTTGCACACATGTTGGTTTCATCACATGATAGTCCTTTATCACTATGTAACTATGCATCTCTTCATTACATCTCGTATGAAAGATAGCAATAGGTCGTTAGAACTCTATTTTCCAATGCTCTGTTTTTGCACTACTTTCACTAAATCAAGTGTAACTTTCATACACCATTGACTCAAACTTAGTCCTCTTAACCACATCACCAGGACAACCTCAAAAATATTTCCTCCATTGTATATCATCTAAAACTTCATCATCTTTTGCGCATCATAAAATTATTAACTACTATTCTTCTAGTCCTAACATATTTATTGTTAGATTGACATTAATGACAAATACAATCACGAATGCAACATCTCAATACTCTCCAATGCTTATGATACTCTCCCAATTTAGTATCATCAACATTCATAAAAACAAATAATTGCAAAGCTACCTATTCTTACGTTTCCCAATTTCAACCAACTATTTATGGTGGAGTGTTATGCTAGTAAGGTGGCCATTGCAGCAATATCAAGCCAAGAGGGAGACCCTATGGCTTTCTTCTGAGAGAAGTTGAATGAGGCTAAGAAAAGTAATCCACCTATGAATTATAGTTGTATTTTATGGTACAAGCTCTTTAAAAATAGAGACACTATCTCTTACCTAGAAAATTTTGTGGTCTATACTGATAATCATGCTCCAAGTTTCTTGAATGGGCAAGAAAAATTGAATCAAAGGCAATTGAAGTGAGTAGAGTCTTTGATAGCTTATATCTTTGTCATAAAACATAAGAAGGGAGTTAGTAACAAGGTAAAAGATTCTCTTAGCAAAAGAATCTTAGACATGCAAGAGACACAACTACAAAGTATAGTGATGGATGACTTAAAGGATCTCTACAAGGAGGTTTCAGAGAAGCATATGAGGCATGTGTAAAATTTCAAAATGGATTCAAGGTATATTTTAGTGAGTTTGTGCTACAAGAAGGTTTATTATTTAAAGGACATCTTATGTGTATACCGCAGTTCTCAATGAGGGAGAATATTGTGAAGGAGAAGCACTAAGGAAGCTTGGGAGACCACTTTGGAGTGGAAAAATCACTTGAACAAGTGAATAGGCATTATTATTGGCATAAGATGTAGTATGATATAAGGAAGTTTGTGGAAAAATGTTAAATTTGTTAGAGGAGAAAAGGAAAAGGGAAAATAGTGGGTTGTATCAACCACTTGTCATACCCCAAAGGCCTTGGGAGTACCTTAGTATTGATTTTGTATTCGGGTTACCAAAGACAACAAGGGGTCATGATAGTGTCTTCATGGTAGTGGACCATTTTGGCAAAAGGGCACACTTCATTCCATGTAAGAAAATCAATGATGCTATTCAAATTGTAGTTCTATTCTTTAGGGAAATTGTCAAGATCCATGGAGTGTCAATGAATCTAGTGAGTGACAAGGATAGTAAGTTTGTGGGTCACTTTTGGAGGACCTTATGGAAGAAACTTGGTACAAATTTGTCTTTCTCTTTAGCCTACCCTCCATAATCAAATGGACAAATGGAGTTAGTGAATAGGTCACTTGGAAATTTTCTAAGATGCTTAACAAAGAAACATGGCCAATCATGAGATCATATCATAGGGCAAGCAAAGGTTTCCTATAATGACTCCATCAATAGGAGCATTGGAAAAATCCCTTTTGAAATAGTGTATGGGGCTCATCCTAGAGGGATCTTAGAGCTAAGAGATCTTAGTTTATTAGACAAAAGGAGTGCACAATGGGAGTCATTTTCAAAACATATGAAGGAGCTTCATGATCAAGTCAACAAGACTTTGCAAATGAAAGTGGAGAAGTATAAGTCCAAAGCTAATCAAACAAGATGGGTTTTGCAGTTCAAGGAAGGGGATCTAGTCCTTGCCTACCTCAAGAAGGAGAGACTACCCAAAGGTTTGCCAACTAAGTTACCAATGAAGAAGATAAGTCCATTAATGATTTTTCATAACTATGGAAAAAATGCCTATGAGGTGGAGCTCCCTCCTAATTTTTGAATTTCACCAATTTTCAATTTTTGTGACCTATATCCCTACAAAGGACCACCCTTAAACTAAAGCTACTCTATTATTCAAGCTTTGGAGGTTGATAATTAGGTGCAAGAAATGCCTACTCCAAAACCTATGAAGTTGGACAATATATTGGATTCTAAAGTGCCTAGGAAGACAAGGAAGGGTAACTACAAGGAGTACCTCATCAAGTGGTAGGGACTACTTGATGTTTAAGCTACTTGGATGATAGAGCTAGACATTCTGGAGCATGGGGTTACCATTGAGCACCTCCTAACTCAAGGGACTTGAGTTCTTTATCCTAGGGGAGTTTGGTGTTGGCAACCTCCTCTTTTTTGATGTTTTTGTACATTTTAGAGTTGGATTAAGATTGTGTGTGTGTGTGTTTGAATAAGATCAAATAGATTGGATCTAATGTTAGTCAACTTGATGTCTGTAAGAGCCCATAGTGCTCACTAGGTGAAAAGTTGTTAGTTTATCTTTAAATAGTGGAACATTTCTATTTTAGTGTAGTATGGGTTTGAGGGGTGTTTTAGGGCCCTAAATATCCTATCCAGGGTCAAGGAAGTCAAACTCATCCACTAAATTTCCAAAATGAGGTAAAATTATCATAATACAAAAAGTTTCTTTAGCAACTTTGAAAACTTTTACAAGAATGAAGCAAGATGTAGTTACAACTAGTTGTAATTTCTCATTCTTGGGGATATAATGATGGATTTGATGATTTGAGATGGTTAAGGGAATTTTGGATTGCAACAATTATTTTTGACACTTCTATACGAACTTCTGTAACAACATTCTTGTAGGCTGTGGTGATTTGTTCCTATTGTATGAGCTTGTATGGATTGGAATAGGAGATCAGACCCCATGGGGATATAGTGTCCTCAAATAGATTTTATTTTCCATGGATAGTTTTCTTTCAAGTGGTTGGTGTCTAGATTTAGGCAATTTTGAAGGTCATTGGTCTGCAAGTGATAGTTACATTTTTGTTTAGTTAGAAATGGCTCTAACCTAAGAACCCACTAGTGGAATTAACAAAAACCATGGGGGAAGTAGGTTAGAGTCTTTAAATGTTTTTTTTGTTTATATTTTTTTTTTACAATGAGTTCCTTGGATCAAATGGAAATCCCTATGGCCGAGTGTTGAACACAGGTGAGCCAGAATAGGGATAGTAATGCTTTGGCATGAGCACCCATAGCTTTGTGCAAAGGACTAAAGGACATTTCTAGGTGCCTTAAATAATATTATAACAAGTATCAGAGGTGGAAAGAGTTGAAACAAATTTTGGGGAGCAGTTTAGAAATTGTTCATGTTCACTAATCGAGAGGCCTAATTGATAGGCTAAAGCTAGGGCTTGGTGGAAAGTAGGGTTATGGGTGTAACCAAAAGTTAGGGTTTTGGGATCTAATAGTATTCACATGTACCTTGTATACTTTCAAGGTATTTTATGGGGTCATTTGGAGTATTTGGTAGTTATAACCCAAAATAGTGAAACTAGACTTACTAGGAACTAGACAATTAGGCCTCCTAGTGAATTAGAGACCAATTGGATTGGTAAGGAGCCAAGAAATGTGGGAAAGGGTTTAGAATGACATTTGATGGACCAAAAATAATAAAAAAAGTATAAGTGGATGTGTGGGAAGATCCTAAGTGGAGGTTTGGGATTCTAGGAGGGAGAACTAGTGAAGAAGTCTAGACATTAGGGGAACTAGTTGGACTAGTTAAACCTTGTGACCTTGGAATCTTCTGAAGATCAATTGTACCTTGGAGGAGAAGTTGATAGTAAGGACCTTGGAGATCCTAATTAGGAGAAGATCTAAACATGGATAACCATTGGATGGTTAGGGAAAACAAAGGAGCATTTGGAGTGAAGAATTCCTAGAATACCAAAGCCCCTACATTAGATTGATCTTCATCAAGAAGTCCTCAAAGGAAGGAAAAGAATCTGGTACAAGAGAGGTAAGATCTACCTCAATATGAAGTTCCCTAAACTCATTCACTATACCAAACAATCTTTCAAGCCTGGTCCACATAGCTAGAAATGTATTGCACCCATCAAGATAAAACTATAGACTATCAGAAACATGTAACGCAATCAACCCCATTGCCTCATCCATATTGCTCTTATGTTGCATGACCTCAAAATGCCTTTATAAAACTAGCTACATAACATCTAAAGAAGACCACAACACTTTTGACCAAAGAAGTTGTGTCATCAAGGTCTTCCATGTGTAATAGTTACGAGGAGTCGGAAGTTCTAAACAAAAAGAGGTCTCGGTCATTGTTTTAGAAGGTGTTGGAATTTTTTGCAGGAAAAAAAATGATCAAATGCTTAAAGTACTATGTTCACTCAATATTACTCCAAATTGACACTAGATCTAGAAAGTAGACAAAAAATTATGCACTTAAAAAAATAGCACCTGAATTTGTATTCATATGATCCTGAACGAAGCCTTTGAAGTTTGAAAATTGGGATTCGCAATTTTCAAAAATATTTAGGAAAATAGATTACAAAAAACCTGTAGCAATGTGTAGATCACAAAATTCTACCCCAAAACAAATTAAAAAATTTCCTCAAAAAAAGAAGTCTGTATGAGTGAGATATCATTTTTTGAAAATCACCTCTGTAATTATTTTTATTCAATTGTCATTGTTGCACCTCCAAAAATCAAAAAAATTTCACAAAAAATGTTAAATCTATTCTATCAAACCCTCGTTCTCCTTTTTCTCCAAATACGAAACAAGATACAAAATATTTGGTTATTATACCATGAAGGATTTGAGCAATACAAATCCAAAAAGCCCCAAGAATACCTACATGTAAAAACCTATCACAGAGAAGAAAAAGACAAGAAAAGGCAAGGGTTTGCTTTGAAAATAGGAAAATTGTATTCTCAGAAATGAAAAAGATAAGAGATAATTACAAAAGATCAATCCTTATAGAAGGAGGTCGAAGCCCAAAATAAGGGTAACCTAAAAGGGAAAATTCATTTAATAATTACTAATTAATTATTAAATGTGAATGCATAAGTGCATAAACTAAAATCTTAAGAAGGGAGAAAAGGTAATTTAATAAATGAAATTAAATTAAACTTTTTCTCTAACACTATCCACTATTGTCAAACTTTGTCAACCAAATCAAAACATAAATTCTAAACATTTTTCTTATTTTTCTTGCTATGGGTTGTTTCATTATTTGACTCTTCTTTTCTATGTCTCTATTGCTTGAACTTTCTTAAAAAGCCTCTTTGGTCTTATCACTCTTGGTCACTCTATCTTCATGGTCTATGTTAGCTTTCTAGGACATTCTTCTTGCTGAAAGGTTGTCTCAATCTATTGGCTACACTCTTTTATTGGAAAGTTGTCCACTTGTCATCTCTCTTGTTTTATCTACTTTTCTACTTGGGGTTCTTTCCTAGCTCTTGACTTGAGTCTCTAGTGTCGTAAGTTGCTTGGACACTTTGATTGACAAGTCACTCATTCATTGCTCCCTCTCTTTGACCAATGAACATTCTACCTCTCTAGTTTGACATCAAGTTATCTTTTCTCACCTTATTAGCTTCTTCTAGTCTCCTTCATGCTTGATTTTCCAACTACTGTTATGGGCTTCAAACTATTGACTCCTAAATTAACAACATTTTAATAACCCAGTGATAAAAAAATATACACCTAGAGGTAGTTAATTCCTGTGTTCAATGTACGTATTCAGAAACTAGGGATAACTATAAGGCTATTTTCTTTCCTAGTTCTTCTTTAGGCTCTACAAGACCTGGGTTGGTGGACCTCGGATTCTTTATATGGTACTAGTGTTAAAGGTTGACCTCAGAGTCTAATGATTTCACTTTATATGCTTATACTAATGCTAATTGGGTTGGCAGTATGGATTATAGAAAGAACACTAGTGGTGGAGCATTCTTTCTTGGAGGAAGATTGGTTTCTTGGTTAAGCAAGAAGCAAGATTGTGTCTCATAGAGTGAAACAGAGGTAGAATATGTTACAGTAGCAAATAATTGTAATCATGTATTTTGAATGAAGCAGATGCTGAAGGATATAAGGATAGAATTAAGTGAACCTATTGTCATACATTGTGATAACACAAACATAGTGAAGATGTCTAAGAATCCAGTGTTGCATTCTAAGACTAAGCACATTTCTATCAAATACCACATGTTGAGAG
Source organism: Cupressus sempervirens (assembly GCA_028749045.1). Lineage (NCBI taxonomy): Eukaryota > Viridiplantae > Streptophyta > Pinopsida > Cupressales > Cupressaceae > Cupressus > Cupressus sempervirens. Next base: position 2,288,173 of record CM053785.1, read on the forward strand.
AGAAAGTTGAAAAAAAGGAAATCAAATTGGAGTATGTAAGCACCAAAGAGCATATTACATATATTTTTACCAAACCTCTTCCTAAATAGACGTTTGATTATTTGCAAGGTATGCTAGGGGTTATATCCCTACCTACATTAGAGTAGATGATGCAAGAGTGCATTAGTCCAGCCATACAAAGCACTATTGTTTGTCTAGATAGAATTCTAATGCTTCGTATATGGGGAGTATATGTGATGGACAGAGTCATCTAGGACTCTAGATGGATGTTTTGAATAGTGTTTTTAGACACTTGAGCAAGTTGGAGACAGTTTTTGAAGTGATAGATTGTTGCTGAAACCTTTGACAATGATGTCAATAGGGGAGATATTACAACATGAAAAGCATTTTGATATAAACCACATTGAGGTATATCAATGGGGGAGAATGATTGATGAAGAGAATTTGAAAAGAAATGACAACAATCTTTAACAGTTGGTATTCTTGGAACTAGATATTTTTCATCTATGTTGCCATCAATGCCAAAGGGGGAGATTGTTGAAAGCATGAAATGCTAATGATATTCCTATAGGGGATTATTGGATAAACATGATGATGCATGATGCTCCTGCATCCGACTCCCATGGTAGGAAAAATTTTGTGAATATGGATTCACAAAATGAAGTAGCCACTGTTGACATTTTTTTTTTCTCTGTTTCTTCTCTCCCTTTTTTTTTTTTCTAATAATTTAATTTTTCCATGCAAGATGCTCCTGCATCAGACTCCCTTGGTATATAGAAAAGTGTGTCCCACACTTTGATTTCAGCATCATGCATCACATGATTGAATCATTATTTTGATGATATGTTACATTCATGACTATGCGTCTCATTGATGTCAACATAACATTTTTATGTGGTATCTGATAGAAGAAAAATGGTAAAGATCAAGTTGGTATGGACAAATCATGGAGTATTTTCACTAGTGAGGTTAAAGGGAGATACTAATAAGTTTCTAGTATATGCAACTAATCTCAAGAGATAAAAATATTAAGTTTGGAAGAAGTTATGCAAGTTTTGGTGAAGAATATTCTAAGATAGAGTTTACAAAAGCATGTTTTGGTAAACTTCTTATATCTCTTAGCAGTGTTGTTAATATAAGAAGAAAGGTAAAAGGCATGTACAAGACATGTTGGAAATGAAATGGCTAAGCTCACTTGTCATAATATTACATGTACAAAAAGTTATCAAGTTACAAGGTAACATATTGATGCTGTTGCTAAGTATAATGTGTTCTTAATGAGGTCCTATAATAATTAATTGAGGTCAAATAGTGGACCCAGGGAATTATTTTATGGACTCAGTATAAAAGGACATTTTCCTTTTTCATGTAATGAATGATTGCAAGAAGCATAAAGACTAGAATAGAAGAGAAACAAGATGATATGTGAGGATAAGTAGAGCAAAGTGAAGTTGGAGAAAAATTCTTTTTCGAGGTTTTATTTTGAGATTCAAGGTTTGATATTTGGATTTGTATTTTGTGACTTGGTTTGAAAGGTCTAAAAGTGATTGGTTTGGTTGGTAGGAAAGAGGAAAGAGGATAAAGCATAGTTTGAACTATTATTCTTCAAGGAATAGTTGAGAGATCAATTGGACAGTAAAGTTTAGTGGTCTTTCCCTAGAAGTCGTTTAGATAGTGGGCCCTTCTACCTTCTACGACTCTTAACATGGTTGTCACAACTCCTAACAGGGTTGGAATCTCCTAACAAGGATTCAAAGTATCCTAACAAGGACTCTTATGTATTGAATGTGTTTATCGAATCCTAATTGGGTCCATCCTCTAACAAGGAATATATATATCAGTATATCTTTGTGGGCATCATTCCCTCCAGGGTTTTGCCTATGATAAAGGGTTTCCATAGTTAACAAATCTAGTGTAATTGTGTATGTGCATCTTGCTATGGTTTTTGTTTACCTTGATTGAATAGTTAAGAATAATTAAGGTTGATAAATATTTTAATTAGATAATTGATTTACCCCCCACCCCTCTTAGTTATATTGATGGACTATTATTTCTAATAATTGGTATCAGAGCAACACATCATTGAAGATAAAGTTTCACAACTTTGGGAGATCCATGGCTAATATATTTAGAAAGGATAGTCCAAAATTTGATGGAACAAATTATGATAGTTGGAAGGAAAAGATGAAGACACATCTACTATGTACGGGTCTAGGATATCAGATCTTGATACAATTAGAAAAGATAATTATAGTTGAAAGTGCATTGGAAACTTGTACCAAGGATGAGAGAGAACTTTTCATGTGCAACATGAGAGCTAGAGAAGCACTATTGTTTGCACTTCCTCAAATAGAGTATAGCTAGGTAAAAACACTTCATACTTCTCATAAGATTTGGAAAGTTTTGGAAAATAGTTTTGAAGGTGATGAACATTCTAAGAAAATGAGGCTACAAAGATGGATTTGTGCATTTCAAGATGCTAAAATGATGGAATATGAATCTATAAGAACATATTGAAGAGTTTAACGCCACCATTTAAGCAAGCAGTTCAAATGATATAGTCATTGCTCTCTTGTACCAAATATCTCACCAAAAAAACATTACTTGGGAGACTTGAAGTAGTTGATAATGAGCTTAGATAGTCTGGAGACTTATCTAGAATAAAGACAACTTTTAGTGCCCTAAACATTCAACCTAGTCTATCACGAAGCATGAGTGTTATAGGAGATTTTTCTAGCAGTAGTAGATCTAATGAGGACATAAAGATAGAAGAAGGAGTAGCCCTTCTTGTAAGAAGAGAAAAAGATAGTAAGAAAACATTTAAATGTTGGACTTGTAATGAGTTTGGTCATTATGCATCTACGTGTCCTAAAAGAGAGAGAAAAAATATAAAGCAAAGTTTAAACCTACAAGAGATAGAGATTGATTGTATGCTAATGAAGAAGATGAATTTGATGAACAAACGATAAATGCCAAAGATGATGAAATAGGATTTGTAGCTATTAAAGAAAAAAGTCTAGAGAAAATGGTGTTGATATCACAGGTTGAAAAGAAATCTGATTGGATAATTTATAGTGGTTGTTCACATCATATGACTAGTGATATGAACAAGTTTTTTGACTTCAAAAGTTATGATGGAGGCATTGTTAGAGTTGGAAACAATGCAACTTTCCATGTTAAAGGTATTAGATCTATAATTCTTGATGGTAAGACTAATACTGAGGATGTATATTTTGTTGATGGTTTGAAATACAATCTTTCGAGTGTTGGACAACTAGTGGATAAAGGTTATCAGTTGTAGTTCATAGAGAAGACATGCATGATTAGAGACAAAGATGGAAAGTTAATTGGAACAGGAACTAGATCTAGAGGTAATGTATTTTAGTTGAATCCAACTGAAATGACATGTTTGGTTGCAAAGGTAGATGAAAATTGGTTATGGCATAAGATATTTCATCATATCAACTTTGATAACATTATGAAAACTAGTAATATGTTTGTAGTCATATATTTTCCAAAGATTGTAAAGCCTACTAACACTATTTACAAGAAGTGTGTATTAGCAAAGCATAACATAGCTTCTTTTCCCAGCAAGAAGTTTACTACTACAACAAAGTTGGAAATTATACACATAGATCTTAGTGGTCCTACAAAGACTAAAGGATTCTATGGTGAAAGGTACTTCATGATTATTGTTGATGACATTTCTAGAATGATCTACGTTGCATTTCTTAGAGAAAAATCTGAGGCATTTGACAAGTTCAAAATATTCAAGAATATAGTTGAGAATGAATTGGGTATAAAGATTTAATTTTTAAGATCATATCGAGGAGGAGAATTTACTTTAAATGAGTTTAACATCTTTTGTGAAGCTAATGGAATCAAAAGACAGTTTTTTGCTCATAGAATCCTTGAACAAAATGTCATTTTAGAAAGAAGAAACAAGTCAGTAATAGAAGCAACAAGAGCTATGTTAGCTAAGAATGATATATCGAATATTTTTTGGATGGAAGCTATGAACACAATAGTTTATGCTATGAACAGAGTGTAGGTTAGGAAAGACTCAAACAAGACCCCTTATGAACTATGGTTTGGTGACTCAACTACAGTTAAGTATTTCAAAAAAAATTGGAGCAGATGTTATATCAAAAGAGATGATGATGTTGGTAAATTTGATGCTAGAAGCAATGAAGGTATGTTTCTTGGTTATTCATTGAAAAGCATAGATTATAAATGTTGTAATATGAGAACTAAGATTATTGTTGAAATTGCGAGTGTAAGAATTGATGAGAAATTTAGGATGCAAGAAAGAATAGTTGACTACAATTCTAATCATGAGAACCTTGTTGTTACTAAACCAATGAATGATAAAGTATTCTTTGAGAGTAACAATGATTTGTAGAATGAAGGAAAGAAAAGGTAGAAACAAATTTTAGAACCTAGAATTGAGCTAAGAGTTGAGATAACAACTCCTACTTCTAGTAAGAATATGACAGAGAATCATTCACTAGAGCAGATCATTGGGAGCGGAGATAAAGGTGTGATGACAAAATTTATAATCAATGGATCACTATGTCTAATATCTCAAGTAGAACCAAAGAATGTAGATGAGGCATGCAAAGATGACTATTTCAAGCAACCTGTGAAAGAAGAATTGGATCAAATAGTGAAGAATGAAACATTGGAATTGGTCCCTAGACCAACAAACAAGAATGTGATAGGAACAAAATGGGTATTTAAGAACATGATGAATGAACAAGGTGAAGTTGTAAGGAACAAAGCATGATTGGTATGTAAAGGTTACTAATAGTAAGAAGGAATAGACTATGATGAAACCTATGTTCTTGTGGCAACAATTAAAATAGTAAGGTTATCCATAGCCTATGCAACACATAAAATATTCAAAGTGTATCGAACAAATGTCAAGTCATTATTTTTGAATGGAGAACTTGAAGAAGAGGTATACATAGAATAGCCTAAATTTTTTCCTTTAATAGACAAGGACATGGTATGTAGATTAAAGAAAGAATTGTATGGCTTGAAACAAGCACCCACAACCTAGTATGCAAGGTTGGACAAGCATTTGACAAAACTTAGATTTAGCAAATGTAAGACGGACAGTAATCTATACTGGAAAGAAATAGATGATGGATTGATGATTTTGGTAATATTTGTAGGTGATATCATATTTGGAGGAGATGATAATGTAAGTGACAATTTTTTAGAATAAATAAAGAATGAATTTGAAATGATAATGTTAGGTAGAATTAAATACTTCCTAGGATTACAAATTGTGCAAGATAAATAAGGAATATTTATTTCTTAGACTAAGTATTTGAAAAATCTATAGAAAATGTTTGGTTTAGAATCATGAATCATCTAAATCAATTAGAACACCTATGATAACTAGACATAATTTATCTACAAAGGATGAGACACCTACTATTGAGCAAAAGAAGTACAAATCTATGATTGGAGGGTTGTAATATCTAACTTACACAAGACTAGATATAGAAAATGTAGTTGGAATTGTTGCAAGATTTCAATATGATCCTAGAGAAGCACATTATGTAGTAGTTAAAAGGATATTTAGATATCTAGAGGAACACTAAAGTTTTGATTGTGGTATGATAGATCTAATGATTTTGCTTTATATGCTTATACTAATTCTAATTGGGTAGGCAGTATGGATTACAGAAAGAGCACTAGTGGTGGAGCATTCTTTCTTGGAGGAAGATTGGTTTCTTAGTTAAGCAAGAAGTAGGATTGTATCTCATAGAGTACATTAGAGGCAGAATATGTTGTAGCAAATGCTGAAGGATATAAGGATAGAATTCAATGAACCTATTGTCATATAACACAAGCACAATGAATATGTCTAAGAATCTAGTGTTGCATTATAATATTAAGCATATTTCTATCAAATATCACATGTTGAGAGAGAAAGTTTTAGAAAAGGAAATTAGACTAGAGTATTAAGAACGAAAGAGAAGATTACAAACATTTTTACTAAGCATCTTCCCAAAGAGAAGTTTGAGTATTTGCGAGGTATGCTAGGGGTCATGCCCCTACCTACATCATAGTAGATGATGCAAGAATGCATTAGTCCAGTGATATAGAAAACTATTGTCTTTTGGGACTAACGTTGATGCTTCCTATATGGGGGAGTATCTATGATGGACAAAGTCATCTAGGACTCTTGATGGATGTTGTTTTGAATAGTGTCTTTGGATACTTGAGAAGGTTAGAGACAGTTGTTGCAATGATAGATGGTTGTTGAAACCTTTGACATTGGTGTCAATGGGGAAGATATTATAGCATGAAAAACATTTTGATATAGACCACATTGAGGTATATCAATGGGGGGAGAATGATTGATGAAGAGGATTTGAAAAGAAAGGAAAACAACATTTAATAGTTGGTATTCTTGGAACGAGATGTTTTTCATCTATGTTGCCATCACTGCCAAAGGGGGCGATTCTTGGAAGCATGAATGCTAATGATATTCCTATAGGGGAGTATTGTAGAAACATGATTGTATCATTATTTTGATGATATATTACATTCATGATTGTGTGTGCCATTGGTGTCAACATAACATTTTTCTGTGGTATCTAATTGAAGAAAAATGGTAAAGATCAAATTGGTACAGATAAATCATTGAGTATTTTCACTAGCAAGGTTAAAGGAATATACTACTAGGTGTCTAGTATATGCAGCTAATCTCAGGAGATAAAAATATTAAGTCTAGAAGAAGTTATGCAAGTTTTGGTGAAGACTATTTTGAGATAGAGTTTACAGAAGCATGTTCTGGTAAATTTCTTATATCTCTTAGCAAAGTTGTTGTTTTGAGAAGAAAGGTTAAAGGCATGTAGAAGACATGTTGGAGATGATATGGCTAAGCTCACTCATCATAATATTACACATACAAAAAGTTATTCAAGTTACAAGGTGATATATTGATATTATCACTAGGTATAATGTGTTCTTAATGAGGTCATATAATAATTAATTGATAAGGTGTAATAGCTGACTTATGGAATTATTTTATAGACTTGGTATAAAGGAAGGTCATTTTCCTTTGTTATGTAATGAAAAATTGCAAGAAGCTCATAGATCAAAATAGAAGAGAAACAAGTTGATATACGAGGATAAGCAGAGCATAGCGGAGTTGGAGAAAACTTTGTTGCCAAGGTTTTATTTTGAGATATGAGGTTTTATATTTGGATCCAAGGTTTGTGACCTAGTCTACAAGGTCTAACATTCATTGGTCTAATTGACAAGATAGAGGAAATATGATAAAGCACATATAGACAATTTTTTGCAATGAATAGTTGAGAGATTAGTTGGACAACGAAGTTTAGTAATCTTGCCCCAAAATCTATTTGGACAGTAGATCCTTCTGCCTTTTACAACTCCTAATAGGGTTGGAATCTCCTAACAGGGATTCAAAGTCTCCTAATAGGGACTCTTATGTATTGAATGTGTTTATAGACTCCTAGCAGGGTCCATCCTCTAATAAGGAATATATATTAGTATATCTTTGTGGGCATCATTCCCACCAGGGTTTTCCCTCTAATCAAGGGTTTCCCTAGTTAACAAATCTATTTAAATTGTGTATGTGTATCTTGTTATGGTTGTTGTTTACTTTGACTAAATGGTTAAGATTAATTAAGGTTGATAAAATATTTAATTGGATAACTGATTCTCACCCCCACCCTACTCTCAATTATTTTGGTGGACTATTATTTCTAACATATCCTTCTGATGAAACCTGCAACCTTGTCAAAATAAGTTAGCATTTACTTGACACTTTGTTCCAATAGAAAAACCTAACAAGGCATACAACTTTAAGGGGCTACAAATGGGTTTACTCTCTTTGTTCCTAAACCACAAAACATTGCAAATAATAGAGGAAGGATAGATGAATCATAATGAAACTAAGAAAGGTCTTTTTCATTGTATTCATATATTTGAAATAATACACTTAAGATGCATGTAAATAACTGAGAAACAACTCACTATAACAAGTCTATATATAAAAATTTGTTACAATTGTTCATATACAAAGAGAGACAAAAAATATGGTATCACAGTCATAAAACTGGAACTAGCTATGGTATCAAAACAATTAGAAAATTTCTCTAGAACTAGAACCCTTACAATGAGGAAAGAAGGGAGACATATAGACAAGGAATATGCTCCAAGATTGGATATGCTACTACCAAGTGTATAATTGAAACTCTTCCTTCTATTGTTGTAGAACTGTCTCTTCTCTCATCAACCATGAATCAAATCTCATCAATGCTATGGAAAACTGACTTGCAAAAATATCCCCTTAGAATAATCAGAAAAACCCCCTTTGATGGAAAATCTAATACACATCCAAAATGTGGAGATCTTTCAGACTGATTCTATTTGCCTTCATCTGCCCTTGGTGTGAATCCTCAACTACCTATGCCAACAAAACATTATCACTTACAAATGCCCTAAAAAACATTCAATTCTTCTTGGTAGTCATTTTAGTGGATCTTATCTTATCTTAAACTAATTACAATCTGATATTAGTCCTTAAATAAAAAAATTTACAAAATATTGAGGATGCCCCAAAAAAAAAAATTTGCTTGTAGCTTCTGCCATTGAAGACCTATGAAAAATATGACTCCAAGAATAAAAATTTCAACTTCTCCCAGTTCTGGCGATATATTATACTACATATTTTTGATAAAATTTGCTCCCCTGGTGCTCGTTCGAAAGTTCATTCCCCATTTCATGCTTAGAGATTAAATGAAAAATTTTAAATAGTCTATAGTTTAAACTATAGAAAAAAAATTTAAAAATTTTAATTTTTCATTATCACATTCAAATTTTTGAATTAACATTAATCAAAATTATTTTTTAAAGAAAACAATAAAAAGAATAATTTTTTTATTGTTTTATCCTTTTGCCCTCTTTTCTAATCCAAGTCAACCCTTTGTTGGCCACCAACGGGATGCCACGTGGTAGCTTCCCATTGGCTAGATTTCACCATTTCAACATTGCCGTATTAGCAAGCTCTGCTATGTGTAACCCTCTCAAGAGTTCGTGAGATTAACCCTTAACTCTACCTTAACCTAAGTGACTAGGCAAAATAAAGCAATCTACAACATCGCACCTCCATCTCCTTAACCACGATTAAGGCATGTGACAGGGAAAAATAAGGCATTTCACACAGTCGTGACATCTTTTTGACCCTAGCATTTTATGTCATTACTTGGTGACTAACAGCTAACTAGTTGCATTTTCTTCATCGCCACAGTTAGGCCTAACCATGGTGACCATGTGATCTAGGCCTATCTCAAAACCTATGCCACATGGCATCTCATGATTGGTCACTAAAGTTGTTTTTGATGTCATCATTTCTCATTACATGTGGGTGTCTAGGCCCATCTAGAAACCTATGCCCATGGCATCTGTTGATTGTTCACTAAAGTTGCTAATGTCATCATTTCTCATTGCATGTGGGCATTCAAAATTTTACTTTTAGTCTCTGCCATCTTGCATGACCATCTACACTGGGGCCCTCTACATAAGCTTGTGACTTTCAAAAAGCCTGTGTCTTTTCAAATACTTGATCATTGAGTGTTGGAGCATATAAGCACATTGGAACATCCACACCCACTCAATGTGGGATTAATCGTGATTACTTCATTCTCATAGTCCATCTATGATTAAAGTAGATGCATCTTGCCTCTTGAAACACAAGAAAAGAAAAACTTAAGGTTGCACACACCATACATATCGACCAATAATTTACTCCATGATTTGTGCTCTGGCCTCTTATACATCTTTTTCACAGTAGGCCCTTTGAGCAACTTTTTGCCTAACTTGGAATAGTCTCTTGTCTAGGTCTGGGGGCATGAAATGTGCAGCTTATCAAGGTCTCCTTGTTGTGTTGGTGCTTCTTTGGCAACTCTCTCAATAGTTTTTTTCAACACTTCCCATTGACATCGAGTGGTTTTTAACACTTATCAGATACCTTGCTACAACCTAGAATATTACAATATTGCATGTAGGCATACTTGATTTCTAAAGAGATGGTCATGTCACCTACACACACACTTAAACACTTAAACTTGCTAAGACTTTATTGATGATATTTTCTTTGTGTGTTGTTTCTGATGGTTTATTTTCTAAGTGTTTCCTCCCCAAAAGTCTCTCAATGATGTCATGGACTAGAGGACTAGAGGCATGGGGCATGTTTTCTTTTTCTTTCTAATTGTGGGTGCACTTTTTGATCTTAGGTGTCTTGAGCATCTTGCTTCTACCACTTAAAATTTAGGATCTACAACATATCATCCTTGTCTACTTTTTGCAAGACCACACTTGGAGGTTATCTTGGCATTTATTCCTTGATATAGGTGTAATCGTACTATATAAACTAAGGGAATCTAACTTCACTAGTCATCTTTATTTTTATGTCTTTGATTCATAGGTTGGGTTTCCACACTTCTGTCTGATATAGATCATATTCATATCTTCATAGTTATACTATTGATGATTATATCATCTTCTCATATCCCTAATAAAGCTTGATGATAAAAACTAGGAACTACTTATATAACCCTTCCAATTGCACCTTTGCATACTAGCTTTCATTTAGAAGTTAATTATAGCTTAGTTTCTCATTTTAATGTTGAGAGAGTTTTCTTCATCTTTCATGGACATGTCAGCTATCTGTGTTCATCTTCTCTCACTTCTTCTCGATCATATCTTGTCATCTCCTTTTGCCTTTCTCTCATCTCGTTTCTATTATGTCATCACAAGGGGGTTAATCATATGATCACATCTATCTACCCTTTTGGGCCCCTTATATAACCTTTTGACCCTATTTTGATCTAATTTTTGAAATCATCAAATTTGTGCAATAATTATAACCCTACCTAATTTTGACATCTTGGATCCATTTTTGGGATTGAAATCAAAATCTAGTTTTGTCTTTCTAGTCAAAATTGCATTTTTCCTTCTTTTTTGTTGTTGGTTTACTTTCTAAGGCTTAATCGGGGCTATCTATTAGCATGAATGTTGATGGTATTTCTTTGGGGGAGTATGCTAAGAATTGGAGAGACTATTTATGATTGACATGTATTCATGACTGTGTTTTTCATCTATGTCAACATAGAATTGCTTCTATGAAGACTGGAAGAGTAATAGATAGTGAACAAGGTTGTATGGACTGTGTATTTATGATTAGGTCAAGTGCACATAAAAATTCAAAGACATGCAAAAGTTATTCAAGATTTACAGAAGATAGTATATAGACAAAGTACTTAATAAGTGGTTTCTGGTGATTGATTTGTATCTCTTTATTGGGATAGAATTGTGATTTGTGTAGTTAGACTGTGATAGTAGACAACCTCATGATGACATTAGTAAGTGTGCAACGTATGAGGTTACATGTGTGAGAAGTTGTATAGACTGTGAGTTGACAGTGATTTGTAACTATGAAAAGATGTAATTTTTTTAATATTTTAATGAGGTCCTATTATAATTAATTGGGAAAGTCTCAAGGCTAAATCAAGAAATTATTTTAAGGATATTGTATAAATGAAAGTTATTTTCCTTAATATTGTGATGTATGCATTCAAGTGTGTGATATGTGAAGTATTTTGTAAATGTGAGTAAGTGATCTTAGGTATTATTGGATTTGAAGTTGGTGATTTGGTATCGAGATCTAAAGAGGTTTGTTTTGGTTAAGACGACAAAGAAGGAGCTAAGATTATTTCATTTCTATTATTCTACTAGGAATAATATGGAGACCAATTGGATAATGAGTTTCATAATCTTGCCCCAAAAGTTAATTAGACAATGGATCCATCTTCCTTCTACAACTCGTAATAGGGTTGGAATCTCATAACAATGATTCAAAGTCTCCTAGCAAGGACTAACATGTGCTAAATGTATTTCATTGACTCCTAATAGAGTCCATCCTCTTACAAGGAACATTTATATTAGTACATCATTTTTTGGGTACCACACCCACTGGGGTTTTCCCTCTTATCAAGGGTTTCCCTAGTTAACATATATGGTTTTATTGTGTATGAGTATCTTGTTATGGTCTTTGATTATATTTCTCACATATTATTGATTAATAAGATTGATAAATGTTTTAATAGTTGGATAACTGATTCACCAACACCCCCCCCCCCCCCCACCCCCACCCCTCTTAGTTATGTTTGGTGGAATTTACTTTCTAACACTATCCTTATTTCTTCATCATTTCTATTCTCTTTAGCACCTTTCATTCATTCCATTTCATTTCATTTCATCTTTATTCTCACTTTGGCCTAATTATGATGCTTGATCTCCTTGGTCAAATCTAGTCAAATTGGGGCATATCTTCACTTCTTGGTGGTCTCCCCTTGGTCTTAATCACTTATATTTCATCATGGATGTTATTTTATCTCAATTTGATCATATTTAGCTCATTTTTGTATCTCCTATATTTCATTTCAATTTCAATCCTGGGGGAGCAGGAATATTCTATCATCACTACAAATTGCTTTTCTATGGCTATATATTCCTCATGAGCATATACTTGACCTTTCCATTTGCTCCTAATTCATCTAATTTATTTTCCTATTTGGATTGACATATTAATATTCATCTCAGGTATTAATATTATTTATCTCTCTCCTAATTCTTAGTTTTGCTTCTAATTAATTGTACATTCAAGATCAACTATCTCTGTATGCTTCATTTTTTGAAGGCAAAACTATCTATGCATCGCTTGGCTTCTTCATTCTTTGACATAATGTATTCCTAGATCAATAACACATTATTCAAAGAGAAACAAACCTAATCATCCAAAAATGGCCATCTAGACAATGAGCCTCTTTCTAGCAATTTTGCATAATTTATCCATTGCTTATCTTTGATTAAATCATCAAAAATCTATTTATTCAATTATATCCTATGGTTTGACCACTTTATCCTAAGTCTCTTATTTAATTAAAAGAACATGATCTATTTTAATTAAATAGAAAGTCAAACTTCCCACTTATCCTAAGTGTGCATACATAAAGCATTGTTCCTATTTTAAAAATAAAAGAAAAAAGATTTTTTTCTCATATGAGGTACATATTTTTCAAGGTGGGTGGAATCTTTATTCTCCTTTGCACATCTCTCACCTTTTCAAAACCCACCATTGATCTTGATTAGGTGAGATGCTTGTGTACATGGATCACCAAGGATGCATTTTCCTCCCTTGATTATGTTGGAAATGAGAATAGATTAACTAAGAGGGGGAGGGGGTGAATCAGTTACTACAAAAATTTCCACAGTCCCTAAGATGTCTGAATATACCTTTGATCTGATTAATAAAATGTTGAAACTTGATAATGCATCAAATGATAAATATTAAGAACTAATATGATATCATGCACAAAGTAATTTAGCAATTAAGAACACACGAGACACCAGTTTTAATGTGGAAACCTAATATGGGAAAAACCACCAATGTAACTTTTTCACTCTTCTAAAGTGAGCCCTGTTAGGAGCCAACCCTATTAAAGGTTACAAAAACACACTGTTAGGTGTGACCTTGTTAAAGGATTTAATCACCCTGTTAGGAGTGGCCTTGCTAGAGGTCTTTAGAACAATTCAACTGACTGTCACCTTGTTAGAGGATTTATTGAATGGATGTTAAACCAACTCTGTTAAGAGATTTTGAATACACTGTTACAATGGTTAGAAAGCAACAATGAAATGACCTGATATAATGTGCAACTTATCTTTGCTGATTGCAGATCTCTATTATGCTTGACTGGATCCTTACTGATCAAATACAACTTTGCAGCTCCTTTAACACATCTGATCCTCCATCAGACTTTTCTCAACATTTGCCTCTTCATACTATAATTCGCATTCATAACTTTTTCATAATCACACTCTTTAATTCATAACTTGAATGACCATATATACCTTTCAGATTATCTTAGTCGGCTCAAATCACTGACTAAAACAAACAATTACAATAGTCGGCTAAAAGTAATTAATTAGAAAATCTCAATACTGGCCGACCTTGCACGGTGAACTTTGTTCAAAAAATAATTCTTGTGTTAATCGACTGAGCTCGGTTGATACAGCGAACTTCGTGACAAACCATCAATCACCGAGAGAACTTGGTAATTACTAATTTTTCTAAGATAACCGAGTGAGCTCGGTGGAATCTAACCTTTGGAGACCAAGTAAAGCTCGGTTAACACTGACTTTTCCATAATTCATTTGATGACCGAGTGAGCTTGGTGGAAACTAACCTTTGGAGACCGAGTGAAGCTCGGTTAACACTGACTTTTCCATAATTCATTTGATGACCGAGTGATCTTGGTGGAAACTAACCTTTGGAGACCGAGTGAATCTCGGTTAACACTGGCTTTTCACATTTCCTTCGTTGATCGAGTTAGCTCGGTTAACACTATCTTCCACATTTCCTTTGATGACCAAGTGAGCTCGGTTGGTACTGTAAATTTCATTGTAGACTGTCTGAGCTCGATGAACTTGAGACTAATGACTGATATGACATTTGTGTAACATCAAGGACAACATTATCCAACAATCTCCCTCTTTGGCATTGATGGCAACACAACATGTCATAACATAAATGAAATTTTGAAAACAAGTTCAACAAGATAACAGAATTCTCCCTCTTTGTTCAACAAGATAACATACTTCTCCCTCTTTCAATAGTCTCCCTCTGTTAAGGGACTTCATGGCAAACTTTTCAAAACTTCACAAATTTCAGAAGGATATGATAGTAAAATCTTTCCCTCTTTGACAACACATGCCAAAGACAATAGAAGTTAAGTGATTTATAATGTACCTTTAGTACTAATTCATATGCAATGATTTCTGATGAAACTGCATCAACAGATAGATCTTCAATCCTGTATGCATTGATGCATTACTAGAACTTATTTCTAGTGGACTTCAGATAGGGGAATGACCCCTAACTTACCTCTGAGATACAAAAATGCATCCTTAGGTAAAGTCTTTGTGAATATGTCAGCAATTTGTTCTTTTCTATGGACATATTCCAATCCGATCTCCTTGTCTTGTACCAACTCTCTGACAAAATGATATTTTATTGCAATATGCTTAGTCTTAGAATGCATCACTAGATTCTTAGATATGTTGATTGCACTAGTATTGTCACAGAACATGACAATTGGTTCTTTGATTTCCATCTTCATTCCTTGCAATAACTGCTTAAACCAAACAATATTTGAACAGTTTACTACTGCAGCAACATACTCTGCCTCTGCTGTAGATTGGGATGTACAATTCTGCTTTTTGCTTATCCAGGAAACCAATCTTTTTCCAAAAAAGAATGCTCCTCCACTTGTGTTTTTTTGTCATCAAGGTTTCCTGCCCAATCAGCATCAGTAAACACTTTCAAATCCAAATTACCTCCAAATTTGTACCATAAGCCATAATCTTTAGTTCCTTTCAAATATCTCATTATTCTTTTGATTGCCATCAAGTGAGTTTCTCTTGGCTTTGCTGAAAATCTTGCAACAATACCAACTGCAAGGGCAATATCTGGCCTAGTTTGAACTACGTATTACAATTTTTCAATCATAGATCTATACAATGTTTGATCTACCTCTTTGGATTCATCATCTTTGGTAAGTTTCAATCCAGTACACATTGGAGTTCCAACAGGTTTACAGTCCTCCATACCAAACTTTTTCAATATATCCTTGATGTATTTGATTGAGTGATGTAGATGCCATTCTTATTTTGTTGAATTTGAAGAGCAACAAAGAATTTTATTTCACCAAACATAGACATTTCAAATTCCTTGTTCATTTTTTCTAAAAATTCTTCGCAAAGATCATCATGCCCTGTGAAAATAGTATCATCTACAAATATTTCTGCCAAGACAATCTTATTATCTGGTCCTTCCTTTATATACAAGCTACTATTATCATTAGTTCTTTGAAAACCAATTTGAATAAGATAGTTATGCAATCTTTCATACCATGCTCTAGGGGCTTGTTTTAGACCATACAGTGCCTTGTGTAATTTGTAGACCATGTCCCTTTTATTTGGATCAACAAAGCCTTCAGGTTGTTCAATGTAAACCTCTTCATCCAATATTCCATTGAGGAATGCTGACTTGACATCCATCTGATAAACTCTGAATCCTTTGTGAGTAGCATATGCAAGTAAGGTTCTGACTCCTTCCAATCTTGCAACAGGAGCAAAGGTTTCTCCATAATCTATGCCTTCTTCTTGAGAGTATCCTTTGCATACCAATCTGACTTTGTTTTTGGATAATTTACCATCTTCACTCAACTTGTTTTTGAATACCCACTTGATTCCAATTACATTCTTATTTTTAGGCCTAGGTACTAGAGTCCATGTCTTGTTCTTCTCTATCTGTTCTATTTCCTCATTCATTGCCTCAATCCAACTATCATTTGTTAATGCATCTTTAATGCTTCTAGGTTCAAAATCAGCATGTAAACAAGTATTTTTCAGTTTACTTCTTGTCAAAGTTCCTTCAGACTTGTCTCCAATGATCTGATCTGGTGCATGATGCCTTCTAACATATTTAGCTAATATAGGTTCTTTGCCTCTTAAATGAGTTTCATTGCTATCTCCTTGTGCTTCAATTTCATGTTCAGGCTGTTCTGGTTCGGTAAGAATTGGCTCAAGTGCTTCAGACTCGGTAGATACTTGCTCGGTAGAGTTTGAATGTTGTTGTGGCTCAGTTTGAACTTTTTGCAGCTCGGTTACTGATGACTCGGGAGTTGAGGATTCTTGAGTGAACGATATGCTTGGTATAGTATCTAGTTCAATGTAAACAAATCTTCTGTAATCTTCAAGTACCCTTTTGTTTTCTTTTTCAGATTTTTCTACAAACTCATCAACTTTCACATGTGCACTTTCTATAACTTTTTGAGTGGATAGATTTAAACATCTATATGCTTTGCTTTTGCAAGAATATCCTAAAAATATTCCTTCATCACCTTTTACATCAAATTTTCCTTTTCTAGATTCTTTCAAAATATAACATTTGCTTCCAAATACTTTTAGATAACTTACATTGGGTTTGTAGCGATACCATAATTCATAGGGAGTTTTGAATGAGTCCTTCAACTGTACTCGGTTTAAGGTATGAACTGCAGTGCTGATGGCTTCCTTCTAGTATTTGATAGCAACCTTATTTTCTATCATCAAAGTTCTTGCACAATCCATGATGGATCTGTTTCTTCTTTCAGCTATTCCATTTTGTTCAGGACTTCCTGGTGCTGAGACCTGTCTTTTAATACCTTTTTCAATGCAGAAGTTGTTGAATTCATGTGAGATGAATTCACCACCTCTGTCTGACCTTAAGCATTTTAGTCTTTTTCTTGTTTCTTTTTCTACTCTTGCTAAATACCATTTGAATTTATCAAATGCTTCTGATTTTTTCCTTAGATACATGACAGTCATCATTCTTGAGTAGTCATCAACAAAAAGAATGAAAAACTTTTCTCCAGTATAGCTTTCTATTCCAATGGGTCCACATAAATCAGTATGCACAATTTTCAATATATCTTCAGATTCATAGTTCTTACTTTTAAAACCAGTCTTTCCCATTTTACCAATCTAACAATTCTTGCATAGTCCAACCTCAGGTTTCTTAATGTTAGGAATGCCTCTTACTTTTTTGAATTTTCTTATTTTTACGAGGTTATCAAAATTGACATGACACAACCTTTTATGCCACAACCAACTTTCTTCAGTTTGAGCAATAAAACATGAGCATTCACCAAGTTCTAGATAGAAAAAGTTACCTTTAGTTTGGGTGCTAGATCCTATCAGCTTTCCTTGCTCATTCAACAGTCTTGCTTTTCCATGCATGAATTCCACCTTGAATCCAGTATTGAGTAACTGTGCCACACTTAGCAAATTATTTTTAAGACCTTCAACCCAATAGGCATTATTACATCCAAGTTATTTGGTTAGACAAATTCTTCCTCTTTCTTTTATGAAATGAGGTTCATTATTACCAAACCTTACACTGCCACCATCATAGTCTTCAAACTGATCAAACTTAGTTTTATCACCAGTCATATGATGTGAGCAACCACTGTCTATAATCCATGTATCATTCTTACTTACATGAGAGACAACTCCCATTTTATCTTCCTCATAATTGTCAGAATCATCTTTAATGGCAATATAAACAATTTCATCCTCACTATTATCAAAATCTTTAGAATTTTCAGCCATGAAGCATGATTTCTTACCCTTGTTCTTGGATGTTTTGAAGTCTTTCTTGCCATTCCATTTGTAATCTTTCTTTTCATCATTGTTTTGCTTGTTTGGACATCTTACTGCAATATGACAATTTCTTCACAAGAAAAATAGATTAGAGGAACTTTACCTTTGTATTTTCCTCTACTTCGAGAGTATTTTCTTGCTAGTAGAGCTTCAATCACTTCGAGATCACTGTCTGAACTTTGGCTTGATTCATCTTCACTATCTGACTGAGATTCCTTCTCCTTTTTGTTTTTCCCTTTGAGTGAGAGCTTGGCTTGAAATGCTGATTCAATGTTTTTGGAGGCTAGAACATAGTTATCAAAGTTATCTAGTTCAAATGCAGTTAGTCTTCCAACTATGGCCTCACGATTTATCTGATGATTTGCTTCACACCTTCTTTCCTGAATTGCAAAAACTCTGATTGCATAAACAGGAAGCAAGGTTCTGAGAACTTTGCTTATAACTATTTCTCCTTTGATATCACCTCTAGATGCTCTAATTGCACTCACACATGCTTTAACTCTTTCAACATATTTTGCAATGTTTTCATCCTCTTTCATTCTCATTTGATCAAATTGTCCTCTTAGACTTTTTTCTTTTGCTTTTCTTACATTATCATCTCCTCCATAGATCTTTTTTAGCTTGTTCCACATCTCAAAGGTAGTTGTGTAGTCCTTAATGTCATCAAATTCCTCATAACTGAGAGCAGATGCTATGTCTATTATCATATTGTTGTGAGTCTTCTTTTTAGCAAAGTCATTAACAGACAATGTGCCAGGAGGTTCTTCATATTTTTCTTCAAGGTATTTTATTCTAGTATCACCAACAGTAGCCAGATGAAGTCTCATCAATCTTTGCCATGTGGAGAAGTTATCTCTGTTGAGTTTTGGAATTTCTCTTTTGTAAGACATCTTGATCTTAGGCTTAGATCCTTGAAATCTTTTCTTGCAAGCACCAAAAGCTCTGATACCAATTGTTGGAAATAAGAATAGAGTAACTAAGAGGGGGAGGGGGTGAATCAGTTACTACAAAACTTTCTACAGTCCCTAAGATGTCTAAATATACCTTTGATCTAATTAATAAAATGTTGAAACTTGATAATGCAGCAAATGATAAATATTAAGAACTGATATGATATCATGCACAAAGTAATTTAGCAATTAAGAACACAAGAGGCACCAGTTTTAATGTGGAAACTCAATATGGGAAAAACCACCAATGTAACTTTTTCACTCTTCTAAAGTGAGCCCTATTAGGAGCCAACCCTGTTAAAGGTTACAAAAACACATTGTTAGGTGTGACCCTGTTAAAGGATTTAATCACCCTGTTAGGAGTGGCCTTGCTAGAGGTCTTTAGAACAATTCAACTGAACTGTCACCTTGTTAGAGGATTTATTGAATGGTTGTTAAACCAACTCTGTTAAGAGATTTTGAATACACTGTTACAATGGTTAGAAAGCAACAATGAAATGACCTGATATAATGTGCAACTTATCTTTGCTGATTGCAGATCTCTATTATGCCTGACTGGATCCTTGTTGATCAAATACAACTTTGCAGCTCCTTTAACACATCTGATCCTCCATTAGACTTTTCTCAACATTTGCCTCTTCATACTACAATTTGCATTCATAACTTTTTCATAATCACACTCTTTAATTCATAACTTGAATGACCATATATACCTTTCAGATTATCTTAGTCGGCTCAAATCACTGACTAAAACAAACAATTACAATAGTCGGCTAAAAGTAATTAATTAGCAAATCCCTATACTGGCCAACCCTGCATAGTGAACTTTGTTCAGAAAATAATTCCTGTGTTAACCGACTGAGCTCGGTTGATACAACAAACTTCATGACAAACCATCAATCGCCAGGAGAACTCGGTAATTACTGAGTTTTCTAAGATAACCGAGTGAGCTCGGTGGAAACTAACCTTTGGAGACTGAGTGAAGCTCGGTTAACACTGACTTTTCCATAATTCATTTGATGACCGAGTGAGCTTAGTGGAAACTAACCTTTGGAGACCGAGTGAAGCTCGGTTAACACTGACTTTTCCATAATTCATTTGATGACCGAGTGAGCTCGGTGGAAACTAACCTTTGGAGATCGAGTGAATCTTGGTTAACACTGGCTTTTCACATTTCCTTCATTGACTGAGTTAGCTCGGTTAACACTGTCTTTCACATTTCTTTTGATGACCGAGTGAGCTCGATTGGTACTTTAAATTGCATTGCAGACTGTCTGAGCTTGGTGAACTTGAGACTAATGACTGATATGACATTTGTGTGACATCAAAGACAACAATATCCAACAGATTATGCCTCTTTTTCCATTTAATATTTACTATTCATTTATTATTAAAAGGGAGGGATCTCTCCTCATTCTCTAACCTTGGACTCTCGTGTTAAAGTTATGTTGTGGGTTTTCTTGGTGACTTTGGAGCTTTGAAGGACTTGGAACATTCTTATATTGTAGCTTATTCTTTCTTTATTCCCAGAGTTTAGCTCATGTTGCTTAAGTAAGAAGGCTTGTAACTCTTCATATTTGATTATCTTAGCTTGTGTATTGTATTTGATGTTAGTATATCTTGCATTGCATTGCACTTGCATTATGATTCTTAGATGTTAGCACTCTTTCTCTCATCTTTGAATGTCTTATTCTATGGTGCACCTTGCAAGTGTTGCATAGCTTGGTTCATTTGAGAGCCACCATACTATTATTTTGCACATTTTCATTTCATAGATAGAGAGCTATAAGATGCCACTTGATATGCTCCCTTTCATGGGCATTCTCAAGAATAATGTGTTGGAAATAACAATGGGAAATTAAGCTCTGAGAGGTAGGGTGAACCAGTACTTCAAAATTTTAACCATAAAACATTCACCACACATACATCTCATCATTTAGCATGAATACTAAAATAGCTAACTACGTATGTTCATCCATATCATGAAAAAAATAACACATAATACAATAAGTTTGTTACCTAAAAACCCTTCAATAAGAAAGTAAAATTGGGGTGGGGATAACACCCATAAATCTTCACTATTGTAGTTGTAAAGTGTATCCAATTAAGGTTACAATTTTTTGATCATAAACTATGATCTACCCCATGAAAGGTCTGCCCTATTAAAGGCTTACAAATATTGTTAAATCTTACCCTGTTAAAATATTTCAATACCCTACAAAAGTGTGCCTTGTTAGAGGACTTAAAATTACAATAAAACAAGCACTTGGTTAAGAGATTTACACAAGCCTATTAAGACTAATATTTTAAGATATTTTCTCTGCATCACTTGTTAGAATGATTCAACACCATGATCCTTTAGTTAGCACTCTACTACTAGATATCTTATCTTCTCTTTCCAAGTATATCCTTGATCCTCCTAATTAGATATATCTCCCCTGTCCTTTAACTTCTCTACTCTATTCTCTCTAATTGATTCTACAATTCATATCTCTACTATAAACTCCATAATCATCATGAATTATTTCTCTATTCACTATATCCTTAATACTTTCACTCGGCTCCTGAATGACTTGGCATCCACTATTTTACTCGGCATATATGAATTTCTTGGCACATATTGGTGCTTGGCATACAGTGTGTATATTTCTTGACATACACTACTTACTTGACACATATTGAGTTATGTTAAGTAATGGCTTAAGTGTTTTGTCATTGCCTTATCAAAACCAAAATAAGATCAATGATCTCCCCCTTTGACATGAGTGGAAAAAAACACTTTTTCATGCATATACAACCTAACTATGAGCATAACTCAAATAATTTGTATACATTATTTAGATCCCATACAAAATTACAAAATTTGCAAAACTGATGACATAGTTGTTATACCTTATTGCACCAAAATTTCATAACTCATTGTGAGTTGATATTTCCTTTCTGTAGCTGAATTTTGTACTCCTATTGAGGAAGTGTGTGATCTTTTGTTGTTCCCTATTTCTACATCAGTACTCCCCCTAACTCAAAAACTTTATAATCCCCCTTTTTTGAAACTTATGTCAATTAGATGGTACATTGATAGTGTTTTTATCTTTAAAAAATTATGGATCTCCATGATTCTTTTCAATGTTGCATCCCAGTTATTGCATGCTACCTCTAGATATTGGTATTGAACATCTAGCTAGCCAAAAAGGTCAACTAAGCCATCATGTGTTGAAAGTTGTTTATCTTTTTTCATCAATGTGTCTATGAAGGCTAGTTCCTTATGTGATTCTTTCATGTGTGGGGTCAACATAGACTAGATACTAATCAAGGTAGCTCTTATGTTTGCATCTTATGTTTGTAGTTTGGCTAGCTTACCTTGAGTAGATAGTAGTCTCTGAAAATGAGATTGGCTTTGACTAGGAGATAGTTTCAATGTTGTACTTGTGAGCTATAGATCTCCTTGTAGTGATCAATAGCCCTTTGTACTTCTTATGTGAGTAAATTCAATTCATAAAGCTTTATGTAAAGAGAAATGATATTCTCCAACACCTTTTTCACATCCTCCATTTTGGTTGCTAAGTTAACCTATCTTAGTGCAATAGCACTAGAAACCTTTTCAAGAAATTTAGAGTGAAAATTCTTTTCAGACCATTCTAGAAGTTAAACTTTGTAATCTAGGTCTTCATCCCTAATATTATTGACTATGTTGACTAGTTTCTCAATGATTGGTTTTTCCTCACTTGGCTCTAGATGACTGAATGCATCAAGAAATATATCTTTGATGTAATGAATCACTTTCTTATACTTATGCTCTCATCTAAGAAGCTCTTGTTGTTTCTTCATTTCAAGAACTTCTTGTAGAATGCTCATTTGTTCTATAGTGATTGTTGTAAGATCAAAATTTGGTAGTTCAATCACCTCATCTAAGTTTACATCTCCATAAGATGTACCTTCAACATATTTTATATGTACTAGGACTAGACCTTGATATTTGTAAGGGTGTATCATTTGTACTCAATCATTGAAGAGTTTGACTAGTACAAGGTGATACAGAAATTGGTAGGGTAACCAAGGTCTGTATAGAAATTTGTTCATCTAGATTAGTAGTGAAAACTGACTATTCATTCCTATCATTCTCCTTCTCTTTTTTATCATCTTCACCTTGAATTTGTGAGATAGGTGTAGGGCTGGCTTCTTGACCTATGTGTACTTTTGACCCATCCTTCTCAATAGTTAATATTGCTTGTATTGAAGGATTTGACACTAATGTGTTGACATCTTGTGTCACCGCATTCTTCACCTGATATACCACAATGGGCATTACAATTTGTGTTTCAGTTGTGACACTTGTCTGTTATTTGTCTCCTATAGATTAAGGGGCCACATTGGATATTTCTTGTGATTTCTCCCCTACTAATGCCAATTCTTCCTTCTCAATCTCGTCTATTCTCACCAATACATGATTACTACATAATTTAGCTATTGTCATGGAGTCAATTGGACGTTTCTTTATATCTTCATCTGTTAAGGGATTGATCTTCTGAGTAGAGATGTCAGGAACATCCTTTATTTGTATTGAGTCTTGGTGACTCACTTGGTCTACATGTGAGGGACTAGCACTTGACACTTGTACCTCTGGTCATTCTAATCATCCTACTACTCATAATCAGTTGTGGCCTCTATTGTTGCTTCTTTTTTAATACCTCCCACATGTTCATCCTTGACTTGGACTTCTTATCCTTGTTCATCTTTCTTATCTCCAACTTCCTCAGGAACTTGATCACTTAGCTTTTCAATTGTCAACCCATAGATGACATTCCATATCTAGGTGCTCTATTTAACAACTTCAATTTTATTTTGCAAAATATTAAAGCTCTATATTTGGGGGAAATTTTTCCCTTGAATTTATTTAAATATTTTTTCATCATTTCCTTATCCAAAGTAGGCGTTTCTCTGGAAAGTGTAGTCTCCATAATCTATCTTTTTGTTGTCAAACTATACTGCCACTTCCACTTGACTTGGTCCTAAAGACTCTTTGGTAGTGAGTTGGAAATCTCTATAGGTGTGGTCTTAAATGTAGCCATAATCGCATATATTTCTTTTTCCACCATATTCTGGTCAATCTTTCCTAACTTATCAAATACAACATATACAAAACTAGACAAATCTACATTATTCTTAACGTTTTCACACAAGTTATCTATATTTGATGAGGGATTATGGCTTACCACCTAAAATTGATTGATGTCATTTAATTTTTTCCTCTTCTCATTTGACTCAACTACTAGAGTGTATTTTCTCCTTGCATATATCTTCTTTGCAAGTTGTCTCAACTCTACTGAGGCAATAGTCATATTTCCTTTTGGTTTATTTACCTCCTTTACTTTTGGTGGTTGCCTTTGTGCTAGACCTAGTAGCAGGTACTGTTGGCATCTATTGTGAAAGTTTCACAAGCTTCTTCTTGGGTTGCTTAGGTGTTTCATCGGCTTCTCCTTGCTCAGCACCTTCAATATTATCTTCTTGATCTTCTTCTTGGCCTAGAGTGAGTGTCAATGGGGCTTTAGCTTGATGTTATTCTTCATCATTTTCATCATCTTCTTCTTCTTCCTCTCCCCATTTTCCAAATCTCTCCTTAAGCTTCTTCACGAGCTTGTTTTTCTTTCTTATCATAGTAGTTGTCTTCAAATCAATAGTGATTCTTGATTTGGCTTCCACATAGTTTCCAAATGAGGTGGCACTCTTATTAACTTCCTTTGCTAATAAAGTTGTAATAGTTGTAGATGCCTCATCTACATTGACTTCATAAGGCAAGGGCTTCAACCATCTAACCCTAGGTATGGCTGCCAGCACATATATGTAATCTGCATCAACTAGAAAGTAAACATCATTATAGTATTGGTCAACTAGTGATACATGAATCCTTAGCTTATGGTATATAGACTTCTTGAAGTTTTCAAAGTAGCTTGTCATTACTATTTCAAAATTATCTCCAAGATGCCTAATCAGATCTGCAATTTGTAATGTCACTTTCATGTTGATCTTCCACACTATTTGACCAAAAGTTGGAAATGTGTTCTATACATAGAAGAATATGCAGACAAGCAATGAACCAAATTCACATTGTTCACTCTTTGTCTTTCCTATGGCCTCCAAGTTTTCTAATAATTATTGAAGTTGCAACTTGACAAGGTCATAAGTGTGATCTTTCTTCATTATCTTGAATCCCAAATCCATAGCCATGAAAGATACATTGTTCAATATGCTCAATTGAAAGAACTTGTGACCAATTACTCTCATTGAAAAGTGTTGCCCCACTTTTCATCCTCTAACTGATTAGAAAAAGTGAATGCTTGTGTTATATTGAGATGAGTGAGTTCTTAGTTGTGGTTGATTCTAGGTCTAATACCTCTTAGGTTGAATGAGTCTCCATCAAATTTCTCCTTTTCCCCTTCTCCCCATCTCATAGCTGGGTGGTTCTTCATTTTGTCAAAGTGATCTTACAGGTAGATTAGTGCCTAGTTCGATGGAGATTCATGTTACTCATGCAATGATCAATTACAAGTTACATTCACTTTCAACCTATTACTTTTTCAAAATAACCAGAAGCTTGTGGAAATTTAGTAATTTTCTTCTCCTCGATGGGTTTCCAACCCATGAATATGATTTCCTGCAAAAGGCACCACATGACATACATGGCTCAAAAACATGAAAATAGCAAGATATCCTATGGTGAATCGACGTTCACTTTCTGATTATAACTTTAGAAAATGTTAAGATTCATCATGGCTCTCATAATCACCTCTGATAGACAACTTAGAATGAACTTCTCTTTGGTGGGTTTTCAACCTATGAAGTTAGTTTTCTAAAAGGGTAGTTTACAGTGAAAAGAGATGCTAAGTTGGCCCCTACAAAATTTTTGCACCTCACTTAGACATTTTTAAACCCAAAAAGGACAATGGTCTAAAGGTCAATTAAAAAGGAAGTGTTGGTAGAAAAACACAAATTGTCTTCTCCTTGACAAGTTTTCAACACATGAAGACAATTTCTTGAATTTTAAAGAAAATCAAGCTGGTAATCAGATTGGATCCGCAATTTGTGCATAAAATGTCTCAAAATGATAATATAAGAATCTTACCATTACAAGAAAAGAGTTAAATATCATAATTTGACCTAGTGGATATTTTCCCATGGAGTACTCTATTGGTAACTTCTCAAAACTTAAAGGGAAATGGGAAACTAAGCTATGGGGAGATAGAAAGTTACCATTGAGCCAGTGGAAGAGTGAAATGACCCATAGATATCCATTAAACCCTTGCATTTACTATTTTAATGGGTCTCTCCTTCAATTCATTCGTGTGGTGCAAATTTTGAAGATCAACAGATGAATCAAGGCTCCTATATATATAGGAACATAAACAATTGAATAAATACCACTTTTTCTTTGAACTGCTATTCTATTAATATGCATAATTTTTTCAAAAGGCCAATTTTTTTGCATTAACCATTCCTTTCACTTGCTTAATTCAAATCTCATTATCAATACAATGGAAACTAGATTCACAAGTTTCATCGAGTTGAACAAAATCAAATCCCAACTATAGAATTTTACAAATACCTCTCTTCGTTTCTATGACATGGAGGATTTTCAAAAGAGAGTGAAGTCTAAATAGATTCATCCCATCACCAAGAAGCTTTGAGGATGTGGGTTGATTGAGCCAACTAGTTTTATTTCCATTTCAGGCCCTAGAGTTGATCTACGAATGTATACACCATTACAACCCAGATACAAGGCAAATTGTACTACCAGATAATACAGTGTTGATTTCCATTGACAAACAAATTGTGATGAATTGCTTGCGAGTACCAGAATGAGAGGAATTCTTAGACTTGATCTTTGGAGAAGCCATTTCTGAGTTCTCCAAAAAGAATATGATCTAAAGGAAAGAAATCATGCAGACATGGTTCCAAAAACCACAGAGTGCCAAGAGTAAGGTTCTTAAGACCTTGTTAGGGATCAATCTTAAACTAGAGATCATTGATATCTTGGCCCTCCTACATAGATTTAAAGGTGAGGTAGAAGCTTTGAATTTTGTTGAGCAATATTTCTTTTTAGTGCAAGTCATCTACTTTGACACCCAATATATTGATTGGGCTCATACAATAAGTGAAATTATGTCCAATGGTCCCTATGCCACAAAGTTTTACAATACATTTTATATGTCCTCTTTACTCATCTATATGTTGGCATCATTATAACTATGGACAAGTCTCCCAAGAGTGGAAAGTTTTCCTAATGATGTCAAATCTTATGAGTTTTGTCCATGCTTACAGTTGGAAAATGACTATGCAAAATATGTTAAAGTTAATGATGCATTCACTATGAGGATTTGTAGGGAGCTACAAGGATTTCCAAAAAGGAGATTCAGTCCTAAAGCCATGGAAACCATCATCCAATTTGGGACTTATTTCATCTAACTCTCATCCTTTTATTATTTTCATCTTACATCTTTCGATGGTTTCCCCTTGAAGTTGTAGAGATATCCTAGTGATATGATCCTGTTGATCAAGATCGTGTGGCAAGCTACTCAAGTGAACATGTTGAGTGGGAGTCTGAAGAAGAAAGCGTACGATTTTCCCATAAAGGTGGGAGATTTCAGCTGTGACACCCATTTAGATGGGTCCATTTTCCAACCAAATGAAATTTTTATGAATACAAATCAGAACAATGCATATCCAATCATTCTTAAAAACTTGGGAAAAATCTAGGGCATGATTTAGCCCTTTCAATTCAACAATCTTGTACTCTTCCCTCAAAACTCCATTATCACATAATTTTTTGTATGCATCTCTTATTTACATGTCTCCAACTTCTTCTATCTTTCTAGTGTAGCAGCATCTGACGTCTTGTATCATTAAAAATTTTGGTGGTATCATCAATAGCGCACCAAACGAGTCTCCCTTATATGCTATCTCAAGAATAGCTCAGAAGGGTGGTTGTCTAACTTCATTACTAATTAATTACACATTAAAAACTTATTTTCCTTCCCTCTTAACATTAGTAGAAGAGCTAGATGTCATTTTATGTAACTAGGGTTCACAAAAATTTAAACAATGAAACTCGACACTAGTGAAATATCTTTTAAATGCGATGAATGATAAGGAGTACCAATTGAATCTAGTTCACAAACACTTGAATCTTTCTCATTAGTTTTCCTTATGCTCTTTATGTTCTCTTCTATCTTTGATGAATGCAAATGAGTAAAAAATTGACTATATAACCCTTGATATTTGGCAATAAAGGCTTAATTCTTATACAATTGTAAGCTAGGCTATCATAGGATTTCCCACTCACTCAATTTATACATGATTTCCACTATGCTTAACAACCACAGTGAGCTTGGCCACTACTAACATAATTCCATCACTCAGCAACAACTATGAAACCTTCCATGCTTGACAACAACATGAAAACTAACAAAACTATACATTTCTTCTAGGTTCTAACCAATACATTGCATCTTAATTCATGCATATATAATCTTTTTAGAACTTAGATTCTTAGAACTAATGTATAATATAACTTTGAAATATGAGTCCCACACATACCTTTTGATTGCTTAGTTGCGGGTGATGTGATCACCTGATCCATTGGATGAAGTGACCTCATCTGAACTTGATGTGCTACAATCTTGCTTCTTCTTCAATCTATTGTTCATTTGCACTTTTACCTTCTCAACATTGTCCTTTTCTTTGCCTATATTGTTTCCATTACTCATCACTGGTGATCTGGTTGGACAATTTCTACTAATATTGTTAGAATTCTTTAGAATAATTGAGAGGGGGGGTGAATCAGTTATCCAAGGTCCAAATGCCCTAACAATACTTTTTCACAAATTATAGTGAGCCCATAAAATTTTCATCCATCCAAGCTTAAATCAATCATTTTAACAAATCATAGTAAATCAATATGCAGGGATAAAACATGCAAGATCAACACATGACACAGT
The DNA here is from genome assembly GCA_028749045.1 of Cupressus sempervirens. Lineage (NCBI taxonomy): Eukaryota > Viridiplantae > Streptophyta > Pinopsida > Cupressales > Cupressaceae > Cupressus > Cupressus sempervirens. The sequence goes on from CM053785.1 coordinate 2,317,430, forward strand.
GATTTACGTGGAAACCCAATTTGGGAAAAACCACCAGTAACATGCTACTTGATTTTCACTCTTCTAAAGTGATGCCCTATTAAAAGCCTACCCTATTGAAGGCTTACAACACATTGTTAAATGTGACCATGTTAGAGGATTTTTCCATACTGTTAAGAATGGGCTTGGTAAAAGGACTTTAGAACATTCACTTGGAATGTCACCCTGTTAAAGGATTTACAACATGGCTATTAAACCAACCTAAGTCCATAGGATTTAAACTAACTGTTACAATTTTTAGAGAGCAACAATAATTTCTTTTTGATCTTATACAACTTACAACATATCTTGCAGATTTTAGATCACACTTCAGTTTAGTCCTTTTGCTTGGCTTTAATCACTTCAGCTCTGACAACTTGTCATCTCAAGCTTTGTCTCTTTGAGTCTTCTTACTCATCATACCAATGCAACCATATATGTGGTCATTTATTGAAGTAGAGTAACTGTTCTCTCTTACTCCTTAGCACCTCCTTCAGCACTTTATGCTTTCATGCTTGACCTCCTCTCTCCTACTTCATGACCTTGTTACTCCTTAAATAGAAATCTAGATTGCCTTTGCCGCTCGATTCTCCCTCTCCAATTTTAGGGTTTCAAATGGATTAGGTAGGATACAATGTATCTACCTCATATCTTCGTCTAGAGTCCAGTTGTATTCTCCAAAAGTGTTCTACATGGTGTTCTATGCCACCAGCTCATCACTCTTATCTTCTATTTTATTCACAGAATTCTAGATAACAACCTTGTCGGCTTAGATCTGGCAAATCTTTGATCTTTGAAATAATGCAGCAACTTGGCACTATTAGTTTACTGATGCTCAGCATCTCTGTGTTATTCAGCACTTGTATTCTACTTGGCGCCTGTATCTACTCGGCACTTGTATCTGCTCGGTACTTGTATCTACTTGGCACTTGTTTCTTGACTCGGCACTTGAAGTTCACTCGGCATCTAAAGTTGAACTTGCTTGGCTTCAACTAGGAATCTGTTCGGAACTAACTAGCTTGCTCGGCTCTCTCTCTAATGAACTTGGTTAGGCTTTACAAATGACTGAGCTAAAACCTTACATCTTTGATATGTTTTAGTGTGCCCATTCTCTGTGTCTTATAGTATGCTATCAATACACTTTTTCATCAATGGCTTAACTGATCTTTGTACTTCATTACAACATCATAACTTCAACCTTTCTCTAGGTGTTCTAGTTACATCTTATTGATTGCCTCCTCCTTGTCAATCAACCAATTGATAGTACTTAGATCACTAAAGAAATTATCATTCATGCAAGTAGCAAGTTTGACATCAATGACAAAACAATGATTGAGAACATTCTTTACTAGTTCCAATACTTTTTATGTATGATCAATTCCAACAATCTCCCTCATTATCTTTTCAATCATTTCCAACAAATATGACCTATTTTCAAATAAATAAAGCATGTAGTCTCACTCAACCATCTATTGTACTTGCCTTTGAAATGTGTTTTAATGAGATTCTTAAGAACGTGTCCATATTCTTAACAATAGTGACAATTGTACCTTGTTTTGTAATCCCAATTGTAAGATTTTCCATTTTGTTGTACCTTAGTTTACTTGTTTGATGTCCCCTTGACATTAGATCTACATTCATATGCTTTATGTCCATAATTTTAATAATTATGGCAATATCCTTCAAAAATTTGTGTGCTTAAGGTCTAGGTCCTACATTCATGTGCCTGATGTCCTTTCTTGTTGCACTTATGATAGTAACCCTTGAATTTCTACTTAGGATTCTAATTTATATTGTTACTCTTGCAAACATTTTCTCTATGACCTAACTTTCCACAATTATGACAAGTGGGTTTATATATCCTTTCTGTTTTGTTTCCTTGTTTACAACTTTTAGATTATTCTCCTTCTTCAATACTCATGTATCCTAATCTAGTAGTATCATTATTAGATCTAGGAGATCTCATTAGTCTCAAATTATATGATGGCTTTACTAGGTTTGTTGAAACTTTTAGAAAATTCCTTTTCTTTTATCAGTTCATTCCTCAGTTGTTCATTTTGTAACTTCAGGGTTGTGATCTCAATGTCCTTTCCATTCAATTCATGGTTTTCAATCATTAATTGATTCATTGTATCCAGTTTCATGTGATCAATCCTTTGTACCTCTAATGTCTTCTCTCCCAATCTATTGGTCAGTGTCATTTTTCATCTTCAATCATGACTTTGTCTTCCTCAACTTTATTTTTCTACTCGGTCACCTCACATAGCAATACTAATTGGACTTCTTGTACTATCTTAAGATTTCTTACCTCTTCAATTAGGGCACTAGTCTTTTCCATTAGATCTATAAGTGTTGCATCAAACTTACTTGAGTTCCCATTACCAAACAATTTAGTAGTGTCTTCCTTCTGGTAATGAGTGTCATGTTTCTCAATAGCTATCTCTTTCCTTCTCCTCAATGAACATTGCAATTCATCTCTTTCTTTCATAAGTTGGTGTAGGGAAAGTTGAATTTTAATCATTTGGTTCTCGAGAGTCTTTCCTCACTTTTAGACTTCCATCTTCAAGATCTTTCCTCAAAGCTATAAATCTTTCCTTTCTAGAGAACAAGGCTCTGATACCAATTTTTGGAAATAACAATGGGAAAGTAGACTCTAAGAGGGGGGTGAATCAGTACTTCAAAACTTTAACCATAAAACATTCACCACACATCCATCTCATCATTTAGCATGAAAACTGAAATAGCTAACTACATATGTTCATCCATAGCATGAAACAAATAACACATAACACAATAATTTTGTTATCCAAAAACCCTCCAATGAGAAGGTAAAACTGAGCTGGGGATGGCACCTACAAATCTTCACTACCGCAATTGTAAAGTGTATCCAATTAAGGTTACAACTATTTGATCATAAACTATGATCTACCTTGTGAAAGGTATTTCTTTTTAAAGGCTTACAAACACTATTAAATCTTACCCTATTAAAGGATTTCGAACACCCTGCTAAAAGTGTGCCTTGTTAAAGGACTTAAACTTGCAATAAAACAAGCACTTGGTTAAGAGATTTACACAAGCCTGTTAGACTACTATGTTAGGAGATTTTCTCTACATCACTTGTTAGAATGATTTGACACCATGATCCTTCAGTTAGCACTCTGCTGCTAGATATTGAATCTTCTCTTTTCAAGTACATCCTTGATCCTCCTCATCAGATATGTTTCCCTTGTCCTCTAGCTGCTTTTCTCTATTCTATATAACTAATTTTGCAATTCATATATATGCTATAAACTCCATAGTCACCATGAATGTTCTCACTCTATTCGTTTAGCATTCATCCTTCTTCTCTCATACGCACATGAAAAAATTTTAGGGTTTTCCCTCCTTAAGAAGACTTAGGTGAGCTAGGGTTAGATAGGAATCAACGATTGTGATTCATCCATTTCACCGCTTAATGCATCCCTTTTTATGATTGGTTTCTTTAAATGCATAGGGATTCTCAATATACCTTCATATATATCTTCTAGAATTGTAAAAAAATCCTTAAGTAGGCCCAAAAATAGTTTACATCATATTTTGTGCCATTACAAACAACTATGCCAAAAATTGTTTACGCGACACTTGAAAGCTCTTATGCTTAGCATTCACTATATCCTTAATGTTATCACTCAACTCCTGAATTACTTGGAATCCATTATTTTACTTGGTATATATAACTTTCTCAACACATACTAGTGCTCAACATACACTGTGTATATTGCTCAGCATACACTACTTACTCGACACATACTAAGTTCTATTGAGTAATGATTTAAGTGTTTTGCCACTTCCTTGTCAAAACCAAAATGAGGTCAACATAATGGTTTATAGAAGTGTGACACTTTTTGTACAAATAATTGTAGTGAGTATAGGAGGAAGAGAGAAACAATGAGGCAAGAGACAAAGATCCATGGTGTGAGAGTCTCTTATTACTATCCAGCATATAGATTTGTTGGGCCTCCAACGTAGGGACTTATGGATTACTCCAAGTGATTAGGTAGATCAAAGTGAGTAGTACCACCACCGAGCATGACCAAGGCTCCTCCTTCTCATCCCCATTAGACTCAGGAGGGAGGGATCTAGTCATAGATCTAACATAGGCTCCATGTCATTGTGACACATTGATGTACCATTTGTGAGACATTGATCTAGATATTGTACTTATGTTGGACATGCACTTGATATTTCACCACACACACATCATGAGATTTTGGATTTCAGATTTAGCAATATTTACATGTCTCTTCTATGCTCATATGATGGATGTATCTCTATGTTTCAGCAATTATGTTTATATTTCCATGTGGTTTTCATATGCATGCTCACCTTGTGGTGATATTCTCATAGATGTATTGATGTTTCTCTCTCATATTCTTAACTCTATGTTACTATATTGACTCATGATTTGGAAATTTAGGACTTGGATGAATTAGATGTGAATATTATATTAACCCCTTGTGCTGATAGGAATCAAAGAAAGTAGTAAAATAATAGAATCAAGAGAGAAGAAGAAGACATGGTCGAGAAGAATCAAGAAAATGAATGCAGTTGACTGACACATCCATGAAAGATAAAGAAGACTCTCAACATAAAAAAAGAAAATCTAAGGTAGAACGAACCCTAGAATGCAGACTAGTATGCAAATTCCAGTTGCAAGGGTTATATAAGTAGGACCTTTTTTATCATCAAGCCTTATTAGGACTTTAGAAGATCATAAAATCATCACTAGCTATCATAAACTGTGAGGATATGAATATGATATATATCAGATAAGAATGTGGGGAACCCAACCGATGAATCAAAGACATAGAGGTCAAGATGATAGTGCCATTAGATTCCCTAGGTTTGGTGTAGCAAGATTATGCTTGCATTGAGACAAAAAAAAATCAAGATGGCCATAAGCACAAACTTGTAGAAAACAAACAAGGAAGGTAAATTGAAGATCCTAATTGCAATTGGATCAAGAAAGATGATCAAGACACCTAAGATCTAACAAACTACACCCACTAACATAAATCAAAGGGAAACATGCCCCATGCAACTAGTCCTCTAGTTCATGATGTCCTTGAGAGGCTATTAAGAAAGGAACACTCGATAATAAAATCATCATAAATAACATATAAAGTAAACTAAGCTAGCAAGTCTCATCCAATTTTGAGTTTAAGTGTGTGAGTGAAAGTCACATGATTTTCTTCCTAAGACTTAAGTCTGCTAGTGATGAATATTGCAACATAGCAGATTGAAGCCAAAGTATTTGATAAGTGTTGAGAAACACTCGATGTCAAAGGGAGTGCTGAAAAATATTGTTTAACAAGTTATCAAAAGAAACACCAATGCAATAGGAGACCATGAAAAGCTATATAGTTCTTTCCCCCTAGACCTAGACGAGAGCCAATTACAAGCTAGGCAAGGCAAAGAAGAATGAGATGAATGCCTCATGAGCACAAAGTGAGATATTGATAGACATAAGTGCAAGGGTCTCAAGTAATGTCTATTTCAAGGTTTTCACCACTTCGGTGTGTGTGTGTGTGTGTGTGTGTGTGTGTGTGTGTGTGTGTGTGTGTGTGTGTGTGTGTGTGTGTGTGTGTGTGTGTGTGTGTGTGTGTGTGTGTGTGTGTGTGTGTGTGTGTGTGTGTGTGTGTAATTCAAGACTTTTTATGGGTTTTTTTGTATTTTTTGAGATATTTGATTATTGTTTTGTGATACATCAAAGCACCTATTGCTAGGTTTCACTACGATTATAATTTTTTCAGGACATTTTTTTTCCAACATCATAAGGTATGTACACTAAGCTCTAAGCAATGATATCACTAAGCATAGAAATTTTTTAGGTGAAATATAATGATGGGCTTAGAGAGATGTTCTCCCTCAAGAATAGAGAGTTGATAAGCACCAGAGCTAAATGCAATAATTACTATGTAAGGAATGAACTGGTTAGGTTCAAACTTTCTCTTTTGTTCTCTATTTTGCTAATTCTTTGGATTCTCTCTAAGGAAAAGATCACAAAATTGCAACTCCTGAGGATGAACCTTTTTATTGTAGCTAGTAGACATTCATTTGTGATATACTCATATGATCAAAAACATCCTTATGGAGTTCATCCAAGAGTTCAAGCTCTATGATCCTCACCAGTAATTAGCATTTTCAAGGAGACTCATAAGAAAGGAATCTCAATTTCTAATGGTAGAACAACCTCAAAACCATAAACTAGAGAAAAAGGTGTATCACCAGTAGGCATGTGTATGCTAGTCCTATAAGCCCATAACATTGGATTTATTTGTAAATTCCAATCTCTCCCAAACTTATGTACAGTTCTATGCAAAATCTTGAGCAATGTCTTATTGGAAGCTTCTGCCTAACCATTCCATTGGGGATAATAAATAGAGGACCAATGTTGTTTAGCCTTGAATTTCTTGGCAAGTTGCCTAAGGTCCTTATTCTTGAATTATCCTCCATTAGCAATAACTATAGAGGAGGGAATACCATAGCAACAAATAATGTGGATCAATATGAATAAAGAAACATGTTTTACTATAGCAGTAGAGCGAGGTACAACTTCAACCATTAATGAAATACTTAGTAGTTGTGTTGTAATGATAAACTTGTGTCCACAAGAAGAACTAGGATGTATTTTACTAACCAATTCAATTTCCTATTGCTGAAAAGTCCAATGTGTGATAGAGGGAATCAACTCACATTTGGGAGCATGAATCAAATTACCATGGATTTAACACTTCTTACAAGACTTTGCATATGACACAACATCATCTTGCATAGTAGGCCAATAGCAACCATCCCTCAATAGTTTTTGAGAAAGTGCAAAGCCTTTAGAGTGAGATCCACAATTATCATCATGGATTTTGGCTAATTCTCTTTCAAACTCATCCATCTCTAAGCACCTAAGTAGCATTTTGTCTAGACCCTTGCTATACAAGTCGTGTGAGATAAGGGTATAATTAGAAGCATTGGAAATGAGTTGACATTTTTCATTATGTGGTTGTCAGAAATGCTTTAGTCATAGAGGTTAGAATAGATAGTGGCACAATGAGAGAAGTCATGAACAACAATAACATAGATGATTAGATTATTAGGGGAATCATAAGAAAGATAGCATAATACTTCATCCAAGAATTCAAACCAAGACTCATGTTCTTACAACTATAGAATGGATGCCAAGGTAGTCATATAATCATAAGCCTTATTTTAACCTAAGGAATTTGTCGAAAAGTAACAAAGGTTAAGTAGTTCCTTAGATTATAAACCAATTTCTTGTATGGAATAAACTTTCCATCCTTATTTTGAAAGTAATTGTTGATTTGGTTTATGGCAAGTTAAGAGTCTCCATAGATGTGTAGCTCGGTGATTCTCCATTTAATAGACAACTTGATAACATTTGTGAGAACCTCATATTCTTCTATGTTATTTGTATAAGGGAACAATAGCTTGTAGGACTTAAGAATAGTGTATCCATGAGGTGTAATGAAAGAAATACCAACATCAACACCATTCTGAGAATGGGATCCATGAAAGAATATTTTCCAAGTCCTTTTTCGTGACATACATAATAGATGAATCCAAAAAATCTATTTGTGTAGGAGCACTATCTTGAAGAAGATGTTAGAGTAAAGAATTAATTTCATTTCATTTATTAAATTTGTTTTATTCCCTTCTTAAGATTTTACTTTATGCACATTTTCCATCTTTGTTTAATAATTAATTAGTAATTATTAAATGTATTTTTCCTTTTAGGTTACCTTTTGTAACTTTTTAGGTTACCCTTTTGGGTTTTGATCTCCTTTTATAGGGATTTATCTTTTTGTAATTATCTAATCTTATCTTTTTTTGAGAATGCATTTACATAATTTTCAGAGAAAAACCCTTGCGTCCTCTCATCTTTTTCTTCTATAATAAGTTTTTTACATGTAAGTGTCTGAGGGCTTTGTCGATTTGTATTGATCAAATCCTTTAGAAGAAAATCAAGAAGCTGGTTTGCAATAGCTTTTCCTTTTATGGCCTTATGTTGAACGTATTGAATGTCAAATTTAGAAAGAATCATCATCCATTTAGTGAGTCTACTTGTAAGCACAACTTTACTTAGGAAATACTTAAGATGATAAATTTATCAACTAAGTGTGTAGTATGAGCTAGCATATAGTGTTGAAGCTTTTGGGATGCAAACACCACAGTTAAAAAACTTTCTAAATGTTATTATAATTGAGCTCATAATAAATTGAGTCTCTCCTCATATAAGACATAGTGTGCTCTTTTCCATTTTCATCATGATGTGCCAGTAATGCCCCCATGGAAGTTGTTGTAGTTGAGATGTATAAAATTAAGGGATTTCCTGGAATAGGAGGCATAAGAATAGGAGGATTGGCTAAATATTCCTTAATTTGATTAAGGCTCTTGTCACATTATTCGTTCCATACACATGTATCTCCTTTATGAAAATCATTGTTGAAGGGTTATGATCTATCAACTAGTTAAGAAATAAACCTCCTTATAGATTGAACATGCCCTTGAAGACCTCTTAATTGACTTATATTTCAAGGAGGTGTCATTTCCATGATTTCTTGTACCTTTTTAGGATCAACTTTGATGCCCTTAGTAGATATGATGTAGCCTAGTAATTTACCTGAGGTGACACCAAAGAAATATTTCTTTAGATTGAGCCTAAGTTGAAATTGTTCCATATGGTCCAATATAAAACTCAAGTCATCCAAGTGAGGGTTTATTTTCTTAGGTTTAGCCAATGTACCATCTACATAGTCTTCCATATTTTTGTGCATCATATAATTAAGAATGGTTGTCATAGCTTGTTGATAGGTAGCACTAGCATTGTTACGCCCAAATGACATAACATTCTAGCAAAAGATACCCCATGCACAAGTGAAAGTGGTATTTTATTGACCTTCAATAGCTATCTTTAATTGGTTATATCTTGAGAACCCATCTTTAATGAGTATATTTCATAACCCAAAGTCATGCCCACTACTATATCGATGTTAGGGAGTGGAAAATCATCCTTTGGGAAAGCTTTATTTAGGTCTAGGAAATTAGTGCAAACTCAAATGTACTTGTGATTCTTTGAAACAAGTACAATATTGAACATCCATTATAGTAATCTATAGCTCATGAATTTAGAATCCAGGAGCTTTTCTAATTTATCTTTCACCAATAGGGCAACATGTTGATGCATTTTCCCTAATTTTTTCTTAGCATGCTTAACACCAAGAGATATAGAAATATGATGCATGATTAGATAGTTCAAGACTAGGAATGTCTTCATATGTCCAAAAATTGATTTTTTTTCTCATGGAAAAACTCCATGAATTGATCCTTTTCCTAGCTAATAGTGACTGAGCTAAGTGTATAATCTTTGGAGACTCTTTTGTGCAAAAATTGATAAGTTGTATGGGCTTAATCAACATTGATGATCTATCTTGGAAATACTTGGGTAGACTACCAAGTAACTCATCCTTAGGCACTCTAAAGAGGTTTTAACCCTTGGATACATCTTTATTTTTACTATTTTTGGCTCCAATATTGCTACAAAGTGGTTTTTGCCATTGAAGCACCTCTTTTTCATTTTTCATTTTACTTTATGAGTAATGTAATTGATATCTAATTCAGTTATATTGATAGTTGGCTCACTGGTGGAAGAGACTACATGTTAAATAACATTAAGGTAGTAGGCAATCTCATAGTCATTTTAAAAAGATAACATCTCGAATGGTTGGCTTTGTTGGAAATTTGTTCAGCACTCCCCTTAGGATCTATGACAAGGGCTTAACTGCCTTTTGTGTACTATAAGTTGAGTGTTTGTATTAGGCATTAATAGATCAGCCTTTTGGTGCAATGACAACCTCACTCTAACATGTGGTATCAGAACTTGGTCATAGGTTCAAATCCTTAGACCCTCGGGTAACGTTGAGGGCGAGATTGTTGGAAATTTGTTTAGCACTCTCCTTGGGATTTGTGACAAGGGCTTAATAGCCTCCTATGTACTATAAGTTGAGTGGTTGTATTGGGCATTAACATATCGGTCTTTTGGTGCAATGATAACCCCACTCTAATAGGCCTTGTATAGACCAATCTATGAGATCAAGGTACATGAGTGATAGAAAAGTGGAGGATTCAAGGTTATTAATGCAAAGGGAATCATCTATAGTTACAAGAGACTTAAAATCTATAAGGAATTCTCCAAAGGTATCCAAATAAGGGTAAGTCCTAGGAGAATGAATGTATTCCACTAAAGCAAGTTCAGAATATGGCTCTTCAAACCCTACGATAGACTCATCAACTATGTTGGTTTGGTTAGCATAAGTGTGAATAACATGTATCCCCAACTCATGCGATGCAATTGAAAGGAAGTACCACATCTCATATTCATTAGAGTCAGTTCCTTGGTCACGTTTTATTAGTCAAGAAATGTTCCTTATTATTCTATCTTTATTTGGATCCCCTACATCTAATTCGTCAAACTCAATTTTTTAAGAAGTGGAAGCTTTAGAACTATGATCATTTTTTTAATTTTTCTTCACCCCAAATAATGGAAGTTGAAGTCATAAAGTCCTCATCATTTGAAGTGGTCATAGAAATAAGTTAAATCTCAACTTTTGAGTCACTAGTAGTAGGAGGTTCTTCATCATAAATAAGAGGATTGTCATTAATGTCATAGCCCAAACTAGTAGTGTCCTTACTCTTGTATCCTTTGGTGTGACTCATTGGTTCATAAAGAGCATGGTTGTAATCATTTGAAGGTCCATAATTTGAGTAACTCATCTTCCTAAGGAATTCATAGCCTTTTCCATATTTCATAGAGAAATAGAAGTTGTGAGTGTGACTTCATTAGATGTCTCTTCTTCCCTATAAATCCAATCTCTAACAACTTGATCTTCCTTTTCATCTTATAAGGGAACTAAGGATTGAATAAAATTACCATAGATAATCATAGAATAAGATTAAGGTTTCCTTTTTTTCAGATTTTTTCCCATAGGAATGAGGGGAAACTAGGAGTGCAATAATGGAATCAAGAGTATATTCCCCCATACCAATGTTAATCATTTTAAGCTTTTCCTCATAATCAACAAGCATGTTTCTAGCTTCATTGGCAGCAATGTCATTCAAAACTAAGGATTCAATAGTAGTAAGTGTATTTATTGATATAGAATTATCCCCGGCAATAGACATTTTTGTACCATTCAAGGGAAACTTGATACATTGATGATAGGTAGATGCAACAACTTGCATGTCATGTATACAAGGTTTTCTTAATAAGATTTTATATGCAAGTGGAATATCAAGAACTTGGAAGACCACATCCTTCTCTATATTACCCACTTCAATAGGTAGTACAATTAAACCTTTGGAAGAAAACTCAACTTCATTAGAAACTTTGATAGTGATCTTTCTTCTAGGGTCAATAAAAGATCTCAAAGAGACCCAATTGTTGCATAACATTAAAGGAAATGACATTTAACCCTATTCCATTATCTATCAACATGCACCTAACACGGGTATGATAGATTTGGACTTCAATACGGAGTGCAACATTGTGTGGATGGAAAAGTGCTTTATTGTCTTCTTTAGAAAAAAAATAGGTAATGTAGAGTAGAGATGTGGTTGACCATGGTTTGGAACTTATTTGCATTAATGTCAATAGGAACACTAGCTATTTATAGAACTTTTTCTAAGATCTCCTTATGCAAAGGGGATAACTCTAGTAGCTTAAAGATAGATATTTGAGTGGGGGTACCTTGAAATTATTTCACAAAGTCATGAGTTATTAAGTGGTAGTGGAAAACCTTAGATTGAGCCCTAATAACAATGTTTAGTCTTTCACCATAAGAAGAGGTGGGACCAACAAATCTTAAGACAACTTTAGGTCTTTCATCATCCATGTTATAGTTAGGCTCCTCATTATACTTGGGTTTCATCATGTAAATGCTCTCCTCAATGGGTTCAAGCATGTGTATAACATTTCCATTATTGGTATATATGTGTAGTTGATCTTAACGTCATGATTTTCTTGTTTGCATTTAATATCTCCCCTTTCTCATACCGAGGGAGAAGTTTCTTGGAAGCCTTGTTATCATATTTTTTTACTAGCCCATCAATAGGAACTTTTCCTTCATCAATGAAATCTTGTAGAACATCCTTAAGCTTAATAAAATGATCAGTGTCATGACCTTTTTCTATGGAAATTACAAAAGTGATCTCCTCTCCACCAAGAATATTTAACAATGGGATTATAAGGTCTTAAATTGTCTGGCAACATAATGAGATTTTTAGCAAGCAATGTTTTCAAGATCACCTCAAAGGAGTGTTGTGATCTAGAACTTAATTAGACTCAGAGGTTAATTTCTTCTCACTTTATTTAGTACAGTTCCCCCAAGATTATTACTAAGGAATTTTGGGGGTAGTGCTCCCAAGATAGGATCAAGGGGCAGCACCCCTTGCAGGGTCCTAGGATAGAGCCCTAGGTACCCTCCCTTTCACAGTATAGGGTGGGGAAAGCTTGATCGACTTTATTATTGTAAAAGACACTGACTTCTATTTTTCTGTTGGATGACTTATTCTAGTGCTAATTTTATAAGTGGCAAAAATATTGTATAAATTGGCTTAGGGTTAGGGATTTCATGATTTTATAATGAGATTGTATTTGTTAGAGTATTTTTTTTCCCTATTACCTAAATGTTTTTTAATTTAATTAGTTAAGTTATTACTCTTTAGTGCTTAAGCTTTCTCTTAGGTGTGTTAATTATTAATCCTTATATTAATTGTTAATGTACAACCTAACTTTCTTAGGCTTTAGGATTTCGTTCACCTTTAAGGTTGAATGCTTGTAATTTATTTTTTATTATCTTCGAATACATTTTTCTCTCACTTCCAAAACTGCACTTTTTCCTTTTGTGGTTTCCCTTCAACAACAGGTTATTTGCATGCAAGTATTCTTGGCGAATTGTGAAGTTGGTTTTCTCAACTTATACAATAACAAACCTATATATAACATCATAAATATTATCTTGGAATACTTTTTTCTCTCACTCTATTGAGATTTCCAAGCTACACTTTTTCCCTCTTTAGTCTTCTTTCTACAACCCATTATTTGTATGCAGGTGTTCTTGGCGACCTATAATGTTGGTTTACACAACTTATACATGGTATCAAAGCTTCCCTAGTGCTGCCTGGTTTGGAGAACTTGAAGCCATGATTCAAAGATAGAAAATCCAGCTTTTTGAGGTTTTTTCTGTCAATCTAGAGGAGGCACATGTTTTGGTGCACTTTGGGAAAAAATGGACACTTCCATCATGCTTAGAAGCCCTGATATAGTCAAAATTCATATAAAATTTGTGAATTCCATCCATAGTTGCCCCTGAAATTTTGTTTTTTGGCCTCATAGGGGTTGTACAGATTCAAAAATCAAAAAAATCAATCGACAGCCACCCACACACCACTAGTTGGCCACCTGCACCCAATCAAAGCCCCACCTCCACCAGTGCGCCACCATAGCCCAGCTCGTGCCCAACCGTCATTGGCACACTGCCCTCCTGCCGCTAACGTCAATGTCACACCACTTGATGACCACCGTAACTGACATCCTATCACTCGACAACCACCAAAGTAGGTGATGTCACCTTTTAGTTGGGTGGCATCATTTTATTGATAGGTGACATCATCTCCAAGTCACCAAAAAAATAGGCCATTTTTTTGGTAGGTGCTGATGTCATTTTTCGGCATGGTAACGTCATTTTCTGGTGACTAAATTTTTTTTGGCAATTGGATTTTTTTCTAGCAGATGGCCATTTGATGGCCATACAGTGGTCAATTTTTTTCCATTATTTATAATTTTCCAAAGAACTCATTTTTGGAGGAGCAATTCATTTTTTGGCCATAACTTGAGCATACAGATGTCTTTTTTCAATCTGAAAGAAGCATCAAAAATTTGGTTCTGAGCTAGAGATGATGATGTTAGTTTTATTTCATGATGTGGTCATTTAAGCTCCTATTTTTGGCATTTAAGTAGAGGCTTTAGTTTCCTCCCTCTCTACATCTGGCGTCCACATTTTCTTCTTAGTTTTTGTTCTTTCCATAGTTGTCTCTTTGGTTAATGAGGGATAAATTTATACATTGTGGGGATGCATTTTCATTTATGTCATTTAATTCATAAATAACCCTTCTACTTCTATCTTCTTCTCTCAATGGTAGACTCTTATGTTGCCCATCTTACACCTCACAACTACCATACTTGGAATCAATAGATGACTAGATTACTTATGGAAAAGGGGTTATGGTCATGCCTTAATGTGGCTCTGCTAGTTCTACAAAGGACTTATGAGGTTCTTATGGAGGCAATAAGATGGATGAGGCAATGGGCCTCATTGCAATGAATATTTTAGATGGGTTATCGTTTCACCTGGATGGTTTGACTACACCTAGGGCTATGTGGGACAAGTTTTCCTTCTTGTTTGACACAATGAATTAGTTCAAGGTTCTATAGATAGATGCAAAGTTCACCTCCTTGGTTTCTAAATCATTCACCAGTATTGAGGACTTCTTGATGAAATTCAAGTCTCTTCAATCTATTTTATAGGTTTCTAGAAAGACAAAGTCAGATGATGAGTGTATCTTTCTGATACTCTCAAAGCTTTGAGGTCCTTATCAGATTTTCACTTCTACCTTCTACTCCACTATGGATGCACTAGGTGCATGACATATTATGCCCTCTTTTGAGACATTATGTGACAAGTTAACTCATGAGAATTCCAAGCTCACTCAAATGGATTCACTTACAAGTTCACATTTGCAGGCATTGCCTACCAAGTCCCCTTAAGATATACAGAAGCAGAAGTCGAAGTAGATATCAAATTCCTCTTCTCAGCACTCTACTAGTCCATCATCTTCTTCTAAGAAGGAGAAAAAGAAGACTGAAAGTCCTACCTATTCCTATTGTCAGAAGGGACCTCATAATGAGTCACATTATTTTCAAAAGAAATTTGATGGCTATGAAAAACATATTACAGATTTGCAAGATCTTCTTTAGAAAAGCATTATTTCCTCTCCTTCTTCTTCTACCTCATAGGGGTCTGCCTTTTAGTCTTCTTCCATCTATTTGACATCTACACTATATTTTGGACAAGGTCATCCATTATGGGCATCTATTGCATCCCCTTTCGAGGTCCCTTGGATACTGGATTCAAGTGTTTCTCACCATATGGCATCTTCTCAAGGGGTCTTCTCCATTATTGAGGCTTCTCTCATTCCTCATATTCTCATTGGGAATAACACTACCCTCGTAGTCTTTGGGAAAGGTTTAGTTAGCATTCAGGATGGAACATTCAATAATGTATTATATGTTCCATCTATGTCTACAAACCTTCTCTCAATTTATCATATTACACGCAGTGGATTAGGGAAGACAGTTGAGTTCATTGTAGATTCAATCTTCATTTGGGATAGTGCAACATGAGGCCTTATTGCTACAAGGATAGTTGATTATACCACCCATCTCTACACCTTCTTGTACTTTAGTCCACCATCTCCATTGTCGAAGCACAAATCTTCTCTTTTGCGAGAGCATCATCTGGTCCAGTCAGGACACTTGAACCTTTGTATTGTACATGAGATCATTGTTTTGACTACCACATCTCATCTAGTTGAGGTCTTTTCTCTTCATCAAAATTCCTCTTTAGCTCTACCTGACCCTCTAGCTCCATTCATCGAGCCTCCAGGTGCACTTGTTAAGGATTCTACAAAGGACATTCATCTCCTCTTTCATGACAGTGTTAGTACACCTACATTAGGGATTCCCTTTTAGTATCCTCATGTCTTCTCCTTTGAGCATCAATTAGGCCTTCTAGTTTCACCTCTCATTCAAGGGTTTCCTTGTTTTTTTCCCTTGTTTCTTCCGCATTGGAGTTCCATTGGTTCACTCATTTCTACAAGGTCTCCATCATTCTGGGGGGAGCTTTGGTGTCTCTTCTCTCTCTCATGGGGGGGCTGGTTATACATATGGTTTTGAGAGAGTCTCTTGAACCATTTCTTTGTGTTGTTGTTTTTTCATCTCTTTTTGGAGAGGATTTTTTCCCAGTGGCTTTTCTCCTTTGTCTCTGGTTTACAAAGATTTCCTTGTATTGGGTTCTTGATCAGGGCTTGTTGCTAGGACCCATTTCTTGCTTTCATAGTTGTGCTAGGTTGGCTTATCCCTTTTGCTTAGCTTAAGGGGGGTTGTTAGAGTAATATTTTGTTTTCTTACTACTATAATATTTCTAATTTAATTAGTTAATTTATTACTCTTTTGTGCTTAAGATTTCTCTTAGGTGCATTAATAATTAATCCTTATATTAATTATTAATCTACAAACTAGCTTTCTTAGGCTTTAGGGTTTCATTCACCTTTAAGGTTGAATTCTTTTATTTTCTTTTTCATGCTCTTGGAATACATTTTTCTATCACTCCACTGTGATTTCCAAGCTACGCTTTTTTCCTTCTTTGATTCCCCTTCAACAATAGGTTATTTGCATGCAGGTGTTCTTGGAAAACTATGAAGTTGGTTTTCTAACTTCTACAATAATGAGCCTATGTGTAACATCATAACTATTATTTTGGAATACTTTTTTCTCTCACTCCATTGAGATTTCCAAGTTGCACTTTTTCCCTCTTTGGTCTTCTTTCTACAATAGGTTTTTTGCATGCACGTATTCTTGGTAAACTGTGAAGTTGGTTTTCACAACTTCTACAGTATTTTCTTGTAGTAGTATTGAGTTGTAAGGGATTGTGCATTGTAAATCAAGTTGTAATCACTAGATAATAAGAATATTGGAATCACTATTTGGTGGACATACCCTAGGGATTGGGTGAACCACATTAAATATTTATGTCTTGTGTTCTCTTCTATGTGATTTATTATTTTATGATATTGGTTTTATTTGCATGTAATTTTTCCTAACAAGTGGTCCACCAGAGGAGTGCTGGTACACTTAGGCTTAGGAGGATGATTAAACTTAGGTTTGTTGGAATCATTTGTCTTTATATCTTCTTTTTGTTTGGTAGCTATAATAGCATTAGCTAGATTAAAGACGGGCTCTTTGGTTTTAGGAACATCCACTACCCCATCATTGACAACATACTTGTTTCTATTCCAAGGCTTTCCTTTGTCTTTAAAATTTCCATTTCCATTGGTTTTATCCTTGTTTAAGACTATTTCCCCTTTCTTAATGGAAACATCCTCTATGCGAGAAGCACTCTTAATCTTGTAACTGAAAGTGAGGAACACATGTTTCTAAGATTGTAACGCAGTTCGAGCATGAGAGAACTAACAAATATATCAATTTTCTCATTTTTATGAAGTTGATGGGAATAGCAAGCATGCAATTTTCTCCATCTTTATAAATAAGTGATGAAAGGTTCTCCTTATTTTTGTTTGATGTTGCATGACTCTAGCATAGTTACAGGGTGTTGTATGTTGTAAGAATAATGTTGAATGAACCTTTGCACAAGCTCATCAAAATATTTAAGAAAAGGGGAAACCTTTGTAAACCAATCCATAACTCATCCATTTAAGCTTCTTGGAAAGAGCCTCATGAGATATGTGTCTTCATTCATAAAATCCATACTAAGTGCATAGAATTGCCTGACATGATCATGTGGATCCTTGTTACCATCATACTTATGATGTTTAGGAATCTCCACATCCCTTTAAAATTCATCATAAATACTTTTATGAAAAGGAAGAGAGCATAAAGATTCAATAAATGAGGATTTAGGCTTCTCCTTTTCCATTTTCATGCATGCAAATTGGCTTTTTTAAGTCCTCAATTTTCTTGCTCAAGATCTCATTTTCAGTTGGTTCTCTCTTTTAAATAAAATTTTGGACATCAAATTCATGGGGTAACTTCCACCCTTTAGAATTCAAGTATGTAAAGTGTCAATCCCCATTTTATTCTAAAGACTTGAACATAAGCCTTTGAAGGTGATCATATTGTTGAAATATTATGAGATCATCACTAGAAACTTTGTCCTCACTCCCATGTTGTGAAGGTTGTCCATGGTGTGAGCATGTAGGTGTGGATACATAACCCTCAACATGAGACCTTGGAGTCCTTGGAGGGGTGTGGTTGCCATTATTTCTGAAGTTTAAGAAGTTAGCAAAGGGATTTTTATAGGTAGCATTAGCATTTTGATTCTCAGAGGTATTTATCTGATGATTCTCTACGCCATGAAAATTTTTGTTGTAAGCATCATTTTTCTCATATGCGTGAGAATTTATCCTAAAAGTCACATGTCTTCCTTGTTCAAGTCTCTCTTGTTCTATTCTTTCTTGTTCATCTTGCTAAGATTTCTTCCCTAGTTCTATATCTTCTCTCCTAAATGCAAAGAAGTCATCTAAGCATCCAGCTCCCTCTTCTTGATTCGTAGTGAAAGACACCATTTTCAGCCCTAGGAGTATCAAAAGAACTACCAAAATGGCTAAGAGGATCATACCAAGTGGCGGATTTATCTTCCTCAACTTTGTCAAAGATAGGTTCACCCTCAAATTGTTGCTTATGCAGAAACCTAGTTGGAGAGGGTAATTGTTCAAAGCTTAAAAAGGACAACTACCTTGACCAAATTGGATCCTAGTTATAACCAACATGTAATATCTTAGCTTTTAGCCTACTAAAATAACACAAAGCACTTGGATTCCAATACTTTAGAAATCAAGGTGTTTACTTGTCAAAAAAAGGTAGCAATGAGAATAGCTTGTCAAAAGTATCCAAGAATCTTATAACACTAGTGACTTAAGTAGAGATTTGGGCAAGAAGCCAAATAGAAAAGTAGGTAAAATTAGTAGAAATGACAATTGAACAATATTTCAAACCAAGTATTTAGCCAAAGAGCCAAGGTGATCATTTTCAGCCTAGAATAGAGCTAAACATGTAGATTTAGACCAAGGATGTAATATGATCAAGCATGGACAACCCTAAATTAGCTAAGAGTCTAATTGAGGTCAAAGTAAGAAAATTCAGAGTTCATGCAAAAAATTACATAAAGAATGTTAGAATTCTTTAGAATAACTGAGAGGGGGGGTGAATCAGTTATTCAAGGTCCAAATGCCCTATTAATACCCTTTTCATATGTTCAAACTTAAATCAATCATATAAGAAAATTACTGTAAATCAACATGCAAAGATAAAACATTCAAGATCAACACATGACATAATGATTTACGTGGAAACCCAATTTGGGAAAAACCACCAGTAACATGCTACTTGATTCTCACTCTTCTGAAGTGATGCCCTGTTAAGAGCCTGCCCTGTTAAAGGCTTACAACACACTGTTAAATGTGACCTTGTTAGAGGATTTCACAAAACTGTTAGGAATGGGCCTGGTTAAAGGTCTTTAGAACATTCACTTGGAATGTCACCCTGTTAAAGGATTTATCTAATGGCTGTTAAACCAACCTAAGTCCATAAGATTTATCTTACTATTACAATTGCTAGAAAGTAACGATAATGGTCTTTTGATCTGACATAACTTACAACATACTTTGCAGATTTCATATCACTCTCTCAGTTCAATCCTTATGCTTGGCTTCAATCACTTCAGCTTTGACTGCTTGTCTCCCTCTCAAGCTTCGTCTCCTTGAGTCTTCCTACTCATTCTGCCAATGCAATCATCCTTGTGGTCGTCTATCCAAACAGAGTTCCTGTGTTATCTTCTCCTTAGCTTATTCTTCAGCATTTCATGCTTTTATGCTTGACCACGGCTCTCTCTCTCACTATCCCCTCTTATTCCACTCTTTTTTTTATTAACTTATGTCTTCTTATATACAAGTCTGATTTGCCTTTGTCGCTCAATTCTCCCTCTCTAATTTTAGGGTTTCAAAATGGATTAGGTAGGATACAATGTATCTACCCCATATCTTGTTTTTTTTCTTGAAACTTCGCTAATTGTATCTTAAAAACATTCTACATGGTGTTTTGTACCACCAACTCATCATTCTTATCTTCCTTTTAATTCACAGATTTCTAGATAACAACTTTTTCGGCTTAGATCTAGTGAATCTTTGATTTCTTAAATAATGCAGCAACTTGGCATTATTGAGTTACTGGTGCTCGGCACCTCTGTGTTACTCAACACCTATACCTGCTCGGCACTTGGTTCTACTCGGTACTTGATTCTGCTTGACACTTGGTTTTGCTCAGCACTTGATTCTGCTCGGCACTTGGTTCTACTTGGCACTTGATTCTGCTCGGGACTTGGTTATGCTTGGCACTTGATTCTACTTGGCACTTGGTTTTGCTCAGTACTTGATTCTGCTCAGCACTTGAACTTGCTCGACACTTAACTAGGAATTTGCTCAGCTCTTACTAGCTTGCTTGGCACTTACTAGCTTGCTCGGCTCCTTCTCTCTAATAAACTTAGTTTGAGCTTTACAAAAGACTTAGCTAAAACCTTAGATCTTTGATATGTTTCAGTGTGCTCATTCTTTGTATCTTTTATTATTTCATCCAATACATTGTTTCATTAATGGCTTGACTGATCCTTGTACTTCATTACAACATGATAACTTCAACCTTTCTCTAGGTGTTCTAGTTACATCTTATTGATTGCCTCCACCTTGACAATCAACTAATTGATAGTATTTGGATCACTAAAGCAATTGTCATCCCTGCAATTAGCAAGTTTGACATCAATGACAAAACAATGATTGAGGAAATTCTTTACCAGTTCCATATATTATTCCAACAATTGTTCTTATGATCATTTCAATCATTTCCAACAAAAGAAGTATGAAAGTGGAACACAAAAAATTGTATGATAATTTGCAATAGACAGTATGACAATTTAACCCAATACGATAGCTTTTGTATATTAGTATGACATACCCCAAAATAGCAGTATGATAGATTTTGAATGACAAAATGATACTTCGAAAAGTCCAGAAGTATCGTACGATAGTTCTTAGTAAGGCAATACGAAAGTTGACCAAAAATTTTAGTTTTATGACTGTGCCTAAAAAGATATATGTTTCAACCAAGTCTTTGACCAAATTATGCAATGTGACTATTATAGCAGAGTTGATTCTAGATTTTAATAGCAAAAATGACAATTTTGAAAATAATTTGGGAAATAAGCACACATCTTCAAACAATTGGATAGGGGACAAAGAAACCTTTCCAATACAAACACTTGTGAGGTTTGAAAGCTAAAAAATTCCCTATGAAGACTACTAGTATGTGTATGTTCAATTGATTTCTATAGGTCTAGCACATTTGAAGATACATTGAAGCAAAATCTACCTAAAGGACACAGTCAATTACTCAATACCTTGGCCCAAAACTTGATACTCCCTTTCCTAACACAAAGTGGTTACCCACTATAGATATTGGCTTTTTATAGATGGGTTACCCACATCTAAAGGAACACATATGGTGAGTGTAAATCTTTAGCTGATCTAGGTAATCCACTAGGATCAATCTATGTACCAAGATATTAAGCAACTAAAAAGGGTGGCCTCTAAATCCTAAAGTATCTAGTAATAATTGTGTTCATGACACCCCTTTTACACCGGCTCCAAAAAATAATAATGCACCTTGCAAGTAATCTCACTAGGTGAAGTCAAGTGCTATTACCCCCCCCCCCCCACAACCAACCCAAGGCTTTTGCCTTTGTCAAGAGGTTTTGATTATAGTGGGTTGAATTAGTTGGGTTTTTCTTGTTCCCATGTTGGGTCATTTGTATTGGTGTCTTTCCACCAATAACAGACCCTCAAAAGGTAAAATATCACTAGTGAGATTAACAAAATGGATCCACACCAAGGAGGTCAAGATTTATGATTCACAAAAGAAGGTAAAGAGTATACTCTCATATTTTCTAATGCTTCCCCCAAACACACCAAGCAAGTTAATTAAGACTAATAAAGAGTGGAATATACCATGTACTTTCTTGATTCAATGGAAGGTCTAGATTTTTTATTCAACTAAAAGGTGAAGAGCATACTTTTCTACCAACAAATAACCCTTGTAATTTTTATGTGCCTGTGAAATAAAACAACTATCATATATTGCACATGAAAATGAAATGAAGAATCCCAAAAAAAATTCTATTTTTGCTTGGGCAACCCTACAACAATGTTAGTAAATCTTTTTGATTTTGCAATTTTCCTTAGCAAGAAAGAAAGAAATAGGCCCCTACAAAGAAAACAAGGCTTAGGGCATCAAAATGGTTAGAAAAATATGAAAATACCTTGCAAAATTGCTTGTTAGGAAATGTTAGAAAACTAGTAAATAGAAATGTGAAAGCTTGGAAATCAAAATGCAATATAAAAGCCACATTGAGCAACAAAAACAAACATAGCAATAGTATTGGCCGAACCAGTATCGTATGACACTTCCCAATATGTCAAGGTGATACTTATGCCTAGTACAATACTCTTATCAAATAGTATCACACTTCACCCAATAAGAGTAAAATAGAGTACAAAGAAGTAGTACGACAATTAAATTGGCCCTATATCATACCACTTCACAGAAAGTGTTGTACGATCACAAGGAAAATATTGTACAATATTTCTATCTGCAAAACCTAAGTCTAAACTTCCAAATGCAAAAAATAACAAAAATATGCAAAATGGAGCTAGACAATGAGGTCTAGCCCCATGGTAAGTGCCAAAGATGTATACCAAAAATTAGAAATACACTCCTATAACCCTTATTTCCAAAGAATCCAATGGAAAGAGAGACTTGAGATGTAGTTTATAGCTTCCTATCTATGACATGCAAGAGCTATGAGATGATAGCTCTCAAATGAACCTAGTATGCAACCCTTGCAAGGTGCACCATATGTGGAAGATTCAAAGAGTAGATGCAAGAATGGCAGTATCCAAGAATCAATGGTGGATGCAATGAAAATGCAAGCTATGACAAAATGAGATGCAAGAGATAACAAAGAGAGTTACAAGATCATCCTAGTTAAGCTATATGAGCTAAGCTATGCATCAAGAAAATTAAGCTCATGCAAGTATGAGAGTGTAAGTGCAAGATGAATGCTCCAAGTCCTTCAAGGCTCCAAATTCAACAAGAAAACCTACAAGATCACAATAGCATGAGAGTGTAATATTGAGAGAATAAGGCGCATGCCTCCTTTTAAAGGAAAATAGACGATTGTGTTTAAGGGGCAAAATTCTATGGTGGAGAATGCATCTTGAGTTATCCATGTACACAAAAGTCTCACCTAAGCAAGATCAATAGTTGACTTTAAGGGGCAAAATATGTGTGGAGGATAATTAAATCTATTTTAAAAATAAGGATTCCTCTCACATAAAAAATTGTGCTCCTCATGTGAGACAAAAATGTCATACTTTTATTTTTTAAATAGGAATAATGCTTTCATGTGTACACTTAGGATAAGTGGGATTTGGGGATTTTATTTAATTAAAAGGGGACAAGTTCTTTCAATTAAATAAAATACTTAGGATAGAGTGGCCAAACCATACATTATAATCAAATAAATAACAAAGTGATGATTTGATAAAAAATAAGCAATACATAAATTAGAAAAAATGCTAGAAAAGGAGGCTCACAATCTAAATGACCATTTTTGAGTGATTACAATTGGTATAATGGCTTCAATAGCTAATACCTTATTCTCATTAGAGTAGGTCAAAGATCTCAAAATCTTATAACATACTTCACTTTCTGACATATTTCTTCTACAACCTCTAATGCCTAGAAAAATCTCAAAGATTTTTTGTGTAAATGCTCTAATTGATTCATCTTCCTGCATCTTCACATTCTCAAGCATAGCATTCCAATTTTGTAGTCTGAAATCCTTTGCATGCTGATCTCCTTCATAAAGAGCTTCTAACCTTATCCAAATATCATGAACAAGATGTAGACTTTTTACCTTGGCAAATTCTAATTCTAGAAGTGCAAAAGTTAGTGCTTCTCTAGAAAATATGTTGTACATGAATAGTGTTGGAATATGATTGAAAATATTATTGTTGAAGATATTGAAGAAGGGAGATTGTTGATAAAGAGTGTTTTCAATCATTGTTTTGTCACTGATGTCAAACATACAACTTGTTGGAATGACAATTGCTTATAAGATCCAAGTACTATCACTTAGTTGATTGATGAGGAGTTAATCAATAAGATGTAACAAAAGCACTTAAGGGAAAGGTTGATTTATGATGTTGTAATGAAGTACAAGGATTAATTAAGAAAATGGTAAAATGATGTATTTTTAATACACTTAAAGATACAAAGCTTGGTCACACTTAGAAACATTAGAAGAATAAGTTATAACAAGGTTGTCTACAAAGCTTGACTAAATTCATTAGTGGGTGTCGTTTAAGTTAGTTCATGCCAAGCAGATTTTTTAGATAGTATCGAGCAAATGCAAAATCTAGTGTCTACCAAGTGAAAGTGTTCAGGGGCTAACCAATTAGTAGGTGTCAAGCAAAGTTTAGGTGTTGAGCAAAGGAAAATGTAATAGGTGTCGAGGACCAGTAAAACTTAGTTGATATCAAGTAACACAATATGTGTCGAGCATCAGTAATTCAATAATGTTGAGCTGCTATATTATCTAAAAAGTCAAAGATTCACCAGATCTAATTTGATAAGTTTCTTACCTTGAATTTTGTGAACCAAGTGGAAGATAAGAAGGTTGAGTTGGTGACATAGAATTTTAGGTTAACTATTTTAAGTGAATACTGGTGGATTCCACATGATGTTTCTAGAAGAAACAAAATGGAGGGAAAGATAAATCGTATCTTATCAAATCAATTCAAATCCAAACTATGAGCGGGAAGTAAGAGTGGGAAATGCATTCTAAACTTCTACTTAAGGAGTTACAGGTCAAAAATCAAAGTGTGTGGGCAAGTGTGGTTAGAAAGTGGTTGGTTGGAGCATGTAGTGCCAAGAAGAAGGCACAGAGAAGGAAGAATAGAGCACAGAGACTTTGCTTCGATAAGTGACACAAAGAAGAAATTGCATTAGCACAATGAACAAGACGACTCAAGGAGACAAAGCTTGAAAGGAAGATAAGTTGTTAGAGCTATAGAGATTGAAGGCCAGGAAAAGTTGTGAGCTGAATTATGATATGAAATCTAAAAAATAATGTTATGAGTTGTATCAGTTTAAAAGCCCTTAATTGTTACTCTCTTGCAATTGTATCAATTGAGGAAAAATCTTATGGACTTAGGTTGGTCTAACAGCCACTAAGAAATCATTTAACAAGGTGATATTCCAAGTTGAATGTTCTAAAGTCCTTTAACTAGGCACACTCCTAATAGGGTGTTTGAAATCCCTTAACCAGGTCACATATAATAGTGTGTTGTAGCCTTTAACAAGGCAGGCCTTTTACAGGGCATCACTTTAGAAGGGTGAGAAAAAAGGTAGCATGTTACTAATGGTTTTTCCCAAATTGGGTTTCCATGTATATCATTGTGTTATGTGTTGATCTTTCATGTTTGATTTATGCATGTTGATTTATCAGTAACCTGCTAGAAAGATTGTTTAGCTTGGATGCATGGTTAGTTTAGTTAGGCTCACTATACTTTTGGACCTTGAATAACTGATTCAACCCCCCCTCTCAGTTATTCTAAAGCATTTCTAACAATTGGTATCAGAGTCATATGCTGATTTGGTTTAAAGGTACTAGAAGCAAAAAAGATCAAGATGCCTAAGAGAGAAGTTCCCAAGCTCAACAAAGATAACTTCGTAGCATGGAAAAGTTTGATGAAGTTGCACCTTGGATCTATAAGTGATCATGCATAAACTAGAATCATAGTGGAACATCTTGATCCAGCTGGTGTCCCTACTGCAGACATGAAGAAAAAGGAGCATAATCAAGCAATGCTAGAGATTGCCTCTGCCTTTAGTTATGCTAAATTTGATGACATCAAAGGATGTACATTTGCATACCAAATGTGGGAAGCCTTGTCAAATATCTATGAAGGAGATCAAAATATTCAACAAGAAAAAAGAGAAAGCCTTAGAGAAAAATTCAATGACATGAGAATGGAGGAAGGTGAGAACATTGCCCAATATGCCTCTAGAATAAAGGAAGTAGTAAGTACAATAAGAAGTGTTGATGGTGATCTAGATGATGAAACTGTTAACAGCAAAGTTTTGAGAACCTTTCTCCCCATTTATGCTATTAGAGTATCAGCCATCCAAGAGTTGAGATGTATACCAGGAACCAAACTCACTCTTGAACGTATAGTTGGTAGGCTTATTGCATTTGATTTATCTAACTTTGATAACTACAGACCTGAGAACCTTGAATCTACTTTCAAGGCCAAACTATTGTTGAAAGACACTGAAGAGTTGGTCTAATCAAAGGAAAAGGTTCTATTAAACTTACAGAGAAAATATCATGTGATAATGCATATTATGTTGAAGGTCTAAACTATAATCTGTTGAGTGTGTCACAGTTAGGCAATGTAGGATGCACAGTAGAATTTGGAAACAAAACTGCCAAAATCTATGACACTGATGGAAATCTGATAGGAAAAGGTGACCAAACTAGGAGTAACTTGTGTTACCTAGATATGGAAGATGCTACCTATTTTATTGTAAGATTTGATGATGTGTGGCTATGGCATAGGAGGCTATGTCATGTCAACTTTGATAATCCGATTAGCATCAGGAAGATGAAGAAAGTCAGAGGATTGCCAAAATTGGAGAACCCTGACAACACAATGTGCAAACGGTGTCAGCTAGGGAAGATGACAAAGTCAAGTTTCAAGAGAAAAACTTATACTTCCAAAGAAGTACTAGAGTTAGTCCATACTGACTTATGCAGTCCAATAGAAGTGCAAAGTTATAAAGGAGACAAATATATAATGTTGTTTGTTGATGACTACTCTAGAATGATGATTTTCATGTTCTTAAAGAAAAAATTGGATGCATTCCAAATTTTTAAGTGGTACTTGACCAGGATTGAGAAGGAAATAGGGAAGAGTTTGAAGTGCCTTAGATCAGACAGAAGAGGTAAGTTCACATCAAGAGAATTTGAGGTGTTCTGCAATGATAAAGGAATTAAGAGACAAACATTAGCACCTAGAACTCCACCACATAATGGAATTGCAAAAAGGAGGAATAGATCAGTGATAGATTGTGCTAGAACTTTAATGATGGAGAAGAATGTTGCACTAAAGTACTAGAGAGAAGTTGTATGTATAGTTGTCTACACCCTCAATCGAGTTCAAATCAAGAAAGGTACTAATGCAATACCTTTTGAACTATGGTATGGTCACTCCCCTAATGTTAAGCATTTTAAAGTTTTTTGTCGTAAATGCTATATTCTTAAAGAGTCTAGGAATGGAAAATTTGATTCAAAAAGTGATGAAGGCATATTCCTTGGATACTCCACTAGAAGTAAAGATTATAAGTGTTTAAATGCTAACACTAACAATGTTTTGGAAATTGCAAATGTAAACTTTGATGAGCATGCAGAAGTTCAAGATAATGAATCCATCAAGAAACCATAAGAATACAAATTTTTTGTATACTTCTATGAAGGAATTTCTAATGAAGAAGAAGCTTCCAATCAAGTTGGGAATTAGCAAAAATTTTCAGTATCTGCCGAGTCACAACCAGTGAATGCTGAGTTGAATTTAGATGCTGAGTTGTAGAATGGAGAAAATGCACGTTCTAATTCTGAAATCAATGCACATGAAAGAGATGCAAAGCTACCTGATAGAAATGAGCATAGTGACTTTAATGCGAAAGACCAAACATGGAAACAAGAACTAAACCCAGGCTATCCAAGTATGTGAGAAGGCATCATCCTGCAGATCAAATCATTGGTGACAAGGAGGCCAAACCAATGACAAGGAATAGGCTAAGGAATGAAACAAGTTTGCTGAGAAATATTGAGCCCAAGACAATAACAAATGCATTACAAGATGATGATTGGTGCAAAGCAATGAAAGAGGAGATAGAGAAAATAGAGAAGAACAAGACTTCGACTTTAGTTCCAAGACCAACAGATAAGAATGTAATTGGAACCAAGTGGGTGTTCAAGAAAAAGCTAGATGAAAATGGTGAGATCACAAGAAATAAGGCTAGACTAGTCTACAAAGGTTATGCACAAGAAGAAGGACTAGATTATGGGGAAACATTTGCCCGTGTTACAAGAATGGAAGGAGTTAGAATTCTACTTGCATATGTTGCTTACAAAGGTTTCAAGGTCTACCAAATGGATGTAAAGTCTGCTTTTTCGAATGGTATACTAGAAGAGGAAGTCTACATAGAAAAACCAGAGAGTTTTTTTGATGAGAACAACAAAGATATGGTTTGCAAATTGCATAAAGCTCTCTATGGCTTGAAACAAGCTCCTAGGGCTTGGTATGAGAGACTTCACAAATATCTGGCGAAGATTGGATTTGAAAGAATAGATGACAATAGCAACTTTTACATCAAGTCAAAAAAAGGTAAGGATATCTTGATATCAGAAATCTTTGTTGATTATATAATCTTTGGAGGAAATGATGCACTATGTAAAGATTTTTCTAACCAGATGAAACATAGGTTTGAAATGTTAAAGTTTGGGGAAATTAAATTCTTTTTTGGATTACAAGTACATCAACTGAAACATGGCATATTTGTGACCCAATCAAAGTATATCAAGGAGATACTCAAGAAATTTGGCTTAGAGGATTCAAAACTAGTCAGTACACCAATGATAATAGGACACAAGTTGCCCCAGAATGATGAATCTACTGAAGTAAATTACACAATGTATAGATCTATGATTGGAAATTTGTAGTATGTCATACATAAAAAACTAGACATTGCATTAGTTGTTGGGATAGTAGCAAGATTTTCTACTAATCCAAGAAAAATCACTTTATGCAAGTGAAGAGAATAATGAGGTACCTAAAAGGAATAGATGACTTTGGCTTATACTGCAAGTGCACTGAAAAGTTTGAATTGAATGCCTACACTGATGCAGATTAGGGAGGTAACATTGATGACAAGAAAAGCACCAATGGAGGAGCACTCTTCTTAGATAATAGACTAGTCACTTGGACTAGCAAAAAGCAAAGTTATACCTCACAGTCCACAGCTAAAGCTGAGTATGTTACAACTACCATCAATTGCACCAACATTGTATGGATCAAGCGCCTATTAAAGGGAATGAAGGAGGAGATAACTGAGCCAGTGATACTCTATTGTGATAATACAAGTGCCATCAACATATCCAAGAATCCTATGATGCATGCAAAAATTAAGTACATTGCAATTAAGTATCACTATGTAAGAGAATTGGTGGAAGACAAACAAGTGAAGATGGAATATATCAACTCAAAGGAACAAATTGCTGATATCTTCACAAAACTACTACCTAAAGATGCATTTGAGTATCCTAGAGGTAAGCTAGGGGTAAAACCCCTATCCCAGGCTGTTTGAGCAATCGCAGAACTACTCTACATCAAATGAGTTGATTATTGAAATGATATAAATTGATGCAGAGGATACTAAAGTGTTGAAACTCCAAAATTAATCACAAGCATGGTGACAGAGGGAGAAATTGGAATACGACATTTGCATGGTAAGATGCTGAAATATTATGTCTTTGGCATTGTTGTCAAAGAGGGAGAAATAGCATAAACTAATCAAATCTAGAAGATTAGAGGGAGATATAGAAATTGATCAAATAGCAAAAACTAATCAGACATATAGAGGGAGAAAAAGAAAATCTACATGATCAGATGTATAGAGGGAGAAACAACAGAAAGGAAGGAGAAAGTAAATAGTAGCTAAGAGGGAGAAGCAGAGGAAAAAAAAATCAGGATGATAGATCAGAGAAGGAATAGAACAAAGATGAAGTAAAGAAAAGGAGAGATTGTGTATCAGCAAAGAGGGAGATATGAAAGTTGATGAGGATAGTAAAGACAACAAGTTTTCCTTTTGGCACTTGACTTACTATTTTAACCTAGTTAGCATTTTGATAACTTGGTTGATCAGTTTGGCTTGCGATTAATACCAAAGAGGGAGATTGTTGGAATATGATTGAAAAGATTATTATTAAAGATATTGAAGAAGGGAGATTGTTGATAAAGAGTTTTTTCAATCATTGTTTTTTCACTAATGTCAAACCTGCTACTTGCTAGAATGACAATTTCTTATAATATCCAAGTACTACCACTTAGTTAATTGATGAGGAGGAGTTAACAATAAGATGTAACAAAAGCACCTAAGGGAAAGGTTGAGTTATGATGTTGTAATGAAGTACAAGAATTAGTTAAGACAATGGTAAAATGATGTGTCATCAATACACTTAAAGATACAAAGGTTGGTCACACTTAGAAACAATAGAAGAATAAGTTGTAACAAGGTTGTCTGCAAAGCTTGACTAAATTCATTAGTGGGTGCCGAAAAAGTTAGTTCATGCTAAGAAAATTTTTCAGGTAGTGCCAAGAAAATGCAAAATCTAGTGTGTGTCGAGTGAAAGTGTTCAGGTGCTGAGCAAAGTTCAGGTGCCAAGCAAACAAAAATGTAATAGGTGTCGAGCACCAGTAAAACTTAGTTGATGCCGAGTAACATAGTATGTGTCGAGCATCAGTAATTCAATAATGTCGAGCTACTGCATTATTTGAAAAGTCAAAAATTTTCCAGATCTAAGTTGATAAGGTTATTACCTTGAATTTTGTGAACTAGGTGGAAGATAAGAAGGTTGAGGGCACAAAATTTTAGGTTAACTATTTTAAGCGAATACTGGTGGATTCCACATGATGTTTCTAGAAGAAACAAAATGGAGGGAAAGATACATTGTATCTTATCAAATCAATTCAAATCCAAACTATGAGCTGCAAGTAAGAGTGGGAAATGCATTCTAAACTTCTACTTAAGGAATTATAGGTTGAAAATCAAAGTGTGTGGGCAAGTGTGGTTAGAAAGTGGTTAGCTGGAGTGTGTAGTGTCAAGAAGGCACAAAGAAGAAAGAATAGAGCATAGAGATTCTGCTTTGATAAGTGACCACAGAGAAGAAATTGCATTGGCACAATGAGCAAGAAGACTCAAGGAGAAAAAGCTTGAAAGGAGGAGAAGTTGTTAGAGCTACAGAGATTGAAGGCCAGGAAAAGTTGTGAGCTGAATTGTGATCTGAAATCTGCAAAGTAAAGTTGTGAGTTGTATCAGGTCAAAAGCCCTTAATTGTCACTCTCTTGCAATTTTATCAATTGAGGAAAACTTCTATGGACTTAGGTTGGTCTAACAGCCATTAAGAAATCCTTTAACAAGGTGACATTCCAAGTTGAATGTTCTAAAGTCCTTTAACTAGGCACACTCTTAACACTGTGTTTGAAATCCCTTAACCGGGTCACATCTAATAGTGTGTTGTAGCCTTTAACCGGGTAGGCCTTTCACATGGCATCACTTCAAAAGGGTGAGAAACAAGGTAGTATGTTACTGATGGTTTTTCCCAAATTGGGTTTCCACGTAAATCACTGTGTTATGTGTTGATCTTTCATGTTTGATTTTTTCATGTTGATTTATTAGTAACCTACTAGAAAGATTGTTTAGCTTAGATGCACGGTTAGTTTAATTGGGCTCACTATACTTAGTGAAAAAGTTTGAATAGGCAGTTTTGGACCTTGAATAACTGATTCACCCCCCCCTTCTTAGTTATTCTAAAGCATTTCTAACAAGTAGTTCCCTCTATTCAATAGTGAAAGAGTCTAGCTTTCTTTTTTCTATCACAATATTCTTATCCCTTGTGATCATCCACTAGTTAATTCTCATGCATTGAATATGTGGCTTCATCTTATCCTTCCAAAATAATAGTTACATGCAAATATAACCAATATCATAAAATAATAGATCACATAGAAGAGAACACAAGACACCAAGATTTAACGTGGTTCACCCAATCCCTGGGCTACATCCACCAACAACAAGTCCAATATTATTATGATCCAGTGATAACTATTTGTAATCCCTTACAACTCAATACCACCACAAGAACCAATTTTCGCATCACTCCTTATGAAAATCCCTCATCCTAAGCCTTTTTATAGAAGATTTTTGCCGCTTAAAAAATTAGGGCTAGAATGATATAAAAATAATATTCAACACCTTTTACAATATAAGGTCATTTTTGGCTTTGGGGGTGCTACCCCTGAAAAACCCCACCCCACCATGTACTGTGACAAGGAGTGCACCTGGGGCACTACCCTAGGACCCCGCAGGGGCACTACCCCTTGACCCCATTAATCTAGAGGGAAACCACACCAAATAAAACTTTGAGTTTGATTAGGCTCCACATCAAAACAAAGGGAGGAGGTGAATCAGTTGTGTGTTTAATTAAATTCAAATTCAACATATTTCTAATAAATAAAATATGCAACAACCATAAGATAAGAAACATATACAATAACACCATATTTGTTAATTAGGGAAACCCTAAATCTGGGGAAAAACCCCAATGGGAATGATGCCCCCAAGAAGATATACTAATATAAATGTTCCTTATGAGAGGATGTGGCTTTTTTAGGATTCAATTCAATACAATTAGTATATATGAGCCCATGTTAGGAGACATTGAATCCCTACTAGAAGATTCTAACTCTATTAGGAGCTTCTTCAACTCTGTTAGGAGATGATATGAAGTCAACTAAAACTAATATCCAAATTGCTTCAGAACTATCTTCACAAAACAATTCTCAAGATAACATATCCATACTGAATTGATCAATACAAAAAATTAATTTCCAATATAGTTCCTTTGAAGTTATCAATACATCTTCAACATCATTTTCTGCTATGATCTCATCAAACTCGCATCATATATCTATTTTATTTTATATATTACATAACCATAACTACAATGACACATTATAGCCAAGGAAAAAATATTTCCTTTTATACCAAGTCCTAATAATTAATTGAATCGACATATGAGGGATTTCCTAATGTACAATGAATAGTATAGGAGCTTACTAAGATATTACAATGCATGTTACATTACACTTACAATATCCAAAATAAATCTCAATACACAATCGACTTGATAGTGAACATGTGACACATTACACTTCAACAACCATTACATAATCATCACAACCATCTACTACCTTAGACATATCATCACAAAAATGCCTTCAACTCAAATCCAAGCTCTCTCAACTAGATTATACCTCACATAAAAGATATATCTGAAATAACAACATCATGTTACCTGCACACTGACCTACAATCAATCTTTACCAAATCTTCATAAACTCATCCAATGTCTCATATTACGTTTTGTGGACACAGATACATCATCAAGACATATCCAACAACATGAATCTAATCCCACAAAAAATGACTTCCTAATATCTAACCTTGTTGATCAAATATTTCATTGTAACTCTAACTATCATAACCAGAAAGCATATATTTTGACATCAATGACAAACCAAGTCATGAATGCAACACATCAGCAGTCAATCATCACTAACAATCTCCCCCATAGGAATATCATCATCATTCATGCTTACACTAGGAGAATAAAGGAAATGTGATATTCTAAAATTACTATCCAAGTAATTTGGCCCTAAAATGAAGTGAACATTTTATAATGAATGACAATGAAGGAAGTATGTTACTTTAAATTACCATAGGAAAAGGAATGTTCCAACCTCAAATGTTTACATGGATATGATGAATGAATTTTTCTAAGGATATGCCAAAAAGATCTTTGAAATACTAAGTATAGAAGTTATTTGAATTTCATATCTTATCTTATAACAAATTACAAAAATTAAGTAGTTGTAAAAAGTTAAGGAATGGATAATGTGATGTTTTAAATATAAATCTTGCAAGTTACGGATTATCTAAATCTTGTTTGCTAGCAGATTTTCAATGTTTCTATGAGGTTATACGTCTTTAACTCCATCTCTTGAAAAATTTAGTTCTTTTACTTTGAATTGACTTGATGTGTAGATGCTAATTATTTTACACAATTGGTAGAAAATATGTAAGTATAGATGTCGTAATAAGACTGTTCTTCCTAATTTATATATTATAAGTGCATGCTTTTCTATTTTGATATCCATATGCTCAATTGAACCCTTTGGATTTTAAAATAAGAATAAAATATCCAATCTTCACTCCCTGCAAACACAACTCTTGTAATATTTACACTTCCAAATCCTTTAAAGTTGTCTTCCTTATAAAAACACCATGTTGCTTTATAGGTCAGCCCACTCTACTTTTCTTAATTCCAAATTGTGGTCATATAAGTAATTCCTTGTTTGAGCACCAATAGTCAAAAGGAGGTTGCTCATTTAAAGCAGCATTTAGTTGACTTTGCTAATGCTTCATCATGAGTCAACTTTGTTATGTCATTGGTCACTATTGTTTCCCATCCTTACGATTGTTGCTTTAAATTAAAATGCCAATGTATGCTCTTTGTATTTATACTAGTTGTTGTGATTAGGGTTTCAAATGGGTGACTTGACATAGTTTTTTCTGTGATGTCTAGTCTTGAATTTGGTTGATCCATTAAAATAATAAATAGTTTTGCCAAAAACTCCATAATAAAAATAAACCATTTTCTTTGTTTCATTGATAAACCACCGACACCAAGAAGGCCTACTAGTCCATAATTTAAACTATCCATCTCTAATATTTTGGGATCTCATCTACAAAAGCCTATGATGGTTCAAATAAATCTAGTTAGCACACACAAAAGAGTTGCACCAACTACTAAGGATTAAATATACATGAGGCATTATTAGAGTTTTGAACTTGTAATTTTGGTGTACTCAATATTTTTTAGATGGCTTAGAAGTGCAAAATAATTTAAATACTCCTTGACTATTAGTTGTGGAGAATGAACATGTCATTCTACTTTTAGTGACAAGGCATTTGAGACATTTTTTCTTCTGAAATTTAGAGATTCTAATATACACCTTAGTATATCTCTAGTTTTCCTTCATCATGTACAAGTTTTATTCTCTTAACTTCTCTAACCCACGTCAAAATAGTGAATTCTTAACTTTGATATTATGTTGGTGTAATTAAATAATTACACTTAAACTTAATTGGGACAATGCATCGCATATTAGTCGACACTTGAGACATCCTAAGAGTTTGCACCTATATTTGAACATGGTGTAGGAGAAATTTCACTTATGACGATAGTTGTTATCACATTCTACTTTATGTGTGAGATTCAGCTTTGGTGCACATATCACATTAACATCTTCCACATGTTGCACATACTTTAGTGCATAATGGAAGTTGATCGACCTTTATGGACATGTGATTCCACCTTGCATGGGTGATTATTTATCTACTCCTTATCATAGTCTTTTATTGCCTTGCCTACTTGAGCAGTTTTATTATGTCCAATATCAATAATATCATTCTTGCATCTTAATGCAATTTTCTTTTTATTCTCTTTTGGGAGTAATCTTGGTCTTTCATTTGATCCTAGAAGTTTTGTGGAGTCACTTAGAACTCTAACATGGTATTAGATCTCTCAAGGTGTGAAGACTTCTTCTCAAGAAGAGTAATTTTGGCTTAATTCAATTGGGTGTAGAACAAGGCAATTCGGGCATCACTGTTGTGTTCAAAATGTTGTTTCAATGAAAAAGACTATGAATTTTCCTATATTAGGAAAAAAAATTATTCTATGAAAAAATGCAAACAAAATTTGTACGACCTACTTGCAAATGCACAGTACAATCATTGAAAAAAATTGTGATTATTTCATTTTATTTTCATAGTTTTATTATCAAAAAAATTTCTAGCATAAATATTTTGGAGTTAGGCCCCTTTCCACTATATATTTGTTTGTAGAGAATTTAGATCGTGTTAAGAAAACAAATCAGGTAATAAAGAATATTCTTAGTCAAATCCACAATTTGGTGACTACCCAACAATTATGTCAGATATGGTTGTGTCGAATCCATAAGTTTGTGACTAGCCAACAATTGTGTCAAGGAATCAGATCGTGT
This sequence comes from Cupressus sempervirens, assembly GCA_028749045.1. NCBI lineage: Eukaryota > Viridiplantae > Streptophyta > Pinopsida > Cupressales > Cupressaceae > Cupressus > Cupressus sempervirens. Next base: position 2,353,433 of record CM053785.1, read on the forward strand.
ATTAGAGAATATTCTTAGTCAAATCCACAAGTTGGTGACTATCCAACAATTGTGTCAAACACAACATTGTGCACTAAATCCTAACAACAAACTATGGGCTACACATTCTGAGCATTGCATACAATCACAATTCATTGGTAGGCCATTGTGCATTAGTGCATAAAAAAAGGAAGAATCCACATTTATGTTAATGGGGAAAAGTTACCACTAAGGTTGTCCATCAACTTTGGTAGCAATGACCCTTCACTGTGACTTGTCACCAACCACCAACAATTGATTTTTCCCCTAAGCCACCCCATAATATTTTAATATTGGTCAACATAAACCCTATTGTACCCCACAACAAGCACAACCAACAAAAGATGACCAAACATTTTCATGACACATGGCAATTATGCCACATCACTTATAATATATCATTTGTGTAATGTCAACAGTAACAGGGCACCATACAAAAATGCAAGAGCCCAATCAACATATTAGCCCTATTCATTTGTACTACATCCATGTTCATTGGATTAAAATCGATGTTCATTTGTATGTCACCTCGGGGTTTTTTTTTTTGTGACAACAATATGAATGTCAAATGCAAACAAGCATTCTACTGACATCATCAGGTTTTTGAATTTTTTGCCTTTTCCATTGGAGTTTTTAACTTTTTAGTTGTAATGGGCACCCCTGGATGTCCCAAAAAACTAAACCAATTTGCTAAAAGGAATTTTGTCAAACAGTTTGCATTCAACCTCTTATTTCTCCGTTTAATGTGTTAAACCCCTTATAACTCCGAAAATCAAACGTTTATTTGTTTTTTGTGTTTTGTGCATGGAATTGGTATCATACAACATAAACAAGAAAGAAACTACAATAATATGCAAAGTGGAAATGAACTGCTGCTAATAAAATGTTATTTTCAGAATTCATAAAACCAAATACATGGCAGATTTATCAACTCACTAATTACTTCAGCAATATTGACATAATACTCCAGCCCATGCTTTCGAACTTGCTGCTACAGTGCTTTGTCCTTCAATCAATCCACTACCTTCATAATATCATTCCCTCAAAGCGGCATAAGCGTCGAAAAAGTAGTGAAGAAGATATGAGCAAAATACCAAATCTGCCTATAGCTAGAAATGCAACTAAATTGCCTGATAATGAAGCCAATAACAAATAATTCTAAAGGCCAAACCCCAAGGGAATGATGTCTAGAATGTTACAAGAGAGGATAGACATCCTCAAATGCCAAGAACGGAGCTGCAACTCACACACCAATTTATTCTCATACTCAACCTGGCTAATGAAGCCACAAATGCTTCCTTTTATTCTATTTCCAAGGGTCCGCTCAACTCATATGGGCAATGTGGGATAAAATATGTGTAGTATATAAAACATATATTAAAATACCCCTTATGTCTCCCTTGGGTACACATCCCCATAAAATAAATATTAAAGTAACACTTTAATATTTTATAATTAAATTAGACGTTACTTTAATAAAATTTCAAGCATTAAAGTGTATTAGCAATCGGACTCCGAATAATGCGAGTGATAGCTCATCGGAAAGCTTTCACCGAGGAGTATCAAATCCAATCACCAAAATTGACCTGCACTATGTCCTACCGACTTACTTAAAATAGTAAGTATGCCTGAAACTGAATAAATCAACTTCGTTTTGGCCCAAACTGAAAATGACTAGGCCAAAACACTCCAGGATCCCATTAAACCCTTCATTAGCCCTCGGGACCATGTAGAACAAGGCTAATGCACACACACTTGGTCAAATGCTAAAATGGGGACATTATAGTCTACCCCCCTTGAAATTGCTTGTCCTCAAGCAATCTCAGTCCAACCTACTGAATAACCTGCTCACTCTCCCATGTAGAATCTTCCTCCGGCAGGTCTCTCCATCTGACCAAATACTCCTTCACTATCCTGTTTCTAAGCTTCCTCTCTCTGGTGTCCAGAATAGCCTCGGGTACTAACACAAGCTTCCCCTCCTCATCCAAAGGGGGTAAATCTGCAGAAGGCACTACATTCTGACCAATGGCTTTCTTAAGCCTAGACACATGAAACACATTGTGCACTCGATTGCCCTCTCGAAGCTCAAGCTCATAGGCGACTTTGCCCACTTTGCGAATCACCCTGTAGGGACCATAAAATCTAAGTTTCAACTTTTCAGCTCCACTCTTCTTGAGCGATGACTGTCTATATGGTTGTAGCCTCGAGTAAACCATATCCCCTACTTCGAAGCTACGCTCTATTCGGTGCTGATCAGCATACAATTTATGTTGATTCTGAGCCTGTTGTATATTCTCTTTGAGCACTTTCAAGATGTCCTAACTATCCTGCAATAAGTTTTTGGCTTTGGGCACTCTACTGTCCCCCAAAACTAAATCCATGAAGCTAGGTGCTTCATAACCATAGAGTGCCATGAAAGGAGTCATCTTGATGGACATATGATAAGTGGTGTTATAACAATACTCTCCCATATGCAACCATCTGATCCAAGCCTTTTGTTGTGCAGTTACATAGTTCCTCAAATATCCTTCCACCCATTTATTCACAATCTCTGTTTGCCCATCTGTTTGTGGATGATAACTAGTGCTAGGTGTAAGATCTGTACCACACAACCTAAACAACTCTTGCCAAAAAACACTCATAAACTTACTATCCCGGTCGCTGACAATGAATCTGGGCAGCCCATGTAACCTAAATATCTCTCTAAAGAAAAGATCTGCCACCTCTATTGTTGTGTAAGTGTATGGAATAGCAAAGAAGTGAGAAAACTTCGTCAAGCGGTCCACCACCACATAGATGCAATCTCTTCCCTGCACTCGTGGTAAACCAGTGATGAAGTCCATCGAAATACTTTCCCATTTCCTATCAGGAATGGGCAAGGGCTGTAATAAACCTGCAGGAAATGTGTGCTCTCCCTTATTCTGTTGACAAACCACACACTCCCTGACATACCTCTGAATATCATCCTTGAGCCCTTTCCATGAAAATCACTCTCGGATCTGCCTGTAGGTCTTGAAGACCCCCGGATGTCCAACTGTGGGTGCATCATGAAATGCCTTCAGTATCGCCTCTCTCAAATGTGATGACGGAATCAAATAAACCCTATCCTGAACTCTGATCAATCCATCTATCACCTCATAGTGATCATCCTGTATGGTACCTGAAATCAATCCAGAAGCCCAAGCATCTTCAACATACTCTGATATAATCCGATCTCTCCAATCTCCTGAAATCTCTGCCAGAGCACATAAGTGAGGTCTCTGAGATAAGGCATCAGCCACCACATTTTTCTTACCTTTGACAAACTCTATGTCAAAGTTATAAGCCTGCAATTTAGTCACCCATTTTTGTTTCCGGTCATTAAGATCACACTGGCTCATGAAGTATTTAATATTGTTGTGATCAGTCTTGATCACAAAACTTCCACCTACCAAATACGATCGAAATTTGGCCAATGCATGCATTATGGCCAACATCTCCCGGTCATAGACAGAATAACTCTTCTCAACTCCCCGAAGCTTCCTACTCTCGAATGCGATGGGATATCCCAATAGCCAACATGCTTAAGGTGGTAGATTCATCCATAGCTTGATGGTTTCCTTGATCCATGACTTCAACTGAATCTTCAACAACAGATTCAACCACAACTTCAATTTCAATTGGGTCCTTATCAGTATTAACCATGGTAGTTTGTTGAGCTCTTTTCTTTGAGTGCATGAATGGGTCCACCTAGCTGGGGGTAAAGATTAGAATGTACTCTAAAAATTTTATTCAATTTCAAGTTCAGGGTTTGGAACACCTAAAGGAGAACATGTGACAACTTTATTAGTACAATGAATAGGCAAAGTTGGTTGGAACTGGTAGAACCTTTTTGAAGATTTGACTTAGCATGTCCCAACTTGGATTTCTTCTTGTCTTCCATCCATTTCTTAGTTCTTTCAATGGGAGGAAGAGTCTTAGCCTAAAGATCTCCCCTTGGTAGATCTACCACTTCTTTATGCCCATGTTCCTCAACACCTGTAACATCCATGCATAACTTGAATTATTTGAATTTTTTTAGGGTAAATCTGGACCACCACTTTCTTCTCACTTCATAGTCTTCTTTGCAATCAGCACAAAGATCCTCCATTTGAGGCACATGTGCAAAAGAAGGGCATAATTCAAACTGGGACTTTGTGAAACCTTTTTTTGATCAAATCCAGAGCCGGCATGTTCAACATTTTCAATTCATCCTCAAGACCAAGGGCATCTTGGATCCTTCTACATCGATAGTGGCCAAGCTCAATTGGAAAAGTGTAGCCAAAGCTACTTCTAGCCTTACGCTTTTATCTACCTCTGTTACTTGTCTGCAAACTTCAATCAATATTTAGTGATCCAAACAAAACTTGGGTAGCTTCAAGGGTTTGCCTTCATACCTATCAACCCTTATGTATGTGAATCTAGGGAACTGGGTGAAGAAGCTACCATAGATGGTAATGAGTTGAGATGCTTCTTCTATCAACCTTTTGTGTTCATTACCTTGGAGCTCAAAAATCAATTTGGCAAGGAAGGTGTCCTATAGTCTTCTGAAGTCTCTTGGATTGTTCTCTTTCTGCAATAAAGGGAAATACTTGTAGATTTGGCATGTTGTTTACCCAAACATGGTGAGGTAAACCTTCTCGCTCTTTACAACATGCCTATATATAGAATAGATAAGTGGACATGTAGAAACCAGAAACTCTAGACACCTGTGAAAGCTCTTCATGCAATCCAGCTGCTACAATCTTAGACCAGTCAATATATTTCCCTTCACTTAGAATTGTTTAAACAAAGAAATACATCCATTTTTCCCAAAAATTAAAATATTCTTGTTTCCCTTGACTCTGTTCAGAAAAGTTATTATATCCTAACTTCAGAGATCATGTATTTACGCATCAGGGGATGAGGAAGGCGAGAACCACCTTTCTCAGGTTTGAGCAACCAATCTTCATATTGTTCATGGGGAGGTATCCTCAAGGCACCCATTACCATGACTCTTTTTAAATATACCAAGACTTCGCCTGTGTGTGTTCAAATACATCTTTCAGTTGTGTCATACTTATTTATGCACTCTAATACAAGCTATGGGCAAGGGGTAACTTTTAGAAGTCTTGCACCCTACACCAACCCAGTCATAGATACTTTTTCTACAATTGACCTAGGAATAGACTTCGAGAACCTCAACACTAGTTTTCTCATGTCTTCATTAGCAAGGAAAGTGTCTCCTAGTTTGGATAAGAAACTAGTTAGGCTCATGGTTGTCTTCTCTTTGGGCAACTTGGGGCAAAATGCGGCCATGACTGAGCTATAAATTTTAGTTACACCTGCAAAGAAAATATAAAATAAAATAGAACTACCAAAGCTTACTTTACCGTTAAGCAGGAATAAAATAGTAGTTGATAGGAATAGAATGAGACTCACTGAGAGGAACTTATGACAAATCTCCAATTGCTAAAGGTTAAGTTGTAGACTCCTTGTATCTCTAGGGAAAACTAGGATGCTTACCTCATGCACTCATGGCAGAATGAGCAAAAGGGAAACTTTTTACAATTTAAACAAAGGAATATATCATGGAGAGAGTGAAAATTCTGATTTGACGAGAAGTCCCAATCATTAATGAATGCCACCTAACCTTGCACATACCAAATTTCGCTCCACCACCCTTCGTACCAATGAGAAATCAATGTGTATCTATTCTTCCTTTTCAAGAAAGATTTGACAATCTTAGTACTTCCACCTGTCGGTGCTCGTACAACTTTCAAACTAATGAATCTTGAACTCTCGAACCATGAATGATAGTTCAAGGTTCAAGTTCAAGGGTTTTTAAATGTAGGGATGCAATGCTCATATACTAGTCTCAACATGACAGGAGAAATTAGCTACAATGAACTCTGAACTTGAACCACCAATAGTACAGAGTTCAACTTCAAGGAAGAGCACCAAAATCCAACCCATACCATAGCCCACATCAGGACTTCTAACAACACACATGTTGAACCTTTGAACTGTGAACCTTCAACCAATGGTTCAAGAGTTCAAGTTCAAAGTTTGGGTTCAAGGGGAAAACTAACTTGGTACTTAAATGTGACAAAAGTGTCTCGATATGAACAAGGTGTTTTTGAACCTTTGAACCTTGAACCAAAAAGTTCAATTTCAAGGTTCAGACCATGGAAAAGTGTAGTGCCTACCCTCGTTCACATCTTTTCTAGACATATTATTGCTATTATTATCAGACTATGATAGACTAGCTTTATGTTAATGGATTAGTGGTATTGTTTTGATACTATCAGACATTATGTTATGAATTCAGTTGTTATATGATAAGATCATTTAGACTTTACATTTCATGTATGTATGATGATCATTATATTGTTTTCAGTTATTGTTGATGATTAGTTAGATGGTTTATTATCTCATGTGTTTTATTATGGATACTTACCCCATACTTGCATGTGTATGGTGTGCGTGTTTTCTTATTGTATGGTGTTTCTGATGTGGTTAAGGAAGGGAGTCGTAGTCACCTGCTTAGTCGGGATCTACACGATGCAACACTTCCTGCCATTGCCTGTTTAGCTTAGCACTATATATGTTGTATGTACATGCATGGTTTTCCTGCAGGTTGCAGGTACCGGGTATCGACTTCCCTGAATTGCCAGGATGAGCATACCCTATTATACTATCTCAATGATAAGAGAGGGGAGATAAATTCTCAAGTCCAAATCCCAAACCCTAAAACCAATTGTCCTAGTGAGTTAGGACAAGTATCAGAGTTGAGTACCCACTGAATGTGTCGGATGACATATTTCGTGATTTTTAATCCTTTAGAATGATTTTGTATGAATTGTCCTATGATGGGTTTTCATATTTTATCTTGGAGGTCTATGGTGAATTTTCTATTAATTAAGTCTCAACAAATAGATTTAATTAATAAATTAATTATTTGAGAAAATTAAATATCATGATCTTTGGTATTTTGATTATAATTAATTAAAGGAGAATTAATTGGGAGAAAAGAATTAAATAAAAGAAAATTAGAAATTAAAATAAATAATAATTATAAAATACTAATAAATTAATAAACAAATAATAATAATAAAAGTTATAAAAATTAAAATAAAAGTTATAAAATTAAAATGGGAGTTATAAATATTTAAATGGAAATTATTTAAAAAGTAATCGGAGTTATAAGCTTGCATGGGAATTAACGCAGTTCTCTATTTCTCATGTGTCAACAACACGGGGGTTAGTGCATCAATTAAGCACATGGTGTCTACAACCCTATGGCTCGTCAAAAAGGTTGGAAAAGACCCATGCTTAGTGGGTGACACCTTCCAGCTATTTCTAGAAGCATTCTAGAGGTTTCCTGAGAGCTCTTTATATTCAGGCATCCTTAGAAGCTTAGACATAGCGTGGATAGTGTGGAGAGTAATTGGAGCATTGGAGGATTCAAGAATTCTGAAGAAGGGAGCTTGTTCTGCGGATTTTCTGAGGAAGAGTGAATTAGCATCAGAATCTGGGTAGATTCTTGTGATTTTACTTATGCTATTTTCACATTATGCATTCCTATCTTCTTCGTGTCTTCCATATGTCTTCTGAGGAATTTTATGTTTCTATTGTGTATTTGAGTAGTTATTTGTCTGAGAATTTTATATGCATAGATCTGAAAGGATAACGGGGCTAGGGTTTAAACTCATGACCAAATCCATTAGATTATTGGATAAATTTGAGATTTAAAAGTTTATAAGAAAATTCTGAGAATTAGAATATATTGTGTATTTATATGTTTATATTTTTTTGAATCTGCATATATATATATATATATATATATATATATATATATATATATATATATATATATATATATATATATATATATATGTATATGTATATGTATATATATATGTATATGTATATATATATGTATATGTATATATATATATGTATATGTATATATATATATATATATGTATATATATATATATATGTAGATATATATATATGTAGATATATATATATATATATATACATATATATGTAGATATATATATATATACATATATATGTAGATATATATATATATATGTATATATATATACATATATATATGTAGATATATATATATATATGTATGTATATATATATGTAGATATATATATGTATATATATATATATATATACATATATATGTAGATATATATATATATGTATATATATATACATATATATATGTAGATATATATATATATATGTATGTATATATATATGTAGATATATATATGTATGTATATATATATTCAATTGAAGAATCGAATAACAATTCGCAGTAGAGATTCATATTAATTTCGCATGAGAATGTTTTTTTTATAAAAAAATGTTATTAAAAAAAAATTGCATTGGAAAAATATATATATAATTGTTCATGCGCAGTGGGAGGGACAGTACTCGTACCCCACGCGCTTTGTCGGGTGCGAAGTACCTGCCGTCGCAGGTACTACGTACCTGCTGCTGCCACAGGCCTACGACCGTAGAGCTCTGTGTGCCACGGCAGCAGTATATAAATGAGTTATGTGTTTTTTTTCAAAACACATTTTATGTTATGTAATATGCTTTTTTTTTTAAACGTTTATGTGGCATAAAACGTTTATGAAAATCGATTTGCATTGTTATTTAATTTTCATATGATATATGGTGTAAAACGAAAATTGTTAATTCGATTTTATGAAATAATAAATATTTATATATTATATATGTATGTATATATATATATATATATATATATATATATATATATATATATATATATATATGTAAATATGTTATTAAAAGATTTAAAATTATTTGATAAAAGATTTAGGAATTCATCTTTTATAATGATGAATAATTTTATAATTTTATAATTTAATTATTAAGATTCAATTAATAGTTTTAAATTATAAAATATATTAAGTATATAAAATTTAATTGGAAGTTGGTGGGGAACGATTTTAATAAAATATTATAATTGGAAATTGGAGTTTAGAGGAAAACTTTTAATCTATCCAAAAAATAGTACATGGGAAAAACGTACAAAATGTTCCTTTAAATTCTTTCTCTAAACTTGGAAACATAAACTGAGACTTTTGCATTTGAATTCAAATTTGAAAACTTAGCAAAACCAAAACATGTGTTTACATTGTGTATTCCTTATGCTAATGTTTTGGGTTTTGGGTTGACTAGTGTTGACCAGTATAGGATGTCTACCAGAGGCTTGGGGGTTATGTGATTGTGGTGTCATCATAATGTTTTATTCTCGATCTTTATAAACCCAACCATGATTATGTGATGGAATGCTCTATGTATTGGTTGTGATTACTGATTGTTAAAGTTGAGATTCTTATGTTTGAGACCCTTGACTTAACCATTATTTTGGTCATCGATAAGTTATCCTTGGTTATATTCTAGTCGCCATGATGGGTCTAAAATGTGGATTTATTCTTAATGATGTCATGTTGTGACATGTTTGACTCAACCATTTTGGAGTCTTCGATCAATATGATTTTGTGATATTCTTGGTTGCTTGTTGAGAACCAATGGATATGGTGATCTATTTTGGTTATTAAGAACCAATGGATACTTTGATTATCAGTGATACTTCAGTTGCCAATAGAGAGCTATTGTGGTCATGATTTTCTATGGATGTTGCTCATGGAGATTTGATGTTTTTATGCATATTTGATGATTTTATCATGGATATTTGATGATTCTTATTGTGGATATTTGATGATTTTATAGATTTTCTTTATGATTATGATACCATGAGCATTAGGGTAGGATATCTGCATGTAATGTCGGGAAGTGGCTTGCAATGGTGGTCGGGGCCCTAAGATGCTGCCAGGGTAACTCATTGTAAGTTGGATTAATAAGTGATAACATTCACACTTAATACTAACTGAATGAACCTAAAAAGATAAGAGTTTTTGGTTCTCACCCATGCCTTGAGTGCTTGTATAAGCTAGGATGGGAGTAGTGAGAATGCATGGTTGCAACCTTGCATTCCATAGTATGCCTTGTCAGTATGAGAGGATACTAGTGGCTGCATGAGATCTGTATGGACCCGTGGAGTTTAGCTAACTGCCAGGGTAACTTGTACGAGATAAATGCGATGACACTTTCCCGCTTGCATAGTAGGTTCCTACATGTCATTGTGTGCCTCTGGGAAGTAGATGTCTGTTTTGTGATTGGAACCTTTGAGTTAGTATACTTTTAGGATTCCTGGACTTTAGAGATTTGTGCTATGTGATTTTGATAGCCTGTTTGGGACTTGAGATTATCTACTCAGCACGGTGGGAGTGGACCACTTAGGTACCACGCGGTCGGGTGGTAGTGTATTTTCCACTCTTATCATTTGAGATTCATTGAGACATCGTGGCTGAAGCGTCCTTCGTGATGGTGGATATGTATCCTTTCATTGATGATTAGCATATGTTAGATGATGTTATCTTATGCTTATATTTGCATGTTAGATTTATTTCTACATATGATGTTGTATTTATTAGGAGTGACATTCCTACTATGTTAATGCCGATGATCTCTTCGGTGATTTGGGATGTTACGCACGGAGGGATGGCTAGGGCCCACGATGGTCTAATGATGCTATTAACGGTTGGGAGGAACCGTGCACTTAGTTTATTTTGTTTGATCTTTATGATGGATGTATATGACTTCTATGATGATGTATCATGTGTATCATGTGATTATCTTTACTTTGATGTGTCATGGATTAGAATAGGATGATGTACCTTATTCTACATAAGTATATTCTTTTAAGCCTTCATACCCTGTGACATGTACAGTGGATGATTGTGCATTCTGGAATGTAATATAGAAAGGACATTTAAACATTGGACTTTCATTATTATTTCATGTGGATGTTGTACTAGATGGATTCATGTAAGTAATTCACGTTAAGGGATCTTAAAGAATGTAATCTATTAAGTATGTTATGTTTATTTTTAGATGAACATTGCTATTGCTTCCGTTATTGTGAATAAGTTATATGTGGTATTTACTTTCATGTTATTTTTAAAGAAAAAAAAAAGGTGTTACCAAACTTAGTGAAATTCTAGGTTAATTCTTTGGATCCCTTGGCGGGGCATTACACAAAGACTTGGTATGAAAAATAAACATAGGCATAAAAAGCCAAGACCAAAGCATGCGTAACATATATAGTAGCATATTAAAGTGGCATTTTGATAAGTTTGTGGTTTTTCATCTACTTTCTAGAACTTCTATCAATTTGTTGCCATTGTGAGTAGACATATCACTTTCAATATTTGGTCCTTTTTGGACCTATTTTTGGCACTTTTATACTTGGATCTCAATTTTGCATCAATGATTTGAAGAATAATTTTTTGTTGTATTCTACTCTTTGTCTATATCATGAATTTCTCAAAAGTTGCACTCCTCACTCCATATAATTATCATGAATGGAAAAAACTATGGAGAATCAAGTGTTACATGTGGGATTGCATTAAACCACTTTTGGTTAGGATCAAGAACCACTCGCATGTGTTCCAAAAGGATAAAATGATTTAAGTGAATGGATAAATCTCTTGGCTCTCAAATTGTCTACCTCTCTTAATTTTCTATATTATATTGCATCTTGCACACATCCTCATGATGATCGAACAACCATGAAGGGACACATTGATAAGCCAGATAGAATGATAAAATTTAGATAAGAGAATGAGCTAGGAAGTCTAAATCTTAGTGATTTTGACAACATTCAAAAAAAAAATTCTTGAAGTTCAATTCTATTAGATTGGATCTTTCAAATTATGGGATTACTAAAGAGGATGAACAATTAATTTTATATAATCTTTCAAAGCTAGGTCCTAAATATTCAATTTTTTATTTCTATGTCTATAATGTTATGGATTTGATTGGTTTTACATACAAAATGTCTTATTTTGATGAATTTATGCCTTAACTCATAAGGAACAAACAAAGTTAGAACATATGGGTCAGTTGAAGCCTTTGAAGCCCCATGAATTGCTTAGAAATGACTCCAATCCAAAGGCATACAATCAAAAGGAAAGAAGTAGTGTAAGGATCCTAAGAATTGTGAGAGAGGTTATGATTCTCCTTCACAACAAACTTTTGAGTCCATGTCCGCTTCATAAAAGGAATCATCTAGAAGGAACGGGGTAAAATGTGCAAATTCTAAAAATAAAGAATATGATTAGCATAAATATTTCAATAAGTATATTGATGAGTCCACTAACAATCTTCTAAAGAACAATATTAAGTTGCTCTCATCAATGTCTACTCCTAAACATTTGTTATCTTCTCCATCTACATCATCAACCAAGGATAAAGGTAAGGGTCAAACACTCATGGCTTCTTCGCATGTTGAATGTGGTAGATGAATTATTGATGTAGGTACTTCACATCCTATGACATCTTCTATGAATATTTTCTCTGCTATCTTGATGGGTAAAAACACAAACATGAAGGATTGTGGGAAGGGTTGTATTGATATGGGTGAAGGGACATTAATGATTTTCTTTGTGTATCCTTATTATAGAATATGATTAAAGCCAACTTCACAGTGCGCTAAGATGACCTGCATGCAAATAACCTATCGAAGAGAAACCAAAGGAGGAAGGAGCAATGGCTTGGAGAAACTAAACGGACTTGAGAAAAAAAATATTCCAAAGAAAACAAATTTTCTATAAAATATTCTCAATGTCAATATGTTATATAAAATTACAATAGGAGAGCTCAAATATAAAGGCCTCCAGGAAGCTTCTAGAACAAGCTAGAAGATGTTAGGAGATAAGTGTGACAACTAAGCATATGTTCACAAAAAGTGGATTACCCTCCAAGTAGGTGAGAGGATAAGTATGACAAGATGTTGACAACATGAGCACAAACTTCTGTGTTGTCAACAAGTCAACATGTAAAGCTATGCTAACTCCTAGGTGACAACTAATGTCTAATGCATTTAACCTGTGTAAACTCAAGTAAAAGCATAAATAATAATAAATAATTATTTACTCTAACGCTTATCACTAATATCCTTTCTAATTATCAAATTACTCATAATGAACAAGGTAAAATTTTCGAGTTCATTCATTATTATGTCTACATTAGAGACATGGAGACTAGACATGTCATAGTTTTGGGAGTTAGTGGTCATTTGTCATGCTTGTAATTCTATTTACATTTTTTTATTGATGGCAATGATGATGTTCTCGATGCATCCACCCTTCTACAAAGGGTGAATTATGTATGTGACGAGAAACAACTATTGAGCGTCCTACTCCTCCACCGCCTACTTCTCTAGATTTGAGTTTACTTTTCAATGTAATTACCATTGTACTTTGTATCATGCAGCATGGGATAACTACTTGGATGGCATTTTAGATATATTTGTTGCGATTCATATAGAATATTTGGGAGACATACTTGAGGGGGTTTCTCCTCTTTGATGACAATTTTATCACATGTGGGATTTGAGACACTTCTTCACCTTCTTTTGAGATTGACATCCTCAATACTCTTCCTTTAATTGATTTGTCACATTTCATGGTTTAGCTTGATGATGTGATGTTTTTTTTGTGCTTGGAGATGCCTATTTAGCCTTTAGAGATGCATATTTGGAGAATTCTTCCTTTCATTTGGACACGGATTGACTTCTTTACCATTTGACATACTTATTTCTTCCTAAGGGGAGACATGTTGCATGTAAGCATTGGAATTTCTTTCATTTGCAAGTACACTTCGTCAACATTGGAGCTTCGTTATTATGGGGGGGATATTATGCCTCCTACTTAACTTACTATGGGAGGATAATAGATTGTATATACATGATGTGTGTAGTCCTTGAGGGGTCTTGAGTCCTCCATCCATCCATATTGTGTATTTTCATCTCTCCTTTTAGAGTGGAGTTTTGTCCCATGGAGTTTTCTCTCTTTCTTCGCTTTATGAGAGATTGATCACATTCCTTGTATTGTACATGGGTACCTAACATGGCCTAGTAGCCAAGATCCATCTTGCATTGTGAATTTAAGTGCACTCCTCTAAGTTGCACTTAAAGGGTGTTGGTGTAAATAAATAATTATATTTTACTAAAAGTAAAAGCTTACTTAGGTTAATGCATTGCATAGTGATTTACATTTGAGACACCTAGGATTATGCACCAATATTTCGATGTGGTGTGGGAGAAATTCCACTTTAGGTGGTAATAATTGTTATCATATTCCACTTTGTGTGAAATCCACCTTTAGTGCACGTATCACATTATCATCCTCCACATGTTGCACAATACTTCATTCGATAATGGAGGATGATCTTTCTTTGGTGGATCTATGTGATTCCACCTTGTGTGGGTGATAACTTATCTAATATGTATCACTTTCTTTTTTGGTCTTATCTATGAAAAATCTACTCAACTTACTCATTATTAATCTATATAGATTATTTGAGTATCAAAAAGAATATATTCAAAAATAACACAACTACAACTTCACAAATAAAATCACAAAAAAAATTATCCAACACTATTTTCTATCACTAATACTCTAAACAATATAACTTTCATACACAAATTTATCAGGGTAAGTAAAATAGGTTGAAATCAAAAGGTGCCCCTTCGAAGTGATATACCCACAGGTACACTATATCTGAAACAGATTCTTATACTATTATAGAGTTTGTCGTTTACCAAAAAAACATAATAAAATGCAAAAACTTGCTTGCACTCGCCAAACAATTCTGACACGAAAATGTGGAAAAAATTACTAGTCACACTTTATCATGAAAGTGACCAACATAATCAAATTTTGACAATGGCTTGACAAGGACGAACGATGCTCTTTTTATCACGCATTGCCTGTCATTGCATTCTATTTACGTGCAGTCTAGTTTATAAATATTAAATTAGCAGAATTAAATAGTTACAAGGGAATACTGACATATCCGAGCAAAAAAAACACTGTGGTGTTTATTGTCTTGTTTTCATAAAATTAAAAAATAGAAAGAGAGTTCATGCTAAAAAAAATCAAAATAAATGAATATATTAGAAGACCAATCTCGACAGGAAAAAACTGCACTGAATTATTCTTACCTGTCAATCAAATTTTGCACACTGAAGTATCATTCCAGGTAATAAATATCCGAGAGGTCAAAGTTTTCAATAAAACATTAAATTACAATTTTCTTACAAAAGAATAACACAATATGCTAAGCTCCTTTCATGATCTCGGGGATCTCCATTTTCAAAGTTATTTATAACATAGTATTTCCTGCAGAATTATCCACAAAAAATTCCGACACTACAATCATTGTGTATACATTATTACAACTTCAGCAGAAATTCTGAATTAAGGCTAAATATGCCTCCTCACTTTGTTACTTGAATGGAGGAAATGCGAGAAAAGCTCAGCTCGACAATTTACAAACGGGGTGTACAATAGCAAAACCAATACCCAATAAATAATAATAATTCCCGTTATGCTGGTAATCGTAGAAATATATGACACTAGATAACAGGAAAACTATCAAATGTCCATACTTACAAGCGTTCTCCTGGAATATAGGTTTACCATTTTTCACTATGCAGTGTCACTTCAACAATTGATTTCTCTTGCGCACCAGAAACATTACAATACGAGGAAAAAAGGATTTCTTTTTTCTCTTTGTAGAGAATTGATCATCCTCAAGCTGTTTGCCCTCAAAATTCTCAGGTGATGAAATTTTTGTACTCATTTCTTGCATTTGTGATCCTAATGCTGCTTCTTGAGCGCCAGCACGTTCTTTCATACTACTTTGTTCATTTCCATTTGAAGCTGTCAGATCTTTTTCATTACTGGCAGGACTCTGTGGTGCTACAGAGGTTTTCACTCCAGTCGCTGGATCACCTGCCTTCCTACGCTGTTCATGTTCTGCTCTCCACTTTCGCAGCTCATCCTCAACAGCAAGCTTCCCTGCCTTTGCTTCACTTGCCTTTTTCAAGGCATCCTGTAGTGCCTCCTTCCTTGCATTTATTTCCTTGCTTGCTTCCTCAAATTTCTTCATAACAATCTCTTGACTCCCCCTGGCAGCATCTATTTGGCTTATAGCAGCTGCCACTCGGCTGTTTGCTAGCTCCTCAGCTTCATGTACTCTTTTGCTTAATGCATAGTACTCCTCTAAAGACAGTGTCACTACAGATGAATTATTTGTCTCTGAAGATCCTCCTGCAGACTCACTTTCATTTAAAACTTTGATTGCATTAAGAGCTATCGCCTCTGAAGCCCTGGCTGCTTCCATCTCTTTCATTGCTGCTTGCAACCTACTCTCTGCAGTACTGGTAGCAGCCCGAGCCTGTTCAACTTCCTCCCTAGATTTACGCATATTATCTCTGGCAATTTCAGCTTTGGCCTTGGCTTCGTCTGCTTCAGCAGCAGCTTGTTGTAGAGCCTTAGGAAGCTCCGCCATGGTTTCCTTGGCTTGCCTTTCTCCTGCATGAACCAATTCAAGTTCTTCCCCTGCCTTCTTCAATTCAGCTTCCAAAGCAGCAACTGCAACAGAGGCCATTCCTTCTCTTTGTCGCATTGTTGCTAGTGCTGCCTTCTCTGCTTCTAATTCTGCTTGCATAGACTCAACAGCAACTTTCAAACTTGCTACTTCGTCTGTTGCATCTTTCAAGTTTGCATTTATCTCCTCTAGTTCTGTTCCAACTGATTCGAGGGCTGTAATTGCTTTTGCCTCTGCCACTTTTGCTTGTTCGAGCTCGTCCTTTGCTTTTGCCAGACGGACTTCAGCTTCTGCTGATTCTGTTGCTAAGTTTGAATCAGCTTCCTTACAGGATTCAAGTTCCGCTTTTAAATTCTGAAGCAACGATGATGCAGCTTCAAGCTTAGAGTTCAAATCTTGAGCTAAAGCAAGTTCTTTTTTAAGCATTTCAAGCTCTTCTGTTGCATGCTTTATTTCCCGAGCCCTTGCTCTAGCCTCTTGGTCCTTAGAAACTGCTGCAGCAACTCGCTGTTCCTCTGCCTCCTGAAGTGCAACATGAGCCATATCCAAAGAGTCCTTGGTCGCAATAAGCTCTAAGGTGAGTTCATCAACCTTTTTCTCCATTTCCTCAGATGCATTAAAGGCCTCTTCTGCATTTTTTATGGCAATATCCCTCTCATTCATCAAATGCTGGTACTCGGATTTCATTGTTTCCAATTCATTCTTCACTGCTTGCAAATCTGCAAGAGCTGTTGCATGCCTAGTCTTGGCAACCTCTATCTGTGTCTTCCAGGCAACACTAACTTCATCTGTTATGCCTTTTTCCATCTCCTCAACCCTCAGCCTTGCAAGCTCTGAGTCTTGTGCTGCCTGCTCCTCTGCAGTCTGTGCTCTCTCCAAATTTAGAGTTAGTTCTTCAATGAGCTTTTTCATGCCATCCAGCTCCTTAAGGACTTGTACCTTCTCATTTTCCGCTTCAACCAGTTGTTTCTTCAGTTCAGGCAGATCTTCTTGCACCCTTTGAAGCTCACTCTCTACAAATTGGCGTTTCTATAAAAATAGATTTTGTGTTAGCTTCCAAATTGAAAATCCCAATTCCAGATGTGATATTGAATGTACATATAGATATTCCCTTAACACAGCATTTTTAAGATCAAAAAATTATTGCTAATAAAAAATCACATAATACCAGTAACTGTTACTGCAGTAGAGAAGTAAATGATGCATAAATCAATCATGATTGTAGTCAGGCCAGATAAATGAACATCAGAGCAGGTATTTAGGTTGGCCTGAGGGAGATGAACTGGGGATACATATAATAATCTAGTTCAGAACTGAAAGAATGCTATGTCGTAAATAGAACAACTTTCGGAAAACCACCATTAACATTATTATCCCCATATTTATAAGTCCTAGAAAGTGGATGGGGCATGTATCTGAGAGAAAATAAGGCACTGTGTCATCTTCTCTTGTTTTCTTAATTGAAATTTTTGCATGAAGTATTCCTTCACAATGAAAACTTTATTTGCTTTAGGTATCCTAGTTAAAGAGTATAAATTTGTAAGGTTCAGAAGCTGTGATAAATTCCATAATTTGGAAATCATAATAACTGTACTGATATAAAAACAACTAACTTACCTAGTTAAAGAGTATAAATTTGTAAGGTTCAGAAGCTGTGATAAATTCCATAATTTGGAAATCATAATAACTGTACTGATATAAAAACAACTAACTTACAAATAACAGAAAAATCAATAGCTCTATCATCTAACGTAACTTTGCAGAAAGATGCTAGCTTTATAAGGTTTAGAAGTGAAGGATGGAATGTCAAAATTTTAACTTCTCAACTAACATAGAAACATGCAAATCAGTATTGTTTAGGGGGGCAAGCTAATAAGTAGTAGATCCATGTAATCAAAAGGCGTTGATTTGTGCCAACACGAATGAGCAAAGCCACGATGCAATGGAGAGTAGGCTAGGGAATCTGAGTAATCCGAGTGTGTTGAGAGAAGTGACACCTAACGAATTTATCAACTTAATAAGTGAAGTACCAATATCCAAAGGAAATGTTGTTGTAGGTGTTCACTTGGATGGTTATAAAATAGAGGTGATCAACATGGAGACTTTAGAGCTTCTTCTAGAATCTAAAAATATAGAGGCAATAAAATATTCCTTGAGTTCTCATATTTATTGAAGTGTTTTTTGGTCTCTATCTCCTAGAAGGAACAAAAACAGTGGACCCAACCTTGATGAGAAATGTGACGATTAGTTTCAACCTATAATTAGTGAAAGCACAATCTGAACTATCCAAGGGGAAACCTCAATTTCATGGTACCAATGACATTGGAGATAGTGAAGGAAATGATAAAACCATCAACCCACAGTAAGAAATGCTTGGAGTAGAAAGACAACTTGCGGTTAAGCGACTCATAGGAGGAGACCGGAGTGGCCTAAATATATTATCTGTAGATTTCCTCTGTTGCATCTCTAGTGATGACTTCCTTCACGAGGAGCCAAGGGGCATCCAAGGAGCACATAAAAGTAGGTTCCCTATCAATAGCGATGCCAAAACAAAGAATCGACATGGTCAAGCACCACCATATGTTGGTGTCTAGAGGAGACCAAGAAAGCATAGGGAGCAAGTGAAACAACTCTCTCAAAGGAGCAGAGAACTAAAAAATACTATCTCATGACTGAAAGCAATACTATCTCATGACTGAAAGCTGAGGCCCCCATTGATTGCAATTTGTGGATGTTGAAAGTGGGCCTCAAGATAGTCTTAAGGAGTAGCAATTGGGCAGCAAATTGCTTAAATAATGCATTGAGGAACCATTTATTTGCAACAAATCACAAACTGGAACATGAGAATTTTGAACTTTCATACAAGCCTATGCAAACAATGCCCAAGCTAGATCCACAAACCTCTAAGCCATTAAATGTTGAAGGCTTGATCATTGTCCTAGAAATGGATTTGAAAATGCCAACATTCCAAGAAACAAAGAGACACCACCCTCGCAAAGACACGTGTCAAAGGTAAACATCAAGCTAAAGGATAGACCAAAAATTGGACGCCCAAGTATGCATAAGCTAATATGATCTCTAGAAAATCCCCCTTGCAGAAAAACTAGAGTCTACCGAAAGAGCTTGGCAGTAATGAAGAGCATGGAAAGGTTAGAGGCAAGGGAATCCAGCAGTATTTATTGGGGGCCTTGGAAATCAATTGTTTTGATGGTGCACAACTTCAATATAGCTCTTTGGGCAAAACAAAAAAGGATTGTAGAGTGCGGGTAATGACAGCAAGATGGTCAAGGACATGATAGAGGGAACTAGTATAGTAAACCCATGCATCAATTTAATGTCAAAAACAAATATTTTTCTCAATAAAAAAGTATGACAAACGGTCTTAATTGGGTGGTGAAGATCAATGCAATGTCCCCTTTTGAAATAGACTATATTTTGCCCTCAATCACAAGTTCAACAAAAACAAGGAACTTAATATAATTAAAGATATAACTTTACCCAAAGAATGTAAAAGCAAGTTACATCCTAGTTGAGATCGTAGAATCATATTAGACAATTACTGAAAATACAATTCACAATTATTAGTACCAAGGTTAACAAACATATATTTACAATCATCTTAATCACACACACACACACACACACATACTTGGATAAGGAGACGTGATAGGGTGTCCAAAGCGATCCTTCCAGTAGGCCTAAGGGTGGATATACCATCCCTCTTGGCCACATGCGGCCTTCTACCATCCATCCTTCATGAGGTGATGTACCTAGTAAGGAAGCTTGTGGCAATTTTTTAGAGTTGCACACAAATAATAGAATTTAATTATTTGATATCATTGTTTGTTCAAAACACTTGAATACATAGGATTTGCATATCATTATTTATAGGAGGATTATTTTCTCTCCTCTAACCAAACCTCTTTTTTTATGAGTTGTTAAAAACATAAAACAGCTCAATACTAATACATATTCATACAACTAACAATAAGAAACCTAGTGACTCTATTATTATATGCATCCTATGAATGATATAATTTTCCTAACACCCACCCCCCATCCATATTGCATCATTCTCCAAATGAGGATGGTGGAACAATACTTGATGACCACATTTTGAGTTCATCATTAGATATGAGTAGGGACATAGGCATTCACATAAGACAAGAAATGGTAGAACTAGCATTACTACAATTACTATATTATCATCCAAAGATATGGACAAATACATCTGACCATGCAACTAAGGATAGTGATGCAGAGATATTTGGTCCCCAAACACTATCAAGCAACAATTCAATTGATTTATTGAACTAAGGCTTCAACCACCAAGGTTTACTTGTCCTTTCTTCACAAGGCTACATCGAATCCTTCAAATGTAGTTCTCTACGTCAATGATTTGTTCCAACACCTTCTAGGGTTTCAACATACTCAAAGGTTTTCACTCATCCTTTCAACTGGTTAAACTCCAAGCTCTTACTTGTGTAGCAACTAGGCCTAATCCTAGTAGCCCTTCAAAAGAGACCCAAAAAGAACTAATGAGTGCACCCTATTGCAATGTAAATGAGGGAGAATTGCTAAGGGCACCCTATTGCAAAAGTAGTTAACGAAGAACTGCCAAGGGCACCCTATTATAGTAGTAGCTAAGGGAGAACCACTAGTAAGGCACCCTACTACACTGTGATTATGGGAGAACTGCTAGAGCTCCCCACCACAATGAAAAGTTTGCATCTCTGAAGGCCAAGGAGAGATAAATCTATCTTCTAGGAAGGATGAGTTTCCCAAATTTTGCATATCCCTAAGGCCTTGGGAGAAGATAGTTGTAATGAGATGGTGACATGGCTTAAGGACTGTTTCAAAATATCTAAAAGGCAAATAGAGCCCGAGGAGGTCCTCCCTAGAAAGCTTGGAAGCTGATAACGAACTCTCCCTAATAATTATTCAACAAGCCTCATCATGGAACAAGTGAGAAGGAAAGTAATACTATAAATTAAGATAAGTTCTAACTTTTGAAGTTTTCTTAAGATTGAATTTTGTCATGAAATCATTGTTTGCATATCGGACTTGAAGAGTACTTGACAAGCACAAAATTTTCAACCCAGCAAAAACCTGGATAAAACTTGACAAAAACTCGGCAACTTAGAAAGAGCTAAAAATTAAATTCTCCTAAAGAAATATATTTTTTTTGTAAAATTCGATCACAAAATGTATTAATTTAAAAATTGATCACTTGAAAGAGAAAATGCATGGTTTTGTAGATAAAACAACACGAGAAAAACACATTTTAACCATCATTTTACTTGCATTGACATTTTTACCCCTAGTTTTTTGTGTCTATAAAAATGAGAGCTAAACTTGAGAATACTCTCCCAACAAAAAAAATGAAGAGTACTCAGGAACTCGAGGAGTACTCTGAGAGTTTGCAAACTATTCTTAGATTTGATAACTTTATGTTACAACTATATGATTGTGCTCATGTCAAGTTGGAATTGTTGTATTAGAACTTATCACGACAAGTTTTATTGGAAGTTTATATATACATATGTATGCACATGTTCACTTCATGGTTGCAAGATTCATAATCAAAAGCATAATAAAGAAACAAATTTTGTGAACCATTTGCCTAACCCTAGCTCATTGCAATTTGTACATTGTAGGGTTTAATCAAGAATATGTGAATTATGTGTCTACATTGTGTTTGCTTAGTGTCTCCATGCATTGATGTGTATACTTCGTGCATGCTTTGTGTCTTCATGCATTCAAACAAATGCTTCTTGTATGCCATATGTCATCATACATTCATGATTAAAATTTGTATCTCCAAGTAATCGTTCCATGTGCAAGTAAGAGAGTGAACCCAAGTTATGATTCTATCAAGATTGCATAACAAAAACCTCTCACATCAATTGCTTGAGGATAAGCAATTTTAGGAGGGAAGGACTATCATATTCCCTATTTAAAACACTAATTACGTCATTCTTATTTTTAGACAGGTTTTAATAATAAATAAGAATAAAATATTAAAAGTTATTAACAATAACAATAATATCAAAGTATGGCAATAAATAAACAAAAATATGATTATCAATAGGTAATCAATATTAAAATAATAATAAACTAATATAATTAAACATTATTTGTTATAATATTACATACATCTGTAATGATCCAATGTCCTCTGACCCTTAGTAACAAAGTGTATGCCTGAGGAATCTTCGAATCCAATGTACACGTGCCACGGGGAAGGCCTGGCTAGCTGTACGATGAGTAGGAATGGGGTGTATGGCAGCAGCAAATGTACCTCAAGTAGATGGTTGTACGGTTGGCAGTCGTACGATGGATGTGATAGCAATTTGTACAAAAAACAATACAACTGATGTAGTATGGTATGCAAGGAGGCTGTATGGAGGAGGCCATACAGGGTGTATGCAAGCCATACGGATGAACTGGGAGGCTGTATGGTGTGTATGCAAGCCGTACGGATGAACTAGGAGGCCATATGTTAATCAAAAAACTCAAGCCGTACAATGAAGTGATAAATAGCACGGATGGATGGATGAGGGCCGTACGGCTGAGCAGTACGTGAGAACACACAGTTAGGTATCTAAGACTGATACGAAACACAATCTTGCTCATACACAAACACAGAAAATGTTGATAAAATCCACACAATAATAGAGACTCGAAAGTGAATAATAATTGCCAGAAGATAATGCTCCAATTTGCCAGATCTAAGCAAAGTATTACATGCAACAACGGAATAGGGTGAGGGCTGAATCCCACCGAAACTACACCAGCCAAATATGGAAGATCTTTCACTTTCGAAATGGCAAATGATCCAAAACTCCAACAGGAATTCGCTGAACATAGAAAATAATCCAAAAGCATCCTACAGACTTCCTACAAGCCATGCTTAAATACCTGTCGGGAAACCTTTCCGAGGGTGTACAAAGATAGCCGACGGCGACACAAACTACGAAAACAAAATAAAAATGGGTCCAAGATACATTAAATCAATCGGCCCGTTACAAAAGTTTGATTTATTATTTATTTTATAACGGGAACATTACAATCCTCCTATCCCAAATTTTGCTTGTCCTCAAGCAAATGCAACGCCGGGTGTTGGAGAATGTGCTCGCCCTCTCATGTCGCGTCGTCCAACGATAGGTGTTGCCAGCATACCAAGAATTCCTTCACAGTGCAGTTCCGTAGGTCCCTCTCATGTACTTCGAGGATCTTGACTAGTTCCAAAATGAGCTTTCCTTCTTCATTGAGTAGCGGAAGGTCGGTAGCAATTGTGACGTTTTGCCCTACGGCTTTCTTCAGACAAGAGACATGGAAAACATTATGAATACAGCTACCCTCCGGAAGTTCCAGCTCATAGGAAACTTCACCAATGCGGCGAGTTACACGATAGGGGCCATAAAATCGGGGTTTCAGTTTCTCTTTTCCCTTTTCCTTCAATAAGGATTGTCGATATGGTTGGAGCCAGAGATAGACCAAATCCCCTACTTTGAAACTTCTCTCTATTCTATGTCTATCGACGTACATCTTCTGTTGATTTTGTGCCCTCTATAGATTTTCCTTCAAGCATCTCAGAATGTCTTGTCCCTCTTGAAGCCAGTCCCTCGCCCTTGGTGCGCGACTGTCACCCAGAACTATGTCGATGAAGGAAAGGGGTTCATACCCGTACAGAGCTTTGAATGGTGCCATTCTGATGGACGTGGTACATGGTATTATAGCAATATTCCCTCAGATGGATCCATTTTACCCACACTCGTTGTGCCGAAACGTAGTTCTAAAGGTAGCCTTCGAGTCATTTGTTCACAATCTCTGTTTGTTCGTCTGTCTGCAAGTGGTAACTTGTACTTGGCAATAATTTTGTCCTTGCCATCTGAAATAGTTTTGTTTAGAAGATACTGATGAATTGTCCATCCCGATCACTAATGATGTTTCGGGGTAACCCGTGCAGACGAAAGACTTCTCTAAAGAACAGATCGGCAACTTGTGTGACCTGAAGGTCGGAAGGGATGGCGAAGAAATGTGCATACTTTGTCAATCTGTCAACCACCACGAAAATACAATCCTTTCCATTCACCTTGGGAAGCCCTATTATGAAATCCATCGATATACTTTCCCACTTATGTTCGGGAATTGGCAAAGGTTGTAGCAGCCCGGCAGGTAAAGTATGTTCGGACTTGTTCTACTGGCAGACCGTACACTCTCTTACATACTGCAATACGTCCCCTTTAAGTCCTTTCCATGAAAACCTCTCTTGAAGATTTCTGTAAGTTTTGAGGAAACCCAGGTGTCCGGCTAGGGGTGAGTCATGTACTTCCTTCAAGATTTTCTGCTTCAATTTGGATTCTGGCACCAAATATATCTGATTTTTATAGTAAATGATGTCATCCATCACTCTGTACCGATCATCGTGAGTGTGGCCACCCATTATTTCATAGGCAAATGTGTTTTTGGAATATTCCACTGATAGATGTGCCTTCCAGTTAGCTGAAATCTGGTCTAGTGAGCAGATGTTGGGTTTGCAGGACAAGGCATCTGCAACCACATTGTTCTTCCCTTTCACATATTCAATGTCAAATTGAAAGCTTGAACCTTGCTTACACATTTTTGTTGCCTTTCATTCAAGTCCCGTTGCTCCAGAAAATATCTCAAATTGTTGTGATCCGTACAGACAACAAACTTGGCACCTACACATATATATTGCCAAAACTTGGTTAGTGCATGTACGATGGCCAACATTTCTTTGTCGTAGATGGAATATAGGCATTCTTTTGGCGTAAGCTTCCTACTCTCATAAGCGATGAGATGTCTATCTTGCATCAGTATCGCCCCAATGCCTTCCTTGGATGCGTCGCACTCCAAAATGAACAGTCAAGTGAAATCAAGTAGTGCAAGTATGGGACAAGTGCTCATGGCCTCTTTCAGTTTATCAAACGTGAGTTGTGCCTTTTCGTTCCACTAGAAAGACCCCTTCTTTATTAGATCCGTTAAGGATGCGCTGAGCTGAGAGAATCCTTTAACAAACCTCCTATAGTAACTGCACAGTCTAAAAAATCCTCACAAATCCGTGAGTGATTTTGGGGGAGGCCAGTCGAGGATAGCCTGAATCTTCTCCTGCTGCACTTGAACCCCTTATTTACTGACAACATGCCCCAGGTACAATATTTCTGTCCTACCAAATTCGCATTTGGATCGCTTGGCAAACAAAGACTGTTCCTCCATGATACTTGGGACTTAATTCAAATGCTTCAGGTGTTCCTCCCATGTCCTGATATAAATAAGATCATCAAAGAATACCAATAAGTACTTACGCAATTGTTTATTGAAGATGTGATTCATGCAGGATTGAAATGTAGTAGGTGCATTGGTCAATCCGAATGGCATGACCAGAAACTCATAATGTCTGTAGTGACAACAGAAGGCCGTCTTCTCTACATCTTCCTCCCTCATGCAGATCTGATGGTACCCAGAACCAAGATCTATTTTTGAAAAATAGACCACACCATGCAATTCATCCACCAACTCATCTATCCTTGAATGGGATATCTATTCTTTATTTTTATTTTGTTCAACACGCGGTAGTCCACACACATGCGCATCATCCCGTCCTTTTTGACCGATACCACAGATGACGCGAATGGGCTAGAACTACGATGGATCCATCCTTTCTCTAGCAATTCCTGAATTGTCTTTTCAATCTCATCTTTGATTTTCTTGGGATGGCGGTACGGTGTGGTTATGATCGGCTTGGCTCCTAATTCCAATTCGATAGGATGTTCAAACCCTCGATGAGGTGGTATGCCTGGAGGAATATCCATAAAAACTTTATCATGTCTATTCAAAATGTCCTGGAGTTCATCATCTTGTGGAGGGGTTTGATGCCCTTTAATAGGCTCTGCCGAGATCAAACAATGCGCAGCCCACGCAACGTCATCATGTCGAAAAATTCCCTCCATCCGATGCACAGAAACTTCCTTCGGTCCTTCATTTGCCATTCCGCAGAGGACAACCTTCTTCCCATCGACAACAAAAGTGAAGTCCATCCTTTTGAAACTCTGAGTGTACTCATCAAGCGTCTCCATCCACTGTATGTCTAGGATAACTTCCATGTCAACAAGGTCCACTATTAAGAAATCCTCCGTCACAGTGTGATTTGCCATTGTGATACTTAGCTGAGGAACAAGGTGCGCACAAGGCAGAAGAGTCCCTCAAGCAACCTTGACCTGAAAGCCTGCGTGCACCTCCGTAGGTAGACTTCTTCGCTTTACCAAGGATGAGTTTATGAAATTTAAAGTGGCCCCACTATCCAGCATCACCGTAACCCTTTGTCCTTGAAGGGTACCCCGTACGCGGAATGTCGACCAAGGCAATCGTTCCTCTGCGTTGTACCAAAGCTGCAATTCTCTCCATACGGTTTAAACTGGCCAGGTTGGTGTCATTGTGGGCTTGGTTGTCTTCGGCCGGCATTTCTTCCTATTCGTCCTCATCATGGGATACGACCTCAATGTAACAAATCTTCCCCTTTCCGAGGCATTGATGGCTAGGCTCCCAAGGTCCCTTGCAATTGAAACACAATTCCTTCCTTCAGAGTTCCTGTCTAGTAGCTTCATCCAACGACGACTTCTTGGGCGGAGGTTTGTCCCTCGGAAATGTTGGCAATTTAGAATGTAACTTCAAGAGGATGATGCCGATGACGATGCCATACTCTGTGTTTTATTGATTGCTTTCAACAGGGTGGCAGGATTGAACCCGTTTACCCAACCTTTCAGAGGTTCTGTCAATCCGTCCATGAAGAGCACTACCCGTCTTCTTTCAGAAATGTCCATGACCAAAACAATGAGTTTCTGAAATTCCGCAATGTACTAATCAATCGATCCAGTTTGTCTCAGTTGCGCCAAATTTTTGAAATTGAGCTCCAAATCTTTACCATCAAATTGTTCTATCAATCTCTCTATGAATTCCGCATAAGTATTTATTTGATCATGCCCTAATGTGATGGTGTCGTGGTGCTACCATTCATGCGCAACTCCCTCCAAGTGCAGCGCGGAAAACTTGATTGCTTCTTCTGGCATAGGATTCAACTAGAAGTAGGTATCGGCTTTTATTACCCACACTTGCGCAAATATGGAATCGGATCTGTCAAATGGAGACAAATTTACCTTACTCAACTTTCTTCTAAGATCATTAAAATATTCTCTGTTTCCACCTCTCGAATATCTCATTCTCAAATCCGCATAATCTTTGTAGGATATATCTTCTTCAAGGTTTACATTCTTCCAGTCTTCTTTCAATTGTTCTTGCATCTCTTCAAAAGTTGGTTGTTTCCCTCCGTGTTGTGCCTCCGTCTGTGGTAGAAAAGTCGGCATGGAAGGTCGAGAGCATGCTAGATGAGGGTTTGATTTACCCAACACCGAGTTTGCGCTATGACCATTTTGTTCTCCGGATATTTTGTTTTCTGTCAACTTTTTGAGAGTTTCTTCCATGAGTCGTTGTGTATCAGTGATCTGTGCCTGATTCCTGGCAAGTTCCCTTGGTAGTGCCACAAGTTTGGCAGTTGTCAGTTTCGGTTCAGCAACCATTCGATCAACGGAATGTGTCCTTTTCTTCCAGCTATAAACTCTCATTCACTATCCGCAAGCTGGCAGGATCGAAGCACTCTGATACCACTATAATTATCCGATGCCCTCTAACCCTTAGTAATAGGAGCATATGCCTGAGGAATGTTCGAATCCAATCTACACATGCCACAGGGAAGGCCTGGCTAGCCATACGATGAGTAGGAATGGGGTGTAAGGCGGCAATGAATGTACCTCAAGTAGATGGTCGTATGGTTGGCAGACGTACGGTGGATGTGATAGCAATTTGTACAGAAAAATAATACAACTGATGTCGTACGGTATGCAAGGAGGTCGTACGACTATATTAGGAGGTCGTACGGTGTGTATGTAGGTCATACAAATGAACAAGGAGGCCGTACGGAAATCAGAAAACTCAAGCCGTACAATGAAGTGATGAATAGCACAGATGGATGGATGAGGGCCGTACGAGTGAGTAGCACAGGAGAACACATAGTTAGGTATCTGAGACTGATACGAAACACAATATTGCTCATACACAAACATAGAAAATGTTGATAAAATCCACAGTAATAGACTCGAATGCGAATAATAATTGTTGGAAGATAATGCTCTAATTTGCCAAATCCGAGCGAAGTATTACATGCAATAACGGAATAGGGTGGGGGCTGAATCCCACCAAAACCGCACCAGCCAAATAGGGAAGATCTTTCACTTCCGAAATGGCGAATGATCCAAAACTCCAACAGGAATTCGCAAAACATAGAAAATAATCCAAAAGCATCCTACAAACTTCCTACAAGTCGTGCTTAAATACCCATCGAGAAACCTTTCCGAGGGTGTACAAAGATAGCCGACGGCAACAAAAACTACGGAAATAAAATAAAAATGGGTCCAAGATACATTAAATCAATTGGCCCATTACAAAAGTTTGATTTATTATTTATTTTATAACAAGAACATTACAAAATCAAATATAATTTTGTAAATAATATTATGATAATTCTGAATACATTTTATATTATAGTCTTTACTCCTTTACTTATGCACCAATAATAATACAGAAGCCCATTTGTCTTGAAGAAGCAAGATTTATATTAATACTATAGGTAGCAATAATTATAAAATACTCTCAACTTGTCTTTCGAACTAATCTCTTCAAACTCCTCTTTCGCAGATTTAACTACTTGAATCATTTTGAACCAAAACCTTCAAATGAGACGTGCTTTTTTACAAGGCAGTCCTTCATTATTATGGAAGACATATATCATGGGGTACATGTGGGGGAAGAAAAATACACATGCAATCAAGAGAAGAAAATAAGTAAGAAACATGAAGAATAAGAGAATAATTCATTGCACGTGAAAAGAAAAGGAGGAAAAGATATGAGTAAAAGAAGGAATAATGGAAGAGGAAAGTATGTGAAGAAAATAAGGAAGTGACTTTCTCAGAAGGTATTGATATTGAAAGGATGTGACTCTTCAAAAGGGTAGCAAACATGAATGGTTGTGACTCTTCAAAAATGTTGTAAATATAAGGTATTGTGACTTTTTGAAAAAATTATAATTATTAAGGGTTGTGACATTTCACGTAAATTGTAATTATGAAGGGGTGTGACTTGAATGGAATATGAATATAAAGGAGAATATAAATACAATGAGACTTCTTCAAAAGCGGGAGGAAATAAATAATATTACATGATTCTAAGATATATAATATCGATATGATATATATTTGTATATATGACTATTGATCATATATCGATAAGTAAAACTATTGTAGTATTAATATCATTTACAATAATGAGATTGTAATATCAACTATAATAGCAAAATTTAAAATATATATCTACATTTCAATCCTACTATTATTTAGTTGAGAAGGGAAGACTAAATTGTTGCAAAGGAAGGGCTTGCGTAAATTACAAGCAATGGATCTTCGTTCCAAGATAATGTAGGGGTCAGTATTCCATAGGCCTTTGTGGTACAGACTTGAACCTATAGACTTTGAGGGTATCCATTGATAGTGGTATTTAGGCAACATGGTTGATACCCACTACTTCTGTCATGACTTGGAATATTAATAAGGTTGGACATAAAAGTTAAGAATAACTTTAGAGGTATGGTGATACCAAGGAGGGGCATGTATAAACCCAAGCTAATGGATCATATCCCAAAAGAGGGTAGGGGTCCATGATCCATAAGCCTTCAAGATGCGGAATTGGACCTGTAAACCTAAAGGGAGTACATAGCAAGTGTCTTGACAACTTGGACAACACCTATACCATCCATCCATAAACCAAATAATAATATGATTGGGTTTGTGGAATTATTATTATGGACATATTCTTATGACTTATATACATTACAATTGATTAATAAGTATCAATCATGACCGACCCAAAAATGGGACATCACATTTTCTCTCACCCTTTCAACTGGTTAAACACCAAGCCCTTACTCGGGTAGCAACTAGGCCTAATCCTAGTAGCCCTTCAAATTGGATATTCCCCTTTTTTCTCCAAACTTCTCCAAAACATCAGGCAAACAACCTGCACTTCCAAATACCCATTTAGTAGTACTATAACATATCTCAAATTCATATATTGTTCCTTAGGAACAACTATCTAGACCAATACCCTATAACTCTCAAATTAGGCCTAATTAGCCCACTTTCTCAAAGGAACTACTAGAAGTATCTCTCCAAGACTCCAAAGCCTATGGCAGTTTTGCATCATGATCCCAAACAAGCATTTTCAAGGTTTTGTTGGCAGCCACACTCATTTACTATCCCAAATCACAAACTCTGACTTTTATGCCTCTCAACCTAGGGCCTTCTAAATCTAAGCCTTCCAATCACTTTCAAAATTGTTTAAGGGATCCCACACATGTACTCAACATGCCTCAAAACCTTCCAACAGAAAAGACACCCTCATTCAAAAAAAACACTCCAAACCAATACATGACACCAAATTCACTAGCCCTCTCAACATGTACTTTCACATCGAATGGTGATCACCTTCCTTCCAAACTGCATGCATGCACTCATGTTAGTGTAATTGACTATAATAAATTATTTTAGACTCATTTCACAAGTAGAAGTGTCGACATAAAGTGAAATGATTCTATGTGTGCACTGTGACTCACAAAAGAACACAAATAACTGTCAAATAACCAATGATGTACGGTCCAATCTGATTCCTTTATGTAACAAGTTAAACCAATTTCAAAATATTTTGTAAATGGATTCAAACCAATGCTAAGATGTTTATACCATTCAATCAATCCAAGATGAGGCGAGATCAAAAGTTTAAGTGGCCGGAAATGCACAAAATCTCATTAATTTGCAGGAAAACAGTTCATGTTTATTGTCAAATCCGATCATAACATTCTTCTCTCCCTATGCTCAAATTCCATAGCCTCTTATAGGCATGAGCAAGCATTAATAATGCCTTGACAACTTATTCCAACTTCCAACCCGCCTAAACCTATCAAAACTACTATTTGGCTTCACTAGCCATTGTAATACAAATTCAAATTTGCTAACTATTAAACCTTTAATCTCTAAACCATCCTAGCGACCAAAAAGGCTTGCATTTTCCTTAGTACATCAGATATGACAAAAAATACTAATCCTTGTCTTAGTGCTCACAAATGCACTTATTACACATTTAGGTCCTATGACCCTTATTAGGCCAATTAGGACTTACTGACTCAATTGACACAATCATTGCATATTTTGGCTATTCATGCCTTATTACACTGTTTTTGGTCTCAACTGTCCCTATTACATTCAAACCATGCCTTTTAGGACCTTTAGGTGCTCCTGCACAATACTCACGCCCCCATGAAAATTCTCTTGCCACATGAGAATGTGGTGAACATGGGCCTTGTCTTTATGCCATTCATTCTCCTTGATGGACTCCCGTAACTTGATTCCTCTCTATGGGAAATCTGTTGCAATAACAACTCGTCATGAGTTCCTTTGTGCTTCTCCCACCTGTAACCTGCAACAAACTTGCCAATAGCATCAGATTTCCAAAAGAATTTGTCAGTATTATAGCCATGCATGGACTATCCCACAGCCTTTTGTAGCTTGATTCCTAAGGTCCACTTGATCTTCCCCTCTTTTGAACATCAGAGAGCTCTTCATGTCTGCAACTTCCTCATTTATTGGACCCTTAATGTCCCCCACAATCACACTATGCCCAGAGATCTCTTATCTCAGACTTGCCACTCTCATTTGTTTATTGTCAAACTCATCTTCTTGCAACACCACTGATTGCTTTACATCCTTCTGACCCTTGTCCTTGGTGCCCTCTTCCCTACAAACTCGCACATCCAAGTATTTCTTTCTTCCCTATGCATATGATCCTTGACTCAAAAACTTGATCATCCTGCAAAGGTGTTAAAGTGAAAGTTTTGCCATCTTTTTAACAACTAAGTTTTGTGAAACCCACCATGCAAAGTCATCCTCATGTATTGTCATGGTCTACTCAATAGGATGTGACAACAATTCATAGGTACAATGTCACACAAGATTTTATCATTATACTCACCAATGGAAAATTCCACATATGCTTGCTCTTGGATCAAAATAGTTTGATTATCATTCACACAAGATGCTTTATAAGGCCTATTATGTGGTAACCATTCTAGACGCAATTTGTCTGCCATTTCTTGTGAGACTAAATTGTCATGTGAACCTGTATCAATAATCATCCTACATATTTTACATTGGCTCTTGCATTGGGTTCTGAAAATAGATACCTTTGGTGTCACTTGTTGCTACATTGGTCCCCTTCTGAACATTAATGCTTCTCCATCAACTTCTGGATATGCATACCCATGTGCTTTAACCTCTCAGTTCTCTTCCCCGTGTACCAATTGCACCCTCTTTTCATTCCTTCTGTTATTTTGCTCATTCAATGGACACCTGATTGATGTGTGCCCTACCTCATTGCAGGTGAAACATCTGCTTCTGAACATCCATGCTCCTCTACCTGGTCCAAACCTTCCTCCACCTCTGTATCCTCCTCTCATCAGCATCCAACTATTTCTGCCCTCTCATCTACTTCATTCTCTTCTTATTCATGTTCACTTAGTGGTCCTCTTCTAGAACTTCCTCACAAGGCTTCCCACCTTGCTATGTTGCAATCTCCCTTCTCATTTGTCTTAATTTTCTGTCTCTTTCTGCCTCGTTCTCTCATTTCTCTCAACTCCCCTTCTCTTTTCTCCAAGGTCTCTCAACTCTTGGTTCTCTCTAATAATTTGTAGTTTAGGAGGCATCTTTACAAACTTTAACCCAGTCAACCACTCCCTATCCTTTCAAGGATCTACTAGTAGCTTTGATACCACTATGATGCTGAGGTATTTGGTCCCAAACAATATCAAGCAACAATTCAATTGATTTGTTCAACTAAGGCTTCAATCCCCAAAGTTTACTTGTCCTTCCTTCTTCACAAGGTTAGACCAAATCCTTCAAATGTGGTTGTAAACTTCAATGACTTGTTCCAACACCTTGTAGGGTTTCAACATACCACATCCAACATGCTCCAAAGGTTTTCAGTCACCCTTTCAACTGGTTAAACACCAATCCCTTCCCCAACTAACAACAAAATCTAATCCTAGTAGCCCTTCAAATCGAGTATTCCTCTCTTTTCTCCAAACTTCTCCAAAACATCAAGCAAAAAACCTACACTTCTAGATACCCATTTGGCGCTACTATAACATATCTCAAATTCATATATTGTTCCTTTGGACCAACTACATGGACCAATACCCTGCAACTCTCAAATTAGGCGTAATTAACCCACTTTTACAAAGAAGCTACTAAAGGTATCTCTCCAAGACTCCAAACACTATGGTAGTTTTGTATTATGATCCCAAACAAAGGATATTCGAGGTTTAATTGGAAGCCACGTTCATTTACTATCCCAAATCACAAATCCTCACTTTATGTCTCTCAACCTAGGGCTTTCTAAATCTGAGCCTTCAAAAGACTTCCAGAATTGTTTAAGGAATCCCACACCATGCACTCAACATGTCTTAACACCTTCCAATAGAAAAGACACCTTCATTTAGAGAAACTAACGCAGAGCAAGGCAGGAAAAATCCCCAAAGGAGATGTCCTAGCCCCTAGAAAATAACCACACGGGAAGAATAAATAATAACACAGATAATTAGATCCAAAATAATATCAATTCTCATAATATAATCATAAGATTTACATCCAACATGCTCGGATGTAAGGCCTTCCGGCTTACGGCCAAATACATAAGAAATTACAATAGTAATTCTGCAAGATCCCTCAAGATCCAACCCAAACACTAGCTAGTCCAAATCCACACTCTGGTAGAAACCTCCAAGGAAGATCTCAACTTGTGCTCGCAAGCCCACCAAGCAATCTCCTTGTTTTCCAAGCCACAACTACTAGCTCTTCTCAAACTTTATCCAAGATCCAAGTATAAACTGCCTTACATTCAGCACTCTGTCCACACACACTGAAAATCTTCTCTCACTCAGCTACTCCATCTTCCATGATCTTCTCCAAGCTGGATGATTAATAACAATCCTGCTGTAAACTGCCTCATATTCAGCGCTTTGTGCACAGACTCGGGAAAAACTCGCTCTTCAGCTACTCTCCACACTCACTCTTCCTTTGAATGAATGAATAATGACAAGACAGAGCCCTCTACTTATACCAAACTAAGCCACAAGTCGGCCACTAGTAAGTTACATCAAATAAACCCTCAAGCCACAAATCGGCTTAGCAAGTTACATTAAATAAACCCTTTAGCCACAAGTTACATTTAATAATGCCACCTATTAAATACATTTTCCCTCTTTTCTCCATTTTTTATTTATTTTAATTTATTTTTCTTCTGATTTTCGTCACTTTCTCTCTCTTCCATAATTTTTTTCCCTTTTTTTTCTTTTTTCTTTTTTTTGAAAAAAATAAAAATAAAATTGAAAAACAAAAATATTTCCCCTTTTATTTTCTGATG
This sequence comes from Cupressus sempervirens, assembly GCA_028749045.1. Lineage (NCBI taxonomy): Eukaryota > Viridiplantae > Streptophyta > Pinopsida > Cupressales > Cupressaceae > Cupressus > Cupressus sempervirens. The sequence continues at coordinate 2,388,572 of CM053785.1, forward strand.
CAAGATGCTCCTGCATCAGAAACACTCCAAGCCAATACATGGTGCCAAATGCACTAACCCTCTCAACAAGCAATTTTACATCAGATGGTGATGACCTTCCTTCCAAACTGCATTCCTGCACTCATGTTAGTGTAATAGACTATAATACATGATATTAGACTCATTCCATGAGTAGTGGAGTGGACATAAATTGGAATGAGTCTGTGTGCATTGTGTCTCACAAAACAACACAATTATGAATTATCAAATAACCAGTGATGTACAGTCCAGTCTGATTCCTTTATGCAACTTAAAACTTCAAAATAGTTTGTAAATGGATTCAAATGTTAAGATGCTTGAACTTTATACCATTCCATCAATCCAAGATGAGATGAGATCAAAAGTTTAAGTGGTTGGAATTGCACAAACTGTCATAAATTTGCAGGAAACCCATTCAAGTCTATTGTCAAAACTGATCATTACATTCTTCTCTCCCTATGCTCGAGTTCCATGGGCTCTTATAGGCGTGAGCAAGAATTAATAATGCCTTAACAACTTATTCCAACTTTCAAAACAACCAAACCTATCAAAACTACTATTTGGTTTAACTAACCAATGTAATTCAAATTCAAATTTGCTAACTATTAACCCATCAACCCCTAAACATCCTACCGACCAAAAAGGCTTACATTTGCATTGAGGATGTCAGATATGATAAAAAAACATACTAAATCCTTGTCTTAGTGCTCACATATGCACTTATTACACATTTATTTAAGTCCTAAGACCCTTATTAGGCCTATTAGGACTTAGACTCAATAGACACAATCATTATATATTTTGGCACTTCATGCCTTGTTAGATTGTTTTTGGTCTCAACTGACCCTATCACATTCAAAATCACGCCTACAGGCATGTTAGCCCTTCTAGGAACTTTAAGTGCTCCTGCACCAGATAGGAACTAACACATTGGTCTTACAAGTAGTTTGGATAGGGCCAAATACATCTCCCAACATCAAAGCAATGAACAGAGACGCACAAATCTGCTTACAATTATGACTAGGACAAACACATCCAATCATAATTAACTTGTGACAGGGGGCAAACACTCCAATCACTTACACGATCTTGTGAAAAGAGACAAACACATCCATTCACACACAACCAAGAGTTGTGATTGGAGACATACACATCCAACCATAAATCCAATGTTTGAGAATCAGGTCTTCGTTCTCATGTATGCAGCCATCATTATAGATCATTGCTCTGATCACAAATGATATGAGACAATTGCCACTGCCACCAGGAAAGCAATCTTGCTTTAGTCATGTTGGCACAAGTTAATTTTTGTCACAAATGCAATTCATGGCCCCATTACTGATGACTAAAGAGAGCTTACTGAGTGTCTGCCAGCCTCCTGTGCCTCCATCCAATAAAATTGCTACTTAGATAATTTGATTTTTGAGGCTTCTTTCATTAATTGTGAGGAAACCATATATATCTCCCCTCTTGATGTGAATTTCTTACAAGGGGTCTCCAGTACCCACCAATCATGCTAAAATAACAATTAAGGCAGTTTTATTTCTAATTTTCATATTTTTTCAATACTATTGCAATTCGACATGACAATTAAAGACTGAAACTAAACCCTATTTTGAAAAAAACAATACAACTTTACTTTTAGACTGCAGAAATTGCCATTTTAAATGACTTGACACATGTTTAGACTTTATTCTAAACAAAATGATACACTTTGAATTCGACAATGTACAATATTTTATATGACTTCTACAATATGACATAAAATATCTCCACAAAGACTATTAAGAAATTTTAAAACATAAGAATTAACTTATAATGAAAATCACCTTATACTATGAAATTTGATCCATAGGCTCTGATGGAGCCCAAATTTTAGAAGCTCCATTCTTATATATTTTCATATCTTTTCGTTTTTTATACCAATGACAAGAGTTCTCATGCCATATGCTGATGATTATAAGAGATCAAATTATATGAGGAAAGGAGCATTATGAAAGGATTGAGTGAACTATCAGAAGATGTTGATGTGCCCGAGAATTAAGAGTGTAAAAGCCATAATCTGGAAGTATTCTTCATTTCTGCCTTGAGATCCAGAGATTACAATAGAATATTGAACGTGCAGAAGACATTCATACTGATGAATGAGATTAGTCAAGGATTGAAATGAATCAATATAAGTAATCTTATGCAGACCTGCAGAATAACAAATTGACAGGGGAACAAGACAGTTTCAAAAAATACATATGAATGTACAATGATGATGTAAAGATGTATTCTCAGCAATGAGATACAAAACACACAGGAATAAACATATAAATCTGTTATTGGGAAAAAGGCCCAGATTCAGAAGGAGCATTTCATATTTATATTTTATTGTAAGGAGGAATAAGGGTTCAATATGATTTTATAATAAAATTCCATTATTTTATTATTATAAAATTATTTTATTTTTAATAATAAAACAAAAATGTTCTTTGTTCATCATTAATGGCATGGAGATTTAAAACTACAGGTGAATCATCCTTCATAATTATATTTTAAAATTCTGTATATGATTTTGTTATCAGATAAGTGGACATGGTCAATTAAGCATTTTAAATTTGATCATCATAGGTGTTGTGAAATATTTAATTGTTTCCACAGCTGTGTCCAATTTGTCTCAGTCGAGTTAAAATTCAATCTGGACTAATTTAAGATTGCGTCATAATTGGTCTGTCGCATCTAGATTATCAAAATTGTTGGCAGTACAAATACATTGAACATTATGAAGTTGTATGTAAAAATTCTCTGAAGCTGACTCTATCGCCCGAATGAGCAAAGGCACTGGTCTTTTGTTGAAGTCAAAAAATTAATATATTCCTCCTGCAAGCATCAAATTTATTATTAATCAATTATTCAAAACATTTTACCATTATTCAGCATTTCAGTTTCATTTTGATCGAGTTCAAGGACCTTGCCAGCCGAGGAACTCCTGAAGTTTAAATTCGCTATAGAAAACCCTTGAATTGGGTAGTCAGTATTCAAGGTGAAGGTTAACCCGCCTGGGTGTAGCGGAGCCCGAAGTGCAAGGGAATCTAAGCGATTTCCATTCGTTGGCCAGAACTGATTGAGAAATCCTATCGGAGAAGTGGCAGGCTCTTGGATTTCCAATCTGCGATTTTGGGAACCAACAGGCTCAACCGATGTAGTTATTTTTTCCATATTGAGACAAGGATTCTAAATGGAGTAATACTTTGTGCATACCTTTTCTCCTTGTTTCTTGCCTTTCATCGACTTGGAATCAAGATCATCAATGACATACATATCAAAATTCCTCTCTTTCCTCCCTAAGCTCTGCAAAATGAAACTCCACCAAGCCCAAAACGGCAACAACATTTACAAATGAATCAGAATTTTTTTCCTCATCCACATGGTTCCTTTCAACAACTCATCCAATGACAAAAATTCCACCATTCATACCACTAGTTGTCAGTTCACGCGAGCCACTCGGGTCGCGAGTCATGCGAGCCACTCAAGTCGGCGAGTCGGGTTACCCCTGCTAGGTCATCAAATATTTTATATTTCTCTTTAAAGAGTGTGTTTTTTTAATTGTTTTCTTATGTAACTCTAAAAGGAACTTAATAAAAAACATTTCACTCATCTAATCTCTTATGTTGAGGAGAAGGATGATGATATAGCAGCATATGGGACTAGTGGAACCAGTTTGGGTTCCAATGATGAGGATATAGATATAGTTACAGTTGGGGATGAAGCCACTGATCCCTCATTTTATGATGATCCATTTGACCCTTGAAGGGCATTTGATACTATGATTATTGATAAACTACTAAACACTTGTCATCTATCATCATGTTTCAAACTTTATTTTTTTGATGAACTAGTCAATATCTTGCAATTTAGTAATTCAATGTATAATTTTCTTTACAATCATGAAGATAGATTAATGAGAGAGTATTTAATGTTTATCATTGATATTTGGCATTAATCAATGATCGAGCAACAATTGTTCATATTGTGAAATGACTTTGTTTTGCAGCTCTGCATGTTTCTCTCTCTCTTGTGTGTGTGTGTGTGTACTCACGAACCCACCCAGAAACCCAAATGGGAAAAAAAAGAATTGCCCGAACCCACGAACCCAAACCTAAAACCCGAATCCATCCCTGAACCTGAATCGACAACTTAGGTATTTCCATATACAAGTTCTTGGTGCCAAATCAAGCAGTATTGAGAGTGTTTAGCAAGGTCAGATTTGGCCATGCCACTGTCGTTGTCGACTATTCTCAACATGTTATTTGTCTTGTCAAAATGATAAGAATAAATAGTTTGCACTGAGAATCAAGCATGGTCTTATCCCTCACTCCCTCAAATCGAATATCATCCAATGCATCAAAACGATATCAGTTATCTAAGATTAATCTCCTTATTGCCATAAAATGCATTGACAATCAAACTCAGCAACCAATTAATCTCTACCTGAAAAAAAAAGGTCTTTGTGACATCGATGCCATCATTTACACCCAGGTGGCTAAGATCTACAACCTCAAAATTTTGGTAATCTTGGGGCCTAGGGCATGAAGGCATAATAAAATACAATAGAATTCTTAGTCGTTGATAGTTCTCTGTCACTTTTACAAAAGCCAAGGCAACATACTAGTCATTGCACTCATGGATACAAATCTCCTCCTTACTAACCTAGACACATCAAACAAACTATTGAACTCTCCACACACTTTGGGAAGCAAATGATCGTACTATGTCAATACAAATTGTGTTAGATATGCATTCTTTGCTACAAATTTATAAACGAAAGTCTCTACAAGGCCATTTTGGATAGGGATGAGAATTTTAGTTTGCACTAAATTCTGACAATGAAATGATAAACGAAAACACATTCTACTACACCTAAGCTTTCTTTACTAGGAATCACTTACAAACAACAATCTATCTACTATGCTATACAAATACTAATCTATGTAGCATTAATATTCAAAACTCTCTCACGCTTTTGGATGCTCCCATGAGAGAATCGTTCTTAGATTTGCTTTGATACTATGTTAGTTTTTAAGTGCAGAACATAGATGATAGTATTCAATTATTTGATATCATTGTTTGTTCAATAGACTTGCATATATAGGATTTGCATATATTGTTTTATAAGAGGATCATTCTATCTCCTCTAACCAACCCTATATATTAGTAAGTAGTTAAAACAACTCAACTACAACAAATATTCATACAACTACTCTAACAAACATTGTGACCCTAATTAGCATATGCATCCTATGAATTATGCACTATTCCTTATGCTCATACTTACCTCCCTATTCATGCCACCTTATTCATCCTCCTAAGATTGAGACTCCTTTGAATTCATTCCATCAATCAACCATTGTAGAGTTTGGAAGGGAAACTACAATAGGGTGCGCGGAGCATCCTTCCCATCTAAGCCCAAGGGCAAGATATCCCTTACCTCCTTGGCACCATGTGGTAGGCTGCCAACCATCCATCATGAGTTGGCATACTTAGATGAAGAATCATACCAGTTCTCCCTCCTTGTATTTCCTTGCTCACCCCCACATGATTGTTTATAGGACAACAAACAAATACGAAGCTAAATTGCTCAGCATTTCACCATCACTAACTTCCCAAATTCATTAAAAATTACAAGACAATACCTTATTTTTTCATAACACAATACTTGCTATAACACAAGATGGTTGTATTCTAAAACGCAGATCCCTTGAACTCAATACAGATTTTCTTTGATCTTCCTTCATTGTCTAATTTGAGGTACTATTGAGTGATTGCTAATCAGATTGACTAGTGATGATGTAAAGAATGTTGATTCAGTATATTGGTGAATGATAATTGAATGTACGCTGATTTGATTACTAGATTGTTTGTTTTCTTGATCCCACAATGAAGCGATGATTGATGTGGATTTGATGATTGTTTGTTTGATTTCTTGAGAGATTAAGGATTGATGGATGCATGAAGGATTTGTTTTGGTGGGTTCATTAGTGATGATTGGTAAGTGTTCCTTCTATACTTGAAATGAATTCTCCTTTATTGGTGAACATCTCATCAGAATTGAGTTGCCACTTTTCATTGTTGTCTTTGAAAACAAATATTATTCCCCAACTTGATCTTTCATGGATGTCCTCAAATGAAGCCTCCCCTTTATACCTTCCAATGTGAGGAAGAGCTACACCTCTTCATTATGTCTTCCCTTTGCAATGACTACAAACTTTCACAATTACCATCTTTTGAAAGAGACACAAAACCTCATCATTTTTGTCCTGTGAGAGACAACCTTTCATAGTTACACCATTATTTAAAAGACACAACCCTTCATCATTTCTGCCCTTTGTGAGTCGCAACCTTTCACAAATCACACCCTTTGAAAAAGTCACAGTCCTCCATCATTTCTGCTCTTTGAGAGAATTGCAACCTTCCATAATTAACACCCTTTTGAGAGAGTCAAAACCCTTCATCATTTCTATCTTTTGAGAGATTCACAACCTTCCATAATCCCCTCCCTTTGAAAGAGTCACGGTCCTTCATCACTTGTGCCCTTTGAGAGAGTCACAACCTTTCATAATTGCAAACCTTCATCATTGCTGCCAGAGTAACAAGAATCGCCATAAAATCGTCTGAATCGGCGATTCAGCGATTAGATTCAGCAATGGCGATTTTTTGGAGTCGAAAATCGCCATTGCCGATTTCATCAGGTGAATCGCCTGAATCGCCGATTCAGACAATTCATCCAAAAAATCGCATGAATCGCCTGAAAAAATCGGCATGAATCGCCCGCGGCCAATAAAGTATAGACTTGTAAAATTTAAAAAAATTGCTTGTTTTTTTTACTTTGTTTTTGACCTATTCTCTTTGTTATAATCCTGGCCTTCTATTTGTTTAACATGAGTAGAAGAGAGGAAAAGTGAGAGAGAAGAAGAGAAAAGAAAAGCCATAGGTTTCTAACCGGCAAGAAGAAAGAGCACAAAGGAGATCAGCAATCCACTTGGGGAGGCCATCAATGTTCAATGTTCATGAATATTCAATGTTCATGAATCTAGATTCTAATCTTAAAGTTGATTATGTAATTTTAGAGTTAACTTGTAATTTGTAAATGAGACTAATTGTTTCTATTTTCAATTTTTCCCTTATTAACTTGTAATTTGTAAATGAGACTAATTGTTTCTATTTTCAATTTTTCCCTTATTGCAGATAGATGGTGGCAAATGTTTGTGGCCACAACCCCAAAACTTCAAAAAATTGCCATTCGTATTCTGAGTCAGCCAAGCAACGCTTTTGGATGTGAGCGCAGTTGGTCCATGTTCGAGCACATCCATTCAAAGAGGAGAAACAGGTTGACAGTACAGAAGTTGAATGATATTGTCTTTGTTCATTACAACCTCCGTCTTAGGATCAGACAGATTTTGGGCGCTGACTCCTCTCCGATCATTTTGGAGGAGATTGATCCAGAATCAGAGTGGCTCACAGAGGTTGTGGATCCAGTCTTCACTGAGGAAGACCGTGTGTGGGTTGACCAGGTGGATATAGAGGCTGAGGCAGCTAGAGCACATTCTTCAGGCATTGGTAGACGCACACTTGCACGCACAGGCACAGGCCCTAGCGACGTTCATGAGCCCATCTTACATGCGGGAGATATGGCTCGGTAGTCCTCTAAGACCTACATTAGACGCCTTGCTACTAGGCAGACTGGATACTCAGAGGCTGAGGCTGAGGCTGCAACCGAGCTTCAGGATGATGTTGAGGATGATGATGATGACTATGAGTCTGAGGCTTGAGCTGGAGCCTTGTTTTTATATTTTGTTTACAGATATTGATACTGAATTATTGATAGACATATGTTTCAAACTTCCATGGATCTTCATCTTAGATTCTTACATACATTTATGATTTGATGTCTTATGGATCATCTTACATACATTCTATGATTTAAATCATTATGATCATTTGATTTCTATTTACTTCAGCTAGCCTACAATTTACATTTTAGATAACATAGTTACATATGTGATGGATTTTATGTTCCATGTTTATGTATGTTAAGTTTTAACTTCTATTTGATGATGTTATAGTGTGTTTAAGTTATATTCAATAAAGGGTGCATGAAATAAGTTTTAAATTGTTAAAATCTTTAAATTTAAAGGGTTTTTTCAAATTTGCCGATTCATTGCTGATTCACGATTCGATTCGGCCTTGCCGATTCCGATCCGATTCCGATTCTTGTTACTTTGATTGCTGCCCTTCGCAAGAGTCACTTCCTTATCTTCATCCATTTTTCTTTCATTAATTTTTATGTTCCCTTCTTTCTTCCTTCCTCCAATCCCCCTTCAAATGAACTCCTCCCCTTTATATCTCAGGTTTGAGTCAGTCACAATTCTTTATTGCATGCCTTTTGGCCTTTCATTAAACATAAAAAACTTGTAATAATATTGTACCATATTTTAATAATATATTGTATTGTAATTTATTAACTTTACATATTTTAATTTTATTATTATTATTTATTAATACACCCTTTTTTAGAAAGCAAACATTGCAATCGGCAAGAGATGCAAGCCATCTAGGTGAAAGAAAGACTTGTTATGTCAGCTGAAAAAGATGACGGTACTCCCAACAAAACGTGAGCATGGAATGAGAGTCATGGAATAACGAAAATCAAAGCCCCTAAATGAAGGGTTTTACACTCATCATGCCATTGACCTATAGTGCAACGATCGATGGTTGGAAGGGGATCTAAACTATTTGGTTTGAGGACAAGAGTCAAGGTTAGCATCCCAAATGGTTTGACCTAAGAAATTGTACATAGATTTCATGGTGGGAAAAGCGAGGAATGTAATAAAACATGAGAAGAGAGACACACAGAATAATTGATGATGTAATCATGTTGAAGTGGATTGTGATATGCCTACTGCTAGGGGCAAATGGGAAGGAAGGGGGCAAGGGCGTCATTTCAATATGGAGTGTGTATGTCAAGATCACATGGCCAACAAGGGGAACCAAGATGTGGAAGATAACGAGTCGGTATGAGCATAGTCCACAATGCTCACAACATTGTGGGGAAAATAAGTGAATCTACTAGACTAGAGAGTGAGTAAGATAGTTGAGAATGTGGAGGCTCTAAGATTCACCCAATTAAAGATATCTCCCATAGGTCATAACAAGAAAATCCTTGTAAGAAGAGGCTATTTGTAAACCAAATTGCTCAAGATGCAAATCATGAAGGCATAACTTATTCAATGAAAAAGTCAAGACTAGGTATAGATAGATCCTTGTACTAGCACTAAAATCAACCAAAAGGAGGATATCACCAATGATGGAATATTGCAAGATCTTGGGATAGAGGTCAAGATATGGATCCCCATTAACTTGAAGGAAGAATGGAAACACAAAGGAGGCAGAGAAGAAAACTGGTATAAAGACATCCCAAAGAGAAAGAGGACCCCTTGACATGTAGTCACTCATAAGTTAAAACTAGGGACCCGAGGCTACTTTGAATGAGGCAACAAACACTAGAAAACTACAACCCCCACCTGATCTATGGGTCTCATGACAAGAAGATGAAACTCATTCATGACTCTCTTGTGTATATTACTGAAGAAGATGATATCCTAGGAAGTAACATTATCCTAGAAGGTACCTATAGAAGACCATATAATTCCAACAAGCAATAGACTTTCAAGCATGATTCACCAAGACCAAAGGTTATCATCATGCTAATAGTCTAAGGTGTGACCAAGCAAGTGGGGAGAATCCTCAATGCTAACCCCACACTCCCTATTAACAATCTCCTTGTTTTCTTCCCTGGCAACAACAAACCAAATATGAGCCTTCTAAAGCATCTCCACAGGGACTCATTTAAGATTATGTCAAACATATATTTTCTCTGAGAAGGAAACATATTTGTTTTTTCCTCATTGAACTTGAAAACACTCACTTGCAATTTGGAATTGGATGACAATGGTGTTATCCAACAAAGAGAGAGACGTCATTTAAGCCCAATAACCCACACAAGTTCACATAAACTATTTATAAGGAAGGCATTGATTTAGGAAGACCATAAATAGGAATAATCCCTTGGTTTGAAATGGCTTTACTTATTCAAAAAAGCTTGGACAAGCCATCTCAAGAATTGAGGATGCTTTCCTCTCCTTGGCCACTTGCTCACATGAATTTTAATTGTCCAACCTTCATTTTGCTAATGAAGAGAAGAGAAGGCTACAATGGGTTATTGTTGATCTCTCTAGTTTTGTCATTGTTGTTTATTAGTCATATATAAGGCAAAGTTGGTTGGTCATCACTGCGACCGAGTTACTCTATACAGGCCGAGTCATGTATTTGTAAGACTTGTAAATAATCTTGTATATGTTGAGCTCTATAGGAGCCGAACAAGTCTTTGGTTGCCGAGTATTCCTGCGCAAGTCAAGTTCAGTAAATGTCGAGTAAACAAAGCAAATGGATACCAAGTCATACAGAAGGTGTCAAGTTAGTTGAGGCCGAGTATCAATAGGAAGAACAATTACGACTGAGCATCAGAGATAGTATGAGCCAAGTAACACAGTGTGAACAAGAATATCTGAAATGGCACAAACTTTGAGGTAAACCGTTTTGAGCCTACATGTAAATAACATTTAATAATCGTAGAGTTTGTTACAAAGGTTGTTATGTGTTATGACGTGGATCATTGATCCCTATAAAGGTGGGACAACCAATCAGATGAAGAGGCTAAAAAGAAAACATCCAAAGCATTGATCTAATTCTAAAAGACTCTACAGATGTATTTATAAGGGCATATCCAAACCCTAATTTGTGTGTGAAAAGGAAGGATGCAAAGTACAATTGGTATCAGAGCCTTGTTCTCTTAAAAGGAGGTTAACTGCTTGAGAATTGAGGTCTTGGAGAAGGAAGCTTACAAATTGGGAAAGATTATTGACAATCAAATGATTGCTGTCCAGCTCATACTGCAAAAACTTGAAGCAGCAAGAGAGGAACTAAGGAAAAGAAAGGTTAGCAGAATGACACACTTAATCAAGAAGTTGATACCAAGGATTGTTTGATAATGGAAATTTCAGTGAAAGTGATGCAATTGTTGTAGATCTATTGGAGAAGAATCGCACTCTGAATGATGAAGTCGAAGGATTGAAGAGAGAACTGTAATAACCGCGAGAGGTTATTGCTTCTTTTTACACCAAAATCTTAAAACTTCAAGGGTTAGACATTTCGTCAAGCAATTAGCAATCAAGCTCTGATACCACTGTAATAGTCCTGCTGGCTCTCTCTCTAGAATGGTGTTGGGTGAATGCTTTTGATTTTTATTTGAATTTTCAGAATATATAAATACTTAAACAAATAACATGTAAATGAAACAAACTGAGATTGCCAAAATCAATCCATGAATTGCAATTATAGGTTTTGCAATCATTACAACTATAGCTTATAAACAAATACCTAACTAGGCCCCTGAAACATTCGTTGGCATTTGAATTTACGACAAGGACCAATAAACTCCACGCCAACTCCAATTGTAGCAGCCAAGGTATAAACGTTGCTAGCAGACGCAGGCGCTGGTAGTATGAATCCAAATGCTACTTTCCAAACCAGAATAATAACCAATGTTGGGTTTCAAACTGCTCAAGAAAAGTTGTTGGCAAATTCACAAGCTGGAAATCGGCGATGTAATTAAAAATGCCTACACTGCCCGAACGCTCCTATTAACTTGTCCACACGGCTGGCAAAGAGAGGAATCAACGTTGGGTCTTCAATTGGTAATGAAGGGTTAAGAAATTGTCTCCGAGCACAAATTTGCATATCCACTAAGTCAGACGCTGCCTTGATCGCAGACCTGGTAATGTGAACGCTTCCCCAGAATCGGTGGTTGCAGTTTGTTAAATCAATGTTGCCTCTGTTATTTGGTCGCCACAGCTCTATAAGCATTCAACGGAAACTTCACTAGCAAAACTCCAATCGTATTCCTGGACATGAATTACCACTGCGTTCCTTCCAACTGGCACCCAAACTAATGAGAACTGATTCCACCCGGTATCAAGGAAGCGCGTGCTCTGAATCGCATGCAATGAGACTAAACTCTACTGTCTGCTTCTTTCAATGTGGATCCCGGAATCACAACTGAGCCTGCAAGACACTTTAATCACTGATGTTGCGTGTCATGACTGGTGCACGAGTTCGAACCGGAATTGACTCAGTTCGTGCCGTCTATCGCGACTTGCGATTAATCAGTAATATTTCAAAGGACGCCCAGAGGTTATAGTTACCGCCACCGAATCCAAGTGTATGAAATCTCACTGCCGGATTCACGAATATTGGAGCGGAGGCTGAGCGCGTTGTGTAATCAGTGTGAAGAGCGCTTGACTGGAAATGCGTCTTAACTCTGCTATCTGCCCTTGGATGTTTGCCGTAGATGGGTTCCAAGTCTGAGCCGGATAAGATTCTAAAGAAACTGCCAACTTATTCATACCGCATAACCCTCTACCGTGACTGGCCCAGATTCCAGATCATGACTTTGAATCACCCACTCGAATTTCGCTTGCGTGTGAAATAAATCGATGCCTATAATGTCTTCCGCAAATTGCACCTTCTTGTCCTGTTGATCTAGATCGAATCCCTGTCTATTTAATCTTTCATACTAACTTCTTTTCGAATCTAATACTGCAATGATGACAATTAATTCTGCTCTAGCTAACCTTCCAATAGACAATGATCCTCAAATTTGGCCTTAGGCCACAGATAATCGCCCTGATGAAATGACTGAATGTCACCTCCAATCTGCAATAATTCAGATGATATTTCACAACCTCAAAATTGCGTACCAATTGAAAGTTATCGTTCTCAATGGCTAGTTGTGACAATTGCAGAAACCGTAGGTTCCACAATGCACCTGTGACTGAATCACAATCTGATATCAAAAGAGAGATAAACAACTGCTTTATTCGAATGGAGCCCCGGGGTGCCTATTTATCCTTTTCTCTCCACTTTCTCCAGACACTTCTAGAACATTTTTGATTTTATCCATTAAGTGACTTTATTAAATATTTTTATAATCCAAGTCACTTTATTAAATTAATTAAATATAAAGTTATCTTTTAATATTTATTTATTTGATAACTTTATAAATAATTAACTTATTTATTTAATTAAAATGATTAATTAGTCGTCCTCATAAAATATTCATTATTTTGGACAACCAAGTTAATCAAATTAATTAATCAGACTACCTCCGAAAATTGGGGACATGACAAGAACATGAAATCCAATCAATAAGGCTATGTGAAGTGAGTGAACAAAAGAAGAAAGTTGAAGAAGATAAAGTTGTGGCAAAAGAAGACAAAAGACAAATGACTATTAGACTTGAAGAAAGATCATCAAATGTACAAAAGCTTACAAACACTCAGCTAGACATGATGAATCAACTGATACTTACAAATCAAGAACTAAACAAGAAAGATGTGAAGATAGCAAATTTGAGATCACAAAGTGACCAACTGAGGAATGAGTTGAGATCTGAGAAGGAACTCTTGGAAAGGATGAACAAACCCAGTGAAGCAATAAGATATTTTTGAAGAGTTGATGAGATCACCAAGGTCATCCAGTGACACCTTTGTATTAGGGCATATCAAGCACAATTCATCTACTGAAGAAGGAGAATCATCCAAGAGTGGAGCAAAGAAATACAAAAGGAAAACCTACATGCTATCATTGTAGCAAAATGGGACACACAACAAACATTTGTAGAAACAAGACTGGTAAGAAAAACCCTAAACCTAAGTTTGTTGGTAATTATTTTTAATTGCAAGAAACAAGGTCATCAAGCACATGAATATAGATCAAAGGTCAACAATACATCTACTGCACCTAGATTTAAGGGATATTGCTACAATTGCCAAAAGTATGGACATAGAGCACATGAATGCAGATCACAGGCAAAATCTGACTGGACAACCAAAAGGCAAGACAATGCACCTAAGAAAGGTAAATCTTACAATTGGGATTATAATACATGGTATAGTTGTCATTGCTGTGGAGAATATGGTTATATTCCAAAAAATTGCATAAGAACACATTTCAGAGGCAATTACAAGAAATGATTGAGTGGAAGCATAGCTTATTTTAGTTGTCACAAGACTAAACGTGTGAGCCAGAACTGTAGAACCCAAGCACCAGCATCAAACAATGAACACATCAAGGGCAAAGGCAAAGTGGATAGAGAAAAAACAAAGAAAGAGATGAATCAAACTTAGAAGGAAAAGGTAGAAGCTGGAAGCAGTGGAACAAGTGAAGCAGAGATCATCCGATCCAATGGAGAAGGTGACCACACTACCTCAAATTGATCAAGAAAGGTATGTAACGAACTGCATATTCAAATGACTTATCTTACATCAGTTCCTAACATTAATTGTGCCAAAGTTCATATCTGCATAAGATAAGATGCATTAGAACAGATTTATGGAAAGAACAGTGTAATGGAATCATTTACATTATTGAGTGACGTGCATCAATAATACTACATGTATTAATCGAGCATGCAATATGGACCCAGCACTCACAACGACCGAACTGATGTGTTGGGCAAGATAGATGGTATTGACCGAGCTGTTTAATGGAGACCACCGAGTTAAAAGTGTAACAACAATCGAGACAACTCAATTCCACTTAACTAAGTACACAACATTTATGAAAGCCTTATTTTGAACAAAAGAAGGTATGTAGCGAAAACTTGAAAGTATTTTACTCACCTCGAATTCAAATTTCGAGAGCCCGAGTGATTTGAGCAAATTGTGAAGCGATTTCTAAGGTGATTGAAAGCAAATTTAAAGTTGAAGAGTGATCGAGTGTTGATTATTAGTTGTGTCGAGTTGTTCAGAAAGGAAAATTTCAAAACCCTAATGCGAAAATGGCATCTAGAGCATCATCAACTGCAAAGAATCAAGGAGAAGAGGTAAGCAATGTTCAATTGGTGAAGAGTGACACTTGTACTCCACCTAAATATCATGTTATTCTTGAAATTGCTATAAAAGGAGATTCAATGGATGTGTTATCATCAATACCACCTAGGGTCATTTAGATTCACGATGTATGAAGTTGCTACACGTGTAAAATTAATGAAGTAGGAGACTGAAATTCGTTTGGCATATCAGAAGTTGTGTCATGGAGTATTGAAGGATGAGTTCAATATTGTTGAGAAGAAAGGGTTAACGTATGCCCTTGATTTTCCAAAAAAAATTAAAATTGAATGGATCAAGGTTGTGCTAAGCCAAATTCACAACATGGAGTTATGACTACAAAATGGGCCAATCAAAATCAAGAAGAAGATATTTTATGCTATCACAAGATATCCAACATTTGATAAGAAGACTATGCAATGCCAGAGCAAAGACACAATTGAGGCAAACACCAAGGCTGAGTGGAATGGAAGTGGCATATCAATTTCAAACATTACTGATCCATTCATTGACTTTGCAGTGAGAGTGATTGCACACAAATTCTACTAGTCAAGCCGATTGAACAGTGTGCCATGTATGGTAGTAGATTAGGCTTGGAAGATTGTAATAAAAGACCATGAATATGATCTCGTCGAACTCCAATGGTTGCAATTGGCAAAGAACCTCTTATCACTGATAATGTGTGTTTTCTTTTATGTTCAAAGTTATTTTCCAACTGTTGGAAATGTTGTGTGGGAACAAAGAAAACCTACTACAAGACAAATAAGTGAGTATATTGCGAATTTGGGAGACAGTTTTGAGAATGTGTTAGATGGATATTTTGATGAATTTAAACATAAAATGAGGAGACGAACAAGGATTCCTACATCCTTAATTGATAGATACTATATTGATGTGTGTTTTCCAGTTGACACTGATTACACATATGTTCAGGCTGTAAAGCTAAGGATAGCATGGCTTCAACCATTTGGATATGAGATTGATATTGGTGATGTAAGTGCAGCAATTATTACACTACAAACTGAAGAAATTGATGCAAAGGCCAAGCCCTTCGTCAAGTTTGAAGAAGCAAGAGCAAGAATGACAGTAGATATTAAGATTGCGTCTACTAACAAGAAGAGGAAGAAAATGATTAAAGACCTAGAAGGAAAACTAGGTACACAAACTGAAGGTAAAGGACCACTAGTGATCACATAAGGACTTGGAGAAGATCAAGATAGTTATGGTGTTGTAGAGGAAGAGGAAGAGAGTGCAGATAAACAAGGAAAAGCCTTAGCACTCGTCTCTCCACCAGCAAAGAAGACCAAGGCAGTCAAAATCATAGAGCCTAGAGCGAAGAAGACTGTAAAGAAAGCAATACCTAAGCCCATCTCTCCTCCTGCACCACTTAGACCGAGAACCAAGGTAGCAACAATAGCAACGAGCCACTATTAAAAAAGGGTGTTGCAAGTACTATAAAACCAAGTGAAGGTTCTAGTGGTACAAAATCAATAACAAGAAAATTGCCAGCCACCAAAGGTCAACCAAGGAGAAGAAAACTGATAACACAAAAAGATGATGAAAAAGAAGATACAGAGAAAATAGAATCTAATGAATCAGGTCATTGCCGAGTCGTTGTACATACAAAGCCTAAAACTATTGACGAGGTATGTGACAACATTAGAAACTCTACAGGCTTATCAAGTTTCAAATTCATAAAGTATGAAACACTAAGTATTGCCGATAAGTCAAAAGTAGAAGTCATGTTAGACATGATGGCTAAGTTTAAAACAACACCTATAGAGATAGGAAATAGTATTCCAAATTAATTGTGTAGTAGAATTGATGTCAAATGGCAACATGCAATAAAGATTGAGAGGCAAATAAGAGAAGGAGCATTAGCTAATATCATGCCTGAGTTAACAACTAAACAAATAACAAAAAATTTGGAGAAGCATAGTAACAAATTTGTTCCTAAATATAGAGCTTTTATGGTTTTGCAACATAAAATTGAAGATGAAAAACAAAGTGAACTATTGTGGAAGAGCATTTTTGGATTAAGTGTTGCTCAAAATACGAACAAAGATGGTAAAGGTAAAGAAGTTGAGCAAGCAACTGAGCAAGATTTATATAATAATCTTGATACACTGGAGGAGGCAATTAGACAAAAGGTACAGGAGAGTGAAAAGGATAAAGTAACTATTGAAGATGTACATAGTGATGAAGAAGACACAAGTGTGCCAAGCTCACAGGAACAAGGCACTATATCCCCTATTCATTCCACCACACCTGACACTCCTGTGATACAACAAATAAGGGATTATCCCAAAATAGGAGAGGCACAAGCTCTAGTTTTTCAATCCTACTGCTTAGAGTCAAACAGGAGTCAAGGAGTAAGCAAAGGGCAAAGAAGCAACTAAAGCTTCAGATGAGCAGAACAAGCAAGATAAAGAATTAAATGTAGATCAGTCTATTGCAGGTCAGCAAGGACCACAAGTCTCAGGACCTCTAGCCGAGGGGAACAAAGAGACAGAACACAAAGAAAAGGAGAAAGAAAAGGAAGTAGATACGAATGAAGTCTCACAGATAGAGCCGAGTGTGCAAGCTCACACTCCACCCCCAGCTACATCAGATCCCACATTTGCACAACAAATGCAAGCCCCTACAACACAAATCACACCGAGTGCTGCAATTGTTGTCTCTGGCACTGAGGCACAAGTTAGACTGAGTGGTGAAACACCTTCACCCACTCTAGCCCTACCTATGTCAAGCTACAACACTCCTAAAAAGGGAAAAGGGAAGAAAAAGAAGAAGATTAGTTCTCTAGGTAAAGTTGCTGCCTTGGATGAAGTTATTGGGTTCCCTGATTGGGATTTGAAAAATCTCACATTTGAACAAACAGTAATTTTGCAAGAAAGAAAAGACAAGTGGAGATGAGAAGAGAGCAACAACAAAGGCAAGTATTGCATAATATTATGTCATATCCCCATTTTAAGATAGAATTTTAATAATAATTAGATAATGCAATGTTATTAAATAAATAATAAAGTTGTATTAAAACTAATACTATTATATAAAACAAGAAAATAATAATAATTTAATCTATATTATTGATAAAATAATATTTAGTATGATATTTTAGATAATTAAGAAATAATAAAATTTCAATGAGTAAAGAAAGAAATAAAATTAAATACAAGAGATAATATTGTAGAAAATATGTTAACCTTTTAAAAAGAATTTAATAATAAATAAAATAAACACAAATAAGTAAATAAATAATATAACATAGAATAATATAAATTAACTAAATTTAATGAAAAGTCAAGAGATGTTTAACAAATAGTCATGACTCTTTCAAATTAAGATTTAAAAGGGAGGAGAGTTTATTTTAGAGAGGAGAAAAAAAGAAGAGGAGAAGAGAGGAGTTCAAAAAGGAAAAATGGAAGAGGAAAGTAATATGAAGAAAATAAGGAAGTGACATTTTGAAAAGGTGTCAATGATATTGGAAGGATGTGAACCTTCGAAAGGGTCATAATTATGAATAGTTGTGACTCTTCAAAAATATTGTGATTATAAAGTATTGGGGATTTTCCAAAGGATTTTAGTTATGAAGTGTTGTGACTTTTTCGAAAGGATCATAATTATGAAGTGTTGTGACTTTTCAAAAGATTTGTATTATAAAAGGTTGGGACTCTTGGAAAAGAAGGTAAAAAATGTATGTTTATGGATTATATTTGTTTAATTATGTTTATGTATTTATTTATATTTATGAATCATACTTGTGGATAATATTGTGTTAGCTCATGGGTTTAATACCATGGATATTAATGAGTCTCGAAGCATGGAGCATGGAGATGTTAAGATCTCTATTGTCTGCCATGGTCGAGAATCAATGTGAACTCGAAGCATGGAGCATGTGAGATATTAAGATCTACATTGTCCACCATGCCAAGAATCGATATCAAAGCATGGAGCATGGAAATATTAAGATCTTCATTGTTCGTCATGGCCGATAATTAATGTGCCAGAATATTCCGATGTTGTCAACATATGCATATGTAGTAGCCTTGGATAGAGGATGCCCGTCCAAGAAGAATCTTCAGGGGTACACTCCCGGGAAGACGACAAGGTAGCTATGAGCTAAGAAGCCCAATCTGGAGACGTCCATATGATTGGGGTTGAATTAGAGGGTAGAATTATATAGTTAGTTTGTTATTGTTGTGATTATAACCATTATTTTGCAGGTCTTGTCCCAAACTAACCCTACTAGTGGGGACATTACTTATTAAAGACATATTTGTTGATGCATTTGATATTCAGAACATTGATGAACAGGCCCCTATCATCTCTCAGTTAGTGCAAATTGTTGAGAAAGTCAACACTAAGAGGATAAAAGCAAATGAGAAATTAATCGCTTGGTTGGAGAAAAAGTTTGAGAAAAAGGTACTTGAGAAAGTTTCTACTGTGATTGCATTGAGAAAGGTTGAACTGTCAACACTTGTACAGAATCTGGAAGAACTTGTGAAGAAAATACAAGATCTGTACAATATTCTTTGTGATGTGCCCAGATTCACCAATGAATTCCAAGCTAGCATTCAGAAGATTGAGGCTGATTTAAAATCTTTAGAAAATTCTATCTCTCAATCAACTGGATCAAGTTCAATGCACTACAATATATTATTGTTTGCGCAAGGCAGGTTGATCAAGCTACACACAGCAGATAGCAAAATGAGGGCCAAACTTATCTCTACATAATCCATGTTGATACCTCATTTGGAGGTCATGCAACGAGAGTTGGCTTCAGCAAAGGATCTAATACAAACAGATCATAATCAATACTGTTGATAGCTTAATTGACTTAGTTGCAAATTTGGAGATCAAGATACAAGTTTTGGAATCAATAAGAACCACATGGGATTATACTCTTGCCATGATTATCCAAACTCATAAACCATTCATTGACAAATATGGTTTGACTCCATCCTCCCAAACCCAGTAGCAAAAATGAGTGACAAAATCAAGGGGGATAAGATAAAAGAAGATTGATTAAAAATGATCAAATGAGAGATGCAGATGGGAAACAGAAGCCAGCACAAAGGTATGACAAGCAACATCAGACTATTTGAGTCATACAATGTAATATATGTACTCTATATATGAATATGTTGTACAAGTTTTGGAGTCCTATATGGACCAAGTCATAGGCATAGGGGGAGTACTAGAATTTTCGAATTGCACTATATAATCATGACAATTTGTTTTTTCCACTAATGTCAAAGGAGGAGATTGTTGATCTCTCTAATTTTGTTGTCTATTAGTGTCGAACACTTAGTCATATATAAGGCAGAGTTGGTCGATCATCATTACCACTGAGTTACTCTATTCAGACTAAATCATGTATTTGCAAAGACTTGTAAATAATCTTGTAGATGTCGAGACCTATAAGAGCCGAGCAAGTCTTTAGTCGTCGAGTATTCCTATGCAAACCGAGTTCAGTAATTGCCGAGCAAACAGAGCAAATGAATGTCGAGTCATACAAAAGGTGTTGAGTTAGTTGATCCTTTAGTATTACTTTAGCCTCTCTATTTTATCTTTATTTCAATACGTTCTATAAGAGTTATTTGCCTTGATCTTTTCTTTTCTCTTCGGGGATGTTGTTGTAGGAAAGGAAGATTGATATCAGATTCAAAGGGAGTCAACAACTTATCTAAAGACAACATTGGATAAGGAGTTCAGAAGGTTGATATTTAGAGGGAGTCTAAAAATCCATGTGTGTGACTACATGATTTTGATGGGCCTACCCTCTATGTATATCACGAGGAAGTAACGACTTCCAAATGATTATCACTTGTATTTGTAGAAGTCATTGAAAGGTGACGATCTTTGGATAACTTAATCTTCTATTATGATGAACATCTTATGATGTCTAAGCGGATCACGATAGATGATAACTTGCATGGTGAGTAAGTTCGTTAAACAGACCATAGCCTTCTATAGTGATGGATGTCGATGAATATCTTATGAAGTCTGAGATAGATCAAAATAGATTATATCTTGCATGGTGGATTATGTTCCTTAAACAAACCCTATGACCAGTATCATCAAGGAAATGTGTGCACATACCTTATGAACGTTTATTGAGTACTTGGTGAATGTTATGTGTCTTGACATTCAAGAGGCCATTACTCTTGATATCATGAGATGATTTCTAAATGGTGTATATCTTCTAATTCCTTAAATCTAAATGGTGGATTTCTTCTAATTCATTATATATGAGATTTAATTTATATATAAGGTGTGAGAGAAATTAATATAATAATGATTCATGGAAATTTTATATATATATATATATATATATATATATATATATATATATATATATATATATATATATATATATATATATATATATATATATATATATATATATATATATATATATATAAAATTAAAAATGTGTCATTAAATTAATTATCTAATATTGAATAGACATGTCCCATGAAGGGACATGTCTCTTCTTGGCTTATTCTCTATATATATACAAGGGATTGTTGCCTTTAAAAAACACATACTGAATAGGCAGTGCTAATACATTTACAGCGATCCTACTTCTTCAACAAGAAGGATGAGGATTTACTTGTTCATGGGCACTTGGAAACCATTCTACTAGTAGGCTCCCTCAAGGTTTCTAAACACACATGCATGCCTATCTTGGGGCTTCTCCCTCTAAGATTTGTGATATATGTCCTTACCCCATCTTACAAGTTTTCTCCTACATTGTGAGGCATTACTCCACCTATCCTAAAAAAAGCAATATCCTCTTAAACACTATTAGTGAGTGATTAAGGAAGAGGCTATTAGAATATATAGTCCACCAATATAACTAAGAGGGGGGGGTGGGGGGTGAATCAGTTATCCAACTATTATCACAATTAATCAAACTTATAAAATCTTAACCGTATGAGCAATATAATCAGAAACCACAACAAGATATTCATGCACAATAACACCAGATATGTTTATTAGGGAAACCTTTGATCAGAGGGAAAACCCCGGTGGGGATGGTACCCACAAGATGATGTACTAATATAAATAGTCATTGTTAGAGGATAGACCCTATTAGAAGTCTGTGAAATACATTTAGTACATATCAATCCCTGTTAGGAGACATTGAATCCCTGTTACAAGATTCCAACCCTGTTAGGAGTTGTGGGAGGCAGATGGACCCACTGTCCAAATAGCTTCAAGAGCAAAAGCAAGATCAATGAACCCACTGTCCAAATGATCTCTATATTATTCCTTGCAAAATAATAGAATTGCATTGTACTGCTCCTTCCTCTTTCTCTGTCCTGTCAACCGAACCTCTGCTCCTTCTGATCTCAATACCAAATCACAAACTTCGCATCCAATAATCCCTTGGATCGCTTACTCGCATTTACCAAATGCTCTGCTCTTATTCACACTTCTCACATACTCCATACACTTACAAACAAGGGAAATACTTTCCTTTATACCAAGTCCTCAAAACAATTCCTTGAGTTGGCCTTGAGGCTTTCCCAATTAATTATAATAGGACCTCAATAAGATAATTAATTATTTTGCAATTACAATAGCACTGTCAGCTCACAGTCTATACAACTCTTCACACGTGCAACTTCAGGACTTGCGCACTCACGAACGTCATCATCTGACTGTCCTTTGTTATTGTCTAACTACGCATCTCCAGATTATATCTCTGTTAGAAAATAAAATAAGATCATCAGAAACTGCTTTCCAAGCACTCTGTCTCTGCACTACTCTCTATAAATAACATATATCTTCAACTTAGATTACGCGCACTTGAGCTCGCTATTAGGACACAGTGTGGAACATGTCCTTAACTGCACGTCTCCAGATAATCAAAACATTGTCTGTGCTACCACGATCTCTATCTGCTACTCTACCAATCTTCACAGAATACTGCTATGTTGACATCGATGATAAACACAGTCATGAATGCCACATGTCAATGCTCTCCAATGCTTAGGATGCTCCCCCAAAGGAATACCATCAACATTCATGCTAACAATCTCCCCCTTTGCGATTGATGGCAACATAGATGAAAAACATCTAGGTTCCAAGAAAACCAAACAATACTCTGCTATTGTTGCTTCTCTCATCTTTTTAAATCCTCTTCATCAATCAAATTTGAGATCCTTTGGAACACTACTCTATTCAGCATCTTCAAGGATTAGCATCAGTTGTTCACACACTAAACAACTCTCAGTTTATCCCCCATACATCAACAATCTTCATACTATATACCTCCCCCATAGAGATATTCTTTCTCCTTACTTACATGAATCGTTCTAAATCTCCATAATAAAGTAGAGATGTTTTTCATGTGCATATCTCCCCTATTGACATCAATGACATGCCTCATTATGTCAATTCTATGCTCCAAGTCTTCAACCAGCTCAAGTGTCTAGAGACATTGTTACAAGACCAATTACCAAGAGTCCTTGATGACTCCGCTCATCACAGACACTCCCAAAGCATCAACATTCAGTCCAGTCAAACAATAGTGCTCTGTAACACTGGATTGATGCAATCTCTGCATCATCTAATCTAAAATAGGTAGGGGCATAATCCCACGCATACCTATCAAGTACTCAAATGTATATTTATGTAAGGGCTTTGTAAAGATATCTACAATCTGTTCTTTAGTACTGACATACTCCAATTTGATTTCTTTTTCTGCTACCTTCTCTCTCAAAACATGATACTTAATAAATATATGCTTAGTCTTAGAATGCAATACAAGATTATTAGACATACTTACTGTACTTATGTTCATAATATATGACAATAGGTTCTAGAATTCAATCACAATATCCTTCAAAATTTGCTTCATCCATATGACTTGATTGCAATTATTTGTTGTTGCTACATTCTCCTCATAATCTATTCCTTCTTGCTGTGAATATCCTTTGCATACAAATCTAGCCTTGTTTCTCACAACTTCACCTTGGTCATTCGTCTTGTTTCTAAAAATCCCATTTGGTTCCAATAACATTATTGTCTTTAGGTCTTGGAACTAATTCCCATGTGTCATTCTTCACAATCTGATCTAGTTCTTCCTTCATTGCTTGAATCCAATGATCATCTTTGCATGCTTCATCTACACATTTAGGTTCTATAAGAATTTGCTTAAGGCAATAATTTAATGCCAAGACCAAGAAGCTCGGTAGATAGCACAAGAGAGACAAATGATGATCAAATGAGAATGGATATTAAATGATTGGATATCAGATAATTGAATACACACTATAAGTCCCTGTATATAAAGGCAACTAGAATGACTAGGGGTTAGCAAAGAGATAAACATCACAACTAAGCACATGTCCAACAAGAGCAGATTATCCTCCATTGAGCACAGGAGTTTGTGCGATGATGAGAGGATAAGTTTACATAGGTGTATCTCATAAAGAGATGTTGTAGACACCATGTGCTCAAATAAGTTGCTAACTCCTGTGTTGTTAACAAGACAACTCATGTGTCTATGCATATTCCTAAGTAAACTTAAGTAAAGTGTAATAATAACTAATTATTTACACTAACAACCCCCCTTAAGTGCAACTTACGAGAATGCACTTAAACTCACAAAGCTAAATGCAAGATGCAATGTGGGTCCCAGCTACTAGGCCATGTTAGTTACCCATGTACAAATGCAATGCTCTACATATAATGCTATGCAATGCAATGCAATCTCTCTGAAAATGGAGAAAGAGGGAAAACCTCATGGGAAAAGCCTCCCCCAAAAAGAGAGATACGTACAATAAAGAAGAAGTCATATGATCCCCCCCGGTGAAAAATCTCGCACCCCCAAGAGATCTCGCAACTGAAGATACTTGACCTAAGTGAAGGTCTTGGTGAAGATATCTACAATCTGTTGTTCTATAGGACAATATTGCAATGCAATGACCTACTCATGAACCAGCTCTCTGATGTAGTGCATATGAACCTCAATGTGTTTTTTGCGTTGATGTTGCACTGGATGTTTGGAGATTTCAATAGCACTCTGATTACCACAATGTATGATTGTGGGTCTACGTATGTCAAAACCAAACTCCTTCAAAATATGTTATAACCAAATAGCTTCTGTAGTCGCAGTGACAGCTCCTCGGTACTCAACCTCAGTAGATGAAAGAGCAATAGTGTTCTGCTTTTTACTCTGCCAACAAATGGGGTCGAAACCAAGATGAAACATGTATCTTGAAGTTCTTTTACAAGAATCAAGATTCCCTGCATAGTCTGAGTCTGTATAACCCGCTAACTGTAGTCCAATACCAGCTGCATAGCATATCCCATATGTATGTGTACCCTAGATAAAGTGTAAGATGCGTTTGGCTGCCTTCCAGTGAAGTTCATGTGGCTCTTGCATAGAGCGAGAAACCATGCCAACTGCAAATGATATGTTAGGGTGTGTATGTGTCAAGTAGATGAGACTTCCAACCAACTCTCTATACAAAGTAGCATCAACAAGTGGAGTGGAACACTTTGCTTCTAGCTTAACACCTGAAAGAAATGGAGTAGATGCAGCTTTGCAGTCACTCGTGAAATCGAGCAAGTAAATCAAGAGCATACTTGGGTTGAGATAATGTGATCCCTGATGAAGATTGTTGTATCTCAATACCAAGGAAATAATGAAGTAGACCCAAGTCTATCATGGAAAATTTGTCCTACAGAGTAGACTTAACACTATCAATGATGGATGTTGTACTCCCTATAATGATTAAGTCATCAACATAAAGCACAAGTAGCAACTGAGAATCATCTCGATGAAGAATGTAGTCATTCGAATCTGAATGACATCTGGTGAACCCTACTGAGAGAAGAAAAGAATCCATCTTGGCATATCAAGCTCTTGGAGCTTGTTTTAATTCATAGATAGACTTTTTCAACTTGCAAACTAAAGTAGAATCCTAAATGAAACCCTGTGGCTGTTCCATATAAATCTCCTCATAAAGATCACCATTCAATAATGCACTCTTCACATCCATCTGATGAACAACCCATCTCTAAGCTGCAACTATAGTTAGTGTCAAACGAATGGAGTTCATTTTTGCAACTGAGGCAAAGGTCTCAGTGTAGTCAATAGCAGGGACTTGTGAGAAACCTTTGGCAACAAGTCTAGCCTTATACTTATCCACACTTCCATCCGCTGCAAAGTTGGTCTGATAGATCCACTTACACCGAACCAATTTTCTTCCATTAGGAAGAGAGACTAAGTCCCATCTGTTGTTTCTCATAAGAAAATTGTGTTCTTCCTCCATTGTTTTATCCCATTCAGGAATTCCTCAAGCTTCTTTGAATGTTTGAGGATCAAAAGCAATTGCATTATAAGCATGAGGGAGTGAGTTATGTTGTGATCTTGTCCTCCTAGTATCTGAAGGATTCCCTACCAATGGTCCTGCCGCATCGAATATCTGTTGAGCACATTTAGGTCTAGTGGAAGAAGATGTAGAAGTAGAAGGGATTTCCTCAACCTCATCTGTTTGTTGCCTCTGTTTGGGTCATGGACGGACATCTTCCAAGTCACTATCATCATTGTCACTCTCTTCAATGAAGGAGGAAGGAGTTGAAGAAGTAAAGCTTGGACAACTTTCTTCAAAGTGTAAACTCCTCTCATGGAAAATTTCATGTGTCTCTAGATCCATCATTTTGTAGGCTTTATGATAGTCCGCATAACCAACAAAGATGCAAGATTTACTTTGAGGTTCCAATGCCTTGTGTACCTTTGCAGGTATTTGTGCCCATGCTGGACAACCAAAGACTCTAAAATGCTTTACAGTAGGTTTCCTTCCATTCCAAGCTTCAAAAGGAGTTAAACGATCCAAAGCTTTATGATGTAGTTTGCACAATTCATTGCTTTAGCACAAAAAACTCGATCAAGAGACTTATGTAGTAGCATACAAGTGGTCATCTCCTTGAGGGTTTTGTTCTTCCTCTTTGCAACACCATTTTGTTGTGGAGTGTATGGTACTGAATGCTGAAGGTTAATTTCCTCTTGAGTACAAAAATCTATTAGTCTTGAGTTCACATACTCCCTTCCATTATCTGTTCGAAGAACCTTGATGGCTTTCTCTGACTGCTTTTCTACTTGAGCCTTGAAGGTGAGAAATAGTTCAAACACTTCACTCTTATGAGCCATGAAGAATACCCCAAGTATAGCGACAATAATCATCAATGAAGGTGAGTGCATAGCGAGACTTTCCAAATGATGACACTAAAAATGGGCCTGCCACATCACTATGAACTACATCAAGAACACTTTGTGCTCTCCAAGACTTCCCCTTGTCAAACATTTTTTCCAGATGCTTCCCAAGTGTGCAACCTGAATAAACACCATCCGAGAACTGGACTTGAGGTAGACCATGAACCATGTTCTTGCTGCTAAGCTGTTCAAGATACCTATATTTGAGATATCCAAACCTCTCATGCCACAGTTTGCTTTCTGTATTCGAATGAATTAACAAGGCTTGTGCATTAGATTTAGGCACAAAGGAAGAGAAAGTGTAAAGCCTTGAATCATGTGTAGCTTCACCTATTGCAACTATAGAATCATCTTTGATGCTTTTCACAACAACTGAATCTAGAAGAAATTCAACCTTGTTTCCACCTCCATAGTGAGTGATTTAGTAGACTAAAATAAGGTCGGAGGTAAGATTAGGAACATTGAGAACACCCTTGAACGCTCCACTTTCTATCTCAACTTCACCTTTTCCTTGAACTTCTACCTTACTATCATCCCCTACAAAGATGTGAGGTACCTCTGAAGGTGTCATCAAAGAAAAATCTCTCTTTGAAGCGCCCATGTGATGTGTGGCACCTAAGTCAATAATCCATTCCCCCCGATTGACAGTGTTTGTAAGTAAAGCTTGTCCTTTGCTCTTAGAATCTGAAGATAGAGACCCCTTTTCCTTATAAGCATTAGGCAATGGAACATTGTGCTTCTTCATGATGTTTTTCAATTCATCAATCTGCTTGTGATAACACTCATGTTCATCATGATCACCAATTGTTTTACAATAGGCACACTTCTTCTTTTCCTAATTTTTGTCCCCCTTTCTGTTTGTATTAGGAGAAGACTTGCCTAGTGATTGATTTGATTTAGGTGGTGACTTTTTTGTGTCCCCTTGTTTGTTATCTTTCCTCTTCTTCTTTGTACCCTTGCCTTTGTTTGAACTTTCACCAGTTGGATTTTTGGAGCTCTCATTGTTAGCCACCGATGCCTTAGACTTTGAAGACTTGAGAATCCCCATTGTTATCAACTTAGCTTGTTCATTTTCTAACAACTAGGCATATTCATCAAAAGTGAATTTCTGATGAAAAATCCCTAAGGTTGCCTTTGAGGTGTTGAAAGTAGAGACAAATGTGGAGTAGTCTGATAGCAGCTTATTTTGAATTAGATAAATCAACCTGTCATCCTTAATAGGACTACCATAATCATTAATTTTTGTTCTCAACTCATTCACCTTAATGATAAAATCCTGGATGGAATCAAAGTTCTTAGGATCTAGGGAGATAAGTTCATCTTCAATCTTGTAGAAATCCTCCTCAGTCACTTTCCCATATAGCTTTTTAAGGGCATCCCAAGTTTCCTTAGATGTATCATATTTTATGATATGATAAAGGATCTTGTCATCAACCCCTAACCTAAGGATTCCTAGGACTTTTCTATTTGCCAATTCCCAAGCATGGATATCACTTTGAGTTACTTTATCACCTATGGGTTTAGGAAGAGATCCATCTACATATTGAGAAACTTCTTCATTCAATAATTTACACCATTTTTTAACTGACCATGTGGCATAATTATGTGGTGTTAATTTTGGAACCTTAATGTTTCCCATAATGCAAGGAAAGAAAGATAACAGCAAGAAGAAAGGAACACAACACCAAGCGACACCCCCCCCCACCTTTTCACTCAATCAAAGAACCCCCCCCCCCCCCCCAAATGAATGCTTTAGGCACTTTATACTTGGTGCGATTACGCCACTTGCCAATTTAGGGCCTAAGTGGACTTCTAATTTTGCTGTTTACAACCTCCTCTTGGAATTCAAATCTAGCACTTAGCAATGTAGCTCAAATATTCAACAATTTTGAAGTTTGATCAAAGCAATACAATGCAAAAAAAGACCGATTTCTGAAAGTGATGTTTCTGTCCACACAATCCTATAATCTGATTGCAAACCTAGAAAGTAGACGAAGAATTATGCACTTCAAAAAAAACAGAACCTGAATATGTGTCCAAATGAGCCCGTACAAGGCATTTGAAGTTGCAAAATGTAGGATTGGACAAGTGCAGTCACCAAAAACTGATTTTTCTGACAAATCCATGCACCAAAACCAAAAAATAATAGCACCACTAAAAAATTTAGGAAATTCTAGCCCAAATCAAAAAAAATTGCACTTGATTTGGAGTCTGGAGGAGTGACTTATGGCCCTGCGAAGTCGGACTACCAAACTGAAAATCAATATGGTGAGGGGTCCAATTTTCAAGCACCTGCTGATGTCATCAAAACTTGGGTCTAAAAATTGACGGTTTGGGTCCCGTCAAGGCAAAAAAACCCGTGACACTTGTACACCAGTCAAATTTTACTATACAAAAATTGATGGAACTGCCAAAATGTTTAATAAAATTTACAATCAACACGCACTTCTAATGTAGTTGCAAGAGTATGTCGGAGGGCTTGGGACTTTGGAAGATCGAATGGCTAATGTGGAGCTCAGCACGTTGGGTATGTGCACTGGTCTCTGTGTGATTGAATAGTCGATAAACTCGCGTTCCAATCACACAATCAATTAATGTGCTCACTCACAGGTTGGTCAACTTTGAATCTAGAATGTCGCTAAGCTAGGGCTTGTTCATTGACTGAAAGTCTATCAAGGCCAGATCGACTTGCAGAGGTAATGCTTACTGTCACCGTGATAACTGGTCATGTGCCGCGTGCAGCAAAATTGGGCCTCCAATGTCACATGTAGAAAGAGTAGCATAGCCCATGCTCATATTAGAGTCTCAAATCTGCACTCTCCACCGATCAGTGAAGAGGATCGGGATTGGAGTGTTGACAATCTCGCCAAGTCACAGTGAACAACAAAAGAACTAGGGCATTTAGCCGTTGCTTCTTTAATAATCCCTTTCGAGTCTGAATCGACTTCTTGCTATATTTTTTGTCAGGAGCGGAAATAGATAGTTATCGCATAAGCATCGGAACAAGCATTTCTGCTTACTAAATTTTGAAAATGAGAGGTGAAAACTTGGCGAAACCGATTGTTCCACAGCTCAAAATGTTCATCCCGATTCCAGTATACAATCTCAGAATCTAGATTGCCGAATGCTGCAAATCTTCAAATCATTTAGTCCTAAACCCTCTAGTGGGAAGCGTGATTAAAATATGATATTGTGGTCGTAACTCTCCAGAGAGTCTCAGACTCCACTCCACACCTCTCTCTGATTGCACAGGCGCTACAAATGATGCTGACCTTCGCCTGCAAATGCTAACAAAGACGAAGAGCACTTCTGCCAAAGTATTTTGCCATACTTTTTGCAAAATTAAATACCTTAAAATGCTCTAAAAATAACAGAGATTCGAAAATATGCACCAAATAATACCAAATTTCCAAATCTTCAAATAATGGAATATATGCAGACTTGAGAAAAATAATGAAAATAGTTTGTTTTTTATTAAAAAAAACTCAAATCCGTACCGCCAAGATTTTGCCTCAGATTTGACTTTTGTCCAACATAGGCAATTTTATAGTCAAAATTTATGGAAACAGCCACCCGGACACAATGGTGAGGTCAGAACTTGCTCAAAATGCTCCCAATAATTGCGGTTATCCAGATTTGAATTGTGGCCCTCCAAAATGAAGCAAAATGAAGCTCTCCAATGGCTATACAATGAAGCTCCCATCGCTCTGATACCATGTAAGAATTTGCCTAAGGCAATAATTCAATGCCAAGATCAAGAAGCTCAATAGATAACACAAGAGAGACAAATGATGATCAAATGAGAATGGATATCAGATGATTGGATATCAAATAATTGGATATCAAATAATTGAATACGCACTAGAAGTGCATGTATATAAAGGCAACTAGAATGACTAGGAGTCAGCAAAGAGATAAACATCACAACTAAGCACATGTCCACCAAGAGTGGATTATCCTCCATTGAGCACAGGAGTTTGTGCGATGACGAGAGGATAAAGAGATGTTGTAGACACCATGTGCTCAAATAAGTTGCTAACTCCTATGTTGTCAACAAGACAACTGATGTGTCTATGCATATTCCTAAGTAAACTTAAGTAAACTGTAATAATAATTAATTATTTACACTAACAGGTTCAACTTGAGAAATCAAACATATTTCCTAATCTGATTTAGGATCTATAAGAATATGACTTAATCCTAACAATCAGATATACTTTCTTGATCCTTGCAATAAATGTGTGGTTATGTATCTTAAACCGTTGAAATTACAAGAAGATTTATGCTTTAAACACTTAAAAGTAACAATGTGTTTAATAACATAAAATAAAGAACATAACTAAAAAAATAAATGAGAGAAATAAGAAAGAGATAGAAGAGACACAAACGATTTGATAACGGAGTTCATCCGGTTAGGACTATGTTTCCGGGTCCGCTTCTCAATTCAGAGACCGCTTTATTAATGTCACCAAGCAAAACATGCCTTTTTACAACATCCAAGCTTCAGCCTTTACAGTCTCTCTCTTTCGCACTTGAAGATAATAACTTCATGCTTACAAGAATCTCTCACCTACAAACTCTCTCAAGAATTATAAAACTTCTCCCAAGAGCAAATTTTCCTTCCAAGCTCTAATTGTAGAATGCCTTTACAAAATAACTACACCCCTTTTTATACATGATTTTATCCAAAAATGGCTTAAAACCATATAACCATCACCATAATTACATAGCGCAATTTGAAATAACAAAATAACCCCCTCATAACAAATTACATTTTCGTTTAACCCCTTTAGCCTTTTTATTATTTTGGCCTTTACTAATTTTTGGGGTTAAAAGTTATAACAAAATAACAAAAACCCTTATTTCAAATAATGGGCGAGCTGTTTGTTGTGGCTATATAACAATTCTTCCTCTAACATCAAATATAGTATAAATAGCCCATTGGTTGGCCTTACTTTTAGGAGGGCAATGGTTGAGAGTTCAACTCCCATCCACTAATTCCTCTGATTCGAATTAAATAATCATTTTCATTTTAATTTTAATTTTTTCCCTCTTTAAGATTTTATGATGTCATGCTGACATCATCAGAATCCACACTTTTACCTGAACTTCAAACCATCATAACTTTCACATTCGATCTCCATTTTTGACAAAACGAACGCTATTGGAAAGCTTTCATCATGCTCTTCATTTTGAAATTCATTGTTGACCACTTTTGAGATGGTTTGATTTCACCCCTTATCTAGCCCTCTGGTTTGCCTATTGACTAGAACTTTGACCGAGCGTAACTACTGCATATGAGCTCCTTTTTCGCCCGTTCAAGTTGCACTGGGTTCCATTCTCTGAGCTCTTTGTAGTGATGTTAAATTTGAGAAATTATGAGACTACTGAATTTTTGGCTTCTAGATCCACCTGGATCATTCCTCCCCACTGAGAAGCTTTTGGACCTCCAAAAGTCTATTTTACATAGAATGGAAGTGAAGACATGTTCGCCTCACTTGTCCTGTATCATCTGTACAAGCTGCTGGAATTCTAAATATCTGAACCATCGTACACATTATCAAGAATGACATAACATTGTTAATACAACCAACCATAAATCCACCAATTTCCACTGTTACATCCATCACGCACATAGTACCAACTAGTAGAAATAGAAGCAACAAAACTGAAATAACTAGTGAAATGGAAAAAGTATCAACTTTTTGGACCTCTCGTACAGAAACATCACTAGAAAATGAACTTGTCAAATCCTCTTTTACCATCACTGGCTGAAGACTTGATTCTGCTTGCACCTGATCCTCACTAGCTACTGCAGACATGAGAGTCAGCTTACTGCATGCATTTATAATCATTTTCAAATGTCCTGTATTTACAATTGATCCTTTATTCTTCATGCGATGAGCTCTTATAATGTATTCAATTCCATCCTTAAACAAATGATACTTGTTATGTTCCCTGTAGAAGATAGCTTTCCTATCATATAAATATGGGCTACCCAACACAATCTCACAGATATCAAGTGGAACCACATCAAATTCAACCTCATCTATGAACTTAGATGTTATTGCAAATCTTAATTTACATTGCTTAGTAACTCGCAATCTGTTATCATTGCACACCCAGCCTAATGGATAAGGTCTCCTACGTGGCTTGGTTTCCAATCCCAACTGTTTAACAACTTCCTCTGAAAGTAGATTAACTTGGGACCTACTATCTACCAATGTATCGATTTTAGTGTTCATTGAAATCACCCTTATATGAAAAAGTTCACACCTTTTACTATCTTCAAGAACAACATGACTTTTGGAAGTGGAAGCACATGAAACATCAGTGGTAGAATCAACAAAAGCTTTACCTTTCAAACCTATAGCCGATATTGTTGCTTCATCACCAGAGTCTGATCCTAGATCCTAAACAATAACTGTAGACTTTTGCTTACCCTTGCGATCCTTAAACCACTTTGGTTTCAACTCCGGATGCAATTTTCAACACTTCTCTTCTGCATGTCCTTTCTTCTGACAATGCAAACACATAGGCTTGTCACCTTCCTCTATCTTCACTGTGGCTGCCTTCTTTCCTTTCTTGATGCTATCAGGGGGAGCAAATTCCTTCTTAGAATTGAAACTCATGTTTCCTCCACCTGCTTCAATATGAGTCACTGGAACACATACTTCATCAAAGTTAGAAGGACTAAACATCAATATCGTATGCTTAAAATAGGAATGCATTCCACCTATATACTTTAATAAAGTATCTTGCGTATAAAGAGGAATTCAAAGAGTTAATGCCTTCTTCCTAAACACCTGTGTATACTCTTGCACAGACTGCCCTTTACCTTGCCTAAGATTTTGCCAATCCATAATGGCTTGTTGCATATAACCCAATGGATAAAACTATTTCTTCAAAGCAGAAGTAAACTCATACCAAGATAAAATGATTTTACCATGTGCAGCAAGATCTTCTTGGATCTTAGTCTCCCACCAGACTAATGCAGTACCTCCCATTCTGAGAGTAGCTAGCTGATTTTGGAAGAATCATCCAAAATCTTCTGAACCCTGCAATACACTTCAATCTGCTTAAGCCAATTATCCAGTTTCTCCGCATCCAATTCACCACTATATATAGGCAAATCAAACTTAACATCCAGTTTTAACAGGCACATTAACTTGCCTAGGTTTCTTTGAAGAATAGGTAAACAAAGAAGATGAAGAAGACGAAGAAGAAGCTGAAGAAGATGGAGATGGAGGTTCAAGAGGGTCACTACCACCTCCTACTCCTTTACCTTTCGCATCTTCTGATGAGGATTTTGCTTCCTCCTTCTTCTTAGCTTTATTCGCTTTCCTCAATTGTCGTTCATGTCTCTCTTGGAGAAGAATGTCGACCAAAGCCTTTAAGTCCACAAAACTTCTCTGGAACGCTTCTGCATCAAACTTGGAAAAATTTTGTTCGGATGCCATCTCTGATCAAGGAAAAGTCCTTCTTTTCCCAATATCTAGATTGAGCTCCACAAGTTCACCTTCTCCTTGTTTTAACCTCAACCTGGTTAACATTCACCACCTACAATTTCTCTGCAAAACAAGCTCTGATACCAAACTTGATCTGATTTAGGATCTATAAGAATATGACTTAATCCTAACAATCAGATATACTTTTCCGATCCTTGCAGTAAATGCGTGGTTATGTATCTTAAACCGTTGAAATTACAAGAAGATTTATGCTTTAAACACTTAAAATTAACAATGTGTTTAATAACATAAAATAAAGAACATAACTAAAAAAATTAATGAGAGAAATAAGAAAGAGATAGAAGAGATGCAAACGATTTGATAACGGAGTTCATCTGGTTAAGACAACGTCTCCAGGTCCGCTTCTCAATTCGGGGACCGCCTTATTAATGTCGCCAGGCAAAACATGCCTTTTTACAACATCCAAGCTTCAACGTTTACAATCTCTCTCTTTCCTACTTGAAGATAATAACTTCATGCTTACAATAATCTCTCACCTACAAACTCTCTCAAGAATTATAAAACTTCTCCCAAAAGAAAATTTTCCTTCCAAGCTCTAATTGTAGAATGCCTTTACAAAAAAACTACACCCCTTTTTATACATGATTTTATCCAAAAATGGCTTAAAACCATATAACCATCACCATAATTACATAGCCCAATTTGAAATAACAAAATAAGCCCCTCGTAACAAATTACATTTTCGTTTAACCCCTTTAGCCTTTTTATTATTTTGGCCTTTACTAATTTATGGGGTTAAAAGTTATAACTAAATAACAAAAACCCTTATTTCAAATAATGGGCGAGCTGTTTGTTGTGGCTATATAACAATTCTTCCTCTAACATCAAATATAGTATAAATAGCCCATTGGTTGGCCTTACTTTTAGGAGGGCAATGGTTGAGAGTTCAACTCCCATCAACTAATTCCTCTTATTCAAATTAAATAATCATTTTAGTTTTAATTTTAATTTTTTTCCCTCTTTAAGATTTTATGATGTCATGCTGACGTCATCAGAAT
Source organism: Cupressus sempervirens (assembly GCA_028749045.1). NCBI lineage: Eukaryota > Viridiplantae > Streptophyta > Pinopsida > Cupressales > Cupressaceae > Cupressus > Cupressus sempervirens. The sequence continues at coordinate 2,424,345 of CM053785.1, forward strand.
CCACACTTTTACCTAAACTTCAAACCATCATAACTTTCACATTCGATCTCCATTTTTGACAAAATGAACGCTCTTGGAAAGCTTTCATCGTGCTCTTCATTTTGAAATCCATTGTTGACCACTTTTGAGATGGTCTGATTTCACCCCTTATCTAGCCCTCTGGTCTGCCTATTGACTAGAACTTTGACCAAGCATAACTACTGCATACGAGCTCCTTTTTCGCCCGTTCAAGTTGCACCGGGTTCCATTCTCTGAGCTCTTTGTAGTGATGTTAAATTTGAGAGATTATGAGACTACTGAATTTTTGGCCTTCTGGATCCACCTGGATCATTTCCTCATTAAATTTGTTCCTTGTCATCACTCCTTTGTCTTTGCTGCCAATTATTTGCTCTGGGGGGGTGATTTGTTGTCAAGTTCCTATTAGAGGTAGTTCCTGTTAGAGGTAGGAGTTGCTAACTCAACTCTTATCTCTTCTCTTGGCTCAAATCTTTGTTCTCCTCTTCGCTCAACAATTTGCACATAATTATGCAACTCTATGTCAGACTCATAAAACAACTCAACATTCTCTTTGTTAGCCTTTTGAATAACATTCGTCATCAGAATAATAATCATCAACAATAGTTACTAAAGCCATCTCTTCTATCACTTCCTCAACAAATCCAAGTTATTCATCATCATCGTTGTTGCTCAAAAATCTTTCCACTTGTTTTAAATTCCTCATGATCATCAAAAAGGAAATTCTTTCTACTCTTCCTTACTCTCTTAGGACATTTTGAAGAAAAATGACCATATTCTTTACATGCCCAACAGGCAAAAATCTTCATACCTTTATCTTCTTCCTCTTTCCAACTACCATAACTGATTCCATCAAATCTCAGACTTTCTTCTGCTATATATCTCCCAAAGCTATTAAGCTTTCTCTTCAAAGACCTAATACTCTAATACCAATTGTTAGAATATATAGTCCACCAATATAACTAAGAAGCGGGGGGTGCATCAATTATCCAACTATTATCAAAATTAATCAACTTTATAAAATCTTAACCATATAAGCAATATAATCAAAAACCACAACAAGATACTCATGCACAATAACACCATATATGTTAGCTAGGGAAACCTTTGATCAAAGGGAAAACCTTGGGGTGAATGGTACCCACAAAATGTTGTACTAATATAAATACTCCTTGTTAGAGGATAGACTTTGTTAGGAGTCTGTGAAATACATTCAATACATATCAATCCCTGTTAGGAGATTCCAAACCTGTTAGGAGTTGTGCCAACCCTATTAGGAGTTGTCGAAGGCAGATGGACACACTATCCAAACAACTTCAAGAGCAAGACCAATGAACCCACTGTCCAAATGATCTCTATATTAGTCCTTGCAAAATAATAGAATTGTACTATAATACTCCTTCCTCTTTCTCTGTACTATCAATCGAATCTCTACTCCTTCTGATCTCAATACCAGACCACGAACTTCGCACCCAATAATCTCTTAGTTCACTTACTCACATTTACACAATACTCTACTCTTATTCACACTTCTTTGATTACTTCGCATACTTCATACACTTACAAACAAGGAAAATACTTTCCTTTATACCAAGTCCTCAAAACAATTCCTTGAGTCGGCCTTGAAGCTTTCGCAATTAATTATAAAAGGACCTCAATAAGATAATTAATTATTTCGCAATTACAATAATGTTGTTGGCTCACAGTCTATACAATCTTCACACGTATTACTTCTGGACTTACGCACTCACGGACGTCGTCCTCTGACTGCCCTTTATTACTATCTAATTGCGCATCTCTAGATTATATCTCTATTAGAAGATATAATAAGATCATGATAAACTGCTTTCCAAGCACTTTGTCTCTACACTACTCTTTGTAAATAACATATCACTTCCGTATATCTTCAACTTAGATTACGCGCACTTGAGCTCACTATCAGGACACAGCTAGTGTGGAACATGTCCTTAACCGCAAGTCTCCAAATAATCAAAACATTGTCTATAAGACCACAATCTCTATCTACTACTCTGCCAGTCTTCACAAAATATTGCTATGTTAACATCAATGACAAACACAATCATGAATGCAACATGTTAATGCTCTCCAATGCTTACAATACTCCCCCAAAGGAATACCATCAGCATTCATGCTAATGGAGGCTATATATATTGCTTACAATACTCCCCCAAAGGAATACCATCAGCATTCATGCTAATGGAGGCTATATATATATATATATATATATATATATATATATATATATATATATATCATGTATTATCAACACATACATATATAAAATAAAGCATATTATTATAATATATATAATCAGAATTTCATTATTATTATTGGGTGTATATATATTGTATATATACTAGATCATATAAGGGTTCTTAACTCTAATTGAACTCAACATTATATTTTGTACATTAGTGTATAACTGATACATGCTTTGCAAGAATATTAATGATTCATTTCCTTCTCATCCTTTCCTTGGGATGACAACCAAATATATATGTAAATCATTCCTTCCCTGATCTTCTAAATATTACGAAGTAATTGGTAAATATTTGTTTGTTATTAACAAAGACCAAGAGGTCTACATATACAAAAGAATAAAGCGATGTTTCCTTAGGAAACAATCGTAAATAATAAAAATATTCTATTCTAGCTTAAAGAAAGCTAACAAATAACAACAGCTAACTAAATATTAGAAACATTCTAATATTTACAATAGATTACAAACAGATAACCATTAACTAGTAATAAAAGCTTATCTGTTATTGTAATACCCTCCCTTAATGGTTAATCTATCCACAACACAAGTTGTTGAGTCTGATTCTCTAGCAAACTAAGGACAAGCTCTTCCCCAAGCAAGCTGAGAGAGATAATGCATAGTTAAGTGCCCATATCGTTGATGCCAAAGTGTGCTAGCAAAAGACTGTCTAGCAGCCATAGCTAAGTCCCAGAAATCACCAGAATCAATGTCAAAAAAGACCATGATTCTCAAGACCCACTGCAACAATTGACTGAGTCACCCTATCAGTGATGGTACACTGATGTGAACTAAAGGTGACATCCAAGTGTGGAGAGTAGATTTAGTTCCATCCCTAGAACATAGCACATCAACAACTGACTAATTGAGAGTAGATTTAGTTCCATCCCTGGAACATAGCACATCAAGGAAAATGAGATTCCTCCTAGTAGAGAATATCTAAATATTGCCTTTACCGACAACAGTGTACTCTTCTCCGCCACCAAAAATAACAGAATCTGAGTAAGGCTGGTGGTCATTGAACCAATTTCTGCAATGGGTGAAATGACAAAAGGCACCTGAGTCAATATACTAGGCACACGACTTCACATGATCTACAGGTCTTTTAGCCATGAAGGCGTAAAAGGCAAATTTTGTCTGCTCAGTGTACTCTGCAATGTTCGCTTTGGGCTACGAACCTAATTGCTTAGATTGGGCAGCTAAGCATTTTTGACATTCAACCTTTATGTGACCAAACTTGTGGCAGTAGTTGCATTGAATGTTCTTCTTTCAAAAGCCTTCTGAAGCTAGTACAAAGGACTTCTACTGAGAAGATTGTTGAGACTTGCCTTTATCCTTCTGAAAGGATTTAGCAACAAAGGCTTGCTCTGTGGAGGTAGAGCTAGAACTACTACCGAACTATTGTTTCCACCAATCTTGCTGAAGCAAAAGTGTTCAAAGATCTGTGATTCAAATCAACACCAAAAGTCGTGATGTTGAGAGTCTTCATAAAATGCTCGTAGGATTTCGATAAACTCCGAAGAGTGCCATCTTGCGACCAACGGCAAGCCACTGATCACAGATATCCTGAATCCTATTCAGGTGAGCCTAGAGCAATGTTTGTTCATCTATTATAATAGAAAAGAGAGTGTTCTTCAAGAAGAAAGCTCTACTTTTGTCAGAAGTCTCATGAAGATTTTTGAGATGTGTCCATATCTCGGTAGTTGTCTTGCCGGATGGAATTTGAGAGAGTTGATCATCAGCTACGAATAATTTGATAAGCAGCACTGCCTCCCAATTATTCAAATCCCATGTATCCTGATCAGCACCAGGGACAGTCGGACGCTGTGTAACACCCAGAACAATCTGATTGGTATTCCAATATTCAAAAATTGCTATTATTCGATGCTGCCAAGTGGCATAATTCCAACCATTGAATTTGGAATTGCTCTCGAGCAGATAGTAGTCAATGATGCCATAACACGTTTTTCAATGAAAAACGTGAAATTTTGTGAAGGCGCGTTCTTCAAGGAAAAAACAAAAGACCCAAAAAAATTGAAAGGTGCCCCTGAAGAGAGCTCGAAAAACCCAGAAAGAATATGTTGTCAATTTTTGGATCCGCTAGCTCGAAAATTGAGGCAGAAAAATCAAGACACCCAAAAAAATTGAACCCCGTTGAGCTCTCGAATAACCCACCAAGAATTTGCAATTAGAGGAAAAAAATTGAGCGGGTTTCAAACAAAAGCTTAGTGACCGGATTCGTGCACTAGAGGTCGGATCCGGATTCGAGTCTGATCCGGATCCAGATTCGTGCTTGGATTCATGCAAATCCGAGCAGGATCCTTGTTTTCCACGGTGAATTCATCTGGATTTGTGTAGAGCTAGGCAAGGCCCACAAATCCAAATGAATCCACTGTGTAAAACAAGGATCCTGCCCAATCTGCATGAATTCAAGTACGAATCCTCAAGGATCTAGCGCAAGGCCCACAAATCCAAATGAATCCATTGTGTTAAACAAGGGTCCTACACGAATCCTCAAGGATGCAGCGCAAATCCTCAAGGATCGATGGATTTAAGTGGGTCTAAGTTATTTAATGACTTTTTAAAATATATTTTTTGCTTTCTAGTCCTAAAATGACCCTTTGATGCATTATATATACTAAAAATTGAGAGAAATATACATTATATATTCACGAATCCTAATTGGGAAAAAAAATCGCAAATCCACAAATCCAATTCACATGCCCACATCGGATTCGTATCCCAAATTGATAACTAGGCAAAACAGTCCTAGGCTGAAAAAAGCTTGACATCAATGGCGAATCAATAACAATAGACACAGTTTCTGGGCACGAATCTATTATTGAGGGTTTTAAGAAACCCTTGGCACCACTCCCAACCCTAGATGTGCATAAAAAATGGGCAAAAATGCCCAAAAAATAGTCACCAGAAAAAGGAAAAAAAACATGAATATTGTTCGTCAATATTCTTAGACAAACCCTAGTTCGAAGCAAATATTTCAAAAAATTATTTCGAAAAGAGGGTCTAATAATGTCAGAAAAGAAATTATGGTTTTCGAAAAAATTTTAAGAAGTGGCTTTGATACGATATTACGAAGTAATTGGTAAATATTTGCTTGTTATTAACAGAGACCGAGAGGTCTATTTATGCAAAAGAATAAAACGATGTTTCCTTCAGAAACAATTGTAAAGAATAGAAATATTCTATCCTAGTGAAAAGAAAGCTAAAAAAAGCTAACAAATATATACAACTAACCAAATATAAGAAACATTTTAATATTTACAATAAATTACAAACAGATAACCATTAACTAATAATACAAGCTTATCTATTATTGTAATACTAAAGCCCCCTTTCCTCAAAGGGACCTTCTTCCCTTTATATCTCTCAATGTGAGGGGGATATTACACCTTTTCATCATAAATGCCCTTTGTCGTTGTATCTACTATTCTTATTTATTCAATGATATGCATGAAGATCCTTGCCAAAATTATTAAAACTATTGAATAGAAAATGAGGATTTTTTATTTGGAATAGCAATCAAGGGAAAGACAAAATTCCCTTTCTTGGGACAAGATTTGTAAGCCAATGTGAGCCCTGAGATGGACTAAGGAGGTGGAATATGATGAAAGAGGCAATGGGTGCAAAGTTGGTTTGATGATGTACAAAAATTCTAACCAAAAATGGGTGACAACTATCAGCCACAAATACTTGGACCTCTAATCAGGTGAGTGTGTTCTCACTAATCTCAATCGCCCCAAAGGATCATCTATTTGGAATTTTATAATGGATTGTAGACATATAATCACAAACCATATTACTTGGAAATTGGGTGATGGACAAAGTGGCAAATTTTGGAATGACTCCCTTGAAGGAAAATTGGTTTTCTTAGTTGGGGAGCATAATAGGGACCTACATTGCATCACCTTCAAAAGTTGGGGGGTAAAGGTCTCAGATTTCCTCACAAAAGAGAAGTATGGACGGCAATAATTTGGGGTTGTTTGGTGAAGAATTGTCAAAGCTTAAGAGGATGGTGGATAGCAGGGAATTTTTGCTATCTAGTGAAAAGACAAGTTGATCTAGTGTGATACTAAGAAAGGGAAACATTTTGTCAAAATTGAATACAAATTTATTGAGGCCACTATAGAGGCTGAGCAGTAGCTGAGTCATCTCTTTTGGAATAAAAGAGGGGAGCTTTCTCTTTGTTAGCTATCAAGAATATGATCTTGACTTGTAAAAGTCTGATGCAATATGGATTCCATGGGCCTTTTGAATGTGTTCTTTGCAATGAGCATGAAGAGACTATTGACCATCTTTTGTTACATTGCAAGTACTCATCTCTTTGTTGGAAACTTGTGGTGAATAAGTTGAATTTGTCATGTTCTTTTCCCCATACTGTCAAGGAGATATTCCAATCAAGAAGAGTTGAACCTTTAAAGTATGTTTTCTCTAGTATTTGGCAAGTTTGTCCTTCCTCTATTATATGAGAAATTTGGAAAGAACATAACCATCATATCTTTCAAGGTAAATCTAAAACTGTGGAGAAGTGTGAGAATAGAGCAGTCTCTCTCAGAACTTAATAATGCATTGTATCTAATCAGATTCCTAGAAAATACCCTTTTTCCTTTTTTGATTCTCTCTTTTAAAGACAATGGCCTTCTTTGAAGTTCCCATCTATTAATAGGCATTCTAGGGTTGATCCTACAAGAAATCCAAAGGATGATGTGTCTTGGATGAAACCAAAGGAAGGATGGGTTACAATTAACTTTGATGGGGCTTCGAAAAGGAACCTGAGGTCATCAAGGCTTTGGTGTGTAGCAAGGGATGCATCAAGCAACATTTGTAACAATTGATTTGAAGAAACTTGAAGATGGTGCTAATAACGAGGTGGAGGCACAAGTCACCTTACTTGTAGTTAGATGGCTAAACAAATTAATGTTGATCAACTCCATCTTGAAGGAGTCTCTCAAATAATTATCAACGCAATTGCAAATGGGTGATCACAACTCTAGAAGATTGACAAATTCATTACAATGATTCTGAAGAAACTGACAAATTTTAGTACTTTTAAAGTCTCTAACATCCATAGATAAGGAAATTTCTTTACAAACTTACTATCCAAATTACCAATGGATTTGATAACCTAACTTGTTTGAACTTTGGCATTGTATGATGACACAATATTTATCATGTAACGATAGCAAAAAGTGGTGGCAAATGGTAGAGTACAATGTCCTTTAGTATGCACAATACTTGTGGTATTGGTATGTGCCAATAAATGATGGCTTTTGGGTACTCATTCTCATTTTGATGTTGTAGAATTGCGGGAAGATTTGAGAAGACTGATGCTGCCATGAAAGCAATCTTCAACCTAAAAGAAACAAAACAACAAATGTTCTTCTAGGGCAAAATTTAAGAGGAGAGATTAAAGAAAGTCTTTGCAACTAATTACCATTTTCATCGTGGTTCAAGGGTTGTTAGGGGTAGATTATATCCTAGCCAAATTCAAATACGAGACAAATACTAATTTTGCATCCATTATTTGCACTTGGGGCCAGCTAGAGAGTAAGGAGAAGGTAAAAAGAGTGGTTAAGTGGTGTGTGAAACCAGATTGGAGACAACAACTAGATGCTTTATTGGCCCTCATTGAACTAGGGCATGGTTTAGTTGCAACCATGGGGTGATTGGATTCATGTATCAAACTTTTCATGGTATACACACCCTTTCTTTCTATGGCATGGGATGGAGAAAAAAGAACAAAGAAAGAGCGGACCATAGAATATTTGGGGATTCATTCGAGATCAGATTCATGATTGAGAGGTTGTGTTGCAATATGATTCGACAATGAATAAAAGGGGCATGAGCATAACCAAATTCAAACAGGCGAACTATTGGCATGGTGAGGGACACAGGCTTATTTGAGTGGCCAACCTTCTAGGGGCCATGGGAGAGATGAGCTGGTAGCTTTGGTCATCAAGAACAAAAATGCGGGAGAGGCGATCATGGTCGAGGAAGAGATGGGGACAGTCGTGCTCGTGGACATGGACGAGGTGGAGAGAACCCTTGAGGTAAGGCAATGTATTCGTCAACCAGAGTTTAAAAATTTTGATTTTTTACTCTCTTGTGGATGTTTTGTTTATTTTTGAACAGGGGTGGTGAAGAAAATGTGCAAGTCTACCATGTGGTTTAACTCTTGTGCCAATTTTGTGGTGCAACATTTGTTTTGTATATGTTGTGACTAAATGTATATATCTACTCATATTGGTTGAGATCTTAGCATTCGATTGTATTAACAAACAAATCCTTTTGATGTATTCATAGGGCTAGTAGATAGTAGGGGTAGAGGAGAGTATTACTTTCGAATACTGTAAGCATATCTTGTTGTGTAATTTTCAACAAACATGGGCAGTAAACTCTAGCAGAGAGGTGAGTGGGCTTGCTTTATTTGCAAATTCTGAATAGTATATAATATGAAACTAATATTTTGTTATTAATAATACTAAAATATTTTTCACCATTAGCACCCTTGAAGACTGCAACTCTTTATTATTCGTACCCTTCAAAATGGATACAACCTTTCTAAAAGTCACAACCCGTCATTATCACCGCTTTGTGAAGGAGTCAATTCCTTATCTTCTTCACATTCATGACTTCTTCCATTAATCCTTCTTTAGCTCTTATGCTCTCCTCTTCTTCCTTCATCATTCATTTCAAATGAACTCTCCTCCCTTTTATAACTTATTTCAAAGAAGTTACATCTCTTCATTACGTATCTCTTCACCTTTCATTAAATTTGGGTAATTTATATTATATTTATTGTAAATGATTTATTATTTATTCATTTTTGTTTTATTATTATTGTAAAATACTATTTTAGAAAGGGATAATAACACTTTCACCCCCATCATAAGTAAATCTTGGATCATAACTTGTTCCACATCAAAGGTTGTTGATCTATATTCAATTGATTAGTGTGGCTAAGGATTTTGTTTCCAAAGAAGCTAAACTTGCATGAATTAATTAGGATAATCTTGAGGACAACCCTTCATCATTCCTTCCTTTTGAAAGAGTAAATTCCTTGTTTTCTTCACATTCCTTCCTTCTTCCACTAACCCTCCTCTTCAACTCCTATACTCTCCTCTTCTTGCTTCTTCTTTATCTTTAAAATGAGCTCTCCTCCCTTTTATACCTTATTTTGAGGAGGTCACATCTCTTCATTACATATCTCTTGACCTTTCATTAAATTTTGTCAATTTATATTATGTTATATTATTTGTTGTTTATTTATTTATTGTTTATTTTTATTTTATTATTATTAAATAGTATGTAAGAAAGGGGACATCACACTTCCACCCCAATCATAAGAAAATCTTGGGTTCTAATTATTCCCCATCAAATTAGAGGTTAATGATCTATATTCAAATTAATTCGCTGTGGCTAAGGATCTCGTTTCCATTGATGCAAAATTTACATGGTTTGATTAGGTTAATCTTGAGGTGGAGACCATACTCATGCAAGAGAACAAGAAAAGGGAAAGAGAATGTCCCTTGGATGCTAACATCACTAGCAAACAAGCAAATATTATGATTCCGTTGACACTGGAGAGACATCATATATATAACTACAAGAGCTCACATAGAGCTATAGATATTGGGTCCAATAATGCAAGCTCCTCTCAAACATAGTTGTACTTTTAATTCCTGTTTTCATGTTGTTGATTTCATAACCCATAAGCATTGTATATCTAAAACTCTAAGAGAATGTATGTATATCATAATCAATCTAACCTGCCCACCTCAATTAATGCCCCTAACTTCTGCAAGAATATTAAATGCCACCCTAACATAGCATCGATAGACAATAATGTTACAAGAGGTGTTAGATAGCTAGCTTCTCCAGCTGTATTTCTTGTCATAACCTTGCATCATTTAGGTGGCTACAAAGAACAAACATCTCATATTGAAGATTAACAGGAACGGTCAAGTTACTAGCATCCAAACATCGTCAAGAGTCAACATTTTTAACACTTGACCAGCAGCTACACAATGGAAGTCTTCAAAAGAGAATTGTAGTTGAGATGATGACTAGGAATTGTGTAATGTCTCCATTTTTGGGTTATCTAGCATTGTTGTTGAGCCTCACATTCTTAATGCGTGTAAGCCTTGTCAAAGGGGTTATTTGGTCTTGCCAATGTGCTTAGTTAGTCTTGAGGACACTCGTGTCACTTTTCAAATAATTTCCAGATTTTGGTGCATTCTCCAATATTTTTGGAGAGAGTGTCTATTTAAAAATTTGCCTGGTTGGCACCAATTCTCATTATTCATCACTCAGTATCACTCCAATGCAATCAAATTTCAATTTCAACGCATTTTGGCAGTTTCCACAATTTGGCTGTATTCATGGCATTATTTTACTAAGTTTTACTAATATATTTTAAAGGCACCTTAGTATAATAGCTTGTTGGAACAAAAACTGAAAGTCAACAATGTTAGATGCAAAAAACAGGGATCTTGTAAATCAAAACTATACACTATTATAATAATAAGATCTTTTGGAGTTGCAATGGAGTTTTAATTAAAAAGGTAATTTTTACATTGTGCTTTCTAGAAGTTTGATAGAAAAAAGTCTAAAACCGAATCCAGGTCTCATTTGTATCATGCAAATTTATTTGATTTCTCCCTGGGCCCAGGGTTATTGGGATTGAATTTGGTTCATCTCAGTCTTCTTGAGATCTAAAACCCCTTAAAGGAAGACCAAATTCAGTTGTGAAACTAGCTCCCTTGGCTGGTGATTGTGGGGCCATTGCAAGTTTCACATCTTGAATCAAAGATTGTTAGTCAAGAAATTGCGTAGTCTTTTTACAAAGATTAATTTTTGAGCATAGAAGATTATAGCCATTTGAAAACTTGACATCATTGTAAAAGAACTCTTGCTTTTGACCAGTAGCTTTCTACTAGAGAAGGTGTGAGAACACATCTAAATTGATGTGCGAAGATGCTGTTTAGTGCCTTCACATGGAAGAGGGCAGCGTTTACAGTCAAAACAAGCAGGCCACAAATTTCTGAATTTGAATATAGCATCAAACATGTAATATGATTAATGGACATTTGTGATGAGATCAGAAATGCTCTTGTTCATCTCTGTATATTTCTGCAATAGATTTGTATTGGATTTTTTGTGTGACAGCAGTTTAGTATTTTCTATTCCATCAGCATCATTATATTTGTGCGGTTGTAAATGAAAAGAATCATATGGCAGATTTTCTGGAGTATTACCTGGGCACAATTATGAACTAAGTTACCAATTCGGGTGCAGATGCAGATATGCGTACAAGAACCCAGTACACAGATGCATGAAATTCTTTTTTAAAGGTTTTGGGTGTGTTTGGGTGCATTTAGGTGTGTTTATAACTTTATATATATACGCACACAAAAATCAAGAAATATAAGAATTAACTCATTTGATAGTATGATAATTCATCATTGATCAAGACAAATATTAAATGTCAATTGATAGTTTCCAAATATTGAAATTGAAAGAAGCCATATCATATACAATAATACGTCTATGTTCACGATTCCAATAAAAAATCAGAAAATTATAATAAGATTCAATGATAAATAATGAATAAATAAAAATATTTTTTAATTATTATTTCTCTATATTATTAACATAATAAAACAAACATATAATTAGATAATATAATGTAATAATATATTCTTAATACAATAAATTTAATAATAAATAATAACCATATATTATATGATAATATCAAATGTAAAATATATTATATACAAACTCCAGAAAAAATATAAATTATATATATTAATCCTTATCATAGCTCAAAGCAGTGACCAAGTGATTCCCACCCACATGGGTATCTTAAGTCCAGATAGCATTCATAACACAGGGCGAAGGGAAAAAAACCAGAAAGCATCAAACATGGAACACACATCCACAGAGCTTCGCCATGCATCAGACTCTGCTTCCAACTCCACATCTGGATCCAGGCAGTCATAAAGTGCATCCGGTAACTGAGGTTATGAATGAATGCATACTAAACTTTATGAATATCTTGAAATTAAACTCTAAAAATATGCAATTTACCTAAAGGCAACTAGAAAACTTGTATCTGGGATTACATGCAAATTGGACAGTGGTAATGTGGAAGTGAATGATCCTCCTGTGGTGACTAAACTTATCAAAATGGTTAAGGGGCAAACAGGGAATATTGAAAACATGATGAAAACAAACAAGACCTTTACAAGGTGGTGAGATGGAGATGTGCTTATCAATTTCTGGAACCCGAAAAAACCTGTTTCGTGAGAAACTAGAAATTTACTTATCAACAAAAGGAATCTGGCTGATCCCTAAACTATTGGTTCTTGCCAAAAAAATCATTTGGTTTTTAAATGTTTTTGCAATAATTTCATGTAGCCAGTAAGATCATGTGACTTTGGTTTGGCCACTCACCTGGTATGGGCTTCAATGCTTTTTGTGCTTAAAAGATTATGCTACCTTATGATAAAAATCCAAGCCCGTGTGGAGATAATATCAAAGATAGGTTACAGGGTCACTCATATTCCTATCACCGGGTTCTATCACTTTTTATTGTTCCAGGGTTCTGAAGTTGAGGAAGAGAGCACATGTTGTCAAAGAAGGAACAACATTCAGCAGACCAACATCACTTATAACTTCAAAATGAAATTAAAAAATGCACATTACCCTGCCCCCTCTCCTGCCAGTTAGTCTGTTGCCCATAGGCAGTGAAGTCATAAATAACATGATATGTAAAGATATCCAATATAGAGAAACTCAATATGAATTTTGACAGAAGAAAGAATGACTTAAGACAAAAGGGCATGAATTAAATTAATTTGTTTATATTCTGAAAGTCAGTCTGTTGCCCATGGGCAGTGAAGCCATAAATAACATGATATGTAAGGATATCCAATATAGAGAAACTCAATATGAATTTTGACAGAAGGAAGAATGACTTAAGACAAAAGGGCATGAATTAAATTAATTTGTTTATATTCTGAAAGTCCTGCAGAGCTATTTGGACTGAAAAGACATTAACATCATCGTTGCTTTAAATATAAGTTTTCAGGTCTTCGAATTCCTATTTATACATCTGTTTGTTATCATAAGTTGTTGTACTTTCAAGTCCCATGACCTAGTTTGGTTAGTCATTGGCATTAATATAACCTCTTCTTTCCTTCTACTTTCAGTAGAGTCTCAAATTTATGGATATTTTCTGACTACGGATAACATCCATAAGAACCTAGTAGGATGCTGGGCTCACTTAAATCAAGCATGATAATGTCACAATTGCAAAAAACTCACCCCTGTTCACTGTACTGAAGTTACTGCTACTATAACCTTGTAAAACTGAGCAGTAGGAATACAACACCTAGTGGGAGAGCAAATGACATTACAGGGATTACCAAGCTTTAGCTCAAACTACTTGTTACATCTATTTCCTTTTCAGTGCATTATGCAGAAGGTAGAATGCATCTTCTGCAGGTTTTTTAATGTATTAAGGGAAAGATAATGCTTGTTCAATGTGTGCATTCTCTATTAACATGGAGATCCTACTACTCAGTGGAATTTTGATATCCATATCAAGGTGAGAGAACCTCATTTTTCAATTAGATTTTTTATTTTTTTTTAAATAATCAAATTAATTTGTCATTTTCAAGTAAGAGGTCCACATACTGCTGAAAATTTTACATTATTGATGTGAGAATAGTCCTAACAGTCACTAGTTGACTACTTTAGACAAGATTAACTGGAAGAAGAAGCAAAAAATTGGAAGAAACTAGCATGTGCACTGGATAAAATCGGGCATTAAGACACGATCAAAGATTTTTTTAAATTTTTGAGTAAAGTTCAAATGCTGACCAGAAATGTTGCATTACAGTTGAGAAATTTACTGCTATGTTACCCGGGGACGCGTTTCCACCTCTAAGACTGAGGTTTCGGAAACGGGGACGGTTTCGGGGACGGGGGGACGGAAGGAAACGTTTCCAAGCCGTCCCCACCTGGACAGGAAAATCGGAAACGCGTCCCCGAAACACAGGAAACGGTCAACGAGTTTCCGAAACTTGTTGACTGTCCCGGGGACTGCACTTCCGTTTCCTAGAGGTTTCCGGGACTTCTAAAAGGGTTTCCGATTTTTACAAAAAAAAAAATTAAGCGATCTCCGACCCCGCAACTTTAAATATATTAAAAAATAAGACTTTTAATGTTTTTTATGTTGACTTAGTTTTTTTAATGTTTATTGTTTAAAACTATAAAACTTTACATGGAATTTATGTTGAAGGAAACGAAATATTTCATTTACAATTAGGTTGAAACGAAATAGATATTATGGAAGTCATTACGTATTATGTTTTACAAACCTAAGTCAATACACATTTCTCATTGACCTAGGCTGAAATGAAATAATGGAAACGAAATATTTCATTTCTCATTCTAGACAAGAAGAAGAGCCGAGTGAAACTTCATTCTCAACTTAGGGTTGCGCTGAAGAAGAGCCGAGTTTTTCACCCGGTCTGCAGTTTGGAGTTTGTTGAAGATGAGTTTTGCAGGTATATTATCTTCCTTCCGAACCTTCCTTACAGCCTCCAGTAGCACTCGACTCTGTAGCACTAGCACTCGACTCTCTTCCTCAACCGACAACTGTAGCTATTATTTCTATTTTGTTTGGACAGGATTTCTCGCTTTCCATCCTGAACCGGGGCCCCGGGTAGTTTCTTTCGCTGCCTCCCTCCCTCGGATGTCATTGCCGACTTGCCATAGAATTTCATACATGGCGATTCAGGGAATACATCAGACTTATTTGTTTGGCCCCAAATGATTTGTTCATGCCCAGAATTCTCAAAACCTTTTGTAGACGTCTGAAAGATTGGCTGCAAATTGTTCAACTGTTGACTACGGTTACCCACGACCTTGCTTGAGGTGCGATCTGGTTGCCTGGGGGATGTACACCCTGACAATGTGCTGTAAACTGTGTTTTGGGGTTGCAGATTTTACTGTAGTCCCATTTTCTTGCTTTATCCATGTTTAAACTTTATTTATTTTAAGATAATATGTTAATGTTAAAGTATTCTAAGATTAATATTTAATATTTATTTTGTTAAAGTTTTTGATATTTTAATACAATTTTTTTTAATTTATGTCATGACTCATAACAGAGAAATCTAATTTTCATTTTCATTTTTGTTAAATTTCAGATTCTTGATCTCCATTAAATTTAAATATGAGCAGCAGCAGCACTGATGGTTCTAGTAGTGATGAAAGAAGGCAGGGTGAAGAAGTCGGAATTGGAGGTGGTGGTGATTCAAGAGATATAACAAACACATTTGAAATACCTTCAGTTGTCCTCAAAGACTTTGCACGAGGTCCTTTTAATCCTAAAAAGCCTCTACTTTGCCTTGTTCATCCAATAGATGTCAAAAAGAAAAATTCAGGTGGAAGTAGGATTTATAAATGTCATGTGTGTGAAGGTGAAATTAGAAGGAGCTACACACGGGTGTGGTCTCATTTCTTGGGGGTTAAGGGCAAAGGAGTTAAATACTGTAAACAATTAGAGGAGGATGCTAAATTAGAGTGTTATAGATTGCACATGGAGGCTGAATACAAGTCTAAAGGTTTGCCCTTTGTTATGCCTCCACCTTCAGATTCACAGTTATCTACTCATGGTATTACTACTCACTCTATGTCATCCAGTGTCAGTGAGAGTGTGTTTACTAGTATGGGAACAAAAAAAAATGAAAAGGGAAAGAGGAAGGCTAGTGATAGTGGGCAGCCAGGGTCAGTTACAAATTTGTTCAATACACAAGCACGAGAAATGTTAGATTGTTCAGTTGCTGATTTCTTTTATGCCCATGCCATCCCATTTCATGTGGCCCGATCACCATTCTTCAAAAAAATGATTAGAGATACAGGTTCAGTAGGCCCCTCTGCAGTACCCCCTGGAGATCATAAACTACGCACTACCCTCCTTGATAAAGCATATTCCAAGGTGAGTTTGGTGATGGAGGATATGAGGCGTACTTGGATGAAGACTGGTTGTTCCATTGTGATGGATGGGTGGACTGATATTAGACATCGGCCACTTATCAATGTCATTGTCACATCCGCAGCTGGTTCTTATTTTCTTAAGGCAGTTGATTGTTCAGGGAAACGCAAGGATGCAGATTTTCAATTTGGCATTCTACGAGAGGCCATAGAGGAGGTTGGGCCCTCAAATGTTGTTCAAGTGATTACTGATTCAGCACATGTGTGCAAATTGGCTGGAATGATGGTGGAGGGTGCTTACAAGCACATATTTTGGACTCCATGTTGCGTTCATGCATTGAACAATGCATTGAAGGACATGGGAAAATTGTCTTGGGTAAAAGAAGTGGTGACACAAGGAAGAGAGATTCAAATGTTTATTTGCAACCACCACACCTCACTTGCCCTCTTTAGGACGTTTTCAAAGAAGGAATTTCTCAAACCTGTAGAGACAAGATATGCTAGCTACTACATTCTACTAGAGAGGATGGTTGAGGTGCATGACGCTCTACAACAAATGGTAGTGAATTCAAAGTGGAATAAGTGGCCTACATCAAACACTATTGAAGGAAAAGCCATCAAACAAAAGATTCTTGATGATGCATGGTGGTCTACTGTGAGGTAAGACCGTAAGACATTGTTGATTCTCATTTTCACTTGGAAATCATAGATTCATAAGTTTCATAAATCCTTTCAATTTTTAGATTTCTAAAATCTGATTTAAATTTAAAAAGTTCTGATTTTCAGTCATTTACTTTAAAAAATATATTAATATAATTGGCATATTCTTATTCTCATTGCAGATATGTTTGCTCAATCATCTCTCCTGTTGTGGATGTCATCAGATATGCTGATACAGACTCTCCTAGCCTTGGGGAGATATATGAGACTATAGACAGCATGCTTCAAAAGATGAAGCAAATAATATTGGCTCATGATAATAATTTGGTCTTATATGAGGAGTACATTAATCCAATTTTCTTGCGGAGGTGGAATACTATGAATACTCCTCTTCACATGGCAGCTTATGCATTAAATCCAAAATGGTATGAGCCTAGGCTTGGAAGGTGTGCTCCTAGCGAGGATGATGAGGTGAGACATGGTATTATGAAGGCCCTTCAAAAGATGTATTCATCTCAAGAATCTAGTATACTTCGAGAGCAATGGGTTGCCTTCACAAACCTTGATGGTCCAACCTTTGGCACAGCAGAGGCAAAGGTGGATAGAGCAGTAATGGCATTGAAAAGCCCCGTTGGTTGGTGGCAATGGCATGGATCAGATGCACCACAGTTAAAGATGCTTGCAGTTCGTCTCCTCTCACAGGTAGCTAGTTCCTCTGCTACAGAGAGGAATTGGTCTACATACAGCTTTATCCACTCCGTGAAGAGGAATAGGCTTACCTCTAAACGAGCAGAGAAGTTAGTGGCTGTGCATAGTGCTTTTCGACTTGAGGATCGTAAGACTCCAGTGTATCGACAGAATCCAGCTTTACGGTGGGATATTGATCCCGAAGATGCCACCCAGGTTGATGAGGATGACACACTACCAGGATTGGTTGGCATTCCATTGGATGATGCATCCCTTGAGGCTCAAGATGATAGTGATAGTGACTTTGATATGGATGATTAGGGGCAGCTGTCATAGCATCTTTGCTTTCATTGTGATTTTGATGTTTTAGACTTGAAATGTTTTCTCTTGACATTATATGATCATTGATAGTTGATAGTGATACATTGATGGAACAATTATACATCAATATGGTATTATGATCTTTGATAGACATGGTTGATAAACTTGATACTTTAAAAGTTTAATTGTTTAAGTCTTAACTTTTCAATGTTTTCATTTTGTTGAAAGTTGATGTTTTTCATTGTCTCATTTGATTCATTTCATGACTTACAAATGGTATTGTAAGTACTTAGATGATGATTGAAAGTGATTATTTGAATTTTCTTAGATGATTGAAAATGATGCTATTTAGAATTTTGATTTTCTATGACGACTCAATTAGATGCTGATTGCTATGCCCTATGATCATTGATGAATCAATATTTGATGAATGGAATTGATAATTTTTAACTATGTTGTTGTGATGAATGTAGAATTGATGAATATTTTTGAAAATTCATATATATATATATATATAGCCGTCCCCTGCCGTCCCCTGTTCCTGCCAAAAAAAAACCGTCCCGGAAACTCGTTTCCCCGTCCCCCCGTCCCCTCGTCCCGGAAACTTGGGGTAACATAGAAATTTAGCCTTCGTCACTTTTTGACTACTTTAGGCAAAGTTTGCTGGAAAGAGAAGCAAAAGACAAACATGGGAACTAGATAGGATTGGGCATGTTTAGCTTCACTGTAAGCAGTATGGATTTTATCTATTTTAATTTTTTTATCCTCACAAGTTGTTACTTCCTTCAACTTATCCTTTCCCTTTAGTCATTCACTTTTACCCTTTTCCTCATCAGTCTTCATTCCATAAAATTTTGGAAATATGAGAATGCAACTTGAATGACAACTTAAACTATTCACAGTCATATACAAAGAACTGTACATTTTGAAAACTCAATAAGTGCTCACCTCCATGTTTGCAATTTTCTGTGCTTTCCAATCGACTATTCCTCCAAACTTGGTAACTGCTTCCTTCACTGATTCAAAAGGTGCCGCAGTGTCTACTTCACCTCTGTTTATGATAATGGGCTCCTCTGCATGATTTAGTCTTCCAATTTCTTTTTTTGTAGACTGCATTGTTTCTTTCCCAGTATGATCAGGTTCTTTTCTTTTAGACTGCAAGGTTTCTTTCACTGTGTAATTATTTTCTATTCTTTCAGGCCACAATGTTTCTTTCTCAGTTTCATGAATTTCCTTTTTCTCAAACTGCACCTTTTCTTTCTCAGAGTGATCAATTTCTTTGTTTTTAGTTTCAATCTCAGGGTGGTTGATTTCATTTTTTCCAGACTGCACAATTTCTTTTATTTCAGACTCTACAGTTTTACTCTCAGCATGATTAGTTCCTTTTATCCCAGACTGCACAGTTTCAATCTCAGAATGATCAATCTCTTTTTGTTCAGACTGCACGGTACCTTTCTCCCCATGACCGAACTCCTTTATAAGGCATTCTACATTTTCTTTCTCAGTGTGAATAATACTAGGTTCAGCACCAATTAGATCAACAATACTTTCTCCTAGAAATTTCCTTTCATATGGAGAGTCAGACAATGCAATGCTTTCTATCCGAGAACTATCAACTTCAGCAGCTGGGTCATGCATTCTAGGCTGAATAGTAGTATCCATAGCTGTAGTATCATGGCTGCTAGTTTCCATTTCCTTAGATAAGTTCACCGTGATGGCAGTATCTGCATTTGTTCTTGGTGATTCAGTAACTAACAGCTCTTTTGAAGTACGGTTTTGCGATTCTTTGCTGGCTTCTGATGGCAATAGAGGACTTGATGCTGATGCTTCTACAACATTTTCTCTTGATGATGATGTGAGATCACGTGCTGATGGCAACCCAACATCCACTTCCTTTTTACTACTTCCTTCATTTGACTTGTCAGAAAAGGATTTAATTTCCTCCTCAACTGGCACCCCAGTCCCTTCCATGCCCTGCAAATACAACAATAAGCATCTTTTAAATAAAACCAGAATAAAATATTATTGTCTAACAAAATCAATCAAGAAAGAAATGAAAATGAAATCATAAATGGGAGGTTTTCATCAAACAGCACTAAGCAGCATTGTGCACTTCTAAGGAAACTGGGAAAAAAAAAGTCATATCAAAATCTTTGTGGAAAATTGGAAACAATCAAACGAGAAAGAAAAAGAACATGAAAATCCCCAAAAAGGAAGGTTTAACAAATCTAAGGTCACCAATGACCATCAGAAATACATGAAACTAAAACAAGTAGTTTAGTAAATGGATGGGATATATTAGATTAGACCTATTTATCAAAAAAATGGCTTGAAAAGCCATTCCAAAAATATATCTAAATCATCTTCAAGGTGCTAAGATTTCATAAAACGCCTAAATATGACCTACCACAATAGAACAGATGATCAAATTGCAAGTTCCTCTGAATAGCACACAGCCTGCAAAGATGCTGGAGGAAATAACACGAGTTAATCATTATACTGATTGTCCATGATATGTAAAACCGACGGTATAGATGATTTGGCAAGAACGTTCTAGAATCCAAGCTTTTTCAAGGACTAGAAATTTTGAATATGGCGTAATGTGAAGAAAACCCCAGGTCTAGATATTTGGCAAAGCTCTTTCTGTACTCAAGCTTAGTTATGAGCTCAACGCTAAGGACTCGAAGAATTAGAATATGAGATAATATGAGAAAAAGCTATGGTACGAGTGACTGAGCAAAGCTCTTTTTGCTAGCAAGCCTTGCTATGAGATCAAAGCCTAAGGGCAATGATTTTAGCACACGAGTTCACGTGACAAAAGGCACCTTGCGCCCGGCAGGAAGGGTTTCAAATGCACAGAAGGCCTTGCAGGCTGCAAGGATGGGAACTTAAACGTGCCCTTTTCCTTTATCTCTATAGGCAAGTCTACATACGGCAGAATAGTGACCGTGCCAAAAGGACTCAAAATTCAAAGGCCGGAAGCAGGGCTCTGCAAAAGCAATGGAAGTGTTGTATTTGGACGAATTAGATTTGGCTTAGTCTAGATTAACCACAGTAAATTCATGACATGATCGGAATCGCAACATTGCCTACGTACAATACCGACAGTGCTGAGATTGATGCGTATTGATAGAATTTTATTGTGTCAAGCATTTACGAGAAATCCGTTGAACTTAGATTAGATAACAAAAACATTACTAGATGCTCACAACAAAAAGGACACTTCATCCAATTTCAAAGAAAACAAAGCAAAACCAAAAGTCAAAATTCAGATTCGCGCATCGTCTCCGAAGCAACCTAAAATTACCATGGCCATTTCCTAACATTGCAGCTTTCCGTCTCGTGAAAAGTAGAACGAAATAAACAGTGCCAAAAAAACATTTCTTCGGATCAAAAGAACGGATTTGCATAGCACTTACAAATAATTACAAAAAACCTCGCTATCGCTCAGTCTGAGGCGATGTCAACACCTGTTCATTCAAATTCAACCCAGAATTTTGAAAATCTCAGGCTTTAAAAGGGGGAAAAAAACATAATTAATTTAAGCAGAGATCTGCAAGAAGTGTTACCTCAATTATCTACTCAGAATGGCAGTCTCGGGCAGCGAAAATCCAGCAGTTCACTGCGTATTTCCAAAGTCAAATCAGCGAGAAGAAGAAAAATTATTACTAAGTTGGGTTATTACTATTCTTTGTTCAGGGAGTTCTTCAATTTTTCGCTTTTAAAAATGAAAAATAAGCATTTCAACATCATTTCCAGCCGACAACTCTGTCAAAATCGTGGTGCTGTGGATATTAGGTAGTTGTAGAACGTAAGGTTGGGCTTTTGTGGCATCTGCAGATGAAAATGTTTCCAAAAGCTGTTTGAATCATGGATCACACAGCTTGCAACTGCATCTTACAAAAAACAATATTCTCGTTTAATAATATATATTCAAAGGACCCTTTATAAAAAATTAAAAACAACTGCAATAGAAAGTAATAGATAATATTGCTATTTACAAGTAGTCAGTGCATCCTGTGGAGTACCGCGCAATCTGTTCTCCACACAAATTGCATCATTAATTTAACATTCTATTCTTTATATATCATCTTAATCATTATAATTTAGGCCCATCTATTATAGGAAATTGCATATCATTGCAAATATTGTATTTTATATTTCCATTGTAAATTTTATATTTTTATTTTTATTAGTAATTTTATAAATATTTATCTTTTTTAATATCACATTTTTATTCATCTTATATTCAAAAAGTATCTACTTTTAGAAATATATTCACCATACACTAGAGAAATGTGTAGATTGCAAATATTATTACTCTCAAC
Organism: Cupressus sempervirens; assembly: GCA_028749045.1. Lineage (NCBI taxonomy): Eukaryota > Viridiplantae > Streptophyta > Pinopsida > Cupressales > Cupressaceae > Cupressus > Cupressus sempervirens. The sequence goes on from CM053785.1 coordinate 2,446,659, forward strand.
ATTCATGAATATAGTCTCTAGTATAGACACTATTCATTATGGTATAGAGAAGCAAAGAACCACTATTAGTTATATAGTGTAATAAAAGCAAATTTGTGGTATAATAGTATTTGTTCAACATAAAATTTAATTACTTTATTTTTAGTTTTTTAGGGGGTTATGAAAGAAAGTGATAACATTTGTTTGTCTTCATTTATGAATAGGTGTGTTAAGGTTGAAGTTGATGATTGAAGCCTTGTAGTACCCCTATTAGGATTAGATAGGTAGGAAATAACAGTTACATGCAAATATAACCAATATCACAAAGGAACAAAGCGCACATAAATGAACTGTTAGTGCTAATTTAATTCTTATTGATCCTTAGATTTCATTTTGATATGTTAGTCATGGTGATTTCAACGATGATTTGAATGATGATTTAAACAGTGATTTCAGCAATTATTTGATTTTAACCATTTGTTCACATAGTGTTTACGTGGTTTATTTATTATATACATCATGCAACAATGTAATTTTTTAATAATGGAATATGAGGAGTTTTTTAGTACTTTGTTTTCTCTATTTTAATTTCTTTATTTTTCCTCCAATTATTGTTTCAATTCCGAGCTAGATCTATGCCCAAAATTTGACATGGTATCAAAGCTAAAGTTTTTAGGAAAAGGAGCAAAAAAAAATTGTTTGCAAGAATTAAAGATTGAGCTTTCAACATTGGAGTCTTTAGCATTTATCTTTCTCGTGTCATTCATTTATTTCAAGTGGAAGCCATTGATCTTGCTCAGGCCCACAAGCAGAGGCTTGCATCAAAATGTCATGGCATTAGAGGTTGGACCCAATTCTACATCAAAGATAGGTCAAGATCATGCTCTCTTTGTATGGATCTTCCCTTTCTTTTCTCTCTAGTGACGTGTTGCTTTTGTGGATTTGTCATGCCTCTCAATCTGAATGCTTCATTTGCTTCCATGGTTGATCAAATTTATAGATGATTAGCACCTGTATTTTCTATCAACACTTTATTCTTGCATGGTTGAGTAGTGTTGTTAGGGCCATTCATACATAATCATGTGTTAGTTGCATCCTTGAATGATAGATGTTTTGCCTATGTTTGGCATCTATACTTTGTTTGAGGGAGCTTTATAGATTATTGTCTATTGTACCTTTGATTTGAGTGGCAAATGTTTTGCCTTTGATTTCCATGTGTTCATTGTTTGAGTAGTGTCATTAGGGGCAATCATGCATTGATCTTTACATCATCTCGGTTTCAAAGGAGATTCTTCATTTAGCACCTTTGCAGTTATGATCCGATAGGTGTCCACAATATTTTTCATAGCACAGAAGAATTTATCTCCATAGATTTTGAGTGAGAATTTATTCCCACTGGATTTTCCCTCTTATCTCCCTTCTTTCATTAGTTTTTTATTCTCGTTGATTAGAATTAGGGGGAGGGGGGAGGGTAGTGTTAAGTTAATTCTAAGTTATTGATACCTTTCATTTTGATCCATTAGTCACTATTATTTCAATGGTGATTTGAATGATGATTTGAGTAGTGATTCCAGCAATTATTTGATCTTGACCATTTGTTCACCTAGTGTTTACCATGTACGCATGTGTTGCTTATTTATTATATAAATCATAGAGCAATGTAATTTTTTAATAATGGAATATGAGGAGTTTTTCAAGACTCAGTTTTCTCTATTTTTTCTTGCAATTATGGTTTCAATTCCTAGCTAGATATATGCCCAAAGACACAAAAATTTAACATGATTCACCCAATCCCTGGGTTACGTTCACCAATAGTCAATCCAATATTATTATATAATAACTTGAACCAGTTACAATCTTCAATCTCGCTTACAACTCAATGCCAATGCAAGAAGCTATACATTAGAAGAAAAGAAAAAAAACTAGTCCTAAGCCAATATTACATGACTTATATCAGCTTAACAAATTAACCCTAAATATACTTGACAATTTAACCCAAACCACACGACTTATGAAAAGTGTTAAGGACTTTCCTGACCAGTCACCATAAATCAACACCCCTAAAGGCCAACTATAGTAGAAACATTGCATCAAACAAGAGAACTAAGTTGATTTACTATGAGGCTTAAAATTTGATCAACACGAAAATTATGAGTTCAATATACAATGAATAATCCTTGTTATAAAGACAATGATAAAATAATAGATTATAATTGTTACAAATGTTTACAATAACTTGGGGCAAGGGGGGTGAATTAGTTACTCAAGGTCCTTAAGTACCATTTAAACAATTAAACATAAACACTCATTGTTCTTCCTATCATGTTGTTACTTGATCTCTACTGCAAAAACATTATCTTAAACATAACATTCTTTGCTTAATGAAAACATCATCAAATGTAAAAACATATAAAGTATTCAACATAGGTTTGACACTAGAATTTTACGTGGAAACCCAATTTGGGAAAACCACCAGCAACATGTCACCACTTTTCATTATTTCGAAGTGAGCCTTGTTATGAGCCAACCCTATTAAAGGTTTTACAATACACACTATTAAATGTGACCTTGTTAAAGGATTTAATCACCCTATTAGGAGTGGCCTTGTCAAAGGACTTTGATCATTCTATTTAGAATTTCACCTAGTTAAAGGATTTACACAGACTGTTAAGTCTCCCAAATGGCTATTAGGTCAACCTCTGTTAAAAGGATTTCAATACAAATTGTGTACAATGATTAAAAATAAAATAGTAGGTTTTGATCTGTATGATTGCAACTCACTCTACTAGTTGAGATCGCTATTGGGAGGTGAAATCAAGATGGATTGGTCTCATGCCATTATTCCCATGGGGAATAAGAAAATCAAGTTGGAACCTGAAGAAAAGGCCAAATTCACAGTTTTAAAGTTTAATGATCCTAAGGCACAGATTCTATATCAAGAAATGGAGTTTGGAAATTACATGATGTTCTCTAGTTTTGATTATTCAGAGGAAAAACTAGATCCTCCTAATAATCTAAGAATTTGGACTCTAGAGTTTGATGGCAGTTGTGCTACTGTCAGGCTTGGAGCTGGTGTAGTACTTGTGTCCCCAAGTGGAGTTGTAACTCATCTTCCTACAAGATGCAATTCAAGAACACCAAAAACACATCAGAGCATGAAGCCTTGTTGTTAGGTATCACTATTGTAAAGTAGAGAGGAGTGAAGATCTTAAGAGCTCAAGGAGACGCAAAACTTATAGTGAAGCAAGTTTGAGCTCAGTACACTATAAAGAATGCTAGACTCAAGAACTACAGAAATAGGGTATGGGATGAGATTGAGCATTTGGATGCCTTTTCAATTCAAGTTGTTCCAAGGGATCAGAATGCAAGGGCATACTTGTTAGCTACATCATACTCACTATTACTCCCTCATCCAGATTTCATAGATAATCAGTACAAGGTTAAGGTCTTGTTTAGACTGGACATTCCTGACAATGTTGAAACATGGCAAGTGTTCAATGATGATAAGAAAACCAAGTGTTTCCTAGAAGGATATGAACCTTTCAATGATCAATACCTTGAAGGGAGAAAAAACTCCTACAATAATTTCTCCCTGACACCAAGAAATAGTTGGAGCTAGGAGCCGAACAACTCAAAGGTAACAAGATTTTTCAACACCTTATTTCCCTTGAGAATATTTTTGATAGGCATGATGCATTTATTCAAAGGGAAAGAGGAAGGAAAGGTGGAACATCCAAAGAGTACAAAGGAATGAATATTGGCACCAAATATAAACCCAAGATGGTTAATATCGGTAGCAGTTGCTCAAAGGAAGAAAAAACGAAAGCAAAATTTTTGTTGGCAGAGTACCAGGATGTGTTTTCTTGGGGATATGAAGACCTAAAGACCTCTAGGAATTGTGAGTTCAAGGAAAAAATCCCCCTTAAGCCACATGTTGCTCCCTTCAGGAAAAAACAACATAACTACAACCCTATGGTCTCTGATGCCATCTTTAGGGAGGTGTACAAGACGTTGGAAGCCATGATTATCTACACCATACATAATTTGATGTGGATAGCTAATATTGTTCCAGTCTGGAAAAAGAATAGGACATCAACTTGTGTGTGGATTTCAAGAATTTAAATTACGCATCTCTAAAGGACAACTACACCTTGCCTAATATGGATCATCTACTGCAAATGGTTATCAGCTCTGAAATGATGTCCATGTTGGATGGATTCTCAAGGTTTAACCAAATTGAGGTAAACTCAGAAGATCAGTTCAAGACTGTGTTGACCACTCCTTGGGGAATGTTTTTATATAATAGAATGCCTTTGGGCTCATCAATGCTGGCGCAACCTTTTAAAGGGCTATGAATTCATCCTTTTTTGATTTAAAGGATAAGATCATAATTATCTACTTGGATGACCTAACTGTCTTCTACAAGAAAAGTGAGAATCATCTAAGGGATTTGGAGAAGGTGTTGAAAAGATGCAGGGAGCATGGGATTTCACTTAGTCCTAAGAAATCGTTCTTTAGTGTTATAGAAAGTAAAATATTGGTCACATAGTCTCTTGGGAAGGTATTCGAATTGACCTAGAGTGTGTTAGAGCCATCCAATAGCTGAATTTTTCAGGAAGAAAATTTGGAGTCAAATCATTTTTTGGATAGGTAAACTTTTTAAGATGCTTCATCCCTGATTTTTTTGAAATCACCAAGTGTATTTTTGATATGATGAAAGGAAGTCAAAGTTTCAATTGGAATGACTTTGGAAGAATGGTTTTTGATCAAATTAAGGATGCCATAGCCAAAACACCCATGTTGGTCCATTCAAATTACACCAAGGAGTTCATCCAGATCTAAAGTTATATGAAGTTCACAAATGAAAGAAGGTAACCCCTGTAGTTAATGTTAGTCTAGGTAGGTTGTTTTTTGTCGTTCCATGCTTTCTTTTCCTACTTTCCTAGATTAGTTTTTCTTTCTATTTGTGTGCTTAGTTTAGTTGCCCATTGTAGTTTGTTGTTCCAACTAAGCAAAACTAGAGATTCTGGGTCCCTTCTCAAACATTTTGTAATGCCTAAGTCCCTACTTAGAGCTAGCTATTGCCAAGTTTTAATCTCCCCCCTTTAGATTGAGGTAATTGGTTATAGTGAGTGTCTTTTCAAGAGAGAAGTGTCTAGGTCTATTTTAGGTCACTTACTTCTCATCTTTCACAAATGCTATACTTTCTTTATTTTATGGGTCTCCCTTTGCATTACATTTACCTAATCTCTCTAAGTGGGTTTCTTATTTTTTTAGTGTGCATAGGGTTTAGGTGATTTAGGCATGGTTGGGATTTGGTATTATGTCCTGATAATGAGAAGTAAGTATTCTATATTTTATTATCTATAACCTTGCTCTAACATTCCTTATCCTATGGATTTTGATCTTTCAATCTGATTTCCCCTTGTGAGAACTACGTCAAGTGTGAATCTAATGAATAATGCCATGACAGTGAGTAATAAGTTGGGAATATGATTTTGTCTACACCCAAAGGCCTACGAATCTGTGGATAGATGCTAGGGTGATTCTCATTCAGATCTATTGAGATAAGATCAAGTACTAATGGGAAGAATAGGTATATGTTTTTTCTACTACATATTCATGGAAATGAAATCTTTTCATTCTATTTCTGAGATTGTATGAACTTGATACAAATATTAGTTCAAATGATCAAAATAATGTGGGCATAATGTTGAAAGAACTATTTAAAGGCTCATAACTAGTAAGGTATGGTTGATTTTTAACTTCTAGACCATCATATTGAAGTATAAGGTTGAATGTTGTTTTTATGCTTCAATTTGGGAATAGATGCTGAGAAAGGAGTTTTCTACTGCAAGGAAACAAAAAGGGATGCTTTTCTAGGAACTATGAGAATAGAAAGTCAAGTTATCCTAAGACATGAATATCCTTTAGAGATGCTTAGAGGAAACTTACAGAGAAGCAAGTGTTGGAGATGCAAACCCCGTTATGAAGGAAAAGTAGTGTTAAAATCCTTAGGTGGAAAGTGGAAGAACAAAGTGTGTAGGCTGGCAAAAGGATTACTCCCATGTTGTGATTCTAAATAAAAGGAAAAATGGTTTGCAAAAAAGCTAAAACTCTCTCTCTCTCTCTCTCTCTCTCTCTCTCTCTCTCTCTCTCTCTCTCTCTCTCTCTCTCTCTCTCTCTCTCTCTCTCTCTCTCTCTCTCTCTCTCTCTCTCTCTCCCCCACATGTGTGTTAATATTACTAAGTATATATGCTTTCCAGATTTTGAAATAAAGTAAGGAACTTTGCGTAAAGCTAAAGTATTGGTACTGTTAAGTGATTCTTAGTCATTTTACTTTACATTAACTAAAGTAATGAAGTAAGAGTACTTTTGGGAACTTAGCATTTTATGTGCAAATGAGTGGAAAGTTTAAATAACTGTTACTTATGGAATTAAATTCAAATCTAACTATTATAATTGTTGGCCAAACTTAATTTTGTTCATGTGGCACCAACATTCTAATTCCTAAAGCTATTTCATCAAAATTGTGTCGAATCAGTTTCTATAAGTATATTTAAATGACTATTTATCAAAAACTACAACATGTACAATCATAGTGAATGGCAATTAGAGCTATTGGTTATAATAGATTAAGTGGTTTGGAGAGTGAGTTTAAAGATTTTATAGATACATACTTCAAGTTCTATGATTTGGGTGACCTACATAGGAGCCTAAATTCCCAACCCATTCACCCAATCACTCAGAGACTTAAAGAGAGGGGATTGGTAGAAGTAGTCAACTTTCCACTGGTAGTTCATGCACCTAAGTTGGTGAAAGATTGCATAAAGACATACAACCTAGAAACAAAGTAGATTTTGTTTCCTAATTAGTCCATTCTCATATCAATTAACAAGACGTTGATGTAGTCTACATTTAGAATCTTCGTAAAAGAGAAATATTGTGACATTGATTTTGGGTCCTCTAAATCCATGTTCAATGAGAAGAAGACTCTCAGATGGGAGGACATGTAGAGGACCTAGTTCTAGATTGCCTTCTTAAAGAAGAGAAAAATGCCAAGACTAAAGCGAGAGATTATGGATATCCTTGCCTTCCTGCTCAAACTGAAAGGAAAAGAGGAAAATTTGTAGATCATTAAACACCACTTCTTCTCGGTGCAAGCAATCTATGCTAAGAATATGCAGATCGACTGTGCATAGATTATTTGTCATGAGCTTGCCTTGTGGTAGCAGTTGGCCATAGGATTCAAGTAGTTCTACATGTCCTCTTATTTAATATATGCTTTGGTAAGCCACTACTTGTGGCATGGACTCCTTAGCATCCCAAATTATGATGAATGCACCAAGGTCTATGAATTCTACCCACATCTGCAACTACAAAGGAGCAATGAAGAATACGTAGCTGTCAATGATGCTTTTACAATGAGGTTGTGTCTAGAACTACAAAGGTGCCCAGAAAAGAGATTCTCACTAGAGGCAATTTTTGCTATAAGCTAGTTTGGATGCTCATTCATCCTATTTTCAAGTTTCTCCTATTTATGAATAGGAGCATATGATGGATTTACCAAGAGGTTGCCTAGATATCTAGAGGACAATGTGGTTCTAGTCAAGATGTGTTGAAAAATCCTGGAAGTGAACACCCTATGTTCAAATGTGAAGAAGATTGTCGAGATTCAATTCCCTATAGTGGTAGGCCCTTTAGATCAAATGCTCAAAATCATGAAAATAGTTTTGAAGGAAAGTTTAAATTGCTAGATTATGAGGTGCTCACACCTCAATATAATCCAGTGAATTTTGTAAGAAATCATATGAAGTTGGGATATGCAAATAGGCATGTCCCGAATATTGAATATTTTTGGTCTAGATGTCTTAATGAGTACCAAACTAGGGAGAGATTTTGGTCATGACTAACCATTTATGAAATCAAATTATATAATGATTATGTGGATGTTTCTAACCTTGTAGATGATGGAGCTTACATGCACCCCACATCTTATGAGAAGATCAAGGGCACACCAATTTAGTCTATTGCACCTACAGATCTAGTTATTAACACTATGGAGGTTCTCACACAAGGTATAATTATAAAAAATAGACAAATGGGTGGAGTGGACCCAAGCAAGGAAGAAAAGGACAAGCAACACTAGCTCTATAGGTGGAGTATCAACTGGAGCCATCCAGTTAGTTGCAACTACAACTACTACAACCACTACATCAACATCTATGGGGCCATAAAAATATATTGGCCAACATGGAGACCAACCTCCAGAAAAGAATGTTCCACTTGCCCCTACTTGTGGAGCTGTCCCTCTTCCAAACATTAGGAAGATTGGAGAGAAGGAAGATGACAAGGATAATGGGAAGCGACAAGAAAAATTAGTGGCTAAGCCATCTTCCCCTGTTCAAGTCATAAATTTGGATGGAAATACTAACCCCATGGATGGCCAAGAATAAGAAGCATCTCAACAAGGGGTTACTCTAGCCCTTTTAATAACCAAGGCAACCACCTTCCTTGTTACTTCTCAGAGCAAGCCAACTCTATTAATCCCAAGGAATCTATTCAATCCCTCTTTATTGCAATCTACTATCAATGTCCTCTCTATAGAGTCTTGGCTCGAAGAGACCATTGATAGGAAGAAGAGGAGATATGAGGATGTAGCCCTATCAAAGGACTTGACCACATATGTCACCTCCTCCTAGGCATCAAAGAAAACAAAGAAGCAGAAGACCGTTACAGTACTTGTTATGGATTCAACAACTAGCCACATGCTAGTTATATTGCAAAGCTTCAAAAAGAAGGAAGATTTAATGAGCTCTTAAAGGGTGAATTCTAAATTAGGACATTAGATATTGTCATCCTAGTTCACGACTTCATGGTGAATATATGGAAATCAACTAATGAGAAAATTGAAGAGCTTAGAGTGGATGAGGAGATATTGAAGGCATCAAACTAAGAGCTAGTGGATTGCATAAAGTCTACACTCAAGAGTACTTGTTCCAGTCAATTCAACCCAAATGTAGAGGAAAACAAGAACTTACTCCTCAAGTTGTAACAAGAAAGACAATTTGCGTAGGTAGGTTAGACATGGGTAGATCAAATCAAGGCTCAAGGTCCCCCATTAGTTGAAAACTTGGGAAGCCTAGTGTTGGATGCTCATAAGGTCAGAGAGGTAGATTTACATCATCAAAAAACCATACTAAAGGCAACATACAAGCTGATAGAGCAATTGCCACTTCTACAAGAAGTGATAAACATGAAGACCAATGTGGCCATTGCTCACGAGATTCTATAGATTGGCAAAGAATCACTATTACACTAGAAGCAATCCTAAGAGTTTGGCATAGAAAGCTCCATGAGATCTGCAAATGAACTCAAGGATGTGTATGACCTAGCACAAAAGATCGTTGAAAAGTTGTTTTAGTATTTGAAGATTTTGCACACAAAGTCCTTTATGTCAACTAATGGCAAGCTCGTGGACATTGAGAGAATGAAGTCCAAGTTCCTAGAATTTGTTGATGAAGTCATTGACCCTGTCAACTTCCAAGAGCCCAAGATCTAGGAACTCTTAGTAGTGGATGCATTCATAAGGAGATAAATGGAGAAGTTCGAATCAAGGGTGGCTAGAATTGATGAACTGATGGAAATGCATGACTACTAGATAATTCGAGCTGACAATATCCTCATTCTAGGTGTCAAAGAGCTGGATAAAGTAATCAAAGCCATGAAAGATTATAGAGATAAGTTAGTTACTTCTAAGAAGACAATATGTTCTGATGCTTTTCCAAACATCTGTCATTCTTCTATTAGAAACAATAGTTCACCAAGATAATTGAGAGGCAAGGGGATGAATCAATTATCTAACAATTAAAACATTTATCTTCTTTAAATAAACTTAACTAATCAACTAAGTTAAACAAAAACCATAGTAAAATGCACATAGACAATTATACCAAATATGTTGACTAGGGAAACCCTTGATCAGAGGAAAACCTTGGTGGGAATGATGACCACAAGATGATATACTAATATAATTATTCCTTGTTAGAGGATGGACCCAGTTAAGAGTCTGTTACAAAATTTAGTACATAGAGTCCTTGTTAGGAGACTCTAAATCCTTGTTAGGAGATTCCAACCCTATTAGGAGTTGTGGCAACCTTGTTAAGAGTTGTAGTACAATGTATGCAAGATGAGCCCATTGCCCAAACATGCAATTTCAACTATAGGAAGAGTTCATTGCCCAACAAGTAATTTACTATTATCTTCCCCTTTCCTTTGTTTTGTCAATCAAACCAATCATTGTCAGACCTTGTATACTAGGTCATGAACCATAGATCCAAATATCAAACCTTAGATCACTCAGCAAAACCTTAGCAATGAAGTTTCCTTCACTTTTGCACTACTTTGCTCAACTTCACATTCTGCACTCTTTGCTACTTATAATCAATCATAAAAACATATCATTCCATGCCATGTTAAATGAAAATGTCCTTTCTTTATACCAAGTCTCAAAACAATTCCCTGAGTTAGCTGTTAGACCTTCTTAATTAATTATTATAGGACCACATTAAAAACATGTTACACTTAGTGATAACATTAATCTTCCACCTTGCAACTTAAATAACTTTTTGTACACACAATATTATTATGAGCAAGCTTAGCCATGTCATCACCAACATTTCTTCTTCATGTCCTCAACCTTGATTCTCAAAATATCAACTTTGCTAAGAGATATAACAAGTTTACCAGAACATGCCTCTATAAACTCTATCTTGGAATAGACATCACCAAAACTTACATAACTTCTTCTAGACTTATCTTTTCTTCTTCCAACATTAACTGCATATACCAGATACTTAGAAGCATCTAGCATAACCTCAAGTAGTTAGAATACTGAACTAGCCATCCATACCAACATGATATTTTCACTATTCTTCTGTCAAATACCACAAAAAACTACTATGTTGACATCAATGAAAAACTCAGTCATGAATGTAACATTTCATCATAGTAACATATCTACAATACTCCCCCATAGGAATATCATCAATATTCATGCTTCCAACCAATCTTCTAACAATCTCCCCCTTTGGAATTGATGGCAACATATATGAAAAACATCTAGTTCCAAGAATACCAACACAAGACTGTTTATCTTCAAATCATCTTCATCAATCGTTCTCCCCCATTAATATAAATCAATGTGCTTACTGTCAAACTATCATTCCATGTTGTACATATGCGGAACATCTTTCTCAACATAATGTTTTTCATGCAATATTCTCCCCCTTGACATCAATGTCAAGGGTTTTAACAACCAACTTTACTACATCAAATTCAGCAACAACTGATACTTACTAGTTCAATTGTCAAAAGACACTATTCAAAACAACATCCAGCAAGAGACCTAGATGACTCTATCCATCACAGATACTCCCCCATACAAGAAGCATTAGAATTCAGTCTAGACAAATAATGGTGCTCTATTACCCTGTACTAATGCGCTCTTGCATCTTCTATTATAATATAGGAAGGGGCATAACCCCAAGCATACCTTGCAAATACTCAAAAGTCTCTTTGGGAAGAGGCTTAGTGAATATATCTGCAATCTGATCTTTAGTGCTCACCTACTCCAATCTAATTTCCTTTTCTGCAACTTTCTCTCTCAACATATGATACTTATAGAAATGTGCTTGGTCTTATAATGCAATACTGGGTTCTCAGACATATTTACCATGCTTGTGTTGTCACAATGTATAATAACAGGTTCATTGATTTCTATCCTTATATCCTTCAGCATCTCCTCCATCCCAATGAGTTAATTGCAATTATTTGCCATTGCAACATATTTTGCTTTTGCTATACTCTGTGATGTATAATCTTGCTTCTTGCTTAACCAAGAAACTAATCTTCCTCCAAGAAAGAAGGATTCTCCACTGGTGCTTTTTTTGTCATCAATATTTCCTACCCAATCTGCATTAGTATAAGCACTTAGAGCAAAATCATTAGATCTGTCATACCACAATTTGTACACTGATGTTTCTTCCAGATATCTAAATATCCTTTTTACTATTGCATAATGTGCTTCTCTACTATAAACCTAGAATCTTGTAATAATTTCAATAGCATTTGCTATATTTGGCCTTGTGTGGGTCAAATATTGCAATCCTCTGATCATAGATCTATACTTTTTTTGCTCAACAGTAGGTGTCTCATCCTTTGTAGATAACTTGTGTCTAGTTACCATAGGTGTTCCAACAAGTTTACATGCTTCCAAACCAAACCTTTTCAATTAATATTTTAAGTACTTAGTCTGAGAAATAAAGATTCCTTCTTTATTCTGTACAATTTGTAGTCCTAGGAAATATTTCATCTCTCCTATCATACTCATTTCAAATTCTTTCATCTCTTTAGCAAAATTTTTGCTTTCCTAATAATTTCCCCCAAATATGATATCATCAACAAATATTACCAAAATCATCAAACCATCATCAATTTCTTTCCAATATAGATTACTATCTGCCATACCTTTGTTGTATCCAAGTTTTGTCAAATATTTGTCCAACCTTGCATACTAGGTTCTAGGTGCTTGTTTCAATCCATACAATGCTTTCCTCAATCTGCATACTATGTCCTTGTCATTTTTCAAAGGACATCCTTTAGGATACTCAATGTATACCTCTTCTTCAAATTCTCCATTCAACAAGGCTGACTTGACATCCATTCGATATACTTTGAATTTCTTTTGTACTGCATAGGTTAAGAATAATCTTACTACTTCTATTCTAGCCACTGGAGCATAAGTTTCCTCATAATCTATCTCTTCTTGCTGTGAGTAACCTTTACACACCAATCTTGCTTTGTTCCTCACAACTTCTCCTTGCTCATTCATCTTGTTCTTGAATACCCATTTAGTTCCTATCAATTTCTTGTCTGCTAGTCTGGGGATGAATTCTCATGTCTCATTCTTAACTATCTGATCCAATTCCTCTTTCATATCTTGTTTCTAGTAATCATATTTACATGCTTCATCTGAATTCTTAGGCTCAACTTGAGATATCAAGCATAGTTCTTCATTGACTCTCGATGATCTATTTAGATGGGTGATTCTTTGTCATATTCTTTCCTGAAATAGGAGTTTATATCTTCCACCTTGCAACTTGAATAACTTTTCGTACACACAATATTATGATGAGTGGGCTTAGCCATGTCATCATCAACATGTCTGCTTTATGTCCTCAACCTTGATTCTCGGAATATCAACTTTGCTAAGAGATATAACAAGTTTACAAGAACATGCCTCTATAAACTCTATCTCAAAATAGACATCACCAAAAATTACATAACTTCTTTTAGACTTATCCTTTCTTCTTCCAACATTAACTACATATACCAAATACTCAAAAGTATCTCTCATAACCTCAAGTAGTTAGAATACTCAACTAGCCATTTATACCAACATGATCTTTCTATTTTCTTCTCTCAAATACCACTGAAAACTACTATGTTGACATCAATGACAAACTCAGTCATGAATGTAACATATCATCATAGTAACATATCTACAATACTCCCCATATGAATATCATCAACATTCATGATTCCAACCAATCTTCTAACATCTTCTTTTTCTCTTTTCTAAGTTTAGCCATTCTTGGCATTTTACTAATCTCTATAATGGACAATGATTCAAGCTTATCCTATTTTTAGTCTTTATGTTTAGAGATGCTTTGAAAATGTAATCATCAAATGTAACTGACTATTTTGAGAAGGTCTATAAATGTAATCTTTGATGAAGTTAATAACACCAGAAAAATATACTTCAGGAAAACCCTTGTAGCTGGGACTACTATGTCTGACTCTAAGTTTATTTTAAGTTTCCTTGTTCATTTTAGTTAAAAGTTGAGTATATGGAATTAATGTGTTAACATTGAAAGTTGAATGAATGTGAACGAGCTTGGTTTTTTTTGCTTGATTCAATAGATTGTATTTCTTACTCTCTTCAACACAAGCATGTCTTCTATTTTCTCTATTGTTCAATGTGGTCTATATGTTTAGTTTAGTGCATTGAATAAGGAAGACATAAACTGGTGTGTAGAGTAGCTAAGGTATAGATAGTCTGGGTACTGCCAAAACATCAGCTAACTATCTAATCCGAGAATTACTTGTTTCATCATCTCTTCCTCTCATCCTATTGTTGTAGTTAGTTTTGTATGTTTCCATTTCTTTGCACTATTAGTATGAGTAGATTTCATTTTATGAGTTAATCCCCCTTCTTTCTTAGGTTATTAAAAGTGTTGAGCAAATTGGTTTCTACCTCTTCTGCTCTCTAGTTAAGAGCATACCCACAAAACCTGAAAGCCAAATTCATTGCATATCTTGCACTTATAAGGGAGTTGTACCTTTCAATTCAGGGGTCTTTGATAGATTACTACATTGACCCATTCTGTCGGTAACTTTTTTGTTTTTCATAAGCCATTGGGAAAGTCAAGAGTCAAGGTATAAGCCAAAATATCAAGGAAGACAAATTGTTAAGCAATAACTCAATACAAGGAAGTTAACACAGAAGGACTACTTGAAAATGGAAAGATAGGTGTGAATAGTGAAGTATTAATAGAAACATTGGAATAGAACAATTCCCTAAGCAAAGAAGTAAAAGGTCTCAAGATAGAATATAAAACACAATCAATATTACTATGTGAAGTAATCAAACAAAAGAAGAAAGATGAAGAAGACAAAGCCATGGCTGAAGTAGAAAAATGACAAATGGTAATCAAACTTGAAGAGAGATCATTTGAAGTACACAATTTTTTAAAAAGCCAGCTAGATATGATAAATCAATTGATAGTTGCTAATCAGGAAGAAAATAGAAAGGACTTGGAGATAGAAAACCTAAGGTCACAAAGTTAGCAACTAAAAAGTAAGTTAAGACATAAAAAGGAACTTATGAAAAGAATGAACAAACCAAATGAAGTTGTCAAACACTTTGAAGAATTTATGAGATCACCTAGAACAAAAGACACCTTTGGACTAGGATACAACAAGAACTCTTTATCTACTAAAGAAGGAGAATCATCAAAAAGTGAAGAAAAAAGGAATGCTAAATCCAAAGGCAAACCTACATGTCATTAGTGTGGTAAACTTGGACACACAACAAACATTTATAGAAGCAAGAATGGTATGAAAAATTCTAAACCTAATTGTTCTAATACAAAAAGGTACGACATCAAGCACACGAATGCAGATCAAATAAAAATAAAAATTAATTTCTGGGCATGATTGTCAGAGGACGTCTCTATAACTGTCAAAAACATGAACATAGAGCTCATGAGTGCAGATTCAACTCATAACCCAACTAGATACCTGAGAAACAAACACATACACCAAGGAAAGGAAATTTTTTTAATTGGGATTAAAATAAATGGTACAATTGTCACTATTGTGAAGAGTATAGTCACATTCCAGAGAATTGCATCAAGACACATTTCAGAGGAAATTACAAGAAGTGGTTAACTAGAGAAATAGTATTTTTTAGTTGTTTCAAAGTTAGACATATCAGTAGAAACTAAAGAACTAGAGCACCAACACCAAATAATGGAAATGAAAAAGTTGAAGGAAAAAAAACATGGATAGAGATAGTGAGAGTTGGAAGCAATGGAGCAAGCAAAGCTAAGATCAACCAAACCAATGGATCAGGTGATCACACTACATCCAACAAAATAAAGAAGGTATGTAGGAACTTTATATTTAATGATATATTTTACATTGGTACCTAATATAGATGTATGAAAAAGTTCATATCTGCATAAGTAAAGATGTATTAAGAGAAAATCCATAGAAGGAAACACAAAAGAAAATAATTTACTTAATAAAGTACGAAGAATCAATGGTACAGTCTATATTGATTGAGCTTTGCAGTATAGACCAGGTGATCAAGAAAGTTGATGTATTGCCTGAGTGAATTAGTATTGGCCAATAAGGTAACCTTGATCGAGCAAGTATGAAGACCGAGCTAGATTTCATAACCAACTAAGTACAAGAACATTTATTGCAGACCTAGAAAGGAAATTTTAAGGTATATATCAAATTTGTGCATACATTTCAATTCACCAAGCGATTTTAGTACTCTCAAGTGATTTAAAGGCAATTAAGGCAATATCAACAACGAAGTAAGCAAATCACAGTGGAGCATTTATTAAAATATATAGTCCATTAATATACCTAAGAGGGGGGAGGGGTGAATCAATTATCCAACTACTATCACAATCATTAACTTTAAACAAACTTAACCATGTGAGTAATATGAACTGAAACAACAAAAAGATACTCATGTACAATTAACTATTGTGATGTGGAGCCTAATCAGAATTAGAGGTTTATTCAGCATAGTTTCCCTCTAGATTATTTCTACAAGGGTTGGGGACAACACCCCCAAGATGGGTTCAAGGGGTAGTGCCTCTGCAGGGTTTAGGGGTAGCGCCCTAGGTGTGCTCCCTATTGTAGTATAGGGTGGGGTTGAGGGGCAACACCCCTATGGGGAGCAGCACCCTCGAAGCCAAAAATGACCTTATATTGTAAAAGGCATCGACTACTATTTTTATATTATTCTAGCCCTAGTTTTGTAAGTGGCAAAAAGCTTGTATGAAAAGGCTTAGGGTTAGGGATTTTCATAATGTGTGATGCAAAAATTTGTTCTTATGGCGGTATTGAGTTGTAAGGGATTACAAATTGTAATCATGTTATAATCACTAGATCATAACAATATTGGACTTGCTGTTGGTGGACGTAGCCCAGAGGTTGGGTGAACCACGTTAAATCTTGGTGTCTTGTGTTCTCTTATGTGCAATCTATTATTTTTTGATATTGGTTATATTTGCATGTAATTTTTATTTCTATCTGAGGTTAATCCTAACAAGTGCCATCAGAGCTAGACTGTCATCATTTTTTTTAGCCAGACCATTGTCATTTTTCCTTTTTTTTTCTTTTTAGCAATCCTCTGTAGGAAGGTCTCACAGTTGAGTGGAAGTCTCATGATTGAGTGGGAGTGATGGAAAATGAGGGTAAATTGAGGGTTGAAAAGTTTAATGGATAATTAAAGCTAGAGAAGATACATACAAATGAAAATCCAACGGATATTTTTACAAAGGTAGTGACAAGGGAGAAGCTAAACTCCTCTTCATTTGGTTGATATTCTTGACTATACAGAATAAAAGAACAACAACATCTAGGGTGGTTTGATATTCTAGTGGGAGCTACAAGTTTAGCAGTGCTATGATCAGTCACCAAATGAGAGGTTATTATTGTGGATTCTAATTAGTCTCCAACTGGGAGATTGTTGTGATGTGGAGCCTAATCAGACTTAGAGGTTTACTCGGCACAATTTCCCTCTAGATTATTTCTATGGAGGTTTGAGGGCAACACCCCCAAGACAAGGTTAAGGGGCAATGCCCCTGGGGGGTCCTAGGGTAGCGCCCCAGGTGCGCTTCCTATTGTAGTATAAGGTGGGATTGTACAAGGGTTTTCAAAGCCAAAAATGACCTTATATTGTAAAAGGCGTTAGCTATTATTTTTCTATTATTCTAGCACTAATTTTGTAAGTGGAAAAGAGCTTGTATAAAAAGGCTTAGGGTTAGGAATTTTCATAATGTGTGATGCAAAAATTGGTTCCTGCGGTGGTATTGAGTTGTAAGGGATTGTAAATTGTAATTAGGTTATAATCACTAGATCATAATAATATTGGACTTGTTGTTGGTTGATGTGGCCCAGGGATTGGATGAACCATGTTAAATCTTGGTGTCTTGTGTTCTTGTAAGAATTTGGCTTGGCCAGAATTCACCAAAGACCAAGGAACTCAAACACAAGCACAACAATAGACCAATAGAGAGAGTATGATCATAATGATGATATTCATTCAATATACCATATATGCCATATCAAGAGTACACTAGGAGTGCCTGTATATAAAGGCCTCTAGAGAGCTTCTAGAATGCATAGAAGTCAACATCATGATAAGTCATACAACCAGGCACATGTCCACTAGATATGAGTTATTCTCCATTAAGCACAAAAATAAGTGTGATGATGAGAGGATAAGCCTACAATGGTGTATCATGCAAATCAGTGGTGTAGACAACATGTGCTAAATTAGAAGTGTGAATAATTGTGTTGTCAACATGACAACTTAGTGAATGATGCAAACTCCAATGTTGTAGACACCATGTGCTAAGTTAGAGTTGCATAATTCTGTGAGAGTACACAAACTCCTAAGTGTCTCACTTAAATAAATAATAAAATAATGCATTAACCTAAGTAAACTTAGGTAAGTGTATATAGTAAATACTTATTTACACCAACACCCCCCTTAAGTGCAACTTAAGGGAATGCCCTTAAGCTTACATGATTTAGGATGAAATGCAAGATGGGTCCCAGCTACTAGGCCATTTTAGGTATCCATTTACATAATGATATGCAATCTCTCATAAAGCGAAGGAAGAGGGAAATCCTCATAGGAAAAACCTTCCCCCAAAAAGAGAGATAAAAAAAACACAATGTATGGATGGATGGAGTGATCAAGACCCCCCCATTACTACATACATCCAATATATACATAAGAAAATGATGAGAAGAGGAAGAGAGATAGAATAGGCTCCCCCCTCCCAAAGAAGAAGGCCTGTCAGTGACTACTTATGAGATGCTTTCGTTGTGTGTGGAAAGAATTCCATGAATAAGTGATGTCTCTAAAACCTACACAATTGGCTGAAGAACATGTCTCAAAGAACTGTTTGTCTGCTCATCTGATGAAGAGCCCTTCTACAACTGCTGATCATAATTATCTATAATCACTTCAACCTGTGACGATCAATCATGAACAAGAGGGTCGGATGGAGCCCTCATGACAACTGAAGAAGATGTTGCTGCATCAAGAATAAGAGGTAGATCATCAATAATGTCCCCCAAATCTATCACTAAAGTTGGACCTAGAAGATTGGATGGACCCTACTATGTTGGATCTATCACTGTGGCTATGTATGCATGTGGACTATACTAATGTGGTAACCTCTCACTGCAACTGTCAACAGAACCCCATGTGTTTAAATCTGTTGAAGCACTATCGCTGGCGTCACTATCAGTTTCCACAATGCACGAAGTAGTCTCCTTAACAAAGAGAAGACAAATGTGATCAATGATGTCTCCTACATCTTCAATGTGAGACTCTATGAACAACCTTGCAATGTCTTGAAGGAAGTCGTCCCATGAAGCTGAAGTAGGAAAACATGGAATTTCCTGTTGCAGTGAATCTGAAGCATCTGTTGCTAGAACTAGATTAGTCATATCAACAGGAGCATCTAGAGGAGTGATCTCATATAGTGTGATTGGATGTAGAATGTCCTCTAGAAATGGAGGGACTTGTGGATCTCCATATCCTTACCAAAGAGCTATCCAAACATCATGAGGAAAACTTGCCATAAGAAGAGGAGCAAAGGATTCCTTACTCATATTGTTATACATAAAGCCAAGAAGTTTAGAAAGATATTTGAATGAAGGTGGTATCTTTGATCAAAGAGAAGGAATCACTTCCTAATGTTCTCTTAGATGATCAAGCATCAAAGCACTCCATTTGTAATAGTTCCTTGGTGTCAACTTCAGTCTTATACTAGATTGACATATGTGACAAGGCTCCATGAGATTAATGAATGTATGCACCCACCAAAATGCAAGAGATAGTCAATCAACCCCACCTAATGTATGATTTGGCACTTAGTGCAATAGCCACATGTCAATTTAGGGCCTATTCCTAAAAGTAATATTTCTATCCATAGAACCTATAATCTAGTTACAGATCTAGAAAGTAGACAAAAAATATGCACTTTGAAAAAAAATAGAACCTGATTTGGAGTCTAGATGAGCTTATACCAAGGATTTGAAGTGGCAAAAATTAGGATTTGTGACTTGAAGAAAAATTCAGGAACAAAGATCTCAAACCACCTACACCAATGTGTAGATCATGAAATTCTATCCCAAAAGAAAAAAAATTGCTCGCAAAAAGGAGTCTGTATGAGGAAGATAGCGCTATTTGAAAATCGTTGTTGTTATTATTTTTCCTGAATCATCATTGCGCCTCCAAAAATGAAATGGCTCTAGATTTTGGATGAAACAAAATCCAATTTTAGGGTTTTTTGACCTTCTGAATATAATACAAATATCTAATTTGTATCAGCAAGCTTCAATCTTCACCTGCAAAATATCTCTCCTATAGGCTTGGTGGCCAAATTTTCCAGAAAAAATAATGCAAATCTAAAAAAATTGTAGAGATGCAGATGAATAAAAATGTAGATCTAAAAATTAAATGTATAGATCTAAAATGATCATACCAATTTTGCAAATCGGGCCTTCAGGTTGCCAGTTTACAAAAAAAAAAATTGCCTCAATTTTAACTATTGCCCAATATAGGCAAATTTATACTCAATTCACAAAATCGACGCACCGAACATAGTGGTGAGGTTTGCTTTGGCTCTAGACACTCCCAATTTATGTGGATTCTCTAGATCTTTGGATCAAAGGTCTTGACGCAACAATGGTCTCGAACGACTATGTGTAGAGAATCTCCCTAAGCTTTGATACTATGTAAGAATTTGGCTTAGGTCAGAATTCACCCAAGACTGAGGAACTCAAATACAAGCACAATAGTAGACCAATAGAGAGAGTATGATCAAAATGATGATATTCATTCAATATGCCATATATGCCATATCAAGAGTACACTAGGAGTGCCTGTATATAAAGGCCTCTAGAGAGCTTCTAGAATGCATAGAAGTTAGCATCATGATAAGTCATACAACCAGACACATGTCCACCAGATTCGGTTTATCCTCCATTAAACACGAAAATAAGTGCGATGATGAGAGGATAAGCTTACAATGGTGTATCATGCAAATTAGTGGTGTAGACAACATGTGCTAAATTAGGAGTGCGAATAACTATGTTGTCAACATAACAACTCAATGAATGATGCAAACCCTAGTATTGTAGACACCATGTGCTAAATTAGATTTGCATACTTCTGTGAGAGTACACAAACTCCTAACTGTCTCACCTAAATAAATAATAAAATAATGCAAAATAATAAATAATGCATTAACCTAAGTAAACTTAAATAAGTGTATTCATCAATAGTTCTCTTATGCGTGATCTATTATTTTATGATATTGGTTATATTTACATGTAATCTTTATTTCTATCTAATGTTAATCCTAAAATTAACACCAGCTATGTTAACTAGGGAAACCCTTGATCAGAGGGAAAACCCCAGTGGGAATGGTACCCACAAGATAATGTACTAATATAAATATTCCTTGTTAGAGGATAGACCCTATTAGAAGTCTGTTACAATCAGTACATATGAGTCCATGTTAGGAAACTTTGAATCCTTATTAGGAGATTCCAACCCTATTAAGAGTTGTGCCAACCCTGTTAGGAGTTGTGGAAGATAGCTAGACCCACTACCCAAATAGCTTCAAGGTTAAGATCAATGAACCCATTGTCCAAATGATCTATGTAGTATTCCTTATAGAATAATAGAACTAAAATGTACTTCCTTCCGCTATGTCTATGCGGTCAACAAGACTTCTACTCCTTCAGATCTTGTAACCAGATCTCATACTATGCATCTAATGATCCCTTGGATCACTTATACACATTCAGTAAGCATTCTACTCCTTCTTACACTATGTACTAATACTTCACATTCCACTTAATCTCCTTCTTCTAGATCCTTCCAAATAAGGAAGACATCTTTCCTTTATACTACATCTTCACAATAATTCCTTGATTCAACCTTGAGGCTTTCCCAATAAATTAAAATAAGATAATTAATTAATTCACAATTGTAATAGCACTGTCAGCTCACAGTCTATACAAAACTTCACACGTGCGATACCACATCTTGCACACATGCTGATGTCACCACATGATAGTCCTTTATTACTATGTGATTGCACATCTGTTTATTACGTCTCAGATGAAAGATAGTGATAGATCATCAAAACATTGTTTTCCAGTACTATGTTTCTGCACTGCTTCTAGTAAATTAAGTGTAACTTCCGTACACCATCAACTCATACCACATCATCAAGACAACCTTAGGAACATGTCCTTTAGTATCCATCATCTAAATCTTCCTCAGCTTTTATGCATCATAAAATATCTAACTCTTATTCTTCCAATCTTTATAGAATTACCACTATGTTGGCATCCATGACAAATACAGTCACAAGTGCAACATCAATGTCCTCCAATGCTTAGGATACTCCCTGAATGTAGTATCATAAACATTCATGCTAACAATCTCCCCCTTTGGCATTGATGGCAACATAGATGAAAAAAAATCTAAGCTCAAAGGATACCAAATGGTATGCTATAGTTGTTGTTGTTGTCATCTTCTCAAATCCTCTTAATCACTCTGAAAACTTCTAGCTATTAGAATTGGCATTAGTTGTTCATAATGAGCAACTTACAACACTTTTCTAGCTGCATATATTTCACATAGAGATATTATTTTGCACACTTACATTTCCTTTTGCACACTAACATATTCTTCTACACACTTACATGAATCTTTGTAAATCTCCCTAAAGAGATAAAACTTCCCTATTGGCATTTCAATAGGTGCTTCTTTTATATTTTCTCTCCCCAATTCCTAGGAGATGTTTTTCATGTACATATTCTCTCCCCCATTGACATCAATGTCAAAGGTGCCAATACAAATACAAAATACCAAATGTTATAATATACTTCTTCCAACTCTTCAATCAGCTCAAGTGTCCAAAGACACTATTTAATAAAAAAATACCTAATACCATGAGTCCTCAATGACTCAGTACATACTAGATACTCCCCCATACGGAAAGTATTAGCATTCAGTCTAGTCTAACCATAATGCTCTATACCACTAGACTAATGCACTCTCTGCATCATCTACTCTGAAGTAGGAAGGGGCATAACCCCTAGCATACTTCTAAGGTACTCAAAAGTATCCTTAGGCAAAGGCTTCATAAAGATATCTACAATCTAATCTTTAGTACTTGCATACTCCAACCTTATTTCCTTTTCAGTTGCCTTTTCTCTCAAAACATGATATTTAATGGATATGTGTTTTATTTTAGAATACAAAACTAGATTTGTAGAGATACTCATTGTACTTGTGTTATCACAGTAAATTATAATAGGTTCTGTAAACTCAATCCCAATATCCTTCAACATTTGTTTCATCCACATAACTTGATTACAGTTATTTGTGGTTGCAACATACTTAGCCTCAACTATACTTTGAGATGTATAGTCTTGTTTCTTGCTCAACCAAGAAACCAATATTCCTCCAAGATAAATGCTCCACCGCTGGTTCTCTTCCTATCATCCACGTTGCTTGCCCAATCTACATTAGTATATGCGCACAAAGTAAAATCATTTGATCGTTCATACTAGATTCCATAATCAAATGTACCCTTCAAATATCTGAATAGTCTTTTTACTATTGCATAATGATACTCTTTAGGATTAGCTTGAAGTCTCGCTACAATCCTATCTATTTTTGCTATATCTGGTCTAGTGTGAGTCAGATATTGCAATCCTCCAATCATAGATCTATACTTTTTCTACTCAACTATAGGTGTCTCATCTTTACTAGATAGTTTGTGACCAATTATCATGGGTGTACTAATAGGTTTGCAACTTTCTAAACCAAATATTTTCAACAAGTCTTTCAGATACTTGGCTTATGAAATAAATATCCCATCTTTTCTTTGTGCAATCTACAATCCCGAGAAAAACTTCATTTCTCCTATCATGCTCATTTCAAATTCATTTTTCATCTCTTCAACAAACTTATCACTTTCTTTATCATTTCCTCCAAATGTTATGTCATCCACAAATATTACAATGATAAATAAACCATCATCAATTTTTCTAGTATAGATTACTATCTGTTGTACCTTTAATAAATCCAAGTTTAGATAAATATCTGCCCAACCTTGCATACCAGGTTCTAGGTGCTTGCTTCAGACTATACAACACTTTCTTCAACCTACATACAAACTCTTTTTCTTCTGTCTAAAGGAATCCATTAGGTTGCTCAATGTAGACTTCTTCTTCAAGTTCTCCATTTAGAAAAGATGACTTGACATTCATCTAATAAACTTTGAAATGCTTGCTTGTTGCATAAGCCAAGAACATCCTTACTACTTCCATTCTTTCTACGGGTGCATATGTTGTTAGAATTACTTTAGAATAATTGGGTTGTGGGGGGGGGGGGGGGGTTGTGAATCAGTTATTCAAGGTCCAATTGTCCAATTCAAATTTTATTTCTAGTGTAGTGAACTAATTCAACCATTCATTCATCCAAGCTATGACTTATCTAATCAGCAAATTATTGTAAATCAGCATGCAAGTATAACACAGAAGAAATCAACACATGACATAGTGATTTACGTGAAAACCCAATTTGGGAAAAACCACCAGTAACATGCTACTCAATTTTCACCCTTCTAAACTGATGCCCTATGAAAGGCCTACCCTATTAAAGGCTTACAACACACCGTTAAGTGTGACCTTGTTAGAGGATTTAACCACCCTATTAGAAGTGGGCCTAGTTAGAGGACTTTAGAACATTCACTTGGAATGCCACCTTGTTAAAGGATTTACAACTGGCTAATAGGCCAACCTAAGTCCATAGGATTTTCTGATCTAATACAATTGCTAGAGAGTATTAGAAAACCTTGACTTGACTACAACATACAACTTATCTTGCAGATCTCAGATCACTTCTTAGCTCATACCCTTGCTTGGCCTTCAATCTCTATAACTCTTAATAGCTTGCCCTCTCTTTCAAGCTTTGTCTCCTTGAGTCTCCACACTTAGCATACCAGTGCAATCATCTCTTCATGACCACTCATAAGCAGAGCCTCTGTCCTCTTCCTTCCCCTAGATGTCTCCTTCTTGACACCCTTTCAATCACTTCACAGATTTTGGCACTTCTGTAGCAACAGTATTAGCAGCTCTTTTCTTCTTGGTCTATGACTTCTTAAATAGAAGTCTTGGAGTTCCTTTTCCCGCTTGATTCTTTCATTTTTCAATTCAATTTGCATGGATTAGGTAGGATTCATTGTATCTAACCTATATTCTGTTTCCTCTAGAAACATCTTGAATAATCCTTTAGAATTCACCCAAAAACAGTTTTCGAAAGATTATGTGCCAATAGCTCATCATCCTTATCTTCCAGCCTATTCATAAAATTTAATGCAACCACTATGTCAGCTCAGATTTGGTGAATCTTCATCATTTGAAATAATGCAGTAGCTCAGCACTATTGAAATACTAGTGCTCGGCACATACTGTGTTACTCGGCATCAACTATGTTCTTCCTGATGCTCGGCACCTGAAGATCATTCGGTACTAACTGAAATTTTTTTTATGCTTGGCACCTGATCTTTACTTGGCACTTGAAGATCACTTGGCACACATTGGAAATATTTGTCACTCGGCTTCTACTAAGAATTTGCTTAACTTCAATTGACTTGCTCGGCATCCACTAATGATCTTAGTTAAAGCTTTGTAGTCAACCTTGTTACAACTTCTTCTTCCAATGTATCTAAGTGTGACCATCCTCTATATCTTTGAGTATGTCATCAATACATTACTTAACCATTGTCTTAACTGATCCTTGCACTTCATTACAATATCATAACTCAACCTTTCCTTTAGGTTCTCTTGTTACATCTTGTTGATCAAATCCTCTTCATCAATGAATTAAGTGATAGTGCAAGAATCTTATAAGAAAATATCATCCCTACAAATAGCAAGTTTGACATCAATGGCAAAACAATGATTGAAAACAATCCTTTACAGCAATCTCCCTTTTTGATCTTTAGTAACAATAAGCTTTTCAATTCATAGATTTCCAATAATCTCCCTCTCTGGCATTGATGGCAAACCAAATTGATCAACCATTAGACTTAACTATTCTACTAGAAGCTTACTAGGTTAGAATAGTAAGTCAAATGCCCAAAAAAAAAGTAAATTGTAACATTAGATCTCCTACTACTATTCTGATTGATTCATTTCACCTCTCCATCTTTACTACTATATCCTTTATCTTTATTTTTCTCCCTCTATATTATTCCTCTTCTACTATTCTGATCAACCTCTGAAATCTCCCTTTATTTCTCTGAACCTTTATCTTCAATAGTTTTTTATCATTTGTTCACTTCTCCCTCTCTAACAACAATGCCAAAGACACATTAGCATCTTAATATGCAGATGTAGCTCTTACAGGTTCATTTAATCTCTCCCTCTATCACCTTGCTTGTGACTAATTTGAAGTTTCAACACTTTTATTACTTTAGGTATAGATCCCAAAGTAAACATCCTCTGCATCAATGTATAAAATCTTCATCATTCTGCTTATTTGATGTAGGATATGTTTGCTTTTTTTTTTTTTGGTTTAAGTAGTTTTAGCTAGGGATATCACCCCTAACTTACCTCTAAGATACTCAAAAGAATATTTAGGTAGTGCTTTTGTGAAGATATCAACAATTTGTTCCTTTGAACTGACATATTCCATCTTCATTTGTTTGTCTTCCACTAGTTCTCTTACGTAATGATACTTGATTGCAATGTGCTTGGTTTTAGCATGCATAACTGGATTTTTTGATATATTGATAGCACTTGTATTATCACAATAAAGTGTCACTGGTTCAATTACTTCTTCCTTCATACCTTGTAGCAAGTGTTTGATCCACACAGTATTGGTGTAGTTTATAGTAGCTACCACATATTCAGCTTCAACAATAGATTGTGAGGTGCAACTTTGCTTTTTGCTTGTCCATGTGATCAACCTCTTTCCTAAGAAAAGTGCTCCTCCACTGGTGCTCTTTCTATCATCAATGTTGCCTTCCTAATCTACATCAGTGTAAGCTTTCAGTTCAAACTTCTCATTCCTCTTGTAATATAAACCAAAGTCATCAATTCCTTTCAGGTATCTCAAAATTCTCTTCATTGCCATTAGATGATTTTCTCTTGGATTGTTAGAAAACCTTGCTACTATCCCAACAACTAATGCAATTTCTGGTCTACTATGTACAACATATTGCAATTTTCCAATCATTGACCTATACAATGTCTAATTTACTTCAGCAAGTTCATCATTCTTTGATAGTTTATGACCTGTTGCCATTGGTGTGCTAATTGGTTTTGAGTCTTCTAGGCCAAATATTTTGAGTACTTCCTTGATATATTTAGATTGGGTCACAAATATGCCATGCTTCAACTGATGTACTTGTAATCCAACAAAGAATTTGATTTCCCCAAACACTGACATCTCAAACTCATGCTTCATTTGATTAGCAAAATCTTTGCATAAAACATCTTTTCCTCCAAATATTATGTCATCAACAAAGATTTCTAAAATCAAAATGTCTTTACCTTCCTCAGCTTTGATGTACAAATTGTTGTTGTCATCTGTTCTTTCAAATCCTATCTTCACAAGATATTTGTGCAACCTTTCATACCATGCTCTAGGTGCTTGCTTCAATCTATATAGTGCTTTGTGTAGTTTGCAGACCATGTCCTTGTTCTCCTCATCAACAAATCCCTCTAGTTGTTCTATGTAGACTTCCTCTTCCAGTATACCATTCAAAAAACCTGACTTCACGTCCATCTAGTAGACTTTGAAGCCTTTATATGTAGCATATGCAAGTAATATTCTTACTCTTTCCATTCTTGCAATAGGAACAAATGTCTCTCCATAATCCAATCCTCCTTCTTGTGCATAGCCTTTCTAAACTAATCTGGCTTTGTTTCTTGTTATTTCACCATTCTCATCAAGTTTGTTTCTGAACACCCATTTGGTACCAATCACATTCTTATCAGCTGGTCTAGAAATTAGAGACCAAGTTTTGTTCTTTTCAATCTGATCTATTTCTTCTTTCATGGCCTTATACCAGTCATCATCTTGCAGTGCATCTTTGACTATTTTGGGTTCAACCTTTCTTAGTAGACATGATTCATTCCTGAGTCTATTCCTTGTCATTGGTCTAACATCCTTATCACCAATGATTTGATCTGTAGGGTGATGTCTTCTGACATACTTGGCTAATCTGGGTTCAATCCTTCTTTCCATGTTTGATCCTTCAACTTCAGAGTCATTTCATTCACCTTCATCTGGCATTTCATCATTTCTTTCTTGCATATTGTTTTCAAAATCATAGTGTGCATGTTCCATATTCTATAGCTCAGCTTCTGAATGTAACTTGGCATTCACTAGTTGAGACTTGGCAGATACTGAAGTTTGTTGTTGATTCTCAACTTGATTTGTGGAATTATCTTCAACTCATAGAAGTATACAAAGGTTCTATAATCCTTTGCTTGCTTTGACTCATCAACCTGAACTTTTGCATGCTCATTAAAATTTACATTTGCACTCTCCACAACTTTGTTAGTGTTAGTATTCAAACACTTATATACCTTACTTTTAGTGGAGTATCCAAGAAATATGCGTTACATCACTTTTTGCATCAAACTTGCCATTTCTAGTGTCTTTTAGAATATAGCATTTACAACCAAACTCTTTGAAATGTTTAACATTAGGTGAATGACCATACCACACTTCAAAGGGTGTTGCATTTGTACCTTTCTTGATTTGAACTCTATTCAATGTGTGGACTGCAGTACTTACAGCTTCTCTACAGTATTTTAATGCAACATTTTTCTCCATCATCAAGGTTCTTGCGTAGTGAATCACTAACCTATTTCAGCAATACCATTCTATGGTGGAGTTCTTTATGCTGATGTTTTCCTTTTGATACCTTTATCATTGTAGAATATTTCAAACTCTCTTAATGTGAACTCATCTCCTCTATTTGACCTTAGGCATTTCAGGTTCTTTCTATTTCCTTCTCAACTCTAGCCAAATACCACTTAAACATTTAGAATGCATCAGATTTTTTCTTTAAGAACATAGCAGTCATCATCTTGGAATAATCATCTACAAATAGCATTATGTATCTATCTCCTAGGTAGCTTTGCACTTCTATTGGGCCACATAGGTTTGCATGAACTAACTCTAGTACTTCATTGGAAGTGTATGTTTTTCTTTTGAAATTGGACTTAGTCATTTTCCTTAGTTGACATTGTTTGCACATTGTGTTTTCAAGTTTCTTCACCTTGAGCAATTCTCTAACTTTATTTTTCTTGCTGATACTAATCAAATTATCAAAGTTGACATGACACAACCTTTTATGCCATAACCACACATCATCAATTCTAACAACAAGACATGTTGGTTCTTCCACATCTAGGTAAAACAAATTACTCCTAGTTTGTTTGCCTTTTCCTATCAGATTTCCATCAATGTCATAAATCTTTGCAATTTTGTTTCCAAATTCAACTTTACAACCTACATTGCCTAATTGTGATACCCTCAACAAGTTGTAATTCAATCCTTCAACATAGTATGCATTATCACATGAAATTTTCTCTGTAAGTTTGATAGATCCTTTTCCTTTGATTTGACATGGAGCATCATTACCAAATCTAACACTATTTCCATCATACTGAGTAAAGGTAATGAACTTACTTTTATCTCCTATCATGTGATGTGAGCATCCACTGTCTATGATCCACTTGTCATTCTTGTTCACGCAGGTAACCAATGTTGTTGCTTCATCTTCATCTTTGTCTGATTCATCCTTCATTTCCACATAGACTACTTCATCATCATTTTCATCTGAGTCCTCTTCAACAATGTAGCATCTCTTGCCTTTCTCTTTATAATCTTTGTTGTCATCTTCTCTTTTGTTCCTAAACTTGCTTCCTTCTTTAGAGTTTTTCTTCTAGGGGCATCTTGTAGCTATATAACCTACTTCATTACAATTGAAACATATGATAGGGAGCTTACCTTTGAATTTGCCTTTACCTCTATGGAATCTCTTGACTAGTAGTGCTTCTAACTATTCCACATCTACCTCATTTGTGTTGCTATCATTGAATACATGTTTTCCTTTTCTTCTTCTCTTGCTTGATGTATCCTCTTCAATATCTTTTATTGTCATCTTGGCCTTGAAAGTAGATTCAAGATTCTCAGGTCTGTAGTTGTCAAAATTGGATAACTCAAATGTAGTAAGTCTTCCAACTATTCAGGTTCAAAGGTTAGTGTGTTCACTTATACACACCTCAACTCTTGGATGGTTGAAACTCTTATAGCATAGATAGGGAGCAAAGTTCTTAGGTATTTGCTAATGGATGTTTCTTCTTCCAGTTGCCCACCTAGACTTCTTATTGCACTCACCACTTCTTTTATCCTTACAGCATACTGACCAACATTTTCACCTTCCTCCATCTTCATATCATCAAACTTCCCTCTTAGGCTTTCTCTCTTTGCTCTCTGGACATTTTGATCACCTCCATAGATATCTAATAAGGTTTTCCACATTTTGAATGCAGTGTCATAGTCTTTGACGTCATCATATATTTAGCATAGCTAAGTGCAGATGCAATCTCTAACATTTCTTGGTTATGCTCCTCCTTTTTGTTTAAGTCATTTGTAGTAAGGGGTCTTGTTGGAGTTACATGCTCTGATACCAATTGTTAGAATTACTTTAGAATAACTGAGAGGGGGGGGGGGTGGGGGAGTGAATCAATTATTCAAGGTCCAATTGTCCAATTCAAATTTTCTTCCTAGTGTAGTGAACTAATTCAACCATTTATTCATCCAAGCTATGACTTATCTAATTAGCAAGTTACTGTAAATCAACAACATGCAAGTATAACACACAACAAATTAACACATGACAGTGATTTAAGTGGAAACCCAAGTTGGGAAAAATAACTAGTAACATGCTACTCAATTTACACCCTTCTAAAGTGATGCCACACTATTAAGTGTGACCTTGTTAGAGGATTTAACCACCCTATTAGAGGTGGGCCTGGTTAGAGGACTTTAGAACATTCACTTGGAATGCCACCCTATTAAAGGATTTACAACTGGCTGATAGGCCAACCTAAGTCCATAGGATTTTTTGATCTAATACAATTGCTAGAGAGTATTAGAAAACCTTGACCTAACTACAACATACAACTTATCTTGCAAATATCAGATCACTTCTCAGCTCATACCCTTGCCTAGCCTTCAATCTTTGCAACTCTTAACAGCTTGCCCTCTCTTTCAAGCTTTGTCTCCTTGAGTCTCCATACTTAGTGTACCAACACAATCATCTCTTCATGACCACTCGTAGAAGTAGGGCCTCTGTGTTCTTCTTTCCCCTAGATGTCTCCTTCTTGACACCCTTTCAATCACTTCGTAGATTTTGGCACTTTTGTAGCAACAATATCAGCAGCTCTTTGCTTCTTGGTCTATGAATTCTTAAATATAAGTCCTGGAGTTACTTTTCCTGATCGATTCTTTCATTTTTCAATTTCAATTTGCATGGATTAGGTACGATTCATTATACTTAACCCATATTATGTTTCCTCTAGAAACTTCTTGAATAATCTTTTAGAATTCACCCAAAAATGGTTTACAAAAGATTCTGTGCCAACGACTCATCATCCTTATCTTCCAGCTTGTTCACAAAATGTAATGCAACCACTATGTCGGCTCAAATTTGGCAAATCTTCATCATTTGAAATAATGCAATAGATCGACACTATTGAAATACTGGTGCTTGGCACATATTGTGTTACTCGGCATCAACTATATTTTTCTTGATGCTCGGCACCTAAAGATCACTCGACACTAACTAAAAAATTTCTGATGCTCAGCATCTGATCTTTACTCAACACTTGAAGATCACTCAACACACACTGGAAATATCTGTCACTTGACTTCTACTAAGAATTTTCTCGACTTCAACTGACTTGCTCGACACCCACTAATGATCTTAGTTAAAGCTTTGCAGTCAACCTTGTTACAACTTCTTCTTCAAATGTATCTAAGTGTGACCATCCTCTATATCTTTGAGTATGTCATCAATACATTACTTAACCATTGTCTTAACTGATCCTTGCACTTCATTACAATATCATAACTCAACCTTTTCTTTAGGTGCTCTTGTTACATCTTGTTGATCAAATCCTCTTCATCAATGAACTAAGTGATAGTGCATGAATCTTATAAGCAATATCATCCCTACAAATAGTAGGTTTGACATCAATGGCAAAACAATGATTGAAAACAATCCTTTACATCAATCTCCCTTTTTGATCTTTAGTAACAATAAGCTTTTCAATCAGATTTCCAACATATATTTCTTCATAATCTATGCCTTCTTGTTGTGAGTAACCTTTATAAACAAGTTTGGCCTTATTTCTCAAAACTTCTCCTTGCTCATTAATCTTGTTTCTAAATACCCACTTGGTTCCTATAACATTCTTGTCTTTAGGTCTAGGAACTAATTCCCATGTCTCATTCTTCACAATTTGATCTAATTCTTCTTTCATTTCTTGCATCCATTGATCATCCTTACATGCCTCATCTACACTCTTAGGTTCCACTTGAGAAATTAGACATAATTCCTCATTCACTCTATTCCTTGTTATCACACTTTTATCTTTGCCCCCAATTATTTGTTCTAGAGGGTGATTCTTTATCATGTTTCTAATGGAGGTAGGAGTTGACATCTCAACTCTTATCTCTTATCCAGGCTCAGATCCCTATTCTTCTCTATGCTCAACAGATACATCATTCTAAAAGTTGTTAGTTTCAAAAATAACTTTAACATTCTATCTAACAATTCCAGAATATCCTCTTCTTCATCAAAATTATAATCTAACATCTTCTCTTTAGTACCAAACTTTTCATCAATCCTTACATTTGTGCACTCAAATATTGTCTTAGTTCTATAGTTGAAACATCTATATGCTTTACTTTTCAATGAGTAACCAAGAAACACACCTTCATCATATATGTGAAAAGGTCAGAGAATCAAGAAATTTTGTAGGATTTAAAGATATTAATTATGATTCTTTGAATAATGATGATCTAGTTAAGCTTGAAGAAGCAATGATATATATGATGATCAAATTTAGGCATACACACTTGGAATTGGGAGATGGATTCCTAGTGGGTTTGTACAAATGGATAGATGCCAAATGGAAGTGGGCACTATCAACAGATAAGAAAATAAGAGAAACTGTACTGGCACAAGCTATGCCAGATTTTGGGAAGACATATGTTTATAGCCCTTAAATATTCAGTGAAGAAATTTATGCTGAGAGATAGGGCATACACAATTTTGAAGAATAAGGCTCATGATGTTGAGTAAGACAACATCAAAGTGTGGGAAGAGGTATTTGGAGTACAACACCATGTCAGATACAACTCTACCTTGTATAAAGTGGTAGATTATCCAAAGATTGAGACTACAAAGGTTGAAGAAGCTAACAATACACCAACAATAGAGATACAAGTGCCATGCAATAGGGCATGAAAATAGCTATTTTTACAAAATAATTTCTATGCCTATTCCTCAAAAAGAAGAAAGGAAATAAGAGGATAAAATCATAGGGATGGTAGTGGAACAAGTTACACCATACTAGCAAGAGACTTCATTAGCTCTTGTATGGTGCAGGAGCACACCTAAGCTAACCTCTCCGTGTATAGTTTTTGGCTTGTTTTTGACTCTATACAAGTAAAGAAGTTTAGTTTAGGTTGGTATAAGACCTTAGAATGTCATTTTCTATGTGGTCTAAGTGAGTTAATCGTTAGGACTAAGGTCACACAAATAGTCATTGTTTGTAGCATTTCAATTTCTTAGGCTTAGAAGCTTAGTGTTGGATTAGAGTCTTAAATGTGTTCTAAACACATATAATGGTGCAAAATATTCTTAATGGAAATAAATGGTGTTGGTTCCTTGGAATATAGAGGTTAGAGTTCCTAAAAAGTAGGATGAAGGCATAATGGCAAAGATGTCAAATGTCACATGGCTCAATAAAGGCCAACATGTGTTAGTAAATAAACAAGCATGGATGGAGTTCTCAATTGGAAGGTACAAGGATAAAGTTTTGTATGATGTATTACCTATTGATACATGTCACTTTCTCCTAGGAAAACCATGGAAATTTGATTACCAAGCTATACATGATGGAGGAAAGAACTCCTCTACTTTTAAGAAAGACAATGTGACTTTAAAAATTCAGTCACTATTGGAAGATGTTGAAGTAAAGACAATAGGTCCAAATGTACTTATGGTGAGTAAAAAGGAGTTCCTACAAACCATGAAAGAAAGTGAAGTTGTAGGCTTTGTACTAGTTTTAAGACCAAAAGAGGGAGATGAAGGCAAGGAGACTAAGAAGTTAGAGTTACCTAAAGAGATTCAAGATATGTTGCAGACTTACCAAGGTATTGTAAGTGATGGAAAACCATTAACCTTGCACCATAAAAGAGCCATAAGCCATAGGATAAACCTTATTCAAGGAGCTACTCTACCTAACAAAGTAGCCTACAAGATGACTCCTAAAAAAAGAGAGGAAATAACAAGACAAATACAAGAACTCCTAAAACAAGGCCTAATTAGAAAGAGTATTAGTCCGTGTGTTGTACCCACTATACTTGCACCTAAGAAAGGATGAACTTGGAGGCTTTGCACTGATTCAAGGGATATCAATAGGATAACCATAAGGTATAGGTTCCCTATTCCTAGTATTGAAGACCTAATGGATTGCCTAAGTGAAGCTAAATACTACAACAAGATAGACTTGAAGAGTGACTATCACCAAATAAGGATACAAAGGTGATGAGTGGAAAACAACCTTCAAGACCAATGAAGGGTTGTATGAATGACTTTTCATGCCATTTGGATTATCCAATGCCCCCTCCACATTCATGAGGATCATGAATGAAGTTCTCGAAGACTACATTGGCAAATTTGTAGTTGTATATATAGATGATATACTAATCTATAGCAAGACAAGGAGTGAGTTTTCAAAAAGCTACATGATAAGAAGTTGATGATCAACTTGGAGAAGTGTGAGTTCATCAAAACAAAGCTAGTGTACCTTGGGTTTTTCTTATCATATGGAAAACTAAAAATAGATGAGAGTAAGATAGAGGCTATCATAAATTGGCCTACTTCAAGGTTAGCAACAAAGGTAAGGATTTTTCATGGCCTTGCACAATACTATAGGAAATTCATAAGGCAATTTAGTGCAATTTGTACTCCTATGTTAGATACTATCAAGGGGGGAATGGAAACTAAGTTTGTATGAAATGATCATGCTAACAAGAGCTTTGAGTTACTAAAGGAGAAGATAACTACTTGACCTATTTTAGTGTTGCCAAACTTTGAGAATCTTTTCACTATTGAGTGTGATGCTAGCAATGTAGCAATTGGGGCTATTCTAAGCCAAGAGGGAAAACTAGTAGCTTTTAATTTAGAAAAGTTAAGTGAAGCCAAGAAGAAGTACTCTTCATATTACCTTGAGATGTTTGCATTGGTGCAAGCTCTAAGAAAATGGAGGCACTATTTGCTCCAAAAGGAATTCATTGTGTATTTAGACAATCAAGCACTTAGTTTCTTGAATTCACAAGAGAAGTTGAGTCATGAACACATGAAGTGGATTGAAAACCTACAAGCTTATACTTTCAATATCAAGCATAAGAAAGGTCTCCTCAATAAAGTGGCAAATGCATTGTCTAGAAGAGCTCTCACAATTAAAGAAATTCAGTTAAAGAGGACAAGGATAGATCACTTCAAGGATCTATATGGTGATGATGAGGACTTTGTAGACATTTACAAGGTATGTGCTGAATACAAGAATCATTTTCATAGTAGATATGCTAAATATACTTTGAAAAATGATCTTTTATTTAAAGGGAATCAGTTATGTGTCCCTAGAGGCTCTATTAGAGAGAATTTGATAGAGGAAAAACATAATGGTGCTTTGAGTGGTTATTTTGGGACCACTAAGACCCAAGAACTTATTTCAAGGTTCTATTATTGGCCAAGAATGAATCTTGATGTTATAAGGTATGTGGAAAGTTGTGTTATTTGTCAAAAAGCAAAGGGCATTTCTTCAAATTTAGGCCTTTAACTACCACTACCTATTCCTACTAGGCCATGGGAATGTTTAAACATGGATTTTCTAGTTGGGTTACCCAAGATAAGACAAGGTATGGATAGTTTTTATGTAGTTGTAGACAGATTTAGCAAGATGACTCACTTTGTACCATGTAAAACCACCAATGATGCTAGTCAAATAATGTCTCTTTTCTTCAAAGAAATAGTGATAATCCATGGTTTACCTAGCAACACTAAGTCAAATAGAGACACGAAGTTTAGGAGTCATTTTTGGAAGACTCTTTGGCAAAGGTTAGGCACTAACTTGTCCTTTGGATTAGCCTACCATCCCCAAAATGATGGTCAAACTAAGGTTGTAAATAGAAGACTTGGAAATCTTCTAAGATGCTTAACCAAAGAGTATGGTCAACAATGGGATCAATTGATTGGGAAAGTTGAATATGCCTACAATGATACTATCAATGGATCAATAGGGAAGAGTCAATTAGAGATAGTTTATGGACTAAATTCCAGAGGTGTCTATGAACTAAGAGATTTGAAAGATGGAGTAAAGGGAAGTGGCTATGCTAATGACTTTACATATGCTATGCAAGAGATACATGAAATATTGAGGAAGACGTTGATAGAAAACACCACAAAACACAAGGAAAAGGTGTATGAAAGTAGAAAGATAGTTCAATGTTGGTGACTTAGTCATGGTGCATCTTAAAAAGTCAATAATGAAGAAGGGAGTACCTCACATGCTGCAAATGAGGAGGATAGGACTGTATCCTATATTGGCTAAGTATGGTGACAATGCATTCAAGGTGGAACTGCTAGAAGAAAGTGGACTGTCACCAATCTTTAACATTGTATAATTAGTCCATTATAAAGGACCATAGCAAGACATGGATCACAATCTTCATGAAGTGATCAAAGATGTAGAGAATCTTCAATTACCTACTATGATAACTACAGGACCAAAGAGAATACTGGACAAAAGAGTCTATAAAAAGACTAGAACAAAAGAGTACAAGGAACACTTGATAAAGAAGCATGGACATATGGATGTTGATGCAATATGGGTAAAGGAGTCAATGTTCAAAAATATGAGGATTGATCCAAACATCCTTAATCTAAGGGTGAATTGATCTTTTCATTGTGGGGAGGATGGTGCAAGAGCACACCTAAGCTAGCCTCTCCATGTCTAGTTTTTGGCTTGTCTTATACTCTATCCAAGTCAAGAAGTTTAGTTTAGGTTGGTTTAAGACCTTAGGAGGTCATTTTCTATGTGGGATAAGTGAGTTACTCATTGGGACTAAGGTCACACAAATAGTCATTGTTTGTAGCATTTCAATTTCTTAGGCTTAGAAGCTTACTGTTTGATTATAGTCTTAAATGTGTTCTAAATACATATAAGTGGTGAGAAATATTCTTAATGGAAATAAATGGTGTTGGTTCCTTGGAATATAGAGGTTAGAGGTCCTAAAAAGTAGGATGAAGGCATAATGGCAAAGATGCCAAATGTTGTCAAGACAACATTTGCAATTATTGCAAATGTTGCATGCAACTTAGTTATCTTGGATTCCTTTAAGGATAGGGAGTGGGAGATAAACCAATAGGTCCTAGAATGATGGAGATGGCATCAAATACTACCTAAGACTCAAATCTCAAGGGAGAGAGTGATTATTGTAATAGTTTTGTGTGTGAAATATAGCTTTGCAACAATATTTTCAAAAATTTATTGAGTTTTGGTATTGGCAGTGCCTTAAGAGAGATTGAAGGGTTTGTTTCGTTGATTTTATTGTGTTCTTAGACTAGTTTGGAGATATTTTCATTTGCTAAGAAAGTTTATTAGAGTATATTTTTAGGGTTGCATAAATTGTTTAAGTTTTGAACATCTCATTGGTTTTGTGCTGACCAGTCTGTATAGATATGGCTTCCCCATTAAATCTAACCATGGAAAAGACCTAAGGGTAGATGGAAATGTTAGGGGAGTCAGTAATGTACATAGGTTTAGGATTAGGAGTCATGGGAGTATGGGAAGCTATTTTTACTACTAAGCCCTAAGCAAGCAGACAATGTTCTATTAGAGGCTTAGGATAGGAGAAAGTGAAGATTTCTTGCAAGGTAAATAAGTACAATATGGAAAAAGTATAGTTCCAAGATTTATATGAACATATCTTGCTATGTTGGAAGGATCCAAGTATTATTGATCCATTTGAGTGGGTTTTGAACAAGTGAGTTCCTAAGAAATAGGCCTTTTAGCCCTATTAGCCTTAAATAGTAGAAACCCCCTATACAGATAACCTAGGAGCCTTAGACCTACATAATATTTTATAGAATCTAAAAGGGTATTTGAGTTTGAGATTGGTTTTCCAAGTTTTTTGAAAATTTTTGGCAAGAAAGTGGAATTAGTCATTTTCAAGGGCTAAATGGAACTAGGCCTAATTAGGCTTCCTAGAGACCAAATCTTGAAATTGATAGGGAAAAGACTTGAAGATATTTCCAAATGGATATAAGAGGAGTAAAATGGAATTTTTTCATGATGATGGGTACCCTTTTAATGAAGAATGGAGGTTTTAAGCAAATTGTACTTAGAGCTTTCTAAGTGAAGGTGAAGGATTGTACTATCTAAAGGTGTTAGTTTTTCAAGGTTAAGCACAAGGGTTGAGAAATATTTGAGAAGAGTTGGAATTGGATTTAGTTAATCATCTAATTCAATTAGGACCTAGAGAAGACTATGTTCCTAGAAGAGACAAGCTTAGTACTGCAAGCAAGCCTTGGAACACATGCACTATTGTAAAATTGTCGAGTGCAAAGCTTGCAATATCATTGGAGAGAACACTTGAACAAAACTCATGAGAGGAAGAAGTGGGAAATGAAATCAAGTAAGAAGGGAAAACAATTTCAGCTATCACTACCCAATGATACAACTCCCACATCTCAAATTTTATCTTAGACAGATAAACTGGATGATGAGTCAGTTAGTCTAGATGAGGTAATCACTTTACCCATGTATGACTTGAATAATTTGACACTTGAACAAATGAATGAACTAAAAGCCTTGTTGAGTCATAAGGAAAAAAAAGAACAACTTAGGAGAGAGAAAAATAAGAAACATGTACTACACACTGTAAGAGACATTTTTGTGGATGCATTTGGCATAACTGACTTAGATGGTCAACATCCCATTTTAGATCAATTAGTATATATAGTTGATAAAATTTAGGCAGAGGATAATGAGACCAATGATAAACTCATGCAATGGTCTGAAAGAATATTTGAACATAAAGTTTTGACAAAAGTCTCTCAGGAACTTGTATATAGACAAGCAGAGCTTTCCAAATTGGTCATATAGTTAAGAAACAATTTTGAAGACCATTCATTCATTATATAAGAAGCTGAGTGATGTTGAAGTTTTTACATTGGAAAATCAATGTCATTGATTTATTGAATTAAGATATGAGGGAAAGTGCAATTTAATTGGGCAAGAATGCAAGTCCAAGCTCCCTCTCATATAGTAAGTTAACAACTGGTTAGCAAAGATTAGCCGAGTTAATGGCTAGGGATAGTGAAATTAGAAATAAATTTATATTAATCCAATTCCAATTATTACCCCACTTAGAAATCATTCAAAAATAAGTATCTATCACACACAATATTTTGAAGAATATACTCATTTTGCATATTGAAGGTTTTATTGATCTAGCTGCTGAGCTAGAGATACAATTTCAAGTTTTGGAGAAGATAAGAGAATAGTGAAATAAAGGTATTGTGATATGGAGCCTAACTAGAGTTAGAGATTTATTCAATGTGGTTTCCCTCTAGATTATTTCTACGAGGGTTTTGGGATAGCATTCCCAAGACGAGGTCAAGGAGCAGTGCCCTCGCGGGCTCCTGTGGTAGTGCCCCAGGTGCGCTTCTTGTCGTAGTACAGGTTGGGGTCAAGGGGCAACACCCCCACGGGGGTTTTTGGGGGTAGCACCCTCAAAGCCAAAAATGACCTTATATTGTAAAAGGCATTGACTACTATTTTTCTATTATTCTATCCCTAATTTTGTAAGCGATAAAAAGATTGTATAAAAAGGCTTGGGGTTAGGATCCCTATCACGATACAGGGTGGGATTGAGGGGTAACACCCCTACAGGGGTTTTTAGGGGTAGCACCCTCGAAGCCAAAAATGCCCTTATATTGTAAAAGACGTCGGCTACTTTTTTTCTATTATTCTAGCCCTAATTTTTTAAGTAGCAAAAAACTTGTATAAAAAGAATTAGGGTTAGGAGTTTTCATAATGTGTGATGCGAAAAAAAGAGAGAGTAAGTTTTGTGAAGACTGGGAAGGAAAATAAAAGTGAGAAATTAAAGCTTGTGCATACATATATATGGAGACCAGCCTAGGCATCTTCCCTTGGTGGCTCTCATTATTATGTTACATTTATTGATGATGCAACTAGAAAAGTATGAGTTTATTTCCTTAGATAGAAATCTAATGTATTTCAAACTTTTAAGAAATGGAAATGCTTGGTTGAAAATGAGACTAGAAAGAAATTAAAATGTCTTAGATCTGATAATGGTGGTGAATATTGCAATCATGAATTTGAAGATTATTGCTCCACTAATGGTATTTGTAGATAGAAAATTGTTCAAAGGATACCACAGGAAAATGGAGTGGTTGAACACATGAACAAGACTATAATGGAGCGTGCAAGAAGCATGAAGTTGCATGTAGGGTTGCCCTTAAATATGTGGGTAGAGGCTATTAATACTACTATATATTTGATTAATAGAGGCCCTCTACTCCTTTAGGTTGTGGTATTCCAAAGTAGGCATGGACTGGTAAGAAGGTGAATTACTCTTTTCTCAAAACCATTGGTTGTGAAGCATTTTCTCATATAGATTCTAAAAATAGAACCAATCTAGAAGGTAAGTCAAAGAAATGTGTTTTTGTTGGATATGTCATTAATGAATTTGGTTATAGGCTTTGGGATTTTGAAAATCGTAAAATTTAAGAAGCAAGGATGTCATATTCAATGAGAAAGTGTTGTACAAAGATCTGTTGCAAGAATATGAGAAGAAAGAAAATGATTATATAGTGTTAGATGATACTCCAAAAGCTAATGTTCCAAAAATTCCTCATGATGTGCAACAACCATAACAACAAATACCACACACCCTAGTGAATGTTAGACAATCAACAAGGATGAGTAGACCTCTAGAAATATTTTCTCCTTCCTTTTATTCTATTTTACTTACTGATGTTGGTAAACCTTAATGTTATGATGAAGCTATGTAGGTGGATACAAAGATTCAGTGGGAGCCTGGAATGAAAGAAGAAATGGACTCTTTGCTAAAAAATAAAACATGAGATTTATACAAGTTGCCTACAGGTAAAAAGGTTTTACAAAATAAATGGGTTTATAGGTTAAAAGAAGAGGATGGAGGTAAGAAAAGATTTAAAGCTAGGTTAGTTGTAAAAGGATTTGCATCAATTTTCATGAGATTTCTCTCCTATTTTTAAGATGACTTCTATTGGCACCATTTTAAGTATTGTGGCTATTGAAGATTTGCATTTGGAGCAGCTTGATGTTGAAACAACCTTCCTTCATGGTGATTTGGATGAAGAGATATATATGGCTCAGCCACAGGGATTTGAGGTCAAAGGTAAGAAGAACTTAGTGTGTAGATTGAAGAAAAGTTTATATGGCTTGAAGCAAACACCTCAACAATGGTATTTGAAATTTGATAGTTTTATGCATGAGCATAAATATAATAGGTGTCATTTAGATCATTGTGTTTATGAGGTTGGATGATGATAGCTACATTATTTTATATTTATATGTTGATGATATGCTTGTAGTTGGGTCTAACATGGATCATATTAAGGGGTTGAAATGCCAGTTAGCACATGCATTTGCTATGAAAGATTTGGGGGTAGCAAAACAAATCCTTGGTATGAAGATTTGTAGAGATAGTAAGAACAAGAAATTGACATTATCTTAGGATGATTATATTGAAAAGGGGTTGCAATGTTTCTCTATAGAAAATGCTAAAGATATCAACACACCTTTACCTGGTCATTTGAAATTGACTAAGGAGATGTGTCCCAAGATACATGAAGAGGAGGATAAGATGTCTAAGGCACCTTATGCTTTAGCTATAGGAAGCTTGATGTATGCTATGGTATGTAGTCGGTTAGATATTGCACATGTAGTAGGAGTTGTTAGCAGGTATATGAGTCATCTAGGAATTGAGCATTGGAATGCAGTTAAATGGATTCTCAAATATCTGAGAGGAACATTCAGTCAGATTTGGTAGGAAATATTGATACCAGGTAGAGTACTATAGGTTATGTATTTACTATTGGTAGGGCAGCTATGAGCTGGGTTCCTAGGTTACAGAAGGTTAATGCTTTATCCATTATAAAGGCATAGTATGTTGCTGCTACAAAGGTAGCTAAGGAGATGATATGGCTTCAGTTATTCTTGGAAGAATCGGGACCCCTTTAGAAGGATAATTATTTTTTTATAGATAGTTAGAGTGCCATTCATATTATAAAGAATTTAGCTTTGCATTCAAAGACAAAACACATTCAATTATGGTACCATTTCATTTGGTTAGTTTTGAATGATGGACAATTAAAGCTGGAGAAGATACATACAAATGATAATTTAGTAGATATGTTTACAAAGGTTGTGACAAGGGAGAAGCTGAATTCCTCTTCAACTTCGGTTGGTCTTCTCAACTGAAAAAAATAAAAAAATAGCAAAGTCCAGGGTGGTTTGATATTCTAGTGGGAGCTACAGGTTTAGTAGTGCTACGATCAGTCTCCAAGTGGGAGGTTATTGTTGTGGAGTCTAATCAATCTTCAAGTGGGAGATTGTTGTGATATGGAGCCTAAATAGACTCAGAGGTTTATTTGGTGTGATTTCCCTCCAAATTATTTCTATGGGGGTTTTAGGGTAGTGCCCCAAGATGAGGTCAAGGGGTAGTGCCCTAGGTGCACTCCTTGTCACAGTACAGTGTGGTGTCGAGGGGCAATGCCCTTGTGGGGGTTTTCGGGGGTAGTGTCTCTGAAGCCACAAAAGCCCTTATATTGTAAAAAGCATTGGCTACTATTTTTCTATTACTAGCCCTAATTTTGTAAGTGGAAAAAAGCTTGTATAAAAAGGCTTAGGGTTAGGGATTTTCATAATGCATGATGTGATTGGTTCTTGTGGTGGTATTGAGCTGTAAGGGATTACAAATTGTAATCAGGTTGGAATTACTATGTAATAATAATATTGGACTTGCTTTTGCTGGACGTAGCCCAAGGATTGGGTGAACCACATTAAATCTTGGTGTCTTGCATTCTCTTTTATG
Source organism: Cupressus sempervirens (assembly GCA_028749045.1). Lineage (NCBI taxonomy): Eukaryota > Viridiplantae > Streptophyta > Pinopsida > Cupressales > Cupressaceae > Cupressus > Cupressus sempervirens. Next base: position 2,490,043 of record CM053785.1, read on the forward strand.
TGATCTACTATTTTTTGGTATTGGTGATATTTGCATGTAACTGTTATTCCTGTCTGAGGTTAATCCTAACAAGAGGCTATATAGAAATTCTAGCAAGCCATAAGCAATTTTTTGACAAGAACTACCTAACCCCAACAACCCAAAGCCATTGGTGACAAAAACAAGGGGGAAATATAAAACAATAAGGGGAAAGCAAAAAGGGAAAATAAAAAATGACCAAATAAGGAGGAAATGCAAGAAGTCAAAGACATCTGAGCATCAGATTTTATAGATACAAATTATAGTTTGAGAGGGGGCATTCATTTTTTGAATGCAATGACTATGCATAACAAAGTGTTTTTGCCACTAATGTCAAAGGAGGAGATTGTTGATCTCTAAGTCTATGTTGTTTATTAGTGTCCAAACACTTAGTTATTTAGTAGGAAAAGATGAATGGTCATCACTGCGACTGAGTCATCTAGTAAAGGCCAAGCATAAAAAAAGACTTTTATATTTTGCATAACATGCCAAACAAGTTAGTGATTAATGAGCACCCTAGTTGAGATAGAGCATATATACAAGCCGAGTTATTTTAGTAGAGACCGATTAAAGTGGGTAGAAATTATTTGCCAAGAAAATAGAGACACACATGCATATAAAAGTTGGGTGCCAGTCTGAATGATAATGATGACCAAATGTTAGCACATTCAGATGCTGAGAAGTTTAGTGTTGTCATATGAGTTTCTAATTGCACAAGCAAATATGTAAACCATTTTGACCAACTTCTATGTGATATTTAATGTTTGTAGAGATAGTCAAGATGGAGATTGCACATCATCACATAAGGTAATGATCTTGAGGAATAAAATTCAACCAATCAAAAAATCAAATAGAAATGGTAAAAGATGATGAATTATAAATTGTTGATTAAGATCTAGAACTTTTATAGAATATCTGTTTAAGGAGGATTCTAACCTAGAATTAATGTATGGGTATGAGAGCAAGCATGTGATGAGAAGAATAAAAAAAAGGATAGAACAAAGAAAGGAAGGATAAGTCTAGAATCAATTCAAACAAGGGTAATTGAAGCAATGAAGGACTAAAAGGAGATATTAGATTGAGAGATAAAGATTAGAGACTGTACAGAATAGATCCAAAATTAGCTTGCAAATAAAACTGAGAGTCAAGTACTGAATCAATTTTGAATCAGGGCAAATCTCTTAACCGAGTGATCCTAATAGGTCTATGTAAACCTCCTAACATAGTCCTTACTTAATTGTAAGTGTGAAATCCTTTAACAGGGTAGGACTTAACAATCTTGACACTTTTAACAGGGTAGACCCCTCACAGGGTAGATCATAGATTATGTTCAAACATTATAACCCTAGAAAGTTATCTTTATTGTTACAATAATAAATATTTGTAGGTTTCATCCTCACCCCATTTTTACCTTCACATTGAAGTGTTTCTGGGTTACCAAATCATTTGTGTTATGTGTTGAATCTTTCATGGATTTGATGTATTTCATTTATGTTTCAACATTATAGTTTTATTGTTAGATCTAAGATATGAGATGAATTAGATGTGAATGTAGTAAATTGGTTTTGAAGTTAAAGTTTAAGATCTTGATTCAACCACCACCCCACTCCCCCTCAATATCTTGTTTCCCAATAATCCTTCCCACACAAATTTCACAGACGTGCTTTCATTAATTCTCAATTAGAAAAATAAAAATTCCAATTGTAAAATCTATTATTTAATAAATAAATGGAACTGTTCAAATCTTTAGATCACTTAATTATTGCATCAAGAATTATAAAAACCTTAACATGGAAGCCCTAGATCGCTTAAAAATTTCTTCAGAATGAAATAACAAGGACAAATTTTCAAAAATGAAATGAAATTATTGTAAATGAAACAAAAAATTAGAGGATAACCAATAATAATAATTGATTTAAATGAGATTGTTTCTCATGTGTTCATTTATGAATTATTTGGATTATACAAATTGGATTCATTTATCATTATAAAATAGATATTCAGTTTATCATTTGATTTCATAGTATAGTCTACTATACTTCCTTATGTTTGTTCAGATCACTTCCTAGTCATCTTAGAGATCACAGAACTACAAAAGCCATCAAGAAACCCCTTCAAATGTGAACAAATGTGGTTCTGAGATAAAAGTTATATGGAAAATATTAGCAAATGTTGGTCAGAACATGACTTTGAGGGAAGTAGAATGTTTCGTTTTACATCCAAACTTAAACTACTAAAGGAAAACATTTTAAAATGGAATAAACGAAACTTTAAGAACATCTTCAAAGAAATATTATAGATAGAAGAAGAATAAAATAATCTAAACAAAGAAGTTATTCAACACGGAATGGAAAATGATAAATACGAAAGAGAAAAAGAAATTATGCATAAACATGAAAACATATTGAATAAAGAAGAGATATTTTGGAGACAAAAATAATGGGAAACTTGGCTCTAGGAAGGAGATCAAAACACTAAATTCTTCCATAATAGCATGATTAGCAATAGAAATGCCAATAGAATATCAAAAATAAAAAATAATGAAGGAAATCTAATAGATAGTCCATCACAAATAGTAGAAACTTTTGTAAATTACTACATAGATATTTTAAATAGTTATGAATATTCAAACCTTACAGCTCAACAAATGATGTTAGACTCAATTCCCAAGTTGATCATACGAGAAGATAATAAATGAATAAATTAAGTATTTACAAAAGAAGAAAAAAAGGGCCTTATTTAGCATGATCCCAGACATATTGCTAGGGCTTAATGGTTTCCAAGCATTCTTCTTTTAGAAATGTTGGAAGATATTAGGAGAGGATTTATGGAAAGCAATAGAAGTCACCAGAAATTTGGGAATGCTATTATCTAAAATAAATAATACCTTTATGTCATTAATTCCAAAGAAAAATGATCATGAGAATCTAGGTGACTTTTGTTAAATAGAACTTTGTAATATCATTTACAAAATCCTCACCAAGGCAATATCTAATGTGCTTAAGATAGTTCTCCCTAAACTAATCTCTGAGGAACAAACATACTTTGTACCTAATAGGTTGATTTTGGATGGAATAATAATCATAAAAGAATTAAAACACTCAACACAAACTCGAAAAAAGGCATGTATGTTAATTAAACTTGATATACAGAAATAATATGATAAAGTGGATTGGAGATTTCTTTGCAAAACACTAGAAGCCTTTGGCTTTTAATGCCATTGGATTAACCTAGCCTATAATTGTATTTCAACACCTAAATTTTCTCTTCTCATCAATGGAACCCCTGAGGGCTTCTTTAGTCTATCAAGAGGAATTAAAAAGGTGACCTAATCTCTCCCCCCCCCCCCTCTCTTTTTATCATAATTGCAAAAACATTTGGAAGAGCCATAAAGAAGGCCTAGGTAGAGAATGAGTTTAAAGGGGTATCAGCCCTGAAGAGGTAAGCAACATCACACATCAATAGTTTGCAAATGAGACAATATTACTAGACAAAAGTACTTTAAATGAAGCAAGCAAATTCAAAAGAATTATCTCCACTTATATGAAAGCATCAAGACATAAAGTAAATGAGGAAAAATTAAAAATCTTCTTTATAAACACCAAAATAGAAATGGAAAACAACATTTTCCAAATAATGGATATAGGAAGGGATCCTTTCCATGAAAATATTTAGGAGTTCAGATAGAAAAATGGACAAGAGATGGGAAAACTTGGGATCCAATTATTGTAAAACTAGATAAGAAAACTAATAACTCAAAAAACAGATGGCTCACCAAGGAAGGTTGAGCCACAACAATCAGATATGTACTTTCATCCATACCATCATATCACATTTCATGTCTTCCATTACCAAAAGGAGTTAAAAGAAAAATAGGTAAGACGTTTAGGAACTTCTTTTGGAATAGGATAGAAGAAAATAAAAACAAGCTTTGATTAAGTGGGAAAACATATGCAGACCCAAGATAGAAGGAGGGTTAGGAATCAAAAACCTTAATTGGTTGAAGCCTTTAGAGCCAAACTAGAATGGAGAATGTATACAAATTGTTGGCTCCTGATTTAATAGTTTTGAAAATGACCAAGAAACTAGACCAATGCATCTAAGGCTAGTAAATTCCTATGACAGATACACTAGACTGCAGTCTTGGGCCAACTATAAGGCATAACTCCTTTTACACTTCAGACTCTACAAAACCTAGGCGAGTGAACCTCAGATCCAATTAATATGGTACCAGTGCAGAACATATTCCTGAATCTAACAATGCAGATAAAAACCCTTATTTCTCCTAATAACCTATGCAATAGCAAAGAAGTGTAGTAGCAAATTACAACTCTATGGAATGCACAAGCTAAGTGAGGGCATCACATTTTAGTTCTTCAACATAAAAGGGAAAGAACATTTGATTAATAATGTTGAATTCAACAAACCTTCAGATATGCAGCAGTAAGACTTTAATGATCCTATAGCTGACCAATGCCTAATCCATTGGGAAAATCCATGAATCAAATGCATACATATGGTTATCTGATACTTATGTATATATTCAGATATACGATCTATCTATTTACCTTGTAAATAAAAATTTGTGCTCAATCCAAACCTCATTCTTACATGATATCCTTTTCAATAAACCTACAACTCTGTTGATTCACTAAAGCATTTACATAACCCCTTGAGTTACAAGCAACAATAAGACAACATACAGCCTTAAGGGATTGCAACTACGATCTAGGCTCTTTGTTCAAAGATTATAAAAACATTGAAGCTCACTGAGATAGGAGACAAGATTCAAGATGAAACTCAACTTGTTGTTCTTTGTATTAATTTCTTTGAAACAATACAACCATATGCATGAAATGAAAACATGAAAACACCTAACAAATTTGAACTATCTGTATTATCCTTCCTAATGTTGTTCATACAAGAGAATTATGCTGAAAAAAATGGTGTCACAGTCATGGGAACACATCAAAAACTGGAACCAAAACCTGGTATCATAGTAGTGAGTGGTTTTTTCTCCAAAAAACCGGAACCCTTACAATATAGGAAAGACAAAAAGATATAGGAAAGAAAGAATTCCTGGATCTGATATTAGAGTGACATGTGTCCATTTGGCAATCAATCTTTTTCAATTACAAAACCTCCTTCCTCTTTCCACACATTGATCTGATTTGGTTTCATCATTACTTGTAATTGATTTGCAAAATATCTTCTATTCAATGATGAAAACTTTTGAGTTATCAAAATATCTGATAACTTCATGAAAATGCTGGTGAAATCCTAATTCAACTAACTTGAAAATGGTTACATTCGGCCCCAAACTACATTTTCACCACCTTTTAACCACATTCAGGTCATTACCATGTCAAAAAATAGTTCTATACTTCCTCACCTAAATACAGCTGCAAATTGGAAACTTGCTAGAAAAAGTCTTATAGCTCAAACAAACTACTTCTTGTGTATAAACTAATTGCATAATCAAAAAATTCAGATTCTCCTGATTTTGACGATAGATAACATCACATATTTAGCCTACCGAAAACCCCTTAAAAGCCAATTTGAAAAACCCCCCATTGGTATGAAACTCAAGTCTACAACTCATTGTTTTTTGAAATTTCAAAAATTTAAAAAGTTCTAAAGTTAAAACTTTAGAAAAAGATATTTTTAAATTTAAAATCTAAACATATACCATTTGAAAAAAATAAAATGACAATTTTAAAATTATTTTATTTTTTAGCCACCCCTTCAATTTCAGGGTCAACTAGGTTTGACTGGCCTTTTTTGCCATGTGGCAGCCTCTGATTGGCCTACCAAGTCACCACATCATCACTGGGATAGGACCTACTTCATCATCACCTGAGTGGGACCTGCTAACATGTGTCAATAGATCGCAACCCCACCTTTGTTAATGGCCTTGCATCTTCATCTTGTTGTATTGCGCAGACCATCGATCTTGCCACGTGTCATCATCTAGATACATCTCACTTGAACCTACATGTTTCTGCCACATCACTGCTAGTCAGGACCCGCGCCACATGTCACATGCCTGCTATTTTACGTTATTTAACCATTGAGCACTTTGATCAAGCGGGAATGCGCCTACCGCTAGATAGGGGCACGTGGCAACATCTCATGCCATCTCTGTTTTGTGCGCCACATCATCTCGCATGGATTTTCGCATAAAATTATTACACTGCCATCTGCGGTTGATGTCATCCTTGGGGCCCTTGCACAAGCCATGCTTCTCAAAAATGTTCCCTTGTTAGACACAATGCTTATGAGTAAAATACTATTTAACAAACAAAAGTTCCTCTGCCACAATGCATGTGGGATAAATGGTTTTAAAACAACCTTTGTTCTTGCACTTTTGACTTGCCTCTGTTGCACCTTTATTCTTCGCAGATTCAAACCACAATATCATATATCGGTCAACATGCCACTTTGATAGAGGAGAACATTGTATTCCCATGAACTCGTGGGTTCATCTCTTACCATGGGGGCTCCTTTGTTTTCGATAGATTTTCCTTTTGAGACCATGTGGATTGTTGCTGCTGTAAACTCCCTTGTTTTATTTGCGTGAGTTGCTTCTTCAACTTTGGCGGCTTGGGCATTTGATCATCGATTCTATATTAAAAAATTTATAAATCTTAATATCTTTGACTGTGGTTTTTTGTGATGCGCAACTCTCTTTATTTGTTGCAGGTTTATTTGGCCAGCTCCCCCTTTTTTACTAGTGGATTTTGCCTTTGATGTCTCTACTCTTTTGTTTTAATGCGGGCTCTGCCCCTATTTTCTTAGCATGAATCTCTGTTGTTGGGCGGCTGCTACTTGGGATCTCTGTTGTTCCCTTTTTCATTTGGCATCTTTGATTTATTTGCTTCCAATTTTGCTCAACGTGGTCTTTCTTTTCCTTGCATGGTAGATTCCCTTGCTGTGGGGGCTTGTTTTTTTTTCTTTCTAACTATCGCCTTAGCTTAAAATGGCTCCTCTTTGTCATATGCTAATGGAGAACTCCTCCTTTATTTCGTGGATGGGTTTTTAATTTTTTCGTTGTTACTAACGTAGGTCTTTGTTATTGGGCGGCTTCCATTCTTGCCGCAGGCTCCCCTGCTTTTTTGAAACGTGGAGGTCTATTTTTGGTTGCTTGATGGTTGCTTATGACCTATGGCTTTAAAGTCTTCCTCCAACTCTGAGTCACCATATCCACCTCTATTCATACATTACTATATTAGCATGGGTTTAACTGATACCAGCGGGGTTCTTGACTGATACAAGTCATTACAGTCTAGTCACATACAAGTCGTTAATGAACTATCATTCTTGACTATACTATAAGCCTATGGGCTCTCTGATTATGGCTAGCACAGGGTCTCTTTCTCAAACCTATTGCCTATCTTATTCTTTATGCCTTTACTAGTTTCCAACGTGGAGCTTTTCCCCTTGCTTATATAAAATAATTGGTGATCTTAAAGCCTATTGCTCATCTTTTTGATCATTGGATCTGTAGCAAGTCTCTGTAATGTCTGCCAAGACAACTCAAACTCTTCTCCACTTTTTCTCATTGAGAGGTTGAGATTTGAGCCATGTTCCAATAAATTGATCTGTCCTTCCTTGAGTTTTTTTCTTTTTTATCCATTGGAACTGGTGGAATTAGTCGGGCCCAAGTGGCTTCGACTAAAAAAAAATTCGTCTCCAAACACCTGAACGACCAAACTAATCCAATGATCATCTCAAACTGATTAGAATCAAGTTTGATCACTGAACCACCAATTTAAAACTCATTTTTACCGTTTACTGCCAACTCTCATTTTAATGCCAGAAGGTCCATTGACTGGTGTTAAAAACTGACCAAATCACTTGATCAGGCTCTAAAAACTGGCACACTGACTCTTTGTTCTACATACTTGTACCATGTTGAATCTCGTCTCATGATGAATTCAAAGTCAAAAGATATTTGCTGTCAAAGTTGACCTCTCAGAACTGCTTGCAGAAAACAAGTTAGAAAACCATAAATTGTATTTGGAATCGGCTTTGAAAACTAGGCAAATGGACACTTAGGAAGACGAAAATTGGGGCATTGGTTCTCTGTCATGAGAAGAATATGGATCTACGATTTAGGCTCATGAAAAATAATAGGATGCATTTGGCAAGCGGTCAAAGTGGGCTACTTGGATTTTGCAAATTGAACAGAAAAACATTTTTTTGCAAACGGAATGGACCTGGAAAAGTGTGCAAATGGATTTCTCATAACTTGCAAACTGGCAACCTTGGAGTATTTTCAAAGTACAACACAATGGTACAATCCATTCAATCTTTCCAATCATATATTAGGAGTTATAACATTACGAATAGGGGTTCCAATCAATCTGCACTTCATGACACTAGAAAAAAGATAGAAATTGCATTTAGAATCGCATTTGAAAACTGATCAAACGGATTCATCAAGATGTGAAAATTGAAACATTACATGTCTTTGACCTCTAAAATGTAATGCAAAAAGAAATTTCTCATTTCGGTCAATTGGGTCAAAATTATAACTTGTCAAACAAGGCTTTCCAGAATTTATAACTATGTGCATCAGCATGATATCAGTAAATAACCAAATTTGAGGTGTTCAAAACCTAGTCAAACAGACTTGAAACAACTTGAAATTTGAAACATAAGTTCTTTGGTATGGACACTAAATACTCCCAAAGTGGCGAGTCATGAAACATTTTCAGGTACAAGATATTCAATGACAAACAAAGTCTCCTGTCACTATTTGACACAAGTGAAAATGCAAAAATGACAATTGCTCAAAATGGAACTTCACGAAAAGGCTTAGAATGTCAATTTAGCTTCATGAAACACTTAGACGCACTGAATGGAGGGTGTTAGAAACATTAAATACCTCTTGGAATTTAAAGGTATAGCCAGGTACAATCTTATTTAAAAGCATTTATAGGGCTCAATTTTCTCAACAATGCTCAAAATTTGGGCTACAATATTGAGCGCTAACACGAATAAAGAAAATAAATGGGCTGAAATACTATATAAAAAATACCTCAACTCAAATGACCCAATATCTTTATTTCATACCATTAACCCTCTACATGGCTCTAAAACATGGAACTTTGTGATGCAATACATGTCAATAATCAACAATATTTTAACTTGGGATATAGGTCGGGGAGAAGAAACATTATTCTGGAAAGATTCTTGGGATGGGCTCCCACTTGACTCCTTCCTAATGACCTCCATAAAATTCAAATTGATCAATCTATGGGGACATGTTAAAGACTATAAATATAGAATAATTAATAATAAAAAAGAAACTTGGAAACAGAAGACCTTGGGAAAAACTATTCTTTCTGAAATAGAAAAACACCAGTATGAGAAATTCATTAATCAAAGACAAGTCAAACACATAGATCGACATGATAAATAGATAAGGAGAGCCTTAAAAGAGGGGACTTAGAAATTAAAGATAGGATATGATCTCATTATGAACTCAAATAGATGGGATCAGATTAAAAATTCCCCTTTCCCTTTGCTGGGACACAACTTGCCTCCCCAAAGTAGGAATATTTCTATGGGTAGCAATCCAAAATAGAATACTTACCACAAATAGAATTACCAAAATGGAATTTGAGGGGCCTTCAAGATTCCCTCTATGTAAAAGAGAAGTTGAGATAATAGATCATCTCCTTTACCAATGCAGCTTTACAAAAGAATGTTGGTTATGGTTATGTGACAAACTAAACTAGTCATTAGTGTTATATTTAAACATTTGGGAACACCTAAAAATATGGCCTAAAAAAGGATAGTCCAAGATCTATAACAATCTTTGAAAAATATCACCATCCATCCTCCTATGGGAGATTTGGAAAGAGAGAAATAGGAGAATTTTCAAAAATGAGGAGATGCAACTTAAAACCCTTTTAAACAAAGTAGAAACAAGCATCACTAAAGTTATCAACAATAATATGAGAAAAAACATCAAAGAAGGAGTTATCTCAAAATGGGATGCCCTAATGAAAAAGAATTGGATGAAGCTAATCAACCCCCCAATGGTTTATACTAAAATTGACAAGCATGCCAAAAAAATTGCAAGTGGGAACCCCCTTGTAGGGTGGACAAAGATAAATTTTGATGGAACCTCCAGGGGTAACCCAGGAACAACAAGAATAGGATGCTACATATCCTCCTTAGATAAATGGATCATCAACTGGGCCAAACCTTTAGGTAAGAAAATGAATAACCTGGTAGAAATAGAAGCTCTCATAGAAGGAATCCAACTAAGTCTAGATCTGGGAATCAAGAAGCTAATAGTAGAAGGGGACTAACAAATCATTTTAAATGCACTTCAAAAAAGAGGCACAAGTAATTGAAAATTGAACTTTGAACTAGAAAATGTGTTAAATTTAGCAGACAAATATGAAGAGATTGGATATCAACATATTTACAGGGAAGGCAACAAAGCAACAAATTTACTAGCAAACTTAGGAGCTAATGGACAAAAATTATTACTCAATAATATGGAGAAGACTTAACAAAGAATTTATTAGATTAAAATAGATCTATAAGGGTATGTACAGCTACACAAAAATAAAAATCCATAATTTAAAACAACCAAACATTTTATTGACAAGCTTTTTGACATCTCTAGAAATCTAAACCTAATAAGATTTTGTGGTAGAGTATAGTTGAACTCTAACTTCAACACTTTTAACCTAAACACTATCTTGGCTCAGGATAGGGATTTCAATTATTCTCATTTAATGGGGAATCTCATCGATTAAATGTATATATTAAGAAATCAATCCTACACATGTAAATGTATGGTAATTAATTAGTAATCAGTACCTTTTAATGCCAAATCTCTAAAAATGGACAACACATAAGGAGAAGGTCAAACACTAGGCATCTCTTACTCAAAAACTAATGTGAAGTAAGATTAACCAAATTTTTGGTACGAGCTTCAAAGCGGAGGGCAATTTTTAATGATGATAATTTAGTTATTTAAGGGCCTCTAGAGTAAAGATTGCAAGAACTATCCCTAGTCTAATCAAGAGTTGTAGAAGTTAGGTTGCATAATACAATCTATTTAAGAAAGTGAATTATTTTATGATGGATATGTCCATTAGGATGAATCCTGATGATAGAAAAATGACTTTCTAGGGGGAAATTATGACACTTAGGATTAGCAAGATGGTCAAAACCAAGAATAGCTTGGTTCATGGGGCAATTAAGGTCATCTTGGGGAAAGAATTATCAGACTTAGTAGATAGGCCCAAACATAATTCGAACATTGTCGCCATGTTCATCGCTACTATCTGCATGTGGATATGGACGAACTTTCCATTAGAGATTTTTGTAGGGTTTTTTTTTAAGGATCCAATCATAAGGGAGCTAGATGGAGTCTTAGGGAACATTGATGATGACTTGTACATTCCAGAAATTAGTGAGTAAAATGTTATGGACATTTTGATCGAAGTCTTTCTGATTCTAATAATAAAAGACAAGAGGGTTCTCATGTAGAGAATAGAGTGAATCATCCATACTTAGATGTTTTTACTAGCAAGCACAAAGAAACACATATGTGTTGACTAGAGGGGAATGGAATGGTAACATGAGGAAGACCTTCCAAACATGTAGCACCAAAAAAAATCTGAGAAGCCTCTTTTTGTCCATTTTGGTATTAGCCCTAGACTCATATATGTTTGTAATCAAGCTCGTAGGGTCAGTTAATCCCAATTTTTTTTAACTCTATTAGATTGGCCATTGTAATATTGTGGTCAAATTTATTTATGCTCTTACCTTATCGACTTTAGTAAGCATAGAATGTAAATTTTGGACATATAAATTTGATATCAGTCTGGTAGTTATTCTCCTAGACAAGATGGAGCCTTTATAAGTATGTTCAACCTCTTGTTTTAATAATAGTAAATGAACTAGGCATTTATAAATATATTGAGGATCATGTTTTTATATTGTGCCCTCAATTTTGCTATAAAAAATTGCACTATCTTACATTTGTCTATTCCTATCCAACATTTGGAAACTAACTCTTTTCTCTATCCTCTGTTTCTCTATTCACTAACCTTTTCTCTTGTTTAACTCTTGCGGTTTAAAGCCCCATACACTTAATTATTTGATAGTTCATAAAGATTATATATTTAGCTTAACCCGATCTCAACTAAATCCCTAAACATACATCACTGTGAATCAAATATTTTAGTAATGTAACAATTATTCACTTTATATCACAGTGTAGCTTTAGTTGAGAAAATAGTAAAATTCAAAGATAGGTAAACCATATTTCAAAATGGTAATAGAAGTTAGTTTTAATTAGTAGAAGGAATTTTGGTAGACACGTTGAATTAACCTAACCAAAATTGGCTTAATAACTTATAGTCGGTCAGATTTAAGGAATTGTAAATTATGGTAGCCCTTTATTTCTCTTCTTTCTAGGGCTCTTCAACACAATAATTAGAAACTTTTCCATAAGCATAGATAATTAGCAAGTAAATAGTTACAAATAAAATAGTTTCAGAGAATGTTGCAAAGAACTATTACATATCTTGATTTCCTAACTAAACTAATGATTTAAATGAGCTTGAAGATTATGACAGAATGTAGGAAACATGGAGTAAACAACATATACCTCAAGACATTGACATCGAGTTGGCTAGAACAATCCTTTCTATCAAAACTTGTTCAGAACCTAATACATCCTCAGTAATACTTTGGAAATTGATGAATAGAAAGAAATTCCAAGCTCGAAGGTAAATTATAAAATCTAAGCTTTCATTCAAATTGAGCTAAGTAGCATGATCTTTCTAAATTTTGCAAATAGGGGTATGCCCCTTTTAACTTTGTCAAAGTGGATAAGACAACAGTCCCAGCAAGATTGGAGGTTTTCTTCTTTGTTCTTTCCTACCAATGCCCATTTGAATAGAGAACTTGTAAAATCTTCTTTTTAATAATATAATCATATGGCTTCGACCTTTTACCAATAAAAAAAAAAAGTTGCCATCTGTCAAATAATTCCTAATTCCCAATACCTGTAGTGTTCAACAAATATCCAATTGTTCCCAAATAATTTTTTCTAGTTTGTGCAACAAGAAAACAAAAATACCACCAGAAAAATCGACACTCACCTATTAAAAAAAAAGAATTAAATAATTAAAAATCTCACTTCAATAAAATATTGTCTCAAACCATGGGATAAGATGACTACACGATTTCCAAGAAATGAAATAATAGATAAAAGTGTTATGAAAACTTTAATCTCTACTTATTTATAGATGAAACTCGTAAGGATCACATGTGATTTGATAGTTCAATTAAAGACTTCAAAAAATCCATGGTGTTTGACCAAGATGCCAACATCTCTAATTAGATATAGACAACTCTTAATTTTTAGACTAGACTATCAGAAACATCATCTTATTAATCATTACATAAAAAGCCTTAAGTTCAAATATTTTCATCTCTATAAAAAATTTAGAATACAATCAATACTACTCAAAATTTTACTCCACTCATTTTCATGATCAAAATTCAAGCCAAATTTTTTATTTATTAAGAGATAGATGGAGTAAACAAGGATGCTACTAGAAATCTATCTTAGGAGGTGGAATATAGATTCCATCTTTCATATGGAGAAAAAGTCACATTAGATTATGTAGAATCTATTCAATGATGTCCATTTCCCATGAATGAGAACTTCGTTTGTTGAGATATTTTTTGGCTAAGAGATCCTTCCGAGATGAGCACAGGCACATGCTCACTGTCTTCATCTACTCAAGAGTCTTCATTTGTAAGTTCATTTATCTTCTAAAGACAAATATCATTCTTAAATCTATCTTTATTTATCTTCCACGACATTCATTAATGGGAGTAGGCCCCAAGCCATGAAAGCCTACATGGGGCTAAAGATTTGACGGTGATTTTTACTCCACATAAGCTTTGCCATAGAGAACACGTTGAATGATTGCGTGTAATTCTGATTTGATAATTCCATAAACAATAGTCTTGCTTCCTTAAACTTACTTATGAGCTTGAGGTATATGGGATTGTCATTGGTTGGCCGCGGTTTTGGATTATGAATGCGTCTATGATGGTGTTCCTTTGTGTAACACGTTAGTAGACGAGTTCTTAGATTTCTTGGTTTCTTGGTTTCACTTCTTTTTACATATATTGTGCTTGAAGGAGAAGCATATTCTAATCGATTGATTGAGATCATGTCGTATGATGATTTGAGGGAGATGACTGTTTGATTAAGGCATGGTATTGATAGAGGTTATAAAGTAGGTTAATTTTTTTTTTGTTTAAGTAAAGTTTGTATGTTGTATAATACAAGTTTAACATTTTCATCATTCATCATTCAAAGGATATGATATGGTAGAAGTCATAAAGTCAAATATGATGTTTCAGTAGAGTTTGTATGCATCTAATAGTCTTGATTAATATAAGTCGAACATTTCATCATCTAAATTATATAATATTAATAGAGATTACCAAATTAAGAATGATGTCATTTTAGTGGAGTTTGTGTAAATATTTAAGTGTGGTTTATGAGATAAGCCTACAATTTTCATTATCTAAAAGACTTGATATTATATAGGTTATAAGTAAAGAATGTTGTTGTTTTGGTAGTGTTTGTATATGGTAAAGAATCTTACAAAACATAATGCTAGAATTTTTTATTGTATAAAGAATATGGTATTGATAGAGGTTATAAAGTCAAGAATGTTGACGTTTGGTGGGGTTTGTGCATATAGTTGCGAGTCTTTCATAATATAAACTTAACATTTTTATTATCCAAAGAACATTAGATGTTAGAAGTTATAAAGTCAAAGTTGTTTCTTTGGTGGAGTTTGTATGTATCTAAGAGTCTTCTGAAATATAAGTCTAACATAGGAAATGATATTGATAGAGGTTTAATGTTAAGGATGATGTGGTTTTGGTTGAGTTTCTAGATATATCTAAGAGTCTTGTGCAAGATAAGTCAAAAAAAAATTACTATCCAAAGGACATGATATAGAGGTTATAAAGTTAAAGCTATTCATCCTTGCTAAAGTTTGTATACATCTAAGAACTTTGTGCAATATAAGCCTAACATGTTTTATGTGAGAGAATATGATGTTGATAGAAGCTATAAACTCAAGAATGTTATGGTTTTGGTGGGCTTTGTCTATGTCCAAGAGTCATGTACTAGATAAGCCTAATATTTTCAATAGCCATAGGACATGATATTGATAGAGGTTATAAAGTGAACTATGTTGTTGCTTTGGTTGAGTATATCATAGTCTTGTAAGCCTACTTTTTTAAATTATCTAAAGGATATGATATTAGTAAAGGTTATAAAGTAATGATGATATTGTGTTGGTAGAGTTTATATATTTTTCGAGTCTTGTACAATATAAACCTAAAATTTGCAATTTCCAAGGACATGATATTTATATAGGTTATAGTCAAGGATGGTGTTATTTTGGTGGATTTTGTATACATTTTAGAGTCTTTTGCATTTAAATAGGCCAAACATTTTCATTACCCAAAGTGCATGATATTGTGAAAGATTTAGAGTCAAGGGTGTTTTTGTTTAGGTGAAAATGATTTTAAAAAAAACACAAAATTCGATTAGATCTTGAGTGCAGTGTAGATAAAAATCATGTGATTTTGATGCTTATTTTCTTTAATGAAGAATTATATTTAATTTACTTAAAATAAAACAATTTGAAGGTATTTTTTCCATCTCAACTCTAACTTTTTAAAATTCAATTGCATCAAAAATTGACTTGGCACAATTTCATATAATCTATAGTATCAGTTTGTTTCACATAAAATTTGAATATTTTCAAAGGTATATTTGTCCTCTATGAAATAATGACTCTAATGAGGTCTTATATCATGGTTAGATCTTATTCATGTTTGTATTCCCTTTGTTTTTGGAATCTAATAAGGTCTATGATGTTAATGTTGGCACTAGGGGAGATTGTTGATATGGTTTACATGTTCTATTGATGACAAATTTTGTTCTATGGTTGCAAAAAACTTAGATTTTGTATGTTTTCAACTACTGACTAATATAGTATGGACAATTTCTATAGTCCTAATTATGCAATATGATTTTGTTTTGTGAGATTAGTATAGACCTTATGTCTATGGCCACAATATCTTATGTGTTGTATTGAATCAGTCACAGTTGATTTGGTGAAGACTAGTTGCAAAGTCTTAATGGATAGGGAATTATGGTAGAAGCAGTTGTAGTATTTTGGCTATAACTTGTTATTGAGATGGGCTTAATGTTTACGAGCATAGAATTTTTAGAAGAATAGGTTGTGCGTGTATGTTTAGATTTGTGGATCATTTTGTTAATGTTGGAATGGTCACTAGCATGTAGTGTGTGATATATTATTAGGGCAGCTAGCTTGATGATGTGGCATGTTGATATTTATTTGCAAGTATTAATTATGGATCCTAGCATGTGGGTTAATACATGTAATGGTTGCATAATTATTTAAGAAGGTGTGTATGCCTTAGTGTGGTTCTATTTATTTATTTGTGCATTTGAGAAGCCCTAACATACAAACCTAATTGGTTGCTTGTAATTATTATAAAGGAAAATAATTTCCTTCATTTATATCGTATTGAAAAGAATCAAATGTATGGAATGATTATGTATGTGATACTTGGTGCTAGAATATAAAAGCAAGACTAAAATATTGTCATATGTTTTGAGAACCTAAGAGGTATGAGTGGAATCTATCATTCATAATAGACTTCAAAGAAACTATAGAGGAAAGTATATTGTTGTTAGTTAGTTCATTCTTATTGGATTTGTAGATCAAAAAGGGGGTTTTAACCTTCATATCTAAGATTGTAAGTCTCACAAAAGGTGGATTTAACCTTCATCCTTTGGGTCACATGATCGAGAAGTGAGCATGTTTGTCCCGTCAACTCCTAATAGAGTTGGAAACCTTTTAATAGGGATCCATCCTTTAACAAATTTTTTTATACTAAATGCATTATATCAACCCCTAACAAGGTCATATCCTTTAACATGGATATTTATATATTAGTAAATGATATAGTTGGTATTGATCCTTGCAGATTTTTTCCCCCTTAACTAGGGTTTTCCTTGAGAACAAATATCATTGTGTTATGGTGTTGGATTTCTTGTTGTTATATGCATTTCTATATTGTTAGTTGGTGATTAGTTTTATAAATTTAAATTTCATAGTTATTATTCACAAATGGTTGACCTCTCCCCCCCCATCTATTGTGAGGTGTGGAAATCACTTATTGATAGTTGGAATTAGAGCATCAAGTCCTCTTTGAGAAAGTATCTTAACAACTTGAGGAGATCCAAGATGGCATGCATGAAGGAAAGTTAAAAGTTTTATGGAGACAACTATTATAATTGAAAGAACAAGACAAGAGTCCACTTGATTTGTGTGGGTATTGATTTTTGGATGATTACAAAGAAGACGACTAGTATAAAATAAGATAAATGATTTACCTTCATGTACAAATGATGAAAAGAAATAACTCCAATATAATATGATAGTAATAGAAGCATTTATTAGTGTATTATTAGAAGTAGAATCTATAGAAGTGAAATAATTAGATTCAACATATGAGATTTGGACAAAATTGGAGACATTGTATGAAGAAGGCTAGTACACAAAGCAAGATAAGTTACAAAATTGGAAAGAAAAGCTAGAGAGTGCAAGAATGCAAGATGATGAGTTAGTTAGAGCCTATGTTTAGAGAGTTGGAGAGATTGTTACAGGGATAAGGAATAATAATGGAGCTATAATAGAAGAAGAAATTGTGTAGAAGATTCTTAGATCCTTGACACCATCCTATGAAACAAAGATTAATGCTATTGAGAAAGTGATACCTCTTATTCCAAGATTCAACATGGAGACATTGATTGGTAAGTTACAAGCCTTTGAAACCTCTAGATTAAAATATGCTACACCTAAGGTTGGGTCTTCTTTTAAGGATGTTATTCATGGACATAATAGAATGCTAACAAAGAGTGTGAGCACCAGTAGAGCTTATGGAAACCTTGGATAATATGATAAGGATTAACCAGAGATAGAGGAAGACGAAAGGAAATTAAAAGATCTTGGTGTTTTGATCATAAAATAAGAACACAGAGGAAAGGGAAATTATAATGGGAAAAATCTTAATGTCCTACTAGAGTGCCTAAGTTAAAACCTAAGCCTTAAAAATAAAAAAATCCTAAGGAATGCTACTGTTACAATTAGTAATCTTTCCTTGATTTTATTTATTTATTATATGGGTTAAACCAAGGTATCCTTATATTGTTTGTGCTCTAGTCCACATGTGGAGGACATGTCATTTTCTTTTCCTATTGTCCATGTGTAAGGACAACTCATTTTTTGTAATTCCTTTATTAAGAAAAATAGTTATTCCTCCTTAAGAGGATATTGACACTTTGCACACACTTATTATGAATGGTGGCATTCATAGAAATGGAAGTTACACATGCAACTCCTTTCTCATCTCTATAAAAGAGATGCCTCTCTCATTCTTCCATACTTCTTCTACACATCATCTTGATGTTATTGTAATAAGCTATTTGCTCCACCTTCTTTCTCTCTCCTTTCTTAGGGCTTTTTCCTTCCATTCATAATATTACACAAGGGGTTTTCTTTGCTTTCCCCTTTCAAAATCTCTCATCTCCATTCTTGTTGCTCCATTGTATTCCTCATTTGGTTCATGGGAAATTCCTTACATCAAGCTCTCTTGGATTATTTTATTAGTTTTTATTTTACTCTATTTCTTATAGCTACTGTGCCAGTGAAGATGAATCATATATTCATTTTGAAGATAATGATGATGATAATGAAATAGGAATTGTTAATATTAAAGATGAAAGTCCTATTAATGAACATAAATATTTACTTTCACATGTTGAGAAGAAATCAAAATGGATTGTAGATAATGAATGCTCACATCACATGATAGGTGACAAAGATAAGTTTGTTGAGTTGAAGAATTAAGATGGTCATGTTGTCAAACTTGGTGACAATACTCGTTGTTTGATTAACGGAAAGGGTTCTATAACTCTTGATCACACAACTAATATTGTGATATTTTATTTGTGGATGGTCTAAAGGATAACTTATTAAGTGTTGGACAGCTTGTAGATAAGGGTTATCATATGCATTTCAAAGATGGAAGATGTTCAATCAAAGATCAATAAAAAAATGTGATTGCATCTGGTACTAAGACCAAAGATAATATTTTTCATCTAAATCCTTGTGAGGTGAGTTAGTTGTTACAAAGATTTATGATAGTTATTATGGCATAAAAGTTTTTGTCATGCAATTTTTAATAATGGTAAGAATCAATAATTCTAATATGGTGAGAGATTTTCCTAAGATTGTAACCTGTTAACATGATGTGTAAAGGATGTTTAATGGGTAAACAAACAATAAATAGTTCTCAAACAAATACATTTTTTGCTAAAGAAAAGTTGGATTTGGTGCATATAGATTTATGTGGTCCTATACAAAAAAGAACATATTATGCTAAGAGATACATCGTTCTTTTTGTTGATGCTTGTTCAAGGATGATGTGTGGTAGTTTTGAAGAGAAAAATCTAAAGCCTTTGATAAGTGCACATTTATAAAGATAAGGTAGGCAATGAATCTAAACTAAAGATATAATGCTTAAGGTCAAGAAAAGGGGAGAATTTACATCCAATAAATGTAATGCATACTATGAGGAGCATGGATTTTTTAGACAAACTTCATTCCCTAGGATACCCCAATGTAAGAGAAAGAAGGAATAGGACGATCCCTTATGCAACAAGAATCATGATTCTTGAAGAAAAAGTACTATATGTACATTAGAGAGAAGCAATGAATACCATGATATATACCTTGAACAAAGTTTAGATATGGGACAAGTAAAATGTCTTATGAGCTTTGGTATGGTCATGTACTTGTAGTTAAGTACTTTAATTTTTTTGGAAGAAAATACTACATTATAAGAGATGATGAGATAGGAAAGTTTGATCCTAGAAGTGATGAAGGGATATTTCTTGGCTATTCCACTAAGAGAAAATCTTATACATGTTATAATATGATACTAAATAAGACAATTAAGATCACAAATGTGAAAATTGATGAGATATTTTAGGTGCAAGAAAGGAAATTTGATGATGATTTAGTTGGAGTAGCAAATTAGGTTAGCACTAGTTAGATCCAGAATTAGAATACATAGCAAGAGCAATTATTTGAAATTGATAATGGGATAAAAGTATAGATTGATGAACCAAGAAAACCAAGGTATATATCTTTCAATCTGTAATGTCCCCTTCATATTAATTGACTTGGGTTTCTTTTTATCATGTTCATGAGGAGTCGTGACCCATTATAATTGACTCTTTCTCCAAAAGTCACAACACTTCATAATCATTGTCCTTTCAAAAAGTCACAACTCTTTGTAATTATAATTGTTTTAAAAAGTTACAACTCTTCATTATTAAAACCATTTCAAAAAGTCATAACCTTTAATAATAATCATCATTTGGAAAACTCATAACACTCACTTTCAAAAAGTCGTGTCCTTTCACCATTGGTACCTTTTGAAAAGTTCACTTCCTTATTTTCTTTACATTACTTTCCTCTTCCATTATATTTATTATTATGTATCTCTTGAGTTTTTATTAGATTTAATTAACTTATATTATTTCATTATTTACTTACTTATTTACTTCCTACAATATTCTCTGGTGTAGTCAAGTTTATTTATTTATTCATCTTTATAGTTTATTTGCTATTTAATTTTTGTTTTTTAAATCTTATTTTATTAATAATAGATTATATTACTATTTTTTTGTTAATATTATCATTTTATTTTATTTCTATTGTTTATTTTGATATTATTTGTAATATATAGGAAAGAGCCTACAAAACAACACTAACTTGTGAGCCTCACATGTGGGAGGTCTTGGGTTCAAGTCTACTCAAACTTAACACAATAATAATAATTAATTACAACAAATAATAATAATTAACGTAGGTTTGGGCCCATTACCGATTGATCTTTTTTTACTTGTAATATATAATTTTATTAACATTATTATTTAGTAAGATTATATTAATTAATTATTATTAAAATTCTATCTTAAAACGGGGACATGACAGTCCATCCTTCCCTAATAGTCTTTCCCTCAAGAAAATTGAATATTCATGGGGCACACCAAAATATGTTTTATACAAGTGATAATATATATATATATATATATATATATATATATATATATATATATATATATATATATATATATATATATATATATATATATATATATATATATATATATATATATATATATATATATATATATATATATATATATATATATATATATATATATATATATATGAAGTATGCATTATTGATCCTCAAGGCAATCATAGTATTGTCATTTTAATCATTCATCAGGCAAGATTGGTCGGTCATCACTATGACCAATTCATCCTATATAAGTCAAGTAATATAATGGAGGACTTGTATATATTTCAATTTATGTTGAGGCAATAGTTATTACCAAGTAAGTCTATGGTGGCTTAGTACTCTAGTACTACCCAAGTTTTCAAAGAAGTAGTGCACATGTTGAGATGATTCTCATGTTGAGCATAGTAGACACCGAGTAACACACAGTGTGTGCTAAGAAGAGTTGGAGCCAAGTGACAACATGCATATTAGACATGGTCGAGCGCTAATGAGTTCAAGTGCCGGGTAAGCTAGTTTTGACTTGATTGTTTGTAATGCTACAAACATTTAGGCAACAATTTTTCCATGTTGGAGATGTGTTTGTATGATTGAGGAGTTATTTATGGAGATGGTTATGTGATCCAGTAAGGGTCATTAATCCCTATGCAAGAAGATTAACCAATCAAAAAATTGCAGAGAAAAAGCGATAAAAGGAATGAATCTAGATTGTTGATCATGACCTAGAAGCTTCACCCAATGATTATTTAAGAAGGTTTTATGACCTAGTTCATGTGTGTGGAGCACATGTAATTAAGAGTTAGGTTATATGTGAAGTATAAAGGTGAATTAGGAAGAGTGACCAAGCATTGCAAAGAAGTAGTAAAGTGTAGAGTTAGTGACAAATCATATCAAAGAAGTGATTAGTAACTATATAGATGAGATATTTTATCAACATTGTAGTGCAAATCGAAGGATCAGGTACTGATACATTCTAAAAAGTGTTTCAAGGCATAAATCTCTTAACATAGTGGTTTTAACAAAACTTTATAAATCTCCTAACATAGTACTCAATTAGTTGTGAGCTAAAATCCTTTAATCAAGGTAGACTATATAAGTATTGTAAAGCTCTTAATAGGGAATACCCCTCACAAGGTAGGTCATAAGAATTGATCAAAATTGCAGCTGTAATAGACATACTTTGTTGTTGTAGTAGTCAAGACTTTGTGGGTGTCATTCCCACTGTATTTTTACCTCCACCTTGGAGGGTTTCTATGTAACCAAATCTTTGCGTCATGTGTTATGAGTTGTGAGTGTTATTCATACAAGTAGATATTAGATCTGATAATATATTGCAATGAATGTTTGATTTAGTTTATGGTGAAGTTATCAGATATGGTTAATGTTTGAAGTGTTAAAGTTTTAATAGATTTGAATTCAACCCCCCCCCCCCCCCCATTTAGTATCTTACATTCCCATTAGATTTAAAAAAATTGATATAGAGCCTAATTCTCTTATTAGGAGTCCAACCACTTGAGAGACAAGATCTTGGAGATGGAAGCCTATAAGTTGGGAAAGACAATTGAGAATAAGAATATTGATCTATTGATCTATAGATTTCCTTGGAGCAATTCAAGGTTGCTAAAGAGGAACTAAGGAAGATCTTGAAACAGAGGAAGGAGACGAAAACTCAACACAATGACACACAATATAAAGAAGAAAGTGTTGAGGACTTATGCAATGAAGGATGATCAAGTGAAATGATGTAGAAATAATAGATCTACTAGAAAGGAACAAACATATGAATTAATAAATAAAAGCATTGAAGAGAGAACATGAAATGATGTCAATAAGGTTATGTGAAATCATTGAAAAGAAAAAGCTAGAAGATAACAAAGCTAGGATTGAAGAAGACAAGAGGCAAATCATTGCAAGGTTGGATGAAAATATTACTAAGGTGTAAATTTTGACACATAATCAATTTGACATGGATAGTCATCTATTCAGAGTTAATCAAGAGAACACTAGAAAGGAACTCAAGATCATAAGTCTAAAATATGAGAATGACATATTGAAGAATGAGTTAAAAAATGAGAAGGAATCCATTGAAAGGATGAACAAACCTAAGGAAACAATAAGGATTCTTGATGAGTAGATGAGAGCACATAGAAGACCTCGTGATACTTCTGGACTAGGCTATACTGAGAAAGTAGAGTCATTTAAGAAAGAAGAACAAAGAAATGAAAAATCAAAGAACAAGAAGGCTACATGTTATCACTATGGAAAACTAGACCACACAACAATTGTCTGTAGGAGCAAGTTTGGTTAGTCAAGCCTTAAACCAAAATTAAATGGCTATTGTTCTAATTGCAATAAACAAGGACATCAAGCACACGGGTGTAGAGAAAAGGTCAATAAGACACCAACTACTTCTAGATTTGAAGGATATTTTTATTCATGTCATAAGTATGGTCATAGAGGTAGAAGATTGTAGATCTAATGCTAAGTAGAATTTGACAACTAAGAATCAAGGCAATGTACCTAAGAAAGGTAACAAGACCAATTAAGATTAAAATACATGGTAAAATTTTCAATTATTTTGAGAGTATGGTCATATTGCAACAAATTTCATAAGCACACATTTCAAAGGAAAATCTAGAAGTTGGATGAATGGTGGCATAGTGTGTTGCCACTGTCACAAAGTTGGTCACCTGAGTAGAAATTGCATGAATGGAATACTAGTATTAATCATGAACAAGAAAAGGGAAAATTAACAATTGGAGTTAAAAAAGTAAGAATCCAAATGAATCAAACTTGGACAAAGAAGGAAGTAGAAAGCAACAGTACAAATGACACTGAGATCACCCAATCCAATGGATTAGGTGATCCCCTTACTACAAATTAAGTAAAGAGGTAAGTGTGAAATTGTGTTTCAACTTGTAAAATATAACATTAGTTCCTAAAATTGAATGAATTGAATTCCATATCATCATGCTAAAGGATGCACAAGGACAAATTTGATGACCAAAGTTATGTATGTTGATACCAAGTTGAACTATTAGTATTGACCAAGTGTCAGTATTAAAAGTTTTGTAAGTGTTAAGAGGCTGAGATAGAATGGTAATTGTGGGTGAGCTATGGAAATGACCAAAATTTATGAAACGTGGTAGTATTATAATCAAGTTACCATGTGTTGACCAAGACATACATATTATTGGAAACTACAATTGGAACAATTGTTATGTTGTCATTGATGTCAAATCTATTGGTCAGACAATTTTCTATTTGATCTAAATGTTCATATATATTTTATTGATGAAGAGGATCTAGGAAGTTGTTCATAACAAAAGCATCTCAAGGATAGGTTGACTTATAAAGAGGAAACTACAAATGGAAATTTGATTAATTAGACTTTAAAAAGATAAAAGTGATTGTTTAAATAATGTTGCAAATAGTTTACAGTAGAGACCAAGCAATAGAATGATAAGACTTGAAAATGTTTAAGTGTTTTTTTGTTTAATTGGTACTTTTGGACCTTGGATAACTAATTCAACCCTAACTTGCCCCTCTTAGTTATTCTAAATATTCTAACAATTGGTATCAGGGCATTGGTGCTTGTAGAGAGAAGTTTGAAGGTACTTAAAGATAAAGATCATGGTGTAAAAAAGAGAGGTACCAAAGTTAAACAAATAAAATTTTCATGTATTGTAGCAGTTGATGAGGTTACATATAGCTAGTGTTGGTGACATTGTTCTAGATAGTGCATAGGTGGACATAACAACAATCCCTCTGACTACTCAATAACTAAAAGAAACACAAGAACATAATTAGTCAATGTTGGAGATTTTGACAACCCTAATCTATGTTGAGTTTGATGACCTAAATGAGTGCAATAATTCAAAGGAAATGTGGGATAAACTAAAAACCATCTATGGAGGAGATGATAATGTCTTAAGAGCCAAAGTTAGAAAGTTTGAGAGGTAAGTTTGATGAAATGAGAATGACATAAGGTAAGAACATAGTACAATATTGCAAAAGAATCAAAGAAGTTGTCAGTGCCATTAGAGGAGCTAAAGGAAATATTGAAGATGAAACAATAATCAACAAGGTATTGAGAACTCTACTTACTATTTATGCTATTAGGGTTTATGCAATACAAGAACTGAGATGTACACTAGGTAATAACCTAAGCATGGAAGGTATAATTGGTAGGCTAATTGCTTTCGAGATGTCCAATTTTGATAATTAAAATCCTTCTAATATTGATTCTCCTGTTAAATTAAAATTGGTTCTTAGCAAGAAAGGAAAGGGGAAATATGTGACAAATTAGTGATACTTTTGATGATGAACTTGTTGAACTTGAGGCACTGATAGCTAGGAGATTTGGAAGAGGCAAAGGAAAATACAAAGGTAAACTTCCCATAATTTTTTTTTCATGCAACAAGGTTGGACATATTTCTACAAGGTGTCCTAATAGAGAGGAAGAGGATGAAAGAAAGGAGAGAAAGTACAAAGGAAGAAGAGATGATTGATACTTCAAGAAGAACAAGGACTATAAGGACAAAGGTAAGAAAACTTGTTATATTGCTAAAGAAGAAACTGATACTGAATCTAAAAGTAATGATGAAGAGGTAGTCTATGTTGCTATGAAAGAAGATTTTGATGAAGATGAGAAAACTTCTTTAATCTCTTATGTGAACAAAAGTGATAGGTAGATAATTGATAGTGGTTTCTCTAATTATACGATTGGTGATAGAAGTAAATTTGATAACATTGGAAAATACAAGGGTGGTTGTGTTAAATTTGGTAATGATGTTCCATGTCTTGTAAAAGGTAAAGGGACAATTAAAATAATTGACAATATCAAGTGTGACAATATTTATTTGGTTGAAGGACTTAACTATAATATTTTGAATGTTTCATAGCTAAAAAAATTAGGTTACAAAGTTGAATTCCATCACAAGAAGGCCAAAATATTTAATGTTGGTGGAAAACTAATTGGAAGTGGTGATCAAACAAGAGGTAACTTGTTCTATCTAGATTTATCTGATTAGACATGTTTGTTTACATAATATGAAGATATTTGGTTATGGCACAAGAGGTTATTTCATGTAAATTTTGACAATTTGATTAGCATTGGTATAGTGAAAAGAGTAAGAGGTTTGCCAAAACTGAAGAAACTTGACAATGCTATGTGTAAACAATGTCAATTGGGGAAAACCATTTATTGAGGACCCAATTTGACCTATTGAAGGTATATATATCAAATTTTGAAGATCATTTTCATTTTTTAGACAATTTCAAACTTGTAGAGTGATTCAAGGAAATCAAAAGAGAGAACTGTGTGAAATATTGAGATTTTATAGCATGCGGTCAACAAATTGCAAAGTGAAGTAAGAATTATGAATCGAGTTTAGTTGTTTAGTGAAGTTGAATTTTTTTTGAAACCCTATTTTCAAAAAATGGCATCATCTCCATCAAACACTAGCAAGGAAATGTTAAAGGATAGTAATGCATAGATTGTAAGGAATGATCAATGTCCCCCACCACAACTTAAGGCATACTTGGCTATTGTGATGACTGGAGATACATCAGGTGCTCTATCACTGATTCCTCTCAGAGTCATTATGGTACATGATGTTCGTTCATGCTACATGTGAAAGATAGGGGAGACTAGAGACTTTGAACTTAGAAATGGTTATGACAGATTTTGTGAAAATGGAGTATTAAAGGATGAGAACAAGGTTGTTGCCAAGAAAGGGCTTACTCATTCCCTACCATTTCTAAAGGTTTTTAAAGTTGAATGGAATAAATTATTTTAAGAAGGTTTCATTAAAAGAAATTGTGGTTGGAGAGTGGGCTAGTGAAAATCAACAAGGTGGTAATTCATCGAGTGTCAAGGTATCCTACCCTTGATTGAGTGAAGACTATGTATTACTCAACAAGAAGTGTTATTGA
The DNA here is from genome assembly GCA_028749045.1 of Cupressus sempervirens. NCBI lineage: Eukaryota > Viridiplantae > Streptophyta > Pinopsida > Cupressales > Cupressaceae > Cupressus > Cupressus sempervirens. The sequence continues at coordinate 2,517,268 of CM053785.1, forward strand.
AGAAAAAAAAAAGGCCAAGTGGAACAATAGAGGAATGTTGGTAGATGGTATTGAAGATCTTGTTATTGAACTCACAGAACGTGCAATTGTAGTGGACTTAATAGTAAAGTACGATCACAACTATGATCTTGCCGAGCTACAATTGATAAAATTAGCAAATAATCTTAGAGCAATTAGGAAAGTGAAGAACACAAAATGTAAGTTTGGAGCACTCCTGATATACATATTTTTATATGTGCATAATTCATTTCCAACTATTGGAACTGTAGTGTGGGATAGAACAAGAACAATGATTTAGAAAATTAATTATTTCTATGAATAATTGGGAGAAAATTTTGAAACTATTATGGATGGATATTTTGAGGAGTTTAAGGGGGGAATGAGGAATAGATTGAAGATTCCCTAGTCATTTGTTGACCACTACTATGATTAAAAAAATTTCATGGTGGACATAGACTATACCTACGCACAGGTTGTACTACAAAGGGTTACATGGCTAAGGCCTCTGCAATATGAAGTAAATGTAGATGAGATTACTACAACTGTGACAAATTTGTTGTCAAAAGAGATTGACAGGAATGCCAATCCATTTGACACATATGAGACAAAAAATATAAAAATTACGATGGAAATAAAAGTGCCTAAAATGGATCAAAAGAGAAAGAAAATCATTGTCAATCTTGAGGGAAACTAGGTGAAGAACCCCTGCTACTTTCTGAAGGCAAAGGGGAAGATGAAGAATTAGAAGAAGAAGAAGAAGAAGAAGAAGAATCAAAGGGTAATGAACTAATGGTTGTTGAGACTAAGTCAACAAAGCAAAAGAAGATAGTAATAGTGGATCCCAAGGTCAAGAGGTATTTGGAGAAGAATGTTGCACCTCCTACCTCTACACCTCAAAGGAGAGTAACATGACAAGGATTTAAAGAAGAATTACTCGCAACTATTGAACCAAAGGATGAAAAAACAAAGATAACCAAGAACTCGAGGATGGAGTTAGTCATCATGCCTGATGATGAAGAGGATGAAGGAGAGAAGAATTAGTCTGATGATTTTAGCAAGCTCCAAATTATTCCCAGATGACCTCTTATGAATATTGATCAAGTATGTGAAAATATAAAAATTTATGTAGGAATTTCAAGGTTTAAGCACATTAATTATGATTCTTTAGATAAAGTTAATAAAGAAAAGATTAAATAAGAAATGATAGATATAATGACAAAATTCAAGTATACTCCTATAGAGTTAGGCAAAGGAGTACCAGAAGACCTATACAATAAATTAGATGCAAAATGGAAATGGGCATTGTCCACAGAGAGGCAAATCAGAGAAACCATGTTAGCTCATACCATGCCAGATTTGGGGAATGCATACATGTCTATAGCCCTAAGTGATTTTGAAAATAAGTTTGTGCCCAAGACAAGGGCCTATAAAATTTTAAGAAATAAAGTAGAATGGGTTGTGCAAGAAAGCACATTAGTATGGAAAAAGGTATTTGGGCTGATAGTTCCTAAACTAGTAGAAGAGAAAGAGGAAAAACGAGCAGAAATTGAGTTAGACAATCAAGTGAAAGGTAGAAGAAAGTGAATAACAAGATGTTGTCACAATTGAAGACATTTTTGATGATGGAACATAGAAAAATCTTAATGTCTTGACTGAGGAAGAACTTAAAAATGCAGTACTCATAAATGTAACCTTAGATACACCTCTGCCATGCACCAATCTAGTGTTAATACATGTTTAGGATTACCCATGGATTAAGAATGCACTAATTGTGACCTCTAAAACTTATGGTTTTTAAATAACTTTAGTCACAATTGAGGAGAAGAGTTAGCAAGGTGAAAGTATTGAGGAATAGGAAAAATCCATAATTGTAATTCAATATTGACCACCTGCGACCAATCTAATCAATGACAAGGAAGAAGGAGAAAAGCAAGTAGATCAATCTATACATGATGCCTCAGGACCTCACATTGAGGGAACAAAGGAGGCCAAACAACAAGAGACTGAGGAGTCTCAAAATCCAAAATAGAAAGACGCAATACAAGCATTAGTGCAATTGTCAAGTGTTGTGCTAGCATCTACTGAAACATCAACTGCCACACCTATCCAGTAGGTAGTATCTACTCAAAAGGAGATTTCCACACCAAGCCAACAGACACAAGGACTGAGTGTTGAGGGAAAATAATTGAAAATTATATTACTGAGTGTCAACACACCTAGGTCTAAGAAGATGAAGAAAAAGTTGAAGTCACCTGGAAAGCTAGTGACATTAGATGAGGTCGTTGTTATTCCAAAACATGACTTTGGGACAATACTTTTGAGCAAATGAAAATTTTGCAAGAACTTTTGCAAAGGAAGACCAAACAAGATGAACTCATAAGGGAGAGGCAAAAAAAACATGTATTACATGAAATAAAAGACATTTTTGTAGATGCATTTGAAATTCATGATGTAAATGAGAAAACACCAATAATAGATCAATTAGTTCATATTGTTGAGAAGATCAACAATGAGGATATTGAGGCTAATGAAAAGTTGATAAAATGATCTAAAAAGAAATTTTAGCACGAAGTTTTGGAGAAAGTTTCAACATAAATTGCAATAAAATAGGTTGAACTTTCAAATCTTGTAAATACTTTAGAAGGAGTTTTTCATAATACTTATTCTTTGTATAGAAACCTTTGTGATGTTGAATTCTTCATATTGGAGAATCAACAATCTATTCATAAACTTCAAGTAGATTTAAAGTCATCTAGAAATTCTTTGAGTGTGGACACAAGTTCAAACTCTAGTCATTTCAATAGATTAAGTTTTGTTCAAGGTTAGGTGAGTTAATGGCTAAGGATTGCAACATCAGAACCAAATTGATCACTTTTCAATCCATGTTGCTACCTCATTTGGAGGTGATACAGAAAGAAATTTTAGCTACGAATGAAAGGCATGTGATTTGTGAGAGGTTTTAGTTGAGGTGATATCAGAGCAGTGATAAAGGAGAAAGCACTAGTTACGTTGCCCTTTACCCTTTTCTCATTTGTCTGCATGCAGAGGGGATGGGGTGATGTTCCTAAATCCTAAAGTGAGCCTTGCTAAATTAAGGAGGTTGAGTGGGGGAGATTTGTTAGGGCTGAAGCATATCCAACTATTCATCTACCTTACCTACTGGCAACATAGCATATAGTATCGCCGATCGACAATTATACATACATAAGGCCCACACACATCAAATTCAATCATTAAAGAATGACCTAGTGCTTATCACTCTATCTTGGCATATTACATCTTGCTACTCAAATATCTATATGTATGCATTTGGAGAGATCCACATCTCTCTATAACATACAATTTAGTGGATCTAGTTGAGCTAGAGATCAAGATCCAAGTTTTGAACTCCATCAGATCCAGCTGGGATCATGCATTGGATATGATTTTTCATATTCATAATTTTTTTTTGGATAAGTAAAATTTAACCCCATCAATCCCCAAGCCACGAGTGACAAAAATAAGGGGAAAATAGAGAAGATATGTAATCTACCCTATGAGTGCTAATTGAAGGATTAGGTACTAAGATATTTTAACCAGTGGATCATGATAAATATATTAATAGAAAGTTCCTAACATACCTATTCAAATATCCTAATAGAGTTCTTACTTAGTTTGATTTTAAATTCTTTAATCAAAGTAGACTGAATAAGTCTTGTAAGCTCTTGATAGGGTAGACTCTTTATAGGGTAGATCACCAAAAGTGCTCAAACATTGTAGCCTTAATAGGTATACTCTATTGCTATAGTAGTGAATATTTTTGGGTGTCATCCCTGTTGGACTAACCACCAGCCTTCCTCTTTAGGATTTGTGACATGGTTTAAGCACCTCCTGTGTTCTATAAGTCAAGTGGTTGTATTGGGCATGAACAAGTTGATCTTTTGGTGCAATGATAGCTCTAGCTTGTAACAAGTGGTATTAGAGATTGGTCAAAGGTTCAAATCTCCTTAGTTAACATTGAGGGGGAATTATTGGACTAACCACTAGCCTTTCCCTTTGAGATTTGTGACATGGTTTAAGCACCTCATGTGTTCTATAAGTCTAGTGGTTGTATCAAGCATTAACCTATTAATCTTTTGGTGCAACAACAATTCTAGCTTGTAATAATCCCCGCCCCAGTTTTACCTTCACCTTGGAGGGTTTTTGGGTAACCAAATCTTGTGTTTTATGTGTTTACATTTACTGTTATGTTTGTGGATGTGATGCCAGCTTAGATCTATTTTAGTATTATAGTTTACAGTTAGATGGTTTATGATCTAGATATGACATCACCAAGGAAATCATCCACAATGTGACTAGTTACCCTATGACAAATAAGAACAAGACCATGTGATGCTAGAGCCAAGATGTGGTTTAGGCAAATACTATGGTAGTCTGGAACAAGAGGGGATTTCAATTTCTACAATTATTGATCCAGAAATTGAATTTCAAGTAAGAGTCATTGCGCACAAATTTTATTAGTCAAGCCAAACTAATAGCATCCCATGCATTGGAGTTGATCAAGCATGGTAGATTGTGAGGAAAGATCATACTTATGATCTTATTGACCTTCAATGGACCTAGTTAGCTAAGAATCTATCAACCATAAGGAAGGCCAAAAATATAATGTGTAAGTTTAGCTCATTGATTGTGTATATATTTTTCTATATTTATAGTTATTTTCCTACAATTGGAGATGTTGTTTGGGAACAAGGTAGACCAGTTACACAAAAATAAATAATTATATTTTTCAGTTAGGAGAAAATATTGATAATGTGATGGATGGATATTTTGATGAATTTAAACAAAAGATGAAGAAGAGGACCATAATTCCCAAATCATTGGTTGATAAGTATTATGATAATTTTTTCTTTTTCTTTTTCTGGTAGACACTGATTACACTTATGTTCGAGCTATGATTCTATTGGCACCCATATAGACCCAATAATTAAAAATTTCAATTTATGGTCTTGAAATCCTTTGAAAAAAAAATTCAAAGTAGTTCGAAGTGGTTCAATTTGCTCTCATAGGTTCAATAGTTCATCTTGAGAAGTTCAGATGTATAATCCATTGGTTTAGGTTCAGTGATTCATTTCTAGTTCAGAAATGCAATTTGTTAGTTCACAAATTTGAAGGTTCAGCAATGCAAGGTTCATGATTGGCCAAGTTTAGAGATTATCCTTAATACCATTAATGCAATTAGGTGCAGAAGAAAGGTTCATAACTTTCCACACTATTTGTGGCTTAATTCAAATTGGTTTAAAGGTGTAAGAATGCAATAGTTTAGAGTTCTAAACTTCAAGTTTAAAGATCAAGTTTAGTGGTTTTCCAATTGGTTCAAAGGTAATTCATGAGTTCAAAGGGCCAAACAAAAATTTAGGGGCACCAATTCAACTTTAATGCCATAAGATTATTGAGATTGTAATCTAAAGCCGTAGACTCAATCAAGAATGTTCATGGTTTTTAAAGCTCAACAATTTATATGTTTGGCCTTGTTGGTGTAAATAAGAATTTACTATTTTCACTTACTTAAGTTTACTTAGTTTACTGCATTGCTTTATTATTTTACATTATTTTATTATTTATTTAGGTGAGACACTTAGTAGTTTGCGTGCATTTTTGAGTTGTCATTTTGACAACATAGAAGTATGCAACTCTATTTCAGCACATGGTGTCTACAACACCAGAGTTTGCATCATTCACTGAGTTGTCATGTAGACAACCTAGTTATTCGCACTCCCTTTTTAGCAATGTTGTCTACAACACTAATTTGTGTGCTACACCATTGTAGGCTTATCCTCACAATATTGCACTTACTTCTGTGCTTAATGGAGGATAACCCATATCTGGTGGACATGTGCTTGGTTGTATGACTTATCATGTTACTAACTTCTATGAATTCTAGAAGCTCTCTAGAGGCTTTTATATAAAAGCACTCCTAGTGTACTTTAACATGGCATATTGAATGAATATATCGTCATTCTGATCATACTCTCTCTTTGGTCTATTGTTGTGCTTGTGTTTGAGTTCCTTGGTCTCGGGTGAATTCTGCCCTAAGGAAAATTCTTATAGGCCATAAGGGATCAAGATATGAGTTCAAAGAGATTTCAAAAGGTTTGACACAATATAAGCATATGCCTTTAAATAAGACAAGTCTCAATAATCCCCTACATATACTCTACGCCAAATGTATACATAACAAGAAGTGATTCAAACATTGATGAAAGTGATGTTGACTCAAGTTTAATAAAGCATAGTGAATGATGAGGATTTATGGTGAATAGCAAATGGAAGAGGCATTAGGATGTAGAGATTTGAATTGGAGTGTATGCACCTTCCCAATTCCTAATATGTCTGCAAAACAATTCATTAGTAGAAGTGTGATGTGGGAGCATCTTGACCCTTCATACATTATGATGAATTTCATAATATTGTAATATTTAAGTCATTTATATTTTCTTATAACCATATTGAAGAAATGGTTGAAATTCTTAACTTTTCATTGTAATGTATTAAAAATTGGAAAAAATACATTTGCATTGTAATGGGAGTGCTTCAAAAAGCATTGAAAAATGTATAAGAGTTAAAAGAATGTGTTGGGTTGGTTAAAAAGGTGGTTGGGAAGTTGTAAACCACCAAAACCACTTTAAAATCATTTTATTGGTTGTTCCAAATAGAGATAGGGATGAATGAGAAGAAAAATAAATCATTTTGAAACAATTGGGTTTTCAAGAACTTGCCATTTTGATTGGTTTTAACTATTTTAGTGTTAGTTCCAGATCTTGTACGACCATGTATAGCCTGGAACCCTTGTATTTTTTGTACATTTTAAGATTAAAATGAATAATCTTCTTTTAATTTTTGGTTTGGAACAAATTTGTTAAGTTTTGAAGGAGTTATGCTAGTTTTGGTAAAAGTGGTCATTTGCAGATTTGAGGATGCCCAGCTATAGTCGGATTTATATGTTTGATACAAGAAAATTTTGATGAAATAGAAACTCTAGTTGTATTCATTGGAAAGATATATGAACCAGATTTTATTTTCAATTAGTTTGAGTCATTTTCATTCAAATATGTGTCTGTTATGTTCATTTTAATGAAGACTGGTTTTTAAGGATCTTTTTTGAAGTTACAAGCAATGATTGGTTCTTTTAGAACTATTTATGATGTGAAAAAAATAATGGCTTATATATTTAGAAACTAGACTCATATAGGGTTTATGAAAAATTAGTTTGGTTTTATTTGGAGTCGTTTTGAGAAAGTTATTACACGCCCAAGAAAGGGTTACTAGTTTTACTTCTGATTTATGACAGAGAAAATGGGTCTACATGCAGAGACTATAACATCTAATGGATTGAGTTTTTTTGGCTCAACTTTTGATATGTTTTAGTATTTCTAATTTAGAACAAATAATCCAAAGGGTTTTTCAAGAAAATTTTAGAGTTGAAAGTTATGAAATGGATTGATTTTTTTTGGCTAAGCTTTTGATATGTTTTAGTATTTCTAATTTAGAACAAATAATCCAAAGGGTTTTTCAAGAAAATTTCAGAGTTGAAAGTTATGAATAATGTACACGGGTATAGTAGTTAGACCATGTGAATGGTAAAGTATTGTAAACCAGTGTTGGAAAGAGTTTTGTTTTGCCTCATGAGATGTCTTTAAAATGGAATTTATTTCATGGATTTTTAAGGAATAAGCATGTTTCCCAACATTTCGGTTTACTCCATTGATTCCATTTACATCATATTGGTATCAGAGCCAGCGAAAGATCTGGTGTTTTTGTGGGTACAGATAACTGGTGGTATGTGGATCCATCATAGCTGTAAGAAGGATGCATTTGCAATTTCATATGTGAAGATCTCAAGCTGGGATCTTGATATTGTCTCCATCAGAGATACGTCTGGAGTAGGATGTTGAGAGCAACCATTGAGCAAGAGTGGGAAGTGCATCACCGAACCGAGTCTATTGTTGGGTAAGATGACAATAAAGTGGTATGAAGAAGCAACATGAAGCATGATGGATAGCAACTAGTCTTTATTCTATTGATGGGAGTTCTTTGAAAAAGAAAGAGTATGCAACATAAGCATGGACCTAGTGATAAAGACAAGGAAGTGAAAAATTTGTTTGTAGAACTCTCCACTGCACATTTCCATGGGACATGGAAATATTTTAAGCCTAGGAGTATGATGCGGGAGCATCTTGACCCTTCATGCATTATGATGAATTTCATAATATTGTAATATTTTAGTCATTTATATTTTCTTATAACCATATTGAAGAAATGGTTAAAATTCTTAACTTTGCATTGTGATGTATTAAAAACTAGAAACAAATACATTTACATTGTAATGGGAGTGCTTCAAAAAGCATTAAAAAATGTACAAGGGTTAAAAGAATGTGTTGGGTTGGTTAAAAAGGTGGTTGAGAAGTTGTAAACCACCAAAACCACTTTAAAATAATTGTATTGGTCATTCCAAATAGAGAGAGGGATGAATGAAAAGAAGAATAAATCATTTTGAAACAATTGGGTTTTCAAGAACTTGCCATTTTGATTGGTTTTAACTATTTTAGTGTTAGTTCTAGGTCTTGTACGACCATGTACAGCCTAGAACCCTTGTATTTTTTGTACATTTGAAGATTAGGATGAATAATCTTCTTTCTCTTTTTTGTTTGGAACAATTTTGTTGAGTTTTGAAGGAGTTATGCTAGTTTTGGTAACAGTGGTCATTTGCAGATTTGAGGATGCCCAGTTATAGTCGGATTTATATGTTTGATATGGAAAAACTTTGATGAAACAAAAAATCTAGTTGTATTCATTGGAAAGATATATGAACCAGATTTGATTTTCAATTGGTTTGAGTCATTTTCATTTAGATATGTGTTTGTTATGTTCATTTTAATGAAGACTGGTTTTTAAGGATCTTTTTTGAAGTTATAGGAAATGATTGGTTCTTTTAGAACGATTTATGAATTGGAAAAATTAATGGCTTATATATTCAAAAACTAGACTCATATAGGGTTTATGGAAAATTGGTTTGGTTTTATTTGGATTCATTTTGAGAAAGTTATTAGACGCCCCCAAGGAAGGGTTACTGGTTTTACTTCTAATTTATGATAGAAAAAATGGGTCTACATGTAGAGACTATAATGTCTAATGGATTGAGTTCTTTTGGCTCAACTTTTGATATGTTTTAGTATTTCTAATTTAGAACAAATAATCCAAAGGGTTTTTCAATAAAATTTCAGAGTTGAAAGTTATGAATAATGTACACGGGTATAGTAGTCAGACCATGTGAATGGTAAAGTATTGTAAACCAGTGTTGGAAAGAGTTTTCTTTTCCCTCATGAGATGTCTTTAAAATGGAATTTATTTCATGGATTTTTATGGAATAAGCATGTATCCCAATATTTGATTTACTACAAAATGCATCAATGGAGTAAACCAAAATGTTGGGATACATGCTCATTCCTTAAAAATCCATGAAATAAATTCCATTTTAAAGACATCTTATGAGGCAAAAGAAAACTCTTTCCAACACTAGTTTACAATACTTTACCATTCACATGGCCTGACTACTATACCCGTGTACATTATTCATAACTTTCAACTCTAAATTTTTTTTGAAAAACCATTTGGATTAATTTTTCTAAATTAGAAATACTAAAAAATATCAAAATCTGAGCCAAAAGAACTCAATCCATTAGATGTTATAGTCTCTGCATGTAGACCCATTTTCTCTGTCATAAATCAGAAGTAAAACCAATAACCCTTCCTTGGGCGTCTAATAACTTTCTCAAAATGACTCCAAATAAAACCAAACCAATTTTTCACAAACCCTATATGAGTCTAGTTTTTGAATATATAAGCCATTAATTTTTCCAATTCATAAATCGTTCTAAAAGAACCAATCATTTCCTGTAACTTCAAAAAAGATCCTTAAAAACCAATCTTCATTAAAATGAACATAAAAGACACATATTTGAATGAAAACAACTCAAACCAATTGAAAATTAAAGCTGGTTCATATATCTTTCCAATGAATACAACTAGAGTTTCTATTTCATCAAAATTTTCCTGTATCAAACATATAAATCTGACTATAGCTGGGCATCCTCAAATCTGCAAATGACCACTTTTACCAAAACTAGCATAACTCCTTCAAAAATTAACAAAATTGTTCCAAACCAAAAAGAGAAAGAAGATTATTCATCCTAATCTTCAAATGTACAAAAAATACAAGGGTTCCAGGCTGTACATGGTCGTACAAGACTTGGAACTAACACTAAAACAGTTAAAACCAATCAAAATGGCAAGTTCTTGAAAACCCAATCGTTTCAAAATGATTTATTCTTCTTCTCATTCATCCCTCTCTCTATTTGGAACAACCAATACAATAATTTTAAAGTGGTTTTGGTGCTTTACAACTTCCCAACCACCTTTTTAACCAACCCAACACATTCTTTTAACCCTTGTACATTTTTCAATGTTTTTTGAAGCACTCCCATTACAATGCAAATGCATTTGTTTCTAATTTTTAATACATCACAATGCAAAGTTAAGAATTTTAACCATTTCTTAAATATGGTTATAAGAAAATCTAAATGACTTAAATATTACAATATTATGAAATTCATCATAATGTATGAAAGGTCAAGATGTTGTCGCATCAAAGTGGCTAAATTGAAAAGAGAGAGCTAGTGAGTTCATGCAAAGGCACTAATTCAATGATATGAACATCACATGATATTGCATTGCATTTCCCATACCCCCAGATCAAATATCCTCCACCAGGTGAGATATCATAGTCATGTTTGAATAGGAACTGCACATTCCTCTATGTATTTCTAATGTTTATTGTCTTCAAACCTAATATATTAGAGCACAGACAGACCAATTACAACCCACAATGTCAATGAGAGATGCCTTATTGACATATTACTCTGAAGACACCCTTGTCTACTTGTCATTTATTTATGGGGGTCCCACGAGATCACTGATCTGCACTTCATAGATACATTTGGCATATGCATGGTTCGAGAGCCCAAACTATAGAATGGGAATCCCATAAAAATAGCGATGTAGGAGCGATGAATTGAGAGTGCAAAATGTATTCATTGTACCCCTCATTGGAATCAATTGGCATATAATCAACCAGATCATAAGCTATGTGGAGAGATAGGTTGTGAACCACTTGACAAAATTCTTTGATAGTGAAAAGGTGGCATAGGTGTTCAAACAATTAAAGTCGCACCCATATCTTCATCCAACAACTCAAAAGGCATCATATGTGCAATAGACATAGAAATAGCTGCATTTGAAGGGATATATCATGCTATAATAAGGGCTTGGTGCATGAGGATTACCCATTCCCGCAATATCTGTGTAGAGAATGTATGTGATATGCTTGACAAAATGTGATTCCTATTCCAAACATCAATCCATCTTACTTGCCTATGATACACTGGAGGATTGATGGAAGCATATACTAAGGACTCCGAGTATAGTTTGACACCATCGAGAGTGTAACTTGGGCTGAGTCTCAAGATATAAGCACAATGAGCTTCGTCAATGTACTAGTAAGAAACAATGAGCAACATCTCCTCTGCTACATTGGCTTTCTCCTATTATCAATTCGATTGTGTAAGTATCATTGTTGAGGCAGAGCCAAGATCCCAAATTAGAATCAAACTCGTGTGCAGATATTGTTACATAAAATTCATGTTGACTTAGTGTCTCATAGGCTGGATAACATATATGACTTTGGATATATAGTAAATCTGCAAATTGCTCATCTGAAACTCATGTAGATGGCTTGAGCCACGGTTGAGGAGGGATGAACTTGAACCAACTTATGGGATTATGGTCATTGTGAAAGGATTGATTGAGTTCAAAATTGGTGAAAGATTAATAAATTTAGAAGGAAGTATTGATTTGCATCACTGGTTCCAAGCAAGTTGATATCATTAACTGAAGAACAAAGAATCATCCAGATTTATTTAAAGATACAGAGTGATATGTCATCATGATAGACATGTGACATATAATTTGGGAAGGAGAAAGTCCCCACATGTGATGTGGCATTGCAATTCAAGTGCAAAGCCTTGAACATCATAATAATGTTTGATTTATGAGGGAAAAAATGTGACCCAAATCCTTAAGAATGTTTATAATCTTCATGGAATGAAATTTTAGAAATTATACATATCATAACGGACTCTTGATATTTCCAAATTTGTGAAATCCAACATAGAGACACTTGGTAGTAAAAAAAGCACTCTTCAAGAATAAGTTTTGCATAACTGAAAATAGACTTGTTCGAGTTGGGGGGAAGATTGCCTTTTTCTACAAATTTTGAGCTTTCGAGAATGGGAGTTTTATGCTCTATGTCATTCTAATTATAATGTAGAGGAAGGGAATCATATTTTTCTATGGACTTCATGCTACTAAAGGGTAGATATTTTTCTGAATAAGTGATTTGTGTGTGCCAAGGAACATATTTTTCTTTATTTTATTGTGTTTAGAGGAGGAAAGTTTTAGTATATTGGAACTTTGGGTTTGTGGGTTACCTTTCTAGTCAATGCCAATCTTTGTATTATCTTGATTGCCTCTAAATGTAGTTTTTGACACATATGATTATCACTATGATTATTAATAAGATTTTGGGCTTAATTATTTATGTGTTTGGAGAGAACAATTTGTCTTCCTTTCTACATTTCTCCCATAATGTAATAATTGGGTAAATGAGCTTTGTATCATTTACATATTGTTTCCTTTTGATTAATTAACTTTTCTTCACCTCTAAATTGTGTTTATGAGTGAATGTTTGTTTTCCTTTCATGCTTTCTGGTTAAAAGCATCCATGTTTGTAATTTTGTAACTTCATTGTAAATCAAATACAAAGAGATGTACCCAAATAAATTCAGAGGGTGCTTATGCTCTTCAATAGTGAAGCGACCCAACTGTTGGTTTTGATTTAGTCTTCCTATCTAGGCATTTTGGAGTAATTTGTATATATTTCTTTGGAGGACAATCTATTCACTAACAGATTCCTAGGGTAGTATGGTTAAGATCCTTACCCTATGAAGTCAATAGATGAAGTATCTACTGCAATTATGACACTACTAGAAGAGAAGGTTGATAAGGATGTTAAACCTTTTGGAAACTATGAGGTTGAAAAGATAAAAATTATAATTGAATTGAAAATTGCCACAATGAACTAGTAGAGGAAGAAGATGATTAAGAACTTGGAGAAGACACTAGGTGAAGGAGTTGAACAAGAAATTCTTTTACATATCACACAAGGAAAGGGTGAAGACATGTCTAGCAATGAAGATGATGATGATGAAGGAAGTGAAGAGGAGGAGGATGAAAATGAAGAAGAAGGGTAAATAGATAGTATTGATAGAGACAAAGGAAAACATATTATAATTTTTGAGCCCAAAGTCAATGAGAGATTGAAGAAGCAAGTAATTAAACCTACCCCTACTCCTAGTTAGACAAGAGCAAGAACGTGGGTAGTTTCCACTACAACTAAGATCAAGCCACAAAAGAAGGGAGTGAAAAATATTGTTAAACTAGGTGAAGGTTCTAGATCAATAAAGAGAAAGCCTAGAAACTAAGGTAGAGCCAAGAAAACAAGAAAATAAATTGAGAAGAAAGCTCATAGTTGAAAATGAAGAAGAAGATGATGAAAATATTAAGTTTGATGATGTCATTCATTATTGAGTTATTGTAAATAAGCCTCTCAAAAAGCATTGATGGGGTATGTGAAAATATAAGAAATAGTGTTGGATTATCAAGTTTACAATTTATTAAGTATGAGAAGTTAGATAAAACTAATAAAGCCAAGATAGAAGAAGCCATAGTTGATATGATGGAAAACTTCAAGACCACATCATTAGAGATAGGGAATAATATCCAAAATAAGTTTATAACAAAATTGATGCTAAATCAAGGGCATTCTTAGTTTTGAAGAATAAAATTGAAGACATTGTGCAATAAAGTAAGCTAATATGGAAGAGGATCTTTGGATTGATACCTAAAAAGGAAAAGACAAATGAAACTAAGGAGACCAAACTTGAACAATTTGAGTTAGATAATAGACAGGATTGTTATGATGAGATTGAGGATCTGGAGGAGGCCATTTAAAGAGAGGTTCAAGAAAGTGAACAACAAGAAACTATCACTATTGAAAATGAACTTATAGAAAATCCAAAGAATGAGGATGTATTGGCTAAAGGAGAACTTAAGGATGAGCCCCATTCAAATGCCTACCATAGAGGTAGTGCTCAATCCCAATCCTGTGTTGATTTAAATAAAATAATATCCAAATATAGACACACAGGTATCTGCACAAATTGTAGACACAACACGAGATACCTCTACATTTCCTACATTTATAGTTGAACAAAATGATAGTCAAGGTGAGAATATCAAGCAATAGGGTAAGCTGACCAATACTGCAAAAAATGACCCACCTAAGAAAGTAAAGAAAGATGAAACCCAAAAGGGTCTAGATAATGCAAAAGAAGAGAAAGGAGAGAATAACTCTAATGACCAAGAAGATAAGTTTTCTATAATTAGTCAAACAATAGCCTCAAGACCTTAGCTAGAGGGAGAAAAAGAGGTTGGTAAACAGAGTTCAATAGGTGAACTTCAAACTAATGTCAAAGATCAATTAGTTGTGTCAGCATCACAACCAAATTAAGAGAGAATACAGAGGAGAAGAATATGGGAGAAGAAGAAAAAAAAGGTGATGTGACCCAAGGGTCACACAAGTTGAATCTAGCTGTTCAAACCCAAGGTTTGCAACTGATTGTGTTGAGCTCAAACACACCAGATTCTAAGCGTAAGAAGTTAAAGAAGAAGCATAGACACTCAGGTCATGAAAGGTAAGCCAATTACCTTAGATGAAGACATTGTTATACCTAACAAGGATAAATCTAATTTGAGTGAAGAGAAAATGAGAATATTGAGTGAATTATATGCTAGAAATGCTAATGAAGTCAAGCTAAGGAGAGAGCATAAACAAAAGAAATCTTTGTATGATATCAAGGATATTTTCCTTGACACTATAATCGTTAATGATTTAGATGAGTAAGCCCACATTCTTGAACAATTAGTGAAAATTATTGATAAGATCAATGGACATGATATTGATATTCAACAATAGTCAAAGGAAAGAGATGAAATAAAATATGACAATAGGGTCATGGAGAAAGTGTTATCCAAGATAACTATAAAGATGGTTGAGCTTACTAACCAAGCTAATGATGCTTAAAATTTGATCTCTAATATTAATTCATTTTTTGGGAAGCTATGTTATGTTCCAGCATTTACAAAGGAGATAAGATATTAAATGGACAAAATTGATGCTAATCTACAAAGTAGTGCAATTACATTTACCTCGGATGCCAATTCAAGTTCAATTCATTTTTCAAGGTTAAGATTTTTATAGGGGAAGCAATCCAAACTTATGCAAGAAGAGAGTAAAATAAGTGTTGAGCTTCTGAATATTCATGCTTTTCTAACTCCACATTTGGAAGTCATGCAAAAACATCTCAAGATTTCTAAAGATATGATTCAAAGTAATCATCAACTGCCCATAGCTAATAATATAATACATCTTGTAGCTACATTGGAGATTGGAAAAGAAATTCTTGATGGACTAAAGACAAATTGGGATAACACCATGGAAATGATTTTAAGCTCCCACAAACCATTTTTGGAGATGTATGGTATACTATATATCCCCTAGTTTTAAAAAAGGAAAACCATGATAAAAAAAGTGGGAGTGAATGAATAGATCAAAGGTATTACGAAGCATAGGAGATATGAAAATTTTGTAGTTTTTTTGTGTATACTAGTCAAAGGTTTTGAAAAAGATAATAAACTGAAGCACAAAAGTCTATGTATCAACCGAGTTATCTCTATGGAGTATATCTTAAGGGGGAGTACTTATGTTTCAATTTTAATATATAAATTTTGATCATGAAAAAGTGCTTTTGCCACTAATGTCAAAGGGGGAGATTGTCGATCCTCAAGATAATCATGGTATTGTAAGTTATTGCAAAACATTTAGTCATTCATTAGGTAGGATTGGTCAATCATCATTATGATTGAGTCATCCAATATAGGCCAAGAAATATAATAGAGGAGTTGTATATATTTTAGTTTATGTCGAGGTAGTAGTTATTTCCAAGTAAGCCTATGGTGGTTGAGTACTCTAGTATTAGCTGAGTTTTCAAATGAGTATTACACAAGCTGAGTTCATTCTTATGCCAAGCATAGTAGAGATTGAGTAACACATAGTGTGTGTCAAGTAGAGTTGAAGCTGAGTGACAACATGTAGATTAGACATGGTCGAGCGCCAACAAGTTCGAGTACCGAGTAAGCTATTTTTGACATGATTATTTTTAATGGCACAAACATTTAGGTAAACTAGTTTTTCCATGTTGGAGATGTGTTTATATGATCAAGGAGTTAGTTATGGAGGTGATTACTCATTCCAGTAAGGATCATTAATCCCTATGAAAGAAGATTAACCAATCAAAAAATTAGAAGGACTAAGTGGCAAAAGGAATGAATCTAGATCATTGATCATGATCTAGAAGGTTCACCTAGTGGCTATTTAAGAAGATTTTCTGATCTAGTTCATGTCTATGGAGAATATGTGATTAAGAGATAGGTTATATGTGAAGCATGAAGGTGCATTAGGAAGAGTGATTGAGCATTTTAGAGAAGCAGTGAAGTGTAGAGTTCGTGACAAATCATATCAAAGAAGTGATTTGTAATTATATAGAGGAGATTTGTTATCAACATTGTAGTGCAAACTAAAGGATTGGGTAATGATACATTCTAGCATGTGTTTCAAGGTGTGTTAAGTTTGAGATTACTCAAGATGGTGGAACAATGGATTTGAATTATACTAAGGATAACAGAAATGTCTATAGAAATTTGACACTTTTAGGTTTTTATTTTAGTCTTAGTTGGGAGGGCTTTATTTCTTCATTCTCATTGATTGTAGAGTCTAGTATTTTTCTGTATTATTGAAATTGTTTTTTTCTTTGTAAGATTTAGTAAAAATTGTAGTAGATTTTGTTAGAAAAATTATGGGATATTTTCTTTCAGGCTTTGTTTTATGTAAATAAACACACCTTGGTTGCAAGCAAAAACTATCCTATGAAATAGGTAGATTAATGAGGAGCTTTTGTTGGTTTTTCATTATAATCTATTCAAGGTTATTTTGAAAGGTAAGTATTATCAGCTATGTGTGTGAATTTTGTGAATTTTATTATCTTTTTCATTAAGATTAGGAGTCCCCTTGCAATCTGATTTTTTTTTTATATCTCTTAACATTAATATTTTTTTTGCACAAGATGAGTTAAGTAGGAAATTTTACTCAGTTTCAACTCTATATCATGTTTCCAGGCATTTTAACCTAGGTGTTTCATTTGAAAATACATTTTCTTGTTGAACAGTGTGGAGTGCATCCAACTTGAGTTTGTGTAGTTTTGCTTTGTACAAGAGCTTATGTCTTACTTAAATTGTCTAATGACAAACCTAGGTTTTATTTAATATTAATATTTCTAAAGACTTCATTATTAGGAAACCTTTAGATTGATTGAATGAGCTATATGTAATAAATGTATTAGATGATTTTTACAATAGCTCTAATATTCTTGACCTTTTCCTCCATGTATAAATTTTCTTCTTCAATTCATACTATAGGGGTTTATAAGCTTTTTGAAAATTGCATTAGTTGAAAACATATACATTTCCATCCTTAATAATGAATCTTAGGCTATACAATTTCAAGGAAACCTCAAAAATAATGCTCCAAGTAATGCTATTACACAACCAACTGAAAAGACATGTTCATAGTACACTATTTTCCACGCATTTCCCATTTAGGCATCAAAAATTATTATTTTGATATAAATAAAGTACATGTAGAAATAAACTAATACTTGATACAATCTATACAAAATTATACACTATATCTATTAAGAAATCTCTTTCTTACCCCCCTACATGTCATGTGGTGCCTGGAAATAGCAATCGAGATGTAAAGATAGAAGAATATATTCTTACATGCATTTGGTAGAGCTAACCTCTCATCTTAACTTGTTTATGTGTCAACCAAGTTCAAACCTTCCCATATATGTTTCTGTTTGTCCAAAATTTTGTGATAGTACAAATTCAAGAATAATCGCACTATATTTTTGGCCTGGTTGCTTGCGGTTTTTCCTCTCTTGGAAATTTGTCTAAACATGTACTGCACAACAACTTGCACTATGAAAATGCTTTCAATCAGCATCAATTAAGAAATGTATATAATTTACTTAACAATATTATTTTTAAAATCAAACAAACATGTTGAACATCATGATTATGCATTACATAAGATCTCTTTTCAACTATATGAATTAGAGGATAATCAAGTGGTATCTCCTCCACATGAAGAACATCAAGTATTTTTACCATTGCAAAAGAGTTGTGAAGAACTTCTATCTGATTACTACTAATATCCAACTCCTCAAGCATTTCAAGATTTCTTATGGACTGAGAAAGCTAATGTAACTCAACAAAGTTTTTGTTGACGTTCAATTTGACAAGATTGTTTGCAAATCATAGATTTTATGGGATTGAATCCAATTCATTCAAGTTGACATCAAGTTCTTTGAACTTTCAAGCTTGCTAAAGAATCCATGGTAGTTGGTAGGGTCTTCACTTTGTTGTAGTGCAATGTCAGGACCTCCATAGACAATGTTTTGAGGTTGTTAAAATATGTTTGAAGGTTTCATTCATTTAGCTCTTTAGCACAAAGTAAAGAGAAAACTCACAAAATTGATCAATGCCTTATTCTAACATAACTGTTAGCCTTGGAAAAATGATTTATGTTGTAAACAATAATGAGACATGTTTTCCTTACAGGAAGAAAAGCCTCTATAATCCATAGAAATCTATCATCGATTAAGATTTGGTATTGTTGCCAGTGACTTGCATTGTATAGAATGGTCCATTTATTTTTTCTTATGATCTATGGCATGTAAAAGGTTAACAACAAAGTTCAAACTTGCACTTCTTTCATATTTATTATTTAATGAAAAATAATAATGACCAATATTTTATATGATATTTGACCCAAAGATATCTTGATTTTTCATAGCGTGGATCTAGTCTAAAGACTAGTTTTAAGAAAGTACTTGTGAATTTTTTCTCTCCACTCCCCAAGTAGCCAAGAACAAGACTTTGCATTAAAATCAAATTTCTTTCAACTTCTACAGTTGATCCCCTCTGAATTTATTATGTAGTACTTTCTTCAATCTTGTGACAACCTAACTATAGGTCACTAGCAAGGTTTAAATGAGATGTCTCACATTTATTGAAGTGTTATTATAATAGAATAAATATTTAGTATAGTTTTAAATGATTATAAACAAATTTGATTATTTTTTTACAAAAAAATTAAATGGTGATTTAGAGACTTTGTTTGTTTAAATAATATTTTACAAACATTTGTACTATTAAATTATAGATTTTTCCTACAGTGCATATTTTATGCTTAGATTTGGGAGATACAAGGTTTTTAAAACATTTTTTTTTAAAGATTCAAGAGATAGAAGGTTTTGATTAGATTAAGTTGGAGAAAATTTATATTTTTTATTTAAATAATATTTCATTTTTGATGTGCACAAAATTAATAGATTTTTCCTTGTTAGAGTGGCATGTTTTTAGCCAAACGCTAATTTTGATATTCAAAAATATTGAACTAGAATCCTTTTATGTTTAAATCTATCAAGTGTCGCAAAATGATGTTGAATCAAATTGATCCAAATCTTATGTAAAAATTTGATTGTGATCTCAATACAGGTCCTTAATAGAGATTTTTTTCTACATTAGCACCTAAACCAATTATTTCAGAAGAGAAACACAAATATATAAGAAGAGAGATTCTTTAAATGCTTTTACAAAACCAAACCTAACAAGCATTGTTTACAAGAACAAAATTTCTTTGTTAGATGGGTTTGAGTGCATAAGAATAAGTTTCTACAATAAGACCATCTATTAAAGAGATAGACTTAAATGAAATGGTAATCCATTCATATTCAATATTAAACAAAGAAAATGAATACTTTTCAAAGAAGCAATTACAGCAACATTTTTCCATAAAGATTGAAAATTAAAGACTTCAGCAAAAGTTACTAAGCTTAGTAAAAAAAATTTCAAGAATAGATTGTTGCTAAAAAATATCTTGAGACATAGAATCTGAGATTAGCTTAAAAAAAATTGGCCATAAAATTCAAAATCCATGGTCTTGGGAAAAATGTGAAAAGAAGCTCTACAAACCAGCTCCTCTATTTTGTGGAAAATTTGTAAGGCCCTTGGTATGATGCTGAGATTTAAAAGGGTGGAAATATTCCCAATAGTAGTAGGCAATAGTCAAATGGTTTCCATGTAATTCTAATCAATCAAACTAGAATGTTCTCCGATGGAATCAGGAAGACTGCAATTAATTTGTGTCAATCTAGAAAGTCATCTTATTACACTAGAGAGAGTAACAATTTGGTTCTCAGAAAAATTGACTTGAACAAGGCTAGTGAGCTTTGCAATTGAATTAGGAATCCACTCAAGCTGGCCAAAACCATTTTCCTTGGAGATCCAAACTCTTTGCACCTTTCTTGGTTGTTGCTTCAATGAGGCTATAATTTTTTTTTAAGGTTGGTTAAAGTTGAAGCTTTAGTTGGATTGATTCGATATACATTATTGTTATTGGTAAATCATCATTTCCTATACATACATATTTATATAATAATAATATATATTATAGTATATCTATATTATATTATATATAATACATACACAAACACATACATACATATGTGTGTGTGTGTATATCTATGTGTATATATACATACATATATATTATAAAAATTATTATTAATAAATATATTAATTAAATGATGATTAAAACTTAAAGACATGTCTCCTCCTCTCATATTTATATGAGATCAAAATTTGCATTTGGAACATATCTATAAAAATGGCAATATAATTACATTTGCAAAAATTGATCCATGTCAAGTGACATGGTATCAGAGAAAGATTCAAATTGGCATATATCTTTTCAAATCAATATTGAATTTGAGGATATTTGAAGGCTACAATATGTCAAAGGGGTCGTACAACAGTTATAGACAAAGATGTAATATCTAAACAAAGATATGACTCCAGAGAAAAAGATAAAATGAAGAGAGATGTTCATATCCCATCACTTGGACATAAGATATTGTAAGAATATGGAGATGCCAAATCTAATGTTGTGAGGTCGTTTGTTTCAAAGAAGGGCATATCATCAGATTAAATAGAAGTAAATAGAAAGATGACAAATATACATGTCGTTAATGAGAGACAAGACTTGAATGAACAAACACCATATAAATATTTGTTTACAGCTTCATCTTTTGATAAAGGTCATTACAAGTAAGATACGACCGGGCTTAACCGGCACACTCAAAGCTTTGACTCTTCGGGTGGCTAATGTGGGTCCTACAGTAATTTTCGTTTTGGTTTTATTTTCAGTTTGCGTTGTGACTCCTCTCTCATTCCCGACGGTGATAGTACAGTGACATAGGCAACAACTATGGTTTAATTTGAATTTACTTTTCAAAAACTCTCTCACCCACTCCTTTGCCCGCCCAATAACCTCTTTCATACATGGTATTGCTAGTTTGGCATAATATATATTTTTAATTTTTAATAAACACTTGCTTTGCATACAGTACCATAGTTTCCTTTTATTATTTTATTTTGTTGCACACAATGAAAATCATTTGAGATTGTTATTTTCTTGTGTTAAATATATTATAATGTCAACACTTTTAAATTATTATTATTTATTTTTATCAAATAAATTTATATTTTTTGTGTGTGAATTATAAGTTTAGAGAAACAATTATTTCAAGATTGGTAAAATTATAATAGTTTACTATTCCAACTTCATAGTTTACAAGATATAAATATGATTATTAGAATATTAAATTGAAGATAATATTAATGTTTAGTGATTAATGGTAATTAGTTGAAGTGAGATATATATATTCAACAAATCAAATGTACTAATATTTCTGCATTCCTTATTCTCACATACATTTTTCAACACTTCCACACCAGAGACAAAAATGTAGAATTCAAGTGACAACTTAGTTTGATATATATTTTAGCTCATGAGTATTTTGACACAACAGATTATTTTTGTATCAATATCTCTTTGTATCTAATATATTTGAAACTATAGGCAAGAATCTACAACACAATGGTAAATTGTGAGCCTCTTATCGAAGAGGTCTTGGGTTCGAATCTCCTCATGCTTCACAAATAATAATAATTAATCTTGGCTTCAGCCTCTTACTGATATATATATATATATATATATATATATATATATATATATATATATATATATATATATATATATATATATATATATATATATATATATATATATAAGCTATAATAGCTTATAACATTGTTTTATGGAAGAAGTCATTCAACATTTTATATTTAAAATATCTCAAGCATGTCATACTTCATCATCTTCTTCATATACATCTCTTAATCAAAATGTATTTTTCTTTCATGAGTAGTTATTACTTCTTTGGTACAACTAATTGTTGTAATTATATCTTTTATTTTGGGTATGTTCATAGAGATGATTTGTTTGGTATATCAATATAAAATTATATTTTAAGAAATTAGAAATATAGTTATGATTTATTTGGTAGATCCATTTTAAAAAAAATGTTTGCCCCAACCCAACTTGATTTAAACATCTATATATGAAATCCATTAGACTTAAAACTAGAAAAAATCAAATATTATGTGTCTATTGGATTTTAAGGCTCGATTAAATGGTTTCAAATTTAAATGGCTATTCTTCATTCAATATGTTAATTTAAAAAAATGGTTGAAAATATATCAAAATTTTGATTTAAATTGTACGATAGAGCATATATATTTTAAAATCTTCATATTTTTTAAATATCATTTACATTTTGTCTAAATTGTACAAAATATTACATCCACATTAAGGCAGAGTTGTGAAAAATATGTAAACATTCTAATTCATCATTTGCATAAAAAACACAAGTTTGGGATTCCTAATATATTCATTTCTTATGTAAGGGATTGGTAGAAATTTCAAGGTGTGGGACCTTAATATTTGAAGTGTAACCTCTAATTATAGAGATACTTCTTTGGTTGAAACAACTTTATAGAGCTATGACTAAACACAACTCTACCTAAATATTACTAAGATAAAATGGAGCCCTAAGGATATATTATATATATACTAATCGGCCGAAAGGGTTTTGCACTCTTGATGTTCTTGGTTCTTCTTTTTGCAGGAGATATTGCATTCAATTTTAGTGTTCATGTCTTGCCTCTTAGCATTATAGGGGGGTTATGTTGGTTCTATTGCTTCTTGGTTCGATGGAGTGAGCTATGTATTCACTATTTGATCCTATGTACTAGGCGATTACAGTGGTTGGATACCTATGCATTTCGGTGAGATGGATCATTTACCATATAGATATTGTTTCATTCCTATTTTTGGAGGCCATGAAGATACCCTTCCATCTTCGATTGATCATCTCTTCAGACTTAGTCTTCTCTACTTGGTCATGTTCTATATAGTGGATGTTCTTTAGATCGACAATTTGGTAGTGTTTGCAACTTCATGCTTCAGTGGTGTTCTTCATGATCATCTTTTGTTCCTATCTTCTGGGACATTCCCTCGTTTGGAGGCTTCTTCAGTCCTTCACTAGTTAGTTTTTTTCAGCATTTTTTCCATCTGTTTTTGGAGTAGGGTTTTTCCCATGTGGTTTTCTCTATTTCTCCTCTTTTTAGAGATCTGGTTGTGCTTGGGTATCTCACCAGGCCTTGTTGTCAGGACCCAAATTTCCTTTCAGTAGTAGTTTTTAGGTTTTTAGTTACTTCATAAGTTTATCTTAAGGGGGGGTGTTAGAGTAATAAATTATTTTCTTAAATTAATTAAATCATATTTATTTAATTATTAAGTCACTTATTATCTCTAGTTTACTTAAGCTAAAACTTTGGGCATATAATATGAACAATTTCACTTGTATACTCTTTAAATTTAGGAATGTTGTATGTAAGCACTAAAGACTCAGTCAATAGATAAATTATCAATAGAAAAATAACAACTGTACAAAACAAGTATTCTCTTATATTCAAGAAACTAATACAAAGATCTATCATTATCCTATTTAATGACCCCATAAGGAAAATATTTAGAAGATCAACTTCAACTAAAGTACTAGAAAAATCAATTATGACCAAAGTCTTTGGTCATAGAACCAACCTTTAATAATGTATATATATAAAGTATTTACAATATCCTTATAAGCTTTATCACACCAGAAATAAAGTGGAAGATAAGGTAATCTTATTAACAAAAGTTAAAAAATAGTAGAAGAATTTAAAAAATTGATAGAAAAATCCTAGGGTCATACTGAGAGAGAATATGAATCCTACCTCCAAGTATTTCCATTAGGTGCAACCTATTGACCATCCTCATTTAAATCAAATAAAACTACATAAAAGCTTTGACAAAAGGGAATAACTCTGTTTTAGCTTCAACTACAGGAGACTACAACTGCTGAATCTTCCAGTCCAAGGAACATAAGGATAAAAATGCAAAAAAAAGAGTAATCTCTTCTTAGAAAAACAATCCTTACATTCTATCTTTTCTTTTTCTAGAGGAATCATGTATGAGATAGAAGTGCAACACCCCACTAAGAAACATAATAGGAAAATGTTATTAACCCAAACGGATGTGTATTATGCTTTTTAAAATAGATAATATAGGTTTATTAAGTATAATTGCACCATTTCCTTAAAAGATTAATTGTGTTGCATTAGAATTATATTCCATCCTAACTTAACATCTTTTTGTTCACTTTATGAGATTACATTACATAGAAATCACATTTATAACTTTGTTTACCCTAAATTATGTTTGTTATGTGCTTTATTACAATTACATTTCCATGGGCATAATCACAATGATTCTCCTACAATAAAATTATAATTTACATAAAAATACATATGGAAATATAATATATGACATACGATAATGGCATGTACAACATAAAATATCATTAAGGGTTTGAAAATTATTGTATGGGCATAAAATCCATCTAGGCAACACAAATTGATTGTACCTTGATAAAAAATCATTTAAGATCCAACCACATGGAATGTGGAGGCCCACTCCCAATGATATAAGGAGGTATATATCAAGGTCCCATAAAAAGTCAAGAATTTTGGAAATAGAGAACATGGCGGTAACCAATCTCTAAATGTAAGACTAGAAAAAATAGAATCATAAAGCAAGGCAAGACTACAAGAAGAGAGACAATAAAAAAATCAAAAAGTACTCTAGGTCACAAGTAGGGTGAGTTTGATCACATATCCCTCACCCCTTAGATTATCCTAGTGGTCTCTTTGGATCTTGACCTCCAACTAGGACTTATGTGGAACCAAACAATGTTTCCTGAGGTCAAGGCAGTTGAGTCATATCTATCTCATAAAACATTTCTCCCACTCCCATATGTAGCCTATACAAGTTATATTTAGGTAGAAATATTATCCTTCCAAAATATATCCCCCCACTTATTTTTATTTATTAGGTTATTTATTAAAATTATTAAGTTTGTTAATAGGTAATCCTAACAACCACTTAAGGCCGTAATCCCTATTGAGAGCTACTCCCCTATATAACACACATTTTATTTAACCCCTAAGATCAAAACAATTAATTATATGAATACATAAATCATATAAAAGGGTAATATAGTAATTTGAATTAGAAAATCCACATAAATTTCATTTTTTAAATCTATACATTTTTTTTGTTCCCTTAGTAATACAAAGCTAAATAGTTAGTAGTTTTGATGATATTGCTATTATTTGGGTTGACAACATTTGGTTCCTTCATTTTTGGTTGACCTCAACCTTTCAAATTTTCTCTGGGAGACATGTTGTCATGTATTTTCAATTTGATTGTGGTTTGCATAATTTATATAAATCTATTTTTACTTCACAATTCATATTATTTGGAGTCAATCTATGTAATTACTACATGTTTAATCTAAAAATCTTTTAAAGTCTACTTGATTAACATTTTAAGGGGATGCAAAATATACCAAAAGAAGATCAAATTATTTGAAAAGTGTGATGGTTGAATTTATTTTGAGGCTAAGTAATAAGTACATAAAGTTATTTGATGGAGTCATTGTGTGGAAAAGGAACAACAATTTAAGTGTATGATGTATGCTTCTTCTATAGAAATTTAGCTCATTATTTTTCTTATCCAATGTTTTATGTATCATGGTTTGAGATATTGTATCTTCTTAGTATCTCTTCAGCAAGTCCTTTTCAAGAGTATTAAGATTCCTTACCGAACGATCCTTTAAAACAAATATAAAATACCTAGTTCATTTAGTGGGAGTTAACTTGCACTATATTTTTTCCTCACTAGATTTTCCACATAAAATATTTGGCATCCCTCTATCAAATTTTGTGACCTCCACCTCCACTTGCACCCTTTCCTTTGAAGTTATTCAATTAGCTAATATGGTTTCATGTTTTATTTACATAAATGACATTATTTAAGTTTTAATATATCTTCATTTGTGCTCCTCCCATCTCTCATCATTTTGATATGTTCAACATGGGCTATAAATGAAAAATATTAAATATAAGCCCAAAGATTTGAGAAATTCTAAAATGATATAGAGACACAAGATTTTCTCGAGGTAAAGTTTTATTTGAGCATTTTTTTCCCCATTCTTTGCTAGAAGGTTTTAAATTGTTAGATAAGCATATGGATGCATTTTTCAAAGTAAACTTTTATTTGAACATATTTTCTCCTTGTTCTTGGATAGAAGATTTATAATTGTTAGATAAGCATATCAATGCATTTTGTGATAAGATAGTGTCAAGATTGGAAGATTAAAGTTCAATGTTTAAGATTTGCAAGTGTTTGTATAATTTTCAAAGTTTAATTCTATTTTCTAATTAATTAAGCACATAACTGTATTTTACCAAATCATCGTTTATTCTCTTTCTACACATCAATTCTTATGACTCAATAATAGAAGCATGAATAAAATATTATGAGAAATTGTCTTTTATACTCCTTTAGAGAGTTATGCATGTTGGATTATCATATTAGACAAGAAATATTGAAACTATAATGAAATTAATCTTATAAAATAAAATAAAATTCAGTTGTACAAAAGAGGAAATTAGATTAGAAATGCAAAGCTGTCATATTGCTATAAAGAAAATGTCAACAATAATCTTTAACATTTTAACCATTATTGCTAAGGTTAAAATCTTGATGACAACATCTTATAGGTTTTCTCCACAAATATCTTAAGAAATTCATTTAAAAGATATTTCCTCTGATAAATCTTTTGACCTTACTCTAAATATTGTTCTTTCAATTTCATAATATAATAAAGTCTAAAAAGTCACTTCAATTTTTTATCCTTATCGTATATTTCATGAATATAATTACTCAAAGTTGTGCTTGATGACTTTTGGGAAATGCTTACCTCATGTGATATTTCCCAAAGTCCATACAAAATCTCATGAAGCATTCCTTTTGTATTACTAATGTCAATCATGCCCAATTCGATCCCACTCGGTGTATGTCAATATTGGATCCATGAATTTGTCACTAATGAAAATTGTGGGTCTTGGTTTGGATTGAATTTTACCTCTGCATTTTTGGACCTTTCATAGTCGGATTGCATCCTCATGGGTTCTATCATTTGTGTAGAACACGAAACATTTTTTAATTCATCTCACTCAAATCGTTGTGTCTATGTTGATGTTCAACTTTCTAAGGACCTCAATAAGGCAATGGATATCCAACTCGATCACACTTCAATATGAAAATGTAATAAATGAGAATGAGATTCCCACATGCGTTGACAACAAATTAAATTAAGAGAGAAGCGGATAGAATTTGATTAAGAGAGAAGCAGATAGAATTTGATTTCAATATTAAATCAAGATAATCCATGAGGTACTGTAACCATATCAGATGAATAATACGTTTGAAAACAATTTAAAATGGTAAACTCTGAATGCAAAGTTTTTCCATGACAAAAACTATAATTTCGAGTCTAAATTCATCCTGCAAGAACTATAATTTAAATGGTCATAACATAAATGGCAGGAAAAAGAAGAATTTTGAAGGCAGAAATGGTAATGGTTGGTTTATTTAAAAAATTCCCAGGTGGAAATTATTGTAAGCGTTAAACTGTTACAGCCGTGGTAGCATTGACACTTGTTTTACCTAGCGCTTGCCCCTCCTCACCTCCGCCATTCACCGCCATTACTCTGGAAAACACCTAATATTGTGATTATATTGATATACCTTGTGCTTGCCATATGCGCTTTTATCTTCATTGGGCACAGTTGTTACATCACCAGGCAGATCAGAGGTGTTGCATCTCAGGAGTGTCATGACGAGGAACTCAACGAATTGCTCAGCGAGGAACTTAAGAAAGATCGTCTATGTTCATGAATAGGGCCCAAGATCATCCCTGTGACGGACCAGGTAATAATGGCAACTTCCATAACACTATTTGCACATGATCTGACTTGGACAAAAATTCAAGCATTATAAAGAGGCGATTACTGTAAATTTCCTAGCATGTGTTTGCACACGTGGTCAAATGTTCCATGCGCAAGTTTCTATTTTTCCATAAGCTTCACTGCGGCTGCCTTCATGTTGCAGGTGAATGAGCGCAGATAACTTTGACTGAGCAGCTTAAAGTTCAAAATGGATACGCAGAAGTACCTTTGATGGATTGGGCGTCAAAGATTCAAATTGAATTCAAACTTAACCGGAGCAGCGATAGTCACAGAAAAGTCACGGAAATGTAAACGGAAACGGAAGGTTGGGTGGGCCCACAACGTATGACATCATTGTCGAAAATAAAATACTCGAGCATGAGATACGTGGCAGAATTAAAAGTATGATTAAAATACAGTTTTCCATATTGTTGAAGTTCATTAACAAAGGACGTCACTCATTTTCAAAGGTCGTGTTTTCTTCTATTACCAAGTATAAATAAATAAATAAGGAATGCTTTACTAGTTAAAAAAATGTATGCGGTGATTATAAGATGTATTAAAAAATATGGGGTTGTGATATCCAAACACATCCATTTGGACCGTCCGGTAAAGCACAGAGGAGAATGAAGAGGAAAAAATGTAGTCATAATCCACTCCTATCTTTAAAAAATGTAGACAACAACAAATACAATGCACAAATTATCATGTTGGCTATGAGAAACTCGGACCATGTTAAAGTTGTGATTAATATTCATGGAATAATTTGCAATTATGAAAACTATTGTTTGTTACATAAGGCAAGACCAACGATATAGAGAGTGAGAGGAATATAAGAAGTTATCCATAATGGAAGGATACATTTCTTTAGAAGAATGCATTTTTTAAAAGTCATCCTCTCTTTTCGAAAGGAGGAAGACATAAAAATGGAAGATGTGTCTTGTAAAGAGTGTTAATGTTATGATATCATATATATCTATATATGAATATAAAAATATAAAGATAGATCAATAAAGAGGAAACAATCTGCTTAAATTATGAGCTATAATTTGAAAGTTGGAGCAAAAGAATTTAGTTATAAATGGAAGATTATTAATCTTAAAGTATTTATCGTTGTGTGTCTGTTATGAGAATGAATAAAAAGGAGTTTTCCATATTCCATGTGATGTAAAATTTGTTCAAACAATATAAGAGTGGAAATTTTACATTGTGGGGGGAATATAAAACAATGTTCCATTCCCATTGTTTGACAAATGATTATATAGAGGCATTTTCTAAATTGATGGATATGGACTTTCATTAAAACATCTCGTATCAAGGATGCATAGATAAGTATACATTAGCTTTGAGTATTTTTATCTACTTACTATATTCTCTCTCTTAATTGTATTTGTACTATAAGAGTTATTTGCGTTGATCTTTTCCTTTATGTGTAGGGATGTTCTTGCAGAAAAACAAGGTTGGTTTATTACACATGCTACCAAATATTGTGTAGACTCAATCTTATAGCAGTAGCTTCAAAGGAAACCTTGATCTAAAATTCTTTAGTCATCTGATGATTTGACTAGATAAATTGAGGCTAATGAAGAAAATATCTTTGATGATTGAGATTATGAGTATCCTTTCATATCAAGAGGAAGTTTGAGACTTTATTAGAGACAATCTTATACAAGGAACTTAGAATATTGATATTTAGAGGGAGTCTAAAAATACATGTGTGTAATTGTATGATTTTGATGGGACTACCCTTGTATATATCATGAGGAAGTAATGACTTATCATTAGAAAATCAAAAGATTGATATCATATTTAGAGGGAGTTCGAAAGGCATCCTTAGGCGAAAAGAGCTTCTAATGGAGTAGCTAGAGGACCTGACTTCTCAGGGTCATTATTCAGAGGGAGAATTTTGAGGTACAATCCTTTGTAAATGATATCTTCCTCGAAGAAGTTCTAAGTAAATTTATTGTAATGTATTCTTCTTTATGAGATAAATTTGAGGTGAAAGCCTTTGTACCACTCTCTAACTTGGTTCATAGTGGTTACTATTTCACATATGATATGTAATGAAAGGTGACGATCTTTCATTGACATATATAAATAGAAGATAACCATTATAAGGTGACGATCATATAAATGGTAGACCTGTTATCATGGCATACTTCATTAAGTTGTTGTCCTAGAGTGTTGGAAGTCATGATAATGAACATATCAACCAGAAGTTAACTATTGTAAGGTGACAACTCTATCAATAGTTGATCTATCTCCTAACACTAAAATGCATTGGAGCAAGTGTTATCATGGTTCTTTAGGTCGGATTTTGCCCGACACCTTGATAATCAACTCATCATGGTTCTTCAGGTTGAATTTTGTCGGACACCATGAAAATCAATTGTTATGGTTCTTTGGTCCAGATCTTGTTGGACACCATAAATTAAATCTATCATAGACCACACTTAAAGTGTTGTTTTAATCTTGTATTATAATTACTTTAATTCTTTTTGCTAAAGATGGAGTGTGGAGAATTTTAGCCTTATAGTGAATTGAATATCATACTAAGATGACATCTCTTCATATACTTGAGAACATAATGTGTTCTACAAATCCTCCTTAGCTAAGAGGGAGTGTCAAAGTTGTAGCTTCGGTCGGATTGATTCGATATACATTATTGTTATTGGTAAATCATCATTTCCTATACATATATATTCATGTAATAATAATATATAGTAGTATATATATTATATTATATATAATACATATATACATTACACACACACACACACACACACACACACACACACACACACACACACACACATATTATAAAAATATTTATTATTAAATATATTAATTAAATAACAATTAAACCTTAGAGACATGTCACTTCATGAGACATGTCTCCTCCTCTCATATTTATATGAGGAATTTGCATTTGGAACATATCTATAACAATGGAAATATAATTACATTTGTAGAATTGATCCATGTTACTCAACAAATTTTTACTCCCCATTGCCTGCTTAAATGAGCATAAGGCATAAAGATGTTCATTAATTTAAGGAAGCTTAGATTCCCTTGCACAAAAATATGCAACCATATCATAAAATACAAAAAATAGGTATACAGATGATTTTTAAACAAAATAAAGCATTTCTAAAAGAATTGTGGATTGTAGACAACTAGATACTCACTCAATAGAGGAAGTCTAGAGAGAATGTGAAGCAACAACAACTCGTTCTAGAATACAGGTTAAAAACAAGGTTCATACAAACAAGGCTTTTCCGCATTTGCTCAACACTACAGATAATTCACAAGGAACATTAAGGGGTTTCTATTACTTCATTACCATTTCTATTTGAGATTGTTCTTTGCTCTCTACATCCTTTGTCTAGTACTTTTAACATCTATATAAATATAGAATTTTTTATTTCAAGATACTCCCTTTTAGTTGTATTCATTTTGAGCTAAATAAATGATAAACCATTTTATAGTTAGATTTGGAGGCTCAAACTTCTACTCTTTATATGCAATAGAAGATTCTAATAAATGATAAATCATTTTTACTCTTTAACTCTATTTTGACTTTTATGCTCATGATAGCAATACACTATTTTTATTCCTTGTTCTTTTGGTTGTAACTTTGTTACATCTTATTATTGTTAGTCTTTCAAAATGCCCTTCCTTGTTTACCTACTCATACATTAACACTCAATTATGTCCCCTACACAACACTCAATCAAATGTACACTTTCTCTTAAGCCCCTACCTAAGGCAGGGACTCTAGCTGCTCGTAGCTCTTGTTGATTATCCATTCTTCATAGTTTTGGTTTTGAAGCATGTTCATATTCCCTTAAGGGAATATACATAAGATGGAAATGAAGTCTGCAAAAATGTATTTTAAAGGCTATCTAGAAGGTATAAGGTACAAATTCTGGGATTTTGTTGCGCACAAGATTATACATACTCATTGGTGGGGTTGAATAAAATAAAACATTTTGGGGCAATCATAGATAAAATGACCTAGATGCTTAATAAGTTTATTCATATAAGATATTGAGATGCCTAAAAAATTGACTTAAACAAGTACCTTAAGTAAATCATGACTAGGAACTCTGAATTGGGGTCTAATGAGACAACACCACAAAATGCTTTACATGAGATACCCATTGGACCACTTCAAAAACAAACAAACTTGTTTGAGTGTTTTTGAAAGAAAATAGGAAAAAACACTTAATTGAGGGTATAAAGATCAATCGACATAATGCCACGAGGTTCTTAAATATATTTAAATGAGATTATCAATGACTAAATCGAAGAGGTATTCCTAATATAACAAACACTTATATATTATCATTTACATATATAATCAAGAATACATGTAAAAAGAAAGACATTTATCGATATAATAGTATCATTATCTCATTATAGTCATTGAAGATGACTTGTAGAACTATCTTAATGACATCTTAAGTATCACTCACAATCAGAAATATTGAAGACGTCAAACCGTTGGTCTATTATTGAAGTTGAATGATTATATTAGGGATCAAGTCTAGCTAAGTAAAAGACTATTATAGAGAATGAAGTCAAGGTTGTACCTCAAATGAATTTTAGGAGAGTGAATGCTCCTCAATCTTTTACTCTTAACCAAAATGTGAGGTGTAACCTATCCTCCCATATCACGTAACTAAATATTTTATTATTATTTATATAAAATGACATCCAATAATAATGAAAACATATGAGAAAGGGAAAAAAACACCAAAAAAAACCTAGCGACGCCCTAATAAATGTGAGATGAAAGTTAATATGAATGCAGAAACTGCTAGATTATCCGCCACAAACAGTGGGTTATTCGAGAAACCCATGCTAAACCAGAAGCTCCAAATTGTCCACATGCTAAACCATGAGTTCCGACAAGAGTTCTCGCAAAATTCACCTCTTCAAGGTATGAATAACGGTTATTGTATGGTCAAGACAGAGATCTCGTGGCTTCTTAGTGTCTCCATTTCCATAATAAAAGTGTTGACATTGTTGGAAGGAAACCCCAATATACTGTGTGCTGCTTAGTATGGGGAAAATTATCATGCAAGCCAAGCTGAACATTGGCTACACAAATTATAGGAGTTTCACAGAGAGTCAATTGAAGTTTCTCAATTATGGGAGGAATCGTCCAAGAAGGGGAAGAATTTCTTCTTCTTCTCTCACTTTAACCTTACCTATTATGAAGCTCAGCACAACCTCAACCATTTTTAAATGCAGCACATGTTCACCCATAATTAAATTCGACAAAAAATTCCAGTGCAAACGTATTTCAGCTGTGGCAGACACTGTTGATAATCAAGAAACACTCTCCACCAAAGCAGTGGCAAATATTGTTGCAATTGTTGGGGACGAGAGTACGAGTCCGTTGAAGAATGTCCCGTGGGAAGATGTTCTGATCCATACGGTACGCTGCTCTAAACTCAGCTCTCAATATAAACTTAAGTGCCGTATATTTTCTGCTTTAAGTGAATTTGTTAAATAGTATAGAAGATTCTGGTTTCCATGAGAATGGGTGGATGGAGACATTGGTGCTCTTATTTTTCGCGCTAAAATGAATGTACTAATTTGGAGATTTTGATTTTCCTGGAAGTAGTAATAGTAGAATGTGTGGATAGGGGCATTATTATGCAGACATTTTTTGGTTTACAATGAATCTCTTGGTGTTTGAGATTGTAGTTGTAAAATGTGTGGGTAGGGCATCATTGCGCACAGATTTCTCAGTCTAAAGTGAATCCGTTAGTTTATTAGATTATGAGTTTCTTGAAGATGGGAGTAGTAAAATGTGTGGATAAGGGCATTACTGTGCTTGATTCTTCTGCTCAAAGTTAATGTGTCAGTGTAGGGTGTTGAGTTTCCTGAAAATAATTGTTGAATGCATAGATGGGGGCATTTTTGGGCTGCTTCTTTCTGCCTAAATTGAGTATTGGTTTTTGGACCTGTAAATAGTGTAGTAAAATAGTGCTAGATTTTGGAGATTGTCTTTTTCCTGTAAATAGTACTAAAATAATATTACATTTTGGAGATAGTGTTTTTCCTTTGAATGGTTTTAAAATAATTTGTAGATTATGTTGATGGTTATTCAATTGCAGGCAGAAAAACTCAAATGGATAGACCAAGGATACAATTTACATGTGCTTACAGAGAATAATTTGACTAAACAAGAAAAAGAGGCCAAGTTGGTTCTAGCTCAAACTCATATTTTGATCATAATTAATGTCCAGCATCAGGATTCTGTCAAGTGGGTTTTGCAAAACACTGAAATGATTCCTACCATTGTCTGCTTTGATAGCTGCCCCACCCTTCAAAACAAGTTAGGGGGACTAAAGGTCTCAAGTAATAATCAGACCATGATTGGAAAAATTATCCCTTCGGTGCAAGGGAAAGAGATGAAAGAGTCCCTTGAAGTACTAAGAACTGTACAAGAGGCATGGGGTCGTCACAACAGTGATGACATTTGGTTCTCGCTACTTTTACTGATCAATTCATATGTAAGACCAGTGCCAGTATTGCAAAACTTGCGTGCAAAAGGATTCTCAACTCTGTATTGTATGATAAAGAACTGTGGTAATCAAGTGATAGATTGTCTTCTAGATCCCAACTGTAGAAAAGCTCTTGTTTGTCTCAATAAGTGTGCTCCAACTGATCAGGTATGCAATTATCGTTGCATTGCATCATATGAGAGCCCCAAATTTGAAGCCTTTTCTCTCTGTGTGTTACAGAAACACAATTGTCTTGGCTTAAATGCTGAAATCCCAGTGAAACCCAACGTGCAACCTCTTTCCTTTTTCAGAGGTAGTCCTCTTACCCATGAGGTTGCAGAAGACATTTTTGTCGGATGGTTGGGGAAATTAAATTCAAGTTGGCGTGTGGTAGCTGGCCAAAACCCTGCATATGATCAGTTTCCTTGCCAATATCAACTCTTCTATCGAGGTAAAGCAAAACGCTCATTTTGGTACGAGCCAGTATTTCAAGTCAAGACCTTGAATGGGCAGTTGGTTTGGAGACGAAGACAATACAGGGTTAAAAGAGAAGCTATCCCTGGAACTTTTATATTCACTGTCTTAGATAATGGAGTTGTCTCCAGAGAGTTTTGGAGAATCGTAGACGCTAAAGATGATTTAAGCTGGGGCTTGTTCTATTACGGTGGGGCTGCTCAGGCAGCAGGGCAATCTTATAGAGGGGCAGTTCTTGTCACTCCAGATGGAAGCTGGCCTTCTAAAAGTGAGGAACAAAGATTAAATTCTGCTTTGGAAAGATGTGGGATCAAGGATTGGGAGTTGTTTGGAGTTGATAATTCATGTTGTACTAATGCTCCATTAGGCATACCTGAAGGGTCAAGTTTGCATGTCACGCTTCAATTGGGAGATCCCAATGTTTTGTCATGCAAATGATTATAATTGAGAAATATCTGATCATGGTAGGGCCAAAATTAACATCTTCATTGACATGCAATTTCTTTCCCTCTCTATCTACAGTTGTTATGGAGATCATATAGCAAAACATCGAAAGCAAGCTCAGTTCTATGAATCTGAATTTTGATGGTAGATAAAACTTGATGACAGTTCATTATAATTTATAGATTAGATGTGGGTATTAGTGTGAACAAGCAGCTTAAATGGCTCTCAAAAATATGTCATCAGCCACAGATATTATTCCATTCTTTTTTATGCAAACCCAAGGTAAAGGATGTCTGTCTCTGTATCGAAAATAATGTGATGAATTGTAGCAGTTGTGAATCTAATGAGAACTTAAACAGCTGAAAATTTAGTGCAATGTTGGATGGGTAATCTGCAAAAGGAAACTTGCGGTTGAGACCAAAAGATGAAATATTTTCCCCTCGTGAATAATATATAAATGCCTTATTGCCTCTATGGTGTGCTACTTTTAGTACTTCCATTGACATCATGTTACACTGCTTATTTGTTTTCATTTCATAGGCTTGTGAAATGCTGGACCTCGTTTCTAATTGAGAATGCATGCTATTGATTCTTACGTTTTTGGTAAATGAAACAATCTCTTTCAAATGTTTCAGAAGAGATATGGTATTTATAGGGATAATTCTGGATTACCTGTTATGTTTTCTTTGAACTTCTGAAGTATCTAGATACTGTTCATGTTGTGATTCCTTAAAAGTTTAATACAGTGAAAGCTATTTTATCCCTGGAACTGCTCAAACTTCTGTTATTTAATACATAAAGCATTTTCTTATAAAGTTAACGAACATAACGATGAAGGGGACACTGAATAATTCACCTTCTGGTATGCCTGTTTTTACCGCAAATCAATGTAAAGCTTCCACATTTGCCTTGAAAAGAGAGCTTCTCGTACAAAGTCTTTGAAAGAATTAGATAATATTTCAAACAGTTTGTTTCAGAAACACGTACTTCGAAACTTGAAAGTATTGCATGGTTACTATTGTTTCAGATTTTCCCTACGGTCAACCACAAATGCTAATGAGAAATATAAAGACAAGAATTCCCTGGTTAACTACTGCAGTAGATCTACATGTGACCATCAAGGTTATATCACAATTTGACTTGCTGTGGAAAATGTCTCCTACTTATCATCAAAGTTATGTCTTCTGAAAATGGAAGAGAAGCCCCAAGCAGAGAAATTTCCACTTTAAATTAGCTTGAATGAATCATTTTTCATGCAGCTCAAAAACTGTGATGATCGTGTTTGGTATTGTCTACACAGCTAAACATCTTATGTGTAAGTGGTAAACATTGATAGTTTTTGTTAGCAGACAGTCATCATTGATTAGGTATTAGTTAATTCATTTTCAGACACTATATATGGATAAACATTTTTTCATTTATGATCAATACAAGGAGATTTTGGTATGTTTCTGCATTTGTGTATAGATGATCTGCAGACCATCACAAGATTATGTTTGACTTGTATATGTTTGATACCTTCAATTGGTACTAGAGCACCGCAGAAGAGGAGAAATTTGCAAGTTACATTGTTTAATTGAACTCTTGCTGGCAGAGAAGTCGTTTTCTGAGAAAATATAGTAGTTGTGTTTTGATCAATGGAATACAGCAAGAAGTCTGGGGAAAATCAGCCACTGCTTGATAGTTCAGAAGGTGTGGAGTTTGGCAAATAAAAATTGCAGAAGAGTTGCATAACATAGTGTTAGCCCACCTTTTCCCTTGGGTCTTCTTCCTTATTTGCAGAGGTCACCAGTTTAATTTGTCACTTGTTGAGTTTGGGTATTTTAATGGTCTGTATTACCTACGCTTTTGTGTTTAACTGAACTTTTCAGTTGAACCTTCCAAGTTCATAGTTTGGGTTCAATTGGCCCCCCAGCCCTCTTGTTATAGTTGTCGAGTGAATGGAATTCCAAAGTGACATAGGCAGTTTTGAACTTGAACCTTGAACTCATTTTCTTAGGGTTCATGGTTCAAAGTTCAATGCCTATTTCCTTACAATATTTTGGGCATCATGGTAACAAGTCATGTTTTTCAGTGTTCTCAATTCTTCAGTCAGTCCTATGCTGATCAATGAGCTTGAACCTTGAAATCGTTGTTTTGCAATGCTCATGGTTCAAGGTTCATTTATAGTGGAATATTAAGAAAGTAATGATGAAACATCAAGCCGAAAAGTACGGTACAGGGAAGAATAATGCCTACTTTCAAATTTGAAAGGCCATCATTAATAAGTGATCGCTACAAGTTGAGCTCAGCATAAGGGAGTACGTGTACATAATTACTTTGTCAGCCCAACATCTTTTCGTCTATTTATGTTCTTATGAGTGAGCATGCCGTCATTCACATATATTTACCCCTTAAATTTCATCATCTCTGTATGCAGAGGAAAAGTTGTCAGTGAATATCACTAACCAAAGTAATTTGCAGTTTGTACCGCATTTCATTTTAAGCTATATTGTTGTTCGTTCTGTAAATTTTGGGACTTTGAGTAACATGAGTGAGGCCCACACTTCCTAAGTTGGGATGGACCTCTAGTTTGGTTAGCGATCTTCCTGAGTTGGGAGACACTTCCTTGATAAGTGCAGATCTGAATTATTTTCATGAGAAAATTAAGAATCCACTGAAAGAGTCCATGCTGCTAAAAATGGTTGACAGTGGGTTAGTAGAAGCAGGTACCTTCCCATGTCCAGAACTTGCCCTAGAATGTATGAACAGGCATGATATGCAGAATTGATTGATGTATCCAGAAATATGATGGTAGTGAGTTCACAAAGAATAACAGGGATACGGATACAGCAATGGAAATTCCTCATAAGGAGAAGTATGAGTACTAGACAATTGGGAACTCCCACTCTATCTTTCAAGAGAAGAAGAATATTTACAAAAATGTAATAGCCAGGAATTGCTTGTTGAAATTTTAGAGGGATGGAAGTAAGCTACCTAAGCCACTGACATGATAACACCTAATTCTAGAGGTGAGAGACAATGTAATTCTCCTCAATCAAATCAAAGGAAACCAACACTACTTTTACTGGGAAGACTGGATGTACTTTTTTATCTAGGTCTTATGTGGAGGTCATAAGTTCTTAGATTGAGGGGGAGGTAAATGTAGAAAGGTTATGTGAGTCACTCAATAACTTCTTTGGTTGGAGAAATTTCTACATGTCTTCATATCTATTTTATATCTTGGCATTTACGAGGGAATGGTTATGAATTGCAAGGAATTATAAACTGGAGAATGTCTAAAGAGGCTATGGAATTAGTCAGCATTTATGGCAGTTTCTTTATCCAATTCCCTGGATTCACTTGTATCAGAGTCGACTAATTTGAAGGAGAACTGCTTAAGCTCCCTAGATGTGCCCTAAACAGCTATGTTTTAATTGAAATGTGTAGGCAATTGACTCAAATAGACAAAATGTTCAAATAAAGACGAAGCTCAAAAATAGTCTTCCCGGTTAAATTGGGTTACTATGGTTGTAAGTCAATCTCTAATGCCCTAAAATTAGAAGTTAAATAGAATAAATTGCACTTGCCTTGCTACGTGGCTAGAAGAATGTGTAATAGTAGGGGATATGTAACTTCCCACCTAGATATGTTTAAAGGTTTCCCGCATTCCCCTCAATTGGGAGATTATCTGGAGAATTGTGGAGTCGAACTTGAGGTAAGAAATAAATTATGGTCCAAGATTATTTGGGGCAAATTGTATCTATGAATTTGAAAATGAGCATCATCGAGGTGGAGGAGGAAGAGGATGAAGAAGTGATAGATCTTGAATTTCATGAAAAGGTTGAGCATCTACCAATCCCTAACATAGAGTGGGAGAGGGCAAAAGATGACAACATTTAAACTAGAACCTTTAATGTCATAAAATGAATAGAGAGATGGATTAGAGAAAAGCACTTGGGGAAGATACCAAGCAAAGGAAAAGAAGCCTTTGCTAGCGATATCTCTCTTTGTATTTCAAAATCCCTTATTTGAAGTACTAATCCAAGTATTGGCCATGCAGGTGAGAAGATACTCAAGTTGAAGTGTCTCAAGAGAAGGAATTTGCCAAGTCCCCAACAAGGTTATCCCCTATTTGTGTCACTAGGACCCAAAGTTAGAAGAGGTAGTAAAGGTTCAAGCAATCCTATCATAGTTGAACTTGACTCTATGGATGAAGTATTGAAAAGCATGGAGAACCACATTGAAGAAACACTCACTAATGGAGTTCTTGATGCTATGGAGATTGGAAAAGAAACACAACAAGAGAGCAACATACTAATAGATTACCAAGGCACCATTGAAGCCATGGGAGTACAAGTATTTCATACTCCTAAGGTTAAAGAAGTCACTACAACACCTAAATGGCTAGAGACATCAATTAACAAGAAGAGAAGCATTGTGCCCATATTAGTACTAATTGATGATATGGTTAGCAAGTATCTGGGAAGAGCACAAAGGAGGAAGAACATTAAGACTAAAACCATGCTCAAGGTTGATGAGATGATTAGGTGATGGGTTGTTGAGATTGCTAGGCCCATTGCAGAGGTAGACATTGAAGGAACTACGCCACAAGATTTCATTATGGAAAAAGTTGGCCTTAGTGAGATCTCTAGATTCTCTGTCACTAAACATTTGGTTTCCTCCATGAAAAGAATGATAATGCAAACTTGAAAGGATGAAAAGGATAAGGAGTTGAAATTAGCGATTTGAAATTGCAACCGCCTTCATCGTTCGATCTGAAATTGCCAACCAATCAACAGTTACTAAAATATTTAATTGTTGGTTTTACTCTCTCATCCAAGAGGGGACTAGCTACATATCGAGTCCAAGTTAACAAGGATGCTCTGGAGGTGATCAAAGAACTAGAAGTTGAATTTGCAACCTAGGAAAATGAAAAGCTCAAATGGAGGATGGTTGTTACTCAAATGAATGATATGCAAATATTTGGGATAATGAAATTCTCAGCAAAGGAAGAGGTGAACAAATTCGACAATAATATCATCAATGCCTCAAAGCAAAGTATTGAATGAAGAAATTTGAAAGTAGGGACATGAAGATTCCCTTAGTCTACTTCGTGAATCGAATGCATTGACATATATGATGCAAACAGATCTTCGGTGCATCAATGTCTAGTTGCTCAAAGCAAATTGAGACACAGTTGAGAAGGTCGATGAAATGATAAAATAATTCAAAGGGAAGATCGATTTGGTTAAAGAGGATAATTTGATTTATCCAATGATGATTTCTCCAAAGTGGTGCGGATGGAATCTATGTTAATCATCTGCTAGGATCACCTAGAAGAACATGTGCACAATGTAACCCAGGTAAGGTAAGATAAGGAGGTTTGGAAACAAAAGATAATCCATTTTGGTCTTACCTACTATGAGTTGATCCTAAAGTTATTTGATGCGCACATGGAATGGAGAAAGATGTACTTGTAGAAGGACAGGCATAATAGCTCACACCTACCATATCAGTTCATTCTTAAAGATCATATCATGTACTTAGAAATTAGTTTTTGATCAAGAATGCAGAGAAAGGGCCCTAAACTCAAAGAACCATTACAAAAAATTAGCACTGCCCTGGGCCTCTATAGCCAAGCAACATGCTAAAGCATCATAAACCAGCCAAGTAACCTAAACCTTCCACAAAATTTATCAAATACAGCTAAAAGCAACACTAACCAATCATTGCTACGATTCTTCACACTATAAACAAAAGGAGTAGTGTTCAAGGAAATCATAGAACCAAGCCTATTAAGCAACTTGCTTAAATTGAAATCAAACCAAAAAATATTTATCACAATGTTCAGTCAGTAAGGACCATTAATGTAAATATTATTAGACTTAAAAAAATTTAGATTGTTCTTAAACACATAAATATCTCTTAACCCAGAAATAGCCATAACGATCAAAAATAAAAAAGCAATAGAACTATCAAGTATGCTTGATAGCGTTCCAATCCTTCTCCAATTGGAAGAGCTCATATTATCGGTTGGTGATGTCTTTAGCTTCTTGGTCATCCTCCTTGTCACCTGTACCCACTTCCCTTGTCTTTTTTATCTTGCTCCTACCAGTGACAGCACCAAAAGTGGTTCTTTCCAAGATCTCGTGATAGATTTTCCAAAGGGTAGAAGCCATGACTCTTAGCTTGATGTTAGTGATAGCCTCCTTGAACATTTTGTCCAGGTAATCAATTTTGCTCTGTTTACTATCCAAGTGGCTCGTTAAACTGGATTCCATCTCCTTTGTCCTTTCCTAGTAGAGCATCCATTTCATTCTTCCCCTTATCCAACTCTTCCATGGTGTTATTTTGACTTCCCTGTTTCTAGGTTTCGTCCTTAGTGAGAATCTCCTTGTTAGGATTAATTGTGCCCAAGTCCACCTCAATGTGTGTGTCATGTTCTTCCATTTCAGTCTCTTCGTCCTCCCCATCATAACTTTCTTCCTCTCCTTCCACATACTCTTCATCTTTTGACTCAGTGTCCTCACTATCATCTGACATTTCAATATTAGCTTCCAAGTACTTCAATTCCTCCTCTGCAATTTTCATGTCCTTCTTGTCCTCCCTCATACTCATTTATTTCTTCTTATGGACGTGTTTCGACCTCCTCTCCGTAGAGTTGAACTCCTGGCTTTCCCCCTTAGTCCTAGTATTATCATATTTGTCAACCTCTTCCTTAGACCCTTGTTTATCCACATCTATAATTTCCCTATCAATTTTCATGCATTTAGGGTTAGGGCCTTGGGGAATATTTTGAGGCGACTATTTCCTTTTGGGCAAGGTTTCCAACATAAGGGGTTCTTCAAGGGAAAGAGCTTTAGGGCTCAATAGTTCCTCCTTACCATCTTTTTGAGTAGAGGCATTAGGTTCCACAAGATTATCCATCAAGGGAGGGACTAATTTCTTCGATTTTCATAGCGGAACTAGTGCATACATTCATTCAGCCATAGAATTTATTTATTTTCTCATAAAATTGTTTTGTTCAAGCAACACAAGGAAAATAATGTAATGGAAAGAAGATACATAATTATAATCTCCAATGGAAGACTAAACATAATCAAACCAATAGATTTGAAGTAATAAAAGCTTTCAGTATATATTCAACCAACTGATTAATCATCCAGCATATCAAAAAATGTAACAAATTATATAAGTTTGAATATCAAAATGGATGACTGTACTACAATCTAAACAACTATGCATAAAAAATATTGAAATATCATTGTAACAAAGTATATAAATTTGAATATCAAAATGGCCGACCATACTGCAATCAAAACAACTATATATATATATAAAATATCGAAATATCAATGTAACACAATATATAAGTTTGAATATCAAAATGTTCGGTCGTACTACAAAATGGTTGATCATACTATGATCTAAACAACTATATATATAATATATAGTGGTGCAGGAGCATCTAGTCCAAGTTTTCATTTTGGTTTCATAATTGGTGTAGATTTTGGGCTATTACTGCCTCTAGCCAAGTCTGGGGTGTAGGTGAGTTTGGACCTTTTTGAGGTCATCTTTTTGGGTTTGTAGAAGTTGCTAGGTAGATGGTTTTGGTGTGTGTTTATGAGTATAGCTGAAGAAGGTGTATTTTTAAACTACCTTGTCCTTTATGATGTGATTTAAACCTCTTACATGACTTAGGACTCGTAATATCTCATTTGGGAATTGGAAAGAGAATAGATGTCAAAAGATGTCAAGAAGGCAAAAATGGCCTAAATCATGCATTTTGATGTCCTAAGGGCTAATTATGTCTAGACACCATTTATGGATCCAACCAAACAGGTTTGAAGGTCCCCAAGTAAGAGAGAACAAAGTTGCTCAAGGAAGTTGAAAGTTGTCAAGATTGTGCAACTTTTTGAAAAGTTGCTTGACAACTTTTTGGCAAAAAAGTTGCAAAGCGCAAGGAAAAGTTGGGTGGTTATGCCAACCACCTGCAACCTCTTTGGGAGCATATAAAATCATCAATCAAACACATCCCAAGGGTTGGAAATTGTATTAAGCAAGTTTGAGCAAGTGAATGCATATTTTTCTAGTTCAAATTAAGAGAGTTTGTAGCATTTGAATTGCTTGTACAGACAAATGGATTGAGCAATCCAATATGGTGTTGGATTCGTGTTGCTTATGTTTGTACAGTAATTTTTTGTTCAAGTTGCTAGGTTGTAAGTGTTCAACTAATTAGGTTTTGAAATTCTTTTCTAAGTAGCTTGTGTGATGTTTCAATTTTGGTTATTTGAGCAATAATGGCTCTCCCATGAATCCCTGCCATGAGTTTGTCATGGT
The DNA here is from genome assembly GCA_028749045.1 of Cupressus sempervirens. NCBI lineage: Eukaryota > Viridiplantae > Streptophyta > Pinopsida > Cupressales > Cupressaceae > Cupressus > Cupressus sempervirens. The sequence continues at coordinate 2,561,724 of CM053785.1, forward strand.
TTTAGGGGACATGGGAGTAGAGCCTATGTACATATTGTATAGAAGTTTTGGGGCCCTAGAAAGCATGGCAAGCAATATAAAAGTGATGTCCTAGGCAAGTTTGTTGTATTTGGTTAGGCAAATCACAAATTTGAAGGAGAAATTTTGAGGTTTGAAAGTGTCTTATACTTCAAACCAAGTGATATAGAATGAAGAGAATTGATTAGTGTCAACATCTACCATAGGAAAAGATTTTGTGATAAGTTTTGAAGGGGGAAAGAACATATCCTAACTAGACTAGTTAGCATTGGTGTGAAACCCTTGAAAATAGGCTTAAAATTTGCTTTCTAGTGTATAGACACCTTGGAGATTTGAGACCCACAAAATCTTCAACATTTTCCAAAAGGGTATTCAAATATAAGGTCTATTTCGCCACCTCCTTTGGATAAATTTAGAACTAAAACCCAAAAACCCAAGTTGGAGGGCTAATCCTAACAACCCTTTTTGTGGTAGTTTTGGCTTAGGAGCAAAGAACTTGGTGATATCTTGTAAGATTGTTGTTCAAAAGTCCAAGGGAAGTCCAACACTACTTGTGATAGCCCTCACACTACATGGTTGAGGAAAATCATAGGAATAAGGTCAACAAGTGAGTTGTGAAAAGACATTTGGGTAAAGAAAGAACCATAGCTATTGGTGTAACTAGGTAGAGAGTAGATAGAGGATAGCATGGAATACTCTAGGGATTAGGGCATGAAAAGAATCCTAATAGTCCAGTATCAAGCCTGAGTAAATCCTTAGAAAGGTAAGGATTTGAAAGCAATTCAACCTAGTGTTACATCAGAGTGGTATCAAAGTAGAAGATTGAGGTTTGTGGGTAGATGTTTCAACTTGCAGAATCAGTTGGAGAGTCCAATATGGTGACCAATGCAGAATTGGCCAGATGGGGGAGCAAAAGGAGAAGAATATGATCCTTGAGGAAGCTCTGGAAGCAATGAAGACCAAGTTGGAAGAAATTGCTAAGGCAGCTAAGAAGGTATAAGAAGGTAAAAGCAACAATAAGGGTAAAGAGAAGGTTGATGAAGAAGACCTTATCCCTGAACATGACCCTCCTATAAATGAAGAGTTATTCTTAAAAGTCATCAAAGCCCTAGGTGGGAAGGCCCTATAAGGAGTTCCTTTATTCAGTGGGAAGGTGGACCTGAGTTGGTGATGGAATGGGTGGAAGGAAAGGAGAATCACTTTAAATGTGAAGGTGTGAGTGAAGCACAAAAAATTAAAGTAGTTAAGTCTAGGCTAAGAGGATTAACCCTATCATAGTGGTAGTACCTCCAAGAAGAGAGAGGAAAAGTGGAAAATGTTAGTGTAAATAATTAATTATTATTACACTTTACTTAAGTTTACTAAGGTTAATGCATTATTTTATTATTTATTAGTTAGACACCTAAGAGTGTGCGTACTCATATGAGTTGTTTTGTTGACAACACAAGAGTTAGCAACTCTAATTTAGCACATGGTGTCTATAACACAAGAGTTTGCATATTTATCTGAATCGTCATGTAGACAACACAATTGTTCATACTCTAATTAAGCACATGGTGTCAACAACATCTTTTTATGTGACACACCTATATAAGCTTATCCTCTAATTATCGTACTAACTTCTATGCTCAATGGAGGATAATCCACTCTTAGTAGACATGTGCTTAGTTGTGAGTCTTATCATTTTGCTGACTCCTAGTTAGTCTAGAGGCCTTGTGTATGTACATCAATTCATTTTTCGTATTGTTATTTTGATCATACTTTATTGGTCCATATTGTGCTAGTGCTTGAGCTTCTTGATCTTGGGTGATTTTTCCCTAAGGCAAATTCTTACATGGTATCAGAGCTGAGGGAGCGTCATTTCATAGCCATTGGAGACCATTTTGCCTCACCTCTCGGAGTACCTCAATTCATATCCAAAGTATCCGCAGTCATTGGGAGTGTCTAGTAATCTAATTAGGATCTATGACTATTACAAAGGAATACTAACTAATTACATTAAGTTAATTTTAAAGCTTTAAATGAAGCAATTAATGTAATTGAAAAAAGGAACAACACAAATTAAATTGACAGAAGGGAAATTGAGAGATAGAAGACACAAAACAATTTGATCTCGGAGTTTGTCTGTATGGACTATGTCTCTGGGTCTTGCTTCAATAGAGGGACCGATCCAATTAACTCCAAGATCAGGTGCAAGTGTTTACAAAATCACTCCCTTCAAGTACAACATCACGCTATTCCAAAGTACAGGACTAATCACATCTTCATAATTTCTCTCTCCTTCTCAGCACTTAGACGTTCTCTCCATTCTAGAATGAAAAAATAAGAGTCTCCTAATCTCCCTTTTTATACACAAAATTAGCCAAAATAAGGCTAAAACAAATAATTGTAAAAATAGACTCTTCAACCAATTTCCCTCTCGAAATAAGCTTTTACCCATTTTAGGAGATTCAGCCACATGTCATTCTCGGGGTTTAAAATAACCTTATTTTACTAAGGTTAGGCGGGGTTTGGTTAAGAGTCTAAATATCGTGCACATATAGTTTTAAGCACTAAAATAGCACAATAATGGGTAAGATTTTTGAATGGCCAACGATCGGTGGTTCAAACCCCCCTATCGGCGACCGCCTTTATCCAAAGTTAGGGGCCAATTAATATTCAAATAGGATGTCGCACATATAGATCTTAAACACGACTTGTGGTGCGATGGTCATTGGCTGGCTTTTAGGGGTCAGCGGTCAAGGGTTTGAATCCCATTAATAAAATTTTGCCACCTGCTGCCCAAGCTGTCTTGTCGAAATGATGATGTCATGCTGACATCATCCAAATTATATATTTTTAGCCAAATTTTAAATTGCCATATCTTTCACATGCAGAGTCCATTTTCAATGAAATGAACGCCGTTGGAAAGCTCTTGATGAGATCCTCAATTTGAAATCCATTTGTTGACCACTTTTGAGATATTTATTTTTTACCTTTTCTCACAACTTTTGTACCTGGTTTGACCAAACTTTGACTAGTCATATCTTGAGCATACAGACTCTGTTTTCATCTGTTTGAGTTGCATTAGATTTAAAATTTTGAGAATTTTAACATGGTGCTGATTTTTGGAGTTTTGAAAATACTTCAATTTTGGTGAAAATATCCTTCAGATCTATCCTTCCCACTGAAGAGCTTTTGGACCTCTAAAAGTTTGGATTACTCGGAAAGTAGGTGAGGGTATAGTTCGCTCACTTTACCAATCTCCATCCATCTTGCCTTGCTTGGATGCATCCTCTTCAATCCCACTCAGAGGTATTCAACTAGTCCTCTCTGTGAAGTTCTAACATTCCTGTCTATGATAACATCTTCTGGCAATTTTGACATATACTCTGGTTAATGATCATCAATCGATGGAACCTGAACATTGATGTCTTCATCCAAGATCATTGGAGGCTCATGCAACTTCAAATTCTCAACATTGACAATTGAGTAAATTTGTATGTATGGAGGAAGATTAAGGCGGAAAGCATTGGTACTAGTCTTTTCCAAGATCTCAAAAGGACCATACCTGATAGGCTTGAGCTTCCTTCCTTCACCTTACATTCTTTCCTTGCTGATATGTAACTAAACTCTGTCACCAACTTGGAAATGGTGATCGATGCGATGCTTATTATGGGGAGCCTTGTATTTTTCTTGGCTCTACTCTAACTGTGCTTCTACTGCTTGGTGGATTGCTTGGACCTTTTGGATGAACTTCAAAGCCTTTTCTACATCATGGTGTCCATCAATAATGTCGTCCTTCCGAAAAGCAAAATCCATTGGTGTCTTAGGCAAATAACCGAAACAAGTCTCAAAAGGAGACCTCTTTGTAGAAGAATGTGCTGCATGGTGTAAGCATGTTGCATTTAATGAAGACTTTCATCCCACAACTTAGGATGCTTGTTGCAATGACCTCCAAGTAGATGCACAACTGTCTTGTTCACTACCTTTGTGTGTCCGTCGGTCTGCGGATGGAAGGCTGTACTCTTATTTAACTTGGTATCCATGAGGCTCCACCATACAAATTGAAAGTACAAATGAGCTGTCAGTTCAGTAGCGACCTTTTTACAAGGCATTAAAATACACATTTTACTGAACCAATCCATGACTACATACAAATAAATAAGAAGTTTTCTAGATTCGATTGTGTGTTTTTTTACCATCAACATTTTAGATCATACTACATGATCCATCATCAGGATGTGAAAGAGTAGGATAGAAGAGATGCTGGATCATGTAGTATGATCTGAAACGTTGATGGTAAAAAAACACACACAATCGAATCCAGAAAACTTCTTATTTACAAATGGATTGTGGAAATTTGATGATGTTAATACATACAAATAATCATGACCCTTCGTAAACATAGGCAAACCCCCCACAAAGTCCATAGATACACTTTCCCATGGACGGGATGGTACAGGTAATGGTGTGTACAAACCCAATTTCCTATTGCTTGGTTTGCTAATTGCACACATTACACATCCTTTTATATACTTAGTGACAATTTCTTGTATACGAGGCCAGTAACAATATTTTTGCAATTGAGCCAATGTCTTACTTACCCCAAAATGTCCTGCAGTCAAAGAGGTATGTGCTTCCTGGATTGCATGTGCCTGTTCATCTTTAGGAATGCATAGTTTTCCAAGTGGTACAACAAATTCTCTTGCACATAGTAATCTTTCTCTTCTACATGTTTACCTTGGATTAAAGCTATATAGATATCTTTAAAGTTCTCATCATTAGCATATTGTTCCTAAAAACTTTCATGAACCATAGAACTATTTTGAAAGATTATTAAAGCATTCGTAATAGGAGGCTCGGAGAGCATATCTGCTACTTTGTTATGGACACCTTTCTTGTACTTAATTACGTAATGAAACTATTGCAGAAAACCCATCCACCTAAGGTGCCTACTTTGTTGCAACTTAGATTGTGAGTGCAAATACTGAAGTGGCTAGTGATCAGCGTGGCTTACAATTTCTTTTCCCATTAAGTAGTGTTTCCATTTTTTAACACTTTTGAACTAAAGCATAAAATTCTTTATCATAAGTGGGATAGTTACTTGTCCTAAAAAAGTTTCAGTGGTAGCTGATTGGTTTACCTCCTTGCATGAGTACAACTCCCATGGCAAACCCGCTCGCATCTGTTTCAATCTCAAATGGTTGATGTAAATCTGGTAAAACCAGAACTCGTGTGATGCTCAACTTTTCCTTCAAAGTGTCGAAAGCCTTCTGCTGTGGACCTCCCCACTAAAAAGTTGCCTTGGTACTGGTTAGTGCATGCTATGATGATGCAATATAAGAGAAGTTTGCAATGAACTTCCTCTAGTACTGAATTGCACCTAAAAAACTCCCGACTTCTGTAACTATACTTAGATTAGGCCATTTTACAATACATTTGACCATCACAGGGTCTACTTTCAATTGACCATCTCCTACAACATAGCCTAAATACACTAAGGATGTCTTAGCAAATTCGCATTTAGACATCTTTACAAAAAGTTTTTCTTTTCTCGGTATATCAAATACTTTCTTTACATGAATTACATGATCATCCCAAGACTTATTGAATACAAGAATATCATCTAAATAGACTATGACAAAATCATCAACAAAAGGACAAAAGACATCATTCATGACTCTCATGAATGTAATTGGTGCATTACAAAGCTCGAATGACATAACCGACCACTCATAAAGTCCCTGTTTTGTCTTAAAAGCAGTTTTCCAAATATCATTTTCTGCAATTCTTATCAGATGATATCCGCTACATAAGTCTAGCTTAGTGAAATAAATTACATTTTTCAACTGATTAAGTAAATCATCAATTTTAGGAAGAGGGTACTTGTTCTTTACCATTATCTTGTTCAGAGCCCTGTAGTCAATGCACATTCTCCAAGTTCCATCTTTCTTTGGAACCAACACAATAGGAGAACCACAAGAAGTACTAGGACGGATAACTACTTTCTCGACTAGCTCCTGAACTTGCTTCTTGATTTCTTCATTTTGCAAGATGGATAAGCGATATATGTTGATATTAGGAAGTGACACATCTTGTTGCAACTGAATCTCATGTTGTATCTCTCTCTTAGGAGGCAATCCTTTCGCTTCTTGAAACAAGTCATCATAAGGGAAACTACTTCGACCAATTCAACTTTATATTTTGGATCACATCCTTTAAATGCCTTAGACGTTTCATCTTCTTTTGCTTTTACAATCATCAACACAAAATTCTCACTAGAGTTGACTAAGCTTTTCATTTGACCAGCATTGACTAATGCCAGATTAGACTTAATCTTGTGTGCCCGTACAATGTATTCAATCTTATCTTTAAAAAGATGATACTTATTTCCCCCATATAGAAGATAGCTTGTTGGTCATGCAAATAGGGACTCCCAAGTACAAGACCACAAATATCTAAGGGGGCTACATTAGCTTCTACCTCATCTACAAAGTTTGCAATGATAGCAAATCTTAACTTACATTGCTTAGTTACCTGTAACTATGCATCATCGCAAACCCATCCAAGAGGATCTGGTTTTGGATGAGGTGTTGTAGTCAAACTAAGCTTTTTAACAACTTCCTTAGCTATCAAATTAACTTGAGAACCCTACCTCATCTACAAAGTTTGCAGTGATTGCAAATCTTAACTTACATTGCTTAGTTACCTGTAACTATGCATCATCGCAAACCCATCCAAGAGGATATAGTTTTGGATGAGGCGTTGCAGTCAAATTAAGCTTTTTAACAACTTCCTTAGCTATCAAATTAACTTGAGAACCCTACCTCATCTACAAAGTTTGCTGTGATTGCAAATCTTAACTTACATTGCTTAGTTACTTGTTATGCATCATCACAAACCCATGCAAGAGGATATGGTTTTGGATGAGGTGTTGTAGTCAAATTAAGCTTTCTAACAACTTCCTTAGCTATCAAATTAACTTGAGAACCCGTATCAAATAATGTATCAACCTTAGTATGCTTGATAACAACTCAGATGTGAAATAATTCATTCCTTTGCTTATCATTCTTAGGAGTAGATTTGTTACTTGTACTTGTACTTATGCTAGAAGAACTTGTAGCTAATGGGAGAGATATACCTTTTCCCTTACCTTGTATCCTAGTGGCAACGATCCTTGTTTCATCTCCGAAATCAGATCGAAGATCTTGTTGAGTTACAAAAGTAGTCTTTTGTTTGCTTTTATTTCCACCATATCTCTTTGGCCTTTTTTTTGGATGTAGCTTCTAGCACTTAGAATCATCATGCCCTTCTTTCTTGCAATGTGAGCAAGTGGGTTTTTCACCCTCTTTCTTTATTGTAGTTGTCTTTTTCCCCTTCCCTTTGTCTTTGGATTTACCTTCAAACTTAGATGGCTCCTTTTCAACCTTATCAATGAAAGTACCCTTACCCCTTGACTCTAAGTGTGTCGCTCGTACACTTCATCCAAATTACGTGGATTCGAAACCAAAATAGAATGTCTAAGGTAAGAATGAAGACCATCCTGGGTATACAATGGAACATTTAATGAGATAGCCATTTTTCAAAATTCATGGGTGTACTCTTGGACAGACTGACATTTTCCTTGCCTAAAATGTTGCCAGTTCATCATTAACTATGGCATATGGCCTAAGGGGTAGAATTGCTTCTTTAAAGCACTAACAAATTTTGACCAAGACAATTTGAACTTACCATGCTGTGAAGTTTCGTCTCGAGTCCTACTCCCCCACCAGGTTAGAGCTACACCACCTAACCAAAGAGTGGCTAATTGAATTCTATCAACATCATCTACAAGGTTTTGAACTCTACAGTAGACTTCTACTTGCTGAATCTAGTCATCCAATTTCTCAACATTTAAATCCCCACAATACTTTGGCAAGTCAAACTTTACATCCAACTTCATTCGAGGCTTATGTCCACCCTTAAAAATGTTAGAATACTTAGAATGGGTAGAAGAAGGAGAAGAGGGGGAAGGAGAAGAGGGAGAAGAAGGAGAAGATGGAGGTGTGTTTGGAGGATCACTATCATCTCCTTTCTTTTTCCCTTTTCCCTTTTGAGATGCCCGTCTTCTCATCGTATCTTCTCTTTCCTGTACCAAAACTTCTACTATTGTTTGCAAATTCTAAAGAGTCTTCTAGATACTCTTATCTTGAAAAACTTGTCTGCCACCTTCATTTGCGATTTGTGATGATGGTTTAGTCCTTTGTTTTCCAATCTCATTGTATTCCTCAAGCTTTCCTTCACCTTTCTTGATCTTGGATCTTGTTAGCATTCAAATCTGCAATTCTAGTCACACAATAACTTTGATACCAAATTTGATTAGATTAGGATCTAGGACTATTATAGAGGAATATTAACTAATTACATAAAGTTAATTTTAAAGCTTTAAATGAAGCAATTAACATAATTGAAATAAAGGAACAACACAAATTAAACTGATAGAAGGGAAATTGAGAGATAGAAGACACAAAACAATTTGATCTCGGAGTTTGTCCATATGGACTACGTCTCCAGGTCTTGCGCCAATAGGGGGACCGGTCCGATTAACTCCAAAAATAGGTACAAGTGTTAGCAAAATCACTTCCTTCAAGTACAACAACATCACGTTGTTCCAAAGTACAAGACTGATCACATCTCCATAATTTCTCTCTCCTTCTCAGCACTTAGACGTTCTCTCCATTTTAGAATTAAAAAAAGTCTCCTAACTTCCCTTTTTATACACAAAATTAGCCAAAATAAGGGTAAGACAAATAATTGTAAAAATAGACTCTTCAACCAATTTCCCTCTCCGAATAACCCTTTACCCATTTTAGGAGATTTGGCCCCATGTCATTTTTGGGGGCAAAAATAAACGATAACCTTATTTTACTAAGGTTAGGCGAGATTTGGTTAAGAGTCAAATAAAATATCACGCACATATTTTTAGGCGCTAAAGTAGCACAATGGCAGGTAAGATTTTTGAATGGCCAGTGGTCGGCAGTTCAAATCCCCTCGTTGGCGGCTACCTTTATCCAAAGTTAGCGGCCAATTAATATTCAAATAGGGTGTTGCGCATATAGATCTTAAACATGACTTGCACTGCGATGGCCACCAGTGGTCAAGGGTTTGAATTCCATTAATAAAATTTTGTCATCCGCTCCCCAAGCTGTCCTATTAGAAGGATGATGCCATGCTGACATCATCCAAATTATATATTTTTACCCGAATTTCAAACTGCGATATCTTTCACATGCGGAGTCCTTTTTCGACGAAACAAATGTCGCTAGAAAGTTCTCAATGAGATCTTCAATTTGATATTCATTGTTGACTACTTTTGAGATATTTATTTTTTACCATTTTTATGACCTGTATACCTGATTTGACCAAACTTTGATTGGTCATATCTTGAGCATAAGGACTCCGTTTTCATCCGTTCGAGTTGTGTTAAATTCAAAATTTTGAGAATTTTAACATGGTGCTATTTTTTGGAGTTTTGAAGATACTTCAATTTTGGTGAAAATATCCTCCGGATCATCTAGAGCCAAAGTGGACCTCACCATTATGTCCGGAGCATCAATTTGATTAATTTTGACTATAAATTTGCTTACCTTAGGCTATAGTCAAAATTGAGGCAAATTTTTTTGGCAAACCAACACTTGAAGGCTTGATTTGCAAATTTGGTATGATCATTTTTAGATTTGTGTAATTTATTTTAAGATTTGTATTTAATTTCTAACTCTGCAATTTTCAGAATTTCTCTACAAATTTTCAAATTATTTTTCCAAATTTTTTTTTGTAGAGAAGAATTTTATTGCAAGAACCGGGTGGTCAAATCCTGATGCCCATAGAATATTCTCTAGAATATTCCATTTACAATTCTAGCATGATATTCCTCCCATTCCAGCGGACCACACACCAACCGGTGGTTCCAAAATCCATGACGGCTTCTGCACACAAACCGGCTATACATTGCAAGTGGCCAAGCAACCCAGCTTCAACAGCTTCAAGCCACTTACTAATCTACGAATTTGTGGTTTTAAACAAATTTAAGGTTTGCATCTGGGTGAATGTGGGACAAATCCCACAAACTTCATTCATCGCTAACTTTCCTATCACCGGCGAATGATCTGCATCCATTGGTGACCACCTTCCTCCTGTTGGCAATCCTAGATCAATTCCCGTTGGCAATTAACCATTGGATCTTCCTACCTCCAATCTACTTTCCCAACGTGATGACTTCCTTTTGGTGCCACAATACCACCAACGATCTTGAAACCACCGGTGTTTAAACTTTGGCGGCGACATTTTTCGGCACCTGATCTGCCACGTTAGATCCATGATCAGGTAAACTCAATGACTGTCCATGTCAGCACCCTTGCCCAATCAACACTTTCGTATGAGCCACTTCAATGTCCATCCCATTGACATCACCTGCTGACATCATTGTATGTCTTGCCACGTCATCCAAACGGGTGGATTTTTTATTGACATCATCTTTTGACGATATTAAGTTTGATAATCATTTGACCATCATTAGCAAGATATCTTAGTCATGTAGACTTTAAGTCAGGTGCAATTTTTTTTATTTTAGCTAGAAATTCCTAAACTTTTCAGTGGTGCAATTATTTTCTCATTTTGGTCCACAGATTTGTTAGAAATTTTCTTTTTTGCAACTGTACCTGTCTAATCCTGCATTTTGCAACTTCAAATGCTCTATATCGGCTCATCTAGACATATTTTTAGGTTTCATTTTTTTTTAAAGTGCTTACTTTTTCATCTACTTTCCAGATCTGCAATTAGATTATAGGCTTGTGTGGACAGAAATACCACTTTCAAAAATAGGTTATTTTTTGCATTGTATTGCTTTGATAAAACTTCAAACTTGTTGTACATCTAAGCTACAATGCATAGTACCAGATTTGAACTCCAAAAGGAGGTTGTAAACAACAAAATCATAAGCCCACTTTTGTCCATTTTGACAAGTGGCGTATTGTAAATGCACTACATATAAAGTGCCAAAAGCATCATTTTTTGGGGGGTTCTTTGATTGAGTGAATGGGGGGGGTGGGGTGTGTGTCTTGTGTTCTTGTGTCTCTCTTTCGCTCTTGTGCTCTTTTAATTTTTTGCATCATGGGTTCACCTAAAACTCCACTTTTAACTTCACACACTTATAATACATGGAAAGATATTGTATGGAGTAGACTAATGGAAAAAGGTTTAAATCTATATGTTGATGGTACAATTGTAAAACCCACTGATGCTGATGCACAAGTTGTTTGGCAAGTTAAAGACATCCAAGCTTTAGGAATTATTAGGAGTTGTGTTCATAGAGATCTCTTCTTCCACATTTCCAGCTTCAAGGATGCCAAGGGTGCATGGGAGAAACTTGAAGGTTTGTATGGTAAGGTGGATGAGGAAAAGGGATTCCAAATCGAGGATGATCTACTTCTATTAGATCCTAAGACTTTTGACATGATTCAAAACTATGTCATCAAAGCCAATGAATTGAGAGCACTACTTAAGGATTGTGGTAATCCTATGAGGGATGATTGATTGATTCATCACATCTTGAAGAGGCTACCTTCAAAGTATGCATCTTTCGTTTTGAGTTACAACACTCACAGGTTGCCCATGGGAAGTGCCTTCACTAAGCCTTCATTTGCAAAAATGTTGATGTTGGAACAAACCAAGTTGATAGATTTGGGAATTCTCAAGTCATCCAAGTCTATAAAATTGGTGGCTAGTAATGAGAACCAAACAAATCAAGGTGGAAAAAGTTTTATCAACAGTGAGAAAAAGCAATGGAAGCCAAAATGACAATCAAAGACACAACAATCATCCTCCTCACAACAAGGTAATTCTTCTTCCAACAAGAAGAGAAACAACAAGAAGGATAAACTATTTTGTGCATATTCCAAGAAACCAAATCATGATGAGCATCATTACAAGACTAAGAGAATAGATGAGTTGGAAAACTTAGGAAGAACAAAATCAATGTACCAAATGCTTCCAAGGATTCAAATCCATCCACTTCAAAGGGACAAGGGTAAGAATTTATGGCAAGTTCAAGTTCTTCAGGGGAATGGATTCTTGACTCAGGTGCCTCACATCATATGGGTTCTTCAAAAGGACACTTTTCTTCATTGAAGCAATCTAAGGTACCTCACGTCTTTGTAGGGAATGATACACAAGTGGAAGTTGAAGGGAAATGACAAGTTGAGATGGAAAATGGAGAGCTCAAAGGCATTCTCTATGTTCCTAACCTTAGTTAATCTCTTTTCAATTTACCAAATCACTCACTATGGAGGTGGTAATAAAGTTGAGTTCCTTCCTGATTCAGTAATGGCGCAAAATCTTAAGGATGATTCATTGGTTGCAGTGGGTAAAGTTAATCATGGCACAAGGCTTTATTCTTTCTCCCACTTTGTGCCTAAGTTTCCTTCACATGCCTTGTTGACAGATTCACAATCACAAAATAAATTATGGCATGAGTGGTCCGGACATCTTGCCTTCCACTATCTTCAACTTAGCTAAAAAATTATGGTCAATGGTCTACCTACAATCAACTTTTCTAAGTGTGAATGTCAACTTGCTCAATGGATATGCATCTAGAAGAGAAGTTTGACAAAGGGAAGCCTTGGAGAGCATCAATTGATCTTGAGTTGGTTCACACGGTTCTAGTAGGCCCTTTTTTAGTAACATGAGTTAGCAAGGGTCACTATATTCTCACTTTCATTGATGATTTTTCACACTACACATGGGTCTACTTTCTTGATCACAAGAATGAAGAGTTTGATAAGTTTCTATCCTTTAGGAGTCATGTTGAGAAGCAATCAAGTAAAGCTATCAAAGTTCTTCGTATGGACAATGAAAGTAGATATGTGAACTCAAGACTTAGAGACTTTTGTGAACTTGAGGGCATTGATCTTCAGAATCTTGTAGTATTTAGTCCACAAAAGACAAGTGTTGCAACAATGAGGATGAGAACTCTTAAGTCAATGGCAAGTTGTATGATTCAAGCTAAGTCTCTTGATCGATCACTTGAGGTAGAAGCTATAAGTAGTGCCAATCACATCCTTAATAGGTCTTCTCATAATGTCTTAGATGGAATGACTCCTTTTGAGGCATGGTGCCGAAGAAAACCAGTTGTGAAATGCTTCAGAGTTTTTAGTTGTCCAGCATGGGCACACATATCTTCAAGGGAATGCAAGGCACCACCACCAAGGCCTTATACTTTCATTGGATATGATGAAAGTGTTAAGGCATATAGACTTATGGATCCTGAGACTCATAAGATATTCATAGAGAGGAATGTTCACTTTGAGGAAAGTTCACCTAGCTTATCCTCTAATCCTCTCCATACTTCATACATTGTGGAAACTAATAGTGACAACAGTGATAGTGATTCAATAGGTTCACTTGTGGGGGATCCTATTGACAGATGCAGGATGAGGTCACAAAATCAGAAAATTCCACATACATACATTGCTATAGTGATAGGTTCATATAATTCAATACAATTGGGTACACCTTGTCTTCCAATTTCAAAATTAGTGGATGACTACATAACATATATTTTAGGTTTGTTTGTGGAGTCCGACATAGCAAACTTGGGAGACATTATTAATGATATACATCTTCTCTTTGATGAAGAAGATCCTTCTTCAGTTGTTGTGAGGGAATACTCTGACCCTCTTGTCCATTCTCTACATGATTAGTCTTACTAGGTTGATATGATTGTGGATCCTTATGTACAATAGTTGCAGGAGGTCTCTTTATCATTTGAGGAGACACTTGGTTCTTTGGAACATGTTCTACATCCATCTTTGCTAGATCTAAATTTGTTCTTTTAAGTAGTATTGGAAGGGGCAACCGTTAGTATCGACACAAGGATAGTTGAGCAGGTTTCAGAGATACCATTCATTTTTAGGATTCTTTCTACACATTGGGGAAGCATCTCATATGTACCTATGACATTGTTTCTTCCTAAAGGGAGGAACATTATTCAGCAGTCATGGATTAACTTCTACATCCATCTTGGAGTAGCTATCACTGATGGGCATTCTACATTTTGGGGGGGACTACCTTGTCTCCTTTCTTCTTCTTCTCTCTTATAGGGGGGATCTTTTCCTCTTTTGGGATTGTGTTCTTCTCATACTTCTCTATTGTATATACATGATGTATGTTGTAATGGGTGGGGGGTCATAATTACTCCATCCATCCATGCATCTTGTTTTTTCATCTCTCTTTTTGGGGGAGGGTTTTTCCCATGAGGTTTTCCCTCTTTCTTCGTTTTCAGAGAGATTGCATTGCATTTGTACATGGGTACTTAACATGGCCTAGTGGTCGGGACCCATCATTCATTTTCATTATAGCTTTCGTAAGCTTAAGTGCATTCCCTTAAATTGCATTTAAGAGGGGGTGTTAGTGTAAATAATTAATTATTATTACACTTTACTTAAGTTTACTGAGGTTAATGCATTATTTTATTATTTACTAGTTAGACACCTAGGAGTATCCATACTCATATGAGTTGTCTTGTTGACAACACAAGAGTTTGCATATTTATCTGATTTACCATGTAGAGAACATAGTTGTTCGCACTCTAATTAAGCACATGGTGTCTACAACATCTTTTTGCATGACACACCTATGTAAGCTTATCCTCTCACCATCGCACTAACTTTTGTGCTCAATGGAGGACGATCCACTCTTAGTGGTCATGTGCTTAGTTGTGAGCCTTATCATTTTGCTGACTCCTAGTCAGTATAGAGGCCTTTATATACAAGCACTCCTAGTGTCTATGTACATGAATTCATTTTTCATATTGTTATTCTAATCATACTTTATTGGTCCATATTGTGCTAGTGCTTGAGCTTCTTGATCTTGGGTGATTTTTCCCTAAGGAAAATTCTTACAGGAAAGAAACCCTTTGCAAATTGGAATGCTATGGTAACAAAAGTGAAAGAACAATATCTACTAGAAGTATGAGGTTCAACTATATAAGAAGACACAAATTTTGAAGAAGAAAGATGTGGATATAACAACCTACATGAAAGAGTTCCAAAAGTTATGTTTAAGGTGAAGAGTGCAAGAAGATAAGGCCATCAAGGTAGCTAGGTATCTGGGGGGCTTGAAATGGAGCATTCAAGGAGAGATTAATAGTCCATAAATGCTTCCAACTTGCTTTGAAATTGGAAGAAAAGAATTAAAAAAGGAAAACTCAAACTTCAGAGGTAGAGGTAAGGGCAGAGATGGAAGAGGTAGAAGCTATGGTGGAAGAGGATTAGACTACAAGTCACAAGGAGACAATAAGTTAACTAAACAACAAGAAGGAAGTTCAGGAAGAGGAGGTTTTAGCAGGGGTAGAGACTCTAACACAAGTCAAAGAGAAAGGAACAACAATCAAGGAAGAGGCTCTTACTTTGCCACCATGAAGTGGTATCATTGCCATCAACTAGGACATCCTACAAATAGGTGCCCTGAAAAAGGCCCAACTTCCCAAGGAAACACAAAAAGGGTCAATTATGTACAAGAGGAATCTAGTAGCAACAACAAGCACTTTGAGGTACCCTAGAATTAGAGGAAGGGGAAAATCTGATGATAAGGAGAACATTGATCAAAGAGCCAATCAAAGAAGAACCAAGTTAGAGGAGAGCACTCTTTATAATTGACTCAGGCTCAATTGATAATATAATCAGCAAAGAGGTAGTCAACAAGTTGAAGTTAAAAAGAATCCCTCACACCAATCCATACAAGGTCGCATGGCTCAATAAAGGACAACATATACTTGTTCGAGAACAAGCATGGGTGGAGTTCACTATAGGGAGATATAAAGACAAAGTACTATGTGATATTCTTCCCATGGATGCATGCCACCTTCTACTTGGAAGGCCATGGCAATTTGATAATCAGGCTATACATGATAGGACTAAAAATTCCTATTTATTCAAGAATGATGGAGTAACTTTCAAGATCCAATCCTTGCTAGAAAAGAGAGAGTTGAAGACCTCATGACCAAGTGTGCTTATGGTTGGTGAGAAGGAGACGGAGTTGAGTTTGCACTAGTTTTAAAACCTAAAAATGGAATTGTTGCCAAGAAAACAAGGATACCAAATGAAGTGCAAGAATTATTTAAGGAACATAAGGCCATTGTTAGTGATGGACAACCTGCCACCTTGCCTCCAAAAAGACTTGTTAGTCACCAAATAGACTTTATCTTAGGAGCTACCCTACCTAATAAAACTACCTATAAGATGACTCCTCAACAAAATGAGGGAATTTCCAAACAAATCCAAGAGCTCCTAAACCAAGGCTTAATTAGAAAGAGCATTAGTCCATGTGCAATCCCTATGGTTTTAGCACCCTAGAAGGGGGAAACTTGAAGGCTTTGTACAGATTCTAGAGCCATTAATAGGATCACCATTAGGTATAGGTTCCCAATACCTAGAATTGAAGACCTAATGGATTGTTTAGGGGAAGCCATGTATTTCACCAAGATAGACTTGAAAAGTGGCTATCATCAAATTAGGATAAATGAAGGAGATGAATGGAAGACAACCTTTAAAACCAATGAAGGTTTGTATGAATGGCTTGTGATGCCATTTGGTTTATCCAATGCTCCATCTACATTTATTAGGCCAATGAACGAGGTGTTGGTAGATCACATTGGTAAGTTTGTTGTTGTCTATTTATATGACATCTTAATTTTTACCAAAACTAAAGAGGAACATATTAGGCATACACAAATTGTTTTTAGTAAATTGAATGATGAAAAAGTAATGATCAATTTGGAGAAGTGTGACTTCATGAAGTAGGAGTTAGTGTATCTTGGCTTTGTCCTATCTTAAGGTAACCTAAAAATGGATCAAGAGAAGGTAGATGCTATTCTAAGTTGGCCTACTCCTAAGACTACATCAAATGTGTGAAGTTTCCATGGGTTGGCTCAGTATTATAGGAAATTTATTAGACATTTCTGTGGCATATGTGCTCCTATGTTGGACACAATCAAGGGAGGAATGAAGACAAAGTTCCTTTGGACCCTCCTCAAGGAGATCAAGGCTTTGAAATACTCAAGAAGAAATCAGCGGAGCTGCCTACACTAGTACTTCCTAGTTTTGTTAAACTCTTCCAAGTGGAATGTGATGCTAGTAATGTAGCCATTGGAGCTTTTTCTAAGCTAAGAAGGGAGATCAATGGCCTTTCACGGTGAGAAACTCAATGATGCCAAGAGAAAGTACTCCTCATATGACTTAGAGTTGTGCGCTCCAGTCCTGGCTCTCAAGAAGTGGAGGCACTATTTGCTTCCAAAGGAATTTGTTGCATATTCAGATAACCAAACCCTCAACTTCCTTAATTCTCAAGATAAACTAAGCAACAAGCATATGAAGTGGGTGGAATATTTGCAAGCCTACACTTTTACAATCAATCACAAGATAAGATAAAATAAGATAAATTTATTAATGTCCAACAAGAGACCACAAAGGTCTAAGGGACTGAAAAGAGAACAATATAAAAGATTGCTAATAGCTAGGGCATTAAACAGTACCAAGAAAAGAAAGCAAACGGGAAAAACAAGAGAAATAAGAAGAAGTTAGGAGCACAAGAACAAGGCAAGGACTAAGGGTCCTTCCTTGGAAGAAAGAAGCCAAGCAATGAAGGGTACGAACTAGGACGAGCAGGAGACATAAACCACCACTAAGAAGAGCTGGAAGGGTGTCATTGACGATATAACCACTATGAGGTCTTACTGATCTAGAGTGATTGGTGATGGTGGCACTAGAAGACTGCTTTGTCCCATGTGCTAGAGATGAGGAAAAGAAGAAATTGGTGATGAGCTAATTTGGGGTCACTCTTTGGGGGAATAAAAGCTGTAAGGTGTGGTCACGAAGCTATACAATCTCTCTAAGGTACAATGCAAGGCATCTCTAGTCTATGTAGCTGAAGAAGGTTGCAAGGGACCTACTCTCCCTAAATAAGCAATAGAATCTCCCACGAATCTCGTAGTAGGCAGGACAATGAAAGGTGAAATGGATCTCTGTCTTTGTTGTGCCCAAGGTACACAAGTGACAAGTCTAGTCCTCTCTGCCCATGTGGTGATCAGTTTGCATTTGAAGCCAGTGGGATCCAACCCTAAAGGAGTCTAGAGAGATGTCTAAGGCGTGACACCAATGCTGAGATAAGTAACTAGGGGGTACAACGATACCATCCCTGATAATTAGAAAGTGTTCTGCGTAAAAGACCATCTTCAGGTGTAAACCACCACTTGAGTTACACCAAGTCGTACACATATATTGTTTATAATTATCAAGTCTGACATGTTGGTTCAACTCCTACTAAGAGGGGAGGAGGTATGCAAGAGCATCAAGAGAGAACTGGAATGGAGGGAGTTGGTCAATATCTATCCCAATCGAACCCAACAAAGATGAAGCCTGTGTGAACCAGTAACGAGCCCGAGAGGTTAGATCGAACTTTGCCACAAAGATAGAGGAGTAGTAAGCCAAGTAAGAATATCTGCTCGGCCATCGGCAGTGTCAGCAAAATCACGAAGATAATGAAGAAACCAGATCAGGTCAAAAATGGTGGTGAACCTAAAGGGATGGGTCCCAAACTTGGCCAAAATAATGTTGTGAGTGATGAACTAATGACATCTGATAATACACTGAAGAAAAAGGGTCTAGACACACTCGATGGAAGCCCTGTCTGAATCAAGAAGAGAGGGTCCCCAAACCACAGAGCCATAAAGAACCATCGGTTGGACCAAGGTATCTAGGAGGGACAACTTGGATGAAGTGTCCTGAAAGTGATGTCTGAAGCACTGTCTCTCGAGCATAGCAAGGGAACCCATACCCTTACTAACCCTAAGCTGGATAGCCGGTCTCCAACTGAAGCAAGGTCCAAAGAACTTAACCCCAAGGTACATGTATGAAGTGGTGATCTCAATATCATGACCTTGGAAGTAGAAGTGCAGATCAGAGATCTTCAGGTAGTTGAAGATCATAACCCAAGTCTTTCTCAGGTTCACTCAAAGTTGATGAAGGTCACAAAAGGATGCTAAGCCATTGAGAAGTCTCTGAAGACTCTCTAGAGAGGAGGCTAGAAGGATTACATCATCAACGGAAAAGAGAATAGAGATCAAGACCTAATGCAAGTAGCAACCGTCCATAGGGAGTGAGGAATCTCTGAGGAAGATCTTTAGCTAATCGATATAGATACCAAACAAGGTAGGGGAAAGAGTGTGACCCTATTTCACTCCAATAGTGCTCTGAATAGGGGTTGAGAAACCCTTGGGAATCCTAAATCTACTAGTAACACTCTCATATAATCTCATAACGACAATCAGCAAAGTCTTTAAAATACCAAGGTCTCTCAATCTCTAGAAAAGGGCAACCCACGAGACAATATAAAGGCCTTACGAAAGTCCACAAAGCAATAGTAGACTTTCTCAAAGTGATGATGAGCCTCCTCGACGATGGCTTGCAACAACAAAATATGGTTCATTGTCTAGTAGTCAACCTAAAAACCAACTTGACCTCTGGCCCTACACGCTCTCCTATCAAGCTCACTAGAAAGAATAATATTCAAAGTTGTAGCTTAGAGCTTAGCAAAGTTGTGCCCAATCATGATAGCTATGTAGTTCCCTAGATTTGAAGTTGAGCAGGTCTTGTGAATCAGTTAGATGATGTGCCCTGACCTTGAGTTGGGAAAACTAGTGTAAACAACACTATTGAAGAGCACAGGAAGAAAGGAAACCAGGATAGGAGTGTCAAGCTTGAGGAGCTCAAATTGAAAACTCTCCTCATCCACACCTCTACTGGAGCTGATGAATCTAATGGCCTCATGAATGATGGATGGGGTGAAGAGGTGGCAGTTGGGAGTTGGGGTAAAGAGGAGAGGAGGTTGACCAAGAATATCGTAGAGAGTGGAGGCATGGGTAGTTAGGGAGTAGAGGTCGAGGGTGGATGGTGAGGAGGAGTGACGGTGGAGAAAAATTTGCCAAAAGAGCTTCAAATTGCAGGATAAAGTGTCATAAAGGGAAGGACATTGGAAAGAGATGAAGTTATGCTTCTTATACCCAAGCAAACATCTATAGGAGCATCGAATACTAATGAAATCAGCAGAGTGCGAAAAGAATGCAGAGTGCAAGCAGTGGTGGACAAACTTACAGTCCTCATCAAACTAACGATTCATGGGGCAAGTGCTACGACAAGAGGTATGATGACGGGGGTAGTGGGGGATGGAGAGGAGAGCAAACTCCTAGATCGCAGCAGACAAAATGTCAAATATGGAGGAGACCTCACAAGACAAGAGGGAACCAACTAGGGGAAGGAGTCGTCTGAGATGGAAATGGAAAAGGTCACCATCACTCTCAAGGAAGTGGAAGCAAACAGAGGTGCAGGCAGGCACCTGCTAGGCACGAGAGGAGGTGTAGATGAGGAGAGAAGGTGAAAGGCAGTGGGAGAAGCAAAGCACGAGATTGAGAAGAACATGGTTTGCCAGAGGAAGGTGGCTGATGGTGAAGCAAGGAATCAAGGGAATGAAGGGGGGCACAAGCGAGGGCATAATCCACCACACTGACACCCCCCCCGTGGGGCCTGCAAGTGAACAACTCAGAACCATGAAAGCAAGGGAGGCCATTGAAAATCACTAAGTCCGAGGACTCAGAGTTGGAGGAGGTGACAATCATAAATAGAGAGTGGCCCCCTAACAATCATTTGAGGTGTGCTGAAGACCTAGGTTAGTGTGATCGATTTTAGAAGTACAAGTCCAATTCGAGTGATGGTCATGCACATGAGTCTGCAAATCTCTGGTCTAAGCATTAAAATCCCCTAGAACAATGATGTCACCCAAAGCCACAAACTTGGAGATGCACTCATACAAGTCAAGGAAAGGGCCTCCGTCCTCTGGACTATGAATGACATAAGGGGAAGAGGTAGGCATGAAGTAGCAAACATTGATATATATGTCCCTTTAATGTTGACTAGAAGGACTTATACAGATCCACATGAATTTGGCATGGACATTAGTGTGGACCAAAGAGGTAGAATTGAAAAGATCATCCCTAATCAAACAACCCATACCACTTGAGCCCCAAACACCACCAGAGGCACACAATTTCTCCCTACAAGCAAATAGCCACTTATATCCAACAACACCCGAAAGAGGATGAACAAGACTCTCATGCGTCTCAATGACTACCATGATATCCATAGAACCAATAGCATCATGGAGGAGACCTAGGAGGGACCACAAAGAGTCATTACCATTCCAACAATTGACAAGAAGAGAGTTAGACTAGGGTCCATCCTTGACCAACTACTGGTGAGAACATCATGCGGCCTTGGGGGCCTATCTTGATACCCGACCACTAGGAGGAGAATCACAAATAACTGCCCCAAGGTTACAAATGACTGCCTACTTACCATTGCACCTCGCCTCAACCATGAGGCCCCTAGAGTGCTTCAACTTTGCTATTTGGGATTTTGTGACATCCTCCTTTAAGTAAATCTTAGGGGAAGGAGGGAATAACTTTCCTCTTCACCCTAAGAGCTCACAACCTGTCAGAGAGGGAGAGAAACTAGATAAACAGAATGCCATTTGGACCTAACCAACACCTGTCAAGTGTGATGTTTGAGATGCCAAGTTGATCCTTGAGGAAGGCGTACCCAGCCACTGAGGGATCAACACTGGAGGGGAGACCACAAACCTATAGGTTTAACTCTTGAGTTTGCCTCACCCGCTCATCATCCATCTTCCCTTGAATCACTTCTCAACACCTAAAAGGGGTGTAGCAACAAAAGAGCACAAAGAGGCCCAAGCATTCACCTTACTTTTAGTCTCCGTTAATAAAGAGAAACACCTTTCCGCAATCTCCAATTGTTTCTCTTTGATAGTGTCTAATTCCTTGAGTTGCATGATAACAAAATCCAGATTCAATTTAAGGCTTGCAATTTCAGCGACTAGGGATTGCACAATATCTCGGAGAGTGTGATTCTCAACATCGTTCAAAGAGTTTAACAAAGAGTTAGAATGATGTAGCAACATCATCTTTTAGGGCTAAATTATTAGACTTCATTGTAGTCAAGCGACCAACGAGCTGCTAGAGTGTAACTAGATCAGATGGGGGGTCCATGACTTACAAGGAAGTGTAGAACAAAGTAGTTGATGCTTTGAGTAGAAGACTCCTCACAGTACAAGAGATTCAACTTCAAATCATAGCTATAGACAACTTCAAAGATCTCTATACTGACGATGAAGATTTTGCTCAAATTTACAAGGTATGCAAGGAGTTTAAAATCAATTTTCATGGTGAGTTTTCTAAAAATACATAGCAGAATGATCTATTGTTTAAGGGCAGTCAACTTTGTGTTTCTAGAGGGTCAATGAGGGAGAATTTGATCCAAGAGAAGCATAATGGGGCACTTAGTGGTCATTTGGAGTCAACAAGACTCAAGACTTAGTCACTAGGTTCTATTTTTAGCCTAGGATGACTAGATGCATTAAGCAGTATGTTGAGAGTTGCATAGTGTGCCAAAAAGCCAAAGCGACGTCCAATGCTAGTCTTTAACAACCTCTTCCAATCCCTGGCAGACCATGGGAATGCATAACCATGGATTTTGTGGTTGGTTTGCCCAAAATAAGGTAGGGATATGATAACATTTGTGTGATTGTGGATAGGTTTAGTAAGATGGTTCACTTTGTGCCTTACAAGACTATCCATGATGCTTGTCAGATTGCTAATTTTTTTTTTAAAGAGGTAGTTAGGATCCATGGTCTTCCTATGAGTATTGTTTCAAATAGAGACACCAAAGTCATGAGCCACTTTTGGAAAACTTTGTGAAGAAGACTTGGATATAACTTCTCTTTTGGATCTACCTACCATCCCCAGACTAATGGCCAAACAGAGGTCACAAACAGGAGTCTTGGCAACAACCTACTGAGGTGCTTACAAAGGAGTATGGGTAGACTTGGGATCAACTCACTGGGGAAGTTGAATATGCTTTTAATAATACAGTGAATAGATCAACAGGTAAGAGTCCCTTTGAGGTAGTTTATGGTTTTCATCCTAGAGGAGTTTTTGAGTTAAGAACCTTGAAAGATGAGAGTCCAAGTAGTAGCTATGTAGAGGAATTTTCCCAATCAATGAGGGAAGTCCATGAAAGTGTAAGGAGGACATTGATTAAAAATGTTGACTAACTAAGACAAAAGGTGGATGCCTCCATAAAGGATTTACAATTTCATATTGGGGATTTTGTGATGGTATATCTAAACAAACAAAGATTGCCAAAAGTGATACCACACAAGCTCCAAATGAGAAGGTTAGGACCTTGCAGAATACTTGCCAAGTATGGAGAAAATGCATATAACCTTGAGCTTCATGTAGACCTAGGAGTGTCACCAGTTTTCAATATTGCAAATTTGGTTGCCTACAAAGGCCTTGTCCTAGATTTTGATAAGAGTATCCAAGAGGTCACACAGGATGTAGCAGGCTTGGAACTCGATCCTCCTCCCCCTCTGCAACCAATGAGAATATTGGATTCCAAAGTCTACAAGCAGACTAGGACCAAGGCCTACTTGGAACATCTTATCCAGTGGTTGGGAAAAGATGTTGAGGCTACTTGGATTAGAGTGTCAGAATTCAAAAGGTTGGGCATTGATCCAAACCTCCTCAATCCAAGGATGGTTTAAATTCTTTTTGTTTGGGGTAGTATGGTGTAGGAGCACCTAGTCCAAGTTTTCATTTTGGTTTCATGGTTTAAATTTTGGGCTTGTACTAACTCTAGCCAAGTCAGGGGTGTGGGTGAGTTTGCACCTTTTTGAGGTCATCTTTTTGGGTTTGTAGAAGTTGCTAAGTAGATTTTTTTGGTGTGTGTTTATAAGTATAGCTAAAGAAGGTGTATTTTTAAACCACCCTATCCTCTGTGATGTGATTTAACCCTCTTACATGACTTAGGACTCCTCATATGTCATTTGAGAATTGGAAAGAGAATACATGTCAAAAGATTTCAAATTGGGCAACAATTGGGAAAAGTTGTCAAGAAGGCAAAAATGGCCTAAATCATGCATTTTGATGTCCTAGTGGCTAATTATGTCTAGACACCATTTATGGATCCAACCAAACAGGTTTGGAGGTCCCCAAGTAAGAGAGAGCAAAGTTGCTCAAGGAAGCCAAAAGTTATCAAGATTTTGCGACTTTTTGAAAAGTTGCGTGACAACTTTTTGGTAGAAAAGTTGCAAAGCACAAGGAAACCCTTGGTGGTTATGCCAAGCACCTACAACCTCTTTGGGAGCATATAAAATCATCAATCAAACACATCCCAAGGGTTGGGAATAGTATTAAGCAAGTTTGAGCAAGTGAATGCACGTTTTTCCAATTCAAATTAAGATAGTCTGTAGCATTTGAATTGCCTATATGGACAAATGGATTGAGCAATCCAATCCATTGTTGGATTTGTGTTGTTTATATTTGTCCAATAATTTTCTGTTCAAGTTGCTAGGTTGTAAGTGTTCAACTAAATAGGTTTTGAAATTCTTAAGTAGCTAATGTGTTCTTTCAATTTTGGCTATTATAGCAATAATGGCTCTCCCATGAATTCCTTTCGTGAGTTCTTCATGGTTTTGGGGGACATGGGAGTAGAGCCTATGTACATATTGTATACAAGTTTTGGGGCCCTAGAAAGCATGGCAAGCAATTTAAAAGTGATACCCTATGCAAGTTTGTTGTACTTGGTTAAGCAAATCACATATTTGAAGGAGAAGCTTTGGGGTTTGAAAGTGTCTGATACTTCAAACCAAGTGATGCAGGATAAAGAGGGTTGAGTAATGTCAACATCTACCAGAGGAAAAGATTCCAATATAAGTTTTGAAGGGGGAAAGAACATGCCCTAACCAGACCAGTCAACACTGATGTGAAACCCTTGAAAATAGGCTTAAACGTTGTTTTTTGGTGTACAGACACCTTAGAGATTTAAGACCCACAAAATCTTTAAGATTTTCCAAAAGGGTATTCAAATATAAGTTTTGTTTGCCACCTCCTTTGGAGAAATTTAGAACTAAAACCCAAAAACCCAAGTTGGAGGGCTAATCCTAGTAGCCCTGTTTGTGGAAGTTTTGGCTCAGGAGCAAAGAAGTTGGTGATATCTTGTAAGATTGTTGTCGAGAAGTCCAAGGAA
This sequence comes from Cupressus sempervirens, assembly GCA_028749045.1. Lineage (NCBI taxonomy): Eukaryota > Viridiplantae > Streptophyta > Pinopsida > Cupressales > Cupressaceae > Cupressus > Cupressus sempervirens. The sequence goes on from CM053785.1 coordinate 2,586,914, forward strand.
AGTCCAACACTACTTATGATAGCACTCACACTACATGGTTGAGGAAAGTCATAGGAATAAGGTCAACAAGTGAGTTGTGAAAAGGCATTTGGGTAAAGAAAGAACCATAGCTATTGGTGTAAATAGGCAGAGAGTGGATAGAGGATAGGATGAAGGTCCTCTAGGGATTAGGGCATCAAAGGAACCCTAATAGGCTAGTATCAAGCTTGAGTAAATCCTTGGAAAGGTAAGGATTTGAAAGCAATTCAACCTAGTATTGCATCATATAGTTGTTTAGATTGTAGTATGGTTGGCTATTTTGATATTCAAACTTATATATAGTTGTTTAGATTATAGTACGATCGGCCATTTTGATATTCGAACTTATATGCTTTGTTACTATGATATTTGAATTTTTTTGGATATGATGGATGTCTAGTTTGTTGGTTGAATATATACTGAAAGCTTTTATGACTTCAAATCAGTTGGTTTCGTTATGGTTATTGTCTTCTATTAGAGATTATAATTATGTATCTGCTTTCCATTACATCATTTTCCTTGTGTTGCTTGAACAAAATATTATTTTGAGAAAAAGATTTATTCTATAGCTGAATGTGTGCACATTCGAATAAGTCTCTTGGCTTTTTAGGATGTATAACATAATCTTTACAAACTAACCTTTAAATCTCAGTTAGCTTTCAAAGGCATTGACACCCATTTCATTTTTATGAATGGGTGTCAATGCCTTTGATATACTTTCTTGTTGAAATTATAATTTAGTCAATTTGTTGAAAATCTGAAAAGGGAGTTGTATCTCAATATAAAATTTAGAGGGCATAGTTATGAGTAGTTAGGCCCAACTACTGTGACAATTTTTTTTCTAAAGGGCATAGAGTTATTAAATTCATTAATAGAGAATATTAAAGGAGGATAAATTTGTTAACCAATACATAGAATGTAGTTTCTCCAAGAATATGGACTACGATTTTTTATGGAGAAGAGGATGTCCAATTTTTGCAGCGATAAGAGACTATTGTTTTTTGAGAAAAGAATTTGTAGTTGTGAAAGATTTGGCAAAAGTTATATGAAAAATCAATAAAAAGTAAAGAAAAGAGATGTTGGAGATTCTCACTTGAATACCATTTGAAAATTTATTTGGATTGAATAAGAATTAGGACAATTTAAGTCATGTTTTGTTGAGAAACATGTGTCTCAGCCTTGAATTATTTCCATATAGTTCCAAAATGTGGTTGACAGTTCTCTACATGTTGGTGGGTTGGAAAAGATAATCTTAGTTGTCCAAAGATGTCTTGTCCATAGTACAATAAATGAGATCCATTTTTAGAGATTAGATAACACATTTCATGACAATTGTAAGAGAAAAATAGGGGATAAGATTTTGGATTTGAGAGGCTTAACTTGGAATTTGTTTATCTTGGGTAACAAGTCAAGGATGTGCAACATGTGTCAAGGAGATTTTTCACATGGTATTGTTAAATTGTGAGTGCTTTCCAAGTTGTGAGAAGCCTATGAAATGAGGGTTTGAGGAGTTTGAGTATTGATTTTTGTTTGCAACATATGGTGTTAGAAGGATGCTACTAAAGTTTCTCCATGCTTGTGTTGAGGTGATACTCTTGTAAGAACCTACAGTGCAAGTGTTGTATAATATTTTGTTGACTTGATAATACATTATGTAGGTTTTAGAGTGTGGGGTTTTTCTCTAGTAAGGGTTTTCCCCACAGAAATTGTTATGTCATGTTTATGGTTATTTTTTGTTTTTGCTCTTATTTGTCTCTTGAAATCTTTGTAATAGTTAAGTTGAAATGCACATATTCATCTTCTTAAGATTGGTGTAAAAAGCATTTATGCATACCTTGCTTCTTGATAAGTGGTATTAGAGCCAACCCAATTTTGGTTCTATTTGTTGGGTACATGCTTTTTTGAGCTAATCATGCATTAAGGGCAAGCTTGTGCAAAGTATTTCATTTTCTGTATGGAAGGATAGTAATGGTGGTAAACATGTTGTCAAGGATTGACATAGAGAGGTTTTTTGGTATGAACTTTGAAATGTCAAAGTTGAAGATGAAAGATTTGTTGCCCGATCGACACCTATGGGAAGCGGTGGATGAAAATGTTTAGAGGCCTATGAATCAAACTTGAGTTGCACAATATGATGCAATGGCTAGACAAGCTAAATGTCTCATAAGATTGTCTTACAAACTCAATTTTGATAAATTTTTGTGAAGAATCTACTTCAAAGAAGCTTTAGAAGAAGCTAAGTGATATATATCAAGAAAAAATATTTGTGAATAATATTTTCTTGAGGAATAAGTTGTACTCCTTGAGAATGGAAGAAGGTGGATGAATATATGAGCATCTAGAAAGATTTAATATTTTGGTGGCTCAATGCACTTTAGTTGGGTGCCAATGGATGAAGAAGAAAGGTACTAAATTTTGTTGTGTTCTTTGCAGAATTATGGGACAACCTTGTAATGCTCATACGAAGCACTTCAATTGTCTTGAAGATGGAGGATATCATTAGTTCTCTACTTTTCAAGGAAATGAGAATGAACATTTCTTTGAATGTCAAAGAAGCTTTCAGTGTTCGAAGAAGATCAAAAGAAAGAGGCAAGAACAAAAAGAAGCATGATCGTTTTGAATCCAAGAATAAGGGGAGATCAAAATCCCTTGGTAAGTCAAAGGCAACTTGATGGAACTATGGCTGTGATGTCCCCATCTTGGCAAGTAATTTAAATAATAATAATAAATATTTTATATAAAGTAATATTAATAAATAATATTAAAATAATAATATTATGCTATAAGTAATATTATAATAATTATATTATGTCTTATTATAATAGTAATATGAATGAAATAATAAATAATGATAAAGACACGCTTTAATATAGCAATACTATATTAGTAAAAGTATTATAATAATATTATTATAAGTAATACTATTATAATCCTATAATACTTTATAATCATATTAGACTTATAAATTCAATATTATATTATAATCATATAATAATGTCATATTATAATGTATTATGATATAATCAATGAAATAATAATAATATAATATAATGATATTATGATTACTAAGATATATTTCAATGTAACAATACTATATTAATAATGAATTATAATAATGTATAGTTGATATATTATTAAATTAATATATATTACAATATAATTATTAATATAATATATTAACTAAAGCTTATTAATATAAATATATTATTAATATAATATAATTATTATTATGAAAAGATGTGTCTTTTACTATTAAAATATATATGTGGAATAGTAACTTTGAAAAGATATCATACAGAATGAGAGAGAAATTATCGAAACCATCCGAAGAAAAATAGGGCAAATTAATTTATATCAAAGGAAAGATGTAGAAAATTGATGGACCCCCAATTTGGGTTCATTACAATGGCAAACCTAGATACTTTCTGAAAAGGAATGCAAAAAAGAAGAGGATGAATATAAAAGCATAATAAGATTCTAATTCAGCATCCAAGAAGGAAGATGGAGATGCCTTTATTACAGCCTTGGCTAGTTGTGTAAATGGTAGTGCATGGTTGATAGACTTGGTGCATCTTTGTACACGAATCTTAATAGAACTAGTTAAGTATAAGAGTTTTGATGGTGGTAAGTTGTATTTAGGTGATAACTTTTTCCTTCATATTGTTGGTTGTCGAAGTGTTCATTTGAATTTTTCTAATGATAGTATTAAATAATTTGATAGTATCTTGCATATTCCAGGACTAGCAAGAAAAATGTTATATGTTAGCAAGCTAATGAATGAGCGTGTGCATGTACAATTTTATGAAGCAGGTGTAAAAATGGAAAGAGATGATAGCAAGAGGAAGAAGATTAGGTACATTGTATGAGCTTGATATAGGAACAATTGAGTGCAATAACTCTTCTAATAAGATTTTAACAATGACTATTCTCTCGGAAAAGGAGAGGGCTTCTTTTTCAGCAAATGGTCATGGTTTTTGGGTACCCATGGGTGCATTGTGTAGTGAATCAAAGTTGCTTGTAGAGAAGATGATGTTATGGCACTAGAGACTCAAGCGTATAAGTGATAAGGGTCTAGGAACTTTGAAAAATAAGAACTTTGTTGATGGGTTGAATAATTGCAATCTTGAATTTGATTTTTATGAGCATTTTATGTATGGTAAACAAATCTGCATTAAGTTTTACTTGAGTTCTCACAAGTCTTCATGTGTTTTAGATTTGATCCATTCAAATGTATTTGTGCTAGCTAGTGTTCCCTTTTTTGGTAAATTAGTTTATTTTGATTCATTCATTGACTATTTCAGTAGAAGTTCATGATTTTATTTTCCTAAGAGTAAAGCTTAAGTTTATAATATTTTAAAAGAATTTAACACAACTGTTGTGTTATAGTTTGGAAATAAGATAAAATATTTAAGGACAAACAATGATGGTGAATATTGCCCCAATGATTTTGTTTCATTTTGTAAATATTGTGGTATTGAGAGACAAAAGTCAAATTTGTATTCTCAACAACAAAATGGAGTTTCAAAAAAAGGAACATGACCTTGATGTAGAAGGCTAGGAGTATGTTGAGTGGTGCCAGAGTAGAAAAAAATATGTGTTGAAGTTGTTGCCCCCACTTTCTACGTGAGTAAAAAGTCTCCTATTTCATCTCTTGTTGATAAGATGCAAATGGAAGCATGGACAAGCCACAAGCCTCCACTTAGAAATCTATGAGTTTTTGGCTGTGAGGCATATTCTCATGTCCCAAAGGAGAAGTAGACAAAATTGGATAACAAAGTTGTTAAATGTATATTCATCGAGTATAGTTGTGGTGTAAAAGGATACAATCTTAGGGATCTTGTTCCACAAAAGGTATAATATTCAAGAAGTGTTATATTTAGAGAAAATAAGCCTTTTTCTATTCCAGTGCAACCAGAGCAAATGGAAGAAAAGGAACATGTGATTTAGCTAGCTACCTAATACACTTTAGAAATTTGATTTAAGGCCCTTAGAAGAACATGAAGTTGAGGAGGTTTTTATGAATCCAAAATCATTAGACTGAGTTTATTCAAAAGTCTACTTGACTAAGGAAACGCTTGAAAGGTATGGATATTCTACTGATGATTAAAGTTTCATATATGTTTTGAATGCTAATATTGATGAACTGAAATCTATAGAAGAGGGTCTTGGTATGAATAATTCAAATTCATGGAAAAGATGGACAGGGACGAGGAGATGGAAGCTCTTAAAATGAATGATATATGGGACCTTATACCATTGCACGAGGGACAAAGGCCTAGTGGATTTAAATGGGTTTTCAAAAAGAAGATAGGTTCAAATGAAAGCATTAAGAAGTACAAAGCATGATTGGTCACAAAAGTTTACTCCTACATTACGGGAGTTGATTATGGTGATTTTTTTCTAGTCAAACTAACATCCAATCATTTTTTCCTTTCTATTGCATCAACTCATAACCTAGAGATCAAGAAAATGGATGTGAAAATAACATTCCTTCACAAAGATTTGGAGGAAGAAATTTATATGACATCCTAGCATTATGTGGTGAAAGGTAAAAGGTATTTGGTCTATAAGTCAAAGAAATCCTTGTATGGTTTAAAATGTGGTATCAGAAGTTTGATACATATGTGTTGATTTGGGATTTGTGTAGTGCAAATTTAATCACTATATATATTTCAAATATATTGGTGAAAATTTCTTGGTAATTGTCTTGTATGTTGATGACATGTTTATTAGCGAAGGAAAAGCTTTGATTGCAGAATCAAAACCCTAGCTCTCAACAAAATTTGAAATGAGATATTGTGGTATAGCAAGACACAGTCTGGGAATAGAGATTATAATAGAAACAAAACAAAAATCTTTGGCTACACCAAAGTAAGTATGTTGGTACTATACCAAAAATATTCAATATACAAGATTCTAAACCATTGTGTGTTTGTATTACAATGGAGAAAAACTTACTTGTTAATAATGTTCTACATTCCCATTAGAGATGGAATACATAAGTCGAGTACTATATCAATGTGTTATTGGAAGTTTGATATATGCTATAGTTTGTACAAGACCAAACACTGCCCAAGAAGTGGGAACAAATAATCTAGGAAGAGTGCATTGAGATATAGTAAAAAGAGTTTTTAGATACTTGTGAGGTACCTCATAGTACTCTATATGTTTCATGGAACAAGAAACAAGCATTCAATGGGATATATGAGGTTATGGGGATTTAGACTATGCCAGATATCTTGATAGAAGATCCACCAATCTATATATGTTTACACTATTTGGTGATGCAATCAGTTAGATGCGAAAACGACAGGTTGTGGTTACTTTGTCCACTACAGAGGCAAAGCATATGGTAGATACTCATGTCAGCAATGAAGCTATTTGCCTCAAAAGATTGTGTTTAGATACAGAGTTCAAACTAAGAACAATGAAAATTTATAGTGACTAATGCAAGAGCATCTTGGGTGTAAGAGCAATCTTGCATCACCCAAAAATATTTTTATTTCAATTTTTCTATTTTAATAAGGAGTAGTGGATAGGGTGGTTACTATTTATGAGAAATTTCTATTTTTAGTAAGTTTGTCATATGGGCTCAAAATGTTCTTATTTTCTACAAGAAGGCTCATTTTAGAGTTGTAAGCCTACCATAAAAATCACATTGCTCAAGCATAAGTATAGGAGAAGTTATTATGGATTTTTGGTGGAAACATTTGCAGAAAAATCTTCAAGCTCACCGTTGGAGGCCTTAGAGTGCCTAGATGAGGTCTAAAAACTCAACGGAAGGGTGCTACTAACATTTTGAGCTTGTAGATCAAGAGCTGGCATTTCCAAAAAGTGGTTATAATAGCCAATTAGAGCAATAGTTCGTGAGTTATGGCCTTTCAAAGTTGGGCTACTCGAAATATCTAAAATAATTGTCAAAGATGTATTTGGCTGACTCTATATGTATTGTTAGGGTTTGTCGGCCCTAGGTATTAAGTTTCATTGTCTAGAACCTTCTTGGGCGGCATAAAATTGTCCATTTAAGAAAGCCCTAAACATTGTCTAAGACAGCTTTGGGTGATAGTTTGCAACTTGTCTTGCAATTTATTATAATGAATGCGCCCATGTGGGTTAGCATATTGTACTTGTGAATTCTGTAATTTCACATTTGCGGTGCAAATAAGAAGTCTGTATTTTGTTCTCACATTTTCTTTTGTTTCTTTGTTTCTGTTATGAGTTTATGGTATTAAGGGGAGCACCCTTCATCAGTGATAGAGAAAGTGCAATATGCCAAGCAAAGAACCTAATATTTCATGTTAGGACCAAGCACATTGATGTACAATATCATTTCGTGAGGATATAGTTGAGGATGTCAAGGTAACATCGGAGAAGGTAGAAATTTTGGCGAGCTTTGTTGCTTCATTGGCTAAGCCTATGAGAATAAAGAAGTTAAGACATTGTTTAGAGTTTATGGGCTTCTTCACCCATAGTAGTTAACTACATGATAGTATGGATCCCTTGACTCTTGTTAGGTATTCGACAAGCAAGTGAAGTATGTGTCCCAACCTTGCAATTTTCTCAAATAGTTCCAAAATGTAGTTGGTAATTCTCTACATGTCAATGGCTTGGAAAAGGGTAAAATTAGTTGTCAAAAGATGCCTTGTTCATAGTTTAATAAACGAGGGCCATTTTTAGAGACTAGAAGACACATTGCATGACAACTATAAGGGTCAAAAATAGGGGATAAGACTTTGGATGTGAGATACTATTTTAAACTTCAATTTTACTTATCTTGGGAAATACAAGTCAAGAAGGTTTTGCATATAGTACTATAAATGCTCAAGTGATTTCTAAGTTGTCAGAAGCCTAAAAAATGAGGGCTTGAGGAGGAGTTTGAGCATTGGGTTTTGTTTGAAAGATTAGGTGCTTGAAGGATACTACAAAATTTCCTCCAATCTTGAGTTGAGGTGATACTCTTGTAAGAAATATCATTATAAGTGTATTGTAGTCACTTGTCAATTTGATAATACTTTATGTGGGTTTTAGAGTGTGCAATTTTTCTCCCATAAGGGTTTTCCCCATAGAAATCATTGTCATGTGTTTATTGTTGTTTTATGTTCGTACTCTTGTTTGACTCTTGAAATCTTTGTAATAGTTAAGTTGTAAACTTTCATATTCGCCTTCTCAAGATTAGTGTAGGAAGTACTTCCACACACCTATGAGCATCACCTAGATCCAATGAGTGCTAAGTGTTCCATTTATTCTCATGAGAGATGGATTCATGTTGAATCACTTCTCATGAAACATGGATCAATTGCGTTTGACTCAAAATCGCATAGTTAAATCCTGATAGCAATATCACAAATTGACTTGTTGTGGAAATTATCTCCTACTTATCAATATTCTATTGTTGAATAAAATTTTAATTTCTCATATTTTCTAAACAACAACAAATATATAAATAAGAAGTGGGTTAGTAAATAGAAAATTTGGTTGATGTGGTTATTTCAAATTGAATTTGTTAATGGAAGTGTGCTTTGAAATATTTTGCATTAGTTTTGGAATTCAAATTGATAGGTGTTAATTAATTGCAAAAGCAATTTAGGAATCTTGCAGGTACACTATAATAACTAATTTTTATTTTTGATGGCATAAAAATACAAACTTTGTTAAAATCTAAGGATTTACAAGATATTTTAAGTATTGGATACAAAGATCTTGAAAATATTAATACATAGGAAATGAGATCTCAAAAATAATGAACAAAAGGACAATGAAGCTTTACATATTGTTAAGGGTGTGTTAAGTCAATCAATTTTTCATAAGGTTGCTAGTGTTGAACATTCTAAAAATGCATGCTATATTTTTGTGAATGTATTTCAAGGTTCTTGTACAACTAAATTCTAAATACGAAGAGTGATGAAAATGTTAAAATGAGTCTAAATGTATTAATTAGTGAATTTCTTACAAAAGTTGAAGTGGTGATAAATCATATAAGAATTTAAGGAGATGATGTATGTTATGAACATTTGATTAGAAAAGTTTGTCTCTCGAGAATGCATATTTATTGGTTATGGTTATGAAAAAAAACTTATAGATTAGATGATCAAGTCAATAAGAAACTAATCATTAGTTGAGATGTCATATTTGATGAAAGACCACATCACACTCCTGTTAAAAGGTAGACAATATTGAGATTGACTTGAAGAAAGTTAAACCTTATATGAAGGATGTAGATAAAGAGGACTTTCATCTACTTGTGTTTGATGAATTAAAAGTCATTGATAATGTAGAGACTTCACCCAAGTATACATGAAGGTTTAGAAGTATTACAAATACTAAAGAGCTAAGAAAAATCATCATTCATCACTCATGTTAGATGCTAAAATTTTGATCAAATGACTAGAAGGTTCCATAAACAAGTTAATTAGCTCTCATGACTCATGCTATATAGATAAATATAAGATAAGATAAGATAAATTTATTAATGTCCAACAAAAGACCACAACGTGGGTCTATGGGACTGGAAGCTTACAGCAAGGAAAAAGCAGACAAACGGAGCACCAAACAGTGTCCAAAAAACAAAGAACAAGCACAACAAAAGAAGAAGAAAGCAGGAAACATCATGGAAAATATTAGGTATCCGTCTTCACAGGGAAAAAGTGTAGTAGTGACTGATCTGTGCGGCTACCAGAAGCCCTATGATGAAGCTGAGTGCCACGAGAGGAGTGTCGCTGGCAAAAAGGTCCCCTATGGGGTCTCACCGATCTGGAACAACCCATGTTAGGGAAACTGTACGGTCGCTTCACACCTTGAGCTGGATTTAAGGGCGAGAAGAAGGTCGTAATAAGCCGTGCCTAGGTCTGACTCCTAAGAAATGAAAGCTGTAAAGTATGGTCACGAAGCTATAAGGACTCGCAGAGATAGAGTGCAATGCAACGCTGATCGGTGTACTTGAAGCTAATGCAAATAATGAGTGTGTTGTAATCATGAAGAGCTGAATGACTTTCTTAAAGGAAAGGGCAGTTGAGAGTTAGTCAAATTGCTTTGTGCTAAGGATATTATTAGTACAAAGTGGATTTATAAATCTAAATTGACAAATACAAATCTAAATATGGAAAAAAAAACACTTAACATAGAGGTATTGACAATACGAAAACTTCTCTTCTTATGGTTAAAATGGATATTATTAGATTAGCCAAATTTTTAGCTACTTGAAATAGATGGAGCGTTTATTAGATAAATGTTAAAAATAATTTTTTGAATGGTCATATTGATGAGGAGGTTTATATTTCTCAAACTCAAGGTTCTAAATTTCCTTCCAAAGAATACTTTGTTTACATGGTATGTTCTAAAATAAACAACAAGCTTGATACTCTAGAAGTGCTTCTTATCTTCAACATTTTTTTGGACATAAAGTTAATATGTTTATATTATTTATAAAAGACATTTTAAAGAGAGACTATAATTGTTGCTACACGTGGATGATCTTATATACATTGAGTATAATTCCTCTTTGTTTCATGAATCAAAGTCATTATGGTTTCATAATTTGAAATGAATCATTTAGGATGAATGCATTACTTTCTTCGTCCTAAAGTTTGACATCATATACATGGAATTATTTTTTCTTAGCAAAAATTTGTTTTAGTTATTTTTTATAGATTTAATATGTAGGGTCACAATCTCATGGCCACACTTGTGGAGGTAGTTGTTAAGTTGTCTAATTCTAGTTATTTCTATTTTTATAAGTTCCATTGTTTATAGATGGTTGGAATTTTTCTTTGTTTGATCGCTACTAGACCATATATTCGATGTGTGGTAAGCTTAGTCTCTAGGTTTATGTCTAAACCTCAAGAAACACATTGGAGTGTTTCTAAAAGGAGCCTCAAGTATATTAGAGGAGAAATTCATTATGTTCTTTATTTTCTGCATTTCAAGGAGAGTATGTTAGTTGGAGATATTGATTGTGATTGAATAGGACCAATATATGACATAAAGACAATTTTCAAATATGCATTTAGCCATATTTTTGTAATCATTTTTGGGCATTCGAGAATCAACACAATGTGTCTCTTTTAATAGTCGATGTTGTATACAAAGTTGGCACTTGTTCTACTTTTCAAGCTATATGGTTGAGGATGATGTTATAGGATTTACAACACAAAGATGGGACTCCCATAGTGTGTATTTTGACAATCATAGCACTATTTAGATGAGTAAAAATCTAGTGTTCCATTACAAAACTAAACACATTGACATCCAATGCTACATTTCTAAGTTGGTTAATCAAGCCTCAGGTGAAATTTGTTTATAGTCTTATTGCAAAACAACTTATTGATGTTTTCACAAAGCTCCTTGTTGGTGATTTCTTTTAGATACTTAAAAGTTTACTTCGTGTTCTTCCCAGTGTTTGTTATGTGGAAGAAAATAATCAATGACCATTTTCTTCTTGTTTTTTTGCTTACAATGTTTATTGTGGAGCAAAATATAAGATAATATAAATAATAATAATTATTTAGTTAGTACTTATTTAATTCAATTTTAGAATATGTATAAATAATTATTTTTCCATTCATAAAAGATATAAGAAGTTTTTTGTGTGCCTCTGCATTTCGATATAATCTACTAATTAATGTCACAACTCTAAAAATTTCTCTAATTTATTTATTCATTTAGAAGATAAATTATGAGTAGTAATTATTTAAGAAAAATAATTAAAATATTTTATTTATGAACATTAGCAAATTGTTAGTTACAAATTTTTTACTTCTCAATTTAGCTCAACATTTCATAATGGAAATTTGTTAAGTTCGATTAGATTTGGCATCGTTGTAACTTGTAATAGCACTTAACTTGTAGTGGAAATTTTGACATCTCTCACACACACATGTATGTTGCCATGTGATGTGCTAGTCTCTTCTACACCCCAGACAATTTTGGCCTTGTGGGATGGCTGTGGTCCTATGGTTTTTGCAAATTCATCTATTATGTTTGATGGGTCTATTCTAGGTGGGCCGATGAGTGCTTTTGTAGGTGTCAAGGATCCAATGGATGTTGATGGTGTCGATCTTTTAGTCTTTGGTCTTTCTATGATGAGGGCTATTGGAAAAGGGAAAATGTCTCTTTTTTCTCATTCTATAGCTAATGAGGTGATTTTACAAGAATTTGTGGTGTGGAAGGTGATTTTTATGGGGTCAAAGGATCCTAGTAGTAAGGGTGTCGATGCTCACATGCATGGCCAGTCATTGGTGGTTTTGTCAAGGGGCCCTCTTCTGGTATGGGGGGCTTAGGGGGTTTGAAAGGGCCCTCTTATGCCCATTATGTGGGTTATGGTAGGGGTTTCAAGTTTGTCACTAAGAGAATAGTTACTAAACCATTTTTGACTTGTAGACCTGTATTAGTCAACTTGGATAAAGATACAGTTTTAAAGATTGAGCAACAACGTGTGGCCCTTGAAGTGGATGCAATTATTTGTCGATGTGGGGGCTTTTGGCCCTCTCTCAAGGGGATCCATGCTTGGATATTTGAGCATTGAGATCCACATCTTACTAATTATGTCTAGATTTTTCCTCTAGCAAAAAGCTTTTTTTATTGCTAGATTCGACAATGATCCAGGTGGATCTAGCAAGACTCAAATTTTCATAGTCTCAAAATCTCTCAAATTCAACATCATTCTAAAGATCTCAAAAAAAAATAGACCCGACATAACTTGGAATGAGTCAAAAGGAGCTCATATGCAAAAGTTATGGTCAGTCAAAGGTTTGGTGAAATTGACAAATCAGAGGGCTCAAAAGAAGGTGAAAAAAATAAAGTCATGGAAAATGGTCAATATTGGTATCATTGTGAAGAGTTTTTTAAGAGCTTTCCAACGGTGTTTATTTCATCAAAATCTGAGATAAAATGTGGAAGATATTGCAGAATTACTTTTACTTTAGAAAAAGGACTCCCTATGTTCAAGTACCCCTATTTTTATGGGTTTATATTTTCTAAGAAATTAGCCACAAACTTTTTTAAAAAAAAATGTTGTTTACCATCCCTAGTTTAAACGGTTGGATTATGAACCCCTATAAAATAGCAAGCTTTATTCTCCGCTAGAATTAAGGATACAAATCCTTAAAATATTAAGTCTATTTCTAAGGGAGCCAATCAAATATTAAAATGATTTATAATTGTTGTAGATAAATCCAAGAAGGATTTCATGATCTACTTATAAATCATTCATTCCTTGGGAATTATATTATTTTGTAAGAATTTGTTGTAACAGAGAGATTTTTGTGTAAAAACGGGAGATTTGTCAAATATTATGGTTTTAACTATAATAGGCAAATAAGCTTGTATAAAAGGGGGTTATTTCTCTCTTGCAACGACAATAAGTATTAGAGAATTTGTGTAAATTCTTGGGGAGAAATTTTGCAAATTCTTGGGAAGGGAATTATTTTGTGGCAAGAAAAATAATAGTCTTGGAGAATTTTTGCAGGGAGATTTTTTTTTTGTAAAGGAATAGTTTTCCTTGTGAGAGAAATTGTAAGCACAAAAGCATTGTATAGTGCTTTCAAGTGCATGGAATAGACTGTGAATGTTTGAAGCTTGGATTCTGTAACAAACTATTATTCTTGGCAGAATTAATAGAGCGGTCCCCCGATTGAGAAGCGGACTTGGAGACATAGTCCTTCCCAGACGAACTCCGTATCAAATTGTTTGTGTCTCTTCCATCTCTTTCTTATTTCTCTCATTTCATTTTTAGTTATGTTCTTTGTTTTATGTTATTAAACACATTGTTAATTTTAAGTGTTTAATGCATAAATCTCCTTGTAATTTCAACGGTTTAAGATATATAACCACACATTTACTACAAGGATCAGGAATTTAAATTTGTATTTTGGATTAAGTTATAAAACTTGTAAATCCTAGTTTACAGATCAAGTTGGTATCAGAGCCTCTTTTTGCAGAGAAATTACAGGTGGTGAATGTTAACCAAGTTGAGGTTAAAGCAAGGAGAAGGTGAACTTGCAAAATTCAACCCAGAGATTAGAAAAAGAAGATCTTTTCCACGAATCATGGAAATTGAAAAAAATCTTCTCGATTTTGATGCAGAAGCCTTCCATAGAGCTTTTGTGGAATTGAAGGCTTTGGTGGACATTCTTCTTCAAGAAAGGCATGAACGACAGTTGAGAAAGGCAGACAAGGCTAGGAAGAAGGAAGAAGCTAAATCTTCATCAACAGATGACAAAGGCAAAGGAGTAGGAGGTGGTAGTGGCCCTCTTGAACCTCCATCCCCATCTTCTTCATCTTCTTCATCGTCTTCTTCTTCTCTATCTACTTCTTCTAAAAAGAAACATTCTATGAAGACACCCTTGTTAAAGCTTGATGTAAAGTTTGATTTGCCTATATATAATGGTGAATTAGATGCCGAAAAATTGGATAATTGGCTTAAGCAGATTGAAGTGTACTGCAGGGTTCAAAATATTTTGGATGATTCTTCCAAAATCCTGCTAGCTACTCTCAGAATGGGAGGTACTGCATTAGTCTGGTGGGAGACAAAGATCCAAGATGATCTTGCTACACATGGTAAAATCATTTCATCTTGGTATGAATTTACTTTTGCTTTGAAGAAACAATTTTATCCTTTGGGTCATATGCAACAAGCAATTATGGACTGGCAAAATCTAAAGCAAGGTAAAGGACAATCTGTACAAGAGTATACACAGGTGTTCAGGAAGAAGGCACTAACTCTTGGAATTCCTCTTTACACGCAAGATACTTTGTTAAAGTATATAGGTGGAATGCATTCTTATTTGAAACATACAATATTGATGTTTAGTCCTTCTAACTCTGATGAAGTGTGTGTTCAAGCAACCCATATTAAAGCAGGTGGAGGAAACACAAGTTTCAGTTCAAAAAATGAATTTGTTCCTCCTGAAGGCAACAAGAAGGGAAAGAAAGCAGCCATAGTGAAAAAAGAGGAAGGTGAAAAACCTACTTGTTCACATTGTCAAAAGAAAGGGCATGTGGATGCAAAGTGTTGGAAACTGCATCCTGAGTTAAAACCAAAGTGGTTTAAGAATAATAACAAAGGAAAGCAAAAGACTACGACTGTTGTTCAGGATCTTGGATCAAATTTTGATGATGAAACAAAGATATCAGTTGTAGGTTTAAAAGATAAAACTTTTGCTGATTATTCAACTAATGTTTCATGTTCTTCTTCCAAAAGTCATGATGTTCCTGAAGATAGTAAGAGAAGTGAATTATTTCATATAAGGGTGATTTCAAAGAACACTAAAATTGACACATTGATAGATTGAGGATCCCAAGTTAATTTAATTTCAGAGGAAGTTGATAAACAATTGGTATTGGAAACTAAGCCACATAAGAGACCTTATCCTTTAGGTTGGGTGTGCAATGATAATAGATTGCGCGTAACTAAGCAATGTAGGTTAAGATTTGCAATTACATCCAAATACATAGATGAGGTTGACTTTGATGTGGTTCCACTTGACATCTGTGGGATTGTGTTGGGTAGCCCATACTTATATGATAGAAAAGCTATCTTCTATAGGGAGCATAATAAGTATTATTTGTTTAAGGATGGAATTGAATACATTGTAAAGGCTCATCACATGAAGAATGAAGGATCAATTGTAAATATAGGGCATTTGAAAATGACTGTAAATGCAAGCAGTAGACTAACTCTCATGTCTGCCACAACAAGTGAGGATCAGATGCAAGTAGAATCAAGTCTTCAACCAGTGATGGTAAAAGAGGGTTTGGATGATTCATTTTCTAATGACATTCCTATGCAAGGGATCCAAAGAGTTGATACTTTTCAATTTTCATCAGTTTATTCAGTGTTGTTGCTTCTTTTTCTACTAGTTGGTACTATGTGGGTGATGGATGCAACAATGAATCTTGGTGGATGTATGGTTAATTGTGTCAACAATACTATCTCATTTTTAATTATGTTTGTGATGAGTCAGATATTCAAACTTCCTACAGGTTGTACAAGTGATACTGGACAAGTGAGACAATCATGCCCTCACTTTCATTCTATGTAAAAATAGACTTTTGGAGGTCCAAAAGCTTCTCAGTGGGGAGGAATGATCTAGGTGGATCTAGCAAGACTCAAATTTTCATAGTCTCAAAATCTCTCAAATTCAACATCATTCTAAAGATCTCAAAAAAAATTAGACCCGACATAACTTGGAATGAGTCAAAAGGAGCTCATATGCAGAAGTTATGGTCAGTCAAAGGTTTGGTGAAATTGACAAATCAGAGGGCTCAAAAGAAGGTAAAAAAAATAAAGTCATGGAAAATGGTCAATATTGGTATCATTGTGAAGAGTATTTTAAGAGCTTTCCAACGATGTTTATTTCATCAAAATCTGAGATAAAATGTGGAAGATATTGCAGAATTACTTTTACCTTAGAAAAAGGAGCTCCCTATGTTCAAGTGCCCCTATTTTTGTGGGTTTATATTTTCTAAGAAATTAGCCACAAACTTTTTTTTAAAAAAAAATGTCGTTTGCCATCCCTAGTTTAAAAGGTTGGATTATGAACCCCTATAAAATAGTAAGCTTTATTCTCCGCTATAATTAAGGATACAAATCCTTAAAATATTAAGTCTATTTCTAAAGGAGCCAATCAAATATTAAAATGATTTATAATTGTTGTAGATAAATCCAAGAAGGATTTCATGATCTACTTATAAATCATTCATTCCTTGGGAATTATATTATTTTGTAAGAATTTGTTGTAATAGAGAGATTTTTGTGTAAAAACGGGAGATTTGTCAAATATTATGGTTTTAATCATAATAGGCAAATAAGCTTGTATAAAAGGGGGTTATTTCTCTCTTGCAACGACAATGAGTATTAGAGAATTTGTGTAAATTCTTGGGGAGAAATTTTGTAAATTCTTGGGAAGGGAATATTTTGTGGCAAGAAAAATAATAGTCTTGGAGAATTTTTGCAAGGAGATTTTTTTTTTTTTTTTTTGTAAAGGAATAGTTTTCCTTGTGAGAGAAATTGTAAGCACAAAAGCATTGTATAGTGCTTTCAAGTGCATGGAATAGATTGTGAATGTTTGAAACTTGGATTCTGTAACAAAGTATTATTCTTGGCAGAATTAATAGAGCGATCCCCTGATTGAGAAGCGGACTTGGAGACGTAGTCCTACCCGGACGAACCCCGTATCAAATTGTTTGTGTCTCTTCCATCTCTTTCTTATTTCTCTCATTTCATTTTTAGTTTTGTTCTTTGTTTTATGTTATTAAACACATTGTTAATTTTAAGTGTTTAATGCATAAATCTCCTTGTAATTTCAACGGTTTAAGATATATAACCACACATTTACTACAAGGATCAGGAATTTAAATCTGTATTTTCGATTAAGTTATAAAACTTGTAAATCCTAGTTTACAGATCAGACAATGCAGAGGATAGGAGAACCATCTTATGTTATCATTTCTTCACATGGGAAATTGCTTCCCTCTGATGGTTAAACCTTGGCACAAGAATTTTAATCCTGCTACTAAATCGTTTTGCAAAATGCCTATCTAGGTGCATCTTCCTAATCTCCCTCTTCATCTCTGGCATGATTCTAATCTTGAGGAAGCTGGAGAGGCTTTAGGTGATTTTTTAATGGTGGCTTCAGGTTCCTTTGATATATTGCATTCTACCTATGCACGGATTATTACTGATTTAGATTCTTCTAATGGCCTTCTAGTGAAGACTAAACTTTGCAATCCTATTGGCTCCTCGATCCAATCTTTAGATTATGAAGGTCTTATGTTTAGATGCAGAAAATGCTTTAAAATTGGGCATGTTGCAATACAGTGAGTCTAAAAAAATAAAAGCTAAGATTCCCTCCACATGGTGGAAATGGGCTTTTAGGAAATGTTGGTGTTTTTTGATTTATGAAACAGTGCTAAAACTACTAAGCAACAAAAGGCTTAATACCTAGATATCAGTACATATACAACCTAAAGAATAGCCAATTCTCATTGACACTTGCATATGCAAAGTACTAGGACCCAACTTCAAACAAAACCATAGACGGTTTTCTACTCTTTTGGCTCTGCAGAACTAGGGCGGGTGTACCCGGGGATGGTTCAAAAATGGAACAACTGTATGAGAATTATTCTTAGTTTCATTCTGATTTTCATCTCTAAATCCTCAAACATATACAAAACTCTTACCAAATTGGTAAACACATCCCTTGAACAGATATGGCCAAGAAATCTTCTATAGATCTGCAGATGTTTTCAACAGCAATGGCTAAATGAAGCTAAAACATTCCATGCAGGCAAGTGCTGGCCAACTTTGAATATCTTACAAGAAATAAAAGTAAAATTTGATTTCATGATACCAGTTATAATATACTTCTCTTTTGGCTGAAATAATTTTGATCAGTGCCTAATCCATTGGGGTTCAGAGTCTATAGCAAATTCTTAGATCTAATTTGTTACTTTGCAACAAATTCTATCAGCAATTCTTATCAGAATTTATCATTCAAAAATCCTTTTCAATACCTAAGAAATCTCATCACATTCATCAGAGCCCTTATTTTATCCATTGAATTAACAACAATAATAAATGGATATACAACCCTACTAGATTGCAATCAATTGCATAAGCTTTTACTCACACAACATCAAGGTAGCTAAGTATTTAAAAGGAGACAAAATTCAAAAAGAACTGATATGGGGACAGTTCATAATTTGTATTCATTTCCTTTGAAAATGTTATATCCTTTACAATAGACCCAGAAAAACCTTCAGAAAAGAAGCACAGCTCTTTCTACATTCATGTATTCTCAGAAATTTTGACAGACAAGTATACTACAAACTTGCTTTTCAAATGTTTGGACCAAAAACAAGACTAAGCACAACACTTAGTAAAAACAAAATTTGGACCATTCTTTAGCCTTGGGATCTCACTTAAATAGTGTGAGATGCAACAAGCTTCAGGCTAAAGAAGGTGACAGGTGTCCTTCTAAAGAAAGACAAAAAAAAAATAACAGAAAGGTTAATTACAACAACATTTCTTGGAGGGTCCCTTTCTGTTATGCTTCTTAGTTGTTGTGATCTGATCTTACAATCATTCTTCATCTTCGGAGTACATACCCATGAGTTCTGTAAGTGATGTATCATCTTCTGTTACCTGCAAACTCACTTTAACCTGGGGATTTTCCATGTCATCATTGCTGATTACAAAGGTAACTATTACTTTTGCATCTTCTTCCTCATTGTCTTCTGACATCTGTTCCATAAACTGATTTTTTCATTTATTAAAAGTATCATCATCTGGCCAATCAAAACTTAGAGTTTCTCTTTGTATCTTTATTAAAGAATTTGCATTTTCTTCTAAATCATCCAATTCTTTTCTCATATCAGTATAATACAATTGTATTTTTACTAGCTCCTCGTTTGTCTTTACCCAAAACCAATGGCCAGTCTCACTGATGATGTTTATTATTCTGTTATCGAATAACTCATCCATTTCCTGTTTCCATTTTTCTTTTTCCTTTACTGTATCAATAGATTCTAAAGCGCAAGGAAATAGGGTGAATTTTTCAGCAAGATATTTTGAAAAACAGAGTATCAATCTTCTCTGTAAAGAATCTCTTTCATTCTCAAAATTTTCTAACTTATTCAATAAATCAAAAATCTTCTCAACTTGATGATAAGGCATTTGGACTGCAGATATACATATGATTGTAATATCATTATTTCTCTCTCTCCATTTCTGTGCAAGAGAAGTTAGTCCATCCTTTTCTTTATTCAACTCATCTATGAGGGTTACAATCCTTGTCAACTGATCATAAAAAGTTGACCATTGTATTTTATCCCTCAGATATGTCACACCCTGTTTCCATTTTTCTTCCTGCTGATTTCTAAATTCTATCTGCCACTCATGTAATTTGGTTTTTTCTGCTTCAAATTCCTCTGCAGTATAGAATTGGGGCCTTTCAGGGGTGTCAGGTATTTCAATGATAGGGGTTAATCCAACAGATGACTGTGAAGGGTATGCAATTCTCAGTGTACTGGATTCTCCCACTTTCCTTTTTCCAAGTATCTTCTCCAATTGAGATACCCTGTTTTCCAGCTCAATTCTCTTTTTTACCTCTTGATTGTAAGCATCCACCACTATTTCATATTTACTGTGCAAATCAATCATTTCCTTTTCTTCTCTTTCTGCAGTGGCCAAGGCAAATTTAGAATAATCCACATTCATGTGGGCTGCCTGTACATTTGAAGTATCAGCAACTCTCCTTACAATGATACTCCCTGTTAGTCTTGAATCGTCAAGCTGTGATGAAGTAGTCCGGGATCCTCTTCTTAGTGACCACATAACAAGGGCAGCTTGATCATTACTGAATGCTGTTCCCAAGAATTCCTCTTTATTTGGATCCTGTAGTCCTAAATTATTTGATACAGAATTAAAAATTAATGCATCAACAATATCCCAGTTGGGCAATAATAAAATATTTGCACTTTTTACCATCTGTCTACCCTCATCAGGGGTTATATTTTGGAACTCTTGCATCATTTGTTCCTTTATTTGATTTTGAATGGATGCCTCATGCATTTCTGGATGCTCTGTTTTCATGTTCTTACACCTTTGCTCAAAAATGTGCATGTTTACCCTCCATGCAAACTGATGGAAAGCCCTAGATCTTACAAAATTGTTATCAGATAAAAATTGCTGACTGGCTTGTTCCAAAACAGGGTCAAATTCCCTTCCTCTGAAATCTGCTACAGTTAATTCAAAACTTGGCACAGGAGGTTCCAGGGGGTTCCCTTCATCAATTTCTGCTTGAGTAACAAAAATTTCTCCTTGTGACCCTATTTGTTCAATTTGCTCATTGGTGAGCTGCTCTTCCTCAATTCTCATTGGAGTTTGAGAAGGTGAGTAACCTTCATCAGGGGATCCTTCTTCCCTTATTATTTTTCTTCTTTTGGGAGAAGGTTCAGGGGGTCTTTCTTCCAGGACAGTACTAGTAGATTCAACTACCTGCTTTTCTTTGTTTACAATGGGCATCTGCTGCTGAACAACAGTATATCCTTTCTTCTTTCGTACAAGTAGTGGACCCATTCCAATGTTGGGAGTGAAACCCAATTTTCTCATAACTTCTCTGGCTTTATCTGGAAAAGAATCAATAAAATGTTGTTTTTTCTCATTCATTACTTCCATTATCTCAGAGAATGTATTCATGAGCTTATTTATCTTATCTGCATTGGTTGCAGCATTACTAAGAGGACTGTAATCTTTGTCAAAACAATTAATGAATTCCAAAACTTTTGAATAGACTCTCCATTTTTCTTTCTTTATTTCTTGCTCATGGAGAGAATATTCATTCCTTATTATATCTTCAGGAAAATAGAAATCATGCTGACTTGGACGAAGCTTGATCCTAAGTCTAAGAGCAGAGTTAAAGAAACCTTCTGTGTCACAAAAACGAGCATGAGACACTGCCATCTTATACTGATCCAAAATTTTGTGGAGAAAGATCCACCTTCTTTAGTTATCACAAATTGGTGAGCTATAGTGCAAGTAGGAAAAATTGATCCTGTTCCCCTTTTGTGCAAAAAGGTCTCCTCCACTCCTCCCAACTGCCACAAAAATTCAGCTATCCCTACCTTTAAAGGTACCTGATAGGGTAGTACATGGGGTGTCCCTTTGAATCCATAGACCCTAATGGCAGTTGAGACTGGATATGGGATAATATCTCCCCAATTATGTGAAACTTTTAGACTATGGGGTTTGTCCATAGGCTTGACAAGATGCATTAATGCCTTAGGAATTCTGGGATTGTCACTCAACATGAGGCATCTTAGTTTAGAGGCAAAGTGCCTATCAAATCTAACAAAACTAGCATTTTCTGCTTCCCAAGTCATGTCTGCACTCCATAATTGGACTGACAGTCCCTCCCCCTCTTGTTCCCTATTTAAAAACATTTATTTACCGAAATAAGTAGCCCCTTTAAAAAGAAACATATGCATCAATAGGGAGTACTGACCCCAAACCTTTTCCACCTTGCCCTTTGCAATCCCCACCAATCCCTGGTGAATCTCATTAGCCAGGTAAGATGCAGAATCAAAAATTATTTCCACACCAAAAGAGGAGATTTGGGTGATCATATACATGAAGCTCACCGGAATAAAGTCTTCTTCGCCCTCTCCAAAGACTCTGCACAGGGTCCTATATATCTCTACTGCCCTGGCATTAAAGCATGATTTTTTGAATGGTTCTTTAGAAGATGATGTTATTGTTGGTAGGCCTCCAATTTGGCCTATGTGGGCTTTCAGTGCACCTTGTCTAACTACATCCCTTTTGGACATATATTCCTTTTCTAACTCTATCAAGTTAATGGGCACATGATACATAGTGAGAGGTCCCAGACTGAAAACTTTCCTAATCTCCTCTGGACTGATGGTAACTAAAGCCTCACCATCCATTCTTCTCACTACCTTAGTGGCTTGATCATAATTTTTCGCTATAGCTTCAAGCAGGTCAAAATCCATAAACACACTGGGAACAACAAGCTTTCCAAGATCAAAATTCCATATATTGGCATGAGGGGCATATAACTTCTTTTTTGCAAACCATTTTTTGAATAAACTCAAATCAGTTTGAGAAGTTTGAGCATCCTGAACCCAATTACCCTTATCATACAATCCATCAGCTATCCTTAGCCTAGGGTTCAGTGAGGTTAACCTCTTAACTTGCACCATTTCTACAGTAGACTCAGGAAGCAACTCAAGCAAATCATCATGCACATTTCTATCCAAGTAGTTTATTGCACCTGAAAATCCCTTCTTCGGAGGCATCTTGGACTATCTTTTTAGAACTGAAAAGCTTACGAAGATTATGGTAATATTACTTACTTGAATTCTGTCTTTGTTTTCCTCTGTATTCCTGCAAATTTTTCGGGAACAGAGAACTTCTCAATTTCTACCAGACCTTGGCGCGCTTTTCTTTCAGTAATTGCTTCTGCACAAGAATGGCTCCAAATCTTTGCTCGCATAAGATGAAACTAATGAAATCTCTCTGTATTATACTCTGTTTTTCCTCACGGACGAAGCTTTCTTGTCTAATTAATACAGAGAGTGGCACTACATTTTTCATTTAAAACTGCGCCGTCGATCTTCAAACATCCTACGATCATGTGGTGCAGAGAGAACAACTAGGAGTTGCATTTGTCATGTCAGTCAATTTACCCAATGAGAACTCGCCACGTATAGAATTCTTTCTTTGATGGCGCTTATACCTGGACCCACTGACAACTGAGAACACGTGTCAACATGTTGCTACTTCGTTATGCATAAAGAACGAGCACCTTGCCATAGCGAAGCGACGACAATCGTGGATCTGATCCGGAATTGATCGAAAGATACGTTATAGGGCTTGTTAAGAAAGAAGGCGGCGGGCCCAACTCGCTATGTCGCTATAATTATCTCCCTCGCAACTCTTCATAGCGAGGTAGCGAGCTCCGTTGATCCATTCCAAGCTGACATTCAAGATCTTTTGTACATTCAGTCAGAAAGGCATTAATGAGAATCAAATCTCTGCATAGTTGGCACATGTCAAAATTTACTGTAGTCATTTATCATTCTACGTCACCAAAGATCTTGCCGACCTTTTACCATTTTACGGGGCTTCGCTACTTCGCTAACGGCGAAGTGTCTGATTTTTCCGATAGCGAGGTGGCAGAATGTCCGGAAAAACCATCATTCCGGCTCTGATATAAGATATTTCTAGTGGGTCCCTATCCTTTTTGGACGGTAACTTGGAAAGTGTACCTGCACAATAAATCATTTAATAAGCAAATCTCCGATCGCCGTATCTTTACTCTACGGTCCTGCCTCGTAAAATACTCAGCATTCGTTACCTCGCCATACTTAATAAGCATGCAACTTGCCATAGCGAGGTAACGACAACGGTAGATCTACTCGGATCTGACGGCTGGGACAAATAAGAAGAAAGGTAACCCGGGAGAAAAGGAAAAAAGGATATGACAGCATATTCGTCTCTTTTGAAAAATCAAAATTTCGCGCCTGACAATTTATGAATAAAAAGGATATAGGGTTTACATGATGATTACTTTTTTATGGATGGATTATCCAAAACCCTATGCTTCACTTAGGAATAGAACATCTGACTTTTCTATGATTTAACAGAAAACTTCTACTACACAAAAAGTCAGACCAACAGGAAATATTATATAGTGGTTAAGAAGCCTGTACCTATTGTTGAAATTCCCTCAGATGCTAATGAGGTGGATCAATGATAGGAAAGTGATATTATCCCTTCTCTTGATCATTTGTTGAATGTTGAATTTAATTACCAAGAAGTTGTTGCGGTCTCTCCTATGGTTGGCTCTATTTATAGCTTATAGTGTTACTTCAGTTGTTGTTGCTAATTAGGAGGTTCTCATGGGAAAGATTAATGATGTTGGCCTTGTCCAAAATGGTTTTGGGAAGGGAGGATATGTTGGCTTTTCCTCCATTGGTACTACTATTGGCCTTAATGGTGTTGGATCTATTGGTTTTGTTAGTTCCACTAATTCACTAGCCTGGCACTCTGTAGTAGCCAAGATTGAAGAGGGGTGG
Organism: Cupressus sempervirens; assembly: GCA_028749045.1. Lineage (NCBI taxonomy): Eukaryota > Viridiplantae > Streptophyta > Pinopsida > Cupressales > Cupressaceae > Cupressus > Cupressus sempervirens. The sequence goes on from CM053785.1 coordinate 2,611,526, forward strand.
ATTACAGTGAAAGGAAAACATTTAATGAAACATCCCTCTCATCCATTGGGAGTTAAGGGAAAATCTTAAATCAATGTATGTTTCCATTTGTTGCCTTCTTGGTCGGTCAGGTGTTTTTTATTTATTTTTTGTGACCGCTAGTTTGTGTCTGTGGGGGTTGCAAGTTGTTTTGATCCCGCCTTCTTCATCTAGGTCTTATTTTGTCTTTGTTTTGTTTCTCTATGTGGAACTCATTGAATATATTCAATGCGGGTTTTAGGGCCCCTTGTTTAAACTTGCTTTTTGTGGGGTTTTGGGGCCCCATCAAAACATGTTTTACTTAATCAATAACTTATAATAACACTTGTAGATTTCTGTGTGTTTTAAATTACCTTCTCAATACACATGTATCAATAACATTTGTTTATTATCATGATTAAGAATGTGATAATAAATTACTAAGGAGTGTTAAATAAATTGTAGTCTCATTCGAATAAAACTCATTTGAAGATGTGTGTGTGTGTGTGTTTTCAAATGAATTTTATCCCACTAAAATTACAAAACTTTTAGCACTCCTTAGTTAAGAAGGATTAACACATGGATATATTACATCATGGGGCTTTCTAATGAATGGTTCATAAGGCACAACACTTGGTGAAGGTTTTGCAAATGGGTTGCAAGCTTTGGGTTTAACTATGGAGGAAACTCTGTAGTTAAGCACGCTCAGGCTGGAGTAGTACTGGGATGGGTGACCTCCCGGGAAGTCCCGGTGCTTCACCCCTGTGAGCATCACCTAGATTCAGTGAGTGCTAAGTGTTCCATTTATTCTCATGAGAGATGGATTCATTTTGAATCACTACTCATGAAACATGTTCAATGAGTTTCACTCAAAATCACAAAGTTAAATCCTGATAGCAATATCACAATTTGACTTGCTGTGGAAATTATCTCCTACTTATCAATATAAGCAATTACAAATTTTAAGGATATTTTTTATTAGACAATCTCCACCATTTTGACATCAATTTTCATATCATTAGTATTGGCCTCTTGAGTATCAACACATGATATTCACCAAGTACTCAATAATAAGATAATTGCCTCATGAATATCACGTTACATGATATTCATTAAGTACTAATGATAAATCTATACTTGACAACTCATAGACCATTAATTAAATGACATCTAAAACTTAGTTGGTGATTTACAAGATATAATCTATCATGATTTGTTTAAACATTATATAAAATGTATATCATGGTAGAAGGATTTAAGTTATTGTAAGATCGTCACCTTTCAATAACTTTTGCAAATACAAGTGATAATCATTTGGAAGTCACCATTTCTTCATAATGTACATAGGGGACAAGCCCATACACACGACATCAAAAGTTTACATGAGTCCACCATGGATATTGTCATCCAGTGTTGTCATGGCATCCACCTTGAACCATATCAAAGAATAAGGTTTTCACCTCAAACTTATCTCTCATAGAGAAGAATGTACTACAAGGGATTGCACTTGGAACTTCTTCTTCACAAAGAAACACTAATCTTTCGAGGGATTGCACTTGGAACTTCTTCACGGAGAAGCCTTGATGTTTTGACCTTCTTATCAAGATTACTTCTAATGAAGTGTCAAAAACTCCCTCTAAATTTGATATAGAAGGATACTCATTATCTTATTCATCAAGGATATTCACTTTAAGAGCTTCACTTTACCTAGCATGAACATCATATGACTAATGAATAGTAGATCAAAACTTCTTTGGAGCTACTGTCATAAGATTGAGTGATACAAAATATTTGGTAGCATGTCCAATGTATCAATCTTCTTTTCTTGCAAGAACATCCCACAGACAAAGGAAAATATAAAGGTAAATAATTCTTATATCATGTATAAAAATACAAAATAAAGAGAGATTATATTGAGTAGATAATGTAATACTCAAGGATAAATACTTATATGCACAAGTTGTTCCAATGAAGGCATATATGTATCAAATCAAAAAATGCCTCCGTATGAGCATTTGTCAAGCAATGGAAATATAATATTGATTATTATTCCCCCAAAATGTAAAATTCTCACTCTTATATTGTTGAACAATTTTGCATTATACAAATATGAAAACTTTTTTCTATTATTCTTTTTTCTACACCGGTACTCTCTTCTACTAAGAAATATTAAAGAAACACTTATAATGAGAAAGTACTATAAAAATATTGTTCTTGATTTTTTTTAAGCTCGTTGAAACTATAATATTCGGAAAACATTAATCTGATCATATCAATATTAAGCTCCGTGGGATAGAGAGTATTCAGAATATGGGGCTAAAGCCATCTGTATCTCATATTGGGCTTATAATTGGAGTGGCAGGAGACCACTTCCAATCATACCACCAAGGTCGAACAGAGTGAATCCCCACTTTATGAAGTGCATAGGGATGGAAGACAACAGAAGCTCATAAGTCTGACGATCGACATGAACAAGGCGGTATTGAACTTGCATATCCTCGGAAGTTTTCCTAGATTTCCTCGGAAGTTTTCCCAGATTTGGCATACCTTCAAGATGGAAATTTTGTTTTCTCTATGGAAAGATAGGAATGCAGTTTTATTCACTCACAGTTTTTTGGATGTTAACATTGCAATGTACACTAAGGCATGCATTTTTAACAATATCATTATGCAAATACAGGTGCAAGCTAATAAAGTTGCACTGGAGGTTGCCCACTTACAAGAATTGTTAAACCACTGGGGCAATGCTCCTTGTACCATTGCCAGAGTGCCTCCGGATGCCTCAGCTTATGCTTCCTCATCCCGTGGTCGCCGTTCCAGACGCTAGTCCTCTGGCCGCCATTCGCACACGCCGCGCTCCCAGGGTCCCCCCATCGCTCTCCCAGTGGTGGTCATGGCAGTTGGAGGCGCCGCTCCGCTTTCCCACCACGTGTTGGTTCTGGCTGGTCCCCGACTCCCCCCCCTGGGCGGGCTTCTGGCTGGTCTCCAGCTCCTCCCCCTAGACGGGTGCACTCTGGCAAGTTTCTCCGGCTGGCCTTGGCAATTTCTCCTCTACGGCCAGACAAGAAGGATGCGGAGACTGCAACTACCCCAAATCCTGCGGATGCTGCTGACGGCTGGACTGTATCTAGTCCGGCTCACAATCCCACTGATGCGTGGGGATTTCCTAATAAAGATGATCCTCCTCCCTCTGCTGGTACTGCCTTGGCAGCATGAGGTTATTCTAAATATTTTTTTTTGATGAATAGTTTATAGTTGCTGGCTGTGGCCATATTATTTGCTCCGGCTTCGGCCGATTGAACTCATTCGCGGGGTGATCTTGTATCCCCCGGCCCTTTTTTGTGAATTGTAATCTTAGTAAATTTTATTAATTGAAAAGAACTATTCATCAAAAAAGTATTCAGAATATAAAGTGGTTGCTACGAAAAAAAAAATCTTAATTACTGATATCGATGGATGAAGTTTAGTCTTTATTTATATCAAATGCAACTCTAAATTTAGACCTTCCAACATCCAGTTGCTTATCATTTCCCGTTAATTCTCCTTAATCTTTAAATGGTATCTTCCCATGCTCTTGTCAATATTAACATTTGATTTTATGTCTTCCAATGCGGGGTCAAGCTTTGCAATGTAAGAAAGCAACTCTCGTATCAATCAGATCACTGCACAAAGCCGCCAAATAAAGTGAATGCACGAGCCGAGCTGAAAGATAATGCCTCATATAATGAAGTTTCGGGCAGCAAGAGTATTGCAGAAGCCACTAACATGAAAACCCAGCAGAGACTATGAGCACGTCTATATCATTAAAGCGTACATCCGTTCAGATCAACTCCAGAATGCTTCATTCCTATTTATCGACTCAAGTTGCCTCAACGATTCTCACGCCAAGGTATTTTTTAAAAAACTACTCAGCGTCCCAGCTCATTAAGTCGGATTAAGTCTTTATACCAAAATGCATTTGGATTGTTGTTCAGAGATTAACGAAATTCCTCTGCCTTCATTGAGCTTGAAATCAGTGGTTGTAGTAGATTGATGAAACTTTCAGACAACATTGCGTATCAGTATTCCTTGCGTGTTCTAAGATTACACGGTTGGTCAACGATGTCTGAATCATCCCCAATGTTTGAAAAACCGCCTTCTCTGGGGGTTCTGTTTTTTAATGATTGTAAAAGTTTTTAAATCTGTCTGTTTTTCCTCAACTTTTTGTTTTTGGAGAATTTTTTATAATGATTGTGTGCAGTTCATGTAGTTGTATCAGTTAATCATTAAATAAGGATTTCTTGCTAGAGTGTGGACGTAGCAAGATTTATCGAACCACAACAAATATCGTGTTCTTGTGTTTTGTCATTTTTATATTTACAAGTGGCCATCACACTGATGGATGATAAAAATAACTCTGTTTCCGTCAAACGTAATTTGACATGTTTTATTTCAAACTTCGAATACATCATTTCACAAAGCCCAAATAAATTATCAACTAGTACTATTAGTAAACTGCTGATCGAATCAAAGGAAACCAACACTACTTTTATTGGGAAGACTGGATGTACTTTTTTTATCTAGTCTTACATGGAGGTCATAGGTTCTTATTTTGAGGGGGAGGTAAATGCAGAAAGGTTACGTGGGTCACTCAATAACTTCTTTGGTTGCAGAAATTTCTACATGTCTTCATATCTATTTTATATATTGGCATTTACGAGGGAATGATAGGGGCTACACCACGAAACTTGAGTAGCAGGAATGAGAGTCTATGAATACTACCCCCGCAGTAAAGATATACAAAAAAAACTTTGTCAGAGTAAATGATGTTTTCTCTGGGAGGTTAGTTTATGAATTGCAAGGAAATATAAACTAGAGAATGTCTAAAGAGGCTATGGAACAAGTGAGTATATATTGCAGCTTCTTTATCCAATTCTCTCGATTCACTTATATCAAAGTCGACGAATTTGAAGGAGAACCGCTTAAGCTCCCTAGATGTGCCCTAAACAACTATGTTTTAATTGAAGTGTGCAGGCAGTTGGCTCAAAGAGACAAAAAGTTCAAATAAGGACAAAACTCAAAAATAGTATTCTCGGTTAAATTGGGTTACTATGGTTGTAAGTTGATATTTGATGCTCTATGATGAGGAGATAACAAGAATAAATTCTATAATAGCTTCCTTATGAGATGGAAAGAAGAAATTGGAGAAGACTACAAGAAAAACAATGAACACGAACAACACTTTATAGGTTGCATCTATTCATTGACAACAAGCACATAGAGATACTGCCTTACCAAACACATGTTTCTTCAAATTGTAGCCCATTCCTGCAAATGACCATGGAGAAATTACTATACATTCCTCTACCTACTCTCCACCACACTCAAGCCACTTCACATGGTGTTCATGCGAGCAAGAGGCATTTTTGCCCAAATTAACTCCCAGAGGTTTTTGTGTGAGTCTAGCTTTAGCAATAACTTCTACACAAAAAATTAAAAATGCCACTACTATTTTATTTAGAAGAAACCAATAAATATGATATGCATCTCTAATCAATTTGTAGTGGGAACAAAATATAAACTAAAGTAACAAGAAACCACCATAATGTTATTTATTTCATCTATTTACGGAAAAGTACAAATAATTTCACAATATTTTGGCCTTCTTCTCATAGAAAAGAAAAACAAATCCTCTCTACAACCATCGATTTTAGAGAGAATATAAAAACAATGATAAACAATTAAAAACTATTTTTGGCAACCACTAGACCTGTAAAGGATTTATTTAATCCTTTACTAAAGTGATAACAAACATTAAAATATTCCCTAAAATAACAAAACATTAAAACATGCCCTAAAATAACAAAATATTAAAATATCCCCATAAACAATATGAAAACATTATTCCTGTGCACCTGTAGCTGCTCTTGCAGCATACTCCCGGGTGTGAATTTTGTCTCAAGTCCTCTTGGAGACCAATTGTTGTAGATCCACACCTTGCCTCAGAATTTTTGTTTCTGGTAACCAAGTGGCTTCAAAATCTGGAAGGCCCTTCCACTTGACCAAGTGCTCTATGTGCACTTTGTATCTTGTCCTCATGGCCTCTCTACTATTGATGATGCACTCCATCTGCGGCTTCTCTTTAGAAGGCAATTCTTGAATCTAGTCATTTGATTCATGTGTTGTTTCTTCTGTGCCAACTTCTTCATTTGAACCTTTATACAATGTGAGATCTGAGATATTAAATATAGGTGAAATAGCTACATCTGGAGGTAATGCCACTTTGTAATCATTTTCTCTGTACTTTTCTAGAATTTCACACGGTCTAATCTTCTTCATCATCAACTTCGTATGATTGCTCTGAGGTAGTCAATCCTTGTTCAAGTGTACCATTACCAAGTTTCCAATTTGGAACTATACATTTCTTCTTTCCAAATTTGTTTTAGCCTTCACCTTAAAGGCAATTTTGCTGCACCATTTTCCTCACATGCTCATGCACTTCCATCATTGCTTCAACAAAGTCTTCCGCATGTCCACTCCATTTCTCCAAACCATCCATATTTCTAAGTTCAAAAACTCTCCTTGGATGTCTCCCATAAACAACTTCAAAAGGACTCATGCCTATGCTACGATTCACTAAGTCATTGTATGCAAACTTCGCCTAAGGTATGATGGCATCCTAACTACCTCCATGTTCCTGTGTCAAACATCTCAAAAGGTTTTCCAAGGATCTATTAATCACCTCAGTTTGCCCATCTGTTTGAGGATGATAGGCTGAATTGAAAGACAAATTTGTGCCCAACTTCTTCCATAGGGTCCTCCAAAAGTGACCCACAACCTTGTTGTCCCTATCAGATACAATGCTCAATGGCAAACCATGAATACAAACTATTTCTTTAAAGAACACTCCTGCAATATAACTAGCATCATTAGTGGTTTTACATAGAATAAAGTGAGCCATTTTACTGAATCTATCAACAACCACAAATATGTTGTCATAACCTATCTTTTTCCTTGGTAATCTCATCACAAAATCCATACTCAAACACTCCCAAGGTTTGTTCGGTATGGGTAAAGGCTAATAAAGTCCATCATTTGTTGACACTCCCTTTGCCCTTTGACATACAAGACAACCTTCTAGAAACTTCCTGATGTCTAGTTGCATCTTGGGCCAATAATAAAATCTTTGTACCAATTCCAATGTCTTGTTGAGTCCAAAATGACCATTGAGACCTCCACAATGTTTTTGTTTAATGGCATTGTCCTGCATAGAACATTTGGGAATACATAATTGGCTTCCTTTAAACAACAGTCCATCTTGCACAATGAATTTAGAAAAATCAGAATGAAAACTATCTTCCAACTTAGTGCAAACCTCATATGCTTTGTTGAAATCTCCATCTTCCACATACATTCCCTTCAATGCCTCTACACCCATGCTTTGGAGTTGTACTTCTTGCACTGTTATCACTCTCCTACTAAGTGCACCAGCCACCTTATTGGCTTGTCCCTTCTTATGCTTGATTGTGAAAGTATAAGCCTACAAACTCTCAACACATTTCATGTGCCTATGGTTAAGTTTTTCCTATCCATTCAAGAAACTAAGAGCATGGTTGTCAGTATACATAATAAACTCCTTAGGCAGCAAATAATGCCTGAACCATGTCATACAATTCCAAATCATAAGAAGAATATTTCTTCTTTGCCTCATTCAGCTTTTCGCTGAAAAAATGCAACGGGTCTATCTTCTTTACTAAGAACAACCCCTATTGCAAAATCACTAGCATCACATTCTATTGTAAAAACTTTATTAAAATTCAGTAAAACAAGAATAGGATACTTGGCTACCTTTCCTCAAAACTCTTATTTGCTACACTATTCCATTCAAACTTCGCTTTACCTCCTCCTTTGATGGCGTCTAAAATTGGTGCACAAATGTTGAACTGAAGTTTCTTATGAACTTCCTATAGAATGTGGCCAAGCCATGGAAACTTTGAACCTCTCCAACATCCCTTGGTGTTGGCCAATTAATGATGGCCTCCACTTTAGATGGATCCATTTTCAGATCTCCCCTGGATATCACAAATCCAAGATACACCAACTCTTGTTTCAAAAAGTCACACTTCTCCAAATTTATCTTCAAATTTTGTTCCTATAGCCTTTGTAAAACCATCTTCAAATGTTGCAAATGCTCTTCCTTATTCTTGCTATACACCAAAATGTCATCAAGGTGGACAACAACAAACTTCCCAATTAAGTCCTGAAAAACTTCATTCATTAGTTGCATAAATGTACTAGGAGCATTAGATAAACCAAATGGCATAACAAGCCATTCATACAACCCTTCATTAGTTTTAAAGGTTGTCTTCCATTCATCCCCCTCTCATATCCTTATTTGATGATACCCGCTTTTGAGATCTATTTAAAAAAATACGAAGCTCCCCCAAACAATCCAACAAATATTCTATTTTAGGAATAGGAAATCTATACCTTATAGTTATCCTATTAATGGTCCTAGAATCAGTACGCAACCACCACTTACCATCCTTCTTTGGAGCAAGAACTGAGGGTATAGCACATGGGCTAAGACTTTCCTTATCAAACCCTTGTCAAGCAACTCTTGTATTTGCCTAGCAATCTCTTCATTTTGTTGCAATGTTGATGCAGGAGCATCTTGCATGGGAAAAATATTGAAAAAAAAAAATCTAGAGGAGAGAGAAAGTGACGAAAATTAGAGGAGAAATAATAAAAAAATAAAAAAAGGGAAAAAGGAGAAAAGAAAGGAAAAGAGGATTTTTATTTTCGAGGTGCATAGGTGGCATAATAGAAAAAAATAAAAAATAAATGGTTGTCATTCCATTTATCGAGGTGTGTGGGAAGAATTCTAGAAATATATGAATATTGTAGAAAGTTGTGGATATTGTAGAAGGTTATGGAAGTTGTAGAAGGTTGTGGAGGAATTCTAGAAGGTTGTGGATAAGTCATGCATGGGGTGGTAAGTGCCTATTTAAGCAAGGCATATGAGCATTTCTAATCAAGCTCAAGGAGAAGCTTGAGAAGTAGAAGCTCAAGGAGAAGCTCGAGGAGTAGAAGCTCAAGAAGGAGAAGCTTGAGAAGCTCGAGAAGTAGAAGTTGTGGAAGGTGAAGCTTGGAAAGCTTTGGAAGGGAAAAGCTTCAAGGTGTGAAGCTGGAAAGTGTGAAAGAGAAGAAGGAAGTGAAGAGTGAGTTTTCTTGAGTCTGTGAACAGAGCGCCGAATGTGAGGTAGTTTACAACAGGATTGTGATGGAGTTGTGAGTGTGTAGACAGAGCGTCGAATGTGAGGCAGTTTACACTTGGATCTTGGATAAGGTTGGAGAAGAGCTAGTGACTACAATTTAGAAACAAGGAGGTTGCTTGGTGGCTTGCGAGCACAAGTTGAGATCTCAGAGGTTTCTACCAGAGTGTGGACCTGGACTAGCTTGGGTTTGGATTGGATCTTGAGAGATCTTGTAGAAAGGTTATTGTAATTGCTAAGGATTTTCAAGTTTAATAAAATTTCTTGGGAAGCATTTTATCTCTCTTTGTTTTCATATTGTTGCATTCTTGGTTGTGAGTTGGTAAGGGTGGTGTGGCCCTTCATTAGTGGTATTAGAGCGTACCTTCGTCAGTGGTATTAGAGCATACCTTCATTAGTGGTATCAGAGCAGGAGTTCCTAAGTGTACAAGCAGATTGCCGAAGTGTGAGGTAGTTTGTACCAGGACCTTGGCTGGGTGAAGTTTATCAGAGTAGGAGTTCCTAAGTGTACAAGTAGATCGTCGAAGTGTGAGGCAGTTTGTACCAGGACCTTGGTTGGGTGAAGTTTATTAGAGCGGGAGTTCTTGAGCGTGTAAACAGATCACCGAAGCTGAGGCAGTTTGCACTAGGACCTTGGGAGGACATGCAGATTGATCGATAGATGCAGAGATGGAAGACTGGACTTGTTGAGGCATGATTGTGGCGAGCTGGTGGATTGCAAATCCGTTGTCCTAGACTTGTGATGTGGTTCCTGGCAGGTTGTGATCTGACTTGCAAACAATTTGGTTGTCACAAGGAGCGTGGGAAGGATTTGTTGCAGAGGGTTTATGAAGATCTTGGGAGATGGCTCCGAGAGGATTGGACCCTAAGATGATTGCCAAAATCCATGATATAGTGGAGAGGAATTTTTCTAAGATGATTTCTCGGTTGGATGCTAGATTAGCTGATCAAGCTAAGAAGGTCAAGGTTGAAGAGGATGGTTTTGTTGATCAGTTTGTGGAGCCTGATGCAGAACCTGCAGAGCAACTAGAGGTTGTTGCTAAAGATATTCCTAATGTTGTTGATGTTGGGACATATGTTGGTTTTCATGATCAATTGGTTGAGTTTGACATGGAGATTGTGGAGCACTCGGTTGTGGATGATCTAGTTGTTGGTGGTGGTGACTTGTATCTTGTATAGCATCTTGTTGTGAGCAATGAGGTTGCTGGTGTTGAGAGTTTGGCATGTGTTGATGGAGATCTACATGTGGCTGTTGATGTGGGGTTTGTTGCTATGGGTGTGAATTCACTAGTTGTTGATATGAATGAGGGTTTTTTGATGAAGAATTATGTTCAGTTTGTTCCTGGAAGTGAGCATGCTGATTGGATGGTTGAGATTCTGGTGTTTGATAGAGTAATGCAGATATGGAAGATTTGCACGTTGATTTTGTTGTCCCCGTTGAGGTGGAAACCTTTGGTGAAGATGAAGATGGTGGTATATCTTTCTTTTTTGGCGTCAAAGTGTGGGACACACTTTTCTATCTACTTGGGGAGTCTGATGTAGGAGCATCTTGCATGGGAAAATTATTGGAAAAAAAAAAAAAATTAGAAAAAAAATCTGGAGGAGAGAGAAAGTGACGAAAATTAGAGAAATAATTTTTTTTAAAAAAAGGAAAAAGGAGAAAAGAAAGGAAAAGAGGATTTTTATTTTCGAGGTGCATAGGTGGCATAATAGAAAAAAATAAAAAATAAATGGTTGTCATTCCATTTATCGAGGTGCGTGAGAAGAATTTTAGAAATATATGAATATTGTAGAAAGATGTGGATATTGTAGAAGGTTATGGAAGTTGTAGAAGGTTGTGGAGGAATTCTAGAAGGTTGTGGATAAGTCATGCATGGGGTGGTAAGTGCCTATTTAAGCAAGGCATATGAGCATTTCTAATCAAGCTCAAGGAGAAGCTTGAGGAGTAGAAGCTCAAGGAGAAGCTCGAGGAGTAGAAGCTCAAGAAGGAGAAGCTTGAGAAGCTCGAGAAGTAGAAGTTGTGGAAGATGAAGATTGGAAAGCTTTGGAAGGGAAAAGCTTCAAGGTGTGAAGCTGGAAAGTGTGAAAGAGAAGAAGGAAGTGAAGAGTGAGTTTTCCTGAGTCTGTGAACAAAGCGCCAAATGTGAGGCAGTTTACAGCAGGATTGTGATGGAGTTGTGAGTGTATAGATAGAGCACCGAATGTGAGGCAGTTTACACTTGGATCTTGGATAAGGTTGGAGAAGAGCTAGTGACTACGGTTTAAAAACAAGGAGGTTGCTTGGTGGCTTGCGAGCACAAGTTGAGATCTCAAAGGTTTCTACCAGAGTGTGGACCTGGACTAGCTTGGGTTTGGATTGGATCTTGAGAGATCTTGCAGAAAGGTTATTGTAATTGCTAAGGATTTTCAAGTTTAATAAAATTTCTTGGGAAGCATTTTATCTCTCTTTGTCTTCATATTGTTGCATTCTTGGTTGTGAGTTGGTAAGGGTGGTGTGGCCCTTCATTAGTGGTATTAGAGCGTACCTTCGTCAGTGGTATCAGAGCATACTTTCATCAAGTGTCATCTTATACAATGCCTTGTTAGGTAGCACTGCTCCAGGAATAAGACCAATCTGGTGACTTATGTCTCTTATTAGTGGCAGAGACTCAGGCATTACCTCAACAAAGATGTCCTTGTACTAGTTTAACAACTCTTCAACTTCTTTCAAGCATGTTGTTCTACGTTCCTTCTTCCTATCTTCCTTAGGCTTCAACACCAATGCAAAGCCTATTCCATTTCTTCAAGAGTATTAATGAACTCTTTCTCACCCACCATCAACACACTTGGTCCAACTTGACCAACCCCTCTTTCGTCTCCTTCATAATTCAATTTGTATGTTACTACATCCTTTTGGAAGCTATAAGAATTCTTCTCACCATCATGGCGTGTCTTCCTGTCGATTGCCAAGGTCTTCCCAGCAAGAGGTGGCAAGCATCCATGGGCAAGATATCACACAATATTTTATCCTTATATCGCCCTATACTAAACTCTACATGAGCTTGCTCATTCACAACTTCTTGTTGCCCTTTGTTCAACCAACTGACCTTATATGGACAAGAATGTGGAAGTCTCTCTAACTTCAATTTGTTTACAGCCTCAAGTGAGATGATATTATCCATGGAAGCTTCAATTATCACCTTGCACAAATTGCCTTTCACCTTGCATTGAACTTGAAAAAGAGCCCTCCTTTGAGTGGTATCTTCTTTCACCGATTCCTTAAGAAGTGTTCTCCTTAACTTGAGACTTTCTCCCTAAGCCTCTGTCATCAACTGAACTTTTGGTGAGTTCATACTCTCATTATCTTCCTGCACATAAGTGACTCTCCTTTCACCATTTTGAGAAGTAGATGCCCTTTGTAGACACTTATATTTTGGGTATCCCATTTGACCACAATTGTAGCACTTCATTCCCCATCCTCTGCGTGATCCACCTAACCTTCCTCCATCAGATCCCCTTCCATCGTAGCCTCCTCTACTCCTCCTCCTAGGGTTAGACTCTCTTTGGGACCTCTGGCCTTGTCCTCTATTGTTGAAGTTTCCTCTACCTTAGTCATTCCTTCCACTTCTCCCTCCTTGTTGCTGATCACCCTTCCTCTTCAGTTTCTCTTCAACTTTAAGAGCAAGTTGAAAACACTTCCCCAATGTATCTAGGGCCAAGAGGCTGATCTCCTCCTGTGTGCTCATTCTCAGACCATTTAATTACTTGGCCACTCTTTATGGTTCCTCCTCTTGTTTCTTTGTCCTAAGAGTTAACCTAATGGGACTCCTCTATATAGGCATTCATGTCCATCTCTCATTGCTTCAAGCGTTGCAGCTTTTTGAACAACTACACCTCATGATCTACAAGTAGAAATTGTGCCTTAATTTTTGCCTTCATCACTTCCCATGAAGAAATTAGACTTTTATTATTTTGTATTCTTTCTCCTTGAATATGATTCCACCACGAGAAAGCAAATCCTCTCAGTTTTCCTTTTGCAATCCTTACCCTATCATTCTTTGGAACTTCATTCATCTCGAAGTGATGGGTGATTGCTTCAATCCATTCAATCACTTCCTCACTATTGAGACTGCCTCCATATGTAGGTAGCCTATCATTAACATCTCCTCTTATTGACTTTAAAGCATCAACAAATTCCTTTTCATCTGTAGGCGATTTCGTTGGTGGATCTTGGTGCTGTTCTCCTTCTTCATCTCCACTAGCACCTTCTTCTATCTCATTATCCTTATCCTTGTCACTAGACCCCTTCTTGAACTCCTTCAACTTCTCTTCTAGAAGTTCCTCCATCATCTTTTTGATGGCATCTGGAGTCATATTTTCAAAGGCATGGTGTAAGCCTCAACTTCCACATGTGATTCTTCTACAAACATACACTTCCTAGCAAGACCTTGTCGCACTCTGATACCAATATGATGAGGAGATAACAAGAATAAATTCTATAATAGCTTCCCTATGAGATGGAAAAAAGAAACTGGAGAAGACTACAGGAAAAACAACAAACACGAACAACACCTTAGAAGTTGCATCTTTTCATTCACGGCAAGCACATAGAGATGTTGCCTTACCAAACACAAGTTTCTTCAAATTGTAGCCCGTTCCTACAAATGACAATGGAGAAATTACTATACATTCCTCCTATCCGCTCTCCACCACACTTAGGCCACTTTACATGGTGTTCATGCAAGCAAGAGGCATTTTTGCCCAAATTAACTCCCAAAGGTTTTTGTGTGAGTCTGGCTTCCTACAGCAATAACTTCTACACAAAAAAATAAAAAAAAATGCCACTACTATTTTATTTAGAAGAAACCAATAAATATGATATGCATCTCTAATCAATTTGCAGTGTGAACAAAATATAAACTAAAGTAATAGGAAACCACCACAATGTTATTTATTTCATCTATTTAGGGCATAGTACAAATAATTCCACAATATCTCGGCCTTCTTCCTACAGAAAAGAAAAGCAAATACTCTCTATAGCCATCAATTTTAGAGAGAATATATAAACAATGATAAATTGTTTAAATTTGTTTTTAGCAACCACCAAACCTATGAAGGATTTATTTAATCCTTTACTCAATATCTCAGCCTTCTTCCTACAGAAAAGAAAAGCAAATACTCTCTACAGCCATCAATTTTAGAGAGAATATATAAACAATGATAAATTGTTTTAAATTGTTTTTAGCAACCACCAAACCTATAAAGGACTTATTTAATCCTTTACTAAAGTGATAAAATTTATTAAAATATGCCCTAAAATAACAAAACATTAAAACATGCCCTAAAATAACAAAATATTAAAATATTCCCATAAACAATATGGAAACATTATTCCTATGCACCTATAGTTGCTCTTGCGACACCCTAAAATTAGAAGTTAAATTGAATAAATTGCACTTGCCCCACTATGTGGCCAGAAGAAAGTTTAATAGTAGGGGATATGCAGTTGCCCACCTGGATATGTTTAAAGGTTTCCCGCATTCCCCTCACTTGGGAGATTATTTGGAGAATTGTAGAGTTGAACTTGAGGTAAGAAATATATTATGGTCCAACATTGTTTGGGGAAATTGTGTTTATGAATTGAAAATAAGCATCAACAAGGTGGAGGAAGAGGATGAAGAAGTGATAGATCTTGAATTTCATGAAAAGGTTGAGCATCTACCAATCCCTAACATAGAGTGAGAGAGGGAAAAAGTTGACAACGTTTAAACTAGAACTTTTAAATGTCATAAAATGAACAGAGAGATGGATTAGAGAAAAGCACTTGGGGAAGATACTAAGAAAAGGAAAAGAAGCCTCTACTAGTGATAACTCTCTTTGTATTTCAAAATCCCCTATTTGAAGTACTAACCAAGTATTGGCCATGCAGGTGAGAAGATTCTTGGGTTGAAGTGTCTCTAGAGAAGGAATTTTCCAAGTCCCCTACAAGGTTATCCCCTATTTGTGTCACCAATACCCAAAGTTAGAAGAGGAGTAGTAAAGGTTCAAGCAATCCTATCATACTTGAACTTGACTCTATGGATGAAGTGTTTAAAAGCATGGAGAACCACATTGAAGAAACACTCACTAATGGAGTTCTTGATGCTATGGAGATTTGAAAAGAAACATGACAAGAGAGCAACATTCTAATAGATTACCAAGGCACCACCGAAGCCATGGGAGAACAAGTATTTTAGACCCCTAAAGTTAAAGAATTCACTACAACACCTAAATGACTAGAGACATCAATTAGCAAGAAGAGAAGCATTGTGCCCATATCAGTATTGATTGACGATATAGTTAGCAAGTATTTGGGAAGAGCAGAAAGGAGGAAAAACATTAATATTAAAACCATGCTCAAGGTTGATGAGACAATCGAGTGATGGGTTGCTGAGATTGCAAGGCCCATTGCAGAGATAGACGTTGAAGGAACTACGTCACAAGATTTCATTATGGAAAAAGTTGACCTTAGTTAGATCTCTAGATTCTCTAATGCTAAAAATTTGGTTTCCTCTATGAGAAGAATGATAATGCAAACCTGGAAGGATGAGAAGGATAAGGAGTTGAAATTAGCGATCAAGTGAATGACAGAGTATATTAATGCCCTTCAACATCCCAGTCCCTTGCCTCTAGTGTAGTCATCTTCATCATTCAATCTGAAATTGCCAACCAATCAACATTTACTGGATTAAGTCCAAAGGAACAAAGTAATTATGGAAATCTTTAATAGTTGGTTGTGCTCTCTCATTCAAGAGGGGCCTAGCTACATATCGAGTCTAAGTTAATAAGGATTCTCTAGAGGTGATCAAAGAACAAGAAGCTGAAGTTGCAACCTAGGAAAAAGAAAAGCTCAAATGGACGGTGGTTGTTGCTCAAATGAATGATATGTAGAGATTTGGATCATGAAATTATTAGCAGAGGAAGAGGTGAACAAATTTGAGAATAATATCATCCATGTCTTAAAGAAAAATATTGAATGAAGAAATTTGAAAATAGGGACATAAAGAATCCCTCAGTCTACTTCGTGAATCAAAGGCATTGACATATACGATGCAAATAGATCTTCAGTGCATTGATGTCTAGTTGCTCAAAGAGGATGGAGCCATGGTTGAGAAGGTCAATGAAATGATAAAATATTTCAAAGGGAAGATCAAATTGGTTAAAGAGGGTAATTTGATTTATCCAGTGATGATTTTTCCGAAGTGGTGTAGATGGAATCTATGTTAATCATCTGCTAGGATCACCTAGAAGAATGCTAACCCCTGAGTAAGATAAGGAGGTTTGGAAACAAAAGATAATCCATTTCGATCTTCCCAACTACGAGTTGATCCTAAAGTTATTTGATGTGCACATGGAATAGAGAAAGATACACTCACTAGAAGGACAAACAAAATAGCTCGCACCTAGCATATCAACTCATTCTTAAAGATCATATGATATACTTAGTAATTGGTTTTTGATAAAGAAGGTAGGGAAAGGGCCCTAAATTTGAAGAACCATTATAAAAAATTAGCACTGCCCTGGGCCATTATAGCCAAGCAATGGGCTAAAGCATCATAAACAAACCAAGTAACCTAAACCTTCCACAAAATTTATCAAATACAACTAAAAGCAACACTAAGAAAACATCACCATCATTCTTCACACTATAAACAAAAGGAGTATTGTTCAAGGAAATCATAGAACTAATCCTATTAAGCAACTTGCTTAAACTAAAATCAAACCAAAAAATATGCATCACAATGTTCAACTAGTAAAGGCCATTGATGTAACAATTATTAGACTTAAGCATTAAAAAGTTTAGATTGTTCTTAAAAGTATACATATCTCTAAACCCAAAGATAGCCATAACGAGAAAAAATGAAAAAGCAACAGAACTATCAAGTATGCTTGATAGCATTCCAATCCTTCTCCAGTTGAAAGAGCTCATATTACCAATTGGTGATGGCTCCAGCTTCTTGCTCTTCCTCCTTGTCACCTGTACTCACTTCCCTTGTCTTTTTCATCTTGCTCTTGCCAATGACAACACCAAGAATAGTTCTTTCCAAGATCTTGTGATGAATTTTCCAAAGGGTAGAAGCCATGTCTCTCAGCTTGATGTTAGTGATAGCCTCCTTGTACATCTTGTCCAGTGAATCAATTTTTCTTTGTTTACTATCCAAGTGGCTAGCTAAACTTGATTCCATCTCCTTTATCCTTTCCTATAGGGCATTGATTTCATTCTTCCCCTTATCCAACTCTTCCATGGTGTTATTCTAACTTCTCTATTTTCGGATTCGTCCTTAGTGAGAATCTCTTGGCTAGGATTAACCATGCCTAAGTCCACCTCAATGTGTGTGTCATGTTCTTCAATTTCAGTGTCTTCGTCCTCCCCATCATAACTCTCTTCCGCTCCTTCCACGTACTCTTAATCTTTTGAATCAGTGTCCTCACTACCGTCCGACATTTTAGTTTCAGCTTCTTATTACTTCAATTCCTCCTCTACAATTTTTATCGCCTTCTTGTCCTCCCTCATACTCATTTCTTTCTTCTTAGGGAGGTGTTCCAACCTCCTCTCTACATTGTTGAACTCTTGGTTTTTTCCCTTAGTCCTAGTATTTTTATATTTGTTAGCCTCTTCCTCAAACCCCTATTTATCCACATCTGTAATTTCCCTATCAATTTTTATCCATTTAGGGGTAGGGCCTTGGAGAATATTTTGAGATGACTTCTTCCTTTTGGGTGAGGTTTCCAACAGAAGTGATTCTTCAAGGGAAAGAGCTTTAGGGCTATCATTTTTAGGGCATAACAATTCCTCATCACCATTTTTTTCAGTAGAGGTGTTAGGTTCCACAGGATTATCCATTAGGGGAGGGGCTAATTTCTTCGATTTTCATAAAGGAACTAATGCATACATTTAGCCATAGAATTTTATTTTTTCTCATAAAATTGTTTTGTTCAAGCAACACAAGGAAAATGATGTAATGGAAAGAAGATACATAATTATAATCTCCAATGGAAGACAATAACCATAATGAGACCAACAAATTTGAAGTCATAAAAGCTTTCTATATATATTCAACCAACTGACTAAACATCCATACTTATAATAGAGTATATAAGTTTGAATATCAAAATGGTCAATTGTACTACAATCTAAACAACTATATATACATATATAATTGAAATATCACTGTAACAGAGTATATTATTTTGAGTATCAAAATGGTCGACCGTACTACAATCTAAACAACTATGTATAAGTTTGAATATCAAAATGGCCGACCATACTACAATATATATATATATATATATATATATATATATTCAATCATACTACAATCTAAACAACTATATATACATTTATAATTGAAATATCACTATAACAGAGTATATAAGTTTGAGTATCAAAATGGTCGACCG
This sequence comes from Cupressus sempervirens, assembly GCA_028749045.1. Classification (NCBI taxonomy): domain Eukaryota; kingdom Viridiplantae; phylum Streptophyta; class Pinopsida; order Cupressales; family Cupressaceae; genus Cupressus; species Cupressus sempervirens. The sequence continues at coordinate 2,630,197 of CM053785.1, forward strand.
TACTACAATCTAAACAACTATGTATAAGTTTGAATATCAAAATGGCCAACCATACTACAATCTAAACAACTTATATAAGTTGTTTAGATTGTAGTATGGTTGGCCATTTTGATATTCAAACTTATACATAGTTGTTTAGATTGTAGTACGGTCGACCATTTTGATACTCAAACTTATATACTCTGTTACAGTGATATTTCAATTTTTTTTGGATATAATGGATGTTTAGTCTATTGGTTGAATATATACTAAAAGCTTCTATGACTTCAAATATGTTGGTTTCATTATGCTCATTGTCTTCCATTGGAGATTATAATTATGCATCTTCTTTCCATTACATCATTTTCCTTGTGTTGCTTAAACAAAATAATTTTCCGAGGAAAAAAAGTTATTCTATAGTTGAATGTACGCACATTCAAATAAGTCTCTTGGCTTTTGAGGATGTATAACATAATCTTTACAAACTAATCTTTAAGTCTCAATTAGCATTCAAAGGCATTGACACCCATTTAATTTTTATGAATTGGTGTCAATGCCTTTGATACACTTTCTTGTTGAAAGTATAATTAAATCAATTCGTTGAAAATTTGAAAAGGGAGTTGTATCTCAATATAAAATTTAGAGAGCATAGTTGTGAGTAGTTAGGGCCAACTATTGTGACAATTTTTTTTTTTTAAAGGGCATGGAGTTATTAAATTCATTAATAGAGAATATTAAAGGAGGATAAAGTTGTTAACCAATACATAGGATGCAATTTCTTCAAAAATATGGACTGCAATTTTTTATGGAGAAGAGGATGGCCAATTTTTGTAGGGAGAAGAGACTATTGTTTTTTGAGAAAAAAATTGTAGTTGTGAAAGATTTGGCAAAAAAATATGAAAAATCAATTAAAAGTTAAGGAAAGAGATGTTGAAGATTCTCACTTGAATAACATTTGAAAAGTTATGTGGATCGAATAAGAATTAAGATAGTGTAAGTCATGTTTTGTTGAGAAACATGTGTCTCAACCTTGCATTTTTTCCATATAGCTCCAAAATGTAGTTGACAGTTCTCTACATGTTGGTGCCTTGGAAAAGGTAAACTTAGTTGTCCAAAGATGCCTTGTGCCTAGTACAATATATGAGATCCATTTTTAGAGATTAGATGATACATTTCATGACAACTATAAGAGTCAAAAATAGGGAATAAGATTATGGATGTGAGAGGCTTTTTTTAACTTGGAATTTGTTTATCTTGGGTACTACAAGTTGAGGGTGTACAACAGGTGTCAAGGAGGTTTTGCACATGGTATTGTAAAACTGTGAGTGGTTTACAAGTTTTGAGAAGCCTATAAAATGAGGGTTTAAGGAGTTTGAGTATTGATTTTTGTTTGCAAAATATGGTGCTAGAAGGATGCTACTAAAGTTTCTCCAAGCTTGTGTTAAGGTGATACTCTTGTGATAACTTACACTACAAGTGTTGTTTAATATTTTTTTGATTTGATAATACATTATGTAGGTTTTAGAGTGTGGGGTTTTCTCTAGTAAGGGTTTTCCCCATGGAAATCATTATGTAATGTTTATGGTTATTTTTCATTTTTGCTCTTATTTATCTCTTGAAATCTTTGTAATAGTTAAGTTGAAATGCACATATTCGTCTTCTTAAGATTTCTGTGAAAAGCATTTTTGCACACCTTTGCTTCTTGATACGCGGTATTACAGCCTATCTGGTTTTGCTTCTATTTGTTGGGTACATGATTTTTTGAGCTAATCATGGTTTAAGAGGGGGCTTGTGCAAAGTATTTCATTTTTTGTATAGAAGGATAGTAAAGGTGGTAAACATGTCATCAAGGATTGACGTAGAGAGGTTTTTTGGTATGAACTTTGAAATGCCGAAGTTGAAGATGGAAGATTTGTTTCTTGATTGAGACCAATGTGAAGCAGTGGATGAAAAAGTTTAGAGGCCTACAAATTGAACTTTAGTTGCACAATATGATGCAATGGATAGACAAGCTAAAGGTCTCATAAGATTGTCATGTAAACTCAATTGTAATAAATGTCTGTAAAGGATCTACTTCAAAGAAGCTTTAGAAGAAGCTAAATGATATATATCAAGAAAAATCATTTTTGAATAATATTTGCTTGAGGAATAAGTTATACTCCTTGAGAATGGAATAAATTGGATGAATATATGAGCATCTAGAAAGATTTAATATGTTGGTGGCTCAATGCACCTCAGTTGTCTTCGGTTGTCTTGAACATGGAGGTCGATGTTGTTGGTTCTCTACTTTTTGAGGAAATGAGAATGGAGGTTTCTTTGAATGCCAAAGAAGCTTTGAATGTTCAAGGAAGATCAAGAGAAAGAGGCAAGAAGAAAAAGAAGCATGATCAATCTAAATCAAAGAATAAGGGGAGCTCAAAATCCCTTGGTAAGTCAAAGACAATTGAGGGAACTGTGGCAAATATAGACACTTCTGAAAAGGAATACAAAGAAGAAGAAGAACAAGAAGTAAATAAGAGAAGAAGCGTAATAATATTCTAATTATGAGTCTAGGAAGATAAGATAAGATAAGATCATTTTAGTAATGTCCAACAAAAGACCACAATGTGGGTCTATGGGACTAGAAACTTACACCAAGAAGAAAGAAGATAAACTAAGCACCAAACAGTGTCTAAAAAAGAATGAGTATAACAAAAGAAGAAGAAAGTAGGAGACATCACAGAAAAGAATAAGTATCTATCCTCACAGGGAAAAGTCCAACAATGACTGATTAGTGTGGCTACCAGAGGCCTTGTGATGAAGTTGAGTGCTATGAGAGGAATGTCACTAGTGATGAGATCCCCTACAAGGTCACATAGATCTAGCATGGCCTGTGTTAGGGATCCAAGTTCAAAGAAAGAAAGAAAAAGAGAAAAAGGAGAAGAGAAAGAAAGAAGAAAGGCAAAGATGTTGCCACCTAGGAAATGTCAGTAGCCTTTTAGGACCTACTTTGATCATGACTCCCAACCAGGAAGGAAGATGGAGATGCCTTTATTGCAGCATTATCTAGTTGTGCAGGTGGTAGTGCATAGTTGATAGACTTGGTGCATCTTTGTACATAACTCTTAATAGAAACTAGTTAAGTAAGTATAAATTTTTTGATGGTGGTAAGTTGTATTTGGGTCATAACATTTTTCTTGATATTGTTGGTTGTCAAAGTGTTCGTGTGAATTTTTTTGATGATAGGATTAAGTAATTTGATAGTATCTTGCATATTCTAGGACTAGTAAGAAAAATGTTACATGTTAGCAAGCTAATGGATGAAGGTGTGCATGTATGATTTTTTTAAGAAGGTGTAAAAGTGGAAAGAGATGATAACAAGAGGAAGAAGATTAGGTACATTGTATGAGCTTGATACAGGCACAATTGAGTGCAATAACACTTCTAATAAACTTGTAACAAAGACTATTCTTTAGGAAAATGATAGTGTTTCTTTTTCAGCAAATGGTCATGGTTTTTGGGTACCCATGGGTGCTTCATCTAGTGAATCGAAGTTGCATGCAGAGAAGATGATGTTTTTGATTAAGTAAAATAGGTTTTGAAGGGTGTCTGAAACCCTTTACCCATCAAAAAAATTTCAATGGAGCGCAAACAAAAAATACAGTAGACCAAAGGAGAAACATGTCACCAACCAACAAAAGTGACCAAGGTGGCCTCATAGATAACACAGTTCACTTCTGCCACCATATTACAACTTCATAAAACCATTTAGGACCCTTTAGTCCCAAAAGAGTGAGATCTAAGATGCTGATCAAAGGACTATTGGGATCATTTGTATTTTTTTCCTTTAACCTTTTTCCAACCTTCCTCCACCAAAGAAGCCTCCTCCCAAACCTTCCTCCTGCAGAGAAGATGATGTTATGGCACTAGAGACTCGGGAATATAAGTGTAAGGGTCTAGGAACCTTGAAAAATAAAAACTTTGTTGATGGGTTGAGTAATTGCAATCTTGAATTTGATTTTCGTGAGCATTTTATGTATGGTAAACAAAACTGCATTAAGTTTTACTTGAGTTCTCATAAGTCTTCATGTTTTTTGGATTTGATCCATTCAAATGTATTTGTGCTAGTTGGTGTTCCTTTTTTTGGTACATGAGCATATGCTTCACATTTAAACACTCTAAAATACTAACATTTGGTTTCCTCCCACTCCAAGCTTCATTAGGAGTAATTTTTTGCAAAACATTTGTGGGTGAGCTATTCAAAACATGAGATGCAGTGTTAATAGCTTTTGCCATAGAAATGAAGGAATATTCATAAATTGTATCATACATCATGTCGTTTCCACTAAAATCATATTCTTTTCAGCAATGTCATTTTGTTGAGGAGTATATCAATAGTAATTTCTCTCTTGATCCCATGATACTCACAAAATGATTTGAACATATTGTTTACATATTCTCCACCATTATTAGTTCTTATTCACTTGATCTTATTCCCACTTTCATTTCCCATGAGAGCTTTAAACATTTCAAATCTCAAACTTGTTAAATACTTCATCCTTTTATTTCAAGAAGTAAACCCAAATTTTCCTTGAAAAATCATCATAAATGTTAAAATATACCTAGCTTCTCCTTTTGATGTAGGATTCATAGGACCACACAAATCGCCATGGATAAGTTCTAGACTTTTCTTTAGTCTCCATGTAAACCTCTCAAAAGTATCTCTATGTTGTTTACCATCCATGCATCCTTCACACACAATTGTATTTAATTTTATCCAGGGCAATCCATCAACCATATTCATCTTTGAAAGTATAGCCAAACTTTTATAATTTAAATGACCATATCTTTGATGTCATAACTCACTTAAAGATGATCTTGTAGTGATATAAGCCTTCTTATCAACACTTGCTAGAAAATTATATATTCCATCATTTCAACTCCTCTCGCCAATATTTTGTATCCATGATTAATATTCTTGATTAAACACTCATATGAATAAAACTCCACTTTAAAACAATGTTGAGTTATTTGATTCACTAATAGAAGATTTTTTGCCAACCTAGCTACAAAATTCACATTAGTTATCTCCAAATTTTTACCATCATTACCTTTCATTGAAATTGTACCTATTCCTTCTATGTCCTATGAACTATAATCACTAAGAATTATTTTTACACCTTTTGTTCTAAAGATCTAAAGATGTTTTTGTTGTGAGTCGTATGTTGGCTAGCTTTTTAGTCAATAGACCATGCATTACTTGAATCACCATGAGTAGCTAAAGAAGCTATCATTATATGATGATCACCCTCCTCTTGAACAAAATTTAATTGTCTTGATTAAATCACCTTTTCCATTTCTTAAAACATTGATCACTTTTATGCCCTTCTTGTCCACACTTGAAACATTTGATAATACTTTCTCCCTTAAGATTATTATTGAAATTTATCCATTCTTTTTATGGCCTTTGATAACTTTGCCTATTTTGATTATCTCTTTGTTGAGATCATTGCCTTTGATTGTTTCTATATTGATTCCCTAATTAGTTCTTTGATTTTGATATGATCTTCCTTGATTATAATTCTTGTAATTTTCCTTAAACTCTATGATTTGATTATGGAAATGGTTTCTTTCCATGATTAATCTATTGGAAAAGTGCCCCACCCAAAGGAAGATCTTAGTGAAAACAATTGGCATTATTTTATGCAAAGGGATGAGGGAAGCACTGTAACAACAAAAGTTTGTTGCTTGTCTAATTCCTATTATGTTCTACCACAGACCGTTCTTTAAGGTTGACTAGACAAATGGGAACAATTCTTTAGGCTTGCAAACATTTTAAAGAAAATGTTAATAGATGAAATAATGAGGAAAGCATATTTCTTAAAAATTGTTCCAAAGAATTATACAAAGGTTTTGTAAGATGAATATTTTTAGCAATAGACCAACTTGAAAGCAAATAAAGGAGCCCTAATTATTTGACAAAATGCCTCGTTCTTCTCCAAGAACATTATGACAAACAAGGCACGATATTTGTTTGACAAAGTACCACAATGACATGTCATCTCATGAATGGACACTTGATATTTAGGGTTGTTGCCCCACTTTTACACCTTGTCCCAATTTTACAAAGTGGAGTAGATCATAGTCTTGTGTGGTCTGGTCAAGTCAATAGGTCTTTGCCCTCTTAGGTGAGGAGCTTCTTCATCGGGTTTTCACCTGTAGCCTTCCTCCGTATCACATATGAGCCGGGTGGGTTGTTCCTTGACTATTATAAGTCGGAGGGGTAGTTTAGATCCTTACTCGATGAAGATTCTCGGATTGTACTGCATCATGTGACTTGCCTTCAATATAGCCCACTTTGAGTTAAGAAAATCAAGTCGGCGGGAAATTGGGTTCTAGCTTCTCCTCGGCGGATTTCGCACCCCGAAGGCCTTTTTCCGCAGATCTCAGTATATACAGTAAAGGAATTCAACTGGAGCGAAATAGTTCATGTTTCTAAGAAATCTTTCGTATGTTGTCGCGATCCTACCACCAGAATCAATTATAACTTAATGGAATGATCAAAAGGTAGATGTGCGGAAAATGAAGAAAGGGCTTCTCCTCGGCGGGTTTCGAAATCCTAAGTGAGATTTCCGCAAAAGCACTATTAGAAGGGAAAGTTGACATATGGGTCCCACCTTCTGGCGAAGCTACTTGGCGATTTTCCGAAAAGGAGCTTTCCGAAGAGATAATATAAGACGGTGGGCCCTACCTTTTGGCGAAGCCGCTTGGAGATTTTCCGAAAAGGGTTGAAACGAAGTGACTTAAATAAAGAGAAGGCAGTGGCGGAAAAATAGAAATCGACTTCTCCATTGCGGGTTTTCTACCCTCAGAGGCGATTTTCCGCATCAGATGAGAAGACGCAACTGTAAGCATGGTAAGTATTCAGATTGATTGCAGATGGTTTTCAGAGGGGAATTGAGAGCAGATCATCCAAATTCACCAGTTATTTCAGAGAGAATTGACATATGCGGATTTTGCCCGAAGGAGTACTCCGTTTTCATTTTTCCGCGGGTTGCTAAATGAGAGGTAAGGCTGTAATTAATGAAAGTTACCGTTGAAATCAACGGGAATAGTGAAAAGACAAGGTTAAATCCGTTAGAAATTCTTACCTTCACTAACCCAACGGATTCAATCATAAATTCGCTCGTGTGGCGCGATTTATGAAATTAAACGGGCAAATCTGAAGTTTTCTATAAAGGGGAATGTAACAGATTTTCAAACTCCCGCTTTACTGTCGAATTGTTAAAATTGCTTAGTATATGCAATAATTCCCGAGTTTGCTGAGTTTGTTTTCTGTTGCATCACTATTATTCATCCGCATATCCATTATTATCCTTCAAGCAATATGGCAGCGAGATTTGCAGGTTTCGATAGCATGGGTGGCATCAAGTCCGCATGGTCGACCATAACGGACACTTCACTCCGTTTCTACGACATGCAGGACTTTCAGAGGAGATTGAAAACGGAACCTATCCACCCTATCACGGAGAGACTCAGAGGAAGCGGATTGGTGGAAGCAGCTGGCTTCCCAGTAGCAGTTCAAGCCCCGGAGTTGATTCTCGAATGCATCAACAACTACAACCCGGACACCAAGCAAATCCTCTTGCCTGATCAATCAGTTTTGATTTCAATCGACAGGCAAGCAGTGGTGAACTGTCTGAGAATTCCGGAGAGAGAAGAATTCTCTGACCTAACCATGGGTGGAGCTATGTCGGAGTTCTCCTTGAAGAAGATGATCTGGAGGAAAGAAATAATGAGCTCGTGGTTTCAGAAGCCAAGAGGAGCCAAGAGTAAGGTCCCTAAAACCCTCTTCGGTACTGACCTCAAACCAGAGATTGTGGACATCCTGGTCCTGTTGCATCGGCTCAAAGGTGAGGTAGAAGCTTTTAATTTTATGGAGCAATGTTTCTTTCTAGTGCAAGTTATCTGCTCAGATACTCAGTATATAGATTGGGCGCATGAGGTGAGTGAGCATCTTGCTAGAGCTCTCGCCGCAGCTAAGTTTTATAATTCTTTCTATATGTCGTCCTTTTTGATATACATGTTGGCTTCTCTTCAGTTATGGCCAGGACTTCCCAGAATTGAGGAATTTCCTGAAGATGTTAAAAGTTATGAGTTTTATCCATGCTTACAGTTGCAAAACAGTTATGCAGATTATGTCAGAGTGAATGACGCCTTTACTATGAGAATTTGCAGGGAACTTCAAGGATGTCCGGAGCGGAGATTCAGTCCTGAAGCGATGGCAGCAATCAGTCAATTTGGCTGTTATTTCATCCAGTTCTTATCCTTTTCTTATTTGCGTCTTGCAGCATTTGATGGTTTCCCAATGAAGCTACCCAGATACCCAGACGACATGATCGTGCTCGTAGAGATCGTGAGACAAGCCGTCCAGGTGAACGTGCTGAGCGCCAGTATGCGGAAGAAAGGGTATGAATTCCCCATAAGAGTCGGAGCTTATAGCTGCGAGGCCAGATCGGATGCAAAGAACATCCTCAAGGCGTTTGAAAGCAAATACAAGCTGGAAGAGTATGAGGTAGTCAGGCCCATGTTCGATCCCAATGGTTATGCCCGAGATGTGCTCCAAATTGGGAGCGTGATCAAACATGTGACTACCATGGAAGACTACTGGGCGGACTGTAAAGACGAGCTGGAGAGCCGTGATCGGGCATTTGCAAGATTCACTGTGGAGCAGGTAAAAATGTATGGCGTCAATCTAGACGTGGAAGGAATCAAAGATGACGGCCAAAATATGTATAGTCATACATATTTGACCAAGTTGCGGAACACGCCTGTCAGTTCCGAACCATACTTCAATGTCGAGGAAGATTTCGATGTTATGATGGCGAAAATCATCAAGCGGACTGGAAAATGGGTAGAATGGACAGCTAAGAAAGGTCGGAGCAGAAGTAAAGCCACTCAAGCTTCACCAGCCACAGCTACCCCTGCTTCATCACAGAGCGCTACTCCCAGTACCACAACTTCAGCTGCACAAGGACCAGCTCAGTCCGCCGGAGGAGGAGATCAACCCCCAGAGAAGAACATTCCGATAGTACCAACATGCCAAGGCGGATCGTTGCCAGTCATCGGAACTCAGGCTGCAGCAGAGGAAAAGGAGGCCGAAGAGCCAAAGGATGGATCCACTTCTCCAATCCCTTTTTCTCTTTCCACTCCACCCCCATCTCCTCAGCTCGCCCCAAGTTCACCATCTCATCATAGCCCTACTCCAGCCATAAGTGCCCCGTCCTTGAAGCCTACTGGCTCCTCTATTCAAATTGTAAAGATCAAGGATGATCAAAGTAGTAGCACTGAACCTGAAGAAGAAAAGGAGATCCCTAGTTCCTCTCGACTTCTCTCTCGAGACCAGAGGAACCCATTCTCTGCGACTACTGCTGCAGTGACTCAAAAAAAGAGGAAGATGTTCACCATTGAGTCTCTGGGAACGGCCTCTAAGATAATTAGCACAGAGTCTTGGCTTGAAGACACCCTGGAGAAGAAGAGGAAGAGGAAAGATGACAGCACTCCTGCGAAAGATATAGTGTCTCAAGCAGTTCATTCGGGATCGATGATGGTGAAGGCCAAGAAGCAGAGAACCCTATCCATACTAGGGCATGATACAGAAACAGGGCACCTAACCATGGAGGTGGCGAAACCAAACAGAGTGGGAAAAATTGAAGATTTGACTCCAGCAGACTTCACTCTGCATTCCATCGATCTCGGAGAAGCCAAGCATGACACTAAAGTGGGCCTATGGAAATCAAGTAACGAAGTAATAGAGGAGCAGCTGGAGAACCTCAAGGTATCAAAGATTAAGATGAAAGCTGAGATCGAAGAACTAAGAAAATTCATCCGACAGTTAGTTGTCTCATTGGCAACTATTACCGGTTTACCCGCTACAGAGGATCCTTCGGCAGAAGAAGTGCAGGCCTTCATATCACAGTTGCAGAAAGATAGGCACTTCGGTCAGATCGGGAAAGAGTGGATCGAAAGGCTTAATACTGATGGAATCGCCCTCATTGGTCAAATCGGCAATGTGCTCATCCGATTAGAAGCAGAAAAGGGCAATATTACTGCCAATAGTAATATTCTGGCGGGAGAAGAGGCGAAATGCACAGAATCCATTTCTCTTCTGAATATGATCATCCAGATGAAAGCCAAGGATGCAATTGAAGCAAAGATTCTGAAGAAAGGAGATGAACCATTGAATGAATGGATCAGAAGCATGCAATTCAAGCGAGAAATGATCCAGGAAGCCGAGAAAGGGCTTAGAGAAACAGGGGATAAAGTAAAGAAGGCCCAAGAGAAAGCTTTTGAGCTCATGCGAGGATTGCACACTGAATCACAAACCAGTGGGCAAGGGAAGTCCTTCATCGACATTGATATGATGAAAAACAACTTCTCCACGCATTTGAGCAATCTGTCTGGGATAGCTTCAAGCAGCCAAAACAGAGTGTCAGAACTACAAACACTTAGCGGATGCGTGCACGTGGTAGCTGAGGAAGCAGTGAATCAGTAGAATCAAGCCAAAGAATTTACTCAAGAACATGCAAGGTGGCTATTGAGATTCACAAATGTACACGTACCAAGCTATGATGAATTAACCCCAATCATAGCGGCTGCTAAAGCATATAAGGCGAAAACTGAAAAGGGGAAGAAGCCCAAATGATTCAAAATTCCCCCTTTTGTTTTCTACTCCATTAATCTTAGGATTTTGTAAATGTGTAGATATGATAAGTTGGCATCTCGCCATTTGTCATCTTGAGAAGATGAGCCGATTTAAATTCCATTGTAACAGTCATCTCTCTCACCCTATATGTAAGATTTTGAATGATTAATAAAGGGTCGGCAAATTTTTGGTGTGAATCCGGTTGCAGAGACAATTGAATTTGTGCCATTTCTTTACTGTCCTTTTCTTTTCATTTGTGTATGAGATACTTCTTCGATATTGGATGGAAATGGTTTAGTGAACAGAGTTTCATTTCGTTGTTTCTATTTAATTGAACTAGTGAACCGATCAGAGTATTGGAGCTAGTAGTGGGAAATATCTCGGTTAGTGTTTTGTTCTCCATATGCATTCCCTTATATTTCAGTCATCTGCATTAGATCTTATATTACATTGTTGCGTGTCGGAAATCATGAGATCGTGAAGATCCGAACGCAGTAGCACTAACTAATCATCTCATATTGCATTCGCGGTCCATATCTTGCATTTCATTCTGTTGTGTTGCGGGAGCCATAAGATTGTGGGTGCCATATACATAACATCCTAACATTTAGATTCCTGCCTGAGTTTCACTTGTCTGGGTGAGACTTGGTTTCCTCTCCTGTTCTCGGGTTAAGAGCATACCCCGCATTAGTTTTAGGAATCAAACATAATTCATCGAATATCATTCATAATAGGGAGCTGTACCTACAAATTCAGAGATAAGCCAGTTAACAAGAAAACGGCTTTTCAACTGTTGCAAACAGATTTTGTTTATTGTTCGGGCATCAAGAGTCATATTGACAGAAGAAATTAAAAAGAACGAATCTGTTTACCAACAAGGGTATAATTAGCTATCTTGAATACATAATAGGAATTGTGTCATTAACCTCCACTTTGAATTGTATGGGGTCTTATATTTATCATGTACCTGCAATGACTTGGGGTCTTCTTTCTAGATTCTTTCCTTGAGGAGTCTTTGAATCCAGTTCATTTTTAATATATTTATATAGTGGCTAACCCACTTTTTCCTTAAATAAATAAATACATGTAATTAATTTCTTGATTCAAGAAAAAATAATTGAAGGTTAACAATAATTAATGAATTAAACACATGTACATATAGTGGAGTTTTGAATGTTTAACTAACGTATTTAATACCAAGATCAAGATGATGAAAATATAGCAATAGACAATGGGGTTGAATCAATTATCTCACAAATATGTAAAAATTAACCATAAACTTTAGATCTCATAAATGAACAATGGAGCACAAAATCCACAACACGTCAAGAACACATAACACTAAGATTTTTTGCAAGGAAAGCCTTGTTAAGGGAAATTCATGGTGGGGATGAATTGATAAGATGACGTTTTATGATAAGAACAAGTATATACCACAGTGACATCTTTGACTTCAACAATATCCAACAATTGTACCTAAGAATTCACTAGCAATATTGTCAAATCCAAATATAAAGAGATAATTAGGTTGAATAAGCTTGGGATATACTTAATTTTATGTAATGAGTATTACCTCACACATTTAAGCTTAATCCATTGTCAAAAAAAATTCCTTATAGCAATACCATTGATAATCATGGTAACCTTAAGATGATTGTGTTGATTTTGAGCTTCTATGGGAGGCAAATTAGGAACAAAAATATTTTGTAAAGCCTCTTAAACCATACCATGACATATGATTAAGATCTGAATAAAATCCCAAAGGGATATCTTAGTGGAAATAGCACAAAATTGTTACAAAATTATCATACTCCTTACCAACGTGTTGTAAAGGATCAGGGGGAGAAGAAAAAAATGGTTGAGAAGGGGGATGAAAATTTGAATCTCTTTTTATTTTCAATTATTATATGCATGAGCCACTTCATGACAATTGGGTTGTTGAGCACGTTATACAACAATCATTTGTTTTTTTTGAGGCTAAGGAATATCTTGATGAGGTTGGGAAACTATTTTAGTCTTCTCATGACCCAAAACATGGATGCCATTATCTTGATTATCTTCGTTTTCTACAAGGTTTCATTTGTAGAAGGAGAGAATCAAGGATACCATCAATTTCTTCTAGAGTATTAATCAATGGATTTTTAAAAAAAAAATTCCTCTAAAAAAATGTGTTGAGAAATTATTTCTCTACCAATGCAAACCCTTGCAACAAAGGGGTTGCTTTATGCCTTCAAACATGAATACCCAACTTCAAAGTTCAAACCCAAAATTTCTCTTTCCCAATGATTTCTCTCTCTTATGATGTATTTCAACACCCAACATTTGTGTATGTACAATCTAGACATGACAATGAAATTCATAAAACATTTTAAGAATTTACAACTTTACAACTTTAGGAATGATTTATGCTTTATAAATGTATTATAACTTATAATATATTTTAATATGTCACTACTGTATATAAAAAAATACAAATTATTATGGAAGGTCATTAAAAACTTCAATCCATCCTCGAGACAGTCGTGGGATGACTTTTTCATTCTCGACCATCTAGAGGATTGTTAATACCATCCGAAAATGATCAATAGTGTTTCCATTTTGAAAAGGTTTCCAATTTTTTTTACCAATTGGTAATGGCTTGGAATAACATGTGTGTGGGGATGAGTGTGCGCATGCATGCATGTGTGTGTTTGTATAGGGGGCACATGTGCATGCTTATTTTTACTTTAGTTAAATTTTAATTTGTATAAGTTAAATGAAATATATGAATAATAATAAATCAAGTAAGATATATTATAATGGGCTTTTATATATCAACTTGCACGATGGAATATTTGAATGGTATGTAGATCGTAGTGCGCCCTTATACCTTGGAGAATGTGGTCTTAGTTGTAAATATAAATTTGATCGATGATTTTAGATAGGGTGCAGGTGAACCTAATTATATAGGTGCAAAATTGATGTGTCATATGTGACACTAGCCCATAAGCATAAGGGTTAGAAACTGATAAGCTTGGTTTAGATTAAGGTAGGAATGGTTGTGGAATATTAATAGAGGGATTTAATAGATATTAAAAGATATTCCTTTCATTAATACAATTGGTATAATAAGATAATTTAATGTCTTCAAGTTGTATTGTATATAAGCTTCATGAAGCTATCCTGAACACCCTCTTAGCTTGGGAGGCTTTCACATTAGGTTAAGTTATAATAGTTTTATCATTAAGGTTTATCATAAATATTGTAAAGAGTGTTCAATTACCTTGTACGATACATATTTGGATATATCACCTCATATGACCATCATTTTTGGATATCTTTTCAACGAGGCATGTGCTTAGACACTTCCTTATGTAATAACTATCACAATTTTTTCAGAAAAGGTATCTTTAGTGCATTACCTTGAATTCCACCATAAGTGATATTCATTGTAAAATATTTTAAAACTATCTACCATGATGTCTTTCGATACCACCATGTGTGCTATCCTCCATAATGGAATTATGATATCTACGTTTATGGCATAACTTGGATATTGTTGTATGGACTATCCACCTTAAAGGTTTTAAAATGTTAACTTTAGGACACAACTTGAATATCGTTGTGTGTGCTATTCACCTTAAAGGAGCATAGATATCATCGTATGTACTATCCACCTTAAAGGATTTAAGATGTTTACCTATAGGGCACAACTTGTATATCATTGTATGTATTATCCACCTTAAATAATTTAACATATTTACCTTTAGGACACAACTTGGATATCACCATATGTGCTAAAGATATTCACCTTTAGGGAACAACTCGGATATCGTCATCTGTGTTACCCACCTTAAAGGGTTCATAATATATACCATTATGACATGTCCTTAGGTATCAATATATGTTGCCTGCCATAATGGATTTCAAGATATCTATTTGATTATCCTTCACTTAATGAGTTATCAACCATCACTATGAGATCATCACCTCACAATGAAGGCAAAAGTGTACAAGTATCTTATTGTTGTGAGATCATCACCTCACAAAGATATTCATTTTCACAAGTACTAAGAAATCAAAATTTTCATTATATTATAAATTAGTATATACAAGCTTTATGTGTATTTGTGGCAGACAACTTACTATGCATTAAGGAGATCTTATGTGTATTCTATCAAGGATCTCATTGTTGGTACCAAAAATTTGGCCTTGAATCTATTTGATACATATTTGCAAGTTCTTGCCCAACTTCAACACCAAAAGCAAATTGCTGACAATTACACTACCAGGTGTACTCATATCAAAGCTTTCCTTCATTGCCTTCGGGTTGGTTGTTGTTGATATTTTTTGCCACCTTTTATCCCATTGCAAATAACCAAATCATAGACATCTTTCATGGGCTAAGTTCTGTTATTTTTAGTATAGGAAATGTTGTGTGTTTTTGGCATATTCTCTGGCACTCGAAAACATTTTGTTTTCGAGCATCGTAGGAGTTTAGTGTTGAATGAGTATGTCTTATCATAGGAACACTTCTTTTCTCATTCAACATGCACAAGCAAAAAATGTTGTGCATTTGTGTGTGTGTGTGTCATAAGAGACGTCATCGAATGAGTTGGGCATCGTAGGAAGCCTTCTCCTCTCATTTGCCATGTTTTTCCCATTCAATGCACATAGGGACTAAAACTGCAGTGTGTTCTTTTTACCTGTTCACATGATCGCAAGTTAGTACAAAGAGACGAATATCTTGGTGTGATAATGTAAAAGTCAAAACTCTTGTGTGTTTTCATGCCTACGTAACTTTTTTTTGCTGATTGTGATACGACCTAAGAGCTCAACATTTATTGTTGAATTGTGATTTTTGACTTTTACATGCGATGTAAAGGATTTTCTTTCCTTTGTTGCCACTTGCAGAGGGTATGGGCATGATTTTCTTGCCTATAAGGGCATTTATTGGCCCAAATCCTATCATTTCATGGATCATATACACATGAAAATCATATTCCTTTTCATTTTTCTACTTGGGTTGTCTTTTCCTCCTAAGTTCCTTCATTTCTGGTTTTTCTCTATCACTTCTATGATCAAATGTACACACATAATTAGATTTTATTTGATATTTCTTGATTTGTAACCATGTAACTTAAATCTAATGTTTTTGGAGTTTGAACTTCATTGTTGTAACTGAGTTATGTCTGATCTCTTTAAAAGGTGGCTTTGTACATATTTTTAGGGTTCTTCTCTATTGTATTTTTGCAGTAGCTTATGCTCTGCAACTGTAAATATAGTTTCCTTTCATTAATGAAATATATCTATTATTACCTCTTCTTGTCATTCATAAGTTTGTGCATGTTTATTGCCTTATTTTGAATGTTTCCTTTCCATTTTCTCAAACTTGCATTTTGTGTTAATTTGCTAATAGTTTGTGCATAGTGAAAAATCCATTTCGTTTAAACATCTAATTAGTTTTAACCTTCATACAAGTTCTTGAAAGTAGGTTAGAGTTGAGACTAGTGTATATTTGGGTTTTCCTTGATTTGTAATGCATCTATAGGTAGAGGTAGTAACTATGTTTCAATTTGGTGCATCACCTTTTCTCTTTCAAGATTTTAATTTCATGCACTTCCGCCTTTTCCCTCAAAGAAGTAGCTCAAGTGCATCTTGATTGTAAGGAAGTTGGCCTTCTCCAGAGATTCAACCTCAAAGTGTGAGTCCCCACACTTGGAAGTTGTTTCCATGTTACACAAGGTTTCTTGAGGGTCATACATCAAGCATAGGTGCAAACTTTTGTATCAAGGATTTTTGGCATGCCTAGTAGGACAGTTTCGACTACATAAGTTCATTGATAAACAATTCAATCTTCATTAATTGAGAATTTGGGTGTTCTCTAAGTGTCAACAACCTATAAAGGCATTTCATCAAACACCATGGCAACTCTAGTACAAATTTACTGGTTTCAAGCAAAAACGATGTTGGTATGTGAAGATAGTTATTGAGCTTTTATGATTTTTGAGGTTTTCAATGAGTTTGCAACTTGTATGAATTTTCAATCATGAACCCATTTCATAGAAATGGGTATTATGTCCCACATATCATGAATATTCTATTCTCTAGCTGTCATATTTTCAATTTTAGTCTTAGACTGAACCTAGTTATGGCTCATTTTCTATTGTTGCACCAAATGGCCAATATGCTCAAAATTCTTACTACCATCATGTCCCTACTCCACCAATCCCAACATCCTCATACAAAAAGATTGAAGATATGATGTTGGAATTCCAAAAGAATATTGACATGAAGTTTCATGAACAAAGTAGGAAAATAGACATATGGTTTCATGAACAAATTGAGCAATTTTTGACCTGTGATAGATAGCTTGATGAGATTGAGAGGTGGCAAGAACTAGATGGATAGCATGAGGAGATGGCATACCAGGCCTATCTTCAAGAAGAAGAAGATAGGGAGAAACAAGAAAGAAAATTTGAGCATAAACTTACAAGGAAAGTTGTTGCATCAAAATAAGAGGGAATGAGGCTCAAGATGGCTCATTTTTAGACCAAAGAAGCAGAGGCAATCCGTTCTCCAAGATTTTTCATTCCAAGCTTCAAGAAGCCCCCTCCATTACAAGAGCCTACTATTGTAACTTCTCCACTCCCTATGCAAAATAGATGGCCCTATCATCCTTCTATACCTATTACCATTTCACTCTTTGAGGGTGGACCAGTTTTATGGACTCCTAATGGTCCTAATATATCATTTTAGGAGAGTGAAACAAAGCCAAAAAAAGCTACCATGGGAGGGGTTACATCCTTCTATTTGTGATCATTCACTTAGGCTTGAGGACATAGAGGTGGAGTTTGGGGATAAGGAAGAGGAACTAGGTCTCTTATTTAAAGAGCTGCCCTCTTTTGTAGAGGGAGAGGAAATAAAAAAGGTTTTTCCTTCTCTTGAGGAACAAATATTGGCTTTTGATCCTTTACAAGAAAGTGAGGTTTTACTGCTAGGAGAAGAAAAAGAAGATCAATTATTGTAGCAAATGATAAAGATGACCCTAAGGATAACTCTATCCTTGAGGAGGAATATGTTGATAGGCATGAGATTGCCCTTCAACCTATGCATATTACTGTCTAATGAAGAGAACTTTTGGAATGAGATGGATTTGTTTTGCTCATCCATAGACATTAAGAAATTTTCTCCTTCATTAGAAAATCATGATTTGCAACAATAACAAGTGGAGATCCACACCATACCAATAGCTACCAAGGAGGTGGCTCATGAGCACCATGAAGACAAGGTGGAGATCATATCTTCACAAGAAATGATGGAGCCACTTTCAAAATAGAAAGGTACCAACATTGTAGAGCACACTAGTGTGGTCAAGGCTTATTTCTTAGACCTAGTTACATCAAGAGGGTGTCCCATAAGGCATCTAGCTCTACAAAAAATCAATATGTTGTCATTGGTCGTGCTTATTTTAAAGCATAAGGATGACGATCATAAAGAGAAGCAAGTGTGTCTTGCTCAAAGTAATTATGTCCCAGTGTTGGAGAGCATCATTTTTCTCAGCATTGGGAAGGTATGTCATGCAGCAATATGCTTGTCATGCTTTCTGATATGTTTGATTGCCCACATGCATGAAAGAAACAATCAATTATTAAGGAGGGGTAGCTACTTCAACAAGCCAGTAAATGGTTTTCTTTAGTTTTCTTTTTATTGAAAATGGATGTACATATTAGGTTAGATTTTTCCAACTTTCCAAGAAGTGCACAAGCATAATTGTTTCCTTCCTAGAGAAGGTAAATTTTGATGTTTTTCTAGTTACATAGTTGCTGATTTTTATGTTGTGATAGAGTGCATCATGTTTTGGCACTAATGACTCTATGCCCGATGGATTTCTTAAAGGCCACTGATGATATGCTTAGCAAGAAAGTATCCCCCTTGATTCATCATAAAGGTTGACATTTTTTTTCACCCTTTAACCTATTGCAAATAACATATTAGAGACATCTTTCATGGGCTAAGCTCTATTATTTTTGGCGCAGTAGATATTGTGTATATTAGGCATATTTTCTGGCGCTTGAAAACATTGTGTATTTTCATGCATCATAGGAGTTTGATGTTGAATGAGTTTGGCAAGTATCATAGGAACACTTCTTTTCTCATTCAACATGTGTAGGCTGAAAATGTTGTGCATTTTTGTGCATCATAGGAGTTGGCATCAAATGAGTTTGGGCATCGTAGGAAGCCTTCTCTACTCATTCGACATATTTTTCTTACTTGATGTGTGCAAGGGCCAAACTTGCAATGTGTTTTTGACCTTTTGGCATGATCACAAGTTAATCTAAAGATATAGAAATCTTGGTGTGATGATGTAAAAGTCAAAATTGTTGTGTGCTTTTGTGCTTGTGTTAATTTTGTTGCTGATTGTGATATGACTTGAGAGCTCAACATTTATTGGCGATTGCATTTTTTGACTTCTATACACAACATAAAGGCTTCTATTTCCTTTATTTTCACTTGTAGAGGGTATGGGCATGGTTTCCTTGACTATAGGACATTTATTGGCCCAATTTCTATCATTTCATGGATTGGATATACATGAAAATAAGATTTCTTCTAACTTATTCTATTTGGGATGTATTTTTCCTCCTACATAGTCCTTCATTTTTGGTTGTTCTCTGTCACTTCTATGTTCAAATGTACACACATAATCAGATTTTATCTGATATTTCTTGATTTGGAAATCCGCAACTTGAATCTAATGTAGTTAGAGTTTGAACTTCATTATTGTAACTAAGTTATGTCTGATCTCTTTAAAAGGAAACTTTGTGCGTACTTTTAGGGTTCTTCTCTATTGTATTTTTGCAACATCTTAATGCCATACAACTATAATTTGTTTTGCCTTTCATTAATGAAATACACATTTTACCTATTCTTCCATTTAGCTATCTTGTGCAGATTTATGCCTTGTGTTAGATGTTCTTTTTTATGTTCTTAGTTTGTGTGTTGTGTTTAATATGTTGCTGAATATTGTTATGTGAACTTGTTTCCTTGCAACATTACATTAGCTCTAACATGTATGCAAGTTATTGGAAGGTAGATTAGAGTTGAGACTAGTGTATATTTGGGTGTTTCATTGATGTGCAGTGCATCTATGGGCAGAGGTAAAAATCATGTTTTACTCTGGTGCATCACCTTTTCCCTTTCAATATTTAAATTTCATGCACTCCTCTCTTTTCCCTAAAAGTTGTAGTTTAGGTGCATCCTAATTATAAGGAAGTCGGCCTTCTCCAGAGGTTTAATCTTAAAGTGCAAGTTCAACACTTGGAGGTTGTTTCCATGTTACACAAGGTTGCTTGAGGGTTATACCTCAAGCATGGGCGCAAAATTTTGTGTCAATAGGGATCAAGCATCAAAAAAACAATTCTAACATGTATGCAAGTTACTGGAAGATAGATTAGAGTTGAGACTAGTATATATTTGGGTGTTTCATTGATGTACAGTGCATCTATAGGCAGAGGTAAAAATCATGTTTTAGTCTGGTGCATCACCTTTTCCCTTTCAATATTTAAATTTCATGCACTCCTCCCTTTTCCCTAAAAGTTATAGTTAGGTGCATCCTAATTATAAGGAAGTTGGCCTTCTTAAGAGGTTTAATCTTACAGTGCAAGTTCGACACTTGGAGGTTGTTTCGATGTTATACAAGGTTGCTTGAGGGTTATACCTCAAGCATGGGCACACAATTTTGTGTCAATAGGGATAAAGCATCAAAAAAAGCAATTCTAGACCCTCAAATCTAGACATACCTTAGTGAGGATCAAGAGGACCAAGAAGGGTCAAGTTGTCCTTTCTAAGCTTCCTAACATTCTCCAAGATTTTGTATGACATTATGATCAGGTGTTTACCATGTGAGGAAATTCACTTTCCAAAGATCAACCCTTGAATGTTTTCCTTTTTGTTGTCCTTTCATGGCTTGCTCCTAAACATAGGGCTTTCTGTGATCAAAAGTTCTCTCTACAAGACTGTAAAGAGGTTATTTTTCCATGGTGAATGGGAAAGCTCTAGATACAATGGCTTCCCTTTACAATTTTAAAAATCTGTATGGGATATCTTTAGTCCAAGTTCACTCTACAAGACCTTAAAGAGGTTTTTTCTATGACAGATGATAAATATTTGTGATGCAATGGATTCCCTTATCAATGTTAAAAAGCTCTATGGGATTTTTTTGGTCCAGACCTCCATAAGGTCTATTGAGGTATTTCATTCCCAATCCTTGGAAAACATTATGAACATGGGTAGTATTAAATTTATCCCTAAGGTAGGAGATCCTAAGGAGATTTTCAATTGGAGACCAATTACCTTGTTGAATGTCTCTTACAAGATCATAGCCAAGGTTCTTGCTCTAAAAATTTGGCATATCTTGTGTATATTGGTTTACCCTGAATGAATTGGTTTTATAAAATCTCGCTACATTCTAGATAGTGTAATTCTTGTTTGGGAAGGCATGGAATGGGCCAAGAAATCTAAATAGTAAACTCTCTTTCTTAAGATACATTTACTAAATCCTATGACTGCATTGAGTGGTCTTTCATCTTAGCCATGCTTCAAGCTCTTGTTTTGGCCCCACTTTCATGCAATTTGTTCATATTCTCTTTGGAGATGCCTCTGATTGTATTACAATCAATTGTCGTTAGTCCCAAGCGTTTGGTCATTTTAGGTTTGTTTGTCAAAGTTGTCCCTTAGCTCCTGCTTTATATTTTCTTAGTGTTGAAGGATTTGTATACTTACTTACAAATGTCATATCTCTTGGCAATATAAGAAAATTTTTCTAAGTAAGTCACCTTCTTAGCTTGCCAATGGGAACTTCGTGAATGACTCATTCCTTATTCCCATTGAGGATGAAAAAAAGGTTAAAGAGGCTCTTCAATGCTAGACACTTTTTTCTTTGCATCAAGATCATCTATTCAATGGTGCATGACCCTTTGCTACCAACAATCTCTCCCCCCAGCCCTTCCTTGGCTTTTATAATTTAGATTGAAATGGAACTAGCATGGGGAAATCTTTCACTTCTTAGGCATTCTCTTGCCTTCTGATCTAGTCTAGTGGATCTTTGGATTGTTGTTCTTGTTAGAATTGAAAAAAAAAAACTCAGGAACTAGATTACCAAACCTCTTTCTCTTGCTAGTGAATTCTAGATTTGTTCCAAATTTCTTATTGCTACTCATGTATATTATTATTCTTGTTAAGCTCTATCTAAAGCCTCATATATGAAGCTATAGCACCTCCTTAGATACTTTCTCTGGACTTCTAACAATCATCATGGGTTCCACAGAGTTGTCTGGGAGTTTTTTTAATCTTCCCAAGGACTCTAGAGGTCTTGTCTACCTAAAAGAAAGGGCTAGATTTACTTGCCAAATGGATAACACAAGCCTCAACTATTAATGAGGCTTGAGGAATTCTTCTTCACCGTTATATTTTTTCAGGCTTTCTTGTTAATAGATTTGCCTAATAAGGGATTAGCTTTCAAACCCTTATTATCATGAAAGAACCAATTCAAATACAAGGTACTTATGGTGTCAAAAGCATTTGGAAATCCTTGGAGGAAATTAAGGCCTTTATTCGATGGGTTGGTGATTGCTTCTAGGATGGTCTTCCCATGAATCATCCAAACATATGGTGGTCTCCTCTTTTTTAAGTTGAAGGTTTTCCCCTTGCGAAGCTTTAAGGGGTTAGTGCTCTACATTTTCATAAATGAAGCAATTAGACCCTCGAGGTTTATTTTTCAAAGCTATTATGAGCCTTTACTCCTAGGAGGATATGCAGGTCTAGTTTCATTTGTCTCATCCAAATCAATAGACTTTTGACTTACTGGTCTATGCCTTTTTATCATAGCTAATTTACAAACTGGGCATTGCTTATGTTAAGCATTGGTTGAAGGACTAAAAATGGTATCTATGTACTCCTCTTTCCACTTACAAGCTTAAGTTGGGATACAATTGGTTAGTTCCCCACTTGCCTATGGTTACCATTCTCAATGAGCATTAGCATTTGCAGTCTTCTCAGAAGACATGGCATTACAGGCTCCTTTCTATGTGGTCTACTACCACAAAACCTAAAGTTTCTAATGTTTCCTAATGCATACTTTACCATGGCTTGCCCTTGGGGTTGTGGGTCAAACATATGGGAATTTTGGATCCTAGATGCCCTTTTTGTGGCCAACCTAAGACTTTCGTGCATCTCTTCAAATTTTGCAATAGAGCTCAACATTTTTGGAGCTAGATTCATGATTTTTTAAAGTCTTTCAGACAATAACCATTTTCTTAGCACATTGTTGTATTGGGGGTCCTCCAAAACTTCCTTACAAGTTTTCCCATATTCAGTATGCTTTCAGGGTATAGATCCTTTCCACAATATGGAAAGATAGAAATGTTATCACAACCACTTTAATTTAAATGCTTTTCTGTACACTAAAGCATGTATTTATAATAATGTTATGTTATAGATTAAAGTACAAGCTAATAAAGTGGCTCTAGAGGTGGCCCACCTTTAGGAGCTCTTGCAACATCAGAGAAATGTCCCCATGCATGGTGGCTCGAGTATTGCCAGCATCTTCCTTTGTTGACCACACTTTTCCTTGTGGGTGTCATCATGGTCGTAGCTCCTCTACATGTTCTTCGCAAACCCTAAGGTCCCAAGCCCCTTGTCACTCCTCTAATGGAGGACATGATGTGTGGCTACATTTCTTGGCCTCTACTCCTCAGTGTAACTCTAGTTGGTCTCTTGTTGATCATCTGACTTATGCTAATGAGATACCCTCTACCACCAATAATAATTGGTTTCCTCACTTGGTGCTCACCATTTCACCTTTGAGTGAGGAAGAGGAAAAATATAAAAATGATGATGATTGGTCTCTTACTGGCCAACCATCAAACCTCACTAATGAATGGGGTTCTAATGATTGCCATGGCACTGCTTCTACACCCTGAGGATTTTTACTATTTTTTATGAATAGTTAGTTTTTGTTTCTGGCCTCAGTGTCATGTGGATTCTAGTGGGGTGATCTAATACCCCTGGACCTTTTTTAATGAATATGTAACTTTATATTTTAAATTAATAGAAAGGGACTACTTGACACAAAAAATTGTATATATACAATACATAAATTTTAGATTTAATTTATAGCTTCACCCTCTAAGTTTATCTTTGAAATATTCAAATCTTATTTTTAAAAGAGGTTTGGTGAAAATGTTTGGTGTTTTCTCTCCAGTGTTGATGTATCTCAATTTATTGGAATTTCTTTCTGCCATGCCTCTCACATAGTGATACTTGATCTCACATATTTCATTTTATTATGAAACATAGGATTAGAATAAATCTTAATACATCTTTGGTTATCACAATGAATGATTTTAGGTTCTAAGGGTTTTATAAATAATCTTGTAAGAAGATTTCACTTGAGCCCCTAGATATGTTGCAATGTATTCACATTTTGTAGAGTTTGTGCTACAAAAGATTGTTTTCTACTAAACCAAGAAATCATGACAAAACCTAAATTGAATCAAAACCAAAAGTTCTCTTTCAATTAGCTGCACAACCTACCCAATCAAAAATTTTGAAATCTTGCAACTTTAATTTGGTGTTGGTTGAATATCTAAGACCAATTCCAATGGCACCTTGTAGGTATCTTGAAATGTACTTGTTTAGACCGTATATATTCTCCTTGGTTCACACATGTTGGCTCCTAATTTGACATAATTTAAACTACCTTTTATGATGTCAAAAAACCTAGGACTTAGCTACAAACCATTGTGCGCATTTTGCAAATCAAAATAAAAGGGCCAACTAACAAGACATTAGAGTCTTCTCCACTTTGAATTCTACAAGATTCAAGTGAGTTTACCTCAGGAATTCAACTTTATCTACTTTCAAGTCAAGATTCTTAACATGAACTCCAATACAATAGATTAGTGAGCCTTCTTTCTTCTAATTCAATGATCATAAAGAGATGATATTTAGCCATTTCACCAAACCCTAGACACCACGAATCAAGTACAGGTTGATATTTCACACTTAGATAACATAATTGTAAAAGATTGATTGATAATGATATGTTGCATTGTGCAAAGCATTCCATTTAGATTAACTCACAAGGATGGCTAGTGCCTTATTCATCGGGCTATAACACATAGAGATCACAAACACCTACTTTTGGATCTTATCTCAATACTTCGTGCAAAGATTTACCTATATTCATCTCCAAATCTTATATTTATCATATCTTTACTTAAAATAATGGTGTTCTTTTAACCTTCCTTAAGCATTTACATAATCCATTAGATCACTAGCAAAAGAAAATTGAAATATAATTCAAAGTGAATTACAACTACAATTTGATAAACTTTTCTATCACAAGTTCAGAGAATAGAGCAGAGACAAGGAGAAGTTAAGAGGACAAAATAGAGACAAGGAAAGAGACAAGATTAGGGATGAAATCAACTCTCAATATTTGTATTCATTTCTTTGAACTGTATAAAACTCGGTGATCATCTCTATAAGAAAAATAAGACAATAGACCAGCAAGTGTAACGTTTGTATTCAATTATGGAATTGATTTAGAGTATGCATGGACCAACTCAGAGTTTACATAATCACATGCAATAAAAGAAATTTAGACCCTCCTCTAGCCTTGGGAACTTACTTATATAGTATGAGTTGCAACAAGCTTCAGGCTTAGAGGGAAAAGGAAAGTTGTCCTTAAGACATAATAAGTATAAAAGGAAAAAATTGTCATAATCAAAATGTGCATAAGAAATGACAAAACTGGTGATCTTTTACTTTTGTAACAAAATGGCTTCTTCATTGGTCACTCTGTGGTGGGGCCAATTTTGTTGTAGTAGTTTATTGCACATCCACTACACCTGATGATTGATCTTGCTCCATTTGTTGTTCCTCGAGTTGTGGGACCACTTTCTCCTCGTGTGTTATATTAGGCTTTGATATCTGGATATTTATTATAACTGGTTGGTCATTTGCTAGATCATCAATTTGGGTGGTTGTACTCACTATTGCAGTTGGTTGATTTGTCTCCATATCATTTGTTTGAACTACTTCATCAATCAACAACATTTATTTTGTAATAGTTGCCTTGTCCACAACCTTCTCTTCAACTTCCATCTGTAACAATTGTCGCTAGAGAGAATTATGCCATCCACTTGTCAAAAAGTGTGTCATCTAGCCAATTATAACTTAATATTTCTTTCTCCCTTTTTAGAATATCTTTTCCTAATTTTAATAATTCAATAAAATCTTATTTTAAAGAATAAAAAATAGTTGCACTTGTACAACTTCCTCTGTATTCCTAGAAAACCAAATATAGTTCTCTTTATTTACTACTTTATTTACCCTAATACTCATCAATTCTTTCAACTCATTTGCCCATTCCTCTTTATCCTTTATTATACCTACACCTTTCAGTGCATGGGGGAAGAGATCAATTTTTTTACTGAGATACATAGAGAAACAATGGTTTAATCTTCTCTGTAGCAAATCTCTCTTATGATCAAATTCAAGAGGTCATTAGCCTAATAAGAAAAAAAATCTATTTGATCATCAAAGTGATCAATAACTGAGCAACTTAGGGTTGTGATAGTATCATCCTTGCTAATCCATTTATCCAAAATTGGCCTCAAGGTGGCCTCATCATTGCTCAATTTATTCCATATTTCTACCAACCTTGATAATTCTAAGTAGAAAAGGGGCCAGCCTACCCTATCTACTAGATACAAAATTGTATCTATGATCCCATCTTCATGTTAGATGCCCAACTCCACATGTAGTCACTAGATTTTGGCCTTCTCCTCATTTAGCTCATCAGTTGTATAGAACTCTAGTTGTTGAGAAGTACTTGGAATCTCCACAATAGAAATAGTATTAAAAGGTTGCACAGGGGGAGGAGGAACAATTATAAGCTAGCTAGACTACCCTTTATATCTTGTCATTTTGTTTTCAAATCTAAGCCTTTTTTGGACTTCCTCATTGTAGGCTACCAAGACTTGTTCATATTTCTCATGTAGCTCCTATGTAAACCTCTTCTCTTTCTTGGCAGTAGCTAAAGTGATATTTTTTGTCCCAACATTTAATTCTACTACCTCATCATTTGGGGTATCCTCCACTCTTTTGACAATTAAATTTCCCATTAACTTAGAGTCACTAGGCTCAAAAGAGCTAGTCCTAGATCCTCTTTTTAAAGACCAAATAACCATGGCAGTATGGTCCTCACTATTTTTAACACCACTGAGTTCTTTTTGTTTTTGCTCTTTAGTGTTCAGCTCCTTTTTATAGTATTAAAGACCATTGCATCTACAATGTCCCAGTTTGGGAGAAGCAAAACTCCAACCGATTTGATCATTTTCTTCCATCATCGAGAGTCACATTATTGAATTCTTGCATCATCTCTTACTTGATTTCATTTTGTATGACTAGGTCTTCTTTCTCAGGTTGTTCAATCTTCCTCTTACTGCATCTTTCCTCAAATTTTTCAAAAAAATTTCTCCGTGCAAATTGGTGGAAGGCCATTGATTTGACAAAATTATCATTAGACAAGAATTCATGGCTAGCCTATTCAATTCTAGGCTGGGCATAGGAGGTTCCTTGAGATTTCCTTCTATCTCTATTGTGGTAATGAACACTCCACGCTAGGATCCAAGTTGCTCAATTTGATCCCCAATGAGTTGTTCTTCTCCCATATGTAGGGGAGATTGGGATGGTGTATAAATTTCTTCTTGAGACACATGTTTCCCTTCTATTTTCTACCTCTTAGGCATTAGATCTAATGGTCTCTCTTCAAGTTGAGGTCTCTTTGTTAAAACACTGGTGATTGATCCCATCTTTTCCTTCCCCTTGACACCAACTTGCTCCTCAGTCCTAACTATACTTTAACCAATTTTCTTTCGAATGATCAATTGACCTAAACTTAGAGTAGGCCTAAAAGATAACCATTTCATTACCTCCCTTGCTCTGTCAGGATATGTATTGATAAGGAGGGAATTTTTCTCATTCATGGTGTCCATGATCTCTGCAAATGTTATCATTAGCTTATTTATCTTGTTAGCTAATGTCTTGGCATCTTTCAATGGACTATATTCCTTTTCAAAACAATTAATGAGTTCTGGTACCCTAGAGAAAACTCTCTATTTCTCTTTTTTAATTCTTGCTCTTGTAAGGAAAATTCATGTCTCATTATATCTTCTGGATAATAAAATTCATGCTAGTGGCCTCGGCCCTCTATCTAAAAATCACAAAGGATCCCTCACTTTCATTGAATATGGGATGAGGTTGCCATTTTATATGGGCTTAAGACTTTATATAGAAACACCCAACCACCCTTTGAAATTACAAGTTGGGAAAATGGAACCCCTTTATCTACCAATTAACTCTATCTCTTCTAACCCACCTATCTGCCACAAAGTTTTAGTTAAACCTACCTTACAAGGTACTTGGTAAGGTAGCACATGTGGGGTTCCCTAAAATCCATATACCCTAAAGATAGTAGACACTAGATATGGAATAATATCTACACAATTATGCAAGACTTTCAAATTGTTGGGGAAGTTCATAGGTCTAATGAAATCTAAAAGCAACTTAGGTATCCTTGGATTATCATTAGATAAAAGGATCCTCAACCTAGATGCAAAGTACCTATCAAATCTTACAAAGCTTGCTTCTTCTTCATCTTAGGTCATATCTGCACTCCACAATTGAACTAGTAGAGGTTCTCCTTCATGCTCCCTTGTTAACTCCATCTCTTTCACAAAATACCGAACTCCTTTGAAAAGGAACATGTTAGAATAGAGACCAAAGGTTTTCTCAATCTTTCCCTTCGTAATCCCAACCAATCCAACATGGATTTCCTCAACCAAAAATGATGCAAAATAATATATATATATATAAACTCCAAAAGATGAAATATGTGTCATCATATACATAAATTTTATAGGCATGAAGTCATGTTCATCTTCACCAAAAAATCTACATAGGGACATGTATATATCGATGGCATAAAAATTAAAGATTCTTCTTAAAAGGTTCTCTGGTAGAGGTTGTGACCAATGTCAAATTTCAAATTGTAGCCAAATGTCCTCTCAATGCCCCCTACCTAATCTAATCTTTATGGGACATATACTCCTTCTCTAAACCTTGGAAATCAATGACTTCATAGTATTGTGAAGTGGGATGCATTCCAAATACTTCTTGAATTTCTTCAAAAGTAATGTTTACTAGGTGTTCCCCATTTAATCCCCTCACAATTTGGATTATAGTGTCATATATTCGAGCTATAGAAGTGAGGATGTCTTAAACCATAAACACTCCTAGGACAACTAGCTTTCCTAGGTCAAAGTTCCAAATGTTTTCATGAGGGGCAAACAATTTTCTCTCTAAGAACCATTTCTTGAACAACTGTAATCTAGTCTTAGATGTCATTGGATCTCGAGTCCAATTTCCCCTATCATAAAGACCTTCTACTACTTTTAACCTAGGATTTACATGAACTAATTTCTTCATTTGTGCAACACCATTAGTGGACTCATTTAACTATTCCAAAAAATCATCATGAATATTTCTGTGCACATCATCTCTCTACTTGGAGAAACCTTTCTTTGGAGGCATTGTAATTAACAAACATAGAATACCTAAATTCTTCTTGTAGGTGGAGCAAAATACTTACTTGGCTCGCAAATTCCTTCTTGGTTATTGCAGTAGATCGCTGATGTAGAAACCCATAATTTGTCTTAACACAGTAACAATTTTTGCAAGCACCACACTCTAATTTTTCAACAATCTATTTAAATAATGAAATCACCAACTTTTATATTATAGTTTTCATATCAATTCACATGAGAGGCCTTTAATTCTCATAAATATTTTACAAAGAACAAAATGGCATGTTCTAAACATTTGAAAATGGGTCATTGATTCACAAAAATCTAACAAATAGAACACAATTTGCAATTTAATTCATCTTCCATCCTTTGACCTAGAAGTCAAACCAACCAAATTTCAACACTTGGAAACCCTTTTTCCTTGTTTACATCCTCCATGTATTGGCTAATTGTATGAGATGTGTCACCATGTCGTTATGTCACTATGGTTAAAAATTGAGCAACTCTTGTTAGCAACATAACAACAGCCTTAGATCATTACAAGATCTGATGATTGAGAAAACAACTTAACTTTTCTTCAAAGTGGGTCATACGTGCTACATGTCATTATGTCTCTATTTTAATTTTTGAACTGATGGCTAGGACAAACTCTGCACTATGGGGCATGATGGACCCACAAGGACACATGTTACCTTGTCACTATGTCGTATGGATTAGAACACCTTCATCTTTTCATGGAAACAAAATGACAACCATAGATCTATCCTGAGATCAACAATCATCATTATTTTGCTTTATTATTGTATATGGCTCAAACTAAAAGGTCCCACCAATTCCACATGTCATGTTATCGCTATGTCGCCATGATTAAAAATTGTGCAACTCCTCATAGCAACATAGCGACAAACATAGATGTCTCTTCAAATCAACGGTTAATAGAACACTTCAAAGACTAGCTCACCTTGCAAAAAAACCAATCATTTGCAAACACCTAACACCTCATCTGACAACACTACTAGTTGCAAAGAGAAATGGCCCACAAGGACACACATCTTCATGTTTTTATGTCGCTAGTTAAAGATCAAGCAACTTCTACTTCTGACATAATGACAGCTTTAGATCTTTCCTTTGATCTACAGTGATAGGATTTGTGAAGTTTTACCAAAGCTGGGTCCCATGGATAGGTGTCACTCTATTGCTATGTCGCATGAAATAAAAACACAACACCTTTTCATAGTGACATAACATCGACCCTTGATCTTAAGGAAGATCAAGGGCTATTGTTATTTACCTATAACTCTAATTTTGAAAGGTAACCCATGTAATAGAAAAAGGGGATTGTGACATTACCTCAGGTTGAGAATGAGTTATGAGCTAGGGTAAAGCAAATTTTCATGAAAATTTTCAAAAGACTGCACAAAACTATATAATTGGAAGATTTTTGAAGGGTTTTATGACTTTATTAAAAATCCTCCCACACATATTTGAAAATACGACCCATGTTAACAAATTTTAGGAACCTAGGGCACAAATGGCATTAGGGCAACACAATTAGGGATTTATTTTTTAAGGGCATGATTAATCAAAAGGCATACAATCCCTTATCACAAAACAAAAATTGGATTTTTCAGTACAATTTTTTGAAGGATTTTAATCATGTGAAAATCCAAGCCAACAACACATAAATTGACTAAGGGCAGTTACTGCATAACAAATATCTCATCAAGTATTTACTAGATACATCGAGAGTCCAATTGATTGTCTGTAAAGAGTGGAATCCACAAATGATGAATTTGCTGCAACTTCTTTTAATTTATGCAACTTTGTTTTCATATGTGTGGACACGGGTTTATAATCTATTGTATCAAATTTATTTAGTATATATATAGTCTACTTTTCTTGATTTAATATTATTTAGTTAGGTTTATGTCATACTTCTCAATAATCCAAGATCCTTCATTCAAATGAAAAGGTAAGCTCCTTCTTACATTGGGTAATAAGGTGATCTATTCAAGTGATTAGTAAAATACTAAAATTAGTGTTTCTCCTTTAATTGCTTTAAATTATAGGTTTGGATTTGCATCATTCTTGGAAAAACCTAGATTCAAAATATAAGTCAATCCTTCGAACCAAACTCAAGGGGTTGACTTGAGTCCATATAATTCCTTCTTTAATTTACAAACATGAGTTTCTTTTTCATCCATAGTGAACCCTTTAGCTTGTTCGACATATACCTCTTCAATTACACCATTAATAAATGTTAATTTTCTATCCTCTAAATTCAGCAATAGAAATGATAGTTATAACAATAGTGTATCAACAGTAGAAGCTAAATTTTATTCAAAATCAATCCATTCTTCCTATGAGAATCCTCTAGCCACAAGTCTAGCTTTGTATTTTTCAATACTTTCATCAACAACATGATTGATTTCTAAAATCTTTTTAGAAGAAACAATTGTATTTCCTTCTAGTCTAGGTACAATGTCCCAAACATTATTTTTCAATATTGATTGGTACTCTTCATTGATTGCATCTTTCTGTTGTGACGTGGAGCATAATCAGACTCAAAGGTTAATTTTTCCCCCACTTCATTCAGTGTAGTTTCCCCCCAAATTTTAGTACAAGGGTGTAGGGGCAGCTCCCCCATGCTTTAGGGTTCAAGGGGTAGCTTCCCTTGTGGGGTCTCAGGACTAGCATCCCCATGCACGCTCCCTATCATGATAGAGGTCGGGGTCAAGGGACAAAACCCCTGAAGGCAAAAATGAATTTACTATTGTAAAAGGCATTAGGAGTTATATTTTCTTTTGGTTGAATTTTTTTAGCCCTAATTTTGTAAGTGGAAAAAATATTGTATAAAATAGCTTAGAGTTAGGGATCTTAACAAGTATGATGAGATTATAGCTTCTTGTAGTGGTATTGGGCTATAAGGGATTACAGATTGTAATCAAGTTGTAATCACTAGATAATGAGAATATTGGACTCACTGGACATGAAAGTAGCTCAAGGATTGGGTTAACCACATTAAATATTCGTGTCTTGTGTTCTCTTTTGTGTGGTTTATTATTTTCTAATATTGGCTATATTTGCATGTAATTGTTATTTATGTCTCTTTATTCCTAACAAAGAGTACTGGAGCAAGGTTATTTTTAGTTATCCTCTATAGAAAGGTCTCACAGATGAGTGGGAGTCTCATGGTTAAGTGGGAGAGAATGAAGATGAGAGTAAGCTAAAGGTTGAGAAGTTTAATGGGTAAAATTTTCAGTTATGAAAAATGAAAATAGAGAATTATCTTTCTCAAAAGGATTTATGGTGGTCATTACAAAGAAAATCCAAGAAATTGACTACTATGATAGATGAGGACAGGGATATTTTGGATAGAAAGGTACTTGAAAGTATTTGATTATGCCTAACACAATTGGTGATATTTAACAGTACAAAAGCGAAGATAATTGAAGAGTTGATGCAAACCCTAGAAACTTTGTATGATAATCCATCTGCTTCAAACGAGGTATTTATCATGAAGCATTTATTCAATATGAAGATAGTAGCAGGTGGATTTGTCATTGATCATTCAAATGAGTTTAATATGGTTACTAGTTAGTTATCTTCTGTAAATATCAATTTTGATGAAGAAATTGGGGCTCTCTTGATTTTTTGTTCTTTGCCTGAAAGTTGGAATAGATGTGAGTAATTTTCTTTATGGATCTAATAACCTAAAATTTGATTATGTGATTGGTGTTATTATGAGGAAACTTTTAAAAATAACTAGGGTAGATCTATATTAGGAAGCATTTTGAAAGCACAAAGAAGAGACAGAATGAACAAGAGAGGAAGCAAATCTAGAAATTAAGGGAAATAAAGAGGAAAATAAAAATGAAAGAGGTCTCAATCTAGAGGACTAGGAGATCGTTAGTACTATGGTAAACAAAGGCACGTGAAGAAAGATTTTTGGACTCGAAACAACAATGAAGGAGACAAACAAGTAGGGAACAAGGAGGTAAGTGTAGTAAGTAATAAATCCAAAAAGGGTGCTTTGTTTTTTTCTTTAGAAAATATTGATGATTCTTGGGTTTTAGATTCAGGGGCTTCACTTCATGCTACTCTCCATGGAGGTTATTTTCTTCATTATGTCCAAGGGGACTTTGAGCTAGTTTATTAGGAAGATAATGAAACCTGTCAGATTGTTGGAAAGGTGAAATTTAAGATTAAGTTGTAGACTGGAAATCATTGGCTACTACAAGAGGTAACACATGTTCCAAGGTTAAATGAAATTTAATTTCAGTAGGGCAATTGGGTGATGAGGGATGCACAATTATTTTTAATGATAAAAATTGGAAGGTATCAAAAGTTTCTTAGTAGTAGAAAAATGTGTGAAATTAGGCACCTTATACCTTTGTACAAGTCATATTGTTCCTTGTACTTCAATTGTTTCAAAAAAAACTAAATATTCAAGAATAGTTGTTGTAGTTGAGCAAGGAGGAAAAATAGTTGTTATAGATTCTAGAACAACACTATTACACAACAAATTTGGGCATGAGTGAGAAAGGTGTGAAATTACCTCATTCAAAAAAAGTTTTATCAAGTTTGAAATGTGTCAATGAGGATTTCTGTGAAAGTTGTGTGTATCCAAAGAAAAAGAGAGTGAGTTTTGTGAAGAGTGGGAAGGAAAAGAAAAATGAGAAAATAAAACTTGTGCATACATTTGTATGGGGACCAGCTCAAGTATCTTCCCTTGGTGGCTCTCATTATTGTGTTACATTTATTAATGATGCAACTAGGAAAGTGTGGGTTTATTTCCTTAGACAAAAATCTGATGTATTTGTAACTTTTAAGGAATAGAAATGCTTGGTTGAAAATGAGATTGGTAAAAGGTAAAAATGTGTAAAACATGATAATGGTGGTGAGTATTGCAGTAATGAGTTTGAAAATTATTGTTCTACTAATTGTAGTTGTAGGTAGAAAATTGTTCCAATAACACCATAAGAAAATAGAGTGGTTGAACACATGAACTAGACAATAATGGAGCATGCAAGGAGCACGAGGTTGTATGTTGGGCTGCCCTTAAACATGTGGGAGGAGACTTTCAATATTATTATATATTTGATCAATAAAGATCCCTCTACTCCTTTGGGTTGAAGTATTCCAGAGGAAGCATGGACTGGTAAAAAGGTCAGTTATTCTTTTCTCAGAACCTTTGATTGTGAAATATTTGTATATATAGATTCTAAAAATAGAACTAAGATGGAAGCTAAGTCAAAGAAATGTGTATTTTTTGGATATGACATTGATGAATTTGGTTATAGGTTTTGGAATTTTGAAAATCATAAAATTATAAGAAACAGGGATGTTTATTCAATGACATGTTGTACAAAGATTTGTTGTAGCAGCATGAGTTGAAAGAAAATGATTTTGTAGTGGTGGATGATACTCAAAAGGATGGTGTTCCAACAACCCCTCATGCTCTGAAACAACTGCAACAACAAATAGCACACACCCTAGTGAATGTTAGACCGTCAATAAGGGTAAGTAGAACTCTAGAAATATTTTCTCCCTCTTTGTATTTGATTTTATTAATAGATGCTTGTGAACCTAAATGTTATAATGAAGTTGTGTAGGTGGATACAAAGATTCAGTGGGAGTTTTCAATAACAAAAAAAATGGACTCATTGCTGAAAACTCAAACTTGGAATTTATGTAAATTACCCATGAGTAAAATGGCTTTAGAGGATAAATGAGTTTATAGGTTGAAAGAAGAGGATGGAGGTAAGAAATGATTTAAAGCCAAGTTAGTTGTAAAAGGATTTGGATAGGATAAAGGCATTTATTTTGATGAGATATTTTCTCATGTTTTTAAAATGACATCTATTCACGGTATTTTAAGTATTGTAGCTACTGAAAATCTGCATTTGGAGCAGCTTGATGTTAAAATTTATTTTCTTCATGGTTATTTGGATGAAGAAATATATATATATATATATATATATATATATATGGGACAACTACAAGAATTTAATGTCAAAGGTAAGGAGAATTTAGTGTTCAAAATTGAAGTGATTATAAGAAAGCACCTCGGCAATAGTATCTTAAATTTGACATTTTTATGCAAGGGCATGGATACACTAGATGTCATTCAAATCATTGTGTTTATTTTAAAAGGTTGGATGATGAGATATACATTATTTTGTAAGTATGTGTTGATGATATGCTTGTAGCTGGGTCTAAAATGGATCACATTATGGTGTTAAAACAATAGATAGCACAATCATGTTCTATAAAGGATTTGGGGGTAGAAAAATAAATTCTTAGTATGACAATTTGCATAGATAAGAAGAACAAAAAATTGACATTATCTTGGGTTGATTATATTGAGAAGGTGTTGCAATGTTTCTCTATGGAGAATGACAAAGTTGTCAGCACACCTT
Organism: Cupressus sempervirens; assembly: GCA_028749045.1. NCBI lineage: Eukaryota > Viridiplantae > Streptophyta > Pinopsida > Cupressales > Cupressaceae > Cupressus > Cupressus sempervirens. The sequence continues at coordinate 2,665,917 of CM053785.1, forward strand.
TTTCTAGTTGTTTAAAATTGACTAAGGAAATGTGTTCAACAATACAAGAACACGAAGATAAGATATCCAAGGTACCTTATGCTTCAGTTGTAGGGAGCTTAATGTATGTCATGGTATGTTTTAGGTTAGATATTGCACATGTAGTGGGAGTTGTTAGCAAGTATATTAGTCATCCTAGAATTGAGTATTGGAATGTAGTCAAATGGATTCTCAAATATTTGAGAGGAACATCTAGTCAATGTTACATGTTGGGGGCTTGGCTACTAATTTACAAGGCTATTTTGACTTAGATTTGGCAAGGGATCTAGATACCAAGTGGAGTGTTACAAGATTTGTATTTACTATTGGTGGGACATTAATGAGTTGGATTTTTCAGTTACAGAAGGTGAATGTTTTATCCACTACAAAGGTAGAGTATGTTATTGCTAAATAGGTAGCTAAGGATATGATATGGCTTCAATACTTCATAAAAGAGTTGGGGCACCCAAATATAGACAATTATTTGTTTGTCTAGATAACCAAAGTACCATTCATCTTGCGAGGAATTATGCTCTACATTCAAAGATAAAGCACATATGATGAGAGCCATTTACAACCTATTTAATGTCATATTTTAATCCATTTCATGCACTTTCTTACTTCCCTATTCCATTTCAATCTCATTTCGTCTCAATTTACTATTTTATGTTGCATATGGTTTAATATATATAAGTAGTATTTAATAAGGCTTTGGGATTAAAATATGGAAAAATCATTATTGATTGCTTTTACTAATCATTATATTTGAAGCATGTTGATATGTGGAATATATCTTCTTGTCGCCTACTTTATGGGAACTTCCTATCACATTTGGCTAGAAACTATTATACATGATTGCTTTATTATTTCTAAATCAGAAGATATTACAAGGATGCCAACAAGGAACATGAAATAGTATTGGTGAATCAAAATTAGATATGAGATATTCTAAAAACCGCAGCTTATTATGTATGTTACAATTGTAATAAAAACACATTTTCTATATGGCTGATGGATGGAAACGAAGCTTGCAGCAATATCAACCACTACGCAGGATACACACGGGTGTAGATGATAAGAAACCTATGGTTCTATATGCATTATGTTACAGCAGAATTATTTGGTGATATGAATTACTGTTTATTAGTTGCAGGTCAAAAATGAACTATTATATTTCACACCACGTAGATAGAGGTGGTTATCATCTTGAAGTTATATATATATATATATATATATATATATATATATATATATATATATATATATATATATATATATATATATATATATATATATATATATATCAGTTTCTAGCTGAGAGTTGGTATGAAAAACTTTGATCAATAATATACAAAATTTGCATGATCAAAATTGTTTAAGGGAGAAATGTTTTGACTCCATCACTAGCAGGTTGAGGAGGCCCACTACTTAGAATGCTGGTGATTTTTATAATTAAGTCTGATGTGTTTTCTAATTTTATATTTCAGTGTTGTGTGTTTGTGTTTCATTAGTATAAAGTTTTGTTTGAATTAATAATTGATTTGAGTATTGTTTCCTTATCAGTTTGTAATTTGATTTGCATTGAATGATATGATAACTAGTGATTCGTCATATTTTTTATTCATTTAATAGAAATAATGATATTATTATTACTATTAGAAAGACATTTTCATTTAGGACATTTTTATTGTCCAAATTATTTCACTAGGTTTCATTCAAGCTCCTATCATTTCATCCTACCGCAATTCTATTTCAATTTTTCATAGATTCACTTTCGTGTGTTGTAGATACATTCATAATCCCTCATCTCACAACTATCATCCCTTGATGGCATGTTGTTCGGACACCTTTCACGAGCTTAGGCTCTCAGATTGACATGTATAGACCAAACTGTATTTCATCATGAATTGTTAATTCTTTCGAATTATTTGCCCTAGTGTTGGCATATCAGCATACAATTGTGGTACCATTTCATTTCATCAGTTTTGAATTATTAATAGTTAAAGATGGAAAAGATACATACAGATGATAATCCAACATTTTTTTTAACAAAGGAAATGACAAGGGAGAAGTTAAATTTATCTTCAACTTCAATGCTTACTCTCTCAAACTGACACGTATAGATCAAATTGTATTTCATCATAAATTATTAATTCTTACATATTATTTTCCCCATTGTTGACCTATCAACATATAGTTGTGGTACCATTTCATTTGATCATTTTTGGATTATTAATAGCTAAAGATGGATAAGATACATAAAGATGATGATCCAACATATTTGTTTACAAAGGTTGTGACAAGGGAGAAGTTAAATTTCTCTTCAGCTTCGATTGGTCTTCTAGATTGAACAAAATAAAAGAATAGTAGAGTCTAGGGTGGTTTTGCATTCCAATGGGAACTACAGGTTTAGTGATGATATGATCAGTTTTAACGATGATATGATCAATCTCCAAGTGGGAGGTTCTTTGTTGTGGAGTCTGATTAGTCTCCAAGTGGGAGATTATTGTAATGTGGAGCCTAATCAAACTCAGAGGTTAATTTTTTCCCACTTCCTTTAGCATGGTTTCCCCCTAATATTACTATGGGGTTTGGGGGCAATGCCCCCATGCTCTAGGGGTCAAGGGACATCACCCCTTGTGGGGTCTTGGGGTTAGTGGCCCTAGGTGTGTTCCCTATCATGATACAGGGCAATGCCCCAAAGCCAAAAATTAATTTACTATTGTAGTAGGCATCAAGAGTTATATTTTTCTATCGGTTAACTTATTCTAGCCCTACTTTTGTAAGTGGCAAAAAACTTTGTATAAAATGGCTTAGGGTTAGGGATCTTAACATGTATGATGAGATTGTGGCTTCTTGCAGCAGTATTGAGTTGTAAGGGATTGTAGATTATAAATCAAATTGTAAGATCTGGATAATAAGAATATTGGACTCATTGTTGGTGGATGTAGCCCAAGGATTGGATGAACCATGTCATTAAATTTGTGTGTCTTGTGTTCTCTTCTATGTTGTTTATTATTGTCTAATATTGGCTATATTTGCATGTTATTGTTATTTTTGTATCTCTATTCATAACACTTTCTAGATTAGTTGGCTAGTGACTTATTCAACACTAGTGGGTTTTGAATTAATAATTTGACTCATTGATGCAATATAGTTGGAAAACATATGTAGTTCCTTACTTTCCCTAATTGTTCCTTTAGGTGTTCCAAAATTTTCAGCCTCTTCAATAGTTTTCCTTGCCCATAGTGGTGTTTTTTTTATTTACAACAATATCTCTAGGCTCTTCAGTTGAATGCAATGTTTCATCATTTTCTTTAGGTTCATCATTCTCCCTCTAAATCTCATGAATGTGGTCTTCTTCCATGTTTTGTGCAGATTCTTAGTTTTCACCATCAATCTTAGAAGTGTCATTAGATTTTCTAAAGGCAAGATCTTCTTTGAATGTCACATCTCTACTTGATTTAATTAATTTATGTTCTAGTATGCATATTATACAGGCTTTTGTTGTTTCATTGTATCCAATAAATATCCCCTTCTCACTAGAAGGTTCTATCTATTCATCTTATCTTTGGGTAAATGTATGTAAACAAGACATCTAAAGATTCTTAGATAAATTACATTTGGTTTCTTTCTTGTGAATATTTCTTTGGGTGTTTTAGTACTCAAAATTTTATGAGGGTTTCTATTTTAGATTAAAATAATAGTTCTTGAAGCCTCTACCCAAAAAAGTTGGCAAATTTTGATAATGAATCATGGCTTCAGCTGCTTCCATAATAGTTATATTTCTTTTTCCAAATACTCCATTTTGTTGAGGATTATAGGGAACACATAACTCCTTCTTAATCTCATCTTTAGTGCAATCGTTTTGAAAATTTTTGAGGTATTTTCTCCTCCATTATCAATTCTTAGAATTTTGATTTTCTTTTATGATAGATTCTCAACTAGTACTTTGAACTCTATAAATCTCATAAGCACTTCATTAGATTATTTATTTTTATGAAAATATATCCTACTCTTTCTAGAGATATCATCAACAAATATAATATAGCATAAGGAACCACTAAAGGAGGTGTAGGGTGTTTGTTTTGCACGAGCTCAATGGCAGGAATCCATAGTGTAATTCCTCTCTTGAAAAGAAAATCTTTTTAAGGATCCACTCCAAGGTTCAGTGTTTGTCTTGCGATGTACCAAAATCCACTCAGTAGAAGATAAATGTGAATGTTCACGAGGAGGCCTTTGATGGTTCCAAAAACTCTTTTACCTTGGAATCAAGTAAACTCTTTTACCTTGGAATCAAGTAAAATCTATTTTCTGTCTCAAAATATCACATCAAAAGAACAATGTTTTTTGTATTTTCTATTTTTCAATGAATTCAACTCTAACAATGCTGCTAGTATGAGGTCCTACTCTAATAGGGGGGGTTACCAAAGAAAATAACAAAACTGAAAGCAAATAACATGAAATCAAATAACTTGAAATTGAAATTCTTAAATGGACATAAGCTACATAATACAACACACTGTGAGTTAAAACTTTGAAGAAATCGGTAGGAAACCAATGAAAATAGGAGCAGTGCTTCCTAGAATCCACTGATGCAATTGTCGGTGAGAATCTTTAAAAAATCGAGTGATGTTTCACTCTTCATCAAATCGCAAGGCCATAAAAAGTGCGCTCATGTGAGATAAAAAGCTATGTAGACACAATCAAGTGATCTCTTTTCAAGCTCGTTATGTCAACAGAATTCATATATCTGTAGCAAACACCAAAATTAAAAGATTGCACAACCAGAAACAATGCAATAAACCTTTGGCTCAATCACAATCTCATGAATAAAATCCTTAAAACAATGACACATTCAGGCAAGAATAACTACACTCCGAATGCTAGCACCAAAAGCATAATTTTATTGCATAATAATGGCGGCCTTTTTTACATTTTACAATGGGGTATTTATAAGAAATCGTCTCCTCAATTTGTGTTGAGAGTGAGAGATATCTTGATGCAATAAAATGCTTTTAAAACATTAAAACAAATTAAATATATACAAATTGATAATCTAACTGGTGCTTAGAGGGACTCAATCCATATTTTATTCATTAATTGGATGCATGAGCCCTTTACATATCAAAAACAATGAAAGCATGAGAGAGAAAGTAGGAGGAAGCCATCAGTCGAAGTAGAAGTGCATGGAGACACCAAAAATAGAAGCTGGCCCTTCACTTGATGTGTGTCGAAGTTAACTTGCCATCAAAATGTGTTTCCAATGCATGGAAAGTGCTATTTTTGGAACTAGCGATCAATTGTTGGCGCACCTTGGGATTGTGTAGCTACAGATCTGCGGAGCTGCAGAGCTGCAGACCTCGACTAGGTCAAAATCTAAAAATTTTACTAAATGTCAAAATTGAAATTCTGGCATCTGGGTTTTGCTCATCTCTATCCTAAAGATATGTTTGGATGCTTGCCCTTGAATTTCTCTATAATCTCAATAATCTTAGCAACATCGGGAAGATCCAAAGCCTCATACTTATCTTTGACCTTATGTCTGTAGTTGTCCACCTTAATTCAAGTTTTTGCAAAATTTTTGAGTTTGGTATCCAACTCCAACAATGCTTCTTCTATCCTGAAGGCTTGTCTAATGTCTTCATCACTGGATGCTTCCTCTAAAGTCTTTTTAAAAATTTTCACAACTACCTCAGCTGGTAAAAGCTTCTCTCGTTCTTCATCTTCAAAAATATCCAAGCATGCATCACTATACAACTTTTCTGATTCCAAAATTCGCTCTCGAGCTTGGTCCTTGAGCCTATGTATCTCATCATGCAATGTTTCCATCACTTTATTTCCCTCTGCAATCTTTTCTATCCAATCATCAATCATGTCTAGCTCTTCTTCGGTATATACATCAATCAGAATGCAGTACCTTTGTCATTTTATGGCCTGTAGAGTTTGCAAATCCTTGCTCCAAAACCATACCTCATCCATAATACTGAAGTCCTGCCTTAAAATTGCCACAATCTTATCAACATTCTCTTGTGTAGCATGTAATAACTTCAGACTTCTTGTAATTATAGTGACACCCCTATCCTCAAGTTTGTCTCACCAATCCTGACAAGCTCTCAAAAATGGACTGAGCCATACACCTTCCCCTTCTTTAAGAATGGTAGTCAAAGTCTCCTAAGGGCATTCAGAATCAAGAGGACCAATAACTTCAGCTAAATGTCCTTTCAAGATCTCAACTTGCCTTCAAGGTGCTCTTATTTCAATCTCATCATGTTCCATATGGTTAAGAACCTCCTTGACTCCCATAGTCATCATCTGTCGAGAAGTATCCCATGTAGGCTTTCCTAACATGATATCCTTCACTTCATAGTCTTGAACGCTGACACCTTCTTCATCTATACCTTTCAGAGGGTGAGCCACCTGTGCAAATAAGTCCTGGTTCCAAGTAGTAGTAATGAATGCAAATGGTGTTGCATCCTGTAATGGAGAGTCGGGCTTGTTCAAAATCTTTGCAATGTCACAAATATCATCCTCTGAAGCAAAGAATTGATGCTTAGCACTTCTCATTATTTCCTTCCACAACCATCTCAAGATATGTCTTTCTATAACCTTGGCTCTAGATGATGAAGGGATGTGTTCAACTAGCTCCTTCCCTTTGTCGCTCTTACTAGGAGTCTCCTATTGTGAGGGTTCTTCTTCTGTAGTCTCAATTTCTGTAGATCCCGTAGTTTGATCCTCAACTTCCTAGGGAGGCTATTGTACACATTCTACTACATGTGCCTCTTTTGAGGGCTCATCAATAACCCTTGGTTTTGGTTCTCCTTGTAATAATAATTCCTTTTGAACATGTTCTTCTAAACTCAGAGGTGGAAGTGTCACTGAAACCTTATCTACCATCATAACCTGAGGTGAAGATGGGGGAATTGGATGAGGACCTTGTGTCTCAAGTGGCATCTGCATCCAATCTTGCTGTTGAAATTCACCTATAGGAGTATCTCTAATCTTATCTCCAACCAATTCTGTACCCACTGGCATGAAATCAAAATTTGGAATGGAGAGAATATCATCACCTAGCTCCCTTTGCTCATTCACCCATCGTTGTACTTCATCTTTCGAAGAAGAGAGTTTTACTATTTCAGCTTGGGTGGGTGGTGGGGTATTTGTGACATTCTTCTTTCTTTCCAATCTTATGGCTTTGGCCAGTCGGGTTCTCCCTTGTAGAGGCACTTGCTCTTCCTCCCCATCTGACTCTGTTTCATCCTCATCTGATTCTTCCTCGAGAATGGTTTCAGGAACAGATGGATTAGGCACTAATCTTTTACGAACTCTTTGCCTCTTGTTCATTCTAACCTTGACCCTCTGTTGCTTCTGTGGAACCATAGGAGAAGCAGGCTCTTCATGCATCGGATGAATGGATGTCTTTGGAATCTCTCCCTATTCTTGTTGGCTTGACAAAATAGGAGGCAATGGAAAATCAACCTAGATATGAGAAATTCCAGGGTCGCAGGGGGTCCTGGGGAGTAGATTCATGTTGTTGCGAAGGGGCTTGTTCTTCAACATGCTCTGTCTGGATCCTCTGAGGAGAGTCTCTCTTCCTCTTTTCTTTCTTCTTCTCTGAAGGATGGTAGTATCCCACTGGACGATCAAGCTGGTAGACTGTTTCTAGTCTAATAGGAGACTGGAGCACAAAGATAGGAACTGTGACTTTCCTCCCCTTTACTCTTTCTAGGTGAGCATGTGCATGGAATATCACTGTATTTGAAATTGGATCAAGTGGAAAGGGTTTCTTAATCCAACTCATTGTCATTCTGATGAAATGTCTTGCTCAATGATTACTATCATCTCCTTCCTCTCTATCAACTTTTTCATTTAGGATGGGCCTTTCGCCAACTTTATCTGTATTGAATAAGGGATCCAGTAGCTCCTGTGAATCCTGTAACCTTATCTCATCTGGGATGGTCAAATGGAGAGCCTTCTCCACTAAATACAAAGTCATTCTACAATAGTCCATGATACAAACATCATAGTCATTTGTGGCATTCATCCAATGATCTTCAATGGCATCTTCATGGTAGAACTCTTTTCCTACCAAATTTTCCACTTTACCAACATTGTAAAAGAATGGTCGAGTAGAGTTATATTCTTCGAGTGGATAATTTTCCCATTCCCATTCAGGATATCCTGCTTTCTCTTTACCTGGTATGTTTCCATTACAAAAGGCCAATCCCAACAAGGCCTTCATTGTTTCTTGAGCCTCTCATAAGCTGACTCAATCTATCGAGAAATTTCCATTAGAACTAACTTGTCACTTGGGTATCTTGGGAGCTTCTTTGGATGGATGGATGCACCACCAACCCGAATGTATGTGAATGTTCAGAATTGGATGAAATATGCACCAAGAGCTGTGATCTATGCCTTGGCCTCATCAGACAATCTCTTCCCATAATCCCCTTCGATGAATTGAATGATGGCAAAGATGAAGGCATCATTCACAATCCTGTACTCTTTGCTTTGCGGCAAGAGCTTCTTCTTAACTAGCTGAGGATAAACTATATATGACCATGCGTTAGGATCTTGCATACTGCCCTTCTTCTACAACCCGGGATAGTCGATGGCTCTTGCTGCAAGTAGATATATCACATAAGGAGTCATATAGAACTTCTTCTTATTCTTTACCGTCTGCAACTAATCACACAAGTTCTCACTAAGTGTGGTGGCCCAATCTAGTGGCATCTTTGCGTGTCTGATGGTATCAATGAAGTTAACCATGAATGGGGTGAGATGACCCACTGCAGGCAATCCCATAACTCTGCTCAGGAGAATAATTGAATATCCAATGTCATCCTTCATGTATCCTCGAGTCATATCTACTTTACTGATTGTCTTTCCCTGAGATGACTTCTCAATGAAGTATGAGGAATATATGATGTCGATGGCCTCCTAGTGATGATCCTTATGCCACCTCTCGGTTGCTTCATATGAAAGCCTAATAAACTGATCAGCTCTAGGTACGTGAAAAACCTTCTCGATATTATCAAGTCATAGATCTAAGACCACTTCCCCAGTGACGCTCTTTACCACCCTTTCCTCAGGAAAAAAATGTCGAGATAAGGTCATAATCAATTCAGCTAACTGAACGGTCCCAAGATATGATGTTGCATTTACTAATCCAGACCGAATTAAGGCGGATCTTAAAGAAGATCTTTCAGTTGGGTTGTTACAAACCCTCAAAAACTCTCCCAAGTCCGTGAGTCCAAGTTTTGTGTCTTTGATCTTAGAGTGTTCATCGTGCAACCGTGACTTCGGGGTTATGCCTTGGAACTTGTACACAACTAGTTTTGTTGTTGATTCAGATCTGGATACCATTTGATTATATTACCTGCACTTCACAAAGAAAAAAAGAATGATTAATTATTGGATATATATAAAACATTAAAAAAAAGCGATCTCCTAGAACTTATTTAATTTTTTGTGTTTTTTTTTTTTTTTTTTTTCTAATTTTTTTTAATTTTTTAATTTTTTTTTTTTGGTTTTTTGACTTAATAAAAAACCCTAAATTTTTTTTAAAAAAACAAAAATGGGGGGGGGGGGTTAAAGCACGGTGGCGGCAGCCCAAAGGGCATGGCGGCGCGGTGACGGTCGCATGCGCGACCAAGAGGGCACGCGGCAGCAACAGTGCCATGTTGCGCGCCCCAAAAGGGTGTGGCTCGCCCAAATGGGCATGGCAGTGGTCACACAGTGTGCCCAAATGGGCGCGCATGGCCCAGAAGGGCATCGCGATTGCGCGCGTGCATCCAAAAGGGTGTGCGCAGCGCCATGCTGCGCACTTCCTCTTTTGGTCGCGAGCGCTCGAGCTGCATGGAGGTGGAGTGGGGAAGGTTTCCATACCTTTCCCTCCTCAGTTCTTCTTTTAAAAAAATGAAGTGAAAAAAAGGGGGAAGGGGGTTTTATAACCTCCCTTCCTTCTTTGTCTTTGCAAAGTGCACATGCCTCGATATTTTTGCATGAAATTTATTTTTATATATATATATATATATTCTTTTTTAAATTTTAAATTTTTACTTTAAAATTCTAACTTATTTAATCGAGTTTTTCTTCTCCTGACTCCTGAACTATGAGTCTAGGAGTCGAAAAAAAGGTAGGGGGTCCCCATTCCTAGTAAGGAATGGGGCGTGTGTTGTGGAGACCACAACAAATAGCCTTGAAAAAAAGAAGAAATGACCAAGGCATTTCTTCATCAGCAAACATTCTTCCACTGTGTGTCAAACACCAACTGAACTTCGAACACCTCGAGCGTATCTCAGATGACCTTGCAATCCAAATTTTTGAAGTCAAAACCTTCAAACTCAGTGTGTGCATTGTGTATTCATTCTCCTTAACGTGTCAAGATGTCATCAATCAAAGTCCTCTGTCAACTCAAAACAATCTTCCACCCCTCCCAGCTCATTCATTCAAAATTTTCACGAAGGCTCTTTATCAATCAATTGCTTGATCATATAAGAGAATTAGTTCGAGGGCTCTTGGCTGGATGTCACATTCTTTTAATTTCAGGCCTTTTGCATAATTGCTCCATATCATTTAAAACATTACTTTTGATGAAACAATACTTTTGAATGCAAGATGTTTTGTTTTGTAACGTATCTCTGGCCATTTTAGATCGGTAGAATCCTTCAGACTTAACACGGTCTCTCTCTTTTTTTTTTCTTTTTTCTTTCTTTTGAATTTCTGTATTCCGATTACGCTTAGATTGTGTAGGTAGAACATCGGTGTCATTTCCTGGATTCGATCTCTTCTGAACATCCCTTGTATTTCTCTTTTAGAACTTTTTTTTTTAGAAAACTCTTATGCCGAACAATGATCTTAGCAACCTTTCGAGGAGACTCCTCCTATTTGAACTAGTCAGAATTTGGATCATTTCTTGTCATCTTTGACTTGAAATTGAACAACACCTAACACAATCAAATCTTTAAATTTGCAAAGTGTTGAGAGCTTGTTGGTCTAGGCTTCTGATTTCTAGATTGAAAGTCCCCTAATTCCACAAGAGATGTCTGTTGCTTGGTTGGTATAAAACACCCAATTGTCCAAATGTTTTGACAAAGAAATACCTCCTCTTAAAATTGAGACCAAAGAGTGGTTAGTAAAATCTTGAGAAAAAATCCCAAGTACACCTTAGCCCCTAAGACTAACCTAACTTTAAAAGAAAACACGCAATTGAAAGCAAACACACAACTTAGAAAAAATGAAACACACTTGCAAAAGTAAACACTCTTGCATAAATGAAAATTTAATCTACATGCAAAAATGAAACCTAACTAATTTTTTTAATTTTTTTTTCTTAGGCTTCAAAATAATGTTTTAGAAATTGCCCATTTACGGGCAAAGGTAGAAACTCCCCCTGTAAGGAACTTAACCTAAATGTGTTTTCTTCGAGAATTTCCACAATCTGATATGGGCCTATCCACAAGCGTTGAAACTTGGTATGGCTTCTCGGCTTTTCTTTCACCTTATCCCAAAGTAGGACTAGGTTCGAAATCCTGAAGGATTTTATCATGGCCCTCTTGTCGAACCATCTCTTAACAATAGCTTGATGTTTAGCCATGTGTTCTAATGCAGTTGTTCATTTCTCATCCATTTTCAAAAGATTCATCAGTCAGATTTGTACTCTGTCAGTGTCATCAACATACCCACTCATTAATTTTAAAACAGGAATCTTGAGATTGAACAGGAATATCGGTTCTTGCCCGTAAACAAGTAGATAGGGAGAAGTACCCAGGGCCTTTTTCACTTTAACTCGATCTGTCCATAAGGCATATTTCAATTGTGTATGCCAATCCCTAGGGTTCTCCTTCAGCAGTCATTTTATCACAGTGCTTAAATTCTTGTTTGTAGACTCTGCTACCCCATTTCCTTGCAGGTAGTAATTTGAGAAGAATCTGATGATGACTTTTTTTTCAAATGCCCATTGTGTCAAGAATGCAGATGCAAATGCAGATCCATTGTCGCATACAAGAGCGAATGACATTCCAAATCTAGTAACAATATGTTCTTCCAAAAAGTCTGCCACCATCTTAGCAGTGCAATTTCTGAAAGTCTTTGCCTTCGTCCATCGTGTGCAATAATCCGTAGCTATAAGGATGAATGTGTGTCCAGTTGATGATGGTGGGTTTATTGGGCCAATGAAATCCAGTCCCCATTTTGCGAAAGGGCGCACCTCATATACCAATTGCAATGGCATTGTTGGGTGCCTCTCTTTGTTAGCACTAGTTTGGCATGTATGACAAGAACACACATGTTCAAAAGTATCCTTGAATATTGAGGGCCAAAAATAACCCAATCTTAAAATCATGTGAGCTGTTGCTTCTGCTGAACCGTGTCCCCTACCATACTTATCATGAAAATGTTCCAGGACATCCTTAGCTTCTTCACGTCCTAAGCATTTCAAATAAATCCCTTCGTAGTTCCTTTTATACAACTTGCTACCAAGTAACTTGTAAGACTCGCATTTCATCTTAAGTCCCCTACGTTGTGAACTATTCATCCATTCGGGCCATTGATCTTGTAGGAGATAATAGACAATATCCTGGTACCACACATCTGTCACAACACCTTGATTGATATCAACTTGTGATACAACCATCTTCTTTTGATCATCTTCATTAGTTTCATCATTAAATTTGAATTCCTTTTGATTTGCTTCTTGGTTGTTAGCGATCATTTTGGATAATCCTTGGCCTCTGACTAATCGCATAGGTTGAATCTCTAGATCGAATTCTTGAAGTATTGCCATCCACTTTCCTCTTCTTTCACCAAGTTCATTTTGCATCAAAAGCATCTTTACTGCTGGGTCAGGTAAAATTGCATACACCTTTCTTCTGAGTATGTAGTGACAGAACTTCTTTACTACCTTGATTAATGCAAAGGATTGTTTATCAAGATTTGAATATTTCAACTTAGCGTTCTTTAGAGGACAACTCATGAAAGCAATGGGTCACTCATCCTCCTCTCTTTTTTGTGTCAAGATCCCTGTGCAAGAATGTTCGGAAGCAAAGGAATAGATCTTGAATGGTAACTCATAATCTGGAGTTACCAAAATCGAGGCTGTGGAAATGGCAACCTTAATATCTTGGAAGGATTTCTTTATCTTTGGTACCCATTCTGTTTTAGCCCCCTTTTTGAGTAAATCATTGAGGGGGTGGACTATCTCTATGAAACCACTTATGAATTTGCGTACAAAGTTTATCTTTCCAAAGAAAGATTTCAATTCCTTCCGACCGTGAGGAGGCACTAACTTCAAAATAGACTCAACTCTATCTGGATCAATGGAAATTCCAACTTCAGAAATGACATGTCCCAGGAGCTTCCCTTTAGTAACACTGAATGAACATTTCTTGGGATTGAGCGATATGTCGTACCTACGACATCTATTGAATACCTGCCTCAGATTAGCAATATGAGTACTTCGATCTTTTGAAAAGATAGTCAAGTCATCCATGTAGATGACTATACACTTGTTTATCAATCCTTTGAAAGCTTCATCCATTGCTCGTTGAAATGTAGCTCCTGCATTAATCAACCCAAAAGGCATCCTCCTGTAGGCAAACATTCCCCACTTGGTTGTGAAAGCAATCTTTAGCCTATCTTCTTCATCGACCATCACTTGGTTATATCCTGAGTAACCATCCAAGAATGACATCATCTTTGAACCATTAACAATTTGCAACACCTCATCTAATGAGGGTAGAGGGTAGTTATCCTTTTGAGATGCCAAGTTCAAGTTACGAAAGTCAACACAAACGCGAATCTCTCTGGTCTTTTTTTGTATAGGGACCAAATTTGCTACCCAGGTGGAATGACGGATAGGAAATATGATCTTAGCATCTAGTAGTTTCTTAACTTCTTTCATAATCAATCGTTTGATTATTGAATTCACTAGTCGTTGTCTTCGCCAGAAAGGTTTAGCATCTAGTTTCAATGGGATGTCATGTGTGATAATCTCAGGATCATAAGTCTTTAACTCTTCATAGCTCCAAGCAATAACATCTTTATACTCAGTGAGCAATTTGAGCATGTCATCACTTTCCTTTTGATTGCATGCTTTTCCTATTTGCACCATTTTTGGTTCTTCATCAGTACCTAAATTGTACGAGTCACATTCTTCGATTCCTTTCTATTGAGTTTCTCTTCTATTGAGTGCTGATTTGTCCCGATCGAAGATGCATTCAAGTTCAACCATCCCTTTCGAAATGCTATTGGTTTTCAAATTAAGGATTCCATCATCATCCTCAAGCTCATCATCTTCAAGCTTGTCTTCAGGTGTATCATCAATCTCTTGTCCTTGGAAATGGCGACTGCACATAATAAACTCGAGTATATGTTGATCATCTTGAAAGACCTAAAAGTTTGTGATATTGTTGGGAATGGTAGGAATGGCAACTAATTCAATTGAGAATCTTTTTAACTTTGTTCTTTCTACTGGTTGCAAAGCGCTGGCTGAAATAGCAAGGGCATCTGCTACCACATTCTTTCTTCTTGGAATGGATTTGATGTTCAAAGCTTCAAAGTCATCCATTATATCCCATACCCTTTTCCTGTAAGCGATTAATCTTTTGTCGTTGCATGAGTATATGGATTTTACTTGTCTTATCACCAGTTGAGAATCCCCTTCGATTATAAGAGCGGTGACTCCTTTTTCCAATGCAAAGAGAAGTCCTCGAATCAAAGCTTCGTATTCTACACCGTTATTAGTACATCTAAACTGCAATCAATATGCGACATAGAAAGACCTACCTTTTGCGTTGATTAGCTCAATACCTGCACTGGCTCCTAATTTGCATCTGGAACCATCGAAGTGGAGTGTCCAAACTACATTTTCCTTAGGTTTTCTAACTTTGTGCTTATTCATCCTTAACTTTTCTTTTACTTGAGTCTTGAACGATTGTTTCTTGGGAACTGATTGTAACTTTTCTCATGTAGGGCTTGATGAATCTCCTTCATACGCCATGGATAGAGGAAGAGTGTGTTTTTCTTGCTTCTCTTGAATTTCCCCTATTAGCTCATTGATTTGTTCAACTTTAGGTTCAGAATGAATGACTACTAAGGTCCATCCTTTACTTTTAACATATCATCTTCTTCTCTGAACTTTAACCATCTCGGGAGGAGGAGAAGATAAATCTCCACCATCTAAAGAGGTATCGCTATATGATACATTTAGATCTTCACTTTCCTCTTTAGTTTGTTCAATAAGGTTGGATGAATTCACTTAATCTTGACTTTCAATAATTCCATCACTTGAGGTCTTTGTACTCTTGTTTTCCATTATTTGTGTCAAAACCTTTGCTACTGCTTCTTGGCATACTGAACATTCGAACTCTAAATGACTAACTTTGTGCAACCGGAAAAATCCTGGAAGGAGGAGGATACTAGGGTCAGCTTCTTCTCCTAAACAATGTAGATTAGTCACCATACTTTCTATGAATTGTGTCATGGTCTCACTTTTGGGTACCGACACATTAGGTTCTTCATTTTGATCTTGAGATGTCTTGTTTGGAACCATATTCAATACCATCACTTTGTACGAACCCAAGTCAGATTGTAAGAATGCTACCTCATTCGGGGCGTTGTAATTTGTGATCATTGTTTTCAGTTTGGGCTTAGCATCTATCTTGATTTGATTGTTCAAACCTTTCCATGGCAACCATAATTGAGTGAAATCTGTAGAGAACCATCCTCTGAGACATTTTGTCCATTCTCTGCTCAGGAGTAATCCGTATGTTTTCGGGATGTCAACCACATGTATGTCAACAATACCCTAGATCCGAGGATCAATTGTTAGTTGTATCTGCACATCTTTCAATACTCCAATGACTTTTACCTGATCTGCTTTATCCAACTGTATTACCACTCGATTAGAGGGTTGAGGATTAACTCCTAGCCTTTGAGCTATTGATAATGGCATCACATTACACGAAGCTCCTGAATCAGTAAGACAATTCTGAAGATTCTTTCCATATATCCTTATGCTCAGCAAAAATGGGGGTACCTTGACTTTGTCCTTGAACATAGTGGGCATCACTTCTATAGCATTTACTTGTTGTGGCACTGTCTTTTGAGGGACATTATTCATATTATGGGAAACCTTTGTATTATCCAGTGTCTTCATGAGTGCTTCTCTTTGTTGTGGACAATTCTGCAACATGTCGAACATGGACATATTGGCTTTCGTTTTCTTTAGGTCTTCAATTGCATTATATTTTTCAGTAGACCAAGCAGGGTTCTTCAGTATTGTTGGTATGTTCACTTGATTCTGATATTGTGGTCCTCCTTGGGCTGGCCTTACCAGTGGTGGATTGTTGATTGCTCTAGGATCAGGTGGGGTTGGTTGCAAACTAGGAGGATTTCCATCGGTCAAGGGATCCTTTTTGTTTCTGAGATTATATGTGTTTCGATTATCATTTCGAAAGGCAAACATCTCATCATGTTGAAGATCGGGTTCTTGACTAAAAGGGAACGAGAATTCTTCATTTTCCTATTGTTCCACTTGTACATTCTGTGTAGAACCATAAAATTCTAATAGCATTGCATTGAATTGAACAGGAGGACGATTATCATTCACTTGTGGGTTTTGATTCACATCCTGATTACCATTATAGTACACACCATCGTTGCTACGCATATTTTGGCCATCATCATACTGATTAATATCAGCATACTGAATGTTGTTGTTATCAGTAGGAATGCTTCCATTATTTGGTCAAGTGTTTCATTGTCGATTTTTTCTTTAGAAGCCATTGTTGCGATCAGGAGGATTGAAGTTGTTTCCTCCGTCGTTGTTTCCTGCATTGTTGTTACCATTATTGTTGAAGTTCCTGTTGTAATTTTGACCAAAATTGTTGTTGTAGGGGCTAGCATTATTTCTGTGGAAGTTGTTATTTTGTCCTTGAGACAATCTAAGATGAGTCAATTCATTGTGCATTTGTGAAATGGTCTTCTTTATCTAACCAACTTCTGAAAGGAGATTGTTATCTGCTTCCATCGGAACCATTGCCTTTTGTTCAAAGAAGGCTATTTTCGGGGGCTCATACTGTGGATATGTTATCGCTTGAGTTTGTGGAGTGGGTACCTATTGTAATGGAACTGGGTTCATAGGTATGAACTGACTAGGTACAGTGGGTGCTCCCACAAAAACCGTTGGTATTGTAGGGATTGTTTTCATAGGAAGCATCATTCCTCCTCCATTAGGATTAGCTTTCTTTGTGAACGTGATTGCTTCTGCAAAGACTCTGTCCAATGTGTCAATATTTTCTGCAGGAAGTTTTCTCAGAAAAATCGCAGTAAGAGGATCCATGGCATTGAAATAAACTTGGATGGTAGCTTCAACCGAAATTGTGTATGGTGTTTCCAACTTGCTATAGGCCATATGAAAACGATGATTGAAGCGTGAAACTATTTCAGCTAGGTCCCTTTTTATTGATATGAATTGTTGATGTATCACTACTGGATTGATGAATGTTTTGAATTGTTCCAAAAATGATTTTTTGAAAGTGTCCCAGTCTCCAATACATCTGGTGGTAGGTTCATGTACCAATTGAAGGAAATTTCCCCCAAAGAGTAGGGGAATAAACAAAGAACCACATCTTCATTAGCAATTTGCTTCTAGTTGCAAATTTCCTTAAAAATCTTGACATGATCTTCGGCAGTTCTTGTTTCTTCGTAAATAAACCTTGGACAAAATTTCTCGGGATTCTTAGGGAGGTAATGGAGGGCACCTCTCAAGCTAAGGGGTGAATCAACTACGTTTGCGAAAAAGGCCATCGAAGGATTTTGTGGACCTAAAGGTGGCTGGAATGGTGATGGGAGTGTTGGAATATGTGGAGGTCCACCTAGTGGTTGAATGGGTGGTGGAGTAGAAGAAGATGATGAAATGCTGAATGGAAGTGGTTGAATTCGAGGTATTCCTCTGTCACTACATGGCTTACAAAAATGAGTAAGCTCTAGAAATTCTTGGGCACTTGGTGAAGATTTTAACGCTCACTCGAATGGGGATCTTGGATCAATATCTTCCAGCTTGTATCAATTCTGGAAAAAGCACACCTCTGCAGAAGTACACTTTCTCACTTCTTCTAAATTTTGCGCACCACAGAGTTCTACAGAGCTACAAAGCTGCGGATCTGTAGACCTGCAGAGCTGTGGATCTGCGGACTTGTGGAGCTGAATTTCTGAAAACTTTAGAAGTGATTTTTGAACTTTTTACGTAGTGCAGATTATTGCAAGGGTGCAAAATTTTTGAAACTTTATCAAATCTTTCTTGTTTCCAATAGTATGTTCTTTGTATTGTCCCTCCTTCTAGCGCCACTTCTGTTGTGCGTTTATTTTGCACGAGGTCAATGGTAGGAATCCATAGTGTAATTCCTCTCTTGAAAAGAAAATCTTTTTAAGGATCCACTCCAAGGTTCAGTGTTTGTCTTGCGACGTACCAAAATCCACTCAATAGAAGATAAATGTGAATGTTCACAAGGAGGCCTTTGCTGGTTCCAAAAACTCTTTTACCTTGGAATCAAGTAAAATCTATTTGCTATCTCAAAATATCACACCAAAAGAATAGTATTTTTTGTATTTTCTATTTTTCAATGAATGCAACTCTAACAATGCAGCTAGTATGAGGTCCTACTCTAATAGGGGGGTTAGCAAAGAAAATAACAAAACTGAAAGCAAATAACATGAAATCAAATAACTTGAAATTGAAATTCCTAAATGGACATAAGCTACAAAACACAACACGCTGCGAGTTAAACCTTTGAAGAAATTGGTAGGAAACCAATGAAAACAGGAGCAGCGCTTCCTAGAATCCACTGATGCAGTCATCGGTGAGAATCTTTAACAAATCAAATGATGTTTCACTCTTCATCAAATTGCAAGGTCATGGAAAGTGCGCTCATGCAAGACAAAAAGCTATGTAGACACAATCGGGTGATCTCTTCTCAAGCTCGTTATGTTAATGAAATTCATATATCTGTAGCAAACACCAGAACTAAAAGATCACACAACCAAAAAAAATGCAATAAACCTTTGGCTCAATCACAATCTCATGGATAAAATCCACAAAACAATGACACATTCAGGCAAGAATAACTACACTTCGAATGCTAGCACCAAAAGCATAATTTTATTGCATAATAATGGCGGCCTTTTTCACATTTTACAATGGGGTATTTATAAAAAATTGTCTCCTCAATTTGTGTTGAGAGTGAGAGATATCTTCATGCAATAAAATGCTTTTAAAACATTAAAAAACTTAAATATATACAAACTGATAATCTAACTAGTGCTTAGAGGGACTCCATCCATATTTTATTCATTAATTGGATGCATGAGCCCTTTACATGTCGAAAACAATGAAAGCATGAGAGAGAAAGTAGGAGGAAGCCATCAGTCGAAGTAGAAGTGCATGGAGACACCAAAAATAGAAGATGGCCCTTCACTTGATGTGTGTCAAAGTTAACTTGCCATTAAAATGTGTTTCCAATGCATGGAAAGTGTTATTTTTGGAACTGGCAGTCAACTGTCTGCGCATCTCTGAATTGCGGAGTTGCAGAGCTACGGACCTCGACTGGGTCAAAATCTCAAAATTTTACTAAGTGTCAAAATTGAAATTCTGGCATTTGGATTTTGCTCATCTCTATCCTAAAGATATGTTTGGATGTTTGCCCTTGAATTTCTCTATAATCTCAGTAATCTTAGCAACATCGAGAAGATCCAAAGCCTCATACTTATCTTTGACCTTTTGTCTGTAATTGTCCACCTCAATTCAAGTTTCTACAAAATCTCTGAGTTTGGTATCCAACTCCAACAATGCTTCTTCTATCCTGAAGGCCTCATACTTATCTTTGACCTTTTGGTAAAAGCTTCTCTCGTTCTTCATCTTCAAAAATATCCAAGCATGCATCACTGTACAACTTTTTTGCTTCCAAAATTTTCTCTTGGGCTTGGTCCTTGAGCCTATGTATCCCATCATGCAATGTTTCCATCACTTTATTTCCCTTTGCAATCTTTTCTATCCAATCATCAATCATGTCTAGCTCGTCTCCGGTATATACATCAATCAGAGTGTGGTACCTTTGTCCTTTTATGGCCTGTAGAGTTTGCAAATCCTTGCTCCAAACTCGTACCTCATCCATAATACTGAAGTCTTACCTTAAAATTGCCACGATCTTATCAACATTCTCTTGTGTAGCATGTAATAACTTTAGACTTCCTGTAATTATAGTGACACCCCTATCCTCAAGGTTGTCTCGCCAATCCTGACAAGCTCTCAAAAATGGACTGAGTCGTACACCTTCCCCTTCTTTAAGAATGGTAGTCAAAGTCTCCTAAGGGCATTCAGAATCAAGAGGACCAATAACTTCAGCTAAATATCCATTCAAGATCTCAACTTTCCTTCGAAGTGCTCTGATTTCAATCTCATCATGTTCCATATGGTTAAGAACCTCCTTGAATCCCATAGTCATCATCTATCGAGAAGTATCCCATGTAGGCTTTCCTAACAAGATATCCTTCATTTCATACTCCTGAAGGTTGATAGCTTCTTCATCTGTACCTTTCAGAGGGTGAGCCACCTGTGCAAATAAGTCCTAGTTCTGAGTAGTAGTAATGAATGCAAATGGTGTTGCATCTTGTAATGGAGAGTTAGGCTTGTTCTAAATCTCTGCAATGTCACAAATATCATCCTCTGAAGCAAAGAATTGATGCTTAGCACTTCTCATTATTTTCTTCCAGAACCATCTCGGGATATGTCTTTCTGTAACCTTGGCTCTAGATGATGTAGGGATGCATTCAACTACCTCCTTCCCTTTGTCGCTCTTACTCAGAGTCTCCTATTGTGAGGGTTCTTCTTCTATAGTCTCAGTTTCTGTAGATCTTGTAGTTTGATCCTCAACTTCCTATGGAGGCTGTTGTATACATTCTACTACCTGTGCTTCTTTTGAGGGTTCATCAATAACCCTTGGTTCTAGTTCTCCTTGTAATGATAATTCATGTTGAACATGTTCTTCTAAACTCAGAGGTGGAAGTGTCACTGAAACCTTATCTACCATCATAACCTGAGGTGAAGATGGGGGCATTGGATGAGGACCTTGTGTCTAAAGTGGCATCTGCATCCAATCTTGCTATTGAAATTCACCTGTAGGAGTATCTCTAATCTTATCTCCAACCAATTTTGTACCCACTGGCATGAAATCAAAATCTGGAATGGAGATAATATCACCACCTAGCTCCCTTTGCTCATTCACCCATCGTTGTACTTTGTCTTCCGAAGAAGAGAGTTCTATTATTTTAGCTTGGGTGGGTGGTGGGGTATTTGTGAGATTCTTCTTTCTTTCCAATTCTGTGGCTTTGGCTAGTTGGGTTCTCCCTTGTAGAGGCACTTGCTCTTCCTCCCCATCTGACTCTGTTTCATCCTCTTCTAATTCTTCCTCGAGAATGGTTTATGGAATAGATGGATTAGGCACTAATCTTTTACGAACTCTTTGCCTCTTGTTCATTCTAACCTTGACCCTCTTTTGCTTCTATGGAACCATAGGAGAAGCGGGCTCTTCATGCATCAGATGAATGGATGTCTCTAGAATCTCTCCTCTTCTTGTTGGCTTGACAAAATAGGAGGCAATGGAAAATCAACCTGGATATGAAAAATTCCAGGCTCTCGGGGGTCCTGGGGAGTAGATTCATGTTGCTACGAAGAGGCCTGTTCTTCAACATGCTCTGTCTAGATCCTCTGAGGAGAGGCTCTCTTCCTCTTTTATTTCTTCTTCTCTGAAGGATGGTAGTATCCCACTAGACGATCAAGCTGGTAGATTGTTTCTGGCCTGATAGGAGACTGGAGCGCAAAGATAGGAACTATGACTTTCCTCCCCTTTACCCTTTCTGGGTGAGCATGTGCATGGAATATTACTGTATCCAAAATTGGATCAAGTGGAAAGGGTTTCTTGATCCAACTCTTTGTCATTCTAATGACATGTCTTGCTCGATGATTAATATAATCTCCTTCGTCTCTATCAATTTCTACATTTAGGATGGGCCTTTTGCCAACTTTATCTATATTGAATAAGGGATCCAATAGCTCCTGCGAATCCTGTAACCTTATCTCATCTAGGATGGTCAAATGGAAAGCCTTCTCTGCTAAATACAAAGTCATTCTACAATAGTCCTTGATACGAACATCATATTCATTTGTGGCATTCATCCAATGATCTTCAATGGCATCTTCATGGTAGAACTCTTTTCCTGCCAGATTTTCCACTTTACTTACATTGTCAAAGAATGGCCAGGGAGAGTTATATGCTTTGAGAGGATAATTTTTCCATTCCCATTTGAAAGTCAGGATATCCTGCTTTCTCTTTACCTCGTATGCTCCTATTACAAAAGGCCAATCCCAACAAGGCCTTCGTTGTTTCTTGATCCTCTCATAAGCTGACTCAATTTAGTCAAAAAATTTCCATTAGAACTAACTTGTCACTTGGGTATCTTGGGAGCTTCTTTGGATGGATGGATGCACCACCAACCCGAATGTATGTGAATGTTCGAAACTGTATGAAATATGCACCAAGAGCTATGATCTGTGCCTTGGCCTCATCAGACAATCTCTTCCCATAATCCCCTTCGATGAATCGAATAATGGAAAAGATGAAGACATCATTCACAATCCTGCACTCTTTGCTTTGCAGCGAGAGCCTTCTTAACTAGCTAAGGATAAACTATATACGGCCATGCATTAGGATCCTGCATACTGCCCTTCTTCTACAACCTAGGATAGTTGGTGGCTCTTGCTGCAAGTAGATATACCACATAAGAAGTCATATAGAACTTCTTGTCCTTACTGTCCACAACTGATCACACAAGTTTTCACTAAGTGTGGTGGCCCAATCCAGTGGCATCTTTGTGTGTTTGATGGTCTCAATGAAGTTAACCATGAATGGAGCGAGATGACCTGCTACAGGCAATCCCATAACTCTGCTCAAGAGAATGATTGAATATCCAATGTCATCCTTCATGTATCCTCGAGTCATATCTACTTTATTGATTGTCTTTCCTCGAGATGGCTTCTCAATGAAGTATGAGGAATATATGATGTCAATGGCCTCCTGGTGATGATCCTTATGCCACCTCTCGGCTGCTTCATATGAAAGCCTGATAAACTGATCAACTCTAGGTAGGTGAAAAACCTTCTCGATATTATCAAGTCGTAGATCTAAGACCACTTCCCCAGTGATTCTCTTTACCACCCTTTCCTCAGGAACAAAATGTTGAGATAAGGTCATAATCAATTTAGCTGACTGAATGGTCCTAGAATGTGATGCTACATTTACTAATCTAGACCGGATTAAGGCGGATCTCAAAGAAGATCTTTCAGTTGGGTTGTTACAAACCCTCAAAAACTCTCCCAAGTGCGTGTGTCCAAGTTTTGTGTCATTGATCTTAGAGTGTTCATCGTGCAACCGTGACTTCGGGGTTACGCCTTGGAACTTGTACACAACTGGTTTTGTTGTTGATCCAAATGTGGACGCCATTTGATTATATTACTTGCACATCACAAAGAGAAAAAGAATGATTAATTATTGGATATATATAGAACATTAAAAAAATGATCTCCTAGAACTTATTTAATTTGCTGTGTTTTTTTATTTTTTAAAATTTTTTTTTTGGGTTTTTTGACTTTATAAAAAAAAACTAAATTTAAAAAAAAAAAAGAATGGGGGAGGGTTAAAGCGCGGTGGTGGTAGCCCAAAGGGCATGGCGGTGTGGCAACTGCGCACTCGCTCAAGAGGGCGCAGTGACAACTGCACGTACATCCTAGAGGGTGCGGGCCTAAAGGGCAAGCGCAACGCTGTGCCGCACATCCAAAAACGGTGCGATGGCAGTGCCATGCTACACGCCCCAAATGGGTGCGGCAACGGCAACCGTGCACGGCCCAGAGGGCGTGCACAACAACACACCGCGTGCGGCCCAGAGGACGTGCATAGCAATGCACCGCACATGGCCCAGAGGGTGCGCGCGCATCCAAAAGGGCACGCACAGCATCGCGCCACGTGCTTCCTCTTCTATTCGCGCACGTGCGTGTGCGCTAGGGCTGCATGGAGGTGGAGGGGGGAAGGTTTCCATACCTTTCCCTCCTCAGCTCTTCTTCAAGAAAAATGAATGAAAAAAAGGAGGAAGGGGGTTTTATAACCTCCCTTCCTTCTTTGTCTTTGCAAAGCGTGCACACCTCGATATGCGCGCACATGAGATTTATTTATTTATTTATTTTTTTTTTTTTTTTGACTTATTAATTCTAACTTATTTAATCAAGTTTTTCTTCTCCTGACTCCTGACTACACAAATATGACTAAATGAGTTCTAAAATACATTTGGATATGTTTTCAATGTTATAGAAGACCCTTTAGTGTTCTTACCTATTGTACATCCTTGGCAAGTTCCTTCATGCTCAAGGGTAAGTTTTCTTAAACATATAACCATCTTTTCCACAATAGGTAGTGCATGGAAGTGTAGATGGCCCAATGTTCTACGAAAAATCTCAAAAGTACTTGATAAATTAAGGCTTTAGTGGGGGTTGTATAAAGTTTGTAAAGATTTTTATACTATACTCTAATGATTTTTGTTGTCTTGATGTTAGAGATCTTTGGCCATGCAATATGATATCCCTCATCTTCGAAGGTTGAGATAGAGACAAGATTTTGTTTGATTCCTTGAACAAATAATACATCATACAATTGTAAGGAAATGCCCAAGTTTAGCTTATAGAGAGGAAGTCTCTGCTCCTTCAATATAATAACTACACTCATCTAAGCCAATGATTACCTAATCAAAATAAATTACTTTATAGAAACAGAATCAAATGTCCTATAAACCCAATAATATGTTGAGATGCACCATTGTCTATTATCCATATGCTATGATCAGTGGGTGTGTGTGACTTGAAAGGGATGAGTAGAATAAGGAGCTTCTAAATATTTTCTGTAGAAACTTCGTTAACTTAAATAATAGAATCTTGGGACTTTGGTTTATATTTGCATTGATTTGAATATTGACCAAATTTATTATAGTTATAACATTTGACTTTTCTTGTTTCCTTTCTTCTTTTAGATGTAGAGTCATTTTGAAATTCATTATCTCTCTTTCTCTTGAATTTATTTGTCTTCTTTAAAAAGTGTAATGTCAGTGTATGAGATTCTTTATTTGTAGGGCCTTTGTTGATTCCCTTTCTAATTAGTCATGACTCTTCTTGTATGCATTCAGCTTGTGTTCAATCAAACTTAGGAAATTTTGATCTTGCACTAATTCCTTTGACAAAAGGTTCCCAAGAGTCATAAGTTTGTTTAGAGCTATCATTGACAATTATTTGATATCAATAATATGGGCTAGAGAGTTGGTCTCTTAGTTCTAAGATCTTCATAAAATAAGAAATTATTGATTCCCCTTTAACCATTTTGATGTGGTTTAATTTTTGTTTCAAAGCATATGTTTAGCTAGTATTATTAATTCCATACATGTGCTCTAATTTCATGAATATTTCTCTAACAATCTTAAGGTTTGCAATGATTGGCACAATGTGATCCTTAATAGATTCTACAATCAGCCTTTTTGCTTCAGTGTTATTTTTCTTCAAATGTGATAATTGTGATTCATTTGTGAGTGAATTGTTATTTTCTAGTGGGAAGTTATCTATGTCATTTTATTTTAATGTCAATCTTATTCTAAAATTTCAATTTGTGAAGTTTGAGGCACCTTGTAGCCTATCCTCAACCTTCAATCCATTTTCCATCTTGACAATAGAAAAACTAAAGAAGATATAAGATCATATATGTTTGATTATGGTCTTTTAAACTTGCTCTAACACCAATTTGATTTTATATCAGACATGTGTGTGTGTGTGTGTGTGTGTGTGTGTGTGAATTGTTAGGATTAAACCATAGACAGAAATAACAATTACATGCAAATATAAACAATATTAGGAAATAATAAATTACATAGAAAAAAATACAAGACACCAATATTTAACGTGGTTCACACAAACCCTCAGCTATGTCCACCAAATATCAAGTTTAATATTATTACAATCCAATGATTACAACCTGATTACAATCCCTAATCCCTAATAGATCAATAGCATCATAAGAAGCAATTTTCGCATCACACCTTATCGAAAAATCCCTAACCCTAAGCTTTTTTATAAAAGTATTTTTGCTACTTTAGGGTTATAGTTAATTACAATATATTAGCCCAAATTCAATAAAATAGGCCCCAATAAAATAGGGCCCAATTTTTTTAAAAGAATTTTGAAGTATGTACAGTACTTCCCTAATCAATCATCACAATCTAAAAATCTCCCACTTGGAGACTGATTAGGTTCCACATTAGACAATAATCTCCCACTTGGAGACTGATCCTGTAGCAATGTCACTACCACATGGGGCTCTCATAGGATCAAACCACCCTAGACTTAGTTGTTCTTTTATTTTGTTCAATCTAGAAGACCAATTGAAGCCGAAGAGGAATTCAAATTCTCCCTTGTCACTACCACAATCTAACAATCTCCCACTTGGGGACTGATCAAGCTCCACACTAAAAAAAAATCTCTCGCTTAGAGACTGATCTTGTAGCAATATTACTACCACATGGAGCTCCCATAGGATCAAACCACCCTAGACTTAGTTGTTCTTTTATTTTGTTCAGTCTAGAAGACCAACTGAAGCTGAAGAGGAATTCAGATTTTCCCTTGTCACTACCTTTGTAAACATATCCGCTAGATTTTCATCTGTATGTATGTTCTCTAGCTTTAAATTTCCATCATCTAAAACTAACCAAATGAAGTGGTACTACAACTGAATGTGTTTTTTCTTTAAATGTAGAGCAGAATTCTTCGTAAAATGAATGGCACTCTGACTATTTATCAACAAATAATTATCCTTTTTTAGATGTCTCAATTCTTCCAAGAACTAAAGCCATACATCTCCTTGGTTGCCTCTGTAGCAACAACATACTCTACCTCTGTAGTGGATAAAACATTCACCTTTTGTAACCTAAAAACTCAGCTCACTATAGCCCCACCAATAATAAATGCATAACCATAGTACTCCACCTAGTATCAATATCCTCTAACAAAATTTAAGTCAACATAGCCCTGTAAATCAGTGGTAGAGCCCCCAAAGTGTAAACACTTACAGGATGTTCCTCTCAAATATCTGAGAATCCATTTTACTGCATTCCAATCCTCTATTCTTGGATGACTCATATACCTACTAAGGACTTCCATCACATGTGCAATATCGGGCCTTGTACACACCATAGCATACATCAGGCTTCTTACAGTTAAAACATATAGTACTTTAGAGATCTTATCATCTTCTTCTTATATCTTTGGACACATCTCCTTAGTCAACTTTAAATGACCAGGTAAAGGTGTGCTGACAGCTTTAGAATTCTCCATAGAGAAACATTGCAACATCTTTGCAAAATAATCAGCCTAAGATAAAGTCAATTTCTTGTTCTTTCTATCTCTACAAATTTTCATATTGAGGATTTTTTTTATTACCCCCAAATCCTTCATAGCAAATGAATGTGCTAAGTAGTGTTTTAGCCCCTTAATGTGATCCATGTTAGGCCCAACTACAAGAATTTCATCAACATAAAATAATGTAGTTGTCATCATCCAACCTCTTAAAATAAACACAATGATCTAAATGACACCTACTATATCCATGGTCATGCATAAAACTATCAAATTTCAAATACCATTTCCAAGGTGCTTGCTTCAAGCCATATAGACTTTCTTCAATCTGCACACTAAGTTCTCCTTACCTTTGACCTCAAATTCCTATGGTTGTGCCATATATATCTCTTCACCCAAATCACCATGAAGAAAGGTTATTTTAACATCAAGCTACTCCAAATTCAAATCTTCAGTAGCTACAATACTTAAAACAGTACAAATAGAAGTCATTTTAATAGCAGGAGAGAATATCTCATCAAAATGTATGCCTTTTTTTGTACAAATCATTTTACAACTAACCTGGATTTAAATATTTTCTTACCTCCATCCTTTTCTTTCAACCTCTAAACCCATTTATTCCATAAAGCCCTTTTATCTACAGACAACTTGCATAAAGACCATGTCTTATTTTTGAGCAAAGAGTCCATTTTGATTTTCATTGTAGACTCCCACTAAATCTTAGTATCCACCCACACAGCTTCATCATAACATTCAGGTTCACCAACATCTATTAGTAAATGATGGGGACACAACCCAACAACCAGAATAGACACAATAGAAAGGGGAAATTATATTAACTGAGAAAATAAGCTGGTACAAATAGTGCAGAGAAAATAAACTCAAAACATGCCCTGCGGGCTTACAATGGCATAAATCTGGAGAATATTTCTCCTTTTAGCACCTCTTCTCAAGCTCCAATCCGAACTGCCTTTTACAATGCCAGAAATCTCCTTAAATAGACCCCGGAGGGTTAAGGACTAGGAGTACATTCTAAAAAGTGCTAGTAGGCATCCACCGACAAAATAGAAGGTTCCGGAAGCTGCGTTAGAAGTCGGTGCAATTCTAGAAGAATCCAGAAACGGTAGCCGAACTTCCAGGAGGCATAACTTTTGAACCGTAACTCCGATTGACGAACCGTTTACATTTTCGAAAAGCTCTCGAAGCGCTCTATAGCCCTATGGACGAGCTTTGCTCGTCCCCCATTTTTCGACCCTTTTTGAGGTCATTTAATGCCCCAAACCTGACTTTGAAGCATTCTTAGGGGGTCTCCAAAACCCGAAAAATTGCAATAACTTTCAAACCGTGGGGCCTTTTGACCTGATTCTTTTTCTGGAATGCTCTAAATCTTGATTACATTCATCTGGCCAAGTCACACCTTCTAGGTCACCAAAATGATGGTCAAATTGCATGCTCCTATTTTTTCGGGATTTTCAAATGCATTGATAGTTGAACTACGAGAGTTGGAACCTTTATTTGAGCCAAATGGGTATCCAAAAATGTAAAGACATAAAATAGAAACTAAGTCTAAGTACATTTTTTTGGGTGACACAGGATTGCCCTTATACCTCTGGATGCTCCTGCATCAGTAAAATAGAGTACAAAGAGGGAGAAAATCTTTATGGAGGTCTACTTAGCCTTGTTGATCGTCTAACATTCACTGGGGTGTGTGGTATTTGTTGTTGGCGATTGTTGCACATCATGAGGAATTTCTAGAACATCATTGTTTGGAGTATCGTCCAACACTACATAATCATCTTCTTTCTTCTCATGTTGCTGCAAAATATCTTTGTACAACACTTTCTCATTGAATATGACATCCCTGCTTCGTACAATTTTATGATTTTTAAAATCTCAAAGCTTATAACCAAATTCATCAATGCCATATCCAACAAATATACTTTTATTTGCCTTAGCTTCCAGCTTGGTTCTATTTTCAAAATCAACATGTGGAAATGCTTCACAACCGAAGGATTTGAGAAAAGAATAACTCACCTTCTTACCACTCCATACTTCCTCTAGAATACCACAACCCAAAAGAATAGAGGGACCTCTTGTTGGATAATGTTGTCCTTGATGTCACACAAATGTCATATTAGTCATTAGTCTCGAGTTCACCGAGCTCAGACAGTCTGCAATGCAATTTACAATGTTAATCGAGCTAACTCGGTCATCAAAGGAAATGTGGAAGACAGTGTTAACCAAGCTAACTCGGTCAACAAAGGAAATGTGGAAGACAGTGTTAACAGAGCTAACTTGATCATCGAAAGAAATGTGGAAAACAATGTTAACCGAGCTAACTCGGTCAACGAAGGAAATGTGAAAAGTCAGTGTTAACCGAGCTTCACTTGGTCTCTAAAAGTTAGTTTCCACCGAGCTCACTCGGTCATCAAATGAATCATGGAAAAGTCAGTGTTAACCGAGCTTCACTCGCTCTCCAAAGGATAGTTTCCACCGAGCTCACTCAGTTATCTCAGGAAACTTAGTACTTACCGAGTTCTCCCGACGATTGAAGGATTGTCACGAAATTCGCCATATTCACTGAGCTCAATCGGTCAACACAGGAATTATTTTCTGAACAAAGTTCACTGTGCAGAGTCGACCAGTATAGGGATTTGCAAATTAATTACTTCTAGCCGACTATTGTACTTGTTTGTTTAGTCAGTGATTCGAGCCGACTTAGATATTCTGAAAGGTATATATGGTCATTCCAGTTATGAATTAAATGTGTGAAAAAAAGGAAGTTATGAATGTGAATTATAGTATGAAATGATAAGGCGAATGTTGAGCAAAGTCTGATGAAGGATCAAATGTGTTGAAGGAGCTGCAAAGTTGTATTTGATCAAGAAGGATTCAGTCAAGCATAACAGAGATTTGCAATCAGCAAAGATAAGTTGTACCTTATGTCAGGTCACTTCATTATTGCTTTCCAACCATTGTAACAGTGTATTCAAAATCTCTTAACAGAGTTGGTTTAACAGCCATTCAATAAATCCTCTAACAAGGTGACAGTTTAGTTGAATTGTTCTAAAAGACCTGTAGCAAGGCCACTCCTAACTAGGTGATTAAATCCTTTAACAGGGTCACATCTAACAGTGTGTTTTTGTAACTTTTAACAGGGTTGGCTCCTAACAGGGCTCACTTCAGAAGAGTTAAAAACAGTATCTAGTTACATTGGTGGTTTTTCCCATATTGGGTTTCCACATTAAATCTGGTGTCTCCTGTGTTCTTAATTGCTAAATTGCTTTGTGCATGATAACATATCAGTTCTTAATATTTGTCATTTGTTGTATTATCAAGTTTTAGCACTTCATATTAATCAAATCGAGGAGATATTCAGACATCTTAGGGACTGTGAAAGTTTTTGGAGTAACTGATTCACCCCCTCCCCCTCTCAGTTACTCTATTCTCATTTCCAACAATTGGTATCAGAGCTTTTGGTGCTTGCAAGAAAAGATTTCAAGGATCTAAGTCAAAGATCAAGATGTCTTACAAAAGAGAAATTCCAAAACTCAACAAAGATAACTTCTCCGCATGGCAAGGATTGATGAGACTTCATCTGGCTACTGTTGGTGATACTGGACTAAAATACCTTGAAGAGAAATATGAAGAACCTCCTGGCACATTGTCTGTCAATGACATTGCTGAAAAGAAGACTCACAACAATATGATGATAGACATAGCATCCACTCTCATTTATGAAGAATTTGATGACATTAAGGATTGCACAACTACCTTTGAGATGTGGAACAAGCTAAAAAAGATCTATGGAGGGGATGATAATGTAAGAAGAGTAAAAGAATAAAGTCTAAGAGGACAATTTGATCAAATGAGGATGAAAGAAGATGAAAACATTGCAAAGTATGTTGAAAGAGTTAAAGCATGTGTGAGTGCAATCAGAGCATCTGGAGGTGATATCAAAGGAGAAAGAGTTATAAGCAAAGTTCTCAGAACCTTGCTTCCTATTTATGCAATCAGAGTTTTTGCAATTCAGGAAAGAAGGTGTGAAGCAAATCATCAGATAAATCTTGAGGCCATAGTTGGAAGACTAACTACATTTGAACTAGATAACTTTGATAACTATGTTCTAGCCTCCAAAAACATTAAATCAGCATTTCAAGCCAAGCTCTCACTCAAAGGGAAAAACAAAAAGGAGAAGGAATCTCAGTCAGAAAGTGAAGATGAATCAAGCCAAAGTTCAGACAGTGACCTCAAAGTGATTGAAGCTCTACTAGCAGGGAAATACTCTAAAGGCAGAGGAAAATACAAAGGTAAAGTTTCTCTAATCTGTTTTTCTTGTGAAGAAATTGGTCATATTGTAGCAAGGTGTCCAAACAAGAAAAACAATGATGAAAAGAAAGATTACAAATAGAATGGCAAGAAAGACTTCATATCATCCAAAAACAAAGGTAAGAAATCATGCTTCATGGTTGAAAATTCTAAAGATTCTGATAATAGTGAAGATGAAATTGTTTATATTATCGTTAAAGATGATTCTGACAGTAATGAGGAAGATAAAATGGCACTTGTCTCTCATATAAGTAAGAATGATACATGGATTATAGACAGTGGTTGCTCACATCATATGACCGGTGATAAAACTAAGTTTGATTAGTTTGAAGACTATGATGGTGGCAGTGTAAGGTTTGGTAATAATGAACCTTGTTTCATAAAAGGAAGAGGAAGAATCTGTCTAACCAAAGAACTTGTATGTAATAATGCCTATTGGGTTGAAGGTCTTAAACATAATTTGCTAAGTGTGGCACAGTTACTCAATACTGGATTCAAGGTGGAATTCATGCATGAAAAGGAAAGACTGTTGAATGAGCAAGGAAAGTTGATAGGATCTGGCACTCAAACTAAAGGTAACTTGTTTTATCTAGAACTTGGTGAATGCTCATGTCTTATTGCTCAAATTGAAGAAAGTTGGTTATGGCATAAAAGGTTGTGTCATGTCAATTTTGATAACCTAGTAAAAATAAGCAAATTCAAGAAAGTAAGAGGCATTCCTAACATTAAGAAACTTGAGGTTGGTCTATGCAAGAATTGTCAGATTAGTAAAATGGGTAAGACTAGTTTTAAAAGTAAAAACTATCAGTCTGAAGATATATTAGAAATTGTACATACTGATTTGTGTGGACCCATTGGAATAGAAAGCTATATTGGAGAAAAGTTCTTTATTCTTTTTGTTTATGACTACTCAAGAATGATGACTGTCATGTATCTAAGGAACAGATCAAAATCATTTGAGAAATTCAAATGGTATTTGGCAAGAGTAGAAAAAGAAATAAGAAAAAGATTAAAATGCTTAAGGTCAAATAGAGGTGGTGAATTCATCTCACATGAATTCAACAACTTCTGCATTGAAAAAGGTATTAAAAGACAAGTCTCAGCACCTGGAACTCCTGAACAAAATGGAATAGCTGAAAGAAGAAATAGATTCATCATGGATTGTGCAAGAACCTTGATGATAGA
Organism: Cupressus sempervirens; assembly: GCA_028749045.1. Taxonomy (NCBI): domain Eukaryota; kingdom Viridiplantae; phylum Streptophyta; class Pinopsida; order Cupressales; family Cupressaceae; genus Cupressus; species Cupressus sempervirens. The sequence goes on from CM053785.1 coordinate 2,698,945, forward strand.
AAATAACATTTCTATCAAATACTGGAAAGAAGCCATTAGCACTGCAGTTCATACCTTAAACCGAGTACAGTTGAAAAAGGACTCATTCAAAACTCCCTATGAATTATGGTATGGCTACAAACCCAATGTAAGTTATCTGAAAGTATTTGGAAGAAAATGTTATATTTTGAAAGAATCTAGAAAAGAAAAATTTGATGTAAAAGGAGGTGAAGGAATATTTTTAGGATATTATTGCAAAAGCAAAGTATATAGATGTTTAAATCTATCCACTCACAAAGTCATAGAAAGTGCACATGTGAAAGTTGATGAGTTTGCAGACAAATCTGAGGAAGAAAGCAAAAAGGTACCTGAAGATTACAGAAGATTTGTTTACATTGAAACAGATACTATACCCAGCATACCGTTCACTCAAGAATCCTCAACTCCCGAGTCATCAGTAACCGAGTTGCAAAAATTTCAAACTGAGCCACAACAAACATTCAGACACTACCGAGCAAGTGTCTACCAAGTCTAAAGCGCCCGAGCCAATTCTTACTGAGCCAGAACAGCCTGAACATGAAATTGAAACACAAGGAGATAGCAATGAAACTCATTCAAGAGGCAAAGAACCTGTATTAGCTAAATATGTCAGAAGACATCATGCACCAGATCAGATCATTGGAGACAAATCTAAAGGAACCTTGACAAGAAGCAAGAAAAATACTTGTTTACTTGTTGATTTTGAACCTAGAAGCATTAAAGATGCATTGGAAAATGATAGTTGGATTGAGGCAATGAACGAGGAAATAAAACAGACAGAGAATAACAAGACATGGACTCTTGTACCCAGGCCTAAAAATAAGAAGGTAATTGGAACCAAGTCAGTATTCAGAAACAAGTTGACTGAAGATGGTAAGGTATCCAGAAACAAAGCCAGATTAGTATGCAAAGGATACTCTCAAAAAGAAGGCATAGATTATGGAGAAACCTTTGCTCCTGTTGCAAGATTGGAAGGAGTCAGAACCTTACTTGCATATGCTTCTCACAAAGGATTCAAAGTTTATCAGATGGATGTCAAGTCAGCATTCCTCAATGGAATACTGAATGAAGAGGCTTACATTGAACAACCTGAAGGTTTTGTTGATTCAGATAAAAGGAACATGGTCTGCAAATTACACAAGGCACTATATGGTCTGAAACAAGCCCCTAGAGCATGGTATGAAAGATCGCATAATTATCTTATTCAGATTGGTTTTCAAAGAACTAATGATAACAGTAGCTTGTATATAAAGGAAGGACCAGATAATAAGATTGTCCTGGCAGAAATATTTGTAGATGATACTGTCTTCACAAGGCATGATGATCTTTACAAAGAATTTTTAGAACAAATGAACAAGGAATTTGAAATGTCTATGTTTGGTGAAATAAAATTCTTTGTTGGTCTCCAAATTCAACAAAATAAGAATGGCATCTACATCACTCAATCAAAATACATCAAAACGATATTGAAAAAGTTTGGTATGGAGGATTGTAAACTTATTGGAACTCCTATGTGTACTGGATTGAAACTTACCAAAGATGATGAATCCAAAGAGGTAGATCAAACATTGTATAGATCTATGATTGAAAAATTGCAATACGTAGTTCATACCAGGCCAGATATTGTCCTTGCAGTTGGTATTGTTGCAAGATTTTCAGCAAAACCAAGAGCAACTCATCTGATGGCAATCAAAAGAATAATGAGATATTTGAAAGGAACTAAAGATTATGGTTTATGGTACAAATTTGGAGGTAATTTAGATTTGAAAGTGTTTACTGATGCTGATTGGGCAAGAAACCTTGATGACAGAAAAAGCACAAGTGGAGGAGCATTCTTTCTTGGAAAAATATTGGTTTCTTGGACAAGGAAAAAGCAGAATTGTACATCCCAATCTACAGTAGAGGCAGAGTATGTTGCTGCAGCAGTAAACTATTCAAATATTGTTTGGTTTAAGCAGTTATTGCAAGGAATGAAGATGGACATCAAAGAACCAGTTGTCATGTTCTGTGACAATACTAGTGCAATCAACATATCTAAGAATCCAGTCATGCATTCCAAGACCAAGCATATTGCAATAAAATATCATTTTGTCAGAGAATTGGTGCAATACAAGGAGATCAGATTGGAATATGTCCATACAAAAGAACAAATTGCTGACATATTCACAAAGCTTTTACCTAAGGATGCATTTTTGTATCTCAGAGGTAAGTTAGGGGTCATTCCCCTATCTGAAGTCCACTAAAAATAAGTTCTAGTGATGCATCAACACATACAGGATTGAAGATCTATCTGTTGATGCAGTTTAATCAGTAATTATTGCATATGAATCAGTACTAAAGGTACATTATAATTCACTTAACTTCAATTGTCTTTGGCATGTGTTGTCAAAGAGGGAGAGATTTTACTATCATATCCTTCTGAAATTTGTGAAGATTTGAAAAGTTTGCCATGAAGTCCCTTAACAGAGGGAGACTATTGAAAGAGGGAGAAGTCTGTTATCTTGTTGAACTTGTTTTCAAATTTTCATTTTGTTATGACATGTTGTGTTGCCATCAATGCCAAAGAGGGAGATTGTTGGATAATGTTGTCTTTGATGTCACACAAATGTCATATCAGTCATTAGTCTCAAGTTCACCGAGCTCAGATAGTTTGCAATGCAATTTACAGTGTTAACCAAGCTAACTCGGTCATCAAAGGAAATGTGGAAGATAGTGCTAACTGAGCTAACTCGGTCAACGAAGGAAATGTGGAAGACAGTGTTAACAGAGCTAATTCAGTCATCGAAGGAAATGTGGAAAACAATGTTAACCGAGCTAACTCGGTCAACGAAGGAAATGTGAATAGTCAGTGTTAACCGAGCTTCACTCGGTCTCCAAAGGTTAGTTTCCACCGAGCTCACTCGATCATCAAATGAATCATGGAAAAGTCAGTGTTAACCGAGTTTCACTCGGTCTCCAAAGGATAGTTTCCACCGAGCTCACTCGGTTATCTCAGGAAACTTAGTACTTACCGAGTTCTCCCGGCGATTGAAGGATTGTCACGAAATTCGCCATATTCACCGAGCTCAATCGGTCAACATAGGAATTGTTTTCTGAACAAAGTTCACCGTACAGGGTCAGCCAGTATAGGGATTTGCAAATTAATTACTTCTAGCCGACTATTGTAATTGTTTGTTTAGTCAGTGATTCAAGCCGACTTAGATATTTTGAAAGGTATATATGGTCATTCCAGTTATGAATTAAATGTGTGAAAAAAAGGAAGTTATGAATGTAAATTATAGTATGAAATGATAAGGCGAATGTTGAGCAAAGTCTGATGAAGGATCAGATGTGTTGAAGGAGCTGCAAATTTGTATTTGATCAGTAAGGATTGAGTCAAGCATAACAGAGATCTGCAATCAGCAAAGATAAGTTGTACCTTATGTCAGGTCACTTCATTGTTTCTTTCTAACCATTGTAACAGTGTATTCAAAATCTCTTAACAGAGTTGGTTTAACAGCCATTCAATAAATCTTCTAACAAGGTGACAGTTCAGTTGAATTGTTTTAAAAGACCTCTAGCAAGGCCACTCCTAACAAGGTGATTAAATCCTTTAACAGGGTCACATCTAACACTGTGTTTTTGTAACCTTTAACAGGGTTGGCTCCTAACAGGACTCACTTCAGAAGAGTGAAAAACAGTATCTAGTTACATTGGTGGTTTTTTCCATATTGGGTTTCCACGTTAAATCTGGTGTCTCCTGCGTTCTTAATTGCTAAATTGCTTTGTGCATGATAACATATCAGTTCTTAATATTTGTCATTGGCTGCATTATCAAGTTTTAGCACTTCATATTAATTAGATCGAGGAGATATTCAGACATCTTAGGGACTGTGAAAGTTTTTGGAGTAACTGATTCACCCCCTCCCCCTCTCAGTTACTCTATTCTCATTTCCAACACCTCTATTTATCAAATATATAGCAATATTGAAGGCCTTCGCCCATATGTTTAAGGGCAACCCAGCATGTAACCTCATACTCCTTGCATGCTCCATTATAGTCCTTTTCATGCGTTTAGCCAGTCCATTTTCCTGTGGAGTCTTTGGAATAGTTTTTTGTCTACAAATACCATTAGTAGAGCAATAATCTTCAAATTCATGACTACAATATTCACCACCATTATCAAATTTGAGACATTTTAGTTTTGTACCAGCTTCATTCTCAACCAAGCATTTCCATTTCTTAAAAGTTTGAAATACATCAGATTTTTGTCTAAAGAAATAAACCCATACTTTTTTAGTTGTATCATCAATAAATGTAACATAATAATCAGAGCCACCAAGGGAAGATCCTTGAGTGGGTCCCCATACATCTTTATGCACAAGCTTTAATCTGCCACTTTTCTTTTCCTTCCCACTCTTCATAAAACTCACTCCCTTTTGTTTTCCACAGACACAACTTTCATAAAAATCCATATTGACACATTTCAGACCTGGTAAAACTTTCTTTAAATGAAGTAATACCATACCTTTCTCACTCATGTGCCCAAGTCTGTGGTGCCATAGCATTGTATCAAAATCTACAACAGTTATTTGTTCTCCCTGCTCAACTGCAACAGTTGTTCTCAAATGTTTTTTTTTCTCTGAAATAATTAAAGTATAAGGAATATTGTGACATGTACAAAGATATAAGGTGCCTACTGTCACACCTTTTTCTACTACAAGGGAACATTTTGAAACCTTCCAATTTTGATCATTAAAAGTAACTACACAACCCTCATCACCAAGTTACTTTGTTGAAATTAAATTCCTACTCAGCCTTCGAACATGTCTTACCTCATGTAATAGCCAATGATTCTCATTCTATAGCTTAATCTTAATTTTTCCTTTTCCAACAATCTAATAGGGTTTATTGTTGTAAGAATTTACCTAAGGCAATAATTCAACACCAAGATCAAGAAGCTCAATAGATAGCACAAGAAAGATAAATAGTGATCAAATGAGAATGGATATCAGATGATTGGATATCAAATACTTGGATGAATACATCAAAAAAGTGTCTTGTATATAAAGGCAACTGATATGACTAGGAGTTAGCAAAGAGATAAGCATAACAACTAAGCACATCTCCACCGAGAGTGGATTATCCTCCATTATGCATGAATGTACATGAAACAGTGAGAGGATAAGAATGCAAAGGTGTATCTCATAAAGAAATGTAGTAAACTACATGTCCTCAATTGGAGTGCAAACTACTGTGTTGTCTACATGAATATGAATATGCAAACTCCTAGGTGTCTATATGACAACTAATATGAATATGCATTATCCTAAGTAAACTTAAATAAAGTGTAAATAGTAAATACTTATTTACACGAACACCCCCCATTAAGTGCAACTTAGGGAAATGTACTTAAGCCCACAAAAGCTTAAAATAATGCAAGATGGGTCCCAACTACTAGGTCATGTTAGGTATCCATGTACGAAATGCAAGTTCAAATAAAATTCAATGCAATCTCTCATAAAGCAGATAAAGAGGGAAAACCTCATGGGAAAAACCCTCCCCCAAAAAGAGAGATGAAAAAATAAGATGCATGGATGGATGGAGTAATTAAGACCCCCCCATTACAACATACATCATGTATATGCAATAGAGAAGTATGAGAAGAACAAAACCACATAAGAGGAAAAGGTCCCCCCCATAAGAGAGAAGTAGAAGAAGAAGAAAGGAGACAAGGTAGTCCCCCCTCAATATAGAATGTTAATCAGTGATAGCTGCTCCAAGATGAATGTAGAAGTTGATCCATGATTGTTGAACAATGGTCCTTGCCTTAGGAAGAAACAATGTCATAGGTATATACAAGATGCTTCCCCAATGTGTAGAAAGAATCCTGAAGATGAATGATCTCTCTGAAAATTGCTCAATCGTCCTTGTGTTGATACTAACAGTTGCCCCTTCCCACACTATTGAAAAGAAAAAGTTTAGATCTAGCAAGGATGGATGTAGAACATATCCCAAAGAACCAATTGTCTCCTCAAATGATAAAGAGACCTCTTGGAACTGTTGTACATAAGGATCCACGGTCATATCAACCTTGTAAGACTGATCATGTAGAGAATGGACAAGAGGGTCAGAGTGTTCCCTCACAACAACTAAAGAAGGATCTTCTTCATCAAAGAGAAGATATTTATCATCAATAATGTCCCCAAATCTGCTATGTAGGACTCCAAAAACAAACCTAAAATGTTTATGAAGTAGTCATCCCCTGATTTTGGAACTGGAAGACAAGGTGTACCCAACTGTACTAAATTACACTAACCTATCACTGTAGCAATGTATGCATGTGGAATGTGTTGATGTTATGACCTTGTTCTTCATCTATCAGAAGGATAACCCACAAGTGATCCTGTTGAATCACTATCATTGTTGTTACTATTAGTTTCCACAATGTATGAAGAATGGAGAGGATTAGAGGATAAGCTAGGTGAACTTTCCTCAAAGTGAACATTCCTCTCTATGAATATTGGATGAGTCTCAAGATCCATAAGTCTATATGCCTTAACACTTTCTTCATATCCAATGAAAGTACAAGGCCTTGGTGGTGTTGCCTTGCATTCCCTTGAAGATATGTGTACCCATGTTTGACATCCAAAAACTCTAAAGTATTTCACAATTGGTTTTCTTCTACACCATGCCTCAAAAGGAGTCATTTCATCTAAGACATTATGAGGAGACCTATTAAGGATGTGATTGGCACTACTTATAGCTTCTACCTAAAGTGATGGATCAAGAGACTTAGCTTGAATCATGTAATTTGTCATTGACTTAAGAGTTCTAATCATCATTGTTGCAACACTTGTCTTTTGTAGACTAAATTTTATTGGAGTCTGAAGATCAATACCCTCAAGTTCACAAAAGTCTCTAAGTCTTGAGTTCACATATCTACTTTCATTATCTATACAAAGAACCTCGATGGCTTTACTTGATTGCTTCTCAACATGACTCTTGAAGGCTAGAAACTCATCAAACACTTTGTTCTTGCGATCAAGAAAGTAGACCCATGTGTAGCATGAAAAGTCATCAATGAAAGTGAGGACATAGCAACCCTTGCTAACTGATGTCACTGAAAAAAGACCTATTAGAACCATGTAAATCAACTCAAGAACAACGTATGCTCTCCAAGACTTCCCTTTATCAAACTTTTCTTCTAGATGCATATCCATTGAACAAGTTGAACATTCACCTATAGGAAAGTTGATTATAGGTAGACCTTTGACCATATTTTTTGAGCTAAGATGATGAAGATAATAGAAGGCAAGATGTCTGTACTGCTCATGCCATTATTTACTTTGTGATTGTGAATGTGTCAACAAGGCATGTGAAGAAGACTTAGGCACAAAGTGGGAGAAAGAATAAAGCCTTGTGTCATAATTAACTTTACCTATTGCAACCAATGAGCCATCCTTAAGATATTTCACACTATTACTGAATCAAGAAGGAATTCAATTTTATTTCCACCTCCATAGTGAGTGATTTGGTAAACTAAAAGGAGATTAGTGCTAAGGTGAGGAACATAGAGAACATCTTTGAGCTCTCCATTCTCCATCTTAACTTTTCCTTTCCCTTCAACTTTCACTTGTGTATCATTCCCTACAAAGATGTGAGGTACTTTAGATTGCTCCAATGAAGAAAAGTGTCCTTTGGAAGAATCCATATGATACGAGGCATCCAAGTCAAGAATCCATTCCCCTAAAGAACTTGAACTTCCCATAAGTGCTTGCCCTTTTCCCTTTGAAATGGATAGATTTGAATCTTTGGAAGCATTTGGCACATTGATTTTGTTCTTCCTAAGTAAGTTTTCCAACTCATCTATTCTCTTAGTCTTGTAATGATGCTCATCATGATTTGGTTTCTTGCAATATGTACACTTGGTGAAGGTTTTGCAAATGGGGTTGCAAGCTTTAGGTTTAACCATAGAGGAAACTCTATAGTTAAGTGTGCTCATGCTGGAGTAGTACTGGGATGGGTGACCTCCCGGGAAGTCCCAGTGCTTCACCCCTATGAGCATCACCTAGATCCAATGAGTGCTAAGTGTTCCATTTATTCTCATGAGAGATGGATTCATGTTGAATCACTACTCATGAAATATGGGTCAATGAGTTCGACTCAAAAATCACACACTTAAATCCTAATAGCAATATCACAATGTACAAAATAGTTTATCTTTCTTGTTGTTATTTCCCTTCTTGTTGGAAGAAGAATTGCCTTGTTGTGAGAAGGAAGATTGTTGTGTCTCTGATTATGATTTTGGCTTCTACTGTTTTTTCTTTTTTTTGGTAAAACTTTTTTCACCTTGATTTTTTTGGTTCTCATTACTAGCCACCAATGCCTTAGACTTTGATGACTTCAGAATTTCCATATCTATCAACTCGGATTGTTCCAACATCAACATTTCTACAAATGCATCAAATGAAGGCTTAGTGAAGGCACTTCCCATGGTCAACTTATGAGTGTTGTAACTCGAAAAAAAGATGCATACTCTAAAGGTAGCCTCTTCAAGTTGTGATGAATCAATCGATCATCCTTCATGGGATAACCACAATCCTTAAGTAGTGCTCTCAACTCGTTGGCTTTGTTGACATAGTCTAGAATTGTGTCAAAATTCTTAGGATCTAAGAGAAGTAGATCATCCACAATTTGGAATCCCTTTTCCTCATCCACCTTACCATACAACCCTTCAAGTTTCTCCTAAGCACCCTTGGCATCCTTAAGGCTAGAAATGTGGAAGAAGAGATCTCTATGAACATGACTCCTAATAATTCCTAAAGCCTAGTTGTCTTTAACTTTCTGATCAACTTGTGCATTAGAATCATTGGGTTTCACAATTGTACCATCAACATATAGATTTAAACCTTTTACCATTAGTCTACTCCATACAATATCTTTCCATGTAGTATAATTATCTAAAGTTAAAAGTGGAGTTTTAGGTGAACCCATGATGCAAAAATTAAAAGAAGCACAAGAGAGAAAGAGAGACACAAGAACACAAGAGACCCCCTCAAATTACTCAATCAAAGAACCCCCGTGCTCTCCTCCCCCCCCCCCCCCCCCCCCCAAAAAAAAAAAAAAATGATTCTTTGGTACTTTATATTTATTGTGAGTACAATAGTCACCTGCCAATTTTAGGCCAAAGTGGAACTGTGATTTTTGATATTTACAACTAAAAAATATGAAGCTGTATATGACTCAATAAGATAAGACACAAGACCTCTCAAGGATCTAATTAATTACAAGTGCCAAAATAGGCAAAAAATGATCAAATTTTGAAAATACAATGTCCACTCAAAATTACTCCAAACTAATATCCGATCTAGAAAATAGACAAAAAATTATCCACTTTCAAAAAAATAGCACCTGAATATGTGTCCATATGAGCCCGAACGAATCCTCCAAAGTTGTAAGAATCAAGATTGGTAATTTTCAAAAAAAATTACGAATAGAGATCACAAACAAGTTGCACCAATGGGTAGATCACAAAATTCTATCCAAAAACAAAAAAATTGCTCAAGAAAAGGAGTCCATATGAGGGAGATATTGATGTTTGAAAATCACCTCTATAATTATTTTTCCTGAATCACCATCATCGCACCTCCAAAAATCAAATGACTCTAGATTTCACTTTATTGTCCAATTTTTATGAAACAAAAGTCAATTTGGGGTTTTTTGACCTTCTGAATGTGATACCAATATTGGATTTGTGCTAGCAAGCTCCAATCTTTGCCTGCAAAAAAAAAATCTCTCCAATGGCTATGCAATGAAACTCCTATAGCTCTGATACCATGTAAGAATTTGCCTAAGGCAATAATTCAACACCAAGATCAAGAAGCTCAGTAGATAGCACAAGAGAGACAAATAGTGATCAAATGAGAATGGATATCAAATGATTGGATGAATACATCAAAGAAGTGCCTTGTATATAAAGGCAACTGATATGACTAGGAGTCAACAAAGAGATAAGCATAACAACTAAGCACATGTCCACCAAGAGTGGATTATCCTTCATTGTGCAAGAATGTACATGCAACAATGAGAGGATAAGAACGCAAAGGTGTATCTCATAAAGAGATGTCTACAGTAGACAACATGTGCTCAATTGGAGTGCAAACTACTATGTTGTCTACATAAAAATCATATGACTATGCAAACTCCTAGGTGTCTATATGAAAAATAATATGAATATGCATTATCCTAAATAAATTTAAGTAAAGTGTAAATAGTAAATACTTATTTACACCAACAATTGACTACAGTAGACATGTGCTCAATTGGAGTGCAAACTACTATGTTGTTTACATGAAAATCATATGACTATGCAAACTCCTAGGTGTCTATCTGACAAATAATATGAATATGCATTATCCTAAATAAATTTAAGTAAAGTGTAAATAGTAAATACTTATTTACACCAACAATTGACTATAGTAGACAACATGTGCTCAATTGGAGAGCAAACTACTATGTTGTCTACATGAAAATCATATGACTATGCAAACTCCTAGGTGTCTATATGACAAATAATATGAATATGCATTATCCTAAATAAATTTAAGTAAAGTGTAAATAGTAAATACTTATTTACACCAACAATTGTCCCCCAAATAAATAAGAGCAAAATCCTCTTGGACATAATCAATAAAATAACCTCTATAGGGTGTAGCATGAAATGAAGCACCAAAATGTAAAACCCATAAATCATCAACAATTTCTAAAGAAAGAAGCAAAGCATCCTCTTCGGATTTGTTACTTACCACATTTGTCTTCTTGTTCCCTTATGGTTTATCTCCTTCATTGTTCTTTCTAGTCCAACAATCTTTCTTCTTATGCCTTGATTTACCATAGTACCAACAATCTCTTGGTCCTCTGGATTGAGACCTCTTCCCCTTTGAATTTCCTCTTGATTTTCCACAATTTTCAAAATTACTTCCTCTCTCAATCATTCTGTCTCGACTTTGTCTGTTCAAAAAACTTCTTGATGTAGATCCCCCTAAGGTTTTCCCATGAGTTTCCTCAATCAAAATAACATTGATCAAATCAACATATTGTAGGGTGTTAGATCTAGAGATAGAATTACTCACGACCATTACTAGGCCATTCCAGCTTTTAGGCAAAAAACTCAAAATCAAGAGAGCCTTAATTTCTTCATCAAAATTGATACTCACAGAAGATAACTAACTAGTAATAGTATTGAACTCATTTAAATTATATGCAACAGATCTACCTTCTACCATTTTCATATTAAATAAATGCTTCATGAGAAATACCTTATTTGAAGTAGAGGGATTTTCATACAATTCTGTTAGGGTTTCCATCAGTTCTTTTGTCGTCTTTGCTTTTGTAATGTTAAATGTCACCAATGGTGCCAGCATAATCAAATGCTTCCAAGTGCCTTTATGTCTAAAATATCCCAATCCGCATTGTCATAGTTCTCTGGTTCTTGATTTTTTCAACCAATAGCTTCCATAAATCCTTATAATAAAGATAGTCTTCCATTTTCATCTTCCATAACTAAACATTTTTCCCATTAAACTTGTCAACCTTTAGCTTACCCTTATCTGCCATTACTCCCACTCAACTATGAGAATTTCCTATAGAGGATAACTAAAAAAATGTCTTGGCTCTTATACCACTTGTTAGGATTAAACCATGGATAGAAATAACAATTACATGCAAATATAAATAATAATAGAAAATAATAAATCACATAGAAAAGGACACAAGACACCAAGATTTAACATGGTTCACCCAAACCCTGGGCTACGTCCACCAAAGAGCAAGTCCAATATTATTATGATCTAGTGATCACATTCTATAATCCCTTACAGCTCAATACCACCACAAGAAGCAATTTTTGCATCACACCTTTATGGAAAAATCCCTAACCCTAAGCCCTTTTATACAAGTATGTACAATACTTCCCTAATCAGTCACCACAATATAACACGAATTTTATATAAGTTGAATGAAATATATGAATAATAATAAATTGAGTGATATGTATTATAATGGACTTATATTTCAACTTGCACTATTTGAATGGTATGCAGATCATATTGCACCCTTATAAGTTGAAGATTATAGTCTTGGCTGTGAATGTAAATATGATAGAAGATTTTAGATAGGGTGCAGGTGAACCTAATTATAGGTGCAAAACTAATGTGTCGTATATGACACAATTCCACAAGCATAAAGGTTAGAAATTGATAGGCTTAGTTTAGACTTAGGTAGGAATGATTAATGTGAAATATTAATGGAGGAATTTAATATATATTAAAAGATATTCCTTTCATTAATATTATTAGTGTAACATTATTAGTCCCTGCCTATATATAGGTAAGGAAGTAATGTTCCCAGTGGCACCTATAAATTAATTTATATCTAAAAACATTCTAAATTTCTAAAGTTTTCAATTTAGAAAAATAACAAAAATTCAAAGATCTTCAAAACTTTGCATTTGAAGGGAAAAGCATTGTGCAAATTTCATTTGAAGAAGTGCTTCCACTAGGCACTGAGATGCCTTTTCCTTCAAATGTTGTAGGATAATATAAATCGAGTCATATGAATTATAAATCTACAAGTTAAGGGGCTTTTAAATTGGACATATCTTGAACAATCTGTAGATTTAAAAAAACCCTATTTTAGCCATCACCTCAATCATACAGAGGCTTAAGAATGACAAACTAAACTGCTTCTTCCAAACGGTATTGTGTTAGTTTACACTAAATTAGGGCATTTGCTTTTGGATATTTATATCCAGAGAATGAAACTTATTTCAAATTAGGTAGTCTATAGATCTTTGTTCCTATTATTTTTCATAAACTTATTTCCTAAAACATAATTGCCTTCAAATCTAAGCAAGATGGAAAGCACTTATCGTGGAAATGTAACTATATTTTGTCGTAAAGGCTTTTGAACTATGGCTCTAAGGAAAGTTTTTTGGATCTCATTTCTACTTGAGATTAGCCACTCAGCCTCAGATTAGGAAAGGGTTGGGTTCCCTAGCCATGCTCAAGAGACAGTGCTTCAAACACCACTTTCAGGACACCATCTAAACTATCCCTCCTAGATTACTTAGTAAGACCCACAGTGCTCTATGGTTTGGTGGTTTGGGGTCCTTCCCTTTTAGACTCTGATTAGGCTATGATTGAGTGTACCCAGGCTCTGCTCCTTTGTTGGATTATTAGGTGCCATAGATCTACCCCCCACAATATTATTTTGGTTGAGTTTGGAGCTCACTTATTCAGGCTTGTAGCCATTTTTGACCTAATCTGGTTTTCCCACTGCCTTCGTGGCTTTGTAGACTTGGCTAAAGGCCAACACAGATACCCTTACTTAGCCTACTAGAGCCCATTGTTGGTATGCTTAGGCTACTATCCTACTGAGTTCAGTTGGGATCGACATTGACTGCCTCCCTCCCTATCATTTCTCATTGGACGCTTCTGCTCATCTACTCCCCTCTCAGCAGAAGTTGAACAGGCATGTCAAACTTGACATTTATAGGCAGTATATCATATGGACCTGGGTGGATCCTCCAAGGGGACTACGTTCGAGGATGGCTTTCTACACCAAGCAGTTCTTAGATATTCAGGATGGGATTATTGTATGCCCTGAGTACTTACACAAATACTAGACACATGCCCTACATATCTCCCTTGGCTCCTTCAGGGTGGGCTCACACAAGCTCCAGATCCAAGTCAATCACCATATTGCTAGAGAGGATCGAGTGTGTAGACTTTGTACCTTACCAAAGTTAGAATTGAAGATCCATTTCCTTTTCAAATGCCCCATATACTATGAGATTAGAGGGAGATTTTATTATTTGTTTAGAGATTGTAGATCCCTCTCATATTTTTTTCAGGTACATAGATCAGCGTTGCATCGTACTCTATATCCATGAGTCCTTACAACTTCATGACCATACTTCACAGCTATCATTTCCCAAGAGTCAAACCCAAGCATAGCTTATTATGACCTTCTTCTCACCCTTAGCTCTAGCTTGGAGTGTGAAGCGACCGCAGTTTCCCTAACATGGGCCATTCGAGATCTGTGAGACCCCATAGGGGATCTCTTCACCAGTGACACTCCTCTCGTAGCACTCAACTTCATCAAAGGGTCTCTAGTAGCCACTCTAATCTGTCACTGTTAGACTTTTTCCCTATGAGGATGGATACCTAATCTTTTCCATGATGTCTCCTACTTTCTTCTTCATTTTTTATACTTGTTCTTTTTTTGGACACCGTTTGGTGCTCCATTTGTCTTCTTTCTTCTTGGTGTAAGCTTCCAACCCCATAGACCCATGTTGTGGTCTTTTGTTGGACATTAATAAAATTATCTTATCTATCTTATCTTATATTGTATGATGCTTTGTTTCTTTGCTTGCATTATGCAATTCACTAACTAGTGTCATATACTAAGGTTTGAAGAAATGTTACTTGCAAGAGAAGGCATTGGGATTTAAGGGTGAATCATGGGCATTTGTGAAGTGGGCTTTAGGAGTTGCCTTCATTGATGGTTTGGGTTTGTTACACTTTGGCAGTTCAAAAGATGTTATTTTCATGGATTGTGCTTCAAATTAGGTTGTTGATAAGCCATCAACATCTGACAAATGCTCAACTAGATATGTTCTTCAAGGTTTCTCTGAAAATCTCTCTATTTTCTTTTTAAAAAATTGTTTTCCCTATCCGACTATGGTGATTTTTGTAATTTATGAATCCTTTTATTGTTAGATTTCTATAATTTGGTTTTCCGAACCCCGTTGCTTTCTTGATTAGGGTTTGCACTCCTTACATATAATAATATTATATTTAACTGTTGTATAAAAAATTGCATAGTTAAATAAATATTAAATATTTATATAAGATTTTTTAAAGATTTTTATATCTTTAAATAATGTTTATTTAATTTTTATATTTTTAATTTATAAAATAATAATTTTATATTCTAAAATATAAAATTTTAATTTCTATAATATAAATATAATTTATTTCATATAAATATATTATTAAAATTTGAATTTCAAAGTTAATTATTATATAATGATATATCTAAACATGTTTCATTTTTTTTATGTCTAAATTGTAACATATACAATAAGAAATGAGAATTGCAAATAC
The DNA here is from genome assembly GCA_028749045.1 of Cupressus sempervirens. Taxonomy (NCBI): domain Eukaryota; kingdom Viridiplantae; phylum Streptophyta; class Pinopsida; order Cupressales; family Cupressaceae; genus Cupressus; species Cupressus sempervirens. The sequence continues at coordinate 2,714,112 of CM053785.1, forward strand.
TTTAGCATAGAAGTGTCACATTTCATTTAGAGTTATTTAGTACATTATAATTAAAAAACAAGAGACACAAAGCATCATAGTTGTTGCCATATGTGTCGGATGCATTGTAGTGGGCATATTTGCATATTAATTAAATAAGAGATAAGATAAGATAATTTTATTAATCTCCAACAAAAGACCACAGCATGGGTAAAGTTTAAATTTTATTTGAATCACTTATAATTAGATTTATATAGAAATAGAAGGCTTGAGATGAAATATTTATTGTTCAACACTTCATTTTTTGTGAAACATATTTTTCCCAATTTAATTTGGAATCAGTGGCATAAGGATGTCTTAAACCATGTGCAGGTAAACTAATAAGTATATTAATCTTGATGTGAAACTACTTGAAAATGTGACTTGTAATACATAGGTAGTGGCAATTGTGCATAAGATGGTAATTAATTTTAAATTAATTAATCTTACATACTTTCCTTAAGATTATATCTTATTCAAATATTAATTTGTATTAGTTTAAATAATACTAAATAATATTTATATTACACTATTTATTATATATTAAATATATAATGAATATAATTATAATTTGACATAAGATATTAAAATAATTCAAAAATAAATATATAAATAATTTGAAGTACTCAATATTTGTATTATATAATACAATATAATATTACTCATAACCGCCTTGCAATTGAGTAGTGTGCTTTCTATGAGAAATTGCTCTCTCTCTCAATGACCTCAAGGAGACTGTCTTTTTCATGGTGGATGACAAGGCTCCTTGGTATGATGGTTTCCCCTATGAATTTCACAAAGTCTTTTGGGATTCCATTGGGCCTAATCTTCACAAGTTCTACTTGGAAGCATTTCACTCTAATCTTTAGGTAACATTATCAACAAGGGAAATATCGAATTCCTGAAAATATCTACAATTTGAGGCCTATCACTTTGTTGAATTACTCCTATAAGATCATGGCCAAATGCTTGGCCCTTAAAATTTGGCATCTCTTACCCCTAGTTTTTTGTCTAGAGCATATAGACTTTATGAAATCTCATTATATCCTTAACAATGTAATTTTTGTTTGGGAAGGCATGGAGTGGGCTTGTAGGTCTAAGCAGCAAGCTCTCTTTCTCAAAATTGATTTTGCCAAAGCTTATGATCACACTGAATGGCCCTTAATTCTTGCTATGCTAAAAGCTTTAGGATTTGGACATGTCTTTATACAGTTTGTGGAAATGCTTTTTGGTGATGCTTCTGCTTGCATCACCATTAATAGAAGACAATCTGAGGCCTTCGGCCTTTACAGATCTATTTGTTAAGGTTGTTCTCTAGCTCCTATTGTGTACATCTTGGCTGCTGAAGGGTTTGGTTACTTTATGGCCCACTTCATCTACTCTGGTCATGTTCAAGGCGTTTCTCTTCCTAAGTCCTCCACTCAACTTGTCAATGGACACTTTGTTGATGATTCCTTCCTCGCCCTCATTGAGGACAAAGGCAATGTCTCCAATGCGCTCTAATGCCTGGATGTTTTATGTTTGGCTTCTGGGTCATCCATCTAGTGGCACAAGACACATTGCTATAAATAATCATTCCTTCCTGCTCCACCTTGGCTAGCTCAATACCAATGGAAATTGATTCAATATGGTGAAATCTTTCACTTTTTGGGTATCCCTTTTTCTTTTCAAGCTTCTACAATGGACCTTTGGAATATCGTGCTTGACTTGACAAAATCTCCAAAAAGTTGGACTATTGAATTACTAAGCCTCTCTCCTTGGCTGGCAAATTCCAAGTTTTCTACAAGGTCTTGACTACTACCTGTAGACACCTAAATGATTACACCGCTTTAGTAATCCTATTTAGTTATCTCTAAAAACATCATTAATTAAAATCCTATTTAATTAAACTTTTGCCATCCCCTAGCTGATTAATTTAATTAATCATCTATAGTCCTAATTGATAAATCAAATAACCTATCATTTATCAATTAAATCCTATTCTTCTATCTAATTCCAAAATTCCCATTTATTAAATAAATATATTTGATAAATAAAACCCTCAAATCTAATAACCCCTAACCTATCATAAATCCTCCATTTAGCCTAATCCACCCCATCCACCCATACTAACTAAGCTTAGTCACTAACTCACCCCACCCTCATTAAATGCCATCCACTTGCAAATCTCTAACAAGCCTAATCTAATCCTAAACCATCTCTAATCCACCCCCTAAACTTGTCACATTCCCAGTAAGCTTAAGACTTTCCTAAGCCAAGCAAAGTCAACAATCTCAACTCCCTCCAAAATATCCCAACCACCAAGCCATGAATGCTCTTACAAAAGCCATAAAGACTCTTACAAGCCCATTCATTGCTCTTACAAGCCATTATGAAGGGTCTTTATGAAGATATTATCCCTTGAGCCTCCTTTGTTGACTCATCCTTGCCCTTTCCTCCACCCACTCACCTTGTGACATGTGTCACTCCCTGATTGGTTGTAAGGAAGCACAATCCATGTGTTCTCCTCTGATGCAATCTCAACCCTCCTTAACCATTTCCCCATCCTTGCATCTTAACCCTCCATCCCTCAAGCCCTTAGCCTATAAATTGAATCCCCTCCCAAGCCATTTCATCACAACCTTTAAGCCAAAGTTATAATGCTAGTTTGAGAACCAAAAGTCATCAACCATACCCTTATAATGCCAAATTGAGAGCTCACAAAGCTACCAATTTTCCATTACCCATCCAACATCTATTGAAGCAACTTTTGAGCACTTGAGCATACATCCCAATCCTTAGACTCATCTACCAAGCAAAGAGCTAAATCCTATTGGGAGAATCCATTCATTTGGCTCACATTTCCAATTGGAGTTTCCTCTTTAGTCTCTCATTTATGCTATGCTATTTTAGTTTGTAAATGCTTTTGATTTCTTAAATTTAGTGTTTCTAACATACTAATATAGCATATACATTTTGGCACGCCCTGTGGGACCCCACTATGGGTCATTTAATCATCTATTTCTATCTATATATTGTTTTTTGCTAATAATCTAATGTTTCTTGTTGTTTGAGTGAGTTGTAGGGTTTAATCTTGTTCTTGTAGGTTAAAGGAAGCATTGGGGAGAAAAAACAAAACTTCAAAAATTAAATTCTAAATTTTTTCTAAAGAAAATTCGTGTGTTTTAAACTCAGTTCCACGCAGTGTTGTCTCTGCAGATTGACGTGTTCGACTGGACGATTGTCGTCTCTGAATCCTGAACTGTCGTCTCCGAAGTGAATCCTATCGTCTGCGCAGATCAGCGTCTCTGAGTTTCAGCATCTCCGCCTAGCTTTTGTCATCGTCTCTGCCTCTAACCATCATCTCCACTTGGCCAATTTTCTTATTCAAAACACACTCTGTCATGTCCGCTGCCACTAGCAGTCAAACTATCGTCTCCGCTACCACCAGCAGTCAAACTGTCGTCTTTGCCGCCGCAATCCGTCAACTGTCGTCTTTGATGCCACCAGTTGCCTTCTTCATCAGACTGTCATCTGCGAGTTTTGGCATCTGCGAGTTTCGACGTCTGTACAGATTGACGTCTCCACAGATCAGCGTCTCTGAATTTTGGCATCTCTACCTGATGAAATGTCGTCTCTGCCTGTTTATGTTACATTTCTGTTTTAGCATATCAGTTCCTGCACTTTTTATTTTTATTTTTTTAAAATTTTTTAAAAAGAGTATAAATCAAAATTTGACTTTTAGTGGTTTCGTAGGATTTAGACCATTCTAAGCATTCTCACGCCTAGGAAAAACAACAAAAAAAAGTTTTTAAAAAAAATTTATAGTTAAGCTTTCATTTTGGAAGATTTTGGGTGACTAATCAATTTGCTTTTTTTTGTCTTATTGCAGGTTGGAGCAACAGATTTAATCATGTTTTTTAGGTTTTTCATGGAATGAACTTGAATGGTTAAACACATTTTTCATTGAATGTATGTTGTTCAAAACACACTCTTGAATGCCATGGATTAAAATCAATTTTCCTTGAAATGTATGCTTAAAACAAACAACTCAATCTTGAATGCAAAAGATCAATTAACCATTGCAATATCTCACACTTCAATTTTTGGTGCATTAAAAAGAACAAACAAATCTCTCTTTTGCATGCAACTTGGGCAAAGTTAATTTTTGAACACTTAAAAAATTTGTTAATTTAAAAACAAATCAACAAAAATCAAATTTAGTAGTTTCTTCATTTGACTCACCCTCTTTAATCACCCATCAATTTAACCATTTGTTGCAATCTCAGCGCCATCCATGGGGATGGGTCCACCTAAGAGAGTGTTAAGTGTTCCATAATCAGATTCTACTTAATTCGCTTTTTGAGGGTTTGTCTTCAACTTATAAAAAATTTTCAATGTCAAAAAATCTAGATTAAATCGATCACACTTCAAGTTTGAATTTTAAAATTGAACAACTATTGACATGGAGGGCCTCCGGGCGCGCGCTTGAAAACGATTTTTACACATCTTTCTTTTTGGGCTTAAAAAAAATCACACCAACTCTTGAATGCCTTAAAGAAAATTAATCGATACTTGACGTAGAGAGCCTCCGGGCATGCAGGTTTACTTTCTTGTTGACCCTAACTCTTCTTCTTGTTCGCATTCTTCGATCAATTTTGCTTTGTTGGCGCATTTCAAAGTTGGAATTGAACATTGTCTCTTAAACATGAGTGCTTGCAAAGTCTAGATCAACACACAGAAGAGTCAGTTGGTAAAAGAACAAACGTGTTTTTTAGCCCAATGTCATCCAAGTCTTCTCTCCCCTTGTCGTCTTTCGAGGTCATCTTGGGTGCATAAGATTAGGATCCAAAACCTTGTTTCTCTTTTTAGGAGGCCTGCTTGGGGATTTCATCACCCCTTGGGACGACCTCAACTCCAACGTTTCGGCGGAGTATAAAGATCAGGAGGTGAATCCAAAGACACCTCTCTTGGAATCAAGATTTTGTCACTCGGGCTAAGCCTCAAGGAACTTTATACCCTTGAGAAGTGAAAGAGGAGAAGTGGGTTACTGCTCCTCTCGGCTGTGTGACATATTTTTGGTTTCATCTACGGATTTGGGCCTCACGTACCTTGGGTATATCGAGGACTCCCTAGCTAAACCAACTGTCTGCCTTGTAGACAACCATCTAGGATGTTAATGTGTTTGAACTGACTGATCAAAACATTTGTAGAACATACACACTCCTAGGCGCAAGTATCACATTCTGAGAATCAAAAACTTCTATCTGGTTGTTTCTATCTATTGCTTGATTTTTTATTTGTTGAATGAATGTTTGCCAAACTTGGTCAATCCTAGCTTAGGGCATACTTAGCATAGTCACTGCCTATTCCAGAAGTTAAACAAGTTGAAGAAAAAACAACCGAGATCTCTCAAAGCCAAGCAGATTCAAGAATTCATGTCAGAGCAACCCGAACCCAAACAGAAGTTTCACAAAGTCAAACTCAAACCATCTCAGGCATACCAAGAACTTTCAACCAAGAGAAAGGAACTAACACCAAGCCCTCGAATTGCCAAACTCCACAAAATAGAGGATAAAGCTACTGACGAAGCCCTTCAAGATGCCTGGTTAGATCGTACCATCCAACTTAACCAACATCCAGGAGTTAACAATGCTTATGCCTTACCAACTAGCTATGACTTTTATGATTAGACTCCCTTGTTTCTCCACATCTTCTTGCATAAGTTTCATTTTAGAGTCATCTTTGTAGGAAAGCTAGCCATCTTTAGTCATCCCCTTAAGCAGTTTAGCTCATCCATCTCATTTAGAACCAAACCATCTAGCCAGCAATCCAAAAAATCTTCACATCCAAGCCTTCAAAATTGTTGTCACTTTGCCAAAAGTTTGCCATTCCTAACATCTTCCAAATCCACCAACCTCACCAAGGTTATCCCTTTGATAGAGCTTTGTCTAGGGTAATCTAGCTTTGTCACTTGTTATCCCTCATCACCTTGAGCTAAAGGTTGGGATCCACAAGTGGTCAATCTCGTGTTCTTCCTAAAGGATCATCAGTCTATCCTTAAGTTGACACAATCACCACCAAGCTTGCACATAGGAAAGCAGACCTTTTTTGCTTTGGCAACATATCTTTGAAGTTAGCATCCCCAACCCAATCCTCCTCAGGTTTTTGACATATAGCTTTGGCTCAACCTAGGAAATCATTTGCATAGAAAAACCTTCCCCCCTTTTTTGCATCCATTAGCATTGTTGCATCTCATCCCTAGGAAACAGTCTGCATTTTCATGCCACCCGTCACTCGCTTAGGCAAGAAGAAGAAGGAAACAATGGAGCCCTATCATTTGGATCCAATAGCATCGCTCCCGTTGAGCACTCAACCATCCTTCAGCCTAGAGAATGTTATACCATCACCTACTGACATTGAAGCTTTCATGAACCAACCGGGAAATGCAGTATTGCTAAACGCCATTATAGACAAAAACAAGGAAACAATCATGGCTAACTTTTGAAGGGACAACATTGGAGCCTTCAACTTTGGAAGACCTCCCCCCTTATCAGATCCATCTTACCCCTTGTTTGAGCAACTCCCACCACCCATAGGCTCTTATGATTCGAATTATCCTCAATATGTGTCAAAAGAAGAGCCTCAACCTACCCCATATGATCCAACAGACCCAAACATACTAGCCTCCACTCAAGTTGAAATCTCCCTTCCACAAGCCAATCCAGCCACCACCACTCTAGCATTGGTCCATACCACTCCATCCCAAACCCCCTTCGCCCAAAACACCTCACCATTCACTCCCTTCACTATTGTTGTTGCTGCTCTCCAACCCAGCCTTCCAAATCCACCCATCTCCCAAATCAGTGCTAGCATCTTTGGCCAACCTCAGCAATATACAACAGGGATGCCACCCATGGGGCCAAATAATCAACCCTTCATCACCCCCAGCTTGTTTACCTCAACTCAGAACACAATTCCATCATTTCCACTAGGTCCTTGGAGCTCAATGCCATCAGCCACAAATCCACAAGCTACTACCCTCACTCCACAAAGCTATCAAACCCCACTAGCTACTACCAATGTTCTGCCAAGCTTTCAAGTGACCCAAGCTCCTGCCACCACTCTACCAAGCTTTCAAATCTAGCCACCAAGCTATCAAACCCCATCAGTTCCATTCCCAAGCTTTCAATTACCACCACCTCCACCACCAACCAATCCATTACCTCCTATTACCAACTATTTTTCTATGCCACTTCTAGGAGGAAATCCAACACCACCAACCACCAATTACTTGGCCTCTTTTGCCATGCAGACACCTTCCCAGATGGGGGCACAACCCACATATATTGGTCAAACTCCTCAAATCCAAAGTCAAGTTCCACAAGCTCCTTGATCCTTTCCCCAAGCTTCACAATCATCTTATACCTTACCTCCACAAAGCAATCCATTTATCCCACAGCCAGCTTATGTTCCTCAATCCCAACCTCAAATCCAATATCAGCAGCAACCCTCGCAACACATGCAAAAATATGTGCCCCCTCCACCTCAGCAACCCATCATCCACCATTCTGTTGCCCAAGCCATGTATAATCCCTACCAGCGCATACCTCAAAGCCATCCATATTCCATTGCCCCATCTAGCACATAACTACCTCAGGGCACTCCTACATTGGGGGCACCCCAGCCATCACCCATTAATTCAGAATGGGAAGCCATGAAGACAATCTTGAAGAACATCCAGGAGGGAAATGATCCAAAAACCTTCAAGTTTGAGAATGTGTGTCCTTACCCATTTGACAGAGCCATTACCATGACACCATTTCCCAAGCATTTTGAGACACCCAAATTTGACAAATTTAGAGGAAAAGGAGACCCTATCACACATATCAAAGAATTTTACATGCACTGCCAAGAAGTGGCACACAATGACGTCTTCCTCTTGCGTCTCTTTCCCAAAAGCTTGGCCGGACCAGCTCTTGAATGGTTTTATAGAATACCATATGGCACAATTAAAAACTTTGTTGAATTGTCTAAGGCATTTGTAGCCCAATATGCCCATCTTGTCGAGATAGAGCTATCAGTAGTTGATCTTGTCCACACTAAGCAAAACGGTGGAGAAAACCTTCCCGAATATCTACAAATATGGCAAACCCTTACCACCCGCATATCTTGCACCTTGCCAGAGTGCCATTTGGTGATAATGTTTATTGATAATGCCCATCCTAGCTTGGCTCACCACATGACCATGAACTGTTTGCAGACCTACAAAGATATCAAAGAGAAAGGAATGATCCCTGAGCAAGGACTCATTAAAGATGGTGTGGTCAAGATTTACAAGGAAGCCAACCAAAATCAATCACATTCCAATGACAAGTCTAGGTATTAGAACAAAAACAAGCATGTTGCAACAGATGGCGTCACTGACACCAGACATGTGAATATTGTTGGTCATTCTCAAAACCAGTCCAACCCACAACATCAACCAAACAATCAACAAGCTATCAACTACCAACAGTAGAATAACCAAAGCTATCAAAACCACAATCCAAGACCCAACTTTCAAGGGTCTAGCAATCAAGCTAATGCCATCAATGTAGCTGTAGGACAAAATCCCAGATTCCAACCTGCATCTAGAAATTATACACCCCTTGGTGAACCTTTGGATGTCATTTTTGAGAAATTAGTCAAGGAAAACCTTATCAAATTTCCTCCTACCCAAAAAATCGACCCAAGCCAATCCAAAGCCGCATGGTACAAAGACAATGAGTACTGCAAATTTCATAGGGTCAAAGGTCACACTACCCTCAAATGCATGAAACTGAAAGATTATGTGTAGGACCTCATTGATCGCAAAGAAATCACCGTTGGTGCCCAAACCTCTCCCAATGCAGGCTTATAGATCTATCAAAATGCTTTTCCTCCTCACAACAACCAAAATCCTAGAAAAGCACCTATCCAAGCCAACAACAACAACACCAACAACCGCCAGCCAAACCAACAGCATGGGAAGAACAATGACCACACTTCATCCTATATAGACTATGGTAGCCTCATAGGTTGTATATCTGAGAAAGAGCCTTTTGTCAATGTTATCAATATCTGAAGACCAAACAATGAGTGTGCAGTCACCACTCGAAGAGCGCGATTTAACATCACAGCCCCACTAGTTCCACTAACACCATCAGCTCCATCAAAAAGCCAATACAATATCTTAGAACACCTTGGGAACATGCTAGCCCAAATCTCCATTTTAGACCTTCTTCGCACTAGTCCTATGTACAAGAACATCCTTGACAATGCTCTTATAGAATCTCGTGTCCCTTCAGATATCAACGCTACTAATTTTCGTAATCTTCTTGAACACCTATCCTCCTCATGTGCCCTATCATTCAAACCCACCGACATACCCATGGTCGAGCCAGATCACACCCTTCCGCTTCGCATAGCCATCATGGTATCCAATTTTGCTGTAAAAAGAGTAATGATAGATAATGGATCAGCCTTGAATATTTGCACCCTAAAATTCATAAAACAAGCTGAGTATAGTGAGGCAAATATCATTAGTGAGGTTATCACCATCAAAGCTTATGACAACTTGGAAAGAACCACAGAAGGAACTATTTTGCTGCCAATCAAGGTTGGGCCAGTCATCCAAGAGACACTCTACCATGTTATTGATCTAAACCTACCATTTAACATCCTCCTCGGTCGCCCATGAATTCATGCCATGAAAGTCGTTCCATCCACTTACCATCAGTGCATCAAATTTTTGCATCAAGGCACTGAGGTAACCATCCATGCCGATCCAGAACCCTTTGCTTACTGTAATGTGGTTGAAGCTTCATATACAAACCATTGCCCTGGAATTGATATCAGCACATCCATTTCCAGCTCATCCCACACTTGTAATGACCCAGAAACCATCCTCGCCTCCACCCTGTCAACCGTGATGATCAATAACAAAGGCTGTGGAGAGTATAGTATGTCAGATGCATTTGCTGTCGAGGCATTCCCACTTGATCCACACGCCCATGGATGACCGACATATCACAAAGCTAAGGAGATTCCACCTCTTCGATACAAACAGTTTGGCCCAACAACCTTTGTATCCTCGAAAATCCCTCTTCATGAGGAGCTCACTTTGGATATCAACAATTGGTTACATAAGGATGCACCTCAAAGAAATCAAGCACGCCTTGATCACTTCAGCTAGAAGTATCCCCAAGAACATAAGCTCATCACTGACAAATGGAACTATCAAGGTGGTGGTCTTGGACCAGAAGAAAGAGGCATGCAGTACCCCATCGACGCACACAAGTGGGAATCGAAGTTAGGTCTTGGCTTTGGCATACCCACAACTGAGGGCACCAATACGGACGGTCACGCTTTTTTGAACATTCACCATGACCTTGTCGAAATCAAAGACATTCCTGAGGAAGTTGAAAAGAGAGCCTACGACGATATCCTAGACCAAATCTCCCTCGGAGACTCTGTTCTCCAAGAACTATCCATCCATTTCATTGACCTACCACTCGCCCATCCACAACTCATAGATTGGGACCAACCAAGCGTCATACACATTGATGAGTTCACATCAGAGGAAGCACTTTTGAGATTCATGGGAGCCGAAACTCCTCACAAGCAAACAAAGCCAGATTTTGCCTATATCTACAAGCTAGATCCCAAGGGGTATTTTGGAGAAAATCCCCAACCTAATTCCAATACACCCAAAACTAGAACTAAGGTGAATCCGAGACTAGCTAAGGCAGCAAAGAGAACCCCTCAGCAAGAAAATCTAGAGTCACAAGTAGAACATGAGGATTTAGCATTACCTCCTCAAGATAATCAACCAAAGATATCTTCTATTCTAATTGAGGATACTAGAGAAGTCAACATTGGTTCTTCAGAGATCCCCAGACTTGTTCATATTGCTGCATCCCTATCACAAGACCAAGCTAATCTCCTCTTTGAGGTCTTAAGAGAGAATATTGGCCGATTTGCATGGGCATATCAGGACATGCCAGGACTTGATCCAGAGCTTGTAGTTCATCATCTTGCAGTCGATCCAAAGATCAAGCCCATCAGACAAAAGCTTAGAAAAATGTACCCCAAGGTGGCATTATTGGTCAAAGCTGAATTAGAAAGAATGTTAGCTGCTAAGGTTATCCGACCTATCGACTACTCAGAGTGGATCTCTAACATGGTCCTCGTCACTAAACCTTCTGGTGACATCAGAATCTGCACTGATTTCAGAGATCTTAACAAAGCTTGTCTAAAAGATGATTTTCCCTTGCCCAACATAGATATGATTGTAGATCTTACAGCTGGACATGAAATTTTGTCCCTCATGGATGGATTTTTTGGGTACAATGAAATCAAGATTGCAGAAGAGGATCAACATAAGACAGCATTCACTACCCCTTGGGGAACCTTTTGCTACAACATGATGCCTTTTGGCCTAAAGAATGTTGGGGCTACCTATCAAAGAGCTATGACAGCCATTTTTCATGATCTCATCCATAGCATTTTGGAGGATTATGTAGATGATATCTTGGTTAAATCTCACACCTTCATGGATCATCTTGCTAACCTGGAGAAAGTCTTTGATAGGTTAGCCAAATATCATCTCATGTTGAATCCTAAGAAATGTGTCTTTGGGGTCACATTTGGCAAGCTTCTAGGCTTTATAGTTTCTAAATGAGGTATAGAGAGTGACCCAAGAAGGTCAAGGCTATCTTAGACATGCCTCCTCCCCAGACACTGCGACAGCTTCACTCTCTTCAGGGAAAGCTTCAATCCGTCCGGCACTTCATCTCCCAGCTTGCAGATAAGTGTACATTTTCACATTTATTGAAGAAGGATAAGAACTTCAAGTGGGATCCTTTATGTCAACACAACTTCGATCAGCTCAAGCAATATCTCACCAATCCCCCTATCTTGGTTCCACCAGTTCCCGGTCGCCCCCTAATTTTGTACATATCAACAACACCTACTGCTCTAGGGGCACTTCTAGCACAGCTCGATGACTACGGTAGAGAAAGAGCCATCTACTACATCAATAGAACCCTAGTTGGTTATGAACTCAATTACACTCCTATGGAAAAAGCTTGTTTGGCAGTTGTTTTCTCAACTCAAAAGCTTCGCCACTACATGCTAAGTCATACCATCCAACTAGTCTCCAAGATCGACCCTCTCAAGTATATGGTCTCTAGAACAGCACTTACAGGCCGTTTGGCCAAATGGGTTATGCTCCTTAGTGAATTTGACATCCAGTATGTGGACAGAAAGGCAATCAAAGGGAAAGCTATAGCAGATCACCTAGCTAATGCACCTCTAATAGATGCATATCCTTTGATCACAGAATTTTTAGATGAGCATATCTACCTAATTGAAGAACAGCCCCCATGGAAGCTTTATTTTGATGGTTCATACACATCTCGTGGATCAGGGGTAGGAATATTGTTGGTCACACCTAAAGGAGATTACATTCCAAAAGCTTTTAAGCTACAATTCCCTAGCACCAACAATATAGTTGAATATGAGGCTGTCATAGCAGGATTAAAGATAGCTACAGAATGGAACATCACTGAGTTACAAATCTTTTGTGATTCTCAGCTCATCATCAAACAAGCCTTAAATGAATATCAAACCAAAGATGAAAAGCTATTACCCTACAAAGAGCTAGTTGATCAGCTAACCCAGCATTTTACAAAGCTTCAGTTTACACAAGTGCCTCAAATACAGAACAAAGCAGCAGATGCTATGGCTACTATCGGCTCGCTCTTGGAAATTCCCCAAGAAGTTACACAGTATGAGTTTTTAGTTGAGCAGCTCCTCACACCCGCCTATGCGAATGACGATTCAAACCGTGTTTGTATCTTGGTTGGTCCCCAATCCCCTTGGTACCATGAGATTCACGCTTACCTTAATGATGGTATCATATCCCCTCACCTCACAAGTACCCAATGCCAAAACCTCATCCGAAAATCATCCTGCTATGTTATCATAGCCAATACCCTATATCGTCGGGGTTATCACGATACTCTCTCTTGATGTTTAGACCAAATCGAGGCCGCGATGGTGTTAAAAGAAGTACACTCCAAACTTTGCGGTGCCCACATGAGTGGTATTGTCCTAGCACGACAAATCCTTAGAGAAAGCTACTATTGGCCTACCATTGAAGAAGACTCCTGTGACCTTGTCAGAAAGTGTCTCCCATGTCAGCAGCACGCAAATCTTGTGCACGCTCCAACACAGGATCTACAGCCTATTGCACCACCTTGGCCTTTCGCTTGTTGGGGCCTTGATCTAGTTGGAACTATCACACCTCTCTCATTTGATGGACATAAATGGATAATAACAGCTATAGACTATTTCACTAAATGGGTGGAAGCAGTCCCCCTAGTCTCAGCTATAGGAGTTCAGGTCTCCAAGTTCATCTTGTACCACATTGTTTGCCACTTCGGCATCCCATCCACCATCTTCACCGACCATGGAGGTAACTTTGAAAATCTCAACATGGAAGAATTATGTACTTCCCTCCGCATCCATCATCGCTTTTCTAGCCTATATTTCCCACAAGGTAATGGCCAGGCAGAGGCAACTAACAAAACCCTCCTCAAAATCCTAAAGAAAGTTGTTAATGATTCCGGCCATGATTAGCACCTACAAATAAATCCAACCCTATGGGCCTATCAAACTTCCTTCCGTACATCCACAGGCACAACTCCATACTCCCTAGTCTATGGTGCCGAAGCAGTACTACCTATAGAGGTTGAACTTCCCTCGCGCATATCTTTGCAAGGGAAAATATCAGATGAAGAATATAGAGTAGCTCGGCTCACGTAGCTAGATCTCTTAGACGAGAAGCGACAACAAGCCTATGATCATCTCACTGTCTACCAAACTCGTCTCAAAAGGAATTTCAACAAGAAGGTGCTTCCATGACACTTTCAGCCAGGTGACATGATCCTCAAAGAAAATATGAAAGTCCAAGCAAATCGAGAAAAGAAAGGTAAGTTTGAACCTACATGGCTTGGTCCTTATGTTGTCACTGCCTCCTTTGGCTCTGGAGCCTATCAGCTATCTACACCAGAAGGAGAACTCTTGAATGATCCTACTAACATCATTCATCTCAAGAAGTTCTATGCTTGAAGATCCTTGGTATACCCAGCTTTTGAAAAATGCAAAAAAAAAATAGTAAAGAGAAATAAGCGTCTAATGGTGAATACCTGGCAATTCAAGCGCCTTGGATAGGTACCTTGGTGAAAACCTGGTAATTCAAGCACCTTGTGTACTAAGACTAATCCATTATCTATCACTATCCTATCCTTCATCCATTCATCCACCATCCCATAACACACCTGCTTGTTCCTTTGGTCTGCCAACCAAATATCCAAAATCTAATGGAGCTTGTAAATACCTCCTGTACAGCTTGTAAATCTTGTACCTCAGCTTGTAAATCTTGTACCCCAGCTTGTAAATCTTGTATCATAGCTTGAATATACAAATCTTGTCCAAAGCTTCTACCATATTCCAGCTTGTAAATAATTTTGTATCCTAGCTTGTATCCTATCACATGCACACAAAGAATCCCATTTTCACTTAAGCTTTTCGCAAACCATCTACCTATCCACCTATCAACTATGGCAGACATCCCACCCTTCACAAACATTTCCATCTCACAAAACCCAAACATGAACAAACCTTGTACATTTTTAACATATCTTGGTCAGTCAGCTTGTACATTCTTTTTAGCTTAGTACCATTGTATCTATCCAGCTTTCATGTCAGTTCCTCCTTGATCAGCATCTTGCACACATCACACAACCCTTGGTTAGTTATTCCAATGCATCCTTTAGCTAGATCTCCTGTCACCAAAGTGTTATCTTTCTTAGTTTAGTTTGCCAGACACATCACTCATCCAGATCCATCAGCTTAGGTGCTCTCTGATAGATCCTTGTAGGATATAACTTTCCTCATGTCTGATCTTGGTCCTTTAGTACCTTGTCCTACCCATCTTGTTGGCAAACGGTTCTCTTTTGAATTTTTACTTTCTTTTGATTTGGAATCTTCCCTTTTGGGTCTTCAAGTATCTTTTCCAAGCAATCTTTTGTTCCCTCCTCAAGGTTTCCATGATCTTCCATATCATGGTATGCTGCGAATGGGGCAATCTAGGTGTAATTTCTTGATTAGGTCTTTTTTTTGTTTTTCTTTTCTGTTTGTGGGTTACCCAATGTCGGTTCCACTCTGATTCTCTCAAGATTCATGTGTGATGCTGGGGCAATCCTTGCGTGTTTGTTTTGAGTCAGTTCGTCAGTCCTCTGGACAGTTGGTGAAAAGGCCTTGATGTTCTTGGTAACCTTAGCAATTAACCAACAATCCTATAGCGAATCTAGTACTCAACTACATGGTGGTACTTCTCTTTGAAGTATCCCCCCGCTCAAAAAGCTTCAATGAAATCCCTTCATCTCCATTATCCCCCATCCATCTCCAGCATCTGTCTCTCCTACCCTAGCTTGTGCAACTGTATCTCTTTGAATCAATCACCACTCTTAGTCTTAGGGATCCACCGATCCAATCAATCCACCAAGCCTCATCTTTCAAGATCCACCATCCTAGTCCTAGGGATCTCCGAAAACCATCTTCCGCCAATCTGACTCTTTGAAATCGTGTTGCATCAGCTTTATCATCCCATCATCCATCTTCCTATCCTAGATTCCTTTGTATAGTGATATGCTCCTTCATCCTCCCCCCAATCCCGAAAGTCTTAAGTTTGCTTCCTCTTGTGCCTCTGATTCTCCCTTTATCATTCTCCCATAGTGAGAGTTTGAGCTAACTAAACCTCTTCTCTTAAGCCAATATGAGTCTCCTTGCTCATCTCGGATTCTTGTACTTTTCAAAAAGTCGTCGAGCCTCGCTTTCTCTTCCCGCCGCCTTCTTGAGGGGGCATCATCTAACTCTAGTCTCTCCTCTTCTTATTCGAGACTGGGGCAACCTTGTTGCTAAAACATCTTCCTCGTGTCGTCTTCATTTGAACTTCTTTGAAATAGTGTTGTCTCAACACTATGTCAAAGAGGGGCAAAATGTAGACACCTAAATTTGATTACATGGCTTTAGTAATCCTATTTAGTTATCTCTAAAAACATCATTAATTAAATTCTTATTTAATTAAACCTTTGCCATCCCCTAGCTGATTAATTTAATTAATCATCTATAGTCCTAATTGATAAATCAAATAACCTATCATTTATCAATTAAATCCTATTCTTCTATCTAATTCCAAAATCTCCATTTATTAAATAAATCTATTTGATAAATAAAACCCTCAAATCTAATAACCCCTAACCTATCCTAAATCCTCCATTTAGCCTAATCCACCCCATCCACCCATACTAACTAAGCTTAGTCACTAACTCACCCACCCTCATTAAATGCCATCCACTTGCAAATTTCTAACAAGCTTAGTCTAATCCTAAATCAAGCCTAATCCACCCCATCCACCCATACTAACTAAGCTTAGTCACTAACTCACCCACCCTCATTAAATGCCATCCACTTGCAAATCTCTAACAAGCCTAATCTAATCCTAAACCATCTCTAATCCACCCCCTAAACTTGTCACATTCCCTAAGTAAGCTTAAGACTTTCCTAAGCCAAGCAAAGTCAACAATCTCAACTCCCTCCAAAATATCCCAACCACCAAGCCATGAATGCTCTTACAAAAGCCATAAAGACTCTTACAAGCCCATTCATTGCTCTTACAAGCCATTATGAAGGGTCTTTATGAAGATATTATCCCTTGAGCCTCCTTTGTTGACTCATCCTTGCCCTTTCCTCCACCCACTCACCCTGTGACATGTGTCACTCTCTGATTGGTTATAAGGAAGCACAATCCATGTGCTCTCCTCTCATGCAATCTCAACCCTCCTTAACCATTTCCCCATCCTTACATCTTAACCCTCCATCCCTCAAGCCCTTAGCCTATAAATTGAATCCCGTCCCAAGCCATTTCATCACAACCTTTAAGCCAAAGTTATAATGCTAGTTTGAGAACCAAAAGCCATCAACCATACCCTTATAATGCCAAATTGAGAGCTCACAAAGCTACCAATTTTCCATTACCCATCCAACATCCATTGAAGCAATTTTTGAGCACTTGAGCATACATCCCAATCCTTAGACTCATCTACCAAGCAAAGAGCTAAATCCTATTGGGAGAGTCCATTCATTTGGCTCACATTTCCAATTGGGGTTTCCTCTTTAGTCTCTCATTTATGTTATGGTATTTTAGTTTGTAAATTCTTTTGATTTCTTAAATTTAGTGTTTCTAACATACTAATATAGCATATACACTACCCATGTGTATTATTCCTCCTATTGGGCTCCATCCAAAGCCTATTATTCCAAATTGGAGAAGCTTCTTAGAGATTTCCTTTGTGCTTCAGATTTCGAACATTGTGGCTTTCACAGAGTTGCTTGGGAGTATTGTTGCTTGCCCAAGGAAACTAGTGGTCTTGTCCTTTATTTCCACTCACAAGCAAGGTATTTCCTTGTGTACCAAGTGGGTTATAAAAGCTTCTCTAGTGATGAGGCCTGAAAGATTCTTCTCAAGCATTGCATCTCCTTCGATTTTCCAGTCAACAAGCTGACATGGAAGGGGATCGAGTTTCAAACCCTTCTCATCACCTTAGAACTTGTATAGATCTGAGGCTCCTTTGAGGTTAAGAGCATTTGGAGAGCATGGGATATTATCAAGTTGTGGCTTCAATGGGCTAGTAATGGTTTGAGACATGGGCTTTCCATGAATCAACTTAATTTGTGGCGGTCGCCCTTGTTTGTTATTGAGGGTGTGCCACTTACCAAGATTTAGGGTAACAATGTACTGTGTTTTTTCAAAGGTGGCATCCAACCACCAAAAGATATGTTTTGTAGAGTACTCATGAATCTAAGATCATGGGAAGATATGCAAGCCCAGTATCACCTAATTCGCCTAGATTAGTAGAGTTTTGACCTTCTAATCTTTGCTTTGCCTCCTCATTTGCTTCACAAGTTGGGCATTCAACTAGCCAAACCTTAGTGGAAGGAATAGAAGTGGTATCTGTGTACTCCTCTTGTCAATTACAAGTCAAAAATGGGATACCTATGGTTGGTGCCTCATTTTCCTATGGTTGAGTCTCTCAACCAGCATTGTCACCTCCAATCCACACAACAGAATTGGAGATACATGTTTAACACTATCTAGAAAGCCATTACTAAGCTAAAGATTGTACAATTTGTTTGGTGTGTTCTCTTCCAAGGTTTGCCTCTAGGTCCTCAGCTAAAGCATTTGGGTATTCCTGACCCACAATGTCCTTTTTGTGGGCAACCTGAGATTTTCTTCCGTATCTTTTAGTTATGTTGTAGAGCTCAACACTACTGGCTCTGGATACATGATTTTCTCAAGCATTTTAGGCCAAAACCATTTCCTTGGCATATGATTTTTTTAGTGCCTTACCAAATATCATTTAAATTCTCTTAGATTTGGCATGCTTCACTCTTTGGAAAGATAGAAATATTGTTCTTTTTACACATAATTTTCTGGATATAAGTAGTGTTATGTATATTAAGGCTTGCATATGAAATAATGCAATGTTACAGATCACTAGTACATTTGACCCCATTTTTAGACCAAAATTATCGACCATCTAAAAAAATGGGGTCAAATTGGTCATTTTATGCAGGCAATGTATATAATTTTTTTAACTAGAAGCCCATGTTGGTCGAAATTTTGACCAACACAAACTTACACTTTCCCAAAATTAAAAACAAGGTCTTTGCCGCGCCAATGTATATTATTTTTTTAACTAGAAGCCCGTGTTGGTTGAAATTTCGACCAACATGAACTTACACTTTCCCAAAATTAAAAACAAGGTCTTTGTCGCGCCCTAATTTCAGTCTTGCGTGACCGGAAGAAAGGTTGTGCGGTTAATTTTTGTTGTATACTGCATTTTGTGGCTCCATTACATGCAGAGGAAGGGTTTGAAGATTACGTGCCATTAGCATTTTACTGTGTGAGTTCCAGCAGCGTTTGGCAGCTTTAGTGCAACCTCTACCAGAATAGTAAGGTTCTATCTATGTTATATCTCCTCCTTTTCGTTGTTCAGCACATCATCTTCAATGTGATTGGAATTCGTAACATATAATTTTCCTCAGCGGCTCCCACCTTACATGCCTTGCGTGGATGTTCTGTTTATCGGTTTGGGAGTTTTCTTTTCACTGCTAGACACCTCTATTTTAAGCTGTGATCTTCTAGCCATTGGCTAGCTTCATGGTGGATTCCCCAACTACGGGTTTGATGCTTTGGATTGGCATGAAAGGTTTTCCAAAGCTTTAAGAGGTGCAAGATTTGATTCAAGTTGCCTCGATTTCAGGATGTCAACTAAAGCCTCTATTACATGTGCATCAATTAATGACTCTCTACGGATGTCATCAAGATCAAATTTTGCAAGAGCTTTTGCCATTTCCAATTTTGATTCAGCTGACCCCCTGCAAAGGTGATCAACCACTGGCTTGCACCAATTTTCCATCATCATAGCTTTAATGTTTTTCGGAGAGTCTGCCAGTTCATCTAACATTTGTTCAATTTCTATTCCCCTGTTTAAGCATCCATCACTTACATCATAATGCAAAAAGCTATTGAGATAGCTGATAATGGATTCTTTTCTTCTCACAATTACATAATAATTTCTATTCAACACTTATCCATAAAATGAGAATCTGCCAGTTCGAACAAGCCTTCAAGCAATTGTGATACTGGTGGCCCCACTATATTGGCTTCTCTTTTGACTATAGCTCCTCAATTATTCAATGCCTCTTTTCCCTATGTTTCGCTTTTAATTGTTTTCATAAAAATTAAGCTTGTAGAGTCTTCAAGAAACCATTTAGCCAATGGGTGAAAGAATGGCAAAATTATAGAAAAGAGACAGTTCAAAATAATTCACACAATTAAAACTATGCTAGAGTTTGTGTAAACTGATACAACAATTATGTACCCCATTTTCTTCAATACAGATTCTATTCACAAATAAAACTTATCTACATCAATTGTACCCTTGTTTATCCAATGTGCTCAAAAGTTTGAACCTCTTCACATTGATGTTGGTGGCATTCATGCCAGATCACTTAATGCTGATAAAGTTACAGACCCTTGCTAGTGTAGTCATGGGTTTTATCTCTTTTAAAAAATGTGTAGAGAATCCTCTTTCATTAGATAACAACCATCTTATGATCTCAAATCAACCCATCAATGTAGAGCAATTAGTCAAACCCTAGAGTGGGTCTGGCTATATGTAATAGGTCACTGAGTTGGGACAACTCATCATCCTATTGAAGATATAATGCAGGGTGAAGGCTTGGATAATTTTGTTGATGCTCTTGTTTAAAAATGGGAAATGGATGCAATTGCATCTTTTACTGATACCTCTTGATACTGGTAAATTCTTCTCATAAATTTTATGACCAGGCTACAATTTTCAATAGTTCCAGCAATGTCTTGAGGATCAAATCAATTGCTTGGCACTAACTCGTACAATTCAACATTTTAAAGTTTTTGTAGCATTTATTGTATCACTAAATATTTACACTTTAATCAGTTAGCTTTGATGTTATGTTAATAATGGCATTAACTATGGTCTTATCATTTCTATTTCTGTCCTTAGAGACTCAGAAATGGAGGAAATAGAAATACTCTTTAAGATATAGGAAAATATAGTAAATAACTCTCCTGGAAACCCATTTCATGTCTTCAAGCACACAAATAATTTGATAACATTCGCTTCTGTCAGTAAACCACCTATATCTATAGATAGAAGTGAGAAAAACAAAATCGAAGGCCCCAAACCAACACTTTCCTTATTCGCAAGTAGATCTATGTGACCAGATTCTCTATAAGCCCTTTAGAAGAGGAAACACTTATTTTCAAACATGGAACTAGACTAGGGAATGTACAGTGAGACAGGACTAGACCAAAAAAGCCAACAATCCATAGAATCAGAACACTACAAAGCAACAACCTCCGAACATGGAGAAATCTGATGCAGTTGTTCAAGGTTATTGGCACTTGCAATAAATGCTTTTCTATAAAATTTTAAACATGGAGAAGGTTAATATGGCATTCTTCTGCGGACCACAAGGGGCATCCTTCTTACTTAAATTTAAATGGTGGCAGAGTTTAGGGTAGTAAACATATGATAGTCCTCAATACAGGAAAAAAACCCTAATCTAGTAGTATCCAGCCAAGCATATCTTACATCAATATAACTTCAACTTTCAGGGGATGACTACCAAGTTATTACACAGAAAGTTCCAAGAATGTTGATATATATAAAATATATAGATTTATTCACTGAAACATAACTAGGACAGAGAACTCCTCAACAACAAATATGCCAGACAATAATCTAGACTGTAAAATCATTGTATGTGGGGAGTGTTGATGTGTGTTTTATGACCATATTAACCGTAGAATAAAATATTGGAGTATCTTATCCTCTCTTGATCAAAATTCCATGCATGCTAAGGTTACAAGTAAGATCACACAAGTAATTTTCAATGTTCCTTGTAGGTTGCATAGGCTCAATGGTAAATGTGATATGTTGTAGGTTATGATCCAATAGTAGGTTATGTTCCCTGTAGGTTTTCTAACAGTGTTATAGAACTAATTAACATCATTAGTTACATCTTGGGGTTTGATCCAGTTTTCGTTCATTCTTAACCTTGCAATTATCTTTTTCAAATCCAGTTTCCATTTCTTTTCTTTTTTTCTCTTCAATGTTAGTTTGTGTGAGTTTTGATGTTTTTTCTTCTTCTTCCTCATTTTCATATTTTAACTTAAAAATTTCCTACCTTTATCTATCTTCTTCTGTTCTATGACCTTAGCTTTCTTGGGTCTTGGGCCTTATGTGATGCAGAGAATCTACTCAGTGATTCAAATTTGCATGTTTCATTATTCTTCTTTGCAAAAATCAAGTAGAGATTCACAAGAACTTTTAATTTGCTGATGACAATAATGTCTCCAATACAATACAATAGCTTAATTGTCTCACTCCTTTTCCAAATGTTGAATTGAGACTTAAAATATTTTGAACTTCGAGTAGTCAAAATTTAAATGGACTAAATGACAGTAAACAGATTGTAATGCAACTGACTACTTAGAACATCTTTCTATAATTGTTTCCCATCAAACAATAAACTCTTTCAGCGAAGTCCATTTCAAATTCATTATGTCCTGTAATTCTATTAGTATAATATAACCATTAATATTTTCAATGGCATGGCTTCTTCAATGACATACCTCTACAAAATGGATTGCTCTCGGGTCCCTCTGAATGGCGTCATTGTCATTACAAACACACATTCAATTTACATATTGTGACCAATCTAAAAATCCCTTCAATACAGTCTAACATCCATACGAACTACAAATGATATTTGTTCCCTTTTTAATTATGACTGTGGCAACAAGTCTTTCGACAACATTCAACCATCTTCCATTATCTGGCTACACTCAATCCAATATGCACAGACCAGTTTGTCTGGAACTATTTTGGGTTTCAATGCATAAGAATGTTTAAGACTTAATCATTGCTTAACCAATTTTAAAGAGAAACTCGATGTATCACACTAGACTGTTGTTGTTCCCAAATTGGGACTATTTAAATCCGATGTAGAACTAAAACCAAATCTTGAAAAAGAAACCGATATCATAAAGCATACCCCAATTTCATATTCAAACATTTAACTTCTTGAAACCAATAACCGATACCAAGAATTGACTTGGAGCAAAACAAAATTGAGATCTTTGAAATTGTATTGTAATTGGTGATGACTTCAATCACAACTCTCTTTTAAACTATTGTTAAACCATTTCATACTCATCGTGACTAGCCACCAAGGTAAGAACAGAGAAATTATAGATAGCTTTAGTATCTTCAAACCAAATAGCAATTAGCACAGGTTTTGAATACAATATAGTTCCATAAAAAAAATTTACTCCATCTATGATGATTCAAAAATTTAAGAACATAGAAATGTGCATAAAAACAATGAAGAAACAAAAGATCTGAATAGAATTAAATTCTACCATTATTCCATTCCTGATTACATTGTTTCTCCACTTTCCTTGATTCTCAAATCTTCTCATACTACTACTATTCAAAAAAATTATATATATTCCTCTCGGGTTTCTTTAATTACATATATCTAAAGATATTCAAAAGAAGGTATTTCAATAACTAATTCTTAAAACTGACTTTTAACTTCCCACACCCGACTCATTATAATTCTAAATATATTAAAGATACTAGTAAAGTATCTTGGAGTTTATTCAAAACTCTTAACTTATAACCCCCAATTACATCATTAAATTAACTATATAAAACTAAGACTCATCCCAACATTATTAAAATAATCATTTAAAGTGCATTAGAATCCCAGATCTTGAAAATAATTGGAATCTCTGGATGCCCCTGTATCATTATGCCTTTGCCTTCTTCCTTGTAGCTCTTGTAGGTCCCTATTTAGCTAGTTTTTCTAGCTTAGCAGTAGGAGGAGTCCGGTCTCCTTGTAACCTTGTGAGGTTGAGGAGTAACCTCAACTTTTATTGCCAAAATATTAGGTGTGTCTACCACCTCTACACTCTTCGTAATGTTGTCCTTGATTGGTTTTATGCTTGTGCTTCCCAATTGAACCTTTATTGAAACTTTGCTTCCCTTCTTCATCACTTCCCATTATTCTTTGATAATGCCCTCCTTTTTTCTAATATTTTCCACAAATTTCTCTACCTTCATTTTTCTAGATCATTTGTATAATTATTCCCTTGTCTAAATTTCTCGTTATAAGTCCCCCATATTTATGCTTCCTTATCTCTAGGTGAGACCAACATAACCTCAGCATGTTTTTCAAGAAATTCTTGGCTAACCTCATAACCAAGAATGGTGAATAAATATCTCTCTAGGATCAATAGCCTCCATGCATGCCAAATTAGTTTCAACCATAAAGCAATTTATATCTGTATACTTCTCCACAACTAACCTAGGTATTGTATGCATATATTTCATCTCTATTTGAAATCCCTTGAACAAACCAAGAAGATCACAAATAATGTCACCTTTGTATTACATGTGGTAGTGCTAAGTTACCAAAGCATTTGTTGGTACATAATTAGTCAAAGCATGTGGGTGCATGTTTCTTTTCTTCATTACAAACACAAACATTTTAGTTTAATCCAATGGCTTTGCTCAATCATTTATTGCTTAATTGTTTAATGTTTAATGTTGATCATATGAGCCCTATAATATCTAACGCCATAGAATTTTAGGGCCACCAGCCGGCATTCCCACATTCCATATGAATCATTTGAACAATATAGGGAGATCTCTAGAAAATAAATGATTTTAGAGATAACTAAAATAAATGTAAGTACTTCAAACTTATCATTGTATATGAGCAATGTTAGTATGCTAATAGAAACCAAATTTAAATAAAGCTTCTACAAACTAAATAAAATTCATAAACTTCAAGATAGACTAAGATGAACTCTCAATTGAGAATATGAGCCATTAATGGGCTCTCTCAATGAGAAGCTCTCTTGTTGAGTAGCTTTGTCTAAATAGATAAGATGTATGTTCAAGCTTTATGCTTCAAAAAGGGCTTCAAATGGAGTTGGAATTTGGGTGTGAGTGTATGGTTTTGATGTAAAATGGCTTCTTAGAATGGCATTATGACTTTACTTCATGGATTGTGTTATTTTGCAAAGGGGAAGGATCCAATTTATAGGCAAGAGGCTTGAGGGATTGAGGGCTAAGATGCAAGGATGGGAAAAAGCTTATGGAGGGCTTAGATTGCATGAGAGGAGAGCACATGGATTGTGCTTCCTTATAGCCAATCAAGGAGTGACACATGTCACATGGTGAGAGGATGGAGGAAAGGGGAAGGATGAGTCAACAAAGGAGGCTCAAGGGATAAAATCTTCATAAAGACCCTCATAATGACTTGTAAGAGCAATAAACTAGTGGACTTCATAAAGTTTTATGGTTGAGATATTTTGAGGGTGATGAGAGCAATTTCGACTTAGACTTGATTAGGAAGGTTTTAAGCTTGTTTAGGCTTGTTCAAATGATTAGAGGATGGATTAGGATGGTTTAGGATTAGCTTAGGGATAGGCAAGTGGATGGCATTTAATGAGGGTGGGTGAAGGAGGAGATATTTGTTAACTTTGGCTTGGGTTAGTAAGTCTTAACCCATGTTTAGGGAATGTGACATGGTTAGGAGGGGATTAGGATTAGGTTTAAAGACATCTTCTATAAGAGTCTAGACTTTGGATGAGGATAAAGACTTTCTAGAATAGTCTAGAATTTCCTAGGATGAGGATGAAGACTTTCTAGAAGAGTCTAGAACTTCTTAGGATGAGGATAAATTAGATTTTTAAGAAATAAATAAAGTTTTATTTATTTCAAGGGTTTGGGTTGAGGAGATATTTATTAAAACTTTTTTAATAAACATGAAGATTAATATTTAATTTTAATTAAATATTTTGAGTTGGGGTTAGGGGTAGGAAATGATGGGATTAGCCTTTAATTGAAATTAAAGAAGGATTAGAAGATTTTGGAAGAGGTTATTGGTCATAAGGAAATTGGCCAAGTTTTGGGCAAAAAATAATTTATTTATTTATTTTAGGATTTTTGGTCAATTTATTAATTAAATAATTAATAAATAAGGAAATAATGTTTAAATAAGATTTAAACATTTTTGGGAGGGATTCCTTAATTAAATATTTTTAATTAAGATAAAGAGATTTAATGGCATAAAAATTAATTAATTAATTAATTAATTAATTAATAAATGATGATGTCATCAGAACTTTTTCAGAAAATAAAAATACTTTATTTTCTAAAGGTTTTTAGGTGTCTACAATCATAAGAAGGAAATCACTTATTATTTTCTTTTTTATGTTATGGATGATTTCAACTTTCAACTTCACCAAAAGACCAAGGATGCGTTGAAATATTTCACTATTTTGAATGCAATTGTAGTTAGTATATTCTAGGTTTAAATGTGTCAGATTATAGCAATTCTATTTTTTGTAGATACACTGCTAGATATTTTTTGTGTAGATATTTTGTATTCAACATTTTGATTTTGTTGATAAGTTATCCTTCTCTAATTAACATACTCTTTCAGATGGAAATAATTAACATACATTGTCTATAAATCCACATTTTGCAAACATCTATGCCTTATAGAAATTATAGGATCATTTTAGTTACATTTGAAAACAATAATCAAGAAAAACCATATGTGCAGATATAAACATTAATAACAAAATTTCCAATTTATTTGCAGATATATTTTCCTGTGAAGAAAGACCACGCTTGACAATATGAACGCTGAACAAAATGAGACAATGGCTGCATTGTGGGCTCAGTTCTGAAGAAAACCTAATAAATGTTATTGTCCTTGCAAAAAGTGTAAAGGGTTAAAGACTCGAAGAATTCTAATCACAACAGCCTAGAGTCATTGTAGGCAACATGGTCATGTTGAAGGGGGCCATGATTTTCGTCCATTGTTGAATGTGGATTTCGTATTGGAGGAACATGGAGGTGAATATCCAAGCTGAGGATAACACTCTCATGGAAGAAGATGATAATGTGCCAGAGGACATGATTGAAGAAGATGGTATTGGGGCAGGTGATGAAGAGGCTCACAATGATGGTACTAGCGAATCTAATAATGATGATGAAGATGGTCTTGATATACCTTTACTTGAGAAGGCACACGAGCCCTTATACGAAGGCTCCCAAACAACTCTGCTCTCGACTATAGTGTTGTTGGTGAACTTAAAGGTTATGAATAGTATATCCAATGTAGCAATGCCACGTATGCTAAGGTATGTCATTTTTGTCATCTTCAATGTTAGCATACAATTACTATTCATTATATTAACAATGCATATTTGTTGTTGTAGGTTGACTAGTGACTTTTTGTTACCACCATCAAACATTTTGTCTCGTTCATACCGAGAATTATCTAACATTATGGATCAGATTGGAATGAAGTATCAAACAATACATGCATGTCCCAATGATCACATTCTATATCATAAACAACATGAATTTGCAACAGAATGCCCTAATTGTCATAGTAGTAGATATCGGTCAGATCAAATAACAAAAAAAGTGCCTCACAAGGTTCTTCGGTACATTCTCATTATTCCACGTCGTCAATGGTTATTCAGGTGCACTAGCTTGGCACAATTTATGGATTACCATGCACGCAATAGAAGTCAGGATGACATTATGTGAATGCTTGCCGATGGTTCTGCATTTAAAGAGATAGAAGAAACATGGTCACATTTTAAAGAAGAACCTCGTAATCTGAAGCTTTCATTGGCAGCGGATGGTGTCAATCCATATGGAGATATGAGATCTGTTTACTCAGTGTGGCCTATTTTTGTTATTAACAATAATATTCCTCCTTGGATGTCCATAAAGAGGGAGCACATAATGTTGTCAATGGTTGTGCCAGGTATTTTTTTCATTTTATAGTTATCTAAATTAATTTATAAATAGTGCATGAAAATGGTCATAATAATAATGTAATGTTTATGTTCATTCAATTGCTAGGTAAATACCAAGTTAAAGATATGAACGTGTATATTGAGCCCCTAATTGATGAGTTGTTGAAGTTATGGAATGGCATCACTATGTATGACATCTCTAGACCGATAGGACATCGACAATTTCAATTCCATGCAATGCTTGTATGGACAATACATGATGCCCCTGGGCTAACTCATTTTTGTGGCATGTTATATTATTAATATCACATATTTTTGGTCTGTTATATTGCTTACACATTACTATCTGTTATATTGCTTACACATTACTATCAAATGCTTAAGTTGTGCATGATAATTGTACATGATCCACTTCTACATGATCTTTTAGGTCTTCAGACAAAAGAAAAATTTGCATGTCTAATTTGTGGTCTGAAGTTCAAATCTCGTCATTCGAAAACTTTAAGAAAGCAGGTGTTTGATGAGTTTAGACACTTTCTCCACAATAATCATAGGTATCGAATTGCTGAAAAACATTTTTTCAATGGAAAAGAAGAGACATCATCAAGGCCACAAAGAATGACACCTCATTTATGGAAGTTGGAATATGATCGACTAAATTGTTGAGGTAATATCCAATTTGTCGTCTGAAATTTAAAATTTGTATTTTGATATTGTCTTATATTTACTAATGTTGTAATTGATGGTTGTGAAGGTCATCAAGGCATCAATGACCAACTTCCTAGAGGAATGAAAAGTTATCCTACTTAATTTAGTAGGTTACCATACTACAAGGATCTCCTAATTGTGCATTTGTTTGATGCTATGCATATTGGATAGAATGTAACAGAGACACTATGGAAAATGTTGGATGGAAGGCGTGATAGAGAACAAATTGCCAAAATCTGTACCGACATTTATGAATCCAATCATGCACTAAAAGCTTCCATTGAATCAAATAGCAATGGAGACTGCATAAATACAAGTGTCCTTCCTTGGTTATTAACAGAGCAACAAAGTGATGCATTAAAAGGAGTCATAAAAAAACAAAATTTCCAACAGGATTTGCTGCAAATATAAGCACTCTTCTATCAAAGAAAGGTGATTTTGGGCCAAGGTTGAAAACA
The DNA here is from genome assembly GCA_028749045.1 of Cupressus sempervirens. Taxonomy (NCBI): domain Eukaryota; kingdom Viridiplantae; phylum Streptophyta; class Pinopsida; order Cupressales; family Cupressaceae; genus Cupressus; species Cupressus sempervirens. Next base: position 2,742,834 of record CM053785.1, read on the forward strand.
CATGATTGGCATACCTTTGTCAAGGTAAGTCGTGTTCTCTATTTACAATATATTTGTAATATTGAATGTACTACCTATTGCATTATTTAATAATATATTGAAATGATCATTTTTAATGATTGCAGTTCGTCCTACCTCTATCCCTTCCACAACAGTTTGACAACAGTATTAAACAAATTATATGTGATCTTGGAAAATACACGAGGTTAGAAGTGTTTTTTCTTAGATTTGTAGCTTTTTCTCTTAAATCTATTGTAAAATTTTATTTGAAATCTCATTTATCTTGTTTTGCGTGTTGAATCTCTTTTAGGTGGTTATCATCTAAAGAAATTGACAAAAAAGATATAAAATATTGGAAGAGAAAAATTCCACTACTTATGTGTGAAATGAAAAGTGTTTACTTCCAACCTTTTTCAATGCTCAAGAACACTACCTCATACATCAAGTTGAGGAGATTGAATTGTGTGGACCTATACAAGCTAGATCAATGTGGATGGTTGAGAGCCACTTTAAATTTATGAAGGGCTTGGTTCGACAAAAAGCACTTCATGAGGGTTCTATGATAAAGGGATATATGATATACCATACCATGGTGTACATTACTGAATATTTTTCAAAGTTTGCAGCAGATATCTATGTAGATTGCATTTGGGATCCCAACTCTAATGACAAATTCAAAAGGGAGTACCTGACAAGGAAAGGTAGAATGAGGAGGTTGAGAGGTAATTATAATTTTTTTTTTTTAAGTTTAATAATTATTATTCATCATCAATATATATAAGTTGTTTGTAACTAGTGTAATTGTTTTCTTTATAGTTGGTTGTGAGTGGGATGCACTACACTTGTATATTGCAAACAATCTTGATTGGATGACAGTATGGATTGAACAGTCTCAAGAAAATGGTCGCTCATTAACATGGGATGGTGTTGTATCATTGGTTAAAGAAGCTCATTGTAATGGAGATCCCAATGTTACACAAATGGTACTTGATCTAATATATGGCTTAAGAGATGCAAAGGTACGCATAAGATTACTAATCATCACACATAAGTTTAATATCAACTCACAGATCGATGCAAATAATCTTGACATGTTTGAATAATTGCAGGTCAAACACCACAAAGCTATGTACTACTGTGGTTGTAAATTTCGCACAAAAAAGTTAGATGAAACGAAGAAAACATGTGATTCCGGGATAAGTGTTGTCTTCGCAGTCACCGATATTTCATCTAGAACTGACATACATCCTCAACAATCTGAAAATCGATACTATGGCATTTTGGATGATATACTTGAGTGCAACTTTAATTCATTCAAAATAGTTCTATTTGTCATCAAATGGTTCAGGTTACGACTGAATCGAAATGATCCCTATAGGACTATTATTGAACATGATAGTGGATTTACTATGATTAATACAAGGTCATTTGAGCCAGTCGGAGATGAGCCCTATGTTCTTCCAAGCCAATGCGAGCAAGTGTTTTATTTTGGTGTTCCACACAAACCAGGTTGGTCATTTTTTGTTAGACATGACCCAAGAGGAAGGCCGGTAAAGTATAATGTGATCGAAGAAGAAGAAATTGAAGAAGTAGAAGAGGAAGTAAATGATTATCAGGAACAACAATTACCCAATGATGAAGATGAAGAAGATGGTGATGATTTTGGTCATGCTGATGATAATGGTGATAATGATGATGATGATGTTGATGACGATCATGATCATGGTGATGATCATGGCGATGATGGTCATGATGATGATGGTGATAAAGATGATGATGATGGCGATGAAGATGGTGGTGGTGATGACGATGATCAAAGTGACAAGTACAATGATGGTGATGATGATGATGATGATGACATGGATGAAGATCGTGATGATCAATGAAATGTCCAGCTAGGATCAATGTCAACTATGATGGGGTCTTGTACGACCAAACTTTTTTTTCTAAACCATATGTGCACATATAAACATTAAGTAGAACATGTCAAATATTTTTTTAAATATACACATTAGTTACACTAAATTTTTAACTTGAGACAAATGATTTACATATACAATCTACTTTATTATTAATATTTTTTTTGGTAAGTCTATTACTTTAATTTCACTACTGATTTCTAAGACTTACTAATTTTTTTCACAGGGCGATATGGATGCACCATCTCAGACACCTTCAGTACAGGTAAACATTAAATATTGTAAATTTTAATGTTAATATGGAAAAAAATGTCTTATTATTATGTTCTTTTCTTTATGGCTTTGGAGTTTTTTTGATGAAATTTTACTAATATTTGATGTCACAAATGATAGGAAAAAGCTAGAATGACTACTGATCAAATGCGATCTGAAATACGGGCTTCATATCTACATAACATCGCCCTTAGTACTGACCCTGTGTTCATCACCCAGCAAATCAAGCAAAGATACACTGATGAACTTGTTAACATTATCATCGAGGCTGACAGAAGTGAGGAGAAAGAGGCACTGAGAACATAATTGGGCCGTAGAATCCAATCTTTGCAGGTAAGCAATAATTCAACTAAAGAAATAATAGAAGTTCAATAGATATGAATATTTTATACTATCTTATGGATCATGATCTCTAATTTTATGTGTACTTGTATAGACATTTGTGCCATTTGTGACATCACATGGTGAACATGGTGATGGTCGTTGCGCACAACCTTCATGTAAGTAGCACTTTGTTTGTTTTCATCAACATTATAACAGTTACTTTTTTTTTGTGGACATTTGTAGCTAGTATTCCATTTGATCTTTATCCATTGCAAATGTCTTTGCTAACAATATTGTATTCTTCAGCTTATGATGAAGTGCAGACTCCTCCTTCAGTTGCTGGTCCACTATTGCCTAGTGCATCGTCAGCAACAAGGGGCATGCAGACATCCTCATCTATGCCCACTAGAATTGGTAAAACCTTGTTTTTCTATATTTTGTAATGTATTTGTACAAGTTGATGAACAATAAAGTAGCATATCAGTGCTTAAATGATGTCTATAGAAGCCTGCATACACACAAACACATGCATACACACACCATGCATACATACATACATACATATTTTGCATTCGTGTGAAGACCCTGCTTAGATGCAATGATTGCTATATGTTCCATTCATGAGAGATGAATTCTTCTGAACTAACTACTCATAAAATCCTTATAAACTATTGCAAAATCTTATTGTTAAAAACAGAACATGCAGTCTAGGAGATGCAATCCTTAATGGAATGCGAGGAAAAAACATTTTTGCTAGTCAATTTCTTCAATTTGATTATATCCATAAGTGTGCTTTAATTCATTTGGTGTCTGCTTTAATTGTCATGATGTTTCAGTTGATAGACCAGCAAAGAGCAGTACTGTTGAAGCTGATCCATTTCCTAGAGCAGTTCGTGTGATTAGTACTAGTTCATATGAAGGGACATTATTGTTGAATAAGAAAACTATGTTTCCGTTAAAAGAATGAAAGCTTCCAGGTGCTTTAAAATTGTTTTTATTTAAAGTGTAAATTTAATTTATTTTTATATTACTCGTTTTGGACTGATAAATCCTTTATGTTTTTGTAGGTAATAATGTTTTCTTTGACCATCTTTTTCATATGACATTGAGACTATTCGGACCCACCATACATAAAAGGTACGTAGTTTCATATCATTGCTATATAATTTTTCTTTCCTTCCATTTATTGTAATATATTAAAGTTATTGATCTAACAATCTATTTGTTTTTAAAAAGGTGGAATTTACAAGCCGTGGAATTAAAAAATTAGCTCATTGCATCTTTTGACGAGAAATTTGGAAAAAACATTTTTGACAATGGCCTACTTCTGAAAAGAGCAGCAAAGCATATAAAGACTGTGAGGGATCAATATAGAAGGGCTCTTAAGGATAACCCAAAGTACGACTGTCCTGTTATGATTCCACCAATGGAGTGGAATGAAATAGTAGAAGATGCAAAGGAGAAAAGGCTATGTGAAGATAGAGATAATGAAGCAACACAGGGCAAAAAGAGGTATGTCATGATAGTATTAAGTACATTGTAATCATGCACTAATTATTCATATTTGTAAATATATAATCTAAGATGTTTGAAATTGTTCATAGATTGCAGGACACATCTGTGGCTACAAAAGTGAGACTAGAAAAGTTTGGCCAACACAAACTTGGCTCTGGTGGCCATATGAATCTCCAGTCTCGAGTTGTAAGTAGGAGCAATGATATGAAATAATTTTTTTAAATATAATGTTGCAAACAATTTTGTCTAGTGAAACCATACATACAAAACTGATGATATTAAGCAAAAAATACAGGGCACAGAATTCAATGTGGAGGTCACAGATGAAGATAGAAAACTTGCCTTGAAGGAAGGCTATAAAGTCGTGGTTGCACGCCTACACGAAGAATCTGTAAGCCTTGCCCAAGAATCCAGTTCACCAAATGATATCTCACAGGTAAATTGGTTAGATGAAAAGTAAATGAAATTGAATAGTTGATCCTTTTCTTTTTTGGTATTAGTTTTGAACGTAAATTGACTGTATAACAATGTGCATAACATTTTATTGCAACCTTCACATCCTACCATAGAACCTGCTCATGACGAAGGCCATAATGTGCATTATAGTGGTGGAGGTATTAATTTTCTATTGGAAATTAACTATGCAATTATGAATACAATTTAACATCTTCAATTGCAATTTGACGTCTATCCTTTTTTTGAATATTTCAGAGCATGTTCAACATCATGCCGAAGGAGTGGAGCATGTTCCAAGTGTTCAACATGTTGACGTGGCAGCGGATCAAAATGTTAATGTACATGATGTGGCATTGTCAGGTAAGAAAAATGCATGTTATGTTGTACTAGCACTTAATTATAGAGTAGCAACAGTTAAAAAAAGAAAAAGAGTATGCCAATTTATCCCATTCACTTGTTCTTGCAACAGAGCCCCCTTTAGTGCAACAACCTCCTGCTCCTGCAAAGAGAAGGAGCCATCGTAATTTGACATTACACGTGCCAGAAGAGGAGGAGAATGATGCAAATATGGATGCTCCTATGAGCGATTTTCTTAAGAGAGCTCAGAAAAACAAAAAGAAGAAATGATGTTTTAAAAATCTTGTTTGATAAACCTTGTTCGATAATGAAAGAACTTTGTTTTAAGTAATTATGTATGAATGATGCATATTAATACTGATTTTTATTTTATGTAAATGAATATTGTTATGTCTTAATGAAGTCTTGATTAGTATTGTGTATTAATGAATTTTATATCATATTAATGAATGTTATGTGATTGTATTGATTGAATGTTATAGTTCATAAATGGATGAATGAATAAATGAAGTATGTAATTAGATGATAATGGGTACTTTAGATTGATGTTAGGGGGAGGGGGGTGAGGCTAGATAAGCTTCCACCTTCACGTGGTTGGCCTTGTTAAGTAGAGAATATTATAGTATTCTTGAAACCAAGTGAAGCTCAAACTAACATAAAATGGACACTTCGCATGTGGTAGGTCTAAAATGATCGACGACTATTGCTGCCCATAACATGAATTTGTGAAATACATTCTAATATCACCAGTTTCAACACTCTATTCGAAGCATAGGAGTGGTCTATAGTCTTAGCATGAATTTTGAGTAATGCCTCAGTCTAGATTGCCTCAGAAGTGGCTGGAAGAAGCCTACACAAGTCTGAGACTATGAACTCTCCCTGCCTTGGGCAAGAAGAACTTTCCAACTCTCTACTATTATGGAAAACTATAGAGTGGTGTGGCTGGTCTGCAACCAACCAATAAGTTCACAATTAAAGGAATGAGCCTTCCTTCGCCAAGGATTGCCAAGCAACGATCTCAAGTGTACCAATTTGATCAATGCTCCAAACATGTGAAAGTTAAGGTTTGAGGTTGGATAAGTGTGAAAGTTAAGATTTTTTTATAAAATTCCCCATACAGAGGGAAAATGACTTGAAAATTTTTAATTTTTGGTGTCTTCAAAAAACAAGGCAACAACTGATTCTAACTGGGGTCAAGGACTGCGAAGGAAGTAAAGAATGAACCCAGGATCTCCCAGAAACCAATGCATTATCCGATGGGCACAAGAGTCATAATGGGAGGCAACACAGAGTCTTACTAGGGAAACATGTGACAAGCTAAAAATGAGACCAGCACAAAATAATTTGGGGTGGATATCATCTTTGGGTCTTCTCAAAGATTTGGTGTCCCCCTGGACTATGGCCATTGAATCCTTATTAGCCTGGTCACATCACCACTTCTATATATACCAAAGTTTATAATAATTATAGAAAGCATGGATACATTTTGGGTATTTCAAGCTTGCAAATGAAGATGAGATTTCAAATAGACGCACTTTCATGCAAGTCAGAGCAAAACCCAATAAAGTAACTCAAACCCTACTTTATGTTTCATCCTAACCAATGTTGATAAAATGTGCTGATGGATAATCTTGTTACAGGTTTATGTTAAGGTCACTTGCTAGATCTTTTCACCTTCCAAAGAAGAAAATAATTAGAGGTTCCAATGTTTAATGCATTATTGCAAATTTATCATCTTTAATGAATTCCCAACCCAAGTAGTCTATTACACAGCCCCACCTTTGACAATTTTTTGAATACTGTGATCATTATGCTTAACATGGGCTAGTGACATTTTTAATAGTTGTAAATGCTCATTCTTGAGCATATTCTAATTGGAAAATCTCAATGAACAAATACATGTGATTTGTAGATTTTAATTATAAAATTTATTTTTGTATAAGGAGTTCAAATTAAATTTTCCAAACCAGTCGGAGGAGCTAATTATTTTGTCATGTTATCACAGTTTTGGTTCATAGATAAATTTTATGAAATCATCTCCTAATACCAAGTGGCAAAGTTGATTTTATTAGAAGGAATAGACCAATACTTTGGGAATAGACCATTACTTTGGGACATTGTCAGCGGCCTTAAAGAGGCGACTTGGTGGGGCAGATTGGTGAGCCTACATAGAGAGGCCAACTTGGTGAGACGAGATGGTGAGTCGACTTGGTGAGATGACCTGGAGAGCTAACTTGGTGAGAGGACTTAAGGAGTCAATCCTTATTGACTGAAAATCAGTGGTTAATTGTCTGCAAATTTGGTTGGAGACAACTCCTTGTGTTTTTCTAGAGCTTGGACCAATTTAGTTGCCTCTTTGTCAGTAGTCTTTGATTATTACCAAGCCGAGCGCTACATTTGTCTAATTTCACTGCCATGTTTATGGTGACTCACTACAAGTTATGTTCTCTATTGTTTATTTGTATCTTGAATCCTTCTCCCCAATCCTCAACCTCAATGTGGTTCCACTATCTGTTATCCCTGTCATATGTTAGTATTGTTTGATGTTTTAATTTTGTAGCTTCTATTGTTAGTATTGTTTGATGTTTTAATTATTTTCTTCATGTATTTGCTCAATGTAGGGGGTACTTCATGATGGAACTACAGTGGCAATAAAGAAACTTTCTTCCAAATCATTCCAAGGACAAGAAGAATTTTCCACAAAGAAACTTTTCATTAGTCATGTGCAGCATCAAAACCTTGTAGCATTAAAAGGGTGGTGTGTGAAGGAGAAAGAGAGAGTACTAGTTGGCCGACACTCCAAGCTTCTCCAAGACACACACTGCACAGATAGCTTTAGTTGCAAAGAGTTCACACGTCAAAGACACCACGCTGTGACAGATTAACAGTAGCTGGTGCACGTTGGAGTAACTGGGAGTTAGGAGCCCTGAACTGAGATCATTAAAGACATGTCGTAAATAGCAGCATAGTTCCTCTATTATCTGTGATTTATACCAGGTTCTCTTTATCATTTGTTTGTGTTGGTAACTTGTGTTAGTAATGTAAACATAGATTAGTTTCTTGGGATACAGTCAGTGATTGCTCCTTCATGGTTTCGGATAAATTAAATGTTGTATGAGCTCTGCTATAGTGGAGAATAATAAAAATTCAGAACTGTTATCTCTTGAGTTTTCATATTGTTTGCACATTCCTTTGGTCTTGTTACTATGTTCCCATGAGTGATTTCTTACAGTAGTATCCAAGCTTAAGACCTGGGTTACATGCTAACTATTTGACAAAATACTTCTAGCCCAAACTTGATCTCCTTGATCAGAGCAAGCAGGGATTATTACATTGTTCCTGATATCAGTTATTCACATTTCAATTTTATGAGTTTCATTGGTACATTCAGCATTACAAATTTGATTCTCATATTTAGAATTGGCTTAGTTTGATGAAGTTTTAGTACTGTCATTTCTTTCCAACATATTATCTAAAATTCAAACTAGAAGAATCACTTTAAAATCCCACAAGAAATTGCATAATAGTGAGGGTTAGTCATTGTCAAAGTGTTTGATGAAATGTCAAACAACTGAATTGGAAAGGAAATTGGTGCTTATTGAAGCCATACCCAGTTGGGATTATTACATACCATTGATCTTTATGTAGTTTTGACAGTTTGCTTGACCACTTAGAACATTTTCATTTATTGTTCTATATGGCTCATTTGATATTCACTGTTTCAAATCATAGACTAAGGTAGTTCATTTTATTGTTTGAATACTTAGAAATTATTTGATATTACCTCGTTGAAAAGGCTTATTTGCCTTCCATTCTGAATGGATAGATCTTATATGTATCAGTCATTGTAAAGAAGTAAAAGTTGTGCTTTCATTTTCATAATCTAAATTGAGATAAGATTGATTTGTTCAGAAGGCTTTTGAATTTCTTGTTTAAATGTAGACCTAAGTCTTTGAGTGTATAGACAAAGTTCAAGCACATGCATATGCACGTGTGTTTCCTTTTATTGGTAATAACATTTCCTTTTGCAAATTGTGTTTTGGATCAGATATAAATATCTGATCTACTTAGTTTTATCTGCGGGTTGAACTTTTACAAGATGTTGCAATTGATTGTCAATTTTCCTAAATGTCTTATATTATTGCTTTTAGTTATCAATTGACATCAATCTTCTAAAATATATCCAGGTTTCCATGTTGAAGGGAAGAGTAAATATTGTTGGTGGCACACCAAGCAAGTATTATGGTACATTTGAATCCTTAACTCTTAGGCTCTAAAGCTTAAAAGGACAACGTTGGCAGAATTGCTTTTGTTCAATCTCTCACTCTTAGCTGAAGAGATTATCTTAGACTTGTGCTTCTGAATGAGGTTGCAAAAATGACTTGGGTATGGAAAGCCCTCTATTAAGAAAACCAAAAATGGTAATAGATGGAAAGTAACCATGCACTTGAAAATTTACTATCAACTTTTGCCTCACACTTTGTAATCTATCATTATGAAAAGACTGTGATAAAAAGGTTGCCAAAAAAAGCCATATGTATACACAAGATGCTAAATGAGTGGTGGAACCACAGAAACCTAAGGAAACAACTGATAACCGATTGAGGAAGAGTGGGAATATAAAATATGTTAAAAGAATGGTAAATGTTGTAAAAAATGTTATGAAGAGGATATGAAGAGAAGAAATCATTTATTGTGCATGTATACTGAACTAAAAGGAGAAATCATCTATATCTCCATCATGTAATCTCAGTCTTTATATCCATTTTGTAATCTCAATCTTGTTAGTTTATGTTTCCATTATTTATTTTTACATTTTGTTACAGTGTATTATTTGCAACATAGCAATCTCCTTATTGTTTCCCCACCATATCATGTTTTAGTATTTTACCACTTTTCCTGTTCTTTGATTTTTCTTTTTATAATCTCATGTTCTCTTTTAATCGGTTATCATTTATTTGCTTTGGTTTTTCTGCCCCCTTTATCATTTTGCCTCTTCATTGATGCTAATGCCAAGTATCTTTGCCCTTCTAAAAGTTGGAATGATCACTAAAACATATATAAGCCTTTTCAAAAGGTAGTTGTATGGGTTGGAAGCAAGTTATTGCACAAGATTGAATGCCAAAGCTGAGTTTTTGACAGATTTCATGCTGTTTGTAATCTTCAATCATGTGAACAGTCATTAGTTCTAAAATTTCTTTGTAAATAGGGGTTAGTAATATGTATTAGCTTTGTTTTGCATAGGTTTTGATTGCATTTTATTGAGCCTCATATGTATTTTCTTCAAGGTCATTGAATGCTACCTGTTTTCCTTCATAACTTGGCAATTTTTACAAAATACAATCTATCTCTGTTTTTGATGGCTGAAAATTGATGAAACCTTGGGGAAAAGAAGTAGATTCATTATACTTTACAATGCAAAAGGTTGGAGCTAAAAACATTCAGTTTGTGAATTTTACCAACAAGCCCTAGGCGGGTTGACAGTGAATCCGGCTAGAAATGAATGGCTTAGAAAAAAAAAATTGAACAATTTTTTAGTGTTTTATTTTCTCAAAAAGGGTTTGGAATATATTAATATCTTATTGGTACTGACCAAATGAAGATAAGTTACAAAAAAGGTTTTTTTTTTTAAAGTTTGCAACACTACTTTCGTTGTTGGGTCATTGGGGATGGGAATCTGGATAACCAGGTCATCCTAGTAAAGTTTTCTGCACAGTAGCCCCCTAACAAATTTGTTGGCCATTTCAGGTACCATCCACTTTGTTTCTCCAATTTGGGAATGGCAAAATGGTCATCCTGTGTCCCCGTACCTTATACTTGTTTATTCAAGAACCTATTGGCAGTTATTGGCTAATCTCTGTTTTATTTGTTTGAAAATTTTATTTGATATATGGAGGGATTTACTATGTAGTCTTTGATGTTTCAATTATCACAATGAGTAGCACATCTTAGCAGGCTTATTAGGAGGAAAAGTTCATTTTTAGTATTAATTCTATTATTCCCATTCTGGTCTTTTGGTTTAGGTCGGCATCAATTTTATTGAATTCTATTTTATTATTGTTTGCTTGATACAAATCAACATTCAAAATTTCAAATAGAATCCTCTTTTGTAGATTTCCCATTTTTGTTTTGATTTATTTTGGTGATATTAAGGAAGCACTGCCTTACAATTATTGATTGCTCATATTCTAAGCTTGGCTTTGGAAGAATTGTGCTTCATTGACTAGACAGTTCAGATCTTTGTTGAACAACTCACCAATTTTTCTCGACTTGGGAGTACTCTCAAATCAAAATGAGAGTCTAATTACTCTTGCAAAAACTTTCCAAGAAGTTGTTGAAAAACATGTGACAATTTTTTTACTACAGAACTCTCGAGTAAATGCAAAAATTTGGGAGTTTTTCTTGCAATGAAAAGAAACAAAATTTTTATTGGTGGTACAGGTTTCTGAGACCTTCATTTGGGCTTGGCTGCCCTTTTTAATGTCCCTGATATGGAGCCAAGGAATTATAGGACTATAAAATGAACAATTAAGTACAAGGGAAAGAGCTTAAATTACAAATTTGGACTCTTAATTCCCCAAGGTTAGAAAATTAATCGAATAGTAAGGGAATGAATGAATATTCAAATAATAGCCTGAAAAGCTTAAGTCCCGGCAATTATTATTTTAATTGCTCATTATGTCGATTGGTGGGACCATGCCTTTCATTACAATGTTATGGCAACTAGGAAGTGTTGTTTTGATAATTAAAATCTTTGAATAAAACTTTGGGAATTATCTTAGTTGCCAATAGAAATCAAATCTTCTTGTCATCCAAGATGGAAACCACAGCTTTTTGCCTCAAATGTTTTTTTTTTTCCTTTTAAGTTAGCAATTGGAGTTGGGAAAATCATCTATCTATCTATAAATTTTGCTTTGCAAGTTTAGATATTGCTTTTCTAGGACGAAACCCTTGGAAAACTAAGGATTAACGCAAACCCAAGTTGATAATTAAAATCTATGAATAAAACATTGGGAATTATCTTAGTTGCCAATAGAAATCACTTCTTTTTGGCATTTTTCCTTTAATGTTTTTCTTTTCTTTAAGTTAGCAATTGGAGTTGGGAAAATCATCTATCTATCTATGAATATTTGGGAAAGGATTGCAATAACAATTTCCAGACATAATAGGTCAAACAATTCCCAATTTTCAAGGTGCTATTGAAGAATCAATTTGAAAAGAAATTGTTGCATGTTTGACCTATTCCTACTACAGGTAAACCCACTATTTTTACAGCCAGTTGGGCATTGCCAGTGGATTCTTGGAGTTCACTGAATGATAAATAAGTAGGTGTTGGTTGCTATGTTGCAGCTTTCACATCTTATATCTCTATGTTTACCCCTTGTATTAGTCACTTAAAAATTTCAGTAATTCTGCCAGAATATTTCCAACTAGTAGAAGTAATTGACTATTTTGCCAACAAGGGTATTATCATTAAGAAATGTCTGCATGATGCATAAATCCTTCATGACTGTGAAAAATGGGTTTTGTTTGAGATAGTTTTATGAATTTTTAATATTCCAAGTAAGAACTATTAGAAGGAATATTTCACCCATTGCCCTCAGACCCCTACAAGGTGCACTATTCCTTGATCCCATATCGGGGTCCCCACTCCCAAATCCAAATAAATTTTTTGATTACAAGGGGACAATAGGGAATATGGATAGAACTCTTGAGCGTGCCTGCTAAGATGTTATTATTGCACAACTTGCTAATAATCTCTTTAGATGAGACAACTTCTACATTTGATATGGCTAATGAAAGTGGCCTTATAATTCTTAACTCATTTATAGTTGTTTTTTGGTCAATGATATATATTAAATTCTATTTCTTCTTTATATATGATGAAAAATTGTAGTACGCAAAAAGAATTTAGTAATGTGTGTTTTTGAGGAATAACATTTCTGTATATGAAAATTTTCAGGAAAATTGTTGAGTTTCATGCAGAGTCCTATATTTTTAAATATTTGACCTACCAAGTTATTCTCAAGTCCAAGTTTTTCAAGTTTCAACTATGTTAGTGAAATAGGATCGACTAAGCTATCTGAAAATGTCTTCTTAGATTGTTTGAGAGACATCTCCTCTTTTGAATCAGCTCCTCACTAAGGACGGTTCAAGTGGGAATGAAATATTTTTTATTATTTCTCCCCCACAAAGTAAAATTCACACTTTTATATCATCAAACAATTTTGTATCGCATTAAATATTCTTGTTCTTTTTTAATCATTTCTTTTTAACAATTTTGTGTTGTCATTATCTATGTCAGTGAGATTAGCTAGGTGAAAGTCATCTATAGTTTGATGGGTAAAGACCTTTTTTCTTGCAATCGTTTTAATGAAACTCAAGATGGAAAATACATGTAATATGTTATTCTGAAATGTCCTATTGATTTTTATAATAATTTGGCAATGGACAATGTGCATTTGAAACAGCAAATCAGGTTGCACATGTGAACTGCGGGAATTGTTGCACAACACTTATGTATCCATTTGGAGCACCTTCTATAAAATGTGCACTCTGTCATTTTGTGACAGCAGTTGGAGTAAGTTAATTTTGAAATTTTAATTATGTAATTTGTATTTGAGCAATTTTTTCACTTTGAAACAAGTTTCATTGCGATGTTGGGTGTTTTGTTGTAGCAATCACATTTCTCAAGACCCTGTTATGTTTGAGACTCATTGATTATTGCATGTCGATCTATTGTTTTTGCTATTTGTGCATCCTATTTCATTCCTCACTACTAGGTCATTTTCTTATAACAGATGAACAATATGAGGATGCCTCTTCCTACACAAAGGCCTCCTATAGCATCTATGACACCCCCATCTTCTAGCTCACTGGTGAGTTTTACTTAGGATTATGTTTAGTATCTGTTGAGTGATGAGTTGTGAACTGTGTTGTTGGACACTTATGCATTATGATATCCACTGGCTTCAGGTCCTGGATTTGGTTAAATATGAGCATTGCAGTTGACAATTTTTGAATTCTATCGATTTTGGACATATCATTTTTTATTGCTTTGGAGGCATTTGCCAGCTTTCTCATTTTTAATTATGTTCAGTTTGCCATGTTTTAAAAGTTTGTTCAGTACATGCATCTGCGACTATACCAAATTTTCATATATATATATATATATATATATATAGCTTTGCAAACTATGATTTAGTTGACAAGAGCATAGGTCTGGAATTGCTATATTCACTTTTTTAAGTCACTAAAGGTATGAATATTTCCATTGTGATTTGAATCCTGTTTTATCTTCTCTGCAACAAGCACGGTGTAATTTAGTCCTATGGAGTTGCTAATGTTGGCAGTGCATTGTACACTACTAAAACTATGTACGTGCACCCGGGGTAGGGGGGTTTTAAGGCGGGTGCGTGCACCCAGGTTACACTGAAAAGTTTAAGTTAAACAACAACAATTCAGAAAATGAAACATCAAGGATTTAGAAAATTAAACAAGAAGAATTTTAGAAATGAAATAACTATAGGAAAATGAAACAACAAAAAATGGAAAACTAAGAACTTTAAAACACTGGACATTCATTTGAAAATTAGGAAAAAAAATAAAATCATAATTTATAAACCCTACTGTTTGCTTAAAAAATCTTTTCAACAAGGTGACAAATCTTCCTCCTCTTCTGCTTGCTGCTTGTCACTCCTCTTTGACATGCAATTACTTTTTGATCTAGCAAATATGAAAAGAACCATAAAAATGTTTTTTTTGTAGATTTGTGGTGCTATTTACCATGAGATAAGTTGGCAAAATTTTTTGATTCCCACTGAGAAAACTGTGAATTTCTTCCACTGATTTGATCCATGAATCCATTGCATTTTGTGCTTTAACTGCATCCTCACGTGAAAGCTTAAGCCCAAATTGTTCACCCATACTTGCCATCGTCTCTGGGCTCATATTTTGCATCATCGTTGTAAACATCTACAAAAAACAGAACAAATCACCTATTACTTAGAAATAAAAAATAACTTAAAATCAAACTTTGGCAATCTTTCAAAATCAAATTAAATTTCTGTCTCATAATAGTTAATACAATCTCAAGAATACAAACCTGAAATATACTGTCTAATCAAGGGTAAACGTGGTATAAATCATGCAAAATTTATCTAAAGCATTTGCACCCGATATAAGCTGTAAATACAAATACTGGATTGCAAGATAGTGGACTATTACAACTCTAAAAATGAAACTCATAATGCCCAATTAGCATTTCAGATTATCATCAAAACACAATTGGATCAAAAAGGAGTCTTGTTCTCATGAAAGGGACCCACAGGACATTTAACAGTGAATAAGTTGTAAGGATCAATAAGTTTACATGAAGACAGCCTACACAGAATCTGACTGATTACAACTCATAATGCATTGTTTTGGAGAGGATGTTTGAGTTGTAAGAGGCATTACAACTAGTAGTTATCACACAAGAATGGAATTTAAGGCCCAATTTTAAGTCAGAGCAAGGGAACAAAGTGAAGAAAGCGTTGATGATCCCAAACATCTCATCTCTATCATAACTCCAATCTCATAATAGTCAACTATGGGGATGCTATTGCACCTAACCTTAGAGAGATATAGGAGTATGTTGATAGTAAGTTTGACTAAATGAAAATCACTAAAGAGCAAGACCTCACAACACAATTTTATCGTGAATATATTTTAGCCAATAATTTTATTTATTTAAGAAAAAGCTACTCTTTCCTACTGCCTACTGGCACTATTTTATGTTTACCTCTTATGTCCATGTATGGCAATACAGATTATGTTGACTATACTAAATGTTGCAATTTTTTTATCAGAAATTCATAATTGTACTCTATTGTTGGGATTTCCAATTGTGTGCCTTGGGTATGACTATGCATGCATGGTTGTATTCATTAGCATCTAGGATTGTTTGGGCCTTGTGTGTACTCTTACGGTCTTGAATCTACTCTGTCAGTTTTTCCATGCCTACAAAATGGCCTTTCATGTGGCTCTTACTCTCTCTAAAGGAATATCAATACATGCCTTATGGCAGTCTTGTTGCTAGACCAGTAAATTTCAACATGAGGGCTTTCACTTGTGTGTTTGCTGGCAGCCAACTGTAAAATGAATGTTTAATTTTATTGTTTAATAGGTATAAACATGGTATCTGTCTGAATGGAGCTGATTGTCGATATAGGCACCAAAAGATGCCTCCTCCACTCCTCCTGTAGAAGAAGTTTTCCAAAAACTTCAGCAGTGGGCGACAGTGACAAATGGTTCCTACCCAAATAGATATCCTCAGCACAGGCAAAACAATTATTATTATCAAGCAAAAAAGGCTCAACCTTCACCTAGTGCTTCTCAAAGACTGCTAGGAAGTTCACCTTCAGGTGACAAGCCCAAGAATCAGGAGCAGAAAAGGTGACAACGTGTACCACAGTATCAGACAAATCAGAGTCAAGGCCAGCCAGTGAACCCTTCAGCAAATGGATTCTCAAATCAACTGAATGTTGTATCTGCTGCGTTGCCACTGCCACAAGGAATTTCTAGGTTCGTTGACACAACTCAGTGCATGGTTGTTCTTCTATGGGACTATTGTATTGCAATTTAATTCCTAAGTCCGTGATGTATGCGTACTTAATTGTTTGTTACCTTTCCTCAAGTGATGTTGGGGGTGTGCCATTGGAATTGGTTGTTAGAATTATATTGGTGCTCGATGTATACATTTCAGCTTTAGAAGTTCTTATATGTACCAATTTCATTTTCTGTGCTTCATTTAAATGTGCATGGATACCAATCAATACGAAGATATTATAAATTTTGTTGTTGGAGCATTATAAGCTTTTCCTTTTAAATAATAGTTATACAGCTACCGAATCTGATGTCTGTGAAACTTCTAAGTAATTTAGTCTGTTCCAAAAAGTTTTATTATCAGAGCGACAGAGTTGATTGCAACTCATTCTACCATATTGAGAATAAGTGTGGGCATTAGGTTCTTTTTGTTGTAACCCGTAAGCCTGCCTTTAGTCTGGAGAGATTTCCATTCTATATACATTTGATCACATTATTACATTGAATTTCCTTTTGCTAATTGGGCGGTGTGGGTGGTGAAAAATCATTCTTCTTTTAGAAGCTCTCATATAATTCTCTTAAATATTGGTTATTTTGAGGCAACATTAATTATTGTTTTTGATTAAGACTATATTGATTATTGTTATACCAAGCATTTCATACTATTTATTAATGGGTGTAACATTGTGATTATATCATGCAACCATGGCTGAGTATGTCTTCTATTTATTATGAGTAGCAACAAAGATATCTATTTTATGCTTCTTTTCTATTCCTCTATGTCCTCAAATGTATTAAAAATAGCTAAGGGCACTCTTAAATATACTTCATAGGTCTTCTCTGGTGCATTGGTTTTTATTTGAGTTAGTATTAGTAACAGATAGCTTCATAATTGTTACTAATATTATGACTTATTGACATTAGTGGTCAAAAGCATTGCAGGATACAGTAAAGATCTTTGTAAAGCCACAAAACCCTTATTTTTGGGAAATGTGTTGTACAGGCAGTATCAAAGGTCTAAACCAGCAAAACCCTTTACATAGTCCAAATGGGTATCCTAAATTGTTGTTTGTCTTGTAGGTTGTTAAGAAAGTTTGCAAGATAATGATCAAAAACCTACATAGGAGGGCTAATTACAAAAAGGGATGCAAAGAAATATACAGCTAGTTTGGAAAGCGATTGGAAAAAGGAGTTTGGAATTATTTTTTTTGGTCATTCTAGGCCTAAATAAGTTAGTCAAGAGTATGAACATCTCCTACAATGCTAGATAAGCACAAGTACAAGACTTGGCAAAACAAAACTTAACAACCATGTTTACACAAGATAAGATAAGTTTGTGACTTGGTGAGTTGACCTAGGGGGCAGACTTGGTGAGCGAACATAAAGAGTCGACTTGGTGAGCGAACATAAAGAGTCGACTTGGTGAGCGTACTTGAATTGTCAGCTTGGCGAGCTGACTAGGGGAGTCGGCCTGGCGAGCTAACATGGCGAGTCGACTTAAAGTGGCGAGTTGGTGGGGCAAGTGGGGGTGACTTGGTGAGCTGACCTGGAGAGTTGGCCTAGGGGGCGGACTTGGTGAGTGAACTTAGAGAGTCGACTTGGTAAGCATACTTCAATTGTCAGCTTGGCGAGCTGACTTGGGGAGCCGGCCTGATGATCTAACATGGTGAGTGGGCTTAAAGTGGCAACTTGGTGGGGCAAGTTGGCAAGCTGACTTAGCGAGGCCACTTAGAGATGCGACATGGCGAGCTAACTTGGTGAGAAAGCTCGATGAGTGGACCTAAAGATTGACCTTGATGAGGCACTTTGGTGGGGTGACTTGATGATCGAACTCAAAGAGTCAACTTGGTGAGTATACTTGAATAATTGACTTGGTGGGGCAAGTTGGCGAGCCGACTTAGCAAGTCCACTTGGTGAGGCGAGATGGTGAGTCGACTTGGTGTGGCGACTTGGCGAGCTGACTTGGTGAGTGGACTTAAAGACTGACCTTGATGAGGTGCTTTGGTGGGGTGACTTGATGGGCGAACTTAAAGAGTCAACTTTGTGAGCATACTCGAATAGTCAACTTGGTGACATGACTTGGTGGGCTGGCTTGGTGAGCCGACCTGGCGTGCATACTTGAACAGTAAACTTGGTGAGCTGGCTGAAAGAGTCAACTCACTGAGGTGACTGGGTGGGAGTGACTTGGCGAGCTAACCTGGAGAGTGACAATTCATATTCTACAAATTTGAGACGTTGGAACTTTTGTGGATGTGCAGGCCATTGGAACATACTGTAGGGAGGATGATGAACTTATTCTCAACTGTCAAACTCAGGCAAGTGATACAAATTGTAGAATCTTAACATATGGTTGTTCAAATTTTGTATCTCCTAAATGATTTCCTTTTAGCGTATAACTTGCTGTGCATAGTTGCCAAGTTTTCTTATTGTATCAGGCATATTAATGAAGAAGCATATTAGTTACTGTTGATATTTTTTTAGGCATTCTATAAAATAGTTCACATGCCTTGCTTATGATATGAGATTTTGCATGCATCCTGCACTCTCTCATCCGTCTGATGATGGATTACGGAGAGTGATCTAAAACGATGACGCTAAAACACACACAATCAAATCCAAAATGAACTTGCATTACAAATGGATTGTGGAAATCTGATATTGTTGATTTTGCATGCATGTCTACCAGGACAATCTGTTGTTTGAACTCTTGCAAGGTGATCTTGTATCCCTGGCCCCTTTTTTGTGAATATGTAACTTTAATACTTAATTAATAGAGAAGGGACTATTCATCAAAAAAAATATAACTATATAGATTAAATATGTAGTTTATTATTTATAAATTATATAATAAAATATAAAATTAAATTGAAAAACTTTGAACTTTTACTTTAGAATTTAAAAAAATTGTAAAAATTTGAAATTATTTTAATTCTTAAAATTAAATAACTTTACTATCTTATTATAATCATTTAATAAGTCAAACAAATTTTAGACTATTTTATAAAAATTATATATTTAAATTAATATACAATTTTAAAAATATACTTAAAATTATGACTATATAAGTAAATAATTAATGTATAATTCTTTTTTAAAATACATATAGACAATAATTAAATATATTATATAGATTCAATTCATATCATGTATACTTTTTTATATTTATTTATAAAATAAATATCTACTTAAAATATTAATATAGATACAAAATTCATCATTACAATTAAACTATGAAAAAAAATAAAAACTCATAATATAACACAAATAAAATCATTTTACATTAACATGCTAGATATCTTTTGAGTGTCACAACTTCAACTTCATGAAACGAAAAATTAATTATTTTCAAATATAATACTTTAGAAATTTTAAAAGTAAATATTATATGACTAGTTTTATGCGACATCTCATTCACACATCTTTAACCGTGCATTTATAAAATAGTATATTATATTTGTTTCAATGAGTTAATGCTCTTCCTACTTTTTATGTCCACAAAATTCTCGTATATGTTAAAAGTTAGATATTTGTAATTATAAGTTAAAAGATATTTGTGTGGTACAATTGTATCTAATTACGCCAATAGATGTTCTATACAATGGGAGCACAAATGCAAATCCCAGCATAGGAATATGGTAAAATAGATTCTTTGTCAATAAAAAGAAAAGAGAGCAGTTACAAATTTTTAAATTAAATATAAATTTAATAAATCATAAATTAACAAAAAAATCTTGAAATAATAGTTGGCCAAAATAATAGAAAGTCAAATGGAGGCCGAAAAAATAAGTCCCGAAAAATAAGACCAAAAAAATAGGGGCTGAAAAATAGGACTGCAAACAAAGGACCCAAAAAAAGGGGTGATATAATTTCAGTAAAATTTTAAATATGAATTTGTTTTTTAGAAATATATTTTTGCACGTAATGGTTTTTTTTTTTTTTTTGGGGGGGGGGGGGGGGGGGTGTGTGGACTAGGGGAATTTGAAACAAATTCATGGAATGTTAAGATACATCCATTGGGGAATATGGAGAGCCTCTCACAAGTTATAAAACAAAGGCTCCTCATTTTGTGTTTTTGCAAAGAGGAAGAGGTGAAGATTATTGGAGTAGATTGGTGTTTTTGAACAAGACTAGATTGAAGTTTTGGAGTTATTTTTGCAGGTGAGATTTTTATTTCATTTTTAATTTAGATTTAGATTTAGATGTAGATTTACTTTCAAAATAAGTGATAATATTCTACTTTGATTTAGATTTCAATTTCAATTAGTTTCATTTAGATTTAGAATTGAATTCAAAATTGTTGAGACATGTATGTAATAGCTTAGCCTTGCATGTGTGATTTGGATTTAAAATTGCACTCAAAATCTATTTGATTTATATATTTGATAATACTTTTTACTTGCATGTTTTTGATTAAGTAAAACAAGTTTTGAAGGGTGTCTGAAACCCTGTACAAGTCTAAAGATTTTCAATAAGTACAGAAGCAAAAGTACAACAAACAAAAGAGAAACTGGTCACCCCCCAAACAAAGGGTAACCAAGGTGATAGAAAAGTCTATCACTAGCCAAAACCAAAGAACCAACTAGAAGGCAAAAAATCAAACTGAGAGCTAGATACTACAATGGAGCTCACGATTTGCCCTTTGATTTAGAGCCTCCCTTGCACGATCAAAGGTTCATTTCTAAAGGAGAAGTCAATGGCTTAGTTTTCTTTCTTTTTACCGTAGTCCAACCATCCTCCACCTTAGCTACCTTAGCAATCCAATCCCCAGAAGAAACTAAACAATGGAACCCAAGGGAATCAAAAGCAACAACAATCTCCCTAAGAGAGCCCATAGCTAGCTGGTCCCCAGTAGGACTAGGAGGAACATCCAATACAAGGGCAACGGCAGGAGAGGGAAGAAGGTCCTGGCCCCCAACTAGACCAGGAGGAGCATCCGATATAGGGGCAGGGGCAGGAGAAGAAACAAGGTCCTAACTAGGAGTCTGGACTTCCTCCACTATCATCGGCACCAAATGATCATCTACAAGGGAATCATCTGCAAGGTCATCCACTAGATCCAAAGGCACATCCATGGACTTAACCACCATATAGTGCTTAGAACAGGCCCCTGACCACCAGGAAGGTGGTCGCCTTGATTTAGTCTTCACAGCAGCACAGCGAGCAGCAATGTGACCTGTCATATGACATTTTCTACAGCAAAAAGGGATACCTTCATAATCCAATATTTGGGTCCAAGAGCCTCTCGAGGATTCCAAACAAACCTTCTCTAAAAGGCCCTTTGAAATATCCATCTCTAGAATTTGTGCACATGTCGAGTGGAGAATATCCAAAGGTCTAAGTCCACATATAAAAAATCACCGATAGCATCCCTAATAGCTTTGTAAACAAAATCTAGCCAGAGATACATCGAGAGATTCAGAATTCAGACCCAGATAGGAACCTTGTTAAAGGATTCTTTTTACTTGCATGTTTTTAATGTGCTTGTTTCAAATTAGTTTTAGATTTGCATGTTTCGTTTTAGTTTTAGATTTGCATATTTCAAAATGGTTTTGGTTTGCATATTTTAGATTTGTATGTTCATTATGGTTTTACATTTGCATGTTTCAAAATATTTATATTTTAATGTTTCGTAATTAATTTTATCATTAATATTGATGGAAATGTCATTGTATCAATGATATTTGTATTTTATTAAAGTTAATAACTTATTTAAAATAGATGAATCGTATATTTTGTTATTATTTAATAAGACTATACATGAGTTTTATTTAATTATTTTTCATTAAAAATATATAATGTTTATGTTTGTAATATTTGAAAAGTGGAAGGCAATGCTATCATTTTTCAAATATTACAACCTAAATGTTTCATTTAGAATGGTTTTGATTTTTGTTTATTTTATTTTGGACATTATTCATTTGAAAGAATTAATGTTAATTACTAATTATTTATGAGTTTGTGAGCTACTATATGAGTAATGGATGTCTCGAACAAAGAATCAAACATTATTGATACTAGCTTGATTACTTCAGTGACCTCAAACTAAAGTTGTGGAGAACGCAAAATTGTCAATTTGAATATGTTGAGGAAATGGCAATAATGCAATAAAAGATGCGGAAAAATTCAAATTCCTTTGTGACACGTCTATAAAAGTGGATGGGTTCCCCTCAATGGTGAAAGAAGTCTTTCACAAACATTGTTCAAATAAATGTTGCCATGCAATCCTAATCATTAAAGAATGTGACATGTATTTATGTGATTATAGAGAAATGTTTTATATATAGTTCATTTGTGTCTCTAGTTCCAAATGTATGATTAGTTGTATTGGAAGCTACGTTTCCCATTGTTCTATGTAACTTTCATGAAGAAGAAAACAAGAAAAAATAAATCTATTTTTACAAAAGATGTCTTCAATGGATGTGGCTACTAAATATGTTAATTGAGAAATAAAATTGTAAGTCTACATAGATATCTTTCATGACAGGCATATTTATTGATTACAATTCTTAATCATTGTAATAAAACGTGCATTAGCATTCTCAAAAATTCAATAATATATGATGTTCTCACATCATCATGGAGAAATATTTTCCATAAAATTGATCTTCTTATATATTCTTTCACACTTTTTACATCATCTAAATAGTTACATTGGAACTTATAATTCCCCTTTCATGAACAAGATAGAATTAATTTTTTTCACTATTTGAGTCATGTTTAAAACCTATATCCCAATTTTGACCATAGTTCTACTCCAAATACTCGAACACGACACCTAAATCGCATACTTCCCTTAACCATGTCCTTTATTTTAGTGTAACATTTAGCCACTTATTAACCATAACCATAACACTAGGTGTTCTATAAATGAAATTGTAAACCTTGGATCCTAAATCTAACCCTAATCTATATGTGACTATACTAAGCATTTAGTAAATTATATACCTAACCTTAACCCTATATATACTACTAACTAGAATACGTGTGTGTGTGTGTGTGTATATATATATGTATGTATGTATGTATGTATGTATGTACATGTATATATATATATATATATATATATATATATATATATATATATATATATATATACACACATGTGTTTATATATATATAGGGGAAATATGTAGAGACAAGAGAGGGCTCATATTATGTTTTTATAGAGAGATGTTTTCAATAAAGATAGATATTAGAGATAAGGGTGTATATAGGTATATGATGGTGTATCTAGAGAGAGAGAGAGAGATTAGGGGGTGTATCTAGAAAGTAAAGAGGGATAGAGAGAGATTAGGAGGAGGTATCTAGGGAGCAGAGAGAAGGCGGGGGGGGGGGGGGGGGGGGGGGGGGGGGAACTAAAGCCAATCTCTAGAGAGAGGTCCAACGGATGGGAGAGGAAGTACATTATTAAAAAAAAAAGTTAACATGTGTCACAATAGCACTAATCATGGACATTGTAACAAGACTAACCCACATAAAAAAAATAACCTGACAGTTACCCTAACACTAGCCTAAAGTGTAATAATAGCACTAACGTCAGCTATAATAAGAGCAGTTACTCAAAAAAAAACCTTAACTACAATAATAATACAAACCCTAACTCTAACTCTAATCCTAACTATAACTCTTAACTCTAACTCGAATTGTAAATCTAATGCTAATGCTAACCATAACCCTAACTCTAACTCTAACTCTAATTCTAACCCTAACCCTAACCCTAACTCTAACTAACTCTATCTTTAACTCTAGCTCAAACCCTAAGTCTAACCCTAATTCTAACCCTAACCCTAATTCTAACCCTAACTCCAACTCTAACTCTAACTCTAAAACTAATGCTAACCCTAATTCTAACCCTAACTTTGACCCTAACCCTAATATGTGTTATAATAGCACTAATCATGGGCATTATAATAGGACTAACCCACATTAAAAGATTAACCTAAGAGTTAGCCTAACACTAACCTAAAGTGTAACAATAGCACTATTGTTAACCGCAATAGGATTAGTAACCTAGAACATAACCTTAATCACAATGATAACACAAAACCTAACTCTAAGTATAATCCTAACAATAACTCTAATTGTAACCCTAACCCTAATGCTAACCCTAAATCTAACCCTAACCCTAACCCTAACTCTAAATCTAAATCTAACTCTAATTCTAACCCTAACACTAACCCTAATTCTAACCCTATCATTTATTCTAACTCTAACTCTAACTCTAATCCTAACTCTAAGTTTATCTCTAATTCTAGCCCTAACCCTACCCCTAATTCTAACCTTAACCCTAACCCTAATTCTAATTCTAAATCTAACTCTAATTGTAATCCTAACCCTAACCCTAACCCTAACTCTAACCAAATTGTAACCACAACCCTAACCCTAATCCTAATTCTAATTCTAATTCTAACTCTAACCCTAATTCTAACCCTATCCCTAATTCTAACTCTAAATCTAACCCTAACTCTATCTCTAATTCTAGCCCTAATACTACCCCTGAATCAAACCCTAACTCTAACTCTAACTCTAGTTGTAACCCTAACACTAACACTAACCCTAACCTCAACTCTAACTCTAATTTGACCCCTAACCCTAACCCTATATATAACCCAACTCTAACCCTAATGTTAATTTTAACCCTAATTCTAATCCTAACACTAACTGTAATTCCAACCCTAACTCTAAATCTAACAATAACCCTAACCCTAAGCCCAACACTAACTCTAACTCTAACCCTAACTCTTGCTTATAGATGAAGTACAACATATATTTTATATATGAAGTACACGCTTACACACGAGCATGAATTCTAGATTTTGGAAGGGGCAAATTTACACAGCTCTTCCCCGAAGCAATTCTTCCCCTCAATCTACACAAGACCTTTCTTAGTTCCAGTGGTTGACCTTGATGAGACACACACTTCGAGCTCTGCTTGTTACCAGTCACGCCAATGACATGAATTTTGTATATAATGATCTTATCTAGGCAAAGACCCATGTTTCATATTCTCATGAACCATCTATTCTCTAGGCAATGCATGATTGTTTGATATATCTGGATAGATCAAGCTGACCAGACCCTAACTCTAACTCTAATTATAACTGTAACCATAATGCTAACCCTAGCTCTAATTATAACCCTAAATCTAACCCTATCCCTAATGCTAACACTAACTCTAACTATATTGCAACTCTATTTCTAACCCTAACCCTAACTTTATCTCTATTTCTAACCCTAACCTTGACCCTGACTCTAGCTCTAACTCTAACCCTAAGCCTAACTCTAACCCTAAATCTAACCCAACCCTTAACTCTACTCTTGACTATAACATTTACATAATAATTCTCTTAAATTAAAAAATAAAATAAAAGTTATGCAAATTTAACAATATATATAAAATTAAAAAATTAAATGTTGAAGAATAATTTTATAGTAATTTTATACAACTATAATTAAAAACTATTTAATAATTTAATGTAATTTTATACAACTACAATTTTATAGTAACTTTATGCAACTATATTTTAAAAAAATGAATAATTTGATACTAACACACACACACACACACACACACATAAGCTAGTATACTAATTATCATAGTACCTGTACTTAATAGATTTAGTTTATCTTAGTTTAAAATTAAAGTTTCCTATCATGGTAGGAACTAATAATAATAATGAAATATAGAAATTTCTTCCCAAAAATTTTAAGAAAATATTTTTTTTAATGTCTTAATTTTAACCTTTCTAAAAGAAAAATATATATTTATCAACAATCTTTTTTTTTTTAAAAATATTTCTCATCATATTATTTGAATTTGATTCTATTTTACTTATGCATTTGTTAGTCTAAACTTTGAGTCGTCATTATATACTTCTTCTCTTTTCATTTCTCTTCAAAGTCACAGTTTTCGAACTATTATTGTCCTACCTCTTTTTCGTCTCACCCTATTGAGTGTGCCCTTCATGAGTTATATTGATTCCTTTAGAGGTCTCTATGTAGTTCTAAGTATATAGGACTGAATCAATTGTGAAATACCTATGATCAAGTCTTTTGAACCAATTCAAACCACTTTGTACCAAAGTTCAAAAGAGTTCAAACCTATTCCATTTAAGGTTTTTGTACTAACGCTTGTTTTGCAGGTGGGACCTACCAAATAAGTTGTGGGTTGTATCTGAACCACTTTGTACCAAGGTTCGAAGAGGTTCAAATGAGTTCCAATGTTGAAAAATGGCGCCGAAAAGTAAATTAAATGATTAATGGTATAGCTACCTTTAAAATGTGAAAAGTGGCATTCCAATAATGATGGAAAGGTTGTCTCGGAATCAATACCATGGAGTATGGATGATGGGTTAGCAGCGCAAGTGAAAAAGCCAAATCTTCAAATGAAAGCTAAATCTAAATTATCAGAGAGATATTATTGATGATTAGGACAATTTTCTCAAGTGATCATGTAATGAAAGGACATCATAATTTATTCAAGAGTTTATTCTACATTGGGATTATCTCATCATTAAGGCTCAGATATTTAGTGGTACTTTCTAGGTATGCAAATCATTTTAAAACCCATTTCGAGCCTTCTTCTTTTTTTCTAGTCTGTAAAATTGAAGGTAACGGTGGACAAAGAAAAGCAAGTGTTTCTTCCTCAGTCAAATAGAAAAAGGCGTCAGCCTTGCTTGAACCAGTCACCTAGGCACCACTACTCCATCCCATGGCTCCTAGAATGAGATCCAAAACTAAGTATGTGGCACAAGTTTAGATAGCAGTTCAAGAGCCTGACTTCATGGATCTGAAACTAGACAAAGAAGACAACCCTATAGTACCTAAAAACCAAGGGATATATAGAGAGGTGTCTGATAGCATGAATGTGGTTCAACAAGGTTTCATGACACCTACTAAACAAGATGAAGGGACGTCAACCACAAGTGTTATTCCCCCTTCACTATCTAGCTCTGTAAACAAAAAGCGTAGCATGAGACCTGTCTCTTTGCCAATCAAAGATATAATGACTAAGTATGCCACTCGCACTCCTAAAACCAAAAAGGTAAAGAATAATGCTCACTTGACCAAAGACCCTACTACAAGGAAGGTGACTGCAGAGATAGCACCCTATAAGCAGAAAGGAGGTGTGCATGAGGTGGACATTGAAGATTTTCGGGTTACAAAAATGGAATTGGGAGTTCTAAGCCAGGATACCAATAACCCTCTATTAAAGTTCTCAGTCGATCAAATGTTGAACCAATCTGAACAAGATAGTCAAGAAAAGAGGAAATTATAATGGTTAGTTGTCACTTTGGCTGAGTACATCGGTTCTCTAATGAATGTTGGGGCACTTCCCCTAATCTAGGCTCCCCAATCATTCGATCCTAACTCCTCTGATAACAAGCAACTATTAAAGAAAATGCAAAGGGGAAGACTCTTCTTGGAAGCGATGAACACCTAGATAGGAGTTGTCATAGAAGAAGGAAATAAGTCCATCCAAGAGTTCACCGCTACCTATGCAGAACGAGAGGTGTTGCTCGAAGAGAAAGAGACCCTCATACCAGCATGGGAAGCAGATGAAGCTAGATGTGGGGTGATAGTGTTTCAAGTGCAAGAAGTTGAAAAATACAGAGTGATTAAGTTCCTTGCTAAAAATCCTATGAAAACCATAGACCCTTACATGATCTATATATTGAAAAGCAATATGAATTTAAAGCCACCATAGAAGAGGTACAAGCAATTGAGAAAGAAATTAAGGAAATGCATAAAGAAGTTTTGAAAGACATGCAAGTAATTACCCCCCAGCATAGCACAGCTTGAGGAGGGCAACACAAATTCAGAGAGTTTGGTGAAGAGTTTCCAAGACGTTGTAGCTAAGATTAAAGACAACAATAATCCCACACCCCAAGGTTTCACTACAGTAGCTAATGTGGAGTCCATGTTGCACTTGAGAAGGGAAAACTTGCCTAGACAAAGCAGGAGGATCAAAGAACTCAAATGGCAAAAAGATATTATAAGCAAAACTGCTAAGTTTGAAACCCATATTCTCACACGACTCAAGAATTCGCGAGTGTTTTCAAGAACTGAAAGCTAGTCAAGCAAGCCACAGTTAGGAGAGGATAAGCCCAATGAAGCCAATTAGTTGCATGGCATGTTAGTTTTGAATTGGTTGTCTTTTGAAGACATTTGTCTTAAACACTAGTTTTTTAAGTTATTATTGTAACCACTTTGTAACCGAGAGAGTTGGGTTTTGATGGATGCCTCTTGTAATTAATTTTCCTCCATACCTAAGAGTATGTGAGAGTTCTTTAAGTACTTTATAGAAAAAGTACACAATATATGACAATTTCTAGTTTCTCCCATATTACATTTGCTTGTATTCGGGTTGAGCTATATTTGCTTTTAAGTTAATGATCTATTACCAACAAAAACAGAAGAGCAGATGCAATACATGGTGCTATGCACAAAGTCCAGCTGATACAACTAGATCAGCAATACAAGCAAAAGATTATAGACAAGCAGGTACTGTCAAATATAGCACTGAAAATCCAAAAAGAACAGTTGTCGAGCTACATATTTCAAAAGAGCTCCAAGCATCTGTTGTGCTCAAAGTGGCATATCACTTGTGGAAGCAGCTCCTGGATTATGAAGGTCTTGCTTTATGTTGTTTAATGTGCAGGTGATATCAAATAGGCCATGTTGCTGTATACTATTGCGGAAATATACCAAGATGGTCTTCCCTCCCATTTAACTGTCCTAGGTTCATTGTAAGAATCTACATGTATTTGAAGCCCTCACATGTAGGCTGCTTCTCTTACAAAGCCCTCTTTTGGGATTTCCTCAAAATCCTTCTTTGTCTTATGAGATGTTAAATAAGAAGGCTCCTATAATGGATGAAGTTATTCCCACATCCTCCTCAATTCATGCTGTGTAGGCTCCTTAAATTCTTTCGCTATCTTCTCAGAATTTAGAAGAGAGCACCTTTGCTGGATATTGTTTCTCCTCCACCACCTTCGGCAAGATTAGGAATGAATCAGACTTCGGTTTCCAACTGGAAATTTGTCAAAAATTAGAAAAGAACTCTTGTATGCTTTAGATCCAGTGGTAGAAATTCAGAAGGCCTACTATGACAGTTCATAAACAGCAGTGTTCTACTTTCTAAGATTTCAAGGGCCCCAATAGAACCCTCTCTGATTAATCAAAAGAAAAATCAAGTTTTGCAAAAGTAAAAGAATGTCTTTGTTGGGAGGTTTTCACACCATTGTCCCATTGGAAATGGGGACCCCTTTTTTTGCCTTGGTAGCTCGTAGTTGTCCTAGGAAGTTTTAGTTCAGTGGCAATTCTCAAGTCTCCGAGTCTTAAAGATAAGTTTGAGCAACTTTGGATCACTGGGTACTCAAGTTAGTCAGGCATATGAGTGAGAGTTGTGCCAAGCTAATCAAGAGGTGGAACTGAAGTCAAGAGATTTGTGACAAAATGAATTAGAATACTTTGAAAATCTTTGTTCCAGTATGTTGTGCTAATTCCTGAAATTTGGCTGAGTCTAGAATTTTTTAGAATCTCCCAAAATCTAAAATATCCATTATAACTCCTATAAATTTGAAACCGTTCTTAAGCATACTAACAATATTTTTATAAAATATAACTTAAAAGTATAAAGTATAAGAAATTAAAGATATGATGTTTATTTTATATAAATCCTCCACCCTCTAAGCATAAAAAATAATTAACACTTGCCAAACTTGAGCTCCATGATCAAAACTTGCACAATTACTCAAAAACCTTGCCTGATCAGAAAAAAAATCTTATTTAAAAAATCCTGCACAATCATTCAAAAGTGATATCAATCAAAAATGATGCACAGTCGCTCAAAAAAGGCGCACAATGAAGAGAAAACAATGCACTAATAAGAAGAAACCATGTCAATGTTCAATGTGTGAACACTAAGTCCCGGCGAGCTGCCTGGCCATATACCAAGTTCGCCTTGGAAGCAATTTTCAAATGCTAATATTAATTATTTATCAATCTTAAAATTGCATTCAATTGGAGGGTCGACCTAATTAGACAAGCTAGGGAATTTGATTTGAAGCAATGCAATCTAATTGAACAAAAATTATCCTCCTAATGGAAGTCGGCCTAGGGTAAAGAGGCACCTCTTAAGGATAAACACCTATAAATGAAGGTAGTTCATTTCATTTCGAACACAAACCAAGGCTAGACAAACAGATCGAAATGCCGACAAAGCAGACCAGTCACAGGCATTCAGCAAATTGTTGTCAAGTTTCACGTCAATGGTCCAAATTTGAAAGAATATTCAAATTGCAAACCTTAGCAACATTGAATCTAGGCTGTAAAACTTATAATTTTCAAGAAAATCAGAGGTATAGGGAAGCTGCAAATTGTAAATCTGGGAAGAAAATCAGGTGCAAATTGCAGATCTGGGCTTGGAAAATCAAAGTTTGGGGTGACTTCATACTAAAATCAGATCCTATACACCCAGATTTGTAACATCAGCAGCAAGGTAAGTATCATTTCGTGGGGTGTTTCATGGCAAATGAGAGGCTACAAGCACATGATTGATGAAATTTTGAACTTCATGGGAATGAAAATCAAGTGGTGATGAAATGGTGTGAATCTGAACTCTTCATGTCCTTCGATCATGATTAGAACTTACAAAATAAAAAATGTTTTAAGTATTTAGATTTCACTCAACTCATTGTCATAAACTTAATACAAGTCTTTTCATGTTTTCCAAGGGAATAAAGAAGGAGGTGTTCAACGATAAGAAAATGCAAGTACAAATAAATTATAAACAGAAGAATGGGAAAAGCTGGATGGTACATCTGCAAGCATAATGTTCAAAGACGAGCGTTACATGATTCCAAAACCAGTGGCATAAAAGAGTCTTCAATACGAGTCACCAATTATTCCAGCCTTTAGACAAGGTGAAAGCAAATGAAAGTGCAAGGGAAATGACAAAAATCCCAAGGCTTAAAGGAAGGATGATGGCAATGACAGGTTGACATGAGAGAAGAGGAATCACCACAATGATCAACGTTGTATATCCAAATTTGTTAGAAACTTCAACCAAGGGTGATGATTGAAACACAAATATACATATCTCATGAGGCGAGAAAGGTCAAAATGCAAATCCAAAATCAAGGTCAAGGCATCAAAAGAGACATTAAGTTTTCAAGTACAAGCAAGTTCATGAGAATATTTCCAAAAGGTGGAGAAGTGGAATTAAAACAAAGATTGCAAGATAAGAGTATTGATCTGGTGCCTATCCATTTCCAGCCAATAAGAAAATTCTTGTTGCAGGTGTACAAAATGATCTGATCATTTTTTGCCATGTGTATATGTGGAAGATATCTAGTGCCTCTACATAACCTATTTTCTCATTGGTCAATCAAGACATTGTGATTTTCTTACTGACCCAAAAGGTCGTATTTTTTTAAGTAAATGGATAGGCATTTAATGCTTGTAGCTAGTAATTGGATTAGGGCATTGTTGGAGAAATCTCAGTCCTTAATCTTGATTTGATCTTAGCCCTTTAGGGTATTGAACAACTATAAAAATCGAAGGACTTCTCATTTCTATCTCATTAGAATATGATTAGAGGTAGAGTTGACTAGGAAAGACTTGGAGAAATTGTTGCCATAATGCTATCAAAGTAATTGCTAATTAATTGTTGGTCTTCATGGTGGATTACTTGTGGTCTCAAGTATTGCAGTTTGTACACTTCCTCACCTAGATTAAAAGTTTATTTGATATTGAATAGAAGTAGTAGTTAAATGGAAGATATTGTTGAATGATGATTAGTGGTGGAACTAGTGTACATATCTTTTGGTACTTGCTGCTGGTAAGTAACAGTGCAAGGTTAGTCTAAGCCTAAGTTGCAAGTCTTTAACTTCTATTGGAAAAGTTCATTTAGGTTACGCCTATATAGGATATTTGAATGCATATTGACAATGTGAAAACCATTCCTGCATCCTCAGAAGATAGCACCCTCCTATGTATAGCTGACACGACAAAGTAAGGACTGGTTAGAGACTCACCACATCATCAGGGTTGTCTTATATTCTTAGAGTTCGATAGAATTTCTAAATCCTTGCAATTTGTTTGGTTGGAGGTATTTGATACAGTCAGTGTCCATTAGATGAATCGTGTAAGTCCCTTTGTAATAACCAATATATCACATCAATATAACTGAGTTGAGTCCACGATAAGAACTAGAAGTAACCTTGGAGTTGTCATTTGATCACAAAATCCATGTACGTTGTTTAGCATATGAACATCCTTATTCAAGAGAGTTGGAGATTTGGTGTTTCATCTGTAATACTAAGTACTCGATTCTGCATGTTGTAGTGGCATAAAACTCACATCAACAGTCCTATCTTTGGAAATATCCAGGATTACCTTTTACTCTGCTAAAATTCAAGAAGAGACCTGGCTAAAAATTTCAGTCAAAAACTCACAATGATGTTCTAAATTTGCAAAACTTAAACACAAGTCCTCACTTAGTCCAGAACATCAGCATGACTATAAGTTTACAGATCTTACACAGAGAAAACCATACCTTAATGGATCCTGGATCCTGGATCCTCATTATCCTAACTTCAATGTTACCCTAAATCTTGCAAAATTATAATGCTCAGAAAACCACAATTCATATCAGAACTCGAATACAATCTTAATCTTGCTTAACTTATGCACAGGACATCCTAACACTGTTCACAGCTACAATATATAACTTAACTGCAAAAATTTAATTAAGATTCTTTGACTGTGATCACAACCCTTCGTATTACTTACTAATTACCATGAGTTCTGCAACACTAAACGGGGAAATTCTGAATTTGATTAGAATTTTGACATGAAACCAAGGAGCAACTTCATTTGATTTAAAATTGCCAAACGTAACAGAAAAATCCTTGACTTCGATTAGAGCTTCACCAAAATTCTGCAAATTTACAGAATAGAAACCTTGACTTGAGTCAAAATCTTCAATATGAAGTTCAATCTTGTAATAATCACACAGGGAACCCTGAGAATAGAAGTTTGATATGCTCCGTTTAATATGCCTGTAAATATTGCAGAAGAAATCACAAAGACAATGCTTAGTAGAAATTTATCACGATCTTAAATTTTTGGAAGACTACGTACAAACCCTGTCTGGGGCCAGAGTTTCAATATGACCTTAGATACAGCATAACAATAGAAAGCAGAAGCCAAAACTCAGCTCAAAGGATCAATATGATCTGAAAAGTAGAAGAAATGGTGATCCCGATCCCAGGGAACATCCAGTGTATAACATTCTATGTTCTTAGCATTCATGCGTAATGTTCTGAAGAAAATAACAAAAAAGAATCCAAATACACACAGAAAAGGAGAACTCGGACTAGGTAAGATATGGAAATGTCAAAGAAATTTATTAATCCCCATGTTCAATACAAGATACTCTCTCAAAAGAGGTGAATCGCTAAAGACTATCTATTTTCACTTCCTTTCCTTTTTTTGTAATCTTTTGTATGCATATTAAAAACAACGCTGCAGACCAACAAGAACCTGGAACAATTATAGAAAATGAAACTGGTGTGCACCTAAAAGTAACTCTTTGCCTTACCTCAGTTATGATCGTCTTGGCTCCTGACTCCTGATGTAATGGCACAGTCAGGCCCTGTCCGCGAATAAAGAAAACAGGGAAAATGAAACTGCTGCATCTATGAGTAACTCGTTGCCTTCATTCACTTATGATCGTATTGGGCCCTGAAAATTGATGGTCAAAAAGAACAGAGCTTACACCAGAGAAAACTGGTACTGCCAACTCTCATGTGCCGCTGGAATTGACTGGGCAAGTATAGGTGGCGACCAGGGTAGAACCTGACTGACTGACACGTTGATCTTGTGAAAATACAGACCTTACAACTGAGTTTGGAATTAAGAGGGCGGTGCAGTAGGTGAACTGAGTAGACCCTGAGTTACTGGTATTATGCTAACGCAAGCCATGGAAATTAATAAGGCATTAGCAACAACAGAACTTCTTAAGTCGCTAATCTACTCAATCTTACTATGACGGAAACTCAACTTAGACCCAAAGTTAATTTCAGATAAAGTTTTGGAAAACTTTGACATTTGCAGTGTTTCAATATAAGCTTACATTTATATTACTTTCCTTGGCAAGGATATCTTACTTAAAGTTACAAATGCGCCCTTTGTATACACTCCCAAGGGTTAGGCATCGGGGAGTCGAACTAGGATTTGATAATCCTTTAATAATAACATATTATTTAGAACAAATAATTTCATACAAATATATTGGCCGAAGCCCTTCTGGATTTACTGCGCTCGTGTTCTTCCAAAAAGACTTAGCGAACACTAAATTTCGCAAACTTCACTTCTTTACAACATGACTCGGATAAATCGATCACACCTTCAATACAATCTCATATTTTACATTCATTACCCAGAAGAAACCCTAACGTAGGTAAAAACGCTAGGCGGATTAAGCCAGAAAAGCACGAAACTACAAAGGACCGTGGAAATACTGACTCTAAATGAACTAATTCTGTAAGTTCTTAACTTTTTCTCGTGGTTGTTGCTTGATATGAGCAATGAGAGTTTTAATCTTTGAGATAGCGTTAGGCTTCTGAGGAGGGCATTTAACCAACGCTTTTTGTAAAAACTCCATACCTAAATCAAAGTCACCCCGCGCAATAGCCGCGCAAGCTGATCTGTAAGCTCGATCTGCCTCCTCTGCATTGTAAGAATAAAGAACTCCTTCCAGACAGTGGGAAGCCTGCGCGTACTCTACAGCCCTAATTGCCTTCTCGATTTCCTCCATAACTGCATCGCACGATTTCAACTTCGCTTGATGCAAAATTGTTGGGTCAAATCTGGGCTTTGCCTTGGGCTTCCCTGACGCGGCAGCCATTATATATTCTTCTTCGTACCAGGAGAATTTAACTTCTTCAGAATTTGCAGTCACGAGGATTATTAAATTTCCATGATCGCCTTCAAATTGGAAAACAATACCCTTTCACATATTAGACATGAGACAAGAACTGGCTAGAATACATTCCTACTTTTCCTCCTGATAAGAGGCCCGCCATGTACCGTCGGAACGAAGGCATCTCTAAAATCGGCGTAAACTTCCGACAGAGTTCCTTATTAACTGTTTCTGCATGTTTGTCCCAAAATAGATCAAGATTTCAGTAAGGTTACTAACTATACTACGGGTGGGGTCATATATATTTTAGTGGGTGGTGCTGAGGTCTTATATATTTGGATATTATTATTTTGACTTTAATCTTTACTAGTTTAATTGTTTAGTTGAATTGATTGAATACAATTGGTGAGTATGATGGTTGATGGTTAGAGGAGATAATGTCATACACGAAGATTCAAACTAACGGGATCTAGGAAAGTATTGAGATGTTTCCATCAAGAAAAATCTATTGTGTTACCTCTACATTCTATGTTGGTAAACAGATTTGTCACTATGAAATGCTTTCTTAAATTGACCTTGTTCAACTTATGAATAGTGACAATTATGCCAAAAGTTGGAGTGATCGCAACTAATCACTATAAAAAATGCTTATTAACCATGACCTTGTGATCATCTTGCAACCAAGCAATCTAATACGAATGTGGGCTTCTCTCTCTCTCTTGAGCTTTAACTTTGTTACAATCTCCTCTAATACCAAATTGTCAATGCTCCCACCATCAATAACCACATCACAACACTTATCCTTGCACTTATACCTAGTGCAAAACAAACTCTTCCTCTGATCTAATTCCTTCTCTTCATTTATCAGGGCTCTCCTAACAACACGAGATTTTCCTCTCTCCACATTATCTGAGTGCTTAGACTAGGCTTCTTCATTTACATGTGTAGCTCTTGCATTACCTTCAACTCACCTATTTGTCCTTCCTTAGTGTTGATGACATTTATAGGCCCAATGGCCTTCTTCACCGCAATGGAAACAAGTTCCTCTAAAATTACCTCGCCCTGGTCCTTATCCAGGTCTTCCTTTTCCTCTTCCTCTTTGGTCTATGTGATTTTGATCATGGGAGTTGTTGAAACCCCCATTTCTCTAATTTTGGCTAGTAGCCACATCTTTATTTTTCTTTTGGTCCTTGTTTTGACTTCCAAAGGACCTACCACCACCCCTTTCTACTTGGTCTCTATGAAAATTAACACTATTGCAGCCACTGATTATTAATCGTAATACTCACTGGTTGCAATAGTGTTAATTTTCACATGGTATCAGAGTAGTGTTGAGGGTAGAAAAGTTCTACCCTAGGAAAGAAATTAAGGGTTTATATAACCTAATGTGGTCTCTTTAGATTTATTATTGCTTTAATTCCTTGAGATGGCTTCGATTGGTTTGAGAGATCAGGACGAATTGGATGGTGCCTTGAATTTTGGTGTCTAGAAGGCCAGAATTTCTTTATTGTTGGAAGAGAATGGTATCAAGGATTATGTTGCCAATGTTGTACCTATACCAATAGATGTGACACAGCTTGCAACATATAAGAAGGACGATGTCGAGGTGAGGAGGATTATCCTTGATGATGTCAAGGATGATATTGTTCCACATATCTTAGAGCTAGACATTGCAAAGAAGATGTGGGATGCCATTTTGAATCTGTACCAGAATGCTACCAGCAATAGGAAGATGATTATTAGAGAGAAGATGAAGAATACTCGGATGAACTAGGGAGAAGATGTTACAAGTTACTTCACTAGGCTTAGACTTGTCAAGGACAAGTTAGTAGTTGTTGGAGATAGTCCTAGTGATGACGAACTAGTGAGAATAACCCTAAATGGGTTTTCTAAATAATGGAGTGTCTTTGTTCAAGTTTTCAGTGGATGAGATACCTTATCGAGTTGAGATCGACTATGAACTAATTTCACTCAGGAGGATTTTAGATTAAGTCTTGTCAACAGGGCCAACAAGAATGAGAAAAGTGAGGTAGAATAGGAGAACGTTGCCCTAGCATGAAAAGGGAAAGCAAAGAATGGATCTAGCAAAGGATCAAATTCACAAAGTGAGAAGAAGAAGAAGCTTTCTAAGGTCAAGTGCTTTGGATGTCATGAGTGTGGTCACTATGTCATTGATTGCCTAGAAAGTAAGAAGGCAAAGAAGCATATGGCAACTTCAACAAGTGCAGAAGAACTCTCCAATAGAATGGAAGATGAGTTTGCATTTATAGCTTGTATGGTGAGCTAAACCTCACAGACTATCTGGTATATAGATAGTGGGGCATCATTTCATATGACAGGAGTTAGAGAGTACTTCTCCAGTTATAAGGAGGAGAACACCAATATCCAGATTTCTATGGAAAACTTGTCCAAACTCAACCCAGTTAGGAGAGGGATTGTTCAGTTTCAGAGGGAGAATGGAAAGATAATTCCAGTTCATGATGTATTGCATGTGCCAGGCTTAGGTATGAATTTGATTTCTGTATTTTTTGTTCAGGATAAGGGGTATAATGTACTCTTTAGAGGGACACGTGTGTTGATTAAGTGCAAGGATTGGAAATCACCCATAATTATCAGAGTTAGGAGTGGTCACCTTTATAAGTTACAAGTTGATACTCCTAAGGCACTCATGTATTGCAATCCTAGAGATCTTGGAGAGCTATGGCATAGGAGGATGGGCCATATTCATTATGGAGCACTCAAATTGCTTTGTGAGACTATGATAGGTGTTCCACAGGTGAGCACAGAGTATGATGATGTATGTAATAGATGCATATTGGGGAAGTTTGTGAAAACATCTTTTCCAAGGACTAACACCAGATCTGAAGGTGTTCTTGATCTAGTATATTCAGATGTATGTGGACCGATGTTGACAAAGTCTCTCAGAGGATATAAGTATTATGTTACTTTGATCAATGATTTCTCCAAGAAGACTTGGATATACTTCTTGAAGACCAAGGATGAGGTTTTTAGCTAGTTCCAAGAGTTCAAGGCTCTTATGGAGAACTTGACAAGAAAGAAGATAAAGGTCCTTCGATCAGACAATGGAGGCAGGTACAAAGGAAATAACTTCCAGGAGTTTTGTACTAGGGAAGGAATCAAGAGAGAGTGGATTGTTCCTTACAATCCACAATAGAATGGAGTTGCTAAGAGGAAGAACTGGTCTATATCAGAGGTGGCAAGATCTATGCTACATGACCAAGATATGCCTCACTACTTATGGGTAGAAGTGTGTAGTACAACAATCTACATTTAGAATAGGGTTCCACACAAGGTATTAGGGAGGATGACACTAGAGGAAGCTTTCATAGGAAAGAAGCCCGATGTCAACAATTTTAGAATATTTGGGAGTTTGGCATATTGTCATATTCGAGGTGATATACATACCAAGTTAGATCAAACTGCAGAGAGAGGGTACTTTGTTTGGTACAATGAAACCCCAAAGGCATATAGGATTTTTATTTCTAGCACCAAAAGAATTATTGTCAAACATGATGTTAAGTTCATGGAGGACAAGGAATTTAGAAGGTCCAAAGACTTGCCGGTAGATGATCAACAAAGCACAAGTACAATTACTAGTACAAGTGCAGGCTCATGTGGTGAAAATTCACAGAGCATGGAGAAACAAGTGCACCAAGAAATGCATCTAGAAGACTTAGAGGTTGATATTTCATCCTCTGTAGTTAGCAATAGGATCCGCAAGGTTCAAGAGACACTAAGGGATACTCAAGAGTTTGTGGGAGCTCCTAGGAAGAGTACTAGACAACAAAGACAACCAGCCAAGTTCAACGACTATGTGGCATTAGTTAATAAGTTGGTAGATAGTGAGCCTTTCAGCTATCAGAAGGCTACAAAGCATCAGGCATGGTGAGATGCTATGGTTAAGGAGTATTCCTCAATAATGCAGAATGATGTGTGGGAGGTAGTTCTTAGACCAATAGATAGGGCAGTTGTTGGATCATGTTGGATCTATAAGAGAAAGCATGGTGCAGATGGTAGCATCGAGAAATATAAGGCAAGATTCATGGCCAAGGGGTTCTCTCATAAGGAGGGACTAGACTATGAGGAGACATTTGCTCCAGTGGCCAGGTATACTTCTATACAAGCTATGATCTTGTTTGCAGCACAGATGGGATGACAGATCCATCAAATGGATGTCAAGACAACATTCTGCAATGGTGAGTTAAAGGAGGAGGTATACATAGAGAAACCAAAAGGCTTTGTAGACACAACAAAGAGATCCATGTGTGCAGATTGAAAAGAGCATTACATGGACTCATGTAGGCTTCCAAAGCATGGTATGAGCACATTGATACATACTTGCAGGAAATGGGCTTTGTGAAGAGTGAAGTGGACGCTAACCTCTACTGCTTGGTGGTTAGTGGTGAGATTCTCATTATTGTTCTTTATGTGGATGACTTGTTTCTTATACATTCACTAGGGATCATAGAGGACTACAAGAGGGACATTGTAGAAGAGTTTGAGATGAAGGACTTAGGACTTATGCACTACATTCTAGGCATGGAGGTGTGGCAGACAGATGGAGATATTTTCCTTGCTCAATGGAAATATTGCATTGAAATCTTGAAGAGTTTCGAGATAGAGGATTACAAAGCCATGTCTACAACCATGATCACAAATTGGAGGAAGGTAGATACATCTAAGGAGAAGGATGTAGATCCCACTTTATACAAATAGTTGATTGGTTTGCTTATGTATTTGGTCAACACTGGGCTAGATATAGCATTTGCAATAAACTCTCTTAGTCAATTCATGGTTGAACCAAAGAGAATCCATTGGACAATGGCCAAGCATGTATTGCGTTACTTGTGTGGTACAGTTCAGTATGGGATCAGATATGTTTGAGGTGAAGGTATCATGTTGATGGGCTATACTAATGTAGATTGGGTAGGAAGTACAATGGACAAAAGGAGCACTTCAGGGTGTTGTTTCAATTAGGGATTAGGAGTTGTATCTTGGTTTAGCAAGAAGCAAAAATATGTGGCTCTAAGTTCAGTAGAAGCAGAATACATAGTAGCTAACATGGTGACATGTGAAGCTATATGGCTTTGAAAGTTGTTAGTAGCCTTGTTTGGTCAGAAGGTTGAGACTACTGTGATACACTACGACAATCAAAGTTGCATCAAGTTGTTTGAGAATCCAGAACTTCATGATAGGTCTAAACATATAGACATCAAATATCACTTCATCAGAGATTGTGTATAATGGGGGGTTATTCAGCTATAGGACATACCTGTAGAGGAGCAGGTAGCAAACATTCTAACTAAGGCATTGGGGAAGGCTAAATTCATCTTCTTCAAAGATAAGTTAGGTGTCATGCAGAACAACTTCCTCACTAAGAGGGAGTGTTAGTTTTAGGTAGCTTAGACAGTTGTTCATCCATATGCGATTAATTAGCAAATATTTGTTAATTAATTGACTCCTTCTAGAAGCAACTAGTGACCTATTGGTTAGGTTGTTTTAATCAAGAAGCAACTAGAAACTTCTTGGTTAGGTTGTCTTGATCAAGAAGTAACTAGAAACATCTTGGTTAGGTAGTGTTGGTGTAAATATGTATTTATTATTTACACTTACTTAAGTTTAGTTAGGTTAATGCATTATTTTATTATTTATTTTGTGAGACACTTAGGAGTTTGTGTATCTTTATGAGTTGTTGTGTTGACAACACAGAAGTACACAACTCTAATTCAGCACACGATGTCTACAACACTGGAGTTTGCATCATTCACTGAGTTGTCATGTAGACAACATAGTTATTTGCACTCCCTTTTTAGCACATGTTGTCTACAACATAAATTTGTGTGTTACACCTTTGTAGGCTTATCCTCTCATCATCGCACTTACTTATGTACTTAATGGAGGATAACCCATATCTGGTGGACATGTGCCTAGTTGTATGACTTATCATGTAGTTGATTCTTAGGCATTCTAGATGCATCTTAGAGGCTTTTATATACAGGCACTCCTAGTGTACTTTCATGCATATTGAATTGAATACATATCGATATTCCTGATCATACTCTTTTTGGTCTATAGTTGTGCTTGTATTTGAGTTCTTAGTTCTTGGGTGAATTTTTCCCTAAGGCAAATTTTTACATGGTATCAGAGCTATACCAAATTCTTACATGGGATCTGAGCTTGGAGAATTTCTCTTCACATATCCATTTGAGACCATTGTTTCTTTAGCACCTCAGCCCGAATCCAGAGTATTGTAGAAATTAGGAGTGTCTTGAGCCAGAATGGACCTCACCATTGCATCTGGAACATCGATTCAGTACAAATCAGCTATAAATTTGGCTACCTTAGGCCAAAGTCGATCATGAGGCAAAAAAATTTTGCAAACTGGCACCCAAAGGCACCGATTTAGAAACGGATATGATCTATTCGATCTACACATTTTAATTGTTTCAGATCTGAATTAATTTAATCTCTGCAAATTTTTTCGAATTTCTATTTTCAAATTTTTTTTGCCTGGTTGGGCTAGCAGAGAATTTTTTTTGCAAAACCGGGCAATCACACCTTGGCTCTACAATTTGGGAGATATAATCTTGATCTAATAGGCAGGCATATGGGATATTACACACACAACGCATGTGGGATATTACTCATAACCCTGGTGCCAATTTTTAAGGTTTTTCGGCCCGCAAACCAGCCCTAGCGGCAATTAAATATACCTCTTAGCTACTATCCAAATTCCTGCCTTCAAAACATCCCTCCACAATGGCAATTAAACTTTTGGCGCCACGTGGCGCTTCTTGCAGGGACCCACGACCTTCGTACATCTACCACGTGACAAGACAACTGCTCTCCATGTAAGCATCGAGTGTTGAATAGTCAGTGCCACATGCGCAAACCTGTATGCCACATGGATGCAATAGACCAAGCCACATGGAACTTCAACCTACACAACATAGTGCCACATCGGACACTCCCTATCAATGCCACTTGTGTATAGAGGAGTCCAGTCACTTGACACGTGGCCTATCCACGTCAATCACACGTTAAGTGCCATTTGGACAGCCTAACTTGCCATGTGCACTCTGTTGTACGGTGACACACAAACATCCATGTTAGCCAACCGTACATGACATGTGTCATCTTTACAATTTTTGTACGTCAGTATAGATGAGTCAGCATCCATATTGCCACATCATCTAGGGAGGCTAATTTTTTGCCTATGTCAACATTTCACTATGTTAAATTTGGTAGTCATCTAACTATCATTTCCTAGGATTTTATAACTGCTACAATGG
The DNA here is from genome assembly GCA_028749045.1 of Cupressus sempervirens. Lineage (NCBI taxonomy): Eukaryota > Viridiplantae > Streptophyta > Pinopsida > Cupressales > Cupressaceae > Cupressus > Cupressus sempervirens. The sequence continues at coordinate 2,785,508 of CM053785.1, forward strand.
TCATTTGACCGTCAAATTTAAGCTAGCAATTTTCCTTCCAGACCCCTCTTCAGATGTAATTTTGATTTGGTAGCCTAACTTTGAGAGGCCATAACTCGAACATTTGGACTCCAATTCAGGTGCAATTTTTATTTCTATTTTTTGAGTAGAATTTCCTAAAATTTTCAATGGTGGTTTTCTTTTATAGTTTTGGCGTAAGGATTTTTCAAAAATTGTATTTTTTTGGGACTGTACCTATTCAATCCTACATTTTTCAACTTCAAACACTCCATACGGGTTCATTTGGACACTTTTTTAGGTTTCATTTTTTTTGAAAGTGTGTTATTTTTTGTCTACTTTCTAGATATGCAGTCAAATTCTAGGGTTGTGTGGACAAAAATTTCACTTTTAGAATTAGGGCTTTTTTGCATTGTATTGCTTTCATTTCTTTTCTAAATTGTTGTACATCTCAACTACAGTGCTTAGTGTTAGATTTGGGCCTCAAAAGGCAGTTGTAAAAAGCAAAATCAGAAGTCCACTTTGTTTATTTTGACAAGTGGCCTATTGTACACACACTACATATAAAGTGCTAAAAAGCATCTTTTTTTTTTTTTGGGGGGGGGGGGGTGTCTTTTGATTGAGTGAAAAGGGGGGGTGTGTATTGTGTTCTTTTGTCTCTCTTTTATGCTCTTTTTCTTTTATGAATCATGGGTTCACCTAAATGTCCACTTCTAACTTCAAGCAATTATTCTACATGGAAAGATATTGTATGGAGTAGATTAATGGCAAAAGGTCTAAATCTTTATGTTGATGATACAATTCCAAAACCCACTGATGCTAAAGAACTCATTGATTGGAAAATTATAGACAATTGAGCTTTACGAATTATCACAAGTTGTGTACATAGAGATCTCTTCTTCCACATTGTCAGTTTCACAAAATCCAAACCTACTTGGGATAAACTTGAATCATTGTATGGTAAGGTGGATGAGGAAAAGTGATTTCAAATTAAGGACGATCTGCTTCTCTTGGATCCAAGGAACTTTCACACAATTCAAGATTACATCAACAAAGCCAATGAGTATAGGGCACTACTTAAAGATTGTGGAAATCCCATGAAGGATGACAAGTTGATTCATCACATCCTAAAGAGGCTACCTTTAGAGTATGCCTCCTTTTTTTTCAAGTTATAATACTCATAGGTTAACCATGGGAAGTGCTTACCAGAAGCCTAAATTTGATGCATTTGTAGAAATGTTGATTGTTGAACAATCTCACTTGATAGATTTGGGACTTCTCACGACATCAAAGACCAAAGCATTAGTGGCTAGTGATGAGAACCAATCAAGCCAAGGAGGAAGAAGTTCTAACAATAGCAAGAAGAAGTAGTGCAAGTAGAAATCACAGTCTGAGACACAACAATCCTCCTCACAGCAAGGCAATTCTTCTTCGAACAAGAAGGGAAGTAATGAAAAGAAGGATAAACTTTTTGTGCATACTGCAAAAATCCAAATCATGATGAGCATCATTGCAAGACTAAAAGAATTGATGAGTTGGAAAACCTACTCAAGAAGAACAAAATTCAAGTGCCAGGTACTTCCAAGGATTCAAATCCAACCTCTTCAAAGGGAAAAGGGCAAGCACTTATGGCCAATACAAGTTCTTCTTTGGAATGGATACTTGACTTAGGTGCCTCCTATCATATGGGTTCTTCAAAAGGAGACTTTTCTTCATTGAAGCAGTCACAGGTACCACACATCTTCGTGGGAGATAATACTAAAATGGAAGTTGAAGGGAAAGGACATGTGGAAATGGACAATGGGGAATTTAAAGATGTTCTCTATGTTCCAAATTAGTTTACCGAATCACTCACTTAGGAGATGGTCATAAAGTTGAGTTCCTTCCAGATTCAATAATGGTGTGAAGTCTTCGTGATGATTCATTGGTTGCATTGGGGAAATTCAATCATGATAAGAGACTTTATTCCTTCTCCCACTTTGTGCCTAAGTCTCCTTCACAAGCCTTGATAACTCAATCTAATTCACAAACCACATTATGGCATGAGCGGTTCAGTCATCTTGCCTTCCACTATCTTCAGCAACTTTGCTCAAAACACATGGTCAAATGTCTACCTAACATCAAATTTTCTAAAGGTGAGTGTTCATCATGTTTAGTGGATATGAATCTCGAAGAGAAGTATGATAAAGGCAAGTCTTCAAGAGCACCAGTTGTTCTCCAGTTGGTTCACATGGTTTTAGCAAGTCCTTTTGCAGTGACCTCAGTCAGCCAAGGTCGCCACATCCTCTCTTTTTTTTATGACTTTTCACGTTTCACATGGGTCTACTTCCTTCATCACCAAAATGAAGTTGTTGATAAGCTTTGAGCCTTTAAGATTCATGTTGAACACAAATCTAGGAAAGCCATCAAGGTTCTACGGATGGACAATGAAAGTAGATATGTGGACAAAAGACTTAAAGACTTTTGCAAACTTGAGGAAATTGATCTTCACAATCCATTAGCATTTAGTCCACACAAGATAGATATTGCAGCTATGAGGATTAGAACTCTTAATCCCATGGCAAGTTGCATGATAAAAGCCAAGTCTCTTAATCCAACACTTGAAGTTGAAGCCATTAGTAGTGCTACTCACATACTTAACAAGTCCCCTCATAATGCCTTAGATGGTAAGACTCCTTTTGAGGCATGGTGCAATAGAAAACTAGTTGTGAGTCACTTTAGAGTTTTTAATTGTCCAACATGGGAAAAACTATCTTCCAGGGGATGCAAGGCACCAACACCTAGGTCTTGTACTTTCATCAGTTATGAAGACAGTGCTAAAGCTTATAGACTTATTGATACTCTCACACATCAAATTTTTGTGGAGAAGGATGTACACTTTGAGGAAAGTTCACCCAACTTATCCTCTACTCCTCTCTGCACATCATACACTGTAGAAATTGATAGTGACACCAACGATAGTGCTTTAATAGATTCAGGCATGTGGGGGTCTATCGACAGTTGCAGTGAGAGGTCATGGTATTAGTATAGTCCACATGCATACATTGCCATAGTGATAGGTCTAGCAAAGCAAGGTACATCTCATCTTCCAACTCTAGCAATCGAAGAGGACTACATGGTAGACATTGTAGGTTTGTTCGTGGAGTCACATATAGCAAACTTGGGAGATAGCCTTGATGATTTGCATCTTCTCTTTGATGAAGAGGATCCTTCTACAGTTGTTGCGAGGGCTCACTCTAACCCTCATGTCCATTCTCTAAATGATCAATTTTCACAGGTTGGCATGATTGTGGATCCTTATGAACAGTAGTTGTCAAAGGTCTCTTTATCAATTGAGGAGATAGATGATTCATTGGGATAGGTTCAATAGACATCCTTTCTAGATCTGCATTCATTATTTTTAGTATAGTTGGAATGGGTGACTATTAGCATCAACACAGGGACACTTGAGCAGGTTTTAGGGCCACTGTACATCTATAGGATTATACCTTTGCCATTGTTTCTTCCAAAGGGGAGGAACACCATTCTGCACTCTTGGACTAGCTTCTTCCTTGGACCAGCAATCGTTGGTCGGCATTCTTCATTGGTGGGGGTTAGGGGGGGGGGGGGGGGGGGGGGGGTGCGTGGGGGGCTAGCTTGTCTCTCTTCCTCTTCTTTCTTATGGGGGACACTTTTTTCTCTTATGAGGTCTTGTTCTTTTCATTCTTCACTTTTGTATATACTCAATGTATGCCGTAATGGGGGGTTCTTTATTACTCCATCCATCCATGCATCTAGTCTTTTCATCTCTCTTTTTGGGGGAGGGTTTTTCCCATGAGGTTTTCCCTCTTTCTCTACTTTATGAGAGATTTTATTTTCATTATGTACATGGGTACCTAACATGGCCTAGTAGCCAGAACCCATCATGCATTTCATCCTAGTTGTCGTAAGCTTAAGGGCATTCCCCTAAGTTGCACTTAAGGGGGGGTGTTGATGTAAATACGTATTTACTATTTACACTTACTAAGTTTACTTAGGTTAATGCATTATTTTATTATTTATTTTGTGAGACACTTAGGAGTTTGTGTACCTTTATGAGTTGTCATGTTGACAACACAGAAGTACGCAACTCTAATTTAGCACATGGTGTCTACAACATCGAAGTTTGCATCATTCATTAAGTTTTCATGTAGACAACATAGTTATTTCCACTTCCTTTTTAGCACATGTTGTCTACAACATAAATTTGCATGTTTCACCTTTGTAGACTTATCCTCTCATCATTGCACTTTCTTCTGTGCTTAATGGAGGATAACCCATATTTGGTGGACATGTTCTTTGTTTTATGACTTATCATATACCTAATTCTTAAGCATTCTAGATGCATCTCAAAGGCCTTTATATACAGGCACTCCTAGTGTACTTTCATGCAAATTTAATTCGAATACATATCGATATTCTAATCATACTCTTTCTGGTCTATAGTTGTGCTTGTGTTTGAGTTCTTAGTTCTTGGGTAAATTTTACCCTAACGAAAATTCTTACATGGTATCAGAGCTACACCAAATTCTTACAGGTAGTATAAAAGGGGGGTGTGTCAATGGAGGCATTTGGGGAACTGAATAGAAGAACACAAGTTGTAGAAGCATTTGTAGTGATAAAAAATGGTCTTGCAGTGTTAGCAAGAGTGCAATGATAGCGTTGGGGATAGTAATGGGGAATATCAGCAAGAGAAATTAGGATGTTGTCTAAATTCTACCAGTGAGAGGCAAGAAATTTTGTATCTCTTGATTTGTTGAAGTTAATATATTTTCCATCTACAGAACTAGTTTTCCCCTAGGGGTTTTTCCAGGGACAATTTGTCCAAAAATATTATGTTCATTGTGTTGTGAATTTCTTTCCATGTTTTATTGGTGAAGTTGCAGTTGTATTATTTTTCAATATTAGCTATGAATTTTTTTTTGATAGTTTAATAATCATTTAAGATAGGAAATAAATGATCAATGACTATAATAGTGTTAATTTTCACAATCTCACCCTCTTTCTTTTCCTTTTAACCTCTTGTTTAGCTTCTCCTCAACTCTCGAGGCAAACTGGTATGCCTCTTCAATACTGGTCATTCTAACTAGACTTAGCTCCTCCTAAATGCTTAGCCTTAACCCATTAAGGTAATAAGAAACCATCTCCTTATTTGCTTCTACATGACCTACCCTAACGAGGACTCGATAGAACTCTTGTGTATTTTTTTGGACAAATTTGTATCCCTTGCTTTAACACTTGCATCTTCTTAAACAAATCAAGATCATAGTCAACTGGGATGGATTGTTTCTTTAATTTATCCACCATCCTATCCCACCTCATTATCCTCTCCTTTCCTCTTTGATTCTTATCTATTTGGACCTCCAACCACCAAATTTAAGGACAAACCCATAATCTGGCAGTTACAATCTTTGCCCTCTCAAGATATTATACATCTTCATACTCAAAATACTTCTCCATACCATTGATCCAATCAATTAACTCTTCTAGATTAAGGTTTCCAAAAAATGTGGACACTTCATTTTTTGTTCTTTTCCCAAATTTGGAAATAATCATCACAAGCCTATCAGTCTCTGGGTCCCTATCCACTTCTTGGACTTCTTCAACCTACCCCTCTTCTTTTATTCTTCCTCACTTTCATTTGTTTCCCCAATATCAATCCCTCTTCATAGTTGCTCTTGCAAGGCTTCCACTTGCCTCTAAAGGGCTCTAAAACCCTCTTCTATAATACTCATAGCTTGTCCACCATGGTTCCTTCACGGAGGAATTTTCACACTCATCTCTCAACTCACAAATAATCCTAGTGCAAATTTCCTAACAATTGATGATCTATTTACACACTTAGGAACTCCTACTCTAATACCACTTAATAAGGGCACAACTTGAGACAAAAAAGAACACAACAATAACAACAAAAAATATATTATCTGAAATGGAGAGCTATTACATTCATTATAATCTAAACAAACTCAATTATATGCCCAATGGGCTTCAATATCATCAGTTTCTAAAGAAAAACCCCTTCTTACAGTACCTTCTCCCAAAACTCCCCCAAAATTGCCTTTTCATTGCAAATGTGGGCCTTAAATATCCTATTTTAGGTTTGGATTCATGATCAAAATTTACATTTTGAAACTTGGTGATTGGGTGCCGAAATAGAGGATTTAAAATTTAAATTTAATGTGTGTGCTAAAAATGGAAAGTTCCATAAAAGTATTACAACTTCTGAGAAGCATAACTTTTGATCAAGGAATCTAGTTGACAATTTGTTTACACCATCAAAAAGCTATTTGAGTGTTCTACTATGCTATGGATTGCCTATAGTCACTCCCAATTTTTAAGGGCTATACAAGGTCATTTAGTGCCTCAAATTTGACTATGATGGTTTTTCAGGAGGTCTCAAAAAACTTAAAGCTGTAACAACTTTCAAATGGTGAAACATTTTGACTTGATTATTTTTCTAGAGTGCTTAAAACTCAAATTACACTCTTACCATAAACTCACACCCTCCAATATTTCATCATTATGGACCTCCTACAAAATAGCCCATTTTCTCTACATTTTCACATCGCCTTAAAATTTTGAAAACTAAGCTAGAAAAGTAGTAGAGGAAGTCTAAGAGTTGGAATCTCTAATTTACCCAAATGGGTACCTAGAAATATAAAAGCATCAAGCATAAAATATCACTAGACATATTTTTGAGTGATGTGGAATTGTCCAGACACCACTAGATGCTCATGCATTAGAAAAGATGGAGAAGATCATATCTCAGCCATAAACTTTCGAGTATTTAGAAGAACTAAGAAATGGTTGGGGAATTAGAGTTTTGGGAAAATGATAATTTTTATTTCAGAAAGCTCTATAAGTATAAGTGTTAATTCTCCCTTACAAGCCCATGCTATTTTTACTAATAAACCTATTGCCAATTGTAAGTATTGTCAATGTTAAAACTAGAGGTTCAATTGTTAAAAAGTAAAAGAAATATAATTTAAGACATTACCTTGCTCCCACTACCTAATGTAGAAGCGACCATAGAACACCTCAAACCCTTTGAGCATCATGTTTGTGTTGATTGCAACACCAACCCATGCCCCTCCAAAAAAGGGAAATTCAATTAGTATCCCATAGTGGTTGGAGACTCATGAGTAAGAAGAGTAATATGATTCCTATCTCCCTTTACATAGAGGTTGTGGCAATTAAATGTCTAGGAAAAACACCAAAATCTAAGAAGTTCAAGACCACTTTTAGGCTGGATTTTGACCTAGATCTAGGGATTTAGGTTACAGATGTGAATTTTCCTTAACTAGATAAAGAGGTGGAGAATGCTTTAATAAAGGAATTTGTAATTGAAAATGTGGATCTTGGAACCACGCCAAGAGTTATGAATGTGCTTCATCTAGAAACTTCTACTAGAAAAATGGTCACGGGACCTAAAAGGATGAGAAATACAAAGAGAACTAAAACAAATTGTACAGAAAATGGGTGACTACATTGAAGTCATTCACCACTCTAGTCTACAACCACTATCATAATTTCCCTTTTTTTTATTTTTAAATTGGTAATTGGTGAAGCCTAGATTATTTATTATTGTTGAGATTAATTATTATTATGTCTTAATTTTGATTATGTTTGAACCCAAGACCTCCCGAATGAGAGGCTCATTATTTCCCTTATTTTTCAATCCCAAATTCCCTAATAATCAAAAGATGCCAAATCATCATTGAAGTGTTTAATGACTAGTTAGAAGTTGTAATTAAAGTTAGCTCTAAGTATATTACCAATTTAAGACATGGTTGTACTTAAAGAGTTAGAGTTAGATATCATCTCTTGGAAGAAAGAGGAAACCAAGTGGATGGTGGTGATCATGCAAATGAATGAGGTTTGGAAGTATGGGCTCATCAAGTTCCTAGCAGAAAAGATTGTGACATGACTTAATGACAATGTTCCATTTGTTTGCAAGAATAACATTAAGTGGAGTGATTTAGTTGTGAAACAAGGTCATGAGGAGCTTTTTAAGTTGCTGAAAGAATTAATAGAGCTTACACTGTCAGAGTATAATGATTTAAAATGTTTCAATGCCAAGTGCTTAAAGGATGATGCTAAAACCATAGAGACCATTGATATCATAATTAAAATTCAAAGAGAAAATTGATTTTGTGAAAGAAACTAAATCCTTGACAACTAAAGACTTCTCTGGAGTGGCCAAGATCAAGTCCCTACTAACCCTCTACATTGATCAAATAGAGACACATATGAACAATGTTGAGATAATGGGTGTTGTAAAGATTGCATAATATTTTTATATTATATTATTTTATTTTATTATGTAATGTTGCACCTAGGAGCACCTAGATGGATGTGCAACATGTAGAGATTCCCATAGAATATACTTGATGAGTTATATTGTAACATTGTGATATTATTTGATGTAATTATTTAATATTGGGTAAATAAAAATTAAATGTCCAACATTAAATGTGAGGTCAAGGGGTTAGGTAGCACATAGTTCATGTAATACCACTTGGTGGTTTTGTGGGACTTGCTACTATATAAGCAACCGCAAGGGTGGTTGTAAAGAAAGAAAAACGGCAAAAAGGAAAGTCAAGCAAGGCAAGGCTTGATAGGTTAGCCAAAGGGAGCATTTGTCAAGGTTGGAAAAATGGCATAGGATGTAAGGATTCATGCTTGTTCACATGGATTGCTTGGTTGTGGCTATGGCTTTGAAGGGTTCCATGGTTGTATTGTAATGGTGTTTTTGCTTAATAATACATGGTGATGGATGCTTTTGGAGGTTGGGTTTTTCCCTCAATGTGGGTTTCCCAGGATATATCTTGTGTCACATTTTTGTGGGTATGTTGTCTATTCTCTTGCATGTGGATTTCAGTTACATATTTATATCAGATCTATGATGGGTTATGTGGAAATGGTTATATTCTTTGTTGCAAGTTTCCTTGCAAGGTGACATAGTTCAAGAGGTATAAGGAAGTGTGGAAGAAATACTTTTCCACATTGGACTCCCTAACTAATAGATAATTCAAAGTTTCTCCACGATGCACTTAAAATGGAACACACCATCTTACTGCAGTAAAAAGGGCCAATTAGTGAGCTCCTTGGCACCTCCATAGCCTTGATCATATTACTAGATGTTGACAACTTACTTTAATTTCTCTACATATTGCTTAATTTAATCATTTTAGTTATGTGAAAACTAAATTTTAATTTGGGGTAGAGTTAAGTAACTTTATTTTTAAATATAGTAACCCTATGTTGAACACTTATATGTTTTAAAAAGACTTTAGAAAGGCTTGAGAGTTTTGGTGGCATATAGACTTAGTTTTCATATTTTGATACATGATATTTTGATAAAGTCTTTTTATCTGTGAATAGAATAAATGTATGATTATTACAGACTAAATCTATGCATTTGACTTGATGAGAATAAGTCTCTATATGGATCTTTTTTTAGTGCATTAATTGTTTATTTCGTTTGAGATTCATCATGTATCTTAATGAATTTGGTTGGTTTATAAGTTCATTTTAATGGATTTCATCAAAGGTTAAACATAGTATGTGTAATTGTTTATTAATATTTCTTATATTAAAGTTTACATTTATGACATACCTATGTGTGAATGGTCATTCTCTTTACTACTTTGTAGTCTTAAGGGGTCTCATTTTGTAATAGGTTATCTTAGTGGTCTCATGTCATAATAAGTTTTTCTAATGGGCCTTATGTTATAATAGATCATCTTAAGGGGTATTGTGTAATAATAGATAATATTAAAGGGCCTCTATCATGATATGTTCTACTAATGGCTATTATATTATAATAGGTTATCTTAAGGGGTTTTATGTCATAACAAATACTCTTAAGGGGTCTTATGATGTCATGTGATCTTATGTCCTAATAGGTTCTATTATGTCAAAACATGCCCTATTATGTCATAGAAGGCCTTACTAAGGGGTCTTAAGAGGATTTATGTCATGATAGGGACTCAAAATGGGTCTTATGTTGTAATAGGTTGTCTTAAGGGGTCTTATGTCATAATAGGTTCTCCTAATGGGTCTTATGTTACAATATATCACCTTAAGGGGCACTATGTCATAATAGGTCCTAGTAAGGGTCTTATGTCATAATAAGTCCTAATAAGGGTTCTTAAGGGGTTTTATGTGATAATCTAGGGATTGTTAAGGGATCTTGTGTCATAAAGGGTCCTACTAAAGGGTCTCAGGTGTCTTGAGAAGCTTTGGTTGTCTTATAAGGAATTAGGCTACACTAATAAGTCCTAGGATAACATTTTAGCATATGAATACACATGTATAATATTGGAAACATCTAGAACATATACATACATTTAAACATAATAGAGAGAAATTTAAATATTTAAACATTTAACTATACATAACCATAACATTTAAATATATGTAACATTGGTATCAAAATGGGTCCAAGGATGTAGTAGGATGTATCAAAGGGTTATTAGTTTCTTAAAGGGTCAAAAGATGTCCTATAATATATTAAGGTGCATCTTATAATGTCTTAATGAGTTCTATGGATTTCTTAAGGGAATTTATGTCATAATAGAGACTCTTAAGGGATTTTATGTTTTCATGTGGTTTTATGTCCCAATAGGTCCTATTATGTCATAATAAGCTATGCTAAGGACTAGTGATTAGAATCTCATAATAGATGTAAGGAAGCAAAGGTGCACTAAATCATTTCCTACTCTAATCTTGAGAGGAAGATTACACAAATTCAACTAACTATTACAAAGATTTCAATGGATAAACAAACATTCATAAATTAAACATCACAATAAGCACATAACACAATGATTACCGTGGTGAAACCCTTCTTGGAGAAAAACCCAACCCTCCAAAACCCTTATAATGTATTACCAAATCAAGATGAGTATAGTACACTTGCAATACAAGTTCTTATAGGAGTGTATCATGACAACTTGAGCTCAAAGAGCCACATTCTAGCATCCAGTCTTGCAAACAGAACTCAATGATCAAACTCCCCCCCTGGATATCCTTATATAGTGATTTTACAACCTAGAAACCACTTGTGGTTTTACAAAACCATGAGCAAAACTATGCCACATGTTATCCATTCTTGGCATTTGTGTCTCCAAGATGGGAAAACAACCAAGTTAAAATAGTATTCTTGTCCATAATTGTGTCCCCTACTCTAGACCCTCATAGAAGTCATGTAATGAGTTTTGTATACTCTAGAAATTGCCCAGCTATATTCTACTAGGGAAAAGACACATTTTTAACAACTTAGTATACCTTTCTCCAACACATAAACATGTGGAAAACTCTCACAAACAAATTATAGAATTTTTTGGAAAAAACTTGCAAGGTTGAGACATGTATTTCTCAACATTCTCCCACTTGTCGAACACCTTACAAGAGTTAGGGGAACCAAAGTGTCATAGAAATTATTGCTAGGGGCCGAGAGGCCCATAGACTCTAAACATCGTTTAAACTTCTCTATGCTCATAGGCTAAGTTAATGCATCAACAACATTCGCCAAAGTTTCTACCTTCTCTAGCTTCACCTTGTCATCCTTGACCCTATCTCTCACAGAATGATATTGTAAATCAATGTGCTTGGTCCTAGCATGAAATGTCAAGTTATTCACTAGGCAGATTGCACTCTAATTGTCACTACACCCTAATTGAACTCTATATCTGAACACAATCTCTTAAGCCAGATGGCTTCCTTACAAGCATGAGTAGCTACCATATACTCTGCCTCTATAGTGGATAAAGAAACCACAGTCTATTGCTTTCTCACCCAATTGATTGCACCACCACCCAACGTAAACACATATGCACTGATGGATCTTCTTCTATCACCATTGCCAACCTAGTCTAATCCACATAGCCTTGAATATCCAAGGAATGCTCGTTTCCAGTCCCATGAAAATATATAGAGTACTCTGAGGTACCCCACAAGTATCTAAAGACTCTTTTTACTACATCCTGATGTGCTCTTCCTGGATTAGACATGTAATGGGAAAATACTCCCACTACTTGGGCAATGTCTGGTCTTGTATAACCATAGCATACATCAACCTTCCAACAAAACTTTGGTATAGTACTTGACTTATCTCTTCCATCTCCAACGGTGATGTAGGACACTATGAGATAAACATATTTGTTCCCATAGTAATAGGAACACTCAATGGTCTACAATCTTACATATTGAATCTTCTCATAATAGTACTAACATACTTACTCTAGCCTAGCCAAAGCTTAATGTTTTTTCTATCTCATATAATCTCCATTCCCATAATGATAAGGAGGTTCGATGAACCAATCACAAGCTCATGCTACAAGTCTTCTTAAAAGACTTCTACGGTGTCTTCACCACACCACTTTTTACCTATATGATTTTTATTGTCCATGGATCCCCTGGCATCTCTATCAAACCCAACCACCAATAAATATTCACTAATCAAACCAAAGCTTGATGTATTCTTGCTTTTCTAGTCATAGCCCTTAAACCACCTTAAAGGATCTCAACCTCAAAATATTTTAATTAGACTTACAAAGGTTTGGAGATGTCTCCAAGCACTTTAATTCAACCAAGTAGGGGTGTTAGGAGTATCTCCTATTTTTCTCTTCATCCAATTTCACCAATTTTTATATAACAAGACTAAAAGGCTACTAGCCCCAATTAGGTCTCCTACTTTAAGAAAATAGGGATTTTATCCTAGTTCTTCCAAAGAAGCCCTATATATTTTCTTTGGATTCTTGAATTATATTCCAGCCCCTCAAGTATTTTTGGGGTCTTGGGGTCACCACCTTCCATACAATATCCTAACTCAAATTGAGTGAAATTAAGGGTTTTTGGGCTCTTACTGGCTTTTGTGGAATTTGGAAAATTTTAGGCCAGTAAATGGATTGGTGTGACAAATTCCTCTTTAAAAATTATTTTTAGTACTCATATATTCAAATCCTAAATGAATTTTGACTCTAGTTATGCACCTCTGCAAGTTATGTTGTCTGCAACTTAATCTTCCCTAGCCGAACTCATTACAGGCTTGCCTAAGGAAAGACATTAAAAATAGCTCCTCTACATTTTAGGGCCCAAGATCCTATATTATATATATAAATGGAGTCTAATAAATATCCCCAAGAGGCCATTTAGAATGGATGGTGGGAAAGTGAGTTAGAACCCCATCTTTGCAAACTGTCTGGACAAAACGAGTAGTAGTGCCAAAACAAAACTATTTACAAAGGAAAGTAAATATGCACAAAATTCTTAATTAATGTCACATAGAATCAAGAAAATATCTAAAATACTCCAAATATGTTTTATAGTTTGAACCTCAATCCTCTAACTACCCATCATTATGGAAATACACATAAAATGCACAAAAATCACTTCAAAACTCCAATATTCAAAACTTCTCTCTATGCAATGGGTGTCCAACCCTATATTTAGGTTAGGGCATGTCTTATGTAGGTTGGTTAGGTAGTTACTTACCCCTTAGGGCTCCTTTTCATTGATTTGCAACATTTGGATAATGTTGTCTGAGCAACATTTTAAAGTTGCAAAGTTGCATAATGCAACTTTTACATCTCTTTGGCAATTTCTTGCAAAACTTAACTAAATGAGTTCCAATGCTCATTAAACCTTACCAAAGACCTTAACCATGGTTGAACTAACCTACCCTAGACCCTACTGACCTCATGTTTATGTCATCATTAGCTTTGTGCAAATTAGTAGGTTTAACAACTTGTTGATCCCTAATTGCACCTACAAGTGTCCTAAGACTCTTTGAACAAAACCCTGTTGCACTCCTACCATGGTCCACATGAACTTAAACAAAATACTTCCAAAATTCCCTAAGGGTACACACACAACAAAAAAAACCTTGAATTGACTAAGCAATCCTTGGGTGCTCCTACACCATTCTCCCCCTCTGCACAACTTTCAAGGAACATGAGGAGAAATGAGAGACAAATCAATGCCTAGCTTCTTGAAGTTAGCTTCCTCTACCCATGTAGCTTCATATTATGATTTCTCATTCCACTATATCAGATGCTCCATATATACCTTGTGTCTAGTTGATTTCTTCACCTTGGATTCTAAGATTCTCTCTACGTGTAGCTTAACCTTGGGAGGTAAAACCTTAGTACTCACATCCTCCAATAACTTTTTTCTATTATGACTCATCTCTAATAGTGGTCCTTTGAATTTTATTAATTCAACCACATTGAACATTGGTGAAATACTTAAATCTGCAAGAAGTTCCACCTTATATGCATTATGTCCATAATTGGCTAACAATTTCCATGGTCCTACTTGTAATCACCTAAAAATGGTCATCTAGACAATTATCCCCCTTTCTCATCATTTGGCTACATTAATTGAATCATTTGCCTAGGCCAAATTGCTAAAATCAATTTATTTTATTGTAACCTATAGTTTGACTATATTATCCTAAGTCCATATTTGATTAAAATAATATGACCCCTTTTAATTAAACTAAAAGACCCCACTCTTCCAACCCACTCAATGTGAACACATAAATTCCTTTTTCTATTTACAAATTAAAAGAAAAGGCTTTTGTTTCACATGAAAATTCAACTCATTCTCATTGGTTGACTTTCTCTTACACATGGATCATGCCAAAATTCAACCCTCACCCTTGATTATCCACTTCTTGATCTTGATCTCAACCGTCCGTCTACCTTTAAAAGAGAGATCTCTCTCCTTCTCAAGGCATACACTTCTTGAGTACTATTATGTTGTAGGTTTCTCAATAGATCTTCCTAGAGCTTGTGGAGAACTTCAACTTCTTATGTAATTTCTCTCATTACCATTATCATATTAGCTTAAGTTCATTTGCAATTAGTTTAGTTCTCTTTGCAATAGTTTAAATCACTTAGCTTAATTAGAATGGCTTTGTAATACTCTCATTTGCTTAATCTAGTTGCATTGTGCATCTCATCCTAGCATATATCATACTTGCATTACATGTTTGAGGATTCCTTTTGGACATTTACATTATTCTTCTTGTCTAAGGAACCTCCCATTGCATGGTTTACTAGCAAGGTTTCTATCTCCAAGGCTCAACTGAGAGCTCTTCATATGCTTGAAAAGATACCTTTTCATCCATGGATAGGGAGCTCTAAGCCAACATTAAAGCATTCCAATTCATGGCATCTCTTGGATAGAAGGTTTTAGAGGAGTGCACTTTCTTATTGTACATTTTTGGTGCCCATCGTGTGGTTGAACATTCTAGTTTTGCCTCCTAATTTGCACTTTTCCTTGCATTTTTGGCTTGTTGTCTAGTATTTTTATTTTTGGGATTGTGATTCTCGAGCAATACTTTCTCAGTATCGTATGATAGTCTCAGTACTGTTGTGCGATAATTTTCCAGTAAAAGTATCACACACCCATATATAACTCTATCACACTAGTATACAAAGTTTTATCACTCAAGTTTAAGGTAAATATTGCACATAACAAAAATATTGTACCCCTATGCTGGAAAGTATCGTATGATATTATGTCAACAAAAAATATTGCCCAGCCTGAAACTTATTGTTGTTTGGGTTCTTTAATCAATTTTTTTGGTCTTTGGAATTTTGTTCTTCAAGTTTTTCAAGTATGTTACTATCTCACAAGTTTACTATAGGTTTTCATCTTAGTTTTGAGACTAACCTTTGTTGGACTAACATTTGTGCTCGTAGTTTTTTGCCTTAAATGCTTGAAAAATTGCCTTCAAAGAACACATGGCAAAGCTTCAAATGCAAAAAGGCTACTAATGATTGTTTGCAAGGCTACCTAAAAGAATAAAAACCAAAAAATTCATGTATTTCCCTTATTTTGTGTGCAACAATCCTACTAATTATTTATCTTTCATAGGCACATAAGACTTGTGGTTGTGGTCTCTTAGTGGCAAGAAAGTATGCTCTTCACCCTTGTGGTGAATTAGAAATCTTGACCCACCTTTAGATTTTGAAAGCAAGAGGGTTAATTGAACTTGTTTGACATGTTTGGGGGGAATAATTGGGATAGAAGAGTATGCTCTTCACCCTCATGGTGAATCAGAAATCTTGACCCACAAGAGTGGATCCAATATGTTTTAGTCTAGCATCCTTTAGAGGGTCTACTCTTGAGCAATCAAGAGGAATGACCAAAGTGGGGACAAGTGAACCTGACTATTTTGACTCACTATAAACTCAAGGCTACCAAGGACACAAAACCTTGGTAGACGTAGTGCTTATCTTCACTTAGTGTGAGTACTTGTGGGATTGAGATAATGAGAAAAATGCTAGGCAATAGTGCTTAAGGTGCTCTTGTGACCACGAGGTTTGTTACTTGCTGCAAGGTAAGGTGTCCTGTAATTGGGTACAAGAGGAGTACTATGAACATAAGCCCTTTCTAAACATTCCAGGCTAGTAACTACCTAATTTTGCTACTCAACATCTTGGTGCAAGGATCAATCCTAGTGGATTACCCTGATCAACCCAAGATTTTACACTCACCATTTGTGTACCCTTGGTAATGTTAATGGAATCTCCATGACAAAGCCAATATTCTTATGGGAAACCACTTGGTGTGAGGTGACGGGGCACTTAGTGTGGGCCAAGTTGAGCAATGAACCATGACTCCTAGGTAGATCTACTTGGCAAGTGTTTTCAAATGTGTTGGACCTATGTAAATGTTTTTATAAATTAAACATCTCATTAGAATTGGTAGTAATTTTCTTTGATATCACAATTGTGTGTTGGCAAGGTTTCTTTGTCCTTTTTCCAACTGTTAGACATGAAAATTACCCTTACTGTCAAAAAACCATGTTGTTCTCTGATGAAAACTAAGGTCCTATACTGTTTACTTAATACTCTAGTCTAAAAACATTCGACCAAAAAATCAAAACATAAGTTTTCTTAGCTCAAACTATCTTTTTTTCGTAGTTCACTATCACTCTATTGTATGACCTTTTGAGAAATATCGTAGGACACTTCGTACTAGAAAAGTATCATCTATCTATTCTGAAGTCTATCACCTAACAATATGAAGTCTATCATCCTCTTTAAGAAAAAATATCAGTTGGAAGAAAAGTATCGCCCAACTACTGTCAACTCTATCATACGATACATTTTGTTGTCCTAATATCATTTGGTTCTTTCATAAATATCACCTAGTTTTTGTTGCTTCCAAAATAGAATTAAAATTATGTCCTAGCTGATATAGGGGTGTCGTCACTTCAACCTACCTAAATTTGGTCAAAAATCTCCATGTTAGGCATTGTTCTAAGTTGAAATGATGGGTTTAATTTTTCAAGTGTAATCTTAAAATATCACTAATGGTCACTTGTCAAAATTTGGTTATCTTTCTATGCTAGCTACTTGCTATTGATCTTCTTGCTCACTCTTGTGGCTTGATTCATTAGTGTTGTAAATTCTTGAGCACTCTTGACAAGCCATCTATTTTATCTTTGACAAGTGATCATTCTTGACCTTATGAGCTTCAAGTTAGAAAGACTTTTCCCATACTATTAAATGAAGACGTACCATTACATGTCGGTCACAACTAGGTTCCAAGTTGGTAAAGGTAGTCATCCTTCTTTCACTTTCGAACAATTGGAAATCCCGCTGAGACACCCTCATGGACAACCTTGTGAGGAAGATCTCATCCCTAAAAAATCACAAGAAGCAAATACTTGGAATAACCTTATCTATAGCTTTGAGAATCCATTTGGTACACCTTTTGATACACCTAGGGTTGAAGATAGCATCTCGCTTAGTATGCATCCTGAGGAGAGGAAACACCTATTAGAAGAAAAAGCCCACATAGAAAAAGAAAGAATGCAAAAGGTCACACCTAACACCACTAGAGAAATATCCTACCATCAAGCTAGGGTTGATGCTCATGCTAATGCTCACAATGTTGAACATAGACAAGGATACCATAGAAATCCTTTGACAACATTCTTCTTGATGGCAATGATGAAAACAATACACCTCCTAGAACTCCAAGAATAAATGACAAAGGGTATCCATCACCACCTAGATGCTCACATTCACACCATGAAAGTGAGGCTAATGACAAAATCACAAGTGAGGATTTGATGATATTTCAACAAGACGAGGTCACCCAAAGGCTAATACTCAAAGTCTTAGAACAACATGGGGACTAATACTTCCAATACATGATAGTGAAGGGATGAAAAATCCCTCAAGACTTTGATGTGCAAAGAATAATCTAAAAATGAGAACCTACTAAAGCTAAGATCTTGAGATAGGAAATGCAAGAACTCATAAATCAACTTGCACAACTACAAGTTTCCAAGGAACAACCCAAAACCAGTTTTGTTGAATCAATATGTGCTCCTTTTGATAGGAGTCTTTACATGTTTCCATTTCATAGGGATATAGAGGTTCCTAAATATGATAAATACAATGTAAATGGTGATCCTCATGATCATGTGAGACACTTTTACACTCTTAGCATGAATTTCATGCACAAAGAAACTTACCTTATGAGGTTATTCCCTAGGAGTTTGAGAGGCCAAGCTATGGAATGGTTCATGAAACTGTCAACAACTTATTACTATGTTGGATTTGTGTAACATCAAACAGAAACAAGGTGAACCCTTTGCAACATACCTCCAGTGATGGAGATCTTTACATTCTAGATACCCTCGACAAATTCTAGACATCAAGAAGATTAGTATTTTTGTCAATACACTTGTACCAAAATTCTACTTTGACCTTAGAAAACAGTTCTTCACAGCCTTCAATGCCATGGTTGAAAGCACATACTCCATTGAGGATGTTGATATTAGAAAAGGTGACATTGTCTTGAATTAATACAAAAGTGGCAACGGAAATGGCAAAGACAAAAACAAGCCTTGGAATAAGAACAAATAATTTGTCAATGATGGATTAGTGGATGCTTCTAAAGCCAAGGATTCAGCCTTTAACCTGTTTAGTCTATTTATGTTGTGAAACAATAAGAGACTTCAAAGTCTCTAACATCTAATAAAACCAAAAATAAATCTAAACCAAGACATGTTTATACACATGGTAGAATCTTACAAAGTGGTCTTGAAGACCTTAATTTCAAATAAACTGGCCATGCTTGTAGACAACTATCTACCCTATGACCAACCCATCAGACCTACTTGGTGGAGAGAGGATTGTATCTGCAATTATCATAGGAGAAAAGGACATAACACTGAAAATTTATTTAAACTCAAAGATGTTATCCAAGATCTCATCAATGTCAGCCAAGTTGTAATGGATGGCTTAGTAAAAAAACTCTAATCACAAAACCTTCAAACAACCATTATGAGAATATGAAAAAGGAGAATCATCTAAGGCTAACAATAAAAATCATGATGCAAAGATCAACTACACATACACTGACATTGAAATGTCATAAACATGATAGAACCTATTAAATATATTTGCATGATGGGTCCTAAATTTGACAAGGAATCTAATTATGATACAAATGATGAAAGACCTAAGGTAGTCCTCAAAATGTGCAATGCTCAACAACAACATAGGACACTTGACCTAAGGTAGTTCTTAGAGTGGTGGAACCTTCCTCCTCACGTGGTGAGACACTTAATGTTGTCACTAGGGGGCAATCTAAAGCTATCCTTAAAAACACAAATGATCCTAAGAATGCCTCATCATCCAAACAAGAAGCCACCCTAGCTATATCCAGCTATGACCTTGTCAGTTAGTTACAAAGAACCCCGACACAAATATCTGCCTTGCATAAGGAAATTCTAGAGAAAGCTTTATGCACAACCAATGTCCCCACAAATATTGATGCTTAGTGATTCCAAGCTATGGTGAACCATATATCTTCACCAAATTACCTCACATTCTCCAAAGAAGATGACAAGTCACTCAGTCATACCCATAACCTAGCCCTACAAATAGAAATCCAAATCTTCCATACTCGCATTCATTGAGACTTAATAGACAATGGTGCAAGGTTAAACATCATCTATTTTAACATTATTCACAAGCTAGAAATGTTTGAATTCGCTATTGACCCTAGGTGAAAGATTACCATCAAAGCCTATGATGAGGTTGAGCAACTTTCTAAAGGTCTTATTGTGCTACCAATCTATGTTGGTCATGTTGAAAAAGATGTGTTCTTCCAAGTTTTAGACATCCCACTAGCATATAATTTGTTTCTAGGAAGACCTTAGATGCATGATATGCAAGTAGTACCATCTGCATACCATCAGTACATAAAGTTTCCTTTTAATGGTACTGAGATAGTCATTCCTAGGGAAAATTCAATGTATATCAATACATTGTTTGTTGCTAAAACATTCATCCCTCACAATCACTCTTCTCATGATCTCAAATCGTATCTCCAAGACTGTGAAAATAAATTTAAAATGATGAGCCTAGGTATGGGTGAGTACAATCTGGACTCTATTGCTGCTCTACTAGTTTCTTCTTGATCTTACAGGAAACATTCTAAAAACTTGAAGCCCTTGACTTCTGCTATGACCATTTTTGGCACTTTTGTTCAATCCTCTATTCCCTTAGAAGTAGAAAAAGAGGACCAAGCTATCAGAGATTGGATATATAGAGAAGAGGAAGATGTTGAGGAAGTTACGGTCACTACTCCTATCTCTCCTAAACACTATGGAAAGTGATACAAACTTCTTTAAAAATGGGATACTAGAGCCAATGGTCCTTAGCTAGTAATAAGAAAGCCCTTGTGGAACCCTTAATTCATACTAAGGGTCGCAAAAACATAGATATTATCAACCTAGGCTTTGGGCTAGAAGATGAACTACCAAAGTTCAATAGAAGGGATCCCATGTTTAGTGAATCAAAGGATGATGATCCGCCCTTTGTTGCTACTACTCTAAAAGAAGAGGATTCCATGCCTCCCACTTCCCTAATTTGAGGAGGAGAACACATGATTACCTCTAATGATGTTGAATCTTCTACCTCTAAATGACACCAATCAAATGAATCTGATCATGAAGATCCAAGCAGAGGAAGTATAAGAGAGAACATTGATCGCTTGATTGTTAAGAACCAAAGTATGGATTCTGGTGAATATGAATGGGGAAGTCTCTCCAATGCATCTTGTGAAATAGGAGTAGATATCATCCATGCCTATGCTACCCAACCAAACATAGTTGAAGAGTCTAGTCTAGGGTCTAACAAGTTTGGTTTGCAAACTACTTTAGTGGATCATGTTGATCCCTCTAGGTTTCTTCTTGATCTGGATTCCTTTGGAACTTTCACTATAGGCTCAACCACTTGTGTCACTAAAGGTGACTCCTTCCATATCAGGAACCTTGAAGCCTCCACATCCCTCTTGTAATTTAGTCTGATCTCATAGATTGGTTTGCTCAATACCAAAGACTTGAAATCTCATCCTTTCATAACAACTATAAGATCACTTGCTACCTCAATGCCATTGAACTTGTGATATCTTCCACTAGTGAACTTGTGGTTAACATGACAAAAATAAATATCAAGTACATTAGTCATAAAATCCAAAGAAAAACAAAAAATAAGCGGTCATATGGCAAAAACCATTTTGTGGCAGTATCTGAACCCCAAAAAAGTAAAAATAAAGACATATCTAAAGGTAAAAACCTCTTTGAGGCACTTGAGGATGAGGTACTTGGTAGTATGCCAAGCTATTTTCAAGATTGATATTTGGTTATTATCGAACCCACATAGCCTATTAACTTGGGTACACAAGAGTCTCCCAGAATCATTCATGTGGCTCAATCTCTATCGGTTGAAGAAAAGGAGAACTTCACTAAATTATTTCAAGAGAAGAAAATCAACTTTGTCTAGACCTACTCAGATATGCTTGGCTTTGACACTGATCTCATTATGCATCATCTATCTATTTCTCTTGTGTCAAGCCTATTAAGTAGAAGTTGAGAAAAATGCATCCACGTGTGGCTCTCCTGGTTAAGGCAGAACTAGAAAAGTTCTTAAGTGAAAAATTCATTAGAGCTATTGATTATGTAGAGTGGATCTCCAATATTGTACTTGTGTATAAACATGATAAGTCCATTCCTGTGTGCACCAATTTTAGTGACCTAAACAAAGCATGTCTTATGGATAATTTTCTACTACCTAGCATAGATATGATAGTGGACATGACCGCAGGCTATGAAATATATTCTTTGATGGATGGCTTCTTAGGTTACAACCAAATCAAAATCACCCCTAGAGAACAGGAAAAAATGACCTTTACATGTGCATATGGTACCTTTTATTGGAATGTCATGCCCTTTGGGCTAAAAAATGCAAGAGCTACCTATTAACAAGCCATGACTACCATCTTCCATGATATGATGCACAAAAATATGAAAGACTATGTTGACGACACATTGGCCAAATCTAACAAAAAGAGATACACATCTTGATGACCTTAGTTTGATATTGGACCACACAAAATAATTTCAGCTTAGGCTAAATCTGAAAAAGTGTGTCTTTGGTGTCACATCAGGAAAATTGTTAGGCTATATCATATCAACAAAAGGCATTAAAGTTGATCCTAAAAAGGTGCAAGCCACCATGGAAATTCCTCCTCCCAAGAATATCAATTAATTAAGGAGCCTTTAGGGACATCTACAATCCATTAGGAGGTTCATTTCTCAGTTGGCTAATAAAGCTCAATCTTTCAATAAGAACTTGCACAAAGGCTCCACATGTATCTAGAATGAAGATTGTCAACTAATCTTAGATCAAATCAAAAGGTATTTGGCTAAACATCCAGTATTCATGCCACCCATACCAAGAAAACCTTTGATATTATACATCTTAGCTACAGATTCTTCCCTGGGAGCACTATTAGCACAAAGTGACAAGACTGAAAAAGAGCATGTTATTTGTAGAAGTTGATAAAAAAACAACTTCACAATTTGCCAAGAACACCTGCATGCAAATAACCTGTTGCTGAAAAGAAACCAAAAAGGGAAAAAGTGAAGCCTAGAAATCCTAATGAAGTGAGAGTAAAATATATTCCAAGATAATGAAAAGATATATATTATTAGAATACAAAGAGAGATCGTCATTATAAAGGAGACTGATACCCAAAAGGTAACGTAAAGCTCTTTAGGGTATTTAACACTTACAAGATAATTATTAAATACAAGAAGAGAATTAAATCTAGGTTGTATCATAATAATTAATAAAAGATATTAATTATTAGATACCTAAAGTTTAGCTTAAGTGAATTAGAGTTAATTAGAAAATATTTAATTACTCTAACACCCCCCTTAAGATAAACTTAGGGAGTAGCTAAAAACCTAGAAACTACTATTGAAAGAAGATTTACATCCCAACAAACAAGGCCTGATGAGGTACCCAAGCACAATCAAATCTCTATAAACCAAAGAAATGGAGAAAACCCAATGGGGAAAACCCTACTCCAAAAAGAGATAGAACAAGCATGCTAAAAAAATCATGAAGGAAGGAAGGCCTCAACAAGACCCCCCCAAGGACAACTTTCATAACCCCAAGCATAAACCATGACTGAAGATAGTGTGGTGATGCAAAAGGTTTGGTAAAGATGTTAGCAACCTACACATCAATGGGAATATACTCCAAAGAGAGAACACCATCTTGAATCTGCTGACAAATGAAATGCATATGAAGATCAATTTGTTTAGTGCACTAATGCTCCACCAAGTTGTAGGAAATATGAATAACACTCTGATTATTGCACCACACAATAGCAAGATGATTAGGAGGAAAACCAAACTTAGTCATCAATTGCTAAAGCCATAAAATCTCCTAACTAGCAAGCACTACTGCTCTATACTCAGCCTTTATAGATGAAAGTGTATGAGCATGTTGTTTCTTGC
Source organism: Cupressus sempervirens (assembly GCA_028749045.1). NCBI lineage: Eukaryota > Viridiplantae > Streptophyta > Pinopsida > Cupressales > Cupressaceae > Cupressus > Cupressus sempervirens. The sequence continues at coordinate 2,809,380 of CM053785.1, forward strand.
ATGACCAAGTGATAGGACTAGAGCCAAGACAAAAGACAAAGCTAGAAGTAGACTTTCGATCATCAACATCACCAACCCAATCTGAGTTAGTAAAGCCAACAATCTGAGGAGTCCTAGATGTGTAATAAATGCCATACATAAGTGTGCCCTAAATGTATCTCAAAATATGTCTAGCAACTTTCCAATGACTCTCATGAGGCTCGTGTGGAAAATGAGAGACAAGAACAACTACAAAGGAGAGATTAGGATGATTATGTGTCAGGTATTATAGGTTGCCAACCAACTATCGATACAATGTAGGATCCACTGAAGGTGAAGTGCAAGAGGTAGACAAGGTAACACCTGACTGAAAAGGTGTGGGAGTAGGCTTGCAATCAAGCATGTCAAAGTGTCGAAGCATGTCAAGAGCATATTTTTGATGGTAATAAAGATCCTAGTAGAGGATTGAACAATCTGTAGACCAAGAAAGTAGTGTAACAGACCAAGATCAGTTATCTCAAACTATTCCATCAATGCATGCTAAACATCCTTAAGCATAGAGGATGAGCTACCTCCGAGGAGAAGATCATCAACATATAGAACAAGAATCAAAACCTCAACCTCAAAATTTTGAATGTATACTGTAGGATTAGAATGGTAGTGTGTGAAGCCTATAGAAAGAAGAAAGGAGTCCATCTTCTCATATCAAGCTCGAGGGGCCTATTTGAGACCATATAATGAGCGTCAAAGTTTGCAAACCAAAGAGGAATCTTGCATAAATCTTGGAGGCTGCTCCATGTAAATGTCCTCTGTAAGATCACCATGCAAGAATGCACTCTTCACATCCATCTGAAAAATGGGCCATCCCTGAGAAGCTGTGAAGGGTAAGACAAGGAAAATAGAATTCATCTTAGTGTGATGGCCAAATGTCTCAGTGTAATCAATACCCTCAGCCTATGAAAAACCCTTCACAACAAGATGTGCCTTGTACTTATCAATAGAACCATCAGCAGCAAACTTAGTATGATATAACCATTTGCATCGCACTAACTTTCTTCCATTAGGAAGAGAACAAAGATCCCATGTATGATTCTTCATCAAAGAAGAATACTCATCCTCCATGGCACTGTCCCACTTAGGATGTCATGTCATAGCTACAAATTTCTAAGGATCATCACAAATAGCATGATTTAGAAAACTAGAACCCACAATATGAGACTGGGTGTGACAAAAAGTGGAAGGATCACCAGCTAGAGAGCCTGCAGCCTCAACTATAACATAAGCCTATTTAGGTATCTATGGAGGATCCTATTGTAGAGGTAAATGGGGATCACCAAGATCATCATCCTCATCATCCATAAGAGAGACTAGAAAGGATGAGGAAGTAGTGATAAGTGAAGTAGACTTTGGAGGTAGGGTATCGACTATAGGAAGGCTCTCATCAAAATGGATATCCTGTTGAAATAGGACCTCTCTAGAATCAGGATCAAACATCCTATATGCCTTAAAATCCTTGCAATAGCCAACCAAAATGAGGTGTCAACTCTTCTACTCCATTGCTCTCCTCTAGGCATCAGGTACAAATGTCCATGCTGCACTACCAAAAACTTGGAATAAAGATACATCAGGCTTGACATGAGACCAAGCCTCCTCAGGAGTCATATGTCAAACTACCTTATGAGGCATCTAATTTTGAATATAGTTGGCACAATTGTCTGACTCTACCCAAAAAGATGAATCTATGGACCTATATTGTATCATACAATCAGCCATCTCCCAAAGTGTTTTGTTCTTTCTCTCTGCCACACCATTTTGCTAAGGGGTGTAGGGCACTAAAGACTAATGTTGAAGACTATGTTTAAGGGAAAAATCCTTGAAAGCTTGGTTCACATACTCCCGCCCATTATCTGTGTGTATATGTTGAATAGAAAGACTATATTGCTTCTCCACAATTGCCTTGAAGACTCAAAATGAATCAAAGACATCAGACTTGTACTTCAAAAAGTACACCCATGTGCACCTAGAGAAGTCATCAATGAAAGTAAGCACATATCTAGCACTAGAAAAAGGAGTAGGACATGAGATGAGGTCACTATGAATCAACTCCAATGGTGTCAATGCATGAGTAGCTCATCCATGTGGAAAATGATCCCTATGTTGTTTGCCAAGAGCACAACCCTAACAAACACCATTTGTGCAGGAAATCTAGGGAAGCCGAAGAACAAGTGCCTGTGTATTCATCTGCTGAAGATATCTATAATTGACATGGCCCAAACGCTCATGCCAAAGTCTTCTTATTGAATCTACATGTGCTACAAGATAGGAACCTATGCCATTAGAAGACTCAAATCCATCAAATTTTATAGGAAAATGCAGAGTCAATACTCCCACTAGCCACAATCAACTCAGAATCATGTAAGTATTGAATAACCACATCATGTGGTGAGAACTCAACCATCTTACCAGAGCCAGAGTGGAAAATTTGATAAATAGACAATAGGTTTTTTGAGATATCAAGGACAAAAAGAGCATGCTGAAGAGAACCCCTAGCTAGTGCAACAGAACCAAAACCCAAGACTAAAAGATCTGATGAGTTCCCACCAAAAATCTATGAAGTAGCACAAGGAGAAAGTGAGGTACTGAGTGTGAGTCAAATGTTGAGGGGTACCAAAATCAAGAATCCAACTAGGCCCAAAAGTCATTGCTCGTGTAGTAAGAACATGACCTTTCCTCATAGGGTAATGAAAACTTAGGAGTAGAAATGTGATGCTCCTACATGGCTTCCTCTAAAGCCTCCAAACATTTCCAACACCTAGAAATGGGATGACCATCCTTTCCACAAAAATTGTAGGTATTAACTAATTTATTATTGGTCTTGGAGGAGGTCTTGGGAGACTTTGAAGAAGATTTACCCTTGGAAGGGTTAGCTGGAGGTCTGGGATCAATTTTTGGTGTATCCTTCATTGGTTTAGCTTTCAATTTTGGTTTCCCCTAAGAAGACTAAGCAACCAATGCTTGGTTGGAAGAGCCATAAGCATCCACCTATTGGATCTTTGCCTATTCTTGTGTCAACCAATCATAGAATATCTCAAAAGGAGGCTTTTGATGTATGTTGCCCAAAGCATCCATAGTGGAGTAGAAAGTGGAAGAAAAGATCTAATACTATCCTCACAACTTTGAGATTATCAAAAAAATACACTCATCATATGTCTTATTTTTCCCACATCCCTATAAAACTAAATGTAGAGATTTGAACTTCATCAAGAAGTCCTCAATGGTGGGAAAGATGGTAGGTGTCAAAGAAGTCAACTATGCATCAAGCTGAAGTGCCCAAAACTTATTAAATGTGCCAAACAAGTTGTAAAACTTGGTCCAAATGGCTCAAGGAGTGGTCAAATCATCTAGGTGAAACAAGAGACTATCAAAGATGTTTAGTGCAATCAAGCCCATGGCTTCATCCATTTTATTTTTGTGTTGAAGAACCTCAAAGGGGCACTACAGGACAGGTTGATTTTCATCTAGACATGACCATAAGCCACTTGACATAAGAAGTAAAGTCATGTGTGCTTTCCAATTGTGGTAGTTGTGTGGTATCAGCCGAGCCACAGAGGGGTCCAATATTGAGAGAAGGAGATAGAAGTAGAAGGGTCATTTCTAAATTAAATTATAGAAATGAAAATACACCCCCCACAATGTGTAAATTTATCCCTCATAAACCAAAGAAATAACTAAGGAAAGCACAAAAATTGAGAAGAAAGCCTAGACGTAAATGCAGAGAGGGAGGAAATTAAAGCCTCTACTTTAATGCCAAAAATAGGAGCTCAAATGGTGAGTCATAAAATGAAACTAGCATCATCATCTCTAGCTTGAAACTAGCTTTCTGGTGATATTATTTTTTTCAAAAATAGAAACTGTATGCAAAAGATATGGTCGAAAAACCAATTGCCCCTCCAAAGAATGAGCTCTATAGAAAAAAAATTCACGGTCGTATGGCCATCAAATGGTAGTCAGCTAGAAAAAAATCTAGCTGCTAAAAAAACCACCCTACCAAATTTTTTCGGTGACCAAATGATGATGTCACTATCAAAAAACTAACATCACCTAACCAAAAAATGATGTCACCACCGATGACAGTGATAGGCCACCACCAGTGGCTACTAGGTGGCAAATCGGTGGCATTGACAATTGCTGAGAGGATTTGTGCTAGTGGTGGTGGTGGGAAAATGGCTCACCAGTAATGGTGAGAGTTAGATCAAGCTGTGGCTGTGGTGGTGCACCGGTGGGGGTAAGGCATAGGTTGGGTGCAAGCTATGCACTGGTGGCCATCAAGTGAAGCTCTTTAAAAATGTTTTAAAATATTTTTTAAAATATATTTTGAATTCGTATAGTTTGGAAGGAAAGAATTTTTTTCAAAGGCTATTGTGGCCAAAATCAATGAATTTTATGTGGACTATGATTGTTCCAGGCCTTCTAAGCACAATGGCAACATCCATTTTTGTCCGAAGTGCACTAGAAAAAAGTGCCTCCTCTGGATTGAAGAAACATAACCACAAAAAGTTAGGTTTTTTTTCTTTGAATCATGGCTTCAAGATCTCCAGACCAAGTAGCATCAAGGAAGCTCTAATACCATGTAGAAGTTGAGAAAAAATAACTTCACAGTTCGCCAAGAACACCTGCATGCAAATAACCTATTGCTGAAAAGAAACCAAAGAGGGAAAAAGTGAAGCGTAGAAATCTCAGTGAATTAAGAGTAAAATATATTTCAAGATAATGAAAAGATATATGTTATTAAAATACAAAGAGAGATCATCCTTATAAAGGAGATTGATACCCAAAAGGTAATGTAAAACTCTTTAAGGTATTTAATCATTACAAGCTAATTATTAAATACATGAAGAGTATTTAATCTAGGTATTTAATAATTACAAGATAATTATTAAATATAGGAAGAGAATTTAATCTAGGTTTTATCATAATAATTAATAAAAGATATTAATTATTAGATACCTAAAGTTTAGCTTAAGAAAACTAGAGTTAATTAGAAAATATCTAAATACTCTAACATTATTTACTACATTAGTCGCACTTTGGTGGCTTATGAGATGAACAATAGAAGCATTGAGAAGGCTTTCCTTGCAGTGGTATTTGCCTTCCAAAAGATTAGACACTACATGTTGGCTAACACGGTCCATCTAATTACAAAGATTGATCCCCTTGAATATTTATTAAATAAAGATTAACTCATTGGACATCTAGCTAAATGGATGATGATATTCTCTAAATTTAACATTTAGTACGTCAAACACAAAGCTATCAAGGGGAAGTCATAGCTGACCAGCTTGCTAATTTCCATTACAAGACACAACTCCTATGCAGATCAAGTTTTCTATTGCTTCTATTATGTATGTCTTTGAAAGAACCTAGAAGATGTTCTTTGATGATTCTCACACCCAGAATGGGGCTGGTACAAGCATTCTATTTATCACACCTCATGGTTACAAAATCCCTAAGTCCTATAAACTCATGCTTCCTTGCACTAATAATATAGCAGAGTATGAGGCCTTAACAAATGGGATTATAATGGATTTAGAATGGAGGATCACATAGTTGCATATCTATGGAGATTCTCATCTTGTCATAAACCAAGTAAATAATGATTATCAAACCAAATATGACAAGTTTGTACCCTATAAAAAATTGATTGATGCTCTACAGGACTATTTTACATTTGTGACATTTCAACAAATTCATGGAGCTGAAATTAAGGTTGCAGATGTTATGGCTACCTTAGCATTTGTTCTTCAGTTACAAGAACATGAATCACATTTTTGAGTTTCTGGTGGAAGAATTACGTCACCCCGCTTATGAATCCTTTGACAATCATGTGATCTGCATTGTTGTCAGTCATGATTCCTCACATTACTTCACCATTTTCTCATACATGTGTGATTAGATCATTCTTGAAGATCTCATGCAAAACCAAAAATGTCGACTCCTTCACAATCCCTAACACTACACCTTGGTCTCTAGTGACTTGTATAGGAAGGCCTAGATGGAACACTTCTTAGATGTCTAGAACTAAGAGTCTTAAAAAGCATTAGTTGAAGTCCATGATGATATTTGTGGGGCATATTCCAATGGTCTTGCACTCGCTAGGAAGCTACTTAGGGCAAGCTACTATTGGCTAACCATGCAAGCTGATGTTGTTCAATATGCTAAATCTTGTAAGAAATGCCTACTTCATGGTAACTTGATTCATGCTCCTAGACATGACCTCATTCCTTCTATTACATATTGGCCATTTCAATAGTGGACCTTTGACTTGGTAGGAAAGATTCATTCAAGTTCATCTAGTGGTCACAAGTTTATCATTATAGCAATTAAATACTTTACAAAATGGGTTGAAGTTGTACCTCTATCTGCTACTATAGGCAAGCATATTACCTTATTTATTCTCAACCACATTATCTGTTGCTATGGCATCCTATCCTCCATCATTATTGATAATGGAGGATAGTTCAAGAACAAGGACCTAAAACATCTTTGTAAGAAACTCATGATCAAACTACACTAATCCTTAATAAACTATCCCCAAGGGAACAACCAAGTTGAGGCCTCTAATAAGACATTGCTCAAAATCCTACATAGAACGATTCACAAATCAAGTAGAGATTCAAACCTATAGATCAATCTGGCACTCTAGGCCTACATAAGCACTATACGTACTCCAAAAGGGGCTACACTTTTTTCATTATTCTATGGTTCTAAGGTTGTCTTACCCTTAGAAGTCGAGATTCACTCACTACAAGTCTCCCTACATGGGTTGATAACTGATGTAGACCATAGGGCTATGAGGATAAAAGAGCTAGAAACCCTTGATGAGAACCACAAGGCTACTTTTTATCATACAAGGGCTTATCAAAAATGGATGTCTATTACCTACAATAAAAAGGTTTGCCCCTATGAGCTCCAAGTGGGTAAGCTTGTGCTTCGAGAAAATCCCAAAAACCAGTAAAATAGGGAACAAAAAGGGGAATTTGAGCATAACTAGTTGGGTCATTACATTGTTACAACAACATTTAGATCTAGTGCATATCAACTTTCTACTCCTAAAGGGGAACAACTTGTTGAGCCTATCAACCTTCTAATTTGAAGAAATTTTATACTTAAGGCTCATAGCTCAGCTATTTATATATATCTATTGATCCCGAAAAAATCCTAAATTTTGGAAAATGTCCTAAAAAATGATCATCTTAGTAAAAACCTAGAAATAGGCGCTTTGATGTATCACCAAAAACTCAAAAATCTCAAAAAAAATCAAAAAATTTGCAAAAAGTCCTAAAAAATCTACCAATCATTGAAAACTTGGAAGCAGGCGCTACTTGACATTCGCACACCTATGTCTACCAATCTCACTCATTTCACAACACATTTCTTAGCTTGGAATTGTTTATTGTCCTCGTCTTGAGGGCATGGTTGTTTAGCTTATTAAGGTCATCTTGTGCATTAGGGTTTCTTTGGCAACTCATGCAAAATAATGTTTCTTAACACTACCCCCCTTGACATCGAATGTTTCTCAACACTTTCTGAATACTCTACCTACAGTCTAGGATGTTGCAATATTTCTCACTATCAGATTCAAGTCTTGAAGAAAATGGCCATGTGATATACGCACACACTTGAACATTAAACTTGCTAAGCTATGATGAACTTCATCTTCTTTGTGTGCTATCTATGATAATTTCTTTGTTGAGTGTTACTACCCTAATAGTCTTTCGAGGATGTCATGGACTAGAATACTGGGAGCATGGGGCATGTTTTACTTTTTTATTATTGTGAATATACTTTGTTAGTCTATGATGTTTAGAGAATTCATGCTTGTCTTACTTGACACTTCGGACCTACAATGTATCATCCTTGCCTGTTTTCACAAGATCACAGTCAGGGGTTATCCTAGAGCCTATGCCTTGATAAAGGTGTAATCTTGCTATGCTAAACTTGGGGAATCTAACTACGTTAGTCATCTTGACTTACATGTATTTGATGCTTGGGTTGGATTCCCATATTTCTATCCGACATAGATCATACTCATATCCTCATAATTATACTAGTGATGATTTTATGATCTTTTGATGTCCCTTATAATGCTCAATGATGAAACTAGAGCCTAAATGTTTTGTGTCCCTTGCAAGTAAACCATTTTGCATCAAAGGTACATTCTACCTTACTCTTGCATTTGGCATATGGGGAGAGCTCTCTCTTCATCTTTCACGGACATGTCATCTAACTGCTTTCATCTTTTCTTCACTTTTTTCTCAATGATATCTTTCACTTTCTTGATCTTTCACGTCACCTATTTGTTATCTTGTCATCACAAGGGATTAATCTAAACCATCACATCTAATCTATCCAAGTATCACATTTTCAAAACATGAGTCTATATCACAAACATGAGAGCTAAACATATCCATGAGCATATAAACACGAACATAAAACTAAGCATACATAATCATGAGCATAAGCTAAAACATCACATGGAAACATAAACTCAAATGTTGAAATATCTAACCATCAGATGACATCAATGAAACAAATCCACAAGTACATCAATCGAATCCAATATCTCATATATATCAAATATATCACAGTACATATACAATCCAAAATCTAGATGAGTGTCTTGAAATACATATGGTACAATAAAATGGCACAAGGACATCAACCTAGACCTACAACTGGCTTACTCCCTCATGAGTATGTTGTGCTTTAGGAGGAGTCGCTGGTGCCCTCAATGGTGGTTGATCTAATTTTCCAACCCTCTACGAGTACATAGGTGTAGCAATATACACCCTGTAGTAGTAGGCTACCCTTGTTGTCTATCACTCCACCTCCCATCTAGCCTCTACCAAATCATCCCTCAGTGCTTGCTCTCCCCTATCCACCTCTACTCAAGCATCCACTAGTTATTAGTCTCTAACCACTATGGTCATCCTCAACCCCTGCAGCTCTACCTTCAAGGCCTAAATCCTTGCATCTCAATCATCCTCTCCCTCTCCACCAATAGGATGATCCTATCATGGCTTTTCTCATTCTACCTCTTACATCTTAGTAGGTGCTCCTCCTCCTACTCCTCACTCTCCTCCCTCACAGTTTGGGCCCACATCCACCTCCTCCCACTGGCTTAGGAACTACTACGAACCTCCATGCATCTACCACCCTTGCCTATGCCTACTTTGTCATCTCCACCATCCCTCTTGTCTTGCTACCATAGGTGGTGCATCTGGTCATGTCAACCTTGAAAAAGGATGCCTCTACATCTCATGCAAATATGTTGGGTTTGCCCCGACATCTGTTAAGTCTAGATGATAATCCCAAGGCTCTGACATGAGTGTTGTTGTATCTCTCTGGGTTGTCTGATAATCCAACATAGGTAACCAAACTTGATGAGAGTCAATTATTACCCACTTTATACCATCTTTTAACCCATTTTATATACCTTCATACTCATTCTTGTACTTTATTCTCATTCTATTCTATCATATTTTACCACCTTTTGTTGCATATGGTTAAATATATATAAGTGGTGTTTAATGCAGTTTTGGGATTAAATAATAGGAATTATTTATTCATTATTTTTACTAATCAAAATTATTAATGTCATGGTATATATAGCTTGCAAAATTTTGATTCGTGGTTGCAAATCTGTTAGAAATGCTTTAGAATAATTGAGAGAGGGGGGGGGGAGGGTGAATCAGTTATTCCAGGTCCAAATGTCCAATTCAAACTTTTCATCAACTAAAGTGTGCCCATCTAACTATTTATTTATCTAAGCTTTAACTTTCCTAGTTAGCAAGTTATCGTAAATAAGCATGCAAACATAACACATGAAAAGATAAACACATAACATAGTGATTTACATGGAAACCCAATTTGGGAAAAACCACCAGTAACATACTACTCAATTCTCACTCTTCTGAAGTGATGCCTTATGAAAGGCCTACCCTGTTAAAGGCTACAACACACTATTAAATGTGACCTGGTTAAAGGGTTTAACCACCCTGTTAGAAGTGGGCCTAGTTAGAGGACTTTAGAACATTCACTTAGAATGCCACCCTGTTAAAGGATTTAAAAATGGTTGTTAAACCAACCTAAGTCCATAGGATTTTCTTTTACCCTAACTGATACAATTGTTAGAGAGTAACAATAAGGGGTCTTGACCTGATTACAACATACAACTTAACTTGCAGATTTCAGATCACTTCTTCAGCTTTTCTCTATTTGCCTAGCTTTCAATCTCTGCAGCTCTGATAGCTTTCCCTCCTTTCAAGATTTGTTTCCTTGAGTCTCTATGCTCAATGCACCAGTGCAATCTTCTCTTTTTGACCACTTATCAAAGCAGTCTTTGTGCTCTATTCTTCCTTCTCCTAGATGTCTTCTTCTTGACACCCTTCAACCACTTTGCAATTTGGCAATCCAACAACTCTTACTTCTTGGTCTGTGAATCCTTAAATAGAAGTCTGGAATTTCTTTTCCCACTTGATTCTTCCCTCCTTTGATTTCAATTTGAATGGGTTAGGTAGGATTCATTGAATCTAACCCACATTTTGTTCCTTCTAGAATCCTCTTGAATTCACTCAAAAACAATTTACATAAAGTTTTGTGCCACCAGCTCATCATCCTTATCCTCCAATTGGTTTACCAAATTCAAGGTAACAAACTTGTCAGCTCAGATCTTGGTGAATGTTTGACTTTTCAATAATGCAACAGCTTGGCACTATTGAAATTCTGGTGCTCAACACATACTGTGTTACTCGGCATCAACTGTGTTTTATTGATGCTCGACACCTTCTATATCACTCGACACTTGAACTTCACTCAGCACCTAAAGTTCACTCGACACCTAAAGTTTACTTAGCATACATTAGATTTTTCATTTGCTCAGCTCTAACTAAAAATTTGCTTGGCTTGAACTAGCTTACTCAGCACCTACTAATGAACTTAGTTTAAGCTTTGCACTCAACCTTGTTCCAATGTATTCCTCCAAAGTTTCTAAGTGTGACCAACCTTTGTATCTTCAAGTATGTTATCAATACATCATTTAACCACTGTCTTAGTTGATCCTTGCACTTCATTACAAAACTATAACTCAACCTTTCCCTTAGGTACTCTTGTTACATCTTGTTGATTAAATCCTCTTCATCAATCAACTAGGTGACAATACTTGGATCTTATAAGTAATTGTCATTCCTACAAATAGCAGGTTTGACATCAATGACAAAATAATAATTGAAAACATTCTTTCAACAACAATCTCCCTCTTTCAATCAATCTTCTTCTTACAATGATCTTTTTCAATCAAATTTCCAACAATTTCCCTCTTTGACAGTAAACCTTTTCAATCAATTTTCCAACAATCTCCCTCTTAGGCATTGATGGCAAACCAAACTGATCAGATGTCAAAAAGAATGAGATTACACAATTTCTTTCTTAATCTATTATCCTGATTGCTTTACTTCTACTCCTCCCTCTTAGCTGTTCTATCCTTTTTCTTTCCTTTCTTACATTCTCTCCCTCTGTATGCATTGCTCATCTTCTGCTATTTTGGCATCAATATTACATCATTCTCTGATTAGTTTCTTCATTCTTCTTCATCTTCTCCCTCTATTGTTGATCAGTTTCTGCTAACTTCTCCCTCTTTAACAACAATGTCAAAGACATATTATCTCAACATCTTAACATGCAAGTGTAACATTTGCAGGTTCTTTCGATTTCTCCCTCTCTCACCTTGTTTATGACTGATTTGGAACTTTATTACTTTAATTACTTCAGGTAAAATCCTAAAGTAAATATCCTCTGCATCAATGTGTAATATTTCAATAATAAATGTATTTGATGCAGGGCAATCTTGTTTTATCTTAAGTAGCCTTGGCTAGGGGTATCACCCCTAACTTGCCTCTAAGATACTCAAAAGTATCTTTGGGTAGTACTTTTGTGAAGATGTCAACAATCTATTCCTTTGAGCTGACATATTCCATTCTCACTTGCTTATCTTTCACCAATTCTCTTACATAGTGATACTTGATTGCAATATGCTTTGTTTTGGCATGCATCACATGATTTTTAGATATGTAGATGGCACTTGTATTATCACAATAGAATATCACAGGCTCATTTATGTCTTCCTTCATACCTTGCAACAGATGTTTGATCCATACAATATTAGTGCAATTGATAGCAGCTACAACATATTCAACTTCTACTATTGACTATGAAGTACAACTTTGTCTTTTGTTGGTCCAAGTAATCAATCTTTTACCTAAGAAAAGTGCTCCTCCATTAGTGCTTTTTTTGTCATCAATATTACCTCCCCAATCTACATTAGTGTAGGCTCTCAACTCAAATTTTTCACTCCTCTTGTAGTACAAACCAAAGTCATTAGTTCCTTTTAGGTACCTTAGTATTCTTTTCACTGCCATCAAATGATTTTCCCTTGGGTTTGCAAAAAATATTGCCACTATTCCAATAGCTAATGCAATGTCTAGTCTACTATGTACAACATACTGTAACTTTCCAATCATTAATCTATACATTGTCTGATTCACTTCAACTCACTCATCATTCTTAGATAACTTATGTCCTGTTACCATTGGTGTGCTGATTGGTTTTGAGTCTTCTAATCCAAATGTCTTGAGTATCCCCTTGATGTATTTTGATTGGGTCACAAATATGTCATGCTTCAATTGATGTACTTGCAATCCAACAAAGAATTTGATTTCTCCAAACATTGACATCTCGAACTCATGTTTCATTTGTTCAACAAAATCTTTGCATAGAATGTCTTTTCCTCCAAATATTATATCATCAACAAAGATTTCAAATATCAAAATGTCTTTACATTTTTCTGCCTTGATATACAAATTGTTTTTCTCATCTATTCTCTCAAATCCTATCTTCACAAGATATTTGTGCTATCTCTCATACCATGCTCTAAGCGCTTGTTTCAAACCATAGAGTGCCTTATGCAGTTTGCAAACCATATCCTTGTTGTTGTCATCAAAAAATCCCTCTGGTCGTTATATGTAGACTTTTTCTTCTCGTATACCATTCAGAAAAGTAGACTTCACATCCATTTGGTAGACTTTGAAACCTTTGTAAGTAGCATATGCAAGTACTATTCTTACTCCTTCCATTCTTGCAATAGGGGCAAATGTTTCTCCATAGTCTAGTCCTTCTTCTTGTGCATGGCCTTTGCAAACTAGTCTAGCCTTATTTCTTGTTATCTCACCATTCTCATCAAATTTATTCCTGAAGACACATTTGGTACCAATTACATTCTTATCAGCTGGTTTGGCAACCAAGGTCTAGGTTTTGTTCTTTTCAATATAGTTTATCTCATCTTCCATAGCTTTATACTAGTCATCATCTTGTAGTGCATCTTTCATTATTTTGGGCTCAACCTTGCTCAACAAACATGATTCATTCCTTAGTCTATTCCTTGTCATTGGTTTGGCATCCTTGTCACCAATGATTTTTTTTGTAGGGTGATGTCTTCTTACATACTTGGCTAGTCTTGGTCTTGTCCTTTCCATGTTTGATCCTTCAGCTTCAGAGTCATGTTCTTCTCCATCTGATACTTCATCATTTCTTTCATATATACAATTTTTAGAATCAGAATGTGCATTTTCTTTAACCTGCAACTCAGCTTCTAAATGCAGCTCAACATTCACTGGTTGTCACTCAGTTGATACTAAAATTTGTTGTTGATTCTCAACTTGATTGGCAACTTCATCTTCAACAGTCATTCCTTCATAGAAGTATACAAAAGATCTATAATCTTCTGATTTCTTGGATTCATCAACTTGGACTTCTGCATACTCATCAAAATTTACATTTGTACTCTCCACAATCTTGTGAGTGTTATTATTCAAACACTTATATGCCTTGCTTCTAGTGGAGTATCTAAGGAATATGCCTTCATCATTTTTTGCATCAAACTTGTCATTTCTAATATCTTTAAGAATATAGAATTTGCAACCAAATATTTTGAAATGTTTTATGTTAGGTGAGTGACCATACCATAATTCAAAAGGTGTTGTATTTATCCCTTTCTTGACTTGGACTCTATTTAGGGTGTAAACAACAGTACTTACAGCTTCTCTTTAGTACTTTAAAGAAACATTTTTCTCCATCATTAATGTTCTAGCATAGTCTATCATTGATATATTCCTTCTTTCTACAATACCATTCTGTGGGGAAGTTCTTGGTGCTAATGTTTGTTTGTTGATACCTTTGTCATTGCAAAATATCTCAAACTCTTTTGATGTAAACTCTCCTGCTCTATCTGATCTTAGGCACTTTAGATTCTTTCCTATTTCATTTTTAACCCTGGCTAAGTACCACTTAAACATTTGAAATGCATCATATTTTTGCTTTAAGAACATGACAGTCATCATCCTTGAATAGTCATCAACAAATAGTATTATGTATATTTCTCCTAGGTAGCTTTGCACTTCTATTGGTCCACATAAATTAGTATGAACTAGCTCTAGTACTTCTTTGGAAGTGTAGGTTTTGCTTTTGAAGCTTAACTTGGTCATCTTCCCTAGTTGACATTGTTTTCACATTATGTTTTCAGGTTTATTTAGCTTGGGCAAACCTTTGACTTTCTTCTTTTTGCTGATGCTAATCAGATTGTCAAAGTTAACATGACACAACCTTTTATGCCATAACCATACATCATCAAATTTAACAAGAAGACAAGTTGCATCTTCCATATCTAGGTAAAATAGATTACTTCTTTTTTGTTCACCTTTTCCTATTAGATTTCCATCAGTGTCATAGATTTTGGTAGTTTTGTTTCCAAATTCTACTTTGTAACCTACATTGCCTAATTGTGATACACTCAACAAATTGTAGTTCAATCCTTCAACATTGTATGCATTATCACATGAAATTTTCTCTGTAAGTTTAATTGAACCTTTTCTTTTGATTTGACATGGAGCATCATTTCCCAATCTAACACTATTTCCATCATATTGAGTAAAGATAATAAACTTAATTTTGTCTCTTGTCATGTGATGTGAGCATCCACTGTCTATGATCCACTTGTCATTCTTGTTCACACAAGTCACCAATTTTGTTGCTTCATCTTCATCTTCATCTTCATCTAATTCATCCTTCATGGCTACATAAACTACTTCATCATTGTTCTCATCAGAATCTTCTTCAATAATGTAGCATCTTTTGCCTTTGTCCTTGTAATCTCTACTATCATCTTCTCTCTTGTTCTTGTACTTGTTTCCTTCTTTGTAGTTCTTCTTCTATGTACACCTTGCAGTAATATGACCTACTTCATTGCAATTAAAAAAAATGAAAGGCAACTTAACTTTAAATTTACCTTTGCCTCAATGGAATCTTTTGGCTAGTAGTGCTACCAACTATTCCACATCTTCCTTATTTGTGTTGCTATCATTGGATGCATGTTTTCCTTTTCTACTTTTCTTCTTTGATTTCACCTCCTTAGTGTCTTTCAATGTCAGCTTGGCCTTGAAAGTAGATTCAAAGTTCTCAAGTCTGTAGTTATCAAAGTTGGACAGTTCAAATGTAGTAAGTCTTCCCACTATTCCTTCAAAGTTTAGCATGTTTCCTTGTACACACCTTAGCTCTTGGATGGCTGAAACTCTAATAGCATAGATAAGGAGTAGGATTCTCAAGTATTTTCTATTGGTAGTCTCTTCTTCCAATTGACCACCCAGACTTCTTATTGCACTTACCACTTCTTTCATTCTAGAGCCATATTGAGCAACATTCTCTCCTTCTTCCATTTTCATGTCATCAAACTTTCCTTTGAGGCTTTCTCTCTTTGCTCTCTAAACATTCTAATCTCCTCCATAGATATCTGATAGGGCTTTCCACATTTTGAATGCAGTATCACAACCTTTGATGTCATCAAATTCAACATAATTGAGTGTAGAGGCAATCTCCAACATTGCCTAATTGTGCTCCTTCCTTTTGTTCAAATCATCTACAGAGAGGGGTCCTGTTGGGTCTCCATGTTCCACTCTAATTGAAATTTTTGCATGATCACCTATTGATCTAAGGTGCAATTTCATTAGACTCTACCATGCAATGAAGTTGTCTTTGTTGAGCTTGGGAACTTCTCTCTTGGACATCTTGATCTTCCTACTTCTAGTACCTTGAAACTAAATCAGCAAATGGCTCTAATACCAATTATTAGAAATGCTTTAGAATAAATGAGAGGGGGGGTGAATCAGTTATTCAAGGTCCAAATGTCCAATTCAAACTTTTCATCTAGTAAAGTGTGTTCATCTAACTATTTATTCATCCAAGCTTTAACTTTCCTAGTTAGCAAGTTATCATAAATTAGCATGCAAACATAACACATAAAAAGATCAACACATAACACAATGATTTACATGGAAACCCAATTTGGGAAAAACCACCAGTAACATACTACTCAATTCTCACTCTTTTGAAGTGATTCCCTATGAAAAGGCCTACCCTGTTAAAGGCTATAACACACTATTAAATTTGACCTAGTTAAAGGGTTTAACCACCTAGTTAGAAGTGGGCCTAGTTAGAGGAATTTAGAACATTCACTTGGAATGCCACCCTATTAAAGGATTTACAAATGGTTGTTAAACCAACCTAAGTCCATAGGATTTTCTTTTACCCTAATTGATACAATTGCTAGAGAGTAACAATAAGGGGTTTTGACCTAATTCAACATACAACATAACTTGTAAATTTTAGATCACTTCTTCAACTTTTCTCCATTTGCTTGGCTTTCAGTCTATGTAGCTCTAATAGCTTGCTCTCCTTTCAAGCTTTGTTTCCTTGAGTCTCCATGCTCAATGTACCAGTGCAATCTTCTCTTTCTAACCACTTATCAAAGCAGAGTCTCTATGCTCTGTTCTTCCTTCTCCTAGATGTCTTCTTCTTGACACCCTTCAACCACTTCTCAATTTGGAAATCTAGCAACTCTTAATTCTTGGTCTATGACTCCTTAAATAGAAGTCTAGAATTTCTTTTTTTACTCAATTCTTCCCTCCTTCAATTTTAGTTCAAATGCGTTAGGTTGGATTCATTGAATCTAACCCATATTTTGTTCCTTCTATAATCCTCTTGAATTGGCTCAAAAATAGTTTACATAGAATTCTGTGCTGCTAGCTCATCATCCTTATCCTCCAACTAGTTCACAAAATTCAAGGTAACAAACTTGTTAGCTCAAATCTTGGTGAATCTTTGACTTTTCAATAATAATGCAGCTCAACACTATTGAAATTAAGGTGCTTAGAACATACTATGTTACTCAGCATCAACTGTGTTTTACTGATGCTCGACACCTTCTATATCACTCAACACTTGAACTTCACTTAGCACCTGAAGTTCACTCAGTACACACTAGATTTTCCATTTGCTTGGCTCTAGCTAAAAATTTGCTCGGCTTGAACTAGCTTACTCGACACCTACTAATGAACTTAGTTTAAGCTTTGCAGTCAACCTTGTTCCAACTTATTCCTCCAAAGTTTCTAAGTGTAACCAACCTCTATATCTTCAAGTATGTTATTAATACATCATTTAACCACTGTCTTAGTTGATCCTTGCACTTCATTACAAAACCATAACTCAACCTTTTCCTTAGGTACTCTTGTTACATCTTGCTAATTAAATCCTCTTCATAAATCAACTAAGTGACAGTACTTGGATCTTATAAGCAATTGTCATTCCTACAAATAGCAGGTTTGACATCAATGACAAAACAATGATTAAAAACATTCTTTCAACAAAAAAATCTTCTTGTCGTAGTCTTGAATTCTGTAGAACTTCTTGTCATAGTCTAGAATTTGTAGAACTTCCTATTGCCTGTCAGACTTCCTATCACCTATCAGACTTCCTACCACTTGATAGACTGCCTGTCATTTGTCAGACTTCTTGCCACCTAATAGATTTCCTATTGACTGCCAACTCTTCCTAACACTAAATTTTTCTGCTACACATGATTGGTTGATAAATAATTCAATTTCTACAAACCAATTTAAACTCATGAATGAAAAGTCAAAAGGGGTTTTATTTGTTAAAAGTTTGTTGGGTAATGTTTGAATACACAACCTCCCCCATGCTATTTTATGCCTCCACTGTTCAACCAAGCATGGATTTTGGTAACAACCCCACATCATATTCAGTTTAATAAAAATTGATGCCTATTAAAGTAAAGAGGAAGGTAGAGGGGTTTGAACTCGTGACCTTCCATTTCTAACGGTCACTTCTCCACCATTACAATTTATTATAACTTCACTATGTAATAAATAGAAATGGTCAAAAATAAAGTATTTGTACTATTGTTATATATTGTACAAAAAATATTATTAAGAAGGGGGATTGATTTGAGATTGAAATACAAACTTCTATCAGTGCATTTCATGTAGCAGATTCATCTACAATTTCTATAATGAATTTGGAGAAATAAAATAATATTGTTCTAATCAAGGCAACGTAGAAGATTGTTTGCTTTCCATCACCAGGCATCCTTAGAAGGCAGGATCCACTTCTTGGGATGGCTAGTGATTTTTTTAAGATTAGATGTGTGTTTTTATATTTTTGTGTGTTGTTATTTTTATTTAATTTTATAAATAGAATTATTATATTAGTTTATATATTTTAATTTTTGTAATTATAAATAGTTGGCATTAATTCATATTTGATTTAGATTTAATTCTAAATTTTAATTTGTGTAGTTTATTATTTAAATTTATGTTTCATGTTTTTCTTTACCGATTTTAGTTAAGCTCCTATTGTTGGGAAGTGACAGTTCTTGATGCTAGTTCTATTTTGATTTGTGATAGATTTCAACTTAGCTCCTACCGCCAGGAAGTGATAGTTCATGTTGCCAGTTTTGTTTTGGTTTTTATAGGTTTCCATCCATGTGTTCTAGCCACATCCATCTGCACTTGGAATGTTATCTTCATCCCTTGAGCATATAGCCACTATACCTTTCATCATTTTATGACCCTAGATTGATATTTAAATGTGAGATGAACTAGCTCTTATCAATTATTCTTCTCTTAATCTTATCAATTATCCTCAATAGTTGAACCACAATTTGGCCCTACATTTTTGGCATCATTTTTGGTGAAAGGTATTAAAGGAATGAAATTATAGTAAGGCAAGTTAGGAATAGTGCACCTTTGGAAGTGTATGATCATGTATCAGCCTTGCTTAGTCTAATACCTTAGGTTTGCATTGTAGTAAATCATTTAGGTGCATTATTTTCAATTTTGCAAGTAAGTCATAGAAGTTAGATCCATTATTTATGTTATAATATTTTGTTGTTGTGAGTAATTGGTAAAGAAAGAAAAAATTGAAGAAAAATGTTTAAAATGATGCATTTTCAAGGTAGTCCAAACACATCAAATTTGAAAATAAGAATTGGTGGAGGAATTGTGTAAACCAAAGGTGATGTTTTTACAAACTCTCTACCTAATGAATGTAACTTAGATGATCTTGATCTTCTATTGTCACAGGTATGTCCTATTGTTATTTCTATGTCTGAATAAGAGGATATAATTGATGAAATTTTAGAGCAATGTGATTTCTTGAATGAAAATTTAACCATTTGTTGTTCTATTTGTTACAGGAAAGGTAACCAATGCATATGCCCAAAAAATGAAGAACATCTGGTGAATGAAGTACAAGTTCTTTGTGAACCTCACCATGCTCATGATGCAAGTGAAGAATTATTGTTTATAAAGAGTGAACAATTTCAAAGAACAAATCAAGAAGATCAAGGTATGAATCATCACTCTTCTACACTAAAAAGACAACATGTTTCTTTAAAACATTATTTTCCACCTAGTATGCAGAACAAATGTAATCATGCATGCTCACAACAACCTATATATCCATCTTATATTCTACCATCTTCACCATTCCCATCCTACTCACCTACTCTATATCTAATACAACCCTTTTCATTATCCTTATTCCATTCATTTTATCCACAATCCACTCCAACATATCTACCAATGGAATTCATAATTCCTCATGAAGCATTTTATAATAAGGTGGATCAAATTGTATATAATGATGATATTTCACCGATCCTTTTAAATTATCTTAATGTTTATGAAATTGGTGAAATGGATAATGAATGTGATTTTTGTTTAAAAGAACTAGAGGAACATATTGATCAAATTATCACCCATCAATTTAGTTCTTCTTATCTACTTCTTAAATCACAAAATTTTGAGATATTCCACATACATAAGGAAACAAACCATTATGATTTCAGCATTGAAAACATATCTATGTGTGTTGGAATTAATCATGCACTAAAAGGTGATCTATTGTATACCTTAATGATTCAAGTGTTGTGTGTGATACCAAATGATATCTTACAAGATCGATTCCTTAAAAATGATTTAATATTCAAACATCAAGATCTTGGAAGGCCTATGAAAAAAAATTGTATTCCTCACACACTTATTGATTTGGGTTCAATCAATTAAAAGGGGAAGGATTTGAATGCATTAATGACCAGATAATATGTGTTCCAAATCGATTATCATTATTCCTTATTATTGATTCTTTACATTATAATGAGATGACTAAATACACTATGGATGATTCATTCATTTAACAAGAATCAAGGTATTAATATCTATATATTTATAATTCTTGGTTCTTGTATCTTAAGATGATTGTTCATAGATAATAGGCACTAAATCACTTTCTTGATTCCTTGGATGATTCAAATGCTCATGCTTTTGTAATGATACATTAAGGAGAAATCCATAGAAGTACTAAAGCTCAAGAAATCCTTAAATGTGTTTCTCACTTTATTTCATTCTTTGGATTATCTTAATTTTCTCATAACCTTTTAGCATTAAGTTAAGTTGGGGGAAAATCTCTCCAATTTTGTGGTTCTCGATTGATTTCCAATAAAGTTTCATTAATTATTCCATTGGTCCTTCTAGTAATCCTTCACATATAAGATCTCAACTAGTTCAAGGTATGTGACCTTGTGTTGGTTTTGCTTGATAATACATGTACACAAGAATTATTTTTTATTTATCCATTTTATTATTATCAAGTATCTATTCATATTAATAATTCTACCCATCAGTTTTGCCTACTTGATGTTAGAGTTATTGAATGGATGATATTTCTTTACTATACTTGATATGCTTGGTCTTGAGAATATGGTACAAGTCTCTTATTGTGATGGGATGGTACATTTGCATAGATATCAATTAGCATATTCAAGATGTTCACTAACTATAGATAAGAGTTCTCTTCTTTGGTGTTATAAGTTAACCAATTTGTAACTTGGTCTATGACATTCATAAATCTTGTAGTGCTAATTGTTATAGATATACATTCTAAGATAACTTGAAGACATGCATAAGGATTTTGAGGATATTGCAAATCTCATATCCTTCCTAGAGACATGTCTCTATCGACCTCTAGTTTTATTGACACATTGGTGACTATAATTGGTTTTTCACTATGCCACCTAGCCTTTGGTAATGAAGGTGTGTTATTTCATACAATGAATACCTTTTATTCTCACCAAGATAAGAGAGCATAGCTTCATGTGGTGCCATCATAGAGCAATATGCCTTTTGTGGAATATCATCATTATGAGTAATTATTGTATTCGAGCATGCCAATGTATGTTCCAAAGTTCTAGATGATGATTCTAGATTCAGTGACATGAGATACATGGATCATATTGGCTTTGTGGGAAAGTAGTTATCATGCTCAAGTTATTCTTGGTCATCCTTCCAATTCATTATGCAATCCTCCTTCAATGGTGCCTTTTTGTTAGGACATGGAAATAAATCAGGTTTACATCACTCTTCATCATCCATAGAAGGAATTGTTTTTTCCTTTGGTCATTCTATGCAGTTATTCAAAAATGAAAAATTGAAAAATGAAAAAAAGAAGCAATAAAAGATCCAATAATGAAAACCTTCAGGAGTTGTTGGCCAGTTAATATCTGAAAACCAGTTTTTGGCAGATATTAACTGCAACACTCATACCTAGCCTCTCCCTATTTCCCAAGGACGACCAACCATTTAAGTTGAGGGGAGGTACACCATGCCTATTACATATATTTTAATCCATTATACTTTATCATTCTCTATTCCATCTTCAAACCCATTATTTCCTGCTTTAGATTTCTCATTCCATCTTACATAAAAACTATTATTTCACCCTTGCTAATCATTTGTGTTGGATAACCATTTCACCCATTCCAAGTCATCTTGTGCATAGTGATATAATTTTCTCACGATGCCTCCTCTATATGAGCATTTGAAACTTGATGCTATGAAAAATGAAAAAAGAAAAAAAAAAAAAAAAAAAAAAAAAAAAAAGGAAAAAATGAAAACAAAAAAAATGGAAAATTGCAGGAGGTAGCTATATTGACAAAATTATTGTTGAAAAAATGAAGCATTAAAGCTTGTCATTAGAAGCTCAAAAAAAGTCAAATATGGTCATGCATGAACTATAGTAATTAAAGGTAATGAAGCAAGCCTAGGATGTACATTCCAAAGTGCTTCTAGTTCAAACTAGAAGCATCTTCATCATTATTAATTACACAAGGATGTGCAATATGCTAAGTTGGGGGGAATGATGAGAGTCAATTATGACCCATTTTATACCATCTTCTAATTCATCTTATATACCTTCATACTCATTCATGTACTTTATTTCCATTCTATTCTATCATATTTACCACCTTTTCTTGCATATGGTTAAATACATAAGTAGTATTTAATATACTTTTGGGATTAAATTATGGGAATTATTTATTGATTATTTTTACTAATCAAAATTATTAATGTCATGGTATATATAGCTTGCAACATTCTGATTCATGAGTGTAGATCTTCTCGTCACAATTTAGAATTTTGTAGGACTTCCTATTGCAGTCTACAATTTGCAACACTTCTTGTCACCTATCAGACTTCTTGTCGCCTGACAAACTGCTTGTCACCTATTAGACTTCTTGTCACTTGACGGACTTCCTATCACCTAACAAACTTCCTATTGATTGTTAGATCTTCCTGACACCTATTTTTCTGTTGCACATAATTGGTTGATAAATAAATCAATTTCTACCAATCAATTTAAAGTTGTGGTTGAAAAGTAAAAAGGGGTTTTATTTGTTAAAATTTTATTGGGGAAGGTTCAAACTCACAAGCTCCCCCATACTATTCTATGCCTCCACTATTCAACCAAGCATGGATTTTGGTAACAAACCCACGTCATATTCTATTTAATAAAAACTAATGCCTATTAAAGTAAAGAGGAAGGCAAAGGAGTTTGAACCTATTATCTTCCATTTCTAATGGTCACTTCTCCACCATTGTAACATGCATGATTTTTGGATTTTATTATAACTTCATTATGTAATACATAGAAATGGTCAAAATTAGAGCATTTGTACTACTCTTATATATTGTAAACAATATTATTGAGAGGGGGGATCGATTTGAGATTGAAATACAAACTTCTATCCATGCAATTCCTGTAGTAGATTCATCTACAATTTTTGTAATGAATCTGGAGAAATAAATAAATATTTTTTTGATCAAGATAATGAAAAAGATTTTTATGATTTCTATCACCAAGCATACTAAAGAGGCAAGATCCACTTCGTGGAATGGTTAGTGATTTGTTTTAAATTAGATGTGTGTTTTTATATTTTTGTGTGTTGTTATTTTTATTTAACTTTATAAATAGAATTATTATATTAGTTTATATATTTTAACTTTTGTAATTATAAATAGTTATCATTAATTCATATTTGTTTTAAATTTAATTCTAAATTCTGATTTGTGTAGTTTTTTATTTAAATTTATGTTTCATATTTTTCTTTACTAGTTTTAGTTAAGCTCCTATCGCCAAGAAGTGATAGTTCCTATCGCCAATTCTATTTTGATTTGTTATATGTTTCAACTTAGCTCTTGTTGCCAGGAAGTGACATTTCATGTCACCAGTTTTGTTTTGGTTTTTATAGGTTTCCTTCCATGTGTTCTAGCTACATCCATCCCCACTTGGAATTCTATCTTCATCCCTTGAGCATATATCCACTATACCTTTCATCAATTTGTGACCCTAGATTGATATTTAAATGTGAGATGAACTGGATCTTAATTTTATTAGTTATCCTTAATATTTGAAACATAGTTTGTCCCTACAAACCTTGTGTCTCCTCATCATGAAATCATACATAAGTGGTAGTCTCCATCGAGATCATGTGTCTTTGATAAAATTGCCACCATACTCAACTAATTGTAAATCCATCAATGATCTTTGAATGTCTCCCAACTAGTGGCTGACTATAGCACATGTACTCAAGCTCCCATGCATCAAACCATCTATGACACTATTGATATAAGTGTCAAACAAAAGAGGTCAACTCATAGAAAATGCATTGATAGTAAGTCACATCCCCACTGTGACTCTATGGGATGAACCCTGTGTGTCTAAAAATGAAGGTCTCGATGTGCTCTCATGACTACACCCACAGTTGAATGAGTTTTCTTGTTATGAATCACTTAAAATTTTAAGATTCACTAGGATACAAATTTAATAAAGATCGTAACTAAAGTTGCTTGTGAACTAAGCAAGTAATACTTAGAAATGTCAGAAATAACTAAGTAGACAAAAACATGCATCAAAAAGAACAAGAGATAGAGGATTTGATTTTGGATTTCACCAAACTCTAACTATGTCTGTAGATTTGCAAACTTGCAAGATCGATGCCATATTATGATGCAAAAACTCTTACATCATCATGGTCTTCCATGACATTGCAATCTTCTTTCTCACTTCCACACTGCGATGATAGGAACTTGCTAGCAACATGTCTGTGCCTAGCTCCTTTGCCACTTTTAACAATGCTAAGAAATAAAATTACAACTCCCTCTAAATGAACATTAATTCTTTACAATAATGACATAAAGTCATGAAAATTACTGTCAAGAAAATTATAAGTTTTTATCTCATATTATGAGACCATTAAATTCTCTAGAGCATTCTCTCCCAAATTCTCCTCTCTAGAAAATTATAAGGAGTTCTTCAAGTCTTCCTTCAAGTCTCCCCTTTTATACAAGAAAATAGTCATATTTGGTTAAAAACCAAATAACCATTTTCCCATTTTAAAATAACACAATATCCCCAAATATCCCAAATTTATCACTATCCTTAAAAATAATGGCCCTTATAATTTTGGGCTTACATTATAATATCCGCTTGTTCAAAATTAAATCCAAACAAATAAATAACCTCCTTTTGGCTTAAATAATTATAAGCCAAACAATTTAAACCATGATCTGAAAACTAATTAACCATTCACTATTTTGGGGGGCAAGGGTGGGGGGGCTTATAACTAGAGAGTATTTCTTTAAATATATTTTTTTGGCTCTCCTCAGAAATAGCCATAATATTTTAAGGACTTACATCCTTAATTATAACAGAGATATATTTCAAGAGAGCTTGCTATTTTATAGGGATTTATTCATAATCCATGGTAAACAGTATATATATATGTTTAAGGCCAATTTTCTAGAAAATATAAACCCACAAAAAATAGGGGTCCGTGAAAATAGGAAGCTCCTTTTTTTCTAAGGTAAAAGTATTTCTCTAATTACTTCCACATATTATCTCAATTTTTGATGAAATGAACACTATTGAAAAGCTCTCAATGAACTCTTTGTAATGAGACCAATATTTGACCCTTTTGGTGACTTTATTTTATTACCTTTTTTCGAGCCCTTTGATTTTTTGATTAACCAAACCTTTGACCAAGCATATCTCGAGCAAATAGACTCCTTTTGACACCCTTCAAGTTGTGTCAAGAATTTTTTGTTGTGTTCTATACATTGATGTCAATTTTGTGAGATTTTGAGTGGGCTAAATTTTTTGAGGTCATCAAGATCAACCTAGATTTTGAATCACTACGATGTACTCCCAAGCCCATATTTGGGCTAGTACTATACAACATGCCTAGGTCTGCCCATCACAATATATTATCTTGTGAAGCTCATGATACATATTAGCTACGATTGCAAGTCCCTTTGCCATCCTTTGGGATTTCTCAATCAAATGTGCCACCAATCTACCCCAACCTAGAGGGAAACCTTTTTGGCCCCTGTTAGTGATAAGTGCTTGGGCAACTAGTGAGAAAAGTAGACAAGATAATGGATACTCATCTCCATACTCATCTATGAGCCTCTCCTAACTCAAGTGGTGATCCACAATAGTGACATCCTAAAATAGCTATTGCATGCTAACCTCCCCTTTGTCAAGTTTTGATCGTAATAAACTTGTGACATGCAAAAACTCACATCAATACATCTCATATGGATACTAGAAACTTGAAAAGAATGAGCATTATAACACAACAATCATACACATAGGATTGCCATGACATGGTACACAAAGGATGTGATATACATCCTCTAAAGTAATGGTCACCTCACCAGTAGGCAAATGGAAGGTGGTGTGCTTGTTGTACCACCACTCAACTAAAGCACTCAATAACTCATGGTTTGTACGTCTATGGGGCATGCGTGTCCACCATCTCAACCCCATATTCGATATGGCAACCCTCTCGTCATCATCTAGATATTGAAGGACACGCAACACCACCACCTTGGAGGCTCTAATTAGAAGAGTGGGAAAGCTAATATGTGAAATCAAGTCAAACAAAAATTGAAAACACCACTATTAGCTACAAGTAGATAAAGGACATTACCAACTAATCAAAATGATAGAAAAATAATGCTTACACATGCAAAATTTAACTCTAAACATACAAAACAACTAAAAAATAGACTATACAACACTTTT
Organism: Cupressus sempervirens; assembly: GCA_028749045.1. Classification (NCBI taxonomy): domain Eukaryota; kingdom Viridiplantae; phylum Streptophyta; class Pinopsida; order Cupressales; family Cupressaceae; genus Cupressus; species Cupressus sempervirens. The sequence goes on from CM053785.1 coordinate 2,836,245, forward strand.
CATTGGTAGGCGATACTTTTTGTTGATCAATTATCATGTGATACTTTTTAAACTACCCAGGTGATAGTTTGCACCATGTCATGCAATATTTGGGAAGGGTTGACGTGATAGAGTTTTCTAAAGCATGCGATACATTTTGTGTTATAGAGGTATCACATGATACTTCTCATACTTTTAAAATATCATATAATAATTCTTTCAAAAACCCTAAAAACCTATTAAAAATGTGTTAAATGCTTTAAAAAGTGAAAAGATTTTGACAATTTATTGGGGCCTCGTACTCGGGCGATCAATTTTGCAACCAACAATGCTCAAAATAATGTCTGTGGGTTGCAATGCTAGCTAGTGCCATGATCTCCCTCAAAATCACTCAAGAGCTCTCCAAAATTACAAAAGAAAAATGAATTGAAAATGACTCTTGGACCCCTTATATAGTCCTCTAACCTCATTTTGACTCATTTTTCAAATTCTTGAAAATTCTGCAAAAATTGTATCCCTAGCTAATTTCAACATCCTAGATCCATTTTCAGGATTGAAATTGAAATTTGAGTTCATCTTGATAGTCAAAATCACATTTCAAAATTCTACCTTCCATGCAGTTAACTAACCTCTTGAGGTCTAATATTCAAATCTTTGCTAGGACATCTTCATTTCTTCATGTCTTCTATTGGAATTCTTTAGAATAACTGAGAGGGGTGAATTAGTTATCCAAGGTCCAAATGTAAAAATAAAACTTTTCATAGCTTAGTAAACCCATATCCATAAAATAATTTCATCATGCACGCATCCATTAGATTATGCAATCACTCAAACTTGTAGGTTATTGTCAAATCAATTTGCAAAAATGTAAACATGAAATGTAATAGATTCAATAACACATTTGACTCAATGATTTAATTTGGAAACCCAATTTGGGAAAAACCATTAGTAACATGCTACTCATTCTCACTCTTCTGAAGTGATGCCCTGTGAAACGCCAACCCTATTAAAGGTTATAATGCACACTGTTAAATGTGACTTGGTTAAAGGATTTCAATCACCTTATTAGGAGTGAGCCTTGTTAGAGGACTTTAGATCATTCACTTGAAATGTCACCTGGTTAAAGGATTTACAAATTACTGTTAGGTCAACCTTAATCCAAAGGATTTACCCTAGACCAATACAATCATTAGAAGGTAACAGTAAGGCTTGATCTAATAACAACTTAAAACTCCATTTGAAGATTATAGATCTATGTTTTAGTCCTCCATTCTGTTTGGCTTTCATATAGTTCAGCTTTGATAGCCTGTTCACACTTCAAGTATCCATACCCTTAAGCCTTCTTGCAAATGTAGTCTCTTCTCTTAGGTCACTAAATGAAGTAATACCCTAGTCTACTTGTCTTCTTTAGGTTCTTACACATGACAACCCTTACTTCTGGCCAGCCATCTCTATAAATAGAGAATTAAGATATTTTATCATTCATCCTCCATCGTCTATTTTAGGGTTAGGCTAGATTAGGTAGGATTCAATGAATTTACCCTTCATTTCATTTTATTCCCTTCTAGAAACTTCTCCTTCAACTCACTTTGAATTCACCTCAAAATGGTTCATCTTGAACTTTGTGCCACTAGCTCATCAATCTTATCTTCCACATGGTTCACACAATCTAAGAAATCAAACTTGTTAGCTCAAATTCATCAAATTTTTGATCTTTCTCATAATGCTAACACTTAGCATTAACTAAACTTCTAATGCTCAGTACATATTGCGTTGCTTGATATCCATTGTCAAAACACTCAGCATGAACTAAAGTTTACTAGTGCTCAGCATCAACACAACTTCACTCTGCTTACAATGCTTTAATTGACTTACACTGAAATTGACTTTTCTTGGCTCCAACTAATTTTCTTCTTGGCTTGCACTAACTTTTCTCGGCACCTACTGTCCACTCGGTCAAGCTTGGCAGACAAAACTTTATTTAACCTATTCTTCTAAACTAAATCAGTGTATCCAACCTTTGCAACCTTAAGTAGATTATCAATACAATATAACATCATTGTCTTAATTGAGTCATGTACTCCTTTTCATATCATAACTCAACCTTTCCTCTAGGTGTTATTGTTACCTCATTTGATCAAATCATCTTCATCAACCAAATAAATGATAGTACTTAACTCATATAAGTAATTGTGTTACCAGCAAGTAGTATGTTTGACATTAGTGAAAATCAATGATTGAAACACATTTGTCATACTTATATCAATCTATTTTCAACAATCTCCATCTTTGGCATTGATGGCAAACCAAATTGATCAACCAAACTAATTGGGTTTAAGCAGTAAGACCAACAAAATTCCAAAAAGAAAATAATTCTTGTATTGAAATCTATCCCTCTATCAGCAACTTCCATCTTCTAAATAGGTTACAAAAATTTTTTCTGATCAACACATATTCAATCAACTCATCCTTATGACTTCCTCTTGATCACTTTTTATATCTCCCTCAACATTATCTCCCTCTTACAAGATAGATGTAATCAGCAAATACTAGGATTTCTCCCTCTCTTTTTTCAATTCCTTTATGTGCTTTCAACAATGTCTCCCTCTTTGATAATAATCTCTATCTCCCTCATAGGATTTCTCCCTTCAATATCTCTCAGGTTTTTGTTCAATTTTCTTGTATATCTCCCTCTTTGACAACAATGGCAAAGACATGTCATCTTCATATGCAAATATGAATTTTTTCAGTTTCTCCCTCAATCACCTAGCTCATGACTAATTTACAACTCCAACTCTTTGATTACTTTAGGCAGCTCCTAAAGTAAGATCTAATACATCAATGTGTAACATATGTCAATCAACTTGTTTGATGTAGGGCACTCCTCATGCTTCTTAGATAGCCTTTGATAGGGGTATCATCCCTAGTTTACCTCTTAGATACTCGTGAGCATCCTTAGGTAATGCTTTTGTGAAGATATCAACAATTTATTCGTTTGTGTTAACATATTTCATCTTCACCTCTTTATCTTGAACTAATTCTCTTGAGAAATGATATTTGATTGCATTATGCTGAGTCTTTGTATCCATCACATGATTCTTTGATATATTTATAGCACATGTATTATCATCATAAAGTATCATAGGTTTAGTGATTTCCTCTTTCATACCTTTGAGTAGTTGTTTGATCCATACAATGTTTGTACAATTTACTACAATAGCAACATATTCAACTTCAACAATAGATTGAGAAACATAGTTTTGTTTCTTGCTAGTCCATGTAACCAACCTTTTGCCTAAGAAAAATGCTCCTCCATTGGTGCTCTTTCTATCATCAATATTTCCAACCCAATCAACATCAGGGTAGGCTTTCAATTCAAATTTATCATTCTTTATATAGTATAGACCATAGTTCTCTATTCCTTTCAAACATCTCATTATTCTATTTACTGCCATCAAGTGATTCTCCCTGAGATTAACAGAGAATCTTGCAAGTATCCCTAAAAATAATAAAATATCAGGTTTTTTATGTACTACATATTGTAATTTACCAATCATAGACCTGCATAATGTTTGATTCACCTCAATTGAATCATCATTCTTTGACAATTTATGTCTTGAGACCATAGTTTTACTTACTAGCTTGAAATCTTCCAATCCAAAAGTCTTCAGTATCTTCTTAACATACTTTGACTAAGTGATGTATAGACCATATTTCATCTAATGTACTTGCAAACCCACAAAGAACTTGATCTCTCCAAACATAGACATCTCAAATTATTTCTTTATTTCATTTGCAAAACCATTACATAAAGTATCTTGACCTCCAAATATGATATCATCAACAAAAATTTAGATAACAAAATACCTTTGCCTTTCTATGTCTTCAAGTACAAATTATTGTTATCATTAGTCCTCTCAAATCCAATATTTACAAGATAATTATGAAGCCTCTCATACATGCTCTTGGTGCTTGCTTCAAGCTTTGTGTAGTCGACATACCATGTTTTTGTTGTTATTATCAAAAAATCCTTCTAGTTGTACTATATAAACCTCTTCCTGTAATATGCCACTCAGAAATGCAGACTTAACATCCATTTGATAAACTTTGAAACCTTTGTATGTAGAGTAAGCAAGCAGAGTTCTTACTCCTTCCAATCTTGCAATAGGAGCAAATGTCTCTCCATTATCTCTAAGGCATATTTCACTATTTTAGGTTCTTGCATACTCAGCAAACATGTATCATTTCTCAACGTGTTCCTTGTTATTGTTCTAGTATCTTTATCTCCAATTATTTGTGCAGTAGGGTGATGTCTATTAACATACTTAGACAATCTTGGTTCAACACTGGCTTCTTCATTTGATCTCTCAACTTCTAAATCACTATGTACCTCTCTATTAGGTAGTTCAACATCTCTTTCATGTATACTAATTTCAGAATTAGAATGTGCCTCAACTTTATCCTGTAACTTAGCACCTGAATGTAGCTCAGTTCTTGAATGCAACTTTGCATTCATAGTATGTGACTCGACAATCATTGAAACTTGTTGTTGGTTTGCAAATTGATTTACAATAGTTTCATCAGTAGGCACACCTTCGTAAAAGTATACAAATGATTTGTATTCTTCTCATTCCTTCATAGGTTTAGCCTCATATACTTCTGTATATTCATCAAATTTCACATTTGCACTTTCAACAACTTTGTTAGTGTTTGTATCTAAACACTTATAGGCTTTACTTCTTATGGAATAACCTAGAAATATACCTTCTTCACTTTTTTCATCTAGTTTACCATTCCTAAAATCTTTGAGAATACAACATTTGCTTCCAAATACTTTAAAATATTTTACATTGGGTGATTATCCATACCATAGTTCAAAAGGTGTTGAATAAGTACCTTTCTTGACTTTTACACAGTTCAAGGTATAAAAAATTGTACTTACAACTTCTCTCCAATATTTGTAAGCAACATTTTTCTCCATCATGAGTCTCCTAGCACAGTCCATTACAAATTCATTCCTCCTTTTAGAAATTCCATTTTGTGGAGAGGTTCTAGGAGTAGATGTCTATATTTTGATTCCTTCGTCATTACAAAACACCTCAAACTCATTTGATGTAAATTATCCCCCTTTGTCAGATCTCAAACATTTTAGACTTTTACTTATTTCCTTCTCAACTCTACTTTTACTTATTTCCTTCTCAACTCTTGCTAAGTATCACTTAAACATTTGGAAAGCATCAGATTTCTATTTCAAAAACATAATACTCATCATTCTAGAATAATCATTAACAAGTAGCAAAATGCACTTATCTCCTTTATAGCTTTGCACTTCAATTGGTCCACACAAGTCAGTATGAACAATCTCTAGTGTTCCTTTAGAGGTGTGAGTTTTAGTTTTAAAACTTGACTTTATCATCTTGCCTAACTGACATTATTTGCACATTATATTGTCAGTCTTCTTCAACTTAGGAAGACCTCTAACTTTTATCATGTTACTGATACTAGCCAAGTTATCAAAATTAACATGACATAACATCTTGTGCCATAGCCACGCATCATCAAAATCTACAACTAAACAAGTAGCATTCTCTATAACAAGGTGGAATAGATTACTTCTATTTTGATCGCCCTTTCAAATCAGTTTTCCATCAGTATCATGTATCTTAGCAATTTTGTTTTCAAACTCAACCTTACATCCCAAATTATTTAGTTGTGACACACTCAACATATTATAGTTAAGTCCTTGAACATAGTAAGTATTTTCACATAAAATCTTTTCTGTAAGCTTGATTGAACCTTTTCCTTTTATCAAACATGGTACATCATTACCAAACCATACACTATTTCTATCATAATAATTCAAGGTAATGAACTTAATTTTATCTCCACTCATGTGATGTGAACACCCATTGTCAATGATCCATCTATCATTCTTGTTTACACAAGACTCTAGTGCACTTTCCTCATCCTCATCAAATTCATCCTTCATTGCAACATACACCACTTCATCATCATGATCTTCATATCCATCTTTTGTTTCCTCTTTAGCAATGTAGCAAGGCTTCTTGCTTTTGTCTTTGTAGTCTTTTCTATCTTCATCTCTTTTACTTCTGTACTTGTCACCACCTCTATAATTTTTCTTCTCTAGACATCCAGCATCAATATGACCAACCTCATTGCAATTGAAACACATGATAGGTAACTTGCCTTTACCTTTTTGAAATCTCCTTGCTAATAATGCTTCAAGTTGATCTACATCTTCGTCATTTGTATCACTATCACTGGACACACATTTTGCCTTTTTCTTCTTCTCATCAGGTTCCTTTAATGACAGCTTAGCTTTGAAAGTAGATTCCATATTTTTAGGTTTATAATTATCAAAGTTAGATAGCTCAAAAGTAGTGAACCTACCTACTAGACATTCGAGACTTAGAGTATTCCCTAGAATACATCTCAATTCTTGTTGTTGGTCTCAGAATGGTTTTGACAATTAAGTGTCAACACGCTTAATCACTTTTCATATAGAAGTCAAGTACACTTAATCACTTTTCATATAGAAGTCGAGTACACTATATATGTCGAGCTATAATATGTGCCAAGCTAGAATTCTAATAGGTGTCCTGTGACTTCAGGTGCCAAGCATTATACAGGTGCGGAGTGATATATAGATGCCAAGTCACATTTGATGCCGAGCAAGTCAGAATGCTTCATGTGCTAAGTGAGCCAAAACTATACATGTGCCGAGCAAGACAGAATGTAATAGGTTCCAAGCAAACCAAGATCAAACATGTGCCTAACTTCAATAGTCTAGTATGTGTCGAGTAACACAAAATCAACATATGAGTTTGTGCCTTCACAAACTTAAATGTAAACCATTTTTTGAGTCGACATAGAAGGATTTCGAAGGATAATAAGGATGAGAATGAATCTTTTATATTTTCTATGCAATCAACATACAATTAATAAGAAAAATGGAGAAGGCATGCAACCAATGAGAAAAGTGCAAAAAAAGAGCGAGAATTAAAGATTCAATATGGATAATAGATCCATACCTAACCCTAAGTCTACAAAGCCTTTATAAGAAGGCTTAGACTCCACGATTTCATGTTGTTGAATAGAAGTTAAGGAAGTTGCTAAGCAGATAGCAAAATTGCAGAACAAGGCAGATAGTAGGGGCATCAAAGATTTAGTGAATTGAGCAGCAACTACATATCCAGTTGATTAGAAAAAAACAAGGGCTATGACTAGATATTAGATCAAGCAAGGATCACATCATAATTGAGTAGATCAAGTGCCTAAAATCAGCAATTAAGTATTGTAAGTAATCAGGACAAAAGATTTATAATACTTTCTAGCAATTGTATTAGATAGAGGAAAACCCTATGTTGATAGGTTAGCTTGACAACTATTTTGTAGATTTTTTGAAGAGGTGACTAAATCTTTTAATAGGGTGACACTTCATGTAAAGTGTTTTAAATCCTTTAACCAAGTCACTATTGACACAGTGTAAAACCTTTAATAGGGTAGGCCTTTAATAGGGCAGACCATCAGAAGTGGTAAAACAATTATTGTTGCAGTGATTTTGTGGGTATCATCCCCACCCTAGTTTTACCTTCTTATTCCTAGAGGGTTTTTGGGTTACCAAAATTATGGTGTTGTGTGTGTTGATGCATGTGTTTTCTTTGTGATTATCTGATATGTTTACATGAATGCAATTTACTTTCAGTTATTTGCTTTAAAGGATTTGAAAAGGCTAAAGTATGTTACTTCTAATTCACACCCCCCCCCCCCCCCCCCCCCTCAAAAGTACTCTTCACATTTGAATATCCCAACACTTGTATTGTAGAAACTCTAATAGCATATATAGGTAGTAATGTTCTCAAGACTTTGCTTAGTACTATATCATCATCTATTGTACCTGTATCTCCTCTTATTGCATTAACAACATCTTTCATCCTCTAGCAATATTGAGCAATATTTTCACCTTCTTGAATTCTCATATCATCAAATTTACCTCTAAGTCTCTCAGCTTTGGCTCTTAGAACATTCTTGTCACCTCCATAGATAGTGTCTAGAGTATCCCACGTTCTCTTTGTACTATCAAGACTTTTGATATCATCAAACTTAGCATACCTTAGGGTAGAGGCAATCTCCAACATTTCCTAGTTGTGTTCTTTGTTCTTTGTTCAGATCTTCAACAATTATGGCTCCATGAGGATCATTATGCTCAACAGTAATGGTAGATTGTGCATGATCTCCACGAGCTCCTAGGTGTAGCTTCATCAAACTTTGTCATGCAGGAAAGTTATCTCTATTAAGCTTGGGTACTTCTCTTTTCGACATCTTGATCTTTGTACTTCGAGTACCTTCAAACTAATCCTCTTAAGTAGAATGCTCTGATACCAATTGTTGGAATTCTTTAGAATAACTGGGGGGTGATATAGTTATCCAAGGTCCAAATGTACAAATAAAGCTTTTCACAGCTTAGTGAACCCATATCCATAAAATAATTTCATCATGCATGCATCCATTAGATTATTTAATCACTCAAACTTGTAGGTTACTGTCAAATCAATTTGCATAAATATAAACATGAAACATAACAAATTCAATAATGCATTTGATACAATATTTTAACATGGAAACCCAATTTGGGAAAAACCACTAGTAACATGCTACTCATTCTCACTCTTCTAAAGTGATGCCCTGTGAAAGGCCAACCCTATTAAAGGTTACAATGCACATTGTTAAATGTGACTTGGTTAAAGGATTTCAATTACCCTATTAGTAGTGAGCCTTGTTAGAGGACTTTAGATCATTCACTTGAAATTTCACCCAGTTAAAGGATTTACAAATTACTGTTAGGTCAACCTTAATCCAAAGGATTTACCCTAGACTGATACAATGATTAGAAGGTAACAATAAGGCTTGATCCAATAACAACTTACAACTCCATTTGCAAATTATAGATCTTTGTTTCAGTCCTTCATTCTACTTGGCTTTCATACACTTAAACTCGGATAGCTTGTTCACCCTTGAAGCATCCATACCCTTAAGCCTTCTTGCTTTGCTTGCTCATGCAGTCTCTTCTCTTAGGTCACTGAATGAAGTAATACCCTAGTCTCCTTGTCTTCTTTAGGTTCTCGCACATGACAACCCTTGCTTCTAGCCAACTATCTCTATAAATAGAGAATTAAGATATTTTGTTGTTCATCCTCCATCTTCCATTTTAGGGTTAGGTTACACTTGGTAGGATTCAAAGAATCTACCCCTTATTTTATTTCATTCCCTTCTAGAAACTTCTCCTTTAATTCACTTTGAATTCACCTCAAAATGGTTCATCTTGAATTATGTGCCACCTGTAGACACCTAAATTTGACTACACCACTTTAGTAATCCTATTTAGTTATATGTAAAGGCATCATTAATTAAATTTTTATTTAATTAATCCTTTGCCATCCCTAGTTGATTAATTTAATTAATCATCTATAGTCCTAATTGATAAATCAAATAACCTATCATTTATCAATTAAATCCTATTCTTCTATCTCATTCAAAAAATCCTCATTTATTAAATAAATCTATTTGATAAATAAAATCCTCAAATCTAAAAACCCCTAACCTATCTCTAATCCTCCATTTAGCCTAATCCACCCCATCCACCCATACTAACCAAGCTTAGCCACTAACTCACCCAACCTCATTAATGTCATCCACTTGCACATCTCTAACATTCCTAATCTAATCCTAAACCCAAGCCTAATCCACCCCCTAATGTTGTCACATTCCTTAAACAAGTTTAAGACTTTCCTAATCCAAACCAAAGTCTCCCCTCAAAAATCCCAACCACCAAGTCATGAGTGCTCTTACAAACCACAAAAGACTCTTACAAGCCCACTCATGACTCTTACATCCATCTTCCACACTCATTCCTCTTACATCTCTCTTACATACTCAACCCCACTCATCATGCCTTTAACCAACCCTTTACCCTACCCTCTCACACTCATCCTCCTTGTGACAAGTGTCACCTTCCCATTGGTGCTAAACAAGCACAATCCATGTGCTCTCCTTTGAGTGCATCCTAGCCCTCCTTAAGCCTTCATCCATTCTTGCATCTAAGCCCTCCATCCCTCTACCCCTTAGCCTATAAATTGAATCCCATCCCAAGCCATTTCATCAACAATCTTTGAGCTAAAGTTACCATGCCCTTTTGAGAGCCAAAAGCCATACCCATACCCTTATAATGCCAAATTGAGAGCTCACAAAGCTACCAATTTGCTATTATCCATCTCCACCATTGAAGCAACTTTGAGCATTTGAGCATACATCCCAAATCTACACATAGACACATCTCAAAAACAAGAGAACAAATCTCATTGAGAGAGTCTATCCATGGCTCACATTCTCATTTCAGTTTGTCTTCTCTTTGTCTCTCTTATATGTTATGTTAGTTTAATGTGTAAATGCTTTCATTAGATTAGTATTTCTAGCACATTAGATTAGTGTATACATTTTGGCACGCCCGGTGGGACCCCACTATGGGTCATTTAATCATCCATTTTCATCTATATGTTGTTATTTCTAACTATCTAATGTTTGTTGTTGTTTGAGTGTGTTGTAGGGGGTTTTGCTTGTTTTTGCAGGTTAAAGAACGCACTTAGGAAGAAGAAATACCATCTAAAAATTTGAAAATAACAAAAAAAATTTAAAATTCTGAAAAAAATTCACGTTTTTCAACTTTTTTCGTGTAGTGTCGTCTCTGCAGTTTGGCGTCTACGCCTGCAAACTGTCGTCTTCGTCGGCTACTTTGTCATTTGCACAACCAAATTGACGTCTCCGCATTTTGGCGTCTTCGCCTGGTTTTCTGTTGTCGGCGCCACCACTAGACTGTTGTCTGCGCATCCTCAGCTGTCATCTCCGCAGATCCGCGTCTCCGCCAGCTACTTTGTCGTCTCCGCAACCTGTTCTGTCGTCTCTGTCGCCGCCAACCCAAATCGTCGTCTGCGAAAATCAGTGTCTACGCAAATTGGCGTCTCCGCTTGTCACCTATTTTCTGTGCCACAAATCTATTCTGTCGTCTCCGCTCTATCGTCTCCGAATACTAGCGTCTGCGCTTGATGAACTGTCGTCTTCGCCTGTCACTGTTGCACTTTTGCTTTAAAATCTTTATTTCTTCATTTTCTACTCTTTTTTTTTTTTTTTTTTTTTTTTTTAAGAGTATAAATCAAAATTTGACTTTTAGTGGTTCCGTAGGATTTAGACCATTTTAAGCATTTTTACGCATAGAAAAAACAACAAAAAAAGTTTTAAAAAAAAAAATCATAGTTAAACTTTCCTTTTTTGAAGATTTTGGTGACTAATCAATTTCTTTTTTGTCTTATTGTAGGTTGGAGCAACTTTTTGGGTGACTAATCATGTTTTTTAGGTTTTTCATGGAATGAACCTGAATGGTTAAACACATTTTCTATTGAATGAATGTTGCTAAAAGAACACACTCTTGAATGCCATGGGTTAAAATCAAATTTTCCTTGAATGCATGATTAAAATAACAAATCCAATCTTGAATGCCAAGGATCAATTAACCATTGCAATATCAAACACTTCATTTGGAGCTTCTAAAAATTGAACAAAACAAATCTCTTTTCCACATGCAATCTAGGTAAAGTTTGATTTTTGGAAACTTTGCTAAGTTAAAATACAAATTTGCAAAAATCAATTTGAGTAGTTCCTTGGACTCACCTCTTTTCTAATCACCCATCAAATATTAACCATTGGTTGCAATCTCAGCGCCATTTATGGGGATGGGTCTACTTAAAAAAGATGTTAAATGTTTCACAATCTAACTCACTCACTTGGTCTTTGAACGTTTGCTTTAACTTTATCAAAATTCTTAAATGGCCAAAACTCTAGATTAAATCGATCACACTTCAAGTTTGGGCACTAAAATTGAACAACAACTGACGTGGAGAGCCTTCGGGCGCGCGCTTGAAATCGAATCTCACACACTTTTCTTTTGAGCTTAAAACAAACTCACACTCAATCTTGAATGCCTTAAAGAAAATTAATCGATACTTGACGTGGAGGGCCTTCGGGCGCGCGAGTTTTCTTTTGTTGAACTTAACTCTTCTTATTGTTTGCATTCTTCGATCGATTTACTTTTGTTGGTGCTTCAAGGTGGAATTGAACATTGTCTCTTAAACATGAGTGCTTGCAAAGTCTAGATTAGCACACATAAGAGTCAGTTGGTAAAAGAACAAGCGTGTTTTTTAGCCCAAGGTCATCCAAGTCTTCTCTCCCCTTGTCATCTTTCGAGGCCATCTTGAGTGCATAAGATTAGGATCCAAAATCTTGTTTCTTTTTAGGAGGCCTGCTTGGGGATTTCATCACCCCTTGGACGACCTCAACTCCAGTGTTCTAGCGGAGTATAAGAATCGGGAGGTGAATCGAAAGACACCTCTCTTGGGATCAAGATTTTGTCATTCGGGCTAAGCCTCAAGAAACTTTATACCCTTGAGAAGTGAAAGAGGAGAAGTGGGTTACCGCTCCTCTCAGCTGTGTGACATCCTTTTGGTCTCATCTACGGATTTGGGCCTCATGTACCTTGCGTATATCGAGGACTCCCTAGCTAAACCAACTATCAGCCTTGCAGAAAACCATCTAGGATGTTAATGTGTTTGGAGTGACTGATCGAAACATTTGTAGAACATACACACTCCTCGGCGCAAGTATCACATTCTAAGAACCAAAAACTTCTATCTGGGTGTTCCTATCTATTGCTTGATTTTATTTTACTTGTTGAATTAATGTTTGCCAAACTTGGTCAATCCTAGCTTAGGGAACAATTAGCGTAGTCACTGCCTATTTTAGAAGTTGAACGAGTCAAAGCAAAACAACTGAGATCTTCCAAAGCCAAGCAAATTTAGGAATTTATGTCGGAACAACCCAAACCCAAACAGAAGTTTCACAAGGTCAAACTCAAGCCATCTCTAGCATACCAAGAACTTTCAGCCAAGAGAAAAGAAATAACACCAAGCCCACGAATTGCCAAACTCCACAAAGCAGAGGACAAAGCTACCGATGAAGCACTTCAAGAGGCCTGGTTAGAGCGCACCATCAAATTTAGCCAACATCCAGGAGTTAATCCTGCTTATGCCTTACCAACTAGGCATGATTTCTATGATTAGACACCCTTGTTTCTCCACATCTTCTTGGATAAGCTTCACTTTAGAGTCATCTTTGTAGAAAAGCCAGCCATCTTAGGTTATCCCCTTAAGCATTATTAGCTTATCCATCTCATTTAGAATCAAACCATCTAGCCAGCACTCCAAAATCTGCACATCTAAGCTTTCAAAATTATTGTCACCTTGCCAAAAGTTTGCCATTCCTAAAATCTTTCAAAATCCACCAATCTCACCAAGGTTATCCCTTTAACAGAGCTTTGTCTAGGGTGATCTAGCTTTATCACTTGTTATCCCTCATCACCTTGAGTTAAAGGTTGGGATCCACAAGTGGTCAATCTCGTGTTCTTCCTAAAGGATCATCAGTCTATCCTTAAGTTGACACAATCACCACCAAGCTTGCACATAGGAAAGCAGACCTTTGGTGCTTTGACAACATATCTTTGAAGTTAGAATCCCCAACCCAATCCTCCTTAGGTTTTGTCATATAGCTTTGCCTCAACCTAGGAAATCATTTGCATAGAGAAGCCTTCCCCCTTTTGCATCCATCAGCATTATTGCATCTCATCCCTAGGAGCATTTTTCATGCCACCCGTCACTCGCTTAGCCAAGAAGAAAAAAACAATGGAGCCCTATCATTTGGATCGAACAACCTCACCCCCCTTGAGCACTCAGCCACCCTTCAGCCCAGAGAAAGCTATGCCATCACCTACTGACATTGAAGCTTTCATGAACCAACCAGGAAATGCAGTATTGGTAAACACCATTATAGACAAGAACAAAGAAACAATCATGGCTAATTTTCGAAGGGACAATGTAGGAACCTTTGACTTTGGAAGACCCCCTCCATTATCAGATCCATCTCACCCGTTGTTTGGGCAGCTGCCACCACCCATAGGCTCTTATGATCCAAATTATCCTCAATATATGCCAAAAGAAGAGCCTCCAGCCAATCCATATGACCCAACAGACCCAAACATATCATCATCCACCCAAGTTGAAATCTCCATGCCGCAAGCCAACCCAGCCACCACCACTCCATCCTTGGTTCATACCTCTCCGCTCCAAACCCCCTTTACCCAAAACACCTCACCATTCACCCCCTTCACTATTGTTGCTGCTCCCCAACCCAGCCTTCCAAATCCACCCATCTCCCAAATCAGTGCTAGCATCTTTGGCCAACCTCAGCAATATACAACAGGGATGCCACCCATGGGCCCAAGTAATTTACCTTTCATCACCCCTAGCTTGTTCACCACAGCCCAAAGCACAATCCCATCATTTCCATTAGGTCTTGGGAGCTCAATACCATTAGCCAAGAATCCACAAGCTACTACCCTCACTCCATAAAGCTATCAAATCCCACAAGCTACTACCAATTTTTTGCCAAGCTCCCAAGTGACCCCAGCCCCTGCCACCACTCTACCAAGCTTCCAAATCTAGCCACCAAGCTATCAAACCCCATCAATTCCATTCCCAAGCTTTCAATTCCCACCATGTCCACCACCAACTAATCCATTACCTCCTATTACCAACTACTTTTCAATGCCACTTCTAGGAGGTAATCCACCAATCCAACCAACCACCAATTATTTGCAAATACCATCCCAAATGGGGGCACAACCCACATATATTGGTCAAACCCCACAAGCCCCCCGATCCTTTCCCCAAGCCTCACAACCATCTTATACCTTACCCCCACAAAGCAATCCATTTATCCCATAGCCAGCTTATGTTCCTCAATCCCAACCTCAAATCCCATATCAACAGCAAGCCTCACAGCACATGCAGCAATATGCACCACCTCCCCCTCAGCAACCCATCATCCACCATGCAGCTACCCAAACAATGTACAATCCCTATCAGCAAATCCCTCATAGCCATCCATATTCAGTGGCCCCATCTAGCGCATACCTAACTCAAGGCACTCCTACATTGGGGGCACCCCAGCCATCACCTATCAATTTAGAATGGGAGCAAATGAAGACAGCTTTGAAAGCCATCCAAGAAGGGAATGATCCGAAGACATTCAAGTTTGAGAATGTGTGTCCTTACCCATTTGACAAAGCCATTACCATGACACCATTTCCCAAACACTTTGAGGTACCCAAATTTGACAAATTTAGAGGAAAAGGAGACCCTGTCACACATATCAAAGAATTTTACATGCACTGCCAGGACGTGGCATACAATGATGTCTTCCTCTTGCGAATTTTTCACAAAAGCTTGGTTGGACCAGCTCTTGAATGGTTTTACAGAATCCCCTATGGCACAATTAAAAACTTTGTTGAACTATCTGAGGCATTCGTAGCCCAATATGCCCATCTTGTTGAAACAGAGCTATCAATAGTTGATCTTGTCCACACCAAGCAAAAAGGTGGAGAAAGCCTTGCCGAATACCTACAAAGATGGCAAACCCTTACCACCCGCATATCATGTACCTTGCCAGAACGCCATGTGGTGAAAATGTTTATTGATAATGCCCATCCTAGTTTGGCTCACCACATGACCATGAACTGTCTACAGACCTATAAGGATATCAAAGAGAAAGGAATGATCCTTGAGCAAGGACTCATTAAAGATGGTGTGGTCAAGATTTACAAAGAGGCCAACCAAAATCAATCACATTCCAATGACAGGTCTAGGTATTGGAACAAAAACAAGCATGTTGCAACAGATGGGGTTACTGACACCAGACATGTGAATATTGTTGGTCCTTCTCAAAAACAGTCTAACCCACCATATCAAACAAACAACCAACAAGCTATCAATTACCAACAACGGAATAACCAAAGCTATCAAAACCACAATACAAGAACCAACTTTCAAGGGTCTAACAATCAAGCTAATGCCATCAATGTAGCTGCAGGGCAAAAGCCCAGATTCCAACCTGCACCTAGAAACTATACACCCCTTGGTGAGCCATTGGATGTTGAAAACCTCATCAAATTTCCTCCTACCCAGCAAATTGATCCAAGCCAATCCAAAGTTGCATGGTACAAGGACAATGAGTATTGCAAGTTCCATAGGGTAAATGGTCACACCACCCTTAGATGCATGAAACTGAAAGATTATGTGCAGGACCTCATTTCTCTCCCCGCCGCCTTCTTGAGGGGGCATCATCTAAGTCTAGTCTCTCCTCTTCTTATTCGAGACTGGGGCAACCTCGTTGCTAAAACATCTTCCTCGTGTCGTCTTCATTCGAACTTTTTTGAAATAGTGTTGTCTCAACACTATGTCAAAGAGGGGCAAAATGTAGACACCTAAATTTGATTACACCGCTTTAGTAATCCTATTTAGTTATATGTAAAGGCATCATTAATTAAATTTTTATTTAATTAATCCTTTGCCATCCCTAGTTGATTAATTTAATTAATCATCTATAGTCCTAATTGATAAATCAAATAACCTATCGTTTATCAATTAAATCCTATTCTTCTATCTCATTCCAAAAATCCCCATTTATTAAATAAATCTATTTGATAAATAAAATCCTCAAATCTAAAAACCCCTAACCTATCTCTAATCCTCCATTTAGTCTAATCCACCCCATCCACCCATACTAACCAAGCTTAGCCACTAACTCACCCAACCTCATTAATGCCATCCACTTGCACATCTCTAACATTCCTAATCTAATCCTAAACCCAAGCCTAATCCACCCCCTAATGTTGTCACATTCCTTAAACAAGTTTAAGACTTTCCTAATCCAAACCAAAGTCTCCCCTCAAAAATCCCAACCACCAAGTCATGAGTGCTCTTACAAACCATAAAAGACTCTTACAAGCCCACTCATGACTCTTACATCCATCTTCCACACTCATTCCTCTTACATCTCTCTTACATACTCAACCCCGCTCATCATGCCTTTAACCAACCCTTTACCCTACCCTCTCACACTCATCCTCCTTGTGACAAGTGTCACCTTCCCATTGGTGCTAAACAAGCACAATCCATGTGCTCTCCTTTGAGTGCATCCTAGCCCTCCTTAAGCCTTCGTCCATCCTTGCATCTAAGCCCTCCATCCCTCTACCCCTTAGCCTATAAATTGAATCCCATCCCAAGCCATTTCATCAACAATCTTTGAGCTAAAGTTACCATGCCCTTTTGAGAGCCAAAAGCCATGCCCATACCCTTATAATGCCAAATTGAGAGCTCACAAAGCTACCAATTTGCTATTATCCATCTCCACCATTGAAGCAACTTTGAGCATTTGAGCATACATCCCCAATCTACACATAGACACATCTCAAAAACAAGAGAACAAATCTCATTGAGAGAGCCTATCCATGGCTCACATTCTCATTTAAGTTTGTCTTCTCTTTGTCTCTCTTATATGTTATGTTAGTTTAATGTGTAAATGCTTTCATTAGATTAGTATTTCTAGCACATTAGATTAGTGTATACACCACCAACTCATCAATCTTATTTTCCACATGGTTCACACAATTCAAGAAATCAAACTTGTTAGCTCAGATTCATCAAATTCTCAATCTTTCTCATAATGTTGACACTTGGCATTAGCTGACTTCTAATGCTCGGCACATACTACATTGCTTGGCATCCACTGTCAAAACACTGAGCACAAAATAAAGTTTACTAGTGCTTAGCATCAACTAAACTTTACTCAGCTTACATTGTTTCACTCGTCTTACACTGAAATTGACTTTACTCGGCTCCAACTAATTTTTTGCTTAGCTTGCACTAAATTTTCTCGGCACCTACTATCCACTCAGTCAAACTTGGCAAATAGAACTCTATTTAACTTGTTCTTCTAAACTTAATCAATGTATCCAACCTTTGCAACCTTAAGTAGATTATCAATACACTATAATATCACTGTCTTAACTAAGTCTTGTACTCCTTTTCATATCATAACTCAACCTTTTTTTTAGGCGCTATTGTTACCTCATTTGATCAAATCCTCTTCATCAATCAAATAAATGATACTACTTAACTCATATAAGCAATTTTCCTACCAACAAGTAGCAGGTTTGACATCAACAACAAAACAATGATTGAAACACATTTATCATACTTATATCAATTTTTTTTCAACATTCTTCGCCATTCCTACACTCTGTACCTACTTCAATTCACATCTTTCATGTCTCAATCATATTTCTACTTGATTTGACCTAATTTGTAGGCTTTATCCTTCTTGGTCAACTCTGGTCAAATTAGGGCATCCTATCACTTCTCTATGGTCACTCTTCAATTCTAACATCATATCTGTCATCATAGACTTTGCTATATCTCAAATTTTTTGTATTTGGCTCATTTCTACATTCCCTTAACCTCACTTCAATTTCATTCCTGAGGGGGCATAAATACTCTATCATTACTTGCTACAACTATCTATTTCTTAGGAGCATATGTTTGATCTTTTCATCTGCTTTCGATCTATCTACCTTACTTGGTGTTAGTACTCTTCTTGAGTTCTAATGTCATTTCTCTCCTAATTTTCACTACTATCGCTATCAAGTTGTACATTAAGGACTTCCTATCTCATTCTATATTTCATTCTTCAGAATCAGATCTCTCTATTGCTGCCTACTTGGCTTTTGTATTCTTTGACACCATGTGTTTCCAGATCGATCACACATTAGTCAAGAGGAGAAAATATAATCACCTAAAAATGGTCATCTAGACTATTAGCCCCCTTTCTCGGCATTTTGGCTAAATTAATTAAATCATTTGCCTAGGCGAAATTGCTAAAATCAATTTATTTGATTTTAACCTATAGTTTGACTATATTATCCTAAGTCCATAGTTGATTAAAAGAATGTGTCCCCTTTTAAACAAATAAAAGACCCCACTCAATGTGCACACATAAAGTCCTTTTTCTACTTATAAATTAAAAGAAAAGGCTTGTCTCACATGAAAAGTCAACTCCTTTTCATTGGTTGACTTACTCTTACACATTGATCATGCCAAAGTCAACCCTCCCCCTTGATTATCCACTTCTTGATCTTGATCTCAACTGTTTGTCTACCTTTAAAAGAGAGAGATCGCTCCTTCTTAGAGCATCAACTTCTTGAGTATTGTTATGCTATAGGTTTCTCAATATATCTTCCTAGCTCTTGTGGAGAACTTATACTTCTTGTATAATTTATGTCATTACCATTATCATATTGGCTTAAGTTCATTTGCAAATAGTTTAGTTCTGTTTTCAATAGTTTAAATTACCTATCTTAATTAGAATGGCTTTTTTAATACTCTCATTTTCTTAATCTAGTTGCATTGTGCATCTCATCCTAGCATAGATCATAATTGTATTGAATGCTTGAGAACTTCTTTGGACATTTACATTCTTATTCTTGTCCAAGGAACCTCCCATTGCATGGTTTACTAGTAAGGTTTGTGTCTCTAAGGCTTAGCTGAGAACTCTTCATATGCTTGAAAACACAGCTTTGCACTCCATAGATAGGGAGCTCTAAGCTGACATTCAAGCATTCTAATTCATGGGATCTCTTGGATAGAAGGGTTTAGAAGAGTTCACTTTCTTAGTGTACACTACTCTCTTCATTGCAAACTTAGTTGGCATTCCTTTCTACAACCTAGACTCATTTAGGTGGACATAACTTGATCCCCCACTTCAAACTATACATCTCTCCATGATATATTCAATTTAGTCTTTAGCTTGTGAGTACCCTCTGTTATAGTCTTCTTCACCTACTCTTGTATCTCCTTCATTGTCTATGAGAAATTTTTTGCATGTCCACTTCTATACTCCATGGCTCTTGAATCTCTGAGTTCACACACACCTCGTGGGTGCATACCATATACTATCTCAAAAGGTCTCCTTCATGTGGTCATGCTCACACTATCATTATAGGCATACTCAACTTGTGGGATGATTAAGTCCCATGTTTGATATTATTCCTTGGCTAGGCATCTGAGAAGGTTACCTAACACTTTATTGATTACATTAGTTGAACCATATATTTGAGGATGGTAAGCTGAACCAAAAGATAAATTAGCACCCAATATACTCCATAGAGTCTTCCAAAAATGACTCATAAATTTAACATCTCCGTCAAATGCTATGCTTAGGAGTAGCCCATTTATCCCTACAATCTCCTTGAAAAAGAGATGAGAAATAAAAATAGCATTGTGGGTGGTCTTGCAAGGAATTAAATGGATCATTTTTCTAAATCTATCAACCACAACATAAACACTATCCAATCCTATCTTGGTCATAGGAAGACCTACCACAAAATCCATGCTAATACGCTGGTGCAGGAGCACCTAGGGGTAAAGGTGAAACCTCAATGCATTGTTGATTTGTAAATGATCTAACTAACCATTTAATAAATAAGGACTAGGAATAAAGTCCCAAGGTGAGTTTAGGAGGATTTTATAGGTAGGATTTGGAATGTGAGTCAAGTTTGGTCAATTAGGTCCTAATAGGCAAAAATTGCTTAGAATTGCTCAATAAGAAAAAATAAGTCAACAAGGACTAAAATGGAGAAAAATGTGTCAAAAAGTGGAACTTAGGTTTTTTAAGTTCATTTCCTAAGGTTTGGAAACAAAATATTCAAGTTTGGAGGCTCCACTTGCAAAGTTGTAAAAGTTGTCAAAAAGTTGCATTGACAACTTTGTAATTTTTGCAAAATTGCATAGCAATTTTTTGCACAATTTTGGGGAATGAACTACGTGGGTAGTTATGTCTTGAAAAAAATTCCAATATGGAGGAGGGATCTTATTTAAACACTTTCTAACTTATTTCCAAGTGTTGGATGCTAAGTTGTACAGACAACACATTCTGAAGGAGAGTTTTGTGTGATAGAAAGCGTGGTTTTGAAGGATTGAATGAGATTTTGGATTGGATAACTTACCATTTTTTATGGAGTGGTGTCTTTGGATCATGTGTTGGATTAGTGCATAGTTTTTTTGGTTCAAAGCATTTATTTTACAAGTTTTAGAAAACTAGTTAGATTTTGTTCCTGTTGTCCAGTTTTGAGACACAAGCGCCAAAATGACTATGGCTTGAATTTCCATGGTCAAAATGCCATGGCTCTTCAATATCAAGAAATGTCATTTTTATATAATGTAAATATTCATTTTGGGGTTTTTACAAGTCAAGAAGTTAGTTTTTCAAGTGAGCCCTAGGCAAGTTGTGTAGCTTGGCAATGTGCAATGAAAGCTTGAATTGAAGTTTTGGTGATAATAGTGGATTGCCATGTGCCAATATTGTTTAGGAAATAAAGGAGTAGAGTGTTAAAGGTTCATAACTGAGAGGAGGAGGTTGGAAGTGGAGTTTAAAACCATTGGTGAAGGAATCATTTTCATTGCCTTTGAAACCCTTGAAATATGGGTTTTTTGAAGCAGTATTGTACGGTCATCACAGGAATCTAAGACCTAAAAATCTTCAAGATTAGGTCATTAGGAATCAAATTCCTAGAGACGCTAATTGGCCTTATTAATATTTTTTTGGAGTTATAGCTTGTTCCTTATTTTTAGGAGGGCTAATAGGAGCTCCTAGGGCTACAAGGCTAAATAGGGTAATTTGGAGTTGTGGGTGTGTGAAACCCAAAAGAATGATGCAGAATAGTGGGAAATGTGTCAAGAACCTCATAATGATGGTTCAAACTTTATTTTGGCCTTTAAGGTGCTCTTGGTGGAATCTTGGCACACTAGGTCAGATAGGGCATAGTTGGAGAACAAAAGGTAGAGGATGAAAACTTGAATTGTTGGGTGAGTTTCTTGGTGAAAGAGGATTGGGAAGGAGTCCTCTAGGTTTAGGTTTGGGATAGGAACCCTAAGTAGGCTAGGAGTAGCCTTAGAAGAGAAAGAAATCCTTGAAGTGAGGAAGCTCCCCATCAAAGTGGTCTTAGAGCCAGAAGACTATGACTTGTGGTGGTATGTTGTATTCCACTGAGTCAAGTGGATCTTCAAGGATGGTTACCAATGTAGAGTTAGCAAAGGAGGTAGATGACAAAATGAAGCTCATAGAAGAGAAGATCAAGCTTCTTGATGAGGCCCTATAGGAGGTGAAATATAAGATAAAGGAGATGGAATATGCAGCCCAAACTAAAGGAAGATGAAGACTTTAGAAGGGGTAAAGAGAAAGTGAGTTTGGAGGATGAAACACCTAAACCTGATCCTCCACATGGTGAGCAAGGACCATTCCTCAAAGCTCTCAAGGCTTTTGGTGGGAAGAATCTTGAAAATGTCTTAATATTTAATGGTAAGATGGATGTATAGGTGGTCTTAGAATGGATTGAAATTATTGAAAACTACTTTGAGTATGAGGGGACAACAAAGGCCCAAAAGGTGAGATTTGCAAAATCCACATTGAAAGGTCAAGCCTTGACCTAGTAGAAGTTTGTGCAAGAGGAAAGAGAGAGTGAAGGGAAGAAGCCTATAGCTAATTGTAAGGCTATGGTGGCAAAGATAAAATAAACCTATTTTCAAGAAGACTGTGAGATTCAAATTCACAAGTAGAGGCAAAATCTCGAGCAAAAGGATCTTGATGTGGCTACCTATACTGAGGAGTTTTAGAAGTTGGCTCTAAGGTCAAGGATGTAGGAGGCAGAAAGCATCAAGATGGTTACGTATCTGAATGATCTTAAGTGGTCTATTTAAGAAGATTTGAGTTTGTTTAGCCTCACCACATTGTGAAGTTGTTTTCAAATGTCTAGAAAAGTGTAAGATAAACTAAGGAAGAAAGGGGACTCAAGTTTCAAGAACAAAGGCAGAGGAAAAGACTTTGGAGGTGGCTCAAGAGGAGGTTCTGGTAGGAGGACTAGTTAACAAAGGAGGTACAAGGATTCCAAATGGAATGAGTAGGCCAATGAGACCAATCAAAGGGGAGGCTCTAGTAGAGGGAGAGGATCCAACAGTGGTGGCACAAGTAGATATGGGAATAGTAGCAGAGGCTCACACTTTAGCAATATGAAGTGTTATAACTATGAAAAATTGGGGCATCCTGCCTACAAATATTTTAGAGAAGGCATTATCATCCTACAGAGAGAAGAAAATCACATACATCCAAGAGGAAGATAATTGGAAGGTAGGTGAAGTGGACCTTGACATAGAGAACAATGAAAATCTCATGTTGACGAGAGTCTTGGTTAAGGAACTAGTAAAGGAGGAACCCAAGAAGAGAAGAACATTATTTGGGACTACTTGTATGTTACTAGGTAAGGTATGAAGGTGATCGTAGACTTAGGGTCTGTTGACAATGTACTATCAGAGGAAGTAGTACAAAACTTGGACTAACAAAGATACCACATGTGTGTCCCTATAGAGTGACTTGGTTGAATAAAGGACATAAGATCTTAGTGAATAAACAAGTATGGGAAGACATCACCTTTGCTAAGTTTCAGGACAAGATCCTAAGTGATGTGCTTCCCATGGATGCTTGCCACCTGCTACTAGGAAGGCCTTAGCAATATGACAAGGAGATAATAGATCATGGGAAGGAAAATAAGTATTCTTTTAGGAAGGATGGGGTTACCTATAGGATACAATCCTTAGTGGAGGAAGAGAAGGTAGAGAAGGTTACTACCAAGACATTATTGATGATTGGGAAAGAGTTCCTCAAGGACTTGAAGGAAGGTGAAGGAGTAGGGTATGCCATCATGGTGAAACCCAAAGAGGAGAAGCCATATTCACCAACACCTATGCCTGCAGAGGTACAAAACCTATTGGATCAGTTCAAGGATATAATTTGTGATCGAGCACCACCAAAACTACCTCCAAAGGGAGCCATAGTTCATCAAATTGACTTCATATCAAGAGCATCACTGCCAAACAAAGTTCCATACAAGATGACTCTAGAGTAGAACAAGGAGATTGCAAGGTAAGTCCAAGAAGTGCTTGATTAGGGGCTAATTAGGAAGAGCATCAATCCATGTGTTGTACCAGTTGTCCTAGCACCTAAAAAGGGAGGTAAGTGGAGAATGTGCATTAATTCTAGAGTATTTAATAGAATCACAATTAGGCATAGGTTTCCTATTCCTAGGATAGAGGATCTAATGGACTGTCTAGGTGGGGATAGGTACTTTTCAAAAATTCATCTCAAAAGTGGATACTATCATATTAGGATGAAAGAGGGGGATGAATGGAAACCTACACTTAAGATTACTAAGGGTCTCTATGAATGGTTGGTAATGCCATTTGGTCTCACCAATGCACCAAGTACCTTCATGAGATTCATGAGTGAGGTTTTGAAAGACTATATAAGAGTATTTGTTGTGATGTACCTAGATGACATCCTCATCTTAAACAAAACAAAGGAGGAACACATAAAACACCTAAAAATGGTGTTGAAAAAGATTCAAGAGGAAAATTTGACAATGAACCTAGAGAAGAGTGAGTTCATGAAGGAAGAACTAGTATATTTGGGGTTTGTAGTATCCCAAGGGAATCTAAAGATGGACAAGGACAAGGTGGAGGCAATCTTGAGTTAGCCTACCCCTAGATCTGCTACTTAGGTCAAAAGCTTCTATGGTCTAGCCTAATTCTATAGGAAGTTTGTAAGAAGATTTAATGAGATTTGTACACCAATGAATGACACAATTAAAGGAGGCATGAAGACTAAGTTCACATGGACCAAGGTGGAAACTAAGTTCACATGGACCAAGGTGGAAAATGCAAGTTTTGAGAGGTTGAAGAAAGAAGTGGCAACACAACCAATATTGGTTTTTTCTAGTTTTGAGAGGCCATTTGTGGTGGAGTGTGATGCTAGCAATATAGCAATTGGGGTAATTTTGAGCCAAGAGGGTAGACTAGTAGCATTTTTTAGTGAGAGGCTTAATGAAGCCAAGGCAAGGTATTCAACATATGATCTAGAGCTCTATGCACTTTTCCAAGCCCTTGAGAAGTGGAGGCATTACCTATTGCCTAAGGAGTTTGTGGTCTTCATAGATAACCGAAAACTAAGCTTTATAAACTCACAAGAGAAGCTAAGTTTCAAGCACATCAAGTGGATGGAGTTCTTGCAGTCGTACACTTTCACAATCATGCATAAAAGGGGGACAAACAACAGGGTGGCAAATTATTTGAGTAGGATGTTTCAAACAGTACAAGAGGTCAAGTTGCAGAGCATAGGGTTGGATGGATTCAAAGACTTGTGTGAGGAGGACACTGATTTTTAAGAGGCCTAAAAGTTATGTACATACTTTGCTAATCATTTTTATACTAACTTTGTTGAATATACCTTGTAGAAAGGGTTATTGTTCAAGAGACAACCGTTGTGCATCTCAAGGGGTTCTATGAGGGATAATCTCGTACAAGAGAAGCACAATGGGAGCATTAGTGGGCACTTTGGTCTTAATAAGACTATAGACCTTGTGGAGAGGTTCTATTACTAGCCCAAGATGCAAAGGGATGTAAGGAGGTATGTGGAGCAAAGTGGTATATGTCAAAAGGAAAAGGGTACTTCATCAAATATATGGCTCTACCAACCTCTAACAATTCCTAATAGGCCTTGGGAGTGCATCAACATGGACTTCATAGTGGGATTACCAAGGACTAGGATAGGGTTAGATATTGTGTTTGTGGTGGTGGACAGGTTTAGCAAGATGAGACATTCCATCCTATGCAAGACAACACATGATGCAAGCAATATTGCCAACCTATTCTTCAAGGAGATGGTTAAGATACATGGCTTAACAAGGAGCATAGTTGTTGATAGAGATGTCAAATTTATGCGGCACTTTTGGAAGACCCTATGGAAGAGGCTTGGAATAAACTTAGCACATAGTTCTGCCTAGTGTCCCCAAATAGATGGGCAGATAGAGGTCATCAAAAGGGTCCTAGGAAACCTATTAAGGTGCCTTACCAAGGAGTATGGAAAAAGTTGGGAACAAGTCATTCCTCAAGCTAAATTTTCCTATAATGATAGTAAGAATATAACAACAAGGTTAAGCCCTTTCTAAATAGTGTATGGGACTCGTCCAAGGGGTATCATGGAGCTAAGGGACTTACCAGGCCAAGCCAACATCAATGGGCATACTAATGACTTTGTTCAATCCATGAAAGAAGTGCACGATCAAGTTAAGAAGACCTTGATGGAGGCAAATAAAAAATTGAAGGAGAAGAAGGATGAGGGGAGAAGAGAGTTGCAATTTCAAGTGGGGGACTTGGTAATGGTTTATCTAAACAAATCCTAGTTGCAAAAGGGCATCCCAAGTAAGTTGCAGATGAAGAGCATTGGGCCATGCAAGGTACTTGAGAAGTATGGACCCAATGCCTACAAGGTAGACTTACTCAAGGACATGGCTATCTCTCCAATATTTAATGTCAAAGGAATAATATCTTATAAGGGTCCTAAGGTGGATGAAATAGAGTATTAGGAAGAGCTAAGAAAGGATATCTTAGACCTGCAAGTACCTAAAAAGAAGCAACCAAAGGTGGAGAGGATATTAGCTTTTAGGGTAAAGAAGAGTACAAGGAACAAGGTTTATAAAGAAAATCTAGTGTAGTGGTTAGATACACTAGAATCTTAGGCCACCTAGATTACTAAGAGTGATTTCAAGAAGCATGGCATCAACAAGGAATTCCTCTCTCAATAGTACCTTAGTCTTTCTTGCAGGGGGAGAATAGTGCAGGAGCACCTAGGGGTAAAGGTGAAACCTTAATGCATTTTTTGGTTTGTAAATGTTCTAACAAATAATTGAGGAAATAAGGACTAGGAATAAAGTCCCAAGGTGATTTTAGGAGGATTTGGTAGGTAGGTTTTGGAATGTGAGTCAAGTTTGGTCAATTAGGCCCTGATAGGCAAAAATTGCTTAGAATTGCTTAATAATGAAAAATGTGGTAAAAATGCCTAAAAGGGAGGAAAATGTGTTAAAAATTGGCACTTAAGTGTTTTAAGTTCATTTCCTAATATTTGGCAACAATGTAATCAAGTTTGGAGGCACCACTTGCAAAATTGCAAAAGTTATCAAAATTTTGAACTGACAGCTTTACAATATTTGCAAAATTACATAGAAATGAACTACATGGGTAGTTATGGCTTAAAGAAAAGGCCAATATGGAGTAGGAAGCCTATTTAAACTCTTTCCAACTCATTTCCAAGGGTTGGATGCTAAGTTGTAAAGACAACACATTTTGAAGGAGAGTTTTGTGTGACAGAAAACATGGTTTTGAAGGATTGAATAAGATTTTGGATTGGATAACTTAATTTTTTTGATGGAGTAGTGTCTTTGGATCATGTTTTGGATAAGTCTCTAGTTATTTTGGTTCAGAGCATTCATTTTACAAGCTTTAGAAAATTAATTAGATTTTGTGTTCCTATTGTCCAGTTTTGAATCACCAGCACCAAAATGGCTATTCCTTGAACTTCCATGGTCAAAACACCATGGATCTTGGAAATCAATAAATAGCCTTTTTATATAATGTAAATAGTAATTTTAAGGTCTATGCAAGTCAAGAAGTTAGTTTTTCAAGCGAGCCCTAGGCAAGCTGTATAGGCTTAGTACAATGCAATGAAAGCTTGAATTAAAGTTTTGGTGATAACAATGGATTGGCATGTGCCAATATTGTTTAGGAAATGAATGGGTAGATTTTTAAAGGTTAATAACTCATAAGATGAGGTTGGAAGTGTACTTTGAAACCATTGGTGAAGGAATCATTGTCATTGCCTTTGAAACCCTTAAAATAGGTGTTTTCTAAAGCCGTATTGTACAGTCATCACAGGAACCTAAAACTTAAAAAATCTTCAAGAATAGGTCATTAGGAATAAAATCCTTGAAGACACTAAGTGGTCTTGTTAAGATTCTTTTGGAGTTAAAGCTTGTTCCCTATTTTTAGGAGGGCTAATAGAGGTTCCTAGGGCTACAAGGCTAAACAAGGTAATTTGGAGTTGTGGGTGAGTGAAACCCAAAAGAATGATGTAGAATGGTGGGAAATGTGTCAAGAACCTCATAATTATGGTTCAAAATTTATTTTGGCCTTTTAGGTGCTCTTGGTGGAATCTTGGCACACTAGGTCAAATAGGGCATAGTTAGTGAAATGAAGGTAGAGGATGGAAACTTGAACTTTTGGGTGATTTTCTTGGTGAAAGGGGAATTGGAAGGAGTCCTCTAGGTTGGGGTTTGGAATAGGAACCATAAATATGGTAGGAGTAGCCTTGGAAGAGCAAGAAATTTCTAAACTGAGGAAGCTCCCCATAATACACTCCCATGATCTATCGGGAATAGGTAATGGTTGGTACAAACCTGCATTACTAGCTCCCCCTTTGGATTTTATACATACCACACATTGTTCAAATATCTCCTAAGATCTCTTGACAACTTGGGCCAATAATAAAATCTGTTTACCAACTCTATTGTCTTATTGATGCCAAAGTGGCCACTAAGACTTCCATTATGCTTCTTTTGAATGAGGTTCTCTCGCATGGAACCCTGAGGAACACACAATTGATTCCCCTTAAACAAAAGTCCACTTTGTAATGTATATTCTAAGAACTGGCTATAAAAATGGTTTTTGAAATTAGAACATACCTTATATGCTTTAGAGAAGTCTCCATCATCTCTATAGATGTCTTCGAAACTCTCTACGCTAATGCTTTGAAGTTGCATTCCATAAACTATCAACATCCTTCTACTTAGTGCATCTACCACTTTGTTCAATTGTCCTTTCTTTTGCTTGATAGTAAATGTGAAATCTTGTAGGTATTTCATTCATTTTAAGTGTCTATTACTCAACTTATCTTGTGTGTTGATGTATATAACTGCCTAGTTATTTGTAAACACCACAAACTCCTTAAGTAAAAGATAATCTCTCCACTTCCTAAGTGACTATACTAGATCGTATAACCAAAAATCATAAGAAAATTACTCCTTGGTTTCATTGAGATTTTCACTTAAGAAAGCTATAAGTTTTCCTTCTTGGCTCAGTACCCCTCTTATTGCAATCCCACTTGCATACACTCCACTATGAATGATTTATCAAAACTACATAAGAAGAGAATAGGTTGGGTAGCCACTTGTTGCTTCAATTTTTCAGAGGCTTTCCCTACTTCAAGAGTCCACTTAAACTTTGTCTTTAATCCACCCTTGATGGTGTCCAACACTGGTGCGCAAATACCACTAAAGTTTCTTACAAACTTTCTATAGAATTTGGCTAACCCATGGAAACTCCTTACCTCTATTCCTATTCTTGTTGTTGTCTAGTTAAATATAGACCCCACATTGATTAGGTCCATATTCAATGAACCTTGGGATACTGCAAATCCCAAATATACAAGTTCTTGTTTGAGGAATTCATACTTTTCTAAATTGATAGACAATTTCTCTTCCTGCAATCTTTTGAGCACAATCTCCAAGTTAAAGATGAGTATAACATATAATTATATTATGAAAAAACTTCTAATGTAATCCTTAAGCACTTAATTCATTAGCCTCATGAATGTACTAGGGGCATTTCTAAGCCCAAATGGCATAACTCTCCACTCATACAACCCTTCAGTGGTCTTGAATGTTGTCTTCCACTCATCTCTTCCTTGATCCTAATATGTATTGGAAGCATGAATGTTGATGGTATTTCTATGGGGGAGTATTATAGATATGTATTATGATGATATGTTACATTCATGACTAAGTTTGTAATTGATGTCAACATAGCAGTTTTTTTGTGGTATCTGACAGAAGAACAATGGAAAGATCAAGTTGGTATGAATGACTAGTTTTGTATTCTAACTATCTGAGGTTATGGAAAATACGTCTGAGTATCTAGTACATGTAATTAATGTCGGATAAAGAAATGATAAGTTTGGAAGAATTTATGTGCATTTTGGTGATGTCTATCCTGAGATAGAGTTTACAGAGGCATGTTCTGGTAAAATTGTTATATCTCTTAGTAGAGTTGTTATTCTGAGAATCAAGGTTGAGGATAGGAAGAAGACATGTTGCTGATGATGTGGCTAAGTTCACTCATCATAATTTTATGTGTACAAAAAGATATTCAAGTTGGAAGGCAGAAGATTAATGTTATCGCTAAGTATAACGTGTTCTTACTGTGGTCCTATAATAATTAATTGAGAAGGTCTAACAGCTAACTCAGGGAATTTTTTTATGGACTTAGTATAAAGGGAGGAAATTTTACTTTATCAAGTAATGATATGGTGAATTAATTTGTAAACAACACAAGAGTAGAATGCAGAGTTGAGCAGAGTGGAGCAGAAGTGAAGGAAACTTCTTTGCTGAGGTTTTGCTGAGTGATCCAAGGTTTGATATTTCGATCCAAGGTTTGTGTCTTGGTCTACAAGGTTTGATAGTGATTGGTTCTGTTGATAGAACAAAGGAAAAAAGAAAATAATAGTAAATAACCTGTTTAAGCAGTGAGCTCTTCTTGTAGTTGAAATTGCATGTTTGGGCAGTGGACTCTTCCTACATACATTGTACTACAACTCCTAACAGGGTTGGAATCTTCTAATAGGGATTCAAAGTTTCCTAATAGGGACTCATATGTACTAAATTGTGCAATAAACTCCTAATAGGGTCCATCCTCTAGCAAGGAATATTTATATTAGTACACCATCTTGTGGGCATCATTCCCACCAGGGTTTTCCCTTTGATCAAGGGTTTCCCTAGTTAACATATCTGGTGTAATTGTCTATGTGCATCTTATTATGGTTGTTGTTTACTTTGGTTGAATAGTTAAGTTTATTTAAGGAAGATAAATGTTTTAATTGTTGGTTAACTGATTCACACCCCCACCCCCCTTCTCAATTATACTGGTGGACTATTGTTTCTAACAATTGGAATCAGAGCATTAGGTCCTTGAAGATAAAGTTCAACAACTTTGGGAGATTCATGGCAAGCATGTTCAAGAAAGATAGTTTGAAGTTCGATGGAACAAATTATGATAGTTGGAAAGAAAAGATGAAGACACATCTACTATGTATGGGTCTAGGATATTGGATCTTGACAAAAACAACAAAGACAATCATTGCTAAAAAGGATTTGGAAACTTGTATCAAGGCAAAAAGAGATCTCTTTACATGCGACATGAGAGCTAAGGAAGCATTATTGAATGCACTTCCTAAAATTGAATACAATCAGGTAAAGTCACTTTCTACTTCTCATTTGATTTGGAAATCTTTGGAAAATAGTTTTGAAGGTGATGAACATTCTAGGAAATTGAGGTTACAAAGTTGGATTTGTGCATTTCAAGATGCTAAGATGATGGAAGATGAATCTATAAGAACATATGTAGGCAGGATATCAGAAATCAATGTAGGTATTAGATCTCAAGGAGGAACCAAAGAAGGTGATGAGGTTATATGGAAGATATTGAAGAGCTTAACACCACCATTTAAGCTAGTAGTTCAAATGATACAATTTTTGATATCTTGTACCAAAGATTTCACAAAGGAGATGTTGCTTGGAAGACTTGAAGCAATTGAGAATGAGCTTAGACAATCCAAAGAATTGACCACAATTGAAATACCTTTTAGTGCCTTGAATATTTGACCTAGTTTATCAAGGAGCACAAGTGCTAGAGGAGATTTTGCTTGTAGTAGCAAATCTGAGGAGGACAAAAAAAATTAAGGAGTAGCCAATCTAGTAAGAAGAGAAAAAGGCAGTAAGAAAATCTTTAAATGTTGAACTTGTGATGAATATGGTCATTATGCATCTAAGTGTCCTAAAAAAGTGAAAAAGTATAAAAGAAATTACAAACCTAGAAGAGATAGAGAGTGTTTGTATGCAAATGAAGAAAATGATTCTAATGAACAAGCAATAAGTGCTAGTGATGATGAATTAGGATTTGTGGCAATTAAAGAAGAAAGCTTAGAAAAAGTAGCTTTGGTGTCACAGGTTGAAAAGAAATCCAATTGCATAATTGACAATGGTTGTTCATATCATATGGTTGGTGATATGAACAAGTTTGTTGACTTCAAAATTTAGGATGGAGGCATTGTCAGAGTTGGAAATAATGCAACATGCCAAGTTAAAGGTATTAAATCTATAACTCTTGATGGTAAAACTAACACTAAGGATGTATATTTTGTTGATGGTTTGAAGCACAATATTTTAAGTGTTGGACAACTAGTGGACAAAGGTTATCAGTTATAGTTTATAGAGAAGACATGCATGATCAAAGACAAAGATGGAAAGGTAATTGGAATAGGAACTAGATCTAGAGGTAGTGTATTTTAGTTGAATCCTACTAAAACAACATGTTTGGTTGCAAAGGTAGATGACAATTAGTTATGGCATAAGAGATTTTGTCATATAAACTTTGACAATATTGTGAAGACTAGTAGTATGTTTACAGTTAGAGATTTGCCTAAGATTGTAAAGCCTACTAACACAATTTGCAAGGAGTGTGTGTTGGCAAAGCATAATCAGACTTCTTTTCCCAACAAGAAGTTTACTACCACAACAAAGTTGGAGATTGTATGCACAGATCTCAGTAGTCCTACAAAAGCTAAAGGATTCTATGGTGAAAGGTATTTTATGATTCTAGTTGATGACTTTTTTAGAATGATGTGGGTTACATTTCTTAAAGAGAAATATGAGGCATTTGATAAGTTTAAGATATTCAAGAATAGAGTTGAGAATGAATCTAGTATGAAGATTAGATGTTTAAGATCAAATAGAGAAGGAGAATTTACCTCAAATGAGTTTGACATATTTTGTGAAGTAAATGAAATCAAAAGACAGTTATCAGCTTCAAGAACCCCTAAACAAAATGGCATTGGAGAGAGAGAAGGAATAGGTCAGGAAAGATACAAACATGACCCCTTATGAATTATGGTTTGGTCACTCACCCACAATTAAGTATTTCAGAATTTTTGGTAGTAAGTATTATATCAAAAGAGATGATGATATTGGTAAGTTTGATGCTAGAAGTGATGAAGGTATGTTTCTTGGTTATTCATTGAAAAGCAAGGCTTATACATGTTATAATCTAAGAACTAAGACTATTTTGGAAAGTCAAAATGTGAGAATTGATAAGAAATTCAAGATACAAGAGAGAATAGTTGATTACAATTTAGATGATGATGTTATTACTAGGCCAAGAAATAATGAATTATTTCTTGAGACTAACAATGATTTGTAGAATGAAGGCAATCTAAGGCAAGAAAAAAGCTCAAAACCTTTAGTAGAGCCAAGAGTTGAGATAACAACTCCTACTTCAAGAAAGAATATGATAAAGAATCACCCATCCAAGCAGATTATCGAAAGTAGAGATAAATAAGTGATGACAAGAAATAGAGTCAATGAAGAATTATGTTTGATATCCCAGGTTGAACCTAACAATGCAGATGAAGCATGCAAAGATGATCATTAGAAACAAGATATGAAAGAGGAATTGGATTAGATAGTAAACAATGAAACATGGGTATGCAATAGGAACTAAATGGGTATTTAGGAACAAGATGAGTGGGCAAGGTGAAGTTGTAAGAAGCAAGGCAAGATTGGTATGTAAAGGTTACTCATAGCAAGAAGGAATAGACTACGATGATTCCTATGCTCCTATGGCTAGAATAGAAGTAGTAAGGTTATTTTTAGCCTATGCAGCACAAAAGAAATTCAAAGTGTATCAGATGGATGTCAAGTTGGCGTTTCTGAATAGAGAACTTGAAGAAGAAGTTTATATAGAATAGTATGAAGGTTTTCCTTTGATAGATGACAAAGACATAGTATGCAGACTGAAGAAAGCATTGTATGGCTTAAAGCAAGCACCTAGAACTTGGTATGCAATGTTGGACAAGCATTTGACAAAGCTTGGATAAAGCAAAGGTATGACAGATAGTAATCTTTATTGGAAAGAAATTGATAATGGTTTGATGATTTTGGTAATGTGTGTTGATGATATCATATTTGGAGGAAAATGATGATGAAAGTGACAAATTTGTTGAAGAGATGAAGAAAGAACTTGAGATGAGTATGATAAGAGAAATGAGATATTTTATAGGATTACAAATTGTGTAAAATAAAGAAGGAATTTTTACCTCTTAGACTAATTATTTGAAGGATTTATTGAAAAGGTTTGTTTTGGAAACATGCAAACCCATTGGAACACCTATGGTAATTGGACACTAGTTATCTACAAAGGATGAGACACCTATTGTTGAGAAAAAGAAGTACAGATCTATGATCGGAGGATTACAATATTTGACACACACAAGGCCAGATATAGCAAATGCAATTGGAATTGTTGCAAAATTTCAAGTTGATACCAAAGAAACACATTATGTAGCAATCAAAAGGATATTTAGATATATGGAAAGAACATCTAAGTTTGGATTGTGTTATAAAAGTGTTGAGATAATGGGTGTTGCACACACTGCATAATATTGTTATATTGTATTATTTTACTTTATTGTGTAATGTTGCACCTACATGGATGTGCAACATGTAAAGATTCCCATGGAATATACTTGATGAGTTGTATTGTAACATTGTGATAATAATTGATGTAATTATTTAATATTGGGGAAAAGAATTAAATTTTCAATATTAAATGTGGGGTCAATGGGTTAGGCAGCAAATGATTTTAACACATGGTTTATGTAATACCACTTGGTGGTTTTGTGGGACTTGCTACTATATAAGCAGCCACAAGAGTAGTTGTTGGTGTGAGAAGATAGAAGGCAAAAAGGAAAAGAGTTGAACAAGAAAAGGCTTGACAGGTTAGCCAAGGGAGCATTTGTGAAGATTGGAAGCATGGCATGGGATGTGTGGATTCATGCTTTATCCACATAGATTGCTCAGTGGTGGTTATGGCTTTGAAGACTTCCATGGTTGTATTGCAATGGTATTTTTGCTAAATAATACATGGTGATGGATACTTTTGGAGGTAGGTTTTTCCCTCAATGAGAGTTTCCCAGGGTATATATTGTATCATAAATTTTTGTGGGTATGTCGTTTATTCTCTTGCATGTGGATTTTAAGTACATATTTATTTTAGATCTATTATGGGTTATGTGAGAATGGTTATGTTCTTTGTTGCAAATTTCCTTACAAATGGTATCAGAGCTATGGTTTTATTGTTGTAACCCTAGATTGAATCCATGGGAATGCATGAGAGGATAAAAGAAAGGGCAAGATATATAAGTTGTTTATTGTAGATCTAAGGGTTTTAGGTTTACTATTATGATGGGATGTTGGTAAATTTTGGACATGTGAAATTCTTAGACAAAATGATTTTTTGGATGTTTCATTTAAATTAGGGTTTTAGGGGGCGCTTGAAAAAATGGCCTCCTAGGTACAAATAGACCACACCATTGGATCCGGGTCGATGTTTCCATGAATAGTGATATATAATATGCCCTAGTTTGGCCATGTTCAGAGGAAATGAAAGAGTTTTTTTAGTTTTAGCATGTGATGGCCGTCAAATTTAATTTTGTCAGAATTTTCATCACAAAAAATAAAATTCACAGTGGAAATGGTAAAAAGACTATCTTAGTAAAGTGGCCATAACTTTCTCTCAGGATATTGGATTTCAGACTTCTTACAAGTGTTAGAAAGCTAATTCAAAGCACTACAACTTGTTGTAGGTTTAATTCTATGATTTTGACACTTTATTAGCTTTTAAGAGCCCAAAAGTTAGATGTTGTTTATTTTGAGCACAGATTAGGGTATAACTTGTGCATACGATGTTGGATTTTGGATTTCAAGTAGTCAACAAAAAGCTCTAAAAATTGGTTCAGATTTAGTGCAAGTTTGACATGATCTATTTGGT
The DNA here is from genome assembly GCA_028749045.1 of Cupressus sempervirens. Taxonomy (NCBI): domain Eukaryota; kingdom Viridiplantae; phylum Streptophyta; class Pinopsida; order Cupressales; family Cupressaceae; genus Cupressus; species Cupressus sempervirens. The sequence continues at coordinate 2,872,058 of CM053785.1, forward strand.
GATATATCTATCTAAACTATTTATGGTATACATTGACTATGGTAGCATTGTGAGTTTATGACATTGTATATTTTTTAGATTTAAGATTTGATGTCATTGTATACTCAATTCATATTTTAGATTGGTCTCGTGATGATATGGTTATCAGTATTTGGTTTGGATATGTATGATGACTTGTTGGGTCTATAAGTTGTGTAGTATTGTAATTGGTCTATACTTACAGGTTACATTTATGACTTGGATAAGGGTTGTCTTTGCCCATTGATCTTTCATTATTGAGGCATATTCATATTGGTGGCTTGGATTTGGGTTGTCTATGCCCTAAGTCACATGATTTGTTGATTTTTTTTCTTCATGTAGAAGGAATGTGATGTTGTTACCAGGTACAATCATGGTGGAGGATTATGGTTGACTATTTTATGCTAATAGGTTGAACACATTGAGAGTTAGATGTTCAGTTCAAGGATGTGATCATGGTGTCATGATTTTTGGTATGACATAATTGGATATGTAGGTACATCCTTGATGTTCATTGGTTTGGATTCCTGATTTGGTTATGGTGGCATATCTTCTTGGTTGAGGATCATGGTTATTTGGTTTCTTTTGAGGAGCTCATGATGTTCACTTTGATTTCTTTGATAGTTCAATGCCTTGGTTGATTCTCATGGTTAGAGGATGATTTTTTCATCATGATATCATGGACAGCTTGGATACACTGTTTAGTGGGAGCTTGTGATAGTGACGAGGTGATAGTATAGGATTAGATTCTGGTTTGGTTTGTATCTTCTTGGGTTTGGAGATCTTAGTTTCACTTGGTATTGACACTTTGGTTGTGTGAGTATAGAGTTGGCAGATCTTCATGTAGGAGATGGATTTTTATGATGCCATAGGTGACTTGGTGCCATTTTTATGTGGAAATTGTTGGCATTGATATATTTATTGAATGTTTGTAGATGTTAGATGTTAGAGATTTGTTTTAGATCCTGCAAAGCGTCTTTGACATTTTCATGGTGCACTTGTTATCTTAATGGTGTGTGAAGATAGTTAGATCTTGAGGACTCATGGGGTTCTTTGTTATCTTCATGGTGTGTGGAGATAGTTCTTCATGGTATGTAGAGATGGTATTTTTCTTCATGGTGTGTGGAGATGGTTGCATCTTGAGGACTTATGGGGTTCTTGGTAAAGGTGTGGTTTATGCTTTCATTTCACATGTTATCCTTGGTGTTAGGATGGTTTCATTATTATGTGATGGTATACTCTTGATACGCATTTCGAGTTTTGACATGTTATAGTATGTTCATATGTAGCATGTTATCTCTTTAGTTGAGATGATTTAGATCATGTTGTCATGTTTATGTTCCTGAGGCCATGGTTGGAACTTTGACATTGATCTTGGTTTAGTTTCTTGGTATTGAGTACATTGATCATAAGCTAGATACTTCATGATATTACTATATTGCATTTGGAGTTGGCATGGATTGATTGGTTACAGGTGCTCATGGATACTTAGAGATAGTGGTATTGCTGATTTCTCTTGGATTGGAGAAGTATTTGTTAGGATGGTTGTTTGGTTTCAGCAAGAAGTCTGAGGGGCATTCACCTTATATGGACTTGCGAGGAGATTTTTCTTAGATGAGTCTTGGTTGGAGACTTGGATATCTTGATGAGTATTGTCATGCCCCACTCTTTGTCTACTTGGTAGTTTTCTACTTGAGAGGTATAGCCCATTGTTTTCTCTTAGGTGCATTATGTTTATGCTTATCTTTTATGGATATGGATCTTGAGCTATGGTACATGAGTTAGTTCTGGAGGGTTTGTTTGAAAGATGGTTTAGCATTGGCTATCTCCATTTCCATATGTTGTTATGTTGGTTGAGTTTGGAGATGGTTTTATATTGGGTATATTCCTTGGATTAGGAATGATTTATGAGTTTGATCTTCTTGTGAGAGGATTACATCCATGATTAGTTATACGGTATGGTTTAGGCGTTGTTGTGGCTTCTTGTTGAGATTTTATGGAGGAGATCATAATTGCATAGTTTACATCTAGAGGTGTGTGTAGAAGGGCATGATACATGTCATGATTTGCATAGTTTCTCTTTGGTCTTGGTTATCTTTCTGGATGATTGATTTCACTTACATTGGATTTGAGATTGGTTAGAGATTGTGATCACTAGTTTGTGCTCATGTATGTCATGCGAGAGATGACATGGTTATTCCTTAATCTCTTTCCTATGCTAGTTGTGGAGAACTTGGGAGAGTGTTGGAGACTTGTTATGAGAGTTATTCTTGCAAGATATTGGTTTATGTGTTGTGGATGTCCTTGACACTACATGGATTCACTTCTTTGAGATGTTGTGAGTGGATTGGTTATAGATTTGACATTATCTTTTACAATGAGAGCTTCTTGGTATATATGTGGCAGGTATTGCTCTTGAGGCTTGTGATTGCAAGTTATAGATTGGATATGTTGATGATGAGAGATTCACTTGGTATACCTTTGGAGGTATGGATAGTTGGATGGGTTTGGCACTTGTTGTGGGTGCTATTTCAGCTATGGATATTTTGAAAACTATGGATAAATATTATTACCTTTGGATCAGGTTTTTGTGCTTGGCATTTCAATTGATACAAGATTTTAGATCTTCTAATACGACAGGTTGGGTGGCTTTCTCTTTGGATGTCTTCTATGTATGTTTGTTGGTAGTGACATAATAGGAGGGATTGTTCCCTAGTTCATTTATGTGGATAGGGATTGACCCTATGCAATGTATACAACAAGTGGGAGATTGTTGAGATAATGAGTGTTGCACACATTGCATAATATTTTTATATTGCATTATTTTATTTTATTTTAGTATGTAATGTTGCACCTACATGGACATGCACCGTGTAAAGATTCCCATGGGATATACTTGATGAGTTGTATTGTAACATTGTGATAATATTTTATGTAATTATTTAATTTGGGGAAAAGAATTAAATTTTCAATATTAAATGTGGAGTTAATGGGTTAGGTAGCACATAGTTTATGTGATACCACTTGTTGGTTTTGTGGGACTTGCTACTATATAAGTAGCCAGAAGAGTAGTTGTTGGTGTGAGAAGATAGAAGGCAAAAATGGAACGAGTCAAGCAAGACAAGGCTTGATAGGTTAGCCAAGGGAGCATTTGTGAAAGTTGGAAGCATAGCATGAGATGTGTGGATTCATGTTTGTTCATAGATTACTCAGTGGTGCCTATGGCTTTGAAGGCTTCCATGGTTGTATTGCAATGGTATTTTTGCTGGATAATACATGGTGATGGATGCCTTTGGATGCTGAGTTTTTTTTCCCTTAATGAGGGTTTCCTAGGGTATATCTTGTGTCACAATTTTTTGTGGGTATGTTGTCTATTCTCTTGCATGTGGATTTTAAGTACATATTTATTTTAAATCTATTATGGATTATGTGGAAATGGTTATATACTTTGTTGCAAGTTTCTTTATAGATAGATCTAATGACTTTACTCTAAATGCTTATACTAATGTTGATTGGGCAGGCGGTATGGATGATAGAAAGAGCACCAGTGGTGGAGCCTTCTTTCTTGGAGGAAGATTGGTTTCTTGGCTAAGCAAGAAGCAAGATTACACCTCACAGAGTACAACAGAAGTAGAATATGTTGTAGCAACAAACAAGTGCAATCAAGTTATTTGGATGAAGTAGATGTTGACAGATATAAGGATAGAAATTAGTGAACCTGTTGTCATACATTGTGACAACACAAGCACCATAAATATGTCTAAGAATCTAGTTTTGCATTTGAAGACCAAGCACATCTCTATTAAGTATCACATTTTGAGAGAGAAAGTTGTGGAAAAGGAAATAAGATTGTAGTATGTGAACACTGAAGAGCAGATTGCAGATATATTCACTAAGCCTCTTCCCAAAGAGACTTTTGAGTGTTTGCAAGGTATGCTAGGGGTTATGCCCCTTCCTACATCAGAATAGAAGATGCAAGAGTGCATTAGTCCAATGTAATAGAACATTGTTTTTGTCTGGATTGAATGTTGATGCTTCCTATATGGGGGAGTATCTGTGATGGATAAAGTCATCTAGGACTCTTGTTGGATGTTGTTTTGAATAATGTCTTTGGACACTTGAGCTAGTAAGAATCAATTGTTGCAGAGTTTGATGGTTGCTTAAAATTTTGACATTGATGTCAATGGGGAGAAGTTCAGCATGAAAAAAATCATGAGAACATCATGAGGAAGTGCAACATGTTCAGAAGAAGTACAACATGGAATGACAGTTTGACAGAAAGCAAATTGAGGTATATCAATGGGGAAAAATGATTTATGAAAAGGATTTGAAAAGAAAGATTAATAACTTTTTACAGTTGGTATTTTTGGAACTAGATTTTTTTCATCTATGTTGTCATCAATGCCAAAGGAAGAGATTGTTGGAAGCATGAATACTGATGATATTCCCATGGGGAAGTATTGTAGAAATGTTAATGTAATGATATGTTACATTCATGACTGAGTTTATCATTGATGTCAACTTAGCAGTTTTTTGTGGTATCTGATAGAAGAACAGTGGAAAGATCAAGCTAGTATGGATGGTTAGTTGAGTATTCTAACTATCTAATGTTATGGGAGATACGTTTAAGTATGTAGTATGTGTAGTTAAAGTTAAATGAAGAAATGATAAGTCTGGAAGAATTTATGTAAGCTTTGGTGATGTCTATTATGAGATAGAATTTACAGAGGCATGTTTTGGTAAACTTGTTATATCTCTTAGCAGATTTGTTATTCTGAGAATTGAGGTTGAGGATATGAAGAACACATGTTGGTGATGACATGGCTAAGTTTTCTCATCATAATGTTACGTGTATGTAAAGATATTCAAGTTGAAAGGCATAAGATTAATGTTATCGCTAAGTGTAACGTGTTCTTAATGTGGTCCTATAATAATTAATTAAGAAGGTCTAACAACCAAGTCAGGGAATTATTTTATGGAATTGATATAAAGGAAGGATATTTTCCTTTATCAAGTAATGACACAGTGAAGTAATTTGTAAACAACACAAGAGTGAAATGCGAAGTTGAGCATAGTAGAGTGAAAGTGAAGAAAACTTCTTTGCTGAGTGATCCGAGGTTTAATATTTGAATACGAGGTTCATGACCTGGTCTACAAGGTCTAATAGTGATTGGTTTGGTTGATAGATCAAGGGAAAGAAGAAAATAATAGTAAATTACTTATTTGAGAAGTGAGCTCTTCTTGTAGTTGAAATTGCATGTTTGGGCAATGAGCTCTTCCTACATACATTGTACTACAACTCCTAATAGGGTTGGAATCTCTTAATAGAGATTCAAGTTCTCCTAATAGGGACTCATATGTACTAAATGTTGTAATAGACTAGTAACAAGTTCCATCCTCTAACAAGGAATATTTATATCAGTACATCATCTTGTGGGCATCATTCCCACTAGGGTTTTACCTCTAATCAAGGGATTCCCTAGTTAACATATATGGTGTAATTGTCTATGTGCATCTTATTATGGTTACTGTTTACTTTGGTTGAATGGTTAAGTTTATTTAAGGAAGATAAATGTTTTAATTGTTGGATAAATGATTCGCCTCTCCCCCCCTCCTTTTAGATATCTTGGTGGGCTATTGTTTCTAACAATACGATGGTAGCCACTCATGAGGTCCAACTTGGTGAAATACTTAGATCCTTCTATACAATCCATTAAATCCTCAATCCTAGGTATAAGAACCTGTATTTGATTGTCATTTTATTTATAGCCCTAGAATGAGTACAAAGCCTCCACTTACCACCTTTCTTGGATGCCAATACCACCAATATTGCACAAGGGTTGATGCTCTTCTTGATCAATCCTTGGTCTAGCTACTCCTACACTTGTCTAGCCACTTCTTGGTTCTACTCTGGTGTGAGCTTGTAGGATGCCTTGTTGGGTAATGAAGCCCCTACAATAAAGTCTATTTGATGGTTAATAGAACTTTTAGGAGGTAATTTTGTAGGTGTTCCATCACTAATTATGTCCTTGGAATTCCTAACAAAGTATTTCACTTCCTTTGGTATTTTTGTCTATATAGTATTCTCTCCTTCTTTAGGTTGCACCACTATAGCATATCCATCGACTCCTTCTATAAGAGTTTTAACAAACTCCTTGCCACTACTTAATAGGACACTAGGGGTCTTTAACTGTGTTTCCTCTTCATCTATTAGTGACTATATTTTGAAGGTCTTTCCATCCTTCTTGAAATAAATGGTGTTCTCCTTCCCATCATACATGACTTTTTTGTCATATTGCCATGGTTTTCCCAATAGGAGATGACACACATCCATAGGCAACACATCACAAATCAACTTGTCTTTATATCCTCCAATGGAGAACTCCATCCATGTCTTCTCATTCACAAGGACTCTTTGCCCCTTATTCAACCATGTCACCTTGTATGGATTAGGATGGGATATCTTCTCCAACTTAATCGTCTTTATTGCTTCCTCTAAGATTATGCAATTTGTGGAATCTGAATCCACAATAACCTTACATACTTTACCAAGTATCTTGCACCTTATCCTAAATAAGGCTCTTCTCTAATTTGGCTCCTCTTTGACTGGTTGTCTAATCAGAATTATTCTAAACATTAAGTTCTCCCCCATCTCTAACTCAATATGGCTAATCTTTGGTGACTTGACACTTGATGTGTCTTCTTGTGCATATGTTACTCTCTTCTTCATGTTGAAGAAGATTCCTTCTTAGGGTACTTATAGGCAAGGTGATCCATCCACAACTATAGCACTTCATGTTAGCAAAGTATGAGTTTCTTTTGCCTTCACCTCTTCCTCTGTTAGAGCCCCTTTGAGTTCCTCTACCTCTTCCATGGACTACTCTAGGAGTGGTCTCATTCCCATGCTCTGTAGATTTAGACTCTCCTTGATTTCTTGATTCAGTCCATCTACCCTTAGTATCCACCTCTATAACCTCTTTAGTCTCTTCCTCTTCCTCTTCCCTTGGAAGTCTGATCATTTTTCCTTGTACTCTTGTTTTCAATCTTAATAGCCAATTGATAACATTGATGTATTATTTTGGGACTGAGAAGAATCATCTCCTCTCGTATACTCCATTTTCAACCCATCCAAGTATCTAGCCACCTTAAGAATTTCATCTTCAGAGACATTTGACCTCATACAAAGCTTTTGAAATTCCTCAATATAGGAGTTCACATCAATATCCCTCTCTCTAAGACTTTTCCTTTTCTAATGCAATTGAATTTCATAATCCTCTAGCATGTATGCCTCTCTCACTTTATGAACCATACCCTTCCAAGTGGAAATTGGTTTCTTACCTTCCTTTTCTCTCTCTTCCTGGATGGACTTCTGTCATGTCAATGTAAAGCTTCTCAGCCTTGACTTTCCTACCCTTACCTTCTATGCATCAGTGATTTTGGCACGCTCAAAATGGTTTTCCATTCCTTCTATCCAATCCATGACTAGATATGCCTCCATCTTCCCACTAAATAGTGGTATTCCTTCAAGTGCCTTCCCACTCATGGATCTCAATTCCTTTAATAATGGTTCCACTATAAGGATAGGATCAAGTGTAGGTTCTTCATCTTCTATAGCCACCTCTTTGTTCTTACATTCAACCTTACTCTTGACTTCCTTAGTCCTTTCTTCCACTTGATCCAACTTTTTCTCTAATTGGGTTAATCTATCTCTGAGCAATTTATTTTCTTCTTCTTGCTTATTCACCTTATTTTCTAGCTCTGCATTTTTCACCATTGTAGTTTCTCCTATTGATTCCTCTTTCAAAAACATTTATCCACAATCCTAATCTTTTAAGGCTCTGATATCAATCTAATAGGGAGGTTGGATGAACCAATCACATGTTCATGCTACTAGTCTTCTTAAAAGACTTATGAGATGTCTTCACCACACCACTTGTCACCTATAGGATCTTTATTATCTATGGATCCCCTAGTCTCTCTAGCCAACCCAACTACTAAGAAAAGATTCATCGATCAAATCAAATCTTGATGCATTCTTACTTTTCTAACCATAGCCCTTAAACCACCTTAAACACTCTTAACCTCCAATTCTTGTACTCAGCCTTACAGAGGTGTGGAGGTGTCTCCAAGTACTTCAATTCAACCAACTAGGGGTGTGAGGAATCCCATCTAGTTCACTCTATTAATGGTGGGCCAACATCCCTTGCAGGGTCTGTGACATAGCTTAACCACCTCCTGTGGCTCTATAAGACTAGTGGTTCTATTAGGCATTGACGAGTCAATATTTTGGTGCAATGGAAACTCTAGCCTTTCTAACAATTAGTTTAGAGCTTGGTCACAGGTTTGAATCTCATAGGCCACAGTGAGTGATGCTGGGAGGGGGATTGTTGGTAGTGGGCTAGCGTCCCTCGCAAGGCTTCTGACATGGCTTAATTGCCTCCTGTGGTTCTACAAGACTATTGGTTGTATTAGACATTGATAGGTCAATTTTTTGGTGCAATGGTAGCTATGGCCTTTCTAACACACTCTTCATCCAATTTCACCAATTTTCATAAAACAAGCCTAAAAGGCTACTAGCCCTAGTTAGGTCTCCTACTTTGAGAAAATAGGGATTTTCTCCTAATCCTTCCAAAGAAGCCCTATATCTTTTCTAGGGATTCTTGAATCATATGTCACCCCCTAAAGTATTTTTGGGGTCTTGATGTCGCCACCTTCCATATAGTACCCTAGCAAAAATTAAGTGAAATTAAGGGTTTTTGGGCTCACTGGCTTCTCTGCAAGTTGGAAAGTTTTGGTCCAATAAATGGACTGATGTGACTACTCCCTCTTCACCAAATCTTGGTAAGACTCCTTTCTTAAAATTACTAAAGGAATATTGTCTCTAGTTATGCACCTGTGCAAGTTATGATGTCTACAACTTAGTCTTCCCTAGTCGGACTCATCATAGGCTCACCTAGGGCAAGATGTTAAAAATAGATCCTCTACATTTTAGGGGCCAAGATCATGTATTATACATGTATATGGAGTCTACTTACTATCCCTAAGAGACTGTTTAGAATGGGCAGTGGGAAAGTGAGTTAGAACCCCATCTTTGTAAACTACCTGGACAAAACCAATGATAATGCCAAAACAAAACTATATACAAAAGGAAAGGAAATATGCACAAAATTTCTAATTAATGCCATAAATAATCAAGAAAACATCTAAAATACTCCAAACATGTATTACAGTGCCAACTTCAATCCTCTAACTACCCACTATCATGGAAATACACAAAAAAAAATGCACAAAAACCACTTTAAAAACTCCAATATTAAAAACTTCTCTCCATACAATGGGTTTCCAAACCTAAATTTAGGTCAGGGCATGTTTTGTGTAGGTGGTTAGGTAGTTACTGACCCCTTAAAGATCCTTTTCATCAATTTGTAACATTTGGACAATGTTTTTTATTAAGTAAAATAGGTTTTACAGGGATCCTGAAACCTAAAAGTTTTTAAAACATATCTAAAATAGAAATATTAAGAAAAGTCTAGCTACAATGTATATGCTTATCAAAAACCAAACCCAAACAATAGGCCCGCGGCCAGGATACAAACAACCAGCTACACTAGAAAAAGAAAAAACTAGCAACACTAGGAAAATATGAGACAACAAGAAAGCACTAAATATTAGTTCTCTCTATCAAGAACCTGTAGGGTCTCTACAGCTTCATTGGTCTTTCGATTATTCACATCCTCCTGGTCCTAGTTCTATGCATCCACTAGATCCCTGGTTTCTTTCGAATCATCCTCAACCTACCCAATTTCCAAGCTGGCCTTCTCCATCTTTTCCCCACCAAATCCAACACTCATCAGTGATTCACTCAGACTGTTAATGTTCTCATTGAGGGCATTCAATGTAGTGATCACCTGATTAGCCAGGTTCTGATGGGAGAACTACATCCTTTAGACTCTTTGTTCAACCTTGGTGATTTTGTCTTCCTAGTCAAAATTGTGTTCCTAGATGTTGTAGTGCTATTGGCTTCCATCCTGGCTTTTCTTCTTTGCATTGTGCCCCTGGTTGCTACTGATTTTTTGGCTTCTTTTCCCCTTAAGGTCTTCAATTTCATGGAACAACCATTTGATAGACTGAAAATTGTTTATCATGCTATTCTTAGCATTATTCAAAAGATTAAGCCTAGTTTCCCTCACACTATCAGAGATAACGACCAGTGTAGGGTCAATGAGTTCATCAAAGTGGGCTTTTCCATAGTTGTCTTCCATCACTTGGAGATTTGTCAGCTCCCTGACTATCCCCAATTTTGTGGTATTCGAATTAAAATCCTCCATGATCTCCTCCTGTTTTTCATTATCACCTCCCCACTCTCTTTCCCCAGAATTTTTATCTTTCCCTCAGACAGAGAGGTAGTGGGGCTAGGGCCTAGAGTCTTAGGAATCTAGTCATTGGTTTTATCCAGCCGCAAAGCCTCATCTGCTTTGCTTTTCTTGGGATTCCCTGACATATTAGCAGAATTCTCCTCCTTTTCACTTTCCCTCCCCTTCTCCTCCTACTTCTCATCATCCTCCTCCTTCATCTCTTCCTCTGAGTCTATATCCTCTTCATCATCGTTATCCTCCTCCTCCTCCTAATGCTCAGACTTAGGGGGTATGGGGGGTAAGACCCTAGGGCTCTTTCTACAGGGAATGTGGGTAGAGGGAGTGACTTTCCTTTCTTCCTTGGGGGCTTTACCTTTAGAAGAAGCATTGTCCTCTTCTTACAATTTTATGCTATGCACATCCTGAGAATCTGAACTCCCAGTTTCATTAGATGCACACCTAGTATCGTCGAGGGATTTTCCCCTAGTTTGAGTCTTCAAATACTCATAGACTAGGAGTAATCCCTCGTGAAGGGTTGGGTTAGTGGTAGGTTTCCTCTTAAAACCCTCAATACCCTTACTCATGGAGGTGAAAAGATAGAAAGGAAAAGAGATTTTGATTATGTGCCTAAAGCGATTAAGTAGAACAAAATGATGCATTCTGATTCTATCAAATATGGGATCTAGGGAAATATATTCAATGATAATCCTTAGGATATACCTCCATAGTTTTTTAATTGACTCCATATTGTAATATGTCTCTGCCTTGATGAGTTTTTTCCTCTTAGCTTCATCCTTTACAAAAACTTTGACAACATTTGTCGACATTTTCTTGTCTCTGAAGAAGTTACTCCCTTCTAGAGGAATCTTTGCAACCTAGGCTATCAAATCTGCATTGACATGGTGGGTGACCCCATCGATTTTGACTCTCCCATTTTTCTAGGAAACCACCATAATCTTGGTGATCCCCACATCAAATCCATGAAGCTTCTCCATGAATCTAGTGATTCTGCCCTTTTCCAACTTATGCTAAACCTTTGATTTTTTCTTCCAATTCTCTGCCTCCCTCGACAACTCCCTCCTACTTCTCTCCCCTACCATGGTTTCCTCAAGTTCAATAAGCCCCCACCCACTTACAGTTTGCTTACAAACTTTGGCCTCCTTCAAATTGTGAAACTCAAAAACAATTTTGAATTTATCATTTTTAATGGTTGTATTCAAGACAACCCATAAAGCGTGCCTTACGTATACGCTATCATGTTTTGAAAAGAGTTTCGCATGATTTTCATTAACTCGCACTCCAACGTGCAATATTGCTTTCTTTCCATTATTAATTTTGGATTATTTTAGTTCTTCCCTAGATGGGGTCTAGCAAAATTAAATCATTCACTGGTGCTGAAAAGTTGTTGCCGACATGCCACATCATTGCTGAATTTTTGGCAGCTACTTCATTTGCAAACCAGTCAGCTGCTGAATTAGCTTCCCTGTACATGTGGCTGATATGGTTCTTGTTGAACTTACCCAGGTCAGACTTTAACTCCTTGATCACATTTGCAATGGTCCAAGAAGGCATAGAGTTACCGTTAGACAATTTATGATATTTAAAGATCCTCCTCCAGCCAGAGGTTCTTAATCCCAAAAGCCAGGGCCAACTTAACAATGTGACTAGCATCACTATCTTTTATGAAATAATTTGTTTGATGTCCAAGAGGGTAGGAAAAAGCTGCAACTCTTCCACCATAGCTATTTCTGACGATGCCTCCACTACTAATAGGGCTAGGGTTCCCTTTGACAGCTCGATCAAAATTGGCTTTCTACCAATTTTCAAGGAGAAAAAACCACCTAGCCTCCTATCTTTTCCTGTCCCTATCATTTTTCCTTTCTTTGTTGTTCCCACCTTCTTCAATATTTCCTTCCTTTGTGATGGTGAAGTTCTCCTTCATTAATCCTTCAATTTTCTTAGCAATAACAAACTCAAGGGATTCCTTGTCTCTAAAAATTCAATTATTCTGCTCTTTCCAAATTCCCTAGGAGAAGTGTAGGAGGGACCAAGAGCAAATTAACTGGTTAATAATACCTAAGTGTGAACTCCTCCATTGGCTGAAAAATTCTTGGATGTTAGCTGGGGGACACCAGCTAACCCCAAAGTCCCTAGTCAAGAGGTTCCAGACTTTGGAGGAATAGGAGCAATGAATAAATAAGTGATTGACCATCTCCACGTTGTGCTTACATAAATTGCATCTATTGGGGATAATTTGACCTCTCTTAGCTAAATTATCCAAAGTAAGGATTTTATCTTGGAGCAGAAGCCAGAAGAAGATGTTGATTTTTGGGGTAACGCTAGGAGTCCATGCCTTAGCCTAGATGGGTTTCTCCATTCTATCCCACAATGAAAAATACCCAGAGGTGATAGAGTATTGCCCATTCGAGTTATCTCCCAAATGACTTCATCCCTCTTGTTATTTATGGAAATAATATTTAGGCTAATCATCAAAGAATTAAGGTCCAAGGATATCATAGATAGGTCTTGTCATCCATTACTTGATCTATAATTACTAACATTTAGACCATATCTTCTTATGCATGGCTCTACCCATCTTCCATAATTAGGGTGATCAATAAGAGGCCCCTAGCTCGTCTAGTCATCCTACCAAAATAAGATATTTTCACCTTTACCAACTTTCCATTTAGCCTTGGACTTAGCGAGGAATTTTACCTTTAGGATCCCATTCCATATGTAAGATCCTTGAGGAATCTTGGTCTCACGAAGCAAAAAGCTGAGGGACTACATTTGCAGGTATTTCTCAATCATGATTTTCCTCCATTCTTTGGTACTCTAAAAAATGCGCCAAATTTGTTTGGCTAAAAGGGCATTATTGAGATGTCTAATTTTTCTAATACCAAGGCCCCCATAACATTTGGGAAGGCAAACATGGTCCCAAGCAACAAGATGATATCTCTTGTGCTCTTCAAACCCTGTCTAGAGAAAGTTCCTCTGAATCTTCTCCATTTTGTCAGCTTGCTTAGCTGGAATCCCAAAGAGATTTAAGGCATAAGTGGGGAGATTTTGGAATATTGATTTCACTAAAGTGCATTTGCCTGCCTGGCTGAGGGTAGCACCTTTCCAGCCAACTAATTTCTTGTTGAATCTATCAATGATGTTGTTCCAAAAAGATTTCGGGGGTTTGGACTCCAAAGGCATACCAAGATAACTTGCTAGAAGGGTCCCGATACCACTTCCCAAGATATGAGCAATTTTCCTCTATCTCTCCAGCGGAGTATTGATGAAGTAGACCGAGCTCTTATCCCAGTTAATAGCCTGGCCAAAACCCCTAATGTAAGTATTTAGCAAACCCTTAAACACTTTGGCCTCCTAGACTGTAGCATCTCCCCCCAAAATAGTATTAACCATAAATTGTTGGTGGGTGAAAGAAAGATGACTAGATGAAGGCTTGAGACCTTGCAGACTCCGGTCTTATCTTTTTTCTCATAATTAACCTTCCCAAATAATCAGCCAAAATGATAAAGAGAATAGGGGATAGGGGATGACCCTATCCTAGCCCTCTTGAAGGGAAAAAGAAATTAGAGGGGGAACCATTAACCAAAACAGACAAAGAAGGGGTAGTGACAAGCTGAAAGATGAGTTTACAAACCTGGGAATCAAAACCAAAAGCCTAGATGACAACCATCAAGAAATTCCAATCCACCCTGTCATAAGCTTTAGACATATCAAGCTTGAGTAGAAAACCTTCCTTCTTTCTAGATTCAAGAGAGTGAATCATCTCATGCATTGTGATAATAGAGTCTAGAATCTATTTCCTTAGGACAAAGCCAGTTTGCTATGGGGAGATAATCAAGTGAAGAACTCTGAGGAGCCTAGTGGTAAGAAATTTGGATATGATTTTGTAGAAAGAGTTGCAAAAACTGATGGGCTTGAACTTATCCATCAAATCTGCCCCCAGAATTTTTGTTATGAGAACCAGAAAAGTGTTATTGAGTTCTTTCAAAAGGTTTCTAGCCCTGAAGAATTCTTGCACAACCTTCACAATGTCCCCTTTGACCACCTCCCAATAGACTTGGAAAAAGAAAGTCGAGAAACCATCTGAGCTAGGGGCCTTATCACCTAGAAGGGAATTGAGAGCTTGAAAATTTTCCTCCGAGGATGGGATAGCTTTCAACATTGAGTTATGGTGGGCTTGCAGTAGTGAAGGAATAGCAGACAAAATTTTCTCTTGATCAGGCACCAAGAGAGAATGATCCTTAGTGAGAAGAGAAGAGAAAAATTGCACTGCTTCATCTATTATCTCATTATCTTTAGATGACAAAGTCTGTCATTTCCTAATGCTAGAAATTATGTTATTGGTCTGATGTTTTAAAGTAGATAAGTGGAAGAACCTGGTGTTCTAGTCCCCTTCTTTAAGCCAATTAACTCTTGATCTTTGTTTCCAAAAATGTTCTTCCCTGGATATGATGTTGTGGAGGTCAAAGAGAATAGACCTTTGCTCCAGCCAATTCTGATAATTATATCCATCTTGTTGAATCTCTTCCTGGACTATGCAGAGCTGTTCGGTCTTCACATCCTTATCCTAGAAAATGTGGCCAAAGTCCAATTCGCTCCAAACTTTAATATTTCTTTTCACATTCTTCAATTTTTGGGCCACCTTGAACATTACAGTACCTTCCACCTCAATGTTCCACCATAAAGAAATCTTGGTTTTCAAAGCCAGGTGGGAAATCCACATTTTCTCGAACCGAAAAGAGAAAGACCTTTTGATCATAAGCGGACAAACAAAGAGAGATATGGGGGAGTGGTCTGATCCCACTCTAGGGAGAAGGAAAAGCCTACATGAGTGGTTTTGCAACCAAACAGGAGAAATAAGGGCTCTGTCAAGACGGGCTTGGATTCAATCCCCCCCAACTCTCCTGTTAGACCAAGTGAATTTGCCCCCCAGGAGATCAACATCCATAAAAGCCAAATTGTTAATGAAGTTTGAAAGGTCTAACTTACTCTCCTGATCCGGGGCAAGCCCTCCACTTTTATCATCATTAGATAGGGGGGAGTTGAAATCCCCCATAATAATCCCTTTGTTTATGTTATTGATGCTAATAACCTCTAGCATCTTAGCCTAGAAGACCTTTCTCTCCCTTTTAGAATTAAGAGCATAAAGATTTAAGATAAACTAGGAATCACCACTATGAATGTTGGACACCTTGCATAGGAGGGAATTACTTGCATTATAGATAGTAGATATCTGACAAGCCTTGTTATTATAGAGAATCAACACCCCTCCTCTAGCTCCTTCTGAGTCTATGGCCTTGCTACTCGTGTTTTTGTTGAAAGAGAGCTTGCTTATCAAATCATTTCTCATTTTGGTTTCTTGAATCAATAAAAAATACGATCTTTGATCTCTGATTATATTCCTAACTATCTCCTATTTGTGAGCCCCATTTAGGCCCCTTATATTCCAAGATATGATCTTCATTTCTTACTTCTAGAGTATTCCTTGATGGTTCTTTGGCTCTCATCTGCCAAGTTCTTTTTGGTCTCTTCTTGCAATAATTGATTTGTATTTTTCCTTCTTAGAGTCTTGGGTTTACCCCCAACATCAGCCTTAAACCTACTTCTGGTTGTTGTTGGTGACAGTGGGGGGTGGTCACGATTCGTCTTCTTTTTTTGGACCAAACTCCAGCCATTTATACTATCTTGAGAGCAACTATCAATCCAGTCTTCCCATTGTGAGATTTGATCTGGAGAAGAGTTGTTAATAAGCTTAATGATCTATTTCCCCATCCCTTTGGATGCTAGCAAATTCGTTAGAGGAGCAACAAGACTTCCCACCTGACTAGATCCATCAACGATGAAATCATCACTTTGATTGTGATCCACCGCCCTTGAGGAATCAAAAACATGATTATTCAGGGGATCTGAGTCAGATACCCTTGTAATCTCTACTCGGGGGGTCTCCTGTCTTCCTACATTCTGCTCTATCTCAAACATCACATTGTCTTCTGCCACAGCTATGACAACAACAATTGGGCCCTCCACTATAGACTCCTTTGGTGCTAAATCACTACTGTGGACTCCATCTTGTATTTTGGAGTTAGAGTGGGATGGACCATTACCGAACAATGTTTCCCAAGCAACATTTCAAAGTTGTAAAGTTATACAATGCAACTTTTACATCTTTTTGGCAATTTCTTGCAAAACTTGACTAAATGAGTTTCAATGCTCATTAAAACTTACCAAAGACCTTAACCATGGTTGAAACTTTGCAAATTAGGGGACTTTACAACTTGTTGATCCCTAATTGTACCTACAAGTGTCATAAGACTTTTCAAACAAAACCCTATTGTACTCCTACCATGGTCCACATGACCTTAAACAAACTACTTCCAAAATCCCCCCTAGACACACAACAAAAAAAAAAAAAAAAAAACTTGAATTGACTAAGCAATCCTTCAGTGCTCCTACACCATAGAATGTGCCTTACTGCACCAAGATCTTTCATTTCAAACTTTGCCGAGAGATGAGATTTTAATTTTGTAATCAAACCTTTTCATTTTCCAATAAACAACATGTCATCAACATATAAGGCAATAACCAGGAAATGATCACCATCAGACTTGAAATATATACAGTGACCTAAATTTGAATGCACAAATCCCAAACTCAATACAAATGTATCAAACTTCTAGTACCACATCCTAGGACTTTGTTTAAAACCATACAAGGATTTCTTAAACTTATAGACAAAATGACTTTTACCTTTCACCACATAGTTCCCTGGCTATGTCATATAAATTTCTTCCTCCAAATTGTCATGAAAGAAAGTTGTCTTCACATCCATATACTCAACTTCAAGATCATAAGCTGCTACAATAGAAAGTAAAAATCGAATGGATGACATATTTTCTATAGGAGAAAAAAATTCACTATAATCAATTCCTGCAACCTTGGGAGTAACCTTTTGTAACCAAATGTGCTTTGTACTTCTCAATAATTCCATCTAAAACCATCTTTCTTTTAAACACCCATTTACAACCAACATGCTTTTGTCCTTCATGCAAGGTCCCATGTGTCATTCCTCTTAAGAGTGGTCATCTCTTCATTTGTGGCTATTTTCTAAGAATTTGAATCATTCATACCAAGAGCCTCTTCCACAGATCTCAGTTCATCAATATTAGCATTCAAAGAAAATATACATCTCCAATCATGAGGATAATATCCATATCTTTATAGTGCTTTCCTTTGCCTATTATACCTTTGAACAAGATCTAGTTCAAGTTCATGATAAGGTTCTCCCTCTTCCTTTGACGATTCTAAACTTATAGAATTCTCCTCAACTTCTTGTCTTTCTAAGGGTCTTGATTCAACTTTCTTAGGTGTAGCAGGAAGTTGAATCACATTTTTCTTTTCTTCTATTTGTTCTGGCTACACTGTAATAGAATAAGGCTTAGATTCTCTAAAGATAATACTTTTAGAATAAAATTCCTTTTGTTCAATAGGATCCCAAAGCTTGTATCCTTTCACACCATAACTATATCCAATGAAGATGCATTTGGTAGCTTTATTGTCTAATTTTGTCCACTTCTCCTTTGGCACATGAGCATATGCCTCACAACCAAACACTCTTAAATGTCTGAGTGAAGGCTTGCAACCCAACCATGCTTCCACTGGTGCTTTATCAACAAGAGTTGATGTAAGAGACCTATTTATCAAGTAGCAGGCAATAGCTACAACTCCAACCAAGAACTTGTGTTTTAGTCCAACTCCACTCAACATACTCTTAGCCTTCTCCATCAAGGTTGTGTTCATTCTTGCTACAACTCCATTATGTTGTCGAGAATATAGAGTTATCTTCTCTCTTTTAATACCACAATCTTTACAAAATGTGTCAAAAAAACTAGAGCAAAATTCACCACCATTATCAGCTCTCAAACATTTTATTTTCTTTCTAGTCTACAACTCAACCATTGCTTTGAATTCAATGAAACAACTGAAAACTTCAACTTTACTCTTAAGGAAATAAACCCATGCTCTACTAAAATCATCAACGAAAGAAACATAATAAATTGTTCTATTAATAGAAGGAACATCAACTAGACCAAATACATCCAAATGGATTAGATCCAAAATGCATGATGACTTATGAGAATTTGACATAAACTGAATGTGGTTTTGTTTACCATAGATACAATGCTCACAAAAATCAAACTCAAGATTGTAGTCATTCAACCCATCAACAAGGTTTTTATTTTTTAAGGTTCGTAGACCCTTCTCACCTATGTGGTCAAGTCTCTAGTACCATAACATAGTCTTCTTTGTAAGCAAAAATGATTAAGGAGATAGAGCACCCTTGGGTACCCAGAAACCACAACCATATGTTGAAAGCAAAATCCTCTTCTTCTCCAAAAAAGTAGTCCTTTTCACAATCTTATCAAAAGTACTATTGCACTCAACCATACATGCATCAAGTTGGTACAGTGTACCTAATCTACTTCCTCTTGCTATTACCATAACACCTCTCACCATTTTCATACCTACTTCATAAAATTGTACATGCACACTCACATCTATTAGTGTGCTAAAAAATAATAAATTTCTTACTAGTCTTAGGATATGCAAGACATCATTAAATCTCATGATTATACCATTATAAAATTTTACACGAATACTTCCATGACCAACAATATCAAGAATTGAGTTATCACCCAAATACACCTTACCAACATCAAAATTTTCATACTTACTAAACTAATTATATTAGGAGTCATGTGGAAAGATGCACTTGAGTCTATCAACCATACATTGTCACTTGCATGGGTGGCCAAGGCTATGATGAAAGCATCTCCATCTTCCTTTTCAAATTCAGAATCAAAATCTTGTTTCTTCTTCTTTTTCTTCTTTTCCTCTTTGCAGTCCTTTCAGAAGTGTCCAGATTTGCTACAATTCTAGTAGATTGCCTTGGACTTACTAGGAGATTTTGATCTCCCTTTATTCATGGACTTAGAATGGCCATGATGCTTTTCATTCTTGCTACTTTCTTTTGGTCTTCCTCAAATACTCAAAGCCTCTTTAGCATTCAGAGAGACCTTCCTTCTCATCTCATTAGGAAGTAGAGAACCAACAATATCCTCCATCTTCAAGATAGCTAAAGTGCTCCCTATGGCTATGAAAAGGTTGTCCCATGAGTCTTGCAACTAACATAGCAAGATTTGGCACCTTTCTTCTTCATCCATCGACACCCCAACGGAGGTCAACCGAGTCACCAACATATCAAAACTTTCTAGATACTCAAAAATCCGTCCACCTTCTTCCATTCTCAATGAATATAACTTCTTCCTCAAGAATATATTGTTCACAAGTGATTTCTTTTGATAGCTCTCACTTAGCTTCTTCCAAAGCTTCTTCATAGTAGGTTCTTCATGGACATTTATCAAAATTGAGTCTATGAGACACAATCTGATGAGACCTTTACCTTTTCTGTCTATCACATCATATTGTGTGATTCAAGTTAAATTTGCGGGACTATGCTTATTCTCATCAATCACATCCCATAGATCTTGATTAATCAATAGATCTTCCATCTTCGACTTCCACATCTCAAAGTTTGCACTAGAAAACTTCTCTACATCAATCCTCCCTAATATGCTTGCCATCTTTGCAATCCCACAATACAGAAATGAAAATCTTTGCACAAGCTCCCACTCAAACCTTAATTAGCTCAAAAAACCCTATACCCAACAAATAGAACCAAAGCTGGCCAGACTTTGATGCCACTTGTAAGGAAGAAAAGGTGCACAAAACTGCTTCCTACGCTAATCTTGAGAGGACAATTATTCAAATTCAACTAACTATTACAAAGATTTCAATGGACAAATAAACATGCATAAATGAAACGTCACAATAAACACATAACACAATGATTACTATGGGGAAACCCTTCTAGGAGAAAAACCCCACCCTCCAAAACCCACATAATGTATTACCGAATCAAGATGATTACAATACACTTGCAATGCAAGTTCTTACAAGAGCACATTACCACAACTTGAGCTCGGAGAGCCACCTACTAGCATCCAATCTTGCAAATAGAACTCAATGATCAAACTCCTCCCCAAGCCCTCCTTATATAGTGATTTTACAACCTAGAAACCACTTGTGGTTTTATAAAATCATGGGCAAAACAACCATGCCACATATTACCCATTCTTGACATTTCTAACCTCAATATGGCAAAACAATCAATTTAAAATAGTATTCCTATCCATAATTTTGTCCCCTACTTAAGATCCTTATAAAAGTCATGTAATGAGTTGTCTATACTCTAAAAATAGCCCACCTATGTTCTACTAGGGCCAAGACACATTTTTAACAACTCATACACCTTTTTCCAACACATAAACATGTGGAAAACTACCACAAACAAACTCTAGAATTTTCTTGAAAAAAGTTCACAAGGTTGAGACACATGTTTCTCAACAATAGATAGCCTAAACTTTCTGATATATAGAAAAAATGGATGATCATCAACCATCCCCTGCCATAATGTTAGAGAAGGCCCTACTAAGATGTCTTAAGAGGATTTATGTCATAATAGGGACTTAAAATGGGTCTTATGTTGTAATAGGTTGTCTTAAGGGCTCACATGTCACAATAGGTTCTCCTAATGGGTCTTATGTTATAATATATCATCTTAAGGGGCGTTATGTCATAATAGGTCCTAACAAGGGTCTTATGTCATAATAAGTCCTAGTAAGGGTTCTTAAGGGGTTTTATGTGATAATCTAGGGGTTGTTAAGGAATCTTATACCATAAAGGTCCTATTAAAGGGTCCTAGGTGTCTTAAAAGACATTGGGTTGTACAAAGAAGTCATAAGATAACATTTTAACATATAAATATACATGTATAACATTTATAGATAACATTGGAAACACTTAGAACATATGCATGACATTTTAACATATTTATAAAGAAATTTAAATATATTAACATTTAAATATACATGTGTATAACATTTAAATATCTTACACGGTCAAAAGATGTCCTAGGGTGCCTTAAATGGTCCTAAGATGTACTAATGGACCTCTTAAGGGAATTTATGTTATAACAAGAACTCTTGAAGGGTTTTAGGTTGTAATGTGGTTTTAGGTCCCAATAGATTCTCTTGTTCGTGATAGCCTAACCCTTTTAAAAAAAATTGTCTCTATAATTTATTGTTTGCATTTAATCCCATTTAAACTTTTAAATACAACTATTTTATTCATTTGTAATTTATTTATATATAATTTACTTTAAAAAAAAATAATTTAAAAAAAAATCCAACATAATTTTTACTATTATTATTATTATTTTTAGTGTGTTTTTATTGTATTTATGTTTTTTTCATGAGCATGTAGATTTTCTTATTAAAAGATGTAAACTCAAGTACAATAATTTTGCCATTAAAAGGCATAGCCTGCCTCTAACAACTATTTTTTTAAATCTTTCAAGTAAATAAGCATGTAGGGTATATATTTAAAGGCGTGGAGCCGAAACTGTGGGATATTTGGCTGTCATTTGATCGAAATAGTTTCACTTCCAGACCCTGTAGTGTCTGTGTTGTTCAAGCAAGGGGCTTATATGAAGCCCAAGTAGCGCGAGCATTCAACTAAAAGCTAATAAATTTGAGGTCGGAGAACCAAAAAGGTCAACATGTAGCTAATATTCGTATTTAAATGTTCATCCAAAAAGGATTTGCAGCAAGTGCCGTTGTGTTTAACATTCTACAGTTAGCAGTACGGCAGATGTTTGGCTTTATTTTAGTTTGCGCAGCACCCAAAGACTTCACCACTACATTTGGGCAAGGGCGGCAGCAGTTCGTGTAAGTTAGTTCTATTTTATTTTCAGTTCGATGCTCTCGCCTGGTATAAATGTTTCATATTTCCAATGCACCGATTCCACTGAAAAATTGCATAGTTTGGGTGTTGCTATGCGTTTGCCGGAAGATCTTTGAGAGCACTTTTGAACTCTTGTTGATAGTTTGACTCGGTGTTTGGGACTCTGAATGTTGAATAGCAAGGCATTTGGGCAATTTGTTAGTGGCGACACTTTGCATCGTCGAGGCAACACTGTTCCAATAAGTTTTGCTTGAAAGGATCAAGTAGAGCGTATTCTTTATAAGTGATCTTCGTAGACCTTACCCAAATGAGTTGAAAACATTTGGTCTGGTTCATCCCATTTGTGAAAACCCATTGCAATGCGCTGAATGCCACCCTTCATCCACACGAGTTAATTCAACAGTACAGACTCATAATGCACCTCTATTAAGTGAATAAGTAAGCCACTGACTACGTTTTTGCGTCCACACATCCAAGCTAACCATATCACTCGGGAAAACACAGGGTTTGGCACCAGAAGTCGTTTTTGTTTTCGATATCTTCGTGGTCTATCTCAGTCTGTGTTTAATATGGACCTATACTGGGTTTAATAGAGATATTGCCTATTGTCAACCTGTGTAAATGGTTCTGAATCCATCGCTCACTTGGTTAAAGATAGAACCCCTGAACTGTGACTTTATTTGCTAGGAGTACGAAGTTTATATGTTCCTTGATATCAGCACAATATTGAAAGAAAGTGGCATTAGAGAAACATTTCACTTGTTCGGGTTTAATTAGTATTCTACTATTTGAAAGATTAAGAATAAGGTTCCTAAGGTTTATAAGGCCTAAGAGGAACCAGTTCTTTCCTATGCATTAATTAAGTATATATCAGATAATATCTCAGAAATAAACCTGAGAATTTCAGAGAATGTGATTTCCATCATTCCACTAATGCAGAAAAGATATGTGCAAGGGATTTATTTAAGTTTCAACTTTCAAATAATTTTGTAAGATACAAAATGGTCTGACCGTCTTGTTATATATGTCTCTTTCCAGGCTTATTGGTAATCATCTACAAAAGTTATGGCGCCACGTTTAGTAAATTTAGCTCACCCTTTAAAAAGGATACTTGGCATGACCGGTTTAATGCACGGTACGCATTTTGTTCTTTCCTCTTGATTTCTCTTGTACTTATATCATAGCATTTTTCTATTTTTTGGTGTCATAACTTCCAATAAGATATATGAATGACTTCTTTTTGTGATTGTCATATGTTAGAGAAAGCTATTGTTGAACAACAAGATAATCTCCTCATCCCTCTGGCCTGTGGCTTCCCAGCATTTTGGATGGACTTTTTTGAACAATTTTTTTTAATTCAAATAGGAATGAATCATATTTTGGATTATACATATTTAATAATAATTTTTTGTAAACTGTGTCTAGAATGGTTAATAGATGTTACCATCGCACCTCTTCTTAAATTTCTTTGTGAACATGACAGATTTTTGAACCTTGCTGGTCATATTAACACAAAAGGATAGATAGATAGAAGAAATTTTTAATGTCCACGAGGAGAAAATTATCCTATGGGACACCCTAACCACTAAACGGACTTTAATAATTCGGTTTGTTTTGTGCAAGCTGATGATGAACCCACCTAACTGCTCAATGTTGTCCTTGCTTAATAGATTGTACCAAGAGCTGTCAGATATAGCATACACGAATTTGACCCTGCTGTCTCTGTATACATCACATTCTAAAATAAAGTGTTGTTCGGTTTCCACCTTCCCAGAATTACAAAATGTGCAAACTCTCTCTTCCCAAGGCTCTTTTGGCCTCTTCCATCTTCCGGTCTCACATCTAAGCTGGTGGGAGTTGGTTATAAGCTGAGCAATAAGAGTTTTAGCTCTCCAAGAAATTATGGCCTCTATATATGCCTTTTGGAGTTGGTCACACATAGGATTGAACTCGCTGGTGTAATAAGCCTTTTTCCTCCCAAGCCCATTTCCCCAAATCTTCTTATAGAATTTCTCCATAACAAATACCTTTATTTCTTTATTGTTTGTGGGACACAAATTAAAATGGATATTCCATTTGTTCATCCACTTGATGTTTTGTTGCATCCATGTCTTTTTATGTTTGCACAAAGTATCATCAAAGACCATTTTAGATCACTTACTTGTAAACGATTTTCAGTTCTTTTAAGATAACTAATGAGGCGAACCATAGCAAGAGCCTCGATAGGAGCAGCTCCCACTTCACTAAGCATGATATCATATGAAACAATGCTTTTGATTTTAAACTTTCTTGAGATCCAACACTTTTGAATCCTCTTGATTTGTTTCCATTGTGAGGCTGAAGTGCTGCTGACCCAAACTTCACATCCATAAAGAACAATTGATAACACAAGAAGCCCAAACAAAGTTTGAGTCTTTTAAATTTTTCCAGTCCCAAACCTCAACATCACGACATCTATTTTGAAGCACATTAAGTGCCTTCCATCCTCATAGAACTCTTTTCTTTTTACAACCTTCCCAGCTTAGATTTTTGTTGAAGTCAATCCCAAGATATTTATACTCAATCCCAAGGTAATAATTATGTAGGTGGGTAGGAGGCTATAAACTTAATGAACTTGTGCTAGACACATGCTTTGGCGATTTGTGTGATTTAGGGACGGAACTTGTTTGGTGTGCCAGGGCCATGCATGAAAATTTAGTTGTGATGGGCATGAACAAGGAAGACTCATTGGGTATCTCTGCTATAGCAACAAATATTCTCACATACCCATGAGGTATAAAGTTCTGTAAAAGACATAACTAGTGTCAAGTGGGCTATTCATAATCATGAGAGGTAGGTTTGTGTGAACCACTACTCATGATTTTTGGATGAATGAATTTGATTAAAAAATTATGCAACCAAATCCTAATAAAACAACATAGTTTTGTACATTTGTTATTAGGAATAAGCTTACTCAGCACACCATTGTTCTCTTTTAAATTTTTTAATAGTCTTTTGGCTTGTACAAACTACAAACTCATAAAATAGAGGGCAGTGGAATCGTTATAGATTAGAAGGAAGAAGCATGAAACAACAGTTGAACTTCATAAAAGCAAATTACGAATATGATTGCTTCTGCGAATGATCAGTTAACCGCCTCAAAATTCATGCATCCAAACAGGTTGTTCATGTGGGACCAGTAACCATGAGATTGCACAATGCAAGGTCCAGTGGGACCAATAAGCAGAAGATAATACTACTTGGGAGGTTTATGATGAAACCCTTCAGAAATTTCCTCGTCTGTTCAATGCTTCTTTTGGCTAAAGAAAACTCTATATGATGTTTATGTCAGCAAACGTTTATGAATAATTATGTGGACACTCCATCATTGAGGACAATGGTTCACAAGGGGGGGATATGTTTTTGATAATAAAAGGAGCAGAGCCAAGGTGCTGTCCCTTTACACAACAGCCTCGAGGGCCTAAAGTAGGCAGGATAGGTAGTAATTATGTAGGTGGGGAGGAGGCTACAAATTTAATGAACTTGTGCCAGATCATGCTTTGGCGATTTGTCTGATTTAGGGAGGGAGCTTGTTTGGTGTGCCAGGGCCATGCATGCAAATTTAGTTGTGATGGTCATGAAAAAGGAGGACTCATCGGGTATCTCTGCTATAGCAACAAATATTCTTAGATACCCATGGGGTATAAAGTTCTGTAAAAGACATAACTAGTGTCAAGTGGGCTATTCATAATCATGAGAGGGCACTCAATCATTGAGGACAATAGTTCACAAGGGGGGGGATATGTTTTTGATAATAAAAGGAGCAGAGCCAAGTCGCTGTCCCTTTACACAACTGCCTCAAGGGCGTAAAGTAGGCAGGATAGGTAGTAGCAGCACATCAACAGAAAACTATGAATATCAAAAACATTAAACATAACCAGCAGCATCATCATAAAAAAGAAACTAGTATTTCTTGAGTTCATGTTTTGCGAGCCATCTAACCTAATTAATGTCTTAAGGAAAGGCCACTTAGGCTATCAATAGCATTAACAGTTTCTAAGCTACTTTAAGTATCAAAATCTCAAACAGCAACAGTGGTAAGAGTCTTATAATAAAACCCAATAATGGCCATAGTCGGACCCAATCATGTAAGTACATCACCTGTGACTTTCTATACGCCTTTTCATTTGATTCAAATTTGTGTTTGCTAAAAAATTCCCGCCTTTGTTTAGTCCAAATGAAGTGTGACCTGCCCTTGTCCAACAACATTACCATGCAAAACAGGATATACCATTGCCCAAAATTTTCAAGCCCCATTACCACTAATTCTCAGTTTACTCTCTCCAGCCAGGAGAGTTTTCACACGAGGAAGGATCTTGTTCAGGTTTCTCCAACATCCAATGCCTTCGAGTCTAATCTGGTAGCTGCTAAAGCATCTACAACCTTATTCCCTTCCAGTTATTTGTTACTGATCCCTATGCAAGTGATCAATAACAAATAAATCCAGGCCGAACAAAAGTTTTCTTATATCCCCTTTGATTCTGTCTATCAACCAGTTGGTTTTGATTAGGCCTTTAGAGACTTACATAAATCCAGGCCCAAAAAAGGTATTCCTATATCCCATGTGATTCTGTCTATCGACTAGTTGGTTTTGATCTTTCGAGATTTATATTATGAGCTTTGAATCCACTTCTATAGCTAGAGCCTTAATACCAATAGGCGGGGCAAACTTTATTCCCGCCAAAAGTGCCATTCCCTTAGACTGTTTATTAGTGAAACCATTCAGGTTACCAGTAAAGGCAGCAATCAATTTCCCACTGGAAGCTCTGATGACACCACCACCCTGCTTTTGCCCTTCTAGCAGCTCCATTGAAATTGAGCTTGCACCCTCCTTCGTGAACTTTTTATATAACTATTTAAATTTCATAATTAGAGGTGATATTATTTGGAAATATACTGCATACATTTGTTGATAGATTAGTGGAATCTATGTTGAAAATGATAGCAACCAATGTTTTGCTATAGATACTTGGTACTTGTAAGTATTACGATGTAATTGGTAAAATACTTGCTTGATATTTAACAAAGACCGAAAGGTCAATATATACAAAAGACTAAAACGATGTTTCCTTAGGAAACAATCGTAAAGAATAAAAACATTCTATTCTAGCTAAATGAATGCTAAAGAAAGCTAACAAACAACTACAAACTAACTAATATTAGTGCAAACTAGCTAACAGATTGTCAAGTGTTCCATTTATTCTCATGAGAGATGGATTCATGTTGAATCATTACTTATGAAACATGGGTCAATGAGTTTGACTCAAAATTACACAGTTAAATCCTGATAGCAATATCATAATTTGTCTTCTTGTGGAAATTATCTCCTACTTATCAATTGATGAGCTTAAGGGGCTTTCTAATGAATGGTTCGTAAGGCACAACACTTGGTGAAGGTTTTGCAAATGGGGTTACAAGCTTTGGTTTTAACCATGGAGGAAACTCTGTAGTTAAGCGCGCTCAGGCTAGAGTAGTACTAGGATGGGTGACCTCCCGGGAAGTCCTGGTGCTTCACCCTTGTGAGCATCACTTAGATCCAATGAGTGCTAAGTGTTCCATTTATTCTCATGAGAGATGATTCATGTTGAATCACTACTTATGAAACATGGGTCAATGAGTTTGACTCAAAATCACATAGTTAAACCCTTGTTAGGAATGGAAAAAGAAATCTGTAAATAAGCAATACCAGGAAAGAATCTAAGTGAGTAAATGCATGAAAAGATATTACCATAAAATAGGAGAGAGAAAGCTTTTAGCTCCAACACCATGAGACAAGATATTTGGAAAGGGGAAAGCAAAGAAAACCCCTTGTGATATTATGAATGAGGCATGAAAAGCCTAAGAAGAAAGAGAGAAAGAGCAAGAGAGCAATTGCTCATACAATAATTGAGAAGAGGAAGAAACCTCATTGTGAAATGAGAGAAGAGGGTCATCTCTTATATAGAGATGAGAGAGAGGAGTTAGAATGTAACTCCCATGTCTATGAATGCCACCATTCATAAGTGTGTGAGGCCAAGTGTGAGATTCCTCTTAAGGAGGAATAATCTAAAATTAGAAATTACAATATATATTTGTACTCACATATTCCACTAGATGACAAAATAAGATGTAGTGGAAAAAGGACAAAAAAGAAATATATTAGGATACCTTGGCTTATATCCTAATATATTACAACAATAAAGAAAGGAGTTCTAACCTTGGTTTATAAACACACCAAGGAAAGATTACAACTTCTAACACCCCCCTTTAATCTTTACTTGGGGTAATTACATCAAAGGGTATTAAACCCATAATTTACAAAAATCTGCAACTTAATCTTCAAGATGAAGTAATTTGATTGTCTTCAAGCCATATGGTACATTTGCAGATCCAAGAGAAGTACATGAGTCCTTTGAATGTGATCAAGTGGAAGCATAGACACATCTTTGAGAAGGTTCCTTGATGGATTACCTGAAAAAAAAGAACAACAAGACAAATATCCACAAGTAGAATGCCATCATATATGCAAATTCGAAATCCTTTTGAATAAGGATAATAAAACTCTCATAGAGAAACAATGAGTAAAACATGTTACCACAAAACAATGGAGATAACCTGATATCAAGATAAAGTATATGCTCAAAAAAATTGTCAACAAGGACAAATTGAGTAAAAAGCTTGATCAATGCTCTCATGAAAAGTATATTATACTAATGCACAAATGACCACAGACAAGGCCAACTAATGATACTTGCATCAATCTTGCATCAATCACGTGGATATAGACAATCCACTTAATGAATCATCCCACTGCAAGCTAATGGGGGCGTCCCTCCATAACATGCATGACTCATGATCTAAGCAATAAAGTATGCAGATCATTATCACATTAATATATGAAAATAAAGTAAAAAGAGAGACACGCTGATCAAATTAGTATTATCATGATTTGTTAGGATACTCAAACGAATGGATTATGAGGATTTAACAACATATTGCCTTTAAATTGGATCAAATCACCTGAATTTGGAGGGAAAACTCCAATAATAGTATCCTCTTCATTGAGGAACAAAATGGAACAACATGGAGGGAAACTCCATAAAAATATTATCCTATCAAAATGGAACAGATAGGATCAAATGGAGGGAAACTCCATATAAAATGAGTGCATACCAATATAGGATGGAGGGATACTCCATGGGCCAGATAAGGAAACTATGTATCAGTTATACTGAGGGAACCTACATAGTTATCCTTGAAAAAATTGGCTCCCTATGCAACTCAAAACAAATATCATATAAATCATGTATATCAATGGTATAAAACCATAAAGTGCCAACATGGGCATAGAATGATGCTATAAACGCATAATAGTGCAACTATGTGCATATCAAAATATCAGAATAAGGCAAATGTGTAAGATTACTCATAATCCAATTAAGTAAAATGATTTAAGGAAGATCAACTAAATATAGATATCAGGTATAAAACTCCATTAAGGGTAAACATGAGTACTCAATTCATTTTGTGAAGGTATATAACAAGTTCTCAATCATAATAGTCATAAATGAAATTATATATTTATTTGGATATATATGTGTGCACCCATATATACTTAAATAAATATACGATAAGTCACAATATTTACCTTTAACAAAAAGCATTGAGAAGATACTTCTATAAAAAATATATCAAGAAGAATGAATATGATGAATAAAGACAAAAAAAACCTCTAAAATCCATCTCTCCCAACCACTTAATTTATCATCAATTAAAAAACACTGTTCAACCACTTAGCCCCAAAAACATCATTAGTGATGTTGCTTGGATTATCTACTCTAACGGCGAGGCTTCTGCTGAGGGTATGCTTGAAATAGGGCTCCGAAATTTAAAATAAAGAATCAAACAAGATTTTCAAAAATAGTTACTGTCAGAACAGTTGTTATAAACTACAGAGTGGGAATATTGAAACTTCATAATGATTCCCAGAGATATTCAAAATCTCTGTCATTTCTCACAGATAAATACAACAAAGTGGCAGATAAACTTAACATTACATAGAAACCAACAGGCCCAAAAACTAAACTCCACCTGGGAAAAAAGAACAAGCGTCAGTTAAATGAGGAAAGGGTAGCCGCTTCACGGGACACCTTGCTTCACCCCGAGAAGCTTCGGAAATTTGTCTTCCAATTCGACAAACAGAGGAAATATTGTCGGTTTCAGCTTTTTCATCCATACTCGAGGCTTGGATTTGCCTACTATACTTTTATTTTCCCCTAAGACTCTTAAGGATAACATTGATCAAGAAGGAAACGAAACAAAGGGATTACAGAGCGATGTAAAAGTTGCTTTGAACATTGATCCAGCCTTTGTAGTCTCTCCGGAAGACAGGCCCCGAATTGGTAACAATTTAAGCGACTTCTCAGCTGGTGAGCAAGTCCCAATGATAGATCTTAACAACATAGACATGGCAACAAGCGAAATCCAGAGAGCCTGCAAGGACTGGGGGTTCTTCCAAGTCATAAACCATGGCGTCCCTCTCCACCTCATCCACACGCTCCAATCTCAAGCAGCTCAGTTCTTCTCATTGCCCGTTCAAGACTAGGCCAAAGTCAGAAGAGACTTCAATAACCCTTTTGGCTACTATGACAATGAGCTCACGAAGAATGTGAGAGACTGGAAACAAGTCTTAGATTTTGCATGCAGAGGCACAATTCATCTTCCTCGTCATTTGAAGTAGATTCCAGTGAAACGATGCCCTTGACAAATTAGTGGCCAGAAAACCCACCGCATCTGAGGGAGGCCTGTGAGAAATACGCTGAGGCTGTAGAGAAGCTATCGTTCAAATTGCTGGGACTAATATCTAGAAGCTTAGGATTGCCCAATGATTATTTCGATTCAAAGTTTGAAGAGCATACTTCTTTTCTAAGATTCAATTATTATCCTACGTGTCCAGTGCCTGACATGGCTCTGGGTGTGAAGACTATTCACACAGGCCTTCGAGTCGTCGGGTAGAACAGGCAGCTGAGCTTCAACGTAGAAATAATGGAATAAAAGAATGATCTTAGCAAATTCCAATACACAGATTTTAACTTATTCTCAATATCTTATCTGTAGATGAAGGCTTCCTTACCAGTCATCCAGGTACACAATGAAATTTATCACCCATTAAATTGAGTGATAATTCCCGAGTGCTCAACCATCTCCAGTTCATAGTCTCTAAAATAATACTGTAGACATAACCATTCTGGGATGCATGGAGGTTTTCTGGAATCCTCTCGGCAAGTTTTAAGGACACAGGAACACAGAAATTGTAGTTATGCATAAAGGGGCGAAACACCTCCACAACACTTCACCAAGGATTGTCATATAGACAATCTGCTGTTTTCTCCGAAATCTATATAAAAACCAAATAATCACACTGGCTTCAGGCATGCTAAGAAAAATTATAGCATGTCATATTTTGACAAAGAGCCAAAAATGCTCAAGTGATAACTCTGCTAAAACTTTGACTATTAGTTCTACATAAATGCAACTTAATGATAGGGCAAGATTTAGGACAGGGCACTTCAGGCTGCTGCGCGTCTCCCAGATTGAATATTCTTAACTTTCCTGGATTGGACATTCTTGCCAACGTTGTGAGGGCAAGTTAAAGGAACAAAACCCGTTGCCATAAGTTTAACCGAGTGTTCCTCAGCATTCTCGTCGATAACAATCTGTTGATAACGGTAAATAGCAGCCAGTGCCATCACAAGCCACAGCTTAGGCTGAAGTGTAGCATGCCATGAGGGAGATATTTTCCAAGAATTATAGCAGGGGGCATCAATGTGAATACATTAAATAGGATGACAAAAATAGCCTTGGATTTGCTGAAGGTCTACAATCCTCAGAAGAAGCAGCTGAGATAAAGGATGCTTTGGTTAATGCAGGTGCAGTTAAAGCCGAGAATCTAAATCAACCTAGAGATGAGCTAAAACAGGATGTGCATCATCAACTAAAGCAGACTCGGAGGACTAATAAAAAAGTGAATGGTATTGCAAAAGAGATGAGGAAGCTCCACCGAGAAGGTATAAACAATGCAACAAATTATGTGATTGAAGTTGCTGTTCTGTTTGCTACTGTAGCATTTGCACCTGCATTTTGCGCAGTATGTAGCATAGATTTAGGGTCAGAATGGATGAAGGTTGCAGTGGTAAATTTGAAGCCCGAGCAGAGCCCAATTTCTATAGCAATAAATGAAATATCGAAGCGGAAAAGCTCTGCTCTCGTTGCATTCAACGGAGGAAACCGCCTGGTGGCCGAGGAAGCCGTAGTAATCTCTGCCCGCTATCCAAACAAATTATTTATGCACACCAAAGATATGGTGGGCAAAACATATAATCAGGTCAAGAATTTTGCATACTCGCTTTACCTTCCATATGACATAGTTGAAGGCATGCATAAAAGAAAAAGTTGAAACGGTCCCTGACAAGGAGCCAAAAACTTAAGGCCAAAAAAAACAAAGTGCGAGCCAAACCTATGCAGGAAACCAGAATGCTAATAAAACGCATAAGCTGAAGGGAGGACAGGCAAGACAGATATCAAAAGAGCACAGAGTTGCTAATAAGGAAAACCCTTTGGCGGCAGGCCTTCCAAAGGGGGTTAGATGAAAACTATTAGAAAATAAGAAGTAACCTGCACAAATTAGAGCAAACAGAAGTTAATCAGGTTTGGCGGTAAACCAGCCAAACTCAAAAAAAATTCAATTTCTTCCATCTTAAGAAGATTAAAGAAGAAATTAGTAAAATCTCTCTCAAGAGTCTCCTTTGAATCGTACCTTCATGCAAACACTCAAAACAAAGATTAAACTGCTCTGATACCATGTTAGAAATGGAAAAAGAAATCTGTAAATAAGCAATACCAGGAAAGAATCTAAGTGAGTAAATGCATGAAAAGATATTACCATAAAATAGGAGAGAGAAAGCTTTTAGCTCCAACACCATGAGACAAGATATTTGGAAAGGGGAAAGCATAGAAAACCCCTTGTGATATTATGAATGAGGCATGAAAAGCCTAAGAAGAAAGAGAGAAAGAGCAAGAGAGCAATTGCTCATACAATAATTGAGAAGAGGAAGAAACCTCATTGTGAAATGAGAGAAGAGGGTCATCTCTTAAATAGAGATGAGAGAGAGGAGTTAGAATGTAACTCCCATGTCTATGAATGCCACCATTCATAAGTGTGTGAGGCCAAGTGTGAGATTCCTCTTAAGGAGGAATAATCTAAAATTAGAAATTACAATATATATTTGTCCTCACATATTCCACTAGATGACAAAATAAGATGTAGTGGAAAAAGGACAAAAAAGAAATATATTAGGATACCTTGGCTTATATCCTAATATATTACAACAATAAAGAAAGGAGTTCTAACCTTGGTTTATAAACACACCAAGGAAAGATTACAACTTCTAACAACCCTGATAGCAATATCATAACTAATATTAGTGTTAAAGTTTTTAGTCAATTTGGATATATATATATATATATATATATATATCTCATGAGGTATAATTATATATGTGTTTATTATATGAGATAAATTTATATATATATATATATACAACTATTGTTATATGTATTATAATTATATAATAATAATATTATTACTATGTTATAATATTAATTGTTAATTAACAAATAGACATGTCCCTTAAAGGGACACACCTATTCATGGCTTATGCTTATTAATATGAGGAGAGTTGCTTTTGGAATGCACATACCAAATATCATGTTAGTGCTATTACATCTACAACGATCCTTGTAACTTAACAATTAGAAACATTTTAATATTTACAATAGATCACAGATAGATAACCATTAACTAATAATAAAAGCTTATATATTATCGTAACAACCTCTCTTAAGGGTTAATCTATCGAGAGCACAAAGTTGTTAAAAAGCATAAAAGACAAATTTTGTTTGCTCAAAGTGCTCCGCATTGTTCGTTGTGGGCTGTGAACCAGATTGCTTAGATAGGGCAGCTAAGTGCTTTTGACATTCAACCTTTAGGTGCCCATACTTGTGGCAATAGGTGCATCGAATTTTCTTTTTCCTGGAGCCTTATGAAGCTGGAGTAGAGGACCTTTGCTGAGAAGACTATTGTAAACTAGAACCACCTTATCGTTGTCGCGATATTCGAAGATTGTTAGCATCTTCTTCCGTGTACCATAATTGTGATCATTGAATTTTGAATAGCTCTCGAGCAAAATATTAGTCAAAGATGCCATATCACGTTTTTCAATGAAAAAGTGTGAAACTCTGTGAAGGCCTGTACCTTGAGGCAAAAAAATAGACCTAGAAAATTTGAAGGGATACTCAATAGGGAGCTTGAAAAACTCAAAAATAATGTTGTCGATTTTTGGATCCGCTGGCTCAAAAATCGAGGCATCTAGAAAAAACAGACAACTCAATTGAGATCTTGAAAAATCCACCAAGAATCTATAATTTTTTGATCTAGTATAGAAAATTAGGGTTTCTAACAAAAATGACCTTGGCAGCAAAAAAAACTTAGAAAAATGGCAGATTTGCAGAGAAAATTGTAGAATTTGGCACGAATAACCAACAGAGGTTTGTAAAAAACCTAGACGCCTTCAAATAGGCAAAAAACGACCACTTTAATTTTTTTTATAGAAAAAACAGGCCACAAAATAGACGTGCGATTTCAGAGAAATTTGAACATGAGTGCCAACAAAATTTGGACGTGAGTTGTAGAGAAATGGCGTCAAATGGATCCAAATAGATCTCCATGTGAACAACAGAGAATAACCCTCGATTTTTAGAGGATTCAGTCCCGCTAGTTTCAGATAGAAGGGCACGCATTTGTAGACTAGAAAAAATTGCCGGAGTCACAGACAAAATGGTGCAATTTTTTGCCAGAAAACCCTAGTCGAACCAGAGGTTTTGGAAACAATTGCATGAAAATAGTTTCAAAAATAAAAGTAGATAATTTCAACCAAGAAATTATAATTATTTTTTAAATTTGTTAGAGTATTGTTTCTGATACCATATTATGATGTAATTGGTAAAATACTTGTTTGATATTAATAAAAACCGAAAGGTCAATATATACAAAAGACTAAAATGATGTTCCCTTAGGAAACGACTGTAAAGAATAGAAACATTCTATTTTAGCTAAAAGAAAAATAACATATAACTATAGACTAATTAATATCAGAAACATTCTAATATTTACAATAGATTACAAATAGATAAACATCAACTAATAGTAGAAGCTTATCTATTATCATAATAGTAAGAAAATTATATCTAACTACCTTTGCGTGTGTAAGTGGATGCAGGAGGTTGTATTACCCTTGGAAAAGGGAGGTAGAGTAGAATTAGGGAGATTCGAAAGAATGAAAGAAGGTCCAACAGCCCAGGCCACCTAGAGGAATGAGGTTTTTGTAGGGGGTCTACCCAGGCTATCCCAAAACTCAATAAGAGATTCAGCATGAATGCATCCATGACACCATGCCTCCCACCACTTATGCCAGATTTCTCTAGAGAGAGGGCATAAGAAGAATAAATGAGAAACATCTTCTCCATGCATCCTACAGAGGGGGCAGAGCGAAGGACCCTGAAACCCTCTTCTCTGGAGGTTATCCCACGTAAGACACTTTTTTTGAGCAACCAGCCATAGAAAAAAATTACATTTAGGCCATGAGAATCTATTCCAAACCTTCCGCCACCAGGGAATTTCTTGAATCTCATTACATTGACTATCCAGCCGAGCATACCCCTGGGTTACACTGAAACTACCTTTAGGGCTAGGACCCCAAGCCAGGATATCTTTGTCCTTAGAACTGCACAGCCTAAGAGAGAGAAGATTGGCCAGCTCTGCCCGAATCTCCGAGGAGCCCCCCGGGGGCCAGTCCTGAGGATCTTTCCAACTAGCAACAATCATCGGACCACAACTCTTCATAGTTTTGAAGTGAACAACTTTGTTCCATCCTACAGCAGAAAAAATCGGACATAGAGGCTGAAGATTTGGATGGCTGGAGAGAATGGGAGGATAGCCATCCCAGGAGTCTTGCCAGAATAACACACTCGATCCCTCATTACATATCCAGAAGAGGCCGTCCTTGATGAGAGGAGCACCTCTTTTAAGAGTGTCCCAAATAAAGGATCCCTTACCATTTAGCTCCAGTCTAGGAATATCCTGAAGATCCTCTCCTGGGAAATACTTATGGGCCAGAATTTTAGCCCAATCTCGATCTTGATTCTTGCACCATCTCCAATATAACTTAGCCGCCAGAGCTTTGACACCAAGAGCCATAGATTTAAGGCCTAATCCCCCAGCAATCTTAGGCTGGCAAACAGTGTCCCACTTGACCAAGCTACATTTAGAAGAGAGGAGAGTGCCTGACCAAAGGAATTGTCACGACAAAGCATCAAAATCTTTCATAACTCCAATGGGAGGAGTTTGGACCAGACACCTATAAATGGGAAGAGTCTGAATCACAGTCTTGAGGAGGGTGACCCTTCCAGCTGAGGAGAGCCATCTATGAGTCCAATGACTCACCTTGCTCCGAAATTTGTCCAACAGACCTTGCCAATAATCTTTCAGCTGAGTTCCCAGGGCCAGTGGCACTCCAAGATAAATCAAAGGAAGGGAAGTAACCCGAAACTTGAAAATTCTAACAATCCTGACCTGAATCGACTGAGGAGTATTAAAGAAATAAATAGATGATTTACCTTCATTAATCTGCTGTCCAGAAGCTTTCAAATAAGTATCCAAAATCGCTTTGAAGTTCCTTGCTTCATTTATGGTAGCCAAACCCATCAATGCAGTATCATCCACAAATTGGAGGTGCGTGTATGTTGGAATGTCATTGTGCCACTTCCACCCTTGAACCGGTCCCTTTTCTGCTTGAGATTTTATAAATCTGCCCAGAGTCTCTGCCATAATGATAAACAGATATGGAGAGATAGGATCCCCCTGCCGAAGCCCCTGAGAAGCAGAGAATAGATCAGTAGGTTCTCCATTAATAAGGACTAAAAAGGAAGTGGAATTCACACAGTTGAGAACCCAATCCACCCACTCCATATCAAATCCAAAAGCAAGAAGCACACGACCCATGAACTCCCAACTAACTCGGTCGTAAGCTTTAGCCAAATCCAGCTTAATAAACATAGCCTTTTCCTTGGACATGGCCATAGAATGAATAGCTTCCGAAGCTATAACCACTCCATCAAGAATCTGTCTACCACCAACATAACCTCCTTGTTCCTCGGAAATCAAAGAGGCAAGAAAAGGCTTAAGCCTTTCAGCAATTAATTTTGTGATAATTTTGTACGTGACATTGCATAAAGCAATAGTTCTGAATTGATCCAACCTGTTAGCTCCATCAATCTTGGGGATGAGAGTCAGGAAAGTAGCATTCAAGGACTTGAGCATTTGTTTATTTTGATATGATTCCTGAACAACTTCTAGAAGATCAAATTTAATAATCTCCCAAAACTCCTGGAAAAATTCAATGGGAAATCCGTCTGGGCCCGGGGCTTTACCTTAAATCATACCAAAAACCACCTTCTCCAGCTCTTCAAGCATAACAGGTTTTAACAGATCTCTATTCATACTGCCAGACACAAGATGAGGAATGCAATCTAAAATAGCTCTTGTCTCCACCAAGGAAATAGGTTCCTCCTTAGAGAAGAGCTGAGAGAAGTAATTAGTGGCCTCTAAAGAAATTGCCTCCTTGGAAGAGAGATGATCTCCAGAAGAAGATACAAGAGAAGTAATAGAATTTCCGAACCTGCGAGCTTTAACAGTGTTGTGGAAGAAAGCAGTGTTTCTATCTCCTTCCAGCAACCAATCCACCCGAGACTTTTGTTTCCAGAATATTTCCTCACGAAGCTCCCATTCTTCAATCTCCCTCAAAGCTGAGGATTCTTCAGACATTAAATCAGGAGTCATTCCTTGGTCCTTGATCTGGCGAGTGACACTGTCTAGCCTGGCCTGGGCCCCCCTTAAATGCTCTTGAAGGTTTCCAAAACACTGTTTATTCCACTGTTTCAACCTGAACTTCACATGCTGAAGCCTCTTCTCAAAGGTGTACATGGAAGTTCCATGAGGGGGCCTGCCCTCATACCACCAGGCTATCATAAGATCATGAAGGGAAGGATCTCTCAACCACATCAGCTGAAACTTGAAAGAGGGATTCGTAGAAGTCTTGAAAGGAGCGACAGAGAGCATGATAGGCCAGTGATCAGAGCCTCTCCAATCAAGAATTTCTGAACTGGTAGCCCATCTAATATTCATCCAAAAACAAGATACTAGGAACCTGTCAAGCCTTTCAGAGATAGCCTCCATCCCACTCCTGTTATTCCAGGTGAATAAGCTAGAAGCGGGTTTAACATCAATAAGGTTCAAAGCACTAATGTTGTCTCTAAGCATACTAGAAGAAGGACCCAATCGAGAAATTCCTCCCCTCTTTTCCTCAAGATTAGTAACAGTATTAAAATCTCCAGCAACAATCCAAGGAAGGAAAGGGTCTAAAGATCGGACAAATTTAACATGTGGCCACATAAGAGATTTTCCAACTAAATCATTAGGAGCATAAACATTGGAAAACAAGCACCTTTCACCTATCTCAAAGTGAGAAGCCATAAAAGAGATGGAGGATCTGCTTGTAACCCACCACAGGGGAGTTACCTTCTTAGGATTCCAGAGACAAGCAAGACCACCTGAGCTTCCTTGAGCACCTACTGCCTGCCAGCTACCATGGGGCCATAACTTTGGCCCACAACTATTTAATTCATCAACTGAAAGTTTAGTTTCCTGAATGAAAAAAACATCTGGAGAGTGAGAATCTATCAATCTGCGAACAACCTTTTGTCTAGGGATGCTGTTCAACCCCCTAACATTCCATGAAATAACAATCATTTAGAAGATTGCGAGAAGTGGGAGTCAATGGGCTTCACAAACCCCGCTTCAACCAAAGTCTCACCCATCATCTTAACTTTCTCTTGATCCGTTTTCCTTCCACTCTTAGCAGATTTTTCTGAGGTCCCTTTTTTAAAGGGCTTTTGCTGTAATCCCAATATGGATGTAGCTTTAGAGCCTTTTGTGTTGTCGGTCACTCCTTTCTTGCCAGAGTGGGTAGAGGCTATGATATTTGGACAATCACGGGGATGTGAGCTACTAGGAATATCACAACATGACTCCTGAATCAATCCATCCGAGCCAACAGTCTGGCCTTGTACTTCCTCAAGAATTTGGACTAGATTCTCAACTTCCTCTAGCTGGGGTTCCAAAAGAGAGTTATCACTCGGGGGTGTCTCAACAGGTATACCTTCCTCCTGTATTAAGTTCTCCAGCACATTAAACCTGTTGAAGGTGTCATCACTTTGTCTATTCGTCCAAGTTCTCTTCTGCCCCTTTCCTTTATTACGCGGCTTCACTACCAGCTGGCATCAGGGTTTTGCCTTTGTCATCCTTAGGGGTCAGCATCGTGGTTGCTGATGATTGAGAAAATTTATTTCGGGGGCATTTGCGTTGCAAGTGCCCATACTCACAACAAATCCTGCATCTGAAGGGTAGAGTCTCATAGTCCAACTGCTGAATCCATGAACAAGAGCCTAAACAAATTTCTTTAGAATCAGGCAGCAGATTTAGATCAAACTCCACACAAATTCGTGCATATGAAATTACCTTTCGATCCTGGGTTTGGGTGGCCGACCCAATTGGTTTCCCAAGCAAAAGAGATATCGAATGAAGAATATCCTCTCTCCAAAATTCCAGTGGCAAACGTGGAAGCCGAATCCATACAGGGACCCGAGACGGGATCTCCTCAGCGGAATTGAATCCAGTGTGCTAGGGTTTGATGAATAGCCCAACATGGTTAAAGAAGTATGTGCCTCCTTCGAATACTTTGCTCCTGTCCGACATGCTTGAGAAAATAACCATAAAATAGTTGTTAGCCGCTAGTAGAATTTCCATATCCCCTTCTGGATTCCAAATCCAATGAGCCCATGATTCCAACACAGGTAGAGGGAGTCGGAGACCCAAAAACTTGCATATGAGCGCATGCTTGCCCCAATATTCTACATCTTCTGAAATTTGCTCCAGTTGAATAACTAGCACTGGTCGATCATCAGATCTCTCCAAACACCCATTCGTCTTCTTAATTCGGATAGAACCTTTTGATGAGGCCACGTTCTCTCCAGATGGGACATTGCCCATCTGGCCATTAGCCCCTCCTCGCATCTGAAAAGATGTATCAGCCATGTCCAGATCCTCAGTCAAAATCTGAGCTTCGGGGGCCACCGATTGCCCCATGCTCAGATTCAAAGGCATTGCCTCCCAGCCAAACTCTAAAACCAGACCCACCAGATTCCAAAAGTGCTCTCCACGCCACTGAGGGAAGAAAGCCCTATCAGAGCATCAAAAGCTGGCCGACCCCGACTCCACAAAAACTCTCAAAGCTCTCTCCGCAACTCCCCATTCCTTCTACGTAGACTTATCCCCCAACACGCAGGCGGAAACGATAAACAGCGGCTCCCGACCGCAACAGACATTGAGAGCAGCAGCTGTTGAATCTTTTTTTATGATTGTACATTATTGAATTTAAATCTATATAAATTATAAATATATGAAATTATACAATTGAGAATTATAATGTGAATCATAATAATATTAATGAGAATTATATTTGTGTTGTTTTTAGTATCAGGCATGAGTTAAACTAGTAACATTCTTTTGTATTATAAGTATTGTTTACCTTGATTTTTTTCCAAGAGTGTTCTTGTAGGAAAAAGAGGGAGATTGGGCTTTAGAGGGACCCTAACATTTCATTAAGGCAATCTTGAAAGAGAGCGAGCAAATAGAGGATGTGATTCCGTCAACCTTTAGTGACCTTGGTCATATTGATTCCGAGGGAGTAAACCATGTTGAGATTGATTCTTTTGTGATCAATAAATTGTAGAAGACGAGGACTATGATTCATGAATATACCTCGTGATTGTGTGATTTTAATGGACCTACCCTCCTGTGTACATCATGAGGAAGTGACCACTTCCAAATGATGTCACCTTGTATTTGTAGAAGTTATTGAAAGGTGATGAACTTACAATAACTTAATTTTCTATTATGATGGATATCTTACAATGTCAATGCCGATCATAAAAGATTATACTTTGCATGGTGGATGTTTATATGGTAAGCATTATGAGATTGCATGTGCACAAACCTTATAAACATTTTTTAGTACACGGTGAATGTTATGCATACTAATATTCTAGAAGGCCATTACACAGAGTGCTTGGTGAATATCATGTTTCTTGATATTCTGGAAGGCCATTACTCACATAGTACTTGGTGAATATCATGCGATTTGATGTTCTGGAAGGCCATTTCTCACAATAATTGGGGAATATCTTGCATCTCAACATTCTAGAAGGCCATTACTCAAAGAGTATTTGCTGAATGTCATTGATATTCTGGGAGGCCAATACTCATGATATCAGATGTGATATTAAACAATTTTGAGTAATTGGTGAATATTATGTATTATGGGAGACCAATACTCATGATATCAAATATAATATTAAACCTTATTGAGTATTTGGTGAATATCATATGTTGATAATTTGGGAGACCAATATTGTTGATATCAAAATGATGGATATCTTTTGATCAAAGATAATAGAAACAAATTGCAGTCACAACTTCCAATTTGTTCTATCATAATTTTTTCTAGTCAAAGCTTCAAATCCAACTACTTTTTTTGTTCACTTTTCTTTCAAATTTGTAGTACACAATCAAAGTTGTGCTTGCACATGTTTGACAAGGTTCTCTTACATATATAACAAATGATTTTTACAATGAGGGGCACTCCATTATATAGGCAAAGGAGTGAGAGAAAGGAGAAAAAGGTGGGAGAAACTCAGTCACCTTGACTAAGTCAAACAAGAAAGATTTGTTGGATTAAATGACTGAAGGTTCATGTAATCGGGTTACATGCAAATGGATTACACACAAGCTATCTTCAGAATCTACAAAGCTGAAAATACAATTGAAGAAAATGTTGAAACTTTTGAATCAATCCTATAGATTATCAACAAAGGCCTTGTACTTGGTGATGCAATCATGAAGGATCACAGGATCGGGAATTTTTGTACGTGGTGCCATTGCATTCATCTTGATAACTTTGGTGTTGCATCTTTTGATAGCCTTTCATTCTTTTTGATCAATTGTTTGTTGTCATTTGAAAACTTGATGTAATCAAGCTTTTCTCATTTCATAGTTGTTGTGAATTCTCCCTTGTTAGATTTGCACATTCTGGAGTTTCTGGCACTTTAAAAACCTTCTCAGTGATATCTGGATGTGATGGGACTCAAAATTGAATCCTTGATTTCGAGTCATTCTAAATTTCAAGTCAAATTGAGCCCTTATAAGCATTTTTTCGTGCATATGTACCCGATCATCATTTTGAGGCCTATGAAGTGTTTCACGTTTCTAACACTTTGCATTCAATATGTGTATGCGTCCCATGATGATAAATTGCCCTTCCAAATCATTCTGTGAAGTTTCGTTTTGAGCATTGCTTAAATCTGCATTTTTGCTTTAGTGTCAAACAACAACAAGAAGCCTAGTTTGTAATTGAATATCTTGCATCTGGTAAAGATTCACGACTCACTACTTTGGGAGTGTTTAGT
Organism: Cupressus sempervirens; assembly: GCA_028749045.1. NCBI lineage: Eukaryota > Viridiplantae > Streptophyta > Pinopsida > Cupressales > Cupressaceae > Cupressus > Cupressus sempervirens. The sequence goes on from CM053785.1 coordinate 2,915,026, forward strand.
ATGCATATTAGAGAACCTATGTTTCAGATTTCAAGTCGTTTCGATATGTTTTGACTAGGTTTTTAATCCCTCAAAGTTGGATGCTTACTGTTGCCATGCTAATGCATATTTCTCAGAGTTTTGGGAAGCCCTGATTGACCAGTTATAAACTTGACCTAGTTGACTTTGAAAAAATTCCTTTTGCATTGCATTCTAGGGGTTAGAGACATGCTATGTTCCAGATTTAAGTCTATGACGAATCCGTTTGATTAATTTTTAAGCGTGATTCCAAATGCAATTTATTAAGTTTTACTGGTGTCAGTGTAGATTGGTTGGTAGCCTTGTTCAAGATGTCATAACTTTGAATATGTGATAGATGAGATCAAATGGATTGTACCACCATGTTCTACTTTGAAAATACTGTGTCAATGTTCAAGTCTTGATGAATTCGTTTGCACACTTTCTCAGGTCCTTTCCAGTTGTAAAAATCAGTGTTCTGCTAGTGTTCCTAGTTTTGCAATTCTGAGAACCCAACTTCGTACACCTACCATATTGGCCCAGTTATTCATCATGAGCCCAAAGCACAGATTTATACTCTCCTTGTGACAGTAAACTAATGCCCCAGTTTTCGTGCCCCCAAGTGATCATTTGACTTGGTTTCAAAGCCAAAACCCAACACACTTTATTGTTTTTTGACATGTTTGTTTGCAGGCAATTTCAAGTAAGCAACTTAGACGGTCAATATCTTTTGACCCAAATGTCGTCATGCCACAAAATCTGATAGGGTGCAAGAATGTGGAACAAAGAATCAGTATGCTTATTTTTAGGGTCAGATTGTTTGATTTAGTCAAATTTTAAAGCTGGCTCATAGGGCTTCCTGGCAGAAAATTATAGTTATTGGAAAAGGGTAAAATGAGTTTTAAGTGTTTTGATAGTGATTGATTTTGGTTCCAATCAGTCAATTGAGTTCAGTGGATCATTTTAAAGGGTCAGGTGTTTGAGTTTGAATTTTTTTTTAGTCGAACCCACTTGAGGGCCTGACTTATTTCATTCGAACTGACAAGACACCATGGGAGTTGATTATGTCTGAGTGAATTAATACTTTGATCATTAAAATATCATTCATTATGCACATATTATCTTTTAATATCGCAGGTGTATGGGTTTATGCCTACAGTGAGTAATAAAGGAAGGAACTTGACAGATTGATGAGGTCCCAAGTTTCACAAATGTTGATGTCAATTTTTACAGTGATTTTCAAATGAAACAATTGTCTAGTTTTCTTTCTCAAACGAGATTTCGAAAAATGGAACCTCTTATTTGAGATATTCTCGACACAGGAGATGTTTAAGTCCAATAGATAAGTTGTAGGAAGAAGAGATACCAATGGAATTATACAACTCATCTTGGTGATGATTCTTTTAAGATAATAGCAAACATGGTGGAGTGCTGATTGGGAGTGCTCAAGTCAAACTTTATGGAGCTAATTCGTAGAAGGATGAAAGAGCACGTTTTCTTGGTGATATTTTGTTACATACTAAACAATGCTTTGCACCTATCTCAGCTCCAAAAAGGTTAAGGTCAACGTTTTCATTTAACTTCTTGTCAAATTTGCTATGCACACAAGAAAAAACTGTTGGCAAGCAGAGTGACCATTAATCGAGTGGCATGGGCATTTGAAAATCTTTTGTCATAAGGCAGTGTCAACGGTTCTAAGCATGTGGTTTGCAAGCAGGGGAAGCTTATTTTATTTGTATGTTTAGTAATGAATCGAATACTCATTACATATGTTTTAGACATTGTTGCCAACAGGTGGAAGATGCTATTGTAGGAAGGAAATCATGCATCCTTATGTCGCCATATGGCAATTCTGCAATCAATTGCCAAGTCCAAACAAAGATGCTGCTGCGATAAAAGGTTCGGGGATGGCTCTTTCCCTATTGGAGAATAGAGTACGGGGTGAACCGTATTTGGTAGAGTTCCATGGATGCAACGACATTGATTGTGCATGAAGAAGGCCACCTCTGATCTAATATGTGAGCTACTCTGGACTCCTATTGTCATTGCATGAGCTATCAGGTGTGTTGGTGAACCAATTAGATACTAGCGTTGCTAGTTTCAGTGGAATGGAGTTTTAAATCACCAAAAAACAATGCTTGCGTGCATGTTTGATAGGAAAGGAATTTTATGGTTCTCATTTCACTTTTTAGTCGTGTGTAAAAGAAGAAACAAAGGAGTATTCATGGGTTTTAAAAAAACCTTAGTTCTAGCGATTTCCTAATACAGGAAGCGGGAAGAAATGGTAGATTCATGATTGCATCCAAAACTTGCAAGGTGGACCCATTTCTTCATTTGCTAGCTAAGCTGTAGGTGTCAAACTGGAGACACGCTGAAACAGTCTCGTGCCCACCAAATTTGCGAAAAGAATGTGCAGAAAAAAGTGTTGCCATATATCCCACATTGGCCGTGGGTTGTGTTTGTTTATTTTTTATATACCCTAATCCTTAGAATGTAAGTGTCTTAAGAGGCACGAGCCTTTTAGAAGCCAAGATTTGCTCATGCTTGAGGGGCCCACTCGGAGCCAACTCAAGCTAAATAAAGGACAATTTTGACAGACGCAGCTGGTGATGTGGTAGTGATGACGTGTCATTTTGACAAATCAAAGTAGCCACGTGGTGGCTAATTGTGATTTCGTAGGGCAAAATGAGCAGTTAAGGCTAATTGTGGAGAAGTGGAGAAAATGGTTGATTGCAACTTCGCTATAGTTAGTGAGCAGTTAAGGATAACTGTGGGGATTAGGAGATGGCGGTTAGTTAATCGTTTCGTGACATCATCGGTTAAGTCTGGCAGTTAGCGTCAAGGGCAAAGAAGTGGATATAGGAGGTTATCATGTAATCTCTGCGGTTAGTCAGTTGTTAGGAATGAAGGTGGAGATGTGGAGATGACAATTATCTCCACATCTCAACAGTTAATACTAGGGTGAAGGCTAAGGTGGGGATGAGGATAAATTGTGGCATGTGGCAAGGAGCTGTTAACAAGGTGATGAGGTGGCGGATCCGGCCTATAAGATGACAACACGTGGCGCTCATTGGGCAGCCAACTAGGTTTGACCAAGGTAGAGTTGAAGGTAAATGCAAAGTTGAAAATATTGAAAAATTGAAATATCTTCAACATGTACGTGCATTCTCAGGTTTGAAAATTTAAGATAAAATTGGGATATAATGTAAATTTCCGACTTTATTAAAAAGTTAAATATTTTCAACATTCAAATATGAAGTATTAAATATTAACTGAAAGGGGAGAATATGAATTTTTCAATTTTGCAGTCAGAATATGTGCAGGTTCAACCAGGCAGAAGTTATAGGTAGATTTGTGAGAACAAGGGCATTCTTAGCAGAATAGGTGTTTTTCATGATGGAGCTTCAGATTTAGTTGGAAAGCAAACAAAGAAGTTTGTTGGCTCCAGATTTGGGGGAAATGTTCCTAAGAGTATTATTTTGCCTCTGAAGTCATTTCGAATTCGTTTTGGCATGAGTTTTAGTGACATTTGTGTCTTCTTGCAAATCAGTTATATGATTCCATCGTTTTGAAGACATTCTTGAGCGTATTTTTCAAACAGAATGAGGAGATTTGATTTTCAGTTGAAGGAAGAGAGAAGAGAGAAGTTCTACTATAGCAGGTGGAAGTTCTTCAAGTGGACAAATGACAGCATCATAGCAGATTCGGGATTGCTTTCATTCTATTTAGTCTCTTCTCTTCTCTTTCTTTAGGGTTGCTGTTGATGGTTGGTTGTTTTCCAGACTATTGAGTAGAGCTCTAGCTGTGATCCCACCATTTATGCCCAGCATTTCTCTCTTGTATGAACAACATTAATGGAGTTTTAGAGATAGTTCTAGCCTATTTAGTTGTTTCATGAGGTATTTACATGCATCCTTTATGTATTTGTTTCAAGGAAATGAATAAAATGTAGCAATGAGTTTATGTTCAGTCTGATTCTTGTCTCCTATTTATGCTTTTTGTAATCTTCTGTAGTTTGTGAACAAAGAGCACAAACTTAGTTGCAACCTGTTTTAGGTTGTATGTTTTGGTACATTTTGCTTGTGATTCAAGGAGTCATGTAAATGCTTGATTTATCATCATAGGGTTGCAGATTTCATGAAGGGATTGGTCGAGTATGAGATTTAGTCTTTATGCAGATGTTTGATTCACAAATTGATAAGATAGATTTGGAGTCTTGATATATGAGATGTATCACTGATATCTAAGGATGTATGTTTGTGTTTTGTGGATTGTGGAATTGCCCAATATATAAAGCACTGATTAGCTACAGGATCTATATGTTTTGTTGCTCATATCTTGGTTATGCTGAAATCAATATATTAATCAATTATCCTTTTCCCTTTCTGTCGAAGAGCTGAAAGGATTTGCCCTCACTTAGCTTATCAAGTTCACAAGTCATGTTATTAGCTATTTCATGTCTATGTGAATTGCATAAAGCATAGAAGATTCAGGGGCTTTGATATGCTAAATACAGATTCAGATTTATGGTTTTAGCAACTGGTCACATAATGGAATCTATAGGTTCACCCGCCTAGTCTTGCAAAGCTTGAAGAAGTATAGCCTTATAGTTGGCCCCGAACATGGGAATTAGCTACCCCTAGATGTATTTGTTCTTATCATTGGGTTATTCAAAAACTGTAAATTCAGGAGCCAACAGGATGTAAGCTCGGAAACACTTTTCTTGCAACATCTTTATTTACTTTTATTTATTTATTTATTTTTCGATCAAAATGCTTAACACATTCTGAGTTGGCCTAGTGGTGGAGAACTTGTACTCTTGAAAGAGAGGTCACAAGTTCCAATCCCACTGGGGGGTAGGGTATGTACGCCTCGTTTGTAGCGCCAAGCGCCTCTCGAAAAAGAGTACGAGGTAGTCCCATATTACTGTCACCATATGTAAACCCAAAAACTATGGCATAGTGTCGTGGACTATAAAACCACCTTACCTTACCTTTTTTTTTTAATTCCCACATGAACTCAGGCTCCAAGGCTGCCATTGAGAAAGTGGAAACCGAATGAATACTGTTTCTTTAGATTCGAAGCATGTCTTCTCAACAAGTTGTTTATGTTCTTTGAAGAAATTCTGACATATCTTGAAGAGTTTGTTGCAACATGAAAATTCCAATTGGATTGGATCCATGAGATTTTCAAGAGTCGAACAATAATGGCAGATCCATGAAGGATAAGTGTTCTAGGTATCATTTAGATATCTTTTGAACACTTAAGAAGGCTGGAAATTATTGGAACAACTTATATTTTGGGCAATAATGGCCAAAATAGGGTTTCACAAGGTGGATTGCATGTAGGCAATATAAGACTTTTCTATTGAATGACTAAGAATGCAAGTTGGAAGCATATGGATGTATATTGGATGAGAGATTTAATGTTTGAAAATGTGAGCTTTGACCAAAATCAGGTTTTGGAGATTCGATTACATGTGGTAAAAAAGTCATTAGTTTTCTTGGTGGAAATATGTAGTCAAGTTTTGGAAGCCCCATTACATATTTGGGAATGTGGAGTTTGGATGTATTTGGAGATGGATTGGATATGAATGATGGAAACATGAAGGATGCTTGCATTTTTTGAGGGAAGATCTCTAACTTTTCTTCATAAACAAACAAAAAACAAACTCAAACAAGCAACAAAAGTATACCCAAAAACCAAAAATGAAAATGAAGAACAAACCTCTTGCCTTGACTTGATTAGTTAAGTTTCAACAATAGTTTAAAAATTTGGTATCGACAATATCTCAGACGACCCAATTTTTTTGAAAATATCGGAATCAGCAAAAACTCGACGAAAAATTTGGCACTTTCATCAAACATTTGAAAATACACAATTTCTTAAAATATTCTTAAAAATGTATACACACACACACACCAAATTTGTAGAACATATAATGATTTGAGATATCTACCATATATCAAGCAAAGTTTTGAGTTAAATAGTAATTCATAGCAACTAAAACTAAATAGATTAACATAGTACTACTATCATAAACCGAAAAACAAGTATAACATCAAAATATAAATAAGTTCACTACATATTGCAGCCAAACTCCATGAAACTACAACTTTTAAATACATATTAAGTTCAAGTTTTAGCATCAATGAAAACTAAAAGTAGCAATCATAAATTGCATCTACAAGTAAAACTCAAAAGAGATCGTTGCTGCTGGGTGAGTGGTGTTGAAGTAGTTGCTGTGGTAACATCCTCAACAGGTGCCCTAGTATGTGCCTCATGCTCCACAAAAGCCTTTGATGGATGACCAATTTCATGTTTCTCCTCACATGTTGCCACATTTGCATCCCAGTCATCTGCCTCTATCTTAGACTCAACCAGCTACTCATTTGTCAATAAAGGTTCACCCACATCCACATTTGCATTCTCACCATCAGGAGGAGCAATCCAATCTGCTGAATATGGATCAATGTCATCCAAGTCTAGTGCTTCATATGAAGTTTGCCCTTTCACCTTCTTCTCGTGCAAGAGAAGGTTGTACTTTACATAAACCAAGTCATTCAAGCGCTTGTGAGTCAACTGATTACGTTTCTTTGTGTGTATGTTTTGAAAATTACTTCAATTTCTCTTGTAGCCAGAAGCACTACAAGGCTGCGATAAAATTCGGATGGTACACTATTGAAAATTAGGCATTGTGGCACCATAATCTTGCCACCATAGATCTTCAAGGATTAAAAAAGTCATTTATGATGTGATAAACCTTCCAATAAACTTCACGAGCGAAATAAAAGGTATGATAAAACTGAACACATGTTTTTTTTACTTGGCTGCAAGGTGTATCTCCTACATTTGCAATCAAGAGAAGAAAGCAATGGCCCCTCTTCCCTCTTGTAGCTCTGTAACTCATCAAGTATGAGGTCTTAGAGGTCTGTATCAGCAACCAATCTTCGAATATATGTGTCCAAGCTAATTTGAACCTCTGCATCTGCTTTAAAAGTATTCGAGAAATAATACTTGGGTTTCAAGAAGTAGGTAATTGCATGAATGAAGTGCTAAATAGCCTCTTTTGCCCTATCCATAGCCTCATATAGAAACCCTATGGGGTTTTTATCCCCAGCCACAATTCGTAGAACCTCCACCAATGGTTACAACTCCTGGACATAATAAAACATACAAAAATCAACCAATGGAAATATTTGAAAATTAAATACTACATCATCAATGAAGACTTGAAACTTTACTTTGAGGGTTTCCTCCATCAGCTTTTCAAAGCTAGCATCAAACACAATCCTCACAATCTTCTCTACTTTAGGCTTCTTGACATAAGGACTTTCTAATCATTTCTTATCAAGAAACATTCTCCCAAGTTCTAACAATGTCTCAGATATGCTTTGCAAGTTTAGAAAATTAGTAACAAAGCGTGTGATCCCTACTCATATAAGATCCTTACCACTAGTGTGCTCTCTCATAAGACTCAAGACCTATGCAGATTGTAGATGTACTTTGAAATATTCCTTCTATCTTCAACCACCTTTTCCACCCAATTCAGTTTCCCTAGATCCTCAAGAAGCAAGTGAAGACAATGGGCAACACAAGAGCTCCAAAACAATGTGGGATGAATTTCCATCAGAAGTCTATTGGTTGCCACATATGCAACTGCATAATCAGTCACAATTTGGATGACATTAGCCACTTTCACTTCTATTACCATCACATCCAACATGTTACACAAATTTTGTTCATTTTTTACTTGATAAGAGGCATCTACTGATTTTAGAAATACCAACTGACCCCTTGAAGCAACTATAAAGTTGATGAGTGTCCTATTCCTGCCATCTATCCACCCATCAGATATAATAGTGCAACCTTTCTATTTCCGAACTTTTCTTTTCTCTTCCACAAGTTGATGAATGTTACTTGCCATCTAACAACAACCCACTCACCTCATAGGGAGTTGGGGGCTTGAACCCCTTACTAGACAGAAATGGAAAATACCACTTGATCCCAATATGGACTATATAAAGCATTGAAGGGAATATCATTGCAGATCCAAAATGTTGTAATTGCCACCTTTGTCTTCTCATGCATCTCTTTGTTCCATGCAATGCTTAGGAAGCCAGGTTGAGCACCAAGGGTGTTACGTGGAACCCAAAAGTCTGTTAGAGACCCACTTGAATTTCCCGATCCTTGTATCCGAGGCCCAATAGAAGAACTCTCTCTACCTGTTTGTGATCTTGTAGAACTAAAAGTCCCTATTGGGGCTTCCATGGCCTTGAATGTCTTTTTTTTTTTTTTTGGCCTTTGTGCGTATTTTTGTAGGCTTGTCAAAGCCTCTCTTGTAACGTCTTCTGAACATATGTCACACGGTGTAATATCATTGCATGGAATCTTTGCAAGATGGTATTTCAATCGACTTATGCTTGAAGTCATATGCTTATGACAATGGACACATTCAACATGTCCATTGATTACCCATGGGATCCCATGTTTTCATAAAGGATCCTTACCTCTACCGCCACTAGTTATTCATGTTTCTATAGGTATGTTACTGACACTCAAAGTCTGCACTCTGCAAATATAAGAATGAACAATCAAATATTAAATAAATTTGATATCAAACATAATTAGCAACAATTTTAAAATAGTATGAATGTATACAATTTAATGATTTGTAATCCAACTTTTATCAAAAAGAGGGTGAGATCTACTATCTAACTATTTGGGTTTAAAATAATTTGGAATGAGTCTATAAACAAAATAAACTAGAATGAGTTTATAATCAAAATAATGATTGGAATGTCTATTACAGTATAATAAATACAGTAAATTGCTATATATTATAATTTATTGCAATATTAAATAGTAATACTAAATTACTAATTACATTATATATATATATATATATATATATATTATAGAAAATTAAGAAATTAAAATACAGTTAATCAGTATTTATGTATTTGAATTTTTTATTAATTAGTTACATAGACAAAAAATACATTTTAGTATTTTACAAAATAAGTTAAATTTTAAACAAAAATTATTAACATTTTATATATATATATATATATATATAAATTACAAAATATTTCACATACCTATGAAGTGTGAAGTTTGCAACCAAGGAAAATGAAAAAATCTCCAAAAAAAGTTCCAAATTGAGTAGACAAATTTGTATTTTAAGTCTAGACTCCAAATCGTTTCAGACAGACTTCAAAACCAAAGGTCTAATGTAGACAATAGATTGAATCGTAGGTTGGAGGTCATTTGCAATCAAGTGAATATCAAACGCTAGAGGCTAGAGTGTCGTCGAGTGAAGACAAATGAGGCTCGAGTTCGTCAGGCATCATAAAAAGTAAAAAACCTAAAATGCTTTCGTGATCTAAAATCCTGACGACTAGTCAACAAAAGCTGCGATGACTTTTCAACGTTTTTTTGGCATTATTTTGGTTTTACCCACGATTTAAACCCTATGTTGCGCTGCGATTTTTTATCAAATATCGGTGTCGATATTTAGCACGATATACTAGACCATCTGAAATGCTCGCGATATATTGCAGCTTTGGCAATATATTGCTGTTTTTTAGAACTATGGTTTCAACTATTAATGTTATCAAATTTTAATAGTGACAGATCCTTTTATGAAGATTAGTGGTATTCTTATTGTCTTTTATTATATCATTGTGAATGATAAAGTGCAAAAGACGGTTTTATACTTCGCAATAATGTCTATTATAATAGAGATCACTATTGAATGGAGAAGGATATACATTGTAGTATAATTATATAAAACTATGAATAAATATGTGTTTGTTGCTTTGACTAAAGGTTGAATAGGGTGTATATATATATAGATCAGACGGGAGTCACATCCTTACATGACTCCATCGTGGAGTCACGTCCCATCGGGCATGTGGCTCCTGATTGGATTGTAATACACAAAGTAAACTACCGACCACTATATGTAATTGCCATCAACAAAGTTAATGCAAACAAAGTTAATATAAGATGGTCAACTATGCGTTTGATTCGATCACCCGATACTTGCTAATATAATATTTCAAATTGTAATATATGAATTATATTAAACTGCCAACCATTATATGTAATCAGTTGTGCCATCAACAAAGTTAATATAAGATGGTCAACTGTGCATTTGATTTGATCACCCGATACTTGCCAATATAATATTTCAAATGGTAATAGATGAATTATATATATATATATATATATATATATATATATATATATATATATAGAACACCATCATATATATATTGAACGATTTGCACAAATATAGATAGATATATGTTTCATTGATATATTTATCTTGATTGAAACACATTAACACTCCTTCTTAGTTTAGAAGGATAATCTTATGTAAATAAAACCACCATTGGAAATATTTAGAAATTACATATACTAGGGAAATCTTTGATCAGAAGATTTCATTATATAATCATATGGGTATTGGCCTATAAGAATGCCAACACATTACATTCACCAAGTACACTTTGATATTATATATCAAGTTAATGATATTCACCAAGTACTCTGAGTAATGACCTATCAGAACGTCAACTAAATGATATTCACTAAGTACTCAATGCGGTAATGGCCTATCTGAATATCAAGGCAAGATATTCACCAAGTACACTTTCATATATCTATACAAACAACTTACAGACAGTCAATTAAATGACATTTACCACTTAGTTGTTGATTTATAAGATAAAGCCTTTCATGATCAAAACTTATACAAAATGTATATCATGATTAAGTTATTGTAAGATTGTCACCTTCTAATAATGTTTGCAAGTGCAAGTGAAAATCAGTTGAAAGTTGTCACTTTCTTATGATGCACACAAGTTTCATAAGTTTATAACATTTATTATAATATATAAGTACAATAATCAATTTTTTTGAGACATTTTCTTAGAAATTACAATCATACCAAGTTCCTTACAAAAGTGTTCCGCCTTGTTTTAGCAAGTGGTTTGGTAAGAGGGTCTGCAATTTGATTCTCTGTACTAATATATCTCAATTCAACCACATTCTTCTCAACCATGTCTCGTATGTAGTGACATGGTATCTCAATGTGTCTTGACCTATTATGAAACATTGGATTTAGGGAGAGCTTGATGCAGCTCTGACTATCACAATAGATAGTTGTAGGTGGTTAAGGTTTCCCAAACAATCCAACTAGAAGCTTCCTCAACCAAACAGCTTCCCGAGCTCCCATGGATGCTGCTATATATTCTGCTTCAATGGAGCTATGAGCTACTAATGACTGTTTTCCACTGAACCATGATACAATTGCTGATCCCAAGGTAAAACAACATTCTGAAGTACTTTTCCGATCTAAAGAATTTCCTGTCCAATCAGAGTCTGTAAATCCACTCAAACTTAGTTCAACATTTGTATATCTTAGGCCATATTCAACTGTACCACGAAGATATCTGAGAATGTGTTTAGCTGCTACAAAGTAAACTTGTTTGGGTTCACACATGAGCTCACTTAGAGCATTTACTGCATAAAAGATGTCAGGTCTTGTGTTCACTAAATACTTTAGTGACCCAATGATTTGTCGATAGAGAGTAGGATCAACATTATCAAAATCTTTAGTTGCTTCTTTTAGTTTTTGTAGACTTGTTTCCATAGGAGTCTTCATGGGTTTGCTATCCATCATTCCAAATTGTTTAAATATATCAATTGTATACTTCCCTTGATTTAGGATGATCTCATTAGCATGCTGCCATACTTATAGTCCTACGAAATAGTGTAGTAATCCCAGGTCCTTCATATCAAATTTGGATGCTAGATCATGCTTACACTTGGCAATTAAGTGATCTTCTCCTGTAATTAGTAAGTCATCCACATATAATACTAAAATCAACATGTCTCCTTGTATTTTGAAATATAAGTTGGGATCTCCATCTTTCTTAGAGAAACCAAGTTAAGTGATGATCTATTCGCTCATACCAAGCTTGGGGAGCTTGTTTTAGCCCATATAATGCCTTCTTTTATTTTCATACATGTGACTTGTCATATGCCTTCTTTTATTTTCATACATGTGACTTGTTATATGGTATCTTCCTATCACAAACTAAGTCTTTTATTTTCATACATGTGACTTGTCATATACCTTCCCAAAGGGGCTCGTCGGCTATATGTCGGCTACATAACAATTATTGAGTACATGCTAATATACCTGTTGGCTGTTTTATAATTTTACCAACAACAAGATGTAGAAGGCAGAAGGATCCATCGTCCAAATTGCTTCAGGGGCAAGACTACCGAACTTAGTGCCCAATTGGTTTTTGTATTATTCCTTGCAGAATGATAGAAATGAAATAACTCGAACTCCTCTGTTGTCTTGACTGGACTAATACTCTTCCAATCTCATTACCAAATCTTTGAACTTCACATCCAATTAATCATTTGGATTGCTTACTCGCATTTACCAAGTTCGCATATAACTTGTATAATTTAACCTTCCTTTATGCCACATCCTCAAAATAATTCCTTGAGTCGGCCTTGAGGCTTTCCCAATTAATTATAATAGGACCTTGTGAAGATATTACAATCATTTTACAATTACACAACACTGTCAGCTCACAGTGTTTACAACTACTCACATGTGCGACTTCTGACCTCGTGCACTCGCTGACATCATCATCAGGTTGTCTACTATCACTGTCTAACTTCGCACATCACGATTCTATCTCTTATAGGAGATACAATCCAAACATCAAAAACCACTTCTCAGGTACTCTGTCTACACACTATCCTCTGTAGTTCTTGAATAACTCTCTCATGTCTTCGGTGCCCTATATGCGCTCTTGTCTTCTTCATCAGGATACAATGTAGATCATATCCTTAATTGTGCTTAACCTTATCATCAATACGCAGCTCGTACGACCTCGTTCTCTGTTTGCTACTTTGCCAGTCTTCACAAAAATAATACAATGTTGATATTAGTGACAAACACAGTCATGAATGCAACATGTCAATCATGCTAATCATCTCTTCAATGCTTAGGATACTCCCATAACGGAATACCATCAGTATTCATGCTAATAATTTCCCCCTTTGGCATTGATGGTAACATAAATGAAAAAATCTAAGTTCGAAGAATACCAAATCAAATTCTGCTATTGCTGCTATTTTCTTTTCTTTTCAAATCCTCTTCATCAATAAAATTTGACTCACAGGAACCATTTCTGGCTGTGCTTCCTCATTCTTAGTATTGACATTAGTTGTCGCACTCTAGCTTACAGGAACAACTCTCCATTCTTATCATGGGTGGAAATCAATTGTTCGCACTTCTCCATATCAATCACTTCCAATAGTACTTCTCCCCCATACATACATCTCCCTCGTACTATTAGAAGATGTCTTTCATGTACACAATTTCTCCCCCATTATGTTAGAGTTATGTCAGAGGATGCTTTAACTCATTCTCCCTCTACAACACTTCTCCCCCATACATAGGGGATTTTTTCATGCAATCTCTCCCCTATTAACATCAATGACAAAGGCTTCATTATGTCAATCATCTTCTCAAGTCTTCAACCAGCGGAAGTCTCCAAAGACATTGCTCTATACCAACTACCAAGAAGCTTCCCCATACAAGAAGCATTAGCATTCAATCCAAATAAACAATAGTGCTCTGTACCACTGGACTAATGCACTCTTTGCATCATCTACTCAGAAGTAGGTAGGGGCATAACCCCAAGCATACCTCGCAACTACTCAATTGTATCCTTAGGCAAAGACTTCGTAAAGATAATTGTAATTTGTTCTTTTGTACTAACATATTCCAATCTGATTTCATTCTCTACAACTTTCTCTCTCAAAGCATGATAATGGATTTATGCTATGTCTTAGAATGCAACATAGGATTCTTAGACATACTTACTGTACCTGTGTTATCACAATGTATGATAACAGGTTTTGAAAACTCTATCCTAGTGTTCTTCAACATTTGCTTCATCCACATGATTTTATTATAATTGTTTGCTGCTACTAAATAATCTACTTTTGCTGTACTTTTTGAGATATAGTCTCGTTTCTTGCTTAGCCAAGAAACCAATCTTCCTCCAAGGAAAAATGCTCCATCGCTGGTGCTCTTTTTGTCATCCATATTGCCTGCCCAATTCGCATCAGTATATGTACATAAAGTAAAGTCATTTGATCCATCATACCACAATCCAAAATCAGGTGTACCCATCAAATATTTGAATATTGTTTTTACTGCTGTACAATGTGCTTCTCTAGGACGTGCTTGAGACCTTGCTACTATGTCAATTGCATTTGCTATATTTGGTCTAGTGTGAGTTAGTATTGGAAACCTCCAATCATGGATCTATACTTATTCTGTTTAATTGTAGGTGTTTCATCTTTGCTAGATAACTTGTGACCAGTTATCATAGGTGTACCAACAGGCTTACAACTTTCCACGCCAGATCTTTTCAACAAGTCTTTTAAATACTTAGTTTGTGATAGGAAGATACCATCATTGTTCTGCACAATTTGTAGACCTAAGAAAAATTTCGTCTCACCAATCTTACTCATCTCAAACTCATTCTTCATTTCATCAGCAAGTTTGTCACTTGCTTCATCATTTCCTCTAAAGATTATGTCGTCCACAAATATTAGAATGATCAGCAATCCATTTTCAATTTCTTTCAGATACAAATTTTTATTTCTCGTATCTTTAGCAAATCCCAACTTTTCCAAATGCTTGTCCAACCTCACATACTAGGTTTTAGGTGCTTGTTTTAGACCATAGAATGCTTTCTTTAATCTACATATCATGTCTTTTTCTTCTGTCAAAGGAAATCCTCCAGGCTGCTCAATGTAGACTTCTTCATGTTCTCCATTCTTTACATCCATCTGATACACTTTGAACTTCTTACTTGCTACATAGGCCAAGAACATCCTTACTGCTCCAATTCTGGCAACAGGGGCAAATGTCTCTTCATAATCTATACCTTCTTGTTGTGAATATTCTTTGCATACCACTCTTGCTTTATTTCTCACAACCTCACCTTTTCATTGATCTTGTTTGTGAAATCCCATTTAGTTCCTATAGCAATCTTGTCTTTAGGTCTATGAACCAATTCCCATGTCTCCTTCACAATCTGATCTAGTTCTTCCTTCATTGCTTGAATCCAATTATCATTCTTAAATGCCTCATTTGCACTTTTTGGTTCAACTTGATAAATTAAACACAATTCCCCATATGTTTTGTTTTTTGTCATAACTCCTTTTTCTTTGCTTCCAATAATCTGATTAGCATGGTGAATCTTTGTCAAAGTCTTGTTAGGTGTAGGCATTATTGTCTCAACTCTTATTTCTTCTCTAGGTTTGGATCTTGGTTCTTCTCTCTGTTCAACAACTTGAACATCATTTTGCAAATCATTGTTATTCTCAAAGAAAATTTCAACATTTTCTATAATAGGGTTAGGATTATCTTCTTCTTCATCAGAATTATAATTCTGTATTCTTTTTTTAACTTCAAATTTTCATCCACTTCTACAGTTGTGCACTCAACAATAGTCTTAGTTCCTTGCTTAAAACATCTATAAGCTTTGCTTTTCAATGAATAACCAAGGAACATACCTTCATCGCTTCTTGCATCAAACTTTGCAATATCATCACCTCTCTTTATGTAACACTTACTTCCAAATTTTTTGAAATACTTTACTTAGGGTGCATGTCCAAAACATAATTCATAGGGAGTCTTGTTTGTAGCTTTTTTGATTTGCACTTTGTTCATTGTATATGCTGTTGTATTGACTGTTTCTCTCCAAAATGTCTTTGATACATCATTCTCAAACATCATAGCTCTTGCTGCTTCTGTTATAGACGTATTTCTTCTTTCAACAATCCCATTTTCCTCAGGGGTCTTAGACGCTGATAGCTGGCTCTTGATGCCATTTCACAAAAGGTGTTAAACTCATTCAAGGTAAACTCTACCTCTCTCTGATCTTAAATTTTTTTATCTTTACTCCAGATTCATTCTCAACTCTATTCTTAAATAACTTAAATTTTTCAAATGCCTTAGACTTTTCTTTAAGAAACACTACCCACATCATTTTAGTGAAATCATCAATAAAAAGCATAAAGTACCTTTCACCATAGAATCTTCTTGTTTTGGTAGAACCACTCCAATCTGCATGAATCTCCAATTTCACTATGGTAGTGAACCTCTAGCGAGGAAAGGAAACTTTCTTTTGATTAGCCATAACACATTCTTAGCACACAATGTTAGTAGGTTTCACAGTTTATACGACAAAATCTTCTATGCCATAACCAACAATTATCCACCTTTGCAACTGAACATGTCATCTTTGCAGGGTTCAATTGAAAATCATTACCTCTGGATCTTATGCCAATGCCAATCAACTTACCACCTTTATCCTTGATAATGCATGTCTTTTATGTGAATTGTAACTGATAACCTTTATCAACCAATTGTCCAACACTCAATAGGTTATGCTTCAATCCATCAAGAAAATAAACATCCATCAGTGTTAGTCTTTCCATCAAGAGTAATAGATCATATTCCTTTGATATGACAATTTACATTGTTTCCAACTCAAACAATCTCTCTATCATGACTACTAAACAAATTTATTCATGTCTCCAATTATATGATGCGAACAACCACTGTCTGTAATCTAATCAGATTTCTTTTCAACTTGCAAAACTAGGGCTTTCTCTTCTCTGACTTTTTTTTCAAGATTTTCTTATTTTATAGCTACAAATCCTAATTCATCATCACTTTCACTTTGAATTCTTTCTTTAGACTCGTCATCTTCATTTGCATACAAACAATCTCTAGGCATCTAGACTACAAATTCTTTTTATACTTTTTTTTTCTCTCTTTTAGACACTTAGAAGCATAATGACCAAATTGATTGCAAGTCCAACATTTAAAGATTGTCTTACCATCTGGTTCTCTCGTTACAAGTAGGGCAATTCCTTTTTCAATACTTCTATCCTCCTCAGATTTGGATCTGCTGCTGCTAGCATAGTCTCTATTAGCTCTTTGTAAGAATCCGAATCAGAGGTGTAGCAACCAATACTAATTCAGAATGTGTATAATAAGGGAGATGACGATGATCGTTCTAATCTAGCACTTTCACTTTTTCATGTTATGACAGTGGCAACATGGAGCAATGCGAATATTCATGAAGATTTGCATAAAACACCTTACATTCCAGATACATTCATCCAAAAAGTAAATTAACGTTTGAACACTAGCCGCAAGGTTTTACATAAAACAACAATGTAGTAAAATAACATGTAACTTGGTACTGCTG
The DNA here is from genome assembly GCA_028749045.1 of Cupressus sempervirens. Lineage (NCBI taxonomy): Eukaryota > Viridiplantae > Streptophyta > Pinopsida > Cupressales > Cupressaceae > Cupressus > Cupressus sempervirens. Next base: position 2,932,359 of record CM053785.1, read on the forward strand.
TGAAGATGTTAACTGCTCACGTGACCCAAACTAAGAGAACTTCTAATCTAGGTTCTTATTTGCTCACGGTGGTTAAGTACTTGCAGTGTTTGCTGGGTCTGCTTCCTTCCGGATTTTCACTTCAGCAACCCGACTTAAAATGCCAATACTCCTGTGTGACTCTTGATGATGACGACAAGGCTTCTAATGACTATTACCGCCTCCTTACATCTGCTGCACTATGCATGGTGACTGATCAGCCCTCTCATGCTCAGAGTTAGATGACCCGACTTCCCTTGGATGCGTCCTTTGCCTGTTCTGGTGCTACCGTCTGCTGTACTGTTGCTGCTCACTACCACAGGGAGTAAGTTCACAATCTACTGTCATCGTCTACTATAACTGGTAACACACTCTTCCCTCTTCACAAACGACATGGTTACTGATCCCCATGTCTTTCCAGCTAATATAAAGAATAACAGGTTACACCGCCCTTAGCTGATTTAACCTCTGAAGTAGGTATCGATTGATACTAAATGAAATTTGCAATTCGTACGGTCCTGACAAATTTGAGAAGGGATATTGGGGCTACGTCTAGTCTCCAAACTTCTTAAGGGGTTTTGTCCTTAAGAAATCCAATCACATTTAAGCAACCTCTGTATTCTGAACAATATCATATTTTCATGGTGTTGATCCCAATGAAGCTCCTTGCTTTTATAACCTTGATATTAGGGGAAATGCAAACAACTAGGCAATGTGGGATTAAAGCCATTTTTCATCTTTTAGTCACTAAAGTTACTTTTGTTATGAAATGACTTTGTCATAAAGTAACTTTATAAATCAACTTAATAAATAACATGACTAAACTACAGAAAGCCCCACCACTTAATATCTCCTTAACGAAACCAAATAGAATCATGTGATTGGTTGACATCCTCAAGACTAATGCTGTTAGCCTATTTGGATGGAAAGATAGACTAACAAGGCACCAGAAGGTGTAGCGCAAAGAAGGGGACATTGCAGTCCTCGCTTCTTGGAATTGCTTGCCCTCAAGCAATCTCAGAGCCAGATTTTGTAGGATTGATTCGCCCTCCCAAGTGGCATCTTCATATGGCAAATCTTTCTAGCGAATTAGATACTCCTTGGTGGACTTGTTACGCAACTTCCTTTCTCCGATCTCAATCACCTCAGTTGGAACCAAAACTAGCTTCCCTTCCACATCAAGTGGGGGCAATCCAATGGAAGACACTACATGCTGGTCAGTTGCCTTCGTGAGGCAAGACACGTGGAAAACATTATGAATTCTAATGTGATTTGGCAAGTGCAGCTCATAAGCAACCTCCTCAACCCTCCAAGTAATGCAATACAAACCATAAAATCTAGGCTGAAGTTTTCCGGACCCACTCTTCTTCAAGGAGCTCTACCTGTAAGGTTGGTGACAAAGGTAAACTCAGAACTCTGCTCTATCCTACAATGATCAATGTACATCTTCTGCTAATTCTGAGCCTGTAGAATGTTCTCCCGAAGAGATCTGAGAATGTCCTGCTGATCTTGTATCCAATGTCTAGCTAGCGATGCTTTGCTGTCCTGTAAAGCCATATCTACGAACGACAGTGGTTCGCTTCCATAGAGAACTTGAAACGGTGTCATCCGAATGGACATGTGGGAGGAGTTGTAGTAGTACTCCCATAGATATAAACATTTAACTCAAGCTCTCGATTGCCTTGCTACATAGTTCCAAAGATAACCCTCCACTCATTTATTTACTATCTTAGTCAGCTCGTCTGTTTGTGGGTGGTAACTCGTGTTGGGTGTCAATTTCATACCTGACAATCTAAATAATTCCCACTAAAAAGTGCTCAGAAATTTGCTATCTCTGTCGCTCACAATGGTCTGAGGGAGACCATGTAGACAGAAAACCTCTCGAAAAAATAACTCGGCTACCTAAGAGGCCAACCAATCTGCTGCTATAGCATAAAAGTGAGCAAACTTAGTCAATTTGTCCACAACCACGAAAATAGAATATCTGCCTTGCACTCTCAACAATCCTGTTATGAAGTCCATGGAGATAGTCTACCGTTTTTGTGCCGGAATAGGGAGCGGCTATAATAATTTGGCTGGAAACTTGTGCTCCGACTTTTTTTCCTAACAAGTCCAATATTCTCTGACATGCTGAAGGACATCGTCATTGAGGCCTTTCCATGAAAACCTTTTTCTGACTTGCCTGTAGATTTTTTAAAACCTGGGTGTCCGGCTGATGGTGCATCATGCAGAGTCCCCATAATTCTTTCCTTCAGCTTAGACTCTGGTACGAGATAGATCCTATCCTTATAAAAAATCAAATCATCGATTACCTTGTACCTGCTGCCTTGGCTTTGTCCATCCATGATCTGACTAGCTTGAGTATTCTTAGATACTCAACTAGTAATTGAGACTTCCAATTTGCCCATATCTTTGAAATGGCACAACACTACTATTGAAGTTCTCCTGGAAAGTGCATTAGCAATTACATGTTATTGCATACAGGATCTCTGATAGAAATACTAGTAAAGATAATTGTAGTCTTACCTTTCTTAATGCTGATGCATAAATCTTTAGATTCAATCTTCAATGGTCAATGCTGACAATGTGTACTTTGAAACAGCAGGTTAAAGAATGATCTTGGGATTGCAAATATGTTTGTACTTGATATTGCATTGTCTCCAAGTTTGGTGAGCATATATATCATATATAAGAGACATGCCCCCGTAGGGGCCTTTGGCCACGTAGAGTCATGACCCTGTGTGGTCATGATTCATACTGTAAGCTCTGATCAGTTAAGGATAACAAGCCCGATACTTATTGGGTGTTATACACAACAATACAACAAGCCTGATACTTATCGGGTGTGATACAAACATTGCATATATTGAAATGCATAGCGATTATAATCATACTTCATATACAGCCCGATTCATTATCGGATGCTTGCATGAAGTTAAGACATAGTAAGCTCAGTGATAAGAACCCGATCCCTGATCGGTGTTACAACAAGTGTCATTAGCCAACCCGATATGAATCGGAGGCAATCATAGATACTTATACATATTTTGTGCATATGTATATATATGCATATGCTCACACACACACATATGCACAAGTATGTATAATTTGATGATTACTTTAACACTCCCTCTTTAGCAAGGGAGAAGTAATAATCCAAATATTAGAATATCTAATCTTAACACATTATTTGACACTACCACTCTAAGAATAGAGACTTGTCAAATAATTTAAGTTTTCATGCAATGAACACTATCAAGCATAAGATATGATCTCTAATTGTCCGAAACAATATCTAGATAATCATAACTTGTTTTGTTATTCATGACTCCTAACAAAATCAAAACAGTGTCATAATAAGAGGCCTATCATTTGTGAGATCATCACCTTACAAAGATTACCTTTTGAATGAATATGTCAATGAAAGATCGTCACTTTTCATTAAATATCTGAATCAAAATTGTACAAGTACAAAACACACACACACACACACACATATTGAAATTAAAAATATATTCAATATTACAAATAAATCATACCAAGTTTTCCTCTAAGGTATTCCAACTTTATCTTTACCAGAGGCTTTGTAAATATATCAGCAGATTGTTCATTAGTACTGATGTACTCTAATTTGATAATATTTTGATCCACCATGTTCTTGATGTAGTGACAGGGAACTTCAATGTGCTTGGACCTGTTATGAAAAATTGGATTAATAGAGAGCTTAATACAACTCTGATTATCATAATAGATAATAGTTGGCTTCAAAGGCTTCTTGAATAAATCAAATATCAGCTTTCGTAACCACACGGCTTCTCTGGCTCCTAACGAAGTGGCAATGTACTCTGTTTCAGTAGAACTTAGTGCAACTGAGGATTGTTTTCTGCTAAATCAAGAGATCATTCCGGAACCAAGACTGAAGCAACATCCAAAAGTACTCTTGCGATTAGTAGAGCTGCCTGCTCAATCAGAATCTATAAAACCATGAAGACTGATTTCCACGTGATCATACTTGATACCGAAACCAATAGTTCCCCTTAGATACCTTAAAATATGTTTGGCTGCCACTAGATGAATCTTCTTTGGAGCAGACATGAATTGACTCAAGGTGTTAGTAGCATAACAAATATTTGGACGAGTATTCACCAAATACATTAAAGAGCCAATTATCTGTCTATAGGGAGTGGGATTAGTAGGTTCAGATTCGATCATATCATCTTTTAATTTAGATAGATTTAGTTCCATAGGAGTAGAAACAGGCCTGCAATCCATCATATCAAACTTCGTAAGATCAATAGTATATTTCCCATGATTTAGGAAGATGTAGTTTTCCTTCTGCCAGACTTCCAATCCTAGGTAATAGTAAAGAATACCCAAGTCTTTCATATCAAATTCAGCTATTAACTCTTGTTTGCATTTGCTTATTAGATGATCTTCACCTATAATTAACAAATCATCAACATATAATACTAGCATAAGCATATCATCTTTATCTATTTTGAAGTATATATTGGGATCAGTTTCATTTTTAGAATACCCTAACTTCATAAGGTAGCTGTCAATTCTTTCATACCAAGCTCGGAGAGCTTGCTTGAGCCCATATAGTGCTTTCTTTAACTTACACACATGTGTATCTTTGTTGTGAGTGGTGAACCCATTTGGTTGCTCAATATACACTTCTTCAATTTCACCATTTAGAAATGTCGTTTTAACATCCATTTGATGAACTTTCCACCCATTTGATATAGCAATAGCTAGGATGGTTCTGATAGATGTGCATCTTGCAACTAGAGCAAAAGTTTCCTCATTATTTATACCTTCCTTTTGAGAGTATTTGTGTGCCACAAACCTTGCCTTGTATTTCTCAATACTACCATCAGGTGCATGCTTGATTTTGAAAAGCCATCTGGAAGAGACTATTGAGTTGTCTTTAGGTCAAGGTACGACATCCAATACATCATTCTTCAATAAAGAATTGTATTCTTCAATCATGGCCTCTTTCCAAGGTTGGCTTGCTAATGCATCTATAGAGTTAGAAGGTTTTGTTTTGTTAAGTTCTGTTATTAGGGCAACATAACAAGATTGTGTTCTTGTCTTCTTGCTTTCTTTGAACACTTCATCAAGTTCAATATTATTTTCCTCTATAAACTTTCTGGCCCAAAAGTGGTCTCTTCTTATTGCTGTTATTTTTAACTTCTTCAGTATTTGATGTAGAAGTTTCAGAATTATCCTCCCTCTCATTCTCTGTAGCGTGACCTTCGCTTGAATATGAGATATTCTGAGATGGTCTCATCATTGTATTTAGACAAATTGAAGGCAGTATCTTCTTCAAATTTAACATCTCTATTGATCTCAATTGTTTTCTATCCTGGAATATAGATTCTATAACCTTTGGAATTTTCACTATAGCCGATGAGAACTCCTTTCTTCTCAGATGGTTCTAGCTTTGTTCTTTTCTCTTTAGGAATGTGAACATAGACTGCACATCCAAATATCTTGAGATGGTTGAGCTCTGGTTTGATTCCTATAAAAACTTCTTCTAGAGTAATGTTATTCAATACTGAGTGAGAACAACGGTTTTGAATATTAACAGCAGTGTTAGATGCTTCTGCCCAAAATAAAGTATGAAGGTTTTGATCATGAATCATGGCTTTGGTTGACTCTATGATTGACCTATTTTTATGTTCTGCAACTCCATTCTGTTGAGGATTATAAGATACAGAAAACTCCCTCTTAATCCCAACAGAAATGCAAAAGTCTTTAAAAATATCAGAAATGTATTCACCTCGATTGTCAAATTGGAGAATTTTGATTTTCTTTCCAGACTATTTCTACTAGGGCTTTGAATTCTTTGAATTTAGAAAGAACTTCACTAGACACTTTTTGTTTTAGAAAATAAATCCAGGCTCTCCTAGAGTAGTCATCAACAAAGATTATATAGTAGAGATACCCATTTATAGAAGGTGTGGACATAGGACCACACAGGTTAGTGTGAACAAGGTCAAGAATAGATTTTGATTTCTGAACATTTTTAGGATAGGACTGTTTTGAATTTTTTGCTCAGAGCACACCCTTTGCAAACTCTTGCATGGTCAGATTTAAGACTGGGTAAGCCTTTTACAATTTTACTTATAGATGGTAAGGCTTGAAAATGGAGATGGCCTAGTCTTCTATGTCAAATCTCTGTTGTCTTAGAGGTTTCATGACATAGGGCAAAGTTCTGAAGGTTACAAAGTCTATATAGACTTCCATCTCTAATTCCAATGGGGACAACTTTCTTGATATTAGCCTTTTTAGGCCAAGACAAAACTTTGTCTTCTTGGAAAGCAATTCGGTATCCTTGATCAGAGAGACCGGATATAGAGACAAGGTTTCTTTTAATTCCAGGTACATATAATACATTATCAAGTTGAAGAGTGATCCCAGAATTTAGTTGAATTGAGCAGGTTCCAATTCCCTTGATTGGATGGGTGGAGTTATCTCCTATGGTTGCTTCTTCTGTGGTGCATTCCAAGAAGTTTTCAATTTTGCCTTTGAAGCCTGTTATATGTCGAGATGCTCCACTGTCAATAATCATGTGTTTTTATTTGAGTTTAATTCACTGGATAATGCTAGATAGAATGCATGGTACTCCTTTACTTCCTCCTTTTCTTCTTTTATCTTTGCTAGGGCTGCTTAAATTCTTTTTTCGCACTTTAGACCAATCTCTTTTCTTATATGGTTTATTTGATCCTCTTTTATTTCGTTTAAATGACCTTTTCTTATTTGTACTTACTTGAAGTGCTTGAATATCTTCCTCTTGGTTTAGACTTATCTCCCTAGAAATTAACCTTGATTCTTCTTGAGTACACTCATTTTTGAGAGATTCAAACTTAGGAAGCTCAGGTTGGGAGCTTAGACCTCTAATAAAATTTTCCCAAGATATGGGAAGACCTCTTAGGGCAATCATGGGAAGTTCTTTTTCATCAACTTGATTACCAATAGTCGCAAGTTGATCTTTTAGTTTAGATATTCTCAGAAAATATGATGTTATAGATTTTCCATTGTTCATTTTTAATGTATAACAAATCCTGTTTTAATGTCAGCAGTTTGCTAGTATTGTTAATCTCAAAAGTATCTTTAATTTTAGAGAACATTTCAAATGCTATATTAAGATTTGAGATTGAAGGGAGCATATGATCTTTCATAGAATCTATAATTATTTTCATAGCTTTGTTATTATGTCTTTTCCATGTAGTTTTCTCTTGCTCATTGTCAGGAATGACTTTATTTGTTTCTACATATTCTTCTAGTACCATTTCTCTTTAAATAATCATAACATGCGTTTTCCATGAAGAAAAAATTGTTGCCCCTTCCAACCTATCTTCTAACCTTACATGGTTGGTCATTTTGATTTGAGAAGATTGAAGATCTTTTTCTGAGTTTTGTAAATAAATATGTGCAATTTCTGAATAATTACTTCTTGTCAAAAGGACTGTAATTACTGAGTAATAATTTCTTATCAGAATGGCTCTGATACCATGTTATTGCATACAGGATATCTGATAGGAATATTGTTAAAGATAATTACTATCTTACCTTTATTAATGTTGATGTATAAATCTTCAAATTCAATCTTCAATGGTCAATGCTGACAATGTGTACTTTGAAACTGCAGGTTAAAGAACGATCTTGAGACTGCAAATATGTTAGTACTTGATATTGCATTGTCTCCAAGTTCGGTGAGCATATATATCATATAAAAGAGACATGCTCCCATAGGGGCATTACTCTACGTGGCCAAAGGCCACGTAGAGTCATGTCCCTACATGGTCATGATTCATACTATAAGTTCTAATTATTGGTCACGTAGAGTCATGCCCCTACATGGTCATGATTTATACTATAAGCTCTGATAATTTAAGGATAACAAACCCGATACTTATCGGGTGTTATACACAGCAATACAACAAGCCTGATACTCATCGGGTGTGATACAAACATTGTATATATCCAAAATGCACAACGATTATAATTAGACTTTGTCTAAGATCATATACAGCCCGATTCATTATCGGATGCTTGCATGAAGTTAAGACATAGCAAGATCAGTGATAAGAACTCGATCCCTGATCGGTGTAATAGCGTCATCAGTCAACCCGATATGAATCGGAGGCAATCATAGATACATATACATACATACATATGTATATATATATATATATATATATATATATATATATATATATATATATATATATATATATATATATATATATATATATATATATATATATATATATATCTATGTATATGTATATATATGCATATGCTCATATATATATATATATAGGTATGTATAATCTAATGATTACTTTGATAGATGTTAAACTTCAACACTATATTGTTCTTACCCTTGACATACTCGATGTCAAAATCATAGATCTACATCTTGCTGACCCACTTTTGCTGTCTTTTGTTGAGATCCTTCTGATCTAAGAAATATCGCAAGCTGTTGTGGTCTGTCTTAATTGTATAAACTTGGCTAAAGCGTGCATAATGGCTAGCATTTTCTTGTCATAGGTGGAGTACAATCTCTCACTGTCCTTGAGCTTCCGACTCTCATAAGCTATCAGATGTCTATCCTACATCAGAATTGTGCCAATTTCACTCCTTGAAGCATCACACTCTAAGAAAAAAGGGCGAGAGAAGTCGGGAAGTGCCAAAACTGGGCATGTGCTCATCTCCTTCTTGAGCTTATCAAAGGTCACCTTTGCATCATCTGTCCACTTGAATGCCCCTTTCCATGTAAGATCAGTGAGGGGAGCTGCTAGTTGAGAGAAGCCTCTAGCGAACCTCTTGTAATAAGAGCAAAGACCGAGGAAGCCCCTCAATTTTGATATGTTCCTCGAAGGTGGCCAATCTAGGATTGCTTGTATCTTTTCCTAGTGAACCTTCACCCCATTTGCACCAATCATGTGTCAAGGTAAAGAATCTTAGTCACTCCTAACACTTCAATTCCTTCGCAAACGATGAATGCTCCTCCATAAGGCTAACTACCTCATCTAAGTGCTGCAAATGCTCCTCCCAAGTTTTGCTGAAAACCAGAATATCATCAAAGGATACCAACACGCTCTTGCGTAACTGTTTTCTAAAAATATGTTTCATACATGACTGAATGTGGCCGGCACATTGGTGAGCCCAAATGGCATAACCAAGAACACAGTGTCCATAGTGGCATCAGAAAGCTGTCTTATGCACATCCTCCTCATGAACTCGTATCTGATGGTATCCAGATCTAAGATTTATCTTCGAGAAATAGACTGCCCTATGTAATTCATCTAGTAATTCATCAATGTGAGGAATAGGGTATCTGTTCTTAATGGTCCTCTTTTTGAGAGCACGGTAATCAATACACATGCGGAGAGTGTCATCCTTCTTCACCAAGACTACTGAAGAAGCAAAAGGGCTAGAGTTGGGTTTGATGTGTCCCATGTCTAAGATTTCCTTAATCGTCCTTTCTATTTCCTCTTTATAGTGCCTGGGGTGATGATAAGGAGTGGTAATGACCGGTTTGGCGCCCTCCTCTAACTCAATGATATGCTCGAACCCTCTATCTGGGGGAATACTCGGGGGTATGTCTTCGAAAACCTTCTTGTGCTTATCAAGCACCGGTTGAATGTCACACTGAAATTGCTGCCCTAAACCTATCGTATCCTTAGAGGAAATGAAACAGTGTGCGCCCACTCAATGTCATCATGCCCCATAATAGCCTCCATCTTGTGAGCTGAAATCACTTTGGGTTCACCCTTTGGTATGGCCTTGAGAATGACCTGTCGGCCACCCTGTAAGAATTCTAGCTGCATCTTATTATGACAACTGTGTACCTCCCGATAGTCTGCAACCATTGTCTTCCCAACATGGCGTCTAATCCATCCAAATCAACAACATAAAATCTACCTCTAGAAGAAAGTCATCAAAGTGAATCAAAAGCCCTGACACTTTCCCTGTGCACTTCAATCTATCACCTCCTGCCACTCTGAACTCGGGTATCTCATCAACTTGTAACTTTCTCTTGGAAACCCAGCACGTGCTTTTGAAGTTATGTGATGCACCTGTATCTAAAAGACACAATACGCTGTTCTCTAACTACACCCTTCAAGCGAAAGGGGTGACCTGTGGGATCGTTAGAAAGGGAAGCTATGATAGGGGACTATCTCGGAGTAGATTGCTTCCTCCTTTCTTTAGGAGGGCGCTGCTCACTTTTTTCCTCATCGCTGTCATCAACATTGCTGCCCCCTTGCTGCTCATCCTCCTCTTTCAAAAGAACCTCAACATAATGTATTTTACCTTTGCTAAGGCATCTTTGATCCGGTGTCCATGACTCCCTACACGTGAAGCATAACTTCTTCCTCCTGAGTTCATTCCGTGTCTCAAAGTCCAATCTAGGAGAGAAGTAGACCCCTTATAAGGTCTCTTAGGAGGCTGTAGTATCAAAGAAGGTGAGTCTAGATCATGTTGGATCTTATAGCATCATCCAATGTGATTGGCTTAAGGACTTTGACCAAGCCTCTAAATCTGTCCTGTGATCGCTTAGTGAACAACATTACTTATGCTGTTCTGTCATATACGGAACCATAAACGAGATTCGCTGAAACTCATCAATGAATTCATCTACAGATCCATCCTATCGTAATTGTGTCAAATCCCTATAGTAGAACTCAATGTCCTTCTTGTCAAAATGGGTGATCAACTTAGAGCTGAAAGTCTTGTAAGATGTAGTGAGACCATGATCCTGGGTGACTAGCCCATGATGCCACCAATCATATGTTGCTCCCTCTAAATGCGTTGTGGCGAATTTAATGGCTTCTGCCTCCAACATGGGCTTAAGTGTTAGGTAGGTGTCTAGCTTGTGAATCCAGGCTTTAGCGGATGTCTTACTGGCTGCCATCAAAAATGGGGAGGGATAACTTGTTCTTTGTGCCCTAGGCCTCCTGTCCTGTAGTGGTCTCTCTATCTCCCTTTTTTGATTCATGCATTGAACAAAGGTCGAATTCTGTTTAATTTGATTGAGGAACAAATCCCATTCATCGTACATAGCCATAACATTATCTAAAAGTAAGCTTGGTGCCGCGGGTTGGGCTACCTCTTTCTTGACATTATTCTCAGCAAAAATGGGCATCAATTGCCTGCCAGTGTTTCTTGTAGGGGCCTTAGCAGCTCGGGGTGATCCTGCCACACTACCACCTCTACTATGATGAGTTGGTGCTCTCCTGTGAGTCGGAGCTGGCATCAACGGCATGCTAGTGTTTTGTGTAGGGGCCTTAGCAGCCTAGGGTGATCCTACCACACTACCACCTCCACTGTGATGACTCGGTGCTCTCCTGTGAGTCGGAGTTAGCTGTTGCATAGCACCTGTAAGCTGCTGAAGTGCAGTAGCAGTATTATTCTATACATCTCTAATAGCCTGCAAGGTTTCCCTAACTTCCTGTTCCTATTCATTCCCATTGTGTGCCATTTGAATGATCTGTACCTGTTCAACCTGTAAGCTTGTCCCAAAGGTTAGCTCCTCATCAATTGTATAATTGTCCTCAATGTCAATCTGATCTGAAGATCCTGCCTGTTCAAGTCGGATGTGACTAAATTTATATGGTTTCCTATTCATGCCTATCTAACATTTTTCCTATTTTAACCAGCTTGCAACTTCAATAATTTACCTACAAGTTGGCAAGTCTGGTGGCTCTGATATCATTATAAGAATCCAAACCAGAGGTGTAGCAACCAATACTAATTCAAAATAGTTATAATAAGGGAGATGGTGATAATCGTTCTAATCCAGCACTTCCACTTTTTCATGTTATGACAGTGGCAACATGGAGCAATGCGAATATTCATGAAGATTTGCATAAAACACCATACATTCCAAATACATTCATCCAAAAAAGAAATTAACGTTTGAACACTAGCTACAAGGTTTTACATAAAACAACAATATAGTAAAATAACATGTAACCTGGTACTATTATGAAGACGTCAATTGCTTACATGACCCAAGCTAAGAGAACTCCTTATCTAGGTTCTTATTTGCTCACGGTGGTCAAGTACTTGTAGTGTTTGCTGGGTTTGCTTCCTTCCGGATTTTGACGTCAGCAACCTGACTTAAAACTCCCAATACTCCTGCGTGACTCCTGATGACAACGACAAGGCTCTACATTTGCTGCACTACGCACAGTGGCTGACCAGCCCTATTATGCTCGAAGTTAGATGACTCAACTTCCGTTGGATGTGTCGTTGGCCTGTTCTAATGCTACTGTCTGCTGTACTATTGCCGCTCACTACCACAGGGAGTAAGTCCACAATCTACTGTCATCGTCTGCTGTAATTGTTAATGCACTCTTCCCTTGTCACACACGAGATAGTTACTGATCCCCACGTCTTTCCAGCGAATATAAGAAATAGTAGGTAACATCACCCTTAACTGATTTGACCTCCAAAGTAGGTATCGATTGATACTATATGAAATCTACAATTTGTACATGGTCCTGACAAATCTGAGAAGTAATACTGGGGCTACATCTAGTCTCCAAACTTCTTAAGGGGTTTCATCCTTAAGATATCTAGTCACATTTAAGCAACCTTTGTATTTTGAACAATATCATATTTTCATGTTGTCGATCCCAATGAAGCTCCTTGTTTTTATAACCTTGATATAAGGGGAAATACAAACAACTAGGCAATGTGGGATTAAAGCCACTTTTGTCTTTTAGTCACTTAAGTTACTTTTGTTATAAAATGACTAAGTCATAAAGTAACTTTATAAATCAACTTTATAAAATAAAGTGACTTAACTATAGAAAACCTCACCACTTTAATGTCTCCCCAACGAAATCAAATAGAATCATGTGACTTGCTGACATCTTCGAGATTAATGCCGTTAGCCTATTTGGATGGAAAGATAGACCAACAAGGTGCCAGGAGGCCTAATGCAGAGAAAAGGACATTACATGCTTGCACTTCTTGACAAAGAAGGGTTAACACTTAATGCACTAAAATCTGTTTCCACTCTATGAAAATCTCTAGATTGCTTTAAGCTCATTTCTATTGCTTCCAATCTTCTAAGTAGAGTCTCTTTGGTAAACTTCTCACTGTAGGGTATCACTAGCTCAATCATCTACACTGTTTGCTTGAATGGTGGAGTCAAAGTTTCCAAGATCTTTCAAATAATCTCATCTTCAGCTTTGGATCCATTACAAGACTTAATTCCTACAACAATTTCTGAAATCTACCAATATAGCTTCTTATAGATTCATCTTCTATCATCTTAGCATCAGGAAACAAACATATCCAATTTTGTATTATGTTTCTTTTAGCATGCACATCACCTTCAAATGTAGTTTCTAAAGCTTTCCAAATTGCACGAGATGTTTCTAAGGATTTTACTTGACTGCGTTCGTTCTCAGGAAGAGTTGACAATAATGCTTCTTTGGCAAGCATATTGCACATAAACAGATCTCTTTCAGCTTTACTGCAATCAGCCAATTCCCTGGACCCATACATAGCAAGTGAGTCTTCATCTTCTCTTTCCAATTGTCATAGTTAACTCCATTGAATTTAGGACTTTCTTTTATGAAGTGACCCGTCATTGATCTCCTTAAGTTGTTAAGCTTTTCCTTCAAGGACCTATACCAATTATTAGAAAGTAAAGTCCACCAAGAGAATTGGGGGGGGGGTTGGGTTGAATCAATTATCCGACTCCGACTATTAAAATATTTATCAACCTTATTAATCCTTACCCATGTGAACAATATAACCAACAACCATAAGAAGATACACATACACGATAGCACCTGATATGTTAACTAGGGAAACCCTTGATCAGAGGGAAAACCTCGGTGGGGATGGTACCCACAAAATAATGTATTAATATAAAAGTTTCTTGTAAGAGGATGGACTCAGTTAGGACCCAATGAAATACATTTAGTACATATCTGTCCCTGTTAGGAGACTTTGAATCACTGTTAGGACATTCCAACCTTGTTAGGAGTTTTGCCAACCTTGTTAGGAGTTATAGAAGGCAGAAGGACTCATTGTCCATACAACTTCAAGGGCAGGATTACCGTATCGACTGTCCAACTGGTCTTTGTATTATTCCTTGTAGAATGATAGAAATGAAATAACTCAAACTCCTTTGTCCTCTTGACCGAACCAATCCTCTTCTGATCTCAATACCAGATCTTTGAACTTAGCATCCAATTAATCCTTTGGATTGCTTTACTCGCATTTACCAAGTTCGTATATCACTTGTATAATTCGCACACATACACAAGGAAAATAACCTTCCTTTATACCACATCCTCAAAATCATTCCTTGAGTCGGCCTTGAGGCTTTCCCAATTAATTATAATAGGACCTCTTTAAGATATTACAATGATTTTACAATTATCCAACACTGTTGGCTCACAGTCTTTACAACTACTCACACGTGTGACTTTTGAGTTCGTGCACTCGCTGATGTCAATCATCAGGTTTGTAATGCTCCGCCTGGAGATCCTTGGAACAAGCATAAATATAAGCCAAGATAATTTTTTTTTTTTTAAAACAAGTATAGATGCACACAAATTTTAGAGTCCCAAATATCATGGTAAAGAGAAAATCTTTAAATCTTGCCCACTACTTATATTCAAACAATATGAATTAAAACAACAAAAGATCATAACCGGCATAATGTGTAGAGGAGTTTGAGTGAATTCACACATCCTTAGTATCATTACTAGATACTGCGAGTATAAATAGAAATCAAGGGTGTCACATGTATGAAGGAGTTTCTCAATGAGTTATCATAAGAGTGTGCTTGTACGAGACATATTGGCTGAAGATGGAGTCAAATGTTTATATTGCTGAAAAGATGAAGCAAGATTGCTTTTGAAAGAAAAACCTTTGAATAGTGAAAGGAGAAGGCTTGTTTGCAAGTTCTATTCACAGATAATAAGTGAAAGATCATTTATTACATATGAGATGTTAAACAATTAGAAGCATAAGGATAGAAAATGATGAATAGGTGCAACAGATGATAAAACACAATTTGATTTTATTACACCAAGTCTTGATTGTTCATAACATTCCCAACTTAAACAAATAACATATGAACTTCCGCTAACATCTTCAGGGCCAAGACATCATGACTGTAAGACATGAAGTCTTGAAGAATCACACTAGTCACAAAGAGTATTTGAATATATTTCTTAGAGGTGATTGAAAGAAGATTTTCTGTGTCCACCTTAGTGAGAGCCCGATAGGAAGCATTAACATACCCTAGTCACAGTAAGCAACGTGACAATTCCAATATTTGATGCAGAGTGTTGGAATGAACTCGGGATTCACACCTGTGCCATTGGGTCAATTTTATACACTTAGCCGTATGAATGACAAAGAGGCCAAAGTCGCACAAGGGTTTCGAGTTGATTATTGTCTTCAAAGGAAGGTCGCATTTGAAGACACCTAAATAAGATAGTATGTGTCGTGTTCTACAGATGAGGGCGGAAATGGAAGGTTGCACCATATCTACTTATGGTTTACTAATTCCAGTTCGTGTGGAAGCACCCCTGATTGCTTGCGGAAGCAAAGGATGAGGTTGCGATGTATTCTTTACCAGAGGAGTATGAGTCATTTGATCACTTCCAGTGCTTTGAATAGATGCCCCTTCACAACAGAATTTGATTTTTAATGATCATGGCATAAAACTTATGTTTTACAATAATGTTTATGCAATAGTTTGAGATAAGGGAAGGCCCGATAACAACATAAGCCAAAACAAAGATAATAAACAAATCTAATTTACTGGTGCGATTACCGTAAGGAGGAGGTATGATTAATTAATAAAAGGATAGGACTTTTTGTTTCAAAGGTCACACTTGCCCTTGTACTCAATTATAAATAAGGGATAAGTTAGTTGTAAAAAAGCAATATTTGGAACATTCATATTCTACAAAAATTATTTTATATTATTTGTACAGAGGGATAAGGAGCTCAATATGACTTTGTAATGTAAATTCAATTATTTTATTTTTATAATAAAATAAAATGTCTTGTTTATTTTAAATGGTGTGGAGATTTAAGCTACAGATGAATTGTCATTTGCAATTATTTTTTTGGAATTTTGTACATAATTTAAATATCAGATAAGTGGACACGGTCATTTAGCATTTTAAATTCGATCATCACAAATATTGTGAAATATTAAATTATTTCCGTAGTTGTGTTCAGTTTGTCTCCCTACCAGGGGAGTTAAAGTTCAATCTGGACTAATTTAAGATTGTGCATATGTTTGATTTGTTGCATCTTGATTATTTAATTGTTGGTAGTAAAGTGCCTAAAACATCATAAAGTTGTACGTGAAAATTCATTGAAGTTGACTTTATTGCTCGGAGGAGCAGAGGCACTGGCCTTTTTATTATTGAAGTCAAAGAATCTATAACTTCCTACAAGCATCAAATTAATTATTATTCAATTATAGAAAACATCCAACCATTATTCAGTATTTAGTTTCATTTTGATCAAGTTTGAGGACCTTGCCAGCTGAAGAACTCCAAAGCTTAAATTCACTATAGAAAAGCCTTGAACTAGATAATCAGCGTTTGAGGTGAAGGTTTACCCGCTTGTGTGTAGTGGAGCTTGAAGTGCAGGGGAATTGAAAAGTACCGTTTGTTGGCCAGAACTAATTGAGAAGTCCTATTGGAGAAGTGGCAAGCTCTTGGATTTCCAATTTGCAGTTTTGGAAACCAACACACATAACAATAAACATACAAGGATCACAACGATCCCAACGAAAGACTAAACAACCATCCAAAACCAAAAGATCTCCAAACGCCACTACTGACCAAAAATGACAAACTATGGAAGTCACAAATTGCATTCAAATCCGAAACATCCAGAATTAAAAAGGTCAAACACTAGGGTTCGAGAACTCCGTAGAGGGTATCCCAATCACCTCTTGAAACCTTTTGGTCAAGTCAAAAAGTGCCCTCTGGTCACCTAAGCAGGTTTTCTCATAGACCTAGGCAATATTTCCAAACAGCCATGGGCGATACTTGACTAGTATCGTACGACATTTCTATAATGGCCGTGCAATACTTTCAGGGTTTGGGTGATAAAGTTTCTATGGTCGTGCGATACCCTTATAGTATTGTACGACAATTCTTCAATGGGTGTGTGATACTTTCCAGTATCGAGCAATAGAATTCCCTTGGGCGTACGATACCTTGTAGTATCGCATGATGTTTCTTATTTGGGCGTGTGATACTTTATAAGTATCGCCCAATGCTGAAACACTGTTGCCTAGGAAAAGCAAGAACGCTCCAATGAACATCCAGAGTGATAAAAAAGATAGAACCTCCATACCGGGGAGTACCGGATCCATAAATCGAGGCTTGGACACTCGAACACAAGGGAAGCATGACGGAAGTACAATTAACCATCTAAGCCATAGCAATATAAGAAAATGTATAGAAAGCAACATTGCAATGTACAAGACCAACTAAACTCTTGCCTGGTTCCTCCCAACCATAATAGCATCATGAGACCTTGAAGGTCTTTGCCATCCCCCGACGTAACATCCCAAACTGCCGACTAGATAGTTGGAGCTGTTTTATGAGGGCCTCACTACTACAACGTAATAACATCATAAGAACAAGAACATCTAAACATGCTAAACCAATAAAGCAATAGATATTTCAACTAAGTGAATCACATCATGTAATCATATGCTAACATCATCATAAAGAATGCATCAATCGAACTAACATCATCTAAACATGATATCCAAGCATCCCAATAAAAGCATAAATCACAAGATAACATACTCCGGAACTCGAAGTACCAAGTGAAACATCAAGCACTGGTTGTAATGGAAGACTAGACCGTCTCTGTACACCGGTCTCCAGCAATGGTATAGGTAGCTATGCTTCCCAACCACGTGAAACCTATAGGTCCACTTGCGCCGTGCTGATGGAGATAATGATCCAACCACAAACACACACAAGGCAAATGCCCATGGCTAAAACTTACGCCAGACAGTAAAGAGGACTGCAACCAAGATCATGAGACAATGCAAGTGGATTGGGTCCTGGTCAGAGACACTCTATGGGTCACTATGTAGGGGCTATAGTGGAGAGTAATACGCTTGGGACTCCCAAGCTAACCTAGTGTGGAAACACTCTCAAGGGACTCCTTTGGAGGCCATCACACTAGTGCAAAAATGCTTTCAAGGAACTCCCTTGGAGGCCATTGCTGAGGATTCTTGGAATCAAATTGTAAGATACCCTCGGATAAACCCAACAAGGATCTCATTTTATTATCTTAATTTTATTACCTAGTAATATATTTAGTTATCACTTGTTTAGAACTTCTTCATGCCAACCCTTTGGGATATAGTCACCAGGTTGCGAGAGAAGCCCCTCCACTACCTACCCTACATACCCATACTCATCACACGATGAGCACCCATAAGCACGCATATTCCCAACCCAACCCCAATGAACATAACTCCATTGAAATACAATTGGGAGTTCAGGCCTCACAAGTCACCCGACAAATGCACGCATGTGCATACTCGTGTGTGGCGCACAACCATGATGAAGATCATAGAACAAGGGCTAGATGAGAACACAAGCAAAATCACACTCAATTGAATACAAGCTTGGGAGTACAGATGCGACACGCATCCCATTGCAACATAAAAGTGGTTTGACTGACATCTTGCAGATATTCAAGTCCACGACTAACATCATGCCAAGAAAACCCAAGAAAATGAGGTGACACAAATTGAGGTGAAAAACTAAAAAACTCAAAAACTTCGAAATTAAAACCCATTTGGTCTTAGGGCACAAAAGCTAGGGAAATTCAATAAAAATTAGGTTCGGATAGCATATGCAAAAATGGCCAGCATAATGGTGCGAAACACTAGTTCTTAGCCTCCTAACATACAGCTACAAGAAACGGAGCCGAAACATAAAAACCAGAGAGCCCCACCTAATAGCCATAAGGGTCAAAATAGGAATCAGCCAAATAAAATAAATATTCTGCGGAAGTTGCCGAAAGTCACGGCAAAACAAGGTCTCCCCGAGCTGGATCCAATGAGACCAAACTCACGAAGATCCCGTTGGTTACCAAAACCGTAGAATGGAATCCTACAAACCTTGCCTACTCGATGCTAGGATATCCAATTGGTTAAGGCCAACTTGACAGGATTGATCGACGTGATCGAAATCCTCTGCGCTTCTAGCTCTGCAAAACCGAGGCGGGTGTACCTGATCCTGGACAACAACTCTTAGATCCAAGATGGTTATAGTAGATTGATTAGAATGCGAATGTATTGGAAGTTTTCCTAATGGCAAGAACTATAGAAAAATTTTAAACTTAAAAATTATGAATTAATAAATGTGATAATTGTTTAAATAAAGAATGAATACAACAAATGAATATAATAATTCCTCAATGGAAAGAAATGAAACAGTTGCCAGCATATGGATTATGAATCAAGAGTAAAAGACAAGTGCTTAATTAAATGGGCAATTAGAGTCGATATTATTAGTTGCAATTAGAGTCGATATTATTAGTTGAAACATACAACTTTAGAAAGTTCAATAGATTTTAGGCTATAAACAAATTTAATAATTCAGGCGCGACGGGTCAAGTACATGAATGCAATTTCAAACTAGTCTAGGGTGCACTTTAACTCCTATGGAGACAAACTAGACATAAATATGAAAATAATTAAATATTTCACAATATTTGTGTTTATCAAATTTAAAATGCAATAATGACCTAGTCCACTTATCCAAATATTAAAATATTTATAGAAATTAATAATTTTTTTTTATAAAGGATACAACTTAATAATAGTTTAAAACTCCGAAATATAAAATAAATAATTATGCCAGAAATAAATCACAATAAAGACACTCCTTACAGATGATCAATTTATTGCGAATGTATCTGGATTGAACAAAATCCACCCAGTAATTCAATTCACGGACTTTGTTCAAGAATTCATTCCTTCACAAATGGAAGAATAAAATATATCATAGTGCATCCTAATATATAAAATTTTAGAATATCAATATGAATTGAATGTATCCCCTTTGTAAGATTTTACATCTTATATTTATAAAGGGCTAAAGGGTGTTGGTTATATCTCCAAACCATGCACCACTTCATTAAAAACCAATCAATATTTATGATTTGAATTATATTGAACATTAATCGATGGTTAATGTTTTCAATGGCCTATAAAGTCGGAAACCGTTTCCTTCACTCCTGTGGGTGCCTTTTTAAACTTTCAATTTTCCTCATCCTTCTACGTGGATCCTGAGAGCTTTGGTGGTCTGAGACTGATTTGATACAATCATTTCTCTTTTGCAAATGTTCACAGATCCGTAACAGCATCGCAAAAGAACTCCTGTTGCATAAGCAAGCTCCCATAAACACATCACAGACCTGCATCAAAGACATAACATAAGATTAATAACGAATAAAATATATTCATGTGATTCTGGAGAGTATTTCCTCTGAGATCTTAATCATAGTATGAGGCAACAAAAACGTGTAGGATGTGGAACTCTTCAATGAAGACAAGGGCCGGCATGTGTTTCTTGTGACACAATTAATCCTCTACCATCGGGGCCTCCTTGTATTTGACCTGTGGTTATTTCAATTGATCGATGCATATCGTCTATTGATGTTTGATCATCATCTCTTTATATTTGCAACCTGCCGTCTTTGTCCCTTCCAGAAACATCATAATCGTAATTGGATTTATCTCTACATCACTGCACTTTATCTCTACGTCACTGCTAATTCTGTTTGTGATCCTGAAACAAACATAAAAGAGTGGTGAGTATTGTTTTAAAAAAAATGATTTAATCCCTTGCAATATTGAGGATGACTACGAGCCTTGAAATAACAGATTGTCTCTACATAATTTTGAACTTCCGATTCTGCCTGTAACATGATATGTGACATTGAAAATCTGAAATCTGTACTTCCAGTTGGTGCTGTAAGTGGGATATGTAATATTATCTCTATCGTGGCATCAATGATGATCAACCGACTTCATTTGGATTTGTTGCGAATGTCTCTCTTTTTGACTGATATCTTTTACATGCTGCATATATTTTCCCTGAGAACATTTCATTTTCATGTATATCTGTATCAAATATATCAGATTTGTGGATTGTTGATATGCTGTTAGTGTAGAAATTTCTAAAACAGAGATCAGTATAATCTACATAGCTATTAAGTGGACTAGATTGGAGGTAACAAAGATTAAAATCATGAAGAGCTTAATACTGCCCATCTGCTATACTTTATGTCGGTTCAGTTCGTGTGTTCTATTCGCTTCTCCTTCATTATCAGTCAAGGATGACTTTTGGAACCTTCTCATAGGTACAATAATGCCATGACAATTCATTATATGATCATGTAACAATTAGTAATAGACCTGTTGCTACATGAGGCTTGTATTAATAAAAAGTTTGGAAACATCTTGGAAACATCTGTGTGTCTTCATACTTCTAGTCATAAAATATGCTCAAATGGATAGCTAAAACTTTGAATTTTTAGGATCCATTAGTGGCTCTCGTTGGGTACACATGCCCCTTGTAGGCAAGTGAGCATCTCAGCTATCTTTGGAGGAGCAGACTGAGCATCCATACTTAACATAGTGCACAGTGAAATTGGGTGGCCCTCTGCCCCCAAAAAATGAACATTACTTCTTTCCTCTGTCAAATACTCGATTCTGATCGTGGAACACTTTGAGCCTGCTGAATATGGTATTATATTGTTCCTTAATAAAATCTGATCCATTAACAAGTGTTAGGAAACAATCATTACATAACATGTGCATTTCATTTATCATTTGTCTTGACTTAAATCTTACCACTGCTTTATCAACAAGATCACTTGAAAAGAAATAAATTTCAGTGTCATTTAATCCTAACATTTGAACTCTTGTTCTTTTGATTCGACCAATATACGTGGAAGAAAAATCTTCAAAAGAAAGATGATGAAAACTTAAAAACATCCCCTTAAGCATATTGTTAACAAATGTTATCATAGAGTCTTCAAGGATACCTACCTCAGTATGCTGCTCATGGTTCATACCTGTATCAGATGCCATACTTAATGATTGTGTTTCATCAATGCAATCTTTGGTATTTGACCTTTGTTTTTCTGTTGAGAAGTTAAGTTTATTGTGACCTTGGCTGAATGGAAGGTTAGTATGAATGTAATCAGTCACACTTTCATTAGAACCAGTCACCTTTGCTTGATTTTCCTTTTGCACACAATATGCTGTTGGATACAATTGTTCAATTGTGTGTTGTCTTTGATGTTACACAAATGTCATATCAGTTATCAGTCAGAGTCTACCGAGCTCAGATGGTCAGCAAGGCAAAACACAAAGTTTACTGAGTTCAGAAGGTTAGCAAAGAAGATTTACAGTGTCTACCGAGCATTCTCAGGTTTTACCTTGCACAAGCAGTTGTTACCGAGCTTTCAAGGTTAGCAAAAGAAATTTAGTTGTTACCGAGCTCAGTCGGTCATCAAGAGAAAATAGTACAGGAAATAGTTCTAACTATGCTTTCATGACAGTGAAGGAAATATATGTCTTATCGAGTTCACTCGGTAGCCAAAGGATTTTGCAAAAATTGCAGTGTTAACCGAGTTGAGACGGTTAACTCAGGAAATTATTTCTGGATTCAGTATTTGCTGAGCAGGGTCGGCCAGTGAAGGATTCCATTATTTTGTGAAATAAAGTTTATTTGTTTAATGTAATATTTGTAGCCGACTGATATATGGTTTATTGGTAAATGTGACTTGTGAATGGGCCGACTTGATAATCTGAATGGTATATACAAGAGGTCAAGTTGCGAATTCTAAGTGTTAGTGATGGATTTGATGGAATGCGAATAAGAAGGAAGACTGATTATTGTGAGAGTGAATTTTGAAGGATGATCAGAGATCTTTGAGGAGCAGCAAAGCTATACTTGATCAAAAGGATCTAATAGTGCAGAATAGAGATCTGTAATCAGCAATTTCAGTTGTATCTTATTCAACTCAATTCGTTGTTACTTTCTAACCATTGTAGCAGTGATTTCAAAATCTCTTAACAGAGTTGGTTTAACAGCCATTTTGTAAATCCTCTAACAAGGCGATAGTTCAGTTGAATTGTTCTAAAGACCTTTAGCAAGGCCACTCCTAACAGGGTGATTAAATCCTCTAACAGGGTCACACTTAACAGTGTGTATTGTAACCTTTAACAGGGTTGGCTCCTAATAGGGCTCACTTTAGAAGAGTGAAAATTGGTAGCTAGTTACTTGGTGGTTTTTCCCATATTGGGTTTCCATGTTAAAACTGATGTCTCTTGTGTTCATTTTATTTACTTTTGCATGCATATTAATAAATATAAATGCTAGATGATCAGTAACAAGTTAATCTACCGAGTTACAACATTCTTACAGTGTTTACCGAGTATCAGCAGTAACTATTTGTTTAAGACATCTAAGGGATCTGTGGATTTGTTTTTGTGGTAATTGATTCACCCCCCTTCTTAGTTACTCCATCTACAATTCCAACATATGCCCCACATTCCGAACAATTCTCTTCACAAGAAGATTTTGAATATAACCCGCATTCAAACGTTGTTACTTCCGTTTTGTCAAGAATCTGATCAATTGAGATATTTGAAAATTTTTCAGGACTAACTTCCAACACGTCCTCCTTATTATGTACATTTGATTCCATCTCATCTTCACCTTTAAATGCAAAGATCGATCATAAAATGGATTGGAAAATGGCTCTTCCTCTGAATATATTTCTCTACATATGCTATGATTTTCATTACTTTCAGAATCATCCTTAGACATGTTATCATAGTGCTGATATATTTGATATAAAAACTCTTCTTCAAATAATGGACTCAAGAAAGCAACCTCAGGAATATTTTCATGAGAACCTTCATCTGAAACTTTCTCATGCTCATATATCACATGCTGTTCTATTTTATTTTCGCAAAACATTATGTTAGGATTTTTTATTGTTTCACTGCGTAGGGTGTCTGAAATGATTTGGAAGTCCTTCTCGAATGCATTTTCTTCTTCTTCATGTACGTTCACA
Source organism: Cupressus sempervirens (assembly GCA_028749045.1). Classification (NCBI taxonomy): domain Eukaryota; kingdom Viridiplantae; phylum Streptophyta; class Pinopsida; order Cupressales; family Cupressaceae; genus Cupressus; species Cupressus sempervirens. The sequence goes on from CM053785.1 coordinate 2,956,527, forward strand.
TTGTCTTCAAAATCTAGAAATGTATAAGGGCTATATTCTTCATTCCCTTTTGCTAGTTCATCATATATAGGATCTAAACATTTTTTGAAATTGTATCCAAACATATCTCTTTCAATACTTGGACCACTATACTCATCTTCAACAAACATGTCATCCTTTTGAGAGTTGTATGCCCCTTGGGGTTCATTGGTTTCCATCTTGTGAAAGTAATATGGATTTGTAGAGATGGCTGAACGTTCTTGTTCATTGAATATTTCATAGGACACATCTATTATCTCCTTAATCTGATTTTCTTTGTGCATGGGAAGAAAAATTTGACCACCCTTTTCAACATATTTTTGATATTCTATGTCTAACGAGATCGAAATTTTATCCACACTGAGAGAATCCTCTCCATTTCCTTCAAATTTAATTCCTCACCGATCTCATTATGATTGGATTCTTCTTCGATTTCTTCTACATTTGAATCTGAAACATCATTATGTTCTTGTGTTACTTTGGTATCTTTTTCTTCATCTTTAATAGCTTCATCCCATATTTGAAGAAGAAGCTTTACATCAGGGTCCTTTGGTGAGATTCTCAACTTGACAATTTTGTTCAAAAATTCCATGTAAGGAGGTTTTATGTTTGATGGAATCTTGTGGTAAGCGTTTAACATCCTCAAAAACAAATGTGTTGAAGTCTCACCTTCATATCTTTCTACATTGAAAAAGGCGTCAATCAGAGACTTGTCAGGATTCTTCTCCATGTTGCAACTCTGATCTTCATATTGTTCATAACACATCTCTTCTTCATGGCTTGCATCATGAAATTCATACAAGAACCATTGTTCAAACTCTTTCCAAGATGAGATACACTGTGTGGGTAATGATTCGTATGCATGTCTTGCATTGTCCTTCAATGTTCTGACAAACAACTTCAACACTTAATCTTCTGCATAAATCTCATAATCTTCTATAAATGTGTAGAATGCACCCAAACGTCAAATTGCCGATTCATCCCACTCTCCATGGAACTTTGGTACCAGTTGTAAAAGCTTTGGAGATAACTTGCTAGGTTTATAATCAAAACTGCCGAAATCCAATGCCCTGATGCCATCTGGAACAAAAGGCTTTCTCTGAAATGATTGATACATTTGAAAAAACTGTATAGCACTTACTTTTGAGTCTTCTCCCTCAACAGTCACTAATGATTGAGGCACTCTTTTTGTTAAAGTACCAATCAAAATATAATAGAGTCGTCACCTCCAAATGGAGGAAATGAATAATCTTCAAAAATCTGAGTTCTTCCTTCCAGTAGAGTATACCTCACCAAAGATCAAATCTATAGAAAAAGCTTAAAAAAAAACGTACAATGCTTCTACAAGATCAAATCTTCACAAATCAATTTAAGATTTATAAAATAATTTCAAGAGATTAAAATCTTTAAGGAAATTAAATGCACTGTAAAAAACTCATCAATTTAGAATTTTAAATATATCAAAATACTTTAACAAATTAAATAGAACCTAACTCTTGCCAGTCTACAATCAGAAGCTCTTAGGGTTTGTTTTGCAACTCTCCCCATTAGAGTCGCCAATCTGTTGGTTACCAAAACCGCAGAATGAAATCCTACGAGCCTTGCCTTCTCGATGCTAGGATATCCAACCGGTTAAGGCCAACTTGAAGTGATTGATCGATGCGATCAAAATCCCTTGCGCTTCCAGCTCTGCAAAACTGAGGCGGGTGTACCTGATCCTAGACAACAACACTTAGATCCAAGACGCTTATAGCAGATTGATTAGAATGCGAATGTATTGGAAGTTTTCTTAACGGCAAGAATTATAGAAAAATTTTAAACTTAAAAATTATGAATAAATAAATGTGATAATGTTTTAAATAAAGAATGAATACAACAAATGAATATAATAATTCCTCAATGGAAAGAAATGAAATAGTTGCTAGCATATGGATTATGAATCAAGAGTAAAAGACCAATGTTTAATTAAATGGGCAATCAGAGTCGATATTATCAGTTGAAATGTACAACTTTATAAAGTTCAATAGATTTTAGACTATAAACAATTTTAATAATTCAGGTGCGATGGATCAAGTACATGAATATAATTTTAAACTAGTCTAGGATGCACTTTAACTCTCGCGGAGATAAACTAGACATAAATACAAAAATAATTAAATATTTCACAATATTTATGTTTATCAAATTTAAAATGCAATAATGACCTAGTCCACTTATTCGAATATTAAAATATTTATAGAAATTAATAAAAAATATTTATAAAAGACACAACTTAATAATAGTTTAAAACTCCGAAATATAAAATAAATAATTATGCTAGAAATAAATCACAATAAAGACACTCCTTACAGATCAATTTATTGCGAATGTATCTGGATTGCACAAAATCCACCCAGTAATTCAATTCACGGGCATTGTTCAAGAATTCATTCCTTCACAAATGGAAGAATAAAATATATCATAGTGCATCCTAATATATAAAATTTTAGAATATCAATATGAATTGAATGTATCCCCTTTGTAAGATTTTACATCTTATATTTATAAAGGGCTACAGGGTGTTCGTTATATCTCCAAACCTTGCACCACTTCATTAAAAACTAATCAATATTTATGATTTGAATTATATTGAACATTAATCGATGGTTAATGTTTTCAATGGCTTATAAAGTCGGAAACCGTTTCCTTCACTCCCGTGGGCGCCTTTTTAAACTTCCGATTTTCCTCATCCTTCTACGTGGATCTTGAGAGTTTTGGTGGTTTGAGACTGATTTGATACAATCATTTCTCTTTCGCAAATGTTCACAGATCCTTAACAGCATCGCAAAAGAACTCCTGTCGCATAAGCAAGCTCCCATAAATGCATCACAGACCTGCATCAAAGACATAACATAAGATTAATAACGAATAAAATATATTCATGCGATTCTGGAGAGTATTTCCTCTGAGATCTTAATCATAGTATGAGGCAACAAAAAACTTGTAGGATGTGGAACTCTTCAATGAAGACAAGGGTTGGCATGTGTTTCATGCAACACAATTAATCTTCTACCAGCAGGGCCTCCTTGTATTTGACCTGTGGTTATTTCAATTGATCGATGCATATCGTCTATTGATGTTTGATCTTCATCTCTTCATATTTGCAACCTGCTGTCTTTGTCCCTTCCGGAAACATCATAATTGTCATTGGATTTATGTAGTCACTGCATTTTATCTCTACGTCACTGCTGATTCTGTTTGTGATCCTGAAACAAACATAAAAGAGTGGTGAGTATGACTCTGAGCCTCGAAATAACAGATTGTCTCTAAATAATTTTGAACTTCCGATTCTACCTATAACATGATATGTGACATTGAAAATCTGAAATCTGTACTTCCAGTGGCACCCGCACAGTTAAAAATTCTCCCACACTTGGTGCTGCAAGTGGGATATGTAATACTATCTCTATTGTGGCATCAATGACGATCAACCGACTTCATTTGGATTTGTTGCAAATGTCTCCCTTTTTGTCTCTGATCTTTTACGTGCTGCATATATTTTCCTTGAGAACATTTCATTTTCATGTATATTTGTATCAAATATATCAGATTTGTCACTTGTGGATTGTTGATATGCTATTAGTATACAAATTTCTGAAACAGAGATCAGTATAATCTACATAGCTATTAAGTGGACTACATTGGAGGTAACAAAAATTAAAATCATGAAGGGCTTAATACTGCCCATCTGCTATACTCTATGTCGGTTCAGTTCGTGTGTTCTATTCACTCCTCCTTCATTATCAGCCAAGGATGACCTGTGGAACCTTCTCATAGGTACAATAATGCCATGACAATTCATTAAATGATCATGTAACAATTAGTAATAGACCTGTTGCTACATGAGGCTTGTATTAATACAAAGCTTGGTAACATTTTGGAAACATCTGTGTGTCTTCATATTTCTAGTCATAAAATATGCTCAAATGGATAGCTAAAACTTTGAATTTTTAGGGTCCATCAGATCCCATGTTCGTGGCTCCTAGAACGAATAGAAACACAATCCTCAGAAGAGGATTTTGGAAAAACCTCTCAATTTTCTAATTTCCAAAAGTGAGAAGTGAGGAATAAATTTCCTCTTTGGATACTTATTCACTTTTCGAGTGAATAACCGGTTAGAGTAAATAACTAGGTAACCTAGTTAGATCCTGAATCAACCCAAATGAAAACAAGTTATTCCAAGTAATTGGAATTCATCTACGACAAAGCTGCCGGGAATTTAAATTAATTAAAATAAAGTCCGAAAACCCAAAATCATAGAAATCCTTACAAACTTTTTTGACAGATGCGAACTTCTAAATGCACAAATACGCTCATGGGTCTATTCACATTAATCATCAGTTTTATTTTATATTAAATATTCTAGGATAACAATGAATTATGAATATCTACTTTACATATCCTCGTACATATGAAAATTATATGACTTTTATTAATCTTTAACATTTAAATTTATTTTTTCAATAAGATACAACATAATCTTAACAATAATTCCCTATTTTCTAAAAAAATTAATGTAATTTATTTAATATGATAGTCTTGTTGTCTAATTTCCCCTTTTTGTTAATTTAAATAGAAAACTGCATTTATCTCCCAACAAGGAAAAATTGTTGCAGAGTGGGGTGTTGTGTTGGGCAATAAAGACAAGGAAGTTGTAAGTTAAATTTAGTTGGCACAGTAGATTTGGTGGAGGATCTAAATTAGATAATGGATACTATTTATGCTTCCCTGGGGAAGGCGACAACCAGATATATTCTAGGCGAGCCCGCCAAGCAATGAATAAATAATTTTGGACAAGGTGGACTTTCAATAAAGGCTGCTTTCCATTATACTTTCATGCATTCCATTTTCTAATGAATTTTAGTGGGAAGTAAGACTTATACTTTGTTGCAACTTGAAACATGTTGGTCCCCTTAAGGTCAAGACAATTACATGTGGTCTAAGTTAAAGCTGCCAACTACATGTCTTTGACAAGTAGGAACAAAATTAGCCTACTTGCACATCAAACAATACAAGTAAATATCAAGCATGTTTCTTTTGTATTCTTAAGTCATATTCACCCTTGGAAACTAAAGTGATTGTGAGATATTGGGAACTAGCTTAGCAACACATAATTATTGTCTTTCGAGTGAAAACATGAGTTGGACATTACATATACGTGCTTTTTAATGTAACCTTTTGTTTCATAAAAGTGTTTAGGAGTGCATTGTAAAAGATGCCAAGACCAATAAAGAAAGTTGAGTAGATTGCACGGTCAAATTGATTCTTTTATATCATATCACATGATCATATCTTGCATAAGTATTAGATATGAATATAAAATCTTAGTAAAGTGGTGAATTATCATATGTATAATTAAAACAATTAAATTTTACATGATTACAATTTTATTTTATTTTGTTAAATTTATGTTGCATTTATCTTTCAATCTATAAGACAATAGTTGAGAAAGCAACTATTTGATCCAATCCAAGGGTTAGTGTTATGTTTTGCTTTTTCTTTAAATATTTTCTTAAATCAAATATTTTTTATTGTATTTATTTATTTTTAAGATCTTAGATGTCTTTTGAATTTCTTAATTTTTAAGAGACACGATAATTTCATAAATGCATAAAAGTATAATATTATGTTTATGTATGTTAGCTAGGCATTTGATGATCTATCATTAAGAAGAGGATAAAACTTAATGATGGATCATAGAATGTGGTCTAAAATGTTATTACTAAAAATCTTTATAGAATTGATAATTTATTTACATCACGCACGTTCGCATAGAGCATCACAAAGCAAGAATGAAGTAAATAACTATAGCATTAAATCCAACATATAAACATAATCGGAGATATGTCCAATTACCAGATAACTAGATATCATCATAAAACATACTTGTTGATGTGAGTTTTGTATCACTACATAACATATTACCAATTGAATATCTGATATGGAGTATCAAACACACAATTCCTCTCTTGAAAAGATAGTGCTCATGGGATATGAGAATAACTCCAATGTTCCTTACACTTGTGGATACTTGCTCAGTTTTATCGATGTGATTTGTTGGTAATCATGTAGGCAGCCTTACGCAAATTGTTGAGGATGACCTGGACTTTGGTGGGAAGATGGAGATGGTGATTCGGTGTGAATGCTAGATGGTGTTGATGGAGAAGGTGATGATGATGGAGGGTGAATGTTTCTTATGACTTACACTCCTCTAACTTTCTTCTTCAAATTTCTAACTCCTAAACTACTTGCTATTCTACTCCTACTCCTATGGATGGAAGATTAGCAAATGGATCGGGATCGAACCTAATGAAAGTTAACCAGCGGCTCCACCTCCATAGAGGCAATGATTCAAAGGAAAAATAAACTAGTTTTCCACACAAGGCTTCCCAACAAGCCGCTAGGATGCTAGTCGTCTAGTATTGATTCCTATCAAACATCTACCAATGCTACCATGCAACTATTCCTCTACTTTACTCCTACTTAGCAACTTGAAATGCAATCAACTTTAACAACTTGAAAGGAAATTTTACTCTAACTATTTGGAAGTAGAAACCATGCAATAATACCAAAGGCTCTTAATCACCATGCAAGTCACAACAATGAGAAAGAAATAGCAAATTTTTGCATTATCTTTGCAACAATTTTCTCTGACCATTACAAATGAGAGCAAATGGCCTTATATAGAGGCCAGAATGTATAATTGACAGTAGAGATAAAGAGGCAAAATCGATGATCCAAATTGAATCCTAGAAACCCTAATTAAGGTTGCCACCCCATCGGCCAATGAGAAGACGCCACCTCGTCAATGGACCAATGAAAAAAGTGTAAAAGTGGCAACCAATGAGAAGGCACCAAAATGGTGGCCAATCAAAATTAGACATTTGTCCTATCCTACAAGAACGAGAAATTGCCACTTGGGCTTAGATCAATTGATCTTCTAATATAACTCTTCCTTTTTCTTTCATTCTTTTAGCTAAGGTAATGAACTTAGCTAGCCTTTCGTTGACTTCTTCCATCGGAGGACAAGGTGTGCGCTTTATCTTAAACTCCGTCGATTTCATCATGCTGTTTGCTGCTTGTAGTGTCTTCTGATGATCCTTCTTATACTCTTTTGCGATTCCAATAAAAGCATTTAGGGAGAAAAGGGTGTTCAAATGTTTCTTCTTGATAGCAACCTTTCCTAACTCTTGCAATCTTGATCCAAGTCTTGTCTCATTGGTATCCTCTTCTTTGATGTCATCAAAATCAAGCGCCATCCCAACATCGCTCATCATGGTTGAAATGGAGTTGTCGACGCTTGGGCTGTGTTGTGCAACTGCCTTCTGTATCTCTTCGAGTGTTCTCAATTTGGTATTCAAGGTGACAAACCAAGATTCAACCGTTCCCAATCCTCTTTCATCAATCAACTTGGCCCTCTCCAAATATGCCTCTGGTAGCCCAATGAATGCCTGTAGCCTGGGAATAGCTAAATCTTTGATTGGAAGGAAATCCTTCCACTCTTCAAATATTCTGAATCTATCTCTAACACTTACTAATGACCGGAATGTTGAGATAAAAGAAGGCAAGGAATTTCGCTCGTCTTGGATTGTATTGAGGATCCAATCCTTGACTTCATGTAGCTGAGCTGATATCTCTTCCATATTGTTCCCTCTGTCTTGAGGAAGGGCTGCCTGGGGCAACTGTTGGATAGGCTGGCAATCTCTGCAATATTTGTTCTTGGCCTCCAACTTTACGATCCTTTCATTTTCCTTCCTCATCCTTTCTCTTATTGAATACCCTCCTGGATCTCTTCACATTCCATATCATCCGTGTTCCTTCCCAAGTTGTGTTCCACTATCTCATATTCCTGGGCCGCAATCTCATCTTCTGCCTTGTTGACTGTTGGTATAGCAATCTGAACCTTTCGGTGGCCATCATTGTTGCTCCTGATTACCTTTGTCACCGTCTTTGCCATTTGTTTCTGGTTCTCTCTATCACTCTTCTCTATTAATCTTTGGATGTCTTTCGTTGTTCTGGCAGTTACTATCTCGTCTCTTGGCATGAGCATTTGCCTTAACCATAGTGGTGCAGTGCATCTCCCCAAATCTGGATTTGGTTCGACTAACAAAGTATCACCAACGGCCTTGGGTGCCTGAGTTATTGCCTCAATGTCAATCGGCCCATCCTCCTCTTCTCCACTAGTCATTGCCATATCATCTCCTTGTTGGTTTTCTGAGAGGGGAGTACTCGGTGCTCTCATTGTAACCACTTGATTCTGAATCAGAACTCACCTCTACTACGGCCTCTTTATCACTTGAATTGACCTCTTGGCTTCTAGCCTCAATTATACTTTCCCTTGATGGTGCTACGTGCTGTCTCTTTGTTGGAGGTTCGGATGTTCTTTGCTCTTCTCAACCTCCAAAGCCCTTTTCTTGTTTCTAACTGTTTCCTATTGCCGGCTACTTCCTTCACCCTTCTGTCTGATTGATTCTGCTAGACCTTCTTTCGGCTTCAACTTGTCATAAGTAAGGGGAATCCTTTGTCTTTGTAGCTTCCTTAATCTTTCATTAAACCACGACTCGTTATGCAAATCAATTGCTCTTGTAATTGCCTCCAAGGAAGGATCTTGATGATCATCCCAATCTACTGGATTCAACTTTGTTCCTTCTACCGTATCATAATCTTCTCTCAACACATTTCCATCATCTTCAAGTTGATCGGGAATATCAAGGCCTCTCCATCTGATATCTCTCATCATGTTCACCGATAGTCTTGAGAAAGCTAGCTTTTTCACATGAAAGTCATCTTTCGCATTGGCCCAAAAGTCTTCTATAGTGGGAACATGCTTAAATACATTTCTATGAGATACCTTGATAAGAGCATTAGAATCAAATCCTTGCCTTGCTCTGTACCACCCTAAATGATACCATTCCAATTCCTTCTCCGCAACTGTAAAGGCGGCCTGATTGGGGCAACTATCATTGCTAATTCTGAATGAGAAGGTAATCCCTGTCTTACCTTCGTTTCTCATTATTCTATCATAGTGCTCAAGTTGCCTAGCCAATTCCATCAAAATTACCTTGTTGGGTTGGTATCTTGGAAGCCTCTTGGGACAAATTGTGCTCCCTGCTACTCTAATGTAGGTGAATTGCGGAAATTAGATGAACCAACTCCCAAACTTCTTTATCTTTGCTTCTGCTTCCGATGAAAGTCTCTTAGCAGGTGTCCCTTATAATACCCTTATTGTTTTCATGGTGAAGGCATCACAAAACATTTTGTAATCCTTCTTGTTGTGCAAATGGAGATGTGGATAGCATTCATGCACCAAATATTGTCTCGACCCATTGCCAACTTCTCCTAAGGCCTTAAGTCCCGGACTCTTATAAAATCTAGCAATTAGGTAAAACAAATAGGATCCCATGTAGAATTGCTTTTGATTTTGTACAGTTCTAAGTTGCAACTCTAGGTTCTCACTTATGATCCTAGACCAATCAAATCTTCTTTTTCCTTTTTCAATTTCATCAATAAAGAAGTACATCCAGTTTTCAAATTGCGTACCTTGAGTTAGGCCCATGATCCGGCTGAGAAGCACAATAAGATCTCCATATTCTGATTTTAAGTCCACCACTGTAAGCTTTGATGACTTAGTTATGCCCTTCTTTCCCTCGTGTAGCCAATCCTGCTTTAGATGTATAAAATAGGTCTCCTGGTTATCTTGAAATGATTTGGCTGCTTGATCCATCATCACCACTGTCATGCTCTTGTATTGGAAATGCTAAATGTTTCTTCAATCGCTTGTCCACCAATATTGGCCAACACCTTCTTCCCTTCATCAAAAATGATGGATTTACTGATCAAATCAAACTTGGATGCACATTCCATAACCAATTTTGGACACGACAATGTAGGAGGAAAAGCTGTTGCGTGTACAATAACGCTTCTGTATATCGTATCCTCTTTGTCTTTCTTAGTGTTTGTTCTCTTAGGATTTTTGTTTGCACTAACATCTACCATCTTGTCAACCTATGATAGGATGGTGAAGTGGTGGATGATGAATGCGAGAAGAACCAAGGGAGACAATGTCTAGAGAAGAACGAAAAAAGGAAATCAGCTTAAGGACCCCCTTCAACTATAAATGATTTAAAGTTACCTTTACCAATAGCCGGATCTTCTTTTTGGAATTTAGGATCAGACTTAAAGAATTTCAAATCCCTTGCAAATCTTGAGGCCTAGCTGAAAAAAATCAGAATTTAGTGCTCTCGGAATTGTCCACCATTCATCCAAAGAATCAGACCCTTGATCACAATGACCTCCTCCAAATAAAATTGCCCAAATTAGGGCAGAAATTGTAGCTCCTTGCAAAAATCAAACCTTGCAAAAAATCGACTAACAATGGAAAGTTTCAGATTTGCCCTCCAAAAGTTTACCTAGGGCATAAATCACAGCTCTAATAGAAGGAGAAAATCACCCAACAATGCAAAATCTGCCTCCGCAAAAAAATTCGCCAAGGTCTGAAAATGTTTACAATTGCAAGCAAAATTGTCCAACAATGAAAATCTGCTGTCCCAAGAGAAATCGCCAAAGGATATAGAACTGCCCCAAGTCAAAAATTGCCTAAGCACCAAAGAGGAGTGAGGAATGAGGAAATGAGAGGAAAGAGTTTCCTCTTATAGCCAACTTGCTCATCCTCCCTAGCTGGCCGACTGGGACCCTAGGAGCAAAAAAATATTAATTAGAATACAAGAGACGGCCCCCAATTAAATGTTTAGCTAAAATTTAACTTTGCCAAGATGAAATTTACTTTTAAAAATGATCAATTAGACCAAAATTGCAAAAAGAAAGTAAATAGTGCCTTGGAGATGCTAAATGTTTCCATTTAATGATGATTTAGCAATTAATGTATTGTTAAAATCGGATTTTGGCTAGCCAAAAGCCATTTTTCAATATTAAATTACCAATTTTATTAAAGGCTTAAAAATTTTCAAGACAATTTTAATCCATTAAAGCCAAGTTTTGCAATTTAATTCAAATCGATTTTGCTAAGCAATTTTAGTTTTTTGACGAAAATAAAATCATTTGTAGAGTCTAAAATCGATTTTGCAATTTGACTTCATCTTCACAAAATTAATTTTCTCACCAAAGAAAAAATTCAAGATTTTCCAAAAATAACTCAAATCTAACAAAATTTCACTTTTTTGAAAATTATCCAGATTTATACAATTACATCCAAATTTTCAAAAGAAATCGTCTGAGTACAAATTTTACAATTTTATCTTGCCAAGTGTTGATCTTTGAAAATTTGTTCGGTCTAAGGATGAAATTGGTTGTAAAGGAAAATCAAGTTGAAACCGGGTGAAAATAAACCTAGCCCTCTCCCCTCTAGCCTTGAAGGTGTCCAAGACTTAAAATTTTCAAAAAATTGAATCAAAATTTTTGGACAATTCAAAATTTGCCAAGGTGATTAAAAAAAGAGGGTCCCCAAAGTTTTAGGGCAATGGTGTGAGAACCTCACAACAATACTGTCATCTCAAAATGGCATCATCATGCAAATATGATCAACTGAGCAGCATAGTAGTCTAATATCTATGATATTAGAAACCAAAGTATAACATCTGACCATCAGGTCATCTCAAATGTAAAAATAACATGAGTAACAAGTATCTTTTAGATCAAAATATAATAGGGTACAAACTGCAAACATGAGAGGCACTACAAGGTTGTCTACTGTCATTGTCTAACTTCGCACATCATGATTCTATCTCTGTTTGGAGATTCAATCGAAACATCAGAAACCACATCTCAGTTATTTTGTCTGCACACTGTCCTGTGTAATTCTTGAATAACTTGCTCATGTCTTTGACTTTGTACACGCACTTGTCCACTTCATCAGGAAACAATGTAGATCATATCCTTAATTGCGCTTGACCTTATCATCAATACATAGTTTGTATGACCTTGTTCTTTGTCTGCTACTCTATCAGTCTTACAGAAACAATACTACGTTGACATCAATGACAAACACAGTCATGAATGCAACATGTCAATTAGGCTAACCATCTGTTCAATGCTTAGGATACTCCCCCAAAGGAATACTATCAACGTTCATGCTAACAGTTAGAGGCTTCACCACAGAGGAAGGTTTCAAGGTGTTGATCATGTAGCATAGCTTTAGCAACTTCAACAATAGTTCTATTCTTTCTTTTTGCTACTCCATTTTGTTGGGGATTGTAGGGAACTGGACACTCCCTCTTGATCTCAACACTTTTGCAATAATTTAGAAGATCTCAGAAATGTATTCCTTACCATTATCAGTTCTCAAAATTTTAATTTTCTTTCTAAACATGTTTTCTACGAGGGCTTTGAATTTTTTAAATTTTGAAAAAATCTCTTTAGACTCTTTACTTTTTAGGAAGTAAATCCATGTCTTTCTAGAGAGAACATCTACTAATATGTAGTAAAAGAAACCCCTAGAGAAGGAACAAACATGGGCCCATGTAAGTCAGAGTGGATAAGTTCTAAGACTTCTTTGGTTTTTCTTTCATTGTTATGAAAGATGGTTTTAATGTTCTTCCTTAAGGCACAACCTTCATAGGTTCCTTAATGGTTGGGTTTGAGTTTGGGTAACCCTGTTACCATTTTCTCTAACGAAGGTAATCCTCGGAAATGAAGATGCCCTAGTCTCCTGTGTCAGATTTCATTTTCTTTGTACGAATCATGAATAGAGCTATAGGTGAGCAAGAGATTAGTATGTATAGACATCCATGTCTAGAACCAATTTTGTGAGCATTTTTTATATTTGAGTTCTTAGGCCAGGGTAGGACTTTTCATTCCATAAATGTGACCTTGTATCCTTCATCTTCAAGTGCCGATATATAGACCAAGTTCCTCTTTATGCTAGGTCCGTATAGTACTTTAGTGAGTTCAATTGAAATTCCTGATTTGAGGTTTATAGTACATGTTCCAATGCCTTTTATTGGATAGCTGGTGTCATCTCCAATGGTTACATCATCAACATAGTCTTCTTTGATCGAATCTAACTATTCTTTGAAACCAGTAGTATGTCGGGAAGCTCCACTATCAATTATTCGTGCATTTGATCTGTTTGATATTTCACTAGATAGTGCCGAATGGAAAGCATTATTTTCTAAATTTTCATTTGAGTTGCTGACTTTGGCAAAAGAGGCTTGTTGCTTTTGTCTATCAGGACATTTAGATGCTGGATGACCATACTCATCGCATCTAAAGCATTGCATTTGGAGTAGTCTAGCTGCTTCCTCTGTCCTTTGATTTTTTGTTTCTTCTTTTTCTTATCTACTTGTGTAGAAAGAACTTGCATATCTTCTTTCCTGGAAGAGATATTCATGCCTCGAGATAATTGCATGCATTCTTCTTGTATGCAATCAACTGTTAGCCTATCAAGTTAAGGAAATTTGGATCAAGAGCATATTCGTTGTCTAAAAGTATCTCATGATGTTGGGAGACTTTTTAATGCAATTATGGTTAACTCTTTGCCATCACAAACATTACCTATTGTGGACAATTGGTTTCTTATCTTAGTAATTTTCATAAAATATGAGGAGATGGTCTCTCCTTTATTCATTTTGATATTGGATAATTTGTCTCTCAATATGATAATCCTGATAGTTTTGTTAATCTCAAACATCTCTTCAAGAGCTTTGTACATTTCATGTGCTATGTCTAGCTCTGAGATGATTGGAAGTAAATGGGTCTTAACACCATCTACAATTAACTTCGTGGCTTTGGTGTTATCGCTTTCCCATTTTTCCAATTCAGTACTTCCTTTGGGTGGTGATTTGGATTTTTTAATATATTGTTTTAAACCATTCTCTTTTAAGGTTAACTTCATTCACAATTTCCATCCTGCAAAATCTGAATCACCTTCGAGCCTGTCTTCTAGCCTCATACCGTTCACCATTTTGACAAATAATATTTGAGTTCACTATGGATAAGTCTGATCAGGAAAATTTATCAGACTTGCTCTAATGCTGTATTAATGTTATCAGAAGACAATCAGTTTTATACTTCACAATAACGCCTGTTATAACAGAGATCACTATCGAATGGAAAGGGCTATACACTGCAGTATAAATGTTGAAGACCGTGAATACAATATGTGTTCGTTGCTTTGACTGCAGGTTGAACAAGGAGTATATATATCAGACAGGAGTCACGTCCTTGAAGGAACATGACTCCATCAGGGACGTGACTCCTGATCAGATTATAACAAACAAACAATGTAAACTGCCAACTACTAAATGTAATCAGTCATGATGTCAACAAAGTTCATACAAACAAAGTTAATTTAAGATGGTCAACCATGCATTTGATTCAATCACCCGATACTTGCCAATATAATATGTCACATGGTAATATATATATATATATATATATATATATATTATAGAATAACACCATATATATATATTTTATAGAATAACACCATCATATATATATTGAACAATTTGCACAAATATAGACATATTTTTCGTTGATATATTTGTTTTGATTGAACTAACACATTAACATCAACACTTCAATCTTGCATGCAATTTTGTTTTTGAAACGAGAAACCTTTTGCATTTGCAAAAAGGAAAGTTTCAAGCTTATTTAATAACTTGAAGCAAAAAACTAGGGCTGCACTTGACCAAATGGATGATAAAGAACCAAAGAATGCAACAAATTAGTAAAATAAGCAAGAAATGCAAGCAAAACCGGATTCTAACACTTATTTGGAGATCAAAGAGCAAAAATTTGGATGAAGAAAAAGTTTGAATGAATTCGTTCTCTCCAAAGTCGAGTTTAGCAAGTGTGTTTGCATGTAATGACCAATGCCTTTGAAAGATTCAAACCTTAGCTTCAAATCGGGGTTTGTAGATGCAGATGCATGTGCAAGATGTTGCCAGTGTTGTTGCAAATGGATTCTTAAGTGCAGATTGCACCTCTTAGAGTGATTTGCATGTTTGAAATATTCCTCCTCAATTCAAATTGTGATCTAGAAGCTGCATTACATGTGCATGAAATGGCCAAGAGATTTGTTAGAAATACCTTTCCTTGCAAACTGCTTGGCAAAACGTGGTTTAGATGCCCTTTTACACGAGCGTTTTTGCCCTAGAAGTCCTAAATCGGGGTTAGTGAGTTGGATTGCATATGTAAAATATGCATTGTTAATGCATAAGTCCCAATATTTTTCCTCCAAGGCTAAACTCAGGGTCTCTAGAGGAGATTACATGCAGCATTACATGTAAAAAGAGCCTTTACATGTAAAGCATTTACATGTGTTTGACCAAAACTTCATCCCTTTGGAAAATTGGGGCTATGGGAAGTGATTGCATGTTTAAAATATGCAATGCATTTGGACGCTCAACCCAAAATCGGGTTTAGAAGTAGTCAATGCATATTTAAGTGACTTGCATTTATGTGTAAATGAAATCCTTCGAAAAATCATGGCTACAAGATGCCATTACATGTAATGCATTTACATGCAAAGAGGAAAATCGGGGTTTGAGGATCCATTTATGCATTTTAAAATGCAAGTGAAACCACCCAGCAAGTTGTTTTGTTGAGAAACTAGTGGTTTGCAAGCAAAAAACGTGGTTTAGAGGAACAATTGCATGTATTTTCAAACAAAAATAACATGTAATGGACTTGCATAACTTAAAACTTTCTATTGAGCACAAGTCTATTTGATTTTCTTAAGCAAATCTCACTTGAAGGGGTCAGTACATATTTACACAATATATTTTACATATTATGTGTAAATATGTTTAAAAAGTGACATTTCACTTAAATGTTTTGAATTAAAACAGTAAATTAAATCTCAACATCAAATTAGACTATAAAATGACAAAGTCACTTTAATGATAAATTTAAAAGTAATTCAACATCAAAATATAACATAAAGTGCACTTTAATGACTTAAATCACTTAAGTGATAAATTGGAAGTCAAAAAGTAACTTAAAACATAATATAAAGTGCTTTTGTGTGATATTTTTCAAAAAGTGGAACTTAACATTAAAATATAAGGTAAATATTTTAGATATGCAGTTGAAGTTGCTGGCCCCACTTTTTGGGCACTTAATCCTTAATATCTTTTGAATAACAACTTCGATTAAGCGCCAAGATATCTTGAATTGAAGGTATGACCGACAACAAGAGATTGAAGGAAACAAAAAGACTAAAACAATCCAAACAAACACTAAAAAATGCAAAATGGACTTTGAAGGCCTAAAAAATCAAGTATAGGCTAACAAATTGAAAAAGGAAAAGGACTTGATGAGAACCTTTTGTAAAAAGATTCATTATATGGATTGGTGACAATTGTTTGATCAATTCTTGTCAAGCAAATAATAAGTTATCTAAAAAAAACAGTGAAACTCAATTGGAAAAGTTTCGTAGTGTTGCCTCCATTTTGTGGTGACAAAATGAAGGACAACACATTGAAGGATGGTGTTAAGGAAATGCTGGTAGTTTGAACTTCTTACATTTACCTTAGGAGATTGTGCTAGCTTGGTTGATGTTGATGGCTAAACTGAGTCTAGTAGAGTCACAAAGACCTCCAGAGTTTCTTGCATTCTAGGAGTATATTAGTTCAAAATCCTTATCCTATGCAAGTCGTTGGTTGGAAGAAGTTGAAGTAGTTGATATCCACTAAATGAACAACAAGAGTCTCTTTGTGATGACCGACATATTACAACATTATAACTGAATGAAAGTCTATGATAAAATTGAAGCTAGAGGTTGTCTCATTTGATCACACGATCCAGACATATTGTTTTGCATATGAGCATCCTTATTCAAGAGAGAATTGGAGATTTGGTGTTTCATCTCGAAATACCAAGTATCCAGTTCTGTATGTTGTAGTGGAACAAAAATCACATCAACAGTTGGTTAGATGGCCATGAAGATTGGTATTTTGTATATCTGTAATGGCTATGGGCAGGGCTTTTTATAGTCCAGTCTTGTAATGGTCTATATCAGGTAGTTTATAGGGGGAGTAGTTAGGAGTGGTGCATCAAATTCTGCCTTGGAGAGGCAGTTTTGTATCTACTGGTATAGTGATGATGATAGGGATAGTTGCAGGGGTGATGGCTCTGGTATTTTCTGTGTATGCAAACTCTTATCTTAAATTAATAGAATTACACATTTTCACCAATTTAGAAAAAAAAAAGCGATATTCCAAAGCCTTTTATTAGTGCAACTATGGATATACCTGTTGGATATAAGTAAGCCTTGCTTATAAATCAATTTGAAACAAAATTAATTCTTGCCCTAATTATGGATGGCAGTTACCTTCTTATGGCAGATATTGTTATAATATTTGTTAACCATGGTTTGCTGTCCAGAGTAAGAGCATGTGCCCAGTTAAACAACATTGTTTGAAGGAGTATGTAGTTTCTTCACAACATGGTCTGTTTGTTTCATTTGAATGTACCAATGTTAGATAAAGTTTGAGTTTACCTTGTGATCTTTGGGTGCAAAAAATCAAGCCATATTTTGATAAACGTTACACAGATTTTTGCTACATTACTTGCAAAATACACACAATATTGATTTTTACCTCTGAGTACCAAATTACTTGACATCTCCCAATCATAATGGTGGAAGAGTGTCACAAATGGCTAAACGATCATTATAAACAATGTAGTGATGGCAAATCAGAATAAAAAATGAATGATGGAAATCAAAACAAAGTTTAAATGTATAACTTTATTTAACTTCCAATGATTATCTTATTAGATTCCCAAATCGCTGTTGACTTAAAATGAGTGTTTCATTTGGATGCATCCCCCCTCAAAATCATGAGGTTTCCGAGATGGGGATGTTTTAGGGATAGGGAATGCCTCCAAAATGGTTCTCCCTTGCACCCCCACCTCTGTAACATTTCTACACTGACTCAGGTACGTATCCCTCAATTTTCAAGCCAAGAAGAGGCATTTCCTTTTGAGGGGACATCGGGATGCCAGGAATTCTTTGAGATGCCCAGAAGTCCCTTGACATCAAAAGATCGTTCCTCAACACCCAAAAAATTTCCAGGCATTTTTATCTGAAAAGGTTAAAAAAGTTTAGAAAAAAAAAACACTAAAAGGAAACTATAGCAATATAACCCTAAGTTGTTTCTAAAGATAATAAGATATTATAAGAGGAACAGGCTTACTTCTAGGATGGTAGAGAAGCTTGTGGCAGTACATAGTATATTACGTTTTGTTGAGTTGCAACGCATTTACATAGAAGGAGAGTCTGGGGATGTGAAGCCAAATGATGATGCTACAGAGACAGGGCTGGTTGGTATTGGTATGGATGAATTCATGGGGTCCAGCAGTTCAAGTGATGAGGACATTGAGGAGTTAGGGAAGGAGCTTGGCAATGATTAGAGTCATTAGACTTGAGTTCTAGTATTTACTATTTAGTATTTTGTTTTTGAAGTTTGAACATCGTTGACTGTTGATAACCTGATCAGTTCATTGTAATTTTGATGAATATTGGTTCCTGATTAATATGATTGGGAAATGAAAAAGTTAATTTTTTAAAATTGCAGTTGCAATGTCTATTTGATATCCATATTTTCAATTTTGACATTTGTCTTTTGAATGCTGCTATTGGACTCTAGTGATTATGTTATAGATGTTTCTTTTTAAAACTAATAGTAAATTTTCAAGTGTGAATAGTTCTTATATGTATTATTATTATGTCAGCACCACTCACCCCCCCCCCCCCCCCTGGTGCAAACTTGGGCCCCAATTACCCCTGTCTGCGAAACGCGTTTCCTGATCCCCCCAAGGAAACATATCCCCAAACCCTGTGGAGCATAGCTTAAGATGGTATTGTTTGTGGACTTGACTAAGCTATATATCACATCATTTGCTAGAGCTGCCTTTTGCATATGCAAAAGCATAAGATTGGGATGCAAGAATTCACATTGGAGGAAGTCGGTCTTTAATGACATTTAGGTCCTCAGTAGAGCCTCCTCTTGCATGAGAGTGAATATAATCTAAATATGATTATGTTGAACATTTTAAGGGAGATTTGTGATTGAATACATACACATTCTTGAAATTAACTCCCTAGAGAACGCTGTTCATTAACATCTTATAAAGTAAAATGTTTATATTGTTTTAATTGTTATGGTTATCAACTTATCACTGAGTATTGTTGTTTGCTGTTTATGTGGCGAAGAAAAGTCAAAAGGTCTCTTTATATACAATATAATTGCAAAGAGTAGAGTATGTTTCTTACACAATCTCACAAAATATCGTTATCTCACTTTTGACAATGATATATCAAAGTCTCCACTTTCTTGGTCTATTCAGCACAAATTATTAATCTTACATAGTACTGCTGTTTTTGCATGCAACTTCTAGATTCTAGATAGTCTTTTAGTTACTAAGAACCTTAGCTTGTATGCATCTTTATATTCTAAAGGTATTGGTATGGAATCCATTATTAGTTTGTTGTGTCGCAGGTTCACTTGGAGCTCAGAAGCTGGGGTACTCTACTCTTACTTATGATTCTAGTGAAGAGAAAGAAATCAAAGATGTAAAAGGATATCCTGAAGTTGATACAGAACAAAAAGAACCACAGCCACAAGGTGTAAACCCTAGGAAGGGATGGGATTTTCGTGGTGTTCATAAGGTTTTCCTCTATTCATTTTCTTTAATCCTATATTTTCGCTGTTAACTGAAATTGACTTTTGTCCAAATTCCTCAAGAGAATGTATCATCACTCTTCCTGTAGAAGCTTCATATATAAGTGCTAGTTACAATGTTTGTTGTTATTGTATTGGGTGTTTTGTGCAGGCCATTATTTGTGGAAAAGTAGGACAAACACCAGTACAGAAAATATTGAGGAATGGTCGAACTGTGACCATCTTTACTGTAGGAACAGGTGGTATGTTTGACCAAAGGACGATGGGAATGGACAGAGCCAGCAAACCCTTGCAGTGGCACAGAATTGCTGTTCACAACGAACAAATTGGAGCATATGTTGTTCAGCAATTGATTAAAAAGTATGTAAGATCTGGATTTTAACGACTTTTATTTAATCTGAATGGAAGTCTTTTTTTAGGGGGGAATAAAATCATTATAAGTTTTGTCTGTGAAACAAATAAACTTGAAATGTAAAACACTTCAAAGGCGCTTCAGTATTTTGGAATATGTAGTAATCTGTATTTTTACGAAGAGGTTAGTCTTCCTTATGTGTTTTTGGATGGTTTGATACTTTGGATTAGTGCATGCGTGTATGTTGAAGGAGATATTGAGATGAGAGTCTACAATGACAATATCAATGGCATGATTAGGAATGTTCCAGAAATTTGCATTCGTCGTAATGGTATGTAAATTTCTCTCACAGTTTAGCAAATTAACTAGCTTGTTTAATCCTTTATTTAAGCAATTAGTGAAATATACACATAACAAAACCTTTTCACACTGGTAAGTGGGATACAGATTGCAACTTCCATAGTAATTTGATCCTTTGTCACATTCAAGATAATATGCTACTTGAGATTTTCTCTGTGTGATTTTTGAACTCGCAAGAAGTTGATTACATGTTTTATGTTTATAATATATAACTGATGAAGGTGATTAATTTTTTTCTTTCCACAAAATTCATAAAATCTTGCAAGGAGCTTTGGTTGAGAGGAGGTAAAAATTCTTTTTCTTCCAAGAGCTTCTTCTTGTTGATTTTGGTGGTTTGTGTTAATGTTATAATTCTCTCGGATAAATTATATTATATATATGAGATATATAAATAATATATGATAAACATTATATATGGAATAATTAACTTATGTTAAGAGTATATATATATATATATCTTATAATATAACCATTATAATATATTGAGGGTATATTACTTGTGTTATAACTATAACAAATGTAAGGTAATAATACAAAGCAAAGAAACGTGAATCGGAATCGGATCAGAATCGGCAAGGTCGAATCGAATCGTGAATCGGCAATGAATCGGCAATGAATCGGCGATGAATCGGCAAATTTGAAAAAACCCTTTAAATTTAAAGATTTTAACAATTTAAAACTTATTTCATGCACCCTTTATTGAATATAACTTAAGCACACTATAACATCATCAAATAGAAGTTAAAACTTAACATACATAAACATGAAACATAAAATCCATCACATACGTAACTATGTTATCTAAGATTCTAAAATGTAAATTGTAGGCTAGCTGAAGTAAATAGAAATCAAATGATCATAATGATTTAAATCATAGAATGTATGTAAGATGATCCATAAGACATCAAATCATAAATTTATGTAAGAATCTAAGATGAAGATCCATGAAAGTTTGAAACTTTGAAACATATGTCTATCAATGATTCAGTATCAATATCTGTAAACAAAATATAAAAACAAGGCTCCAGCTCAAGCCTCAGGCTCATAGTCATCATCATCCTCAACATCATCCTCAAGCTCGGCTACAGCCTCAGCCTCAGCCTCTGAGTATCCAGTCTGCCTAGTAGCAAGGCGTCTAATGTAGGTCCTAGAGGACTGTCGAGCCATATCTCCCGCATATAAGATGGGCTCACGAATGTCGCTAGGGCCTGTGTCTGTGCGTGCACGTGTGCGTCTACCAATGCCTGAAGAACGTGCTCTAGCTGCCTCAGCCTCTATATCCACCTGGTCAATCCACGCACGGTCTTCCTCAGTGAAGACTAGATCTACAACCTCTGTGAGCCACTCTGATTCTGGATCAATCTCCTCCAAAATGATCGGAGAGGAGTCAGTGCCCAAAATCTGTCTGATCCTAAGACGGAGGTTGTAATGAACGAAGACAAGATCATTCAATCTCTGCACTGTCAACCTGTTTCTCCTCTTCGAGTGGATGTGCTCGAACATGGACCAATTGCGCTCACATCCAGAAGCGCTGCTTGGCTGACTCAGAATACGAATGGCAATTTTTTGAAGTTTTGGGGTTGTGGCCCCAAACATTTGCCACCATCTATCTGAAATAAGGGAAAATAAAAATAATTAGTCTCATTTACAAATTACAAATTACAAGTTAACTCTAAAATTACATAATCAACTTTAAGTTTAGAATCTAGATTCATGAACATTGAATATATTATTTAATTTTTACCTGGCTGTATTGTTTCCCGAGCATCTATGGCTACCCTGCTAGAGAAAAGTGGCCCTTCTTTATTATTGAACTTATCAAGCTCAATAATTGCAGCACTGCTATCCTCATCAGTACTCAACCTCTGGATCACTGTATATAATCCGGTGAGAACCTCCTCATCCGCCTTGAAGTCAAGACAGAAACGAAATGCCGAATTCAAAAAGTAAGCTGCTGCATGGATGGGTCTGTGGAGCTGATTCTGCCATCTCCTATCAATGATGTCCCAAATAGGGGCATACTTCTCCTGCACTCCTGCATACTGAGCTCTAATGGCCTCCTTGGCCCTATCCATGCCCTCATATATGTAGCCCATAGAGGGCTTCTCCCCATCAGCAGTTCGTAGGAGAGATACAAGAGGCTCAGTGGCCTACATATAAAGTAAAACAAAAATTTGAGTCAAAACTTAAACATAGAATAATTCAATAATATAAGGTAAAACTAAATCATTAAACAATTAGCATAGTAAACTGTAAAATATTAAATGTTAAATTGCAATAAAATTACCTTAAGTATTTCTCTAGCAGGTTTCCAAAAACCATCATCATCAAATATGCAATCCACCACATCTATCCCTGCAGTGGTCGTAGCATAGGAAGATGAAATCCACTCCCGCCCAACAAACATGCTCCTCAAATCATCCCTTGATGTCAACAAGGACTGCAAGGTGATGAAATTCGAGGCAAACTTCGTGATCCCTGGACGAGCTAACTCTTTGTCTCCTGTGTACTTCCTCATTGTGCTAAGGACAAATGAATGATTATAAATAAACTTACATATGTTTTTTGCCCTTTCCACACATGACTTGACCCACTCAAGTTTGCCAATTTCCTCCAACATGAGGTCAAGGCAGTGTGCTGCACAAGGGGACCAAAATATGGTCGGGTGCCTCTCCATCAAAAGTTTGCCTACAACAATTTTAAGATAATTAGAAATTCAAATTTCAAACATGTTAGAACCTAGAACTTAGGAAACTTAGAAATTTTAAGTTAGAATTAGAAAAAGTTCAAAATTCAAATAAATTTATTTTCAAAACTTAAAAAGTTAAAAGTTTACCTGCAACAACATAACTTGCTGCATTATCCGTCACCACTTGCACCACATGTTGTTCCCCCACCTCTGCTATAACTTCCTCAATAACCTCACATAAGTATGTGGCATTTTTTACATGAGCAGAAGCATCAATGGATTTGAGGAACATGGTATATCCTACAAGTAACAAAACAATGAATTATAATTACTATTAGCAATCAACAAATCAAAATTTGAAATAGTCAATCACGATTCAAAATTATGTATATAGGAAAGTAGAATGATCAATCACCTCCACAGGATACAAGAAAATTGAGGAGTGTTCTTCCCCTCCTATCTGTCCAACCATCAGTCATGATGGTGCAACCCTTTTCGATCCACTCCTTTCGGTTGTCCTCAAGCTCATGCCTCATATCCTCAACCATTTCCTCCAGGAGGTATCCACTCAACTCAGCCTCAGTTGGGGCTTTAAACCCCGGACCACAAATGGCAACTGCATCTATCATGTTCTGCCAATAAGGAGTCCTGTCACAAATAGATAATGATATTGATTAGAAATTTAGATGTCAAAAACTAAAATCATAAAACAAGTAGATATAATTAAAGTTTTACTTTTACTTTTAACTTTAACTTTGAAGATAACAAAGAAAAAAGAATCAATTACCTGGCTGCAATAAATGGAATGTTGCAAAAGTACCAGAATTTGCAAATCTCTTTTCTGGCAGCATCATGAATCTCCTTGTTCAAACCCATGCCCTCAAGTGTGGGTTGGGAGCCAGGAGTAGTGCGGGGCACAAAGTAACTATCCATTCTGCTTTTCCGCACTCTAGGCCGCAATAGGTTGGTGTTAGACTCTGTCTCAGTATGAGACCGACTACCACTAACACTCACATGAGCACTAGCACTAGGATGAAAAGGAGGCCTAGAAGAACCCTCCCCAACACAACCTACGGATGCGGAAGCTGATGTAGATGCACTTGCAGATGTAGATGCGGTTGTGGATGTGGGAGCACGGGAGCCAATACCTCTTAACCCTTCAAGTTGCATTTTCTTAGTCAACTTGTCTTGTTCAATTTTTTCTAATGCCACTAAACAAGAGCGTTTTGCCTCAGCGGTTTGTTGAGTGCAAACTGTGACATCATGGCCAGGTATGCCAGCAATGTGGTATTTCAATCTATAGATACCTCCCGAATTTTTTTTTTTTTTGCAAAATATACATTTTGTTTGATATTTGGTTCTCCCAGGAAACTCTTCATTATATTTCCAGCATTCATCTTTTTTACCCATTGTGGAAATTGGAAAATGAAAGCAAAGGGCTGCTGCAATAAAAAAATTCATGTAAAAAATCAAAGTTTGCAACTAATAAACAAAAACTACAAAACAACAAACCCTAGTTTGCAATTTAGTAAAACTAAAAATAAAAAACATTCAAGATTTGCAAATGAACACTAAAAAAATTTAACAAAAAATGCATACTACACTAACATGCAAAAAAAAAACCAACACTTACCTCTTGCAAATGAGTTGAGGAGTGTTGATATTGAGTCCTTAATGCTCCCAATGCAATTTATGGCCTCCCCAAATGGACTTCTGATCTCTTTGGTGCTCTTCCTTCTTGCCAGTTGGAAACCTATGGATTCTCTTTTCTCTTCTTCTCTCTCACTCTTCCTCTCTTCTACTCATACTAAGCAAATAGAAGGCTCTTTAGGGTTATAACAAAGAGGAAAGTCAACTTAGAAAGCAAATAAAACATGTGTTTTTTTTAAAAAATTGAACTTTCTATCCTTGCTGTCGCGGCCGATTTCTGGCGATACCCGATGGCGATTTTGGCGATTTTTGCCATGAATCGCCGATTTTGGCGATTCAGGCGATTCATGCGAAAAAATCGCCACCAGCGATTTCCGATTCCAAAAAAATCGGGAGCCATGAATCTTATCGCGATTTCGGCGATTTCATGGCGATTTTTGGAACTATGATATAAAGAGACATGCCTCTTTATATCACTTATATATTCATTCGTATGGTAACTTGAAAAACACATAAAATATCCACAAGTGCTATTACAAGTTACGGAACAGATTAATTGGTCCTATCATTAACACAGTATTAGAGCAGTGTTGCGATAAGATCTAATATACAAATGGACAAATTACCTCCATCAATAGATTTATTAAACAAGTCACCAGTGATATTCTCCATGAAAGATGATGATATGCCCAAGACGATGGTAACTTAGGAGCTAGCGGGTTGTTGGTCTTGGGCAGTAGGTTTTTTTATGCTCCAGCTCATATATGGAGCCTTTACTCGGACTGTCAAGGTATGGTTGATAGTGCAGATGCCTCTCACGGTTCATTGACAGTCTTAGATTGGTGGATGAGAGAGCTTGCCCATTATGGATTTCAATGTGATATCCTCCTCCAATCACGTGGTAGAGCCGATTGCTTGAAGAGACATATGCAATCATTAGTGATGAGATATACCATGCTGTTGAAATTAATGAATGGACATAAATACTTTAAGATAGAGAATGGAAGATGAGATAGAGTACCTTAACTGTTAGTTTTGGTAGAATAAATTTTTTTGAGTGGGGATTAAAAATTGCATCGAATATATGTTTAATGTTGATGGAGTCAATACAAATGGTTCTCAATGTGATCACTACAAGCTCTATGCTACTATTTTTCTCCATGTTAATCAATGACAGCGAACCCGGATCAGATGGATCTCAAAACTCGATGCTCATAGCAGGATTTGAATATCAAAAGAGCTGGATTAACTAGGAAGCTTGGAGTTTTCTCACATCAACCTCAATGGTGCAATGTCCGATAGTCTTCATTAGTGACTCACAAGTATACTTCGGTGTCTTTGGAGATTGCTAAATGAAAATATCGATGTTCGGATAGCATCCATTGAGGAATGAGGGGATCAATGCATCCACCTTCCGTCAAGTGAATTCCTTTAATTCCACATTTTGCAAGCTTGTGTACCCATGCTATTGGACCACAACATTTAGTGAAACTCTTGTGTATATTGTGCATTGATAGATGTTCATAACTTTTTCAACATATTGATAGGATAAGAGAAAGGTTTCCACATTTGGCATTTTGCCTATAAATTGCATTTTCTTGAGGTTATCTTGTGCATACTTGCAGTCCTTGAGATGGTATGGGGTTGTGACATTGTGTCTAATAGGTATCATGTCCTTGACTGCGATGTAAGCTTGTGAAGAAACCCAGGGGACCTGTGGCTAAGAAAATTTTAAAATGCTTCGAGTTGCCGTATAGTTATGCAAGGTGTGAAAATATTGGAGGTTGGCACTTGAGCTATGCTCGCTATTCTGCTTCTCTTTATAAAAAATATTAGTATGCTAGGACCATCTTTGCAGTTGGTGACGTTTTCTTTGCTCTAGCTTGAGCATTCACCAAATACACTTGGTTTGTTTTGCAAAGGGGTCACAGGTTTACATAAACCATGCACAAGTCGGTAACGATGGGTCTCAAATCAGACTCTTATCATCAACGTATTTTGCCCGTGTACCAATTCTATTTCTCCTTGTCTTTGGTCGGTGGCATGTGGAGTGTCCACTATATTTGTTCCAATCTTACCGTAGTGCCAGTACTCCTCTTTAATTATCCCCCTTGTTACGTGGCCCAAGCAAGGCATGTAATGTGTTACTATCTCAGTGTTGGCAGATCACGTGACTCTGCATTAGTCACAAAGAAAGATGCTATCCGTGGCACAATGGCTTTTCCTATCTTTGCATTTATTGCAGTAAATTGTATCTTGCAAAGAAAGTTAAAAAGAATGCGAATAGGATTACAGAACATGTCTTGCAGTCAATATATCTTTTCATGTTTAGGAATTTGTTCAAATTCTTACATTTTGTCTATGTGTAGAAGGGATTCAACCTCATTATGAAGAGCAAATATATACTTGAGTTAGAGCTGTGAGATTTTAGAGGATTTCATGAATTAAGACTTTATTCAGATTCGTACATTTTATCTATCTATCTATCTATGTGTGTGTGTGTGTGTGTGTGTGTATAATGCAATAATAATTGAGGAGCATATTGGATGTTTTCTTCTCCTATGACCAAGTTGCATACATCATTCTACTAGTTATTGATCCTTTTACCTAACACAAGTGCTCTATTATGTGAACACTATAAGGAAAATTGTGATAGTTCAAATCCTTGATGGAGTGGTATGTTTGTCATCTAGAATATATGCTTAATCTTAACAGACATTTTTCATAGGCATAGTATGGTCTCAAGGATTCTCAGAAAGCTTTGAATAACTTGATATAAGTGGGAATCTTACATTGTGTGGGGTAATATTAACCAATGTACCATTCCCATTGTTTGATAAATGCTTATATGAAGGCATTTTGTGATTGGAGAAACTTGTATCAAGGAAGTTCGTGTGCAGATTTAACTATTTATCTCCTTGAAGATTTAGTCTCTATCTTATTTGTATTTCTATATGTACTATAAAAAGCTATTTGTCTTGATCTTTTTTTTTGTTTTCTTTGGAATATTCTTGCACAGAAGAAGATTGGAACATTAGGTATACTACCAAATATTGTGCAGACTCAATCTTATGATAGTAGCTCCAAAGAAGTTGTGATTTAGGATTCACGAATCATCTGATGATTAGGTTGGATAATGTGAGTTTCTTGAAGCGAATATCCTTGATGATTGAGATTATGATAGGGAGTTTGACAGTTCATTAGAGGTAATCTTAGACAAAGAGAGGGAGCAGATAGAAAGTATGCTTCAGTCAAAAGACCTTATGCTATTAGGATACCTCTTGAACTAGGGAAACATGACATGACTTGCTGCTAGACGGTTAGAAGGATGATAACATATTCAAAGGGAGTCTAAACGCTGATATCAGGGGTCATAAGGTTAATATTTCTTCGTGAAGAAGTTCCAAGTGCAATCCCTTGTAATACATATCTATGAGAGATAAGTTTGAGGTGAAAACCTTATTCTTTGATATGTTTCATGGTGGATGTTATGACAACACCACATGACAGTATCCGTGGTGACTTCATGTGAACTTTTCTTGTAATGTGTGTATGGGCCCACCCCTTGTGTACATCATGAGGAAGTGATGACTTTCAAATGATGTCACTTGTATTTGGAGAAGTTATTGAAAGGAGATGACCTTACAATAACTTGTATCGTGATATACATTTTGCGTGTAAATGTTGAAATAAATCATGAAAGGCTTTATCTTATAAATCAACTAGGTGTTAGATGTCATTAATTTGACTATCTACAAGCTGTTTGCATGGATATATTTTAGGCTCTTGGTGAATATCTTGCCTTGATATTCTGATAGGCAAGTACCACATTGAGTGCTTGGTGAATATCATTTAGTTGGTGTTCTGATAGGCCATTACTCAGAGTACTTGGTGAATATCATTTGATTGATGTTCTGATAGGCCAATGCTTATGTTACCTAATATGATATCAAATAGTAATTGGTGAATATCATGTGTTGATATTCTAATAGGTCAATACTTATATGATATCATATTCTAGAAATCTTCTGATCAAAGATTTCCTATATGTATTATTCTTGAAACATTACCTATGGTGTAATATCTGTGTTTTATCCTTCTTCATTAAGAGGGAGTGTTAATGTTATAATTCTATTGGATAAATTATATTATATATGTGAGATATATAAATAATATATATGGAATAATTAACTTATGTTAATAGTGTATATATGTATCGTTATAGAACCATTGTAATATATTGAGGGTATATTACTTGTGTTATAACTATAACAGATGTAAGTTAATATATTAAAGAGACATGCCTCTTTATATCACATATATTCATTCATATAGTAACTTGAAAAATACATAAAATATCCACAAGTGCTATTACAAGTTACAAAACAGATTAATTGATCCTATCATTAACAGTTCCTTAGTGGTCAATGATTTTTGTGTATTTGTTTCCCTTTTTAGTTAATAATGGCTCTGAATTTCATGTAAAATTTGGTTATGCTAAAAAGGTGTTTTAAGGTGGTGTTTGCATTCATGGTAATCTCTTTGGGGAAATATAAACAAAATCTAAACTGAATTAAGCATGCAACATGAAGCATTGTCCACCCTTCCACTATATACAACTTTCCTATCATATAAGTAGGGGTCGCCAAACACAATTTCACATACATTCATAGGTACAACATCTAGGACTGACAAACAACTTTCAATCTTCATTTGCTTATTTATGGACAATCAAGAACCATTTTTGATGCAACACAAAGCATAAGGGTTGGGGTGTTGATATTCAATTCCAAGTTTTTCAACCAAATCTTGTGAAATGAGGTAAACTTCGGACTAAGAATTTTAAAATGCACAATCTTTAATTCTTGATTTATTCTAAATGCTAAATAATGCTGAATGCTCATTTTTGTTTTGTGACAAAGATTAAATCAGCCCTATTTGTAGTCCATGATAACTTAAAATCAACCTTTGAACTTGTTAGGAAGTGAATTGGTTCCTGCAATTATTTCTTCGATTTTTCTCAATGGGCATCAATGTGAACTTGCAAGAACAGGAGAAATCATAATATGGCAGGTGATTTTCCTTTGTTTTTGGGTGGGCAGGTCCCTTGTATTATGGTTTTTTGTTACTTTGAACAAGAAAGGATAGAATGGAAAACGATGTTGGTGTAATTAATTAATTATAATTACACTTTACTTAAGCTTACTTATGACAATGTATTTGCATATTAGTTGTCATGTAGACACATAGGAGTTCGCATTTCATTTTAGCACATGGTGTAGGAGAATTCCAGTTCAAGTGGAGTTAGTTTTTATCTCATACCTCTTTATGTGTGAGATTCACCTTTTGTGCTATAACATTATCATCCTCATTGTTGCATATATTGCACATACTTTGTTGTAGAATGGAGGATGATCCACCTTTGGTAGGCATGTGATTACACTAGTGTGGTTGATGGGTCATCTCTTGCATCACTTTAGTTATTATACATTACCTATATATTCAGGCATATCTACTTTGTATTTATCGATTATTATTTGATTATTGATCATCATTGAATCCAGTCAATTGAGCATCATATCATTTTGTCTTTCTTGTTGTGCTATAACTTGAGCTTTTAGATCTTGACATTTTCTTTCTTTGTCTTAGACAATTCTTTACAAACAAAAAGGAAAAGAAACAAAAAGAAAAGACAAGGAAAAGGTTGTGTAAAACTGTATGAATAACAAAGATTAATACCTACATGTTAATATGTAATATCTGCAGCTCAAAGCAAGACAAGTAACTACAGTTGACTCTCTTTTCCTTGGATTACCCAAAAGAGGAAGAGGACGTAGAACATCATTGGGTAAGAAATGAAGTCCTTGCTTGTTCCAAATTCTAATTTTGAGTTGAGTGCACGTCTTTTGATGCAACTGAAGTCAACTTAAGTTATTTTAAGTTAGGCGCATATTTTCAGGCAACTTGAGTGATTCCTAGCCAAGGGACTTACCCCCTCTTCTATCTACTTAAGTGACTCAACACAACATATGACAAAAAGTCAAGTCGGGACCCAATTCCAAAAGGTTTCATTAGTGCACACTTTAGGTTTTTTATGTTGGAGTGTTGGATTAAAAGGTTGAATATCAAGGGTGGAGATTGATTCATCTCTTTAGAAGGTGCTATAAAACACCCTAGGGGGTTCATTTAGAGCTCATTATGTGATGAGAATTTCTTCTTATTGGTGCTGCAACTTGGCTTGAGGATTGAAATCCTCAAGTATCCCTGATTTTGGTGAGACAAAAGGGTTCTCCCTGGTCAGAGTAGTGTGTTTCAGTGGAAAAACTTTGGTTTGTGAAATCCTAGCACATTGTTAGTTCTGGGCTGCAAGTAGTGTTCAGGTTGCCAAATCGAGGACAATATTGGTGTTGGAGACTCAAATCTGGGGACATTCATTGATGCAGATCATCTATTTCTGAGTTTTTTGAGAGACTGCTGCAAGGAGCAACTAGAACAAACTGTTTGGCAGTCATTTTGGGAGTCTATGCTTGCCATTTTGGACAGCTAGGTTTGATCAAGTGCAGAAATACATCTATCTTTGTGCCTAAATCTGTCTACTCTCATGTTTATGTCTCAGAAAAACTAGGGGAAATCAGACATAACCCAAGTCATATCAACGAAGTACACAAGTCCTCTTTCATGCAATGTCAATTTGAAAAAAGATATGCAATGTACATATGAAATTGAACTTAATTGATTAAATGAGGAGTGTAAGATAGGTATAGGTGCTAAATATATAGCTATACTATTTTATGATTATGATAATTATATTGTGGGGCCGAGCATTGTTATATTAATATTCAATTAATGAGGGTACAAACTTTGGAAGGGTGGGATCCCTCGTGTATCCCATTTGTTTGGTATAAAGGATGATTTATCTTCCTTCCTTGAAATATAGAAAAGAATATTCAATCTGCTTTATTATGCAGATGCTGTGCTCGGGGGTGATGATAAGAATTTATGATATATGGTTGGGAAGGCAAAGATCTGATGGTTTGCCTGTGGTTAACAAGCACTACCAAATAATTAACAATACATAGGCACTTCCAACCTTTGCTTGGAACTGGCTTCCAGCATTGGAACTCCTTCGTCTTCTCTTTGGGATTCCACCTCTTCATCACACAAAAAATACCAACATCAACCATACAGGCTCTGATACCAAAATGTTGTACTGACAGAAAAGAGAAAAATATACTCTGTAATTTCCAACTATGAAACTGCACTAAAAAATCACAGAATTTATTTCATTCCACAAGCCCATCTGGTTTCTCAATCTTATGGGCCTACAATATTTATAAGAAAATATGAAACCCTCTGTTCCACAAAATCTGGAACTTGCTAACATAACACATTTCTAATGATCTAAAATCTTACCAAACTCCAAATTAGATATAAAATGCTCAGTAGGATTATCTTCTAGAAACATAATCCTTGAGTGTGATTCGTTGCTTCTGCGTCACTTCACCTTTTTGGAGAAACCGGCAGACTAGGAGGATATACAACCTCCAAAACTGCTTTTCAAACCTTGGCTTCCCAATAGGAATTGAAAACACAAGATTGGATGAACTTCAAATTGATGATAATGAACAATCAAATAGCTTTTCTAAATAGGACAAGCCTAGGTCCTAAATCTTAAAGAAGAGGCCCCAAAGTGGTACCCCAAATTTAAATTATGAAATTAAATCCTAAATTAAAATAAAGTGAAGCACAATTGCATCCTTGTAATGGGGCCACCTTGTGTAACAATTAACTCTTGGGGGACTGTAAGAGTTAAATGCATAAATGAAATAGGTTTGGCCTAAAGAGGGGACATGGCAACAGGTTGACATGATGGTGGGTTGAAGGAAATAAGATAGGGAGATCTAGTATACTAACTCCGCTGAACTAAGTATGTCATCCCAAGAGGATAGAATTGGTCATAGTTGGATATTTTGCCTCTTATGGGCCAAGAGGTGATTTGGTTGCACTAAGGGGGGAATTGACCATTTGTGGAGATTCGTGCTGCTTGTGGGATTAAGGGCAAGTTACCATAATGTGGATGTTATGTACTCTCAGGGTTAGTTGGACTAAGTACGCCACCCAAGGGATGTAATTGGTCATTATGGGGCATTCCTGCCTCATGTGGGCTGAGAGGTGTGTTGATTTCTCCAAGAACTATGCTCAGTAGCATTTGCATAATGTGCCTATGATGCCTTTGCAATGCATATAGTCAGATATCTTGAAGAAGGCTTTCACATGAGGCTGTCATTGAAAGCCATAAAGTTAGTGGAAAAGTGTGGCTCTAGGTTTATCTAGTTCCTGCCATTCTCTCATATATCAAGATTCCAGGATTTTCTTCTGCCCCTTACAGACTTCCAAGATATCCAACAAATTAAATTGTGATGCTGGAAGTCACGAGGCAATTGACTGCGTGCAACAAAATCCAAAAGAAGAAGAGGAAAGGTGGCATTGAATTCTGGATTACCGTGGGAACTTTAGATGAAGTATGTCCATGTCTGCCGGCAGCTGAAAGGTCAGCAGAGGAGTTGCAGTTTTATCAATCAGCAATTCATATAGAAATGGCAGATTATGGTCCTGATAATTAAGCCAGAGTAGTGGTTGGAAGGAAGTACAGCATAGAATGTGCACCTTGAGGACTATTGTGCAAATGCTAAGGATGTGTATGAAGTTAGGAAAAGGACGAATTCCAGGCCACCTCTCTGAATGATCAGAATATGTAGGATTCATCCAGTGCCAGAACCAGTGCATGACAGTCAGAGCATTAACGCTTTGCTTGAAATCAACCAGCCAAGGAATGGAGAACAAAGCTCTCCTGCAGAAACTGATGTCCAGTTTTAGAAATCTCTCTAGGCAATGTTAACTAAAGAGATAGTAGAGTCTGAGGTTCCCATCCTGGAAGAAGAATCTCACAAAGATACATGTGCATGAGCAACATTCAACTGCTCCTGGATGGTTGAAGGAGAGGTTGCAGAAAGATCCCAAAGAAGAGATTGATCTTGCAATAGAGTTTTAGGAATTCCTGAACCAAATCAACAAATCAGCAGAGAAGGGCAAAGTAAAGAAAGTTCTCCAAGACCCACCAGGGATGAATGAGGGTTGAGGTCTATACACGTAGCAGTGCCAATTTTGGATAAGGCTAAAGATGAAATCATCTGAAAGGAGTATCATGTAACAACAATTGCCATAGGGAGTGCTACTAAGCAGAGGTGATGGATCAATTTGATGATTCCATTCCACCCAAGTATGAAGAAGATGGAAGAGAAATACAAAAAGTTGAAAAATGAGTACAAGGCTTTGTTTGGATACTTGTAGCACTTAGCAGATCCAGTCAGGTAGGAAAGTCAAGCATTTGATACAAGGCTTTGTTTGGATACTTGTAACACTTGGCAGATCCAGTCAGGTAGGAAAGTCGAGCATTTGTTCCTCCTACAACTCTTTTCGAAAGAATCAACATGCAACATTTAAAGAGTGAGGAGAGTTGTCCAAAGCATAAAAAAGTGGGTACAAAATGTTCAAGACGTTGCATATAGATTATTGAAGACCTGACTTGTATATACGGGAGGACTTTAGCTATCCTTTCCAGGATACAATGCGTGGATGAAGCATGGGAAGATACCCATATTTATTAGAGCAAGACCATCTCACAGTTGGAGGCTTTGATTGAGATTCACCTGTAGACACTGATAGATGGTTGAGTGATGGTGAATCCTATGACACTCTTTCCTATGCTGATGATACTCTTTCCTTCCTTGCGGGATGGTTTCCCTTGCATCCACCTTCATGGAAAGATTAGATATCCATGTCATTGTAATAAATCTCATGTTATCGAAATCAATATAAATATGCTTTAATATTCCAAAGGGTTTCTATTGTCTAATTTTTCAAAATAAGAAACATAATAATTTTTCTCCTAGTATTATTCTTACTAACAGAAGGAGATATACATATCTATTCTCATTAGCAAATCCACTTAACCAAAATTGATTGAAAACCAATACACAGTCATTGTGGCGCTTCATAGGATATAGTTATTATTACAGCTATAAAATAAAACGGTCCAAAGAAAGGGATGTGACATAGACAGCATAGATTTTGGCATGAGAAGGAAATGATGATTTTGATTCAAGTTTTGGCTGATTCCCTCTATGCCTGGACGACTAACCTGTTGAAAGACTTTCTGCTGTAGCATTGGGTCAGACAGCCATATCTGGGTGATTGGATACACATAATGGTGTGATCATTACTAGCACACATGGTGGGAAATGTTACTGGTGAGAATGATTCATTGCAGGGTTTGGGAGATAGCTCGAGGACATTCTTTATGCTGGTTGATATTCTACAATACCAGCCCATAGAGTTTGATGTATGCTGGGTGCTTGTATGAAGGCTGTGGAATAATATTTTCTGGTTCAATCTGCTGTGAGTGTATGCCTTTGGTATTGGGCTGCTGCAAGTTTGTGTGTGTATTAATTCTTGTACTGCTGGAAAATGCAGGTGGTATCATGTAAATTATGGACTGTTATTGATGTGCTGTTGTTTATGGTGAAAGGTTTTTGATTCTCTGTATTTTTGAGTTGGTGCTTAAACTGAGGTTATTGCCTCAGCCGACTGGAGGTGGTGCTTTGGTGCTCTCTGGGAGTTGGTGCTCACCTTTGCAATTTGCATTGGTGCCCATTTTTATTTTTGGTAATTCAGGAGGTATCCCGGCCATAAACTTTGTGTGTAGGTATTGCTGTTGTGACTGCCCAACCTACTTACCTTGGTCTTACTAACTGCCAAGTTAGGGAGAGGAAGTTATTGTATACTGTCATTTTTCTCCATAAGGGCTTTCCACAAGAAATTTGGTGTACGTGTCTTTATAGTTCCTCTCTATATGTTTATTGTGGTTTCATGCAGCTAAAAGTCAGAAAAATCTGAAATTCTTACCCCGCCCACTCCCCTACCTTCTCAGTATTTCAGACAGCGCCCATCAAAACCCCATCATCAGGATCGTCATTACCATTCTCAGAATGCCGTCCTAAACAGCATCACCATTGCTTGAACTTAGGGTTGCAACACTTCCTACGCTCCTACACTTTTCTGCCCTTGCCTTTAGTACAGTTATTGCCTTGACCAGATTTGTTGTATAGATGAAAATTATTAAATTATTTGGAAGCCATTGTTTAAGATTTAGGGGGGTCCTTATTTATCCAACAAAAAAAGCTCACTCTTAATTATTGTGGACATTCTATGGGGTCGATACCAGCATTGTTAGAAATACTAATTCAACATGATGACAATTCATAATTGTGACTCAAAGGCATTATCAGCATCAAATTAGTTAAAAACTTAAATGAGAATATACTATATAGTCAATGTTTGTATTGCCTATTTACAAAAGGATTTGCACTTAAATTTTTTGGCAATTCAGTTTTTTTGTTTCCATTGCTGAAATTCTTTGGTTGTTATATTCAGGTATAATTCGTCTAATTAATGGATCAGAACCAGTTAAAGAGATCTGTTTTGAAGGACTGGGTATGATATTTAAATAGCCTTTTTTCAATATATCAGTACTTCCATAATTGTAGTTTGTGTAAAATCCATCCTTCCTTGAAATGGCAAAATTCATTATTATTTTCTATGTATTTGTACATTTGATTATTGAATTCAGTGCTGCTCACTATGGTCTTATAATACTGTAAACAGGGGAAAACTTATTTTAGGGGTGCGATTACACCATTGTGTTTGAAGGTTTGTGAGTTTCAGAGTTATTTCGTAAGATTTTCATTTCAAGGCTGAACTTCGGATCCATGTCCAATGGACCATACCTCCTCCATGCTATAATTATGCAAATCTTATAGAAGATTTAATATCATAATCTTTTGTTAAATGGCAATTTCTGAAGTCTGATAATGTTATGGTTGGTTTAAGATATTGCCATGCCAGGCAACCTGTTATCTCTATAGAGAGCTTCAATCTGCCACTGATATTATTATAGAGGAACTCCAATTGCATTGCTCATTTATTAGAGGGTTGTGCAACAGTGGTCAGGGAATGAGGTTTTATTTCATTCTCATGTTTTGCTTCTGCATTGATGCTTGCCATCACATGATTGTAGTTTGTATATTCATTATAGTTCCCATCTCCTATAATCAAGAATTTGTGAACAAGCAGATAGTTCTATTGCTTGGAAGCACTAGCCTGTGCAGGATTATGTTTTTGCACAAATGGCAAATGTTTTTGAACAAATACGAAATAGTGAAATTCATTTAAAAAATGAAATTGAATTCCCATATTAAGGTCCTTGCTAGTGTATTTTGTTTGCTATTCTTGGAGATAATCAGAAGTATGATGAAAATAAGAAGGGGTTTAGCCCTAGGAGAAGGTGTAGTACGATGAATAAATCTATTCAAAATACCAAATCACAACATTCGGAGAAATAGTCTTTGCCTTGGTATGCAAAACTTTGTTTTAAGGGTCCCGAATGAATATTGTAAACGAGGATTCGAGTAACCATCTTGTGCCTCTAATAAAATATTTTCGTCATTCAAAACAAGAAGTTGGATAAAAATGGGCAAATACTCTGAAATAGAGATTTCGGTGTGTAGTCATATCTATAATAGTGAATATTCTTGACTACTTTTGTTTTTGAGTGAAAATGATTTTTTCCCGTCCATACTTTATATGTTATTTATCATTAAAATAGAGAAAAAATACTGGATTGATTGTAAAACTTGTTGCCACTTAGAAGATGTTAACAAGGAATTATTCTTTAAAAAAATTCTAAGGTTGAGTTAAAAATAATTTAAAAATTGAAACTAAAAATTGGTTATTGATGTTAATGATCTAAAGTACAATTTTGTAATATACTCTAAATGTTAAAAAGGAAGAAAAAAATATAAAAAAAATGATAAAATGATTATAATATTAATAATAGAATAAAAATTTATCATGAAGATTGAATCTCATCATTAATGATTATTATTTGATTTGAAACTAGGATAACAAAATCAATATAATATAAAATTATGAAGATGTAATTAAGATTGTAAAATTAGGAAGTTAGTATAATAAAAAACACAAATAATGAAATATAATAGTGCTTTAGTAAAATTAGCTCAAACAAATAGTTAGGTTATAAATAATTATATAAATTAATATTATAATAAAATATTGTAATTTTGTCAATAATAATACAATATATTTATTCCATATTCTAATTTTGTTGATATTGATATAAATGAGTTTGGAAGAGTTCACACTTTTGCATAATTGAAAAAGTACTATGTGATATGAAACAAGCTAAATAATCAATCCGAATGAAACAAACGACAATTGTAGCTAACATCAACAAAAAAGAAACAAGTGTCTACATGGCCTAACTTAGACACCCAATCTTGTGTTCTCACATTATTAGCTCTAGTATGAGATTCAAAAATAGCTTCAAGATTATTCTATGTCTTATACAAGAAACAAAATATTATTGTCCAAGTTAAAAAAGATGTAAGTAAAGATTCTTCCAAGGGGGTCATCAAGTTGAGTCTAATTTGACTTTGATATATTATATGGAAGACTTTGAGGAGAAGGGAATTCATATAAGCACTTAGTGGAATGACATAGTGGTAGGGTTCTACCTTGAATCATGAGGAAGACTCTACTAGAAGCAATAATTCATTGCTTGTGCATGCAATTTTTGACATTGAAGGGTAAAATAATTAGTTGGAAAACTTTTCTAGCACTTTGAAAGATTTTTTTTATAATCTTAAGGTTGACACATGCATTTATTTTCCACTAAATTACAAAAATCTCTACAAGTTCTTTGGAAAGATCCATTTCAACACATAAATGTACACCAATAAAATATTCATTACTAATTATTATTTTTGTAATGCAATAATGCTTGTGAAGCTTTCAGTGATTTGCAAACTCTCCAATTCTTAAAGTCACAGGGGAAGATAACACGAGCACACCCAAAAGTAAGCAAAAAAAAAATCAGGTTCAAGGTTTTATGCATAAGAAATCCCTTAAATCTTTGGTTATTTTTATGCACATAACGTGGTCATTTTGAATCCTTTTTTAGTGGAATATTTTAGCACATAACTTGCTTATTTTGAATCCTTTTTTAGTGGAATATTTTGTTTTGGGGTGGAATTTTCCTAACTTCACTATTGTGCAAAAGGGTTATGATTTTGGATATTCTTAGTTTTTGGCCTCTACATGTCCACTCCTCAATTGATTATTGGATAATTCTCGTGACAAGCTTTGTCAAAATATATACTTTGTTATGTGAAATAAGATAGGGGGTCTTTAGACTTTTCTAAACATTTTTTTTTGCAAAAAACAATACTTTTCTTTGAAAAGTGAAATCTCATAAAATCCATCATGGGCAGATAAGGTCATATTTCTTAGTTTGCTAAATGTTTTTCCTCAAAAATAAATTTGGCCTAATCAAAATTTACCAAAACTACCTTCTAAACATGATGATGAGGATGGATCTGGTTTAAGACACCCACAAAATGTACTTGTCCTCAAACATGCAAATCTGTCCTCTTTTACATGGACCAAGATCTCTCCAAGTAGACTACATAGTGATAGTCCAATAACTTTGATACCATGTGAGAGTTTTTCTATTATAACACCTAAGATCTAAAGGCTAGTGAATAACACAAATGGGACAAAATGGACAAAAACTAACTATATTCTCATCAATATTAACTAAAGTGAACTACATAACTACAATTGATAATGTATAATTCATGAATACAATGCAAATGTGCTTGTTTACATAAGCAAGGCAATAACTTATCATCCACATAAGATGAAATCACATGTCCATCAAAGATGGATCTTCCTACATTGTATAATGAAGTTTGTGCAACATGTGAAGGATGATAATGTGATAAGTGCACTAAAGTGGATATGTCACATAAAGTGGAATGCCATAACTACTATCACCACCTAAATTTAAAGTTCTCCTAAACTTACCTCCATGTCCTTATCATTCCTTACTCACTTCACACCTTATTATCCGTCCCCATTCCTTTCTATTGGCTTTCTCTACCATCCCCTCCTTATCTATTTTACTCGTCTCTATTGGTGTTAAGACTATGTTCTTATCCATAATTTAGAAAGGACTCAACCAATTGCCATGCGTTAATTCTAGTAAGGAGAACTATTGTTTAGTTTAGATGCATTTCACTTTCTCATGCATGATTGGTGATAAATGAAACTCTTCACCATAATTTCCCTTGTCAAAGGTGGTTTCAATTTGGATAAGTGATACATAATGTAATCATTATTAATCAATGAGAAATAACACAATAGAATCAACAAAACTTCAATTTAGCAACTCTTTTTCTTCTTTGCATATTTTTCTTATTTATTTCAGCAAGATTTGTTTATGATGTAGCTTGGAGCTATAACTTTTTTACATGGTATCAAAGCTAAGGCTACTAGGAAAAGAATTGTAAGTTTTTGTTTGTAGGTGTTGAAGATTAGCATTTTCTAGGATGGAATTCTCATTTTTGTCTTTCTCGTATCATTTGATTATCTCAAATAGAAGCCACCGATTTTGCTTAGGCCTACAATCAGAGGTGATGGCCTCTATTTTCACCATTCTATTTTTTTTGAAAAAATATTTGTGCAAATTAGTTAAGTGTGGGAATTTAGGGTTTACATGTCTTATGTTGCAGGGTTTTAGTAGAAAAACCCTAATTTGTTTGCCCCGTGCCCTAGGTTGGGTTAAAACTTTAAATCATCCTTTATAACTCACGGTTATGTTGAAATGTTTAATTATGTCATGCACTTGGTCGAATTTTTATATCCATGGTTGACATTCCAAATTTCCCAAGTCTTATGCCCTAGTGAGAATTCATAAATCATAATGATAATATTCCATATCCTTTCCCGATCTCACGATTAAGTGTGAGCATGGCATCACAAATGATACTTTCAAGTGTTCCGACCATATGTCTAGAGGTTTATGCATTACATCGTAAGAGGGTTTTGGTTAGGGGGAAAACATGTTCCAATCTTACGCCTAGGGTTATGAACGCAAGATTGATTGTAGGTTTATTTTGTGAGGATACAATTTCTCTTGATCTTACAACCTAAAGGCCAAGCAGAGAATCATAGGTCAAAATGTTTATGTTCAAAGTAAGTCACGATGATATGCTCAAAAGAAAATCATAGTTCAACATAAGTCATATTGAAAGGGTCACTCGAGGATACTCTTTGGTCTCAACTGTAAGTGCGTAAAGGTTTTTCAATTAAGATAATAAGTCTCTCAAACATACGATATGAATAACAATGTAAGAGAGTATGTTGTAAAAGGTGTTCGATGCTACAACTAAGGGTTAAGTGTAACATCATAGGGTCCATTATGATGCTTCTCAAAGTTACGGTTGAAGGTGAGTGTAAGAGCGGAGGTCTATTTCCAAAAGGTTACAATGCTACTTCAAGGGTTGCTAATAGTTAAGTGTAAGTTTGCGGCTAAAAGAGATTTTGACAATTAAAGCTCTTGATTACCCAATAAGTTGTAGAGCATAAGATCAGAAGCTTGTAATAGTTAAGTTCATGAAGTTACGATGAAGGGGAAAACCTAATGGAATGTAAGGTCGCAACCCTAAAGGACAAAAGTGCATAAAGTGAATTTGCAGAAATATGAAAAAGACTTGAGGGTTCTAACCAATCAAAATTTTTGGCATAAAATAAGAATGCTAAGATGGATGCTAAAGTCACCAAATTTTTGAAATGACACTCTGATTGTAAAATTTGAATACTTGTGCATGCAAGCATTTAATAAAATAAATGAAGTTGATGGGGTGTGTTCTCACATAAAGACATTTTTCATAACCAAAAAAGTACCAGTTGCCAAAGTATTAGAATTATTGAGTTGCAAAGCACTTGACAGGTTGTTGAAATATTTCTTGAGAGTTTCAAATTTCAGAGCTTATTTATAGAGAAAAGATGTCAGAAACAAGAGGTGATGAGGCACACTCTAAAGAGGTGGAAGTAGTTTAAGCATCATCTTCAAAGATAGGCAAAACAAGGTAGAGGAAGCCAAATAACTATGCCGATGAGTGGGCTCGACTCCTGCTAG
Organism: Cupressus sempervirens; assembly: GCA_028749045.1. Lineage (NCBI taxonomy): Eukaryota > Viridiplantae > Streptophyta > Pinopsida > Cupressales > Cupressaceae > Cupressus > Cupressus sempervirens. Next base: position 2,998,400 of record CM053785.1, read on the forward strand.
GATCATCAAATGCAATTTCTACAATGATCATAGTTTCAATGATCCATACATGTATTGCAAAGATGCCATTTGTCAATATACAAATGGCTATGAATTGTTTATGTTTTTCTATAGCAATAGATTCAAGAAGCCACCAACCTCGAACCCATGGAGGAGGAACTTGGGAGCTTATATTTCTTGAGGTGTATGTGGACATAGATTTATTAAAAGCCCTAATAGCATCATACAACCCTGCAACCAAGTCTTTGCACAAGCAGGATGAGAGAACTTTATGCACATTGGATCATGCATCCTTCATTGAGGCTTTTGGAATGAAGGGTAGATCAGTGTGGAAGTAGATATCCAAGACTTCCCAAAGAAATTTGAGAGGAATGCCAAATTTTATAGTGGTAATGTGATGTCGTGAAGGGGCACCTCAAGGTCTTTTTGGAAGATCTTTACAAATTTTGGCTTGTGGGGGGTTCTAGCCATCCCCAAGGTAATAAGGACTAGTCATAAAGTCCCAAGGTTGTTTTAGTGTGTGTGTTGTTTAGAGTCTTGTGATTGGTGTGTTTAAATAGGCTCTAGTGTCAAAGTCCTAGGAAAGTCAACACAAGGGTCAAAGTTTGACCAAGGCTCCAAAAATAGAGTGGCACTTATGTTTTTTTATGTTCTTAAGTGTTTTGGAATCCAAGGAGTTGATTCTGGATCGAAATATGCAAGTTAGGATAGGGAATTGTCAAGTGAGCAAAAGTTGCTCTTGGCAACTTTGCAATTTTGCAAAGTTGTCATGACAACATTTCCTAAGAACTAGGAAACCACTTTAATGGGGTTCTAAACCTGACCTAAGGGTCCAAACACGTGGGAATATTATATATAAGGTTAGAAAAACCCTAACCTGATAGTTGGAAGTGACATTGTATAGATTATATTCTAGAAAGAACAAGAATGAACATTATTTTTGTAATAGAGCCTTCATTTAGTCACCGAATGATTGAATGGATTGAATTAATGCATTGAGACCTCAATTTGTGTTATGTACTTAATCTATGTGGCATTGATTTAGGTTTTTAGTACGATTGGTTAACATTTTGCAAATTTCTTGTGTTTCATTGGTTCACTACTTGGTTAAGAGCCAGTCTTGTAAATATGCGCCCCTTTTGAATTCTTGTGGTTGAATTTCCATGGCCTCTTGGAATCAAGTATGGGACCTTGTAAATATTGTAAATATGGTTTGTGGATTTTTTGTTTGTAGGAGAGCTATTTTTGCCATCAACCCCGAGGCAAGTGCAGAGGCATTCTGGCTGGTTGCTTGTATATGACAAAAGTAAGAGGGCTTGCTTAATGGATTGGAGTGTGCCAATAAAAGTTGTAGAAGTGAAGGGGCATGTTTCCTATACATGTGTATGCAAGGAGGAGTGCAAAGGAGATCATTAAAGTACCTATTGAGATCAAAGAAACCAAACAGTGTCACATGCCCTAGAAATCCTCAAAAATAGGGGTTTGGTGACAATCCTATGTACAAACACCTTGGAGGTCTAAAACCTAGAAAATATTGAAGCCTAGGAAGACCCTAGTAAGAATCACTAAACAAGTTAGGGGTCTATTTGGAGGAATTAAGAGTTATTCCAAGAATTCTAATTCTAGGAGGCCTAATTGGGGAAAAAAGGCTACAAGGCCTAAAATCTTGAAAACTTAGAACTCGATGGAAAACCCAAAGAAGAATCCATCCAAATGGATTAAAATGGGTTAAAGACAATAAATGAATAGTAAGGACACCTATTCCTAGCCCCAACAATAGTTTGGGAAGAAAAGTGGTTGAATTGAGTCCATGAGTGCATAGTTGGATTTTGAAGCATAATTGAGTGTTTGAAGTTGGTGGTGAGTTCTATAAGCAGATAGAGATCCTAAGACTGATCTCTAAGTAGGGTAGTGAGGAATACCCTAGTAAGACCAAAGAATAGGTCTTAGGAAGAACAAGAGAGCTCTTTGAGAGTTAGTTCTCCCCATCATGATGATTTATCATATTCCATACGAGCTGAAATTAGTAGGAGAAATTCCTAAAAAAGGTGGATAAGATGCTTCCATCAAACATGGTGTATGGAGGACTCCACCTTATGTCTTTGAACATTCAAGATCGATTCACAAACATTGAATATGATTATGTGAAGTGCATCATTGAGAAGATGCAAGAACAGATTGCTGCTGCCTAGAGTGGGGAATTTGGAAATTTCAAATTCAATCACTATTCACCATTGATGCATCTCATATTGTACAAGAATGTTGCCTACTTCACTAAAAAATTCTTTGATTAGACATTAGACTGAGATGGAGACTTGTCAATGCAACTGTGGACTCGGGTATGAGACAAACATTACCCTTATTCTAGTTCTGTTTCACTTTTAAATAATTTAACTCTATTTTCATGAGAATGTTGGGTGCCCTACCAAATAGGATCCCTGAAATTGTAAGGAGAATATTGAGGCATGCATTGTTAAAAAATGATGCTAAATTAGACCATAATTGGGGGATGCCTTTTTATTTTAATATATTTTTGCATTCATGAGAGTCTATGCATGCCCACAATTGCCACACATACTACCAAAGTGTATACCTCTTAATTGGGGATAATGGAGTTTTTATGGCAGCTTATTATGATGGATATGGAGTATTTAGGCCCTAAATTGCATAAAGGAACATTTTTGTGTAGATGTTTCAAGATTGGGAATTTTACAATTGGAAAAGAGTCAATTGATCATATCCATGAGTATTTGAGACACTACAATTTGTCTTCTTCCCCATACATAATTTATGACCCTAAAAATGTGGTCAGAAATGCATTAAAAGAAATAAGGAATTACACTCTCCCTAACAATAAAGAACTACCTCAAGAAAATATAATCATAAATAATCTAATTAAGAGTAATGTAGAAGATAGATTTAGGAAGTTTGAAGATATTTAGAGGGTAGAGAAGGAGATGAAAAAAAACCCCTAACTTAGAGGGTTTTTGCTCAGAAGTTGCCTATCCATTTAGGGTAGAGAAATTGTTCCAAAAGTATCATCATATAATTTCACAATTGCCACATGAGGATTTATGAGAAGAAAACAGAGTGAATCCTGATTCTCCAAAACCAGATGTGGAGTTGGAGGAGGAGGAAGATCAACTTGAAGTTTTGGCTTGGTGGCCCAGGGAAACAAAAGGAAAAAAATTATCCACATGCCTAAAAAGGTAAAAGAGAGGACTTTACAACTAATGCCTAGTAAGAACTAGTATTTTTTTGACATGAGACAGAGCTTTTTACAAGAGAGAGTGAAAGTTATCGAGAGCTCCTTGACAGACATGTAGTTAACTGTGGCAAGGCTGGATGACATGATCATCCAAGGTTAGTTTTTTGAGAAGATGACGACTTAATTAAGTTTGAAGAGTTCAAAATTTTTCTATATAAGGTGAACAAAGTGAATTGACTTTGATGTTGAAACTAAGGGAGAGTGAGGAGAAAACCAAAGAGCTTATTAAAAAGCTTCTGGCCTATGACCCAAACAATGAGACTATGACAATAAATGAGGCCAAAGACCTTGTGCAGAGGAGTGACATGTTGTTAGTGCTAGGATGGGATTTGGGAACAAACATTGTGCTAGATCAAATTAGAAAACAAGATTACAAAATTTCTTATGAAGCATTTGGTGCACGAGGCCTACAAAGAGGCTCAGGTTTCAACATAGACAATAAGACGCTAGCTGTGTGGAGCTTTGCTCCTCAAAAAAATAAGCCTAGGCTTACGGATGTTCAAGACACAACCCAAGGAAGTGCCATCATATGGACCTTGGACTCTACGACTAGCAGTGAGATGTTAAGTGTTTTGAAGCACTTCTCTTTCATGAATGAGGCTAAAATGGGGTAGATTGAAGATCATCTTGCTCAGACCTTTATAGAATACATTGAACAAGAAAATTGTATGAAGAACTAAAAAAGAGTTATGTATTTGAACAAAGGGTGAAAGAGCTAGAAGAGAAGGTACAAGGGCTAGAAAATTAATTTGCAACCCTAAAGGAACAACTCAAGGAAATGGAGCAAAGAAAAATTGAGATGAGGGTTGAGAAAAAAAAATAAGCCAAAAAGAAAATTGCTCCCATGACAGAGGACAAAGCAGTGGGAATTGAGTAGGCAATTGTTATAATGGAGATTGAGGCTCCTATCCAGGACAACCAGCTTAAGGTGAATGCACTAAAGCAAATGTTGAATCATAGGATGGAAGTATTGAAAAGATATCCCAAAATGTCCATAGTATTTTCATATCCTTGCAAAGGGCAGAGCATATATACAATGAAGCCCTAACATGGTTTATTAGGATTAACCTTAGATAGAAATAATAATTACATGCAAATATAACCAATATCAGAAAATAGTAGATCGCACATAAGAGAACACAAAACACCAAGATTTAACATAGTTCACCCAATCCCTGGGCTACATCCACCAATCAACAAGTCCAATATTATTATGATCCAGTGATTACAACCTAATTACAATCCACAATCTCTTATAGCTCAATACTGCTGCAAGAACCAATTTTCGCATTATACATTATGAAAATCCCCAACCCTAAGCCCTTTTTATACAAGCTTTTTGCCACTTAGAAAACTAGGGCTAGAATAATAGAAAAATAGTAGCCAATGCCTTTTACAATATAAGGTCATTTTTCGCTTTGGGGGTGCTACCCTCGAAAACCCTTGCGGGGGCGTTGCCTCTCAACTCCACCCTATACTATGACAGGGCGTGCACCTGGGGTGTTGCCTAGGACCCCGTCTTGGGGGCGCTTCCCCCAAAACCCCATAGAAATAATCTAGAGGGAAACCACACCAAATAAACCTCTGAGTTTGATTAGGCTCCACATCACAACATGGTTAATCTCCATTTTTAATAAATGAGACCCATATATTCAACTCTTTAACAAATTGATTATTCTAATGGCTAAGACGCCAGAGCTACCAGACAAAATTTTCACAGTGAAAGAGGCTTTGGAAGCAATAAAATAATTTATTGGTTTTTCATGAGTAAATTATAAGTGATATAGAGTAAACGAAGATAATGAGTGAAGGTGTTGATAAATTCATTCCTTCCATTGTTGATAATGACAATAAGCAAAAAGATTGGCAGGAGTGGTTGACATCTTTTGATCACATTTTAACATTAGAGAATGTTGTGATTATACTTGATGAAGATGTTGATGAAGTGTCTTTGTATGATTTGATTGATTCCTTGTTCAAGATAGAAGTTGATTGGTTTGTGGAAGAATCAAGAGCCATTATAGATGCTAGATGGAGTAAATTTGTGAATGATTTGGAGACTATTAAAGACACTGACTTACCAACAAAGAGGGAAATATATGCTTGGGAGGCAGTTAGAGAGATCAAGGCCTTACCCATGAGAAGTAGTTAGAGGACAACTGATGAACACAATGAAGCCAAAATAGAGGAAGGACAAGGATAATAACAAGGTATCTTATCTTTGCATATGCTTGCTATGGATACACCTACATTATGAACAAAGACTGTACTTGAACAAGAAGATGCCAATTATCAATTTTGAGCTACTTTCCAAATTACACAAAGTGCAGAGAATGTAACTGTTTTTGTCTTCTCTGTAACTTTTTTTGATGTTATTTTTGACATGTGTCTTCCCAAATCCATAGCTTGTTGCAATCCTTATTCTATAAAAGGAATTTCAAGATTGGGAAGAAGGGTCTCAAGTTCTTATTTTGTGATGAAATATATCATTTAAGTCGGTCTAGGATTTTGTGTTAAGTATTGATGTATTTAGCTTGCTTTCTATAGTAGTTTGGAATTAATGGAAGTATGGTTTTAGTCTTGTATTTCTATCATGAATATCATATCAAAACTATGTATCGTTCTTAAAGAGATTAATACAAGCAAGCGTTGTAGGGTATCTGCATCTCAAAATTCTATCTCCATTTTTGTTCTTTTGTGATTTTGAGAATGAATGAACAAGTTTCATTTTATTCAAATTTAATTTATTGAGTTGCATATCATTTTAGAGTTTCTTTTAGTTCAAAGAATTAAGTAAATGCTTCTATAGAATGATAGGGTCATTTAGGGTATGAAAGGGATATGATAAGTATAGAGTTTGGAGGTCAACAATTGATATATTTAATTTCAAGTCAATTAAATAGATCTATTAAATATTAGCTGATATGACTCTATTTTTTGACAATGGACTAAGTTACTAGTATTTTAGTTAAAGAAATCACACAATGTCAATCTTATCTTAGCATGAACACTCTTTTATAAATAAAAAATCATTAAGAATTGCTGTCATAATGGAATGTAAAGTTGGTCATTACTTGTTGCATGAATCTATCAAGTTTATTATTGTCTACTATTGACTTGTCATTTATTTTACAATTTTAAGAAGTTTCAAGGCCAAACCTGCTATGAAAGGTTTGAATTACAAAGCATTATTCATAAAAAATGTCAAATCCTTAGGTTGACCCACCTTGGTTTAGCAGAGCCTAAAATCTAGAAAGCATAAGTTCTTTGTCAAGTTGGTCCAGGCCAAAATAGGATATACCAAGCATGAGATGTAGCTAAACCCTAGGTATCATGTTATTCGTTGTTTCCCCGATGTATATGTTAAATTTGTTAAATTAGAAACCAATAAGAGGCTTGTGTCAAAATGTCACGACATTAGAGGTTGGACCTGATTCTACATCAGAGATAGGCCAAGATCATGCTCTCTTCACATGGATCTTGCCTTTCCTCTCTCTCTCTCTCTCTCTCTCTCTCTAGTGACACTTGTTTCAATGGAATTGTCATGTCTCCTTGAACGAATGCTTCTTGCATGCTTGAGTAGTGTCATTAGGGTCACTCATGCAAACTCATGTCTCATTTGCATCCTTGAATGAAAGATGTTTTACTTTCGTTAGTGATCTATTCTTTATTTGAGGGAGCTATGTAGATTATTGTCTACTATATCTTCAATTTGATTGACATATATTTTGCCTTTGTTTTTCATCTAGTCATTGTTCGAGTAGTGCCATTGGAGGTACTCATGTACACTGATCCTAATCATCATCTTGGTTTCAAAGAAGGTTCGTCATTCAACAATATGGTAGTTATCACTTGACACATTTTTTGCAATTTTCTTGTCACAAAAGACCTTTCCTCTTTCCTTGCATTATTTTTATTCTCTTCAGTTGGAATTAAGGAGGGGTGTTACTATTTATGATTCCAACTGCCAGTTTAATTTACTCGTAATGGTGATGTTTTGGTGAAATTTCAATTTTGATGATGACTTTTCCCAAACTAAGGCTATTAATTAGATTCTCTAGTTGATTGCTCATGCATGATTGGTCATAAATGCAACTATTCGCTATAATTGTCTCTTGTTAAAGGTGGTTTCAATTTGTCTAAATCATGCATAATGTAATCATTATTAATCAATGAGAAAGAGCACAATGTAGTCAATAAATCTTTTATTCTGAGTAGCTCTATTTTTCTTGTTCGAATTTGCAAGTATTGTTTCTTTTTCTTTTAGCTAGATCTTACAGCTATATAAAATTTTAGATGGTATAAGAGCTTAGAGAGCTAGAAGTAAAAACATTTTTTTTTGCAGGCAAAACACATCAAAGCTTAAAAGAATGAAGTTTTCAACCTTTTATTTTCCTATATCATATGTTTATTTTGAACGAAAGACCAATTCTACTTAGGCCCACGAGCATAGTCGTGAATTGAAAAGTCATGGAATTAGAGGTTGGACCCAATTCTATATCAGAGAAAGGTCAAGGTCATGCTCTCTTTGCATGTAGCTTGCCTTCTTTTTTCCTCTAGCGCGTCTTTGTGGCTCTTTGTGCGAATGTTTCTTTGGTTCCATAGATGATCAAATTTATGGACATTTGGCACCTGTATTTTCAATCAACAATTTATTCTTGCATTGTTGAGTAGTGGATAGTTCTCTCTTCTGGGATCGATTGTGTGATAGTTTTTAGAATCAATGTTTGAGATCATACTACATGGTTCATCATTAGAAAGCAAAAGAGAGAAAATGATACTTTCCATTCCTTTGCTCTCTTTTGCATCTTGATGATGGATCATGTAGTATGGTCTAAAATGTTGATACTAAAAACCAACACATAATCAATCCCAAAAGAAACAATTATCAACTAATATGGATTGTGGAAATCTAATATACTTACTTGGTTGAGTGTTGTCATTAGGGTCACTCATACAGACTCATGTGTCATCTACATCCTTGAATGATAGATGTTTTTCCTCTATTTTCCATCTATTCTTTGTTTGAAGGAGCTATGTGTAGGGACAAACTATGGTACAAATATTAAGGATAATTTATAAGATTAAGAGCTAGTTTGTCTTGCATTTAAATATCGATCCGGGGTCATAGACTGATGAAAGATATAGTGCCTATCTGCACAAGGGATGAAGATAGCATGCCAAGTGGGGATGGATGTAGTAACAACACATGAAAGGAAACCTATAACAAACCAAAATAAAACTAGTGACAGGAACTATCACTTCCTAGCGATAGGAGCTAAACTCACAATAATAAACTATTTCTAAAAACTAAAAAACATGAAAATTTAATCTATAATTTAAATTTACAGGTAATAAATAAGAAACCATATAAATCTGCATTCACAATTAAATCTAAAACAAATACATAAATCAATGGTTAATTATCTACAATAGGATACTAATATAATGATTTTAAGTACAAAATTAAAATAACAACACACAAAAATAAAAACACACATTAAATCTAAAGAAAATATGAATCAATGATAACTATTTACAAGTACATAAAATAAAATATATAAACTAATATAATAATTCTATTATGAAATTAAATAAAAATAACAATAAGTAAAAATACACATCTAATCTAAAATAAATCACCAACCATCCTGAGAAGTCGATCTTGCCTCCTTAGTATGCCTAGTGATGGAAAATAAACAATTTTCTACGTTGTCTTGATCAAAACAACATTATTTTATTTCTCCAAATTCATTATAGAAATTGCAAATGAGTCTGCTATAGGAACTGCACGAACATAAGTTTGTATTGCAGTCTCAAATTAATCTGATATAAAAATCTTCTCTCCAAAAGCTACAGTAGAGCTGAAATATATATAGCTCAATATTATAACAGTAGCTAGCTAAAATAAGATGGTTTGGTTTGACCATTTTAAAAATATTATGATGTTCATTTTAGTCCTCATATTAAAATGATTTAGTTACAACAACAAGCTCAAATAAGAAGCATGTTGTTTTTTACTTCCAAAAAAAAAGAGAATTAGTCATGGGTTTAAAATGGTTGGTAGATAATTGATTTATGAATCAACCAATCATATGAAGCTGTAAAATGGGCATTAGGAAGTCTTGCCAGGCAACGGGAAGTCTACTAGGTGACATGCAGTTTTTCAGGGAACAAGAAGTTTGACAGGCGACAAGATGTTTTGTAGAATTCTAGATTGCGATAGGAAGATCTGCACCCACAAATCAAAATGTTTCAAACTATATATGCCATGACATAAATAATTTTGATTATTAAATTAATCAATAAATAATTTCCATAATTTAATCCCAAAACTAGATTAAATAATACTTATATATATTTAACCATATGCAACGTATAAGGTGGCAAAATATGATAAAATAGTATGGAAATAAGGGACAAGAATGAGTATGAAGGTATTTAAAATGGATTAAAAGATGGTATAAAATGGATCATAATTGACTCTCACCACTATGCAGATTAGTGTCTACTATATCTTTGATTTGATTGGCAGATGTTTTGCCTTTCTTTTTTCATCTGCTTATTGTTCAAATAGTGTTGTTGGGGCACTCATGAAGACTGATCCCAATCATCATCTCAATTTCAAAGAAGGTTATTCACTCAATACTATGGTGGCTATGATTTGACATATGTTCGCAATATTTTTCTTGTCATAAAATATTTTCAGATGAATCTTTTCTTTCATTAGTTTTTTGTTCTCCTCAGTTAGCCTTAAGTGAGGGTGTTGGTGTAAAGACTCTATTCTCATTCGTAATTTAAGGAGCACTCAATTAGTTACCATGTGTTAAGTCCAATAAAGAGAGCTATTATTTAGTTTATATGCCCCCCACTTTCTCATGCATGATTGGTCATATCTGAAAATCTTCACCCTAAGTTGCTATTGTCAAAGGTGGTTTCAATTTATATAAATTATGTATAATGTAATAATTATTAATCAATGAGAAAGAGCACAATGTAATCTATAGAACTTCGGTTCAACAACTCTATTTTTTTCTTTTATATTTTTTTTGCATCTAGATTTGTTTATGATATAACTTAGAGCTGCAAAAAATTTTATAGTCTCCTATTCTCCTTATTTCTCCTCTTACCATTGATTCCTTGTCATTCCTTCCTCCCCTTTGTCTTCATCCACCTTGTCTTCATCCACATGAATTCTCCTCACCGATTCCTTATTATTCCTTCCTCCCCCTTCTCTTCCTCCTTGTCTTCATCCACATGACCTCTCCTCTGTGAGCTTTATCATCTACAAGAGTTTCAACTGATTATCTCTACTGACAAGGACTACCTAAGTAGTAGTAATCATCCACAAGAGTTTCAACCAAAAACCACCTTATTAACATGAGTCACAACCACCATTGTCCTATATCATAATAAAATTATTATTACAAATATATTGAAAATAATGAAAACAATTGAAGTGTTGTAAGATAGATTAGAAAAACAGATAAATTACTTATCAAATATAAGAGAACTAGTAATATGACTAGATGATACCACAAAGTTTTATAATTTGTTTGAGCAGAAGGCATGGGTGGATAATCTCTTTTCAGCAACCTACTTTTGCTAAGGTTTATGATGCGATAACAATCAATTTAAACATTGATAATTGTTGTTCATCGCATGCTCATAGGGAAATTGTGGTTGTGGGCTTCTCTCGTATCCCTTAAATGGGCTCTCTTTGGCTAATGTATGGTCACAATGTAAATGCACTAGAGTTTGGCTTTAAATTAAGTTGATAGACTGGTTAGTTGGTGCTTGTAGAGTTTCAACAATTCAATAGTAGAAATTTATATATTTTCTATCAATATTAAATATTATTAGAATTAATATTAAATTAGAAACTTGATTTGATTCATAAGGTTATATTATATTGTATAAAAACATATGATAATATTTTGAAAGGTTTGGTATTTGTCATGTCAAGAAAGTTTAATGTTAGTACTTCTATGTGAAGAAACTTCTATGTTTCACTTCTATGAACATCACCCATATGAAACGAGTGCTAAGTTACTATTCACTCTTATTACAAAATGGCTCTTGAAAATACTTCTATCATATGAACTAAACATTCATTTATGATAATTATCAGTTTTTAGTCAATATTAAATAAATTAATAATGATTTATAATTTGATTTGATTCATAAGATTATATTCCTTTATATATATGCATATAGTGACGACTTGCATTTCATTTTGGAAAATTACATGTTCAATGCTTCACCTCTCTAAACATCTCTTATATGCAATGAGTGTTAAGTGCACCATTAAATCTGTAAAAGATAGATTTTTGTGAACTATTACTGGTAAAATATGAATCAATATATTTGACTTAGAAAGTACACAATTGAATTATGATAACAACAATATAATTCAATTTACTATGAAAATATCTTCTACATAAAAGTTAAACATCCTTTTATTCAGTTAAAATTTGTTTAAACATTTATTCAATTAAAAAAAAATATAACTTAATTTTAAAAAAATAACGTTAACCTTAATGAAAAATTAGAATAAAATTTAGTGACAAAGATTTTCAAGCACCTCAACACACATTTCCATCATAAAAAATATAAGAGACCACAAACCACCTCTTCATATCTTATTCTTATAATTGCTTTATTTTGTACAAACTATCACACTCCTGACTTTAGACACCTTCTTTTCTGCCATGTCATCCTTGATGACCTTGTTCATAGTCTAGATGGTGGAGGGGGAGATACTGGAACAACATAAGAGACAGGACCATTAGGCTTTGGTGAAGGTGGGACTAGAGGCCGCCTTCTTCCAAGTTTTCTCACTTTCAAACTACTCTTTCCACCCTCAAATGGTAACCTATTTGATGGATGCCTCGCAACTCTTCCACCTAGATCACCTGAATTAGGCAATATCCCCACTGATGGAGATGAAGGCAAGGCTGAGCTCCTCTTATCAAAACCTGCAATTAAAACAAAAAAAAGCTAAACATTGCCATGGCATATATGCAAGCAAATATATTAAAAATAAATACCAGTGCTAGTTTCAATCGACTAAGCAAGACTAGAATCAAAGGATTTTTGTTGCACATTATTCTTACAATGTTTATATTATGTTACTGCAGACATAATTTTTATAGTCTATGATGGTGATATATATTGTTTTGAAAAAATTCTATGTTTTTCATGAGAAAATAGGAAGTAAAAAAGAAAAACAAATGTACGAAAAGGTTTGTCCCAAAATTTCAAATAAAAAGCTCACAATTCTCCTCATTTTATTGTCAGCAATACAAAAAATACCTGACTGTGCTCCAACAGACTTGTTCAGAAGGAAGATAATAAGTAGGAGAAACAGAAGATGCCACGATGCAATTGAACTCTTGAAAGTAGAAGAAGAACCCATCGCACAAGATTTCCTGCTGGACTTTCTCAAGAAAACCACATTTTTATACCCACAAAATTCCTGTTAATCGTCCAACGCAAACCTTACTTTAAAATAGATGTATCTAAACCGAGTTGTGAGATGGGTTTGGTAAAGTTTGATTTTAATATATTTAATTTAACGCGGCAATGCAACCTAAAGCTTCAACCACATCATTGAGAATTGACAAGTCAATGTATAAAGAATGACTTAGAAAGAATCATCCAGCTGCACTTCACTAGCATGAATGGCGTGAAAACAAAAAGTCATTAACTATTTGGTGGAGGCGTGCTTTTGTCTCTGACCATCAAATCGTGCGTTGAAATTCAGTCAGAGATTCAGAACATTCACGATCCCAACTAGAAGCCAAGATTACCCAACAACCCTAACAAAAGTAGAAGTTCCACAATACAAACTGCCAACAAAGAATGAACAAATGCCCCAAAAGCTCGAGAAGAACAACAATAAATGTTCAAAATCTGCAAAACTCATTTTCCCAGGGCTATGTTAATGCCACCTTTGCAAATGAACGTGAAAGGGGCCAACCATGCAAATATCATTTCCTCCAAACAATAAGAAATTGAAATCAAATGTCAAAGAATTAAGAATTAGGAAACAATATAAAAGATGAGGAAAGAGGAATTAATGAATTCAAAATCTTAATCTTGTCTTTTCTTTTTAATAATCTTATGGAAAAATGTTCAAATCATTCTTAAGGGTTTGCATCAATTTATTTGATAAGTCTCTTTATAACTACAATTGCTAGGTCATATAATTAAATATAACATACGGTTATTTAAGGTGTGTCTTGAAAGACTACAAAATAATGAAATCTATACTTTTTCATTAGGTGGACCAAGTTCTAGTTTTGAAGTATAGGGTGGCCCCATGAACATGATAGGAAAGCAACATTGTTGAAAGGCTTTCCAAATGCCAAATTAACAGGGAAATATCCAAGAACAAAATTGCATAGGTAAATAAAATACCAGACATATCAAATACGAGATAGAGAAAACACCAGATTTAATGTGGGAAACCCTTTCGGGAAAAAACCCACCACTCAAAACCCTGAACAAAATTTTGTATCACAGTAAACAATTTACATACAACAAATTTGAATTTTCATAGGCTCAGATTGCCTTTACAATCAACTTGATTTCCAATATCTATCTTCTTTACAAATCTTGTAGCCATTAATACACCATGTAAATGCGTTACAGAACTGTCTACCATTCGTCAATCACAACGGATGCCTTCAGTGATGTAGACATTTTGGTCATGCAGATACTTCAGTCAATCCAGACTCCTTTGGTGACACTCGGTCACGCAGATGCTTCAGTCACTCCAGACTCCTTCGGTGACACTCAGTCAGACAAGTGCTTCGCTCATTGGTTGAGAGCATCACTACACAACAGACACTTCTCCATGTGCAAGTTTAATAGAGTTTTTGTACTTGCCACACACACCATACCCACACCGTACTCCATATTTACCATACTTTTCATATGGTCAAAACACATTCCATTGGTGTCACCATACAAATCATGCAGTTCACCCCTCACTGTACTTGTGGAACTTGCCTCTACCATACGACGATCTTGCCATACATTTTTATAGAAATTTCAGCAGCATAACAACCTAAAAAATGACATTTCCAGATCTGTATAGCCTTTACACAATAGCTCACAAATGTAGGACAAAAACTACGCTCATCGAGCTCTCGAAATTAACACAAAAATGCCCGGAAACACCACAAAAATACTAATAATCTATCTCAGAAGTTTAATCACGTCCCAATACATATATTCAACTCTATTTTAACATCTTAAAGTCTAAAATACAATAGCAACCCAAACTGATATGAAATACTCAACTGAACACCAAAGTCATACCAAAAAAACACACCCGAAAACCCACAAATCTGCACTGTTCAGCACAAAGGCAAACTCTGTATGAGCATGCACATGGAATGGCTTCAAACTCCCATCCTTAGCCTTCCTAGAAACCTGCAAACTCTCATTCTTGGGTCTCCTTGGAAACCTGCAAACTCCCGTTCTTGGGTCTCCTTCTCCACAGGTTTGGTAGCCTCTAAAGAATAACAAAGAAATGAGCAAAAATCAAGTTATGAAATCAGCCCAAAATGCCTCCAAACTCTTTAAAAGAGGGCATAACCCTAACTCACGTCCAAGAGGGGTTAATAAAACATATTTTAATAATAATCTTCATTTATTAGTCCATTAGCTTCCAAAGATTATCCCCTTTTGTTGAAACTTCACCTTTTTGGGCCTGCTTGCCTTAGCAAAGATTATTATTTTTTAATTATTTGAAAAGGGGACATGAAAAGTCCTCCCCTCCCAAACATTGCTTATCCTCAAGAAATGGCTAAACAATAAACCAATCAATCCACCTGGATCCCAAATGTAGTCATGAACTATACTACTACCAATTAACACAGGCTCCTGCAATATCCTCTGCAATATGACCAAGAGGAATCCATAATAAAACTGATAATTATAGCTCAACCAAACTCCAAAATCACAACTTCCACAGTTAGAAACCCACGAGACACAAACTCTTAGAACATCAAAACCCAAGTAAAGTGGACTACCAACACAGTAAATACCATCAATGCATTCCACTGGCCTATACGGAATGTACAATCCAACTCTACAACAATGGTGAATGCTCCTAAATGAAACTGTACCAAGTATCATGGAGAATCCACACACTATACAACGCCTGCAGTCAACACAACTCTGTAGATCACCGACCACTATCTCATAACCATAACTACCATGCACCCCTGATGGTGAAAAGCCATCACAAGATAAATAACAAGAATTGGAACCCAAACCAAATTTTCCTGCCATCAACTCCTCAACACAAGGATTAAATGCTAACTGATGTACATACCTTGCAATATAATGTTGATAAAAAAAATCAACCTCAGTCAACAGCTCACCATGAACAAGTGATACAACCCACTGTGACTGATCACCAGCTAAGTTAGGAGATGTCATAGCCAAAGGAGTAGAATCAATAACAACACCCGCTGAAGCATCACTCTGAAATTCCTGCTCTAAGTTATGTATTATCAAGCTGTCAATTGTAGAACCTATCGCCATGTCGTGCCCATCACAACTCTCATCCTGAGGTGTTAAACTATCCCATAACTGATGATAAGCACTAGGAACCAAAGTACATCTTTGTGTCATCATCTCATCAACATGATCATCAAAGGTAAATTGATAAGCATACCTTACAATGTAATGCTGATACAATGCGCCAATCTCAGTCAGTGGCTTAGACTGCAATCCAGATGTAACTAACTGCAATCGATCACTAACCAAGTTGGAACTGACTACTAGCTCCAAAGACATCGCCAAGGGAGTAGTATTACTAGCAGGAACCATGCCAACTATCAGCTCACCAACATCACACATGGTCTTTGATACAGCATCTCTAGTCTTCATGCCATTAGTGCTAGAGGTCACCACCATGTCAGGCATACCACAACAATCTACTGTAGCACCCAACTCAACTGAACCTGACTCTAGTGGGGATGAACCCGATATGCTAATGTTAGTATCAAGGATGGATGCATCCCCATCTCCACTATCTTTGACAATCTCAACCATGGACATCCTCGGATCATCAGACACCACAGCTTGTGACTGTACAGAATCTAGTAAAGATTGTAGTTGCTCTAACTCCACGGTCACCTTAGCCAAATGAAACTGTGACTCCTTGAAAGCCAACTGTGTACTCTCAAGAATCTCAGATTTCACCTCAAGCTACTGAGTAAGCTCACTCACCTCATCTTCCTTGGCCAACAATGCATCGTATGCTGTACTGCCCCACTCCATAAGATAATCTCTATCGGCTACCAACTGCATATAATCCTGTCTCAAAATCCGAATAGCCTCCCATAAAGAGTGGAACTCTGTCAAGGAAAGATAACTGCCTCCCTACTCATCACAAGTAGGAGAACCCCATCCATAAACTGCTAACAATTGACAAACAACATACAAATGTTGGCAAGCAATACCAATGTCTCACTCACTAACTCTCAACTGATTAGACACATGATGGCACTGGCTTGACTGTCTCCTACAAACCTCCTTTGATGCACTGTCTAAAGGAGTATCCTCAAAGTTACTAGTCTCTAGATTATTACTATCCATATCCTGTGAATCAACTCTAAATCTCATATCAACAAACAAAGTATCAAAAACTATAGCACTGTTGTCCAACTCCTTTGTACCCAAGGAAACTAAGTCTTCAAAATTGCCCACTGCATCCTCTTGGATGTCATCAATGCCAATATGATCCTGGGACTCATCTGTACACACTGCCAAATATGAAAGATCATCAACACATTCCAGCAAGTATGGTCGACTGGATATATGAACAAAGCCCAACACCAGTGTATAAAAACTAATACCAACATCGGACAAGATGCTAGCACAAGAAAAGACAACACCGTGCAATCTGCTAATAAAATCCATGATAGCACCCAAACAAACACTGCTACCAAAAAGTGTTAAAGATCTCCAGTCAGCTGAATCCCAAATGCCAATATAACAATCTCGAGTCCATATCTGTAAACTAGAATCAGCTAGTAACTCAAGAAAATAACTCACTTGAGTAATATGACCAAT
This sequence comes from Cupressus sempervirens, assembly GCA_028749045.1. Lineage (NCBI taxonomy): Eukaryota > Viridiplantae > Streptophyta > Pinopsida > Cupressales > Cupressaceae > Cupressus > Cupressus sempervirens. The sequence continues at coordinate 3,015,765 of CM053785.1, forward strand.
ACCAACTAACTCCACATACCTATCATGATGAGATAATGTAGTCACAATATTGTCTTCACTCACCTTCAGCTGGCAGGATAAATCATGTGAAGTACTACTAGCCTCAACCTCATGTGACGAAGCATCTAACTGTGCCTGGTACTCTCTCTCTCAGAAAAGTCACGAATGCTCAATGTCTGCTCATCTCTACCAGGTATCTCACCATCATGCACAAAAACATCCTCATAATCATCATCCTTGAGGTCAAATTTATCTATCACTCTTTGACTAAAATCATCAAATGTAGTTACCTGATCATGACCTTGAGTAGTCATTCCATGATACCACCAATCATAGGCTGCATCTTCCAAGTGTAGACTTGCAATTTGAACAACATCACTCTCCTTCATGGGGTTAAGTGTGAAGAAGGTCTGTAATTTTTGTAGCCATGCTCTAGCTGAAATTTTATTTGTTCCATCAAAAGTAGGTGCTATAAACTTGCTTATTTTATTTTTGAGCTCTCTTCCACTTATGTCATGCTCCCTTTTGTACTCTTTCTTGGGCATCAAAGTATTCATCATATCCACATATTCTCTAAAAGGAACTGAACTATGAAAGTCATCATCTAAGCCATTGTAAGTAGCTCTTAATGTAATCAAGTTACCTGTAACCTCTTCCACAGGATTAATGGCTGGATTTGGTATTGGTGGCTCATCTGTAGGCAAGAAAATAGTTTTGGTTGATTTAGATGGTGTGGATTTCAGATTTCTTGGCTCCTCTGAAGTGCTCCCTTTCTCATTAATAGATGCAACTCCTTGTAGTTTTTTTGTCAATATTCGCAAAGCCTCTCTAGTTTCTGCCAAACTATCCACTGTTTGCTTCTGAGTATTTTGGATGTCTTGGAAGAATTTCTTTTCCATCTCATCTGGATCAGCCATGCTTTTCCCTTCCTTGGATTTTGTACTTTTACTTTCAACTGGAGCTTTGATCAAAATTTCTTTATTCTTTTCTCGCTGTAAATATCTTTTTTGTCTTTCACTTAGTTGAATGCGACCATAAATTTTGACATGCAACTAATTAGAAGCAACATGCAACCATAAATTATGACATGCAAGATCTGGGTAGTTGTCAAAACTGACATGCAAGATCTGAGTAGTTGTCAAAACTAACATGCAAGATCTGGGTAGTCAAAACTGACATGCAAGATCTGGGTAGTTGTCAAAACTGACATGCAAACTTTTACAAACCCTCAAGCTGGAAAGATCATGGCTCTGATACCACTGAAATGTCCCTTTTCTGATTTTACATGAGATTTCCAACCTCTAATCAGATATTTAAGATCAAACAACCAATATTACAAAGATCCACCAAATTTCTCAAATAAACCCAAATCGGGTATGTCCGAAATAGTGCCAAAAAACTTCACAACTTCACAAATTATTAATAAATTTGAAAATGGACATTTTTATAGAAATTTCAGCAGCATAACAACCTACAAAATGAAATTTCCAAATCTTTATAGCCTTTACACAACAGCTCACAAATGTAGGACAAAAACTATGCTCATCGGGCTCCCGAAATTAACACAAAAATGCTCGAAAACACCACAAAAACAAGAATAATCTATCTCAGAAGTTTAATCACGTTCCAATACATATATTCAGCTCTATTTTAACATCTTAAAGTCTGAAATACAACAGCAACCCAAACTGATATGAAATACTCAACTAAAAACACCAAACTCATACAAAAAAAATACACCCGAAAACCTACAAATCTGCACTATTTAGCACAAAGGAAAACTCTATATGAGCATGCACATGGAATGGCTTCAAACTCCCGTTCTTGGGTCTCCTTCTCCACAGGTTTGGCAGCCTCTAAAGAATAACAAAGAAATGAGCAAAAATCAAGTTCTAGAATCAGCCCAAAATGCCTCCAAACCCTTTAAAAGAGGGCATAACCCTAACTCACGTACAAGGGGGGTTAATAAAACATATTTTAATAATAATCTTCATTTATTAGTCCATTAGCTTCCAAAGATTATCCCCTTTTTTTGAAACTTCACCTTTTTGGGCCTGCCTGCCTTAGCAAAGATTATTATTTTTTAATTATTTGAAAAGGGGACATGACATTGCACTCCATGTACTTCATCATTTTCTAACAATCTCCCACTTGTTGAAGTACAAAGTTACTCATCATGACTAACAAAAATTGGGGGCTTTAAGCCCCATTCATCTTGTGCACCATTTGAACTTAGTTGTGTTCACTAGCTTTGTCAATCAATCTGCAACATTCTCTTGAATGCCTACCTTTTCTAAATTTACCATCCCATTGTCAACCATGTCACGTAAAAAATGATATTGTACGTCAATGTTCTTTGTTCTGGCATGGAAAGTAGGATTCTTTGCCAAACATATTGCACTCTGACTGTCACAAAGAATTTTAATTCTTCCAGCATCAAAGCCAACATCTGAACATAAATGCTAAAGCCAAACTGCTTCCTGACACACACGAGTAGATGCCATGTACTCTGCCTTAGTTTTTGACAACACAACTACACTTTTTCATTTGATCATCCAACCGATAGCACCACCATTCACCATGAATACATATCCATTGGTGGATCTTCTTCTCTCAATATCCCTAGCCCAATCGACATCCACATAACCTTGAATGCTAATTGAGCTGTTAAATCCATCTGAGTTACCTTGATAGCATAATGCATGCTGTGACATACCCTTCAGATATCCCATAACTCTTTTCATAGCATCCCAATGTGACTTGCCTTGATTCACCATGAAACAACTCAATATTCCCACTGCTTGCACAATGTTTGGTCTCGTACAAACCATTGCATACATGAGACTTCCAACAATGCTAGCATAAGGTACTTGCTTCACATCTTCAGTCTCATCTAGAGATTTTGGATTGTCAGTAACAGATAACTTTGTTCCATGTAGTACTAGAACTAGTTGTTGCTTGCAACCAGTCATATTAAATCGCTTTAGAACATTGGTAATATATTTTCTCTAGCTAAGCCAAAGCTTTCTGCCAACCCTGTCCCTTTTTATTTCCATCCCCAAAATAAATTTTTTCGACCCTAAATCTTTCATTTCAAACTTTAGGGACAATTGAGATTTTAATTCTAAAATCATTTCCTTACTATTGCCTATAAACAACATATCATCTACATATAGAGCAATAATAAGTATCTGATCACCTTTAGCTTTATAATACACACAGTGATCTGGTTTAGGTCTTGTAAAACTCAAAGACAAAACATATGTATCATACTTTTGGTCCCACATTCTGGGCGATTATTTCAAACTGTACAAAGATTTTTTTAAATAACATACTAGATGCTCTTTACAATTTTTTTTGCAAAGTACTCCGGTTGGGACATGTATATCTCTTCTTCGAGATCACTATGAAGAAACATTGTTGTCACATCCATTTTCTCAATTTCAAAGTCATGCATTGCTACATATGATAATATAAATTTGATAGATGTTATCTTAACTACAGGAGAAAATATTTCTCTATAATCAATCCCTTCTTTCTGAGAATACCCCTTCACAACCAATCTTGCCTTCTACTTGACAATTCTACCATCCGGACCGTACTTCTACTTAAACATCCATTTACATCCCACGTGCTTTCTACCTTTAGCATCCTAGGTTTTGTTCTTCTCCAAATATTTCATTTCATCCTTCATGGCTAACAATCAAGAATCTAAATCTGGCATACTAATTGCTTCTTTGACAGTCTTAGGCTCATCAACATCCGTAACCAAAGCATTGGCACAGTTAAGATTCAACATAGAATAAATAAACCTCTCTAGTGAATAACTGTATCTATCAGGTTGTCGACTTTCTGGAGTAGATATCCTCATTTCATGTGGTGAAGCTTCTTGAGGATGAAAATCATGATCTTCTTCACTTGTGTGACTGCTCGAGTTGTCTCCATCCTCATTCTCAAAACATTCTAGATTTTCAATCTCAGGTTCATTTGGAGTTTGAAATACCTCCTGTCTAGAAGCTAAAGGGATTTGAACTGCTTCCTTTCTCTTTTCATTCTTCCCTAGCTACTCTAGTGAGATAGGCTTCATCTCATGAAAGATAACATTCTTGCTATACAACACCTTTTCAGTGAGAGGGTTCCTCAATTTTTATCCCTTTAGACCAATACTGTACCTAACAAAGAGACACTTCACAACCAAAGACACATAAATGTCTTAATGAGGGCTTCTTACCAGACGATGCTTCCATGGGTATCTTGTGAACTAGCATTGCTGTAGGAGAACAATTCAACAAGTAACATGCTGTTGCCACTGCTTCGGCCCAAAACTTATGTTCTAGACCAGCACCTCCCAACATGTTTCTCACTCTCTCCATCAATGACTATTTCATCCTCTCCACTACTCCAATCTATTGCAGAGTATAAGGTGTCATCTTATGCCTCTTGATGCCATGATCTACAAAAAATTTACATCAAAATCTGCATTGTAAAACTCACCACCATTATCCTTCCTTAAGCATTTAATCTTTATCCCAATTTGATTTTCAACAAGGCTTTTAAATTCCTTAAACTAACTAAACACTTATGATTTATTCTTCAAAAAATAAATGAATGATTTTCTTGAATAATAATTAATAAATGATACATAATATCTTGAATTAGATAGAGAAGGAAATCCACAGGATCAAATGCATCAGAGTGAATATAATCCAACAAAACCAAAAGATTTTTGAGGACTGGAATAAAATTGAACACGTTTTTTCTTTCCATAGATAAAATGTTTGCAAAAATCAAATTCAAGGTTACAATCAACCAATCCCTCAACCAAGTTTTTTTTCTTCAAGGTTTATAAACCTTTCTCACCAATATGGCCAAGCCTATAATGCCAGGGCATTCTTTTCTTAGTAGGAAGTTTAACTTCCTTTGTATTTACACCATGTGTTGCTACATTGATTTTATCAGACTTGACAGATACACTATTACAACATACAGGTTTGGCATCTACCTTATATAGTGTTCTAGTGCATTCAACCTTAGCTAAAATGATAGATCCCTTAGTCATCTTGCAACCACCATGGACATATGTTACCTGGAATATGACTTTATTCAACTTATAGATAGAAAGTAGGTTTCAAGCCAAGATGGGTATGTGAAGTACTCCATTAATTCCCTTTACTCTGCCATCAAGAAATTGAATTTTGACTCTTCCTCGACCAATAATTTCCTGCATGGAATCACTCACCAAGAACACCTTTCCACTATTCTATGGTTCATAGTTTGAGAACCACACTTTGTGAGATGTCATGTGGAATGATGCTCCCGAATCCACCAACCATACATCGTCGAATCTAGGCACTGCCAAGGCTGCTACGAAGGAATCAACGCCACTTTGAGAAGATTTAGTATTAGAAGTATATTTCTTCTTCTTCAGTTTCTCCTCCTTGCAATCCCTTCAGATATGGCCTTTCTACCCATAGTTCCAACACTTCATCTTGGAATTATTGCTAGGAGTGGTAGATCATTTCTCCTAAGACTTTGACTTCATGTCCTTCTTCTTACCTTTATCCTTAGATCTGCCTCATACACTCAAAGCTTCTTTTTCTACCTTAAAGGACTTCTTTTTCATCTCCTCCAACATAAGTGTAGCAACTACTTCTTCCATTTTCAACTTGGTAGTCATACTTCTAATAGCCGTTACCAATAGATTTTAACTATGCAATCACCATATTAAATGAATTAGGTGATTTGTCACAACCATTCATCCATCCATCTTCAATGAGTAGAATTTCTTCCTTAGGAAAATTTTGTTTACCAAGAAATTTTTCCCTAATAAATGTCTCCTAATTTCTTCCACAAGGAATGTGCAATTTTCTCTTCATGGATATTCAATATGACTGACAAGGTCTGCAAGACTTAATCTTATCAATCCTCCACCCTTCCAATCTGTTAGTTCCTAATCTTCTAGTTTCATCCCTAAAGGCTTAATGCCAAACATGACAATCCACAAATCTCGATCAACTAGTAGATCTTCTACTTTAAGTTTCCACAATTCAAAGTTGGTGCCATTGAAATTTTCAACATCCACATGTCTTGATGTACCAACCATCTCAATTTATAGACAATTTTTTTGTAAACTTCTATTGAAACCAAATTGGCACAAAAATCCAAACCCTACTCGACAAGGATAACACAACTGGCCAGGCTATGATACTACTTGTTAGGAAAACAACAGTGTGGAAATGCTTTCCAAATGCCAAATTAACAAGAAAATATGCAAGAACAAAATTGCAGAGATGTGCAGGAAAATAAAATATCCAACATATATCAGACATGAGACACAAAGAAAACACTAGATTTAATGTGGGAAATCCTTTTAGGAAAAAACCCACCACTCAAAACCCTAAGAATTTTTATTTATTTATTACAGTAAATAATTTACATACAAAAACTCCAAATTTTCACAGGTTCAGATTGCCTTTACAATCAACCTGATTTCCAAGATCTATCTTCTTTACAAATCTTGCAACCATTTATACACCCTACAAATTTGCTACAAAATTTGGTAAAGAAATGGCTATGTTACAGAACCATCTACCATCCATCAGTCAAAACAGATGCCTTCAATGATTTAGACATTTGGGTCATGCAGATGCTTCAGTCACTACAAACTCCTTCGGTGATAGTCAGTCGCACGGTTGCTTTAGTTACTTCTGACTCCTTCGGTCACACTTGATTATGTAGATGCTTCGATCACTGGCTAAGAGCATCACTACATGAAAAAAATTACTCTGTGTACAATTTTAACAGAGTTTTCGTACTCACCGCACACACCATACACACACCATACCTACACTGTACTCTATATGCAACATATTTTTCATAATGTTAAAACACATTCCACCAATGTCATTGTACTAACCAAGCTATTCACCCCTCACCATACTTATGGATCTTGCCTCTACCATACAATGGTCTTGTCATATGGTGAGGCTCATTCACTATACCATATGGTGCACTCTGGATACTTCATTAACTTCTAACAATCTCCCACTCATGAAGTACAAAGTTACTCACAATGACTAACAAAAGTCATGGGCTTTAAGCCCCATTGGTCTTGTGCACGATTTGAACTTAGCTATGTTCATCGATTTTGTCAATGCATTTGCAACTTTCTCCTATGTCCTAACCTTTTCTAAAATTATCATCCCATCTTCAATCATGTCACATACAAAATGATATTGTATGTCAATGTGCTTTGTTCTAGCATGGAAAGTAGGATTCTTTGCCAAACATATTACAGTTTGACTATCACAAAGAATTTTAATTCTTCTAACATCAAAGCCAACATTTGAGCATAAATGTTAAAGCCAAACTGCTTCCTAACATGCACAAGTAGATCCCATGTACTTTGCCTCAATTTTTGACAACACAACTACATTTTTTTGTTTGCTCATCCAACTGATAGTACCACCATTCACCATGAATACATATCCATTGGTGGATCTTCTTCTATCAATATCCCTAGCCCAATCGACATCCACATAACCTTGAATACTAATCGATCTATTAGATCCAACTAAGTTACCTTAATAACATAATGTGTACTATGATGTACCCTTAAAATATTGTAGAATTGTTTTCACAACATCCCAATGTGACTTTCTCAGATTCATCATAAACCGACTCAATACTCCCACTATTTGCACAATGTCTGGTCTCGAATTGACCATTGCATACATGAGACTTCCAACAACACTAGCATAAGGTACCTGCTTTATGTTTTTAATCTCATCTAGAGATTTTGGACTATCAATAACAAATAACTTCGTTCCATGTAGCACTAGAACTAGTTGTTGCTTGAAGTTAGTCATATTAAATCGCTCTAGAACATTGGTAATATATTTTTTATGGCTTAGCCTAAGCTTTCTCCAAATGCTATCCCTTTTGATTTCTATCCCCAAAATAAACTTTTCTGACCTTAAATCTTTCATTTCAAGCTTTAGGGACAACTGAGATTTTAATTCTGAAATATTTCCTTACTATTGCTATAAAAAACATATCACTTATGGGTAAGTGCACTAAGTTGTGGTGCCAAAAGGGGGTTATAAGTGGCCACTTTATTTTTGAAATCAACAATTTCTAAACTTTGACAAGAATTTGAAGATGGTTCCACTCAAAATTTTAAGATATGAGAAAAACAAAATTAGTAGTTCTTTGAATCTAGTTACTACAGTACTATTTGTTTTTCAAAATGGTTTAGTTTTAGGTCCTCAAAAAAGGGGGCCATGGAAAGTGGTATTATTTTTTTAGAAAAGAAATAACATAGTGCAAAATTTCCCCCCCCTAAAATTTTAGCTTTTTAAAAAAAATTCTTTAATCACTCTAGTCAAAAGTTACCTAACACCGTGTAGTTTATCCCAAATTTTTGGGTAATTTTATAATGCATATTTTTTTAATGGATTTGGTAATTGGACACATCCCAAAAATGTGAAATATCTGTGTGCCCCCCTAGAAATGATTGAAAACTAATCTAAAATTAAATCTTCTTTTTTTCAAAGTGTGTGGAATGAAGTCTAGTTTCTTAAAAACTAAGTTGTGAAATTTGATTAAAGAGCTAAAATCTACACCCCAATTAGTACATGTAGGATTTTGACAGAAAATGGACATACATTCAAAAGAAATTATAGTTGAAAGGCTTGAAATAGTTGAAATTTGAAAAAAAAATGATTATATAGCTAACACAGAGACCTACAATGTCTCAACCACAAGGAAACTTGAAGGAGAGCACATGAGAAAAATAAATCATTATTTGTATGCGTGCTGCAAAACATGTCTCAGATCAGTTTAGAGACTCCAAACCTTTGGGTTGGATCCCCAAGGAAAATCTAAGCCTTAGGCTTGGTAGAATCCAAAGCTTTACATAGCATGTGCATGCCATAGCACATGTGTACTATTTAAAGCAATTTTAAATTTAGGCTTACATAGCACATACACACTATAGTGTGCACACACTTTGTAAGCCTAAATTTCAATAGAGAGGGAAGGCAAGAGGAAGAGAGAGGGTAGAGAGTGAGAGTGAGAGAGAGTAGAGGATGGGGAGAGAGTAGGAGATAGAAGAGGTTGGGATAGGGGGGAGAGAGAGAGAGAGAGAGAGTAGGGGATGTGAGAAGGTGGGGGTGGGATAGGGAGAGAGGGATAGAGAAATGAAGAGAGAGAAAGTAGGGGATGGGAGAGGGAGAGAGGGAGAGAGATGGAGAGTAGGGGATGGGAGAGGGTGTGATAGGGGGAGAGAGAGATGTGTGAGAGAAATATATAGTGAAAGAGAGGAGTGAGAGAGAGATTTAGCTAGAGAAATATGGAGATGAAGATCTAGAGAGAGAGTGGGAGAGAGAGAGTAGGGGATGGGATAGAGGGGGAGAGAGAGTAGGGGTTGAGAGAGAGAGAGAGAGAGAGAGAGAGAGAGAGAGAGAGAGAGAGAGAGAGAGAGAAGGGGATGGGAGAGGGTGGGATAGGGGGAGAGGGAGAGAGAGTAGGGGATGGGAGAGTAGAGAGGGAGAGAGAGTAGGGGATGGGAGAGTAGAGAGAGAGAGAGAGAGAGAGAGAGAGAGAGAGAGAGAGAGAGAGAGAGAGAGAGAGAGAGAGTAGGGGATGGGAGAGGGTGGGATAAGGTGGGAGAGAGAGAAGAGGGGATGGGATGACTTTAACCATTTGTCTGATCTAGTGCAACCTAGTAATATTTATATCTTTGTAAATTCAATATGTAACTTTATAACTTTTACCCAAGTATTTTCTAAATTAATGACCATATTTTTACATTTATCACTGCATGCCATGTGTTTGCTGTTATTGCACCTGAAGAAAATGAAGAAGGGACAAATTATTATCTGTGTCGTTGTGTCCAAGCCAATTTTATTTTGGATCACTCGGTTATAGACAGTGAAGGTTTAGAGTACCATATAGGTGTGATGGTTGTAATAGGAACATGGCTTAGATGATATTCTATGAAGAACCCTAACTTGTGGTTATTCAAGGATTGGCAAACAAAGAGGAAGATTCTTCATTATTTGAACCTTGTTGTTGCATCAAATGCCCACTTGATAAAATATGGTGGAAATCCACATAATAATACTCTTTGGAAGTTTCATGAGTTAGAACATGGGGCAATAATTGAGACATTAAAATGTAGAGTAGATCTAGTTGGTTCATTAGATTGAATATAATTACAAAAACATGGACCTCTCTCACTTTTTGTGATGCAGAGTGCACAACTAGGTAGCTTCAAATGGACTTTCCCACTATTTGGTGTAGGGAACCTCCATTATTTTTGGTTTTTTAAGTTTGTTAAGAGTTAGTTAAGAGGTTGTGTGTGTCTAATAAGTTCCAAGAGTCCTTCAATTGCAGCTAGTCCCAATGTGTTTGTAAAAGAGCTAAAATTGCTCATTAGGTCCTAAGTTGGTCAAAAGTTGCTCAATAGGTAAAATGTTGTTAGGGTTGAGTAACTAAGGTATTTGGTTACCTAATAGGTCCTAAGAATCCTAACTAGGGTCCTACAATGGTCATAGGTGGATTGATTTGATCAAAAGATGTAAACAACAAAAATTGCTCAAAAGTTGCAAAGTTGCTCAAAAAGTTGCTTGAGCAACTTTTGCAATTTTTTTGCAAAAAGTTGCAAATGATAGTTTGGGAAGTTGTAATGACCCATACTCAGGTATATGAGCATGTGAAACATATTTTGGAAGGTTAGAAGGTTTCTAGTTAGATCTGACACTCCTTTCCAACCAAGTTGCATTTTTTAGCAACTTTTACAACTTTTGCAATTTTGCACAAAAAGTGCAATTTTTTCGAAGTTCACTAGATTTCACTTCTAGCACTTGGAAAAGGTTCAAAATTATTAAAAAAAATTAAAAACACCTAATTCGAGGCTATCTTGACCAAAAACACAAAAAGACCCAATTTTGCATAAGTAGCAACTTTTGCTCATATCTTGCACAAAGTGGCCTAATAATACATATCTTGCACATATCTCTATCACCGTTCAACGTGGGATCAAATTATCTATTCCGTTAGCTCCTAGCGACCAGATAAACCATAGTCTCAAGATTGTCTTCTCATGTTGGCCACTCAAATATTCGGGGACATGGAACATAATGGACCCTGAGAGTCACTAAATGCCATAATGCAACAATCTTTAACTAGGCATATCTCAGAGCTCGTGCAAGGTATGGATACAATTCTAGGTGCTACAGGATTGTGTTGCTGACATATATTAACCTCTCTCACTTTTAAGATATTGGATTCTATTTTGATTTTGCGGCCCCATCTCAAGTGATGCTAAAACTTGTACTATTGGCCAATACAAAGTTGCCAACTAGTGAATCTCTCTAACCATTCATCATGGGATTGAATTGTCTATTTCATATGCTCTAGGTGGCCGAGTAAACCTTAGTCCCAATATTGTCCCATCTTGTTGACTGCTCGAACATTCTCGGGCATGCCAAATGAAATTGACCCTGAGAGTCACTAAATGCCATAGGGAAATGATCTTTGATGGGGCATATCTTGGAGCTCATGTGAGTTATGCATGCAATTCTGGGTGTTATAGTATTATGTTTTTGATACCTACAATAACTTCTCTCTTTTTTTGGAGATTGGAATCCATTTTGATTTTGTAGCCCCATCTCAGATGATGTTGAAACTTGCATAGTTGGCTAGTACAAAGTCGCCAACTAGTGAATCTCTCTAACCGTTCATCATGGGATTGAATTGTCTATTCCATTAGCTCTAGGTGGCTAGGTAAACCCTAGTCCCAAGCTCATTCCATCTTGTTCACCTCTCAAACATACTAGGGTATGCCGAATGGAATTGAACCTGAGTGTCACTAAATGCCATAGGGAAGAGATCTTTGACAGGGCATATCTCAGAGCTTGTGCAAGGCATGGATGCAATTTTGGGTGCTACAAGATCGTGTTGATGACACCTACATTAATCTCTCTCACTTTTTGGAGATTGGATTCTATTTTGACTTTGTGGCCCCATCTCGAGTGATGCCAAAACTTGTAGTGTTGGCCAGTACAAAGTCTCCAACCGGTGAATATCTCTAACCATTCATTATGGGATCAAACTATCTATTCTATTAGCTTCAGGTGGTTGAGGAAACCCTAGTCCCAAGATCATCCTATCCCATTGACTACTCAAACATTCTAGGTCACACCAAATGGAATTGACCATAAGAGTCACTAAATGCCATAGGGAAGTGATCTTTGACAGGGCATATCCTAGAGCTTATGCGAGGTATGGATGCAATTCTAGGTTCTACAAGATTGTGTTGTCAACACCTACAATAACCTCTCTCAATTTTTGGAGATTGGATTCTATTTTAATTTTGTGGCCCCATCTCAGGTGATGCTGAAACTTGTAGTGTTGGCTAGTACAAAGATGCCAACTAGTGAATCTCTCTAATTGTTCATCATGGGATCAAACTGTCTATTTCATTAGCTTCAAGTGGCTAGGTAAACCCTAGTCCCAAGCTTGTCTCATCCTGTTGATTGCTTGAAGCTCCATGTAAGAAGCTGTGGATTCAACACACATTTTGTGTAACATTAGTTTATTGAGGACTTGACATGAAACAGGCGAACCACTATCAAAAGTTTGGAAACATTTTTCCTTAGATCATGACTTTCAAAATTAGATTTCTCATTCTATCATTTCCCTTACAAACATATATTTTGAGTAATATTGGAGGCACAACAATTGTAAAAAGCCACGACTTCCAATTTGAATCCATGGGTGCAAGAATTTATTCCTCTTGTAGTACAATACATGAATCTCCCTCCACACCCATCCACTTTCCCAATTGCCCCTCCAACAATGAATGCAACCTCACTAATATCATACAATATTTTTCTAGCCCCATTCCAACTACAGATAAATTATGTTCCACACATCATGAATTATATTCCAGAAATCTCTCCACCAAGATTCCCTCTCATGGGTTTCTTGATTCCTCTTCCTCCTATAAATACTCCCTTTCAAAGTGGAATAATAGTGGAACAATCTAATTGTTTGCCCAATTTTTTGGTTTGCCCTCCTCATGAGCAACAAGGTTTGAAGGGTCTTCTTCCACAACATCATTGTATGGACTTTGACCCACTTTGACTAGCTAGTGTCCCTCCTAATGTTTATTAGCTTATGCATACCTAAATAAGGCTTAGTCAAACCAACTTGATCTAAGCACATTGACACACCACCCTAACTTGGCTAGAGTCACAACAAGCCTCAAAACAACAACAACACAAACAAAGCCAAAACAAGGGTTGTTAGGTGCCTTGCACTAGAGTAATGATAGACAAAAGATATCCAAGAAAAAATGCAATAACTATAGCTATATGGATCATAAGAAGAGCATATATAATGTGTTTCTATGAATGAAGCTCTCGAAGAGATGGATAAGCAAGCAATATTGATATCAAATTCCATGAATAAATTTAAAAATTTATTTCAAGTCTTCTTGTGTTTTGAAGATAAAACATATAATATAAACTCTTCAAATGTTTTTGATGACAATAAGATTCAAACTTAGACATTTAGATAATGCAACCAACTCAAGACTCAAACTTCAATGTTAATAGTATAACAGTAATAAGAATTCAAGATTCACTATTCTCATCCCAACAAAAACTCCAAATAAGTTACTCATAACTTGTACAATTTAAATACAAATTAACATCATAGCCTTATTGTGATATTGCTATCATGATTCAATTGTGCAATTTCTGAATCAAACTCATTGACCCATGTTTCATGAGTAATGATTCAACATGAATCCATCTCTTATGAGAATAAATGGAACACTTAGCACTTATTGGATCTAGGTGATTCTCATAGGGGTGAAGCACCAAGACTTCCCAAGAGGTCACCCATCCCAGTACTACTCTAGCCTAAGCATGCTTAACTACAAAGTTTCCTCTATGGTTAAACCCAAAGCTTGCAACCCCATTTGTAAAACCTTCACCAAGTATTGTGCCTTATGAACCATTCATTAGAAAGCCTAGTAAGCTCATCAATTGATAAGTCAGAGATAATTTCATAGGAAGTCAAATTGTGATATTGCTATCAAGATTTAATTGTGTGATTTTTGAGTCAAACTCATTGACCCATGTTTTTGAGTAGAAAATCAACATGAGTCCATATCTCATGAGAATAAATGGAACAATTGACACTCATTGGATCTAGGTGATGCTCACCGGGGTGAAGCACCAGGACTTCTCGGGAGGTCACCCATCCCAGTATACTCTAGCCCGAGTGCACTTAACTGCTAACTTTCCTCCATTGTTAAACCCAAAGCTTTCAATACCATTTGCAAAACCTTTACTAAGTGTTGTGCCTTATGAACCATTTATTAGAAAGCCCCTTAAGCTCACTCGTCCTCTTGTTTAGGCTCCTCTCTAACTGAAGTTGATACAAACAAAGTATATATGAATCAATAATTATTATACATTGAAATAAAATATATGTACACATGAAATTAATTATTTTCTTACCACCATCAAATAGTTACTCTATAGATCTACGTCAGAGGTTCGTGGATGATTGAGAGTAACAAGGCCCTACAACAATTCAATCAATATAAGCACTTGATCATATTTATAAATACCATTTGAAATTTCAATACTAACTATTACAAATAACAACTAAAACTATGAAAACTCTTTCATACCTCAATCAATGGCTCTGAACTAGCCATCGCGACAACAACTCCATCGATGGATTGGCAAAGATGAGGAGTCTCAGATGTCAACAACTATAAATCATATAATACAATTTACATATTTTTTTTATAGAATATATTATAATCAGGGTATGTGCAGGATCATGGTGTGCCAAAAAGTGGCGATGTGAAAAAGAGAGAGTTTGAAGACGCCTAAAAGCGCTTCAAAATCCGCTCTGACCTTTTTTTACCTATCCAGGAACCAAACCTGGAAGTTTAAGCCGAGCCTTATCAGATATCCGATATCATATCATATGAGATATCCGATATCATATCGGATATCCGATTTTAAATCCAATATCTGACTAATAATTAAAATCATATAATAGTATGATATATTATTTAATATTATTATTATTGATATAAAATAATAATAATAATATTAAATAATATATCATACTATTATATTATAATAATAATAATATTATTTAATATTATTATTATAATAATTATTATACTATAATATAATAATATTATTATAATTATTATTATACTATAATATAATAATATTATTATTATAATAATTATTATACTATAATATAATAATAATAATATTATTATATTATAATCGTATAATATTATACTATAATAATAATATTATAATAACATATTATATTATAATAATATAATATAATATTTCATATATTATAATATATAGTAATGTAATATAATATATATATATATATATAATATAATATAATAAAAAAAAGTAATATCTTATAATATAATATATAATAAAAAAGTATAATATATTATAAATTATAATAATATAGTATAATAATAATATTTTATATTATATTATATAGTAAATTAATATAATAAATATAAAATATAATATAAAAATATATAAAATGTAATATATATGTTATATTATATATATTATAATATCGGATATCCGATACCTGTGCATGGATTAAACACAAAATCATAGACCCGCGGCCCTTATTTTCACGCAAATTTGGGCCAGTCAGATCGGATATCAGATAATAAATTGGATATCAGATAGCAAATCGGATATCAGATATCAGGTATGTTCCCCCCCCCTCCCCCTGACTCATTTTTAACCTAAATTTAATAGATTTTAACAAGATTTTGTTTGTTTTAGTTGAATCTAGGGTTTTTTTTGACAAAAATGGTTAAAATTTAGATTTTTTTTTAATATATATTACGTTTTGCAATTCAATAGGAATGGCTGATCAAAATGATGACACTGAGGCAGGGAATAATATTCCTCGCAACCCACCACCAAACGATCCAGTATCCCCACAAAATCGTACACCAAATGATCCTCTACCTCCTCAAAATCCTCCTCGAATCGAGGATTTGATAAATGAAAATCTCACTGAGTTGAGAGGTTTGCATAGAACATACAATAATGTACCTGCACTGGCTCTTATGTTATCCACGTTAAACACCATAGTGGATAACATTGAAACTCTTACAAACCAACAAAATGCCGCTCTTCGTTGGCATGATGAAATGCACCAGATGTTTGATGATGGTTTGGATTATGATGAGGTCGCGGCCCTCAACATAACCAAAGACGATTTGGCAAGCCTTTTTGCTAACCCAAAAATGGGTATACCAGTTGACCCAAAAAAAACCAAACTATCGATTAAATGGTGCACAAATGACGCCATACGTGCAAATTTTTGGGACCGTTGGTGGATGGTCTTTGATATCCCTCCACATGGAAATTTAGACATACCATTTTATTTCCTTAAAAAATTATATGTCGAATTTGTGTTGAAACTTAAAGTGAACTATTGGAGCATGAAGCCCAACATGGGCTTAGGACTAGGAGCTCCTCAGGATAGACCCTCTTCCCAGCGGAAGAAACTTGGCACTTTTGTCCCCCCCCCTGATATCTCCCCCCCTCCTCGAGTGCAGCATCCAGATATTATGGCAGAGGCTAGCTCTCAGACCATCAGAGCCATTCATAGGCTGAGTAGCCTAATGATATCTCAGGCTAGGTCAGTCTTGCCTCCTCGTGTTGATGATGTTGGTGCCAGTTCATCATCGGCTAGCTCATCACACGTTTGTGTGCCTCACACTTGCATTACATGCAAGAATATTTTCCTGGGTCCCATAGGTGATCTTCCTGAGTATCATTTTGTATTAGACGAGGATACACCAGACGCACGTGCAGAGGCTACAGACCCTAATGCGAGAGAGGAGGGGAATGTAGAGGCATGGACTCCTTCGGTGTCGGTACGCGTATACATTTTTTTGTTATGACATATGTGATTTAAAGTTAATTTTTATAATAGAGTAATTTTAATTTTTAATCCATACTGACTTTTACATGTATGTGATCTTCATTCATGTTTAGTTGATGACCGAGGAGGAGCTCAGACAGATAGATGATGCTACACTCTCGGCCATTTCATTTGGCCTTGAGACATCTACGGTAAATTATGTTGTGTCTGCATTTCTTTTTTCTATTTGATATTGTAGCATATATGGTTGCTAATCTTTCTTTTATCTTGCAGATACCACTTGCCCCGGGGGGACAAAGTGCGGGGGGTGAGCCAGCATGCATTGACAAAGGAAAGGTAATTAGATGTTTTCTAATTGATTAAATATTGATGCATTCTTGTAAAATGTTTGTGGTAATCTCATTTAATTACATTATTTATTGTATATAGGGTGTGGCTACTGGCGATGAGCCTGTACAGATTCGGCATCCTAGATCATCAGGGATTTTCATTCGCACAGAGAGCCCCATTGTATGTATAAGTATCATTTATTTTTTATTTTTTTAATTGATGCAGAGGAAAGTATGATTGTTGTTCTATACAATTTCTATGATTTTTTCTGTACCAATAATTATTCATGTCTTGCATATGTTCATTACAACTTAAATAGGCTTATATGCACCTGTCCAACCGACCAAGTTGGTTACAAAGGTTTATTTAATCAAAAAAATACCAAATTACTACTTTCCCTCCAAAACTAATATGACCGTTTGAATTTGAAATTCAAATTTCAAACTATAGTTTTTATGCATTCCCTAACTTTCTAAAATATTCCATTGACTCAAAATTGGTCATATGGATTTATTAAATGCAACTAAGTAAATTTCCAGAAAATTGAAGTTTTTATTATTTTTTCTCCAAACCACCGTACACTTTGATCTCCCCCTTTCAACCGAGATCACATATGACATATATAAAGGTCTACATGACCGTTGGAACAACCATATAGGCGTTCCCAACCATAAAACAAACAAACAACCACTTTTTGCTAATACTGTTTAGACTCTAAATACCCTATTCTAAGGCCTTTTGGTCCCATGGAGTCACTTGGTTTATAACCACACCAAAATGCTTGTGGGCCTTACATGTGCCTTTATTACAAAACATAGACCAACTTGTAAAATATGGACCAAACCTTTATTCCAACTTCCTAATCTACTTGAATCCTCGCTTTCATGGAGTGGCAAGGTGTCCGGCAACAGAGATACTTGTTCCCCCCTGCCACATAGGTTAGGTGCCCTGCACCACCTTTCCTCTCTCTCATTCTGAACACTAGTCCACCAAGTGAGTGATGTTCCTCTCAGTCTTGTTGTTGCTACTTTTACCTTCTTATCTGCCTCTATGTCTTCAAGATCAAAGTAGTTCTCAAGGGCCTCTATCCACCCTAGCACTTCTTCACTATCCATTTTGCCCTGGTATATTGGAAAATCAATATGGTTCTTCCCACCATTACCTTGTACTGCCTTAATGATTCTCATAAATCTCCTTTCTTCAGGATCATCTGTTGTCTCATGCTCTTGCCTTGCATTACCAACCTCTTCTTCTTCATGGTTCTCTCCATGATTTCTTCCTCTAACCTCTTCTCCTCTAGGTTCTTGCCTTTCCTTTTCTAAGGATTCTATCCTTGCAATAAGCTTCAGCCTCTCTCTTCTCATCTGTCTTTCTTCCCTCACTCTAGATGCTTCAAGTTCTCTCCTCTCTCTTTTCTCTTTTGCCAACTCTTCTCTCAATTCTTCAAGTTCTCTAGCCATTTGATTTTTAGGAAGCATTTTCACAACAAGTTTTCTTCCTTCCCAAGGGCCAACTCACTGATTCTCTTTCTTTCCTCACCAAGAAATCTCTGGACACCACTTATGTACCTTTCAACTCTGGGACACACAAGGAGGAATTAGACACACCAAGGCTTCAACAAAGGGACCAACACACTAAGTATTTTCAAGATTATAGGTCTTGATCACACTCCTAAACACCCAAACTTCAAAACCCTCCTTAAAATGGCTTAAAAACCAGGGCTTGCTTGTTCAAACCCCAAAACTCAATTCTAGAACGTTTTGACATGTCTAATGACAAGATATGATCATGACAACCTACATGAACCTATCAAATGACACATCTACCATATGAAATCCTAAAATCCTATCTCATGCACAATTACAACTTTCTTCCACATATGAGTCCAACATTATAACTTTGTATGCTTCCATGAGCCATAATTGGTGCAAGGATTGCCCAATTGACTTCAAGAGATGTTCCATGACCTCTGTAATGCCTTGGATCTTCAATGTTCCCCTGATGAGCATGGGATGCTCTTGCATCACTTATCTTCATAAATAAATTCAAAACTAATTTCTGTGATATTAACAACTACTATTTTGTATCTCATAGGAGACTCCTAGTGCACATGAGGTTCGACGGGACAGTTATGTAGATTTGATGACGCGGCCACTCACTCCTGAGGAGGAGCCTACAATAGTAAGTTGCAGTTTGAATTCATGATTAAATATGTTATAAATTTAGCATGCTATGAATTATAATGTTATAGTTTAAATTGTAGATTCATCTGACAAAGGTATTTGAACATATATAGCCCACAATCACAGAGGTACCAGCATTGCCGAGGGCATACGAGAGGACTCCTGACCGGCGCAGGAGGTCGACGAGAGAGGTATTTATTATGAAATTTTGATAGTATTAATCTCCAATACGGAAAAGATCATTATGAATTTGAGTAATTCAATGTTAGATACATAGAATCATATAAATTTAGTAGTCTAACTTTGGGTTTTCCTTTTTTGTTTATGTAGGAGGCATCCGATCCACCTAGTGCAGCGAAGAGGCTGCATTTTGATCATCCACCAGCACCCTAGGATAGTATAGTTTTCGTAGGATGCATCATGAGACATTTTGAGATGGCATATGCCACATTGTATATAGAAACATTGATATTATACACATTTTGATGGCAGGATCAGCCACATTTTGTATATGGATCTATGTATTTTGATATATATATATTTGAGTACTTTGTCTATGGATACATGATCTTTGATATATATTTTTGTAAAATTTTGTCTATGGATACATGTATTTTGATATATATTTTTATCATTTACATGCACAATGATATACATATTAATTTAGTATTTAGTATTGTTCAATTTATCATGGATCATGTGTCATGCCCTAAATTTTACTAGTAAAAACACAACAATTTTTTTTTTTTTTTTTAGCTTATGAAGTCGCATAAGAAATTACATATTGTAAAACAAGGTTATCATTGAATAGGAGTTCAAGACTCATGTGAATAGTGTGAAGGTGTTAACATTTTAGTCACAGGTGGTTTTCAAATAGATTGGATGATAGTCTAGTTCAAGTTAGCGTCACGAGTCAAACAAGCAAGTTCAAGATACAACACTCATAAATTAGTGAGGTAATTCATATCCTAACAAGCCTCTGATACTAATATTCTATTAGGGTCTGTCAGTTGTATCATATGGACTAGGTTGTGATTCTAGCATGTAAGGGAAGGGGATCAGAATTACTTATTATCCTCATTACCAATGTACACACATTCATTAATCATTACAATATATATTAATGTGACAATTAGTATATTACTATATCCTCATTATCTATCAACATTGCTTCCTCACCAAATTATTGAGTGCACAACAAGATTGTAAGCAATCTACTAAGTTTTAAATTTATACAATCAATGGTATCACATAACATCTATGGATTGTTATTATCAACTAGTCATTTACAATACCACAAGGAGAAAACTTTCTTTCACATTTTCAAATGATAACAATGATGTCAAAGCAAATCTGTGACTCGTACCAATGCTTTCATAACAATATAAACTCCAAATGAAACATGCATATACAACCTTATCAATATTTTCTTCTACACGTACATTAGGTAACAATGATACAATCTCCTTCCATCACAATGGGGCAACATAAGGGACTTTTCAAAATCATAAGGAACATGGACATTGAAAGATATGGACAATGAGTAGCATGAACATTGTCCAACATGATCGTTGAGAACATGAACAAGCTGGTGAATCCTCCTTCACAAATGAGGGCACAATGTCAAGTTTTCTCATCCAACATCAATTTGCAAGATGATCATTCCAAGCCATTTCCATTGCTCCCTTGGACACAAATCTGCATATGCAACACAACAAAATAACAAGGACCATGGGTGCTTTCCACCCAACCATAGGCCTCAAAGAGACCACCCCCGCGCTAGGGAACAAGGCTCAAACTAGGATACACATACAATCTTTCAATGCATAAAAATTACATTTCAAACTTGAACAATTTCCCCCCAAGACTATTTCACAATGGCTTCACAGATGGAACCATAAACATAGGGTGAAGGTGTGTTCTAAAATGGAGACTTGCCATACCAAACCATATTTGCAATAAACAATTTACATGCCCTCTCGGGGCTATCATAATTCACCAAATTTCATGCCCTCTCGGGGCTATCATAAATGAACCATTTAATGCCCTCTCGGGGTCTCCACATTTCCTCCTCCAAACCCACTACCATCAGCTGTAACTTCTCAAACTTCCTTTCTACACCATACTTTCCTTATCACCCCCAGCAAGATATGAAATGTTATGGCATACAATGGAGCCCATACTCCAAGGTTCTCAATACATTTTTCGAACCCAACTTAAGCCCTTCACCCTGGACTTCTCTTCCCTTCCCACAAGGGTGAGTGTAAGTCCCAATCCCATAACAATACTCAAGCACAAAACAAGAAAACAAAACCAAGTAGAAATAAAACAAGAAATTTTGGCAAACACCCCACTAGTTTGGCCAAGACCCTCTAATAAAGCCCTTCCACTAACTTATTTTAGCAAAAACACTAAGCCACTCCATCCTTACGAACTTGTCTCCTCTAACGGTTCATCGATAGCCCTCACGAGCTCTGAGTTATGACCCTCGAAGGATCAACCTCAAAATGCACTTAGAGCACCTTGAAGACTCCTCGGTACGGGGTGGCCGCAAATGATGGATGGTCTTCGTGGCCAGAAAAAAGGTGTGACTAAGGTTCACCCGCTCATCTGGAGCTAATGGGATTGACGATTCGATGCCAAGATCAGCGGTTTCAAAGTTACGCTGTGGTGCACCTATGAACTGAGGCACATTGCGAGTTTTGGCATCGAGAGAGATCGTTGTGCTGAATCCAAACAGAATGTGATCTCTCAAAAATGAGATAGGTTATTTTAGGCCTCAGGATCACCGTCCTGTAGCATTTGACAATTGATCGATAGCCCTCACGAGCTCTGAGTTATGACCCTTGAAGGATCGACCTCAAAATGCACTTAGAGCACCTTGAAGACTCCTCGGTACGGGGTGGCCGCAAATGATGGATGGTCTTTGTGGCCAGAAAAAGGGTGTAACTAGGGTTCAACCGCCCATCCAGAGCTAATGGCACTGACGATTCGATGCCAAGATCAACAGTTTCAAAGTTACGCTGTGGTGCACCTATGAACTGAGGCACATTGCGAGTTTTGGCATCGAGCGAGATTGCTGTGCTGAATCCAAACGGAATGTGATCTCTCAAAAATGAGATAGGTTATTTTAGGCCTCAGGATCACCGTCCTGTAGCATTTGACAGTTCATCGATAGCCCTCACGAGCTCTGAGTATTTGCAACAACATGTATTTCGAATTTTGAGTTGCACACAATAAAATGGCTTCAAAGATTCAAAAGCCCTTTGTGATATATGAACACTTGAATGACTCTCTCTAAATTGTTTGAACAACATAGTTTGACTTACCTCCAAATAGTGTTTAGGATGTGGCGTGCGGTCTCTGATGCCAATTCTCAACTTTAAGACATCTTTAGCATTGGGTGATACTCGTGAGTTAGAGTGCCAAAATTGTATAATTTCTTCCTTCACATCGTCGGATAGCTTCTTATCAAAATGTGGAAGTCTCCCACCAAATGCCCATGTTTCATTTTGAAGAGGATCATCAATTTTCTCTCGTCGACTAAGTGCTCTTCTCAAAGTAGTACGATTTAGATTCAAATCAATACAAGTTTGTCTCATATATCTACCCTTTCTCAAATAATGACTTACCAAAGAGGTTGTAATAACCCTTCGAGCAGCTCTATTATCCTTCTCTCTGCTATTTTTCCCAACGCTATTGAGAGCACTGAAAAGATTCTTCACAATAATGGCATTTCTTTCCAACTTTTTATTGACACGAATTTTCAATTTGGAAAGCATAGGTCTCATCTTTTGCATCTTTAATAAGTGCATGAAAAGTTGACATTGCTCTACCACTGTCTTGTTGCCGAAAAACATCTGATATAGTCTTGAAGCCCATAACCGAATGGTTCTATCTGATTTTTTCCTTCCAAACTAGTCATAATCGTTTCATCAATTTCAATTATCCATTTTGGTGTTTTAGAACCTTCATGTCGATTATAATTAGGAGATATGTAAGGTTCTTGTGCATTAAGTTCCTGTGCATTGTCATCTTCGACATGGTCAATTATGCAATTTGGATTATGACTTGGTGGCATTTCTTCTTCAAAATTTTCAATCTCTACATTTTCAATTTCCGCATTATCATTTTCAATAGGTACATTTTCATTCCCCAATTGTACATTTTCATTATCTGACTCTATGATTTCACCTTCTATTAATTCATCGTCAACTTGATTGATATTTAGCATACCTTGTCTTTTTTTTCGGTGTTTCATTTTGTCCTTTTCCCTATATGTTGCAATGTCTTCATTAGATATCTTCCTTTTACGTTTATTCTTTCGACGACTGCTGCTCCCCATTCAGATGACAAATTCGAACACCTAAGGTTATATTTTTGAATTATTTTCGATTGGTTGGGCCCCAAAACACGACTTTTTACAAATCTCGTGAAAAAAGAGGTAAAAAAGTAATGTTGTCGGGTCTGTAGGGACAGTCAAATATTTGAAATTGATGCCAGTATAATCGGATATCCGATCCAGGATCGGATATCCGATAATATATCGGACTTTTGGAGAGAAAACTTGCTAAGGTTTCCCTCCTTTGCCACAATAATATTAATATTATGAAAATATTTGGAGGCAAACGACTTTAATTTATAACTAAGTTAATAGTATATTAGTATTAGTATAAAATATCAATAATATTACTATAAAATAGTATTAATATACCTATAGTATCAATATTATTATTATAACTATAATAGTATTAATATTATTAATATAGATATAATAGTGTAAATATATAGTGTTTATTATATTAAGCTACAATATATAGTATTAATATATATTATTATTATAGCTATAATAGTATAATTATTATTACTATACATATAATGATATTAATATTTAGTGTTTATTTATATTATAATTATTATCCTAAAATAGTATAAATAGTATATCCTAAAATATTACGTTATATATACTAAAATATTACGTTATTATATAGATATATTAATAACATATATATTAATATAATAATATTTATAATATATATTATATTTAATAAAAATATTACGTTGTTATATATATATTATATTATTATACATATTAATATAATAATATATAATACAAAGAGGGTCGTCATTTAATGGGTCAAAGGGGGTCATAGGTCACCCTATGACCCCCTTTGACCCATATGAACGACTCGACTATGTCCCTAGGGGTCCTAGGACCCCTAGGGACATACGTCATCGTTTAATGGATCAAAGGGGGTCATAGGTCATCCTATGACCCCCTTTGACTCATATGAACGATTCAAATATGTCCCTAGGGGTCCTAGGACCCCTAGGGACATATGTCGTCATTTAATGGGTCAAAGAGGGTCATAGGTCACCCTATGACCCCCTTTGACCCATATTACCCATTCGAATATGTCCCTTGGGGTCCAAGGACCCCTAGGGACATATGTCGTCATTTAATGGGTCAAAGAGGGTCATAGGTCACCCTATGACCCCCTTTGACCCATAATACCCATTCGAATATGTCCCTAGGGGTCCTAGGACCCCTAGAGACATATGTCGTCGTTTAATAGGTCAAAGGGGGTCATAGGTCACCCTATGACCCCCTTTGACCCATATTACCCATTCGAATATGTCCTTAGGGGTCCTAGGACCCCTAGCAACATATCTCATCGTTTAATGGGTCATAGAGGGTCATAGGTCACCCTATGACCCCCTTTGACCCATATTACCCATTCAAATATGTCCCTAGGGGTCCTAGGACCCCTAGAGACATATATCGTCGTTTAATGGGTCAAAGAGGGTCATAGGTCACCCTATGACCCCCTTGACCCCTAGTACCCACTCGAATATGTCCCTAGGGGTCCTAGGGCCCTTAGAGACATATATCGTCGTTTAATGGGTCAAGAGGGTCATAGGTCACCCTATGACACCCTTTGACCCATATGTACGATTCGAATATGTCCCTAGGGGTCCTAGGACCCCTAGAGACATATGTCGTCATTTAAAGGGTCAAAGAGGGTCATAGGTTACCCTATGACCCCATTTGACCCATATTACCCATTCGAATATGTCCCTAGGGGTCCTAGGACCCCTAGGAACATATGTCGTCGTTTAATGGGTCAAAAGGGGTCATAGGTCACCCTATGACCCCCTTTGACCCATATGAACGATTGGAATATGTCCCTAGGGTCCTAGGACCCCTAGGGACACATGTCGTCATTTAATGGGTCAAAGAGGGTCATAGGTCACCCTATGACCCCATTTGACCCATATTACCCATTCGAATATGTCCCTAGGGGTCTTAGGACCCCTAGGGACATATGTCGTTGTTTAATGGGTCAAAGGGGGTCATAGGTCACCCTATGACCCCCTTTGACTCATATGAACGATTCAAATATGTCCCTAGGGGTCCTAGGACCCCTAGGGACATATGTCGTCGTTTAATGGGTCAAAGGGGGTCATAGGTCACCCTATGACCCCCTTTGACCCATATGAACCATTCGAATATGTCCCTAGGGTCCTAGGACCCCTAGGGACATATGTCGTCATTTAATGGGTCAAAGGGGGTCATAGGTCACCCTATGACCCTCTTTGACTCATATGAACGATTCAAATATGTCCCTAGGGGTCCTAGGACCCCTAGGGACATATGCCGTCTTTTAATGGGTCAAAGGGGGTCATAGGTCACCCTATGACCCCCTTTGACCCATATGAACCATTCGAATATGTCCCTAGGGTCCTAGGACCCCTAGGGACATATGTCTTTGTTTAATGGGTCAAAGAGGGTCATAGGTCACCCTATGACCCCCTTTGACCCATATTACCCATTCGAATATGTCCTTAGGGGTCCTAGGACCCCTAGGGACATATGTCGTTGTTTAATGGGTCAAAGAGGGTCATAGGTCACCCTATGACCCCCTTTGACCCATATTACCCATTCGAATATGTCCCTAGGGGTCCTAGGACCCCTAGAGACATATATCGTCGTTTAATGGGTCAAGAGGGTCATAGGTCACCCTATGACCCCCTTTGACTCATATGAACGATTCGAATATGTCCCTAGGGGTCTTAGGACCCATAGAGACATATGTCGTCATTTAATGGGTCAAAGAGGGTCATAGGTTACCCTATGACCACATTTGACCCATATTACCCATTCGAATATGTCCCTAGGGGTCCTAGGACCCCTAGGGACATATGTCGTCGTTTAATGGGTCAAAGGGGGTCATAGGTCACCCTACGACCCCCTTTGACTCATATGAACGATTCAAATATGTCCTTAGGGGTCCTAGGAACCCTAGGGACATATGTCGTCATTTAATGAGTCAAAGGGGGTCATAGGTCACCCTATGACCCCCTTTGACCCATATGAACGATTCGAATATGTCCCTAGGGTCCTAGGACCCCTAGGGACATATGTCATCGTTTAATGGGTCAAAGAGGGTCATAGGTCACCCTATGACCCCCTTTGACCCATATTACCCATTCGAATATGTCCCTTGGGGTCCGAGGACCCCTAGGGACATATGTAGTCGTTTAATGGGTCAAAGAGGGTCATAGGTCACCCTATGACCCCCTTTGACCCATATTACCCATTCGAATATGTCCCTAGGGGTCCTAGGACCCCTAGAGACATATATCGTCATTTAATGGGTCAAGAGGGTCATAGGTCACCCTATGACCCCCTTTGACCCATATGAACGATTCGAATATGTCCCTAGGGGTCCTAGGACCTCTAGAGACATATGTCATCGTTTAATGGGTCAAAGAGGGTCATAGGTTACCCTATGACCCCATTTGACCCATATTACCCATTCGAATATGTCCCTAGGGGTCCTAGGACCCCTAGGGACATATGTCGTCGTTTAATGGGTCAAAGGAGGTCATAGGTCACCCTATGACCCCCTTTGACCCATATGAACAATTCGAATATGTCCCTAGGGTCCTAGGACCCCTAGGGACATATGTCGTCGTTTAATGGGTCAAAGAGGGTCATAGGTCACCCTTTGACCCCCTTTGACCCATATTACCCATTCAAATATGTCTCTTGTGGTCCAAGTACCCCTAGGGACATATGTCGTCGTTTAATGGGTCAAAGAGGGTCATAGGTCACCCTATGACCCCCTTTGACCCATAATACCCATTCGAATATGTCCCTTGGGGTCCTAGGACCCCTAGAGACATATGTCGTTGTTTAATGGGTCAAAGGGGGTCATAGGTCACCCTATGAGCCCCTTTGACCCATATGTACGATTCGAATATGTCCCTAGGGGTCCTAGGACCCCTAGAGACATATGTCGTCGTTTAATGGGTCAAAGAGGGTCATAGGTCACCCTATGACCCCCTTGACCCATATGAATGATTCGAATATGTCCCTAGGGGTCCGAGGACCCCTAGGGACATATGTCGTCGTTTAATGGGTCAAAGAGGGTCATAGGTCACCCTATGACCCTCTTTGACCTATATGAATGATTCAAATATGTTCCTAAGGGTCTGAGGACCCCTAGGAACTTATGTCATCGTTTAATGGGTCAAAGAGGGTCATAGGTTACCCTATGACCCCATTTGACCCATATTACCCATTCGAATATGTCCCTAGGGGTCCGAGGACCCCTAGGGACATATGTCGTCGTTTAATGGGTCAAAGGGGGTCATAGGTCACCCTATGACTCCCTTTGACCCATATGAACAATTTGAATACGTCCCTAGGGGTCCAAGGACCCTTAGAGAAATATGTCATTGTTTAATGAGTCAGAGAGGGTTATAGGTCAACCTATGACCCCCTTTGACCCATATTACCCATTCGAATATGTCCCTAGGGGTCCTAGGACGCCTAGAGACATATATCATTGTTTAATGGGTCAAAGAGGGTCATAGGTCATATGACCCCCTTTGACCCATATGAACGATTAGAATATGTCCCTAGGGGTCCTAGGACCCCTAGGGACATATGTCGTCGTTTAATGGGTTAAAGAGGGTCATAGGTCACCCTATGACCCCCTTTGACCCATATTACCCATTCAAATATGTCCCTAGAGGTCCTAGGACCCCTAGGGACATATGTCATCGTTTAATGGGTCAAAGGGGGTCATAGGTCACCCTATGACCCCCTTTGACCCATATGAATGATTCGACTATGTCCCTAGGGGTCCTAGGACCCCTAGGGACATATGTCGTCATTTAATGAGTCAAAGGGGGTCATAGATCACCCTATGACCCCATTTGACCCATATGAACGATTCGACTATGTCCCTGGGGGTCCTAGGACCCCTAGGGACATATGTCATCGTTTAATGGGTCAAAGAGGGTCATAGGTCACCCTATGACCCCATTTGACCCATAATACCCATTCGAATATGTCCCTAGGGGTCCTAGGACCCCTAGAGACATATGTCATCGTTTAATGGGTCAAAGGAGGTCATAGGTCACCCTATGACCCCCTTTGACCGATATGAACGATTCGGCTATGTCCTTGGGGGTCCTAGGGACATATGTCGTCATTTAATGGGTCAAAGGGACCCCTTTTGACCCATTAAAGGACGACATATGTCCCTAGGGGTCCTAGGACCCCTAGAGACATATATCGTCGTTTAATGGGTCAAAGAGGGTTATAGGTCACCCTATGACCCCCTTTGACTCTTATATATTAATAATATACATATATATTAATAATATACATATCAATATAATAATATATATATATATATATATATATATATATATATATATATATATATATATATATATATATATATATATATATATATACATATACATATTACATTATTATATTTAATGAAAATATTACGTTATTATATAAATATATTAATAACATACATATTAATATAATAATATTTATAATATATATTATATTTAATAAAAATATTACGTTGTTATATAAATATTATATTATTATACATATTAATATAATAATATATAATACATATTACATTTAATGAAAATATTACGTTATTGTATATATTAATAACATACATATTAATATAATAATATATAATACGTATTTTATATATATATAAATTACGTTATTATATTTAGTAAAAATAATAATAATATATATTATATTTATAGATTGTAATAAGATTAACATAAGATATTATTATATATTACTAGATTATATCTTGTATGTTTACATTACGTTATTATATATATATAATATATTAAAATATGCCTTTACATATTAATATAAGTGAAATAATTTAAAAATAAAAAATTAGAACGTTTAAATCGAATTTCCCTCCAAAATTTGAAGATTTTTAGAATTTGACTACCGAGCCATATCGGATATCCGATCAGGCTTGGTATTTACCAAGCCTGCCCGGTCAACCCCAAAGACGTGTTTATAGAGAGTTTTAGTGATACTCAGACTTCGGGTAGCCGTCTGACAATATTATTTTGATCGAAATTGAATGAAACAAAATGGGTTTTTTAATATCGCTCTCTAGATTCCATCAATATAATTTCTATCAAATTCTGAGTTCGATAAGTATTTATTAGTTAATTATCAATGAAGATTATTGTAAAGTGCTGATTGACATACTGAATGAAAAATAGCTATAACTTTCAAATGGTATAACATTTTTTAAATCTAAAAGTTGTGTCACATTCTATACTTCGCCTAGTATAAGAAAAAAATAAAAAAAGAAAAATTTGATCAAATTTTCTATTAGTTAGGGTGGTCAGACACGAGACTTTTTTTAATCCGAAAAAGTTTTGGTAGAAAATTCATATTTAATTATTTATTTGGAATAAAAATATCAAAAAATATGCATCACATCCGGGCATGAGTCTAGTTTTCATATCTATAATTATATTAAAAAAATATTATGATTTGATTTTGATTAAGGTGGTCAGACATACACCTACTTTTTATTTTCGCCCTGAAATTTTCTTAGTACTGCATTAAAATTCAAACTTTTGACCAATCAATTATTTTTTTCTCCTGATAAGGCCTAGTAGTTTAGAAACTACATTCAATTTTCTACAAATTATTTTCTTACAACTTTTTGATATAAAGTCCATAACCACTTCAAAATTATGTGTCAAGTTGACATAAACCTGATTTGCTGATTTTTCATTGCCACTTAAGGCCATAGTTTGGTACACCATGATCTTGCACATACCCATCAAATGAATTAAATTAACATGAAACAAGTGTACCTCTACGAGGCTCGTATCATGCCTAGGCTCAGAGTCTCTTGTGAATGTCAATGGTCTAGTAGAGAACTAATGCACATGGATAACTTTTTTTTTTTTTCTTTCAATCCTTTATATCATTACTTAATAAATATATGTATTAATTTAAATGATTAAATTGATACATAACTCTTGACTTGTCGACAAGACATAAAATGGGGTTAGGGAATCTATTCTAGGGCCATCAACACTTTTACCTTGAATTTTGAACAATGTCAAGATATGCTAATAAATTAGTCATTCACTTTACATACAAAATGTAATCAAATTAGTTTAGTATAATTATAATTTACCTGCGTGTCAATGCTAAATGTGTCACTCAGGAACTCATCGGTGACTAGCCCATCATCCATTGTGTCTCCAACTTGATTGCCAAATGTGCATAAGGATCCACATGACGTGCACATGTGACCGTGATGCAAAGAAGACTCCTTCTCAACTAATGGATTGGTGCAATGAATGAGGGTTTGTGTCAAAGCATTGATAGTCCTTAATAGTATTGGTCTCTACATGTTCCTTCACAATTGAAGGAAAAATGACATGATCACCTTGTAGCTTGACAATTTAGGCACCCTAGTTGCATTAGGGTCATGACATGCCCTCGACCTCTCAAATGAAGACCCTCCACCTCTACCTTGAGAATCTAACATGTCAAAATAATTGAAGATCTCTCCAAGGACAAATTCACAATACAATTTCTTTAAGAAATACATTGGAACCTTGTGATTATTGCAGGGAAAGGCATCAAAGACCACCCACCATCTATCCCAAAAGTTATTTCTAATATTATTATGCATGCACCAATGGATGGGAAACCTTTTAGTTGTATGTTTAATAATGTCTTATTCTCCAAGCTTTTTAAACAATGCACATATGCTACCTTTCGCTATGCCATTTTTTCTTTAACTTTATAGATAATTTGTTTGCATAATATCTTCTTTGTTCTTCTCCCTTAACATGCCAAATATCCAATTGACCACTAACGAAAGTTAAATGGCTCATAATAGACTCAAGGGAGGATGCCAATTGTGCTCTCATAGAATTAGTTTTCCCACAAGCTTTTAACCTATCAATGATTGCTTCTAATTCATTTTTCCCTCTTTCTATTTCATTCATTATATTGTCTTGGGTGATAAGAGGTCTTTCAATCGGTGGAGACTGCGAAAGTTCTTGCTTTTCTTGTGGAGGGTTTTCATTTTGATCTTGTGGAGGGTTTTCATTTTGATTTTGTTGATTAGGCTAGAGATTTGGTGGTTGATTATTCACATTTCCTGATAAGAAACCAATTTCATTTTAAATAAATAAACAAATTTGAAGCAAAACAAAAAAAATACAAAACAATACAAAAACATACAAAACAATGCAAAACCAAGAGTAAAAAACATACTTGATGATCTCGATCTTGATCTCTGATGAGAAGGAGGCATTTTGAGGAAGAGGGTGAGAAAATTGTTCAACTTCTGCAAACCACATGCGCACTGTTGAGGGGAAAAGGGTAGCAACAAAATGAAAGAGGAAAAAATGGAATGGGTCATGGGTTTGCAACCCATATATAAAATTTTTCAAAAGAGCTCACAAGCTTTTTCTTGGGCTCCACAAGCCTAAGCTTAAGTGTGTGCACACTTTTAGAAATTTTAAAATTTTAGTTGTTTGTCATCCTTTTGGCGCTACAACTTGGTACCTGTGTTTTTGTTCGCAAAAGTTTCTTTGTGTAATCTGCTTGGATTTACAAGTTGGTAGCACTAATTCTTTTTGGTCTCCATGTCATGGTCTAAAAATATTCTTCTTCATAACTCTTCTGTGTTCTTTCATTGTAATTGTAGTTCTACTTTCTTTGGGGAAGGATGCCACTTCATTTACAATTTTATATATATATATATATATATATATATATATATATATATATATATATATATATATATATATATATATAAAATCTTATGATTACATTGACCCCATGGAAGGTAGGTCCCTTCTATGTTCTCTGTATGTTTATGTGGTATTTCCCTTGATTTGTCTTCATTTGGGGGCATCTTGTAGTGGATGCGTAATTAGTGGAGTTGTTTATGTTTCCATTCAAACCATTGCTCCTATTAAAGTGTTAGCAATGAATTTAACGTGGGGGCATACACTCTACTCACTTATTGTACACACACACATTCAATATTCAATATACATATATTTTTCAAGGTACTTCTCTCCCTTTATGGATTAGTGACTAATCCTTAAAGCATTGATTTTTTATTTTTATAGGATCTCTTGATCCCTCCAGTTTCAATTTTTCTTTTTTTTTTTGATCCCTTAAGGTCTAAGGTGCCCTTAAGGTTGGATCTCTTTTTCTTTTGGCTTTACCTTTATGAAAAAATTATATTCCTAAGGGTGAATCTTTGATGGGTTGACTAGTGAGTAGCCACATTCACTAGATGGTTCAATTCCATCATTTTAGTTGCACTGTTTCCTTGTGTGGTTCACATTGGGACATAAGTTCTCACTAAGAAAGACAATCACACACTCTCTCTTTCTCTCCTTTTTAGAGATGTCTCTCTTATTGTGATCTTGGAGTTGATGAAGACTTGAGTCCCT
This sequence comes from Cupressus sempervirens, assembly GCA_028749045.1. Taxonomy (NCBI): domain Eukaryota; kingdom Viridiplantae; phylum Streptophyta; class Pinopsida; order Cupressales; family Cupressaceae; genus Cupressus; species Cupressus sempervirens. Next base: position 3,049,064 of record CM053785.1, read on the forward strand.
AGGTGCTTGAGAGTTTCTTTGTCTCTTTGATTTCAATAAGATTATCTTTTCATTACAATTTCCTTTATCAAGAGTTTGCATAGAGTCCATACTCTTGCTAAAGTGGGATAAATGTATCATTGGAAAATGGAAGCACTTCCATTTAGGACTGGTTTAGCCCTCCAAGAAAGTGGTCTAGGGTCATGTCAAGCACCTTGAGTGGGTATTTAACTAGATCTGGCTTTCCCCCCCCTATTCTGCTTCTCTCTCCCTTGTTTCCAACCCTTTTTTGGTAGTCTTTTTTGAAGATCTGATATCTTTGACCTTCTGGGTCAAGGTCGATCTCAACCTTGACCCTAGGTCTAAATTTTAGGTTCCAGAGGTTTTAGGATATCGGGCTTCAAAAAGTTTTATTTCTCATTTTTGGGTTGACTGTTTCGGATTTCAGAATAGTAAAATCTTAAATTGTATTTATTTTAGGTCCATTTCTAGGGGTTAAGGCCTAATTGGAATTTAATTCTCCTATGTCAACCTCTCTAGATAAGTTTGTGTCCTAGATTAGTATAAAAGGAAGTCTTTCTCTCTCATTTTCACATCCATTTTCCATGATTAAGCATTCGCCTTCCATTGAATTTGAGCATAAGTGCAGGTGCGACACACCAAATAATAGTGCAGATTTGGATACCCTTTTTGCCAAACTTTTAGCATCTGTGAACATAATTTCTGTTGGAGCAGTGCAGGTCAAGGTCAGAAATAAAGGGGTAAGATTATGCCCTGAGGTAAGATCTTACCCCACATTTGGGTCAAGGTCGACCTTCCTTAGAAAGAAAAAAATGTTTCTGGGTTTTCTCTGTTTTTGCATTTCTAGTCTAGATTTGGTCGCAAAATTTCTTGAAACTGTACAGAGATATCAGAAAACAACATTTTCCATATTTTCTCTACTTTAAAGTTGGTATTTGTTTTCAATTCAATCAAGATTTCAATACAAACTTTCTTTAACAAAATATAAGATTTTTCATCTTTAGTCATATTCCCCATAGATTGATTCTTTTGTGCATTAACCTTTTTGGTTGATCAACGTGGATCTCTCCTTTGGAAATTTGAATTTAGAAGTAGATCTTATATCCCTTTCATCCATTTCTACTAACACTCATTGTTCATCTACACTATGAAAACTAAAGAATGTTCCTATCCTTTTAAAATAAACATTATGGAAGAGTGTAGAAATAATGTTTATTTAGTATCAGTAAATTATTTTATGCTGTGAGGCTCTAATGAAGCCTGCTGATTGTAATGAGAGAATAGTTTTAAAAATAGAGAAGAACATGGTCTATGGGGTCAGCTATTAAATGCTTATAAATAGAGCATGACACTTTTTCCAAGAATTAACTGTGAATTGCGCATAGAATATAACAACTACGTACGATATAACTACTACTTGGAAGGGTTTCAATTTAATTTGGTCAACAGTTTGTTAAATAGGATGTACAGTTTGTGTCAAATATTGATGAATCTTTTTAAATTTGGAAAATCAAGTTCATAATAAAATATGAAATAAAAATAGATTGTAATTGTTATAAATTGTTATCAATTTAAATAAATTGTAGAGATTTACCATAAGATTTTTGATTGCATCGAAATTATAGAGTTGACCATTTGATAGTTTGAAGTTCTTAAACAACCATGGCAGCTGCTGTAGATTCATATTTTAATAACTAACATTGTTTGCAGATTTGTGATATTGTTTTATTCAAACACACACTTCTTAAGATTTTCCTTTTCCTCTCACGTTAACTTATCGAATTTATAAATCAAACTCAAGCAATTTTTTAAAAGGCAAATCTAATCAAAGATTTCCAAGCCTAGTACACATTTGTATGAATTAAATTAAAGTTTCGCACACGTTAGAATCATTAAAATATAACGATCATTCAACAATTCTTTCTTGATTTTATAAGATAATGGCAGGGGGTGGTGGTGGAATTGGGCGAAAATAAGAGACAGGTCCATTGTGCTTAGGAGGAGGTGGGGCTAGAGCTCTTCTTCTAAGTCTTCTCATTTCCACAGCATTTGTTGAATGACCCATAATTCTTCCAGCAAAATCATTTGTATTGGGCAATATTTCTATTGGTGAAGCTCCCTTATCAACACCTGCAATGAAAACATGAAGCTAACATTATCGTACTATTAGTGAAGAGATATTTTGTAATGTAATTTAATTTTTTAAAAAACTTTACTGTTCTAATGATAGATCACTAAATATGATCTAGCACAGCTGAAGTCAACATTAATTATTGTTATTAATTTATTTTTATGTGTTAAGCTAAATCGAATCTAAGATCTCTCACATCAGAGATTCACAAATTATCGTTGTGTTGTATGCTCTTGCCTAGCTAATTCGTTTAAATTAACTGACCAAGATTAGAACCAAAGATTCTTGTTACAGATTATTCTGTCAATACATTCTTAGCCCATGAAGGGGGTAAATGGATCACAGATCAATACTATACACCAAAAACACAAACACAGATTTGGGTAAAAAGGTTTAAATAAGCATAACTAATTCTTATTTGATCCAAGACTTAGAGAAAAAATTCATAGAATCAAATGAATTATTCCTACCACATATGTTTTGCTGGCAAGCATATGAATAGGAAAATACCTGACTGTGTTCCCGTAGACTGGGTGGAGAAGAAGATAAGAAGAGACAGAAACAAAGCACGCCATGAAACAGCAGAAGAGTCCATGGCCTTCAAATTTTGTGTTGGGTATTGGGTTCCCAAGCAAACCGTACTTTTATACCCACTAAATTCGTCGTCGTCATAGGGTTGGTGAAGTTTGACTTCACTAATATATTTTTATAGCTTGAATTCAGCGGTACGTAACCTTGAAAGATTCGATCTCGGTAATGGAAAGTGACACTGAAAGCAAAGCATGTCAATTAATGATTGTTGAGTCAACAATAACTTAAATACTACTAATTACCATGAATGGAGGCATGCTGAATAATAAAGCACAAGTTGTAACTATTTCGTGGAGGCTTCCTTTTGCCTCTTTCTCAATTTTCAACTCAAAAGGGAGAATATGTGGGTATAAATGCAACACAATAATTGATTCTTTTGAGACTGCTAAAAATGGTTTTGAAACTAATACCATGCTCAAAATGCTACAAAACAAGTAGTATATTGTAGTATATTATTGATTACTAATTAAAAAATAAAATTAAATCACAAGATTGTCTATGTATCTAGATGTTCTTATACATTAAACATGTGAAGGAGAAGAAAATGTGAGATCAAACTTAAAAGTTTATGAAAATTTATGAAATTTAAGATTTCTATTTTTGACAACTTTTGAACCCTTTCACTAATGTTGCTTTAATTTTTCAAATTTATGAACTATTTTCTATATTAGTTTGTTTCATCCTCTTGATTATTTAGAATATGTAATTATCATATTTTCATACATTTTTCTTTCATAACTATTGTTTCTATTTGCTCTAAATTTCATCTTCTCTTTCAACTATTTATCTCTTATCGTAATGATGAAAATAACAATGGTAAAATAAAAAGAAAAATATATTTTCATTCCATTTGAAAGCTCAATCTCATATAACATACCTTAACTTATCTTCCCTTCCCATGTACTCAATAATCAATTCTAGTGATTGAGTAAATTTATCTTCTATATGTTGATGTAATTTTTGTAACCACTTAACATGGAGATTAAAATACCAAGTATTTTATCTTCTCTTGAACAAGAAAACCTCACATAATAAAGAATATGGTGATTGTATGATCAAATGATACAACTACAAGGTTTACATTGCAAACTTGTGACTTTGTCTTAGATATAACTCGTAAGTATGATGTGATATGTTGTTAACAACATGGGGACTTGCACTACTCATTAATGGACATCAAATTTCTACAAAAATAATTTGGTAATTTGAGCTCTTCAACTACTTTTAACAAAACAAAGTGCAAAAATAAATGGGTCTAGAGACCTAAGTAAACTATAACAACACAAGAGACTATTGATAGTGAGGTGGAACTAAACTAGTCCTTGCTTCACTAAAACGAATACATAAAGAAGGGTGCAATATTCTAAGAATGTGAGGATAATTTTTGGATTTCTAGCATTCATTCAAATACCCAATTATGTCACCATCCAAATGAACAAATATAATTAAAGTATGATGCAGGAGCTTCTTGGGTTAATGAGTAATCTTGCATCACCTAAAAAACAACTCTTCAACCAATCTACCATTCACCAACTTCTCACTTTTCCTCTACAAATTTGTTCTTCACTTTCTCACTAATTCACTAGCCAACTGTTAGTTTTGTTAGCTTGGACAACTGTTTGTCCATATGCTATTATTTAGTATCTAATTGTTTTTGCTAACAAATTGGTTAGAGCAAGGACAATTATTTATTAAATAATTGACTTCTTTTAGAAGCAATTAGAAACCAATTTTGTTAGGGTTGGTAAGTTGTTTTGTATCTCCATTGTCGATTGTAAATCAATCTCGGCCGTTCGTTTACCAATGAGAGTAGTATAAAACGGGGTCTAGGGGGCATTTGGAGAACAAGAAGTTTGGGAGAAACGTTTGCAGTGTTAGCAAACAGTCTTGCAGTGTTAGCAAGGGCGCAGTGTTAGCGCGGGAATAGCAGTGGGGAATATCAACGGGATAAATTAGGAGGTTGTCGAAGTTTTGTTAGTAAGAGGCAAGGAATTTTGTATCTCTTGATTTGCTGAAGTTTAATATAATTTCTCATCTGTAGAACTGGTTTTCCCTTAGAGGTTTTTCCAAGGATAATTTGTCCGAAAATATTGTGTTCATTGTGTTGCGCATTTCTTTCATATTTTATAAGTGAAGTTGCAGTTGTGTTATTTTTCGATATTAGCTGAGGATTTATTTTCAGCAGTTTAATAATCATTTATGATAGGAGATTAATAATCAGTGACTGCAATAGTTAAATTTTTCACATGATATCAGAGCGTTGTTAAGGGTAGAAGAGTTTTGCCCTAGGAAAGAAATTTTGATCTCTTTAGATTTATTATTGCTTTAAACCCTTGAGATGGCTTCAGCTGGTTTGAGAGATCAGGATAGATTGGATGGTGCCTCAAATTTTGGTGTCTGGAAGGCCAGAATTTCTTTATTGTTGGAAGAGAATGGTATCAAGGATTATGCTACCAGTGTTGTACCTGTACCAACGGATGCAACACAACTTGCAGCATATAGGAAGGATGATGCCAAAGCGAGGAGGATTATCCTTGATGGTGTCAAGGATCATATTGTTCCACATATTGCAGAGCTAGATACAACAAAGAAGATGTGGGACGCCATTCTGAATCTATACCAGAATGCTACCACCAACAGGAAGTTGATTCTCAGAGAGAAGCTAAAGAATACCTGAATGAATCAGGGAGAAGATGTCACAAGTTACCTCACAAGGCTCAGACTTGTCAAAGATGAGTTAGCAACTGTTGGAGATAGCCCTAGTGATGACGAGCTAGTGAGTTTAGCCCTAAATGGGTTTACTAAAAAATGGAGTGTCTTTGTTCAAGTTGTCAGTGGACGAGATACTTTACCGAGTTGGGATCGACTATGGACTGATTTCACTCAGGAGGAGTTTAGACTAAGTCTTGTCAATGGGGCCAACAAAAGTTAGAAAAATGAGGTGGAACAAGAACGTTGCCCTAGCGGGTAAAGGGAAAGCAAAGAAGGGATCTAGCAAAGGATCAAATTCACAAAGTGAGAAGAAGAAGAAGGACCTTTCTAAAGTCAAGTGCTTTGGATGTCACGAGTTTGGCCACTATGTTAGTGATTGCCCAGAGAGGAAGAAGGGTAAGAAGCAGGTGGCAGCTTTAGCAAGTGCGGAAGAACTCTCCAGTAGAATGGAAGATGAGTTTGCACTCATAGCTTGTATGGTTAGCTCAACCTCACAGTGTGTTTGGTATATAGATAGTGGGGCGTCATTTCATATGACAGGAGTTAGAGAGTACTTCTCCAATTACAAGGAGGAGGACACCAACATCCAAATTTCTATGGGAAACTTGTCCAAACTCAACCTTGTTGGGAAAAGGGACTGTTCAGTTTCAGAGGGAGAATGGAAAGATAATTCCACTTCATGATGTGTTATATGTGCCAGGCTTAGGTATGAATTTGATTTCTGTATCTGTTCTTCAGGATAGGGGGTATAATGTACTCTTTAGAGGGACAAATGTGTTGATTAAGCACAAGGATTGGAAATCACCCATAACTATTGGAATTAGGAGTGGTCACCTTTATAGATTACAGTTTGATAATCCTAAGGCACTTATGACCAACAATAATCCTAGAGATCTTGGAGAGCTATGGCATAGGAGGATGGGCCATATTCATCATGGAGCACTTAGATTGCTTCGTGAGACTATGACAGGTGTTCCAGAGGTGAGCATAGAGCATGACGATGTATGTAAGGGATGTGTGTTGGGGAAGTTTGCGAAAGCATCTTTTCCAAGGAGTGACACCAGATCTAAGGGTGTTCTTGCACTAATACATTAGGCAGTGTTTTGCGACGTCAATGTGTATTTGGCATTTTTTTTTGTTTTATATCCTGATGACAATGCAATTGCGACATCGTCGGGATATAAGACAAAAAAAAAAGGGTGCGTTGCTCACATTGTTTGCACCCAATGAATCAGATCTCCCAACAAAGTGGAAAAATACCTCTGAGCACAGCAAATCAACGAATCTGCCCCCGATCGAGCAAAGAGCATTGCAATTATTTGGAGTAAATTTTGAATCCAAAGACTACATGAATTGTATGCAAGACGAAGGAAACAAACACATAGTCATTGGACTTCAGGTCTAAGGTAAAATATCTCATTCTCTGAGACATCCTCCTCTTGAAGATGAAGGAAAGAAAAAAATCTTGATTGGACTCTAGGTTTGATGTGAAGAGGTAAAATATCTCTTTCTCTGAGACATCCTCCTCTTTGATCTCGCCTTATTCGATTCATTATCTGGTCAATATAATGTTTAAATAGAATAGATTTTGCGAAATCTTTCAATGGTACAAGGTGTTGTAGTGGACAGTTAGTTTGAGTATTATTTTTGGGGCTAGATGTGAATAGGAATATGAATTTTTGATTTTTTGATTTGGTCCATACCCCCACCATAACGCTCGGTTCCATATCCCGAAATGGCTTAGTCCCCGAAACTTGGCCCATTCTTGAATAACCGCGTCTAAAGAGGAAATGGAGTTTATTGGCTGGCTGGTTAGATACCGAAAAAAAGCCAGCCGCCTTGATGCCCTACTATTCGACGGTGCATGAACCTGCAGGGTGTGCATGCATGCATGAGGGCCGGGTATTGTTTCTTGTATAACCCCCTCAATCCTAACAATAACATAAATAATTAATCCCTTGTTGCCTATAGGAATGCCTCTTTCCTAACTTGGTCTAGGTTTCTGATTATCCTAAGAAGGAAATAAGAATACTTCCCCCATGTCTCAAATTTGTTTCAAATAGCGAGGATTGGGGTTCAAGGATACATGCTAATAGAGGGAGTAGGGATCATGCTTCAGGGATACTTGATGTTGGAGAGAGTAGGGTTGAAGGGGCATGCAGAATGAAACAAAGGCATGACATTATGAGAAAGCACAGAATGCCATTAAAGGCTGTAATCACACTTTCATACAGAGGATTAGGGACAGTACATGTCATACTACATATCAATTCAATTTTGTAGGATGAACAAGATTCAATGAGGACTCTATTATCCTTAGAGACTGGTCAATCAACAACATTGAATGGAACAAATTGAAAGTCATCAGACTTGCCATAACAAACTCCACAACCTACGAAAGCCTGCATGTCTCAAATTTGTTTCTGAGTTCTTGGAGATAAATCTTTGGACTATTGATGGAGGCATGAACCTACAGATGATAATATGGAAAAAATAGTCTTTGTGGCTGCAAAATAGTAAGCTACCTTCCAGCTTCTTCAACCGTGAGTAGAAGAAGAATTATAAGAGGCTCTCGAAGAATTGGGAGGTTAGAGATAAGTTTAAATCAATTGTAGGTCTCTCTTTTGTTTACTTACTCTAGTTCACTTTAATACTCTTACCGGCCTCCAAAACTGGTATAGTATCAACCAATTTTAAGAACAACCTCTCACTCCATCGTTATTAGGCTCAGCCTCACATGCACCACTATGTCTCCCTTCCAAGTCGGGCTTTCACTTTTTTGCTATCCTGACATTTTTCAACCATTTTTCACAGTGATAGGATGAAAATTGATTGTAAATCAGAGTATATACAATTCAGACATGTCCTTCAGAATTACATAATCATGAACGTTGGAAATTAGTGATTAATCAAAAAATCACATTTTTTGGCTTCATCAACACATTCCTTGTAGCATCATATGAAGTTCCTTACACAATTGGAAAATTTGGGCTTAGCAAAAACTTTGGTAAATTAAAAATTGCTTAAGTTTATTTAAAAACAACTTTCTGTTATACATAACCATTTTTCTGCTATCCAATATTTTACTTGATGTTGTTTCTAGAAGAGATTGTATATGTTTTTTGAATCACAATGTTTCAGATCTCACTCTATGATCTATCATCTAGATGTTAGAGAGCAAAAGGTTGCTGTGCTTGCTGGCACATTTTGGCATGAGGGAGAAAGTACCAAAGTGTTGGGCCTATCATTCTTGCAGAGGGTGCTCCTGAGCTTCCCATTTCTACAAATGGTGTAACACTTGTTTAATTGCATGTTTAGTTTGGCATGCAGATGAGCATGTGTAATATTTTTCTTGTAGATCTATTTATTTTTCTTGTAGGGAGACATAGCATAATAAAAGGAAATATGGTTAAAAGTATTTGTTCAGAGCTCATTTTCAAATTGTTTGAAAGATCACTCAAGTCATTCTTTAAATGTATGGATTTGTGGTTTTTTCTGTCAACGCAAATCATGCTGTTGTTAGTAGGCTTAATTCCTTTTGATTACTATCTATGGCATTTTTTCATCTTCTTCACAGGGGCAGGAAAAGCCATACAAAAAGTTTCAAGCAGTCAGTGTAGCTTCTGTTATTGCTCAACTAGTTAACAATATACCAAACAAATGCATCATTTATCCATCTATATATTTTTACTATTTTTCTTAAGTTGACAATGCTTCCTTTTGAATCTATTTATGTTAAAGCAGGATGTATCAGCATTGACTGTAGTAGAAAAACAAGTTACACAGATGGAAACTTGCATTGTTGCACTTACAACTGACATTTGACACTTGGAGTTGATATGCACGTTTACATGAAATGCTGAAGTAAGATGCATATCAAATATATTGTCTTGAGTATTTCATACCAAATTATGGGCTCTCTTGTTAAATGAGCATACACAGTTTAAATGGTATACTCTTACAAACTATTAGCTCTTTTGTTGCTCACTTACCTAATTTCCCAACAGCTACGAGCAGAAATTAACAATAAATATTTGACATATTATTAGTGTTGATCTTCTTAAGTTGGGCACTAATTTCAACCCATTCTGATTGATTTGTACAGATTCTTATAACCAGTTCCATATATTTAATTACATTTAGACACTATCTTTTAATGCTTTATTTCAGTGTGCTACATATTCTATTTCATATTTGTGATATATGATGAAAGTATTATAACATATGGAGGAACAGTCCATGAGTGGCGTGGCCAATTGAAATGGTTTTAGTTTCAATTTTACACCATTTGATACAAATAATCAGTTTACCAATCCACCCCTAGGTTCATTCCATTTGCAGTAAAATCTTCATTACATAAGTGCGTCTATACACATAAGTATAAAATTCTTCTTTTCCTACAACACATATAATGACAATTTTAAGTGCTTGCAAGGTATATACTTATGAATAAATATTACATCCTGATTTAAATGTATGAAAACAATTTTCATTCCTTTTAAGCTTCATTCATCTCGAGGTGCAATTCACAAACTCAAGAATAGTGGCTTTTGTTCTTCAGGATACCTTTAGGGGAAGAGTATGTGAATGCCCCCTCGTGTTTGGAGTCCAGTTTAGATGAGATGGCTATTTACACTGCTAAGGTTTGTTGAATCTAATTCTGAATAACATTGCTTGCTATTGTTGAATCTAATCTAATGTATATTTTAACTAGACTTGTAGCTTATATGTTTTGAAATTTTTGTTAGGCCTTGTAGTTTGTATAATTTGATTGCTGGAGAGATTCTACAGCTAAGCAAGAAGGCTGTTGCACGAGTTATAGCCGCGCGCTCAGGTATGAAAATTGTTTTTTTAAAATTCTAATGTATATTTTAACTAGACTTTTAGTTTATATGTTTTGAAATTGCTTTTAGTGGCTTAATGTTGTAAGGTCTCTTGAAATAAGACCTTCAGGCGGATGGTCAAAGTTTTACAAATAATCTTAGGAATAAAGTCAAAGAAAGTATTTTTAAAATATTAAAGTATTTAGCTAGGTCTAAGAAGATTTGTGTACTTTCGACAGTTTTGCTTAGTTTTTGAAAGTTGCAGTAGACCGAAGTTTTCATAGCCTGATTTTTGCTTCTTGCAAAGAACGATCATGTCAGATAATATAAGTGAAGAACAAAACAGGGAGACAATCGCTAGATTGTGGTCTAACTTGAAAAGAAAAGGTGATGGAAAATGTTATTGTCCTTGCAATATTTGTAAGGGCTTAAATCGTAGAAGACTGCTAATCAAAACAGTTAAGAGACATTGTAGGGAAAATGGTCACATTGAAGGGGGGCATGACTATCATCCACTAGTAAGTCATTCATTATATCATTTTAACAATTTATATACATATGAAATCACTTGATGATGAGTTGATGATCATGGTTTATTTGTGTTAATCAATTTTATATAGGTTGATCTTCCCAGGGAAGTAAATGATATGAACCACAACAATCCGAAGAATATGGTTTTCGAAGTGGAGGAACATGGAGGTGCAAATATCCAAGGTGAAGATAATGATCCCATGGAAGATGACGATCATGCGCCAGAAAACACAATTGAAGAGAATGGTATAAATACATTGATCCATGACTGTCATGTCCCCTTTTCAAATAATTAAAAAATAATAATCTTTGCTAAGGCAGGCAGGCCCAAGAAAGTGAAGTTTCGAAAAAAGGGGGTTAATCTTTGGAAACCGTGGGAATAATAAATGAAAATTATTATTAAAATATGTTTCATTGACCTATCTTGGATGTGAGTTACAGTTATGCCCTCTTTTAAGGGGGTTTGGAGGCATTTTGGGCTGATTCCAGAACTTGATTTTGCTCATTTCTTTGTTATTCTTCAGAGGCTGCCAAGCCTGTGGAGAAGGAGACCCAAGAACGCGAGTTTACAGGTTTCCAGGGAGACCCAAGAACGGGAGTTTGCAGGTTTTCAGGAAGGCTAAGGATGGGAGTTTGAAGCCATTCCATGTGCATGCTCATACAGAGTTTGCCTTTGTGCTGAACAGTGCAGATTTGTGGATTTTCAGTTGTGTTTTTTGTATGAGTTTGGTGTTTTTAGTTGAATATTTCATATCAGTTTGGGTTGCTGCTGTATTTCAAAGTTTAAGGTGTTAAAATAGAGCTGAATATATGTATTGGGACGTGATTAAAATTTTGAGATAGATTATTAGTGTTTTGTGGTGTTTTCGGGCATTTTTGTGTTAATTTCGGGAGCCCGATGAGCATAGTTTTTGTCCTACATTTGTGAGCTGTTGTGTAAAGGCTATACAGATTTGGAAATTTCATTTTGTAGGATGTTATGCTGCTGAAATTTCTATAAAAGAATGTCCATTTTCAGATTTATTAATAACAGGTGAAGCTGTGAAGTTTTTTGGCACTATTTTCAGCATACCCGATTTGGGGTTTCTTGAGAAATTTGGTGGATCTTTGTGATATCAATTGTTTGATTTTGAAAATCTGATTAGAGGTGTGAGATACCATATCAAAATCAGAGAAGGGACATTACAATGACACATCTAGTCCAAGCGTATCTAATCATGATGATGATGATAGCCTCGATGTATCTCTACTTCAGAATGCATACGAGCCCCTATACAAAGACTCCCAAACAACTCTTCTCTCTACTGTATTGTTGTTGTTGAACTTGAAGGTTATGAATGGTTTATCCAACATAAAAATGTCACATATGTTAAGGTATGTCATATATGTCTTTATAGTTAACAAAGGGTGAATAATGTACCACTAATATTGTTTATATTAACAACTTATATTTTTTTTTGTAGATTGATAGGCGAGTTTCTGTTACCATCATCAAATATTCCACCTCGCTCATATCGAGAATTAACTACTGTTATGAAAGATATTGGAATCGAGTATGAAGCAATACATGCTTGTCCCAATGATCATATTATATATTAGAAAGAACATGAATTTGCAACACAATGCCCTGTATGTCATACGAGTAGATATCGAACAGATCAACTAACAAAAAAGGTGCCTCAAAAGGTTCGTCATTACATCCCCATTATTCCACGGATGCGACAATTATTCAGGTGTAATAGCTTGGCTCAATTTATGGATTATCATGTACGCAATAGAAGTCGAGATGACATTATTCGAATCCTTGCGGATGGTTCGGCATTTATGCACATAGAGGAAAAGTGGAAACACTTCAAAGAAGAACCTCGTAATCTCAGGCTTTCATTGGCAGCGGACGGTGTCAATCCATTTGGAGAGATGAGATCTGTTTACTCAGTGTGGCCTATTTTTGTTATCAACAATAACATTCCTCCGTGGATGTCAATAAAGAGGGAGCACATTATGTTGGCAATGATTGTTCCAGGTATCTTATCATTTGATAGTTATTAATTTACACGTACTTACAAATCTTGCAGTAAAACGGTCACAATAACTATGTAATGTTACTGTTCATTCAAGTAGGTAAATATCAAGTAAAAGATATGAATGTATATATTGAGCCTCTTATCGACGAGTTGGTGGAGTTATGGAATGGTCTCACTATGTATGACGTGTCTAGACCAATACGACAAAGACAATTTCAATTCCATGCAATACTTGCATGGACAATATATGATGCCCTAGGGCTAACACATTTTTGTGGTATGTTATAGTGAATTCAAGTTGCACACAATAATTCTAATTATAAAAATCAACATATTTAATAATCCAATTACATCATTATCTTGTAGGTCTTCAAACAAAGGGAAAATTTGCATGTCCAGTTTGTGGTCCAAAGATGAAATCTCGTCATTCAAAAAGTTTAGGAAAGCAGGTGTTTGATGAGTGTAGACACTTCCTCCATAGGAATCATAAGTATCGAAGTATGGAAAAACATCTTTTCAATGGGAAAGAAGAGACTACATCAAAGCCACGAAGAATGACACCTCGCCTATGGAAGTTGGAATATAATAGAATTAATCGTCGAGGTAATGCCGTTCCACCTAATGGTTTATGTTTGTAATTTATATATTTCTATTGTGATTTTTGTTGGCTAATTGTGTAATTGATGATCGTGAAGGTCGTTAAGGCAATACTCACAACCTTCCAAAGGGACTAAAAACCTATCCCAGACAATTTAGTAGGTTGCCCTACTACGAGCACTTACAAATTGTGCATTTGTTTGATACTATGCATATTGGAAAGAATATAACAGAGACATTGTGGAAAATATTGGATGGAAATCAGGTATTCATCTGTGCGATAAAATCAATACGTGCAGGGGAAGAGCTTCTTATTGATTACAATTTGAACCGCATAGATACAAATGAGGCTACTATCATGGGGGCGGTACATACTATTAAACCAACTTCTAATAAATGACTCCAACATACCATTTAGTCAATAAATTTTTGGCTAACATTTTTATACTTCATCTTTGACATAGGGGCACAATATGGAGCAACTGCCCAGAGGGGATGCTGACGATGCTCCTGGCTCATCTACACATGAGCAGGTAAAACTCATTTGTAATTGTGCAAACTAGATAGAAGCAAAATGTTATTTTTTTAATGTTGTTTTCTTTATTGTTTTGGAGTAATTTTGATAATACTAATACTATTGTTGTCACAGAGGGCTAGTGGTCAGAGCGAGGGAAAGGAACCTGCAGTCCCTCAGCAGCCCCCCCTGAGGAGGACCCTTTCTATATCGATTTAGCAGAGACCGATGACCTGATCGGTTCAATTAAAATTAATTTAAAGAAAATTAGCAAAGAAATTCTACGTTTGGCAACCATAAAGCCTATGACTCAACAAATAAAAGATAGGGCATCTGAATTGTTGCACACCTCTGAGTCCTTAAAAGTAAGTATTAATGAAATTTTTAATTATAACAAGAGTTCAATAATGGTTTTTATGTTATGCTCTTTTATGGGATTAATTAAAATATGGATGCATTGTCTTTACAGAGTTTTTTGCTTGATTTCGAGCCCCGTTCCCATGATGAGGGTGCTACAGGTGGTTCAGGTAGATCGCATGTTCCATTCTCCACTTCTGTTTTCCACTAAATATATATAGGAATGATCATAATCATTGACAATACATGCTCAAACAATCCTTTTTTTTTAATGCTCTACCAATCTTGTCCATGCTAGTCCACACATTCTATATTTATGCATGCTCTAACAATTTTATTCTTCAGCTTCACATCAATTGAATCCTACGATGACGCCGCCTCCATCTACAACAACCAAAAATCTCTTTCTGACTACTGAGTCAGCAACACGCAACTTACATGCATCAACTGTTGCACCATCTGCTGGTACACAAATCCCTCTTTTTCTCTCTTATGACAGCAACAAACAGTTTCTTTTTTACAACTTTATAACATCAATTATCACTTCGATCGTGACAAAGACTTATGAAACTTATGAAAATTTTTGCAATAGGACCTGCAACATCATTTCCTGGATGTTCCTATGTTCCTAGTACGGGAACGGTGAAGGATGTCACATTGATCATTAGTGACGATGAAGGCATTCCATTAAAAGTAGCCAAAGTTCCAGGTACTTTAAAGTTATTATTATTCTATAGTGATATAATAGTAATTTAGTTTTTGATCACTCTTCATCGACTAATGATCCCATGATTATTTTGTAGGGAATGATCTCTTTTGGAGAAAACTTGGTGATGAGTGTTTGCGAATATTTGGGCCCACCATGCGTACCTGGTGGAACATCATATCCTAACTAAAACCCCAAACCACTATTTTGATTTCATATCATTGCTATAATAGTTTTTCTTTTCGTCCATTTCTTGAACTATATTAAAGGTAGCTTCACTTCATTTATGAGTCTAACATGTTTTTTTTTACTTAAAAGGTGGAATCACCAACGCAAATCGTTGAAGGATGATCTTATAGAGAGCATGACCCAACTCTTTGGACCTCGTGCATTCGAGAGAAACAAGCTCCTTGAAAAAGCTGGTTTATGTTTGAAGTATATTAGGGACCAGTATAGAAAAAATTTACGGGATAACCCCAGGTACGAGCGTCCGCCCTATGTTCCTGAGGCTGAGTGGCAGGCTCTGATTTTGGATGGAAAGTATAAAGCTGACAAGAAAAATAATATTACACCAGTGGAGAGTACAACAAGATATGTGATACTGTTGAGAATCTAATTATTTACTAATTAACCTCCATATTTATACTATCTAACATATTTCAAACTTTTCATAGATTGCCTGACACATCAAAGGCAACAAAGGCAAGACTAGAAAAGCACGGGACACACAAGCTCAGCTCTGGTGGTTTTTCGAAACTTCAAGCAAGAGTTGTAAGTATTAGTAAATGAAAAATTGTATCAATTTTTTTATATAATGTGAAGGGAAATGCTAGGACTCCCTTATTTAGCTCATCAATTATAAATAGGTCAATAGAATATAATAACAGTAGTGGATTTTCATATTCAATATAAACAATTCAACAATTGAAGTCAAGACTCTGCAATCTTGATTAGTGAAGAAAACTTGTGATTCACTAATATGACATTATTTAAAATCTCACCCTTGACTGAATTTTCCTCCAATAGTTGAGAATAAAGGCAATGATTGAAAGAATGAGGGAATGCAACAACACTTGCAACCATTTTTATTTCCAAAGAGCTGAACTAACTCTTACCCAACTTAAGAATTTGGAGAAAATATGTTGGTACAAGCAAAGCATACAAACACGCAACATTTATATAGTAGATTGCTCCATCAAAAATGCTTGATTTTTCTCCTATTATATTGTGATGGATATAGATGATTTGCTATTGATATTTTAACTACCCTCCATTGGTTGATGAAACAATGCAAGTAAAATTCACCATACCACGCAAAAATGCAGGGCTCAGAGTTCAAGAGATGCCTCACAAAAGACGATAAGAGAATTGGCTTCCAACTATAGAGCCGTGGCTGAACGGCTATGAGCTGAAATTAGTGTGGAAGGTTCTAATACTGATGCATCTCAACCACAGGTAAATAAGCTAAATGAAATTTATTTCAAATTGAATACTTTACCAATTAGTCTATTTGATGTTAAGTTCCAATATAAAGTGAGTATATCTGTTTTAAGCAAGCAATGATAACAATGCGTAGGATGTTGGAATGAAGCCTGAAAATCCTTCTACACAATCTGTGGATGTCGAAGGTTTGCATGATGTGCATCCCAGTGGTGGAGGTATACATTTGCTATTAAATTTTTTATATGTAATTGCAATTGGTTTTTGGATTAACGTAACATTTTGTATAGCAGCTGTAGAGGATCGAGGGGTCGATGTTCATGACCGTGTTGATGTTGAGTCTAGACAAAATGATGTGGTCAGATCAGATAAAGAGACACAGTTATGTTATTTAAAATAATTAAATACTTGTAACAATTATAATAAATTATTTTTAATTTAACTCTTTTATTTGTTATTGCGAGGACCCCCCTTTGCAATAGCATAGGAATTTGAGATCATCAAGAACAGAGAACAGAACAACTGATGAGGGGGGAATTGATGATGACACTGATGCTCCTCTTAGAGCTTACATAGAAGAAAGAAATAGAAAGAAAAAAAAGAAATGATTGTCACTACATACCTTAATTGATAATGACTGTATTTTATGTCTCAATGAATTTAATTATGTGCTAATGAATGTTCATGAATTATGTGTTAATGCAGAATATTGATGAATGTTGCATGTTAACGAATCTAATGTGTTAATGAATGTTATCATGTGATATTGATTGAATGTTATCATGTGATATTGATTGAATGTTACATTTTATTAATGGTTGAAAGAATGAATGAATGTTAGATGTTAATGGGGAATGTAGAGTGATGTTAGGGGGAGGGGGGTGGGGCCAAATGAGCTTCCACCTTCACATGGTTGGCCCTGTTTAGTAGAGAATATTAAACTATTCTCGAAACAAAGTGAAGCTCAATAAGATGTAAGTGAAGCTCAAATTGGCACAAATAGGGAGTCTATATGATGTAAGGGGTCATTTGAAGTCCTAGGGTGTCCTAGGAAGAGTTATGGGTGGATGGTAGTGTTTACATGATGTAATAGGCTATTAAAGCCCCTAAATGATGTAAAATGCACTCAAAGTGCAAGATCCGTTATTTCCCGCTCCTTCCCCACTATCAAATGCTTTAATTTTGATCACCCTGAAGTCATCTCGGAGGCTCCCAATTACTCCGATACATGGATGCAAGAACACTGGCCTATGCTTAATCCATCTGCTTCTTCTTCTTCTTCACCATGTCCATTGACTTCTCAAGCCTTGTCTCCCTTCTTATCAAAGCCTGGTCTGAATTAAAAGCACAGTGCAAAGACTCAATCTTGGGGTAAGGATGAGATTCATCTTTCTCTTTCTCTTTTCTCTATCCATTGCTATGAGAAAATGAGTAGTCCTCCTATGCAAAACGTGTCCTCTGCCCAGTTTCAATCTTCCAAGCATCCCATATTTGAAGATGCAAGCAGGCCCAAATAGGTATAAATCCATCTAGCCCCACAATAGATATTGCTGGTATTTTAGTTTTGTGTGTATTAAATTTTCGTGAAGACCAAAGTTTGTATCTTTTCATTCCTAGTTTGATCATGGACTTGTAAGTAAACATCAGAACTAGATAGACCTTATAGTTTTCATGTTAGATGTAAATATATAGCTAGTTTGATGCCCATACGTCTTACACTGCCTGGTCAGAAGGAGCGCTCGTGTGCAGCCTTGAAACCCTTCCAGGTGGCTGATAAGAAGGTAAAATTTCCAGATTTGATTTGTTTAGAGTGTTTCGTGATTGGTCATAGGTATTGATGCATCAATGGCAATAGCTTATGAGAAGAAATTAGGTATTGATGCACATAAAATTATTTCTGTGCAGTCTATTCGTGCATTTGTTGATGCATCAATGACAACAGCTTATGAGAAGAAATGGCCACTTTACCTGAGTACTAAAAACACAATTTTAAAAAAATATGATGGAAGGTTTGTTTTCAAATCAATACAAGGATTGATGATCTTATTTTTACCTTTTTCTCTAACACACCTTACTTCCCATGTTATCATTCTTTATGATTCTCTAGCTTAAGGATCCTCATATTCTCGGAGATTCTTCTTATATGTGACTTAAATTGGTAGGTTTAAAGATATCTTCCAACAGGTATATGAGGCTAGTTGGAAAGATAAATATGACGCAGCAGGAATCTGGTTGGTTTTGTTTCTTGGCACAATAATATGAAGATTGCAATGTTGATTATCTTGATTCTGTTGGGCACACAATAGCTTCTTTCAATGATTGATTCATGAACAGGTATGAGCATAGGCTTATTGATGACATGGTAGCCTATGATTTGAAGAGTGATGGTGCCTATGTTTGGGCGTGCAAAAATTATGATGGTGATGTGCAGAGTGATTTCCTTGAACAGGGTTAGTGGTGCAAAATACTATTTTTCATTGAATCTGGCTTTGAATTGATCATTATATCTAATCTTACATATATCTATTGTTTTTGTAAGGAAGGAAACATGAATTGAGATTTTTTCGGGGAAGATATTGGCTGGCTCCACAATCATGATTAATCAGGTATAATTAGTGATTTTGCAAATTATTGCTTCTCTAGTTTAAATCTGTCACTTCTTTTACAGAGATAATATAACAATTTATCAATTATATTGCTTATTCAACAATTACAGTACTAACAGATTTGAAAACACCAAGCAATAATAGTATATGCATTAACTCTTTTGAACATATAGTTGAAGATTCTATGGAAGGCTTGTACTACCGTGTTTCATTGCAAGGTTATGCATATTTTTGTTCTCAATAAGATATCATAGATAGACTTGAAACTTGATACATATTCCAAATTGAAATAAGTCACCATATTTTCCTGAAGTAACCAAATTGTGTAAATATGTTACCTTGGATATTTTAGTCTTACAATTTATGTACAGATTATTTTATAGTATGATTAAGTATTGTTAACTGCGTATATTTACTATTTAGTTGTATAGGATACTTAATGAAATAAATTAATGTAACTTTTTTGTATTTTTTTTTGTATGGAGTTACCTAGCCCCAAAAAACATTGCTGTATTGGTATGTTGTATGCAACTACCCATTCCCAATTATGATTCCAATTTGGCAACTTAGGAGTTGTGAGAGCAGTTCAAATCACTCACTAGGGAAGATGGTTCATAATCATTTCCCCACTTGCTTCCTTGTATTGTCATAACTGGAACATAGGCATCTCTCTCTAATTAATGCTTACCTCTGATTTATTAACCGTATTGTTACTATGGATATAACACAATTAAATTTAAATCTCTTGATATCTGGATCATCAATCCAAGCATGGTTGTAGAGAATCATAGCTGTGTAGACACCAAATTTGTACAGTCCACTTACAATTGAGAAATAGATTATTGGTAGTGTCCTCATCTACTTGACAGATTGAGCATGCAGAAGCTTGGTAGGTGCCTCAAACCTAGCCCTAGTTTCATTGCCAACCATAAATTTGGTGTATACACGAAAGCTGTTTTGATCTTGTGAGCATTGAATATCAGGATCTCCATTTGACTTCTCGTTATTAATGCCTTGACTCACTACTGCTGGATAAACAACCTAGTTGAAGTCCAGTGCAAAGAGGTTGCTGGCTACCAAAGATTTGATAAGTGTTACGAAAATATTCACTGTAACAATCTCCTTCTAAATTGAACTCCCGATGAATATTAATCTGGAATTCTTTTGGCACCATCTTTTTTATTTGTTTTTTAATATTCTAAATTCCTACTCTAGCCTCATTGCTCTATTTTTGTTTTTATTCTATTTAATTATATATGTAATATTACAATGTGAAATTCAATGTTCAGATGTTTGTGGATGAAGTAATGGAACTTGTGGAGCTCACTTCTTTGAGAGGTGCCTTGGTTGGGCTTCCTGGACTGAATGGCCTATCTACTGAATAGCATAAGCGGTTAACAATAACAGTAGAGCTTGTGGCTAATCCTTCAATTATATTCATGGATGAGCCAACTTCAGGTTTGGATGCTCAGGCAACAGCTATAATTATGAGAATAGTAAGAAATATAGTTGACACGGGGAGAACTATTGTTTGCACAATCCATCAGCCTAGTATTGATATCTTCGAGGTATTTGACGAGGTAAAGATTTGGTTTTCTTAAAATAGCTTTGTGAAGCATTTGAAATTGGCATCTTCTTAAAGCTAAATGAAATATGCTGCAGCTATTCTTAATGAAGCGAGGAGGTCAGCTTATCTATGCAGGTCCACTTGGTCACAATTCTAACAAACTTATAGAATATTTTTTGGTAAGATGCCATCCACTACGATTTTATTCTGTTGAGAGATTTAGATCTGAATCTGGTACCTTTTGATGAGCAGTTTGAATTTTGGAGTTGTAAGTAGTCATAGTTTATTGTACTAGAACCAATAGGAAGTTGATTTTATATACAAGGAATTGGTCATGCCGGATAGTGTTGACCACTAAGCTTTTAGAAAACATTCTCAATACGTTGAGCCTAAGAGTCAAGCACTAGCTGCAATCATCATATATGTTTCAGCTAATTGAAAATGATTCATGTAGGCCATTGAGGGGGTTCCACAGATCAAGGAAGGTTATAATCCAGCTACGTGGATGTTGGAAGTAACTTCTATGTCAGAAGAGCACCGTCTAGGTGTCAACTTTAGTGAAATCTATAAATCATTAGAATTGTATAGGTGAGTGAGTTTGCCTTATTGATCTCTTCAGCCTGTTCCAATGGATTTTACATTTTATTTTCTATCTTGTACATTTTCCTATCACAGGAAAAACATGGCACTAGTAGATAGTTTGAGCAAGCCAGTTCCAAGCTAAAGAGAGCTTCATTTTGAGACAAAGTACTCTCAACCCTTTCTAGCATAATGCATGGCTTGCCTATGGAAGCAGCATCGGTCCTACTGGATAAACCCTCAATAAAGGCATCCAAATATCAATTGAAGGACAACTTAAAGCACAGATTTTTTGTTTTTTTTTTTGTTTTAATCCTTCAACCATCGCAATTGCAACGGCGTTGTTGTCGCACATACAGTAACCCTGACACAATTGGAGGGGTTGGCATCACAATTGCAACGAAAAACACCAAAATTGTGATGCAGTTTTCGTCACACCTACCCTCCAATTGCGACGGGGTTGCTGTAGGTGCGATGACAACCGCGTCGCAATTGTGATGGAAAACACAAGAATTGTGACGAGGATGATGGGACAACAAGGTGGCTGCATAGCGACGGATAGGCATCGCAATTGCGACGGCAAGGGTAGACGTCATAAATTGTGACTAAATAACTACGACGTCTATGTCTGTCGCAGTGGTGACACATTGCTGTCGTAATTGTGACACATAGCCATCGCAAATCGATGCCAAATCTATTAGTGTTGATCTAGTACATTCAGATGTTTGTGGATCGATGTCGACGAAATCTCTCAGAGGATATGAGTGCTATGTTACTTTTATTGATGATTTATCTAGAAAGACCTGGATATACTTCTTGAAGACTAAGGATGAGGTTTTCAGTTGATTCCAAGAGTTCAAGGCTCTTGTGGAGAACTCGACAGGAAAGAAGATAAAGGTTCTTCAATCAGACAATGGAGGCGAGTACAAAGGAAATGTCTTCTAGGAGTTCTACACCAGAGAAGGAATCAAGAGAGAATGGATTTTTCCTTACAATCCACAGTAGAATGGAGTTGTTGAGAGGAATAACCATTCTATATCGGAGGCAGCAAGAGCTATGCTACATGACCAGGACATGCCCCGTTACTTATGGGCAGAGGCATGTAATACAACAGTCTACATTCAGAATAGAGTTCCACACAAGGTGCTAGGGAAGATGACACCAGAGGAGGCTTTCACAGGGAAGAAGCCAGATGTTAGTCACTTCAAGATATTTGAAAGTTTGGCATATTGTCATATTCCTGGAGATACACATACAAGTTAGATCAGACTGTAGAGAGGGGGTACTTTGTTGGGTACAGTGAGACCTCAAAGGCATACATGATTTTCATTTTGAGGACTAAAAGAATTATTGTCAGACGGGATGTCAAGTTCATGGAGGACAAGGCATTTAGAAGATCCAGAGATTTTCCAGAAGATGATCAGAGTGAGCAGCCAACAGAAGCTCCAAGACCAAGTTAAGAGCATCAAAGCTCAAGTACAGTTACCAGTACGAGTATAGACTCAGTTAGTGAAGATTCATAGAGTATGGAGCAACAGGTGCAATAGGAAATGCATCTAGAAGACTTAGAGGTTGACATTTCATCCTCTACAGTTGGCAGCAAGAACCATGTGGTTCCAGATACACAAAGGGATACTCAAGAGTGTGTGGGAGCTCCTAGGAAGAGTACTAGACAACGAAGACAACCAACCAAGTTCAATGACTATGTGGCATTAGTTAGTCAGTTGGTAGATAGTGAGCCTTCTAGCTATCAGGAAGCTACAGAACATCAGGCATGGAGAGATGCTATGGTTGAGGAATATTCTTCAATAATGAAGAATGATGTGTGGGAGGTAGTACCTAGACCAACAGAAAGGGCTGTAGTTGGATCATGCTGGATCTATAAGATAAAACATGGTGCAGATGGTAGCATCAAGAAATACAAGGTGAGGTTCATGGCAAAGGGGTTCTCTCAGAAGGAGGGAATAGACTATGAGGAGACATTTGCTCCAGTTGCCAGGTATACTTCTATACGAGTTGTAATCTCACTTGCAGCACAGATGTGATGGAAAATCCATCAAATGGATGTCAAGATAGCATTCCTTAATGGTGAGTCGAAGGAGGAGGTATACGTAGAACAACCAGAAGGCTTTGTAGCACACAACAAAGAGACCCATGTGTGCAGATTGAAGAAAGCATTATACGAACTCAAGCAAGCTCCTAGAGCGTGGTATGAGCACATTGATACATACTTGCAGAAAATGGGCTTTGTGAAGAGTGAAGCAGATGCTAACCTCTACTACTTGATGGTTGGGGGTGAGATTCTCATTCTTGTTCTTTATGTGGATGACCTATTTCTTACAGGTTCACTACGGCTCATAGTGGATTGCAAGAGGAACCTTGCAACATGGAAGTGTGGCAGACAGATGGGGAGATTTTCCTTGGTCAAGGGAAAGATTGCATTGAAATCTTGAAGAAATTCGGGATGGAGGATTGCAAAGCCATGTCTACACCCATGATCATGAATTGGAGGAAGGTAGATACAACTAAGGAGAAAGATGTAGATCCCACTTTATATAGATAGTTGATTGGTTCGCTTATGTATTTAGTCAACACTAGACCAGATATAGCATTTGCAGTAAACTCTCTTCGTCAGTTCATGGTTGAACCAAAGAGAATGCATTGGATAGTGGCTAAGCATGTGCTACATTACTTGCATGGTACAGTCGAGTATGGGATCAGATATGTTCGAGGTGAAGGTATCAAGTTGATAGGCTATACTGATGCAGATTGGGCAAGAAGTACAATAGACAAAAAGAGCACTTCAGGGTGTTGTTTCAGTTTGGGATCAGGAGTTGTATCTTGGTTCAGCAGGAAGTAGAAGTCTGTGGCTCTAAGTTTAGCAGAAGCAGAATACATAGCAGCTAGCATGGCGACATGTGAAGCTATATGGCTTCGGAAGTTGTTAGTAGCCTTGTTTGGTTAGAAGGTAGAGACTACTGTGATACATTGTGAAAATTAGAGTTGCATCAAGTTGTCTGAGAATCCAGTGTTTCTTGATAGGTCTAAACATATAGATATCAGATATCACTTCATCAGAGATTGTGTACAAAGGGGAGTTGTTCAGCTACAATACATACCTACAGAGGAGCAGGTAGTAGACATTCTGACTAAGGCATTGGGGAAGGAAAAATTTATCTTCTTCAGAGATAAGTTAGGTGTCCTGCAGAACAACTTCCTTGCTAAGAGGGAGTGTTAGTTTTGTTAGCTTGGACAACTGTTTGTCCATATGCTATTATTTAGTATCTAATTTTTTTTGCTAAAAAATTGGTTAGAGCAAGGACAATTATTTATTAAATAATTAACTTCTTTTAGAAGCAATTAGAAACCAATTTCGTTAGGGTTGGTAAGTTATTTTATATCTCCACCGTCGATTGTAAATCAATCTCGGCCATTGGTTTACCAACGAGAGTAGTATAAAAGGGGGTCTAGGGGGCATTTGGAGAACAAGAAGTTTGGGAGAAACGTTTGCAGTGTTAGCAAACAATCTTGCAGTGTTAGCAAGGGCGCAGTGTTAGCACGAGAATAGCAGTGGGGAATATCAATGAGATAAATTAGGAGGTTGTCGAAGTTTTGTTAGTAAGAGGCAAGGAATTTTGTATCTCTTGATTTGCTGAAGTTTAATATAATTTCTCATCTGTAGAACTGGTTTCCCCTTAGGGGTTTTTCCAGGGAGAATTTGTCCGAAAATATTGTGTTCACTATGTTGCGCATTTCTTTCGTATTTTATAAGTGAAGTTGCAGTTGTGTTATTTTTTGATAGTAGCTGAGAATTTATTTTCAGCAGTTTAATAATCGTTTATGATAGGAGATTAATAATTAGTGACTGCAATAATTAAATTTTTCACACCAACAACATTGTAAATTGTTTCATATATCTGGACTTAAATATATAGGTTAATCTTTTGCCTCTTAAACATAATTTTAGATCTTAGGGTTTGATCAGACTCATTGAATCTATCTATTGTTCCATCCTTCTACTTCTTCCTTTATTTTTTTGGAAACTTCTCATTAAATCCTCATCTTAGATTGCTTAACAAGCTCAATAAATGCATTAGACATGCCAACTCATTAATCTTTATCATTTACACATTTTGATCAATTCATAAATTCAATTGTATTGACCTCAAATCTTGATTCTTTCACAAACTATTAATTTGATGACACTCGGTCATCACTATGTTCTTTAACTTGATCATCACTTGGTAGCTCAGCCTCTACTATTTTGTATTGCTCGGCTTACACTGGCTTGCTCAACTATCTCTATTCTTTGTCATAACTTCAATTTTACCTTTATTTTTCTTGACCATCACCATAAATCAGCTTATACTCTTTTTCTTGGCTTATCTTAAGTTCCTTAATCTTCTACTTCAACTACTTCATTGACCTTGTAAACTGTCACTTGGTCAAGCTTAGTGTTTTACTCATCTTCTTGTCTTCTATCAATCATCTCTTTCTGACTTCAACTCATCTTTCTTCTTCACTTAATAAAATGATCAAACAACACATTATCTTTTCAAATAATAATAATCAAGTGTTCCTTGTGATTCCATCATACTTACTCCTCTTTACTCATCAACTTCACTGGCTCACCTTTCTATCTCTTCTTTTCAAATCCTCTTCATCAATCAATTGATATAACACTCTACACTATTAGCCAATAAGGTTTGACATAAATAACAACATAATAATTGTTCCAATTGTAGTTCCCAACAATCTCCCTCTTTGGCGTTGATGACAACACCTTTAGTTACCATGCAATGTCAAAATATTTTTCTTTAATTTCATTATCAACTCCCTCTATGATCTGTATTAGATCTTCTTTAATATCCTTAGTTTCATTCAGATTCTCATCCATGCAATCTTTGATATTCTCTCTCTTTGCTTCTTTCTATTTCTCCCTCTATGATACCAATTGTGATTCTCCATTGTGACTCAACTGTAATAGCAATTGTAATAAAAACCTCTTTGATATATCTCCCTCTTTGTAGCTTGTAACTAGATGGTAACTTGGTAACTTGACACATATTCTCCCTTACACATCTCTAGATATTGGATGACAACTTGATAACATATTCTCCCTCTTTGACAACAATGCCAAAGACATCATCCACTATACAAATTTATCTCCCTGTCACTTTCTAAACTATCTAATCTCTTTGAAATAATCTCCCCCTCTTTTATCTTCTATTTGTAGCCTTATCAAATCATACTTCTTTTATTCTTTTCACATATTTAGGAATCTCCTAAAGTGTGACCTCCTACATCAATCTATAAGATACTATAATTATAGCAATTGATGCAATGCTGCATCTCTTCTTAGTTTTCTTCAGATAGGGGAATGACCTCTAACTTACCTCTTAGATTCTCAAATTCACCCTTAGGTAATTCGTTTGTGAATATATCAACTATCTTCTCATTCGTGTTCACATATTGCACTCTCACTTTTTTGTCTTACACTAATTATCTCAAGTAATGATACTTAATTAAAATATGCTTGGTCTTTGTGTGCATCACATGATTCTTATATATGTTTATAGCACTTGTCCTATCATAATATATCACCACAGGTTCAGTAATCTCTTCTTTCACACCTTCCAACAATTGCTTGATCCACAAAATATTTGAAAAATTAATCGTTGCTGCAACATTTTCAACTTCTGTTGTGGATTGAGAAACATAGTTACTTGTCCATGAAATCAATTTCTTCCCCATAAAGAAAGCTCATCCATTTATAATTATTCTATCATCAATGTTTCCAACCTAACTAGCATCTATGCAAATTTTAAGCTCAAACTTGACATTCTTCTTGTACCATAAACCATAGTCTTTTGCGCCTTTCAAAAATAACTCAATATCATTTTCACATCCATCATGTGGTTCTCCTTAGGAAGAGCATAAAATATTGCAATAATTCTAATAGCTCAAGTAATGTCAAGTCTGTTATGAACAACATATTACAATTTTCCAATCATTAACCTATACAATTTTTGATTTATTTCAATAGAATCATCATTCTTTGAAAGTTTATGTCAAGTAGTCATAGCTGTTATAATTGGTCTTAAATATTCCACTCCAAAGGTATTTAGTATCTCCTTGATATACTTTGTTTGTGTAATGTATATACCTCCTTTCATTTGAAAAACTTACAACCAACAAAGAATTTAATCTTGCCAAACATTGACATCTCAAATTCTTTCTTCATCTCATTAGCAAAAGATTTACAAAATAACTCATATTCTCCATATATGATATAAAAAAATGAGCTTACAATATCCTATTCTCAGATTCACCCTTCAAGTACAGATTGTTTTATCCTTAGTTCTTGCAAAACTAATTTTCACCAAATATGTATGTAACCTTTCATACCATTCTCTAGGGGATTGCTTGAAACCATACAATGCTTTGTGCAACTTGCATACCATGTTTTTCTTACCAAGTTCAAAAAATCCTTTTGGTTGTTCAATGTAGACTTCTTCGAAGATTTCATTCAAAAATGCAAATTTGACATCCATTTGATATACCTTGGAACCTTTGTAAGAAACATATTGAAGTAATGTTTTTACTCCTTCCAACCTTGCAATTGGGGAAAATGTCTCTCCATAGTTTTTACTCTTTCCTCTTTTGCATGTCCCTTAAAAACTAATCATGCTTTGTTCTTTGTGACTTCACCTTTCTCATTTAGCTTGTTTTTTAATAGCCACTTTATTCAAATCATGTTCTTTTCCTTTAGACTTGGTACCAATGTCCATGTATTGTACTTCTTAATTTGATGAATTTCCTCATCATTTATTTAATCCAATCTTCATTCTCCAAAGTATTTTTTACTATTCTTGGCTCAAACTCATATAGTAGACATGTATCATTCTTCAACCTATTTCTTGTCATGACTCTTGAATCTTTGTCTCTAATGATTGATCTGGTGTGTGGTGTCTTCTCACATATCTTTCCAAGATAGGTTCATATCTTCTTTCTCCTTGTTGTAATTCACTTGATCCATGTTGCTCATGTTGTTTAGGTATCTCCAACAGTAACTCAGCTTAACCTGTCTAGTGTTCAGTCTACTCTCTTTGTGATTCAACTCTTATAGCCTAATGCTCGGTAGCTTGAT
The DNA here is from genome assembly GCA_028749045.1 of Cupressus sempervirens. Taxonomy (NCBI): domain Eukaryota; kingdom Viridiplantae; phylum Streptophyta; class Pinopsida; order Cupressales; family Cupressaceae; genus Cupressus; species Cupressus sempervirens. The sequence continues at coordinate 3,077,392 of CM053785.1, forward strand.
GAGGCTCAACATAACTTCTCTATTGATACTCGACAATGATAGTCTACTAATAGGGTAACTGGACCGAGTTGTGGTGCCAAAAGGGGGGTATAAGTGGGCACTTTTTTTCTAAAATCAATAATTTATGAAATTCAACAAGAATTTGAAGATAATTATGCTCAAAATTTTAAGATATGACAATCCTTTGAATCTAGTTTCTAAACTACTAATTTTTTTTTTCAAAATGGTTTAGTTGTAGGTCCTCAAAAAAGGTGTTCACAAAAAGTGGTACTATTTTTTCAAAAAAAAAAACATAACATAGTGCAAACTGTGGCCCCCTAAAATTTTAACTTTTAAAAATAAACTCTTTAATTGCTTTAGTCAAAAGTTACCTAACACCGTGTAGTTTATCCCAGATTTTTCAAGTAATTTTATAATATCTATAGTTTTTAATGAATTTTTTAATTGGATACATACCAAAAATGTGAAATATTTGTGTGCACCCCCTAGAAATGATTGAAAACTAATCTAAAATTAAAACTTCATTTTTTTCGAAGTGTGTAGAATGGAGTCTAGTTTCTAAAAAACTAAGTTGTGAAATTTGATGAACGAGCTAAAATGTACACCCCAATTAGTATACGTTGGTTTTTGATAGAAAATGGGTATACATTCAAAAGAAATTATAGTTGAAAGGCTTGGAATAGTTCAAATTTGAAATAAATTATATGGTTATTTAGCTAACACAAAGATCAACAATGTCATATAACCTAATTTTATTGATGCTCAACCACGAAGAAACTTGAATGGCAACACACAAGAAAAATCAATCATTTTTTGTATGTTTGTTGCAAAACACATCTCAAACTAGTTTAGAGACTCCAAACCTTTTGGGTTGGATACATACGACAAAACCAAGCTTAGTCTTGGTAGTAACCAAAGCTTTAAATAGTGCATGTGCACCATAGTGTGCGCATGCTATTTAAAGCATTTTTAAATTCAGGTTTACATAGTGCTATAGTGGGCATGTTCTATGTAAGCATGAATTTCAATATAGAGGGATATAAGAGGGAATGAGAGAGGGAGAGAGGGTAGAGAATGAGAGAGTAGAGGATGGGGAGAGAGTAAGAGATGGGAGAGGGAGGGAGAAATAGAGAGAGAGAGTAGGGGATAGGAGAAGGTGGGTTAGGGAGAGAGGGACATAGAAATGGAGAGAGAGAGAGAGAGAGAGAGAGAGAGAGAGAGAGAGAGAGAGAGAGAGAGAGATGGGAGAGGGGGAGAGTGAGAAAGAGGGAGAGTAGGGGATGGGAGAGGGATAGAGTGAGAGAGAGGGAGAGTAGGGGATGGGAGAGGGTGTGTGTGTGTGTGTGTGTGTGTGTGTGTGAGAGAGAGAGAGAGAGAGAGAGAGAGAGAGAGAGAGAGAGAGAGATGTGTGTGAGAATATATAGTAAAAGAGAGGAGTGGGGGAGAGAGATTTAGCTATAGAGATATGGAGATGAAGATCAAGATAGATACATAAAAAAATATATATAGAGAAAAAAAGCAAGGGAGAGAGAGGAAGAGATAGAGATATAGAGAGTAGGGGATGTGTGTGTGTGTGTGTGAGAGAGAGAGAGAGAGAGAGAGAGAGAGAGAGAGAGAGAGAGAGAGAGAGAGAGAGAGAGAGAGAGAGAGAGAAGGGGCGGGAGAGGGTGGGATAAATATATAGAGAGGGAGATTAGGGAATGGAAGAGGGAGAGGGGGAGAGAGAGAGACTACGGCATGGGAGAGAGTGGGATGGGGAGAGGTAGAGAGAGTAGGGGATGAGAGAGACGGATTGGAGAGGGTGGGATAAAGAGAGAGTGAGAGAGAGGGGATGAGAGAGAGGGAGAGAGAGAGAGAGTAGGGGATGGGAGAGGGTGGGAGAGAGAGAGAGAGAGTAGGGGATGGGGGAGGGTGGGATAGGGGAAATAAAGAGTAGGGGGTGGGAGAGAGGGAGAGAGAGTGATCTGAATCATTTTATCAATTCAGAGGGTGATACCAAAGAAATAAATAATGGTATTGTAAACACATAATTAACAATATCAAGAATTCAATCTATTCATAATATTAAATAATTTTTTATACAATTGTGGACAATCTTGTAAGTGAGATGTATGCCTACAAATCAATCAAATTTGGACAAACCTGTGGAGGAGTTGTGTGTCCAAGCTTATAAGAGTTGGGCTATCTTGTGAATGAGATGTATGCCTGTGGATCTTTCCTTCCTCTCTCTCTTGTGACACTTGTTTCAGTGGACTTGTCATGTCTCCTTGAACGAATGCTTCTTTGGTTCTATAGTTGATCAGATTTGTAGACATTTGGCACATGTATTCTTAATGAACAATTTATTCTAAATTCTTGAGTAGTGTCATTAGGGTTACTTGTACAAACCCATGTGTCATCTGCATCCTTCAATGATAGATGTTTTACTTTTGTTAGCCATCTATTCTTTATTTGAGGGAGCTATGCATATTATTGTCTACTATATCTTCAATTCGATTGACAAATGTTTTGCCTTTGTTTGTCATTTGGTCATTGTTCGAGTAGTGTCATTGGAGGTAATCATGTACAATAATCCTAATCATCATCTCGGTTTCAAAGAAGGTTCATCATTCAATAGTATGGTGGTTATCATTTGACATATTCTTTGCACTTTTCTTGTCAGAAAAGACCTTTCCTCTTTCCTTACATTGTTTTTATTCTCTTTAGTTGGAATTAAGGAGGGGTGTTAGTGTTTATAATTCCAACCACTAGTTTAGTTTAGTCTTGACGGTGATTTTTTAGTGAAATTTCAATTTTGATGATGACTTTTCCCAAACTAAGGCTATTAATTAGATTGTCTCTAGTTGATTGTCCATGCATGATTGGTCGTAAATGCAACTATTCGTTATAATTTTCTCTTGCTAAAGGTGGTTTCAATTTGTCTAAATCATACATAATGTAATCATTATTGATCAATGAGAAAGAGCACAATGTAGTCAATAAATCTTTTATTATGAGTAGATCTATTCTTCTTGTTCAAATTTGAAAGAATTGTTTCTTTCTCTTTTAGTGAGATATTACAGCTATATAAAAATTTAGATTGTATAAGACCTTAGAGAGCTAGAAGTAGAAACATTTTTTTTGTAGGCAAAACATATCAAAGCTTAAAATAATGAAGTTTTCAACCTTTTAATTTCCTATGTCATACTTTTATTTTTAATGAAAGACACCAATTCTTTTTGTTAGTGTAGTTTTTTATTTTTTCTATTTTGCTAGGTTTTTCCTACACTTTAAATAATCTCGCTTAGGTTAATAAAGCATGTCTTATTAGGTGAATGGTTGTGAGGTGTCACCTTCCTACATGTAAGCATCCATTAGCTATCTTGGGAAGATACTTTGCTATCTTTAGTATGATAGATGGTTGCTCCTCATTGGTTGGTGTTGCCACCTCCTCCCTCTTCCTAGCCTATATAAGCATGCTACCTGGCTTGTATTTGCATCTCTTATTTTTGCGTCCTCTTAATGCTATTTTGCTTCCAACATTTGCATTACTCTCTTGGAGACTAACTCTATGATGCTATTTTGATTTTGTATCATTTACATTCATAGTTTAGATATTTATTCTTTGCACTAGTTTTCTGGGTTATTAATCTTATCAGATTCTAACATGGTATCAGAGCTTTTCTATGTGCAAGAGTAGATTTTAGTTTCCTTATTTGAGAGATTCGGGGGGGGCTAATAAACTTTATTGTAGTTTTTTGAAAAATGAAGTATGCTCTTCTCTTGCATCTTTCGATGATCCTGAGAATCAGAAAAGTTTTGACAAAAACGGGTTTTCTCTAGGGTTTCAATCTCAAATCTGACAACCAACTTGCATATTTGGAGTTTTCAATCAGTATTGCAAGTTCCAGCATTGCATTGATGGACTTAGGAAGCTGATTCAGCATTTGCATGTCATATTTTGGTTTCTGGGGTCATTTTTTGATTTTTGGAGCCATTTTTTTACTGTTAAAGGTGTCTAATTTACACTACAACAACATCTTCTGTACATCAACCAGAAAAATGCTTTCTGGGTTTTGTTTGTAGCCCCGAAAAACCATCTGGGTATATTTTAGATTTTGCATGCAAGCTGTATATTTTGAAAAATCAAGCATGAAAGGCTACAACCATACCCCTCTCCGTTGGCAGTCACAGATTTGAATGCAATTTTCAAATGTCCCATTCTTGCTCATACGGATTCGAATTTTGATGATTCTTGTTATGAACTTGGCTATTTTTTTTGTGCTCTATCCACTAGTGGAGTTGTTTTTTGATTTTCATGCATGAATTCTTCAAAAATTGCAGATTCTCAGCTGTGACTGTGCACAGTTCTTGTTTTGAAAACTTCGGAGGATCATAACTTTCTCATACGACCTTGTATTAAGGTGATTCTTTTTTTGAAAGTACATGATTTTTCGAGTAGATCACAGTGGTGCTATTTGTTTCCTTAATTATTGTGCCCAAGTTTCACTTTTAGCATATGATCTTCATGAGGGTTTGTAATGCATTGAAATCAAGACCACTAAGTATTTCTTTGTAGTGATAGTTATAAACGCACTAAAATAAAGTGCCAAATCATATTTCTTTTGGTGGGGGGGGGGGGTTTCTTTGATTGAGTAAAAAGGGGGAGGGCATTGTCGTGGCTAGGTTCTCTTCTTTTTAGCATTTCTTTGCATTTTGTCATCATGGATCAAATAAATATGCCCATCCTAACTCCATACGATTACTTTGAGTGGAAATCATGCATGACAATTCACTGAAGGAAAGCTAGATTAAATAGGATAACTATGGGACTTGAAACTAAACCTACTAAAGATGAAGACAAGCCTAAGTGGTTTAACAAATGTGATAAGGCATATGGAACATTGTGTTTGTCTGTTTCTCCTGACTTGCTATTTCACATTGAGTCTTTGGATACACCAAATGAAGTATGGACAAAGCTAAAAACACTATTTGACACACAAGATTCAATGAGGGGTCATATGCTGGAAAATGAATTAATTAGTTTGAGTCTAGGAAATTTCAACACAATCCAAGATTTCTTCACCAAATTGAAATCACTAAGGCTGCAGTTAAAACAATGTGGAATTGAAAAGAAAGATGAACAACTAATTCTCACTATTCTCTCTAAGCTAAGTTCAGAATATTCTGTGTTTGTCTCTACCTTCTATGCTACTAAGGGTGCACTTGGTACTCAATTCACCATGCCATCTCTAGATGATTTTGCTATCAATCTCACTCGAGAATAGGACAAGCTAATCCAGATGGGCACTCTTAAGTCCTCTAAGTCACATGCCTTAGCAACCAACCAAGGCACAAAAGAACAAAAAGGACAAAGTAGTAACAACAATATTAAGGATGAGAAACAAAATAATAGTGAGGAAAAGAAGGATCAGATACCAATTGCTTCAAAAGCAACTATTGATACCTCATCCTCTAAGGGTGATAAGCCTAAGAAAGAAAAGGTTAAATGTGCCTATTGTAAAAGACCCGATCATGATGAACATAAATGTTTGAAGAAACAAATTGATCACTTGACATACATTTTTGAGAAGAATAATATTAGTGTTCCTGAGTCTATCAAACAAATTTCTAATGAAGAGTCTAACAAGGCAAAAGAAAACAACAAGGGGAAAGGAAAGGGCAAGGCCCTTTTTACAGTTTCTTCCTCACCATCCACTTGGGTTCTTGATTCGGGTGCTTCACACCACATGGCTTTACCTGAGGAAGAACTTGCATCCTTGGAGCCGTGTACTATGCCTTCTATTTTGATGGGTGCTAACACTCCTGTTGAGGTGTGTGAGAGAGGGTTTGTTGATGTGGGGGATGGCACATTCCATGATGTTCCTTGTGTACCCTCATTGTCAACTAATCTCCTATCAGTATACCAGATCACTCACACAGGTTTAGGCAAGCGGGTTGAGTTCACTCTTGATTCAGTGGAGATACGTGAGTTGCACAATGATTCTACAGTTGCAGTTGGGAGAGTAGATAATCAATCATGGCTCTATATGTTTTCTCACTTTGTTCCTAATCCTCCTTTGACTGTTTCACTCACTCACTCTAATGATGTGAGAAGATTATGGCATAAGCGATTTGGCCATCTTAACTTCCACTACTTGCATTAGCTTAACCATCAGAGCATGGTCACAGTGTTGCCTTCTACTTTGACATTGGAGTCACTTGGAATAAATGATAGATCTTCTAATGGGTCAGATTCACTTGAGCAGTCTTGTACCTCCACTTCTGATGCAGAGAGTGATTTAGAGAACTCACCTCCTTCCTCTCCTAGTCATCATTTACAGGTTGATGATTCTCCTCTAGATTCTCCATCTTTTGGTCCACTTTGGGCTAGACAGACCTTGCAGTTTGCAGGTGATTGGGTTGGAGATCCATCAAACACCAAGCAGACTCATTCACAATTCTAGGATGCTCTGCATATCTTCATTGCTACTGCCTCAAATCCATAGTCCTTTCATGAGGCTTCTAGTATTTCTGAGTGGGATACAACTATGCAGGAAAAGTATAGTTCCTTGATGAGGAACCACACTTGGGATCTTGTCCCTTTTCCTAAGGAAAGAAAACTTGTTTGATGTAAGTGGATCTACTGGACAAAATTTGCAAGCTTTGCTGGGGGTTTGGGATGCTTCATCTTTTGGGGGGGCCTCTTCCTCTCACTTGGAGTCCTAATTTTCTTTGGGGAGTCTCTTTTCTCTCTCTTTTGGGGGAATTTTATGTACATGGGTACCTCATCAGGCTTGACTTGTCGGGACCCATTTCTACATCCACCTAAGCTTTGCTTATGGAGGGGTGTTAGTATAGTTTTTTATTTTTCCTATTTTGCTCAGTTTTTCCTACACTTTTAATAATCTCGCTTAGGTTAATAAAGCATGTCTTATTAGGTGAATGGTTGTGAGGTGTCACCTTCCTACATGTGAGCATCCATTAGCTATCTTGGGAAGATATTTTGCTATCTTTAGTATGATAGATGGTTGCTCCTCATTGGTTGGTGTTGCCACCTCCTCCCTCTTCCTAGCCTATATAATCATGCTACCTGGCTTGTATTTGCATCTCTTATATTTGCATCCTCTTAATGCTATTTTGCTTTCAGCATTTGCATTACTCTCTTGGAGACTAACTCTATGATGCTATTTTGATTTTGTATCATTTGCATTCATAGTTTAGATATTTATTCTTTGCACTAGTTTTCTGGGTTATTAATCTTATCAGATTCTAACACTTTTTAGGGCCACAAGCATAGTCTTGAATTGAAAAGTCATGGAATTAGAGGTTGGACCCTATTCTACATTAGAGAAAGGTCAAGATCATGCTCTCTTTGCATGTAGCTTGCGTTCTTTTTCTCTCTAGTGATCCACTCTTTATATCGATCTATCACGCCTCTTTGTGCGGATGTTTCTTTGGTTCAATAGATGATTACATTTATGGACATTTGGCACATATATTTTCAATCAAAAATTTGTTCTTGCATTTTTGAGTAGTGGATGGTTTTCTCTTTTGGGATCAATTGTGTGATAGTTTTTAGCATCAATGTTTGAGAGCATACTACACGATTCATCATCAGGATGCAAAAGAGAGCAAATGATACTTTCAATTCCTTTTCTCTCTTTTGCATCCTGATGATGGATCATGTAGTATGGTCTAAAACATTGATACTAAAAAATATCACATAATCGATCTCAAAAGAGAAAATTATCAACTATTATGAACATCACCTATATGAAATGAGTGCTAAGTTACTATTCACTATTATTACAAATTGGTTCTTGAAAATAATTCTATCATATGAACTAAACATTCATTTATGATAATTATCAATTTTTAGTCACTATTAATTAAATTAATAATAATCTATAATTTTATTTGATTCATAAGATTATATTCCTTTATATATATGCATATAGTGACAACCTGCATTTCATTTTGGAAAATTATGTTCAATGCCTCACCTCTCTAAACATCTCTTATATGCAATGAGTGTTAAGTGCACCATTAAATCTATAAAAGATAGATTTTTGTGAACTATTACTCATAAAATATGAATCAATATATTTGACTTGGAAAGTACACATTTGAATTATGATAAAAACAATATAATTCAATTTACTATGAAAAATATCTCCTACATAAAACTTAAACATCCTTTTATTCAATTAGAATTTGTTTAAACATTTATTCAATTAAAAAAAGAAATATAACTTAATTCAAAAAATAAATATAAAGTTAACCTTAATGAAAAAATAGAATAAAATTTAGTGACAAAGATTTTCAAGCACATGAATACACATTTGCATCATGAAAAATATAAGAGACCACAAACCACCTCTTCATATCTTATTCTTGTAATTGCTTTATTTTGTACAAACTATCACACTCATGACCTTAGACACCTTCTTTTCTGCCATGTCATCCTTGATGACCTTGTTCATAGTCTAGATGGTGGAGGGGGAGATACTGGAACAACATAAGAGACATGACCATTAGGCTTTGGTGAAGGTGGGACTAGAGGCCTTCTTCTTCTTCCAAGTTTTCTCACTTTCAAACCACTCTTTCCACCCTCAAATGGTAACCTATTTGATGGATGCCTCACAACTCTTCCATCTAGATCACCTGAATTAGACAATATCCCCACTGATGAAGATGAAGGTAAGGCTGAGCTCCTCTTATCAAAAGCTGCAATTAAAAAAAAAAGAAGCTAAACATTGCCATGCCATACATTCAAGCGAATATATTAAAGACTAGTGCTAGTTTCAATCGACTGAGCAAGGCTAGAATCAAAGGAATCTTTGTGCACATTTTTCTTACAATGTTTATATTATGTTACTACAGACATAATTTTTACAATCTATGATAGTAATATATATTGTTTTAAATCTGGTGCAGTTACATTTCTTATAAAGTTCCATGTTGTTCATGAGAAAAAAGAAAAACTAATGTATGATAAGGTTTGTTCCAAAATTTCAAATAAAAATCCCCCAATTCTTCTTATTTTTTTGTGGTATCAAAATACCTGATTGTGCTCCAATAGACTTGTTCAGAAAGAAGATAATAAGTAGGAGAAATAGAAGAGGTGGGGTTGGTAAAGTTTGATTTTAATATATTTAATTTAACGCGACAATGCAACCTAAAGTTTCAACCACATCATTGAGAATTGACAGTAAAAGCAAGTCAATGTATAAAGAATGACTTAGAAAGAATCATCCAGCTGCACTTCACTACCATGACTGGCGTGAAAACAAAAAGCCATTAACTATTTGTCTTTAACCATCAAATCACACGTTGAAATTCAGTCAGTGATTCAGAACATTCACGATACAAACTAGAAGCCAAGATTACCCAACAACCCTAACAAAAGTAGAAGTTCCACAATACAAACTTCCAAGAAAGAATGACGAAATGCCCCCAAAGCTTGAGAAGAACAACAACAAATGTTCAAAATACTGCAAAACTCATTTTCCTAGAGCTACGTTAATGCCACCTTTGCAAATGAACGTGAAAGGGGCCAACCATGCAAATATAAGTTCCTCCAAATAATAAGAAATTGTAATCAAATGTCAGAGAATTAAGAATTATGTCTTTTCTTTTTAAAAATCTTACGGAAAAATGTTCAAATCATTCTTAAAGGGTTTGCATCAATTTATTTGATAAGTCTCTTTATAACTACAGTTTCTAGGTCATATAATTAAATATAACATACAATTATCTAAGGTGTGCCTTAAAAGACTGCAAAACAATGAAATCTATACTTTTTCATTAGGTGGGCCAAGTTCTAGTTTTGAAGAATAGGGTGGCCCCATGAACATGTTAGGAAAGCAACCGTGTGGAAACGCTTTCCAAATGCCAAATTAATAGGGAAATATGCAAGAAAAAAATTGCAGAGGTAAATAAAATACCAGACATATTAGATACAATACATAGAGAAAACACCGGATTTAATGTGGGAAACCCTTTTGGGAAAAAACTCACCACTCAAAACCTGGAGCAAACTTTTGTATTATAGTAAACAATTTACATCCAACAATTCCAAATTTGAACACAGGCTCAGATTGCCTGTACAATCAACTTGATTTCCAACATCTATATTCTTTACGAATCTCGTAGCCATTAATACACCCTATAAATTCATTACAGAAGCATCTACCATCCGTTAGTCACAACGGATGCCTTTGGTGATGGTCACACAGATGCTTCAGTCACTCTAGACTCCTTCAGTGATAGTTGGTTGTGCGGATGCTTTAGTCACTTTGAACTCCTTCGGTGACACTCGGTCAAAGAAATGATTTCGTCATTGGCTGAGAGCATCACTACACAACAAATACTTCTCCATGTGGAAGTTTAACAGAGATTTCATACTCGCTACACACACCATACCCACACCATACTCTATATTCATCATACTTTTCGTAAGGTCAAAACACATTCCATCGGTGTCATCGTACAAATCACGCGGTTCACCGCTCACAATACTTGTGGAACTTGCCTCTACTAGATAGCGGTCTTGTTGTACAGTAAGGCTCATTCACCATGCTGTATGGTGCACTCCATACTTCATCATTTTCTAACAATCTCCCACTTTTTGAAGTACAAAGTTACTCATCATGAGTAACATAAGTTAGGAGCTTTAAGCCCTATTGATCTTGTGCACCATTTGAGCTTAGCTGTGTTTACTGGCTTTGTTAATCAATCTGCAACATTCTCCTAAATGCCAACCTTTTCTAAATTTACCATCCCATCTCAACCATGTCACGTACAAAATGATATTGTATGTCAATGTGCTTTGTTCTGGCATGGAAAGTAGGACTCTTTGCCAAACATATTGCAACTCGACTATCACAAAGAATTTTAATTCTTTCAGCATCAAAGCCAACATTCAAACATAAATGCTAAAGCTAAACTACTTCCTAATACACATGAGTAGATGCCATGTACTCAGCCTTAGTTGTTGACAATGCAACTACACTTTTTCGTTTGTTCATCCAACCGATAGCACCACCATTCACCATGAATACATATCCACTAGTGGATCTTCTTCTCTCAATGTCCTTAGCCCAATCAACATCCACATAACCTTGAATGCTAACCAAGCTATTATATCAAACTGAGTTACCTTGATAGCATAACACATACTGTGACATACGCTTCAAATATTGAAAAACTCTTTTCATAGCATCCCAATGTGACTTGCTTAGATTCTCGATAAAATGACTCAATATGCCCACTGCTTGCACAATGTTTGGTCTCATACAAATCATTGCATACATGAGACTTCCAACAACACTAGCATAAGGACCTGCTTCATGTCTTCAATCTCATATGAAGATTTTGGACTGTCAGTAATGGATAACTTTGTTCCTTGTAGCACTGGAACTAGTTGTTGCTTGCAGCCAGTCATATTAAATCGCTCCAAAACATTGGTAATATATTTTCTCTGGTTGAGCCAAAGCTTTCTACCAACCCTATCCCTTTTGATTTCCATCCCCAAAATAAACTTTGTCGACCCTAAATCTTTCATTTCAAACTTTACGGACAACTGAGATTTTAATTCTGAAATCATTTTGTCACTATTGCCTACAAACAAGATATCACCTACATATAGAGCAATAATAAGTATATGATCACCTTTAGCTTTATAATACAGGTAGTGATCTGATTTAGATCTCATAAAACCCAAAGACAAAATATGTATCCTACTTTTGGTCTCACATTTTGGGTGACTATTTTGAATTGTACATAGATTTTTTTGAATAACATACTAGATGCTATTTATAGTATTTTTCAGTAAAGTACTCCTATTCAGACATGTATATCTCATCTTCAAGATCATTATAAAAAAAAACTATTGTCACATCCATCTGCTCAATTTCAAAGACATGCCCCACTACAAGTGATAATAGAAATCTGATAGATGTTACCTTAACTACATGAGAACATATTTCTCCATAATCAATCCCTTCTTTCTGAGAATACCCCTTCATAACCAATCTTGCCTTGTACTTGCCAATTCAGCCGTCTGGACCACCATTTACATCCCATATGCTTTCCACCTTTAGGTAAGGGTACTAGTCCCAGGTTTCATTCTTCTCCAAATATTTCACTTCATCCTTCATGGCTGACAATCATGAATCTAAATCTAGCATACTAATTGCTTCTTTGACAGTCTTAGGCTCATCAACATCCATAAGCAAAGCATAGGCACAATTAACATTCAACATAGAATAAGTAAACCTCTCTAGTGAATAATTGTACCTATCAGGTTGTCAGATTTCTTGAGTAGATCTCCTCACTTCATGTGGCGAAGCTTCTTGAGGTTCAACTTGAGGTTCAAAATCATGATCTTCTTCACTTGTGTGATTGCTCAAGTTGTCTCCATCCTCATTCTTAGATAGTTCTAGATTTTCAATCTTAGGTTGATTTGGAGTCTAAAATACCTCCCATCTAGAAGCTAAAGGGATTTGAACTGCTTCCTTTCTCTTTTCATTCTTCCCTAGCTACTCTAGTGATATAGGTTTCATCATGAAAGATAAAATTCCTACTCTACAACATCTTTTCAGTGAGAGGGTTCCACAATTTTTATCCCTTTAGACCAATACTGTACGGGATGAAGAGACACTTCACAACCAAAGACACATAAATGTCTTAATGAGGGCTTCTTACAAGACCATGCTTCCATATGTGTCTTGTGAATTAGTGTTGCTATAGGAGAATAGTTCAACAAGTAACACACTGTTTCCACTACTTTGGCCCAAAACTTATGTTCTAGACCAGCACCTCCCAACATGTTTATCACTCTCTTCATCAATGACCATTTCATTCTCTACACTACTCCAATCTATTTTGAAGTATAACTGTCAAATTATGCCTCTTGATGCCATGATCTACACAAAATTTACATCAAAATTTGCATTGCAAAGCTCACCACTGTTATCCATCCTTAAGCATTTAATCTTTGTCCCAGTCTGATTTTCAACAAGGCTTTTAAATTCCTTAAACCAACTGAACACTTATGATTTATTCTTCAAAAAATAAATGAATGATCTTCTTGAATAATCATCAATAAATGATACATAATATCTTGAATTAGATAGAGAAGGAACATCTATAGGACCAAATACATTAGAGTGAATATAATATGATAAAACCAAAAGATTTTTGAGGGCTGGATTAACACTGAACATGGTTTTTCTTTCCATAGATGCAATGTTTGCAGAAATCAAATTCAAGGTTACAATCAACCAATCCCTCAACCAAGTTTTTTTCCTTCAAGTTTTTTAAACCTTTCTCACCAATATGGCCAAGCCTATAAATGCTAGGGCATTCTTTTCTCAGTAGGAAGTTAACTTCCATTGTATTTACACCATGTATTGCCACATTGATTTTATGAGACTGGCCATATACACTATTACAACATACAGGTTTGGCATCTAACTTATATAGTGTTCTAGTGCATTCACCCTTAGCTAAAACAATAGATCCCCTATTCATCTTGCAACCACCATGGACAAATGTTACCTAGACTCTACTTTATTCAACTTATAGATAGAAAGTAGAAATTGGGTATGTGAAGTACTCCTTCAACTCTCTTTACTCTGCCATCAGGAAATTGAATTTTGACTCTTCCTTGACCAACAAGCTCCTACATGGAATCACTTGCCAAGAACACCTTTCCAACATTCGGTGGTTCATAGTTTGAGAACCACTCTTTGTGAGATGTCATGTGGAATGATGCTCCCGAATCCACCAACCATACGTCGTCGAATGTAGGCATTGCCAAGGCTACTACGAAGGAATCAACATCACTTTGAGAAGATTCAGTGTCAGAAGTATATTTCTTCTTGTTCATTTTCTCCTCCTTGCAATCCCTTTGAATATGGCCTTTCTGCTCGTAGTTCCAACACTTCACCTTGGACTTATTGCCAGGAGTGGCAGATCATTGCTCTTAAGACTTCGACTTCATGTCCTTCTTCTTACTTTTATCCTTAGATCTACCTTGTACACTTAGAGCTTCATTTTCTACCTTAAAGGACTTCTTTTGCATCTCCTCCAACATAAGTGCAGCAACTGCTTCGTCCATTTTCAACTTGGTAGTAGTACTTCTGATAGCCATTACCAACAGATTTTAACCACGCAATCACCATTTTAAATAATTTTAGGTGATCTACCATAACCATTCCTCCATCCATTTTCAAGGAGTAGAATTTTTTCCTTATGAAAGTCTTGTTTACCAAGGATTTTCCCTGATAAATGTCTCCTAATTTCTTCCACAAGGAATGCGCAGGTTTCTCTTCATGGACATTCAATACGATCGACAAGGTCTGCAAGACTCAGTCTTATCAATCCTCTGGCATTCCAATTTGTTAGTTCCCAATCTTCCTGTTTCATCCCTAAAGGCTTAATTCCAGACACGACAATCCAAAAATCTTGATCAACTAGTAGATCTTCTACTTAAGTTTTCACAATTCAAAGTTGGTGCCATTGAAATTTTCAACATCCACACATCCTGGTAGACCAGCCATCTCAATTTACTGACAAAATTTTTGTTAACTCCCACTGAAACCAAATTGGCACAAAAAACCAAACCCTACCCAACAAGGATAACCTGACTGGCTATGCTCTAATACCAATTCTTAGAAAGAAACAATGTGGAAAAACTTTCCAAATGAAAAATTAACAAGGAAATATGCAAGAACAAAATTACATAGATGTGCAGGAAAATAAAAAATTTGACATATATCAAACACAAGACACAGAGAAAACACTAGATTTAATGTGGGAAATTCTTTGAGGAAAAAAACCACCAGTCAAAACCTTTAGAAAACTTTTGTATTATAGTAAATAATTTACATAAAAAAACTCTGGATTTTCACAGGTTCAGATTGCCTTTACAATCAACCTAATTTCCAACATCTATCTTCTTTATGAATCTTGCAACCATTTATACACCCTACAAAATTGTAACAAAATTTGGTAAAGAAATGGTTATGTTATAGAACTGTCTACCATCCATCAGTCAAAATAGATTCCTTTAGTGGTTTGGACATCTAGGTCATGCAGATGTTTTAGTCACTACAGACTCCTTCGGTGATAGTCAGTCACACAGATGCTTCAGTCACTCTAGAATCCTTCGCTAACACTCGATTATGTGGATGCTTTGGTCATTGGCTGAGAGAATCACTACATGACAAAATTACTTTATGTTCAATTTTAATAGAGTTTTTGTACTCATCGCACACACTGCACACACACCATACCCACACTACTCCATATTCCACATATTTTCCATATTGTCAAAACACATTCCACCAGTGTCACTGTACTAACCATGTTGTTCACCCCTCACCATACTTGTGGATCTTGCCTCTACCATACAGTGGTTTTTTTGTATAGTGAGGCTCATTCACTGTATCATATAGTGCACTCCATACTCCATCAATTTCTAACAATCTCCCACTCATGAAGTACAGAGTTACTCTTGATGACTAAGAAAAGTCATGGGATTTAAGCCCCATTGATCTTTTGCACCATTTGAACTTCACTATGTTCACCAAATTTTTTAATGCATCTACAACATTCTCCTATGTCCTAACATATTACACTCTGACTGTCACAAAGAATTTTAATTCTTCCAACATCAAAGCCAACATTTGAGCATAAATTCTAAAGCCAAACTACTTCCTGACATGTTCAAGTAGATTTTATGTACTCTACCTTAGTTGTTGACAACACAACTACATTTTTTTGTTTTCTTATCCAACTGATAGCACCACCATTCATCATGAATACATATCCATTGGTGGATCTTCTTCTATCAATATCCATAGCCTAATTGACATCCACATAACCTTGAATGCTAACTGATCTATTAGATCCAATTGAGTTACCTTAATAACATAATGTGTACTATGATGTACCCTTAATATATCGTAGAACTCTTTTCACAACATCCCAATGTGACTTTCCCAGATTCACCATAAATTGACTCAGTACTCCCATGACTTGCGCAATTTTTGGTCTCATACTAACCATTGCATACATGAGACTTCCAACAACACTAGTATAAGGCACTTGCTTTATGTTTTTAATCTCATCTAGAGATTTTGGACTCTCAGTAATAGATAACTTTGTTCCATGTAGCACTGGAACTAGTTGTTGCTTAAAGTTAGTCATATTAATCGCTCTAGAACATTGGTAATATTTTTTTGTTGGCTCAGCCAAATCTTTCTCCCAACCTTGTCCCTTTTAATTTACATCCCCAAAATAAACTTTCCCGACCTTAAATCTTTCATTTCAAACTTTAGGGATAGTTGAGATTTTAATTCTGAAATCATTTTGTTACTATTGCTATAAAAAGCATATCGTTTACAGGTAAGTGCACCAAGTTGTGGTGCCAAAAGGGGGTATAAGTGGCCACTTTATTTCTAAAATCAATAATTTTTGAGCTTTGACAAGAATTTGAAGATAGTTACGCTCAAAATTTTAAGATATGACAAAAACAAAATTAGTAGTTCTTTGAATCTAGTTACTAAAGTACTATTTGTTTTTCAAAATGGTTTAGTTTTAGGTCCTTAAAAAAGAGGGCCACAAAAAGTGGTATTGTTTTTTAGGAAAAAATAACATAGTGCAAATTGTGGCCCAGAAATTTTTTTAGCTTTAAAAAAAAAAAAAAATTTCTTAATTGCTCTAGTCAAAAGTTACCTAACACTGTGTAGTTTATCCCAGATTTTTCAGGTAATTTTATTATTTGTATTTTTTTTTATAAATTTGGTAATTGGACACATCCCAAAAATGTGAAATATCTATGTGCTTCCCCTATAAATGATTGAAAAGTAATCTAAAATTAAATCTTCTTTTTTTCAAAGTGTGTAGAATGGAGTCTAGTTTCTTAAAAACTAAGTTGTGAAATTTAATTAACAAGCTAAAATCTACTCTCCAATTAGTACATATTAGTTTTTGATAGAAAATGGACATACATTCAAAAGAAATTATAGTTGAAAAGGCTTCAAATAGTTCAAATTTAAATGCAAAATAAATTATATGATTATATAGCTAACACAGAGATCTACAATATCATGTAACTTGATTTTATCGATGCTCAACTAGGAGGAAACTTGAAGGAGAGCACATGAGAAAAATCAATCATTATTTGTATGTTTGCTGCAAAAAAGTCTCAGACCAGTTTAGAGATTCCAAACCTTTGGGTTGGATCCCCAAGGAAAATCCAAGCCTTAGGCTTGGTAGAATCCAAAGATTTACATAGCACATGCATGCCATAGCACATTTGCACTATTTAAAGAAATTTTAAATTCAGGCTTACATAGTGTATACATGCTATAGCATGCACACACTTTGTAAACTTGAATTTAATAGAGAGGGAAGGAGAGAGGAAGAGAGAGGATAGAGAGTGAGAGTGAGAGTTGAGGATGGGAAGAGAGTAGGAGATGGGAGAGGCTGGGATAGGGAGAGAGGGAGAGAGAGAGAGTAGAGGATGGGGGAAAGTGGGATGGGGAGAGAGGGAAAAAGAAATGGAGAGAGAGAGTAGGGGATGGGAGAGGGAGAGAGTGAGATAGATGGAGAGTAGGGGATGGGAGAGGGTGTGATAGGGAGAGAGAGAGATGTGTGAGAGATATATATAGTAAAAGAGAGGAGTGGGAGAGAGATTTAGCTAGAGAAATATGGAGATGAAGATCAAGATAGATACATATATATATATATATATATATATATATATATATATATAGAGAGAGAGAGAGAGAGAGAGAGAGAGAGAGAGAGAGAGAGAGAGAGAGAGAGTAGGGGATGGGAGGGGGAGAGAGAGGGGAAGAGAGTAGGGGATAGGAGAGTAGGGGGTAGGGGAGAGGGAGAGAGAGGGAGAGGGAGGGAGAGAGAGGATGGGAGAGAGAGAGTAGGGGATGAGAGAGAGGGAGAGAGAGGGATGGGAGAGGGTGATATAGAGAGAGTGAGAGAGGGAGGGAGAGATGGAGAGAGAGAGAGAGAGAGAGAGAGAGAGAGAGAGAGAGGGATGGGAGAGGGTGGGGAGAGAGAGTAGGGGGTGGGAGAGAGAGAGAGTAGGGGATGGGATGACTTTAATTGCTTGTCTGATCTAGTGCAACCTGGTAATATATAGATATATCTCTGTAAATTCAATATTTAACTTTATAACTTTTACCTAAGTATTTTTTGAATTAATGATCACATTTGTACATTTATCACCATAGGCAATTTTTTTTTGTTATTGCACCTGAAGACAATGAAGAAGGGACAAATTATTATTTGTGTCATTGTGTCGAGGCCAATTTGTTTTTTGTATCACTCGGTTATAGATGATGAAGGTTTAGATTACCATATAGGTGTGATGGTTGTAATAGACACATGGCTTAGATGATATTCTATGAAGAACCCTAACTTGTGGTTATTTGAGGATTGGCAAACAGAGTGGAAGGTTCTTCATTATTTGAACCTTGTTATAGTGTCAAATGCCCACTTGATAAAATATTGTGGAACACCACATAATAAGACTCTTTGGAAGTTTCACGAGTTAGACCACGGAGCAATAGTTGAGACATTAAAATATAGAGTAGATCTAGTTGGTTCATTAGATTTAATATAATTACAAAAACACGAACCTCTCTCACTTTTTGTGATGTAGAGTGCAGAACTAGGTAGCTTCAAATGGACATTCCCACTACTTAGTGCAGGGCATCCCCCTTCTTTTTAGTTTTTGAAGTTTTTTAAGGGTTAGTTAAGAGTTTGTGTGTGTCTAATAAGTTCCAAGAGTCCTTCAAATGCAACTAGTCCTAATGTGTTTGTAAAAGAGCCAAAATTGCTCATTAGGTCCTAAGTTGGTCAAAAGTGCTCAATGAGCCAAAAGTTGCTCAATAGGTAAAATTTTGTTAGGGTTGAGTAACTAAGGTATTTGGTTACCTAATAGGTCCTAATAATCCTAACTATAGTCCTACAATGGTCCTAGATGGATCCATTTGATCAAAAGATGTAAAGAGCAAAAATTGCTCAAAAGTTGCAAAGTTGCTCAAAAAGTTGCTTGAGCAACTTTTGCAATTTTTTCGCAAAAAGTCGCAAATGATAGTTTGGGAAGTTGTAATGACCCATACTAGGTATATGAGCATGGGAAACATATTTTGAAAGGTTAGAAGGTTTCTAGTTAGATTTGACACTCATTTCCAACCAAGTTGTATTAAGTTGTATTTTTTAACAACTTTTGCAACTTTTGAAATTTTGCACAAAAAGTGCAATTTTTTCAAAGCTCACTAGATTTCACTTCTAGGACTTGGAAAAGGTTCCAAATTATTAATTTTTTATAAAAAAACACCCAATCCTAGGCTTTATTGACCAAAAACTCAGAAAGACTATGTTGCACAAAGTGGCCTAAACATACATATCTTGCTCATATCTCTCTCACCATTCATCATTGTATACACTAAATAATTATGCTAGAAACACTAATTTACATGAAATGAAAGCATTTAAAAAATTAAAAAGCATAACATATATGCTAGACAAAGACAAACCCTCAATTGAGAATATGAACCATTAAGAGGTTCTCTCAATGAGGCCTTTCCTGTTTTGGAGATGTGTCTTTTTGTTGATTTGGGATGTATGCTCGATTGCTTCCAAAGGCTTCAATGGATTTTTGATGGCTTTTTGGTGTGAGTGAGTGAGATTGATAAAATGGCTTCTCAAAATAGCATGGTAACTTTACTAAATGGATTGTGATTGAAATGGCTTGGGAGGGGATTCAATTTATAGGCTAAGGGCTTGAGGGATTGATGGCTAGGATTCAAGGAGAGATAAAAGCTTAAGGAGGGCTAGGATGCACTCAAAGAGGAGCACATGGATTGTGCTTGTTTAGCACCAATCAGGGAGTGACACATGTCACAGGGTGAGTGGATGGAGGAAAGGGAAAGGATGAGTCAACAAAGGAGGCTCAAGGGATAATATCTTCATAAAGACCCTTCTTAATGGCTTGTAAGAGAAATGAATGGGCTTTTAAGAGTCTTTATCGCCTTGTAAGAGCATTGAAGGTGGTTGTGCATTGAAGGTGGTGTTCCAACTAGATCAAGGCCCCAACAAGCGAAAGGCCAAGGTGGCGCAATAAGCTGTAGATCCTATGCTGGAGCATGCACAAGATTTGCATGCTACTGACATGGGAGACATTTTTTGAAAAAGTCACAGGAGTCTTCTTCAATGGTAGGCCAATAGTAGCCTGCTTTAAGGATTTTTTGTGCTAGGACAATACCACTCGTGTGGGCACCGCAAAGTTCAGAGTGTACTTCTTTTAATGCCATCGCGTCCTCATTTTCATCTAAACATCGAGAGAGAGTATCATGATAACCCCGACGATATAGGGTATTGGCTATGATAACATAGCAGGATGATTTTCAAATGAGGTTCTGGCATTGGGTACATGTGAGGTGAGGGGATAGTAGCCATAGAATCTGCTGCTTTGTTCTGCATTTGAGGCATGTAACTGAAGCTTTGTAAAATGCTAGGTTAGCTGATCAACTAGCTCTTTGTAGGGTAGTAGCTTTTCATCTTTGGTTTGGTATTTATTTAAGGCTTTCTTGATGATGAGCTGAGAATCGCCAAAGATTTGTAACTCAGTGATGTTCCATTCTGTAGCTATCTTTAATCCTGCTATGAGAGCCTCATATTGAGCTATATTGTTGGTGCTAGGGAATTGTAGCTTGAAGGTTTTTGGAATGTAATCTCCTTGAGGTGTGACCAACAATATTCCTGCCCCTAATCCATGAGATGTATATGAGCCATCAAAATAGAGTTTCCATGGGGGCTATTCTTCAATTAGACAGATATGCTCATCTGGAAAGTCTGTGACCAAAGGATATGTATCTACTAGAGGCGCATCAACTAGGTGATTTGCTATAGCTTTCCCTTTGATTTCCTTTTTGTCCACATACTAGATGTCAAATTTGCTAAGGAGCATAACCCATTTGGCCAAATGGCCTGTAAGTGCTATTCTGGAGAGCATATACTTGAGAGGGTCGACCTTGGAGACTAGTTGGATGGTATGACTTAGCATGTAGTGGCGAAGCTTTTGAGTTGAGAAAACAACTGCCAAACAAGATTTTTCCATAGGAGTATAATTGAGTTCATAACCAACTAGGGTTCTACTAATGTAGTAGATGGCTCTTTCTCTCCCGTAGTCATCAAGCTGTGCTAGAAGTGCCCCTAGAGTAGTAGGTGTTGCTGATATGTACAAGATCAAGGGATGACCAGGAACTGGTGGAACCAAGATAGGGAGATTGGCGAGATACTGCTTGAGCTGATTGAAGCTGCGTTGACATAAAGGATCCCACTTGAAGTTTTCATCCTTCTTCAATAAATGTGTAAATGGCATACACTTATTTCCAAGCTGGGAGATGAAGCATTGGACAGATTGAAGCTTTCCTTGAAGAGATCAAAGCTGTAACAGTGTCTGGGGAGGAGGCATGTCTCAGATAGCCTTGACCTTCTTGGGGTCAATCTCTATACCTCATTTAGAAACTATAAAGCCTAGAAGCTTTCCAGATGTGACCCCAAAGACACACTTCTTGGGATTCAGCATGAGATGATATTTGGCTAACCTATCAAAGACTTTCTCCAGGTCAGCAAGATGATCCATCAAGCTATGAGATTTGACCAAGATATCATCCACATAATCCTCCAAAATGCTATGGATGAGATCATGAAAAATGGCTGTCATAGCTCTTTGATAGGTAGCCCCAGCATTCTTTAGGCCAAAAGGCATCATGTTGTAACAAAAGGTTCCCCAAGGGCTAGTGAATGCTGTCTTATGCTGATCCTCTTCTGCAATCTTGATTTGATTATACCCAGAAAATGCATCCATGAGGGACAAAATTTCATGTCTAGCTGTAAGATCTACAATCATATCTATGTTGGGCAAGGGAAAATCATCTTTTGGACAAGCTTTGTTAAGATCTCTAAAATTAGTGCAAATTTTGATGTCACCGGAAGGTTTAGTGACAAGGACCATGTGGGAGATCCAATCTGAGTAGTCGATAGGTTGAATAACCTTAGCAGCTAACATTATTTCTAATTTAGCTTTGACCAGTAATGCTACCTTGGGGTGCATTTTTCTAAGCTTTTGTCTGACGGGCTTGATCTTTGGATCGACTGCAAGATGATGAACTACAAGCTTTGGATCAAGTCCTAGCATGTCCTGATATTACCATGCAAATCGGCCAATGTTCTCTCTTAAGACCTCAAAGAGGAGGTCAGCTTGGTCTTGTGATAGGGATGCAACAATGTGAACAAGTCTGGGGATCTCTAAAGAACCGATGTTGACTTCTCTAGTATCCTCAATTAGAATAGAAGACACCTCTGGTCGATTATCTTGAGGAGGCAATGCTAAATCCTCATGTTATGCTTGTGACTCTATATTTTCTTGTGGAGGGGTTCTCTTTGCTGCCTTGGCTAGTCTCAGATTCACCTTAGTTCCAGTTTTGGGTGTATCGGAACTAGGTTGGGGATTTTCTCCAAAATACCCCTTGGGATCTAGCTTATAGATATAAGCAGAATCTAGCTTTTTTTTCTTGTGAGGTGTTTCAGATCCCATGAATCTCATAAGTGCTTCCTCTAATGTGAACTCATCAATGTGTATGACGCTTGGTTGGTCCCAATCTATGAGTTGTGGATGGGCGAGTGGTAGGTCAATGAAATGGATGGATAGTTCTTGGAGAAGAGAGTCTCTGAGGAAGATTTGGTCTGGGATATCGTCGTAGGATTTCTTTTCAACTTCGTCAGGAATGTCTTTGATTTTGACAAGGTCGTAGTGAATGTTCAAAAAAATGTGACCGTTCTCATTGGTGCCCCCAGTTGTGGGTATGCCAAAGCAAAGACCTAACTTCGATTCCCACTTGTGTGCATTGATGGGGCACTGCATGGCTCTTTCTTCTGGTCCTAGACCACCACCTTGATAGTTCCATTTGTTAGTGATGAGCTTATGTTCTTGGGGATACTTCTGGCTGAAGTGATCAAGACATGCTTGATTTCTTGGAGGTGTATCTTTATGTAACCAATTGTTGATATCTGGAGTGAGCTCCTCATGAAGAGGGATTTTCGAGGATACAAAGGTTGTTGGGCCAAACTGTTTGTATTGAGGAGGTGGAATCTCCTTGGCTTTGTGATATGTTGGTCATCCATGGGCATGTGGATCAAGTGGGATTGCCCCGACAACAAATGCATCTGACAGACTATACTCTCCACAGCATTTGTTATTGATCTTCACGGTAGATAGGGTGGAGACGAGGATGGTTTCTAGGTCATGATAAGTGTGGGATGAGCTGGCGATGGCTCTGCCGATATCAATTCTAGGGCAATGGTTTGTGTATAAGGCTTCAACCACATTGTAGTAAGCAAAGGGTTCTGGATCGACAGGGATGGTTACCTAGGTGCCCTGATGTAGAAATTTGACGCACTGATGGTAAGTGGATGGAATGGCTTTCATGGCATGAATCCATGGGCAACCAAGGAGGATGTTAAATGATAGGTTTAGATCAATAACATGGTAGAGTGTTTCTTGGATGATTGGCCCAACCTTGATTGGCAGCAAAATAGTTCCTTCTGTGGTTCTTTCCAAGTTATCATAAGCTTTGATGGTGATAACTTCACTGATGATATCTGCCTCAATATACTCAGCTTGTTTTATAAAATTTAGGGTGCAAATATTCAAGGCTGATCCATTATCTATCATTACTCTTTTTACGAGAAAATTGGATACCGTGATGGCTATGTGAAGCGGAAGGGTGTGATCTAGCTCAACCACGAGTATGTCAGTGGGTTTGAATGATAGGGCACATGAGGAGGATAGGTGTCCAACAAGATTACAAAAATTAGTAGCAATTATATTTGAAGGGACACGAGATTCTATGAGAGCATTGTCAAGGATGTTTTTGTACATAGGACTGGTGCGAAGAAGGTCTAAAATGGAGATTTGGGCTGGCATGTTCTCGAGGTGTTCCAAGATATTGTATTGGCTTTTTGATGGAGTTGATGGTGCTGGTGAAATGGGTGGGCCTGCAATGTTAAATTGTGCTCTTTGAGTGGTGACTGCACACTCATTGTTTGGTCCTTGGATATTGATAACACTGACAAAAGGCTCTTTTTCAGATATACAACTGATGAGGCTACCATAGTCTATGTAGGATGAAGTGTGGTCATTGTTCTTCCCATGCTATTGGTTTGGCTGGCAGTTGTTGGTGTTGTTGTTGTTGGTTTGGATAGGTACTTTTCTAGGATTTTGGATGTTGTGAGGAGGAAAAGCATTTTGATAGATCTGTAAGCCTGCATTGGGAGAGGTTTGGGCACCAACGGTGATTTCTTTCCGATCAATGAGGTCCTACACATAATCTTTCAGTTTCATGCATTTGAGGGTAGTGTGACCTTTTACCCTATGAAATTTGCAGTACTCATTATCTTTGTACCATGCAGCTTTGGATTGGCTTGGGTCAATTTGCTGGGTAGGAGGAAATTTGATGAGGTTTTCCTTAGTCAATTTCTCAAAAATTACATCCAAAGGTTCACCAAGGGGTGTATAATTTCTAGGTGCAGGTTGGAATCTGGGCTTTTGCCATGAAGCTACATTGATGGCATTAGCTTGATTGCTAGACCCTTGAAAGTTGGGTCTTGGATTTTGATTTTGATAGCTTTGGTTATTCTGCTGTTGGTAGTTGATAGCTTGTTGATTGTTTGGTTGATAAGGTGGGTTGGACTGGTTTTGGGAAGGACCAACAATATTCACATGTCTCATATCGGTAACCCCATCTATTGCAACGTGCTTGTTTTTGTTCCAATACCTAGATTTTTCATTGGAATGTGATTGATTTTGGTTGGCCTTCTTGTAAATCTTGACCACACCATCTTTAATGAGTCCTTGCTCAAGGATAATTCCTTTCTCTTTGATATCTTTGTAGGTCTACAAATAGTTCATGGTCATGTGGTGAGCCAAGCTAGGATGGGCATTATCAATAAACATTTTAACCAAATGGCGCTCTGGCAAGGTGCAAGATATGCGGGTGGTAGGGGTTTTCCATCTTTGCAAATATTCAGGAAGGCTTTCTCCACCTTTTTTCTTAGTGTGGGCAAGATCAACTACTGATAGCTTTGTTTCAACAAGATGGGCATATTGGGCTACAAATGCCTCAGATAATTTAGCAAAATTTTTAATTGTGCCATAGGGGATTCTATAAAACCATTTAAGAGCTGGTCTGGCCAAGCTTTTGGGAAAGAGATGCAAGAGAAAGACATCATCGTATGCCACTTCTTGGTAGTGCATGTAAAGTTTTTTGATATGTGTGACAAGGTCTCCTTTTCCTCTAATGGTGTCATGGTAATGGCTCTGTCAAATGGGTAAGGACACACATTCTCAAACTTGAAGGTTTTTGGATCATTTCCCTCCTGGATTTTTTCAAAGCTATCTTCATGGTTTCCCATTCTGAATTAATGGGTGATGGCTGGGGTGCCCTTAATTTAGGAGTGCCCTAAGGTAGGTATGTGCTAGATGGGGCAATGGAATATGGATGGCTTTGAGGTATGGGCTGGTAGGGAAATTACATTGCTTGGGCAAATGAATGATGGATGATGGGTTGCGGAGGTGGAGGTGGCACATATTGCTGCATGTGTTGTGAGGCTTGCTGTTGGTATGGGATTTGGGATAGGGATTGAGGGATGTAGGCTGGCTGTGGGATAAATGGATTGCTTTGTGGAGGTAAGGTATAAGATGGGTTTGAAGCTTGGGGAGCTTGTGGAACTTGACTTTGAATTTGAGGAGTTTGACCAAGATATGTGGGTTGTGCCCCCATCTAGGAAGGTATCTACATGGCAAAAGAGGCCAAGTAATTGGTGGTTGGTGGTGGTGGATTTCCTCCTAGAAGTGGCATAGAAAAATAGTTGGTAATATGAGGTAATGGATTAGTTGGTGGTGGAGGTGGTGGGAATTGAAAGCTTGGAAATGGAATTGATGGGGTTTGATAGCTTGGTGGCTAGATTTGAAAGCTTGGTAGAGTGGTGGTAGGAGCTTGGGTCACTTGAGAGCTTGGCAGAACATTGGTAGTAGCTTGTGGGGTTTGATAGCTTTGTAGAGTGAGGGTAGTAGCTTGTGGATTTTTGGATGATGGCATTGAGCTCCAAGGACCTAGTGGAAATGATGGAATTGTGTTCTGAGCTAAGGTAAACAAGCTGGGGGTGATGAAAGGTTGATTACTTGGCCCCATGGGTGGCATCCCTGTTGTATATTGCTGAGGTTGGCCAAAGATACTAGTACTGATTTGGGAGATGGGTGGATTTGGAAAGCTGGGTTGGAGAGAAACAACAATCATAGTGAAGGGACTTAATGGTGGGGTGTTTTGGGCAAAGGGGGTTTTGGATGGAGTGATATGGACCAATGGTGGAGTGGTGGTGGCTGGATTGGCTTGTGTAAGGGAGATTTCAACTTGAGTGGAGGCTGGTATGTTTGGGTCTGTTGGATCATATGGGGTGGGTTGAGCCTCTTCTTTTGTCACATATTGAGGATAATTTGAATCATAAGAGCCTATTGGGAGTGGTAGTTGCCCAAACAATGGGTGAGATGGTTCTGATAAGGGAGGAGGTCTTCCAAAGTCGAAGACTCCTACATTGTCCCTTCGAAAGTTAGCCATGATTGTCTCTTTGTTCTTGTCTATAATGGCATTCACCAATACTGCATTTCCTGGTTGGTTCATGAAAGCTTCAATGTCAATAGGTGATGGTGTAGCTTTTTCTGGGCTAAAGGATGATTGAGTGCTCAAGGGGGGTGATGCTGTTCGATCCAAATGATAGGGCTCCATTGTTTCTTTCTTCGTGGGTAAGCGAGTGATGGGTGGTATGAAAAAAAATGCTTCCTAAAGATGAGATGCAACACTGCTAATGGATGCAAAGGGGGAAGGCTTTTTTATGAAAATTATTTCCTAGGTTGAGGCAAAGCTATATGACAACACCTAAGGAGGATTGGGTTGGGGATTCTAACTTCAAAGATATGTTGCCAAAGCATGAAAGGTTTGCTTTCCTATCTGCAAGCTTGGTGGTGATTGTGTCAACTTAAGGATAGACTGATGATCCTTTAGGAAGAACACGAGATTGACCACTTGTGGATCCCAACCTTTAGCTCAAGGTGATGAGGGATAACAAGTGACAAAGCTAGATTACCCTAGACAAAGCTCTGTCAAAGGGATAACCTTGGTGAGATTGGTGGATTTGGAAGATGTTAGGAATGGAAAACTTTTGGCAAGGTGACAATAATTTTGAAGGCTTGGATGCGAAGCTTTTAGATTGCTAGCTAGATGGTTTGGTTCTAAATGAGATGGATGAGCTAAAATGCTTAAGGGAATGAATAAGGATGGTTGGCTTACCTACAAGGATGACTCTAAAGTGAAGCTTATGCAAGAAGATGTGGAGAAACAAGGGGGTCTAATCATAGAAATCATGCCTAGTTGGTAAGGCATAAGTAGGGTTAACTCCTGGATGTTGGTTAAGTTGGATAGTGCAATCTAACCAGGTGTCTTGAAGGGCTTTGTCAGCAGCTTTGTCCTCTACTTTGTGGAGTTTGTAAATTTGAGGGCTTGGTGTTAGTTCCTTTCTCTTGGCTAAAAGTTCTTGGTATGCCTGAGATGGCTTGAGTTTAACTTTGTGAAACTTCTGTTTGGGTTTGGGTTGTTCTAACATAAATTCCCGAATCTACTTGGTTTTGAGAGATCTCGATTGTTTTGCTTCAACTTGTTCAACTTCTGGAATAGGCAGTGACTACGCTAAGTGTGCCCTAAGCTAGGATCGACCAAGTTTGGCAAACATTCATTCAACAAATAAAAAATCAAGCAATAGATAGGAACAACCAGATAGAAGTTTTTGATTCTCAGAATGTGATAGTTGCACAAAGGAGTGTGTATGTTCTACAAATGTTTCAATCAGTCACTTCAAACACATTAACACCCTAGATGGTTGTCTGCATGGCTGACAGTTGGTTTAGCTAGGGAGTCCTCGATATACGCAAGGTACGTGAGGCCCAAATCCGTAGATGAAACCAAAATAATGTCACACAGCCGAGAGGAGCAGTAACCCACTTCTCCTCTTTCACTTCTCAAGGGTATAAAGTTCCTTGAGGCTTAGCCCAAGTGACAAAATCTTGATTCCAAAAGAGGTGTCTTTGGGTTCACCTCCCGATCTTTATACTCCATTGGAATGCTAGAGTTGAGGTCATCTCAAGGGGTGATGAAATCCCCAAGTAGGCCTCCTAAAAACTTAAAAAAGATTTTGGATCCTAATCTTGTGCACCCAAGATGACCTCGAAAGATGACAAGGGGAGAGAAGACTTGGATGATCTTGGGCTAAAAAACACGTTTGTTCTTTTACCAACTAACTCTTATGTGTGCTGATCTAGACTTTGCAAGCACTCATGTTTAAGATGCAAATGTTCAATTCCAACTTTGAAATGCGCCAACAAAGAAAAATCGATCGAAGAATGTGAACAAGAAGAAGAGTTAGGGTCAACAAGAAAGTAAACCTGCGTGCTCGGAGGCCCTCCACGTCAAGTATAAATTAATTTTCTTTAAGTCATTCAAGAGTTGGTGTGATTTTTTTTTAAGCCCAAAATAAAGATGTGTGAAACTTGATTGTCAAGTGCGCGCCCAGAGGCTCTCCACGTAAAGATTTGTTCAAATTTTAATGCCCAAATGAAGTGTTAGCGAGCCTAATGTGCATTCAAGGAATTTTCTAAGTTAGAAAAACTAATAAAAACACAAGTAAGTGAAGTTTGATATTTGTGGAGCACTTAACACCCTCTTAGGTGGACCCATCCCCATAGATGGCACTGAGATTGCAACCAATGGTTAAATTGATGGGTGATTAAAGAGGGTGAGTCCAACTAAAAACTCACTTAGAGCATCTTTATTTGGTTTTTATAATTTAAGAAGTTTCTAGAATGTAGATTCTTTTTATGCCCCAAAAGATGATTATTTGATCTATGGCATTCAAGATTGGATTTGTTGTTTTAATCATGCATTCCAATAAAAGCTTGATTTTAGTCCATGGCATTCGAGAGTGATTTGAGCGACATTCATTCAATGAAAAACATGTTTAAACATGCAAGTTCATTCCAAGAAAAAATTAAAAAACATGATTAAGTTTGTTGCTCCAACCTACAATGAGACAAAAAATCCACTTGATTAGTCACCCAAAAATTCCAAAATCAAAGCTTAACTATGGAAAATTTTTAAAAAACTATTTTTGTTATTTTTGATATGCGTAAAAATGCTTAGAATGGTCTATATAAAAGATCATATCTCTCTCACCATTCATCATTGTATACACTAAATAATTATGCTAGAAACACTAATTTACATAAAATGAAAGCATTTACAAAATTAAAAAGCATAACATATATGCTAGACAAAGACAAACCCTCAATTGAGAATATGAACCATTAAGAGGTTCTCTCAATGACACCTTTCTTGTTTTGAAGATGTGTCTATTTGTGGATTTGGGATGTATGCTCAATTGCTTCCAAAGGCTTCAATAGATTTTTGATGGCTTTTTGGTGTGAGTGAGTGAGGTTGATAAAATGGCTTCTCAAAACAACATGGTAACTTTACTAAATGGATTGTGATTGAAATGGCTTGGGAGGGGATTCAATTTATAGGGTAAGGGCTTGAGGGATTGATGGCTAGGATGCAAGGAAAGATAAAAGCTTAAGGAGGGCTAGGATGCACTCAAAGGGGAGCACATGGATTGTGCTTGTTTAGCACCAATAAGGGAGTGACACATGTCACAGGGTGAGTGGATGGAGGAAAGGGAAAAGATGAGGCAACAAAAGAGGCTCAAGGGATAATATCTTCATAAAGACCCTTCTTAATGGCTTGTAAGAGCAATGAATGGGCTTGTAAGAGTCTTTATCGCCTTGTAAGAGCATTGAAGGCCTAGTGGTTGGGATATTTTGGAAGGAGTTGAGATTGTTGACTTTGCTTGGCTTAGGAAAGTCTTAAGCTTGCTTAGGGAATGTGACAAGGTTAGGGAGGGGATTATAGGTGATTTAGGATTAGATTAGGCTTGTTAGAGATATGCAAGTGGATGACATTCATGAGGGTGGGTGAGTTAGTGGCTAAGCTTGGTTAGTATGGGTGGATGGGGTGGATTAGGCTAAATGGAGGATTTTAAAGGATAGTTTAGGGGTTATTAGATTTAAGGGTTTTATTTATCAAATAGATTTATTTAATAAATGAGGGTTTTGGAATTAGATAGGAGAATAGGATTAATTGATAAATAATGGGTTATTTGATTTATCAAATAGGACTATAGATGATTAATTACATTAATCAGCTAGGGGATGGCAAAAGGATTAATTAAATAAGAATTTAATTAATGATGCCTTTAGAGATAGCTAAATAAGATTATCGAAGCGGTGTAATCAGATTTAGGTGTCTACATTTTGCCCCTCTTTGACATAGTGTTGAGACAACACTATTTCAAAGAAGTTCGAATGGAGACGACACGAGGAAGATGTTTTAGCAACAAGGTTGCCCCAGTCTCAGATAAGAAGAGGAGAGGCTAGACTTAGAGATGCCCCCTCAAGAAGGCGACGGGGAGAGAAAATGAGGCTCGACGACTTCTTAAAAAATACAAGAATCTAGGATAAGAAAGGAGACTCAGAGTGGCAAAGAGAAGGGGCTGAATTAGCTAAAACTCTCAGTAAGGGAGAATGATAAAGGGAGGATCAGATGCTAAAAAGGAAGCAAGCTTAAGATGTTCCAAGATTGGGGGGAGGATGAAGGAGCGGAGTGCTATAAAAAGGAATCCAGGAGGAGGGGAGGAATGATGGGATTATAAAAGTTGATGCAATAAGATGTCAAAGAGTTGGCTTGGTAGAAGATGGGTTTCGAAGATCCCTAGGACTAGGATTGTGGATCTCAAAAGATTAGGCTTGGTGGATTGATTGGATTGATGGATCCCTAAGACTAGGATTGTGGATCCCTAAAGCTAAAAGTGAAGATTGATTCAAAGAGATACTAATGCATAAGCTGGGATAGGTGCTGGATATGGATGGGGGATAATGGAGATGAAGGGAATCCATTGAAGCTTTTTGAGCAGGGGAATACTTCAAAGAGAAGTACCACCATGTAGTTGAGCACTAGATTTTCTATAGGATTGTTGGTTAATTTCCAAGGTTACCAAGAACATCAAAGCCTTTTCACCAACTGTCCAGAGGACGGACGAAGTGAATCAAAATAAACACACAAGGATTGCCCTAGCATCACACATGAATCTTGAAAGAATCAGAGTGGAACCGACACTAGGTAACCCACAAGCAGAAAAGAAAAACAAACAAAAGACTTGATCAAGACCTTATGCCCAGATTGCCCCATTCGTAGTATACCATGATATGGAAGATAGTGGCAACCTTGAGGAGGGAACAAAAAGATTGCTTGGAAAAGATATTTCAAGACCCAAAAGGGAAGATTCCAAATCAAAGGAAAGTGAAAATCCAAAAGAGAACCGTTTTAACAATAAGATGGGTAGGATGAGGTACTAACGGACCAAGATCAGACATGTGGAAAACTATATTCTACAAGGATCTATCAGAGAGCACCTAAAGTGATGGATCTAGATGAATGATGCATCTAGCAAGCTGAACTAAGAAGGATAACACTTTGGTGATATGAGATCTAGCTAAAGGATGCATTGGAATAGCTAACCAAGGGTTATGCGATGTGTGCAAGATGCTGATCAAGGAGAAACTGACACGAAAGCTGGATAGATACAATGGTACTAAGCTAAAGAGGATGTATAAGCTGACAGACCCAGATATGTTACAAATGTACAAGGTTTTTCATGTTTTGGTTTTTGTGAGATGGAAATGTTTGTGAAGGGTGGGATGTCTGTAATAGTTGATAGGTGGATAGGTAGATGGTTTACAAAAAGCTTAAGTGAAAATGGGGTTCTTTGTGTGCATGTGATGGGATACAAGCTAGGATACAAGATTTGGCATATAATACAAGCTGGAATATGGTACAAGATTTGGATAGACAAGCTATGATACAAGGGATGATACAAGATTTACAAGCTTTGGTACAAAATTTACAACCTGAGGTACAATATTTACAAGCAAGATTTACAAGCTGTATAGGAGGTATTTACAAGCTTCATTAGATTTTGGATATTTGGTTGGAACACCAAGGGAACAAGCAGGTGTTTTATAGGATGGTGGGTGAATGGATGAGGGATAGGATAGTGATAGATAATGGATTAGTCTTAGTACACAAGGCACCTGAATTACCAGGTTTTCACCAAGGTACTTATCCAAGGCGCTTGAATTGCCAAGTTTTCACCATTGGACACTTATTTCTCTTTACTATTTTTTTGTATTTTTCAAAAGCTAGGTATACCAAGGATCTTCAAGTATAGAACTTCTTGAGATGAATGATGTTAGTAGGATCATTCAAGAGTTCTCCTTCTAGTGTAGATAAATGATAGGCTCCAGAGCCAAAGGATGTAGTGACAATATAAGGACCAAGACAGGTAGGTTCAAACTTACCTTTCTTTCCTTGATTTGCTTGGACTTTCATGTTTTCTTTGAGGACCATGTCACCTGGCTGAAAGTGTCGTGGTAGAACCTTCTTATTGAAATTCCTTTTGAAAGGAGTTTGATAGACTGTGAGATGATCATAGGCTTGTTGTCGCTTCTCGTCTAAGAGATCTAGTTGGGTGAGTTGAGCTATTTTGTATTCTTCATCTAATATTTTCCCTTGCAAAGATATGCGCAAGGAGGGAAGTTCAACCTCTATGGGAAGTACTGCTTCGACACCATAGACTAAGGAGTATGGAGTTGTGCCTGTGGATGTACAGAAGGAAGTTTGATAGGCCCATAGGGCTGGATTTATTTTTAGGTGCCAATCGCGGCTAGAATAATTGACAACTTTCTTTAGGATTTTGAGGAGAGTTTTGTTAGTTGCCTCTGCCTGGCCGTTACCTTGTGGGAAATATGGGCTAGAAAAGTGGTGATGGATGTAGAGGGAAGTGCATAATTCTTCCATGTTGAGATGTTCAAAGTTACCTTCGTGGTCAGTGAAGATGGTGGATGGGATACCAAAGCAACAAACAATGTGGTACAAGATGAACTTGGAGACCTGAACTCCTATAGCTGAGACTAGGGGGACTGCTTCCACCCACTTAGTGAAATAGTCTATAGCTGTTATTATCCATTTATATCCATCAGATGAGAGGGGTGTGATAGTTCCAACTAGATCAAGGCCCCAACAAGCGAAAGGCCAAGGTGGTGCAATAGGTTGTAGCTCCTGTGCTGGAGCGTGCACAAGATTTGTATGCTACTGACATGGGAGACATTTTCTAACAAAGTCACAGGAGTCTTCTTTAATGGTAGGCCAATAGTAGCCTACTCTAAGGATTTTTTGCGCTAGGACAATACCACTTGTGTGGGCACCGCAAAGTCTGGAGTGTACTTCTTTTAACACCATCGCGGCCTCATTTTCATCTAAACATCGAGAGAGAGTATCATGATAACCCCGACGATATAGGGTATTGGCTATGATAACATAGTGGGATGATTTTTGGTTGAGGTTCTGGTGTTGGGTATGTGTGAGGTGACGGGATATGATACCATCATTAAGGTAATCGTAAATCTCATGGTACCAAGGGGATTGGGGACCAACCAAGATACAAACATGGTTTGAGTCACTAAATGCCATAGAGAAATGATCTTTGATGAGGCATATATTGGAGCTTGTGTGAGTTATGGATGCAATTTTGGGTTCTATAGGATTGTGTTTCTGACACCTACAATAACCTCTCTCTCTTTTTGGAGATTGGAATCCATTTTTATTTTGTGGCCCTATCTCAAATGATGCTAAAACTTGTACTATTGGCTAGTACAAAGTCGCCAACTAGTAATCTCTCTAACCGTTTGTCATGGGATCAAACACTCTATTCTATTAACTTTGGGTAGCTGGGTAAACCCTAGTCCCAAGCTTATCTTGTCTTGTTTATTGCTCTAATATTCTTGGGAATACCAGATAAAATTGACCCTGAGAGTCACTAAATGCCATAGGGCAACGATCTTTGACGTGGCATATCTAGGACCTCGTACGAGGTATGGATGAAATTCAGGGTGTTACAAGATTTTG
This sequence comes from Cupressus sempervirens, assembly GCA_028749045.1. Lineage (NCBI taxonomy): Eukaryota > Viridiplantae > Streptophyta > Pinopsida > Cupressales > Cupressaceae > Cupressus > Cupressus sempervirens. The sequence goes on from CM053785.1 coordinate 3,111,600, forward strand.
TATTCGACACCTAAATTAAAACCTCTCCTTTTGGAGATTGAATTTCATTTTGATTTTGCGGCCCCATCTCAGGTGATGTTGAAACTTGTAGTGTTGGCCGGTACAAAGTCACCAACTTGTGAATATTTCTAACCATTCATTGTGGGATCAATCTGTCTATTTCGTTAGCTTCAAGTGGGTGGGTAAACCCTAGTCCCAAGCTTGTCCTATCCCATTGACTACTTGAACATTCTCAGGCATGCTGAATGGAATTGACCTTGAGAGTCACTAAATGCCATAAGGAAATGATCTTTGACAAGGTGTATCTTGGAGCTCGTGCGAGGTATGAATGCAATTATAGGTGCTACAGGATCATGTTGCTGACACCTACAATAACCTCTCTCTCTTTTTAGAGATTATATTTTGTTTTGATTTTATGGTCCTAATTCATTTGATGCTAAAACTTGTATTGTTGGCAGTACAAAGTCACCAACTGGTAAATCTCTCTAACTGTTTGTCATGAGATCACATTGTCTATTCTGTTAGCTCTGGATAGCTGGGCAAAACTTAGTCCTAAGATCACCCCCTTCCTTTTCCCACTTGAACATTGTAGGGTATGCGGAAAGAAATTGATCCTGAGAGTCTCTAAATGCCATAGGGAAAGGATCTTTGATAAGGCATATCTCAAGGCTTGTGTGAGGTATGGATACAATTCTAGGTGCTACAAGACCGTGTTGCCAATATCTACATTAAAATCTCTCTCTTTTTAGAGATTGGATTTCATTTTGATTTTGTGGTCCTATCTTGAGTGATGTTGAAACTTGTAGTGTTGGTTAATACAAAGTTTCCAAATTGTGAATCTCTCTAACCATTTGTCATGGGATTGAACTGTCTATTCTATTAGCTCTAGGTGGCTAGGTAAACCCTAGTCCCAAGCTCATTCCATCCTATTGACTACTCAAATGTTCCAGGGCACACTGAATGAAATTGACCCTGAGTGTTACTAAATGCCATAGGGCAGATATCTTTGACAGGGAATATCTCAGAGCTTGTGCGAGGTATGGATGCAATTCTGGGCACTGCAAGATTGTGTTGACAACATCTACATTAACGTCTCTCACTTTTTGGAGATTAGACTCTGTTTTGATTTTGTGGCCCCCTCTCAGGTGAGGCTAAAACTTGTAGTGTTGGCTAGTACAAAGTCACCAACTAGTGAATATCTCTAATTGTTCATTGTGAGATTGAACTATCTATTCTGTTAGCTTTGGGTGGTTGGGAAACCCTAGTCCCAATATCATCCCATCGTATTGAATAGTTGAACATTCTAGGGCACACCAAATGAAATTGACCATGAGAGTCACCAAATGCCATAGGGCAGTGATCTATGACAAGGCATATCTCAGAGCTCATGAGAGATATGGATGCAATTTCAGGTGCTACAAAATTGTGTTGTCAATGCTTATAATAACCTCTCTCACTTTTTGGAGATCAAATTTTATTTTCATTTTGCAGTCCCATCTTAGGTGATTCTCAAACTTGTAGTGTTACCTAGTACAAAGTTGTCAACTAGTGAATCTCTCTAACTGTTTGTCATGGGATCTTACTATCTATTCCTTTAGCTCTGAGTGCCTGGGTAAACCTTAGTCCAAAGCTTGTCTTATCCTATTGACTGCTCGAAGCTCCATGTAGGAAGCCATTGATTAAACATATATTTTGTGTGCAACATTAGTTTATCGAGGACTTGACATGAAACAGGCAGACCACTGCCAAAAGGCCATTTGGAAACATTTTTCCCTACCATGACTTTCAAAATCAGATTTCTCATTCTATCATTTTCCTTACAAAGATATATTTTGAACTTAATATTGGAGGCACAACAATTGTAGAAAGCCATGATTGCTAATTTGAATCTATGGGTGTAAGAATTTATTCCTCTTCTAGTACAATACATAAATCTCCCTCCACGCCCATCCACTTTTGCAATTGCCCCTCTAATAGTGAATGAAACCTCACTGATATCATACAATATTGGTCGAGCTCCATTCCAACCATAGATAAATTATGTTCCACACATCATGAATTATATTCTAGAAATCTCTCCACCAAGATTCCTTCTCATGAGTTTCTTGATTCCTTTTCCTTTTATAAATACTCCATTTCAAAGTGGAAGAATAGTGGAACCATCTAATTGTCTGCCCAATTTTTTAGTTTGCCCTCCTCATGAGCAACAAGGTTTGAAGGGTCTTCCTCCACAACATCATTGTACAAACTTTGACCCACTTTGACCACCTAGTGTCCCTCCTAATGTTTATTAGCTTGCGCATATCTAAATAAAGCATAGTCAAACCAACTTGATCTAAGCACACCAACACACCACCCTGACTTGGCTAGAGTCACAACAAGCCTCAAAGCAACAACAACACAAACAAAGCCAAAACAAGGGTTGTTAGGTGTCCTGCACCATATTAATGACAAACAAAAGATATCCAAGAAAAAATGCAATAACTATAGCTATATGAATCTTAAGAAGAGCATATATAATGTGTTTCCATGAATGAAGCTCTCGAAGAGATGGTAAGAAAGCAATATTGATACCAAATTTCATGAATAAATTAAAAACTTTATTTCAAGTTTTCTTGTGTTCTAAAAATAAAACATATAATGTAAACTCTTCAACTGTTTCTGATGACAATAAGATTCAAACTTAGACATTTAGATATTGTAGCGAACTCAAGACTCAAACTTCAATATTAATTGTATAACAGTAATAAGAATTCAAGTTTCACTATTCTCATCCCAAAAAAAATTCCAAATAAGTTACTTATAATCAAAAGTACTCATAACTTGTACAATTTAAATACAAATTAATATCATAGCTTTATTGTGATACTGCTATAAGGATTTAATTGTGTGAATTTTGAGTCAAACTTATTGACCCATGTTTCATGAGTATTGATTCAACATGAATCCATCTCTAATGAGAATAAATGGAACACTTAGCACTTGTTGGATCTAGGTGATTCTTACAAGGGTGAAGCACTGAGACTTCCCGAGAGGTCACCCACCCAGTACTACTCTAGCCTTAGCGCACTTAACTATGAAGTTTCCTCCATGGTTAAACCCAAAGCTTGCAACCCCATTTGAAAAACCTCACCAAGTGTTGTGCCTTATGAACCATTCATTAGAAATCCCCTTAAGCTCATCAATTGATAAGTAGGAGATAATTTCCACAAGTAGTCAAATTGTGATATTGCTATTAGGATTTAACTATGTGATTTTTGAGTCAAACTCACCGACCCATATTTCATGAGTAGTGATTCAACATGAATCCATCTCCCATGAGAATAAATGGAACACTTAACACTCATTGATATAGGTGATGCTCACAGGGGTGAAGCATCAAGACTTCTCAGGAGGTCACCCATCCTAGTACTACTCTAGCTTGAGTGCGCTTAACTATGAAGTTTCCTCCATGGTTAAACCCAAATCTTGCAACCCCATTTGTAAAATCTTTACCACGTGTTGTGCCTTATGGACCATTCATTAGAAAACCCCTTTTACTCACTCGTCCTCTTGTTTAGGGTCCTCTCTAAATGGAGATGATATAAACAAAGTATATATGAATCAATAATTTATTTGCACAATATCTTCTTTTTTCTTCTCCTTAACATGCAAAATACCCAACTGACCACTACTAGAATTTGCATGGCTCATAATAGACTCAAGGAAGGATACCAATTGTGCTCTCATAGAATTATTTTTCCCACAAGTTTTTAACTTACCATTGATTTCTTCTAATTCATTTTTCCCTCTTTTTATTTCATTCATTATATTTTCATGGGTGCCAAGAGGAGGTCTTTCAATTGGTGAAGGTTGCGAAAGTTCTTGCTCTTCTTGTGGAGGGTTTTGATTTTGATCTTGTGGAGGGTTTTCATTTTAATTTTGTTGATCAGGCTGGGGATTTGGTGGTTGATTATTCACATTTCCTAATAAGAAACCAATTTCATTTTAAATAAATAAACAAATTTGAAGCCAAAAAAAAAAAAAAAAACAATACAAAAACATACAAAACAATGCAAAAATAAGAGTAAAAAACATACTTGATGATCTCGATCTTGATCTCTGATGGCAAGGAGGCATTTTGAGGAAGAGAGTGAGCAAATTCTTCAACTTCTACAAAACACATGCACACTATTGAGGGGAAAAGGTCAGCAACAAAATGAAAGAGGAAAAAATGGAATGGGTCACAGGTTTGCATCCCATATATAATTTTTTAAAAAAGCACTCACGTACTTTGTCTTGGGCTCCACAAGCTTAAGCCTAAGCACGTGCACACTTTTAGAATTTTTAAAATTTCAGTTGTTTGTCATCTTTTTGGAACTATAATTTGGTACCTTTTCTTTTGTTTGTAAAAGTTTCCTTGTGTAATCTGCTTGGATCTGCAACTTGGTAGCACTAATTCTTTTGGTATCCATGTCATGGTCCAATAATATTCTTCTTCGTAACTCTTCTGTGTTCTCCATTTTAATTGTAGTTATACTTTCTTTGGGGAAGGATACCACTTCATTTGCAATAATATCATATATATATTATCTTATGATCATACTGACCCCATGGAAGGGAGGTCCCTTTTGTGTTCTTTGTATGTTTATGAGGTATTTCCCTTGATTTTTCTTTGTCTGGGGGCATCTCGTAGTAGATACGTAATGAGTGGAGTTGTTTATGTTTCCATTCAAGCCATTGCTCCTATTAAAATGTTAGCAATGACTTTAATGTGGGGGTATACACTCTTCTCACTTATTGTACACACACACTTTCAATATACATATAGTTTTCAAGGTACTTCTCTCCCTTTATGGATTAGTGAGTAATCCTTAAAGCATGGATTTTTTATTTTTTTATAGGATCTCACGATCCCTCCAGTTTCATATATATATATATATATTTGATCCCTTAAGGTCTGAGGTGTTCTTAAGGCTAGATCTCTTTTTCTTTTGGTTTTACCCTTATGGAAAAAATATTCCTAGGGGTAAATCTTTGATGGGTTAACTAGTGAGTAGCCACATTTTCTAGGTGGTTCAATTCCATCTTTCTAGTTGTGTTGTTTCCTTGTGTGGTTCACAATGGGACATAAGTTCTCATTGGGTAAGACAATCACACTCTCTCTCTCCCTTTTAGAGACATCTCTCTTATTGTGATCTTGGAGTTGATTAAGATTTGAGTCCCTGGGGGCTTGAGAGTTTCTTTCTCCCTTTGATTTCAATAAGATTATCTTTTCATTACAATTTCCTTTATCAAGAGTTTAAATTGAGTCCATACTCTTGCTAAAGTAAGGGATAACTGTATAATCAAAAAATGGAAGCACTTCCATTTAGGATTGGTTTAGCCCATCAAGCAAGTGGTTTGGGGTCATGTCAAGCACCTTGAGTGGGTATTTGACTAGATCTGGCCTTTTCCTCCTTGTTCTGCTTCTCTCTCCCCTGTTTCCAACTCTTTTTTGGCAGTCTTTTTTGAAGACCTAAGATCTTTGACCTTCTGGGTGAAGGTCAACCTCCACCCTAACCCTAGGTCTAAATTTTAGGTTCCAAAGGTTTTAGGATATCAGGTTTCAAAAAGTTTTATTTCTTGTTTTTGGGTTGACTATTTTGGATTTCAGAATGGTAAAACCTTAAGTTGTATTTATTTTAGGTCCCTCTCTAGATAAGCTTGTTTCCTAGATTAGTATAAAAGGAAGTCTTTCTCTCTCATTTTCACATCCATTTTCCATGATTAAGCATCCACCTTCCATTGAATTTGAGCATAAGTGCAGGTATGAGATAACGAATATTAGTGCAGATTTGGATACCCTTTTCACCTAACTTTCAGGATCCACAAATATAATTTCTGTCAAAGGAGTGTAGGTCAAGGTCAGAATTAAAGGGGTAAGATTGTGCTTGGAGGTAAGATCTTACCCCACATTTGGGTCAAGGTCAATCTTTCTTAGAAAGATAAAAGGTTTCTGGGTTTTCTCTGTTTCTTAATTTCTAGTCCAAATTAGTTTGCAGAATTTCCTGAAACTGTACATAGACATTAGAAAACAACATTTTCTAGATCTACTCTAGTTTAAGTTTGGTATTTGTTTTCAATTCAATCAAGATTTCAATACAAACTTTCTATAACAAAATATAGGGTCTTTCGTCTTTATTCATATTCTCCATAGGTTGATTCTTTTGTGCATTAACCTTTTTGGTTGATCAATTTGGATCTCTCCTTTGGAAATTTGGATTTAAAGGTAGATCTTATCCCTTTCATCCATTTCTACTAACACTCATTGTTCATCTACACCATGAAAACTAAAGGATATTCCTATCCTTTTAAAATAAACATTTAGAAGATTGTAGAAATAATGTTTATTTAGGATCAGTGACAAATGTGCATTTATTTTATGTTCTAGAGCTTTCCAATCAACTCATGATCTTCCTTTGTAGAATATGTAAATAAAAAATACAAAGAATTATCTAAATATTTTCTTCTTTAGCTTTTTAAGAAATCTCTTGAACTCTATATAAGCTCTATCAATAACAGCTCTTTTCTAATCTATTTGTTACTGCTGTTTTTTGTTTTGCTGTTAAGAATTTATTTTTAATTGGAGGAATGTAAATAATTTCCTTAGTTAAAAAAAAAAATGATATAAATTTTTAATAATGTTGAATGTCGGATTTTATGCTGTGAGGCTCTAATGAACCCTGCCGATTGTAATGAGAGAATGGTTTTAAAAATAAAGAAGAACATGGTCTATGGGGTCAGCTATTAAATGCTTATAAATAGAGCATGACAATTTTCCAAGAATTAACTGTGAATTTGCGCATAGAATATAACTACTGCTAGTTTGGAAGGGTTTCGATAAGTTTTGGGCTTCTTCGAATTATCGGGTGAATTAAATCCAAAAGTTTTTAAGGCAGATTTATATGTTGAAAATAAATATAATATAAATCTATGGCACACAGCAGCTACAGATCATTCAAATTTTATGATTCTGAATTTTCAGTTTAATTTGGTCAACAGTTTGTTAAATAGTATGTATAGTTTGTGTAAAATATTGATGAATCTTTTTTAATTTGGAAAATCAATTTAAAAAAAATGAAATAAAAATAAATTGTAATTGATATAAATTGTTATCAATTTAAATAAATTGTAGAGATTTACTATAAGATTTTTGATTGCATTGAACTTATAGAGTTGACCATTTGATAATTTGAAGTTCTTAAACAACCATTTGATATTTTAATTCTAATATTGTTTGCAGATTCGTGATATTGTTTTATTCAACACACACTTTTAAAGATTTTTCTCACGTTAACTTATCGAATTGATAGATCAAACTCGAACAATTTTTTTAAAGGAAAATCTAGTCAAAGATTTCCAAGCCTAGTACACATTTGTATGAATTAAATTAAAGTTTAGTACACACTAGAATCATTAAAATATTAGATAATGGCAGGGGATGGTGGTGGAATTGGGCGAACATAAGAGACAGGGCCATTGTGCTTAGGAGGAGGTGGGGCTAGAGCTCTTCTTCTAAGTCTTCTCATTTCCACAGCATTTGTTGAATGGCCCATAATTCTTCCAGCAAAATCATTTGTATTGGGCATTATTTCTATTGGTGAAGCTCCCTTATCAACACCTGTAATGAAAACATATAAGCTAACATTATCATACTATTAGTGAAGAGAATTTTGTAATTTAATTTAGTTTAATTTTTTTTAAACTTTACTATCTAATGATAGATCAGCAAATATAATCTAGCATGGCCCAAGTCAAGATTAATTGTTGTTATTAATTATTTTCTATGTGTTAAGCTAATTGAATCCAAGACTTCTGACATAAGAGGCTCACAAACTACAGTTCTGTTGCAGGCTTGAATTCAGTAGTACGTAACCTAAAGATTCGATCTCGGCAATGAAAAGTGGCACTGAAAGAAAAGCATGTCAATTAATGATTATTGAGTCAACAATAACTTAGATACTATGAAGTACCATGAATGGAGGCATGTTGAATAATAAAGCACAACTATTTCGTGGAGGCTTCCTTTTCCCTCTTTCTCAATTTCCAACTCAAAAGGAAGAATAAGTGGCTATAAATGCAACACAAGAATTGATTCTTTAAGACAACTAAAAATGGTTTTGAAACTAATAGCATGCTCGAAATACTACAAAACAAGTAGTATATTATTGATTACTAAAATATAAAAATTTAAATCACTAATATTTTTGGTGACACAAGATTGTCTATGTATCCACATGTTCCTATAACATTAAACAAGTGAAGGAGAAGAAAATGTGAGATCAAACTTAAAGTTTATATGAAATTTTATGAAATTTAAGATTTCTATGTTTGACAACCTTTGGACATTTTCACTAATGTTGCTTTAATTTTTCAAATTTATGAACTATTTTCTATATTAGTTCGTTTCATCATCTTGATTATTTAGAATATGTAATTATCATATTTTCATACATTTTGCTTTAATTTCATCTCCTCTTTAGCTATTTATCTCTTATGGTAACGATAAAAATAACAATGGTAAAATTAAAATTAAAATAAATGTTCATTCCATTTGAAAGCTCAATTTGATATAACACACCTTAACTTATCTTCCCTTCCCATATACTCAACAATCAATTCTAGTGATTGAGTAAATTTATCTTGTATATGTTGATGTAATTTTTGTAACCACTTAACATGGAGATTAAAATACCAAATATTATATCTTCTCTTGAACAAGAAAACCTCATATGATAAAGAATATGGTGATTGTATGATCAAATGAGACAACTCCAAGGTTTACATTGCAAACTTGTGACTTTGTCTTAGATATAACTCAGTGAGTATGATGTGATATGTTGTTATCAACTTGGGGACTTCCACTACTCATTAATGGACATCAAATTTCTACAAAAAATGATATAGTAATTTGAGCTCTTCAACTCCTTTTAACAAAACCAAGTGCAAAAATAAATGAGGCTAGAGACCTAAGTAAACTCTAACAACACAAGAGATTATTGATAGTGAGGTCAAACTAAACTAGTCCTTTCTTCACTGAACCAAATACACAAAGGAGGGTGCAATATTCTAAGGACGCGAGGATGATTTTTGCATTTGTAGCATTCATTCAAATACCCAATTATATCACCATCCAAATGAACATATATAATTAAATTTATGATGCAGGAACTTCTTGGGTTAATGAGCAATCTTACATCACCTAAAAAACAACTCTTCAACCAATCTTGCATTCACCAACTTCTCACTTTTTCTCTGCAAATCTGTTCTTCACTTTCTCACTAATTCACTAGCCAACAACACTGTAAATTGTCTCATATATCTCCTTAAATATATGGGTTAATCTTTTGCCTCTTAAACATAATTATAGATCTTAGGGTTTGATTAGATTCATTGAATTTGTCCATCTTTATGTCCTTCTACTTCTTCCTTGAAAATTTTGGAAACTTCTAATTAAATCCTCACCTTAGATTTCTTAACAAAATCAGTTCATGCATTAGGCATGCCAACTCATCAATCCTTATCATTTACACATTTTGATCAATTCATAAATTCAATTGTGTTGGCCTCAGATCTTGATTCTTTCACAAACTGTTAATTTGATGACACTCGGTCATCACTATGTTCTTCAACTCGATCATCATTGGGTAGCTCGATCTCTACTATTTTGCATCACTCGACTTACACTGGCTTTCTTAGCTATCTCTATGCTCAGTCATAACTTTAATTTTACCTTTATCCTTCTTGACCATCACCATAACTGGGCTAAAATTCTTTTTCTTGGCTTAAGTTAAGTTCCTTAATCTTCCACTTCAACTACTTCATTGACCTTGTAAACTATCACTTGGTCAAGCTTAGCATATTACTCAATTTCTTGTCTTCTATCAATTATCTCTTACAGATTTCAACTCATCTTTCTTCTTCACTTAACACAATGATCAAAAAACATATTATCTTATCAAATACTAACTAATCAAGTGCTTATTGTAATTCTATCATACTTACTCCTCTTTACTCAACAACTTCACTAGCTCACTTTGCTATCTCTTCTTTTCAAATCCTCTTCATCAATCAATTGATATAACACTCTACACTATTAGCCAATATCTTACCAATAAGGTTTGATATAAATGACACCATAATAATTGTTCCAACTATAATTTCCAACAATATTCCTCTTTGGCATTGATGACAACACCTTTAGTTACCATGCAATGCCAAAATCTATTTCTTTAATTTCATCATCAGCTCCCTCTACGATCTATATTAGATCTTGATTAATATCCTTAGTTTCATTTAGATTCTCATCCATGCAATCTCTGATATTGTCTCTCTTTGCTTCTTTATATTTCTCCCTCTATGATACCAACTATGATTCTCCATTGTGACTCAACTATAATACCAATTGTAATGACTCCCTCTTTGATATAAATCTCCCTCTTTGTAGCTTATAATAGGATGGTAACTTGGTAACTTGACACATATTCTTCCTTACACATCTCTAGATATTGCATGGTAACTTGATAACATATTCTCCCTCTTTGAACACAATACCAAAGACATCATCCACTATACATATCTATCTCCCTATAACTTTCTAAACCTATATGATCTCTTTGAAATAATCTCCCCCTCTTTTATCTTCTACTTGTAGTTTTATCAAATCATACTTCTTTTATTCTTTTCACATATTTAGGAATCTCTTAAAGTGTGACCTCCTACACCTCTTTTTAGTTTCTTCAGATAGGGGAATGACCCCTAACTAACCTCTTAGATACTCAATTTCATCCTTAGGTAATGCCTTGGTGAATATATCAACCACCTTCTCATTTGTGTTCACATATTACAGTCTCACTTTTTTGTCTTGCACTAATTATCTCAAGTAATGATACTTAATTGAAATATGCTTGTCTTTGTGTGGATCACATGATTCTTAGATATGTTTATAATACTTGTGCTATCACAATATATCACCATAGGTTCAGTAATCTCTTCTTTCATACCTTCCAACAATTGCTTGATCCACATAATATTTGAACAACAAACTACCACTGCAACATATTCAACTTCTATTGTGGATTGTGAAATACAGTTTTTCTTTTTACTTGTCCATGAAATAAATTTCTTTCCCAGAAAGAAAGCTCCTCCATTTTTAACTTTTCTATCACAATGTTTCCAACCTAATTAGCATCTATGTAAACTTTAAGCTCAAGTGTGCCATTATTCTTGTACCATAAACCATAGCCTTTTGTACCTTTCAAATATGTCTCAATATCCTTTTCACATCCATCTTGTGATTCTCCTTATGAAAACCATAAAATATTGCAATAATTCCAATAGCTAACACAATGTCAAGTCTATTATGAACACCATATTACAATTTTCCAATCATTGACCTATACAATTTCTAATTTATTTCAACAAAATCATCATTCTTTGAAAGTTTATGTCTTGTAGTCACACCTTTGCAAAATGAATTCAATACTCATGTTTACCCTTATTGGAGTTTTATACCTGATATCTATATTTAGTTGATCTTCCTTAAATCATTTTATTTTGATTGGATTATGAGTAATCTTACACATTTGCCTTCATTTTGAATTTTGGTGTGCCCATAGTTGCACTATTATGCGTTTATAGCATCATTCTATGCCCATGTTGGCATTTTCTGGTTTTACACCAATGATATACATAATTTATATGAGATTTTTTGAGTTGCATAGGGAGATTAATATTTTTTCAAGGATAACTATGTAGGTCCCCTCAGTATAACTGATACATAGTTTCCTTATCTGGCCCATGGAGTAACCCTCCATCCTATATTGGTATGCACTCATTTTATATGGAGTTTCCCTCCATTTGATCCTATCTGTTCCATTTTGATAGGATAATATTTTTATCGAGTTTCCCTCCATGTTTTGTTCCTCCATGAAGAGGATGTTATTATTGGAGTTTTCTCTCCAAATTCAAATGATTTGATCCAATTTGAAGGCAATATGTTGTTATATCCTCATAATCCATTCTTTTGATTATCTTAACAAATCATGATTATTCTAATTTGATCAGCATGTCTCTCTTTTACTTTATTTTCATATATTAATGTGATAATGATTTGCATAGTTTATTGCTTAGATCATGAGTCATGCATGTTATGGATTGATCACCCATTAACTTGCAGTGGGATGATTCATTAAGTGGACTGTCTATATCCACGTGATTGATGCAAGATTGATGCAAGTATCATTAGTTGGCCTTGTCTGTGGTCATTTGTGCATTAGTATAATATACTTTTCATGAGAGCATTGATCAAGTTTTTTTCTAAATTTGTCCTTGTTGACAATTTTCGAGCATATACTTTATCTTGATATCAGGTTATCTCCATTGTTTTGTGGTAACATATTTTACTCATTATTTCTCTATGAGAATTTTATTATCCTTATTCAAAAGGATTTCGAATTTGCCTATATGATGGCATTCTACTTGTGGATATTTGTCTTGTTTCTCTTTTTTTAGGTGATCCATCAAGGAACCTTCTTGGAGGTGTCTATGCTTCCACATGATCACATTCAAAGGACTCATGTACTTCTCTTGGATCTACAAATGTTCCATATGGCTTGAAGACAATCAAATTACTTCATATTGAAGATTAAGTTGCAAATTTTTGTAAATTTGGGTTTAATACCTTTTGATGTAATTACCCCAAGTAAAGATTAAAGGGGGGTGTTAGAAGTTGTAATCTTTCCTTGGTGTATTTATAAACCAAGGTTAGACCTTCGTTATTTATTATTATAATATATTAGGATATAAGCCAAGGTATCCTAATATATTTCTTTTTTGTCCTTTTTCCACTACATCTTATTTTGTCATCTAGTGGAATATGTGAGGACAAATATATATTGTAATTTCTAATTTTAGACTATTCCTCCTTAAGAGGAATCTCACACTTGGCCTCACACACATATGAATGGTGGCATTCATAGACATGGGAGTTACATTCTAACTCCTCTCTCTCATCTCTATTTAAGAGATGACCCTCTTCTCTCATTCAACAACAATGAGGTTTCTTCCTCTTCTCAATTATTGTATGAGCATTGCTCTCTATCTCTCTCTCTCTTCCTTCTTAGGCTTTTGATGCCTCATTCATAATGTCACAAGGGGTTTTCTTTGCTTTCCCCGTTCCAAATATCTTGTCTCATGGTGTTGGAGCTTGAAGCTTTCTCTCTCCTATTTTATGGTAATATCTTTTCATGCATTTACTCACTTAGATTCTTTCCTGGTATTGCTTATTTACATATTTCTTTTTCCATTTCTAACAAGTGAACATGTCTGCAATTTGTTCTTTAATATTCACATATTCTAATCTTACCTCTTTATCTTGCACCAATTCTCTGAGAAAATGATATTTTATAGAAATGTGCTTGGTTTTGGTATGTATCATAGGATTCTTTGATATATTAATTGCACTGGTGTTATCACAAAATATAACTACTGGATCCTTGATTTCTATCTTCATAACTACTAGCAGATGCTTGAACTAAACAACATTGGAACAATTAATTGCTACTGCCACATATTCTGCCTTTTCTGTAGTCTCAGAAATACAATTCTTCTTCTTCCTTGTCCAAGAAACTAATCTTCTAAATTGCCTCCTTTCTTGTACCATAATCCATAGTCTTTAATGTCCTTTAGATACCTCATGATTCTCTTGATTTCCATCATATTGTTTTTTTTAGGATTCGTTGATAACCTTTTCACCATACCAACTACTAATGCAATATCAGGCCTTGTATGTACTACATATTGTAATTTTCCAATCATTGATCTATATGTGGTCTGATCTACCTATTTGGAATCATCATTCTTGGAAAGCTTATGTCAAGTAGACATAGGTGTTCCAACTAGTCTTGAATCTTCCATTCCAAACTTTTTTAGTATCTCCTTGATATATTTGGATTGAGTAATGTAGATACCATATTTCTTTTGCTAGATATGTAATGCAACAAAGAATTTTATCTCTCCAAACATTGACATCTTAAATTCTTTACTCATCTCTTTTGAAAATTCTTTCATAAATCATCATTTCCAATAAATAAAGTGTCATCCACAAATATTTCTAACAACACGATCTTCTTGTCTGGTCCTTTGATATACATACTACTGTTATCATAAATTATTTTGAAAACCAATCTTTATCAAGTAGTTATGAAGTCTTTCATACCAAGTTCTGGGAGCTTTCTTGAGACCATACAATACTCTATGTAATTTATAGAGCATACCCCTTTTTCTAGGATCTATAAAACCTTTAGATTGTTCTATGTAAACTTCCTCTTCAAGAATTCCACTCAAGAATATAGATTTTACATCCCCACCTTTGTTTAACCTTAAAAACTTCAACTTCTTTCCAATTTCTTTCTCTACTCTTGCCAAATACCACTTAGACTTTTGAAAAGCTTCAAGCTTATCTTTTAGATACATTATAGTCATCATTCTAGAATAATCATCAACAAAAATAATAAAATACTTATCTCCATTGTAACTCTCTATTACAATAGGTCCACATAAGTCTGTATGAACCAGCTCTAAGGCTTCTATAGAATGATAGTTTTTGCTTTTGAAACTTGTATTTCTCATCTTACCAATTTGATAAGTTTTGCGTATGCCCATATTAGGTTTCCTCAAACTAGGAATACCTCTCACCTTTTTGTTTTTTCTTATTTTGAATAGATTATCAAAGTTTACATGACATGGTCTTTTATGCCATAACTAGCTTTCTTCCACTTGAGAAATAAAACATAAAATTTTATTGAGATCTAGGTAGAATAGGTTACCTTTTGTTTATTTACTAGACCCTACTAGATTTCCTTTTCCATCCAGCAACTTGGTCTTCCCATTCATGAGTTCTACCTTGAATCCAATGTTATTCAACTGTGCCACTCTTAGTAGACTATTCTTTAGTCCTTCAACCAAATAAGCATTATCACATATAAGTTCATTGGTTAGTGAGACACAACCTTTTATCTTTATGCAACATGGTTCATTATTTCCAAATCTTACACTTCCACCATCATAATGTTCCATATGTTCAAAGTTTGTTTTGTCACCAGTCATACGCTTTGATCAACCACTATCAATAATCCATGTATCATTTTTTCTAACATGAGAGATAAATGCCATTTTATCTCCTTCATCGTTAGATTCATCTTTTACAACAATATAAACCATTTCATCATCTTCACTACTATCTAAATCTTTAGCCATAAAACAAGATTTCTTATTTTTCTCCTTGTAGTCCTTGAAGTTGTTGAAATCCTTCTTGTCTTTGTACTTTTTGTGTTTCTTTTCATCTTTGTCTTCTTTTTTTGGGTATCTTGCAACAATTTGTACAACTTATTCAATCTTTGTACTTTCCTTTGCCTTTGGGATACCTTCTTGCAAGAAATCCTTCAATGACTTCAAGATCACTATCAAAACTATCTTCCTCTTCACTTTCAGATTGTTTTCTTTTAGAACTTTTAGATTTCTTTTTGAATGATACCTTGGCATCAAATGTAGACTCAAGATTGCTAGAACTAGGAGAATAATTATCATAGTTATCTAGTTCAAATGTAGTCAATTTCCAACTAGAGCATCCAAAGTTATCTTCTTATTTGGATCAGATCTCATCTCTTGAATATCAAAAACTTTGATTGCATAGATAGGAAGAAGGGTTTTGAGTACCTTGCTTACCACTGTCACATCTTCAATTATTCCTATAGAGGCTTTGATAGCACTGATACTAGCTTTGATTCTCTCAACATATTTTGCAATGTTTTCATCCTCTCTCATTTTCATCTAATCAAATTGACCTCTCAAGATTTTTGCCTTGGATCTTTGTACATTATCATCACTTCCATAGATATCCTTCAGTTTGGTCCACATGTCATGAGTAGTGACACACCCTTTGACCTCATCAAATTGAACATAGTTAAGAGCTAATGCAATGTCAATAATCATAATGTTATGATTTTTCTTTTCAACAATATGTTCTATAGTCAATGTTCTAGTAGGAGCCTTGCAATCATTTTCCAATTATTTCAAACTTGAATCATTGGTGGGTGCCAAGAAAAAATTCATAAGTTCATGCCATGCCTCGAAGTTATCTCTGTTCAACTTGGGAATCTCTCTTTTGTAAGACATCCTGATCTTTCTCTTAGGTCCTTGAAACCTTCTCTGCAAGTACCAAGAAGCTCTGATACCAATTTTTGGAAATATAAGAGGAGTAACTGAGAGGGGAGGGGTGAGTCAGTTACCACAAAAATAAATCCCAGATCCCTTAGATGTCAACACAAAACATAAACTTCACTAAAAATACTGATGCTTGACAAACACACAGGCACTCAATTTACACTAGAAAATACTGTAAGTTGCTCAACACTGAAATATCAACTATAACTCGATAAATGATTAACATGTAAATCTTAAGATATTATCTGTGATTAAACTTACTTAGTTTCATACACATGAAATAAATAGCATGAACACATGTGACACCAAGATTTAACATGGAAACTCAATTTGGGAAAAATCATCAATTGTAACTAGTTACTGATTTTCACTCTTCTGAAGTGAGCCCTACTAGGAGCCAACCTGTTAAATGTAACAAAACACACTATTAGGTGTGACCCTATTAGAGGATTTAATCACCCTATTATGAATGACCTTGTTAGAGTTCTTTAGACACTTCAATATAGAAATGTCATCTTGTTAGAGGATTTATAAATAATTGTTAAGACAACTCTGCTAAGAGATTTAGATCACTGCTATAATGGTTAGAGAGTAACAATGAGATGACCTAATTTCTAATGTAATTGAATTGTTAATTACAAATCTCAATTCTAGCTTGCATACTTGATCCTTTTTGATCGAATGTATCTTTGCAACTACACAAGGATATTATGCTTATCCTTCTAATTTGCTTCCTCTAAGCATTTTCAAATCTTCTATTAATTAGCACACACTGATTCCTCAACTTGATCTTATATTTATATCTTACACATTGTCAAGTCGGCTTGAATACAACTTAGAATAATTAATTTATTCCTCTCCCTAGTTAGCTAGAACCAAAAAATAAATCATTTGAACTCAATATGCCAAAAGAAGAAAATCCTTAATTAGTTGACCCTACTCGATAAACGTTGACTCATAAACTATTTTCCTATGTTAACCAAGTGAACTTGGTTAACACTGCATATTCACAAAGTTCTTTTGGTAACCAAGTGATCTCGGTTAACACTGGTTCGATCCAACATTTCCTTCATTAACCGAGTGAGCTTAGTTAACACTCAATCTTCTACGAACTTCTCTTTTCCACCCGAGTCAACTTGGTAGACACTGTATTCTAAACTAGGAAAACTCTAGAGTGCTCGGTAGACACAGGAAACTATCTTCATCACCCAAGTGAGCTTGACATATACTAACTGACAATGCTATGACATTTGTGTAGCATAAAAGATAATACACAATTAACCAATTATTTTCAACAACTCCTTCCAACCTTGCAGTTGGGAAAAATGTCTCTCCATAGTCAATTCTTTCCTCTTTTGTATGTCCCTTAAAAAATAATCATGCTTTGTTCCTTGTGACTTCACCTTTCTCATTTAGCTTGTTTCTGAATACCCACTTTGTTCAAATTACGTTCTTTTCCTTTAGCCTTGGTACCAATGTCCATGTCTTGTTCTTCTTAATTTGATCAATTTCCTCATCATTTCTTTAATCCAATCTTCATTCTCCAAAGCATTTTAAACTGTTCTTGCCTCAAACTTATGTAGTAAACATGTATCATTCTTCAACTTGTTTCTTGTCATGACTCTTGAATCTTTGTCTCCATTGATTGATCTAGTGTGTGGTGTCTTCTCACATATCTTGCTAAGACAGTTTTAGATCTTGTTTCTCATTGTTTCAATTCACTTGATCCATCTTGCTCATGTTTTTTAGGTACTCTATCTAGTGCTCAATCTCCTCTCTTTGTGATTCAACTCTTATAGCCTGATTCTCGGTAGCTTGCTAAGGCTTGACAAAAATTCTCTATTGATACTTGATAGTGACAGTCTACTAATACTCTGAAGTCTCTTTCGTTGGTTCAAGTAAAGTATATAGTTCTCCTTCATAGATGTATTAAAAAATCTTTAGGTTCCTTCTTGCAATCTTCATCATTCTTTTATGCTAATTCATCAACTCTAACATTTGCACTTTGCACGATTTTGTTAGTGTTAGTATTCAAACATTTATATGCCTCACTCTTAGTGAAATATCCGAGGAATACACCTTCATCACTTTTTGCATCAAGTTTACCTTTGCTTGCATCTTTCAATATATAACATTTTCTTTCAAAAAAATTGAAATATTTGACATTCGGTGCATAGTCATACCATAGTTCAAAAAGGGTTTTGTTTTTACCTTTCTTAACTTGAACCCACTTCAATGTATTAACAAAATTACTTAGAATTTCTCGCTAATATTTCTATGAAACATTCTTCTCCATTATTAGTGTTCTTGCAAAGTCAGTGATTGATCAATTTCTTCTTTCACCTATCCCATTTTGTGGTGGAGTCCTAGGTGCTGACATTTGTCTTTTGATTCCTTTCTCATTACAAAATGTATTAAACTCCTCTATTATGAATTCACCTCTTCTATCTAATCTCAAGTATTTCAGAATTTTACCTGTTTCCTTTTCAACTCTAGCCAAATACCACTTAAACATTATAAAACCATCAGACTTTTCTTTTAGAAACATCACAGTCATTATTCTAGAGAAATAATCAAAAAATAGGATAAAATACTTATCACCACGATGACTTTGCACTCCAATAAGACCACATAAATTAGTATGAACCAATTCCAAATTATCACCAGAAGAATAACTCTTGCTCTTGAAACTAGACATTATTGTTTTTCTCATTTGAAATTATTTGCACAATAATTTATCAGGTTTTTGCAATCTTGGTAATCCTCCCACTCTTTTCATCTTTCTAATGCTTACCATATTATTAAAGCTCACATGGCATAACCTCTTATGTCATAACCAAACATCCTCAAATTGTGAAAATATACATATATTTTCTGATAGGTCTAGATAGAACAAGTTACCTCTTATTTTCTCTACATTTCCAATTAGTCCACCACTAGCATCATCGATTTTTGTCTTCTTATTTTGAAATTCAACTCAATAGCTTGAACTATTCAGTTGTGCCACACTCAACAACACATTATATTTTAGTCCATCAATCCAATATGCATTTTCACATTTGATCTTATCATTTAATATAATAAATCATTTACCTTTCACATAACATGGTGTATCATTTCTGAACATAACACAACTTTCATTATAGTGTTCTATCTTTTCAAACTTACTTGTATCACCAGTCGTATGATGTGAGAAACCACTATCAATTATTCATTTATTATTCTTACTCACATGTGAAATAAGAGTAGTTTTCTCAAGTTTTCCATCTTCATCATATTCATCTTTTATTACAGCATAAACAACTCCATCGTGTTCATCATAATCACTTTTAGAACCATCTTCTTCAACAATGTAACAAGATTTCTTACCTTTTCCCTTGTAGTCTTTATTACCCTAGTTGTTTTTGTTATCTTTCCTTCCTTATTATTTTTTGGTCTCTTCATTCCTTCTTCTCATTTTTGTTAGGACAGCTTGCAATAATATGACCAACCTTGTTACATGTAAAATAGATTATAGGAAGTTTACCTTTGTATTTTCCTTTTCCTCTTGGTAGCCTTCTTGCCAATAATGCTTCTAAATCATCAAGATCATCATCTTATTCACTATCACTACCACAAGCTTATTCTTTTAACTTTTTCTTCTTTTAGATCCAACAAGGGGTAATTGAGACTTGAAAGCATATTCAACACTAGAAGGTGTATAATTATCAAAGTTTGATAGTCCAAATGCAATGACTGTACCAATCAGACTATCCATGGTCAGATCATTACCAAGTGTACATCTTAGTTATTATATAACATATTCTCTAATGAAATAAATAGGAAGTATTTTTTTAAAAATATTTTGTTGATCAAAATCTCTTCAGACATGTCTACTCTAGCTCCTCTAATTGCTTTTTCCACCTCTTTGATTTGGCTACAATATTGTGCAACAATTTCTCCTTCTTTCATTCTCTTTTCATCAAACTTGTCTCTCAAACTTTCAACTTTAGATCATAAAACTTTTTTACCTCCAAGGAATTTGTGAAAACTAATCCCACATTTTCTTTGCATTATTGTATTCCTTTCAATAATAAAATTCTTCATAACTTAGGGAAGATGCCATATCTATCATCATTTGATTGTGCTCTTGCTTCACTTTTATTTGCTTAATTGTCACTATCTAGGAAATTCAATGTATTCATTTTCCAAGTAGTATAGTGTAGATTCTCCAAGTCTAGATAGATGTAATCTCATCAAGAATTTCTCAGCTAGGAAGTTATCTTTGTTTAGCTTAAGTCCTTCCAAACTTTTCTTACAAGCACCAAAAGCTTTGATACCAATTGTTAGAATGATTAGAATAACTGAGAGTGGTGAGAGAGGGTGGGGGGTGGGGGGGGGTGATAGCTATACTTAGTTCTAGATGTACGAAATTAACTTTTAACAACTGTAGACAAATTTATTCAACACTTAGCTCTTTGTTTAGTATATGTCAAATTATTTATATATATATATACATATATATATATATATATATACATATATATATATATATATATATATATATATATATATATATGTATATATATATATATGTATATATATATATATGTATATATATATATGTATGTATATATATATATATATGTATATATATATATATGTATATATATATATATATATCTAAAATGATAAATAACATAAAAAATAAAAAACAACATTCACACAAATATGGCACCATGATTTAACTTAGAAACCCATTTTGGGAAAAACCACCAAGTAACTTAAAGGTTACTTCCAGATGATTTCAAATAAGAATGAAAATCATTATTCACATATTCCTCCCCATTATCAATTATAAGGATCTTAAGTTTAAAACTGGATTTCCTCTCAACATATAAATGAAATAAATGAAAGTATCAAGAACTTGATCTTTTCTATGCAAGAAATAGATCCAAGATCTTCTAGAAAAATTATCAACAGAAGTAAGTGCATACCTTGATCCTTGGATGGAGTTATTCTCCATGGGTCGCAATAGGTCACTATGGACTAGGAACAACTTATGAGTTTCCCTATGATCTACCATTTGGAAAGGGCTCCCTATGAAACTTACCACTCATGCAACCAATGCAAACAACTTTGGAAGGAATAATGTGAGGCAATCCATAAACTGTATGTTCTTTTTGCATCAAAATAATATAATCAAAACTTAAATGGCCAAGTCTTTCATACCATATATTAAAATAAATATTTCTATGTAAATAATATCTTGAACTAGAAAATTCATGAAATTTGAATAAATTATCATGATCCAATTTAGCATTAGAAACAATTTGATTACTTTTAGGATTAATCACATAACACATATCCTT
Organism: Cupressus sempervirens; assembly: GCA_028749045.1. Lineage (NCBI taxonomy): Eukaryota > Viridiplantae > Streptophyta > Pinopsida > Cupressales > Cupressaceae > Cupressus > Cupressus sempervirens. The sequence continues at coordinate 3,133,196 of CM053785.1, forward strand.
ATAGAATTCAACTTTATAATCTTGCCATAGCTTGGCAAGAGAGAGTAGATTAGTTTTCAAATTAGGAACATAAAGTACATCATGAAATTTACCATTAGGAACACCTCACATCACCTATTCCTTCAACTTTACAATTATGATTATTAGCTAATTGAATAGGAATGTTAACCAAATCAAGTTGCAAAGAATCAAAAAATTCCTTATGAGAAGTAACATGTTGAGAAGCACTAGTATCCACAATCTATTCTAATGGTCTAAAAATATTATAACTACAAGTAAAAGCGTGGCATGAATTAGAACCATTAGAATTACCCTTTTTATGATTTGATTTTTGATGTTGATTATTATTGTTTATGAGTTTCTTATCATTTTTCTTTTTGAAACAATTATTAATCACATGACCATCTTTACCATAGTAAGTACAATGAGGTTTGGAATTTGATTTTTTTTTTTGATTATTATTGTAATGGTTTGGATTAATATGATTATTATTATGAGACAACATGCGATTTGTTACTTGAATGATTAGATTTATTACAATTACGAGTATGGTTGTTATGATGATTACTATGATTAGATCTAAAGTTATTATTTTTATTCCTAGACATAAAAACATGCTCACTCAATTTAAGAGTACCAACTTGAATTAGTTTAGATTATTCTTGACGTAGTAAGTTTTGAAAAATAACATAAGTCAATTGAAAAGATAAACTAGGAATAGCAAGTTGAGCATGCATGTTAGTAATAAATTACTGAAATTGTCTAGGTAAACATTTTGATTTGTTTTTGAACAAAAGGCATAAAGAGCCTATAAATTTAGTAATATTAAAGAAGTGTTTACATCATTATTCATAATAGCTATTGAACCTTTACAACTTTAGTCCAGAACACTGACTAGGCACACCGATCAACCACCATGACTGACCATGCCTAGATGGATGAATGATGAAATAAGGAGGTGTCTTCCTGATCAACATTATGAAAAAGAGCAGGGAATAAAACTTAATTTTTAGAATTAGGAACAATATTCACCAGATCTTTATCAATTTCCATATTGACCATGTAGACAATCCATCACCTTCTCTATATGTGTGAGAAATTACATAAGAGAAAAAATTGTCCAACAATGAGTAAAACTTTTCAAGAATATAATGTAATTTCCAATTCTGACATGATATCTTTTGAACAACTTAAATTATGAGTTGAGAATTCCCCTCAATATGGATCTCCAAAAAACCCAGCCGAACTACCATTTGAATACCATTAAGAAGAGAAAATTCTTTTGCTTGATTATTAGTGCCTAACCCAATTGAAATAACATTAGCCTCTATTAAATTTTCTTGAAAGTTCCTAAAACATATTCCAGGTAAACATTTTTAAAGAATAATATGAATCAAATGAATATTAGCTAAGGCAATACCTAAGCCAATTAAATAACTTTTGAGAGCATAAATTTTTAAAATAAATTCATCTATTGTTTTAAAATTCGTATACGTGAGATCCTCGAGTTGATCTTGCAATTATATTTTGTGGGATTCATCTGCGCTATCATAAGTAGTTTGAGAAATGGCCCATGCTTCACGAGCTTTTAAAAAAAATTTTCATTTAATAAATATAAATATATGAATTATTTAAATTCCAATAAAACCTAAGGCCTCCTCATTTTTAGTTTTCTAGCATCTTTTTCAGCTTGGGTGACAGATAGAACGAGCTTAATAGAAGCATTAGTTGCAACATTTAAAATGTGTTAAAAAAAAAAACAAGATGTGGGTTTTTCATGAATGGTAGTTTGAACTATTAAGTTTAATGTCTAATATTAATGTTGACACGATTCCAAGGATAATATATCAAAATAAAATAAATAAACCCTCTTATTAGAAAACAAATATTTTTGCTAAATAATTCAAACTTTGAGAGAGAAAAGAAAAAAATAATTAATATAATTGAAAAGGAAGGAATTAAACAGATGATTAAAGCCTTACTAAAGATTTGAAACATGTTTAATCTAAATACAAAAGATTGAATATATGAGTAAATGTTTTTCTTAAAAAAAAAATGAAGACAAGACAAAAAATGTTAATAAGGCCCTAAACTTCTATGATTGAAAACAAATATTTAACTATTACTAAAAACACTAGAAGAGATTATTTAACTAATTCAAATGTAAGAATTATGAGTATCACAACCTACCAAAAATAATAACAATGTCTAATAACCAATTAACTTAATAAGAAAAAAATGTGAGACTAATGCCCAATAGAGAAACGAATAATAATTAGAAAAAAATGATAAGGTGGAGAATAAGATTCTGATAAATATAGTTACTAAAATGTTAGCCAATGAATAAAAGGTCGAGTTGAAAAAAGGGGTAATGATGGCCAAAGCTAGAGAAATATTACACTGAGAACACAAAGACACTCAAAATGGTAATAAAATAACAAACAATAAGAATATAAAATAATATAGACACAGGAGAAGAACTAGAAAGTACATAATGAAATAATGAAAAAGGAGTAATGTTGTCCATGCACCCACATACATTATTACAGACTCATGTTGAAAAGGCTAAGGAAAAGATGCAAGGAGTAGGTTGAATAGAGAGATGCTAACAAGGGAAATTCTGTGAAGGCTCTAAGAGAATTGAGGAAGGGATGATCCTAGAAAGCCTCAACACTGAATGAGGAAAAAAATACTGCTAAGGAGAGGATAGTGAAAAAGAAAAGGCAGATTTTTGCCAGAGACCAGTGATCTATACACATAGACAAACAACAAAATAAGGTGAACAGTGCTAGGAAGAGAATCACATCGGTAGAAATGACAAGCCAAGAACTTGCACACTTAGGAAAATTAATTAGCACAAACAAATGGTAAAGATGAGTGAAGAGCACAATCACACCCTGGAAACCAGGTGATGTGGTTGAAAGAATTGTAGTTGAGTGAGTTAGCACTAGTCAACAAGGAGTTGTAGTGAAAGCACAACAATCGAGCCAGGTCAAATATCAAAGGAAATAAATGATTAAGCACTATTTGCAACACTCAAAGACCAGAGAGAGAGAAAAATGAATGGAGAGTATCAATATATATAATAATTAAGTTCACAAGAAAATCACACATAGCAACATGCAAGAGGGGAGATATAAATAATTTAAATAAATTCTCAAAAAATGGGAAGGAAGAGAAAGGGGTAAAAAGTTTTTGAGGTGTGATAAGCTTGGAAAAACTAGTGACACCTATACACATAGAATAATGAGCTAAAAACTAGGCTTGAAGCATAGTGATCACATAAGATATATAAAGAATGAAGAAAGAACATGGAAGTTCGATGGAAAGAAGAGAGAGTGCTGAAACTAGATGATAGAAAAGCAAAATAAATTGAACTTATGCTCTCAGGTATAAAGGTAAACAACACAGATCTAGTAATCATAAGAACACATACATAAAACAATTTATCTTGGTAAAAATACATATATATCAAATTTTAAATTGGATTCAATCTAAAAACTATTGCAATAGCAACATGTCAATTGGATATTATGAATAAAAATGAAAAGAAAAGCTATTATTATGTCATGCAAGAAATGAGACTAAAAATTCCTACAAGTGCAAGACTAGTAAAATAAGAATATAGTGGACAAAATAAAATGAATAACCTAGAAGGAAAATGTTAGATTAATGAAACCCACAACAAAAGAGTGCAAAGTTTCTCTTTTTTTGGAGGAAAGCCTTCCAAAACAAGATACAAAATGGATTTTAGCAAGAAAATAACCCTTTGGTGGTAAGCCTCCCGAAGAGGGTTAGATAAAAGGAAAAAACAAATAAAACCTGCACACACAAGATGTTAGGATGCGCACAAAGAATGCAAAAAATTATTCTCTCAAGAAAAGTCTCCAAATAAGGTGAGATCCAATGAATTGATACCATCAACACAAGAACTCAAAATAAGGACTAATACCTCTACTATGATACCATGTAAGAAAAGATAAGGAAGAGGAAAGAAACTAAATCAATCCAAGTGAGTCAAGTGAGAAGAGATGTTACCATGAAATAACCAAGTTCCAAGAGAATACAACAAAGGAAGAAATAATGGTGACAAATATTTTGAAAGGGGAAAGCAAAGAAAACCCCTTGTGAATATTATAAATGAAGGAAAAATCCTATGGAAAAGAGAGAAAGAGAGTTGGAGAAAAATAGCTCATTAAAATAATATCAATGTGATGTGTCGACGAGAATGAGAGAGAAGCATCCCTTTTATAGAGATGAGAAAGGAGTTGCATTTGTAACTCCAACTTCTATGAATGTCATATTCATAATAAGTGTGTGCAAAGTGTTGAGATCCTCTTAAGGAGGATAAACTAGTTTTATTTATAAAAGAAATTACAAAATGAATTGTCCTTACCACATGGAAAAGAGGACAAGTGAATGAAATATCCGTCGCATGTGGACTAGAGGAAAAAATACATGTAGGGATCCTTGGAATATCCCAAATTAAACACATCCAAGGAAAGATTAATATTTCTAACACAAATCAATTAAATACAGTTGAGGATAAACGTTGTTATAAAATTATTGAATGAAAGATTTTTCAAGTGTTTGAAAGGAATCAATAGAATAAAGGGGGTAAAGAGAAATACCATTGTAAATATTTTTCTCTAGACTTGTGTCTATGAACAACTTAGCCATAAACCTATAGTCATGAGAAAAATCACTATATATGGTTTGGAAATTCCTAACATGAATAATAGGATCAACCTTACCATTATAAGTCTCAATATGAGGTATCTCAATCTATTGTAGGATAACAAGATGAAGGATGTACAAAGAAAGGGGATTAGCAATATCATATGTAGAGATGTTGTAGTTAGATTAAGAAAATTGAGCCACTTTTTGTTGCAAAGAGGTGACTATTTGAACCAAGCTACTAATGGTGGGATTAGAAGATGAAATAGTAGGTATATGTTGATCCCATCATAGGTTAATATACTTGGGTGGGGGGTAGGGGGAGGGAGGGGGGTGAATCAATAAACTCACTAGTTTCAACTTACTCTAAATGCCACTTCACTTTTTTTTATAGCTTTGTGCTAGCTATAAATTAATTGGTTAGGATAAAGAAAAAATAAGGAATATGGAAATAGAAAAAAATAAGAAATGTGAAAATAGAAACAAATAAAACAATGTTTATCTTGTGGGAATCTATCTAGGGTAAAAATCATAGTATGTGAGTCAATCCTCACAAAACTTACACTCTTCTGAAGTGCACCCAATCAAGAGCTTATCCCTATTAGAAGATTACAAAGATAGTATTAGGTGTTGCCCAATTAAGGCATCTTGATAAGACCTATTAAAGTCTTGTTCTATTAGGATAAACCTAGTTAAAGAATTTTAGAACACAAGTTTATGTATCACACCATTAGGGGATTTATACAAATAACTTATTAGCCTCCCTATTAGCATGAATGCTAATGGTACTACCCTAAGGGAGTATCCTAAGCATTGGAGAGTATTGACATCTACATTCATGACTGTATTTTTTATTGATGTCAACATAGTAGTAAGTTTCTGAAGATTGGTAGAGTAGCAGACAAAGATCATAGTTGTACAAATAAGGTTTTTATTGTCTAGTGATGTGCGATCAAGGACATGTTCTATACTATGTCTTAATGTTGCGTTTCAATGCACATGAAGTAAGTCATATATGTACAGAAGCTAAAAGAGATTTACAAAGAGCAGTAAAAAAACAAAGTGCATGGAAACAAGTTTTTGATGATCCTATTATATCTTCTAGTAGAGATATATTCTGGTAATGCATAGTTAGTCACTGATCGAGGAAAGTCTGATGGTGACATCAAATAATGTCCAAGTATTGAAGTCACACATGTGAAGTTTTATATAGACTATGAGATGACAATGCTACTGTAATTGTGAATTAATTAATTATCTTATTCTAATTAATTGGGAAAGCCTCAAGGTCAAATCAAGGAATTATTTTGAAGATATGGTATAAAGGGAATATGTTTTCCTTGTTTGTGATGTATGGAATGCAATTGGAGTAAGGAAAGTGATCAAGGAAGCACCGAGTGAAGTGTTTTAGTGAATGAAAGTAAGTGATCCAAGGGATTATTGGATGAAATATTTGTGATTTGGTTACAAAATCAGAAAGAGCAAAGGTCTAGTTGACAGGACAAAGAAAGAGGAAGGAGCAACATAATTCATTTCTATTATTTTGCAAAGAATAATACAAAGATCATTTGGATAGTAGGTTCATTGGTCTTGCCTCTAAAGATGTTGGATAGTGAGTCCATCTACCTTCCATAACTCCTAATAGGGTTTGAATCTCCTAATAAGGATTCAAAGTCCCCTAATAGGAATTGATATGTATTGAATGTTTTCATTGACTCCTAACATGGTCCATCATCTAATAAGGAATATTTATATAAGTAAATCATCTTGTGGGTATCATACCCATCAAGGTTTTCCCTCTCATCAAGGGTTTCCCTAGTTAACATACCTAGTGTTATTATGCATGAGTATCTTGATGCAATTTATAATTAAATTTCTCATATGGTTAAGATCTAATAAGGTTGATAATTGTGATAATAGTTGGATACTGATTCACCCCCCAACTCAGTTATATTGGTGGACTATGTATACGAACAATTGGTATCAGAGCATCAGGTCCTTCAAGGGAAAGCTTAACAACTTTGGGAGATTAACAGTGAGTCTTTTAAAAAAGAATAGTCCTTAGTTTTATGGGGTCAACTATGAAAATTGGAAGGATACAATGAAGACTCATATTTGGTGCATGGGTCTAGGATATTGGCTCTTAACAAAGAGTGATAAAGAGATTTCAAAAGAAGAAAAGATTGAGATGCGCAACAAAGCAGAAATAGATGTGTTTATGTGTAATATGTGAACCATAAAAGCCTTATTGATAGCTCTTCTTGAAAATGAATACATTAAGATAAAATCACTAGAAACAACTCATAAGATTTGGAAAGCTTTAGAATCTACTTTTGAAGGTGATAAGCATACCAAAAGAATAATATTTTAGAGTTGGATATGTTCATTTCAAGATGCTAAGATGATGGAAGATGAATCTATAAGAATCTATTAGGTAGGATATCTGAGATTGTTGCAAAAATCAAATCATATGGCAAAACCAAGGAGGAAGATGAGGTTGTGTGGAAGATCTTGTAAAAATTGACACCACCATTCAAGAAAGTAGCATAGATGGTAGAATTTCTTATACCATGTATGAACAAATTCACTAGGGAAATGTTTCTTGGAAGATTGGAATCAATAGAAGAAGGTATGAGACAGTCTTCCAAATTGACAAGAGTTGAGACAACTTTCCATGCCTTAAATGTTTGACCAAGTTTTTTTAGAAGTGCAAGAATTCATGCAGATTTTGCTAGCAGTAGTAGAACCAGATTTGATGAAGATAAGAAGATTGATGAAGGAGTTTCCCTTCTTGTAAGAAGAGAACAAAATGGTAAGACTATCTTTAAATGTTGGACTTGTAATGAATTTGGTCATTATGCATTTAAGTGTTCTAAAATAGAGAAAAAGTATAAAGGGAAATCTAAGCCAAGAAGACCTAGAAATTGATTATATGCTAAAGAAGATGAGGAATCTGAAGAAGGAGTTTAGAGTGAAAGTGATGATGAGATAGGATTTTTAGCCATTAAAGAAGATGATGTTGATATAGAAAGTAGAGAAGAAAAAGCTCTAGTTTCCCAAGTTGAAAAGAAATGTGATTGGATAATTGATAGTGGATGTTCACATCATATGACTGGTGATATTAAAAAGTTTTTCAAATTTAGGAATCATGATGAAGGTATTGTTAGAGTTGGTAATAATGTAACTTATCACATAAAAATGATAGGATCCATTTCTCTTAATGAAAAAACTAACACTGATGATATTTACTTTGTTGATGGTTTAAAGCATAACTTGTTGAGTGTTGGACAATTAGTGGACTAAGGTTATTGGTTGCAATTCATCGAGAAGACCTACATTATCAAAGACAAATATGGTATGTTGATTAGAATAGGAACAAGGTCTAGAGGTAATGTATTTCAGTTGAATCCCACTGAGATGACATGTTTGGTTGCTAAAGTGGATAACAATTGGCTATGACATAGGAGATTTTTTCACATAGACTTTGATAACATTATGAAGGTTAGTACATAGTTTGCAGTTAGAGATCTTCTTAAAATAATTAAGTCTACTAATATTGTTTGTAAAGAGTGTATCATGGCTAAATAGAAGAAGGTATCATTTCCCAGCAAGAAGTTCACAACTACAAAGAAGTTGGAGATTGTTCACATTGATCTAGGTGGCCCTACTAGGACAAGAGGATTCTATGGAGAAAGGTTTTTACGCTTTTTGTTGATGATTTCACCAGAATGATGTGGGTGGCATTTCTTAAAGAAAAATTTGAAGCATTTGAAAAGTTTAAGATGTTTAATAATAGAGTTGAGAATGAATTTGGTGTTAAGATAGAATGTTTGAGATCAGATAGAGGGGGAGAGTTTACCTCTAGAGAGTTTAACATGTTTTATGGAGATTGTAAACTCAAGAGACAATAATCTTCACCTAGAACTCTTGAGCAGAATGAAATAGTAGAAAGAAGAAAAAGATTAGTATCCGAGGCAGCAAGAACAATAATGTTAGAGAATGATGTAACCAAGATATTTTGGAGAGAAGCAGTCAATATAATAGTGTACACTATTAACATAGTAAATATCAAAATAGTTGTGAGCAAGACACCTTATGAATTATGGTATGGTAATCTATCATCAGTTAATTATTTCAAAATGTTTGGAAGCAAGTTTTACATTAAGAGAGATGATGATATTGGTAATTTTGATCCAAGAACTAATGAAGGTATGTTTCTTGGTTATTCATGGAAATAAATATCATACAAATATTTTAATCATAGAACCAATAGTTGAATGTGAAAATGTTAAAATTGATGAAAAGTTTGGAATTAAGGAAAAGATGATGAATTACAATTCTAATGAAGAAGAAGATAATACTAGAATTGCTAGATAGAATGTATAAGTTTTCTTTGAGACTAACAATGATTTGCAAATGATGTACAAATTGTTGAGCAAAGAGGAGAATAGAGATCTAAACCACGAGAAGAGATAAGAGTTGAGATAGAAACTCCTACCTCTAACAAGAACATGATGAAGAATCACCCACCAAAGCAAATAATTGGGAGCAAAGACAAAGATGTGCTAAAAAAAAAACAAAGTTATTAAGGAATTATGTCTGATTTCTCAAGTTGAACTAAAAGTGCAGATGAAGCATGTAAAGATGATCATTGGATTCAAGCAATGAAGGAAAAATTAGATCAAATTGTGAAGAATGACACATGCAAATTAGTTCCTAGACCTAAGGACAAGAATGCCATTCAAAATAATTGGTATTTAGGAACAAGATGAATGAGCAAGGTGAAGTTGTGAGAAACAAAGCTAGACTTGTGTGCAAAAGATATTCACAACAACAAGGAATAGAATATGAGGAGACATATGTCCCTATAGCCAGAATGGAAGCAATACAAATGTTATTGGCTTATGATAAAAAGAAGAAGTTCAAAGTATATCAAATGGATGTTAAATTAGCCTTCTTGAATGGAGAACTTGAAGAAGAAGTTTACATTGAGTAGCTTGAAGATTCCCTCTAACAAATGAAAAGGATATGGTATGCATGACACTAAAGAAATATGTATATCATCTAAAGAAAGCACCTAGAAGTTGGTATGCAAGGTTAGATAAGCATTTGGAAAAAAATGGATTTGCTAAAGGTACAATAGATAGTAACTTATAAATTTGAAAGACATTGAGAATGGTTTTCTAGTAATTATGATATTTGTTGATGAGATCATATTTGGAGGAAATGATGAAGCAAGTGATAAGTTTGCTAAAGAAATGAAGAATGAGTTTGAAATGAGTATGATAGGAGAAATGAAGTTCTTTTTAGGATTGCAGATTGTGCAAAAAAGTGACGGTATTTTCATTTCACAAGCTAAGTACTTGAATGATTTGTTAAAGAGATATGGCTTGAAAAATTGTAAGCCTATTGGTACACCAATAATAACTGGTCACAAGTTATATAACAAAGATGAGAAACCTATAGTTAAGAAAAAGTAGTATAGATCAATGATTGGAGGATTGCAATATCTAACTCACACTAGACCAGATATAACAAATGTAGTTGGGACTATAGATAGATTTCAAGCTGATCCTAAAGAGTATCATTATGCAACAATAAAGAGGATATTTACATATTTTAAGGGAACATCTAATTATGGGATATGGTATGATATATCAAGTTATTTTACTCTACATGTTTATACTGATGCAGATTGGGTAGGCAATATGGATGATAGAAAGAGCACTAGTGGTGGAGTATTCTTTCTTGGAGGAAGATTGGTTTCTTGACTAAGCAAGAAAAAAGATTGTATTTCACGAAGTACATTTAAGGCAGAGTATGTAGCAAAGAAAACAATTGTAATCAAGTCATATGGATGAAGAAAATGCTAAAGGATATTGGGATAGAATTTTCTGAGCCTATTGTCATATATTGTGATAACAAAAGTACAATAAGTATGTTTAAGAATCCTGTATTGCATTCTAAGACTAAGCATATATCTATTAAGTATCATATTTTGAGAGAGAAGGTATTAGAATAGCATATTTGATTGGAGTATGTGAGTTCTAAAGAGCAGAATGTAGATATCTTTACAAATCCTTTACCTAAAGATACATTTGAGTACTTGAGAGGTATGCTTGGGGTTATGCCCTTATCTACTTTTGAGTAGATGATGTAGAGATTACATCAGTCCAATGACACAAAGCACTATTGTTTGACTAGACTAAATGCTATTTATTCCTATATGGGGGAGTATCTGTGATGAGCATAGTCAGTTAGGACTCTTGGTGTTTGGTCTTAAAGAGTATCTTTTTACACTTGAGCTAGTTGAAGAATTGGAGTATAAATTTACATAATAAGGCCTTTTTCATTGATGTCAATGGGAGAGAAGAGTGCATGAAAAAATTCTCCTAATTGTGTATGGGGGAGAGATAGTTGAATATAGAGATTTAGAAAGATTCATGAATATCTCTATGGGAGAGATATAAAATATGAATATACAAAATAGAGCAATGTTCCAAAGGGTTTTAGATTTAATTGATGAAGAGGATTTGAGAAGAGAAGAACAACAAAAATAGATTACTATTCAGTAATCTTGGAACTTAGATGATTTTCGTCTATGTTGCCATCAATGCCAAAGGGGGAGATTGTTAACATGAATGTTGATGGTACTACCTTTTGGGAGTATCCTAAGCATTGGAGACTACTGACATGTTGCATTCATGACTATGTTTGTCATTGATGTCAACATAGTAGTATGTATGTGAAGACTGGCAGAGTAGTAGACAAAGATCATAGATTTATGAAGAAGGTTTTCTAATGATGCACAGTGAAGGAAATGTTCTACACTATGTCATGATGTTGAGGTTCAATGCACGTGACTTAATTCATAGATGTACAAAAGCTACAAGAGATTTAAAGATTGCAGTACAAAAACAAAATGCATGGAAATCAATTTATGATGATCCTATTATATCTTCTAGTAGAGATATAGTATGGTAATGCATAGTTAGTTAGTGATTGAGGAAAGTCTTATGGTGATGTGATTGAATGCACAAGTCTTGTTGTCACACATGTTGCTGCAGTAGCAGAGTGGGAAATAGAATAAGAAAGGTTTATGTTTTGTGTATTTTAAATTTAATGTTTTCAATAAACGTCCTACATGTGGTGGCATACCTAGAGTAGCAGTTCGATGAGCTCTCCAGATATAGCCACCTAGGACCGGGTGTAGATTCTTTAAATTAGAATAGTTTTAATGATTGTCAGATTCCAATACTAGGTAGTAGGCAGTTTCGGATTCTTATCCTTTTCTTCGATAGAAGACAGAAAAACATGTGGCCTACTGCATGATTGTCAAATTCCAATAATAGGTAGTAGGCGATTTTCGGATTCTTATCCTTTTCTTAGATAGAAGACGAAAAAAATGTTTCTCATCCTTTTATTAGAAAAGGAGAGTTAGTTTTAAATAAGCCAGTTGGCTATGTAAGAGATTCATTCGAATTTGGGTAATAGAGAAAGTTCAATTTTTGACTTAGAAAGGATATAGATAGTCGACTATGGAGTTTGGTAGCAATTCGATCTTGGTCTCTCTTGTCAAAGTGCAAATATGTTTTCTTTGAGGACATTCCGAGTTAAAGATCTTGGTGTTCGGGTGAAGATAAACTATGGAGATTTATATATTTTGATAAATCCAATCTTGAGTTTGGTTCGAGTTCGATCCTGGCTGATTGATGTCGTGCCCCTTGAAGTAACTCAGTTGAGTGAGTATTCCTCCTGAGCTTTCCAAGGTGTGGCTCTGCATCACATGTGAAGTTTTGTATAGATCATGAGGCAATAGTTCTATTGTAATTATGAATTAATTAATTATCTTATTCTAATTAATTGGGAAAGACTCAAGGCTGACTCAAGGAATTATTTTGAAGAAATGGTATAAAGAAAATATGTTTTCCTTTTTTGTGATGTATGGATATAATGCAATTGGAGTAAGGAAAGTGGTCAAAGAAGTGTGAAAAGGAGCAAAGTGTTTTAGTGAATGCGAGTAAGCAATCCAAGGGATTACTGGATGTGAGATTTGTGATCTAGTTACAAGATTAGAAGGAGAAGAGGTCTAGTTGAAAGGACATAGAAAGAGGAAGGATCCATTCCATATAAGCTATAGCTCATATAAATCCAACACTCAATAGTTTTTCTAATTCTACTTTGACTTGGAGAGCTATGTGAGGATGCATCTTTCTCAATTTCTATTTAACTAGTTTGACACTTGGAGCTATGGACAAGTGATTCATGATAAGATTAGTATCCTACCCTAGCATATCTGAATAAGTCTAGAATGTAAAGTTGATCTTCTTTTTCTATAAGAACTTATTGTAAGCTTATTTTTCTTGTGGTGACAAGGACTGAGCCAAGTGTACTATCTGTAGAGCCTAATCTCTACCCAAATTAATTGCTTGTTTTAGCTCAATAACCACTAAAGATCTATCTTGAAAGTAGCTAGGGAGATGATCAAGTACCTTATCCTTAGGTAGATCAGAGAGGTCTTCACCCTTGGATACACCATTTCTTTTGACTTTATTTTGTTCTAGCACCACCACACGTTGGTTTTCACCATCAAAACTCCTATTCTTTTGATTTTCTTTTATTTTTATTTTGTGAATAAGGCACTTGATGTCTGGCTCTATCATTCTGGTAGCTATTTCACTAATGAAAGAGACTATAGGTTCAATGGCATTCAAGTAACAAGCTATCTCATAATTACTTTGAAACATTAAAAGCTTAGGTTCTTGATAGTGTTGGGACCAATCAGTGAGGTTAAGATGAACAAGAGGTAAGTCAATGACTAGTTCAAGGTTTTAAGTTTGAATGATATAATCTTTTTTTATCGAAGAGTCAGAGTCCGTCAAGTATCCCTCTAAGTTACCCAAATTGGGATTTGTCCTAACAAGTGAAGAATCATCCACTAAGACAATATGTGGGTTCAAATCTTCTAATCCTACATGTTACTCATTGACTACCTTAGGTTGAGAACTATAAGTGAAAATGAAATCAACATCCATGTCAACTAGGGAAGGCTCTAAGAAGGAGTCTCACTCATACTCATATGAACTTTTTTATGAACTTTGACTAGGATTTTTACACCGTGAATTTTTGGGATGTCTTCATGTGGAAGTTCTAATGTCATTAAGGGTAACCTATTCTCTTTCCATCAAATGAACAAGATTATTTTTTTGACATTCTCTAATTGGATCTTCTACATCTGATTCATCTTATTCTAAGGTTGTAACTACCTCATGAGTGACTAGACTATCTAAATCTCCCCAAAGGAGATCAGTGGAAGGGAACCAATCTTCACACATATCTTGCTGATTTTTCAAATTAGTTATCTATTCAAGTTCATCTTCACTATTCAAATCATCAAGAATAGGAGTAGTGTTCTTGTTGTGATTTACAAATCCTAGGCCAACCGTTTACTTAGACTTGTGTCCAAAAAGAGCATGACTAAGGGGTTCAGCTCTAGCATCCAATCTATGACTAAGAGGGCCATATCAAGGATAGCCCATCTATTTGACAAAAGTATACCCTCTTCCATAAGCCTTAGGAGAGGGAGAAAATTTCTCATTGTGCATGTATTTCTCTTGTCTAAAAATCTAATCTCTAACAATTGTCTCTTCTTTCTTATCTTGAATATGCACTAAAGAATCTACAAAAGTGCCAAATAAATTCATAGATGAAGAGGAAGGTCTTATTTATTGTGAAGGATTTCCATAAGACCTAGGTGAAACTGGTAGTGCTATGAGGGAGTTGAGTTGACACACCCCATGCTAAGGTCTACAAGCTTGAACTTGTCTTTAGATTCAACTAAGTTTGCATCAAAGTCTTCTGCTTCTTTGTTTAGGGGAACATGAGCACTCACTAAAATTGAGTTAATAAATAAAGTGTTATCCCTAGGTTTGTAAATCTCTATTCCATTGTAAGGGAACTTAACACATTGATGATAGGTAGATGACACTGCTTGTATATTGTGAATCCATGGTCTGCCAAGTAAGATATTGTATGGATCGGGACCAACATCAACCACTTGGAATAAAATATCTTTTTCAATAGGGCCAATCCGAATTGGAAGGATGACCAAACCTTTGGAAATTATTTCTACCTCATTATAGGATTTGATAGCGATCTTTTTTCTGGTATCTATGGCTTTTTCAAAATTGTCTCCTTAAAAAGACTTAATGAACAAATATTAAGCCCAACACCCCCATCTATCAACACATGCCTACAATGAGTTTTGTGGATCATGGTCTCAATATGAAGAGAAAGATTGTGTGGATAGCTCAAAGCTTTTATATCATCCTCCGAAAAGGTAAGGTAATGAGGGATAGCAATATGATTAACCATGTTTTGGAATTGAACAACATCTAATTTGTTGGTGATGTTCACTGCATGCAAATAATCCTCTAGGACTTGCTTATGTCTCAGGGAAAACTCTAAGAGCTCAAAGATCAAAATCCAAGTTGGTGTTCTTTGCAACTAATTGACAAGATTATAGCTCAACTTAGGATTGACTGTTGGTTTTGAGGTGATATTCTTGGATGCCACTTGCTTTGGTTTACTTGGTTGACTTGAATTGGGTCCTCTAATGACAATGAGACCTTGACTTTGTGTGACAACATTGAGAGTTTGAGATGAAATCTAGAGTTAGGATCCCTTAGCACTACAACTGGTTCTTCATCAAAGATAAGAAAAGAGTCTATGTCTAAATCATAACCATAGGGATCTGTACCCCTCTTCATGTTGATGTTTTCTTCTATGAATTCAAGCATGTGTATAGTATTTTGTACCTCTATGTAAGTGTAATTGATCTTAGCCTTGACATTCTTAGGTTTAGAGGATTTCCCCTTCTCTTTCTCATACTTGAGAAAATGTTCTTTGAATGCCTTATGATCGGTGTTGGTGTTCAATCCATGTACCTTAAGTTTGTCATTCTCAATAAGATCTTGGATGATATGTTTGAGTTTCCAAATTTTTTTAGTATCATGTCCAATGCCATTATGAAACTTACAAAAGGCTTTCTCATCCTATTAATGTGGCTTAACATTAGGTATATAATGCATTTCAGGATCTCGAGGATGCACAAGGTTGTTAGAAATGAGTATTTTCAAGACATCCTCATATGAATCACCAAGGTTTTAAAAATGATGTCTCTCTTTATTAGGCCTATCTTGGTATCTTGGCATGTTCTCTTGTTGATTAGATGCATTCATTTTCATGGCTTGAATAGCACTAGACAAGTGGAGAACAACTTTATTATTAGATTTGGAGAAGTCCACAACTCCATCATTGACCACGTGTTTGTTCCTATTCTAGTGTGAGTTTTTTCCTTTATCCTTATTAGGGTTGTTATTTTGACCACTGTTGTTTTTGTTTCCATTTTTGGTCAAAATTCCTTGTTCTTTCAAAACATCCTCAATCCTACATGAGATAGTAGTAAATTTGGACACAATTTTTGACCAAGGTTCGTTGCTATTTTTCTCATCAAAATTTCAACTAAATTGTGTTGTTTAGTGTGGAGCTTGATCAATCCCCAAGTGGGAGATTGTTAGTTTGTGGTGACTGATCAAGAAAGTACTATACATACTTCATAAATTCTTTGGGGTTCAGGGCATCGCCCAAATTTTTTTTTGGGTCCTATTTTATCAAGATTTTGGGCTGACATGTTGTAACCCTAAAGCTATTTAATACTTGTATAAAAGGGCTTAGGGTTAGGGGTTGTTTCACAGTTGTGATGCAAAATTGGTTCTTGCGATAGTATTGAGTTGTAAGGGATTATAGATTGTAATTAGGTTGTAATCATTGGATTATAAAAATATCAGACTTGCTATTTGGTGGATGTAGCCCAGCGATTGGGTGAACTACGTTAAATCTTGGTGCTTTGTGTTCTTTTCTATGTGATCTATTTTTTTAATTGGTTATATTTACATTTAATTGTTATTTTCTATCTATGGTTAATCCTAAAAAATTGTAGGTTGGTCAAAATTTTGACAAATAAATTGCAAGTTAGTCAAAATTTTGATGAATGTATTCATCAAAATTTTGACCAACCTACAATTTGGTCAAAATTTTGATGAAAAAAATGGTGACGAACCTTGGTCGAAAATTGGGTCCAAATGTACTAGCAAGATTTCAACCATGGTGTCAAAGGAATAAAAAACCATCTTCCTAAATTCATACCGCATTTTAGGAACCATGTTGTTAACAAGGATGGCAATCTTCTCATTTTCAGGGATGGTCCTAGAGTAGTGAGAGCATTGTTGTTCAACTTTTGCAATAAATTGACAAATGATTCCCCTTGATTTATCTTTAAGTTGCATAAGTCCAACATGGTGATAGATCTTGAAAGGTTGTATGCAAAGTTTTGGACAAATCTATGCATGAGCTCTTTGAAAGTCTTAACAGGGGAGTTATGTTGGTGAACCATTCCATTGCTTGACCTTTAAGACTTGTTTGGAACAATCTGATGAGGTACAAATCATCTTGATGGAACTCAAAAATCATGATATAGAATTGACACACATGATCATGTGGATCTCCATTCCCATCATACTTGTCATATTGAGGAATCTCAACCTTTCTAAGGAAATATTTCATGTTAATACTTTTGTCAAAAGGATTAGGAAAAATTGAATCAAGTGAGAATGAACTCTTGGGTGCCAACATATTTTCCATCATATTATTAATTTGTTTGTTCTCTTCTTCTTGAGATGGACCTTGCTCCTTAATCTTCTTGTCCACATCAAAGTTGTAGGGGAATTTAGTGCCCTTGTTGTTAAAGTCTCTGGGAAATTGTCTTTATTTTTCTCTAAGTGTCTCTCTACATACCATTGGAAGAGTGGTTCTTGTTGTACCTTCATGAAGTCTTGGGAGTTGAGATCAAAACTCAAGATACTACCCTCATATTGTGAATCATGATGAGCACACTGTGAAGGTTGTTTTGAATTCCTAAGAGGTGTTCATCTCCTATAATGATCATGTATTGAAGCCCTCCTTCCTCTAAGGCTAGGATATCATGAAGGTTTTCTTGAACCTCTTCCATTTTGTGGAGTCTTAGGAGGGGTGGATGGAGGAGAGTTGTTTCCAACACCAATACACCTGTTCCTAAATTGATCATTAAGTTGTTGAGCCAAGAGTCTATATTGCTCCTTCTGGTAGGCTTTCCTTTCTATCTCCAACAAGGTTTTTCTCTCCAAATTTGGGAGTCTAAATTTCTCTTCCTTTTTAGCTTGTTCTTCTAAGAAGGATTTCTTTTCATGCTCATTTTTCTTAGTTCTTTCAGTCATGTATCTTGAAGTTGTTTTGAGCGGTGAACTTGGTCTTGAATGTATAAACAAGTCATTGGTGTATGTTGAATTCACATGAGTGCCATAAGGTTCATCATCTTGTTTGTCATGTTGTGATTGTTCTTCTTGATAGGATTTCCTCTTATCTCTTTCCACCCTTTAGTGTGCATCCAAATATCTAGTTGACATAAGATGTGAGACTGATCGATTTTCATGGGAGGGGCTGTCGAAGAAAATAGTATCTCTATAATTTTCAAATATGCCATCAAGGTGTTTATCTATTTCTTCCCTCTCTTGTCAAGTCATTGTGTAACTTGTATCCATATCTAAGTGACAAGATGCTAAGGGTGTACTCAACTCAACAAGGTTACTCTTGGGATCAAACCAAACTTCTGAGTTATTCCTAGGTGATTGATCAAATACATGTTCCTTTTCTTTATATTTTTGGTGAGTTTGAACTAAGGGTAATTGATTAAAGGCTAATTGAGGTCACTTCCCTTGATCTACTTGATATCTTTTTGTAACATATATGAAAGAAAAGATACTAGGTGATAAGATGTCCCTAAGAAATGTTGGTACCAAACTAGGATAGTAAAGGTACTCACTTGTCCAAAAGAAAGGTAATAAGATAGAATTTTGCAAGGGAAATAAACCAACATTGTCACAGAGGTTCCCACTAAACAGGTGAATAACCTAACACATATGGATTAGAAGGATGATTTACCCAAGTTATATTGATTGAATTTGAATTTTTATGGAATGAATTGAAAAGAGATTACTAAGACTCTCCAATAGTATTATCAAAGGATCCAAAGGTTTATTTTCTCAACAAGGATGGTTTCTAGCTCACCAAATCCAAGAAAGGTCACCCATGAAATCAAAGATTACTAGTTTAGGAGGTCAAAACACAAGAATCCAAAGTATAAATAGGCTTTTAACAATGGGATAAGTGACATGATCTGACCCAGATTGATTGAGGAAGACCAAAATTGATAGGATAACAAATTGAACAAGTTAAAAAGTTGGTTTTCGACTTAGAAACTCAATTTTTGTTTATTTTAATTGACCAACTAGATACATTAACATATTTTTAGCATTAATTAGGCATGCAAGATAACAATCAAGGAGTTCAAGAAAAAAATTATCTTCAAACAATGAGCAAGGGACAAAGCAACCTTGCACATAAACAAGAATAGTGCGTAGTATTATACTCCCTAAGGACTCTACTTGTGTATGTTCTCAAAATATTTCTCAGTCATGCACATAGTCATAGAAAATAAAAAGTTGATTATATTATGGTTTGTAGTAATGGTCAACTCTACAGCTCTTTCAATCTAAAGTGGGCAAAATCCAATCCCAATGCACTAAGGTTTTGACATAGTCCAAGAATTTAATGAATCTATAGCTACTAAGG
The DNA here is from genome assembly GCA_028749045.1 of Cupressus sempervirens. Taxonomy (NCBI): domain Eukaryota; kingdom Viridiplantae; phylum Streptophyta; class Pinopsida; order Cupressales; family Cupressaceae; genus Cupressus; species Cupressus sempervirens. The sequence goes on from CM053785.1 coordinate 3,152,600, forward strand.
AGATCTAATAGCCCAACAAGAGACCACACTTGTGGAGATTTCTTCCAGAAGGACATTTATATAGCAAGTTTTGCTCCATGATAGGAATTGCTAATACTGCTTGAAGTTCCATCCACATGGTTTACCCAATAAAGGGAGTGTCCACTACTGTTAACCCTCTCTAACAAGGAAGACTCACAAAATGGACCACATGGGGACTTGGTTTGGATTCAACGGTTTCAATTTTCTAATGCTCCCAAAGTGAACAAAGCATAATCCTCTAGCCTCTTCACTTCACCAAAACACAACAAAAAGATTAATTGACCCACTAAATTGACGATACCAACTCAATAAAAGGTATCTACTGACAATGATTTATGTTTCTCAAAAGAGAGAACATAATGTTAGTTGCCAAAGACTCGAAAATATTTGAACCTAGAGTTAATCAACACCTTCCCTAACTACAAGTGGTTCCATTATCAAGAATAGCTTGAAGTCCACTCTCTCAAGATCCAAAAATAGTGTTCATAGGGCCTAATTACTATCTGTAACAAAAATGTGAGAAAATAAATCTATGCTCATTCTTTTAGAGTAGAAATTGAAATGTGATCTATGAAAGCATGAAATTACTGAAGTAAATCACACGAGAGGTTCATTTTACTAAAAGGAAATCAAATTTTATAGAGCTTTAAATTGAATACCTGGTAAGTCATGCAATATGCTTAGTAAATTTTACCTCATTTTTATTTTTGTTGAGCTTTTTTGCACACGTAAGCCACAAACTCTCCAATGAGAAAGACAAGCAAACAAGATGTGCAATATACTCAACTTATGCAAACCCTAGGGTTAGATCTGAAAATCAATTGTTAGGAGCAATAATAACCAACAACAAATACAAGTAACAACTCAAATCATGCATTGAAACATGTGAAAAATAAGTGCAAGCTAATCATCCTTTTTTTAATTTTGATTTCTAACCTAGTCAACAAGATTAGACCTATATGACTTGAATTTAGATCCCAAATCCTAAATGCAGAAAATAGACCTCTACTAAAAAAAAATGAGCTTTCCAAAAATATCAGAATTTGAAAAATATTTTTTCATTTGTGCCCGAGGGAACCATTTTCCCAAGATAGACTAGTTCTCATAAATTGACCAAATGAGCTATAATATTGTATCCAAATTTAAAACACAAAGAATGAACCCCTTGTAGAATTTTAAAAAACTCTGAAAATGTAAAATTTTTTGAACAAAATGCTGATTTGTGCTAAAAACTATTTTTGTATGAAAAAAAAAGAATAAATTATCAAACATTCACAATACCTTAGAAAATTGTGAATTTTTTACTGAAGCTTCTCTAATATGTCGCCAACCTACAAAACAAAATTTAGCCTGAACCTTCACACCATTTGGTAGATATGATCAAATCTTTACAAATCTAGGGTTTTTATCTCTAAACAACTATGCACTTGGGGATTAATTCCAAAAATAACCAAAACCAACATGTAAAGGTGGGTTGCCCTACATTGGATGCCAAAAATGTGTGATAAAATGTTGACACACTTCTATGAATCATTATATCTAAGATTTCTCAAGAATTCTCAAAGTCTTAAATGGAGACTTATAGCTCTCTATTCATGAGACAATGATTTACAATGAAGGCCCCCAGTTTAGATCTCATTTGTGCCCATGCAAGTACACCATTAAATGAGAGATTAGAAGAGGAAACAAAAGAGTTCTAGTCACCATGATCATCAAATATGCATGTAAATGAAAATGGAAGCTATTCTATATGATAAAAATGCATGAAAGTAAACTAATCTATGAAAGGAAATGCAAATGCAAGATTATTCTATGCAAGGAAATATAAATCTAATCTAACATGCAAGTGCAAGAGTAATATAAATGGATTGCCATGGATGCATGAGAGAACAAGACAAGAAAAGATAATTTGCAATGTCTAAGCTCAAGTGCTCAAGCTCTCTCCAAACGTGTAGCATAACAATAAAAATCTTGATCTATAAAAATGAGAAGGAGAGGGCTCCTTATAAAGGAAAGTGTGAAGAGGAATGCATCATCAAGAGCAATGCAAGATAAATTCCTAAAAGGGCAAGTGAGAGGAAAAAACCCACCACTTAGAAATATGTGCAAAAAATAAATCTTTTTTTATTTTTATTTGATTTATTTTTTTCATAAAAAAGAGAGCTTTAAGTGAGGATTTATTTATTTAGTTAAAAGAAGGATTTTATTTTAATTAAATAAGATAAGATTGTTTAATTTAAAGAGAGATTTTAATTAAATAAGATAAAATTATTTAATTAAAAGAAATATTTTAATTAAATAAGTTAAAATTATTTAATTAAAAGAGAGATTTTCTTTTAACTAAATAAGATTATCGATGAAATGATCAAACCTTAGAAAATATTGAAATAATTGAATTAATTATGTTCTGATCAAGAAAATTGATTTGAATTGAGAATATTGTAAGGCATTGATTCAAGAAATTGAAAAATTGATTCCATCATTTCATAAATTGAAGAATGGGGGCCTATAGTCTAGGCAACCATTATAGGGTGCATACATTAGTGTCTTCTTCTTTATATCAAGTATCATTCTATTGGATTGCCAAATCCTTCCTTTTTAAAAGGATTTCTTCAATTTATCTCTTATTGCTTCAAGTTACTGGAGTGCAAGTTGTATATCAAGCTTGTGGGTTTCAATGTTTTTTCCCAACTTATAAGCTTTCATCTCCAAGATCTCAACTCTCAAGTAGTTAGACTCCTTCTAAGAGAACATAACTCTGATACCAACTATTGAAAGTCTATTGGGAGAGCAAGATGCTAAAGTGGAGAGGGGGTGAGGATGGGGATGAATCCCAATCTATGACACTTTTAACCTATAAAAAATTATTAGACCGATATGTTTTCACCACTAACCTTTATCTCAACAAATATATCAATCACATAAGCATGTACTACAACGATATATCAAATCTAATCTACTGATCACAATCATAAACATAAAAGTAAAATGATCAACACATAACACAAAATATTTGGTAACCTAGAAACCCTCTAATGTGAAGGTAAAACTGGGGTGGGAATGACACCCAAAAATATTCACTACTGCAACAATAAAGTGTGCATAAGGCTGCAATGTTTGATCACTTTTGGTGATCTACCTTGTGAGGCATCTTCCCTACTAAGAGCTTATAGAAATATGAACAAGTCCTTATGCAATACTTGACCTTAGTAAGATGACTTGGTTGCAGTGATGACTGCCCAACTCTTCCTTAGAAATGACTAAGTGTTTGACACTAATTGAAAAAAAGACTTGGAGAGAAACAAAGAGTTTGTAAGAGATTATTTGAAAATACATAAATTTTACAACCAAAAATATACAAACAATTGTTTATTTCTAAGAAAAATAAATTTAAACTTATCATTATGTCAAATTTTACAACCAACAGTATACAAACAATTTTGCATTTGTAAAAATATTAATAATTTAACTTTTTATTGTAACAAATTTTATAAGAAACAACATACAAATAATTTTTTATTATGAATTAGTCCATTTCTATTAATAAATTAATATACTAGTTGTAGATTCACAAAAAAATGGTTGGGGGATGCAAGATCACCCTATGAGAGTTCATACAACCGAAGCCCAATTCAACAACTATTCATCAAAAATATATATTTAAGCAACTCCCTTATGCTACTAGAGTAGTGCCAGCCAAGGAAGGTGGTTCATCATGATCATTAAAAACCCAAATATCCTTGGGATTGGTAAGAGGACTAGGAATAGTCCATCCATCAACATCATCATCACCAACTTTTTCTTTGTCCTTCTCTTCAGCTTGTGGCGGAGAAATAACCAGATTCAGGCAAAAAGGCTATTTGGACCTAGCAACACCAAGAGGAGAAATAAAAGGGGGAGCCACAAGAACTGGGGACTAACCAAAGTTGCAGTGTGGTGGAGAAGCTGAGTGTCACTACCAACCATCATTGCCACCACTAGGGGAGTTGTGGCGAGGAGCCGATAAGCATGGCGAGCAGAAGAATTGTGACCCAGACAATAGCCTTGGGGTGGAGTATGATCAACTAAGGAGTCAGGAGGCACTCTAGTGACTGTGCAAGGTGTGTTACCCTAGTGATTGAGAAACTCTTGAAGGTAGGCCACCTCTAGAGTCACCTTGTTGTGTTGGACTTGTATCTGCAACATGACATTATTAAAAATGCATGCTTTAGTGTACATAGAAACATTCATATTAAGGAAGATGTGAGTGAAAATAATAACATTCCTATCCTTCCATAAAGTAACTAAAATCTCCATCCTGAAAGTATGCTAGATCTAGGAAAATTTCCTAGGGTTCCTGAGGGAATCATCCAACACAATCATGTTTCAAGAAAAGAGTTTTGGCTTGAAGGGCTTGAAAAAGTCATGTATCCAAGTCCAATAATTTTGAGCATGCCCAAAAAACCAAAAAATATGAAAAAAATACTTAGAATGCCCACAAAAAGGATGATGATTTGGAACACCAAGATGCTTGAACCACAACCCAAGGGGAAGCTCTTGAAACAACAAGCATAGGCAAAATGGGCAATCTTTGGCTTAGTGATAGCACTCCAGATAGTGTCAAATCACATCCTTTAATGATAAGCGCTAGTTGAGAGTATCCACCATAGGAAGATGGGGAGAAAGACAACGATATCCTAAGTTGGATTTGTAACTAATGAAGGGTGTGGTAGGATACCACTTCCAATATTTCCACTAAGGTCTTACAAACTGGATTCCCACCTTGTGGATAAAATGATCTGGAAAGGTAGAGAAAAAAAGAGTAAAAGTATGTCGATCTAGACAAGCAAGATGAAACTAGACCTAAATATCCTCCCAAGATCTAAGACTCATAGAGATCTTGGAAAAGAGATCCTTAGGAGTCTTGATGTAGCATTTGAAAAAATGCAGAGCAATAGCACCTTGAGTCTTGGCCAGAGGAACACCCTCAATCGTAAACAATGGAGACCAACAAAGGTTTTGCTGATTCAAAGAAAGTCCATCATGAAACCCATTACCATCCAAGTGAAGCCAAGGATTAATAGCTTCCCAAGATTTCCAAATGCTTTTCACAAAAAAGGAGCCCTAGATATGAATAAGTTTTCACATGATGAGAAGGGTCTGAAGACCAATCCCCTTCGACACAAGCTTGTTAATAGGGAAACCAGAAGAGATACAATGCCAAATCAACACTTTCTAAGCTTCATCACTAATGAGCATGAATAATCCACTTAGCAAAAAGAGAGAGCCCTTTTTTTTGTATGGAAAGAAGGCCAAGGTCTCCAGAATCTTTGGGGAGATATCAAAAATTCTAGGAAAACCTATGAAAACCATTATGATCAGACCTAGAATCCCAAAGGATGTCACAGAGAAAATTCTCTAGCTTGAGGTAGGAGGCTTTGGATCACCAAAAAATATTTCCATAGGCTGAAGAAAGTTAGGGCCGAAACTCAAATCTTGAAGCATAGCCAAAATGAAGGGCCATTTAATTCGATCACAAGCTTTGGTAAAATCAAATTTTAAAAACATAATCTACTGATTGGACTTGCGAGCCCACTCCATACCTTCCCAAACAAAAATGATGTTGTCAAGAATATACCAAGACCTGATAAAACCAATTTATTCTGGGTGCACAATTAAGGGAAGAAGGTGCCAAATCTTGAGAGATAAAGCCTTAGAAAAGATCTTGTATGACACACTAATCAAGGTGATAGGCTTCCAATTACAAATATCCTTAGGGTCACCAGCTTTAGGTAAGAATTTAATTTTTCCTTTTTTAATGATGGCTCCTAGACTCTTAGTGTTGTAGGCTTCAAGATAGACTTTGTGGAGGTTTGGACCAATGGACTCTCAGATGTGTTTGTGAAATTCACAAGGGAACTCATTACACCCAAGGGACTTGTCATCTACCATAGAAAAGAAAAACTTCTCGAGGTCCTTGATGGTGAGAAGTTGTTCATAGAAAGCCCATTGCTTGACTGTTAGGTGGTTTGGAGTAATAGAAATACACTTTCTGAGAGCTTCCTCCCGGGCAGCCGAATTTCCTTACGAATCAAATTTTTTTTCATAATGACAAACAAATTGGCTTGTAGGATGTCAAGGAGATTGGAAAGAATAACATTGCCCTATTTAATCTTTTTAATCCCAAAGTTGGTATGATAGGCTCTGAGAGCCTAAAAGAATTATTTAGAAGCTTTATTGCCAACCTCTAACCAATGGAGTGAAGCTTTGATTTGGGAACCTTAGGCAACATAGTTATTAGCGATCTGTTTCTCATGGAGAAGCTTGACAAGCTTGACTTGCAAATCAGAATCAAATGTGTTAAGGGAAAGAGCTTTAGATACCTTCCTGAGAGCCTTGGTATTGGCTTCATAAGATCTTTTTCTAAAAACAACCAATTGCCACCCATAAATTTGAAGAAACCTGGTGGTTCTCTTAACATCATCATTCCAACACATAGGATGGGAGCAATAGTGGAAGAATGCATCAACACCAATGTGTAGAGGAAAAATTACATTCTGATAGATCATTGGACAACTATTTGCCAAGAAATGGTAAAATAAATGGGATAGTGGTATGATAATGTCACATCCAATAGAGGAATGATATGTAACTCTCGATCTTCAAAAAAGGAGAAAAAATATTGTGCAGTAATCATAGCATAATCGAGACATTTTAAAATGCAGTCAGAGCTAGCTCAAAAATTAGACCAAGTGTGCTAGACTCCACTTTGTTTGTGGCGGTTAGCATTGGGATAAAAGGCCCAATTTATTTTGTATATAGTACCATGCTTCCCTTTCCCCATCTATCCAGCGAAAAGGCAAAATACCTTCCTTGTCAGAAGCCAACTCTACCATATTAAAATCGTTGCACATAACCCAAGTAGTTGGAGGCAAGTTGTCAACCATCCAACACCAAAGTTAGGATCTTTCCACAAAAACATTGGGAACAAAAACATTAACTATACCAAATGAATGATTATTGATAAAATAAAAAATCTAAATAATTCTATGCATGGGGTCAGAACCATGTGAAATAATAACAAAATGAAGATGAGATGATAGGAGAGTAACTACACCACCTCTATCAACTTCATGCTAAGAAGAAAACATAATGTCATCTGGCCAAATGATGTGACATGTAGAAGAAAGCTCAAAACCAAAGATTTTGACTTCTTGCATATAAAGGAAATCTAAATTACCAAGTCTATGATGGGTATCCCAGACATAGTACTTTCTAGAGAGGTTTGTAAGACCTCGTACATTCCATGATAAAAAATTCATAAAAACTCTTCTATATCTTCTTCGTCCTCAAGGGAGGAGTAGTTATTTTGCGAAAAAAATAGAAGTCAAGTTGAAACCAGAGGGAAATCCTCTGTGAGTGATGACCCGTCGCTTCTCATTTGGTTTCCTAGCACGTCCGGGAGGACTATGAGAATGCCACACATTCTGAGTCTTAATGGAGGATGCAACAAGAGAAGTGTGAACCATTATAGGAATAGTAGCCATCGCAACCACTTTGATCCTCTGTGAAATGATAGGGTTTGAATCTTGTGAAACAACAGGAATTGATTGCAGTGAAATTGTTGTCGACCCTTTAATAGATGAGGTTTGCACTCCATTCTGCATAGGAGAAGTGGAAGTTGATGCAACATGTGACTATTTGGGGGCCGATGAAGCCTTTCTCTTGCGCCCAACAGTGGTCCATTCCTCTTTTTGTTTTCCTTCTAATGGCTTAAAAGAACATCCTTGGGTAGGGGTTTAACCCTAGGCATTGCCAAAGGGAGATCCTTGATCTTGTGTTCCATCGACTAACACCTATAATAGGCGTTTGGCAAGTTCAAATAAAGCACCTTCTAAGAGAAGGTGTGGGAATCAATCTGAATCTCCATAGATACCTTGAGATCTTTGGAGAGATCAACCTCAACACAAACTTGTTTCTGAGGGTGGGCATTGAAAAAATTATTAAGTTCCTTAGTAACAAATTTGCCAAGAGTGTTGGCAATGGACTCAATAAAAGGCTAGCATGGTAGGGGAAGACCAAGAAACTCTACCGAAACATGAACCCTAAGCTTACTATAAAGTCTTGTGACTACCTTTGGAACATAAGCAAGGAGGAATGAATCAACCAAGGGCCATTGCCAAAGGCCACATCGGCTTGGAATTTTTTTTATAAAAACCTTTGGTAAGGTTTTGCATAGCCTCAAGGCAGACTCCATGAGAGCATGGCTTCAAGAGGAGTCCTACCCACAAAATAACCTATCAAGATATGTGGTTCTAACCATTCACATGTGGTGTCAAATTTTTGTAGAGGAAGGCTAATATTAAGATTATCTCATGGAAGACCTTCAGGATAAACTTGCGAGGACATTTGTTCAATGGAAGCGCCATGGCTATCCAAAGCAACATCGTGAACACTAGTACCAACTACAGGGTCATTTTTGGCCGAGACAATTATCAACTAGCCCTAAAAACTCCTGCACTAAATGTGGTTTGACAGATGGAGAGACAAAAGGAAAGCTTAGATAGAGCTGTAGGCAAGAGACACATGAAAACCTAGTAGAGTGAAAAAAAGAAAAACTGATCTCCTATACAAACAATTTTGTATTTCCTAGAATATTAATAATTTAACTTTTTATTGTTATGTTTATTTGTTGTTTGTTCTTTATATTTTATTACCTTTTTTTTTTAATATCTCGTAGGCCATTATACATGTGCTAATAAAGTCGATCAGTTTTTATATTTTTTGGTTGGTAATTGACCAATTTATGCACTACAATCCAAACATGCTAGAACATTTTAATCACAAGTACTCTAAGTGAGTGACTGTTAGATGTTTGAAGTATTAGACAAACATTTTGTAATAAAACTTTTTTATCAACCCCAATACCTAAAAGAGAACCCAAAAACTCTATATCTTTATAGCAGTTTTCTAAATCATTATTGTGTTGCATTCTTGGATGCTTATTCCAAGTTTTGAATTGAAATTTGAGAATGAGTTGTAACAATGGTAAGAAGCAAAAGAAGCCTCCACGAAATAGTTATGCTTTATTATTCATTAGGCCGCCATTCGTGGCAATTCATTGTATCTGGGTTATTCTCGACTCAACAATCATTAATTGAGCTCTTTCCAGAGTCACTTTTCAATGCCCAGATGGAATCTTTAGGCTGCGTAACGTTGAATTCAAGCTTCAAAAATATATTCGAAGTCAATGGCCACGTTAACAGCCTTGTAAATGATACAAGATTTAATTTTGTGGGTATAAAACTATGGTTTGCTTGGGAACCGATTACCCACCACAAATTTGAAGGCAATGGGCTCTTCTGCTGTTCCATGGCGCGCTTTGTTTCTGCTTGTTCTTTTCTTCTTCTCCACCCACTCTATGGGAACACCATCAGGTATTCTAATTGCATTTCTATTCATATGGTAGCAGCAGGCATTGTTTTTAGGTGTCTTAATAATGCATTTCTATTCATATTGTTGGCAGCAAATCAAGCTCAACAATTCAGATAGCAGCATTACTTGTTTTAGGATTCTGAATCTGTAAATATGGTTTCTAAATTTCTATCACATTGCTTCTAATTATATAAATTATCATTGACTTAAATGTTCGTTGCAGATGTTAATAAGGGAGCTTCACCATTAATGGAGATATTGTCTAGCAGAGATGATTTTGCATCAGGAAATGTGAAAATTAGAAGACTTGGAAGAATCAGCTCTGTAGCCCCACCCCCTCCAACGTCAAATGAGCCAAGCTCTTACTCGGCTACCCCAATTCCCCCATCACCACTGGATGACATTATCTTGTAAAACTCAAGCACACTACTTATTCCTGCAGCACCAAAACGAGAAAGTTTAAAGGCTACCTGGATGTCTGATATTTTGCTGATAAATTCTTTTCAATTGAATTAATGTTCAAATATTTAAAATAATTATGAATATGAAAAATAAAAGATTGACTGTTTCAATGATAATAGATGAATCTATTACGTATATTTTTATTGGTTTTGATATTAATAGCCAGTTCAAATTTGGATGACTCGCCCAGACAATGCAAACTTTAGTCATTGGGTGACTGTTTGAATGATAAAATGTGAATTTATTATATATTTTTAATTATTGTTTAGGAGTTTCAAATTAGAAAAAGATCAATTATACAATATATATTGTGATCGAAGATCTTATACTACATTAGATCAACAATTTTTGAAGATTTACTCAAGTTTACTATATAATAAATAGAACTACTTATTTCAAAATCTGATAAAATTATTTTTTCCAAATTAAATTACAATATTTGTAAGAATTCATCAATATTATACCCAAACTATATACTCAATTTCACAAACTGCAAACCCAATAAAAAGTTAACTAATGAACACAAAAACTTTATAAAATAGTATTCTTTAAAATGTAAATATTTATTACATTTCATAAACTAATTAATATTTATTATAATAAAAATTTAAATAAAACTCTTAAATTTTTTCACCCCACATAATCTTTTTTTAAATCTTTTAAAACTTTCAAACTCTATAAAAATATAAATATGAATTTTTATGTCATAACCCTAACTACTTTAAATACAAATCATTGATTTATTTCTTGATACAACAATTATGATTATTTAAAACTAGAAATTTTATGTAAGATAAATGTTGTATAGAAATTGAAAGAACTCTACGCCTCTTGAATTGAAGCCTTACAATTAGAGGAGAAGACGCACTTTGAATGATTATCTCATTAAATTGAACATCGCATGATTGTGTCGTCAAAAGATGGAAACATCACATGAAAAAGTTGTCATTTTTATTCTTATTCCATTAACCAATCCATTGGAGGAATGAACACTTCTACCATGAGAATCTTATGGTGCCGTGAGTTCTTTTGGTAAGTATGATCGTTCGGAAAGCTGTATGAATCACACGATCATATTTGCCGATAGGCTTTCTCCCTGGGTGATAGCCCACCAAAAAGTTATCACGCTACTGCTTGACTTATCGAAAAAAGGGAAAGTCGATAACTGATAAAAGTCAAACAGTTTTTACTGTGAGAAATATATTAAAAATTAAATTTAACGCTTGCAATCCTAAACTTAAAATTTTGCTCGACACTTAAAAGTTGCTCGGCACATGAAGGTGCCGAGTCACAGATTGCTCGGCACTTGAGGGTGCCGAGTGACAGGCAACAGGTGCCGAGTTGGCTCGGCACAAGAAGAGCTCGGCACACAAAAATGCTCGGCACCAATGAATGCCAATTGAGCTCAGCTCCAATTGAGAAAGAGGATGTCGAGTTTTCTATTTCAAACTAAATAAATATAACTTAAAGAATATTTCAACGTGAATGCTTTCACCATTAAAACCAGAAAGCCAAAGCTTTAAGCTTTCAAACAAATTACTCAAAATGCAACATACAAGGGAAGAGCAATGGATTCAAGTATGCCTACTTGCCTTCTATTCAATTTTGGATTAAACTATTACAAAATCTGGGAGCATTCGGTTTCAACTAGAAAGACCCTAAAATAACCCTAAACTGGTAAAACTTCAAACAACTTTAATACCTCAAAACTTTAAACCTGCAACTCTAATGGCTGCATACAAAGGTGCCTGGAGCAATCACTGCTTTAACAGGACAAAAATAAACAACAACAAACTCACAGAATGAACAGAGGAGTCATGTGCAACTGGAGACACTGAACATACTTCCTTCTGTCTCTGCAACAAGTGGATCTGCTGACCACTTTCTTCTTCTTCCTTTTCTCTGCTCTGCTGAACTCTGCAACTTCTGATCTGCTTGATCTGCTTGAACTCTACTAATGAATGACTGAACATTCCTTTTTGTCACATCCTTCCTTTCCTTCTCAACGTTCAAATTCAAAATTTCATCTACCAAAAATAAATGCCTGTTCATGGATGCCTTCCATGACCTGACAGGGTAGATGGGCATGGGGCTCGAGGACAACCTACAAGTGTTGACGTTTAAATTTCCAACATTTACAACACATCATCAAATTATAACTGATAAAATTCAAACAATTTTTACAACACATCGTCAAATTGCATTTACATTGGTTTTAACTTAGACTCTGTTTGCATTTAAAGCGGTGTTAACATAATATTCTTTTTAGCGTGGGTAGTTGTTTAGGTTTGGGCAAGAGTGCTTATTTTTAAGGGAGAATAGGATAGATGGAAAATAATCTGGAACTTTTTACATAGATTTTGACGACCTCATTACCAATGTGAACACCCTTCCCTACTAAATATTTTGTTCATTTAGAAATTCTTATCCGTTATATACCCAATTATTTATTCACTTTGCCATACTTCAATCCCAACTTTTGCATCACCTAAGATTTAGTCAACACACTATTTTAGGAATAGCTAGAATTTGGATGTTTAAAAAATATTGTAATCGTTATTTTTTTGGGTTAAATAATTAAATTGTACGTGTTTTTATTAATAAAAAATTCAATTTATTTTATTAAACAATAGAATTTAATGATTTATTTACATTAATGTGAAGGAAGATTGAAAAGAACATAAATTTTGATTTATTTTTACAAGATTGCAAAAGAAAGAGAGAAAATAAGAGTAAAACTAACATTAATTTAATAAGGCTACAAAGTGGGATTTCATTTTTAATGGAATTCAAGCTTTGTTAGGAAAAAATTATGATAGATTTTCAGGAAAAGTATATAAGATGTAGAAGAAAAATCCAATAAATTTTTCTTTGAATTATTTGTTAAATAATGTAGAAACTGATTTGAATTTTTTTTAGTTAAATATTGAAATCCAATGTGTATTAAGATTTAGTCATTTCTAAAGATCAATTAAAAATATTAAACTCGATTAAGGTGCTGATCAATTTGAATAGGCTTCTTCTCCACTACCCACCTTAAGTGCTTTGAACTAGAATTGTCATGGTACTCATGAAGAATGTTACTGAAGAATCTTCTACTTCAACTCATGCATAAGAAATGCCGTGAAGAGTCAACGATTAATGGTACAAGTGGATTTACTAAAAGAAATTGAGTTGTTGATGGTAATATGGTGAACATGGGATTGTGGGACATTGCAGATCACAAAGACTACAACAGGTTAAGGCACCTTAGTTACAAAGGTGTGGATGTAATTTTGCCTACAATTTGTGCAATCAGATCTATAATCTTAAAATGTAGATCTTAAAGTTACACAACAATCCTCCATGCCTACCTATCAGCTATACACTCGCACCCTACCCTGGTGCAAGCGCTAGTTGTTAGTAAGGGATATAAGATGGTAGTAGGAAAATTACTAAAAATCATTATGAAAAGTAATGGGAAGACTAATGTGAAATCAAAAGAAATGTGATTGAACAAATTTGATATATTTTTTTTCATCAATCAAAATAGAGAAACATATCGTCAAACAATCTATGTGCAGAGGTCGTGCTTTCACGATTAACGAATCTTTCAAAACATCAATGCTTGTGTGTGCTAGCATTCTCCATTGTAGAGGATTGTAATGAGGTCACGTACTTGCTAAATATTAACTCTACTATCTTTTTTAAATCCTCAATCTGATCTGCAATGCTTTCTGTATCTCCCCTCAATAGGAATTTCCATTCTCTCTCATTGTTAGTTTTAGGTAGCTTGGGAAGCTGTTCATCCATATGTGATTAATTAGCAAATATTTGTTAGTTAATTGACTCACTCTAGAAGCAACTAGTAACCTATTGGTTAGGTTGTTATTAAGAAGCAACCATAAACTTTTTGCTTAGGTTGTTATCAAGAAGCAACTAGAAACTTTTTGGTTAGGTTGTCTTGATCAAGAAACAACTAGAAACCTCTTGGTTAGGTAGTATAAAAGGGAGGTCAAGGGAGGCATTTGGTGAATATGACAGAGGAACACAAGTTGTAGAAGTATTTACAGTGATAGAAAATGGTCTTACAGTGTTAGCAAGAGTGTAGTAATAGCATTGGGGATAGTAGTGGGGAATATCAACAGAAGAAATTAGGAGGTTGTTTGAATTCCGCCAGTGAGAGGTAAGGAATTTTGTATCTCTTGATTTGTTGAAGTTAATATATTTTCCATCTGTAAAACTAGTTTTCCCTTAGTGGTTTTTCCAGAGATGATTTGTCTAAAAATATTGTGTTCTTTGTGTTGTGAATCTATTTCCATGTTTTAGTGGTGAAGTTGTAGTTGTGTTATTTTTTGATATTAGCTGTGAGTTTATTTTTGACAGTTTAATAATCATTTATGATAGGAGATTAATAATCAACTACTGCAATAGTGTTAATTTTCACATGCTATCAGAGTAGTGTTGAGGGTAGAAAAGTTTTTCCTTGGGAAAGAAAATAAGGGTTTGTATAACCTACTATGATCTCTTTATAATTATCATTGCTTTAATCCCTTGAGATGGCTTCAACTAGTTTGAGAGATTAGGATAGATTGGATGGTGCCTTGAATTTTGGTGTTTGAAAAGCCATAATTTCTTTATTGTTGGAAGAGAATGGTATCAAGGATTATGTTACTAGTGTTGTACCTGTACTAACAGATGCGACACAACTTACAACATATAAGAAGGATGATGCCAAGATGAGGAGGATTATCCTTGATGGATTCAAGGATCATATTGTTCCCCATATCTTAGAGCTAGACACGATGAAGAAGATGTGGGATGCCATTTTAAATCTATACCATAATGCTACCACCAATAGGAATGATTATGAGAGAGAAGTTGAAGAATACCTGAATGAACTAGGAGAATACATTACAAGTTACCTCATTGGGCTTAGATTTGTCAAGAATGAGTTAGCAACTATTGGAGATAAGTCCCAGTGATGATGAGCTAGTGAGAATAGCCCTAAATGAGTTTTCTAAAAAGTGGAGTGTCTTTGTTCAAGTTGTCATTGGAAGAGATACCTTATTGAGTTGGGATCGACTATGGGCTGGTTTTACTCAAGAGGAATTTAGACTAAGTCTTGTCAATGGGGCCAACATGAGTCAGAAAAGTGAGGTGGAATAGGAAAATGTTGCCCTAGCAGAGAAAGGGAAAGCAAAAAAGGGATCTAGCAAAGGATCAAATTTACAAAGTGAGAAGAAGAAGAAGGACCTTTAAGGTCAAGTGCTTTGGATGTCACAAGTATGGTCACTATGTCAGTGATTTCCCAGAAAGGAAGAAGGCAAAGAAGTAGGTGGTAGCTTCAGCAAGTGCAAAAGAACTCTCCAATAAAGTGGAAGATGAGTTTATACTTATAGCTTGTATGGTGAGATCAACCTCATAGACTATCTAGTATATAGATAGTGGGGTGTCATTTCATGTGATAGGAGTTAGAAAGTACTTCTCTAATTATAAGGAGGAGAACAACAATATCAAGATCTCTATGGGAAACTTGTCCAAACTCAACCTGGTTGGGAAAGGGATTGTTCAGTTTCAAAGGGAGAATAAAAGGATAATTCCAGTTCATGATGTGTTGCATGTACTAGGCTTAGTTATGAATTTGACTATGTATTTTTTCTTCAGGATAGGGGTTATAATGTACTCTTTATAGGGACACATGTTTTGATTAAGAACAAGGATTGGAAATCACCCATAAATATTGGAGTTAGGAGTGGTAGCCTTTATATGTTGCAATTTGATACTCCTAAGGCACTCATGAGCAACTATAATCCTAGAGAACTTGGAGAGCTATGTCGTAGTCCACGATGGGCCATATTCATCATGGAGCACTCAAATTGCTTTGTGAGATAGTGACAAGTGTTCCAAAGGTGAGCATAGAGCATGATGATGTATGTAAAAGATGTGTGTTGGGGAAGTTTGCAAAAGCATCTTTCCAAGGAGTGACACCAGATCTTAAGGTGTTCTTGATCTAGTACATTTAGATATATGTGGATCAATGTCAACAAATTCTCTTAGAGGATATGAGTACTATGTTACTTTTATTGATGATTTCTCCAGGAAGACCTGGATATACTTCTTGAAGACCAAGGATGAGGTTTTCAATCAGTTCCAAGAGTTCAAGGCTCTTGTGGAGAACTTGATAGAAAGGAAGATAAAGGTTCTTTGGTCAGATCATGGAGGCGATTCCAAAGGAAATAACTTCTAATAGTTCTATACTAGGGAAGGAATCAAGAGAGAGTGGACTGTTCCTTGCAATCCACAACATAATGGAGTTGGTGAGAGGAAGAACTGTTCTATATCGAAGGTGGTAAGAGCTATGCTACATGACCAAGATATGCCCCACTACTTATGGGTAGAGGCATGTAGTACAATAGTCTACATTTAGAATAAATGTAAGATGCCAAGGTGAGGAGGATTATCCTTGATGCTGTCAAGGATCATATTGTTCCACATATCTTAGAGCTAGACATGAAGAAGAAGATGTGGGATTCCATTTTAAATCTATACCATAATGCTACCACCAACAAGAATGATTCTTAGATAAAAGTTGAAGAATACCTAATGAACTAGGGAGAATATGTTACAAGTTACCTCACTGGGCTTAGATTTTTCAAGAATGAGTTAGCAGTTATTGGAGATAAGTTCCAGTGATGATGAGCTAGTGAGAATAGCCCTAAATGGGTTTTCTAAAAAAATGGAGTGTCTTTGTTCAAGCTGTTAGTGGAAGAGATACCTTATCGAGTTGGGATCAACTATGGGCTAATTTCACTCAAGAGGATTTTAGACTAAGTCTTGTCAATGGGGCCAAAAAGAGTCAAAAAGTTGAGGTGGAATAGGAAAATGTTGCCTTAGCAAAAAAAGGGAAAGCAAAGAAGGGATCTAGCAAAGGATAAAATTTAAAAAGTGAGAAGAAGATGAAGGATCTTTCTAAGGTCAAGTGCTTTGGATGTCAGGAGTATGGTCACTATGTCAGTGATTTCCCATAAAGGAAGAAGGCAAGGAAGTAGGTGGTAGCTTCAGCAAGTGCAAGATAACTCTCTAATAAAATGGAAGATGAGTTTGCACTTATAGCTTGTATGGTGAGACCAAACTCACAAAATATATAGTATATAGATAGTGGGGTGTCATTTCATGTGATAGGAGTTAGAGAGTACTTCTCTAGTTATAAGGAGGAGAACAACATTATCTAGATTTCTATGGGAAACTTGTCCAAACTCAACCTAGTTGGGAAAGGGACTGTTTAGTTTCAAAGGGAGAATAGAAAGATAATTCCAGTTCATGATGTGTTGCATGTGTCAGGCTTAGGTATGAATTTGATTTCTGTATTTGTTCTTCAGGATAAGGGGGTATAATGTACTCTTTATAGGGACACATGTTTTGATTAAACACAAGGATTGGAAATCACCCATAAATATTGGAGTTAGGAGTGATATCCTTTATATGTTGTAGTTTGATACTCCTAAGGCACTCATGAGCAACTATAATCCTAGAGATCTTGGAGAGCTATGGCATAGGAGGATGTGCCATATTCATCATGAAGAACTCAAATTGCTTTGTGAGATCGTGATAGGTGTTCCAAAGGTGAGCATAAAGCATGATGATGTATGTAAAGGATGCATGTCAAGGAAGTTTGTGAAAGCATCTTTCCAAGGAGTGACACTAGCTATGAAGGTGTTCTTGATCTAGTACATTTAGATATATGTGGATCAATGTCAGCAAAGTCTCTCATAGGATATTAGTACTATGTTACTTTTATCGATGATTTCTCTAGGAAGACCTAGATATACTTCTTGAAGACCAAGGATGAGGTTTTTAATCGGTTCCAAGAGTTCAAGGCTCTTGTGGAGAACTCAACAAAAAGGAAGATAAATATTCTTTGGTCAAATAATGGAGGTGAGTAAAAAGAAAATAACTTCCAATAGTTCTATACCAAGGAAGGAATCAATAGAGCGTGGATTGTTCCTTACAATCCACAATAGAATGGAGTTGCTAAGAGAAAGAACTATTCTATATTAGAGGTGGCAAGAGCTATGCTACATGACCAAGATATGCCCCACTACTTATGGGCAGAAGCATGTAGTACAATAATCTACATTTAGAATAGGATTCCACACAAGGTGCCAGGGAAGATGACACTAGAGGAAGCTTTCATAGGTAAGAAGCTTGATGTTTTCCATTTTAGAATATTTGGGAGTTTGGCATATTGTCATATTCCAAGTGATACACATACCTAGTTAGATTAAACTGTAGAGAGGGGGTACATTGTTGGGTACAATGAAACCTCAGAGGCATATAGGATTTTTATCCCTAGGACTAGAAAAATTATTGTCAGACATGATGTAAAGTTCATCGAGGGGACAAGGCATTTAGAAGGTCCAGAGATTTTCTAGTAGATGATCAGAGTGAGTAGCCAATAGAAGCTCCAAGGCCTAGTCAAGGGCAGAAAAGTATAAGTACAGTTACCAGTACAAGTGTAGGCTTAGGTGGTGAAGATTCACAGAGCATGGAGTAACAAGAAATGTATCTAGGAGACTTCTAGGTTGATATCTTATCCTCTACAGTTGGTAGTAAGAACCATGAGGTTCAAGAGACACAAAGGGATACTTAGGAGTTTGTGGGAAAGGAAGAGTACTAGACAATGAAGAAAACCAACCAAGTTTAATGACTATGTGGCATTAGTTAGTTAGTTGGTAGATAGTGAACCTTCCAGCTATCAGGAGGCTACAAAGCATTAGGTATGGTGAGATGCTATAGTTGAGAAGTATTCCTGAATAATGTAGAATGATGTGTGGGAGGTTGTTCCTAGACCTAAAGATAGGGCAGTGGTTGGATCACGTTGGAACTATTAGATAAAGCACAGTGCATATGGTAGCATCAAAAAATATAAGGTAAAATTCATGGCCAAGGGATTCTCTCAAAAGGAGGGAATACACTATGAGGATCCATTTGCTCTAGTGGCCAGGTATACTTCTATACGAGATGTGATCTCATTTGTAGCACAAATGGGATGGAAAATCCATCAGATGGATGTCAAGACAACATTCCTTAATGGTGAATTAAAGGAGGAGGTATACATAGAGCAACCAAAAGGCTTTGTAGCACACAAAAAAGATGCCCACATGTGCAAATTGAAGAAAGCATTATATGGACTCAATCAAGCTCCCACAACATGGTACGAGCACATTGATACATACTTGCAGGAAATGGGCTTTGTGAAGAGTGAAGCTGATGCTAACCTCTACTACTTGGTGGTTGGGGGTGAGATTTTCATTTTTGTTCTTTATGTGGATGACTTGTTTCTTACAGGTTCACTACAAAGAAGACTACAAGAGGGACCTTGCAGAAGAGTTTGAGATGAAGGACTTAGGACTTATGCACTACTTTCTAGGCATGCAGGTGTGGCAGATAGATGGAGAGATTTTCTTTGGTCAAGGAAAATATTGCATTGAAATATTAAAGAGATTCAAGATGGAGGATTGAAAATCCATGTCTACACCCATGATCATGAATTGGAGGAAGGTAGATACTTTTAAGGAGAAGGATGTAGATCCCACCTTATATAGACAGTTGATTGGTTTTCTTATGTATTTGGTCAACACTAGGCTAGATATAGCATTTGCAGTAAACTCTCTTAGTCAATTCATGGTTGAACCAAAGAGAACGCATTGGATAATGAACAAGAATGTATTGCATTACTTGCATGGTATAGTTGAGTATTAGATCAAATATGTTCAAGGTGAAGGTATCAGGTTCATGGGCTATACTAGTGTTGTTTCAGTTTGGGATCAGGAGTTGTATCCATGTTCAGTAGAAATCAAAAATCCATGGTTCTAAGTTTAGAAAAAGAAGAATACTTACTAGCTATCATGGTGACATGTGAAGCTATATGGCTTTAGAAGTTGTTAGTATCCTTGTTTGGTTAGAAGGTTAAGACTACTATGATACATTGCGACAATTAGAGTTACATCAAGTTGTCTGAGAATCTAGCATTTCATGATAGGTCTAAACATATAGACATCAAATATCACTTCATCAAAGATTGTGTACAATGGGGGGTTGTTCAACTATAGTACATACCTATAGAGGAGCAGGTAGCAGACATTCTGACTAAGGAACTACGGAAGGCTAAAGTCATCTTCTTTAGAGATAAGTTGGGTGTCATGCAAAACAACTTCCTTGCTAAGAGGGAGTGTTAGTTGTAGGTAGTTTGGCCAATTGTTCATCCATATGTGATTAATTAGCAAATATTTTTTTAGTTAATTACTATTGGTTAGGTTGTTATCAAGAAGCAACTAGAGACTTCTTGGTTAGGTTGTTATCAAGAAGCAACTAGAAATTTCTTGGTTAGGTTGTCTTGATCAAGAAGCAATTAGAAACCTCTTGGTTAGGTATTATAAAAGTGGGGTCAAGGGAGGCATTTGGTGAACATAAAAAAGGAATACAAGTTGTTGAAGTATTTTTAGTGATAGCAAATGGTCTTGTAATGTTATCAAGAGTGCAATGATAACATTGGGAATAGTAGCAGGGAATATTAGCAGGAGAAATTAGGAGGTTTTTTGAATACTACCAGTGAGAGGAAAGGAATTTTGTATCTCTTGATTTTCTGAAGTTAATATTTTTTCCATTTGTAGAACTGGCTTTCCCTTTAGGGGTTTTTCTAGGGACAATTTGTCCAAAAATATTGTGTTCTTTGTGTTGTAAATTTCTTTTCATATTTTATTAGTGAAGTTGCAGTTGTGTTATTTTTTGATATTAGTTGTGAATTTATTTTTGATAGTTTAATAATCATTTACAATAGGAGATTAATAATAAGTGATACAATAGTGTTAATTTCAAACTCATTACTCAAAAAGAAAAAAGTTCAATCATTAATTGTCCATGTTTGATTCTAAATTTGATGTCAATAGTATTTTGATTTGTTTTCTTAAGACCCATTACCATGTATTGATGTATTTTTGTTGTTTTGCATAAGATTCAACAATTATAGAGATTTTTTTTTCAAACTTATGTACTGAGATGTTAACTATAGAAACACCCCATTGTTTAAGCCATGCCCTAAGTTACCAAAATTTTCTGTAATTTCAATTTTTTTGGCTATTTTCTTTGGAACTTATATATATGCCCAAATTAGTACTTGCATGAATCCATTGGATGATATATATCTCTGCATTTTTAAAATTCCATTGAATGATATCTCATTGAAGAAATATGCTCAATTAATTTAGGCATGTGCCTATGACCCCACATTGTACACATATATCTGAATGCTACAATACTCACATTTTATGAAAGGGATCATAGATGTTGGCACAGGTTTTGCATTTGGCATAACATTGCCAATTATATTTGCTAGCAGTCTTCATTGACTACTTATTTAGCAATCATTGTATTTCATGAGATGAAATATCTCTGAAGCATTAAAACTATTGTAATATATGTGTGAAGTCCAACAATCAATTGTTCTGTAAATTAGTTTCCAAATTAGATTGTGTGGAGAAATCTCGACACAATCTAATCTAGAAACTGAATTACATAACTATGATGGATTGTGGAAATTTGATCGCATTAATCAATTGCTCTATTCTATGTTTTTATTAAAGTTTCCTTCTAATTATTTTGACTTTTTATTTTTTTTATTTCTTTGAGTCTGTATAAATATTTCTTATTGGAGGCTTATTTGATATTATCATATTCAAAGAGCTGAAGTTACTAATATGATGTAAAAATTAGGCTTTGACATTAATAAGAGATTTTCCTTGTAGCATGGATGTAGCCACAATAAAATTGCATGTTTGTGTTTTCTTTTATCTAGCCGTTCTATTTCATTTCGCTTTGCACTTCTAGCGAACTTCACAATTGGTATCAAATCTTGGTGTAGTTGTTGGGGTTAATTTTGGTGTTTAAAAAATAGGAGTCATGGAAGATTTGGGAGTGCAAAAATTTGACAGAATTTCAAATGCATCTGTTGTTGGGTAAGAAAAATCTCTCACTTGCAATTGGGGGAAAAACCAAGAAGCCGACTACAATGTCAAATGAAGATTGAGACTTGATGAAAAGACGATGGCAATGAATTTTTTTTCATTTTCACATAATATTTTGTTCAATGTATCAAACGAAGCAACGACTAAGGAAGTTTGGGATAAACTTCAAAGTATTTACAAATGACATCTACTGCAAATAAATTTTTTATTATGAAGAAGCTCTACAAACTAAAAATGAAGGAAGGGACTGTGATGTCTAATCACATATGAGTTGAAAACTCTTTAATGTTAAACTACCTTAGTTGGTATGACTCAAGATGATAAATCTAAGGCTACCATCTTGTTGTATTCCTTACTTGATAGTTGGGATGCCGTAGTTACATTAGTTAGGACTTCAAATTATGCAAAGAGCACACTGGTCTATGATGAAATAGTGACCACTCTACTTAGTGAGGATGTGTGAAGAAGCAACAATGTGTCTTCATCTGGTAAAGCCTTGATGATGGTTAGCACCAAAACTAGAGGAAGAAGCCACAATAGGGGGAGAAATAACCATCATAGAAGATCAAAATCAGCTAGGCACTCAAACTCAAAGGGGAAGAGAGGAGGAGATTGTTGGTTTTGTGGAAAAAATGGCCATGTAAAGAAAGATTGTAAAGGATCTAAAAGAGCACAAGAATGGCTGCAGAAAAGTGAAGCCAATATATTATATGAAAAATATGATGGTGTATTAATTTTATCTACAACTAACACTTATTAATTTTATCTACAATCGAGACTACTTTAGCCTCTTAGGTTTTGGATTTTAGTGCATCATTACACACCTCTCCTTGTATGGAATACTTCTCAAATTATCAAGAAGGTAAGTTTGGTGAAGTATATT
The DNA here is from genome assembly GCA_028749045.1 of Cupressus sempervirens. NCBI lineage: Eukaryota > Viridiplantae > Streptophyta > Pinopsida > Cupressales > Cupressaceae > Cupressus > Cupressus sempervirens. Next base: position 3,175,385 of record CM053785.1, read on the forward strand.
TAGGTGATAATAAGGCATGTGAAATAGTAGGCAAAGGAGATATTTTATTGTCTTTGAAAGGAGGTGTTAAATGAATATTAAAAGATGTGCATCAAGTTCCACAACTAAAAAGAAATTTCATTTATGTAAGTCAGCTATATGCACAAGGTTTTCTAACTTTTCTATCTGATTCATGGAAAGTCACAAAAAATATCTATGTTGCAAAGGGAGACAATATTTGGAGTCTATATATTTTTCAAAGTGTCGATAAAGTGGGGGTAGCCATGATAGTTGTAGATAGTAATTCAAAATTTTTGCATCAAAGCTTGGTCATATGAGTAAAAAGGGCCTTGATGTTATGCATAAAAGGGAGCAATTACTAGGGCTAAAATTAGTTGACTTACAATTTTGTCAATGTTGCCTTTATGGAAAATAGAAGCAGGTCAACTTCTTGAGGATCAGGCATAAAAATAAAGGTACACCCTTTGCATTGGTCTATTCCAATGTTCAAATCTACCAAGGTAAGCCCCATTGGAGGAGAAAACTACTTACTCACTTTCCTTGATTAGTGCACAAGAAAGGTATGGATTTACATGTTGCATAAGAAATCTGATGGTTTTAGCAATTTTAAAGGTTTTAAAGATTTGGTTGAGAATCAAATTGGTCAAAAAATAAAGTGCTTGCAAATAGATAATGGTGGAGGGTTTTGTTCATTAGATCTTGATTCATTTTGTGTGGATAATGACATCCATAGAATCAAAGATTGTTCCATTAACTTTGCAAGAAAATGGAGTACAAACCATATGGGATTTGATGTACTTCAAAAAAATTCTCCATTTGGTTTATCCATGTTAGATGATCCTTGCCATATTAGAGGATCCTTGCCATCAAACTTGCATATCTCTGCCTTTGGAAAAAAATTCCTAGATCCCATAGGAGTATTAAAATTTGTGTCATTATTAGTATACTTAAAGGTTTCACCTTGATTTCTCGAGAACCCCTTCCTTGGTTCATTCATATAGGTGCTTAACATGCTTTGTATGTCTAATATATCTCCTCATAGGTCACACATATCCTTTTTAACCTCTTCCTTGAACTTACTTATTTCCTCATTGGGATTACTATCCTTTGTTTTTTCCCAATTCTTATCAAAGGATTTCCTTGGTGTGGTAGCACTCTTTTTGCCTCTTGTTGGAGGCCCCATCATGATGGAAACCAATATTTTAAAAATAAATTACACAAATGAAATATAAATTCTTTGATTTTTTAATTTATTTATTTACTGTAACTTATTAGGGCCAAGATACCCTTAGAAAAAATCCAAAATGTTTGCAAATTTTCTACCTGGAGAGCGAATTTTCCTAATTTTGCAATAAATTCCTAATTTTTCTTCAATTTATCCAAGATTTGAAATTTAGGCTCCTCTACTATTTATTAAAAAATCCAATACAAGTTATCCTCCAATTTGGTAGGATTTGAGAGATATGTAGATCTCAATAAATTGTGTAGAAATAGAAATTTTGCAATAATTTATTCAAATTTGCTCTGATTCCTCTAAAATTTGGTCTGTAGATTCTTTAATATGGTCTTCAAAAACCATTTAAAAATATTTTAAAAAATTACTAAAACCTGAGAGTTATGGTTTTCCCAAAATCACCTCCAATATTGAGAAATTTTTTTGCCTCTATGGTGCCAATTTCATGCTCTGATACTGCTTGTAATGAAATAACTTGCACAATGGAAGAGATAATAAGAAATATTCTATAAATAATTGATAATAATTGAGAGTAATAGGCCACTTCAAGGAGGAAACCTCCAAATATCTCCAATGAGAACACACTTCACAATATGATGTTGAAATAAGACTCACAACCTCCTATATATACCTAATTATGCTTAGGTTGAATAGACACAACCCTACATAACACCTAGGCCAACCTACCTACCTAAATGATTAAGGAAGAAAATAGTCACATGTTGACTATTCATAACTCTATATACACCAATATTAAGGGCATAGCAGGGAATGTGTAATTAATGCAACATAATGATATTGAAATCTGATCCATGGTCTAAAAGGATGATGCCTTTGATTCTCACTAAGATGAACCATCCAATGGTGTATATATCAAAAAGATCTTTGAAATGGAGTCTTCTTGAAGTACCATAGTAATTAGTACTTGAACCTGAGATCATCAGCCTCCTTGGTGATTCACTATAATTGATGGTTTGGAGATTGTGTGTGAAGTGTTTGACCAAATGTTGAATGAGGATCTAAATGATGAACATCGAATCAAAGGTGTAGATAAATGTGAAATATTTCAAATCAAGAAGTATGTGGTAAAATAGAAAGACTTGACAAAGATGAAATACAAAAGATGTAATAGTTGGGTGTCACTACCTCTATTTCCCCATTAGATGACAATAAATTATCATTAAGGAATGTGTTGATCTTGGAAGAGACCATGAGATGTTTGAATTTTCTAGGTGTCTCAAGGGTATAAAGAGATGTTTCAAGGGTATTAGTTATATAAAGTTATATAAATAATTTGTCCGCCTAGGATAGCAGTTTCATGACACCATTAGCCCATGAATTGTTATTGAGCTTCCATAGTAGGAATAGCCCAATGGAATTGTGAATTCGATGCCCATAATGTAACTGAGTCAAAGCCACAAGGAGTCAATCCTTTGGTATATTTATTTAGAGCCCCTGATTCGTGATATATATAAGTCAATGGCTTTCCTCTCTAAATCATGATCAAGCTTGTGTATTATTAGTGGTATCTCTCTCTCTCTCTCTCTCTCTCTCTCTCTCTCTCTCTCTCTCTCTCTCTCTCTCTCTCTCTCTCTCTCTCTCTCTCCTACCTTGGAAAAAATGTGAATGGGATGCTTCAAAATGGGAAGAGATTAGTGAGGTCAAAACTAATTTATTAATTACAACTAACTAGGATAATTCACACACTACAAGGCTATCCCAAGAGTTACATGTCTTTGTAAGTCAGAATTAATTGTTGTCATTTCCTCTTTAGTCATTGGTTCTAAGATGTAAAGCCATCACCGAAGACGATAGATATAAATACTTAGGTGATTGCAATCTCTATATAGGATTGGGATAAGTTTTGTTGGTGGTAGTCATATCACCACAAGATATCACATTTGGACCATGCAGACACAATAGCAATATCAGGTGTAATGTTCTGACAAAGGAGCTACATTAAAAGAAACTCACCAGTATATGATCAAAACAAGATTCTTTCTACTATACAAATAGAGACACCACCAAATGAAAGGTAAAAATTGGTGTTTTGTCAATGTTGAAGCAATATGTTGTACAATCATGCATGAGGTTGACATGGCATGAAACCTTGTTGAAGGAAAGTGTTGCCAAACACTTCCTAATAAATTGAATCAAAGCATCATTTGATAAGGTTTGTGACCAAGAAATGAAGAGGCTATTTATAAATTTTTCTATTAAAAACTTTATAGAGTATCAAGAATTGATTAGGTAGATAACTGAATTGTTATAAGGAAAGCTAGGTATTTAATAGGGAACTTGATAACAAGAGGGGCTTCTTCTTCTCCAGTTGCCTGAAGGCTACATGAAGAAGAAATATTTTAATTGCTGATTATAACAGAGAGAAAAGGGGGATATTTCCTTTTACTTTCTTTATTTTTGTTTTTGTAATGAAGGGCATAGAACAATCTTACTATCATTCTGTTATATTCAGGAATAAGAACAAGTTTACAAAAAAAGATCATATGATCCGTCTGTTTTCATATTTGATAAGGTTAATCATAGGGCTATCTTCTTCATGTTTCTAGATATTACCTCCATTACTATGTCATGTATGTTTTTTGTGATCTTATGGTTCACATATCATACTTTACAAAATGGAGTATTTGATTTTCCTCATTTCCTTTGTGACATGGAACATTGGATAAAATGTCTTGTGGCTGATCATCCATCTTTCTATCCCCATAAATCTTATAAGCACATTCATTTCATGTTTATGGATGGGTGTTAAAACCTTTGAGTCTTCAGATTAAAGAAATAATCAATTTATATAGGTCATCAAGTATGTTTTTAAGAGGGAGTTGCACCTCTAAATTTAGAGGAGAGCTATCAATACATGATAACCCGTCCAACTGTTATTACAATTTATTCTTCTTTTTAGGCATATTGAGTCATTATTTACTTTTCTTTCTAAAGGAAAAAATTGTTCACTAAAACTATCTACCCTTTTAAAACCTGTGAGTCTTTTTATGTGTATATTGTTTGGCTTTCGGTTTGGTTAATTTCCTTATACATTTATGTGGTTTTACTTTGTGATTTTCTTGGTAGAATGTTTATTTATGATATTTGGATTAATAATTGATATTCAAATTATAAAATGCTATTTGATTTTAAAAGAGAAAATATTAAAATAAGACAGTATTTTATTTGTTGGAATTATTTGAATATATGGTTAATTAAAAAAAATTAATTTAAAGTTCTAAATTAGAAAATTAAATTAAAAGGATTTAAATATTAAATATTAAATATTAAATATTATTTTAGCATAAATATTTAATAAATATTGATTTAATTAGAGTTTCATTTAAATAATGCGCTTTAATTATCTTCATTGATTAAAATAATAAATAATTATTTGTAATGTGCTTGCATTAAATAATAAAGTGGAAAAATAAAATAAAAGAGTTTATTTAATTAAAAGTGAGTTAAATATGCATGAATATATTAATTAAATAAAAATAATACATAATTTAGGGATTTTTAGAAATAGAAACCCTAAATGGAGTTAGTGCTTTATATTAGAGGTTTTTGGATCATTATTTCACTCAGGTTTTTGGGGAGCAATTTTTAAGATTTTTGAGCAAATTTTTTTTTGGAAGATTTGAAGGGTTTTGGTTTAGTAAGGGTTTCACCAAGTTATCATATTGTTAGCATTTCCATGAGGCAAGGTTTGAAACTCATAATAGTATATTTCATTTGAAAAGATCTGTCTACTTTGTGCCTTCCTAGGTGCTTGTAAATCTTTCTTTCAAAAGATTGTCTTCTTTGTGTCTGCTAGGTTGTATTCTAGTGAATGTTAAAATTTATGCATAGATTTTATTTTTGAAATTTAAAAGAGAAATTACTTCTTGGTTATATTATTTTTGAGAGATTGGTATATTTTTGCTCCTTAGTCAATTAAGATGCTAGGAACTTCCACTTGTCCAATCTTTAACATAATCATAGGTGTCCCAGGATCACTATATTGTTGTCGTAGAAGTCTTCCAGCTAGGACATGTTGGAAATTTGGCTAAGGAAGAAAATTTGATGTTGTCATTTATGGAAACATATCTTCAGTATGAAAAGAGAAGATCATTGAGATGAAGTGTTGGCAGTCATACTTGGAAAATTATCTAAGTATCATATAGTTTATCTAATAGATCCAATAGATTTTTGATCAGTGCAATTTAAAGACTGACATGGACATGTGCGAAGTTAGGCACAAATACCAGACACTATGATTATGATGTATGCAAGGGAAAATGATAGTACAAATAGTATGAACATTGTTATGTGTAGATTACCACCTATGACACTATATAGGTAGAACAAAGTAAAATAAAGAATTGAATATTTTTGGTTAAGGAGTTATTTTGTTTACCAAAATAATTACTTAAATAATTAGGGGCAACATCCTAGATGTTAACCCTAAGAGGGAAAGAGGTAGTAAAATATTTTGTAAAGAATGTAAAAGCATGAAGAGAGATTGGGTAATAATATTATAATTGTGAAGGTATAAAGAAATATTGTAATATGTGAAGTTGTGTAGTGTTTGTATGTATTATGTGATATGAAAATTCTAATATATGATCAGAGGATTGAGAATTGAGATAAAGTTTGGTGTTGAGTATCAATGGCAATATCAGATATTGAAGATATCAACAATAGTATAAAAAGCTTTTAGTATCTATCTCTTTATATTAAGAAACTACATTATATATTGCATGTTTGGGTAGTGGGCTCATCTTGCATACCTTTTGTATTTATATATTACATGATGCAAGGAGGAAACAAATAACTAGGGCCAAGGGCACACCCAACTATCCAAAATACCTTACAGAGTAAACACAATGGAAGAAAATAATATAGAACAACACCAAAGAGAAATAGAAAAAAATACTTTATTGATTCATCAAGTAGTTAGCATACATGCCCAAGTGTAAGGCCTTCTGGGTTATGGCCATATACAAAATAAATTGAAGTTCCATGATCCAACTTCAAATTCACATTTGCAAACACATATGCATTCCATTTTTGAAACCCTCTAAGTTCTACACTTAACCTAAGGCTAAGCATCCTATTTATACTTTCCAAAATATATTACATAAGATTCTAGAACATTACATCAAAGAAAGGCTGACCTCAAAATGGTTAAAACTCATCCCTAGAAAAGATCCTATCATTAAATTCACAAACCAAATTGAATACAAAAGTCGGCTCCAACTAAGAACCAAAACAAAGATAACTCAGTCAAAGAAGGAACCAAGCATCAATAAATAATAGTCTCATTCGACACATGAAGGAACCCTCAGCCAATACTAGATAACTCGGCACACATTGTATAAATCGACATACATTGGATGACTTAGCACACACTAGATAAATCGACATACATTGGATGACTTGTTAGTGCAATCACCTAAAAATGGTCATCTAGACTATTAGCCCCCTTCTTAGCATTTTGGCTAATTTAATTAATCATTTATCTAGACCAAATTGCTAATAATCAATTAATTTGATTATAACCTATAGTTTGACTATGCTATCCTAAGTTCATTATTTGATTAAAAGAACATGTCCCCTTTTAATTAAATAAAAGACCCCATTTTTCTAACCCACTTAAAGTGCACACATAAAGTTCTTTTTCTATTTTGCAATTAAAGGAAAAGGCTTGTGAGACTTTTGTCTTATATGACAATTCAACTTATTTCCTATTAGTTGACTTGTGTGCGCACATGGATCCCTCCCATTTTAAAATTCAACCATTGATCATCCACCATCTCAATATTGATCTCTACTATCCATACAACTTTAAAAGGGAGAGAGCTCCCCCCCTCAAAGGATCCACACTCTTGAGTATTGTTATGTTGCATGATTTCTATTTGAATTCTTGAGAGATTTTGTGGAGAATACTATTTCTTGTCTACATTTCTTGCATCATAACATTTGGTCACATGGAATCTTAGTTTAGTTGCATATTAGTGTACTTCTTATGCACGTAGTTTATATGCCATAGTCTAATTAGTATGGATGAAACTTTTTCATTTGGTTAGCTTAGTTGCATTGTGTAGTGCCTCTCCCATTTGACTTCAGCAAGTTATCCTGATGGATACAACCTTGTTGATCTTTTGTTGTGATGGATCATGATTGTGACCATGAGTAGTTTACACCGTTGAGGTGATTGGATTTATGTTCTATATCAGCTGCTTTGATTATTTCTTTTGGCTGATTTATGAGATTACGATGTGATTTATGGTTCACTAAGGTTTGCACTAGTGGTTACCAAGATCGATGTGGTATCATGAGGTTGTTCCATGATTACCCTAAGATGTGTGTAGAGATTGCACTATGTACTATTACCATGCTACACTAGACAAGGTTCCTATAGCAGTGGATGGTCATGTTTATGACTGTATTCACTTATGTGTTTTAAGTGCCTCTTTGATGTTGTTTAAACAACCATTATTAATGCTTAAATAATTAGAATTGGATTGTCCATGTTGGATTATTTGGTTATGTGATGTGGACATTTACCTTGTTATATTTTGATTTGAGAGATATTTGTTACTTATGTTATGTTTTACATTTGAGAGGACCTGAGGGTCAGATGTTATACTTTGATTTCACTATCATAGATTTTAGACTACGATTATGTAGAGTTGATCATATTGGTATGATGATGCCATTTTGAGATGACAGTGTGTTTTATGATGATATTTGGTTGTCTGATATTTGGACATATCATTGATTATGTTATGTGATGGATTTAATGCTATGGTTACTTACTTCATTCCTACATTGTTATGCTTTATGCAAACGTGAGTGATGTAAATAGATTATTTTAATATAATTAAATAAATGGTTAAATTAGGTGATTTAATGCATTTATTGCTTCGACTATGTTATTATATGCAATTGCACTTGATCATGTTGTTTAGTGTGTAGGATTTACATCCTTGGTAGTGGCACATGGAGTTAGTGACTTAGCCATTCATATTTTACCAATTTCATCCTTGTATGGTTGACGTATACTTATTTTAATTGTTTAAATTAAACCTTTTAGTGATTATTAAATCTAAACTCATTTGCATTATGTGATTAGACTAGTGAGCGTGTTTGTGCATTTAGAGATTTGCATTGTGTTGGTGAACAGATTGTCCTTTATGAAAATACATGGAAATCTGACCCTGGATGCCCAAGTGAAAGGAAAAATCAACACCAATAGTTGGATAGGATATCATGAGATTGATAACCTTCCTCAGAATTTTATCGGGTATAGCTCCCCGCGTGAGATATTCAATGAATTTAAATATTCTGCACTTTTACCCAAAAGTATGAAAGGATCTCTCATAGATTCTTGATCGTGTGGTATAGATTATTTCTAACAACCATGAGACATTTAACTAATCTACAGGAATGGACAACACCATGAATTTGAAGTAAGGACAGTAACCAAATATCTTGAACTGGTAAATCAAGATTCACAAAGTAATATTGATTTAACAAGCTTGAACACAAAATTTCTAAGTTGAATTCAAGATGATACATATACAAATATTGAATGTCTGCATGCACAAAGTCATTCAAAAATTGAAACATCCATACAATACCTATTAGTTACTATTTTTACAACATCTATCTATCTAAAATTCTAGCCTTCTACCCTCCCCTTTGTAGCAACATAAAATCTCCCTTAAGGGAAAAATAGAACTCTAGCATAACTCTTCTGTCCTACAGTGCCAAAGTCTCCCATACAGAAAAGAAGTGGAACCCTTGATTACTCTACCATTGGATTATTTAACCCGCTCTTTCCTATGGCTTTTCAATTTCTTTAACTGATTCTTGAAAAATCCTCTGACTTCCCACTTTTCCCTATTATTTTCATATGTGCATAATGTTTAATTTATCATGAAGCATTTATTATGACTCTTCTTAAATCATTGCATTAGCTTTTTTATTTGAATGGAATGGATAGTTGTCTTTGGGTTTGTACTCAGCTAGGAGATAAGAAATAATACTTATTAAAAAGGACCTCCACATGTCATTATTTACTGACATTACCCTTTCTTCTCTTTCTGCTCTTAAGTGATTCCCAAAAATAGACAAGATTAGCGGGAGGCCTCTGCATGCTTAGGCTACAGAAGTCATTAAACTTCTTTCATCAAAGTCAACACTAGTTGGGTCATGAGATTGAAGAATATCTTATGAGGAGTTCCATGGCTGCATCATCATAGAAAGCATGCACTTCATATTCTTTGTAGTTGATATTAAATTTAGATTTGAGATTCTTTTCCCTAGACGTCACCAATATCTTGAGTTTCATTTTTTGCTTCTCCAAATTTTTTGTGGATGAAAATGATTTATTAAACCACAGTAGATCTTTAGGTAAGAGCTGCTTGACATACTCTTTATTAACAAAATTATCAATGTAAAGCAAGCATAACTTGTTTTCCATGGCCTGTTACAGCTCTTTATGCCCCTCCACGAGATTTTGCAATTTAATTTTTTATCCTCCAAAGGCCATGATAATATATTGTTGGAGTTCAATGATGTGGGATTCTCTTTCTGGTGTTTTATAATTTATTATTATCCTACAAAATTTTAAGTCTTGAGAAGCACTAAGTTGGGACAAGCTCAAACTTTGAATGGTTGAAGTTGGAAGTGTACTTTTGTTGAGAAACATGTGTCTCAACCTTGCAATCCTTTCTTGGAAAATTCTAGAATTTGTTTGTGGAATTTTTCCACTTGTTTATGCATTGGAAAATGGTTAGTGAGTTGTTAAAATGAGTCTTGTCCATAGTAGAATATAGGTAGGTCATTTTTAGAGCCTTGATGACTCATTTTGTGACTTTTATGGAGGTCTAGACTAAGAGACAAAATTGTGGACGGGATTACTATTTTAACCTGGTTGTTTTTCCATATTGGAAATGTAAATGTCAAAAATGGGTAACATGTGGCATGGTAGTTTTGCCCATGGTTTTTTAAAACCATAAGTGGTTTCCAGGTTGTAAAATCACTATAAAAGGAGGGCTTCGGGAGGTGTTTGTGAAATTGAGTTTAGTTTGCAAGACTGGTGCTAGAAGGAGTCTCTCCAAGTTTGAGTTGTGGTGATGCGCTCCTGTAAGAACTTGCATTGCAAGTGTATTGTAATCATCTTGGTTTGATAATACATTGTGTGAGTTTTGGAGGGTGGGGTTTTTCTCCTGGAAGGGTTTCCCCACGGTAATCATTGTGTTGTGTGTTCTTTGTTATTTTGATTATGTTATTATGCATTTCTTGAGATCTTTGCAATAGTTACTTTGATTTGCATAATTGTCCTCTCAAAGATTAGTGTAGGAAGCGATTCCACACACCTTTGCTTCCTTACAAGTGGTATCGGAGCTTGGCCTATTTTGGTTCTATTTGTTGGGTACAGGGTTTTTTGAGCTAATCAAGGTTTGAGTGGGAGCTTGTGCAGAACATTTCATTTCTGTGTTGCAGGATTGAAAAGATGGCAAGCATGTCAAGGAGAATTGATGTTGAAAATTTTTTTGGCACAAACTTTGAGATGTGGAAGCTGAAGATGGAAGATCTTTGTCTGATCGGGATCTATGGGATGCAATTGATGAGAACAAGCTGAGACCCACAGATCCGACATTAGTCGCACAATATGATGTGACTAATAGAAAAGCTAAAGGTCTCATCCGATTGTGTCTTGGAGAATTGATTTTGATTAATATCCATGAAGAACCTACCATCAAGAAGCTTTGGAAAAAGCTTAGTGAGATCTATCAAGAAAAATCACTTGTGAATAAGATTTTCTTGAGGAAGAAGTTGTATTCCTTGAGAATGGAAGAAGGTGGACAAATTTCTGAGCATCTAGAAAGGTTTAATATGTTGGTGACTCAGTTGACCTCAGTAGGGGTGCCAATGGATGAAGAAGAAAGGTGTCAAATCTTGTTATGTTCGTTGCCAGACTCATGGGATAGTCTTGTGATGGCTATAGGGAGCACTTCAATTGTCTTGAAGATGGAGGATGTTGTTGGTTCTCTACTTTCTTAGGAGATGAGAAGGAAGGTCTCTCTTAATGCCAAAGAGGCTTTGAGTGTTCATGGAAGACCAAAAGAAAGAGGCAAGAATGAAAAGTAACATGGCCATTCTAAGTCCAAAAATAAGGGGAGATCGAAATCCCCTAGTAAGTCTAAGGCAATCTACTGGAATTGTGGCAAACCTGGACACTTCCAAAAGGATTGCAAAGAGGAGAAGAAAAAGAGGAAGAAGAAGCAAGATTCTGATTCTGAGTCCAAGAAGGAAGATGGAGATTCTTTCATTTCAGCCTTGGCCACTCATGCAGGTGAAAATGCATGGTTAATAGATTTAGGTACATCTTTCCACATGACTCCTAAGAGGAACTGGTTTAGTAAGTATGAAAATTTTGATGGTGGAAAGGTGTATTTGGGTGATAATTTAGTACTTGATATTGTTGGTCCTGGAAGTATTCATGTGAAATTTTTTGATGGTAGAATTAGAAGATTTGATGGTGTCTTGCATATCCTTGGACTAGCAAGGGATTTTTTATCTGTTAGTAAGCTAATAGATGCGGGTGTGCATGTACAGTTTTCTAAAGCAAGTGTAAAAATGGTGAGAGGCACTATGGTAATAGAAAGAGGAAGTAGATTGGGTACATTGTACCAACTTGATGCACGCACAGTCAAGTGCAATAGTACTTCTGATAAGATTGTGAAAAAGACTACTCAGTTGGAGAAGGAGAGAGTTTCTCTTTCAATAGATGGTCATGGTTTTTGGGTACCCAAGGGTGCTCTGTCTACCGAATCAAAGTTTCCTATAGAGAAGACTATGTTATGGTACCAGAGACTTGGCCACATAGGTGAGAAGGGCCTACAGACCTTGAAAAATAAGAACCTTGTTGATGGGTTGAATGACTGCAATCTTGAGTTTGATTTTTGTGGGCATTGTATCTATGGTAAACAAAACTGCATTTAGTTTTACTTGAGTTCTCATAAGTCTTCATGTATTTTGGATCTAATTCATTCAGATATATTTGGTCCAGTTGATGTTCTTTCTATTGTTAGATTAGTTTATTATGTTTCTTTCATTGATGATTTTAGTAGAAGAACATGGGTTTATTTCCTTAGGAGTAAAGCTGAAGTTTTCAGTTGTTTCAAAGAATTTAAAGTAATGGTTGAATTGTAGACTGGAAAGAAAATAAAATTCTTGAGATATGATAATGGTGGTGAATTTTGCTCCAATATTTTTGACACATTTTGTAAAGATTGTGGTATTAAAAGAGAGAAGAAAACTCCGTATTCTCCACATCAGAATGGAGTTGTAGAAAGAATGAATAGGACCTTGATGGAGAAGGCTAGGAGTATGCTGAGTGGTGCTGGACTAGAACAAAAGTTCTAGGCTGAAGCTGTAGCCACTGCCTGCTACCTGATAAACAGGTCTCCTACATCAGCTCTTGTTGATAAGATGCCAATGGAAGCATGGTCAGGCCACAAGCCTTCACTTAGACATCTGAGAGTGTTTGGTTGTGAGGCATATGCTCATGTGTCAAAGGAGAAGTGAAAAAAATTGGACAACAAAGTGTCAAATGTATCTTCATCGGATATAGTTATGGTGTGAAAGGATACAAGCTTTGGGATCCTGTTGCACAAAAGGTATTTTATTCCAAAAGTATTATTTTTAGAGAAACTAAGCCTTCTTCTGTTACAGTGCAGCCAAAAAAAATTAAAGAAAAGAAAGATGTGATTCAACTTCCTGCTACACCTGAGAAAGTTGAATCAAGGCCCTTAGAAAGAAAAGATTTTGAAGAAAGCTCTACGAGTTTTGAATCATCAGAGGAAGAGGGAGAACCTAATCATGAACTTGAACCTCTTGAACCTGAACCAGATCTTGTTCGAAGATCTACTAGACAAAGGAAACCACCTAAAAGGAATGGGTATTGTCCTGATGATTGGAGGTGCATATTTGCATTGAATGCTAACATTGATGAACCAAGATTTGTAGAAGAGGCTCTTGGTATGAATGATTTAGAATCTTGGAAAATAGCCATGGATGAAGAAATGGTAGCTTTTAAGAGGAACAGAACGTGGGACCTTGTACCATTTCCTGAAGGATGGAAGCCTGTTGGTTGTAAATGGGTGTTCAAAAGGAAGATGGGTTCAGATGGAAGCATTGCGAAGTATAAAGCACGTTTGGTTGCAAAAGGTTACTCTCAAGTTGAGGGAGTAGATTATGGTGAGATTTTTTCTCCAGTAGCCAAAATGACATCCATTAGATTTTTGTTTTCTATTGCAGCAGCTTATGATCTAGAGATCAAGCAAATGGATGTGAAAATTGCTTTTCTTCATGGAGATTTGGAGGAAGAAATTTACATGTCATAGCCAGAGCACTATGTGGTGAAAGGTAAAAGTCATTTGGTTTGTAAATTGAAGAAATCCTTGTATGGTTTAAAATAGAGTCCTTGGATGTGGTACCTGAAGTTTGATACATATGTGTTGAGTTTGGGATTTGTGCAATCTAAATCTAATCACTGTATATATTTCAAATCTGATGGTGATGGTTTCCTGGTTATTGCCTTGTACGTCGATGACATGTTGTTTATTGGCAAAGGAAAAGGTTTGATTGTAGAGTTAAAATCTCAACTATCAATAAAGTTTGAAATGAAAGATCTTGGTGCAACTAGGCAAATTCTGGGAATGGAGATTATATGAGATAGACGGAAAAGAAAGCTTTGGCTAGGCCAAAGTAAGTATGTTGGTACTATTTTGAAAATATTCAATATGTAGGATGCAAGACCATTGAGTGTTCCTGTTACTAAGCTTTCTAGCTCACAGTGTCTTACATCCCCATTGGAGATGGAAGAGATGAGTCGAGTACCATATCAGAGTGCTGTTGGGAGTTTGATGTATGATATGGTTTGTACAAGACTAGACATTGCCCAAGCAATGGGAGTACTTTCCCGTTATATGTTTAATCTAGGAAGAGCACATTGGGATGCAGTAAAAAGAGTTTTTAGATACTTGCAGGGTACCTCAGAGTACTCAATATGCTTTCATGGAATAGGAAGTGAGCATTCCTTGGATATTCGAGGCTATGTGCATTCAGACTAGGCTAGTGATGTTGATAGAAGAAGATCCACCAGTGTATATGTGTTACATTATTTGGTGGTGCAATCAGTTGGATGAGTAAGCAATAGGCTGTAGTCACTTTGTCCACTACTGAGGCAGAGTATATGGCAGCTACTCATGCCTACAAAGAAGCTATCTGGCTAAAGAGATTATGTTCAGATATAGAATTCAAACAAGGTGCAGTGACAATTTATAGTGATAGCTAGAGTGCAATCTGCCCAGCGAAGAACCTGACTTTTCATGAGAGGACCAAGCACATTGATGTAAATTATCATTTTGTGAGAGATATGATCGAGGACGGCAAGGTGAAGCTGGAAAAGGTAGAGACTTTGGTGAATGTTGCCGATGCATTAACTAAGCCCATGAGCACAGAAAAATTTAGATGGTGTTCAGAGTCTATGGGCCTCTCGGCCCCTAGCAATTAAGTCCATGATATTTTCGATCCCCTGACTCTTGCAAGGTGTTTGACAAGTGGGAGAATGTTGAGAAACACGTGTCTCAACCTTGCAATCCTTTCTTGGAAAATTCCAGAATTTGTTTGTGGAAGTTTTCCACTTGTTTATGCATTGGAAAATGGTTAGTGAGTTGTTAAAATGAGTCTTGTCCATAGTAGAATATAGGTAGGTCATTTTTAGAGCCTTGATGACTCATTATGTGACTTTTATGGGGGTCTAGACTAAGAGACAAAATTGTGGACGGGATTACTATTTTAACTTGGTTGTTTTTCCATATTGGAAATGTAAATGTCAAAAATGGGTAACATGTGGCATGGTAGTTTTGCCCATGGTTTTGTAAAACCATAAGTGGTTTCCAGGTTGTAAAATCACTATAAAAGGAGGGCTTGGGGAGGTGTTTCTAAAATTGAGTTTAGTTTGCAAGATTGGTGCTAGAGGGAGTCTCTCCAAGTTCGAGTTGTGGTGATGTGCTCTTGTAAGAACTTGCATTGCAAGTGTATTGTAATCATCTTGGTTTGACAATATATTGTGCGAGTTTTCGAGGGTGGGGTTTTTCTCCTAGAAGGGTTTCCCCATGGTAATCATTGTGTTGTGTGTTCTTTGTTATTTTGATTATGTTATTATGCATTTCTTGAGATCTTTGCAATAGTTACTTTGATTTGCATAATCATCCTCTCAAAGATTAGCGTAGGAAGTGATTCCGCACACCTTTGCTTCCTTAAAACTTTTACCAACACCACCAAATCCTCGTAATACAATGATAAGAAATAGTTCACTACCTTCCGTATCCAATAGCTCCATCACCTTTATAACTTCCCTTTCAATACCCACTAGTTCGAAGTCAAGTAGTTTGGAAGTTGATTGCTGAGAATAGAAGGTAAATTGGCAAAGAGTAATGGCCAAACCAAGAGCAACTCTTATATCTTCTATACGTTGCCCAATCTTTTTGAGTTGCACTTTGGCTATTGGGGTGGACCAATATTGCTTAGCAAGAGTATCTATTTCTTTAAACATGATTCTTGGGTCTTCATGATTCTACCATTATCGTTCACCAATGCCCAATCACTTCAATATGGTTCTAAATGCTCAATTTGGCTCTTCACTGTGAGCACTGAGCATTAATTCTTGAGAAAGATGTTTTTGTCCTGTGTTAGCCCACGGCTTAGCGGAAAACAAGATACATGTATTCACATCTGCTGGCTTGGACTCAAGTAAACTGCCTCCATTTTGTTTATTGGACATTCACATTTCTCAGTAGATGTTCAACATGCAAAATTTAAAGTTGGTGGAACTATTGGCATTCCTTCACTAACCTGCCGATGGATAGTACAAGATTCGTAGACTAGAATGGATCAGGTCTTTCTATTATTGTGTTCCAAACCAACTAGGACAACTTTTCTTTTCCCACAAACCAAACAAGGATAGTATACGGGTTTAAAGTCACTCGACATAGGGGAAGAACCTTGTTTAAATGTATTCAGGTCAAAGAGTTTGGCTCTATATGATCTTGATCGAGAAAACATATAAAATTTTTCAGAGAACCCAAAAACACTCCTATAGCTGTCTAGCATGTCCTTCAAAAATTCTATTTCAATAGGCTTCCACCTTTAATTTAACTCATTTCTCATTTAGCTTAGATGATTCTTGTGGTATATTTCTTAATTCCTATTGATGGGACCACGTGTTGGGAAGTATCAGATGCTTCATTGACATTCCATCAAATAATTATAGGATGTCTTTATATCTTCATGACCGATCACCACTTCAAGCTTTACATGCCATTGGAAGTTTTTTTCTTAACCTTTTGGAATAAATTTAACCAACATAGATTCTATGTGTACCTATTATTACTTGTGAAAAATGATAAATATTTTAAATCTAAGTAGCGCACATCTGGATTAAACCTTGAACCCATAGTTATAAATAATAACTTTGCATCCCAGAGTGTTTGAATCAGCATTTTGTGATTTTTGAATGAAATTCAGGATTTAAGTGTGGAATCAATTCACCAGGTGTCTGATAATATTGATCTTTTGAACTGGACCAGACCTTCTTAATTTGCATTTTCTTGAAACCATTGAATCAGATTTATAAATTGAGATAGAGTTCTGAACTTTTTTGAACTAACCAATCTGCATATCTGAACTGGAAATGAGTTGCTGAATCTAAGTCACTGAATTTTACATGTGAACTTCTCAGAATAGATCATGAACTTGCAAGACAACCTGCTTCGAAACATTTTGAACCATTGAACTATTGAACTGATTTGAACTGCGCTAAAATTTGAATATTCACTATGATGGTGTTTCATTCTTTGGTTGAGGAGCATTTCCAAACAATGACCTCTGAATTGCTGTACTGAATCATTGAACTTGACAATGTGAGCCTAGATCTAAATCTGTATGTTGAACCAATGAACCACCTTGGATCTTTGAACCCTCTCAAACTGCTTTGAATCTTAGTTCAAAGTGGTTCAAAATCATGAATTTAAATTTTTAAAATTGTGGCCATATAAGGTACTAACACATCATCATGAAAGTTGTTAAGGAAATTTCTATGTTTTTGGGTTTTCGGGCTTTTAATTGGTTTATTTTAATTTCTAGCAACTTTTCCATAAATAAATTCCTATTTATAAGAATAGCCTATTTTCATTTGGGTCAATTTGGGGTTTAACTAGGTTGGCTAGTTAATTGCCCTAATTGATTATTCACTCGAAAAGTGAATAAGTATCCAAAAAGGAATTTAATTCCTCACTTCTCACTTTTCAATTAGAAAGTTTGAGAGTAAAACCCAAAATCCTCTTCATGAGAATTCATTATTTTTTTCATTGTGGGAGCTACAGGCATGGGATCGTTGCGAGGTTGAGCTCATTGGATCTAGCTTGAGGAAACCTTTGATTGCTACAATTTTTAGCTACTTCTACGGGCTATTTATTTTATTGTTTCTGCTCCATTTCAGCTTCTATTTTTGGTAGTTGTTTGTTTGGAGGCTGAGAACTAGTGTTTCTGTATATTAGTTCTACCTAGTTGGGCGGGTATGAACATTTCCCTATTTTTTGGGATGAGGGTTTGGGGTTTTGTGCCATTATGCTGTCCAATTTTGCATACGGTGTCTGAACTCAATTGTTTTTGGATTTTTGGAGTTTTTTTACCCAAAGGCCAAATGTGTTTTAATTTCAAAGTTTTCTAAAATTTTGGGTTTTTACCTCATTTTGCATGCTCCCTTGTTTTCTCAAGTTTTCTTGGCACAATGTGGGTCGTGGACTTAGATGATCCATTTGGATATCAGTTAGACCACTATTACACTTTTATGTTTTATTGGGATGTGTGTCACACCCGTACTCTCAACTTTGTGTTCTATTGACTGATTTATACGTGGTGTTATGGTTTCTCTTAGACCTTTGTTATTGTTTCATGGACACTAGGATTTGTGTAGAATCCATACTCCCGGATTGAGGCTGGTAAAGTGATTTCATGATGTATGGTTTTATTGGTTCTTGGGTGTTAGAATCTGAAAAGATTAATAACCCAGAAACCTAGTGCAAAGAGTAAATATCTAAACTATGAATGAAAATGATACAAAATCAAAATAGCATCATAGAGTTAGTCTCCAAGAGAGTAATGCAAATGCTGGAAGCAAAATAGCATCAAGAGGATGCAAAAACAAGAGATGCAAATACAAGCCAGGTAGCATGCTTATATAGGCTAGGAAGAGGGAGGAGGTGTCAACACCAACCAATGAGGAGCAACCATCTATCGGACTAAAGATAGCAAAGTATCTTCCCAAGATAGCTAATGGATGCTCACATGTAGGAAGGTGACACCTCACAACCATTCACCTAATAAGACATGCTTTATTAACCTAAGCGAGATTATTAAAAAGTGTAGGAAAAACCTAGCAAAATAGGAAAAATAAAAAACTACACTAACACCCCCCCATAAGCAAAGCTTAGGTGGATGCAGAAATGGGTCCCGAAAAGTCAAGCCTGATGAGGTACCCATGTACATAAGATTTCTCAAAAGAGAGAGAAAAGAGAACCCCCACAAAAAAGTTAGGACTCCAAGTGAGAGGAAGAGGCCCCCCCAAAAGATGAAGCATCTCGCACCCCCAGCAAAGCTCGCAAATGAAGGAACTTGCTCTCAGTGAAGGGTTTGGTGAAGATATCAACAACTTGCTTGGAAGTCAGACAATAGCGAAGGTCAATGACATGACCATGGATGAGCTCCCAGATGTAGTGCATGTGGACCTGTATGTGTTTGGTCCATTGATGATGAACTGGATTCCGTGAGATCTGAATGGCACTCTGGTTGTCACAAAATATGACTGATGGCCGTTTGATCTGGATACCAAACTAAGTGAGAAGATGTTGAATCCAAATGGCCTCAGTGGCGGCATTTACAACCCCTCGATACTCAGCCTCAGTAGAAGACAAAGCAATAGAAGACTGCTTTTTGCTTGACCAACAAATAGGACCTGACCCAAGTGAGAAGCTATACCCTGAAGTAGACTTGCGATTCTCAGAATCACCTACCCAATCTGAATCTGTGTAGCCCACCAAATCAAGCTCAATACCTGCTGCGTAGTGAATCCCACAACTATGAGAACCCTGAATGTAGTGAAGGATCCGCTTGGCTGCTTTCCAATGTAACTCATGGGGCTCCTGCATGAATCGAGAGACCATGCCTACAGCATAGGAGATGTCAGGTCTCGTATGAGTCAAATAAATGAGACTCCCAACAAGTTGGCAGTACAAAGTGCCATCAAAAAGTGGAGAAGAACATTGAGCCTCAAGTTTGACTCTAGAAAGGAAGGGAGTTGGAGCAGGCTTATAGTCAGCCATATGAAACCTCAAGAGTAAATCTAGAGCATATTTGGATTGTGTGATGGTGATCCCAGAAGGAGATTGAAGGATCTCAATCCCGAGAAAGTAATGCAACAAGCCCAAATTAGTCATCAAAAAACTGTCCTGAAGGGCCACTTTGACAACCTTAATGGTGGGTGAAGAACTTCCTATGATCAGCAAGTCATCAACATACAAAACCAAAAATAGAAGTGAATCACCCTGTTGCAAAATGTACACATTAGGATCAAAATGGCATCGAGTGAACCCAACTGATAGAAGGAAGGAGTCCATCTTGGCATACCAGGCCCAAGGAGCCTGTTTGAGGCCATAGAGAGACTTTCGAAGACGACACACAAGTGAAGAATCCTGAAGGAAGCCCTGTGGCTGCTCCATGTAGATCTCTTCATGAAGGTCACCATGAAGAAAAGAACTCTTCACATCCATCTGATGTACTTCCCAATGATTAGCTGTAGCAATGGCAAGAACAATTCGAATGGAATTCATTTGGGCAACTGGCGCAAAAGTCTCACAGTAGTCAATCCCAGGAACCTGGGAGAATCTTTTGGCGACCAAGCGAGCCTTGTGTTTATCAACTGACCCATCTGCTACAAATTTTGTCTGATAGATCCACTTACATCGAACAAGTTTTCTTCCTTTAGGAAGAGGGACAAGATCCCAAGTGTGGTTCCTCATCAAGGAACTATACTCTTCATGCATAACTATATCCCACTCAGAAATACCAAAAGCCTCATGAAAGGACTGTGGATCTGAGGCAGTAGCAATGAAGACATGTGGAGCATCCTAGAATTGTGAATGAGTTCGCCTGGTGTCTGATGGATCCCCAACCCAATCACCTACAGACTGCAAGGTCTGTCTAGCCCAAAGTGGGCAAGAAGATGGAGAATCTGGAGGGGAATCATTAACCTCTGAATGATGACTAGGAGAGGAAGGAGGTGAGTTCTCTGAATCACTTTCTGCATTAGAAGTAGAGGTAGAAGACTGTTCAGGTGAATCTGACTCATCAGAAGATCTGTCATGTATTCCAAGTGACTCTAATGTCAAGGTAGAAGGAGTTGGAGAAGTGATAGAAAGTGAGCTTGAAGATCCCTCCTCAAACTGAACACTCCTCTCAATGAATAACTCATGTGTAGTAGGGTGGAGCAACCGATAACCCTTCACACCATCAGGATAACCTACAAATATGCAAGATCTTCTTTGCGGATCCAAGGCCTTACGTTTCTCTATAGGAATGTGGGCCCATGCAAGGGAGCCAAAAACTCGAAAGTGCTTAACTGATGGTTTTCGACTGCTCCAAGCTTCAAAAGGAGTAACTCCCTTCAAGGCTTGGTGAGGAACACGATTTTGGATATAACAAGCACAGTTAATGGCTTCTGCCCAATACTGTGGTGCAAGAGATCTAGAGTGAATCATACAGTTTGCCATTTCCTTCAAGGATCTATTCTTCCATTTTGCAACACCATTTTGCTGAGGATTGTATGGAACTGAATGCTGTAAATCAATCCCCTCTGAAGTGAAAAATCTTTCAAAACGATGGTTGACATACTCACCACCATTGTCTGTGTGCAAAACCTTGATGGCTTTCCTAGATTGCTTTTCTACAAAATTTTTGAAGTCTTGAAAATGATCAAATACCTCTGACTTCTATTTGAGAAAGTACACCCATGTATATCGAGAAAGGTCATCAATGAATGTGAGGACATATTGGGCCCTGCTGAAAGAAGGATGTTGAAATGGACCAGCCAAATCACTGTGAACTAACTCTAGTATTTGTGAAGCTCTCCATGCCTTACTTTTGTCAAACTTTTCCTTAGTATGCTTACCAAGAATGCAACCTTGGCAAACACCTCCTGAGAATTGAATCGAAGGCAACCCTGTGACCATGCTCTGCTAGTTGAGCTGATGCAAATAGCGGAAGTTAAGATGGCCAAACCGCTCATGCCATAATTTACTCACATCATTAGAGTGAGTTAGCAAAACAGATGAAGGAGGATTAGGAACAAAGTGAGAAAATAGATAGAGCCGTGACTGATGATCTGCTCTCCCAATTGCAACTATAGAATCATTATGTAACTCACATATCTCCACTGAATCAGGAGTGAACTCAACCCGCTTGCCTAAACCTGTGTGAGTGATTTGGTATATTGATAGGAGATTAGTTGATAATGAGGGTACACAAAGAACATCATGGAATGTGCCATCCCCCACATCAACAGACCCTCTCCCACACACCTCAATAGGAGTGTCATCACCCATCAAAATAGAAGGCATAGTACATGGCTCCAAGGATGCAAGTTCTTCCTTAGATGAAGCCATGTGGTGTGAAGCACCCAAATCAAGAACCCAAGTGGATGGTGAGGAAGCAACTGCAACAAGAGCTTTGCCCTTTCCTTTCCCCTTGTTGTTTTCTTTTGCCTTGTTAGACTCTTCATTAGAAATTTGTTTGATAGACTCAGGAACACTAATATTATTCTTCTCAAGAATGTATGTCAAGTGATCAATTTGTTTCTTCAAACATTTATGTTCATCATGACCGAGTCTTTTACAATAGGCACATTTAACCTTTTCTTTCTTAGGCTTATCGCCCTTAGAGGATGAGGTATCAATAGTTTCTTTTGAAGCAATTGGTATCTGATCCTTCTTTTCCTCAATTTTATTTTGTTTCTCATCCTTACTATTTTTGTTACTACTTTGTCCTTTTTGTTCTTTTGTGCCTTGGTTGGTTGCTAAGGCATGCGACTTAGAGGACTTAAGAGTGCCCATCTGGATTAGCTTGTCCTGTTGTCGAGTGAGATTGACAACAAAATCATCTAGAGATGGCATGGTGAATTGAGTACCAAGTGCACCCTTAGTAGCATAGAAGGTAGAGACAAACACAACATATTCTGAACTTAGCTTAGAGAGAATACTGAGAATCAGTTGTTCATCTTTCTTTTCAATTCCACATTGTTTTAACTGCAGCCTTAGTGATTTCAATTTGGTGAAGAAATCTTGGATTGTGTTGAAATTGCCTGGACTCAAACTAATTAATTCATTTTCCAACATATGACCCCTCATTGAATCTTGTGTGCCAAATAATGTTTCTAGCTTTGTCCATACTTCATTTGGTGTATCCAAAGACTCAATGTGAAATAGCAAGTCAGGAGAAATAGACAAACACAATGGTCATTATGCCTCATCACATTTGTTAAACCACTTAGGCTTGTCTTCATCTTTAGCAGGTTCAGTTTCAAGTCCCATAGTTATCCTATTTAATCCAACTTTCCTTAAGTGAATTATCATGCATGATTTCCACTTAAATTAATTGTATGGAGTTAGGATGGGCATATTTGTTTGATCCATGATGAAGAAATGCAAAGAAATGCGAAAAAGAAGAGAACCTAGCCACGACAATGCCCCCCCCCCCCCCCCATTTTTACTCAATCAAAGAACCCCCCTCAAAGAAATATGATTTGGCACTTTATTTTAGTGCATTTACAACTACCACTAGAAAGAGATACTTAGTGGTCTTGATTTCAATGCATTACAAACCCTCATGAAGAGCATATGCTAAAAGTGAAACTTGGGCACAATAATCAAGGAAACAAACAGCACCACTACGATCTACTCAAAAAATCATGTACTTTCAAAAAAAGAATCACCTCGATACGAGGTCGTATGAGAAAGTTATGATCCTCTGAAGTTTCCAAAATGAGAATTGTGCATAGTCACGGCTGAGAATCTGCAATTTTTGAAGAATTCATGCATGAAAATCAAAAAATAACTCCACTAGTGGATAGAGCACAAAAAAATAGCCAAGTTCATAACAAGAATCATCAAAATCAGAGTCCGTATGAGCAAGAACGAGACATTTGAAAATTGCATTCAAATCTGTGGCTACCAACGGAGAGGGGTATGGCTGTAGCTTTGCATGCTCAATTTTGAAAAATATACTACTTGCATGCAAAATCTAAAAGATACCCAAATGGTTTTTCAGAGCTGCGAACAAAACCCAGAAAGCATTTTTCTTGCTGATGAACAAAAGATATTGCTGTAGTGTAAATCATACGCCTTTAACAGTAAAAAATGGCTCCAAAAATTAGAAAACGACCCCAGCAACCAAAATATGACATGCAAATGCTGGATCAACTTCTTAAGTCCATCAATGGCATGCTGGAACCTGCAAAACTGATTGAAAACTCCAAATATGCAAGTTGGTTGTCAGATTTGAGATTGAAACCCCAAAGAAAAACTGTTTTTGTCAAAACTTTTCTGATTCTCAGGATCATCCAAAGATGCAAGAGAAGAGCATACTTCATTTTTCAAAAAACTACAATAAAATTTATTTGCCCCCCCCCCGAATCTCTCAAATAAGGAAACTAAAATCTACTCTTGCACATAGAAAAGCTCTGATACCACGTTAGAATCTGAAAAGATTAATAACCCAGAAACCTAGTGCAAAGAGTAAATATCTAAACTATGAATGCAAATGATACAAAATCAAAATAACATCATAGAGTTAGTCTCCAAGAGAGTAATGCAAATGCTAGAAGCAAAATAGCATCAAGAGGATGCAAAAATAAGAGATGCAAATGCAAGCTAGGTAGCATGCTTATATAGGCTAGGAAGAGGGAGGAGGTGTCAACACTAACCAATGAGGAGCAACCATCTATCAGACTAAAGATAGCAAAGTATCTTCCCAAGATAGCTAATGGATGCTCACATGTAGGAAGGTGACACCTCACAACCATTCACCTAATAAGACATGCTTTATTAACCTAAGCGAGATTATTAAAAAGTGTAGGAAAAACCTAGCAAAATAGGAAAAATAAAAAACTACACTAACATTGGGATTCATGTAGAATCTATCCTCTCAAGTTATTTTTGGTTTAGTATTGCTTTGCATTGTGTTCTCATCTAGTCCTTGTGTTTTGATCCTCATGATGGTGGTGTGCCACACACGAGTATGTGCGCATACATTTGTCTGGTGACTTGCGAGGCCTGATCTTCTATAGTACCTCCAAAAGTTATGATCATTGGGGTTGGGATGGGAGTATGCATGCTCATGGGAACTTTTCGTAGGATGAGCATGGGTAGGGTAGGGCAGCATATGGAGGGGGCTTCTATCTTGCAGCCTGGCGATCATGATGCCACAGGTATGGTAGAGGAAGTTTTAAGTAGGTGATAACTAAATTAAAATGTGTGAGGTTAATAAAACTTAAGATAATAAAATGTTTGTGTCAAGCCTTTCCATTGAGGGATGTTGTATCCGCACGATTTGAGTTTTGGCTTGTCAATGCCAAGTGACTCTCCATGATTTCAACCCCTACTTAGTAGCCTTTTGAGTGTCTGATCAAGACTTGTACTTCTTGCATTGTCTTAGGTTCTTGGTTATAGTCATCTTACTGTCTAGTGTGAGTGTTATCCTTGGATGTTGTGCTTTATGTGTGTTTGTGGTTGGATCTTTATGTCCATTAGCACGGAAAGTGTGGACCTATAGGTGCCATGTCATTCAGAGGCATAGCTACCTATATGACTACTAGGGACCAGTGTATAGAGATGGTCTTTTGTCCTATTGTGACCATTGCTGGATGTTTTCACTTGGTACTTTGAGTCCCGTAGTATGCTTTCTTGTGATTTATGTTTTCATTGAAATTCTTGTATATCATATTTATATGATATTAGTCTATTTGATGCATTCCCATATTATGATGTTTAGCATATGGTTAGATGATTTGAATTTCTTTCTTAGCATGTTTATTGCTTATTGATGTTTAGCAAGTGATAGGTGATCTTATCTACTTGTAGGATTATCTTATGCTTTACTACTAGCATGTTAGATTTCCTTATGCTTTTATTTTAACATGTTTTAGTAGTGATGTCCCTATTATGATAGTACCAACAATTTGGTCAGTGGTTTGGGATGTTATGCACGGGGGATAGCTAGGACCCACGATGGTCTTATGATGTTATTGATGGTTGGGAGGAACCATGTACTTAGTTTGGTTGTTTAGTTATTGTGTTGTTATTTTTGTACATTGCAATGTTACTTTTGTTCATTATGATGTTGCATTCAGTATGTTCCTTGCTATTATGGTTTAGATGGATAGATGTTATTCTTTCTCGATGTTTATGCACTCAAGTGTTCATTCCTCATTTTACATGGATCTAGTACTCCCCGGTGTGGAGGTTTTCATGGTTTTATGCTTTTTATTCTTGCTTTATTATCGCATTGATGTGTTTTCTCACATGGAAAGGCAGCTCCTCATGCGAGAATGCACTTCCTCATGTGAGAATGCATTTCCTCGTGTAGAGATGCAAATCCTCGCGCACTGTGCAGTGAGTCCTTGGGCGGAGCCATATACTTCCTCACGTGTAGTGATGCAAAGTCTCACATGAAACTTGAGACTAGTGCACTTCCTCGCATGAGAAACATGGAGCAGTTAGGCTTGCTAGAGAAAAGTTTGAAAGTTGGTTTTGGACAGCCTTTCGGGTTTTACACCTTCCTAGTTCAAAATAGTCTTTCTAAGGGGTTTAAAATATATTGTTTAAGTATAAGATACTTAAGATATATTTTAATATATGGAATGAATTTTTTGAGATAGTTTCAGACCTCGCTGAGATAAGATAAAGATTCTAGGAATTTTTAGGGCTTCAAAAATTTAGACTTAGTAAAATTTCAAGGCTTCAGGATTTTAGACTTAGCCAAATTTTAGTATTCTGCATTTATCTTCCTGCATGGTGTTTTGTTGATGAGTGGTGGTTTCTTTGAGCCCTCATCATGTGCATGGTTGTTGTTGGATTTTATTTGCATGTGTTAGTTTGGTAGTGGCATTCAGAGCATTTTTGGTTGCTGGGATTGTGGTGAAGTCTTCCATTGTGATCTTTGTGATCCCTATATGATGTTGTTATGTGCATTCATACTTGTAAAAAAAAAACTAATTTTATCTTGGCTTGTATTGTATCCTTGTTTTCAAGGATCTCCAGGTAGGGCATTACATCTGGTATTAGAGCCTGGTTCAAACATTGGGATCTTTGAATATATGTTACCCATATGGTTAATGTTGGTGTTGCATTTGTTGAGTGCAAGTGTCTTGGTGAAGAGCTTGTGATCTTTGTTGCTTAAGTATCTACTTGGGATGGATTTTCTTTTCCAGTAGATGTGACTAGATCTGTGTGAGGAGAAGGAAGAGAGTCTTCCCTTGTTTTGCAGATGGAATTGGTGTGCCTTGGTTGGTTTCTTTCTTTTGTGACCCTTTTTGGATGGAACCACTAATTGGTGTCCATGTGTTGGATTTGATTGCCTCTTTTGTTCTCCTTGTGGAGTAACGTGCATTGTTTCTCTATTTTTTTTTCTAATTTTAAGTAAATAAATGAATCTTCTTTATGATTCTATCTTTTGTCATTATAGTAATGAAATGGTTCCTTTCATTGAGAAATAAGTGCTTATTGTGAATCATTGCAAGAAGTAGGTTTTCTTTATATCCTTGGGTTAATGACTTAAGTATCCAATTTGAATGCTTTATAAGTTTATGTAAATTGCATTAAATTGATGGATATCTAAATGTTACATTGCATTGAAATTATTGTTGTCTGCATATGCATGAGATTATTGATGGTATATTGCTTGATGTGTGTGAGTGTGTTCTCTAACATTGCTGGGATGATGTATTCCTTAGTATTGCATAGTGATTTATCCCTCTTGTGTGACTGTCCTCAATCATCACATGTAATGTGATTTGATTGATGCCTTATTTTATTTGGCTAGAGGTACTTTCCTCATTTTTTTGGGCTAGCATTGGTTTTCAGTATTTTCCTCTCTTGGAATGGTCATTAAATATTATCCATCTCTCTCTTTGTGATAGTTTTCACATTTGACTTATTGTTGAAATGTGCACTTTTTGATATTTACTGTTGGAATTGAAAATTCTCCATTTGGGCTTTTTGTTTTGGTTCTTGATGACTATTCTGAATGTGCTTTAACTGCTGCCTAGTTGTGTGTTATGACTCTATCATGTTTGTCTTGAACCTCTGGTAGTACGTATAAGGGATAATATCATGGAGAACTTGTTAGTGTGTCTTTGATATATTTAAAGTTGTTAATGTAATTGGATGGTTTAAAAGATGAGTAAACGTAATGTTAATTCTTGAAAGAAATTGAAAGATTTGTAATGATGGTTTTAAGTGTGTGAACTACCTTTCATTCCATGTCTTATGTTATTTTAGGCATGTGTGTTCTTGAGTGGTTTTGGACATATTGTCTATCACTTGTCTTAGTGACTGAGACTATGGATTTTTCCCATGTGGTTTTGTTTTGAGTGGTGACTCAAACTCTTAGGTCTTAAGACTCTCTTAGCTTCATCCTATTATAGGCCTCGTCGATATCTTTTTGACACTTTTCAAATAGAGTCAATCCGAGTTTGGATGTGAAAGTTATGGCCTCTAGAGTGAAGGCAATTTTTGTGCTAATTTGAAATTTTGGTGAGAAACTAGTTCATTGCACTTTCTCACCTAGTTCACTGAGAAATTTCACGTGAGATTGTGCTAATGCAAAGTTTCACCTAGGGAAAAGAAGTAACTTTTTCACACTTCTGGAGTTGCTAATCGATGTTTTGAGTACCTTTATTAAGTTGAGGCCAATTCAATCATGACATATCATATTTATGGCCATTGGAGAAGTTTAACTCTTCATGTTATTCTTAATGGAAGAGTTATCTAGTGTTAATCATCCACTAGGTACTTTTGGGTTCATGCTTGGGTTTGTGTGTTTCCTATTGCACTGATCCACCTTCGTTAGGTGAAGTGTAGCTTGTAAGGGTACCTTGCTCAAGGTTGAGGTTTCCTTGTCATTTGGGAGTGACTCAGTTCTTTGATGAGTCTAGATTCTCCTTTTTGCATGTTGTCTTTGGCACATCTCTGTATTCTTTTTTCTTTTGAGAGAGTAGGCTAGCATGTTTATGCCACTAGCTTAGTTAGTGTTTTCTAATGAGTATGTTGATGGTTGGTGGAATTGTGAAATTCCCTAATGCGCCTTGGGTTATTTTAGTGCAGAGGTTGAGAGAGACTCCCTCTCAGACCTAATACTCTATAGTATCTTTCTCCCTAAGCTTATATCTTCACATGGATTGTCTCAGTCATGCTTGTCTTTGATAGTTGACTTGAGGTTGGAGATTGAGTTTAGTAGTAGGTTGGGTGTAGTAGTCCCAACATGGAGCTATAAGGACATGGTATCGTTGGACACATGTTACCATCTTATGAGTTGGTATGTAGATACTACATGGTTGTGTCTAGTATTGAATTCTTTGCAACCTTGTGGAAAGGTGATATCTTGTCCAGTTGGGCTGTGTAACCCTAGTTCATAGTGGTAGTTGAGATTTTGTACCTTAGAGAGGTGTTGTGCTCCTATGCTTGGTGGTGAGTAGTCTTTTGGGAGTGTGTAACTCTGTTGGTAAACTATCATCCACTTTGTTCAAAGGGTGAGTTTACATGGTTTCAAGGATGCTCATGTGTGGCATGATAGTATTCTTGGGAATTTTGGGATGGTTATTCCCCATGATTCTAGATCTTGTTGGAAGTGAATTATGTTTTGACCTTATTTTGCAGTCATATGGTAGGTGCATGGCATAGTTAGGAACCTGTTAACGAGGTAGAGTGTGCTTTTTCTTACCTTGTATTGTTGACTTTATGGCTAGATGGGTTTTTCCTAGCACATAGAAGGTTCCTTGTTGGAGGACCTTGTGTCAATGTGACACTTTTCTCTTGTGGTTGACCTATTTTGGTGTTGACATGATGGTTTGATAACATTGGAATGATGTAGTTTGAATTTTGGTGAGTTGTTGAGTCATTCCTATTGCTCGCTTTTGATTTTAGTTCTTGGTGCATTTTGGTTTCTATTCTTGGATTGTAGGTTTCTAGGAGTAAGCCTAGTCTTTGGGGGGATGATGTAGTGCCTCTCCCATTTGACTTTTGTAAGTCATCTTGATGGATGCAACGTTGTTGATCTTTTGTGTAGTGGATCATGATTGTGACCATGAGTAGTTTACACTGTTGAGGTGATTGGATTTATGTTCTATATCAGTTGCTTTGATTATTGTTTTTGGTTGATTTATGAGATTATAATGTGATTTATGGTTCACTAAGGTTTGTGCTAGTGGTTACCAGGATCGGTGTGGTATCATGAGGTTGTTCCATGATTACCCCGAGATGTGTATAGAGATTGCACTGGACAAGGTTCCTATAGCAATGGTTAGTCATGTTTATGACTGTGTTCACTTATGTGTTTTAAGTGCTTTTTTGATGTTGTTTAAACAACCATTATTAATGCTTAAATAATTAGAAATAGATTGTCCATGTTGGATTATTTGGTTATGTGCTATGGAAATTTACCTTGTTATATTTTGATTTGAGAGATATTTGTTACTTATGTTATGTTTTACATTTGAGACAACCTGAGGGTTAGATTTTATACTTTGATTTTAGTATCATAGATTTTAGACTACTATGTTGTATAGTTGATCATATTGGCATGAGGATGTTATTTTGAGATGACAGTGCATTTTATGATGATATCTGGTTATTTGGTATTTGGACATATCACTGATTATGTTATGTGATGGATTTAATGCTATAGTTATTTACTTCATTCCTGTGTTGTTATGTTTTATGCGACATGAGTGATTTAAATAGATTATTTTAATATAATTAAATAAATGGTTAAATTAGGTGATTTAATGCATTTATTGTTTTGACTATGTTATTATATGCAATTGCACTTGATCATGTTGTTTAGTGGGCAAGATTTACATCCTTGGTAGTGGCACATGGAGTTAGTGATTCAGCCATAAATATTTTACCAATGTCATCCTTGTATGGTCGACGTATCCTTATTTTAATTGTTTAAATTAAACCTTTCAGGGATTATTAAATCTGAACTCATTTGCATTATGTGATTAGACCAGTGAGCATGTCTGTGAATTTAGAGGTTCGCATCATTGTGAAAGTTGTTAAGGAATTTTTGTGTTTTTAGGCTTTTAATTGATTTATTTTAATTTTTGGCAACTTTGCCATAGATGAATTTCTATTTATAGGAATAGCCTATTTTCATTTGGGTCGATTTAGCGTTTAACTAGGTTGGCTAGTTAATTTCCCTAATTGATTATTCACTTGAAAAGTGAATAAGTATCCAAAAAGGAATTTAATTCCTCACTTCTCACTTTTCAATTAGAAAGTTTGAGAGTAAAACCCAAAATCCTCTTCATGAGGATTTATTGTTTTGTTCATTGTGGGAGCTATAAGCATGGGATCATCATGAGATTGAGCTCATTGGATCCATCTTGGAGAAACCTTGGATTGCTGTGATTTTTAGCTACTTCTGTGAGCTATTTATTTTATGGTTCAGATTCTCATTTTTCCCTTTTGGCTATAAGGTAGGGCTTTCCCATTTTATTGTTTCTTCTCTATTTTTGGTAGCCATTTGTTTAGAGGCTGAGAACTAGTGTTCCCCTCTGTTTTTGTATGTTAGTTCTACCCGGTTGGGCAGGTATGAACATTTCCCTATTTTTTGAGATGAGGGTTTGGGGTTTTGTGCCATTATGTTGGCTATTTTTGCATACGGTGTCCAAACTCGATTATTTTTAGATTTTTGAGGTTTTTGTACTCAAAGGCCAAATGTGTTTTAATTTCAAAGTTTTTCTAAAATTTGAAGTTTTTACCTTGTTTTACGTGCCACCTTATTTTCTTGGGTTTTCTTGGCACAATGTGGGTCATGGACCTAGATAATCCATTTGGATATCCGTTAGACCACTATTGCACTTTTATGTTGCATTGGGATGTGTTTCACACCTGTACTCCCAACTTTGTGTTCAGTTGAGTGATTTTATACTTGGTGTTATGGTTTCTCTTAGACCTTTGTTATTGTTCCATGGACATTAGGATTTGTGTAGAATCCATACTCTCAGATTGAGGCTAGCTGAGTGAGTTTATGATGTTTGATCTGGTTGTATCATTGGGATTCAAGTAGAATCCATACTCCCAAATTGGGGCTAGTAGAATGATTTCATGATGTATGGTTTTATTGGTTCTTGGCATTCGTGTATAATCTATCCTCTTGAGTTGTTTTCAGTTGAGTATTGCTTTGGATAGTGTTCTCATCCAATCCTTGTGTTTTGATCTTCATGATGGTGGTGTGCCACACACAAGTACATGCACATACATTTTTTGGGTGACTTGTGAGGCCTGATCTTTCATGGTACTTTCGAAAGTTATGATCATTGGGGTTGTGATGGTAGTATGCATGCCCACGAGCACTTGTCATAAGATGAGCATGGGTAGGGTAATATAGCATATGGATGGGGCTTCTATCTCAAAGCCTAGCAATCATGACACCACAGGTATGGTAGAGGAAGTTTTAAGTAAGTGGTAACTAAATTAAAATGTGTGAGTGTTATTAAAACTTAAGATAATAAAATGCTTGTGCTGAGCCCTTCTGTTGAGGGATGTTGTATCTGCATGATCTGAGCTTGGGATTTTTGATGCCAAGTGACTCTCCATGATGTCAACCCCTACTTAGAAGCCTTTTGAGTGTCTGACCAGGACCTATACTTCTTGCATTGTCATAGGTTCTTGGTTACAGTCATCTTATTGTCTGGTGTGAGTGTTATCCTTGGATGTTATGCTTTATGTGTGTTTGTGGTTGGATCTTTATCTCCATCAGCATGACAGGTGTGGACCTATGGGTGTCACATGGTTGGGAGACATAGCTACTTATACCACTGCTAGGGATTGATGTACAAAGATGGTTTTTTGTCCTATTGCGACCATTGCTGGATGTTTTTACATGGTACTTTAGGTCCCGGAGTATGCTTTCTTGTGATTTATGCTTTCATTGGAATGCTTGTATATCATGTTTAGATGATGTTAGGCTATTTGATGCATTCCCATATTATGATGTTTAGCATATGATTAGATGATGTGAATTTCATTCTTAGCATGTCTACTACTTATTGATGTTTAGTACATGATAGGTGATGTTATCTACTTGTAGGATTATCTTTTTCTTTACTACTAGCATGTTAGATTTCCTTTTGATTTTACTGTACCATATTTTAGTAGTGAAATCCCTATTATGATAGTATCAACAATTTTATTTGTGGCTTGGGATGTTATGCGCGGGGGATGGATATGACCCACAATGGTCTTATGATGCTATTGATAGTTGGGAGGAATTGCGTACTTAGTTTGGCTATTTAGTTATTGTGTTGTTATTTTAGTACATTGGGATGTTACTTTTGTTCATTGCGATGTTGCA
Organism: Cupressus sempervirens; assembly: GCA_028749045.1. Taxonomy (NCBI): domain Eukaryota; kingdom Viridiplantae; phylum Streptophyta; class Pinopsida; order Cupressales; family Cupressaceae; genus Cupressus; species Cupressus sempervirens. The sequence goes on from CM053785.1 coordinate 3,208,371, forward strand.
TTCAGTATGTTCCTTACTGTTATGGTTTAGATGGATATATATTATTCTTTCTTGATGTTTGTACACTCAAGTGTTCATTCCTCATTTTACATGGATCTGGTACTCTTTGGTGTGGAGGTCTTCATGTTTTTATGCTTTATATTTTTTCTTTGTTGTCACACTTATGTGTTTTCTTTCATGGAAAGGCAATTCCTTGTGTGAGAATGCACTTCCTTGTGTGGGAATGTATTTCCTCGTGCAGAGATGCAAATCCTTGCACAGAGCCATGCACTTTCTCATCCGTAGTGATGCAAAGTCTCGCACAAAACTTGAGACCAATGCACTTCCTTGCTCAAGAAATAGGGAGTAGTTAGGCTTGTCAGAGAAAAGTTTGAAAGTTGGTTTTGGACACCCTTTTGGGTTTTACACCTTCCTAGTTCAAAACTATCTTTCTAAGGGGTTTAAAATATATCATTTACGTATAACTTAGGATATATTTTAATATATGTTACAAATCTTTTGAGATAGGTTTCAGACCTCCTTGAGATAAGATAAAGATTCTAGGAAATTTCAAGGCTTCAGAAATTTAGACTTAGCCAAATTTTAGGGCTTCAGGATTTCAGACTTAGCCAAATTTTAGGATTTTGCATTTATCTTCCTCGTTGATTTTTTTTGATGAGTGCTAGTTTCTTTGAGCCCTCATCATGTGCGTGGTCATTGTTGGCTTTTGTTTGCATGTGTCAGTTTGGTAGTGGTATTCAGAGATTCTTTGGTTGTCAAGATTGTGGTGAAGTCTTTCGTTGTGATCTTTGTGATCCCTATATGATTTTGTTTTGTGCATTCATACTTGTAAATATATATATATATATATGTCTTGAATTGTATTGAATCCTTGTTTCCAAGGATCTCCGAGTGCGGCATTACACATTGTGCATTTCATTTTAGTTTACTTATCTTTGCATTGCATATCCAAGAGTAATTTGACTCTAGTATTCTTGCTCTTGCTTAAAGAATCTCCCGTTTCATGGTTTACTAGCAAGGGCTACATTTCTAAGGCTCAGTTGAGAGCCATTTTATGCTTTTGCACTCCATGACTAGGGAGCTCTAAGCTAGCATTCAAGCTTTCCAATCCATGGAAAACCTTGGATAGAAGGGTTTAGAGGAGTGCACTTTTTGAGTGTACAGGTAGCAACTAGAACTTGACAACAACTAGAAATTAGAACTCGACAACAAGTAGAAACTAAAACTTGGCAATAACTAGCAGAATGAATGATAACAACTAGAACTTGATAGTAACTGGAAACTGTAACTATATAAAAATTATAACTTGACAACAATTGGAAACTGGAACTCAGAAACAACTAGTAGAATGAACAAAAAAGTGTAGGATTACAAGAAACCTAGGATGCTCCTGCATCAAACAACTAGAGTTGAAAGAAATGATTATCTTGAATCATGCAAATGAAATAACTTGAGATGAATCCAACTCAAATGGAGAAATCCATGTAGCATTTTCAACTGGTATATTGTTCCACTTCACCAAATACTTGTAGTAATCTTTTCCTTTTGTTCTTTTACCAAGTCTTTGATATAATACCTATTCAACTTCTTCAATCTACTTCTGATGATAATCATCTGATACAACAACTTCATCATCTGACTTATGATACTTATACAAATCAACAACATTGAATATAAAAGATATATCCATATCATCAAGTAACTCAACTTCATAAGTATTACCACTATCAAACTTCCTCAAGATCTTACAAGGTCCAAACTTCTTCATCTTCAACTTACTTTATGTTCTAATAGGAAATCTTCCTTTCTTCAAATGAACCATCACCTCATCACCAAATTAAAAAATATGATGTATTCTAGACTTATCAACATTCTCTTTATACTTCTAATTACTTTGTTCGATCCTCAATTTTACTTCCTTATGCAAAGATGCCATGAAATCAAAAAATTATTCCCCTGCAACACTTCTCTTTTCTTCACCAAAAACATCCCTCAAATCTAATACTCCTCTCGACTAAATTCCTATAACAATATGAAAAGGTGTTTTCCCTATACTTCTATTTACAAAATTATTATATGCAAACTCAACTTGTGCCAATACTATCTCCTAATTACTTGGCTTATCTCCAACTAAATATCTAAGAAAATTACCCAAGCTTCTATTCACAATCTCTATCTTTCCATGTGTCTATGGATGTAATGTAGAATTAAACTTCAACTTAGAACCCATCTTCTTCCACAAATTTTTCCAATTATAACCAACAAACTTATTATCTCTTTTAGCAATAATGCTTCTTGGTAATCCATGTAATCTCACAATCTCTTTGAAGAAAAGTTCAGCAACATGCTTAGAATCTAATGTCTTCTTACATAGTATGAAATGAGCCATTTAAAAAAATCTATCCATAAAAACAAATATAGAATCATGTCCCTCCACTATTTTAGACAATCCAAGAACAAAATCCATACTGATGTCACTCCAAGGTTTCTCAGGAATAGAAATAGGTGTGTACAAATCAATATTCTAACTTAATCCTTTTGAAACTTGACAAAATCCAAAACTCTTCTCAAATATTTGAACATCCTTATACATTTGTGGCTATTAATACTTCTCCTTCAACAAATTCAATGTATTATCAATTTCAAAATGTCTAGCCAATCCACCACTATGTTTTTCCTTAATCAAATTTAACCTCATAGAACTTCTAGTGATACACAACTGAATTCCTTTAAACAACATACCTTCTTGAATGAAATATTCAACATACTTACTTATGGGATATGTTAGACTTGGTGCTCGGTACTCTCTCCATGCCTTAGAAAAATCAGGAACAATATCATGCAACTCCTTCATTTCATCAAAACCAAGAACTTGAACCTTCATCTCAGTCAATAAATAACATCTTCTACTCAATGCATCAACAAGTCTATTAATAACTCCATTCTTATGCTTGATAGAAAATGTGAAACTCTGTAAGTACTCAACCCACTTCATATTTTTTTTATTTAATTTATGTTGACTTCCCAAGTACTGTAAAGCTTTATGATTAGTATACGAAAAAAATTCCTTACGAATCAAATAATGTCTCCACTACTTCAAGGCTTGAACCATAACATAAAAATCTTGATCATACATAGAATATTTCCTTTTAGCATCATTTAACTTCTCACTAAAGAAAACAATAGGTTTACCTTCTTGACTCAACAAAACTTGAATTGCACTACCACTTGCATCACACTCAACTTGAAATACCTGGTTGAAATCAAGTAAAACCAATGCAGGTAACTCAACAACCTTTTTTTTCAAAGTTTCAAAACTATTATCAGCTCCATGTGTCCACTTGAATTCATTTTTATCTCCTCTCATTGTCTCAATCATAGCATTAAAAAATAAAATGAAATTCCTTATAAAATTTCTATAAGAACTAGCCAAACCATGAAATGATCTTACCTCACCCACATTCTTAGGTGTAGGCCATTCCAAAATTTCTTTTACCTTCTTAGGATCCATCTTCAAATCATTAGCTGAAATGGAAAATCCTAAATACATAATCTCTTCTTGCATAAAAGAACACTTCTTCAGATTAACCACCAACTTCTCCTCTTTTAATATCTACAATACTTGTCTAACATGCTCAAGATGTTCTTCCTTATTCTTATTGAATATAAAAATGTCATGCAAATAAAAAATCACAAACTTACTTAAAAATCCCTTCAAAAATTTATTCATCAACCTCATGAAAGTACTAGGTATGTTAGTCAAACCAAAAGGCATTACTAACCATTAATACAAAGCATATTTTGTCTTGAAAGAAGTCTTCCATTCATCACCTTCTTTGCTTCTGATATGATGATAGCCACTCTTCAAGTCAATCTTGGTAAAATACCTTGATCCACTTAAACAATCCATTATGTCATCCATCCTCGACATAGGAAACCTATTTTTCATTGTGATCTTGTTAATAGCTTTGGAATTAGTACACATTCTCCATTCTACATTCTTCTTAGGTGCCAATATAGAAGGTAGAACACATGGACTCAAAATTTCTCTAATCAAACTGTTGGAATATGATTGAACATATCATTGTTGAAGAATGATGAAGTTGATAAAGAATGTTTTCAATCATTGTTTTATCACTGATGTCAAACCTTCTATTTGCTCAAATGACAATTTTTTATATGATCCAAGTACTATCACTTAGTTGATTAATGAGGAGGAGTTAATCAATAAGAGGTAAAAAAAGAATGTAAGGGAAAGGTTGAGTTATGATATTGTAATGAAGTATAAGGATCAATTAGGACATTGGTAAAATGATGTATTGATAACCTACTCTAAGATATAGAGGTTGGACACACTTAAAAACATTAGACGTATAAAATGTAATGAGGTTGACTACAAAGCTTGACTAAATTCATTAGTTATTGTTGAGTAAGTTAGTTCAAGCTAGGCAAATTTTCAGTTAGAGCCAAGAAAATATAAAATCTAGTGTGTGGCAAGTAAAAGTGTTCAGGTGCCAAGTAATCAGTTGAAGCCAAGAAAACTTTAGGTGCTGAGTAAAGAAAATGTAGTATGTGTCGAGCATCAGTAAATTTAGTTGATGTTGAATAAATCCACAACGGGTGCCAAGTAGTGTTCAAGTGCTAAGTAAAATAGTATGCGTCGAGCACTAGTATTTCAATAGTGCCAAGCTACTACATTATTTGAAAAGCCAAAGATTTGCCAGATCTGAGCCAATAAGGTTGTTACATTGGATTGTTTGAACCAAGTGGAAGATAAGGATGATGAGCTGGTGGCACATAATTTTATGTTAACTATTTTTATGTGAATATAGGCAAATTTAACATGATATGTTTGGAAGAAACAAATTGAAGGGAAAGCTACATTGTATCTTTCTAAATCAATTCAAGTTATGAGAGGAAAGAATTGAGCAAGAAAAGAATTACAGACTTCTACATAAGGATTTATAGGTCAAAGAATTAGTATGGAGTAGAGTGTGGTAAAGTGTGTGATGTTGCTAAGGTGTGAAGTGAGAAAGAATAAACCAAAGAGATTCTGATTAGATCAAGTGACCATAGATAGTTGATTGCGTTGGAAATATTTAGGATGAGATAGGTTACTAAGAGGGGAGGGGTGAATCAATAACTTATAAAACTTTTATACAATTTAGCATTTTAACCATTCACCATTCATTAATCTAATCTGCTGCATAACTGAAAGATAAAACATTCATTGCACATGTACATAGAGATTTGGTGACCCAGAAACGTTCCAAATAGAAAGTAAAACTAGAGTGGGGATGATGCCAACAAAACTTTAATACTGTAGTATAAAGTTGGCCTATTAAGGCTTACAATGATCACTTCTGGTGATCTGCCCAGTTAGGAGCAAGTAGGACTGCTAGATCCACCTTGTTAAAGGATTTCCAAACATATAGTGAAGTATGCACTCTGTTAGGAGATTTAAAAAAAAAGACTATTAAGTCTACCCTATTAAAGGATTTATAAACTGATTCACTTGTTAGGATGAAGTAGTGGTTTTTCTTACAACTGTTTTCTGATAAGATCCTTTTTGCATTGATCACCTAATGTGATAGATATAACTTTTCTGCTCCTATGTTAACCTTGCTTTATCCCTTTTACTTTGTTGCTAATTTTCAATATCCTCTTTACATGCGAACATTAATCTCTTCCTTTATATATTTTTCATACACACCATACCATCCTACAAATGATATCATACATTATATAAATACCATTTCAATATTTACAATTGCAAGGTCGGCCAAAACATAAGTGAACAAAACATTACTGAGTCGACCAGATAGTAGAAAACTCAGGTTCCTCAAGTTGACTCGGTGACTTTCTGATAATTGACATCCACTACATTACTCGGCATCATCATGCACTTGGTAGAAGTAGAGGCTCGGTTAATACTAGCCACACAACACTGCTTGGAACTCGGTAACCATTGGTGACTTGGTAGATAAAGTGTCACTCGGTAGAAACTAACTTCTTCATTTACCTTGCTTTGCTTGGTGAACAATAAGTTCTTCATTTACCTTGCTTTGCTTGGTGAACACTAAGTTCTTAATTTACCTGGATTTTCTTGGTGAACACTAAGTTCTTCATTTACCTTGCTTTTCTCGGTGAACACTGAGTTCTTCATTTACCTTTTTCACTCGGTAAACACTGCTGAACTACCCATTCACTCAGTATCCTCTGGAATGCTCAGTGAGAACTGTTTACTTGCGGAACTTATAAGGTAACCATTAAATTCTTGGTATACATGATAATGATGCAGGAGCATCCAGAGGTATAAGGGCAATCCTGTGTCACCCAAAAAAATGTACTTAGACTTAGTTTCTGTTTCATGTCTTTACATTTTTGGATACCCATTTGGGTCAAATAAAGGTTCCAACTCTCATAGTTCCACTATCAGTGTGTTTGAAAATCCCAAAAAAATTAGGAGCATGCAATTTGGCCATCATTTTGGAGACCTAGAAGGTGTGAATTGGCCAGATGAATGTAATTGTGATTTAGAGCATTCCAGAAAAAGAATCAGGTCAAAAGGCCCCACGGTTTGAAAGTTATTGCAGTCTTTCGGGTTTTGGAGACCTCCTAAGAATGCTTCAAAGTTAAGTTAGGGGCATTAAATGACCTCAAAAAGGGCCAAAAATGGGGAATGAGTGAAGCTGGTCCATAAGGCTATAGAGCACTTTGAGAGCTTTCCGAAAATGTAAACGGTTCATCAATCGGAGCTACGGTTCAAAAGTTATGCCTCCCGGAAGTTCGGTTACCGTTTCTGAATTCTTCTAGATTTGCACTGACTTCTAACGCCGCTTCTGGAACCTTCTATTTGGTCGGTGGATGCCTACTAGCACTTTCTAGAATGTACTCCTAGTCCTTAACCCTTCGGGGTCTATTTAAGAAGATTTTTTGGCATTGTAAAAGGCAGTTCGGAGTGGAGTTTGAGAGGAGGTACCATAAGGAGAAATTATCTCCAGATTTATGCTATTGTAAGCCCTTAGGGCATGTTTTGAAGTTTATTTTCCTGTACTATTTGTACTAGCTTATTTTCTCAGTTAATACAATTCCTCTTTTCTGTTGTGTCCATTCTGTTCTTAGGTTGTGTCCCCATCAAGTGGTATCAGAGCAGGTTTTCCTGAGTGTCTAGACAGAGTGCCGACTGTGAGGCAGTTTGCACCAGGACTGTGTGGTTGTGGGTTCGAGTTAGAAGATGCCTCCATGAAGAGAGAATGGCAAAAGGGCCAGAGCTATTAATCTTGAGGAGGTTAGAGCCATCAAGAGGCAGGTACAAGCATTGCAAGAGGAGCTTCGTAGAGGAGCAAATGTTGCCGCAGGTGACAACAGTGAGGATGACAATGAAGAAGAAGTAATGGGACCAAAAGAGGAAGTTGACGGGGAAGTTCTAAATCCTGTAGAGGAAAGACTTTTTAGGGCCATTACTAAGTTTGGGAAAAGACCTACAATTGAAGTGGGTGTATTTTCAGGAAATCTGAAACCAGATGAGTTGATCGATTGGATCAATGAACTAGAAGAATACTTTGAGTATGAGGATATCAGGGACCCAGATAGGGTTAAGTTTGCAAAGGCCAAATTGAAAGGCTATGCCAAAATCTGGTGGCAAGAGGTTCAATTGGAAAGAAATAGAAGAGGAAAGGAGAAGATCACAAGATGGGATCGCATGGTGGACAAATTGAAGAAGCAGTTCATTCCTGTGGACTACAAGTTGGATCTATTTAAGAAGATGCATGCGTTAAAGCAAGCAGGAAGATCAGTCCAAGACTATACAAAGGAGTTTTATTGACTCTTGATTAGAGCAGGGCATGCAAAAGCAAATAAGGAGAAGGTTGCTTGTTATATAAGTGGGTTGTGACCAAGCATCCAGGAGGAATTAAGTCTGGTAAGAATGACTAGCATTGAAGAGGCATACCAGTTTTCCCTACGACTTGAAGAGAAGTTGAATAAAAGGTTTGAAGGAAGACAAAGAGGGTGTGGTCAAGGAGGAAGGGGAAGCGGTAGATCATCTAGAGGCCGCAATAAAACCCAAAAGAAAAATGAAGATGAGGGTACTAGCAGGAACAAGAGGAATGAGGGTTTCAACCGCTCCCATGACCAAGACTTTGAAAATCAGAGAGGAAGAGGTAGAGGATGTGGACAAGGAAGAGGAGGCTTCCGTGCTACCTGTTTCCATTGTAATGAAGAAGGTCATCGTGCCTTTGAATTCCCTCAACAACAAGGAAGGATAGATAGGAAAGCTGAGGGCCAAGCTAGGGTTGCTCATGTGGATGAGGATGCACAATCATCACATTTAGAGGATGCAAAAAGAGGAGAGACCTTGGTAAATGAAAGAGTCCTACTAAGTGGTGAGATTGAACAAGGACAACGGAGGAGTTTGTTCTGTACCAGATGCAAGTGTGAGGATAAATGTTGTGACGTGATCATTGATGGTGGTAGCACTGATAACTTGGTATCAGAAGAGATGGCCTCTAAGCTGAAGCTCAAGAGGGAGAAACATCCCTAGCCCTATCAGATTGCTTGGGTAAAAGATGATCATAAGGTCCTAGTAAGTGAACAATGTTTAGTAAAATTCAAAATTGGGAGTTACCATGATGAAGTTCTCTGTGATGTTATTTCAATGGATGTTTGCCATCTATTGTTGGGTAGACCATGGCAGTTTGATAGACATGCAGTGCATGGTGGACATGCAAACACATACTCTTTGACAAAGGATAGAGTTCGCCACAAATTGAAGCCCATGAAAAAGGAAGGTGAAAAGGTATGTAGCAGTGCTAGGATTTGTCTTGTTGATGGAAGGAAGTTTTTAGATGGCATGAAACATCAGCATATGTGTTATGCTTTGATTCCTAGGAAAGATAAAGAAGGTAGTAGTGAAATACCACTTGAAGTTTCAGATTTACTAGGGGAGTTTGGAGATATTATCTCTTATAATGTTCTAGATGGATTGCCACCAGTAAGGAAAATCAGTCATCAGATAGATCTGATTCCAGGAGCTAGTTTGCCTAACAAGGCTGCTCACAGGATGACTCCTACTGAAACAGAGGAGTTAAATAGATAGGTTCAAGAGCTGTTGAGGAAGGGCTTGATTTGAGAGAGCCTGAGTCCATGTGTAGTACCTACAATACTTGCACCAAAGAAGGATGGAGAGTGGAGGATGTGTACAGATTCTTGAGCTATAAATAGGATAACCATCAAGTACCAGTTTCCTTTGCCAAGGATGGATGATCTTATGGACTGCTTAAGTGGAGCTCAGTACTTCACAAAGATAGATCTGAAGAGTGGCTATCATCAAATATGGATTCGAGAAGGAGATGAGTGGAAAATAGCCTTCAAGACCAAGGAGGGTCTTTATGAGTGGTTAGTCATGCCCTTTGGATTGACGAATGCCCCAAGCACCTTCATGCGGCTCATGAATGAGAGAAGGTAAAAGCCATCTTGGAATGGCCTACTCCAAGGTCTGCTACTGAGGTAAGATCATTTCATGTTCTGGTTAGTTTTTACAAGAAGTTTATTAAGAATTTCAGTGGCATATGTGCACCCCTAACTGATACAATAAGAGGGGATAGAAAAGAGTTCAAATGGATTGTAGCGACTGCGAGAAGTTTTGAATTGTTGAAGAAGAAGGTGACAGAACAACCTATGTTGGCACTTCCAAATTTTAGAAAGGTTTTCCAGGTGGATTGTGATGCTAGTGGCAGCACTATTGGGGCTGTATTAAGCCAAGAAGGTAAGCCTATTGCATATTTTAGTGAAAAATTGAATGATGCAAAGAAGAAGTATTATGTTTATGATCAAGAGTTCTATGCAATAGTTCAGGCCTTAAAGAAATGGAGGCATTATTTATTGCGAAAGGAATTTGTTTTGTATACTGATCATCAGGCATTACAGTACCTAAATAGCCAAGGTAAATTGAATCAGAGGCATATGAAGTGGGTAGAATTCTTGCAGAGTTATACATTTGTGTTGAAGCATAGAAGTGGAAAATCTAACAGGGTTGCAGATGCACTAAGTAGGAGACAATCACTGCTTACAGTAATGCAGGTTGAAGTAGTTGGGTTTGATGAACTCAAGAATTTGTACCCTGAGGATCTTGATTTTGTTGAAGCATGAAAATCTTGTAAAGAACCTGTTGCTGTAGATAGAACCAAGTGGTTAGACTATTTGATTCAAGATGGCATGTTGTTCAAAGGTAGTTAATTGTGAATTATAAGGAGTTCCATGAGGGAAAATCTGATTAAGGAGAAACACAGTGGAGGGATGGCAAGACATTTTGGTTGAGATAAGACCATTGCCATTCTTAGAGAACATTATTTTTGGCCTCAAATTTCATAGGATGTGAAGAAGTTTGTACATAGTTGCTAGGTTTGTCAAGTTGCTAAGGGGTTTAGTCACAATATTGGTCTATATCAGCCATTGCTTGTTCCATCAAGGCCATGGGAGGACATAAGTATGGATTTTGTTCTTGGATTTCCAAGGACACAAAGGGGTAATGACTTAGTATTCATGGTGGTTGATAGGTTCTCCAAAATGGCACATTTCATTCCTTGCCACAAAACTCATGATGCTGTCCATATTGCAGACTTGTTTTTCAAAGAGGTGGTAAGACTACATGGTCTTCCAAGGAGTATAGTTTCTGACAAAGATACTAAATTTGTGGGGTATTTCTGGAGGACATTGTAGAAAAAGTTGAGAACAGACTTGAAATTCAATTCCATGCATCACCCACAAACTGACGGCCAAACAGAAGTGGTAAACAGAAGTTTGGGCAATTTGCTGAGATGTTTAGTTGGGGATAAGCCCAAGGGATGGGATTTGATTCTACCAGAGGCAAACTTTTCTTATAACAACTCTGTAAATAGGAGTACTGAGAAATCACCATTCCAAATTGTATATGGGAGTAGCCCAAGGACTGCACCAGAGCTGAGGAAGATAGAACAAGGGGAGAGGACAAGTGCTGAATCTGAGAAATTTGCTAAACATATCAAGCGTCTACATGAGGAGGTTCAAGCACACATTAACAAGATGAATCAAGAGTATAAAGCTAGGGCTAATAAAAAGAGAAGACATAAGGAATTCCAAGTAGGGGATCTAGTCATGGTGCACTTACGAAAAGAAAGATTTCCAGCCGGTACTTACAACAAGCTAAAAATGAAGAAATTTGGCCCCTGCAAAATTTTGAAGAAACATGACTCAGGAAATGCATATGAAGTGGAGCTGCCAGATGGTATTCAGACTTCTCTCATTTTTAGCATTGCAGATTTAACAGAGTATCATGATGATGGTGCAGATGAGGAGCTGGTGTTAGAGCCATGTCCAATTCCTTCTTCTAAGAAGGAGGAGATAGAAGACATTCTAGATCATCATGTGGGTAGGAGTACTAGAAACAGGCAGTATGAAGAGTATTTGGTCAAATGGAAAGGATGGCTGATCTAGGACTCAACTTGGATTTCAGTAGTTGAGGTTTCCCATTTGGGATTTCCTCTACCATCTGTAAAGTGATAGTGTCACTTTTCAATCTACCCTGGGTGTCTGATGTAGGAGCATCCAGAGGTATAAGGGCAATCCTGTGTCACCCAAAAAAATGTACTTAGACTTAGTTTCTGTTTCATGTCTTTACATTTTTGGATACCAATTTGGGTCAAATAAAGGTTCCAACTCTCATAGTTTCACTATCAGTGTGTTTGAAAATCTCAAAAAAATAGGAGCATGCAATTTGGCCATCATTTTGGTGACCTAGAAGGTGTGAATTGGCCAAATGAATGTAATTGTGATTTAGAGCATTCCAAAAAAAGAATCAGGTCAAAAGGCCCCACGGTTTGAAAGTTATTGCAATTTTTTGAGTTTTGGAGACCTCCTAAGAATGCTTCAAAGTCAAGTTAGGGGCATTAAATGACCTTGAAAAGGGCCAAAAAATGGGGGACAAGCAAATCTGGTCCATAGGGCATAGAGCACTTCGAGAGCTTTTCGAAAATATAAACGGTTCGTCAATCAGAGCTACGGTTCAAAAGTTATGCCTCTCGAAAGTTCGGTTACCATTTCTGGATTCTTCTAGATTTACACCGACTTCTAACGCCGCTTCTAGAACCTTCTATTTGGTCGGTGGATGCCTACTAGCACTTTCTAGAATGTACTCCTAGTCCTTAACCCTCTGGGGTCTATTTAAGGAGATTTTTTGGCATTGTAAAAGGTAGTTCGGAGTGGAGTTTGAGAGGAGGTACCATAAGGAGAAATTATCTCCAAATTTATGCTATTGTAAGCCCTTAGGGCATGTTTTGAAGTTTATTTTCTTGTACTATTTGTACTAGCTTATTTTCTCAGTTAATATAATTTCCCTTTTTTGTTGTTTCCATTCTGTTCTTGGGTTGTGTCCCCATCAGATAAGCTAGATAAGCATTTAGAATTGAATAAGTGTTTACACTAATGACAAATATATCATGATTCCAACAATCTCCCCCTTTGGCATTTGTGAAAAAAACACTTATGAGCCAAAACTTATGTGCAAAATTTGTCAAGCTGATTTACATATATCTCACCCATACAATATGGACAGAGTATTTATAAGTATCTCTATCTTTACACATGGCTTCCTTATTTACATATATCTCTATCTCTTCTTTGGTACTCCATCTCCCCCTTTTTGACAATAATGCCAAAATAAACAATATGCATTTACACAAAAACACCAAAATGAGAGATAAACTCAGAATGTATCTTGAGAATAAGACCCAAAGTCTTATCCCAATTTTCTTGCACAATTTTGCAGGTGGAGAGTGCTATTTGAACTTTAGCTGAAAGTTCAATTATGTGATCTGCAACTGAGAAATTATTTTCATGGATCAATGCTTTGGAGTAGACAATGTGTTTCTGCATTATGTCCATGATAGGAAGGATCATATTCTGAATGTCAATCAAGGTTGATCTGATCCTTGCTTCCTCTCTCAATAATTCTGCCTACTTTTCTGACAAAAATCTGATTCAGAGATGATGGGATGAACTTGAATTGGGGTCAAGTCGCAGCATTTGGGCACTGACCTTCATATCCTCATCAATTTTATTTAATTTTTCTTTGATATCCTTGGTGTACTCGGTAACATCACAAAGTTTGGCAAAAAGTGAAGTTACATTATTAAAAGAATTTTCAAGATTGACCAAAATTGTGGACAATTCTACCTGTTTTATTGCAATGTGCTGAGCAATGTGCTCAAGCCCCTTATTATCAAATTTTCTTTCAGCCTTTTCAATAAATTTTTCTTGACCAGAGGTTTCCTCATTGAATTTATTTATAGCCTCTTCTAACTAAATCAAAATGGGTTGAGTAGAATCTACTTCAACACCTATAGCTTCTGTAATTATATTCCTAGCGTTCTCAATTATTCTGTACTCCTTATCCCTTTCAGACCTTAACTCCTTCTGCATAGCCTTCATCTCTATTAGTTGACTAGCATACCTCATTTCTTCAATGGTAGCATTTTCATAGTCAATTTTTGGAATCACTATCTCTGTGTCTAAGTCAATATCTTCAAGAATTTCCTTTCCAATGATCAGAAGTCTTAATGGTTGCTTTTGTTTGACTTCTATGATGACTAGTTTGACCTTAGGAATAGACACAATAGTGGATATGGAAGGACTAGCAGTGAAAACTGGGATAGGACTTGAGGATTGAGTGCTAATAGGAGCATTTACCAGATAAAAAATTGGAATACTTCCCAAAAATGATGATACACTTGGTAATGCAGTGTCTAAACTAACTAGATTTGAAGTAGATGTAGATAATGCTAACAAAATTGTAGAATAAATTGGAACTAACAAAATTGTGGAACTTACTGCTATACCAACTAAAGATGATGGAGCTAAGGAGGCTGGCTCAGTAGCTAAAGAAGTAGTAGTCAGCTTGGTAGATGAAGTGCTTCGCACATCTATTTTAGATACCTGGAGCTGAGAGGAGGCCAGTGAAGATTGAGCAATTGATGTGGCAATTGTGCTCATAATCTTACTTGTAGAAGCCATCTCCTTAGTGGAGGAAACAATTTTTGGTGGAGAGTGAGGAAGGGATGCAATCACTACTGCTGCAATTTTTACTGGATCATCTTCCTCCTTATCTTCCTCTTGAACTTCTTCCTCCTTGTCTTGTCCCATTAATGCATGCAACTCTCCTGGTGAGACTATGATGGATGGAGTGCCATCAATATCATCACTGTCACTACTGTCATCATCCTTGATTTCCACTGGGTCTTCACTGGGCTTATGCAAATGATATATGTTTTTCCACATGTTTGTAGCATCATTTACAACATGTTCAATGTCTTTGATCAAAATTAAACATGTGTGAAATCTTATCATCATCTTAACTTCATGGTTTTTCATTGCAGTCTTTATTTCTGCCCCAATGAGGCTTGGTTGAACATTCTTCAGGGATTGCTCATAGATGTCTTTTACCATTTGGGTGGCTAACTCCCATCTCAGTTGCAATCTCTCCAACAGTTCTTTTGAGATTTGGGAGGCAAGCTAGTCTGGAGAGTATTTCCATTTTCCCATCTTGCTGAGTACTAGTTCCTCTATCTGCATTTTCTCAGCATCTATTCTAGTTTCAAATTTCAATGCCTTGAAATTTGTGATGCCTACTCCTTCTTCCAGTTGTTTAAGCCTTTCCTCAAATGTGGGTGCAGGCCTAGATAGTATAGGTTCCTGCTTACCTTTTTTGGTTCTTCTTGTGAATATGGCAATAGGCTTCTTCTTAGGTTTGGTAATTATTGCCTTACCTTTCTTCTTCAGAGGTTCTTCTTCAGTTTCTTGTTCTTTTGTTTCTTCTCCTCCTTCTTCTTCATCATCTCCTTCATCCCCACCTTTTCCTTTTGTTCGCATAAGAGGGCCAGATGCAGTTTTCAATTTTTCAATTTTCCTCTTGCCTTTGCTTATGGCCTGTGGTAGCTAAATTTCAAGCTCAATTCTAGCCTTTGCTTCATCACAAGTTCCAAAAATTGGTTGCCTTGGGTCTACTGGCTCATTTACTAGTGCTTCTATGATGTCTCTGGCTTCATCAATATTTACCTCATAGGGAAGAGGTTTTACCCATGCAACTTGGGGTCTGACTGTCTGGATGTACACCTTATCACAGTCAACCATGAAGCATTCATCATCTCTATAATCTTCAACTAATCTTGGTGGAATCCGGAACCTATTATTCATTCTCTCCTTCAAATCTTCAAAATAATTGTCCATGATGCTATCAAAATTTTCACCCATCTTTGCTACAAACTTATTTATCTGATACAAAATTGGAATGTTTTCTCCATACGATAGTTCCTTTAGATGGAAAGAATTTTTGAACGTAGAAAAATAAATAGATCAACAGAGAACCAAGTTTACAAGGGTTATACTTCGAAGTCCTTATACTATCCATATTTTTATTCAATGGTTTCAGCAATACTTCAGATAGATCAAATTCAAAGTTTTTCTTTACAATCTTGAGGGCCAAATCCATAGCTTCACAAGGTACACTATTCAATCTACTAAAACTGTATAATTTATATGCATTTACATGAATGCCAAATCTTAGTTCAACATCTGATACAGTGTTGACCTTTAAACCTCTACTGTCCCACTTGGCTATGGTTTGCTTCTTTAGCTCCTCCTGACCTAGGGTTTTGGTGGATTTTTCTTTACTGAGCATAGGGAGACCTGTGATTTTGTGAATCATCTTCTTTGTTATTAGCACTGGCTGCTCTAACCATAATTGTCAATTATGCACCCCACTCAAGATATACCTAATCCATTTAGTTTGAAAGTTTCTAGGCATATGCGAGATATGAGTCAAGCCTTTGGTTTCAAGATGCTTGAACTCAAGTTTCAGAGAGCCATCTACACTCATTTCAGTTAGGGCACTATCCATCTCTAGGTTTTTTATTTCTTGAATAGAACATTTGAAATGAGTTCAAATATCATTGATAAGAATTACCTTAGGTGGTATTTTTGATTGAGTTGTAGTTGGGTTGAGTGATTCTGCAATGGCCAAAACAATCTTGAAGTTGCGCGCTTTCCATTCTGTACCCTTTATCAACATTTCTGAACCTCTTTTTGCCTTGGTGCTGCTAGTGCTTGCAGATGCCATAACTGCTTGGTAAGTATAAGAAAATATTGAACAAATTCTCCACTTGAAAATCACTTGAAATCGCTTGGTATTTGCTTTGGATTCACTGGAAATATTTTAGCCCTGAGTATTCTTAAGTCACGGTGAAAAATGAAATCAAATTCTGGCCTTTTGATGGAAATACTTTCATTAATGCTTGGTACGAAGGTAGATGAGATGACATAGTGCTTGCCAATCTATCATTGATTTACTTGGTAAGACCTTGCAACTCAGTGGTCAAACAAAATCTTTTAGTTACTCTCGACCTAGCTTAGTAAGGTCTTCAACCAACCTTACTCGGTAGATGCAACACGGTGAATGATAACTTTTCTTTGATCCTTGTATCTAAAATACTGATTTGATCATTTGCACTCTTTCACTCTGGAACTGCTTGAGATATGGCTTGATGATGCAGTTCTTGATTCTTCTTAAATCTAATTGGAAATGGTGAAGTCACCCATTTCTTGAGTGACATGACCATCATTTGAACTGTCTTGCTCGATAGATTTAGGAATCCACTGTTGTCTCATCTGCTTCCAAATTTTATCAGCTTTAGCTTTCTTTTCATCTTGAATTCTTCCAATATTCACATAGTTCTTGGCTATATGATCAAGTTTAGTACATGTGTAACATCTTATGGTTGTATCCTTCTTTCTTAGGTGATGTCTTGCAGAGTTTATTCCAATGTGTCCATATTCTCCACAATAGTGACACCTACACCAAGTATTGTAGTCCCAACCAAATATTGCTTTGATAATTTGTTCTGGTAGATTGAATGTTTTTGATTTGCATTCAGATGCCTTTTGACCTTGTTTCTTGCATTTGTGACATTTTCCTTCAAATTTTGGTTTTTCTTTGCATTCATTAGCTTTATGACCATGCTGATTGTAGTTGAAGAATTTACCATTGAATTTTGCGTTTCCATTACTCCAACATTTGTTTAATGTATGACATATCTTGCCACAATGATTGCAAGTGGGTCTTTGATTCCCTTGGGCACCTTGTTTGGAGGATTCACCTTCTTCCTTGTATCCAAGACTTGCTTTACCTTTTTTTCTATGAAAGTTTTGCTCACTTTGCTGATTTAATTGAGTCATGTCTGCTTGAGATTTCATCATTCTCTCATTGATTTTCTTTTCAGTGATCAAGTCATTTTCCAAGCTTTCATTGATTTATCTTTTAGATCTTAGATCACTTTGTAAGCTTTCATTGATTTGTCTTTCAATGATTAAATCATTTCTTGAACTTTCATTCTCAGATCTTAGATTCATAATTTCTTCATTTGCATTAGATAGTTGACCTACAAGATTTTCATGCTGAAGGAATTGATTATTTCTTACGTCTAAGTCTTCATTTGTCTTGTTTCTCTTTTCCAAAACTTCACATAGCCTGATTGATTGGATTTCTTGTTCTCTTTTAAGCTTTCTTACTTCTTCCTACAGAGAACCATTCTTTTTTAGGAGTTCCTTGATTGCTTCATTAGCTTCATTTGAATTGCTTGATGGTAAAAGGTCTTCAATCTTTTCTTCAACATATTGATGATCATTCATTTGTCTTGCAAGTTCTTTCCTTCTTTTTAGAGGTTGAGAAAGATGCTCCTTTGCTTCTTTGAGTTGAGCCATGGCCATTTCTAGATCTAGCTTTTCATTTTCAATAGATTTGTCAAGTCTGAATATCTCCATTGTCCTTGATCTTTGCTCAAGCTGTCAAACTTTATCTTGAGAACCACAAAGCTCTGATACCAATTGTTGGAAATATTCAGGATTAGATAGGTTACTGAGAGGGGAGGGGTGAATCAATAACTTATAAAACTTTTATACAATTCAGCATTTTAACCATTCACCATTCATTCATCTAATCTATTGCATAACTGAAAGAGCAAACATTCATTGCACATGTACACAGAGATTTGGTGACCCAAAAACCTTCCAAATAGAAACTAAAACTAGGGTGGGGATGATGCCCATAAAACTTCAATATTGCAGTATAAATTTGGCCTGTTAAGGCTTACAATGATCACTTCTAGTGATCTGCCCTGTGAGGAACAAGTAGGACTGCTAGATCCACCTTGTTAGATGATTTCAAAATATACAGTGAAGTATGCACTCTGTTAGGAGATTTACAAAAAAAGACTATTAAGTCTAGCCTGTTAAAGGATTTATAAATTGATTCACCTATTAAGATGAAGCAGTGGTTCTGCTTACAACTATTTGCTGGTAAGATCCTTTTTGTATTGATCACCTGATGTGATAGATATAACTTTTTTGCTCCAATGTTGACCTTGCTGTATCCCTTTTACTTTGCTGCTGATTTTCAATATCCTCTTTACATGCAAACATTAATCTCTTCCTTTATATCTTTTTCATATACACCATACCATCGTACAAATGATATCATACATTATATAAATACCATTTCAATATTTACAATTGCAAGGTCGGCCAAAAAATAAGTGAACAAAATATTACTGTGTCAGCCAGATAGTAGAAAACTCAAGTTCCTCAAGTTGACTCAGTGACCTTCTGATACTCGACATCCACTACATTACTTGACATCATCATGCACTCAATAGAAGTAGAGGCTCGATTCATACTAGGCACACAACACTACTTGCAACTCGGTAACCATTGGTGACTCGGTAGATATAGTGTCACTCGGTAGAAACTAACTTCTTCATTTACCTTATTTTTCTTGATAAACACTGAGTTCTTCATTTACCTTGCTTTTCTCGGTGAACACTGAGTTCTTCATTTACCTTGCTTTGCTTGGTGAACACTAAGTTCTTCATTTACCTTGCTTTTCTTAGTGAACATTGAGTTCTTCATTTACCTTTTTCACTCAGTAAACACTGTTGAACTACCTATTCACTCGGTATCTTTTGGAATGCTCGATGAGAACTCTTTACCTACTAAACTTAAAAGGTAACCACTAAATGTTCGGTATGTGTGAAAAGCTAGATCAGCATTCAGAATTGAATAAGTGTTTGCACTAATGAAAAATATATCATGATTCCAATAGATTGCATTGGCACAATGAGCAAAAGACTCAAGGAGACAAAGCTTGAAAGGGTGGACAAGTTGTCAGAGTTGCAAAGGAGGAAAGCCAAGAAAAATTATAAGCTGAATTGTGATCTAAAATCCTCAAGGTTGAGTTGTAATTATATTAGGTCAAAAGCCCTTAATTGTTATTGTCTTACATTTGTATCAGCTGAGGAAAAATCCTAAGGACTTAGGTTGGCCTAACAGCCATAGGGAAATCCTTTAATAGGGTGACATTCCAAGTTGAATGTTCTAAAGTCCTTTGATCAGACACACTCCTAATAGAATGTTGAAATCCTTTAATAGGGCCACATCTAACAATGTGTTGTAGCCTTTAATAGGGAATCACTTCAAAAGGGTGAGAAAGAAGGTAGCATGTTACTGGTGGTTTTCCCAAATTGGGTTTCCACATAAATCTCTGTGTCATGTGTTGATTTCATGTGTTTCATTTCTACATATTTATTTTCAATAACTTGCTAGGATGAAGGTTTAAGCTTGGATGCATGGTAGTTTAAATGAGCTCACTATATTTTGATTAGTCAAATTTTGGACCTTGAATAATTGATTCATCTCCCTCTCAGTTATTCTAAAACATTTCTAACACAAACCTTTCTATAAAAACTCATGCACTTGTCTACTAAGTTCTTCATTCTCTATAGTTTTCAATATATATGGTGATTTATTTAGAAAACTAGCTCCAAGAATCAAATCCATACAATGAATTATACTTCTTACTAGAGGTAAACTATTGTGAATAGCTTCTGCAACAATATCCTTGTATTCATTCAATAAATTTTTAATTTCTATTGGTACTTAGCCTCTACTAGTTTCTACTATCAATTGGTCATTACAAGATTCTACTGTCACTCGATCATTAGTAGCTTTTTCTACTTAGTCCTTACTACCAAAACTTGGTCCTCTAGGAATTGTAGAAAAATAAACTTGGTTTCTTTTCATTTCTTTTTTAAATTGTTTACCATTGATCATGCAAATTTTCATAGTAGTACAATTAACCTCATCTTGACTTTCAATCAAAGGAAGCAATATTTTATTTTTCCCATTCACCCAAAGAGTATATTGATTCAATGTTCCATCATCTTTGTATTCATTCAATAAATTTTTAATTTGTATTGGTACTCAGCCTCTACTAGTTTCTACTATCACTTGGTCATTACGAGCTTCTTTTGTCACTCGGTCATTAGTAGCTTTTGCTACTTAGTCATTACTACCAAAACTTGGTCCTTTAGGAATTGTAGAAAAACAAACTTGGTTTCTTTTCATTTATTTTTAAAATTGTTTACCATTGATCATGCAAATTTTCATAGTAGTACAATTAACCTCATCTTGAATTTCAATCAAAGGTAGCAATATTTTCTTTTTCCCATTCACCCAAAGAGTATATTGATTCAATCTTCCATCATGTATAGCATATCTATCATATTGCCAAGGTCTACCCAACAAAATATGACAACAAGCCATAGGCATAATATCACATAGAACTTTGTCAAAGTAATGGGCAATCTTGAATTTCACAATACTTTTTTCACTTACCAATATCTTATGCTCATCCTTGATCCATGAGACATGATAGGGTTTAGGATACTTTAGCCTCTATAATTTCAACTTTGTAACCAACTCTTCTGATGGCAATTGTTTTGAACTTCCACTGTCAATGATTACCTTACAATATTTTTCATCCATTTGATATCTAGTTTTAAAAATTATTCTCGTTAGGACAAGTTCCTCATCACTTCCCTTATTAAATAAGGTTCTTATCATCATTAGATTTTCTCTAGCCTCAAGTCCACTTGCTAAACCCTCAGTGTCTCCTTGAATCACAATATTTCTATAACCTTGCCCACTTTCAAAAGATATACATTTAAAGAATCTATACCCTTCTTTACCACATCTAAAACAATCACCATGAAATCCACCTCTAGAATAAGAAATACCTCTTCCTCAATAAGAAGCAGTACCTTTTCGATAAGAATCACCACTTTTCTACTCAGTGTTGCCTCTTTCATTATTCTTCCATTCAAATTTCTCTTTATCTTTCATAGAACTATTAGATCTACCACCTTCTCCATAAGATCTACCTCTACCTCTTTGTCTTTGTTCATGCTTCTTTGTCAAGATTTCCTCAAATTTCAAGGCATATTGGTATGCTTCTTCCACACTTTCCAATTTCACAAAAGTTATTTCATCTTGAATTCTAGATCTCAATCCATTTATGTACCTTGAAATTTTCTCAACATCATCATCCACATGTCTATATTTGATGTCCAATCTATAGAATTCCTCAATATACTCTTTCACAATCATGTCCCTTTGTCTCAAATTTTGCATCTTTCTCAACAAGCTAACTTGGTAATCAATAGGAAGGAATTTTTTCTTTACCTTATTCACCATTTTCACCCAAGTTTTGATCTTTTTCCCCCTCTCCTTTGTCTATCAATTTTCAAATGCTCCCACCACAGTGAGGCATGTCCTTTCAAGCCAGAAATTGCAATCTTCACCTTCCTATTATCAGGAGTGTTTTCATACTCAAAGAACTTCTTCATATTAGAGATCTAATTCAACACAACATTGTGTCCAATTTTTCATCATAAGGAACAACTTCTACAAAAAGATTTTAATTTTCCTTAAACAATACCCTGAACAATCTTGCCTCATCTTGATCTTCTTCAAGTCCTAGATTAGGGTTTGGTGCTATGTCTTCATCATTACTCACATAATCAAGATGTGCTCCTATCCTCTAGATGGTCTCTACAACATCTAATATGTCTACAATTTGTCTTGGTAGATTATTTTGGGGAGCTAGAATAAGAATGCATGTAGGGTGCCTGAGTTCTCATTATAGCTACTTTGTATCCAATACTGTATTATCAACATTTCCTCTACCTCAAACCATCTTTACAAATCAGGTTCCTACAAGATTGTAATCCTTTGCAAGTTGTAGGCTAAATCCTCATATTTGCTACCCCACAACCAAATTCACTTAGGGTTCTACATAATCATATCTCCACAAGGAAAAACCTTGAGCTCTGATACCTCCTGACACAAGGATGAAATAAATAACTAGGGCTAAGGGCATACTTATCTATCTAAACCACCTTGTAGAGTAAACACAATGGAAGTGAACAAAACTAAGGAGAGAGAAAACATAATACTTTATTGATTCATCAAGTAATCAACATACATGCCTAGCTGTAAGGCCTTCTAGGTTACAACCATATACAAAATACATTCAAGATCCATGATCCAACTTTAAATTCACATTTTTAGACACATATGCATTCCACTTTTGAAATCCTCTAAGTTTGACACTTAACCTATGCCTAAACACCCCATTTATACTTGCCAAAATGACTCACATAATATTCAAGAACATTACGTCAAAGAAAGGCCAACCTCAAAATAGGCAACACTCATCCCTAGACAAGATCATATCATTAAATTTATGAACCAAATTAAATATGAAAGTCAACTTCAACTAAGAACCAAAACATAGACAACTCATTCAAAGAAGGAACCAAGCATCATCAAATAATAGGTTCACTCAACACATGAAGGATCCCTCGGCTAATATTGGATAACTTGGTACACATTGGATAACTTGGCACACACTAGATGAATTAACACACACTAGCTAACTCGCCACACATTGGATGACTTGGAAAAAATTGGAACTTGATAGCAACTGGAAATTGGAACTTGAGAATAGCTAGAATTCTGTAGCAACTGGAAACTAGAACTTGGCAGTAATTGAAACTCGATAGCAATTGAAAACTAGAACTTGGCAACAACTGGTAGAATTAACAAAAAGGTTTAGGATCACAAGGCAATTGAGGATGGTCCTGCATCATTACAACTCCTAACAGGGTTGATACTTCTAGTAAGGCATAGTCCTCTAACAAGGAATGAGACACTATAAGGATGTAATAGACTTTTAATAGAGTTAATATCTTTCAAAAATACTTTTAGTTAGTGGATCATTTTGTGGGAACCACCCCCACTTTGAAAGAAATATATGAAAATGCTAAAGACTACATTTGAAAGATGAAAAACAAGATTGATCATCTCAAGTCCAAGAATAATCCTAAATATCAAATCAAGGATAGTGATGAAGTCTCAAGACTAAATAAATAAAATGATATTTTGAAGCATGAACTGAAAATTATTGATCTAAAATTGAGCTTGAAGAAAGATGATAACAAGGTTGAGTCAGATTTGAAATCTAATAATGCAAATCTATGATCCAACCTTACAAAAGTCACATCTAAGCTAGAATATACTAAGTTGCATTATGTAGAACTTGAATAATATAATAGTATTCTAAAAGGAGATTTAACCTATTCTAAGAAACAACTTGGGATATTATATATTCTAGCAGTGAGAAGATTGATGAACAAATGTCTTTTCAGAAACCTTCTTATGATAAGACAAGTCATGGGCTTTTCATTGGAGAAATGTCAACTAACAAATTTGGAGCTAGAAAGGAACCTCATCCCAAAATTCATCAGCCTATGCAAGAAAAAGAATATCTTTATAAGATTGAGTCAAATCAATCTATAGATGCACCTAAGGAGATTGAATGAGTTAGTCGGCCTAAACAATTTGATGAACCAAAGCAATTTGAGAAAACTAAATCACCTAACTAAGTGGGATATGATTTCAAAGGTATATGTTATGCATGTAATGAATTTGGTCATATGAAAAGAGACTACACAGGTAAGTCATTTAAATTTGTTACTAATTTTTATTGTTACAATTGTCATGGTTTTGGTCACAGAGTAGTTGATTATAGGAAACCTAAATTTGATAACAATAATAGAAATAATAGAATGTTTAGTGATACTAACCCTATAGGAAGAAGATATAAAGAAGGAAAAATGGAGCAAGGAATAACATTGTGTGTTACAAGTGTAACAACATTGGATATATAGCTAGAAATTGTAAAGCATCTATAAACCAACCTGGACCTACATTTGGAAACAATGCACCGGTATGCAAGTTGGGTAACAACTTTGGTTATATAGAAAGATTTTGTAGAATGGATATGAGGAATAAAACAAGTAATTAAAATTTCAAAAGGAATATAAGAAGGAATTCCAAAATAAAAATGACAACAATGATAGTCAGAAAGACAACATAAAGGAACATGTAGAAGAATTTAAAGAGGTATTTGTCAAAGCTAATAATCCATATAGTTCACATAAAGAACAATCAATTAAAGAATTTGGAAGAAAACTAAATTTAACAATTATATTTGATTTATCCTATATGAATATGTACTTTATATAAAAGATCAAACATCAAAAAGATATAAATGATGACAAAGAGTTAGTTAAGATTTGTGGAGTTACTATGAGGTACAATGTGATGTTTTGAAGCCATGGTGAATAGCACAAATGATTTGGAAGTCATATGTGAGTGCACAAAATAAATTGAGTTTCCTAATAACTAGAAACAAATTTTTAGTGATTGTGTACTTGTACAATTAACACATTAATAAATTGAAAGTGATTTAAGGGTTGAAATCAAGTTATTGAGTAACATTTAACTGATTTGGAGAAAACTTAAGGTGAATTTTAAGTATTCTAAAAGGAAAATGGAAGCAAGTCCTATTTTTTCAAAATCAAGGTTTTTATCACTTGCATAGTCATAATTTGAGGTTTTAATCTAAACAAATGGTGAATCCTACTATACACGTTGTGAGTGAGAGGCCTAGGTACACATTTAAGAAGCACCCTTATATTTCTATGAAAGATGATCCCCTAGGAACCTTTTCACAAGTTCCTTACAAGCTATTACATGTCAAGGATATTGGGCAATACATTCTTTAAAAATTTGAGGGTATTGATGAAATTGTCATTCATAAGGACTTAGGCCTAGTTGGCAACAATGATCTGTCTTTAAAACAAGGCTTTGAGAATTTGAATAATATAAACCTTTTCAAACATATGTTTTACACCAAGTTTCACAACCATAAATGGACTAGAATTATACTAAGAAGAATTGATGAAGGCATGCTTTGGGTAGGTGCATCCCTATTATGATTGCTAATGAGTCGATCCACAAGCTTACTTGTTTGAGCAATGAGGGGTGTAACCCAATGAATGAGAAGAATTTAAAAATATTAGTAGAAAAAAACCTTAAGACTAAGTTTGATGGAAGGAACATGAGATTATACCTAATAGTAAAGATAGAAGTAAGACTAATCAGTAAGATCATTGGCTAGAAGATGAATTATAGTTCTAGACTAAATTCAATGTTTTTTTGGATTCATCCATGCAACTTACTTAATGACTGTAAAGAAGGAAAAGATCAACATGTGTGACATCCTAAGATAGCAATTGCTAGATAACATTTAGAAGTTAAGGAAAATAAAGAATATCATATTCATATTTGAATCTTTAGTAACATGCCTATTCTTTCAAGTAATCAAAAGTTTTCCTTGTATACCTAACTAGGAATGGGACAGTGACAAGTGTACAATGAGTTTGATAACTCACTATTATAGAAAGCAATCTGAGGAAAGAGTAACATAAGAAATTTATAAATTAATGAAGATTTTCCAAGCTATAATGAAGCAAAGGTATATAATCCCTCCATCTTTGGTAGAAAAGTATAAAGATGCCATATGTTTCATGGTTGAAATCGATGTGACATGCATGAAAGTAGTAGAGCCAATGGTTAAATTTAGAGAACCTATGGGTTATGAGATGACAAAAGAATTGATTGAGGGATATGAAATGATTATTGTAGAATCTAATAGAGATGTAGAATGTCCTAGATGTGGCACATATGAAGTGAAGGTCAAGGAAGTTCATATTAAATTTCACAACAAAGACATTAAGAAGAAAGTTGAGAAAGAGATTGATCCAATCTTAAAGGAATTAGGTATGAAAATATAAGAATACAAGGTGGAAATGGGTATAGCCTTGGAAATGAAGGCTAGTTACCAAACTGAGGTATTAATGACTAAACCATTAGGAGTTGATACTTGACTATCACAAGGGGTCATGATAGCTTGACCATTAGCTAGTGCACCCTATGCAACAATATCCTAAGTGCAACTAAAGGTTGTGAAATCAACATAGAAAGGAAAAGATAAAGAAGAATAAGTATAAAAAAGGTGCAGATAGTAACACCTCCCAAAACTAGGAGGTCTACAAGATTGATAGAGGTGCAACTAGAAACAATTGAGTTAGCTTCAAAGAAGAGAATAAAGAAAATGTCAAGTGGACCTGGTAAAAGAATAATTTTTTTGTAGATAGTTGAATTAGAAAAGTCTAATGAAGAGGAATTAGAGAAAAAACTAGTTGAGAAAGTAGAAGAAGAGGTAAAGGAATGTTTTGGTAAGAAACCATGGAAAGAAAAGTTGAGACTCTGAATGTTCAAATTATTGATACATGCAATTTTGTACTGTTGAACACATACTATAATTTGTATAGTAATATGGATAGATTAAAATTGGAGAATGTTGTAGTTAGGAAGATGATATTAGTGAATAAGAAGTTTGAAGACACACAAAAGGATATACCATAAGATGTATACAATAGATTAATAAATAGAAAATGAAGAGTTGTTGATGAGGATAAGAGAATTAAAGAGAATCGAATAAGAGAGTTATGTGAAGTAAATAGTAATGATGATATGCAAATGATAATGAAGGTTATTGAGCCCTTCATAATAAACAAGAATAGAGAAATTCTTTTGATGGGTGGTAAATATGAAGAAGTGAACAATGACATAGAGCAAGACATTACAAAATTTATGACTTCTACAAATAGTGCAAACAAGAAAATATTTAGGGTTGGGTTTGATCCCTATGGTAGAAGATAAAAAAGTCATCATATGAGTCTACAACAACAAAAAAGAAGGCTACAAAGACTTTACCATCAATTATGTTGGTAAACGTATTTTTCCTTCGAAAAGAAATGTAAATAATGACTCAAAATTCCCTGATAAAGGCAAAAATTGTACCAACATTTGGATAGATTATCATTGCATTAATAATCCTCCTCTAAATTGAGAGCTACAACTCCCTCTTAGAAGATATTCAATCAATTAAACATCTAGATATACCTTAAATCGGAAGGCACTAAGGCGTGTTAACACTCACCCATAACCATGGAATGAGTGCAATTATTGGATTTACAAACTAAAGCAAGAGCACAAACAAATAACTATAAGATCACCTTATATTAAACCCTCCACATTATAGAAGAGACAAGAGGAGTTAAACTTATTATTCTGCAAAATGTGAGTACATGAACCACTAGATTACATACATCACATGTTTGATACAAAATGTAGGATTATATTTAGAAATGTGAAGAAGAGAACCTCATGATTACTCTTAAACAAGGAAAAAAAAACATAGCTCACATGAACTTTGTTATAGATTCATTCCGATTTTTAGATACAAAAAAAATTGCAAGAGTCTTCTATGTCCTTCCTATTCAATCAAGAATGCATAAAATATTAAAAAAACTCTCATACTATTCTCTTGTTACAAATAGCATAAAATATTTTTTCCCCTCTCTCTTGAAAACCTCAAGACTATCCACCCTAAAGAAGAAACCCTTATGTAAAGTCTTTAACAATATGTATTGGACTTGATAGCCTCAAGACTATCCACCCTAAAGAAGAACCCCTTATGTTAAGTCTTTAACAATATATATTGTTTCCAGGAAACCATATTTAGTTTTATAACCAAATTTTGAAACAATATTTTTAGATGAATCATACCACTCTCAAGGTTCATCCCCATAATATCATTCCCACTAAATGGAATATCTATTGGTTGTGAAGTCCAATTTTATGTTTGTTCATTTCACATTCTTTTTGTTTGTCTTCTCTTGAAGAGTAGTGTATAATATAAGGGCAAAGCCTTGTGTATGTTAAGCTACAATGACTAAATAATATATTTCCTTTCTTCTTAGTGTGGGCATAGCCACAATCCATAGTTGTGGTGAACCACGATATATCCCATTTCTTATCTCTATTTGTGTATTCTTAGTTTATCTCTTAGAATAACAACTGGTATCAAAGCTTGGTGAGGTTGAGAAGAGATGGAAGAAGAGGAAGTTGATTTTATTATCAATGAGTTTAGAAAGAGAAGTTGTGTCTATGAAATTAAGAAAGGAATGTTGTGTACAGTGGTGGGATGGTTGGAAAAAAGAGGAGAATTTACCAAAGATGAGATGAAAGATGGAATTATTTCCTTTCATAGTGTTGATGCAACTATGACATTTATTTAGAACAATAGCTAGCCTCATAAGAAAGTTTTCCAACTTATTTTCCCTATGTTGAAGGTGGAGATAGATTATGGTTTTATGAACAATGAAGGTTCAAAACATTTTCCATTAGAGTCTCAGGTTAGAATTGATATAGAGTTTGCCTCTCAAGTTGAGGGAATGCAACTTGCTAACATGCTACAAGGCATAGGCAGCTGGTGGAGGCCAAAGGGAGAGGCCTACAGATCAACCAAGGAGAAGGTCAAGAAGTACAAATTTCTACTCATCAACAAGAAGAAGAGGCACATAACCTATCAATGTTGTCTTCTGAAAATGGAAGAGCTCAAAGTGAGCTAGGTGAAGGATATCACAAGATATTGGTAAGTGAGAGCTTTTAATTTTCATTCACATGTAGAAGACAATGATTTTACCAAGAAAATTGATGAATTCTATATGATGCATGACACATCAAGCTAGGCTAGGGATGAGCAAACTTGCAACCAGGTGAATGGGTAGATGTATAGACACCCAAGTGAATATGAAATTGGCATGAGTGTTGTTGAGACATTTGATAACCACTAGCTTGAGGAAGTCATAAAGTTAGAGCCAATGATGGAGGGTTATGGGCATTATTACAAAAAAAATTTCCTTTTCAAAAGTATGTCAATAGCCTATGGAGGATTGTGTGCATGCTTTCAAAACAATTAAAGGCAACAAACATAGTTTGGTTAATTTGGGGGTCACAAGCTTTAGTCCCTTCTCATATAGTAGTCTCCTGCATGGAGACCACCCTTGGGAGGATGCAGGAGGATCACACCCTCTATAGTAAGGTTGTACAATGTGAATTCAATACAAAAATGATGTCTTTTATTTGTCTAAATGACAAAACAATGATGAGCTGAGTGAAATTACCTGTGGACTACAAGAGACATAAATTTCAAAAAAGGAATGGTTGAGTGATTTAGACATCTAGTGAGTTGTTTGGGGATTAATTAAATTAAAACTCAAATGGATCCTCTGAGTTCATGGCTTTCCATTTCTTTTGTCTCAGTCCATGTCAAATTGGGCTCTTAATCAAATCCCAATTATGGCACTTTTGTTGACTCTTCAATTAGATTGGTGTTATAATGGACATCACAAAGGCCTTTAAAGGAAGGACTAGTAGACAAGTTAAGAATCCCACCGAGAACTATAAGAAGAATTATTTGTTTGCAATCATGAAAAATAAATTGTGTGCTCAACACAATAGGAAAAGAGTAAGAGGAGAGATAGAGCAAAAAGGTGGATGACATGTGCTATTGGTTGAGGAAGAAGAAACATGGGGTTACAAAGAGGAGGTTATATATAGATATATTATAGAGGAAGAAATTGTTCGAAGAGGAGGAGTTTCTCAATGTTTTGTTTTGGCAGATGCTAGTTTGGTTTTACTTATCCAAGTTATGGAGAAATTGCAATTTTAGTGTGATATTTGTATCATTTTTAAATTTTTTTGATAGCATGGAAAATTCACTATCATAGTGTAGTGGGAGTTTTAGCAAGATTTTTTCTATCATGAGATGGTTTCCTCCATATAATTGGAGATGTATGTTATTGTGTCATGGTGAGCTCTTGATTCTAGATTAGAGCATTGACATGATATAATTTCTCATGGAAGGTTATGTTCTTTATAGCATGATGTTCTAATTTGTGGAGATCAAGTTTTCATGTTGTGTTATCAGGCTATACAGATGTTTAGTGGGAGTTTTGACAATTGATCTTGGTTAGTGCTCTTGGTATTGAAGTCTGAGGAGCCTACACCTATGGATGGATGCAGGTTCATTATGGAACTAGTGGAGATTGTTCTTGGAGAAGAGTCATTATGACTTGGTGTTTTCTGGAGGAGCATTCTCACTCCCCACACTTGGTCTGCTTGGTAAATTTATCTCCTTGTGTATCTGAGTTTAGGAGATGGTTGATATTGTTCCTAGTTTTGGAATTTTTGGATTTTTATCTTCTTGCTTATATGGGATTTCAATCCATGGTGTTTGGGTGTTTAAGCACTCTCATATGGGGAGGTAAAGGAGATCATACTTGACATAGCTGAGCACTTGGTGGTGTTGGTAGAAAGATGAGTTATGGTTTGCATGGGTGTTCCTTCCAAGAAAGAAGTTGGAAGAGGTCATGATAATTTACAGCATGTTGGTTGTGGTTTGCATATCAACTTTAGTTATTGATACACCAATTTATGTGTTGATTGGTAGGTTGAGTTAACCTTTGGTTGACATTTCTCATATAATTTGAGTGGTAGTATGAGTTGGATATTTTAGTATAAATCTATTGATGTTTTAGAGTTGTTTGGATGTGATTAGAAACTTGTTGTGGTTGCTATTCCAGTTGTGATGATTCTCTATTGGCAACTTTCTTACCATGGGATTTGGTAAGGGAAAGTAGAGTTTAAATGGGAGGATATATAGATGTGAGGTTATTGCATGAGTTCAACTTCAAGTGGGAGATTGTTGGATGTGAAGTCCAACTGTATGTTTGCTAATTTCACATTCTTCTTGTTTGTCTCTTCATCTTCTCTTGAAGACTAATGTATAAATATAAGGGCAAAGTACTATGTATGTTAAGCTACAATGACTAAATAATATATTTTCTTCACTCTCAGTGTGGATGTAGCCATAGTTGTGGTGAAGCATGATATATTCTATCTCTTGTCTCTATTTGCATATTCTCAGTTTATCTCTTAGATTAACAATACCCTTTAACTATGATCCACTACATTATCGATGTGATTTAATATGGAAAATATGTGCCTTCTTTGTTTGGTCTTCTATGTATTTGATTGAAAAAGTGGTGCTATGAAAATAGAGAGAAATGATCAACCTATATTTGAACTAGATAGGTGGTATTTCCTTATTGGAACTATCTTATATTTCAAAACCTACTCAACCAATGATGACTAAGAGAACTCATGGAGTGCAATTATTTTACACTTTCTGACTATCATGGGAATACTTATATATAGTTTATCGAGTTTGGTTCACATGTTGATTTGGTGTGGTTTGTAAGTACCTCATCTGCAAGTAGTGTCCAGCAATTACATAGGGTTTGGGGTGCTTATTCTCAGCAAATACACCAAGTTATGAGCATTTACCTTCCCATCATTTGGGAATTTTGTCAAACATCTTTCTTGTAGTCACTGTTTATTAATAATAGTTTTTTATATTGAAGACTTTACCATTTGGTATTCCTTTTGCAAGTATTCAGTCATATAGTTTGCGGGAATGAAACAATGTCATACTCCCTAAGCATGATTCACATCCCAAAATTGGGACTATTAAATTACCATTCTATTGGCCTCTATGGAGACACAAAAACCATGAGATATTATTCAATCTAACATAACATATCATGAGAACACAACCTTGCAATACTGTCAAGCTTTCACCATTGATTTTCAGAGCCAACTGATGGAGAAATCTCTAATTGCATAGGGGGTAAGTTGGGAATTCAACCTTGAATTTTCATGCAACCAATAGTGATAATTCAAACAAGAATAGATTAGGGTTCAATATTAGAGCTCGGTTCATCACTGTAATCAAGAAATGTTTCTTGCCAGTATGTAGCTGACTCCTTCAAAAAAGTAATCTTGACTAGTTACTATCATTTCTCATTATGTTATTTTGACATAGGATCAAGTCCTTTGAATTCCCTCATATGTAATTGAATATGAGGATTTAAGAGCATTGCGAGCCATCTAATTGTTATTATTATTTTTACCCAAATATTTTTGTGAGAGAGTTAATTAAATTAATTATGGAGAGATATAGAGAGATTATTTTCCTTCTTTTCAAAACATATTCTCTCTCCCTGTACTACCTCTCTCTACATAGTAAAACTTCTAGAGAGAAGTTTGGCTTTAAATTTCTTTTTCTCAAAAAAAGATTTCTCTCTCAATGTACTAAAATCATCTCTCACTATGTACTTAAAATTTTTGCCCTAATCTTAATCTAGAGTTTTCAAGAACCCAATTACCCAAATTCTTGTTTTCAAAAGAATGGAATGCCATTCATAGTACAAGAGAAGAAAATGGTTAATGAGTAAATTCATAAAACATGTAGGCTACATCATTTTGATGGGATTTCTCAAGTTAATGAGCTTCTATAAGTGATGTTTTCAAGACACTCATTAAGTGGAGTTGTTGATAATACCATTATCACAACATGTTTTACTAAACTGGAAAGCCAAACATATTTTATCATGGGTGCACAAGACAAGGCATATTAACTATTTAATCAAATATTCTCAAGTCAATAAAATCCACAGACATGACCATGCATGTGAAACATTTGACATAATGTACATTGGCATTTCTTCTATGAAATGTTTTATGGTGGTTTTAAAGGCTTAGACTATCAAATTGTAGGTAGAATGCACATGAGCTATTTGATCCGAGTTTTCCATCCTCAACTTGACCATAAACTAAGGTGAATGGTGGAATGAAAATGTTGAAGATGTGTTAGCTGAGTTCATTCAAACAAGGTTGCCAAATAATTTAGATACTGCTGAGTAACATAGGATCAACATAAGAGTTTTTGACATCACAAACTAAGATGTGAAACAATTATGCATGAATCACAAAAGGATAAGAAGATAAGATCAAATCCTTTCATTTACCTATGAAATCAAGATGTATCCAATTAGAAAATTGGAGATAGCATGCAACCAATAGGTGAAAACAAAGGATTTGAGCGGGAACTTTATGATTGTAGATGCATAACAGACTCTAAGTCTTTATAAGGAGACCATGAAACCATTGTGAATGTTGTTGAAGAATTTGAGGTTATTGCAAAGAAGGTTGTTGAGAATATAGCAATAAGCAAAGGGGTCAAAGGCTTAGTGGAAAGGACTGCATCTATACATCTAGCTGATCAGAATAGAGTAAGGGATACATTCAAAGATTAGATCTAGAAGAGATCAAAAAATGAAGAGCAGATCAAGTACTTGAACCAAGAAATTAGAGATTGCATTCAATCAGATTAAATGTCCTAATACTCTCTCACAATTGTATTAGAGGTTGAAATCCTATGTTGATAGGTTAGCTTAATAGTTTGGTAGGAGAACCTTTGGAAAAGGTCATGAAAGTCCTATTAAATTAGGTGGGTTTAACAACCTATATGTTAATCCTTAAATAGGTTGACGCTTCATGTAAAGTGTTTGTAAATCTTTTAAATAGGTCACTATTGACACAGTATAAAGCCTTTAACAGGGCAGGCCTTTAACAAGGAAAACCATCAGAAGTGGTTGAACTTATTGCTGTAGTAATTTTTGTGGGTGTCATCCCCACCCCAGTTTTACCTTCTTATTCCTGGAGGGTTTCTGGGTCACCAAAATATCTTTTGTTATGTGGTGATGCTTGCTTTCATTTCATGGCTATTTATATATTTACTTACATGCATGTTAATTTTAGTTATTTGTTATCAAGGATTTGAAAAGGACAAAAAGTTATTACTTTTGATTCAGCCCCCCACCCCTCAAATGTACTCTTCCCATTTGAACATTCCAACAATTGGTATCAAAGCTAAGTTCTCTCAAGAAGAAGCCTAATAGCTTGGAGAAAAAGATCAGAAGATGGAAGTTTTCAAACTTGGGAAGATCATTGACAATCAAGTAATTGATGTGCACCTCACTCTAAATAAGGTAGAGGAAGCTAGAGAGGAACTGAGAAAATACTTAAAAAGAAGGAAGGACATAGCCATAGCTGAGAATGATATATAGTACAAGGAGATTAACACCACACAAGTATTTGCTAATGGAGATTCCAAGGAGTTTGATGCAGCAATAGTAGAACTAATGGAGAAAAACAAGACTCAAGCAAAAGAGATAAGATCTCTTAAGATGGAGCAAGAATCACAAGCCATGATGCTATGTGAAATCACTAAACAAAAGAAAAGAGAAATTAAGGAAAGAGCCATTCTTGAGGATGACAAGAGAAACCTTGCAAACAAACTTGAGGAGAAGTCCATATAACTCAAAAAGATTTCAAACATGCAGTTGGACACACTTAGCCAGATGATGAATAATAATCATGAACTTAACATGGAAGACATTGAGATCTCTACTTTGAAAATGAAAAATGAAAATTTGCAGACTGAGTTGAAAAGAGAGAAAGAAATAACAGAGAACTTCAACAAGTCAAGTAAAGCCATCAAGCACTTTGAGCAGTTCTTGAAATCACCAAGATCAACCAATGACACATCAGGACTAGGATTCACCAGTACTGAAGAAGGTGAAACATCAAAGAGTGCTGAGCAAAGGAGTGACAAAGGTAAGAACTCAAAACCCACTTGTCATTTTTGTAATAAAAATTGACACACTGCTAATGTTTGCAAGAGTAGAAAGATCAATTAGCAGAACACACCTAAAAGCAAAGGGTATTGTCACAAGTGCAACATGCAAGGACGCCTAACACAAGATTGTAGGACAAAAGCCATAAGGACACAAAGATTTTATGGAAACTACTATAATTGCAAAAAGTATGGACATAGAGCTTTTGAGTGCAAATCAAAGCCTATATGGACACCCAATCAACCTACAAGGAGAAACAACTATGCACACCACTACAATTGGGACTACAATACAAGGCAAAGTTGTCACAATTGTCAAGAATATGGTCTATGCTAAGAGCTCCTCCTTTTACACCCATGTTGGGCTTCATGGTCGAATAGTTCACCTTGAGGCCTAAGAAAAAAATTGCATACAATTTTCTAAGGAAATAAAATGGCACCTCTATTTTCTATGTGGAGGGATGTCAAAAACCATCCACCAACAATCCAAAAAGTTTGCACGTATAACATCATTTGTGCACCATTTAGTCGATAGTTTGGGCCTTTTGCGGTTGACTTGTAAACTAGTTTTTGGGTTCATGAAAAGGGAAACCAAATCATCTTTACTTATATTGAGGGCCACAACCTCATCATAGTCCAACCCATCATCAAACATCTCATGCATTTTGTCATGCCAACGAAGAGTAGAATTTTATTCATTGGTGTTTCAATGTTATCCAGTATGGTGTTTAACATGGATAACATAGGAGCCAATGTGGGTACAATATTATATGTTGTTTTCAAAGCCTTCAATTTGGTAAGATTTTAAAATATCATCCTTGATTTGAGGAGGGTTTTGAGGGGGTAGGGGATCATTTGGTGGACAATTTTGATGGGGCACTAGATCATTTGGTGGGGGTTATGAGGAATAATATTTCTTGCCTTAGTATCATCATTTCGATCAACCATACCTATTAATTTGCAAAACATAATTTCTATTAAAAAAACCTATATTTCAACAATTTCTATAAAAAAACCTAAATTTCAACAATTTCAATTACTACTAACAAATTTATAATAAAATTGATTGAAAATATTAAGAAAACCAAAAATCACTAACCTATATCATGTATCCATTTGCAGATCAAATATCAAAGCTCAAAACACAAAACATAGTGTGAACAAATAGCCCTCAAGTTTTCTTTTTATAAAAAAAAATCACAATACAGGTATTGGGTATCTGATTTCATATTGGATACCTGATATTATCAGATATTTGATATCATATTAAATATCCGATATAAAGCTTGGGCCTACTTTTTAGCTTTGATATCAAGATGGGTGGAAAAAAGTCAGAGTAGATTTTGAAATACTTTTAGACATTTTCAAACTCTATTTTTTTCACATCACCACTTTTTGGCACACCATGATCTTGCACATACCCCAAAACTTTTGGAAAAATGGATTCCTACTTGTCTTAATGCACAAGAAATGGATTAGATATCATGCCAACTAATTCAAAACACCACTATAGCACTAAGAAATCAATGTAATCAGGATAACACACACAAAATTGCTCAAAAATGGAGTTTTATCTTATTCTTTACGAACATGTCATGCAATTGCTGATGGAATTTATACAATGCTCTACTTATTGATCTTATGCCTTTACCAGGCTATATAGGATGAATTACAACTTCACCAACCATATTCCATTAGTTGCAATCCATTAACTAGATTAAAATATTTAAATACTTGTTTTCACAAGGCAACGTAGACCTAATTAATTAAGTTAGGCTTGGTTTACAAAGAAACATAGAGGAAATGGGTTCATGGAAATACAAACAACACTCAAGGAATGACTAACAATGTTCTTTGAACTTTTTCCCAACTGCTTAGCCCTCCAACAAGTCTCTAACTCTTGTCATACTTCAAACAACACGTCCAAAAGGTCAAATCTTCTTAGGTAGTTGACATAGGGCTGGTTAGGAAAAATAAAAAAAATTCTTCTCCAATATTAAAACCCTAGAATAATTGAAAGGACCCTTCTAAATACCATTTTCCAAGAGACCATGAAAATCCAACCATAGAGAATGTAGTTATGGGCCCATATATGGAATATGCACAAAATCGTTGTCCTACAAACCCTGCTGCACTAAATATTAATAACTTGAGAAAAATAACACTTAGAAGGATGAAAAAAAAAGAAAAATAAAGGTAAGTCAAATCTCCTTCTCATATAATAATTATATCTAACCTTCCAATCCATAGAGTATGACCAGTATACAAAAAATAGTAAAAATGGCTTCAAAACTCAAAATTCTTTATTGCAATTTCTCCCAATCCATACAATTTGCCCCTTTAGATGTCAAAAATGAGGTATTTATCCATCCTATGAATATTATAATGGTTATAACTATTATTTTAATAGTTCTAACTCCTTTCCAACCAAATTGTATTTTTTAGCAACTTTTGCAACTTTTCAACTTTGCAATTTTGCACAAAAAAGTGCAACTTTTGCAAAGTTCACTAGATTTCACTTCTAGGACTTGGAAAAGGTTCCAAATTATTAAAAAACAACTAAAAAAACCTAATCCTACAATATCTTTACCAAAAACTCAAAAAGACCCAATTTTTCCTAATTAGCAACTTTCTCTCATATCTAACACAAAGTGGCCTAGGAATACATATCTTGTACATATCTCTCTCACCATTCATCATGGGATCAAACTGTCTAATCCATTATCTTAGAGTGGCTTGATGAACCCTAGTCCAGAGCTCATTCCATCCTATTGAACACTTGAATGATCTTGGGCATGCAACCAATAGGTGAAAACAAAGGATTTGAGTGGGAACTTTATGATTGTGGATGCATAACAGACTCTAAGTCTTTATAAGGAGACCATGACACCATTGTAAATGTTGTTGAAGAAGTTGAGGTTATTGCAAAGAAGGTTGTTGAGAATAGAGCAATAAGAAAAGGTGTCAAAGGCTTAGTGGAGAGGACTACATCTTTACATCTAGTTGATTAGAATAGAGCAAGGGATACATTCAAAGATCAGATCTAGAAGAGATTAGAAAAGGAAGAGCAGATCAAGTACCTAAACCAAGAAATTAGAGATTTCATTCAGTTAGCTCAAATGTCTTAATACTCTCTCACAATTTTATTAGAGGTTGAAATTCTATGTTGATAGGTTAGCTTAACAGCTAGGTAGGAGAACCTTTGGAAAAGGTCATGAAAGTCCTATTAAATTAGGTGGATTTAACAACCTATATGTAAATCCTTTAATAGCGTGACACTTCATGTAAAGTGTTTTTAAATCCTTTAAATAGGTCACTATTGACATAGTGTAAAGCCTTTAAAAAGGTAGGCCTTAATAGTGAAAACCATCAGAAGTGGTTGAACTCATTGCTGTAGTAATTTTTGTGGGTGTCATCCCCACCCTAGTTTTACCTTCTTATTCTTGGAGGGTTTCTAGGTCACCAAAATCTCTTATGTTATGTGGTGATTCTTGCTTTCATTTCATGGTTGTTTACATATTTACTTGCATGCATGTTAATTTTAGTTATGTGTTATTAAGGATTTGAAAAGGACAAAAAGTTATTACTTCTGATTCATCCCCACCACCCCCCGCCCCCCCTCTCATAAGTACTCTTCCCATTTGAAAATTCTAACAATTAGTATTAGAACTAAGTTCTCTCAAAAATAAGCCTAACAACTTGGAGAAAAAGATAAGAAGATTGAAGTTTTCAAACTTGGGAAGATCATTGACAATCAAGTAATTGATGTGCACCTCACTCTACACAAGGTAGAGGAAGCTAGAGAGGAACTAAGAAAATCATTAAAAAGAAGGAAGGACATAGCCATAGTTGAGAATGATATACAATACAAGGATATTGACACCACACAAGTATTTTCTAATGGAGATTCCAAGGAGTTTGATGTAGAAATAGTAGAACTAATGGAGAAAAATAGGACTCAAGCAGAAGAGATAAGGTCTCTTAAGATGGAACAAGAATCACAAGCCATGATGAAATGTGAAATCACTAAACAAAAGAAAAGAGCAATAAAGGAAAGAGCCATGCTTGAGGATGACAAGGGAAACCTTGCAAACAAACTTGAGCAGAAGTCCATATAACTCAAAAATTTCAAACATGCAGCTGGACACACTTAGCCAGATGATGAATAATCATCATGAAATTAACATGAAAGACATTGAGATCTCTACTTTGAAAATGAAAAATGAATAGTTGCAAAATGACTTGAAAAGAGAGAAAGAGATAGCAGAGATCTTCAACAAGTCAAGTGAAGCCATCAAGCACTTTGAGTAGTTGCTGAAATTACCAAGACAAACCAATGGCACATCAAGACAAGGATTCACCAGTACTGAAGAAGGTGAAACATCAAAGAGTGTTGAGCAAAGGAGTGAAAAAGGTAAGAACTCAAAAATCACTTTTCATTTTTGTAATAAAAAGGGACACACTACTAATGTTTGTAGGAGTAGAAAGATCAATCAGCAAAACACACCTAAAAGAAAAGGGTATTGTCACAAGTGCAACATGCAAGGACACCTAAAATATGATTGTAGGACAAAAGCCATAAGGACACAAAGATTTGATGGTCACTACTACAATTTCCAAAAGTATGGACATAGAGCTTTTGGGTGCAGATCAAAGCCTATGTGGACACCTAATCAACCTATAAGTAGAACCAACTATGCACACCACAAAAATTGGGACTTCAATACAAGGCATAGTTGTCACAATTATCAAGAATATGGTCATGTACCTCAGAACTACATAAGAACACACTTTAAGAGGAATTACAGTAGATTGTTGAATCAAACCGCATGTTTCAGTTGCTTGTGGACATGTCAGCAGGAACTACCCAACAAAGTCCAGAGCACCCAAGACAAAAAGTCAACAAGGGCAAAGAAAAGGTTGATGTGGAACACATCAAGATAGATATGACAAAGACAGAGAAAAAGAGAGATGGATCAAGCACATCTAATCGAGAGATCACTTCACCCAAGAGGTCAAGTGATCACATCTCATCCAATTAAGTACAAGAAAGGGACATGGGGAAAATACATATAAAGATGTATCATACATGAGCCCAAAAGTACATAGAAGCACTGCAAAGAAGAAATATGCATGAGATAAGATGCCAAGATCAAAGATAGAAGATGATACTGAGTTACCTTTGGCTATTGAGTAAAACTTCAGTACATGCCAAGTTGAATAGACTAGTGGATGCTAAGTAAGAAATGTTAGTGGCTATCGAGCAATTGAAAAGATTAGTTGTTGCCGAGTGAAATGAGATAGTAGTTGTGGAGTGAATGGAATAGAGTTGATGCCGAGTTGGAAAATCCTTTGGAAGTTGAGTGATAGTTGTAAGAAAAAATGCAATAAATGCTAGGTTTTGAACCTAATAAAAGTGAAGATTGTTCATTTTTTTGGCCATTTGAATAGAAAGGGAAGATGAGCAGAGTGATTAAGCGATTTCGCAGTGACCTAACAAAAATTTGCAGTAAATTCAACATTCACCCAACTCTGGTTCATCGATTCACCAGGTATTTCACTCAAGTGCCAAGCTACACAATTTGAAAAAGATTATTTAAATAAGTAAACCCTAGTTCGGTAAACGATGGCATCTAGTTCTAAATTTTCTAAAGGAAAGGAAAGCCATGAAATTCATCTTGTCACTAATGAAGTAAAACAACCTGAATTTAGGCCAATCCCCAAAGTTTCCTATAAGAATGATCTTACTGGTGCCCTATCCATAATTCCTAATAAAGTTGTTATGGTTCAGGATGTATGCAAATGTTATAACTATAAAATAGGATCCATAGGTGATTTGAACATATCTAATGCATTTAACAAGCTATGTGACAATGAGAATCTAAAAGATGAATACTCCATAGTTGAGAGGAATAGTTTGACTAAAGCCTTAGTTCTCCCTACTATGTTTAAGACTGAATGGATTAGAGTAGTTCTGAGCATAATCCATGATGGAGCCTTCTGGTTAGAGACTGGATCAGTTAAGTTCACAAAGAAAATAGTCAATAGGGTAACTGGTTTTCAAACCCTAGATTGGTCTAAGACCCTAAGAAGTGACAAAAGGGAGGCCATAGAGAAGAAGATAGGTGCAAAGTGGAACAATAGTGGCATGACAATGGATACCATCATAGATTCCCTACTAGAATTTTTTGTGAGGCTTATATCCCACAAATTCTACTAGTTCAACAGGTTAAATATTGTACCTTGTATAGCAGTGGATGTAGCATATAAGTTGGTGAAAAAGGATCATACTTATGATCTTGTAGAGCTGATGTTGTAGTAAATCAATGAGAATTTGGGAGCCATAAGGAAGTCAAAAAGGGCTCAGTGCAAATTTGGTTTAGTATTAGTTTGCATCTTTTCTATGCAATGAAAGAATTCCCTTCAGTTGGCAAGATGAATTGGGACCAAAACAAGACAATCATTGAACAAATGGGTGAGAACTTTGA
This sequence comes from Cupressus sempervirens, assembly GCA_028749045.1. NCBI lineage: Eukaryota > Viridiplantae > Streptophyta > Pinopsida > Cupressales > Cupressaceae > Cupressus > Cupressus sempervirens. The sequence goes on from CM053785.1 coordinate 3,249,639, forward strand.
TGCATAGATTACTAGTTATTTTGAAGACTTTAAGAATTCTATGAAACAAAGGATGAGAATACCAATTTCACTAGTTGAGCAGCATGAAAAGGATATTTGTTTTCTGGTGGATATAGACTACACATATATGCAAGCAATCATCCCTAGAGTTAGATGGCTTAGACCATTGGGTTATGAACTTGATGTCGATCAAGCTTTAGTAGCAATAACAACCCTACTTGTAGAGGAAACTGATAAAACTACAAAACACTTTGGGACACATGACATTGTCAAATCAAGGGTGGTCATAGACCTCAAGATAACAACAATAGTAAAGAAGAAGGATAAGCTTGTTAAGAAGATTAAGAAAAGGTTTGGAGCAAACATTGGTGAAGTAGGGACTATAGAAGAAGAGGAAGCAAGAGATGAAGAAGAGGATGATAGTGAAAAAAAAGAAGAAGAGCCAGAGCAAGGGCCACTTCAATTGACACAAGGTCTAGGTGAAGACAAGGATGAAGGTGCCAAGGAAGAAGAATCCAAAGAAGTACCCATTAGAACCAAGGTCACCAAGAAAAAGGACAAAAAACCACCTACTCCTCAACCCAAAGCCAAGAAAGTGGTAAAACCTACACCAAATAAGCCTACTACTAGAGCTACCACTAGGGCCACTACACAAAAGGCAAAAGAAGAGGTAGAAAAGAAGAAGAAAACTGATAAGAAGACTGAAGAAGAGCAAAGAAAAAGAAGAAAATTTATAGTTCAACCTAATTTAGATGAGGAGAAGACTGAATCAGATGACAATAGTCAATTCAAAGTGGTGAGTCATCCATCTAAGTCTTAAGTTGATAAATTATGTGCAAAAGTTAGGAATGGAGACTTGAGTGACTTGAAGAATTTAGATTTTAATAATCTCACTAAGGATGAGTAGAACAAAATAGAGGAGTCTGTCTACGCCATGATGTCAGAGTATATAAGCATACACCTCTTGAATTGGATGGCTAAATACCTAAAGAATTATACAAGATAGTAGAAGACAAATGAAACTTTTTCTTGTAAACTGAGAAAAAAATAAGGTAGTCTACACTAGCAAGATTCCAGATCCTCACATTTTGAAGATAGTGAAAGAGGAGAAGTTCTAGTTAACTGAAGAGTCTTGCTAAGTGATGAGAATGAACCTAAACAAAGAAGGAGCTTTTTTTGCTCAAGGTGCAGATGTGATGATAAGTGTTGTGATTTGATCATTAATGGTGGAAGTATTGACAATTTGGTGTCAGAAATGATGGTCACTAAGTTGAAGCTAAAGAGGTAGAAAAACTTGCATCCATACTATATTTCTTGGCTGCAAGATGACCATAAGGTCATGGTCAATGAGTAGTGCTCAATGAAGTTCAAGATTGGAAGCTACTAGGATGAGGTATTATGTGATATCATACTTATGAACATATGTCATATGTTGTTGGGTAGGCCATGGTAGTTTGATAGGCATTCTATACATGATGGGCAAGCAAATAGCTACACTCTAACTAAGGATGGAGTGAAACATAAGCTGAAGCCATTGAAGGAAAAAGAAGAGAAGGTATGTAGTACTACTAGAATATGTTTTGTTGATGGAAAAGAGTTTCTCAAAGGTATGAAGCATGAGCATATGTGTTGTTCTATAATTCCTAAAGATAGTAAGGAAGAAGTAGAGAAGGTACCTATAGAAGTTGTAGATATGTTGGAAGAGTTTTTTGATATTGTATTAGATAATGTACCTGATGGATTACTCTCAGCGAGGAAGATTAGTCACCAGATGGATTTGGTTCTAGGAGCTAGTTTTCCAAACAAGGTAGTGCATAGAATGACACCAATAGAAAGTGAAGAGTTAAGTAGGCAAGTTCATGAGTTTTTGTAGAAGGTGTTGATTCGAGAGAGTTTGAGGCCATGTGTTGTACCAGCAGTGTTAGCACTAAAGAAGAATGAAGAATGGAGGATGTGCACATATTCTCATGCTATCAAAAAGATCACTATCAAGTATAGATTTCCTTTGTTGAGGATGGACGATATTATGGACTATTTGAGTTGAGCTCAATATCTCACAATGATAGATCTGAAGAGTGGGTACCATTAGATTCATATCAGAGAAGGTGATGAGTGGAACACTACTTTCAAGATAAGGGAAGGATTGTATGAGTGGTTAGTCATGCCTTTTGGCCTAACCAATGCACCAAGCACCTTCATGAGGCTCATGAATGAGGTACTGAAGGAGTCTCTAGGTAAATTTGTCATTTTTTACCTAGATTATATTTTGATCTTTAGTAAGACATTGGAGGAGCATTTGATTCATATTCTCAAGGTGTTTGATAAGTTGAGGGAAAAAAGTTGTTGATAAACCTAAAGAAGTGCAGTTTTGTAAAAAAGGAGTTGGTGTACCTAGGATTTTTAGTCTCAAGAGAAGGTCTGAAAATGGACCTAGAGAAAGTGGAGGCTCTCCTTGAATGGCCTACTCAAAGGAGTGCGACAAAGGTAAGATCTTTTCATGGATTGGCTACTTTTTACAAAAAGTTCATAAGAAGTTTTAGCAGTATTTGTGGAGCCTTGACTGAAACAATGAGAGGGGATAGGAAAGAGTTTAAGTGGACTACAGAAGCATATAAGAGTTTTAATTTTTTGAAATAGAAAGTTTCAATTTGTTGAAACAACTTGTTTTAGCACTTTTGAACAAACTGTTTCAAGTAGACTGTGATGCTAGTGGTACTGCAATAGGAGTTGTTTTGAGCCAAGATGGTAGACCTGTTGCTTATTTTAGTGAGAAATTAAATGATGCAAAAAGAAACTATTCTATTTATGATTGGGAATTTTATGCTATAGTTCAAGCATTGAAGAAGTGGAGACACTATCTTCTTCCTAAGAATTTTTTTTGTATACTGATCATCAAGCTTTGCAATATTTGAATATTCAAGGAAAATTGAACCAAAGGCACTTAAAATGGGTTGAGTTTTTGTAGAGTTATACTTTTTTTTTGAAACATAGGAGTGGGAAGTCTAACAAAGTTCTAGATGCTCTTAGTAGAAGACAAATTTTTCTAATAGAGATGCAGATAGAGGTGGTTGGGTTCAAGGAACTCAGTACTTTGTATCTAGATGATCTTAATTTTGGTGAAGCGTAGAAGGCTTGTATAGAACTTGTTACACTTGATAGGACAAGGTGGTTAGATTTCATGATCCAGGATAATATGTTGTTCAAAGGACACTAGTTGTGCATTCCTAGAAGTTCAATGAGAGAGAATCTCATCAAAGAGAAGCATAGTGGAGGATTGGTTGGACATTTTGGTAGAGATAAAACCATAGCTTTGGTCACTAAGAATTATTACTAGCCCCAGTTGCAACAAGATGTGAAGAATATTGTACAAAGTTGTAGAGTATGTCAGATGGCAAAAGGAGTGAAGCAAAATACAAGGTTGCATCAGCCATTACCTATACCAGAGAAGCCATGGGAGGATGTCCGCATAGATTTTATCTAGGATTACTAAGGACACAGTGTGGGTATGATTCTATTTTTGTGGTGGTTGTTAGGTTTTCAAAGATGGCACATTTTATTCCTTGCAAGAAGACTAGTGATGTTGTTTACATTGCAAAATTATTTTTTAGAGAAGTGGTGAGACTACATGATCTACCAAAGAGTATAGTTTAAGATCAAGATACCAAATTTGTTGGGTAGTTTTGGCATACATTGTGGAAGAAGTTGAAGAAAGATTTGAAGTTTATCTCATCACATCATCCATAGACTGATGGATAGACAAAATCTTTAAATCATAGTTTAGGAAACTTGTTGAGATGTTTGATTGGAGATAAACAAAAAGGATGGGATATGATTTTACCATAGGTAGAATTTTCATATAATAATTATGTCAGTAGGAGTACTGGTAAATCATGATTCTAGATTGTATATGGGAGTAGTCCTATAAATGCTTCTAAATTGAGGTAGTTGGATAAAGGAGAGATAAGTATTGTTGAAGCAAAAGATTTTGTTGAACATTTGAAGAACATCTATGAGGAGGTGAGAAAGAACATCACAGAGATGAATACATAATATAAGGCAAAGGAAAATGTGAAAAGGAGATATAAGGAATTTTAGGTTGGAGATGAAGTCATGGTTCATTTGAGAAAGGAACATTTTCCAGTGGATACTTATAATAAGCTAAAGATGAAGAAATTTGGACCATGCAAAATAGTGAGAAAGCATGATTCTAGGAATGCGTATGAAGTAGAGTTTCTTGTTGAATTGAATATTTCACCAGTATTTAATATTTTAGATTTGTCAGAGTATTATGAAGGAGGTGATGGAGATAAAGTTGTAGAAGCATAGTGGATTATCCCAACAGCTAGTTAAGTTACAAAGGAGATTAAGGAGATACTAGACTGTCGTGTTAGAAAAACTACCAGAAATAGAACTTATGAGGATTATCTGGTCAAATGGAAAGGGAGAATGGTTGAGAATTCATCATGGCTAGAAAAGGAGGAGGTTAACCATTTTGGTTTTCCTCTAAACACTTGAGATGTGATAGGGTCACATCTCAAATTACCCCAGGTGTCTGATGCAGGAGAATCCTAGGTGTATGAGCAATCTTGCATCACCCAAAAAAAATAATTTTTTAGTCTTTTCTATTTTAATAAGGATTAGTAGACAGGGAGGTTGCTATTTTTAGTAAGTTTACAAGCTTGGAATGTTCTCATTTTCTATAGGAAGGTTCATTTTAGAGTTGTAAACCTACCATAAAAATCTCATTGCTTAAGCATTAGTATTAGAGAAGTTATTGCAGATTTTTGGTGGAAAAATTTGTAAAAAATTGTTTAGGCTCACTGTTTGAGGCATTAGAGTGCCTAGATGAGGTTTGAACACTCGACAGAAGGGCACAAGTGCATTTTGAGTCTATAGATCAGGAGTTAGCATTTCTGAAATTTTTTTATAATAGCCAATCAGAGCAACGGTTCATGAGTTATGGCCTTCAGAATTTGGGCTACTCAAATTTCTAAATTAATTTGTTAAATATGTATTTGGCCAACTCTATGTGTATTGTTAGGGTTTGTTAGCCCTAGGTATTAATTGTGAGCATCTAGAACCTTCCCGGGCAGCATATAACTACCTACTTAGGAAAGGCCCAAACATTGTCTAGAACAACTCTGGGTGATAGTTCGCAACACTATCTTACAAATTTCTATAATGATGACATCCATTTGGGTTAGCATATTATAAATGAGAATTCTGTAATTCCACATTTGCAATGATAATAAGAAGTCCATATTTTTTTTCTTGCATTTGCTATTGTTTCTTTGTTTTTGTTATCAATTTATAGTATTAAGGGGAGTCACCTAAATTATATGGTAGGGCTACTTAGATTAGTAGGAATAATCTTCAACTTCTTTGTAGTAATGAACTTCTTTCTAGGAAATGATACCTTCTTCTATTTAGCCATGATACATTCTTTGTAAATAACATTAGCAAGACTCATGGTTCTAGGAAAAATTTTGTCTATAAATGTACTACTCACCTTTACAATGTTATCAAATTTTATATATAGAAACTTATATGCCATAACTGACTCTTATCCACTTTTGTGACCAAACAAGTCATCTTAGTAGTATTAAATTAAAATACATTACCTCTAGATCTTGTACCTATTCTAATTAACTTACCATCCTTATCTTTGATAATATAAGTCTTCTGTATAAACTACAACTAATAACCTTTATCCACAAGTTTTCCAACACTCAACAAGTTATGCACATTAAACCACCAACACCGTAAACATCATCAATGTTAGTCTTTTGATCAAGAGTAATAGATCCTATCCATGTGATGTGATAGGCCACATTATTACCAACTCTAACAATACCTCCATCATGATTTCTAAATTAAAAAAACTTGTTCATATTGCCACTCATATGATGTGAACAACCATTGTCTATAATCTAGTAAAGTTTCTTTTCAACTTGAGAAGTAGAGATTTTTCTTCTCTAATTTCAATTTAAAAAATTTCTTCTTTTATGTCCACAAATCCTAATTCATCATCACTTTCACTTTGAACTCTTTCCTTTGATTCATCATCACTTTCACTTTGAACTCTTTCCTTTGATTCAATCTCTATGTCTTCTAGGCTTGAAATTTCTCTTATACATTTTCCCTCTTTTAGGACACTTAGAAGCATAATGACCAAATTCATTGTAAGTCCACCATTTAAATATTTTCTTACCATCTAGTTCTCTTCTTACAAGTAATGCTATACCATTTTCAATATTTTTCTCTTCTTTAGATCTAGATCTATTACTGCTAGCATAATTTCCATCGGTTCTTGCACTTATGGATAAGAAAGGTTGAATACTTAATGCACTGAAAGCTGTCTCCACTCTTGTCAATTCTATGGACTATCTTGAACTTGATTCTACTACATCCAATCTTCCAAGAAAGTTATCCTTGGAGCACTTCTTAATGAAGGGTATTAATAACTTAATCATACGTGCTACTTTCTTGAATGTTGGTGTCGAGGTTTTCAAAATATTCAACACAATCTCATTTTCCTCTTTGGATCCATTACATGATTTGATTCCTACAAAAATCTCAAATATCTGACCAATATAGATTCTCATAGATTCATCTTCCAACATTTTATCATCTCGAAACAAACTTACCCCATTTCATTCTTTTAACATGCTTATCTCCTTCAAAATTAGACTTAAAAGATTTCTAAATATTATGAGATGTTTATGGTGATTTTACCTGACTGTATTCATTTTTAGGAAGAGATATTAGTAAGGCTTATTTGGCTCTCATAATGTACATAAATATATCTCTTTCCTCTTTGTTGCATTCCTCAAGCTTGTCTTCTTATACAATTTCTTTATCACTCTTTGTCAAAAGACAATATCCTAGACCCATACATACTAAATGAGTCTTCATCTTTTCCTTCTAGCTATCATTTCTTCAAACTTAGGACTTTCATTTCTGAAGTGACTCACTAATGATCTCCCAAATTTGTTAAGGTTTTTCTTGAAGGAATTGATGCTCTGATATCAATTGTTAGAAAGTAAAGTCCACCAATATAACTGGGGGGGGGGGGGGGGGGAACCAATTATCTAACTATTATAATAATTATCAACCTTATTTATCATTAACCATTTGAGAAATATAAAAGCAACCATAACAAGATACTCATACACAATAACACCATATTTTTTAACTAGGCAAATCCTTGATCAAAGGGAAAAAAATTGTAGGGATGGTACCCATAAGATGATATATTAATATAAATATTCCTTGTTAGAGGATGGACCTTGATAGGAGCCAATAAAAAAATTTAGTACATATAAATCCCTATTAAGAGACTTTAAATCCCCACTTGGAGATTCCAACCATGTTAGGAGTTGTTCTAACCTTGTTTGGATTTGTAGAAGGTAGATGGATCCACTGTCCAAATAGCTTCAAGAGTAAGATCATTGAACTCACTGTCCAACTAATCTTTGTATTATTCCTAATAGAATAATAAAAATGAATTGTACTTGTTCTTCCCCTTCCTCTATCTTGTCAACCAAACTTCTCTTTTTCTTCTAATCTTGATACCAGATCACCAACTTCACATCCAATAGTCCCTTGGATTACTTACATGCATTTACAAAATTCTTTTCTCTTGTTCACACACTTTATACTTCTTTTACATCCAAATACCTACTTTACCAAAAGGAAAATAACCTTCCTTTATACCATGTCCTCAAAAAAATTCCTTGAGTTGGCCTTGAGGCTTTTCCAATTAATTATAATAGGACCACATTAAGATAGTTAATGATATTTCAATTACACAACATTGTAAGCTTAGAGCCTTTACAAATTCTCACACGTGTGACTCCAAACCTTGCACACTCAATGATGCCATCATCATAATTTCTTCTATTATTGTCTAACTTCACATATCATAATTATATCTTAGGAAAGAGATATAAATCAATCATCACAATCTATTTCTCAAGAACTTTTTCTATATATTGTTCTTTATAAATTAGTATATCTTCTTCATGTCTTTGACTTACTTTATGTGCACTTAACCTTGTCATCAAGACACAGTATAGAACATGTCGTTAACCATGCTTGAATTCAACATCAATCCTCTATCCATATGACCTCGTTCTCTATTCACTACTCTACCAATATTTAGATAATTGTTGTTGGGTTGACATCAATGACAAACACAATCATAAACACAACATGTCAATCATGCTAACAATATCTCTAATTCTTAGGATACTCCCCCAAAGGGATACCATCACCATTCATATAAATAGGTTTACAATATGTCATTTTGGCTTGAGAAACAATTAAAATCATAGAGAAGATGATCCATCAAGTCATGAGTTACCCAATGCAGGAGAGACCTAAAAAAACCAAAACCCTAGCTCAAGGAAAACTTGTAGAGAGAACCTTATTAGAGTGAGACAACACGTTCTAAAATTGAAAAATGTCATAGACATGGAAATAAAGTTTGGAATTGATGTAATTGCACACAAGATCTACATCTCAAGTAGACCTAACAATGTACTCTATGAGGAAGTTGACCTAGTATACAAGGCTATGAAGAACAATCTATCTTTTGACCAAGCCGAGTTGCAGATTAGCCAATTATGCAATAACATAGAGATCATTTGGGCATCAAAGAAGAATGTGTCTAAGTTTGGTTCTCTTCTAGTATGTCTATTTTCTATGTACACAAGTTCTTTCCTTCTAAGGGTAATGTGATTTGGAGAAAGGATGGACCTATAATATACCATATCAATGAATTCATTAATGATTTAGGAGAAAATTTTGATGGCACTATGGATGCATATTTTGAGAATTTAAAGGAAAAGGTGTAGAATAGGTACAATATTCCTCAAAAGATGGTTAAGTAGTTTGAACAAGTTATTGTCTTCCTAGTTGATTTTGATAAAACTCATATCCAATTAGTCATACCTAGGATAGCATGGTTAAAAAATTTGGGATATGAAGTAAGCAGTGATGATACCAAGGATACCATTGAGGCTCTACTAAATGAGCTAGCTGACCCTAGGGACACATATTTGGGCACCTATGAGGAGGCTAAAACCAAAATATCTCTAGAAATAGAGATTCCTCAAATTTTGAAGAGAGGAAACAAAAGAATGGAAAATACTCAAAATAAATTTGAGAAGAAGGATGACCCTCTTATGCTCATTGAGGGAAAAGGGGAGGATGAAGAAGAAGAGGAGGAAGAAGAACCTCCAAAAAAGGGAAAAGTGATCAAGTCTACACCAAATAAAGCTACACCTAAGAGAGTAGCTACTTCTGTGATCACTATTACCAAAAATTCAAGAAGGAAATTGAAGCTTCAATAAAGCGATGATGAAGAGGAAGAAGAAAATACACCTATCATCCAATTGACGAATCCCATACTATCCTTTGAGTAGTAGTTGAAGAGATTGAAGGAAGGAAGTAGCATGGATGCATTCAAATATATTAGATATGAATCTAGGAGCAATGAGAAGCAGAGACACATGGAAGATGATTTATTTGAAAAGATGAGAAGATGTAAATATGACCCCAATGAGATTAAAAGCCAAGATCTAGAATCATACTAAATGTAGTGACACAAAGATAGAAAAATTCTATGAAAAAAAGTGGGATATCAGAGAAAAAATGTTTAAAAGTGTCATGCCACATTTCACCAAAGAAGAAATCAAGGAGGTCATGACGAAGCATGAAAAAAGGAAAACTACTAGATTCAAATCTTTTCAAATTTTTTCTAATAATATATAAGAGGTTGTTTAGTCCACAAAAAAAAATTGTGGAAAACTATTTTTGAGGAAGAGAATAAGGTAGATAAAGAGTAAATAATAGATGTTTAAACTATTGAAGAATTAGATTCAGAGATGATGGAAGCCATAGTAATAGCCTCTCTATCCACTTCTCTAAGCCAAGCCATTGTTCCATCAAGTGCTAAGAAGGTAGAGATTAAAGAAAAGGAGAAAGAAAGTCTTGCATCCACCCAAGTAGAAACCAAGTAGTAGACACTGGCTACCTCTTGGCCAAGTATAACCAAGGAAAAATCAAACAAGGATGAGGATACGGCTCATAAAGGAAGAAAAGAAGAAAGATGAAGAAAAAAGAAAATAAATTGTACTTTCTATTAGTGCCAAGGGAAAGGAAAAATAAAGGTTACAAAAGATATTAACCTTGATATAGATATTGCAATACTGAAGTGGGATCAATCTAATCTCTTTCTTGAATAGATGGAGATCTTGAGTGAACTATGGAGGAAAAGGGCTCAACAGAATTGTACACTTGATTTGTGTCACACTCTAAACCATTCTATCCAAACGATTCCATGAGTGGGACTGCTTGGATGCCAGCTTAGAGCTCCCTATCCACAAAGTACAAGAAGTTAGTTTTCAAGCATGAAGGCTCTCAGCCAAGCCTTAGAAATGTACTTCTTGCTAGTAAACCATGCAACAGGAGGTTCTTTGAGACAAGAGAAGGAATGCAAATATCTTCAAGGAATCCCTTAAGAATGCAATGCAAGTATGGAAACTAAGCTAAGATGATAATGCAAAATGCAGCTATGCTAGAATGTGAATGAGAGTGTTACAATACCATTATTTAAACTATGTGAGATTATTGCAAGAATCAAAGCTAAACTAACATGCAACTATGTTAAGAATGCCATATGATCTTATGCTAATATGATGGAATGAGAGAATGAGACAAGAAATGAGAAGTTCTCCACAAAGTTCCAAAGAAACCTGTTAGAAAACCTGTAGCATAACAATGTTAAAAAAAAATGGATTCCTCTGAGGGGGAAAGCTCTCTCCATTTTAAAGTCATACAGATAGTAGAGATCAAGATGGAGATGGTGGATGATCAATGGTGGAATTTGAAAATAGGAGTGATCCACGTGCACACACAATTCAACCAATAGAATATAAGTTGACTTGTCACATAAGACAAAAGTCTCACAAGCCTTTTCTTTTATTTGTAAAATAGAAAAAGGACTTTATGTGTGCACTTTAAGTGGGTTAAAATAATGGGGTGTTTTATTTAATTAAAAGGGGACATGTCCTTTTAATCAAATAATGAACTTAGGATAGCATAGTCAAACTATAGGTTATAATCAAATAAATTGATTATTAGCAATTTGGTCTAGCTAAATGATTAAATTAATTTAGCCAAAATGCTGAGAAGGGGGCTAATAGTCTAGATGACCATTTTTAGGTGATTACATTTGCCCCTCTTTGACTAATGCGTGATCAATCTATGAACACATTATGTCAAAGAAAATAGAAAGCCAAGTAGGCGACGATAGATATAGATATCTGATTTTGAAGAACGAAATGTAGAAAAAGATAGCAAGTCCTGAATGCACAGCCTGATAGTAGTAGTACTGAACATTAGGAAGATGATGTTAGTATTCGAAAAGAATTCTAACATCTAGCAAAGCGAATAGATCGAGAGCAAGTGATAAGGTCAAACAAATGCTCCTAAGAACTAGATAGCTGTAACAATAAGCAATAGAGTATTTCTGCCCCTTCGAGATCAAAATCAAAATGAGGTAAGGGGACATAGAAACAAGCTAGATATGAGAAAATTGAGAATATAGAGATATCCAAGATGATAGATAGATTATTAGAACCCAAGAGTGACTATAAAAAAATGATAAAGTGCCACAGTTTGACTAGAGTTGACCTTGAAGTATATAGCATAAAAATTAGGTCAAAACAAGTAGAAAGGTGATTTTAGACATGAAACAGTGAATTGAAGTAGATATGAAGTATGGAAATGATGAAGACATGAAGAAATGAATATGCCCCAGTGATGATTCAGAGATTAGACCTCAAAAGGTTAGCTAACTACTCAAAAGAAAGTAGAATTTTAAAAGACAATTTGGACCATCAAGATGAACTCGAATTTGGATTTCAATTCCGAAAATGAATCTAGGACATTGAAATGATTTAAAAGGTCAAAAATTTATATAATGTGATGATAAGATAGAAAAGAGATGAAGTGAAAGATTAAGAAGGTGAAAAGACATGAACAAGAAGAAAATAAAGAAATATATGAAAGTAGTTAGCTGATATGTCCACAAAAAGATGAGGAGAGAGCTCTCCTCATATGCAAGAATGCAAGACTAAGCTAGAAAATGAACCTAAAATGAAAGCTAATATGAAAAGTGGTTTACCAACAAGAAGTGTATAGCATTTAGACTCTTAATTTCATCATTGAGCATTTATTAGGGACATCATGAGATCATACAACCATCACTAATATAACTATGAGGATATGAATATGATCGATATTAGATAGGTATGTGGAAATCCAATCTAAGGATCAGAGACATGTAAGTCAAGATAACTACTCAATTAGATTCCCTAAGTTTAATTTAGAAAGATTACACCTATCTCAAGGCATAAGCAGTAGGATAAACCCCAAGAGCAGTCTTGCAAAATAGTCAAGGATGATACATTTGTAAGTCAAAATGTTGAATAGGACAAGCATAAATGCTTACAACACTATAGACAAACAAAGTATACCCACAAGCAGAAATTAAGAAAATATGTCCCATGCCTCCAATCTTCTAGTCAATGACATCCTTGAAAGATTATTAGGGAGGGAACACATGGCAAAGAAATCATCATAGACAACACACAAAGTAGATAAAGGTCAGCACAACTTAGTCGTTTAAGTGTTAAAGTGTGTGTGTGTGTAAGTCACTTGGCCATTTTTTCAAGACTTGATTCTAATAGTGAGAAATATCATGACATCGGAGACTGTAGGTAAACTATCTAAAAAGTGTTGAGAAACACTTGATGTCAAAGTGGGTGGGGGTAGTGTTGAGAAACATTGTTTTGTGAGTTGTCAAAGAAACCCTAATGCACAAGAATACCTCAATAGGTTAAGTAGCTATGCCCCCGAGACAAGGACAAGAAACAATTCCAAGCCAGGAAATGTGTAGCGAAGTAGGTGATCAAGATTGATAGACATAGGTGCAAGGGTTTCAAGTAGTGCCTATTTCTAGGTTTTCACCACTTGGTAGATTTTTTCAGGACTTTTTTCTCTTTTTTTTTGTATTTTTTTTTTGATTTTTTTTGGTGATACATAAAAGCACCTATTGCTAGGTTTTCACTAAGATGATCTTTTTTTCATGACATTTTTTGATTTTTAAGATTTTTTCAGCATCATATATGATTTTTAAAATTTTTTTTTAAGAATGTTTTAGAGATCACTAGTTCTCGAGCAAGATCACATCATTTTCTCCCAATGTCTAGCAAGGTATAGGATATGATGGAGCAACAAGCTGGTGGATAAGCAAAGATGGATGAAAAAGGAGTATGAAGCAAGTGAAAGTGATCCTCAAGGACTGACTCCTCAAGAGTACCCAAGCTAGGGAAAGAGGTGAAATAGTCATATGAAGCATATTTTGGATAGGCAATGGAAGTAATGAGAAAGATAGCATGTAGGATAAGCAATGAAGCCAACAAGTGAGATAGCATGAAGTGTATAGTCCAAAAGAGTAGCCATGTCAAGAGACCTATGAGAACCATGCTTCATTTATCGTGATCAAGACCAAGGGGTCAACTAGATACTATAACAATGGGATAGAGCAATAAGAATAAAGCTCAAGATAGAGGCTATGAGTGAATGGGAGAGCACAATAGAAACTCTCATGGATAAGATAGCCAATATGCAAAGATAGCTCAACATTGTCCAGATCAAAGAGAGAAGAGGGGATAGATGGATGGTGGAAGAATTACACATGACGCTTGTTTGCCAGGTTTTCATCATGGTACTTATCCAAGGTACCACAAGATGTAGTTTTCACCATAGGATGCATTTATTTCTCTTTACTTTTGCTACCAAGGTGCCACAAGAAGTAGTTTTCACCAAGGCACATTTTCATTTTTATTTTTATTTTATTTTTTTATTTTTTATTTTTATTATTTTGAATTTTTAGAAAGAGCTAAAGCTTTTTGAATTTATATAGTGCTCGTATAGGAAAGATAAGCCATGATAAGCCAAGACCATAGAAAGGTATGCTCAAAGATGTTGATAGGGTGATGAAAGGGAAATGGTAGTAGGAAGAATATATGGAGGATAAGAGTTCATGTATAGAAATGAGGTGTAAGCTTTAGAGGATTTCATGTGGGTAGCTAAAATATTGGACAAGATCAACATTGACACACACCTTGAAGGGTATTGGAAAAATGGAGGAATCATGGATGAAAAAGCTTGAGATTTAGATGTATGAGGTGGTAGAAAAGATTTGGAAAAAAGTGGAGTGGAAGGCTTTGGAATATTTTTAGGAAGATTTTTGGAAAAAGATGGAATGGAAGCCTTTGGAAGCTTGAATGTCAACTTTGAAGTATTTTCAATATTCAAGTCTTTTAAAAGAGACTTGTGAATCCACATAGCTTTAGATTTTCCTTATTCTTTGGGTGCTTGAGAGTGCATTTCTTCAATGATGGATTTAGGAACCCACATTTTCTTTGATTTAGCTCTCTTAATAGTGGACCTTTGTAGTCTCTTTTGTGCATTTTCCTTCTTAGCATTCACATGTCGATTAGATGGGACATAGTGATCTTCATTTTTAAATGGATTCTTATGTTTATTCTCACTTCCAAAGGACTTGGGATTTGTGGATGAATAAGGATGATATGACTGGTTTAGATGTATAGATGGGTGAAAAGTCATCAAGGATGACTGTCTTTGTTGATCTTGAGGTATTATAGGAGAGCTAAGGAATGAGCTAGGAGTGAATGTAGGAGATGGAGGAACATAAGGCCCCAATATGGATGGAAGGTTTGAATGCTTTAGCTTAGATGGATAAGGACCAAGGATAGATTTAGAAGATGCAAAGGGATAGTCGGAAGGGATATCAACATCTTTAGAATGAGCAACATGGTCAAAGCCATCAATAGACTCATGAGTACCTTTAATAGGAACAAAATTTTTAATAGTAGCACTTGAAGCTTGAGGACAATTTTGAAGTGGATATGGAGAAGTAGAACATAAGGAGATGCTTTGATCTTGACAAGTAGCTTTGGATAGAATATGAAGAGAACTTTTCTCATAATTTTCAGTAAGCTCAAGGGAGATAATGGAAGTGGTATCTTCATCATACTTGGGGGGTGGACAAGATATAGGATATGGAGGGGGAAAATATTGAAAGAGATGAAAGGGTTCTTGATCTTGATCTTTCTTGAAATTTATAGCTTTTTCTTTTTGAGAGTCCTCTTGACATGGAGCCACTTCCAAGGACAAGGGAGAATGAAGAGTGAATGGAGTAGCATTTGGATTAGGCATAATAGTGCATGAAGGTTGAGTATGTTTAGGATTAGTAGCATGGAAAAGGTTTGCAACCAAGTGAAGGTTAGCTTGAGTTTCTTTTAGAGGTAGCCCTTGAGGATACACGTAGTCAATGTGGAAAGCATTAGGTTCCTTTTTTGATAGAGGCATGTTGGAAAGCTTTGAAGTGTTGGAAGATGCATGAGTGTTGGAAGAAGTGGAAGATGTAATGGATTCACTACTAGACATAGGTTCATCAATGTAATCTTGCTCAAGAGAAGTATCCTCAGCACATGAGTCACTAGAGGTTCCAAGATCAACAATCTCATCATCAATGAGATCTTGGATTTTATGTTTCAGCTCTATACAATAAAAAGTAGCATGGTCATTAGATTGATGATAGGCACAATAGGTATCCAAGAATGGATTTCCATAGGAGCTAGACTTAGGCAACTTGATGAGCTTGGTGCCAAGAAGTGTTCTCAAAATGCCATCATAAGAATTCCCCAAGGGAGTAATATTTCTCTCAAAAGTATGTCTAGAGTCCTTTGGTTGTTTCTCAAGTGAATAGAATGCATTTAGGTCTTCATCATTATCTTTGTCAAAGATAGGTCCATCATGAAATTTTGGCATAGGCTCAAAGAAGGTATCACTTGCTTGTTCTCTAAAGAGGTCTTTAGATCTAGAAGATGAAGACATTTGATGTCTTGAAGTAGAGCATGTAGACCTAGAAGAAGAGGATGACCTCAAAGAAGGTGACTCACATGCATATAAAGACCTTAAGGAAGATTCATGTAACAATGTAATCTTCTCCTCCAACCTTTTCTCAAGTTTAGACTTCATTTCCATTATGCGCTTAGAGAGATGAAGGTAAGAAAGATCATTTGTCTCTTCTAGTTCTTTGTATTGTGCATATAGATCTTGAAACTCTTTAGTGACATGGAGGATATCATGATCATCTAGATTCAGTTGAAGTTTGGTAGCACAAGGTTTAGATCCCATAGTTTTAGATGCAAAGCCAAGAATAAAAGAGCCTAAAAGATAACTTGGTGTTGAAACTATAGGAGGTAGAGTGTTCACTTGCCAAGATAGTAGAGAGAGATTAAAGAAACTTGTCAAACAATATGTCCAAGAAACTTATGACATGAATGACTCAAGTCAATAGCTAGGCAAGATGCCCAAGTAGCCAAATAGATAGAGCAAGCAGGGTGAGAAGTGAACAACTTTCCCAACCCAAGAATGTAGTCAAGAAATCAAGGTAACCATTTTAACAAAAGGATAGCTAGCAAGCATGCATAGAACATGAAGACAAAAAGACCAAGAGCACTAAGACCAAAGAGCCACTTTAAGCATGTTTAAGCACTAGAGACATAACAAATCATAGCCAAATGATGAAACCCCCCTTAGTAAGTAACACAAGAAAATATTTGCACTTGATATTTTGACTTGGTTGAAATTTTTTGACAATAATTGATAGCATAGAAAATTTAATGTTCAAAAGAAATTTCTTTCCAAGCAAGATAGTGACACATGGAGTATTCTTCAAACAATCAAGCAAGGGACAAAGCAACCTTGCATGATACAAGCATATGTGAGGTCTCAAAAGAAATCCCTAGAACTATCATCATGTATATGTTCCAAAGATTTTCACAGGTCTAGCACATTCAAGAACACATCAAGCAATATCTACCTAAAATTCATGGTTCATTACTCAACAACTTGGCCCACACTTGATGCTCCTTCGCCTCACACCAAGTGGTTTCCCACAAGAGATATTGGCTTTTTCATAGAAATTCCATAAGCATAACCAAGGGAACACAGATGGTGAGTGTAAAATCTTGGGGTGATTCGGGTAGTCCACTAGGATCGATCCTTGCACCAAGAAGTTGAGCGGCTAAAAAGGGTAGTTACTAACTTAGAGTGTTTAGATAGGGCTTCCATTCATAGTGTTCCTCTTGCTCCTAATTATGGGACACCTCACCTTGTGATGAGTAACTGATCTCGCAATCACTAGAGTACCTTAAGCATTCTTGCCTAGTGATCTCCCTATGGTCGAAATCCCATAAGCGATCACACTAGGCGAAGACAAACACTACGTCTACCAAAGTTTTGTGTCCTTGGTAGCCTTGAGTTTATAGTGGGTTGGAAGAGCTAGGTAATCGGCTTGTCCCCACTTGGTTCGTTCCTCTCAGGTTGTCTGAGAGCAGGCCCTCTAAAGGATTCTAACTACACAAAGTGGATCAACTTTCGGAAGTCAAGATTTCTGGTTCACCACAAGGGTGAAGAGCATACTCTCCTATTCTAATCATTTTCTCCCAAACATGCCAAGAAGATTTAGTTACCCCTTGCTTTTGAAGCCAAAAGGAAAGTCAAGATTTTTGATTCACCACAAGGGTGAAGAGCATACTCTCCTATTACCAAAAGAATCCAATCACAAGTTTTATGTGCCTATAAAAATGAACAATTATTCAATGCCGCACATGAAAACAAAAAATAAGCAAGCTTGGGTTTTTATGCTTTGGGCAGCCCTGCAAACAATGTTAGTAGCCCTTGCACATTTGAAGCTTTGATGTGCGTTCTTTTGTATGCAAGGTTTCAATTTTTTTCTTCACAAAGAGGGTAACCTGCAATCACAACTCATTAGCCCACAAGTTAGCACGAAATAATCACAAAAACTTGTGAATTAAACCTTTGTAAAACAACCTAGAACTCTGCTGAAAAACAATAGTCAGCCAACTAAGAAGAAATTTGATCAAAACCCTCAAGGAACAAGCAAAAAAAATGTTAGGCAATACTTTTTGCTGAACAAATGTCACGTAATACTTCACAGTATAGCAGGGCAACAGTTTTTGTTTAGGCGATACATTTCCTTTAGCCTTGTGATAGACTTTTGCAAAGAGGGCAACAATATGTAGGCTACAAGTGTGACACTATTTCCAAAAAATGTGTCGTACGACAGTACTATGAACTGTCACACAATACTGAAAAAATGTTGCCCAACACTGCGACTGTAAAAAAAGAAAAAAATGCAGAACAGTAAGGAAAATGCAAGCAAAAATAAGAAAATGTAGGGTGAAACGTACAGTCCTACCCCACGGTGGGCGCCAAAAATGTACACTTGATTTGTGTCACACTCTAAACCATTCTATCTAAACGATTCCATGAGTTGGAATGCTTGGATGCCGATTTAGAGCTCCCTATCCATGAAGTACAAGAAGTTAGTTTTTAAGCATGAAGGCTCTCAGCCAAGCCTTAGAAATGTACTTCTTGCTAGTAAACCATGCAACGGGAGGTTCTTTGAGACAAGAGCAAGAATGCAAATATCTTCAAGGAATCCCTCAAGAATGCAATGCAAGTATGGAAACTAAGCTAAGATGATAATGCAAAATGCAGCTATGCTAGAATGTGAATGAGAGTGTTACAATACCATTATTTAAATTATGTGAGATTATTGCAAGAATCAAAGCTAAACTAACATGAAACTATGCTAAGAATGCCATATAATCTTATGCTAATATGATGGAATGAGAGAATGAGACAAGAAATGAGAAGTTCTCCACAAAGCTCCAAAGAAACCTGTTAGAAAACCTAGAACATAACAATGTTAAAAAAAAATGGATTCCTCTGAGGGGGAAAGCTCTCTCCCTTTTAAATTCGTACAGACAGTAGAGATCAAGATGGAGATGGTGGATTTTCAACGGTGGAATTCAAAAATAGGAGTGATCCATGTGCACACACAAGTCAACCAATAGAATATAAGTTGACTTGTCACATAAGACAAAAGTCTCACAAGCCTTTTATTTTATTTGTAAAATAGAAAAAGGACTTTATGTGTGCACTTTAAGTGGGTTAGAAGAATGGGGTGTTTTATTTAATTAAAAGGGGACATGTTCTTTTAATCAAATAATGAACTTAGGATAACATAGTCAAACTATAGGTTATAATCAAATAAATTGATTATTAGCAATTTGGTCTAGCTAAATGATTAAATTAATTTAGCCAAAATGCTGAGAAGGGCGCTAATAGTCTAGATGACCATTTTTAGGTGATTACAAGAATAACTCAAGGCATAAAGGGACATATGAAAGGTTCTTGAAAACATCAATGACATGTTTTTGGATGTAATACAAGTTGAGGTAAAAGATAAAGCCCCTATCATTGATAAATTAATTGATATTATACATAAATTCAATAGATATTTAAATAGTCAAGAGAAATTTCTACAAAGGGCAGAAAAAATATATGAGATTAAAGTCTTGGAAAATGTAGCCAAGAAGATTTTCATTGATCAACTAGAATTATGCACTCTCATTGCTTCATTAGAAGGAGTTGTAAGTAATGTTGTCTCTTTATTTATAAAACTATGTGATACTTCAATTTCACCAAGGAAATAAAGAACAAATTGGCCATGATTGATAAAGACTTGAAGAATAGTGCTAGTCAATTGGCACTTGACCTGAGTTCCAACTCCAATCATTTTATGAAGTTCATATTTTTGAGAGATCTACACATTCAACTACTTAGGAGGGAAGCAAGGATTATGGAAATGGTTACAAATATTCAAAGTATAATGCTTCCTCACATGAATATAATGCAGAAACATCTTGCACATCCAAAGATACTAGTTCACGATACAAATTTCTTAGTTGTAGATCTCATGATGGAGTTATCAGCTAAAATTTAGATTGAGCTGCACATTTTGAAGATATTGAAAGAAAATTGGGATAAAAATATGTCTTTAATATTGAAAGTGCATCATGATTTCCTCAATCATTTTTGTATAACGTTTTAAAGATATGTTTATGGCATTTGTGACAAAAATAAGGGGGAAAATGTGGAGGAAAATCCATAAGGGGAAAACAGATATATATATATACATACATACATACATACAGAGAGAGAGAGAGAGAGAGAGAGAGAGAGAGAGAGAGAGAGAGAGAGAGAGAGAGAGAGAGAGAGAGAGGAATATGAAGGGAAATGTATATGTATATGTATATATAAAGTAGATGTACATAAACAAAAACAGATTTGAAAAACCAAAAATTCACTCAGTTGTGATTGAGCCACAGTTTTTTAGTTTAAACCAAGTTGTAGATCCAAGCATATGGAAAGGGGGACATTGACTGAAATTTTTTTGATCAAGAGATTTTTGATTGATGATAGAATTACACATGATAATTGTTTTTGTCACTATTTCCAAAGGGAGAGATTTTTGACCCTATGGAAAGACATATTATCAATTAGTGACAAAACACTTAAGTCATTTAGGAAGGTTAGTTAATATTGCAATCGAGCTTTCCTCCTCTCAACATGTTTTAGAGTATCTTGAGTAGATTAAGTGTATCCAGTGTTAACCGAGCACTATCATATGTAACATAAATCTCAATATAAATTGAGTTCTTGGTGTGAACCAAGCTAGTAGTGTTCCAAGTTCTCAATTGAAGTAAGGCAATATCACTCGAGTGCATGGTAGCTATTAGAGTAATAGAGTATTTTATTATTAAATAAATCATATTGATTTAATTATTAAGTCATGTATTATCTCTAGTTTACTTAAGCTAAACCTTGGGCATATAATATGTAATTATTTTACTAATTATTGTCATGCAACCTAGGTTAGTTACCTGTTAGGGTTTTGATCTCCTTTTATAAGGATTGGTCTCTTTGTAATTTATTGATTCATTCACTTTTGATAATAGAATTTTTGTTATTGCTCATCAAGAATGTCTCATCTTTGGATCTAGGAATTCCAACCTCCATAGCTTTTGGTTCTCTCTTTATGTGACAAGTGTTTGCATGCAGGTGATTCTTGGGCACTATGGGGTTGATCTTTCATCAACTTCAACATGGTATCAGAGCTCCAAATCTTCATGCACATGTTTTCTTAACGAGAGGTTTGTCTTGGCTTTTAGATTTGTGCTTTTTCTTTTAGAGGGTTTCATTTTTTAGAGTTATTTTGTATTTAATTTGGGGGGTCACTATTTTTTGGGTCACTTTGAGCCCCAACATACATCACCGTTGAGCTTAGAGTGTCCAAAAATCCCTATTTTCATATAAAATTTATTTAGTTTGGACACAACTGGAATCTGAGACAAAATAATAATGCTTCCAGATTTGGCACATTTCTTGAGGTGATAATTTTCTAATTTTAGACTCATAGATCAATATTTTTTGGCACATAAATCAAGATTTTTGGCATGGAAATCAAGATTTTTGGTACAAAAATTGAGTTTTTTTGTCAAGTGAATTGAGATTTTTTTTATGCAAATTGAGATTTTTGGCACTCAAATCAAGATTTTTTACACGTAAATCAATATTTTTGCACGCTTACCAAATATTTTGGCACCCAAATCATGATAGTTTTGTACAAAACTGGCACACTTCCTGAGGTAATTTTTGTTGCTAGTGGGTACACTTTCTAATGCATTTTGGCATGGCTCATGAGGCAGTATTTTAAAATTTTTTTCCTTCTAGCACTTTTTTGATGTACATGTTTTTTGGCCATAACTTTCTCATTCAGACTCTATGTTTTGCAAGCGAGATATCACTAGAAAGTTAGTTTTGTGCTCATCATGATGGTGTAGTTTTAAAGGATTTTTTATCTTGTTTGGTTTCCTATTTATGTAGTCCAATTCAAAGGTTCTATTTTGCACTTGAAGAGACATATCTTGAGACATTCTATTTTCATATTTTGCTCCATGCACATCCCATTCAATTTTTTTCTTTTTTTCCATTCTGGTGGATATTTGGCTTGTTTTAGGTTTGGAGATCTCTTTTTTTGTTTTAGATGATTTTTCATGGGTTTTATAATATCTTTGTTGACATCTATTTGTAGTATTTTTGCAAACACACTGAGATAAAGTGCCTCTCTATTGCATTTCAAGATCTTGCACATCTTTGTGTTTTCTCGTACTCACACTACATTATAAAGTGCCTTGGGGGGTTTCATGTTGGCCAAATTTTTTATCTTCCTTTGTCAATTGAGTGTTACTTCCATGACATTAGCCTAATGATGTGTTGATGAAACATGCCATGATCAGTGTTTGTACTCCTTTTGTACTCTTGATGTTCTTGATTTTTCTTTCTATAGGAGATATAGCATTCAATTTTAGTGTTCATGTATTATCTCTCATCATTATAGGGGGTTATGTTGGTTCTATTGCTTTCTTGGTTAGATGGAGTGAGCAATGTATTCAATATTTGATCCTATATCCTAGGCGATTACAGTGGCTAGATACCTATGCATTTTGGTGAGATGGATCTTTTACCATATAGAAATTATTTCATTCTTTTTTTTGAGGCCATGAAGATACCTTCCATCCTCAATTGATCAACTCTCCAAACTTAGTCTTGTTTACTTGGTCATGTTTTATACAGTGGAGGTTCTTCATATCAACAATTTGGTAGTGTTTGTAGCTTCATGCTTCAGTGGTGTTCTTCATAATCATCCTTTTGTTCCTATCTTCCAGAACATTCTTTCCATGTCTTTTTGGAATAGGGGTTTTCCCATGTGGTTTTCTCTATTTCTCCTCTTTTTAGAGATTTGGTTGTGCTTAGGTACCTTATCAGGCCTTTTTGTTGGGACCCAATTTCCTTTAGTAGTAGTTTCTAGGTTTTTAGCTACTCCCTAAGTTTATCTTAAGGGGAGTGTTAGAGTAATAAAGTATTTTCTTATTAATTAAATCATATTGATTTAATTATTAAGTAACTATATTATCTCTTTTTTATTTAAGCTAAACTTTGGGCATTTAATAATTAATTCTTTTATTCATTATTATCATGCAACTTAGGTTAGTTACATGTTAGGGTTTTGATCTCCTTTTATAAGGATTGATCACTTTGTAATTTATTTATTCATTCACTTTTGATAATAGCAATTTCTTTTCTTGTTTCTCAACAAGAATGTCTCATCGATTGATTTGGGAATTCTAGCCTCCATAGCTTTTTCTTCTCTCTTTCTATTTTAGATGTTTGCATGTATGTGATTCTTTGGAGCTATGGGGTTGATCTTTCATCAACTTCAACAATATCACTCAATAATCTAGTGTTACCCAAGTGCCAGAGTATCACCCAAGCTCACTTATTTCCTCAAGAATCAACATAACACCTAAGTGCATAGTGTGACCTGAGCATCAACATAACAACTATTTCTACAGTATGACCTAAGCATCAACATTTAGCTGACCTAAAGATGTAAATCTTATTATTATAAATACACCTCTTTTTTGAGCTGACTTAGAATGAAAATATCATTTGATGTCTATATAAGAAAGGTACATTTTTTTAAATCTAAGGTGAAAAGTACATGAATGAGAGAAATGTAAGTAGGTGAAGCAAGTGACTATGGAATACAAGAAGAACATACAAAAGATTGAGTAAGCATGCTACCAATAAAGTATAAAGGGAAGAGCATATACATATCTATCATAGTTAGGTGATTGAAATATTCAAAGGGTCTATATCAAAAAATCAATTTGCAAACAATAATCATCCTACTAATTGCATCCTAACAGGTGCATTAGGTAAATCCTTTAACAAGGTGCACCTATCAGTACTTTATAATATCTCTTAATAGAGTACATACTTCATTGTATTGTAAAATCCTTTCACAAGGTGGACCAAATAATCCTTCATACTCCTAATAGAATAGATCACCATAAGTGATCAATTGTAAGCCATAATAGGCTAGCTTTATTACTACAGTAGTGAACCATTGTGGATATCATCCCCACCCTAGTTTTATCTTCTCCTTAAAGGATTTCTAGGTTACCAAATACTATGTCAAAGTATTATGTTGTTGATTTTTGTATTGCTTTATGTTATTTCATGAAAATAGATTATACAATCTAATGAAGTAAACCAAAGTTATTCTAAGTGAACAGTTTTAAGTGATTCTTGATTCACCCTCCCCCCTTAGTCACCTACATGTCATCACATTTCCAATAAAAACATGATACTTGATGGATATATGCTTAGTCTTAGAATGCAATGTTAGGATTAAACCATGGATAGAAATAAAAATTACATGCAAATACAACCAATAATAGAAAATAATAGACCACATAGAAAAGAACACAAGACACCAAGATTTAATGTAGTTCACCCAATCCTTGGGCTATGTTCACCAAACAACAAGTCCAATATTATTACGATTTAGTGATTACAACCTAATTACAATCCATAATCCATTACAACTCAATACCATCGCAAGAACCAATTTTCACATCACAACAATAATACAATCCCTAACCCTAAGACCTTTTATAAAAGCAATTTCAAGTCACTTTAGGGTTACAACATGTCAACCATATGTTAGCTACAATGTCGGCCATGACCCAAATTTTTTTTTCAAGGCAATGCCCTAAACTCCAAATTTTTTATGAAGTATGTACAGTACTTTCCTGATCAGTCACAACAAACTAACAATCCCCCACTTGGGGACTAATCAGATAGCACACTAGACAACAATCTCTCACTTGGAGACTGATCCTATAGCAATACTACTACCACACGGGGCTCCCACTGGATTAGACCACCCTGGACTTTGTTATTATTTTATTCATGTTCAATCTAGAAGACCAATTGAAGCTAAAGAGGAGATTGGCTTCTCCTTTGTCACTACCTTTGTAAACATATGTGTTGGATTTTCATCTCTATGTATCTTGTCTAGCTTTAACTATCCATCCTCCAATTCTAACCAAATGAAATTGTACCACAATTGTATGTGTTTGGTCTTTGAATGCAGAGCTGAATTCTTCCCAAGATGAATGGCACTTTGACTATCTATAAACAAATAATTATCCTTCTAAGGGTGTCCCAATTCTTCCAAGAAGAACTGAAGCCATATCATCTCTTTGGCTACCTCTATAATGGATAAAGTATTAACCTCCTATAACCTAGAAATCCAGCTCATGGCTACCCTACCAATAGTAAAGGCATAACCTATAGTATTCCACCTGGTATCAATATCCCCTACCAAATCTGAGTCATCATAGCCCTGTAAATCAGTAGTAGAGCCCCTAAAGTATAAACACTTATTGGATATTCCTTTCAAATATTTGAGAATCCATTTTACTTCATTCCAATGCTCAATTCTTAGACGACTCATCTACCTCGTAATAAATCCCACTACATGTGAGATCATGTGAAGTCATGGAAGAAAAAGAAAAAGATAAAGAAGAGATAGAAGAAAGAACAATGAAATCAATCAACTATCCCCTCAAAAAACATACTTTATTGATTAGCTCATTGGTGCAAATGAATAACTCATGAATCTAAGATCAAAAAATGAAAGACTACATAATGATCTAAACACTAAAACTAAAACCAATGAAAGGATGATGAAATCTCAAGAAAACATGAATCAATTGTTTGAACAAAGTAGTACAGACACAAAGGTAAAGCTAGAATAAGATATATAGAAGAAGGTGAATCATCCAAGCAAGGAACTCAAAAGAATTAAAGGCCTACTTGCAATCAATGTGGTAAGATAGGTCATAGATCAAACAAATGCTAGAGTAATTGTAAAGAAAAATTCAATGGAAAATTCTACAATTACAATATGCATGGTCATAAAGAAAGTGAATGCAAGGAGAAATCTATGTTCGAAGGAAAATGTTATAGTTGCAATAAACAAGGATACAAATCTTCTAAGTGCAAAACCAATAAATTGAATCTAGTATAGCAGATTGTGAACACAATATTTTTATGGGACCACAACACATGGTGTAGATGCCACTACTGTGATGAATTTGGGCACATTGGAGAAAATTGTGTGAAACATCACATGAGGAAAAGAGATACCACTAAAAGATGTTTCATTTGTACAGAACTTGGATATCTTGCAAAGAACTATATGAATAGAGGAAGAATTGAAGATGAAAAGAAAGCCAAGGCTAACAATATAAAAAAGAACATGAAGTTGTAATGGATACCAAAATCTCCTGAGAATGCAAGCCCAAGTCATGAAGTTGATGTCACTCATCCCTATTGAATAACTTCAATTAGGATTATGAAGAAGACATCCCCTATCAGTTCAATCCAACAAGAAGAAGAGATCCATATCAACATTCAAGATGTACAAGGATCACAAAGTGGTTGTGGAAATTCAAGACCTTACCTACCTAGGTCAGGTCACAAGAACCTGCTGAGAAAGGTCAAGATAAGTAAGTATTGTATGTGGACATCAAGTTGTTGAAGATTCTATCGAGTGATAATGATTCTATCAAGCATTAAAGGTTGAAACCTAGTGGAAGACAACCTGTCACTAAGAAAGTAAACATACCAAGCATTAATGGTGATTGATAAGAGGACATTCATTAAAAGGGAGAAATTAAAGGCATTATTTCACTGCAAATTTCTAGAGTTATTAAGTGCAGAATGATTTTAGATCCATTGAACGAATTGAGCTTTTATTGTTGAAGGATTTTCAAAGTTTTTAGAAACCCTACCAAGCATGGCATCTTCTAGCAATGAAAATAAGAAAGGGTTTGAAATGTTGGTTCGAGGAGTCTATTGCAAGGCACCAAACTTCAAGTTGAGTCCAACAATTATAGAAGCACTTGACCTAGCTGGTGCACAATCACAAATTCTGCCTAAAGTATTAATCGTACACAATATCCATTCATATTATCACTATTCTATTCAAGAGTTGGACACTCATGAGATGAACAAAGCATTGAATGAGTTATGTGTGAATGGCGTTCTAAAACCTGAACATCAACATTTGAAATCCAAGGGCTTGACACACATAGATCACATATGCCAGCAGACTTCCAGATGAAATGGATAAGATATATTATAAGTCACATGCACATAATTAAAGCATTAGTTCCCTTGGATCTAATCCATTCAAAGTACCTTGAAAGTACCATAATATTTTGAAAATACCTTCCTTTAGAAGTAGAAGTGCACTTTTATCTTTTACATTGTAGGAAGATGTTTTTGCTTTGACATATAAGGATGCGCAATGTGTTGGTGAGTTAGTAGTGTTTCATAATATAGTATTAGCATTCGATGATAAGATTTTTTTAAAAATGATTTAAAAGGCAAATCTAAATGTAACTTTAATGGTCAATATGAAAAAAAAAAATCTCTTAAGATATTATTTCATCTATTCTGTTGATTATTTTCATTTCATATATAATATATTGTCTCTTTATAAACCCAAGAGGTCATTTAGATATGCATCAACTTTGATAATCTAGTATATTATCTTCGAAAGATAGTTTTGCATTATAAAATATTGATATATTGTTGAGTCTAAAACTAGTTATCAATGATTATCTTTGGTTAAAGGCTTCTCTAATTACAACATGTTTTTCAAAAACTATAGAGATCAATAAAAGAAAAATTTAACTATTTAGGTTAGGGTACATTTTTCTATATAGTCATGCCATTTGGATGATAATTGCTAGTACAACCTAAAAATAAGAAATTATACTCATCTTCTATAGTTTCATCTATAATGTCCTAAAGGATTTCATGTATGATATCTTAGTGAAATATAATCTTTGTCAAGATAATATTTGATTGTATTGAACTAATCTTTGATTTCCTCTTCCTACATAAGATAAGATTGAACCCTCTTAAGCATTTTTGTGGCCTATATGGAAAAAAAATACTAGGTCATCTCTCAAAGAGGAATATAGATCTATATAGATAACATTGATGTAATTTTCAATATGAGTTCTACTAAGAACATCTCTCAACTCCACATCCTATAGTTTAATATCCACACCATTAAAGATTTTCTTCTCAACTTGCAGATACGATTTTTTCCTTTTCACTACTATTGAGGACAATTTTATAGTTCAAGAGGGATATAGAATTTTAGTATCCTTTGATTCTATAAAGCGTCATCTATCCAACATTCCTATTGTATTCTTGAAAAAGCTAGATTCACCCTTTCTACATGATATAAAATCATTACTAGCCTTATTGGCTTGGTATAATGATGCTAGCAAAGAAAGGGAAATTATTATGTTAGTTGCATCTTAGTTGACTATGAGACATAGGATTATGCTATCGAAAAGTAGTTTCTCACTTATGTATTTGTGAAATAAAATCTAAGGCATTACCTACTCCATATAGAAACTTGAGTCATCACTAGGGATGATTTATTGAAACACAAGCATTTTGTATTGATATTTTAAAAGATATGGTCATTCTAAACATGGTTTTAGGAAGACAATTCACAACACTAGTATTTGAAGAGTGGCTGGAATTATAAAAGCAATGGACATTTTTCATGTAAGTTGCGCTGTCAAACTCCATATTACAAATAACTTTTTTTTCTCAAAAAGATAGTATTAAAATATTAGCTCAAACAAAGGGCAAAATCTAGATATTTAAAATCCATTAGTATATGTTTACTATACCATCCTTGGCATAAATTATCAAAATCTGTATTAGTTAAATATTTTAAAATATTTAATAAAATTAATTATTCTTTAATAAATAAATATAAATTATCTTAATTAATTATACTATTTCACCTAACTTTATTTATCTTTTTGACATTGATTTAACACTTTTTCTTCTTTAAAAAAATAAAAATAAAATAATTTATTTTCCTATGCATTAATAGGTCACCTTATGTTCATCTTTGCAATATGTCTCCATTATATGTCATAACCTCTCTTGAATTTTTCCAATTGCTGGTTTGACATTTCTCCATCATTGATTTTGCCTCTTAATGTGGATAGTTGATTTTGCCTCTTAGTGTAGACCGTTGATTTTGTGTCTTATCCCGTGGAAATTTCTAGATTGTTGATTTTATATCTCAATTCATGGAAATTTCTTCCACCATTGATTGTGCCTCTTAATCCCTACCATTGATCAAATGCATGTGAAGTATACAAATAACATCTTTAACCCTCTCATTACATATCTAGCACTATTAGCAGTGAGGAGTAAACTGCAAGCTAGTAATGATATTTTCTTTATCTTTTGATTATCTATATAGATAAAAATAATTTTGTTTATCATTTGATTTGTGCATAGATCTTATATTTATTTGATGTTTTTTTCAATTTTAGGAATAAAGTGTGTAGATAATGAATCTAAGATTTATTTCTTATATATGTAGATTGTACTTAATTATTTCTTTTATGATAAATTGCATTAACCTTTAAAAATTATATTTCATCAGATATTTGGAATTTCTAAAGTGTTAATTTTTCCTCATTGTGGGCTTTCTATGGATGAATCCAGATTTGACAACACTTGAAATTTCCTCATTGTAGGCATACTAGAGATGCATTCGATGCAACATTGTAGGGCATTGGCAATTACGCATGCATAAATATTAGGCATTAGAAATTGAACATGCATAAATATAATCCTATGATTTATCAGATTAGTGTCAAGGCATTGGAAAATGTAAATGATAAACCATTTGATTAATTCAGATGAAAAGGAAAGGCTAAGTTTCTATATAATCCATCTGATCTATCTATGAAAAAAAAATCACAATTCTAAAAAATTTTCTCCACACAAAAAGGTGTCAAGTGATAGTTTTGCTTGGCACCAATGGATGCTGAGTGATAGGTAATGGGTTCCCAATTAGCTTGGCACAAGAGGAGGCTGAGTGAACTTGACACAAGTGCAACTCAGTAATAGTGTATGTTGAGTGAGCTCAGCAACAAAAAAGGATGTCAAGTGATTTCGGTCACCACTGTTGGGTGTTGTTTAGTAATAGAGGATTCCAAGTGAGCTTGACAAAAATTGAAAGATGGAACTTGGTCAAAGACTAGACCAAGTGAGTAGTATACCAAACTACCATTTAAAAATGTAGAGAGGTGAAGGATGAAGATTTTAACTATGAACTTCTCAAATGCAAAATACTATGCAATGATAAATATAAAAAAGAAGAAGAATAGATTGCCAAGTATGCCTGCTTGCTTTCTATTCAACTATGATAAAACTATTACAAAATCTGGGTGCATTCTACTTCTACCAAAAAACCCTAAAATCTTCAAACTAGTAAAACTTTAAACTTGCAACTCTAATGGCTGCATACAATAACACTTGGAGAAATCATTGCTTCATAGGTTGAATCAAAACAACAAACTTATAGAATAACCAAAAAGGATCCAACACATGCAATTGCAAACATGAAACTGGAACTTCCTCCTATCTTCTAACTTGATCTACTGATCAACTTCTCTTCTCCACATTGCAACCTGCTCTTTGCAACTCTTCAACTCCTTCAACTGGTCGAATGAAATACATTCATTCCTTGTCTCTCGCCAAAAGAGTTTTCCCTCTCATTTTTCAATTTTGAAGTCACCAACTGCAATAATGTTTCTAACCATTATGCTGGCCATTAGGGTGGTAGGTTGGCATTTGGAGCTAGTGACAATCGACCTACCTACATTAAATATTTCAATAGTTAGAATGTTAGAGAGTAGAACATATATTAGATGGATTATAAGTAGACTTAGCCTTTCCTTTTCATTTGCAAGGTGATGAGATTGTTGATTCTAATGAGAACATGAATCAAGTGGATTATTCTTCTCATTTGCCAATGTTTGATATTAATCTCATGAATCAAATGGAATCTAAATATCTAGATGAATCAATTTTGGGTTTTGGATTGGATAACCGTTCAAGAATCAGAAATGTATTTTTTTTGCAAGGGTACTCAAAAGAAAACAAAGTTCTATCAATTAAAGCTTAATTTTTAGCAATACTATTTTATTGTTAGAATTATGATATATTTGTCATTAGTCACAACACTTATTCAATTCTGAATGCTTACCGAGATCATCGCCTAGTCTACAGTTCACACCGAGCATTCAACAGTTACCTTATAAAATTTGTAGGTAAATAGTTGATATCGACTAGATAGTGATTACCGAGCATAACAATGTTCTCCAAGCAGATAGTGATTACCAAGCAGAACAATGTTCTCCAAGTAGATAGTGATTACCGAGCAAAACAGTGTTCTCCAAGTAGTTAGTGGTTACCGTGTAGAACAATGTTCTCCAAGTAGTTAGTGATTACCAAGCTTTGCAGTATTTACCAAGAAGACAGTGCTCACTGAGTCATCAAAGATATTAGTGTTTATCGAGTAAACAAGGTAAATGAAGGAATTAGTGTTTACCGAGTAAACAAGGTAAATGAAGGAATCAGTGTTTATCGAGTAAAACAAGGTAAATGAAGGAGTCAGTGTTTACCAAGTAAACAAGGTAAATGAAGGAATCAGTGTTTATCGAGTAAACAAGGGAATCAATATTTACCAAGTAAAGAAGGTTATCAATGGATTCAGTTTCTACCGAGTGACACAACATTCACCGAGTCACCAATGGTTACCAAGTTTTGAGGTACTCAGAATGATTATTATGGACTGTGCCTCTACTCTTACCGAGTGCATGACGATGCAGAGTATTGAAGTGGATGCCGAGTATTAGAAGGTCACCGAGTCAGTTTGTGGAACCAAAGTTTTCTACCACTTGGCCGACTCAGTAATGTTTGTTCACTTGTGTTTTGGCCAACCTTTCCAGTGTAAATATTGGAATGGTATATATCATTTGAAACAATGAGATGCAAAAAAAAAAAAAAAAAAAAAGAATCATAGTTGAGTGTGATATGTTGCAGCAATTTGAGAAGAGGGAAAGCGAATCACCAACAGAACAGAGGAATACAACAAGGTCAACATTGATGCAGAAAAGATATATTTGTCACACCAGGTGATCATAGCACAAAGATCTTATCAAAAATTAGTTGCAATCAAATTCACTACTTCATCCTAACAGGTGAATCAATTTTCTAAATCCTTTAACCAGGTAGACTTAACAGTCTTTTGTAAATATCCTAATAGAGTGCATACTTCATTGTATGTTTGCAAATCCTTTAACAAGGTGGATCTAGCAATCCTATTTGCTCCTAATAGGGCAGATCATCAGAAGTGATCATTGTAAGCCTTAAATAGCCAACTTTATACTGCAGTATTGAAGTTTTGTGGGTATCATCCCCACCCCAGTTTTACTTTCTAATTGGAAGGTTTCTGGGTCACCAAAATTTGTGTGTTCATGTGTTATAGATGTTTATCTTTTCATGCATACAGTAGATTAGATGGATGAATGGTAAAAATATTATTATGCAAAAATTGAATTAAAGTTTTAGATTTACTAATTCACCCCTCCCCTCTCAGTAACCTTGTTAGTCTTGATTATTTCCAACAATTGGTATCAGAGCTTTGTGGTTCTCAGGATAAACGTTTGACAGCTTGAGCAAAGATCAAAGACAATGGAGATATTCAGACTTGAAGAATCTATTGAGAATGAAAAACTAGATTTGGAAATGGCCATGAATCAATTCAATGAAGCAAAAGAGCATCTTTCTCAATCCCTGAAAAGAAGGAAGGAACTTGCAAGACTAATGAATGATTATCAGTATGTTGAAGAAAGGATTAAAGACCTTTTACCATCATACAATTCAAATGAAGCTAATGAAGCAATCAAGGAACTCTTAGCAAAGAATGGTTCTCTGCAGGAAGAAGTAAGAAAGCTCAAAAGAGAACAAGAAGTCCAATCCATCAAGTTTTGTGAAGTTTTGGAATAGAGAAACAAGGAAAATGAAGACTAAGAAATAATCTATCCCTTCAGCATGAAGATCTTATAGGACAACTATCTAATGCAAATGAAGAAATTATGAGTCTAAGATCTGAGAATGAAAGTTTGAGAAATGATTTAATCACTGAAAGACAAATCAATGTAAGTTTGCAAAGTGATTTGAGATCTAAAAGACAAAACAATGAAAGTTTGAAAAATGACTTAAATGTTCAAAAAAAAGTCAATGAAAGGATGATAAAATCTCAAGCAGATATGGATCAATTGAATTTGCAAAATGAGCAAAATCTTCATAGACAAAAATGTAAAGCAGGCCTTGGATACAATGAAGAAGGTGAATCTTCAAAACATGGTACTCAAAAGAAAAAAAAAAACCTACTTGTAATCACTGTGGAAAGTTAGGTCATACATCTAACAGATGTTGGAGCAATGGTAAAAGAAAATTCAATGGTCAATGCTACAATTGCAATCAACATGGTCACAAAGCAAATGAATGCAAGGAAAAACCAAAGTTTGAGGGTAAATGTCACAAATGCAAGAAAAAAGGTCACAAGGCATCTAAATTTAGATCAAAATCATTCAATCCAGCAGAACAGGTTATCAAAGCATTATTTGGTTGGGACTACAATACTTGGTGTAGATGTCACTATTATGGAGAATATGGACACATTGGAATAAACTGCTCAAGGCATCACCTAAGGAAAAAAGATACTACTATAAGATGTTATACATGTACCAAACTTGGTCATATATCTAAGAATTGCATGAATATAGGAAGAATTGAAGATGAAAAGAAAGCCAGAGCTGACAACATTCGAAAGCAGATGAGACAACAGTGGATTCCAAAATCTATCGAGCCAGAAAATTCAAATAATAGCTATGTCACTCAAAAAGTGGGTGACTCCATCATTTCTAATTAGACTCATCAAGAAGGACCAGGGACTGCATCTTCAAGAAATATCCTAAGTAGTTCCAAAATATAGAAGTGCAAAAGACAAATTAGTATTTCAGATATTAGACACATTTCACTATGATACATCTACCGGGCAAGGTTGATTTTAGACTTAATCGAGCTAGGTCGGTAATGTGAAAGGTTTTAGTTTGTTTACCGAGTTGCAAGGTTTATCGAGTAAGTCGGTGACTATCTGACAAACCCTAGGTCATCTCAGCTACCTTTGTACCTGAGCATTAATGGCAGATTGTTCATCAAAAGGGAAGAATTTGATCTCATTTTTCACCGCAAATTCAGAATATACAGAGCGAAGAGTTTCCAAGAGTGCGAAAGAGAGTTCAAGTGATTTGAAGTGATTTTTTAGTGAAAAATTTGTCAGACAAAATCATTCACTCACCAAGCAGCAATGGCATCCGCAAGCACCAGGAGTAGTAAGGCAAAAAGAGGTTCTAAAATGCTTGTGAAGGGAGTAGAATGGAAGGCACCCAGCTTCAAGCTTGTTCCCGCCATAGCTGAATTGCTCGACCCTCATGGAGCTCAATAAAAAATTCCACCAAAGGTACTTCTTATAAATGACATTCGTACTCATTTTAAATGCACTATTCAAGAAATAGGGACACTAGACATGGATAATGCCCTAGCCGAGTTGTGTGTGAACAGAACCCTAAAACCCAAATTCAAACATCTAGAAACCAAAGGTTTGACCCATATCCCTCATCTGCCAAAGAACTTCCAAATGAAATGGATAAGATACATTTTAAGCCATGTGCATAATGGTCAGTTGTGGTTAGAGCAACCCATCTTGATAACGAAGAAAATGATTCATAAGATCACGGGTTTGCCAATGTTAAGGAAATCAAAAACCACTAAAACCCTAAGTCGGGATGAACTTCAGAGGTTAACCCTAGCTGAATGGGATGGTAGAGGATTGAAACCTAACAATGTATTCGATGTAGAGTTAAGATTCAGACTCTATTTAATTGCATATAAGATATATAGTTCCAGCAGATTGAACAACGTGCCCTGTGAGGCTGTAGATTTAACCTATAAGGTTGTGAAGAAAAATATGGAGTTTGACATAGCAGATGTGCTGCTTAAACAATTTAATAAAAACATGGATAGTATAAGGACCTCAAAAACCAACTCTTGTAAATTTGGTTCCTTGTTGGTTTGTTTATTTTTCTATGTACAAAAATTTTTCCCTTCAAAAGTGTAAGAATTTGCTTAAGGGAAAAATTCACCCAAGAACTAAGAACTCAAACACAAGCACACAGTAGACCAAAGAAGGATATGATCAATTAATCAGAGTATGTCCGAATACATTGCTCTGTTCAGAATGTGATGCTAATAGACTAGGAGTGCCTGATTATAAAGGCTACAGGAGAACTTCTAGAATGCATAGAAGTTAGCACCATGAAGTGTCAAACAACCAAGCACATGTCCACCAGATATGGATTATCCTCCATTAAGCATAGAAGTAAGTGCATTGATGAGAGGATAAGCCTAGAAGAGTGGAACATGCAAAATAGTGTTGTAGACACCATGTGCTCAAATAAAGGTGCATACTCCTGTGTTGTCAACATGACAAATCACAAAGTTGCACAAACTCCTAAGTTTCTCATAATAAAAATAATAAAATAATGCAATATAATTAAATAATGCATTAACCTAAGTAAAATTAGGTAAGTGTAAATAGTAAAGTAATAATTTACACCAAAAACCCCCCTTAAGTGCAAGTTAGGGGAATGCGCTTAAGCTTACGAACTAGGATGAAGATGTAGAATGGGTCCCGGCTACTAGGCCATGTTAGGTACCCATGTACATAATGAAATGCAAATCTCCCATAAAGTGGGGAAAGAGGGAAAACCTCATGGGAAAAACCCTCCCCCAAAAAGAGAGATAGAAGAGGATGCATCGATGGATGGAGTAATCAAGACCCCCCCATTACGACATACATCCAATATATACAAAAAAGAATGGAGAAGGACAAAACCTCCTATGAGGAAAAAGTCCCCCCCAAAAAAGAGAAGAAAGAGACGAGGTAGTCCCCCCCCCCTTAAAAATAGTGTGCCAATCAGTGAGAAGTGCTCCGATGAAGAAGCTGATCCACAACCTCTTGATGACGTTCCTCCCCTTTGGAAGAAACAATGGCAAGGGTACCTTTGAGAAGTGTCCCCTAGATGGAGAAGGAATCTCAATGATGACTGGTATCTCTGAAACCTGTGTCATAACACCAACAGTCTTCTCGAATGTGAGAGAGATCACCTGCAGATGTTGGACATAACTATCCACAATCACACCAACCTGAAATGATTGATCATTTAGAGAATGTACAATAACTATAGAAGAATCATTCTCAGCAAAGAGAAGCAAGAAATCATCATAAAAATCTCCCATATCAACTATGTGTGACTCCAAGAACAGAGCTGAAATGTCTGGCAAGAAATCAGCACCTGGAAGACCATGTGTACCCTGCAATGCTGAAGTGCATGAATCTATCACTGCGGCAAAAGATGAAGTGTCTGCCTCAAAAAGTACATGGATGTCATCAAGAATGTCTCCCACATCTTCAATGTGAGACTCCACAAACAACTGTGCAATGTCTGAAAGGAAGTCGTCGCATGAAGGGAGAGTAGGAAGACATAAAGTATCCTGTTGCACTGAATCCCAAGCATCTGTGGCTGGGATAGGATCAATAGGAGCAATAGGAGCTGGAGGTGTGATCTCATCTGAAGAGGTGTCAGCTGCAACTGGAGGAATGAGTTCCTTTGGGAAGGGAGGAATAGTTGGATCTCCATATGTCTCCCAAAGAAACATCCAAACATCATAGGGATCAGTGGACTTAACTTCATCCGTGGTGAAGTCAATAACGTCATAATCCATATGTAACCAGAGAGTACGCAAAATGATGTCATGCTGATCAAAAGTAAACTCAAGATCTGGTGCATAGGGTAGTACATTGTGCTGACTAAGATATCTGATAGCAAGTTGACTCCATTCTTGATAGTTGTGTGTGGTCAATTGAATCAAATCGTCCTCTTCCATGATGGATCAATCAAAAGAACCTCCAAAAAACAAGGAACCCCCCCTAAAAAGATGTTGGCATGTGAAATGTGGTGTGTCCACTAGTCTAAAAAGAACAAAGTAGACTACTGATTTTTCTAGATGCAACTGTCGCTTGAGGCCAAAGACTTAGATGTCCTAATTCAAAAAGTGACAAATATGTCAACACAACCCTAGAATTTGAAGGCATATCTAGAAAGTAGACAAAAAAATATGCACTTTCAAAAAAAATAGAACTTGAAAAGGAGTCCGGATGTGCTTGTACGGAGCGTTTCAAGTTGCAAAATGCAGGATGAAGCAGATACAGTTACCAAAAGATGCAAATTCTAAACAGTCTATGCACCACAAATAGAAAATAATACCACCACTAGAAAACTCAAGAAATTCTACCTGATTTAAAAAAAAATTGCACCTAAATTGGAGTCCGGATGACAAAGTTAGGAGCTCTCAAAGTCAGGCTGCCAAACTGAAAAGCAATCTGGAGAGGGGTCCGGAGCAGCAACTGTGAAGTTAAATTTGATGGTAAAAAAACTGTCAACACAGTGTAAAAATACCCTGGAATGATGTCCAGATGGGTGTGAAATTTAACCCCATGAAATGATGACATCAGCAAGAAAAATGCGCCCAGGCTGGTGTGTCTAGCTGACTGTGATGTACGGACATGCACGTGGCGATCCGTATGAATGACATGGCAAATAGAACCAGTTTCCATAGGATGATGTGGTAGTACTGGGATGCCAAAAAAAGGAGTGTAGAGGAATGCCGTGCCGGAGTCAGTTAACACTTGTCGAAATCCTCAGAAACGAAATTCCCAAACAGCGCTGAGAATAGTCTAGCACACGGGCGGGCAGAGAGTCTGCGGTCACCAAAAAAATGCGAGCAGCGGCTAGCAGAGAATGGTCTGCGGATGGGGCCAGAAGTCAGATCGTCGGGGTTTGCAGACAGAGAGCCAAAAATGTCGAAAACCACCTTCTCAAACCACTATCGCCGGAGTCGGATTTGCGTCGCCGGAGGTTTCAAATTAGCGGCAGGAAAATTTTGCAAACCCTCACCGGTTCGAGCAGCAGGAAGTCAAACAAACAGTGGTGTCAAATCTGCAGTGGGTGGGCCAAAGGTACTGTGCAAAGGCCGAAAGTTTAGTGATGCTACAGCCCAATGCCGAGAAAGGCAATGCACGACGCCAGATGTTTTAGAGTCTACGAGTGCCGGATTCAAACCCTCGCTGAAACCACAGGTCGGGAAGTGCAGCACCGTGTCCAGACTAAGACTAATCTGCAGGTTAGAGCCGGGATCATTCAAATGCACGACCGAAAAGAGTCATGTCACCAGAAATGAATGCCGAGCCGGAACCTGAGTTTCCAGTGCTAGAAATCGTGGGCGGGCTTGGGTTTATAATGAGCCCGCCTAAAAAATACCCTGCGAAATAAAATTAATTCTGCAAATGTGCAGTACGGGATTTGACAGCCTGTACTGCAAAAAAACAAATTTTTCTCTGACTAAATCTGAAAAAATAGCCAATTATTTAGATAATAAATCTGAAATAGCCAAATAATGCAGAGAAAAAAAATAATTCATTAGATCATACCCATACTGCAAATCGGGGCCTTCGGGTTTCGATTTGCAAGAAAAATTTTTGCCTCACGGTCGACTATGGGCCAAGGTAGGCGTGCTTATAGTCGATTTTTACCGGTTCAACGTTTTAGATGCAATGGAGAGGTCAGATCTGATGCTGGACACTCCCAATTTCTAAAGCACTCTGGATTCAGGCTGAGGTGATGAAGCAAGAAAGTGGTCTCGAACGGCTATGTGATGAGAAAGTCTCCAAGCTCTGATACCATGTAAGAATTTGCTTAAGGAAAAAATTTACCCAAGAACTAAGAACTCAAACACAAGCACACAGTAGACCAAAGAAGGATATGATCAATTAATCAGAGTATGTTCAAATACATTGCTCTGTTTAGAATGTGATGCTAATACACTAGGAGTGCCTGATTATAACGGCTACAAGAGAACTTCTAGAATGCATAGAAGTTAGCACCATGAAGTGTCAAACAACCAAGCACATGTCCACCAGATATGGATTATCCTCCATTAAGCATAGAAGTAAGTGTGGTGATGAGAGGATAAGCCTAGAAGAGTGGAACACGCAAAACAGTGTTGTAGACACCATGTGCTCAAATAAAGGTGCATACTCCTGTGTTGTCAACATGACAAATCACAAGGTTGCACAAACTCCTAAGTGTCTCATAATAAAAATAATAAAATAATGCAATATAATTAAATAATGCATTAACCTAAGTAAACTTAAGCAAGTGTAAATAGTAAAGTACTAATTTACACAAACAAAAAGGTATAGTTGTATGGAGGAAAGATATTCCAGTTTTGTATCAAATAAATGAGATTGTAGCAGAGATGGGTGAAAATTTTGATAGTATTATGGATAATTATTTTGAAGACTTCAAGGAGAGGATGAATAATAGGTTCAAAATTCCTCCTAAGCTTGTTGAGGATTACAAAGATGATGTATGTTTCATGGTGGACTGTGACAAGGTGTACATCCAGGCAGTTAGACCCCGAGTTGCATGGGTAAAACTTCTTCCTTATGAGGTAAATATTGATGAAACTAGAGACATCATAGAGGTACTGGTAAATGAGCTAGTAGACCCAAGGCAACCAATTTTTGGAACCTATGAAGAAGCTAAGGCCAGAATTGAGCTTGAAATCAAGCTACCACAGGCCATAAGCAAGGGCAAGAGGAAAATAGAAAAATTGAAAACCTCTACCGGTCCTCTTATGCTCACTGAGGGAAAAGGTGAAGATGAAGAAGGTGAAGAAGAAGGAGGAGAAGAAGAAGAAGGTGAAGAAGAAGGTGAAGAAGAAGGAGAAAAAGAATCTACAGAGGAACAACCAAAGAAGAAAGGTAAGGTAATCATTACCAAACCCAAAAATAAGCCTACTGCAGTATTCACCAGAAGAACCAAGAAAGGTAAGAAGGAACGTATACTAGTTAGGCCTGCACCCACATTTGAGCAAAGGCTCAAACAGTTGGAGGAAGGAGCTGGCATTACAAATTTCAAAGCATTGAAATTTGAAACTAGAACTAATGCGGAGAAAATGTAGATTGAGGAACTGGTACTCAGGAAGATGGGTAAATGGAAATACTCCCCAGACCAGATTGCCCCTCAAATCTCAAAAGAACTACTGGAGAGATTGCAACCGAGATGGGATTTAGCCACCCAAATGGTAAAAGATATTTATGAGAAATCTCTAAGGAATCTCCAACCAAGTCTCACTGGAGCAGAAGTAAAATTTGAAATGAAAAACCATGAAGGTAAAATGATGATAAGATTCCACACTTGTTTGATTTTGATCAAAGACATTGAAAATGTTGTAAATGATGCTACAAACATGTGGAAAAATATCTATCATCTACATAAGCCCAATGTAGACCTAGTAGAAATCAAGGATGATGACAGCGACAATGATGATGAGCTTGATAACACTCCATCTGTCATAGTCTCACCAGGAGAGCTGCATGCACTGATGGAAGATAAAGAGGAAGAAGACAAGGAAAAAGAAGCTGAAGAGGTAGATAAGGAGGAAGACGATCTGGTGAAAATTGCAGCGATAGTTATTGCATCACTTCCTCACTCTCCACCTAAAACTATAGCATCATCAAGGTTAGAGTCAGCTTCAATAGGTTTGGTCACATCTACATCAGATATATCATCAGCACCTACCACATCTCAGCTCTAGGTATCATCAATGTAAGTATCTACCACTTCATCTACCGAGCTACATTCCTTTTCTTCAGTTACTGAGCAAGCCTTCTAAACTCCATCATCACCAACCAGAATAACAGTAAGTTCCACAATTTTGTCAATTCCAATTTGTTCTACAATTTTGTCAGCAATATCTGTATCTACTTCAAACCCAGTTAGTTCAGATATTGCATCACTGAGTGTATCACCATTTGCAGCAAGTACTTTAGTTTTTGACCCAGCATATACTCCTATTGGCACTCCACCCTCAAGTATCCTAGTTTTCGCTACTAGTCCTTCCATCTCTACCATTGTGTCTATTCCCAAGGTTAATCCAGTCATCACAGAAGTCAAACAAAAGCAACGATTAAGACTTATGATCACTGGAAAGGAAATTCCTGAAAACATTGACCTAGACACTGAGATAGTAATTCCAAAGATTGATTGTGAAAATGCTACCATTGAAGAAATGAGGTATGCTAGTCAACTAATTGAGATAAAGGCTATGCAGAAGAAGCTAAGGTCTAAAAGGGATAAGAAATATAAAATAATTGAGAATGCCTAGAATATAATTATAGAGGCTATAGGTGTTGATGTAGATTCTACTCAACACATTTTGATCCAGTTAGAAGAGGCAGTTAATAAATTCAATGAGGATACCTCCGGTCAAGAAAAGTTGATGGAGAAGGTAGAAAAGAAATTTGATAATAAGGTGCTTGAGCACATTGCTCAGCACATAGCAATGAAATAGGTTGAATTAACCTTAGTTTTGGCTAATATTGAAAATTCTTTTAATAATGTAACATCTCTTTTTGCTAAGCTTTGTGATGTTACCGAGTATACTAAGGAGATAAGAGAGAAATTAAATAAGATAGATGAGGATTTGAAGGCAAGTGCACAAAATCTGAAGCTTGACCCCAGTTCAACCTCATCTCATCACATCAGAATAAAATTTTTGTTAGAAAAGAAAACAGAATTACTAAGAGAAGAGTCAAGGATCCGGTCTACATTGCTAGATATTCAGATTATGATCCTTCCCATCATGGACATTGTTGGTGTTTGAAAATGTTACCCATTTCCAATTATCTTGATGAGAACAAAACATATCTAGGGGCAGCTAACTCCCACTTTCAACATGCCCATTCAAACACCAGTCTAACTATAAGGCTATACTCCTTCTGCACTTCAGGCTCTGCAAAACCTAGGCGGGTAGACCTATAGATTCTTCATATGGTACCAGTTATTAAAGCATACACTAAATCTATTCAAAGTAGATAAAACCCTTATTTCTCCTGATAACTCATGAAATAACATCAATCTGCAGTAGCTAAATGTAGATCTAGGAATCTTAGAAGCTGAGTGAGGGCATTCTATTATGGCTCTTCAACATAAAAAGTAAAGATCGTTTGATTAATGATGTTGATTCAACAAAACCCCTAAAATGTAGCAACATGAACAAGTGATCCAGTAAATGACTAGTGTCTTATCTATTGGGAAAATCCATGAATAAAATGCATGCAAATGAATATCTGATACATATGCGTATATTCAGATATCTGATCTATCCATCTAACTTGTAAATGGACATCTATGCTCAATCTGAAACTCATTCTTGCATGATATCCCCATCAGCAAACCTGCAATCCTGTTGATTCTTTGAAGCATTTACATAACCTCTTGGGTTATAAGCAACAATGAACTAACATGAAGCCTTAAGGAGCTGCAATTACAACCTAAACTCTTTGTTCAGAGATTGTAAAACATTGAAGATCACTAATAAGGGAGACGAGAATCAGAAAGAAATATCTCCTCCTTCACCCACCCTCATTAAATGCCATCCACTTGCCTATCTCTAAGCTAATCCTAAAACATCCTAATCCATCCTCTAATCATTTGCACAAGCCTAAGCAAGCTTAAAACCCTCCTAATCAAGCCCAAGTCAAAATTTCTCTCATCTCCCTCAAAATATCCCAACCATAAAACTTTATGAAGTCCACTAGGCCATAAATGACTCTTCCAAGCCCTTTTATTGCTCTTACAAGCCATTATGAGGGTCTTTATGAAGATTTTATCTCTTGAGCCTCCTTTGTTGACTCATCCTTCCCCTTTCCTCCATCCTCTCACCATGTGACATGTGTTACTCCTTGATTGGTTGTAAGGAAGCACAATCCATGTGCTCTCTTCTCATGCAATCTGAGACCTCCATGAGCTTTTCTCCATCCTTGCATCTTAGCCCTCAATCCCTCAAGCCTCTTGCCTATAAATTGGATCCTTCCCCTTTGCAAAATAACACAATCCATGAAGTAAAGTCATAATGCCATTTTGAGAAGCCATTTTACATCAAAACCATATTCTCACACCCAAATTCCAACTCCATTTGAAGCCATTTTTGAAGCATAAGCTTGAGCATACATCCTATCTATTTAGACAAAGCCACTCAACAAGAGAGCTTCTTATTGAGAGAGTCCATTAATGGCTCATATTCTCAATTGAGAGCTCATCTTAGTCTATCTTGAAGTTTATGATTTTTTTTTAGTTTGTAGAAGCTTTATTTCAATTTGGTTTCGATTAGCATACTAACATTGTTCATATACATTTTGGCACACCCGGTGGGACCCCACATGGGTCATCTTCATTAGCTTTTTTAGTCAAGTTTTGTATGTCATTTGCTGATTTTGGCTAATTTTGCTTGTTTTCGTGATTGGTAGGATTGTATAAATTGGTTTTGTAGGTCCACATGAGCATGAAAAAGA
The DNA here is from genome assembly GCA_028749045.1 of Cupressus sempervirens. Lineage (NCBI taxonomy): Eukaryota > Viridiplantae > Streptophyta > Pinopsida > Cupressales > Cupressaceae > Cupressus > Cupressus sempervirens. The sequence goes on from CM053785.1 coordinate 3,293,041, forward strand.
CAAAGGAACTCATATTCTATCTCATAGTATTTGCAGATTTTTTAAGCTTATAGGTGGACAAAGCACTTGGAATTCTTCTTCCTCTTCTTGTCTATATTCTTCTTATTCCATCTACTTCTTCTTCTTCTTGTGGGAGATCTTGGCCATTTTTTATTTAAGGAAGCAAAATCATACACACTTCTTTTTAGTGCTTAAAATGAACCCCCAAATCATACTTAAATCCATTAAAAAATTAAAAATTTGCAAAAAAGAAAAAATCTTTTAACAAGTGAAACTAAATCAATCTAATCATTTGCATCCTCGCAACATCAAATTTTTAGATGCATTCATGCAAAGTTAGGAACACTTCATTTTTGGGAATTTAAAAAGAACTTCAAGTTTCCATTTCAAAAGGTTCAAAATCAACACTAAGTGCACACTAAAATCTAAATCAAACTCAAAGCATCAATCAAGGATAAAATGAACCTCATTTGAAAATATTTTAAAGTTCCTTTAAAAATCTCATGAAAACTAAGAGTCCTAAAAGTTTTGTTATTTGTTCCAAACAAATGTCTTGTTGCAAAATCTTGAATGTTTCTTAGGTTTTTCATGCATCAAAACAATCTAGGAATATCATTTTTGGGCTTAAAACATGCAAACTAGAACACAAAATCTTGAATGAAAAGAAAAGTCCAAAGAGTCATTTTCATTTTTGAGTCCAAAAACAATCTTGAATGATCTAAGGTTAAAACAAAGCACTTCAAAGTTCTTAAAAAAACACACAAAATCTCAATCTTGAATGCTCAAAGAAAAAAAAAACTTGAATGTTTAATCACTTGTCTTTGAATGCATGTTGCTAAACACACTCTTGAATGCCATGGATTAAAATCAAATTTTTCTTGAATGCATGATTAAAATAAAAAATCCAATCTTGAATTTCAAGGATCAATTAACCATTGCAATATCAAACACTTCATTTGGAGCTTTTAAAATTGAACAAAACAAATCTCTTTTCCACATGCAATTTAGGCAAAGTTTGATTTTTGGACATTTAAGAAACTTCGTTAAGTTAAACAAAAATTTGCAAAAATCAATTTTAGTAATTCCTTGGACTCACCTCTTTTCTAATCACCCATCAAATATTAAGCATTGGTTGCAATCTCAGCGCCATTCATGGGGATGGGTCTACTTGAAAAAGGTGTTAAATGTTCCACAATCTAAACTCACTCACTTGGTATTTGAACGTTTGCTTTAACTTTATCAAAATTCTTAACTGACCAAAAATCTAGATTAAATTGATCAGACTTCATTTGGGTACTAAAATTGAACAACTATTGACATGGAGGGGCTCCAGGCGCACGCTTAAAAAATTGAGTCTCACACATCTTTGGTTTGGGCTTAAAACAAAATCACACCAACTCTTGAATTCTTTAAAGGAAATTACTCGATACTTGACGTGGAGGGCCTCCGGGTGCGCGAGTTTTCTTTTGTTTACCCTAACTCTTCTTCTTGTTTTCGTTCTTCGATCGATTTACTTTTGTTGGCGCTTCAAGTTGGAATTGAACATTGTCTCTTAAACATGAGTGCTTGCAAAGTCTAGATTAGCACACATAAGAGTCAATTGGTAAAAGAACAAGCGTGTTTTTTTTAGCCCAAGGTCATCCAAGTCTTCTCTCCCCTTGTCGTCTTTCGAGGCCATCTTGGGTGCATAAGATTAGGATCCAAAACCTTGTTTCTTTTTAGGAGGCCTGCTTGGGGATTTCATCACCCCTTGGAGGACCTCAACTCCCACGTTCCGGAAGAGTATAAGAATCAGGAGGTGAATCAAAAGACACCTCTCTTTGGATCAAGATTTTGTCACTCGGGATAAGCCTCAAGGAACTTTATACCCTTGAGAAGTGAAAGAGGAGAAGTGGGTAACTGCTCCTCTCGGCTGTGTGACATCTTTTTGGTTTCATCTATGGATTTGGGCCTCACGTACCTTGGGTATATCGAGGACTCCCTAACTAAACCAACTATCAGCCTTGTAGACAACCATCTAGGATGTTAATGTGCTTGAAGTGATTGATCGAAACATTTGTAGAACACACACGCTCCTTGGCGCAAGTATCACATTCTGGGAATCAAAACTTCTATCTGGTTGTTTCTATCTATTGCTTGGTCTTTTACTTATTGAATGAATGTTTGCCAAACTTGGTCAATCCTAGCTTAGGGTACACTTAGCATAGTCACTGCCTATTCCAAAAGTTGAACAAGTTGAAGAAAAATAATCAAGGTCTCTCAAAGCCAAGTAGATTCAAGAATTCATGTCAGAGCAACCCAAACCCAAACAAAAGTTTCACAAAGTTAAACTCAAGCCATCTTAGGGATAACAAGAACTTTCAGCCAAGAGAAAAGAAATAACACCAAGCCCGCGAATTGCAAAACTCCACAAAGTAGAGGAAAAAGTTGCTGACGAAGCACTTCAAGAGGCTTGGTTGGAGAGCACCATCAAATTTAGCCAACATCTAGGAGTTAATCCTGCTTATGCCTTACCAACTAGGCATGATTTCTATGATTAGAAACCCTTGTTTCTCCACATCTTCTTGGATAAGCTTCACTTCAGAGTCATCTTTGTAGAAAAGCCAGCCATCTTAGGTTATCCCCTTAAGCATTATTAGCTTGTCCATCTTATTTAGAATCAAACCATCTAGCCAACAATCCAAAAACTGCACATCTAAGCTTTCAAAATTGTTGTCACCTTGCTAAAAGTTTTCCATACCTAAAAACTTTCAAAACCACCAATCTCACCAAGGTTATCCCTTTTGACAAAGCTTTGTCTAGGGTAATCTAGCTTTGCCACTTGTTATCCCTCATCACCTTGAGCTAAAGGTTGGGATCCACAAGTGGTCAATCTCGTGTTCTTCCTAAAGGATCATCAGTCTATCCTTAAGTTGACACAATCACCACCAAGCTTGCACCTAGGAAAGCAGACCTTTTGTGCTTTGGCAACATATCTTTGAAGTTAGAATCCCAAACCCAATCCTCCTTAGGTTTTTTCATATAGCTTTGCCTACACCAAGGAAATCATTTGCATAGAAAAGCCTTCCCCCTTTTGCATCCACCAGCATTTGTTGCATCTCATCCCTAGGAGCATTTTTCATGCCACCCGTCACTTGCTTAGCCAAGAAGAAAGAAACAATGGAACCCTATCATTTGGATCAAACAGCCTCACCCCCTTTGAGCATTTAGCCATCCTTTATCCCAGAGAAAGCTATGCCATCACCTACTGACATTGAAGCTTTCATGAACCAACCAGGAAGTGCAGTATTGGTAAACACCATTATAGACAAGAACAAAGAGACAATCATGGCTAATTTTCGAAGGGACAATGTAAGAACCTTTGACTTTGGAAGACCCCCTCCATTATTAGATCCATCTCACCCATTGTTTGGGAAGCTACCACCACCCATAGGCTCTTATGATCCAAATTATCCTCAATATATGCCAAAAGAAGAGCCTCCAGCCAATCCATATGATCCAACAGACCGAAACATACCATCATCCACCCAAGTTGAAATATCCATGCTGCAAGCCAACCGAGCCACCACCACTCCATCCTTGGTTCATACCTCTCTGCTCCAAACCCCCTTTACCCAAAACACCTCACCGTTCATGCCCTTCACTATTGCTGCTACTGCTCCCCAACCCAGCCTTCCAAATCCACCCATCTCCCAAATCAGTGCTAGCATCTTTGGCCAGCCTTAGCAATATACAACAAGGATGCCGCCCATGGGGCCAAGTAATCAACCTTTCATCACCCCCAGCTTGTTCACCATAGCCCAAAGCACAATCTCATCATTTCCATTAGGTCTTGGAAGCTTAGTGCCATCAGCCACAAATCCACAAGCTACTACCCTCACTCCACAAAGCTATCAAACCCCACAAGCTACTACCAATGTTTTGCCTAGCTCTCAAGTGACCCAAGCTCCCACCACCACTCTGCCAAGCTTCCAAATCCAGCTGCAAAGCTATCAAACCCCATCAATTCCATTTCCTAGCTTTCAAATTCCACCACCTCCACCACAAACTAATCCATTACCTCCTATTATCAACTACTTTTTAATGCCACTTCTAGGAGGTAACTCACCAATCTAGCCAACCACCAATTATTTGCAGGTACCATCCCAAATGGGGGCGCAACCCACATACCTTGGTCAAACCCCAGAAGCCCCCTGATCCTTTCCCCAAGCTTCACAACCATCTTATACCTTACCTCCACAAAAAAATTCATTTATCCCATAGCCAGCTTATGTTCCTCAATCCCAACCTCAAATCCCATATCAACAGCAAGCCTCGTAGCACATGCATCAATATGCGCCACATCCCCCTCAACAACCCGTCATCCACCATGCAGCTACAAAAACAATGTACAATCCCTATCAGAAAATCCCTCACAACCATCCATATTCAGTGGCCCCATCTAGTGCATACCTACCTCAAGGCACTCCTACATTGGGGGCACCCCAGCCATCACCTATCAATTCAGAATGGGAGCAAATGAAGACCGCTCTGAAAGCCATCCAAGAAGGGAATGATCTGAAGACATTAAAGTTTGAGAATGTGTGTCCTTACCCATTTGACAGAGCCATTACCATGACACCATTTCCCAAACACTTTGAGGTACCCAAATTTGACAAATTTAGAGGAAAAGGAGACCCTGTCACACATATCAAAGAATTTTACATGCACTACCAGGACGTGGCATACAATGATGTCATCCTCTTGCACCTTTTTCCCAAAATCTTGGCTGGACCAGCTCTTGAATGGTTTTACAAAAGCCCCTATGGCACAATTAAAAACTTTGCTGAATTATCTGAGGTATTCGTAGCCCAATATGCCCATCTTGTTGAAAAAGAGATATTAATAGTTGACCTTGTCCACACTAAGAAAAAAGGTGGAGAAAGCCTTGCTGAATACCTGCAAAGATGGAAAACCCTTACCACCCACATATCTTGCACCTTGCCAGAGCACCATTTGGTGAAAATCTTTATTGATAATGCCCATCCCAGCTTGGCTCACCACATGACCATGAATTGTTTGCAGAAATATAAAGATATCAAAGAGAAAGGAATGATACTTGAGCAAGGACTCATTAAAGATGGTGTGGTCAAGATTTACAAAGAGGCCAACCAAAATCAATCACATTCCAATGACAAGTCTAGATATTGGAACAAAAACAAGCACATTGCAACAGATGGTGTCACTGACACTAGACATGTGAATATTGTTGGTCCTTCTCACAACCAGTCCAACCCACCATATCAACCAAACAATCAACAAGCTATCAACTACCAACAATAGAATAACCAAAGCTATCAAAAACACAATCCAAGAACCAACTTCCAAGGGTCTAGCAATCAGGCTAATGCCATCAATGTAGCTGTAGGACAAAAGCCCAGATTCCAACCTACACCTAAAAACTATACACCCCTTGGTGAGCCATTGGAAATCATTTTTGAGAAATTAGTCAAGGAAAACCTCATCAAATTTCCTCCTACCTAGCAAATTGACCCAAGCCAATCCAAAGCTACATGGTACAAAGACAATGAGTACTGCAAATTTCATAGGGTAAAAGGTCAAACTACCCTCAGATGCATGAAACTGAAAGACTATGTGCAGGACCTCATTGATTAGAAGGAAATCACTTTTGGTGCCCAAACCTCTCCCAATGCAGGCTTATAGATCTATCAAAATGCTTTTCCTCCTCACAACAATCAAAATCCTGGAAAAGCACCTATCCAAACCAACAACAACAACACCAACAACTGTCAGCCAAACCAATAGCATGGGAAGAACAATGACCACACTTCATCCTATATAGACTATGGTAGCCTTATAGGTTGTATATCTGAGAAAGAGCCTTCTATCAATGTTATCAATATCCAAGGACCAAACAATGAGTGTGCAGTCACCACTCAAAGAGCCCAATTTAACATCGTAGGCCCACCTATTTCACCAACACCATCAGCTCCATCAAAAAGCCAGTACAATATCTTGGAACACCTTGGGAACATGCCAGCCCAAATCTCCATTTTAGACCTTCTTCGTACTAGTCCTATGTACAAGAACATCCTTGATAGTGCTCTCATAGAATCTCATGTCCCTTCTAATATCAATGCTATTGATTTTCGTAATCTTGTTGGACAACTTTCATCCTCATGTGCCCTATCGTTCAAACCCACCGACATACCTGTGGTTGAGCCAGATCACACCCTTCCGCTTTGCATAGCCATCATGGTATCCAATTTTTCCGTGAAAAGAGTAATGATAGATAATGGATCATCCTTGAATATTTGCACCTTAAAATTCATAAAAAAAGCTTGGTATATTGAGGCAGATATCATCAGTGAGGTTATCACAATCAAAGCTTATGACAACTTGGAAAGAACCACAGAAGGAACTATTTTTCTGCCAATCAAGGTTGGGCCATTCATCCAAGAAACACTCTTGCATGTTATTGATCTAAACCTACCATTCAACATCCTCCTCGGTTGCCCATGGATTCATGCCATGAAAACCGTTCCATCCACTTACCATCAATGCATCAAATTTCTGCATCAAGGCACTGAGGTAACCATCCATGCCGATCCAGAACCCTTTGCTTATTGCAATGTGGTTGAAGCTTCATATACAAACCATTGCCTTGGAATTGATATCGGCACATCCATCGCTAGCTCATCCCACACTTGTAATGACCTAGAAACCATCCTTGCTCTACCCTATCAACCGTGAAGATCAATAACAAGGGCTATGGAGAGTATAGTCTATCGGATGCATTTGTTGTTGGGGCACTCCCACTTGATCCACATGCCCATGGACGATCGACATATCACAAAGCTAAGGAGATTCCACCTCCTTGATACAAAAAGTGTGGCCCAACAATCTTTGTATCCTCGAAAATCCCTCTTCATGAGGAGCTCACTCCAGACATCAACAATTGGTTACATAAGGATGCACCTCAAAGGAATCAGGCACACCTTGATCACTTCAGTCAGAAGTATCCCCAAGAACATAAGCTCATCACTGACAAATTCAACTATCAAGGTGGTGGTCTAAGACCAGAAGAAAGAGGCATGCAATACCCCATCGACGCACACAAGTGGGAATCGAAGTTAGGTCTTGGCTTTGGCATACCCACAACTGAGGATACCAATACGAATGGTCACCCATTTTTGAACATTCACCACAACCTTTTCGAAATTGAAGACATTCTTGAGGAAGTTGAAAAGAGAGCCTACGACGATATCCTAGACCAAATCTCCCTTGGAGACTCTGTTCTCCAAGAACTATCCATCCACCTCATTGACCTACCACTCGCCCATCCACAACTCATAGATTGGGACCAACCAAGCATCATACACATTGATGAGTTCACATCAGAGGAAGCACTTTTGAGATTCATGGGAGCTGAAACACCTCACAAGAAAACAAAGCCAGATTCTGCCTATATCTACAAGCTAGATCCCAAGGGGTATTTTGGAGAAAATCCCCAACCTAGTTCCGATACACCCAAAACTGGAACTAGGGTGAATTTGAGACTAGCTAAGGTAGCAAAGAGAGCCCCTCAGCAAGAACATCTAGAGCCACAAGAAAAACATGAGGATTTAGCATTACCTCCTCAAGATAATCGACTAGAGATATCTTCTATTCTAATTGAGGATACTAGGGAAGTCAACATCGGTTCTTCAGAGATCCCTAGGCTTGTTCACATTACTGCATCCCTATCACAAGATGAAGCTAATCTCCTCTTTGAGGTCTTAAGAGAGAACATTGGCCGATTTGCATGGTGATATCAAGACATGCCAGGGCTTGATCCAAAGCTTGTATTTCATCATCTTGCAGTCAATCCACAGATCAAGCCCGTCAGACAAAAGCTTAGAAAAATGCACCCCAAGGTGGCATTACTGGTCAAAGTTGAGTTAGAAAGAATGTTAGCTGCTAAGGTTATCCGACCTATCGACTATTCAGAGTGGATCTCCAACATGGTCCCCATCACTAAGCCTTCTGGTGACATCAGAATCAGTACTGATTTCAGAGATCTTAACAAAAATTGTCCAAAAGATGATTTTCCCTTGCCCAACATAGATATGATTGTAGATCTCACAGCTGGACATGAAATTTTGTCCCTCATGGATGGATTTTTTGGGTATAATCAAATCAAGATTGCAGAAGAGGATCAACATAAGACAAAATTCACTACCCCTTGGGGAACCTTTTTCTACAACATGATGCCTTTTGGCCTAAAGAATGCTATGGCTACCTATCAAAGAGCTATGACAGCCATCTTTCATGATCTCATCCATAGCATTTTGGAGGATTATGTGGATGATATCTTGGTCAAATCTCATACCTTCATGGATCATCTTGCTAACTTGGAGAAAGTCTTTGATAGGTTAGCCAAATATCATCTCATGCTGAATCCCAAGAAATGTGTCTTTGGGGTCACATCTAGCAAGCTTCTAGGCTTTATAGTTTCTAAACAAGGTATAGAGATCGACCCCAAGAAGGTCAAGGCTATCTTAGACATGCCTCCTCCCCAGACACTACGACAACTTTGTTCTCTTCAGGGAAAGCTTCAATCTATTCGGCACTTCATCTCCCAGCTTGTAGATAAGTGTACACCATTTTCACATTTACTAAAGAAGGATGAGAACTTCAAGTGGGATCCTTTATGTCAGCACAACTTCGATCAGCTCAAGAAGTATCTCATCAATCCCCCTATCTTGGTTCCACCAGTTCCTGGTCGTCCCCTAATTTTGTACATATCAGCAACACCTACTGCTCTAGGGGCACTTCTAGCATAGCTCGATGACTACAGCAAAGAAAGAGCCATCTACTACATCAGTAGAACCCTAGTTGGTTATGAACTCAATTACACTCCTATGGAAAAAGCTTGTTTGGCAGTTGTTTTCTCAACTCAAAAGCTTCGCCATTACATGCTAAGTCATACCATCCAACTAGTCTCCAAGATTGACCCTCTCAAGTATATGCTCTCCAGAATAGCACTTACAGGCCATTTGGCCAAATGGGTTATGCTCCTTAGCGAATTTGACATCCAGTATGTGGACAAAAAGGCAATCAAAGGGCAAGCTATAGCAGATCAACTAGCTGATGCACCTCTAATAGATGCTTATCCATTGATCACAGAATTTCTAGATGAGCATATCTGTCTAATTGAAGAACAACCCCCATGGAAAATTTATTTTGATGGCTCATACACATCTCATGGATTAGGGGCAAGAATATTGTTGGTCACACCTCAAGGAGATTACATTCCAAAAGCCTTCAAGCTACAATTCCCTAGCACCAACAATATAGCTGAATATGAGGCCCTCATAGCAAGATTAAAGATAGCTATAGAATGAAACATTGCTGAGCTACAAATCTTTGGCGATTATCAACTCATCATCAAGCAAGCCCTAAATGAATATCAAACCAAATATGAAAATCTATTACCCTACAAAGAGCTAGTTGATCAGCTAACCCAGCATTTTACAAGGCTTCAGTTTACACAAGTGCCTCGAATACAGAACAAAGCAGCAGATGCTATGGCTACTATAAGCTCACTCTTGGAAACTCCCCAAGTAGCTACACAGTATGAGTTTTTAGTGGAGCAGCTCCTCACACCCACCTATGCAAATGAGGATTCAAACCGTGTTTGTATCTTGGTTGGTCCCCAATCCCCTTGGTACCATGAGATTCATGCGTACCTTAACGATGGTATCATATCCCCTCACCTCACACGTACCCAACACCAGAACCTCATTCAAAAATCATCCTACTATGTTATCATAGCCAATACCCTATATCGTCGAGGTTATCATGATACTCTCTCTCGATGTTTAGACCAAAATGAGGCCGTAATGGTGTTAAAGGAAGTACACTCTGGACTTTGTGGTGCCCACACAAGTGGTATTGTCCTAGTGTGACAAATCCTTAGAGTGTGACAAATCCTTAGAGCAGACTACTATTGGCCTACCATTGAAGAAGACTCCTGTGACTTTGTCAGAAAGTGTCTCCCATGTCAGTAGCATGCAAATCTTGTGCACGCTCCAGCATAGGATCTACAGCCTATTGCACCACCTTGGCCTTTCACTTTTTGGGGCCTTGATCTACTTGGAACTATCACACCCCTCTCATCTGATGGACATAAATGGATAATAACAGCTACAAACTATTTCACTAAATGGGTGGAAGCAGTCCCCCTAGTCTCAGCTATAGGAGTTTAGGTCTCCAAGTTCATTTTGTACCACATTGTTTGCCACTTCGGCATCCCATCCACCATCTTCACCGACCACGGAGGTAACTTTGAAAATCTCAACATGGAAGAATTATGCACTTCCCTCCACATCCATCACTGCTTTTCTAGCCCATATTTCCCACAAGGTAACAGCCAGGCAGAGGCAACTAACAAAACCCTCCTCAAAATCCTAAAGAAAGTTGTCAATGATTCCGGCCGTGATTGGCACCTACAAATAAATCCAACCCTATGGGCCTATTGAACTTCTTTCCGTACATCCACAGGCACAACTCCATACTCCCTAGTCTATGGTGCCAAAGTGGTACTACCTATAGAGGTTGAACTTCCCTCCTTGCGCATATCTTTGCAAGGGAAAATATCAGATGAAGAATATAGAGTAGCTCGACTCACCTAGCTAGATCTCTTAGACGAGAAGTCACAACAAGCCTATGATCATCTCATAGTCTATCAAATTCGTCTCAAAAGGAATTTCAACAAGAAGGTGCTTCCATGATAATTTCAGCCAGGTGACATGGTCCTTAAAGAAAACATGAAAGTCCAAGCATATCGAGAAAAGAAAGGCAAGTTTGAACATACATGGCTTGGTCCTTATGTTGTCATTGCTTCCTTTGGCTCCGGAGCCTATCAGCTATCTACACCAGAAGGAGAACTCTTGAATGATCCTACTAACATCATTCATCTCAAGAAGTTTTATGCTTGAAGATCCTTGGTATACCTAGCTTTTGAAAAATACAAAAAAAAAAAATAGTAAAGAGAAATAAGCGTCCAATGGTGAAAACTTGGCAATTCAAGCACCTTGGATAGGTACCTTGGTGAAAACTTGGTAATTCAGGTGCCTTGTGTACTAAGACTAATCCATTATCTATCACTATCCTATCCCTCATCCATTCACCCACCATCCCATAAAATACCTTCTTGTTCCCTTGGTGTTCCAACCAAATATCCAAAATCTAATGGAGCTTGTAAATACCTCCTGTACAGCTTGTAAAATCTTGTACCTCAGCTTGTAAAATCTTGTACCAAAGCTTGTATTATACCTTGTAAATCTTGTACCATACCTTGTATATCCGAATCTTGTCCAAAGTTTGTACCATATTCCAGCCTGTAAATAATCTTGTATCCTAGCTTGTATACTATCACGTGCACACACAAAACCCCATTTTCACTTAAGCTTTTCGCAAACCATCTACCTATCCACCTATCACCCATTATAGACATGCCATCCTTGACAAACATTTCCATTTCACAAAAACCAAAACATGAACAAACTTGTACATTTGTAGCATATCTTTGTCCATCAGCTTGTACATCCTCTTTAGCTTAGTACCATTGTATCTATCTAGTGTTCGTGTCACTTTGTCCTTGATCAGCATCTTGCACCCATCGCACATCTTGGTTAGCTATTCCAATGCATCCTTTAGCTAGATTTCCTATCACCAAAGTGTTATCTTTCTTAGTTCAGCTTGCCAGATGCATCACTCATCCAAATCCACCAGCTTAGGTGCTCTCCAATAGGTCCTTGCAGGATATAGCTTTCCTCATGTCTGATCTTGGTCCGTTAGTACCTCGTCCTACCCATCTTGTTGGCAAACGGTTCTCTTTTGGATTTTCCCTTTCTTTTGATTTGGACTCTTCCCTGTTGGGTCTTGAAATATCTTTTCCAAGCAATCTCCTTGTTCCCTCCTCAAGGTTGCCACAATCTTCCATATCATGGTATACTACGAATGGGGCAATCAGAGCGTAAGGTCTTGATCATGTCTTTTGTTTGTTTTTCTTTTCTGCTTGTTGGTTCCACGCTGCTTCCTTTAGGAATCATGTGTGATGCTGGGGCAATCCTTGCGTGTTTGTTTTGAGTTAGTTCATCAGTCCTCTGGACAGTTGGTTAAAAGGCCTTAATGTTCTTGGTAACCTTGGCAATTAACCAACAGTCCTATAGCAAATCTAGTGCTCAACTACATGGTGGTACTTCTCTTTGAAGTATCCCCCCGCTCAAAAAGCTTCAATGGTTTTCCTTCATCTCCATTATCCCCCATCCATATCCAACATCTATCTCTCTTACCCCAGCTTATGCATCCGTATCTCTTTGAATCACTCCTCACCTTTAGCTTTAGGGATCCACAATCCTAGTCTTAGGGATCCACCAATCCAAATCAATCCACCAAGCCTCATCTTTCGAGATCCATAATCCTAGTCCTAGGGATCTCCGAAACCCATCTTCCACCAATCTAACTCTTTGAAATCCTTTTGCATCAGCTTTTTAATCCCCTCATCCATCTCCCCATCTTGGATTCCTTTTATAGCACTCCGCTCCTTCATCCTCTGCAATCCTTGAGATCTTAAGCTTGCTTCCTCTTGTGCCTCTGATTCTCCCCTTATCATTCTCCCATAGTGAGAGTTTGAGCTAACTAAACCTCTTCTCTTAAGCCAATCTAAGTCTTCTTGCTCATCTCAGATTCTTGTACTTTTCAAGAAGTCATCGAGCCTTGCTTTCTCTCCCTGCTGCCTTCTTGAGGGGGCATCTTGCAATCCATTCTCTCCTCTTCTGCTCTAGCCTTGGGCATCTTATTTTCTTATCTTTGATGCCATGCCACTTGCGGCATCACATCAAAGAGGGGCAAAATGTAGACACCTAAAATCCTTTAGAAAATAAAGTATTTTTATTTTTTGAAAAAATTCTAATGACATCATCATTTATTAATTAATTAATTAATTAATTTATTTATTTATTTTTATGCCATTAAATCCCTTTATCTTAATTAAAAATATTTAATTAAGCAATCCCTCCCAAAAATGTTTAAATCTTATTTAAACATTATTTCCTTATTTATTAATTATTTAATTAATAAATTGACCAAAAATCCCAAAATAAATAAAAATTTTTTTTTTTGCCCAAAACTTGGCCAATTTCCTTAAGACCACTAACCTCTTCCAAAATCTTCCAATCCTTCTTTAATTTTAATTAAAGGCTAATCCCATCATTTCCTACCCCTAATCCCAACTCAAAATATTTAATTAAGATTAAATATTAATCCTCATGTTTATTAAAAAAGGTTTTAATAAATATCTGCTCAACCCAAACCCTTGAAATAAATAAAACTTTATTTATTTTCTAAAAATCTAATTCATCCTCATCCTAAGAAGTTCTAGACTCTTCTAGAAAGTCTTCATCCTCATCCTAGGAAGTTCTAGACTATTCTAGAAAGTTTTTATCCTCATCCAAAGTCTAGACTCTTCTAGAAGATGTCTTTAAACCTAATCCTAATCCCCTCCTAACCTTGTCACATTCCCTAAACATGGGTTAAAACTTACTAACCCAAGCCAAAGTTAACAAATATCTCCTCCTTCACCCACCCTCATTAAATGCCATCCACTTGCTTATCCCTAAGCTAATCCTAAACCATCCTAATCCATCCTCTAATCATTTTCACAAGCCTAAGCAAGCTTAAAATCCTCCTAATCAAGCCCAAGTCAAAATTTCTCTCATCTCCCTCAAAATATCCCAACCATAAAACTTTATGAAGTCCACTAGGCCATAAATGACTCTTCCAAGACCTTTTATTGCTCTTACAAGCCATTATGAGGGTCTTTATGAAGATTTTATCTCTTGAGCCTCCTTTGTTGACTCATCCTTCCCCTTTCCTCCATCCTTTCACCATGTGACATGTGTCACTCCTTGATTGGCTGTAAGGAAGCACAATCCATGTGCTCTCTTCTCATGCAATCTGATCCCTCCATGAGCTTTTTCCCATCTTTGCATCTTAGCCCTCAATCCCTCAAGCCTCTTGCCTATAAAGTGGATCCTCTCCCTTTGCAAAATAACACAATCCATGAAGTAAAGTCATAATGCCATTTTGAGAAGCCATTTTACATCAAAACCATATACTCACACCCAAATTCCAACTCCATTTGAAGCCATTTTTGAAGTATAAGCTTGAGCATACATCCTATCTATTTAGACAAAGCCACTCAATAAGAGAGCTTCTTATTGAGAGAGTCCATTAATGGCTCATATTCTCAATTGAGAGCTCATCTTAGTCTATCTTGAAGTTTATGAATTTTGTTTAGTTTGTAGAAGCTTTATTTAAATTTGGTTTCTATTAGCATACTAACATTGCTCATATACATAGAGTAACATAAATACACTTTCTAAGGCCTTCCTCCTAAGCAACCGAATTTCCCTGTGAAGGAAACACATTTTTGTAATGATGAAAAAAATCTCGTAGGATGTTAGGGAGACTAGAGAGAACAAAAGTTCCTTGTTTATTTTTCAATCCCAAAATTGGTATGATGGGCTCAAAGAGCCTAGAAGAACTCCTTCAAAGCTTTTTTTTCGACCTCTAACCAATGGAGGCAAGCTTTAATTTGGACCCCACAAGAAACATATTTATCCATAACCTATTTTTTATGGTGCAATTTGGGAAGTTGAATTTGTAAATCAACATCAAAAGGGTTAAGGGTGAGAGCCTTAAAAGCTTTCTTGAGAGTAGTGGTAGTGGATTCATAAGATCGCCTTCTAAAAACTGCCAACTACTACCCATAGATGTGCAAGAACTGAGTAGTTATGGTAATTGCATCCTTCCACCACTGAATCCATCCTATTTGAGAATGCAAACATGGCTCCAAATTCTAGATGTGTAGGGTATGAGTAATAGTGGAAGCATCCATCAACACTAACATATTGAGGAAAAATGGAGTCCTGACAACTCACTAGATAACTATGTGCCACGAAATAGAAAAATAAAAATCTAATAGTGGTCTAATAACATCACATCTAGCAAGAGAATGATAGGTAAATATTGATCCTCATAAAAAGAGAAAAAATATTGTGCAATAATCATGGAACGATTGAGATATTTTAAAATGCACTCAGAGCTAGCTTGAAAGTTTGACCAAGTGTGCCAAACCCCACTATGTTGGTGGCAATTAGCATTGGGATTAAAAAAAACCCAATTTATTACACATGTAGCATCAAGCTTCCCTTTCCCTAGTTGTCCAACAAAAAGGAAGAATGCCATCTTTGTTAGAGGCCAACTCAACCATATTGAAGTCACCACACATAATCCAAGTAGTTGGAGGTAAGTTATTAGCCATCTAGCTCCACAATTGAGATCTTTCCATAGCATCATTGGAAGCATAAACTTTAACAACTCAAAAAGAATGATTGTTAATAGAAAGCAAAAGAGAAATGATTCTATGCATGGGGTCAAAATTGTGTGAAATAATAGCAGAATGAAGATGAGGTGATAGAAGACTAACTACACCACCTCTACCAAAATCATGCTGAGAGGAAAACATAATGCCATCCGACCAAATGACATGACATGCAAAGGAAAGCATGAAATTGGAGATCTTAACTTCTTGCATATAGATAAAATCTAAATTACCAAGTCTATTATAGGTATCCTTGACATAGTACTTTCTAGAGAGGTATGTAAGACCTCACACATTCCATGATAACAAAAATTCATGAAAATTCCTCCATATCTTCCTCGTCCTCGAGAGAGGAGTAGTAATTTTGTGAGAAGGTTGAAACCTGTTTAAAGCTGGAAGGAAAATCTATTGGATTGATGGCCTAACATTTCTCCTCTAGTTTCTTAGCATGTCTGGGAGAACTATGAGAATGTTGCAAATTCTAAGTCACAATGGAGGAAGTAGCAAGATGGGTGCGAATCACACCCAAGGTGTTAGACTTGGAGGCCACCTTGATCCCCTATGAACAAGGGTTTGAAACTTTTGGAACACTCGAGTTTGGTTCCAAAAAAGCACTTGCGATCTTGCAATAGCTGGGGTTTGCACTCCTGTTGAAATAGGAGGAATCAAAATGATAATTGCATATGACTATTTAGGAGCCAAGGAAGCCTTTACCTTGTGCCCAATAGTAGTCCATTCTTCTTTTTTCTTCCCTTCTACTAGTTTGGCAAGGGCCTCTTTAGGCGAGGGTTTAACCCTAGGCACAGCTAAATGACAATCCCTAATCTTGTGTTCTACTAACTAACACCTATAACACCTATAATAGATGTTAGGTAGGTTTAAATAAAGCACCTTCTGAGAGAAGGTTTGAGAACCAATATATATCTCCATAGAATCCTTAAGATCTTTGGAGAGATCAACCTCAATGAAAATGCATTTAAGAGGATAGGCATTGAAAAAAATTCATGCTCCTTTGTAGTAACTTTGGCAAGACTATTGGCAATGGACTCATTAAAAGGTCAATAAATTCTTTTTATAGTTCCACTACTAAGAATAAAAAAATATTTAGTCAAATATTGTTGGAAAAAATGTTATAATTACTTTTGGAACTTATGTAATATGACTTTTCTTTTGTATTATTGGAAAATTAATCTTCTCCTACAATTTGTAGAGAAAAGTACTATACCTAATATATTTTAGTATGAAAATTTGAGTATAAATATTACTAGTACTTGCACTAGAAGAGGGTGTAATGGTCAAACCAGTATAAATATATATGATAGAAAGTATGATTTGATTTGTGTATTTAAGATGCATTTTTTTTTCATTTTCTATATATAAATTTATTTAAAGTATGATGCATTTTATTGTGATGTTTTATAAAATTGTATTTATAGAATACAATTTTTGTATGTTTATTTTTTAGTTTTGTAGGATACATTAATAATGATGAGAAATAAATAAATAAATAAATATATATATATATATATATCATGGGGAGAATTTTCTATAGTAATTTATTTTGGTTTACAATAGAAAATGAATGGTAAATAAATAATTTATGAAGAAGGTTATGTGTTTGACCTTATGAGATAAATGAGTTCCTATGCTCGAAAGATGTTTCATCAAATATCATGTGACAAAAACTTGACAAGAATCACCACCTTCCCAATGACCATCTTTAAACAATATAAACTTGACAATAATTTCTAACCACCTCAAAGTTGATCCAACTTGAACCATCTATTCGAGTAGTCCCTAGATATCCAACAAAAACATAAAAGAATATAAAAGTGTTTTAAAAAAGCCAAGTGTCCCCCTTGACAAAATGCACACTTTAAAATTTGTTTAAATATTATAAATTTCTCAAAACCTTAGATGATTACTAAGTCATAGTGAGTATCCTTATGTTTCTTGTTATACACTCTTATATTCACTTTAATATTTGAAATATACAATTTTATTAAAATTAAAATTATAAACAAAATTATTTTGAAAGGGAATGTACTTAAGTACTAGTCACATGTAATGATTCTAAGACTTTAGCACTAGTACACAATAATGTTCACTTATTAGACAAACTCAAATACTTCACCATAAAATAATTCTACTTTATTGTAATCTCAAAACCTTTTCATAAGACATGATTAATAATTTGGAACATTCAATTCTAAACCCTAAGTGATCTTTATTTTATGTCACAAAAGTATGGTTATAGACTTCTTCATAATTCTTGTGTTATATATTACTATTGTAAGAATTTGCCTAAGGGCAAAATTCACCCAAGAACTAAGAACTCAAACACAAGCACAACTGTAGACCAAAAATGGAGAGATTATGATTAGAATAACAATGTATTCAATAACATGATACTAGAGTACACTACGAGTGCTTGAATATAAAGGCTACAGGAGAGCTTCTAAAATGCATCGAAGTTAGCACCATGAAGTGTCATACAACCAAGCACATGTCCATCAGATATGGATTATCCTCCATTAAGAACGGAAGTAAGTGTGGTAATGTGAGGATAAGTCTACAAGGGTGGGACATGCAAAATAGTGTTGTAGACACCATGTGCTCAAATAGAGGTGCATACTCCTGTGTTGTCAACATGACAAATCACAAGGTTGCACAAACTCCTAAGTGTCTCACAACTAAAAATAATAAAATAATGCAATATAATTAAATAATGCATTAACCTAAGTAAACTTAAGTAAGTGTAAATAGTAAAGTACTAATTTACACCAACACCCCCCCTTAAGTGCAACTTAGGGGAATGCCATTAAGCTTACAAACTAGGATGAAGATGCATAATGGGTCTTGACTACTAGGCCATATAAGGTACCCATGTACATAATGAAATGCAAATCTCCTATAAAGTGAGGAAAGAGGGAAAACCTCATGGGAAAAACCCTCTCCCAAAAAGAGAGATAAGTATGGATGCATCGATGGATGGAGGAATCAAGACCCCCCCATTACGACATACATCCAGTATATACAAAAGAGAATGAAAGAAGGAAGAGAGACAAAATTGGCTCCCCCCAAAAGAAGAATGCCAAAGAGTGAAAATGAAGAAGCTGGTCCAAGAATGCAGAAAGGTGTTCCTCCCCTTAGGAAGAAACAATGCCCAAGGTACAGTCCTGAATATGTGTGCTAGCCTAAAACCTGCTCAAGTATCCCTGTACTAATGCTGAAGTTCACCCCTTCCAACTGTGCTGAAAAGAATGAATGCAGATTTGACAAGGATGTCTGTTGAACCTGTTCCACTGAACCATCTATCTCCTCTACTAAAAAAGAGATGTCCACTAATTGATGTTCATAAGGATCTACAATCATGCCAACCTATGCAGATTGATCATGTAGAGAATGGACTTGAGGGTCAGAGTGAGCCCTCGCAACAACTGTAGAAGTATCATCATCAATGAGAAGATGTTTGTCCTCAGGTCTATCTCCCAAGTCAAATGAAGCTGGAGCTAGAAGATAAGATGTACCATGCTAAGATGGACCTTTCACTGTGGCAATGTAAGCATGTGGACTGGACTGATGTGACCTCTCACTACAACTGTCGATGGAACCCTACATGTCTGAACTTGTTGAAGCACTATCACTGGTGTCACTATCAGTTTCCACTATGTATGATGTGTGGAGAGGAGTAGAGGATAAGCTCAGAGAACTTTCCTCAAAGTGAACATCCTTCTCCACAAAAATCTCATGAGTCTTTGGATCCATAAGTCTGTAAGCCTTTGCATTGTCTTCATAACCAATAAAGGTATAAGGCCTAGGTGACGGTGCCTTGCAACTCCTGGAAGAAAGGTTTACCCATGTTGGACAACTGAAGACTCTAAGGTGACTCACAATTATTTTTCTACCACACCATGCCTCAAAAGGAGTATTGCCATCTAAGGCTAGATGAGGAGATCTGTTAAGTATGTGAGTAGCACTACTAATGGCTTCAACTTCAAGTGTAGGATTGAGAGACTTGGCCTTTATCATGCAACTTGCCATGGTGTTGAGAGTCCTAATCCTCATAGTTGCAACATCTATCTTGTGCGGACTGAATGCTGGTGAATTCTGAAGATCAATTCCCTCAATTTTGCAAAATTTCTTAAGTCTCCTATCTACATATCTATTCTCATTATCCACTCTTAGTACTTTGATGGCTTTCCTTGACTTGTGTTCAACATGAGCCTTGAATTCTTGAAGCTGATGAACTACTTCATTCTTATGATGAAGGAAGAAGACCCAAGTGAATCTTGAAAAGTCATCAACAAATGCAAGTATGTAGTGGCCTTGGTTGACTGAAGTCACTACAAATGGTCCTGCTAATACCATGTGAACTAGTTGAAGAACAAATGGAGCTCAAGAAGACTTCCCTTTATCATACTTCTCCTTGAGATTCATATCCACTAAACAAGATGAACACTCTCCCTTAGAAAAGCTGATGTTTGGTAGACCTTTGACCATGTGTTTTGAGCAAAGTTGCTGAAGAGAGCGGAAGTCAAGGTGACCAAACCACTCATGCCATAGGTTGTTTGAAGTAGAGTGAGTTAACAAGGCTTGGGAAGAACTCTTAGGCACAAAATGGGAGAAGGAATAAAGCCTGTTGTCATCATTAGCTTTCCCAACTGCTACCAATGAATCATCTTTTAGACTATGCACCATCACTGAATCAGGAAGGAACTCAACCTTATGACCATCTCCAAGGTGAGTGATTTGGTAAATTGTTAGGAGATTAGAGCTTAGATTTGGAACATAGAGAACATCTTTGAATTCCCCATCTTCCATTTCAACATGTCCTTTTCCTTCAACTTCCATCTTGGCATCATCTCCCATGAAGATGTGTGGTACTTGTGACTGCTTCAATGAAGAAAAGTCTTGCTTTGAAGAACACATGTGGTAAGAGGCACCTGAGTCAATTATCCATTCCAAAGAAGAATTTGAGTTTGCCATAAGTGCTTGACCTTTACCCTTTAAAGAGGTAGGAGTAGAATCCTATGAAGTACCTGGCACTTGAATTCTATTCTTCTTGAGTAGATTTTCTAACTCATCGATTCTTTTTGTCTTGCAATGATGCTTGTCATGATTTGGCTTTTTTCAGTATGCACAAAAGAGTTTGTCCTTCTTTTCATTACTTCCTTTCTTGTTTGAAGAAGAACCACCTTGTTGAGAGGATTCATGTTGTGTCTCAAATTGTGTATTCTGCTTCCACTACTTCTTGTTGTTGTTGCTTTTTCCCCCTTGATTAGATTTATGACCATCACTAGCCACTAAGGCTTTGGTCTTAGATGACTTGAGAAGATCAAAATCCACCAAGTGAGATTGTTCAACAATCAACATGTCTGTAAATCCATCAAAGGAAGGCTTTTGGTAAGCAGATCCTATGGTTAACTTGTGAGTATTAAAACTCAAAACAAAGTTGGCATACTCAGAAGGTAGCCACTTCAGGATGTGATGTATCAACCTATCATCCTTCATGGGATTTCCACAATCTTTAAGAAGTGCCCTATACTCATTGACTTTGATGAGATAATCCTGAATTGTGTCATAATTTTTAGGATCTAAGAGAAGTAGGTCATCCTCAATCTGAAATCCCTTTTCTTCATCCACTTTACCATACAACTGCTCAAGTTTGTTGCAAGCTTCCTTTTAGTCTGAACAATTTTTAATGTGGAAGAGAAGATCGCTATGTACACAACTTCTAATTACACCTAAAGCTTGTTGGTCTTGTCTTTTCCAATGAATGAGTTCTTTAGCATCAGTAGGTTGGATAATTGTGCCATCAACATATAAACTATATCCTTTTTCCATTAATCTACTCCATGAAATATCTTTCCATGTAGAATAGTTGTGTGAAGTTAGAGGAGGACATTTAAAACCCATGATGCAAAAATGAAAGAGCACAAAAACGAGACACAAAAAACACATTGCACTCTCCCCTTTTTCACTCAATCAAAAGACCCCCCCCAAAAAAGATGCTTTGGCACTTTATAAGTAGTGCTTTTACAATGAGCCACTTGTCAAAATGAAAAAAGTGGACTTTTTGATTTGGCTTTTACAACTACCTTATGAGGTTGAAATCTGTGACTTAAGCACTGTAGCTTAGTTTTACAACAATTCTGAAAAGAATCAAAACACTACAATGCCAAAGAAGGCCTAATTCTGAAAGTGAGAAATTGGTGCACACAACCTTAGAATCTGACATCAGATCTAGAAAGTAGACAAAAAAATGCACTTTCAAAAAAAATGGAACCTGAAAAAGTGACCAGATGTGCCCGTACGGAGCTTTTAATTTCAAAAAAAATTGCACTTGAATCGAAGTCCATATGTCCAAGTTATGAGCTCGCAAAGTTAGGCTACCAAACTGAAAAGCAATCTGGAGAGGGGTCTAGAGGAGAAACTGCAAGTCTAAATTTGACAGTCAAACAATCGTCAATGAAGTTCAAAAATGCCTAGGGATGATGTTTAGATGAGCATCAAATTTAGGCTCATGAAATGATGGCGTTAGCAAAAAAATTTGGCCACCTGAATGACGTGGTAGCTGACTAGATGATCTGTACCATATGGATTGTACGGACTGTACGAAAAAAGTTTGACTAGACAAGGGTGCAGATGCTGACTATGATCCATGCAAGTGCTGAGTCATTATCCATGTGGCAAGGGCAGATTAGGCTTTGACAGGGCGAGATTCATTCGTGTGGATGAGTGTTTGCTACAGTCTAGGTAGGAAAAGCTCCATGGGCGAAATTTTTTTAACCCTGCGAAAAAAATGACGATCACTAGATTATGAACAAGCAACGTCGAGATCACTAGAGAAGGTCTGCAGTCGTCGAGAGTCTGTAAACTTGGGGGACGGGTAGACCTATCACTGCGTGGCTGAAAAACCTTACAATTGCTGGAATATACCTTCGTGCAGGAGAGTTAAATAGTGATCATCGAAAAACAAACCCCGCCAGAAGTTGCAGTGATAACTGGAGTTCTTAGATATATCCCACATTTGTGGGTGTGCAGATTTTAGTGTTGTTTAAAAACCACTCACTGTTGAGTTGAAACAAACTGCAATGCGGCCGGCTTGGTGGAATATTGGCCGCCGTTCTGAGCTTTCTCCGAAAGGTGGTTTGGCGCTAGTGTGAGAAATATATTTCGCTGCCAACATTCTTTGTTGGAATGGTGCTGCTCGCCTATATTTATGATTTCGGCCCGTGGAATTTGGAAAGAACCCGCAGAGTAGATATTGAACCCTGCAAATTAAAATATATCTGCTAAAAAAATAGTAGGCCGGGGGTTGGTGGCCCAGTTTTGCCACAAAATTTTTCTTTTTGCCACAAAATTTTTCTTTTCTCTGATTCGAATTAAAAAAATTTCAAAAATGCCAAAAATAATAAATTCATAAAATTAATATAGAGATGAAAATAAATATGCAGATCTAAAAAAAAAATAGATCAATTAAAAAGTGATCATACCCAATTGTAAATCGGTGCCTTTGGGTGCCGGTTTGCAAAAAAAATTTGCCTCATGGTCTACTTTGGGCCAAGGTAGGCATGCTTATAGTCAATTTTCACCGATTAAACATTTTGGATGCAATGGAGAGGTCAGATCTGGTGCTGGACACTCCCAATTTCTACAGCACTCTAGATTCGGGCTAAGGTGATGAAGCAACAAGAGGTCTCAAATGGCTATGTGATGAGAAAGTCTCCAAGCTCTGATACCATGTAAAAAATTTCCTAAGGGAAAAATTCAACCAAGAACTAAGAACTCAAACACAAGCACAACTGTAGACCAAAAATGGAGAGAGTATGATCAGAATAACAATGTATTCAATAACATGATACTAGAGTACACTAGGAGTTCCTGAATATAAAGGCTACAAGAGAGCTTCTAGAATGCATAGAAGTTAGCACCATGAAGTGTCATACAACCAAGCATATGTCCACCAGATATGGATTATCCTCCATTAAGCATGAAAGTAAGTGCGGTAATGTGAGGATAAGTCTACAAGGGTGGGACATGCAAAACAGTGTTGTAGACACCATGTGCTCAAATAGAGGTGTGTACTCCTGTGTTGTCAACATGAAAAATCACAAGGTTGCACAAACTCTTAAGTGTCTCACAAATAAAAATAATAAAATAATGCATCAACCTAAGTAAACTTAAGTAAGTGTAAATAGTAAAGTACTAATTTACACCAACAACTATAATTGTATTGTAAGTTGGTGTAGGGCAGCTCTTGAAGACAATAAGGGTCACTTAGGTGACTAATGAGTTTGAAGGTGATAAAAGACCTATAAGGTCTTTTCAATATTTTAATATGGCTATTAGGCCATTGGATGTAATGACTTGATCCATGATAGATGGAATAACTTGTAATAATGCACTTGGTGCACATAGTGAATGTAATTGCCAAAACATTGCATAATAGGACTAGAAGGTTACATATGGGTCTATACATGAATTTAGGAGTTTTGAAATGATATTGGGGTCCTAAAAGGATGAAATCCTTAGTTAGGAGTCATAGGGTGTTAAATTTAATAAGTTTTAGTTCATTTTCATGGTTTAAAAGATCAAATATGTCATTTAGGAGGGAAATGAATTTTTTGTGGTCTAACCACTTAACAAATCCCTCAAACTAGTTGGAAGAGATTGGGGAAGTTAAGTTTGGTTGTTATTTGCATTTGGAACTCCATTGTATGGGCAAGGAAGCCTGTAGTGTATAGACAACTTTGAGATTCAATGAAATACATGTTTGGATCATCAAATTCATTTTTTTAGCATTGATACTTCTTGTTTTGATTGAGATCTAACAATACAATAGGGATGGAAGTTTCAATAGGGTATTTTAAGGCTGTGTTACACATTTTTAAGGGTTTGAGAGTCATTTTACATGATTGTACTTGCACTTCCAACATATTAGGCAGATTTTCCAAGCTTTCCTTTCTTTGTTTTGAAGTTTTCTTGTAACTAATAAGCATTCCATGGACTCAAAGGCCTAGAATCCATGAAATTATAATTTCTAATCTTGTACAATATGAATCTAACTTAAAACTTACAAGAGATTAAAAACAAAGTGTGATCACAAGTTGTAGCAGGGCATGTTCCATTGAAAGTTGATGGCACAAGTGTAGTAGCAGGAGTTTGGACTGAATAAAATGGTCTTTTTATGATTGGAATAGTTTATTATGGTAGATTTAATGGTGAATCAATCACCAATTGATATTGGAAAGGTTTGGAAGAGTCAAATTGGAGAAACCCTCAAAACAAGGGTTTGAAGCAACCAAATTTGGGATTTTGGTTTTCTAAAAGTTTTTAGTCAAATTCCTTTTATATTTAGAGGTTTTGGAACATTTCTTGATACTATACAATATTTGAGACCTTGGGGATATGTTTAAATGGTAGTTACTTTTTAAAATCACCAACTTTTGAGTGTATTTATAGGGGTACAAGCTGAATACTCTTAGTTCATCCAAAAGACCAATAACTAAGCTTAAAGTATGTTTATAGAATGAATAAAAAGGTATTTGAATATGGTTTTAGTTTTCCATGTGTTTTGGAAATTTTTTGTGTTTGAAGACAAAAAGAGCTAAATGCTAATTTTTATGCCTCATTAGGCTAGTTTGGAGTCTTTTTACCATTGTGAGAAAGGCATAGGTCAAGAAACCTTGAAACAAATTTAATCCATCTTTATATACCCTAAGTACATCAAAAATATCATTGGTTTGTGTGTAGAGTAACCTTTCTTTGGTTGAGTCTCTTTAAAGAAAAAGGTCTTATGGAAGATTTTATTGGTCTTGAGAAAGTTGGTTCCTGGTGAAGCTTTTGAAGTAGAAATATCCTTTGTGGTGTAGCCCTAAGTTGATTAATTTTACAAATTGATCAAAGAATTATTTCTAAAGAGTATGGGTGAAGAATCTTTTGATCTTTGTTGTATTAAATCCTTTGAGAGCCCTTAGAGTTGAGTAAATCCTTTGAGGAGAGTTCCTGAGTTGATCCTTTGCATCAAGGAGACAAAGATTAAAGGCTGAAGATTGAAGGTAAGTGGTTGAAGATTTGATAGTAGGTATGGTGATTATCATGGCTAAGGATACAAGGTATGATTAGATCTATTCAATATTCAGGACACAAGGTAGATGTGAAGGTAAAATTTGTAAGGTTATTGTTTCAAGTGGTTCATTTGCAAATCTTGTTTCATTTGAGATGGTTAACAAGTGGAATCTAGAAAGAGTGGTACATAGTACACCTTATAAGGCACAAGGTCTGAATAGTGAGGATAAGATTGATGTGAGAGTGAAAACATATGTCCATTTCAATATTGGATCATATGAGGATGTCATTTTGTGTGATATTGTACCTATAGTGGATTGTCATTTGATCATTGGGAGGACATGGCAAGTGGAGAAGCATACCCTACATGATAGAGCAAAGAATACCTACTATTTCAAGGATGGTGGACAAATGAAAGTCTCAAAAACATTGAATGAAGATCAAGCAACATGGAAGGTGTCTTGGAACACTAGTATGTTTGATAGGGTTGGATTCCTTAGGCAAAAGGACTATGAAGATGAAAAGGTTGCAAAAATAGAAAAGGAAGATACCTTGGATCAGAGGTGTCTTGAAGTGACAAAGAAAGACATGGATTAGATGAATATCCTAGAGGTTGAAGACAAAGAAGAAGATTGTCCATGGGAAGGACAAGAGGAGGAGATAAGAATGAAAGCAATAAGTTTGCAACAGTTGGTAAAGAAGGAATCACAAGAGACAAAGGTTCATGAAGAGGTAGAGAATGTTGCAGCAAAGCATGGTGCTAGAAAAAATGATGAGGGTCATGGTAATGGTAAGGTAATACAAGTTGGGGTAGTCATATGTCCTTTGGAGGATGTAAGAAAACAAAGCATCCTTGTGAAGATGGGAGAGAAGGATTTTGAAGAAGTCTTGAAGGTGAACCATGGAGTGGTTAAATGCCAAGAAGAATGACATAAAGAAGATGAATCAGTGTAGGTCTTAGAGATAGAGAAGACATCAAGGGATGAAGAGTTAAGGCACTTAGAGAGAAAGATGGTAAAGAAGTCCACAAGTTGGCACATGAAGATGAAAAACAAGGTTGTTTGGCCATTAAGAGGCTGATGATGAAGAAGTCATTGATGGAACCTATTGATATAAAGGTTCTAAAGGATGATTGTGAAGAAGATGGAGCAAAAAGTCTACAAGGACTTGAAAAAGAGATAGATTTTTGGGACAAATTTAAAGACTTAGTGGAAAAATGGCCATACAAAGATGAAGAACCTAAGCATAGGGGAAGAATATGATGAGAAAGCAATGGTAGGGTCAATTAAACACACCATGGTACAAGCAACAACAATGAATGGTCATGAGGAGACCATAATGTTTGAATTTTCTCCAAGCATGGAGATCTCACAAGATGAGGATGAAGTGGAAGAAGGAATAAAACACACATATTTTTGTGCAAGAAGTTGAATGGAATTTTTTGTTTTCTAATCCTTTTGTTGCAGGTTTGTAGGAGTATTATGTTGATAACCTTATGAATGATCAAGGTGGAGACCAAGAAGGGAATGATGAATGGCAGAACACTTGTCTTGAGACCAAGAACTTAAGAGGAAGGAACAAGAAGCCACCTAGGACGAGGTATAATTTTGATGTGAGATACACACAATGAGTACTAAAGAATTGGAGGACAAGAGAGAAGCAGTGAATCCAAGGGACATGGATTATTTTGATCCTTGGGAGTATGGTGTAGGACACCTCTTGAAGAAAATAAGGGTCACTTAGGTGACTAATGAGTTTGAAGGTGATACAAGATCTATAAGGTATTTTCAATATTTTAATATGGCTATTACACCATTGGATGTAATGACTTGTTCCATGATAGATGGAATAACTTGTAATAATGAACTTGGTGCACATAGTGAATGTAATTGCCAAAACATGGCATAATAAGACTAGAAGGTTAAGGATGAGTCGATACATGAATTTAGGAGTTTTGAAATGCTATTGGGGTCCTAAAAGGATGAAATCCTTAGTTAGGAATCATAGGGAGTTAAATTTAATAAGTTTTAGTTCATTTTCATGGTTTAAAAGTTCAAATATGCCATTAGGAGGGAAATGGAATTTTTGTGGTTTAAATACTTAAGTAATCCCTCAAACTGGTTGGAAGAGGTTGGGGAAGTTAAGTTTGATTGTTATTTTTATATGGAACTCCATTGTATGGGCAAGGAATCCTAGAGTGTACAGATAGCTTTGAGATTCACTTAAAATACATGTTTGGATCAGCAAATTCATTATTTTAGCATTTATATTTTGTGCTTTGATTGAGATCTAACAATATAATAGTGTTGGAAGTTTCAATAGGTTATTTTAAGGCTGTGTTAGATGTTTTTAAGGGTTTGAGAATCATTTTACATGATTGTACTTGCACTTCCAACATTTTAGACTAATTTTCCAAGCTTTCCTTTCTTTGTTTTGAAGTTTTCTTGTAACTAATAACCATTTCATGGACTCAAAGGCCTAGAATCCATGGAATTATGATTTATAACCTTGTACCATATGAATCTAACTTAAAACTTATAGGAGATTAAATGAAAAGTGTGATCACAGGTTGTAGTAGGGCATGTTCCATTGAAAATTGATGGCACACATGTAGTAGCAGGAGTTTGGACTGAATGACATGGTATTTTTATGATTGGAATAGTTTATTATGGTGGATTTAATGGTTAATAAATCACCAATTGATATTGTAAAGGTTTGGAAGAGTAAGATTGGAGAAACCCTCAAAACAAGGGTTTGAAGCAACCAAATTAGGGATTTTGGTGTTATATTTGTTTTGAGTCTTATTCCTTTTATATTTAGAGATTTTGGAATTTTTTTTGATATTTTCCAAGAGTTGAGACCTTGGGGATACATTTAAATGGTAGTTTCTTTGTAAAATCACCAACTTTTGAGTGTATTTGGAGGGGTACAGGCTGAATACTCTTATTTTGTCCAAAAGACCAATACCTAATCTTAAGGTATGCTATAGAATTACCAAAAGGGTATCTTAATATGTTTTTATTTTTTCATGTGTTTTGTGTTTGAAGACAAAAAGAGCTAAATGCTGATTTTTATGCCTCATTAGGCTAGTTTGGAGTCTTTTTACCATTGTGAGAAAGGGATAGGTCAAGAAACCTTGAAACCACTTTAATCCATCTTTATATACCCTAAGTACATAAAATATGTCATTGGTTTGTGTCTAGAGTGACTTTGGTTGGATTGAGTCTCTTTAAAGCCATTTGAGTATTTTAGGAAGTTGTGGGTTTGTAAGCAAATTTGTGTAACTTATTTTGTGTAAGAGGTCCATTGCCCTTTCCTCTACATCATAAGTTCTTTGTCATATGATTCTATTAAATCGTGTGCTAATCTTATGCAAGTCCTAACAATGCCAATATAAATTATTGAGCTTGATTGCCTTATGTTAAATAGGTGAGAGCTAATTCTAAGAGAAGGAAATATTCTTAAGGTGTAATTTTTCGTCGTGTTACTGTTGTCAAGTAGGACTCCATCCAAGTACATATAGATATGACATTTAAGAAAATTTTCTTATAGTGTCTTAGGGTTTTAAAGGAAAATTATGTATACATTATAAAAGATGATATTACATTATGAACATAGATTTGAGTGGATGTATTAAATATGAGCATGCATTAATCTCCTCCTTCTCAGAGATAGGAATTGGACATGGCTCAAGTATTAATTCCTCCTCTATACCATCTTCGTGATACTGTATTAAATATATGAAACATTAAAGATATGATCTAAATTTGGATTCCATCTAGAAACTCCACCTCATATGCATACCCTAAATCATGTTTCTTTCAAATCTTGCATGGACCAAATTTCTTCATCTTTAGGTTTTTGTAGGTGCCCAATGGAAACCATTCTTTTCTCAAGTACACCATAGCATGATCCCCAACTTTTAACTCCTTATGCCTCCTCTTTTGATCTACCCTATCCTTATACTACATGTTCATCCTAGTGATATGCTCACACACTTTTTCATGTAGGTCCTTGACATGTACAATAAATTCCTTTTCCTCACTAGTCTTTCTACCTTGCACCATCTTCTTCACTTTTGGTGCATTCCTTGGACCACTCCCATACACAACTTGGAATGGTGACTTATTGAAAATTATTGAGTAAGATTATTAAAGAGGGAGATTGATATATATGTTTCAATAATTCTTTTTTAATTGATGTCAAACCTGCTATTTTATGGTAAGACAACTGCTTATATGATTTAAGTAATATTACTTATTTGATTTATGAAGAGGATTTGATCAAAAGATGTAACAATAACACCTAGAGGAAAGGTTGAGTTATGATTATGTAAAGGAGTATAAGAATTAATTAAGATAGTGATAACATGATGCATTGATAATCTACTTAAGATTACGAGGGTTAGCTACACTAAGAAAGTTTAGAAGAAAAAGTTACACAAAGTTTTTCTGCCAAGCTTGACCAAGTGGATAGTAGGTGCTGAGAAAAGTCAGTACAAGCTGAGTAGAAAATAAGTTAGAGTTGAGTATAAGCAAAATTTAGTGGATGCCAAGAAATTTAGTTGATGCCAAGTAAAGTTTAGTTAATACCGAGCACCAATAGAATTTAGTTGATGCCAAGTAATTTTAGAGAGGATGTCGAGTAACATAGTATGTGCTGAGCATTACAAAAAAGATAGTGTTGAGTTATTGTATTATTTTAAAGATCATGGATTTGATGAATTTGAGATGACAAGTTTGTTTTTTTGGATTGTGTGAACTAGGTGGAAGATAAGGATGATGAGCTGGGGGCACAAAATTCAAGGTAAACTATTTTTAGTCAAATTCAAAGAGGATCAAAGGAGAAGTTTCTAGAAGAGATATGGAATATGGGGTAGATACATTGTATCCTACCTAACCCCAAATTGGATGATAGCAAATGAGCAAAAAAAGATCTTAATTTCCTATTTATAGGGATGGTTGGTCATGAAACAAAGGTTTTCATGTGTGAGAACCTAAGGAAGAGAAGGAGATAAAGGTTTTTCTTCATCAAGTGACCTAGAGAAGAATCTGCATTTGCATGTTATGCAAGAAGGCTTAAGAGTATGAATGCTTGAAGGGTGAACAAGCTAAAACATTTGCAATGAGTGAAGGCCAAGTAGAATGGAGGATTGAAATAGAGATCTATAATCTACAAGTGAAGTTGTAAGTTTGTAACATATCAAATCTTACTATTACTCTCTAATAATTACATCAGTCTAGGGTAAAATCCTTTTAATTAAGGTTGTCCTAATAGTCACTTGTAAATCCTTTAACCAGGTGGCATTCCAAGTGAATGGTCTAAAGTCCTCTAACAAGGGTCACTCCTAATAGGGTGATTGAAATCCTTTAATAGGGTCACATTTAATAGTGTGTATTGTAACCTTTAACAAGGTTGGCCTTTCATAGGGAATCACTTCAAAAGAGTGAAAAAGAATAGCATGTTACTGGTAGTTTTTTCCAAATTGGGTTTCCACATAAATTATTGTGTCAAATGTGTTGTTAAATTTTTTATGTTTTGTGTTTACATTTTTGCAAGTTGATTTAATAGTAAACTATAAGTTTATAAGTGATTTCATAATCTTATGGATGCATGCATGATGATAAATGTTTTATGGGTTCACTAAGATATAAAAAGTTATATTTATACATATGGACCTTGGATAACTAATTCACCCACCCTCCTAGTTATTCTAAAGAATTCAACAATTGGTATTAGAGCCATTTTCTTAAGAGGACTAGTTTGAAGGTACTAGAAGCATAAAGATGAAGATGTCAAAAAGAGAAGTACCCAAGCTTAACAAAGAACTTTCCTACATGGAAAAGTTTGATGAAGCTACACCTTGGAGGACTTTGAGATCATACACAATCTACTATTACTATTGAGCATGTTGATCCTGTTGGAGCACTAATTGTTGAAGATTTGGAAAAGAAGAAAGAACACAATTAGGCAATGTTGGAGATTGCCTCTATCGTAAGCTATGCCAAATTTGATGATATCAAAGGCTATGATAGTGCAAAGAAAATGTGGGATGATTTACACACCATCTATGGAGGAGACACTAATGTTCAAAGAGCTAAAGTTGAGAGTCTTAGAGGTAAGTTTGATGATATGAGAATAGAAGTAGGTGATAATATTTCTCAATATGTTGCTAGGATAAAAGAAGTTATTAATGCAATAAGAGGAGCTACTGGTCATATAGACAATGATACTGTGCTAAGAAAAGTTTTGAGAACAATACTACCTATTTATGCTATTAGAGTTTCTACAATTCAAGAACTAAGATGTATAAAATGGAATAATCTAACCCTTGAAGGTTTGGTAGGTAGGCTCACTACTTTTGAGCTATCTAACTTTGATAATTACAAACTTGAGAGTCTTGAATCTATTTTCAAAGCTAAGTTGTTATTGAAAGATCCTGATGAGAAGAAGTAGAAGAAGAAGAGAAAGATAAAATATGTGTCTAGTGATAATGATATAGATGAGGAAGATGTTGAAAAACTTGAAGCACTACTAGCAGGAAGATTCCATGGAGGTAAAGGCAAGTTCAAAGGTAAATTACCTATCAGTTGTTTCAATTGTGATGAGGTTGGTCATGTATTGTTGCTAGATGTACACAGAAGAAAAACTATAGAGGTGGTGATAAGTACAAGAGAAAAAGAGATGATGATATCAAGGATTACAAGATAAAGGCAAAAAGTCATGCTACATTGCTGAAGAGGAAACAAAAGATGAATCTGATGAACATGATGATGAAGTGGTGTAGTTGCAATGAAGGACAAATCTGATGAAGATGAGGCAACTGCACTTGTGACTTGTGTGAAAAAAAATAATAGATGGATCATTGATAGTGGGTGTTCACATCACATGATTGGAAAAAAAAGTAAGTTCATTATCCTAAATTATTATGAAGAAAATAGTGTAAGATTTGGTAATGATGCACCTTGTTTGATAAAAGGAAAAATGTTCTATCAAACTCACAGATAAGATTTGATTTAATAATGCTTACTATGTTGAAGGATTGAACTATAATCTTTTAAGTGTGTCATAATTAAATAATGTAAGTTGTAAGGTTGAGTTTGAAAAAAAGATTGCTAACATATATGATACTGATGGTAAACTGATTGGAAAGGGTGATCAAACTACGAGTAATCTATTCTACCTTGACATAGAGGATGCTACTTGTCTAGTTGTAAAATTTGATGATGTGTGGCTATGGAACAAGAGGTTATGTCATGTTAATTTTGATAACTTGGTTAGTATTAGTAGCACAAAGAAAGTTAGAGGTTTCCCTAAGTTGAAGAAACCTAGCAATACAATGTGCAAACAATGTCAGTTAGGCAAAATGACAAAATCAAGTTTTATGAGTAAAACTTATACCTCTAAAGGGATACTAGAGATTATTCATACTAACTTATGTGGACCAATTGATGTGCAAAGCTACAAAGGAGGTAAGTATATTATGTTGTTTGTTGATGAATATTCTAGGATGATGATAGTCATGTTTTTGAAATAGAAATCTAATGCTTTCGAAATGTTCAAGTAGTAGTTAGCAAGAGTTGAGAAGGAAACATGTTAAAGTTTGAAGTGTTTGAGATCTGATAGAGGAGGAGAATTCACATCACATGAGTTTGATATGTTTTGTAATGACAAAGGAATCAAAATACAAAAAATTTCTCCTAGAAGGCCTCTACAAAATGGAATTGTTGAAAGGAGGAATAGGTCTATAATGGACTATGCTAGGACACTCATGATGGAGAAAAATGTTGCTTTGAAATACTGGAGAGAAGCTGTAAGTATAGTTGTCTATACCTTGAACCATGTACAAGTCAAGAAGGGTACCCATTCAACACCTTTTGAACTATGGTATGGACACTCACCCAATGTGAAATATTTTAAGGTGAAGAAGGTATATTCCTAGGATATTCTACAACAAGTAAAGCTTATATGTGTTTAAATACTAAATCTTATAAGTGTTTAAATACTAACACTAACAAAGTTGTGGAAAGTGCAAATGTAAATTTTGATGAATATATAGAAGTACATGAGGGTGAACCTATGAAAGAACCAGAAGAATAAAAATCATTTGTATACTTTTATGAAGGTATGCCTACTAAAGAAGATGCTACAAATCAAACTACAAATCAACAAAAAGTTTCAATGACTACTGAATCACATCCTATGAATGTCGAGTTACATTCAAGAATCGAGCTACATTTAGATGATGAGTTAAAAAATGAAGTTGGTGCAAATTATAATTTTGAGGTCAATATACATGAAAGAGATGCTGAGATACCTAACAAAGATGTACATAGTGACTTTGGAGTTGAAAGACAAACTGAGCAAACTAGAGCTAAACCAAGATTATCCAAATATGTCAAAAGACATCATCCTACTACACAAATTATTGGAGATAAAGATGCTATACCAATGACAAAAAATAAATTGAGAAATGATATATGTTTGCTGGGTATGAAGGAACCTAAATCATTGAGAGATGCATTAGAAGATGTGGACTGGAGTAAAGCCATGGAAGAAGAGATTGAACAAATTGAGAAGAACAAAACACAAAGTCTAGTTCCTAGACCAGAAGACAAAAAAGTGATTGGCACCAAGTGGGCATTCAGAAAAAAGCTAGATGAAAATGGTGAAGTCACAAGAAACAAGGAAAGATTAGTCTACAAAGGATATGCACAAGAAAAAGGAATTGACTATGGAGAGACATTTGCCCCTATTGCAAGATTAGAAGGAGTAAGAAATCTACTTTCTTATTCTTCATACAAAGGTTTCAAAGTCTATCAAATGGATGTTAAATCTAAATTTCTAAATGGCATATTGGAGGAAGAAGATAACATAGAACAGCTAGAAGGATTTGTTGATATTAACAATAAGATGGTATGTAGATTACATAAAGCTTTATATGGTTTAAAACAAGTACCAAGAGCATGGTATGAGAGACTTCATAATTATCTAGTGAAGATTGGATTTAAAAGGACTAATGATAATAACAATCTGTACATGAAAATAGATAAAGCAAAAGGTATTTTGTTATCTAAAATTTTTGTAATTCCTTGCTTAGGAACCCAAGAGAAATAAACCTAACATATTACAATGTTTACTAAACTATTTTTAAAAAAAGTTTAAACAACATCAAAGTAACAATGCGAAAGCAATATACATATACACAACATTTACACAAATGTAATTACAATATGGATTTCATTCCTTAAGGGTTCCTTTGTGTTGAGTCATGTTTAAGAATTTTTTATTAATTAGTTAAGTCTCAAATACAATGTTCATGATCATAAGGAAATAACAGATATATCTCATAAGCCAATACATAAATACAACTAATACAATGAAAGTACATCCACTATACACGTTGCAGGGTATGCGAGAATAAATACAGGATGTTAGAATATATGATAACATAAATACATCAAAGGAATAGAAGTCTCCAAGATAAGAATAATAATGATAAAGGTACAACTACATACGTAAGCATCCAACATATGTAAGCCTAAGGAGGACCCAAATGGTAAGAA
The DNA here is from genome assembly GCA_028749045.1 of Cupressus sempervirens. Lineage (NCBI taxonomy): Eukaryota > Viridiplantae > Streptophyta > Pinopsida > Cupressales > Cupressaceae > Cupressus > Cupressus sempervirens. The sequence goes on from CM053785.1 coordinate 3,328,114, forward strand.
GACACTACCTCCCAACCGCATGATTGCCTAGTTAGGCTCCCACTCCCACCATACAGGGAAGATAATGAATGATCCATATAAGATTAATCAATCATGAAACATTCCTAGGAAAGGAATCTTAATAGCCAACAACTACCTCAAAGGTAACACATACTACTCAAGAAGAAAAGATAATCCAAATAGAATGAACACCCAATCTAATACAAACACTGCAATCAAAACAACATATATATACCAAGTAGAAATCAAAAGCCAAAATTGTGATATATAGTCACAAAGGATATCCACCTCAGAAAAAAAGCCACATGTTAATGAACAATAACCATCAAATAACAATTGTCATCAATAAAAGTAAATCACCAACAATAAGTACACTAGAACAAGTACATCACCAATAAAGACACTACTAGAGGAAAATACAAATCTATGTAGGAGACTGAGGCTGCATACTAGGGAGTGTCAATACATGGTCAAACTACTTGAGTTACTATGGACTAGTCTCTCATTAGACCCTAGACCCTCAAGCGTTGAGTTACCCTAGACTGATCACTCTGCACCTCAGACCCTCAATGTGACACATGCAAAACCAGAATATCCTCTCATGAAGATGAGAAAAACTAGTCATATCTGCACCATCTCCGACATTAGTGCCAAATGTGCATAGGGATCCACATGAAGTGCACATGTGACCATGACGTATAGAAGGCTCCCCCTCAACTAATGGGCTCGTGGAATGGATGAGGGTCTGTGTCAAAGCATTAATGGTCCCTAGAGTGCTGGCCTCTACATGTTCCTTCACAACTGAAGGAATAATCACATGCTCACACTGTGGATGGACCACGGGTGCCCTAGCTACATTAGGGTCACAACGTGCTTCGGGCCTCTCAAATGATGACCCCCCACCTCTACCCTGGGAGTCTAACATATCAAAATAATTGGGGATCTCCCCAAGGACAAACTCACAATATAATTTCTTCAAAAAATACATGGGGACCTCATGATTGTTGCAAGGAGGGGCATCAAAAACCATCCACCATCTATCCCAAAAATTATTTCTAATAGCATCATGTATGCACCAATGGATGGGGAATCATTTAGTACCCTCTCTAACAGTATTTTGCTCACCGAGTTTTCTAAATAATGCACATATACTACCTTTTGGTATTTCCTTTTTTTTAACATCTTCATATGACAATTTATTTGCATAAAATATTTTTTGTTCATCCCTCTTAGCCTGCCAAATATCTAACTGACCACTAACTGAGGCTATCTGAGTGTTAATGGATTCGAGGGATGATGCCAATTGAGCCCTCATTGGATTGTCTTGTCCAGATTCTTTCAACCGAGCAATGATTCCTTCTAATTCAGTTTTGCCTCTCTCTATTTCATTTCTTAGATTTTCTTGTGTGCCTGGTGGAGGTCTTGCAATTGGTTCGGGTTGTGGAATTTGTTCTTCTTGAGGAGGGTTTTGGTTTTGGGGTTCTTGAGGGTTTTGATGTTCTTGTGGATTTTCTGGTTGATTATGAACATTTCCTGATAAAAAATCAATTGAAATTCAAATAAATAAACAAATCTAAATGAAATTTGTAAAAACCCTACAAAAGAATATAAAAAACTTACAAAACAATATGAAAAATATATCAAAAAATGCAAAGTTAGGTTTATATCACTTACAGCATCATCGTGGGTGCGCTTGTGGTCTTGGATTTTGTCGATGAGGAGGCATTTTGGCAAATGGTGGTGCAAATGTTGAGTCTTCAACTTGCGTACGCGCTGCTCACTATAGGAGTAAAAGAAAATGGTAATGAAAATGATGGGCTGTGGGTTTGCAGCCCATCATACATACTTTTTATTTTTTAGAAAGCACGTACGCGCTATATCGCGTACGCACTATAGCGCGCACGCGCTATGGCTTGGGTTGCCATAGTGCGTGCGCGCTATAGCGCGTACGTGCTGTTTAAAATAGGAAAAAAAAAAAAATTTGTCACATTTTTGGCACCACAACTTAGTGAATATGCCCTGTAATGATCTTATTCGATATCAAAATATTCAACACCAGTTCAAGTGAGTCTCCTAGAGGTGTATAGTTGTGCTTAGATTTGAAAACCCATGATGATTTACCTCTACTAGAGTCATTAGATTTGTTTGAGTCAATATTCTTGGAGAAGCATATTATTTTGTAGTTTGAATGTCATTGGTCAAGTTGATCACATTAGGCTCCTTAGGTTTGGGTGTGTCCATTATACCATCATTTACCATTATTTTTCTTGTTCCATGAGTATGATTTACCCTTTATATTATTGTTTCTTTGATAATTGTTGTTCCAATTTTTTCCTTTATCAATTGAGTTCACCCTTTTTAATTGAAACATCCTCAATTTGTAAGGAATTGGAAAATAGTTTTTTCCTAAGTTCATGCTACAATTAAGGCACAAGGTTGTTGATAAATTTATCAATCTTTTCAGATTCAAGGATTTGCCTTGGATATCATGAATAGAGCTTCCTCTATCACTGAAGAAAGGAAATAGAATATTTTCTTTGGTGTTGTTTGATGTTTCATAAGTCTAGCATAGTAATCGCATGTTGAATACTATAGGAATAATTTTGGAAATACTTTTTTCCATTTTACCAAATGACATAAGTGGAGGACATAATTTTGTGAACCATTTCGTACCTTGCCCACTAAGACTTCTAGAAAAAAAGGCTTATGAGATAAGTGAGTTCATGCAAGAATTTCATACTTAGTGCACAAAAATCCCTAATATGATCATGAGGATCTCCACTACCATCATATTTTTCATACTTAAAACATTCAACTTTACAAGTAAAAGGGTACATTTATAAGTATTTGTCAAAAGGAAATAGACATATAGACTCAAGTGAAAAATATGGCTTAGGTTTATCTTGCTCATTTTTCATGTGTAACATATCCTTCTTCATTTCTTCTATTTATTTCATAACAACTTCTAAAGATGAAGGTTCCTCCTTTTGAATCAAGCTGTCAACATTGAGGTTGTGTGGAAATATTACTCCTTGAGAGAATAAGTGCATGAAGCATTTATCTGTTTCTTGATCCAAGTTCAATTTCATGAGATTTTTTTAATATTTATCTTGTTGAAATTGTAAGATCTCTTCCTTAGTTATTTCTAAATTTTGATCATTATCTTATGAACCATGTCTAGTATGTTTTGACTTTTGGGGTGAAAGTGAACAATGTCTAGAAATTTAATTGGTAAATCCTTGAGAAAATTATCATACTTCTTCCATATAGGCTTAGTTTCCTCATTCTATATGCTATAACCATTTGTCTACCATCCTAGATAGGAGTTTGTTGATCGTCTTTCCATGCTCCTCCCTAAATAATGTTAATGAGACACTATTTTCAAATCTATGTAAAGATGGTGTATACTCACTAAAGGTAGTAGAAAAGTGATTAAAATCCAAAAATTATAACTCTCTTCTAGATGATATGTCAAAGATAGACTTAGGTCACTTTCTTTGGAAAATCTTATATCTAGTTGTAATTGGCATGAAAGAAGATACAATAATTCAATTGGATAACTAGAATAAACTTGATTTTCAAACTAGGTTAGTAATATTTCCACTTTTCCAAAGTGATGATGTAAAAAGAGAAAAAATAACTTGTTCAAAGGTGTTTAAGTCATGGGTAAATGCCCTATGTACAAAACTTGTGAAGCAAGAAAAAATGAGATAAAAAGAGCAATACAAGTTATGCTAAGAAAGATGGACAAGTGAATAGCCCACTAACTTACTAGTATAGAAAAAAATTAGAAACAAAAAGTATAGGCTTCCATAACCAACCAAGAACAAGTTTGAAGTTTTAGAGGCTTGGAATAATTGTCATTCAATGACAGTTACACTATGGGCCACTTTTTAGGCATAAAATGTTGTCCTCTTGCATTTTCCTCCACATTTTTCCATAACATCAAGAAAATAAATTTAAGATTAGGATACTCATTTGGTATCTCTATAACATATCAAAAGATGAGGTATGGTTGCTTTGGACCAAGTCTCTGCTATTACACTATGGGCCACTTTTTAGGTATAAAAATGCCTCCATTTACAAAGGAACTATATGGAATAATTATCCTCCAACTATAAAACTTGGTAAAGTATCTTAATATTATCCTAAAGTGAGGATTCTTCAATTGGATTGAACCCATTAACTCTCTATATATTCTTTTTATGAAACCCTCACAAAATAAGGCCAAAAACTAGGGCCTCTTCAAATCTAACCAAGAAATCACTTCCAGGACATATTAGTTGATTCTACACCATGTTTATTATGATTAATTTTACTATTTTACATAAAACCATGGCCTCCTTTAGGTATATCTTCCGTTGCTATACCTATAGCATCAAATTTAATGCGTTTTCATGCACCCAAGCACTCCAAACTTGTCTAGTTGGATGATCATTGGTGCAAGGAACCAAGAAAAATAGATAGGTGTAATTCTAGTTGATACTTATCAACAAGGTTCAAAATTATGTATTAAGACCAAAGATGTAAGGTCAATTGGACTCTAGGTGCCATTATAAGCCAGAGTGCCAAATTGAACCAAGGGGTCAAAAAAGAGAAATATAGGTGATTTTTCAAGGAAAAAAGGATTTTTATGTTTATTAGAAGGTTATAAAGGTCCTTAGGGTCATTGGGTTAAATTTTAGGTGTCTAGGAGTTAAGATGTCAAAAATTGCAAAAGTTGTCAAAGTAAAATTGCAAAAATGCTGACAACTTTGCAATTTTGTTGAAAAACCAAGTTTACATTACAAGAACCATTTAAAATGTGGTTATAACCATTGGAATGGAAGCAAATATGTATGATATGGCTGTACAAGCCAATGTGGGTGATGGTTGTATGGATTTGATGTCTTTTGAAGCAATAAAAATCTGATTTTCTGCCCTTCTTCCTATGTTTTGTTGTTGTACAAATGTATATGAATTGGAACATGTGAAAATTTGATATTTTTTCATATTTATTTGAAGTATCTTTCATTTTCATTTTTTTAAGGTTTTGATCTATTCATTTGTGTAAGATATTTCCATTTTACTGAGGGCTGTCGAGGTAAGCCTATAAATTAACTAGATTGCACTTATGGCCCTCTAACTTGCATTCCAATGGTGGGATCTTGATGCCATTTGGTGGGAAGAAATTTATGAGTGTATTCTTACATATGGTAGTGTTTCATGGGCAGAAAAATTGGTTTACTATTTTTTTTTGTAGGCCCTAGGCTGAACATCATCATGTGTTCAACTGAGTTTTGAAGAGAAATTGGTGTAAAACTCTCAAACTTGCTGAAATAACCTAGGTGAAGGGTAGAATGGATTGTTTTCATGGTGAGGAAGAGTACCAAGTGGTTGTGCTGATTCTAAAGGGCATTAATATATGGATTGGAAGAAGTTGCAAAGAAAGAAATTTAGTTTTTGAGTCATTTTGACTGTTGTTTGCACGCTAAACAAAATGTAAAAACTTTTAGACTAGATGTGATAGATTTTTGAGATATAACTTTGGATCAGCTTTATTTTTCTTTTGGTCTCATCATTATTCGTGATTTCTAACTCAAGTTATTAGGACAACATTTTGGTGCACACAGAAAAAATGGGACTCTAACTGCAATTTCCTTGGTTGAAATTTCATGCCCGCTTGAGAAATGGTAGTTAGTAGGTTTTTTTTAATGATTCTAGGGTTTCAAGACTTGAGGATGTGTTTTGTAATTTTTCCAATCAAGCCCTAGGTCAAGTACCATGAAGGATTTGACCTCTTATAGTATGTTGATTTGTGAATGATAGGAGTTTTGGAATTGGTGAAGGGTTGAGCATTTAAAAATAAGTTATTTTAGTGATTCAAAACCTTTTCCAATTCATACAAGTTGAATCAAGTGAAAAATGTAAAAAATGCACTTTTTGTGCAAAGTTGCATTGTTGAAAGTTGTAAAAGTTGCTCACATTTGCAACTTAGTGGAAAAAAGGTCGTGGGATCGAATTGTCTATTTCATTAGCTCTAGGTGGCTAGGTAAACCCTAGCCCCAAGCTCATCCCATCCCATTGAGCACTCAAACATTCCCGGGCACACCGAACTAAAATGTCCCTAAGGGTCACTAAATGCCATAGGGCATTGATATTTGACAGGGCATATCTCAGAGCTCGTGTGAGATATGGATGCAATTCTAGGTCTTATAGGACCATGTTGTAGAAACCTAAAATTACCTCTCTCTCTTTTTAGAGATCTTACTCCATTTTGATTTTGTGACACCATCTTGAGTGATGCTAAAACCTGTAGTGGTGGCTACCACAAAGTTTTCAATTGCCAAATCTCCCCCACTGTTTGTTGAGGGATCAAACTATTTATTCTATTAGCTCTAGGTGGCCAGGTAAACTCTAGCCCCAATCTCATCCCATCCTATTGATCACTCAAACATTCTCGGGCATGCCAAACTGAAATGTCCCTAAGGGTCACTAAATGCCATAGGGAAGCAATCTTTGACATGGCATATCTTAGAGCTCGTCCAAGATATGGATGCAATTCTAGGTCCTATAGGACCATGTTGTAGAGTCCTACAATAACCTCTCTCACTTTTTGGAGATCTTACTCCGTTTTGATTTTGCGATGCCATCTCAGGTGATGCTAACACTTGTAGTGTTGGCTAGTACAAAGTTGCCAATTTCCTAATCTCCCTCACCATTCATCATGGGATCAAACTGTCTATTCCATTAGCTTTGGGTGGCCAAGTAAACCCTAGCACCAAGCTCATCCCATCCCATTGAGTGCTTGAACATTCTCGAGCATGCCAAACTAAAATGTCCCTAAGGGTCATTAAATGCCATAGGGTAGCAATCTTTGATGGAGCATATCTCTAAGCTCGTGTGAGGTATGAATATGATTCTAGGTCCTATAGGACTATGTTGTCAATACCTAAAATAACCTCTCTCACTTCTCCATTTTGATTTTATGATGCCATCTCTGGTGATGTTGAAACTTGTAATGTTGGCCAGTTAAAGTTGCCAACTACCAAATCTCTCACCTTTCATCATGGGATCAAACTATCTATTTCGTTAGCTCTGGATGGCCAACTAAACCCTATCCCCAAGCTTTTCTTGTATTTTTGAGTGCTTGAACATTCTCGACCATGCCAAACCAAAATGTCCCTAAGGGTCACTAAATGCCATAGGGCAGCAATCTTTGATGGGGAATATCTTAGAGCTCGTGCAAGATATGGATGTGATTTTATGTCCTATAGAACCATTTTATGGATCCCTACAATAACCTCTCTCACTTGAAGATCTTACTCTGTTTTTAATTTTACGATGCCATCTCAGGTGATGTTGAAAATCATAGTGTTGGCTAGTACAAAGTTGCCAACTGCCAAATTTCCCTCACCATTTGTCATGGGATTGAACTGTCTATTCTATTAGCTCCAAGTGGTTAGGTAAACCCTATCCCCAAGCTCATATCATCCCATTGAGTGCTCAAACTTTCTCAGGCACACCGAGCCAAAACATCCCTAAGAGTCACTAAATGCCATAGGGCATCAATCTTTGATAGGGTATATCTCAGAGCTCATGCAAGGTATGGATGCAATTCCAAGTCCTATAGAACCATGTTGTGGAGACCTACTATAGCCTCTCTCACTTTTTGGAGATCTTACTCTATTTTGATTTTGCAATGCCATCTTGGGTGATGTTGAAATTCATAATGTTGGCCAATACAAAGTTAGAAAATGTTTTGTAAATCATTTTGCCTCTCTGTTTCATTATTCAAATTGATTCACACCTCCTCTAAAGGTTATGGAAAATTTTAGAGATTTGTAATTTGTTTCTTGCCAATAGTGATTATTTTTTAGCACCTTCTAACAAATGCATGAATTTATAGGATCCAAAATTTGAAATGTGAGAAGAGTAGGAAAGGAAGTTGTTATTATCAATGGCATGTGAACAGTGCACACACAATTGTTTGTGTTCTCATTTATCTTTGATTTTGAAATCTGATGGAGCCTCATTTTTCAAGGTCATGACAGGAAACTTCTCCACTCAATTGGTGAGTAAAAATCTTGTATGAATGGCTTCCTTATTTATACTTGTACATGAATAATTTTGTAAACATGATATAAAAATTTTCTAGGTCTTCAAATCTTGGATATACATAAATCACAAACAGAAAACATTTGAAATTCTAGTTACTTTTGTGTTTGTAAGATTTAGTTTTCTTCATCTTACCATTACTAATGCTAGGATTCAGAAATGCTTTGCTTCTCTTGTGCTTGAATATTCTTTACTGTGTATGCTCTATTTCTAGAGTTTATAATTTGATTGCATCTTATTATGATTATTCACTTATTTTAAAAAGAAATCTAAAAAAGGAAAATATTTGAGAAATTAATGGTTTTGTTTTATTTTGCAAAGAAAAATTTATTTTGAGTAGTTTTATTGCAGCAATCAGAGTTGAGATAGTGACTTTAGGGGGAAGATTTGTCCTATGTAAAGTTTAAGTTTTCCAAATAGTAGGGTGGAAGTTGACTAGGTTTCCTTCAAGATGAAGGTCTACTTTTTTCTTTTCTCCTAGACCCTGTAAGGTTTGGTGAGAATTTAAGGTCTTGTAATTATTGAAATATAGAATTAGGGATATTGTATTGTCTAGAGAATACAAACTCCAATTTTCCCAACAATGGTTCACAAACTAAGATATTTGGGATTCTTGGTTTCTAGAGGTTATTTGGTTTTGCCTTTGTCTTTGCTGTTGTAGTTATCTAAGAACATCATCTATATCTTCTTCCTCCTTGATAAACCTAGTAGCTCTATGCTAATCTTCTCGAGTTCTCCTCGACTGCCAAGCAAGAATATTTAACTAACTAAGAATATCTTCTTTCTTGTCATGAAAATCAATATTGGGTTCCAACATAGGTATAATATTTTCATGTACTTTTTAAAGAAGATTTGAAAAATCCCTAAAACCTATCTCTATCCTAAGGAGAAACCTATTTATACTTGGAGGAACCCTAATCAAGGCTTGTCAACTCATTTCTTGTACGAATCCATACTATTGGAATGTATGTAGTAGACTGTGACTATTTTAGCATAGATTTTACTAGTTTTTAATCTTGTTTGGAGGAAAATCAAATGGTTATTATCATTTTATTGTATGTTGTAGTTTTCTTATTTTTTTCTTTCCATTTTCCATGCATTAGATATAGTTTGTGACCAAGTTTTGAAAGGTTTTGTAAATTTCTTCAAAGATACCTGTCTACTGCCAATTTTGGAGTTGTTTATCATGAAAGGGTTGTAAGTCTTGTCTCCACCATGGGAATTCCATGGTCTTCTAGATTTCAAGGATAAAGATCCTAATTTATTATATTATGCAAGAAAAGGCCCTGAAAGTGAGTGCAAAGAATTCTTTGACCAAGCTCTAGGTGAGCTAGGCAATGCCCGGCTAGGGACTGTCAACAAAGAAAGAGCTCTCGAGACCAAAGCTTGAAGAATGAAGAATTTCCCTTTTGAGGGGTTGAAGAGGGGTATGAGGAGGTTCTAACTTGTGGAGGAGGAGTCTTGATGAAGTGTGGAAGGTGTCTTAAAAGTGGGGATAGTAGGAAGCCAAGAAAACCCTACCAAACCCTCAATTTTACTATTTTTGTTGTACAATTTGTACGCACCCTAAGACCTTAAAAATCCTTGAGCATGAGTCCTATTTATCAATTTTTCTTAAGGCTAGAGGTGTTGAAAATATAAGAAAAAGGAGCTATTAGCCCTAGAAATCTTGGTGGAGGCCTAATTAGGGGCTCTCCTTGTAGCCCTTTGGTGAAGAAATCTTGAAATTGGGTACAAACCCATTGTTTTTACCCATTAAAGAATAGTAACAGTGTTCCAATAATGCCTTAAGACATCATAAAAACCTTTATTGGACTGGGGAGTGCTATGGTACGCTAGTAGACCTAAAAACCTTTGGAGGGATACTATTCCTAGAAGAGTAAGGGAGTGATGCTACACTTTTGGATCAGTTAACTTGGTGAGGATGTTGGGCAAGGTCAGGGGATGTTCTAAGTAGTAAGAGATCCTATAGACCACATAGGTGTACATAAAACACCAAGATCTAGATATAACATACGAGGTTGCATGGGGATGGGGGTACTTAGGGTACTTAGGGTACGAGTATGGATACAACTATTTTTTATAATAGTTTGGATCAGTTAACTTGGTGAGGATGTTGGGCAAGGTCAGGGGATGTTCTAAGTAGTAAGAGATCCTATAGATCACATAGGTGTACATAAAACACCAAGATCTAGATATAACATACGAGGTTGCATGGGGATGGGGGTACTTAGGGTACTTAGGGTACGAGTATGGATACAACTATTTTTTATAATAGAGGATGGGGGTACTTCGGTATGTCAAACTTTATTTTTAATTATACTTATATATTTATAGAAAACCTGAATTTATGAGTCATGAAAATGATTTTTCAAATCAAGAACAATGATAAAGTTTGTAAATGTAATGTATTATTTTTAGTTTCAGATTTTTTATATGTTTGTAATAATAATTTATGATAAATTTTTAGATGCATAACATAGAAGGTAGGTTTCAACATGAACAATAAGATCTGACAATGACATATTGAAAATGATTAATTTTTGGCTTTAACACTAATAAAGTTTATTGTTCATCAATATTGTATCAAAGTTTCAAACTGATTAGGTATTAAATTAAGCTTGATAAACAAATAATAGAGAAGAAAAACTTTAAACATGAACAAGATCATAAATCATATGATGATGAAATATTGGAAATGATAAACTTATGCTTAAACAGTGATAATGTTTATTGTTAATCAATATTCTATCAAAGTTTCGAATTGATTAGGTATTGAATTAAGCTTGATAAACAATGAGCTGATACAAAAAACAAAATTTGAAAAAAATAATCTGAAATCTCAATCAAGGTCCTTAGCTATGATGCTCTCCACTGAGCACCAAGTACTTGGGATACATGTATCCAATACTTGGGTACATGGGTATGAGTACTAGGGGTGTGGGTATAAGTACCCATGCAACCTTATAATATATTATGATAACCAATAATGTCATACATGAATGAACATATAATAAATTATGATAACCAATAATGTCATACATGAATGAACATATAATATATTATGTTAACCAATAATGTCATACATTAAGGAACATATAATATATTATGATAACCAATAATGTAATACATGAACAAGCATATAATATAAAATGATAACCAATAATGTCATACATTAACAAACACATAATATATTATGATAGCCAATAATGTCATACATGAACAAACATATCATATATTAACCAATAATTTCATAAGTCTAATAATTTCATGCATCAAATAAATGTCATACATCAAATATAAAATGTCATATATACATCAAATGTATATCGAATATGTCCACTGACATAAAATCCAATATATATGTCCATTGATGCCTATACATGTGTGTCTATCAACTATATCTTCTCCTTCCCACAAGGGGAAGGAAAAAAATCTCTAGAGGTCTTCGGTTGTCATGTGGAGGGAGATGATGGTGATGATGGGGTCTTCCTTACACGCTTTTTTTCCCTCTTGTTGAGGCTCTTCTCTAACTTGAGCTGATACAAACAATTATTATACATTAAAATCAAATATATGTACACACAAAATTAATTATTTTCTTACTGCCATCAAATACTCACTCTACAAGTCCACCTCGAAGGCTCGTGGAGGATCAGGTCTAACAAGTGTAGACACCTAAAAACCTTTAGAAAATAAAGTATTTTTATTTTTTGAAAAAGTCCTGATGACATCATCATTTATTAATTAATTATTTATTTAATTAAGTAATTAATTTGTATGCCATTAAATCCCTTTATCTTAATTAAAAATATTTAATTAAGGAATCCCTCCCAAAAATGTTTAAATCTTATTTAAACATTATTTCCTTATTTATTAATTATTTAATTAATAAATTGACCAAAAAACCCAAAATAAATTAAAAAATTATTTTTTGCCCAAAACTTGGCCAATTTCCTTAAGACCACTAACCTCTTCCAAAATCTTCTAATCCTTCTTTAATTTTAATTAAAGGCTAATCCCATCATTTCCTACCCCTAATCCCAACTCAAAATATTTAATTAAGATTAAATATTAATCCTCATGTTTATTAAAAAAGTTTTAATAAATATCTCCTCAACCCAAACCCTTGAAATAAATAAAACTTTATTTATTTCCTAAAAATCTAATTTATCCTCATCCTAAGAAGTTCTAGACTCTTCTAGAAAGTCTTCATCCTCATCCTAGAAAATTCTAGACTATTCTAGAAAGTCTTTATCCTCATCCAAAGTCTAGACTCTTCTAGAAGATGTCTTTAAACCTAATCCTAATCCCCTCCTAACCTTGTCACATTCCCTAAACATGGGTTAAGAATTACTAACCCAAGCCAAAGTTAACAAATATCTCCTCCTTCACCCACCCTCATTAAATGCCATCCACTTGCCTATCCCTAAGCTAATCTTAAACCATCCTAATCCATCCTCTAATCATTTGCACAAGCCTAAGCAAGCTTAAAACCATCCTAATCAAGTCCAAGTCGAAATTGCTCTCATCACCCTCAAAATATCTCAACCATAAAACTTTATGAAGTCCACTAGGCCATAAATGACTCTTCCAAGCCCTTTTATTGCTCTTACAAGTCATTATGAGGGTCTTTATGAAGATTTTATCCCTTGAGCCTCCTTTGTTGACTCATCCTTCCCCTTTCCTCCATCCTCTCACCATGTGACATGTGTCAGTCTTTGATTGGCTGTAAGGAAGCACAATCCATGTGCTCTCCTCTCATGCAATCTAAGCCCTCCATAAGCTTTTTCCCATCCTTGCATCTTAGCCCTCAATCCCTCAAGCCTCTTGCCTATAAATTGGATCCTTCCCCTTTGCAAAATAACACAATCCATGAAGTAAAGTTATAATGCTATTTTGAGATCCAAATCCATACTAAAGCCATCTATCCACACTAAAAATCTACAATCATCCATTGAAGCTTTTGGAAGCATATTGAGCATACATCCTATCCATTTAGATAAAGCCACTCAACAAGAGGGCTTCTCATTGAGAGAGCCCATTAATGGCTCATATTTTCAATTGAGAGCTCATCTTAGTCTATCTTGAAGTTTATGAATTTTTTTTAGTTTGTAGAAGCTTTATTTAAATTTGGTTTCTATTAGCATACTAACATTGCTCATATACATTTTGGCATGCCTGGTGGGACTCCGCATAGGTCATCTTCATTAGCTTTTTTTAGTCAAGTTTTGTATGTTATTTGCTGATTTTGGCTAATTTTGCTTGTTTTTGTGATTGGTAGGATTGTATAAATTGGTTTTGTAGGTCCACATGAGCATGAAGAAGACAAAGGAACTCATAGTCTATCTCATAGTATTTGCAGATTTCTCAAGCTTATAGGTGGACAAAGCACTTGGAATTCTTCTTCCTCTTCTTGTCTATATTCTTCTTATTCCATCTACTTCTTCTTCTTCTTCTTGTGGGAGATCTTGGCCATTTTTTTTTTAAGGAAGCAAAATCATACACACTTCTTTTTAGTGCTTAAAATGAACCCCCAAATCATACTTAAATCCATTGAAAAATTAAAAATTTGCAAAAAAGAAAAAATCTTTTAACAAGTGAAACTAAAACAATCTAATCATTTGCATCCTTGCAACATCAAGGTTTTAGATTCATTCATGCAAAATTAGGAACACTTCATTTTTGGGAATTTAAAAAGAACTTCAAGTTTCCATTTCAAAAGGTTCAAAATCAACACTAAGTGCACACTAAAATCTAAATCAAACTCAAAGCATCAATCAAGGATAAAATGAACCTCATTTGCAAATATTTTAAAGTTCTTTTAAAAATCTCATGAAAACTAAGAGTCCTAAATGGTTGCCAAAAATTGTCCTAAAAGCTTTGTTATTTGTTCCAAACAAATGTCTTGTTGCAAAATCTTGAATGTTTCTTAGGTTTTTCATGCATCAAAACAATCTAGGAATATCATTTTTGGGCTTAAAATATGCAAACTAAAACACAAAATCTTGAATGAAAACCAAAGTCCAAAGAGTCATTTTCACTTTTGAGTCCAAAACAATCTTGAATGATCTAAGGTTAAAACAAAGCACTTCAAAGTTCTTAAAACAACACACAAAATCTCAATCTTGAATGCTCAAAGGAAAAAATTTGAATGTTTAATCACTTGTCTTTGAATGCATGTTGCTCAACACACTCTTGAATGCCATGGATTAAAATCAAATTTTCCTTGAATGTATGATTAAAACAACAAATCCAATCTTGAATGCCAAGGATCAATTAACCATTGCAATATCAAACACTTCATTTGGAGCTTCTAAAATTGAACAAAACAAATCTCTTTTCCACATGCAATTTAGGTAAAGTTTGATTTTTAGATATTTAAGAGACTTTGTTAAGTTAAATACAAATTTGAAAAAATCAATTTGAGTAGTTCCTTGGACTCACCTCTTTTCTAATCACCCATCAATTCAACCATTGGTTGCAATCTCAGCACCATTTATGGGGATGGGTCTACTTGAAAAAGGTGTTAAATGTTCCACAATATAACTCACTCACTTGGTCTTTGAACGTTTGCTTTAACTTTATCAAAAATTTTAAATGACCAAAACTCTAGATTAAATTGATCACACTTCAAGTTTGGGCACTAAAATTGAACAACTATTGATGTGGAGGGCCTCCGAGCGCGCGCTTGGCAATCGAGTTAAACACATCTTTGTTTTGGGCTTAAAATAAACTCACACTCAATCTTGAATACCTAAAAATCAATGAACATCACATGGTTTTGACGCATTTTCAATGGCACTCGCATTTCTTATGTTGACGATCTCTCGAATTTCATTATACTAATGATGTTGTCAAATTGGAATGAACATTGTATGCCATAATCACAAGTGTCTTCAATCATAGCTTACAAAATTTAAATCATCAATTGGAATGAAGGCATGTATTTTAAAGCCCAAGATCATGTATGTGGTCTTGTTTTACACTTTTTAGGAGGCTTGCTTGGGGATTTCATCACCCCTTGGGACGACCTCAACTCTAGCGTTTCGGCAGAGTATAAAGATCGGGAGGTGAATCCAAAGACACCTCTCTTGGGATCAAAATTTTGTCACTCGGGCTAAGCCTCAAGGAACTTTATACCCTTGAGAAGTGAAAGAGGAGAAGTGGGTTACCGCTCCTCTTGGCTATGTGACATCTTTTTGGTTTCATCTACGAATTTGGGCCTCACGTACCTTGCATATGTCAAGGACTCCCTAGCTCTACCAAATTTCATCCTTGTAGAAAGCTTCCTAGGATGTTGGTGTATTTGACGTGCTTGCTCAAAACTTTTGTTTGCTTCTTTGTTCATAGATTTTGAATGAATATTTTCCAATTTTGGTCGAAATCCTAGAAAAGCAGAAATCTCCCAGCTCAAGGCATACTTAGCGTAGTCACTGCCTTATCATAAAATCATCCAAGCTCCCCCGCTGCAACTGAATCTATCTAGTTCTTTGCCTTAGAACAATCCCAAATCCAAAGTCCATCCAAATCATTCCCCTAGCTAGCTAGCAACCCAATCCAAAATCACCCAAGCCTTTAAAGAGTTGTTGTTACTCTGCCAGAGTTTTCTATCCAATCAATCCTACCAATCAACCAATCTCACCAAGGTTATCCCTCTGACAGAGTATTGTCTAGGGTAATCCAACTTTGTCACTTGTATCCCTCATCACCTTGAGCTAAAGGTTGGGATCAACAAGTGGTCAATCTTGTGTCATGCCCATAGGATCATTAGTCTATCCTCAAGTTGACATAGCCACCACCAAATCCAACGCATAGGAAAGCAAAACTCTCACTTTTTAACAACATGCTCTTGAAGTCTTCCATCCACAGGAAAGCCAAAAATCTCTAGCCAATCCTCCTTAGGTTTGTCATACAGCTTTGACTCTCCCTAGGAAATCCTTGATCAGCCAATCCAAAATTTGTGCTTAATCCAAATCCAACCATGAGCTTCCGTGTTCATCCATATGCAAGACCCCATCCCCATCCGACTCATCATCAAAACATGAAATCCCAAACCTGTCATGATGTGTTTGGTCATATTGTCCTTGCTCCCGCCACCTCCTATTCCAATGATGATGAAAATCTTGTTGACTATGACGGGTATATTGAAAGCCTTAGAGGCCTTCCACCAACCATCCCCCAAAATCCAAGAGTTATTCCAAACTATCTAGTCATGCCATCTGATATCCCAGCTTCTCCTCCATCACCCAATCAACCCAGCTTCCAATCTTCCACCCTCATCACACCAGTTATTCCTATCAATCCACCACCTCCACCTCTGACACACGAGTCTCCAAGGAATCTCCTAGAGGAAATACAAGAAAAGCCGCCTCCAATAGTCGATAAGCCATGTCATCTAGTCCAACCATGTGAAGTAGTTAGTGATGAAGCTTCCCCATCTATAATATCACCTCCATCTCCCATAGCTACCATCCCCATACCATCCATCAAATTGCTTAAAATCCTTCCACTTCCCACAAGAATCAAATTCCCATCACCCATCGAATCGCTCCAAATCCCATCCACATCTCCTCCTCCAAGCATTATCCAAATCCCATATAATGAACCTCATGCATCCACTCCCATCCATTCTTGTCAAGATCTTGTCCAAAAGCATGTTGAAATATCCTCTGACAGAATAGCAGATCCTGCCATCCCACTTATTCCCCTACATGATCCACTTTTACCATCCCCTCCATATCTAAATCCTACCATCTTACTTACTACATCTCAAGATCCCTTTCCCTCAGCCCACCAAACTCAAGATCCTATCCTCCCATCTCCTCTGCTTCATGATCATACATCTCCCATAATCCATGATGATAGATCCATCGAAGAAGAACTAATTATCATATCCGAAGCTCCAACTCCTTCAGCTAGTAATGGACTCACATCTTGTGTTCCAAATAATGAACATCATATTGAAAAAAGAAATGAAAATGTATTTCTAGATGTTGGTATCCCCGCTATTCCTGCATGGTCCCAAGTCCTTCCATCTCCACCCCAAAGTTCCCATCCATCTTATTCCACATCTATTTTGGGCCCTCATCCTACTCCTTATCTCCAACCCTCCATTTTGGGTCCATATATCCCTTATCTAAATCTCACACCCTTTCCATCCATTTTGGGTCCTTACATACCTAATATGAATCCTTTATCCCCTCCATCTATTTTGGGACCTCCACCTTCCCCGTTTCCATCTATTTTGGGCCCATATCCTTCCTTCCCTCCATCCATTTTGGGCAATTATATCCATCCATATCCTATGTTCCAATCTATCCTTCCATCCCCTCAAATCCACCAGCTAGATCATCAAAGGCACTCACCCTTGAGTCCCTTCCAACCTTTAAACCCTTTCACTCCATCAATTATCCCTCCATCTCCTCCATGCTCTTGTTCCCATCCCATGGCTAATAGAAGCATATTGGATGCCAAAATACAAAAGCATAAATCCAAAAATCCACAAAAATCCAAGTCTCAACATGTCCCTTCTAAAATACATATTCAAAACAAGAAACATTTAATCCCAATCAAAGAAAAAGTCAAGAGGCCACAAAAGCCCAAGCTAAAAAAGTCAAAAATCATGTGGATACCCAAGATGCTCATAAAAGAAATGCATCTCAAAGAAAAATCTCAATTGGCATCCATTCATGCTACTCAAAAAGCCTCATCCATCCATCCTTCATCCAAATCCCCATATAAGCATCCTTCATCCCCCCAATCCACTTTTAGTCCATATGCTTCTTATCCTAAATTTCCCATCCTCCATCTTCCAACTCTACTTTTAGTCCTTATCTTTCTCTTCCTCCATTTTCTCCTCAACCTTGCTCAAAACCATCTTTTCCACTACTTTATCACCTCTCAAGGTGTGTGCCAATGATGATCTTTCCATTTTCCTCATCCATTTACCCACAAGCCTTATGTCTTCACATCCATTATCTGTCAAACTCCCACCCACCATTCCACTTGTTCAATCCAATCCTTTTTCATCCATCCTACCAACATCTATGAGCCAAAAATAGCTAAAGAAAGCCAAAATCATTCCAGCTAAGTCCAAAGTCAAAAAGTCAAAAAAAAAGTAAAGAAAAATAAAGCGTCCACTGGTGAAAACTTGGCAATTCAAGTGCCTTGGACAAGTACCATGATGAAAATTTGGCAAACAAGCGTCATGCGTAATCCCACCATCCCCAGCTTAGCCTATCACCCTCATGCTTTTGGTCATCTCTTGACATCCAACTCCATCTTCCAATCTATCCACATATCCTCCACCATCCATCTTCCATCTCACACCATCCACTTATCTCATACAGCTTCAGCCAACCATCCCAGCTATCATCCATCTCCCTAGCCCCTTTAGCTTTTTCCATCCTAGCTTCAATCCTATCACATTCATCATAAGACCTCCTTCCGCATGTTATCTTCTAACTGGGGGCACTATATTCTTTGGAGATCTTGTCTTGTCCATCCTCCCTTGTCATTGGTATCTAGCTCTAGGCTATCCTGATGCAAACCCAATGTCATCTCTTTATATCCATCATAATCCTAGCTATCTACCATCCTATCCAGCCATCTCATCCTGCTCCTCTAGCTATCCTTGGTCACAAAATCTCTCATCATCATTGGATGCATCCTGCCAAATCCATATCTTTCGCTATCACCCCACCCTTAGCTTTCGCATCTTGCAAAACATCGAACCATCCCACTATCCTATCATCCTGAGCTTTTGCCCGCTTGTAACTATCTTGGTCAGCTTTAGCTTGTAAATATCTTGGTCCTTCAGCTTGTACATCCTCTTTAGCTTAGTACCATTGTATCTATCCAGCTTTTGTGTCAGTTCCTCCTTGATCAGCATCTTGCACACATCGCACATCTTGGTTAGCTATTCCAATGCATCCTTTAGCTAGATCTCCTGTCACTAAAGTGTTATTCTTCTTAGTTCAGCTTGCCAGACGCATCACTCATCTAGATCCATTAGCTTAGGTGCTCTCCGATAGATCCTTGTAGGATATATCTTTCCTCATGTCTGATCTTGGTCTGTTATTACCTTGTCCTACCCATCTCGTTGGCAAACAGTTCTCTTTTGGGATTTCACTTTCTTTCGATTTGGAATCTTTCCTTTTGGGTCTTGAAGTATCTTTTCTAAGCAATCTCCTTATTCCCTCCTCAAGGTTGCCACGATCTTCCATATCATGGTATACTACGAATGGGACAATCAAAGCGTAAGGTCTTGATCATGTCTTTTGCTTGTTTTCTTTTCTACTTGTGGGTTACCTAGTGTCGTTTCCACACTGCTTCCTGTGGGATTCATGTGTGATACTGGGGCAATCCTTGCGTGTTTGTTTTGGGTTAGTTTTTCAGTCCTTTGGACGGTTGGTGAAAAGGCCTTGATGTTCTTGGTAACCTTGGCAATTAACCAATAGTCCTATAGCAAATCTAGTGCTCAACTACATGGTGGTACTTCTCTTTGAAGTATCCCCCCGCTCAAAAAGCTTCAATGGTTTTCCTTCATCTCCATTATCCCCCATCCATATCTAGCATCCGTCTCTCCTACCCCAACTTATGCATCAGTATCTCTTTGAATCACTCATCACTCTTAGCTTTAGGGATCCACAATCCTAGTCTTAGGGATCCACGAATCTAAATCAATCCACCAAGCCTCATCTTTCGAGATCCACAATCCTAGTCCTAGGGATCTTCGAAACCCATCTTCCACCAATCTGACTCTTTGAAATCCTGTTGCATCAGCTTTTTAATCCCCTCATCCATCTCCCTATCCTGGATTCCTTTTTATAGCGCTCCGCTCCTTCATCCTCCACCTTCCCTAAAGTCTTAAGCTTGCTTCCTCTTGTGCATCTGATTCTCCTTTATCATTCTCACATAGTGAGAGTTTGAGCTAATTCAGCCCCTTCTCTTTGCCAATTTGAGTTTTCTTGCTCATCCGAGATTCTTGTACTTTTCAAGAAGCCATCGAGCCTCGCTTTCTCTCCCCGCTGCCTTCTTGAGGGGGCATCTCACAGTCCATTCTCTCCTCTTCTGCTCTAGCCTTGGGCATCTTATTTTCTTATCTTTGATGACATGCCACTTGCGGCATCACATCAAAGAGGGGCAAAATGTAGACACCTAAAAACCTCTAGAAAATAAAGTATTTTTATTTTCTGAAAAAGTTTTGATGACATCATCATTTATTAATTAATTAATTAATTTGTATGCCATTAAATCCCTTTATCTTAATTAAAAATATTTAATTAAGGAATCCCTCCCAAAAATGTTTAAATCTTATTTAAACATTATTTCCTTATTTATTAATTATTTAATTAATAAATTGACCAAAAAACCCAAAATAAATAAAAATTTTATTTTTTGCCCAAAACTTGGCCAATTTCTTTAAGACCACTAACCTCTTCCAAAATCTTCTAATCCTTCTTTAATTTTAATTAAAGGCTAATCCCATCATTTCCTACCCCTAATCCCAACTCAAAATATTTAATTAAGATTAAATATTAATCCTCATGTTTATTAAAAAAGTTTTAATAAATATCTCCTCAACCCAAACCCTTGAAATAAATAAAACTTTATTTATTTCCTAAAAATCTAATTTATCCTCATCCTAAGAAGTTCTAGACTCTTCTAGAAAGTCTTCATCCTCATCCTAGGAAATTCTAGACTATTCTAGAAAGTCTTTATCCTCATCCAAAGTCTAGACTCTTCTAGAAGATGTCTTTAAACCTAATCCTAATCCCCTCCTAACCTTGTCACATTCCCTAAACATGGGTTAAGAATTACTAACCCAAGCTAAAGTTAACAAATATCTCCTCGTTCACCCACCCTCATTAAATGCCATCCACTTGCCTATCCCTAAGCTAATCCTAAACCATCCTAATCCATCCTCTAATCATTTGCACAAGCCTAAGCAAGCTTAAAACCCTCCTGATCAAGTCCAAGTTGAAATTTCTCTCATCACCCTCAAAATATCTCAACCATAAAACTTTATGAAGCCCACTAGGCCATAAATGACTCTTCCAAGCCCTTTTATTGCTCTTACAAGTCATTATGAGCGTCTTTATGAAGATTTTATCCCTTGAGCCTCCTTTGTTGACTCATCCTTCCCCTTTCCTCCATCCTCTCACCATGTGACATGTGTCACTCCTTGATTGGCTGTAAGGAAGCACAATCCATGTGCTCTCCTCTCATGCAATCTGAGCCCTCCATAAGATTTTTCTCATCCTTGAATCTTAGCCCTCAATCCCTCAAGCCTCTTGCCTATAAATTGGATCCTTCCCCTTTGCAAAATAACACAATCCATGAAGTAAATTTATAATGCTATTTTGAGATCCAAATCCATACTAAAGCCATCTATCCACACCAAAAATCCACAATCATCCATTGAAGCCTTTGGAAGCATATTGAGCATACATCCTATCCATTTAGATAAAGCCACTCAACAAGAGAGCTTCTCATTGAGAGAGCCCATTAATGGCTCATATTTTCAATTGAGAGCTCATCTTAGTCTATCTTGAAGTTTATGAATTTTGTTTAGTTTGTAGAAGCTTTATTTAAATTTGGTTTCTATTAGCATACTAACATTGCTCATATACAACAAGACCCTACAACAATTCAATCAATATAATCACTTATAAATAAAATTAGAAAATTCAATACTAACTATTATAAACAACAACTAAAACCATGAAAAAAAATTCATACCTCAGTCAATGGCTATGAACTAGCCATAATTGTAGCCACTTCATGATCGGCGAACTATCAAAGGTGAGGAGGATTCTAAGATGTCAAGAGTTGCATGTCATACAATACATGTTACATGTAACATGAAACATGAAACAAATATAATCAAATAAATTAAATTAACATGAAACAAATGTACCTCTACGAAGCTTATATCACATCTAGGCTCAGAGTCCGTAGTGAAAGTTGATGGTCCTGTAGAGAACTGATGCACATGCATAAATTTTTTTGTCAATCCTTCATATGATTACTTAATAAATATAGTATTAATTTAAATGATTAAATAAATACATACCTTTGGACTTGTCAATGAGACAAAGAATGGGGCTAGGGGATCACTACTAGGGCCGCCAATACTTTGACCCTGAATTTTGAACAATGTCAATACATGCTAATTAATTAGTCATTCACTATACATATGAAATGTGAAAAAATTAGTTTATTATAATTTTTATTTACTTGTGTGTCAATGCCAAATGTCTCATTCAGGAACTAAACAATGACTAGCCCATCATCTGCACTATCTCTAGCATGACTGCCAGATGTGCATAAGGATCTACATGATGTACACATGTGACCACAATGTGTAGAAGGCTCCTCCTCAACTAATGGACTCATGCAATGAATGAGGGTCTACATAAAAGCATTAATAGTCCCTAGAGTGCTAGCCTCTACATGTTCCTTCACAACTGAAGAAATAGTCACATGGTCACCTTGTGACTTGACCATAGGTGCCTTAACTACATTAGGGTCATGACGTGCCCTCGACCTCTCAAATGATGACCCCCCACCTCTACCCTAAGATTCTAATATATCAAAATAATTGGGGATCTCCCCAAGGACAAACTTACAATACAATTTCTTTAAGAAATACATTGGGACCTCATGATTATTCCAGGGAGGGGCATTAAAAACCATCCACCATCTATCCCAAAAATTATTTCTACTACCATCATGTATGCACCACTAGTAGAATTTTAACAAATAAATGACCATGAGACTAAAAGTGATCAAATTCTAGTAATATTTTGTAGTTTATATGTATAGGTGACTAAGTAAATAACTAATTTGATCATCAGGTAAAACCAAAAGGTTAGACAAAGATAACTGACTAAATAAATGACTAAACAATTAGTCACCCAAACAAATGAGTGAATTAATTATCAATGAATTTTTTACTATATTAATACATTATTTTAACTTTTTTCACATTGTACTCAAACTCTTCAAAATCTATCTATGAACTTCTAGAGAAAATAAAAACCGTTCATCCAATCAAAGGAAAACTCTAAATTTACTTTTGCATATCAATAAGATAAACTATCAAGTGTTATATAACCTCAATATATAATTTATATTACACAATTTGATAAATAAATAATAATAAATATTAATTATATTTAATTTTTTATTCATATTAAAATTTGAAAGTTCAACTTCCTTGGTAAAATATATTTCTCTCCTCTTTTTAACGTTTTTTCTTATTTAGTGCTAAGTGCTTCATTCATTTTTCATGATAGATGTGTTCTTATGAACCACTACTTATCAAACATAGATCAATGAGTTTAAATAGAAAAAACTACACAATTAAATTTTAATATTGATTTCATAACATTATTATATACATATTTTTAAAAGTTAAATAGATAATATTATTAAAATTATCATATAATATATATAAAGTTGTTATATTATATAATGAATTTATTTATATTTATTGAAAAGTTTAATAATGATATTATCAAAAAAAATCATATAAATATATTATAAATATTATATATCAGATTTTAAATTATTATTATTACAAGTATAAAATTAATAAAGTATATATCAAAGTTTAAATGAAATAATTGCTTTGATTTTAAAAATGTAGATAAATTTTATTAAAGAGTTCATATGATATATATCTTATAATTAATTAATTATATATGTTATAATATAATATTTTTAAAAGTAATTTTTTGTTTAGAAAATATAAATATTTAATTTAATATTAATGCATTATATTATTATTATTGATGTTTAAGGGTGGCCCACTCGATCAAACACTGACATGCAACGGGCACCAAAATTAGCAAAGATCACAATTTTATGTAAGTGTTGCACCTAATCTCCACTTTGGAGCATGATCTTGAACGGTAACATCGACTTAAGTCTATGGGTTTGATCTCACAATTGTCGCTCCACGGCATTATCGCTCCACATGCCTAAGATGACTCTTGATCTACGATCATTCTAAAACTTGCCCAACTCGATCACATTCATTGGTGACAATTGCAGTTCGATCCCACTCCAACATCTCTTGCTGCATTTCCCATTTTCAAATCAAGCATACTATTACGCAGGCATTTTGTGATCCCACCTGAGCATGATTTGACATTCATAGGTGTCGTGTGGAGATTCTCGCATCTTGGACATCATTAGGCATGACATTGACTGCAATCACCATCTGGATAGCATCTCCTAATCTGACTGTGGACGCAGCAATCTACGCATTCTTCAAAAAACACTGAAAATGATCTCATTGGATAGAGATCTGATCAGATCTGGCTCAAAATTCAGTTATAGTTCTACCGATCGGGTCCATCACCAAGAAATAATGAGCTTCTAACATTTGGATTGCCGACACCCTCTGATTTGACCATTGCCTCCATCCTAAGCATGATAGACTTGGAGCCCGACCACACTATCATAGCCGATCCAAGCCAACCCTTAATCAAGCGACTGTTAGATTTGGGCATCGCGACGCATCAGATCTAGTGAAATTGGCACCTCCATTCAAACATAGTGATTGGCGCACATTGTCCACAGTGCCCAAAGACAATGACCCTCAATTTGATCCACATTAGATCCAAACTCCATTGCCTTTGGACATGTTGCAGTGCAAGGGTAATTGGTATTTTATTTAAAAAAATAAATTTGCACTTCTGTCAATTTGTTTGTAGGATAAATTTAAACCCCGTCTAAGGGTACTTGGTGGTCTTTTTTATTTTTGCCTTGACAGGACCCAAATCATCAAATTTAGGCTCATTGATTTTTCTAATGTTAGCAAGCATTTGAATTTTGGATCCCTCTTCATATTTGTTTTTGATTTGATAGTTCATCTTCAAGAGGTCATAAGTCACTCATCGAGACTCCAAATTAGACTTTTTTTTTGTTATTGGGCTACATTTCCAAAATTTTGCATTGGTGCAACTATTTTATGTTTGTGGTGAGCATGTTTTGCAGAATTGAGAGATTTTGGTGACTATTCCTATGTAATCCTCAGTTTTGCAATGTTAGAGGCTTCATTCGGGCTCATACAGAGACATTTTTTAGGTACCATTTTTTTTTGAAAGTGCATAATTTTTTGTCTAATTTCTAGATCTAGTATCAATTTCAAGCAATTGTAAGTAGATCTTGTACTTTTAGTATTTGGTCATTTTTGACCTATTTTAACACTTGTACTTGTTTATATTCTTGAGAGATCTGGTGTCTTAGATTAATGGAAAAAAGGTTTAAATCTATATGTACATGGTACAATTACAAAACCCACTGATGTTGATGCACAAGATGATTGGAATATTAAAGGAAACTAAGCTTTAGGAATTATTAGGAGTTATGTTCATAGAGATCTCTTCTTCCACATTTCTAGCTGTAAGGATGTCAAGGGTGCTTGGGATGAACTTGAAGGGTTATAGTATGGTAAGGTGGATGAGGGGAAGAGACTCCAAATTGAGGATGATCTACTTCTCTCGAATGATCTACTTCTCTTGGATACCCCTTAGTTCTTGATTTTTAACTAAAATGTTTTGAACTAAATGATATTCTCCATCAAAAAAGAATTAACTAAGCAACCAATACATATAGATCTAGCCTAAAAAATATAACCATCACAATGAGAGTATGACTTAAAACATAGGATTGGAAATACATATGGCTTACCTCTATTTTAGTCCATTTGATGATGCATTCTAAGAAGAAATGATGTTGACATGGTAGAATTATGCTTGATTCAGTAGCTTCAGCCAAACATATTGGACATGCTACCACATTAGAGAAGTTAAGATTTGATGAAGGGCTTGAGACAAATGTTTCCCAATGTGCTCGATATCTATATTTATGTTAATAGTAGATTCATAAGTCTTCCCTTTAATTGAACTTTTCCTACTTCTTGTAGAAGTACAATAAATAAATTCAATACCAACATTTGCAGAGGAAAACCCATTACCTATTTAGATACACTATAATTTCTTTAGCACACTATTTTCTTTGTCCTCAACAACATTATAAGAACTAATTGGTTCTCATGTGTAATCTAGAAATGTTGTGATATAGTTTAAAATGCTACCATAGTCTGATTTTCTTACTACACACTGTATTTTTCTTCATTGTTTCTTCATTCTTTCTTTGAAGATGAACAATTATTGTCACTGTTTTGAGACTTTTGATTATATAATTTTCTAGGCAAGTCCTGTAATGGCTAGTTATAAAAGAAATCACCAAAGAAAACTATTAGTTCAATGTTTTGGAGAAGTGTAATTGACATGAAATATAATTTTAAAATGATTGAACAGAAGAATTTAAAATTATTGAATTTTTATTGATAAATATTTAGATTAATGTTTTCATAATAACTAAAATTTGTGTTCTTTGAGAAAAGTATATCATGTTACAATAACCACGATCATGGTAGATCTAATATTGGGAAGACAACTTCATTATTTTTTTTGCATTATTCCTTAAAGGGTACTAGCTCAATGGAAGAGCACCTGCTTTATAAGTAGGAGGATGGTGGTTCAATTCCATCGTGCCCTAATATGACTAAATTAATGATTAACTAAGCTACCGATTAAACTATCAAATGTATTACCAAATATACTACCATATATACTACCAAATACACTATCAAATAAACTACCAAATATACTACCATATAAAGTACCCAAAAAGCTACCAAATATACTACCAAATCAACTACTAAATATACTACCAAATCAAGTACCAAATATACTACCAAATAAATTACCATATAAACTACCAAGTAACAACAATAAATGACTAAATTGATGACCTAATCAATGATTAAAATAGTTTAGTCATAAATTTGGTTGGGAGATAAATGTATGGGAATAAACTACCATTGGTCACGTGATCAAAATTAGTCACATATCTACAATTTTAAGTGGTTTATTTAGTAATATATAGGTGTTTTTGTACTAGTGCACCAATGGATGGGGAACCATTTAGTTGTCTCTCTAACTTTATTTTTTTCACTAGGCTTTCTAAATAATGCACAAATGCTACCTTTTGGTATATATTTTTTCTTACATCTTGATATGATAATTTTCTTACATAATATCTTTTTTGTTCATCCCTCTTAACCCACCAAATATCCAACTGACCACTAACAGAAGCTACGTGGGTCATAATGGATTCAAGGGAGGATTCCAATTGAGCTCTCATTGGATTAGTTTGTCCACAAGCTTTCAACCTACCAATGAGAGTTTCTAATTCATTTTTGCCTCTTTCTGTTTCATTTATTATGTTGTCTTGTGTGCCAAGAGGAGGTCTTCCAATCAGTATAGGTTGCAAAATTTCTTGTTCTTGTTGTGGAGGGTTTTGATTCTCATCTTGTTGAGGGTTTTGGTTTTGATCTTATCGGGGATTTTTCAGTTCATTATTCACATTTCCTCATAAGAAACCAATTGCAATCGAAATAAATAAACAAATTAAAGAAAATAATTTAAAAACCTACAAAAAAATACAAAAACATATAAATTAATACAAAAAGAAGGTTAGACAACATACGGCGTGATTGTGATCTTGAACTTTGATGACGAGGAGGCATATTGATGAGATGGGTGGAAAAAATCTTCAAATTTCTTAATTTGTGTATGTGTTGTGAGGAGAGGAATTTGGAAAATGAGGAAAAAATGAATGGATTATGGATTTGCAGGCCATTTATAATAATTTAGGGTTTTAAAAAATACATACGCACTATATCACGTATGCACTATGGCTTGGGATACCCAAGCCATAGCACATGTAGGCTATTGAAAGTTAGAAAAAAAGGGTGTCAACTTTTTCGCACCACAACTTGGTGCACTTACCCATTAGTTCTCACAAAACCAATCTTCATCAAATAATTGTGCAGTCTCTCATACCATACTCTAAGGGCTTGTTTCAAACCATAGAGTGCCTTGTGCATATTGCACACCATATTCTTCTTGTTGGGGTCAACAAAACCTTTAGGCTACTCTATGTACACTTCTTCTTCAAGTATTCCATTTAGAAATGTATATTTCACATCCATTAGGTATACCTTAAATTCTTTATAAGTAGAATATGCAAGTAGAGTTCTAACTCCTTCTAGTCTTGCAGCAAGGGAAAATGTTTACCCATAGTCAATTCCTTCTTCTTATTCATATCTATTGCATACCAATTTAGTCTTATTCTTTGTGACTTCACCTTTTTCATTTAGCTTGTTCCTAAATACCCACTTTGTTCTAATAATATTTTCGTCCTTAGGTCTAGGTTCTAGTGTCCATGTTTTGTTCTTTTCAATCTGTTCAATTTTTTCATTTATTTCTTCTATCTAGTACTCACTCTCCAAAGCATCTTTTATAGATTTAGGCTCAAACTCACAAAGTAAACATATTTCACTTTTGAGTCTCTTCCTTGTCATAACACCAAATTCTTTATCTCCAATGATTTTCTTAGGTGCATGATGTCTTCTTACATATTTTTCTAATACGAGTGTATCTTTAAAAATGATTTCAAACTCATTTTATCTCTTTTGTTCAAGTTCTAGTTCATGTTATGCTTGCTCAATAATGTCTTCCTAATGGTCGATTCCCTCTATCTATGACTTGACATTTTTTGTTGTTGTTCGACACCCACAATTTGTTGCTCTGCAATAGACTGTTACAACTCAACTTGAGCCCTCTGATTTGACCATTGCCTCCATCCTAAGCATGATAGACTTGGAGCCCGACACACTATCATAGTCGATCCAAGCCAACCCTTAATCAAGCGACATTTAGATTTGGGCATCGCGACGCATCAAATCTAGTGAAATTGGCACCTCCATTCAAACATAGTGATTGGCACACATTGTCCATAGTGCCCAAAGACAATGACCCTCAATTTGATCCACATTAGATCCAAACTCCATTGCTTAGTTCGACATGTTGCAGTGCAAGGGTAATTGGTGTTTTATTTAAAAAAATAAATTTGCACTTCCGTCAATTTGTTTGTAGGATAAATTTAAAGATAAATTTAAACCCCATCTAAGGGTACTTGGTGGTCTTTTTAATTTTTGCCTTGACAGGACCCAAATCATCAAATTTAGGCTCATTGATTTTTCTAATGTTAGCAAGCATTTGAATTTTGGATCCCTCTTCATATTTTTTTTTGATTTGATAGTCCATCTTCAAGAGGTCATAAGTCACTCATCGAGACTCCAAATTAGTCACTTTTTTTTGTTATTGGGCTACATTTCCAAAATTTTGCATTGGTACAACTATTTTATGTTTGTGGTGAGCATGTTTTGCAGAATTGAGAGATTTTGGTGACTATTCCTATGTAATCCTTAGTTTTGCACGTTAGAGGCTTAATTCGGGCTCATACAAAGACATTTTTCAGGTTCTATTTTTTTTTGAAAGTGCATAATTTTTTGTCTAATTTCTAAATCTAGTATCAATTTCAAGCAATTGTAAGTAGATCTTGTACTTTTAGTATTTGGTCATTTTTGACCTATTTTAACACTTGTACTTGTTTAGATTCTTGAGAGATCCGGTGTCTTAGATTAATGGAAAAAAGGTTTAAATCTATATGTACATGGTAAAATTACAAAACCTACTGATGTTGATGCACAAGTTGATTGGATTATTAAAGGAAACTAGGCTTTAGGAATTATTAGGAGTTGTGTTCATAAAGATCTCTTCTTCCACATTTCTAGCTTTAAGGATGTCAAGGGTGCTTGGGATGAACTTGAAGGGTTATAGTATGGTAAGGTGGATGAGAGGAAGGGACTCCAAATTGAGGATGATCTACTTCTCTCTAATGATCTACTTCTCTTGGATACCCCTTAGTTCTTGATTTTTAACTAAAATGTTTTGAACTAAATGATATTCTCCATCAAAAAAGAATTAACTAAGCAACCAATACATATAGATCTAGCCTAAAAAATATAACCATCACAATGAGAGTATGACTTAAAACATAGGATTGGAAATACATATGGCTTACCTCTATTTTAGTCCATTTGATGATGCATTCTAAGAAGAAATGATGTTGACATGGTAGAATTATGCATAATTCAGTAGCTTTAGTCAAACATATTGGACATGCTACCACATTAGAAAAGTTAAGATTTGATGAAGGGCTTGAGACAAATGTTTCCCAATGTGCTCAATATCTATATTTGTGTCAATAGTAGATTCATAAGTCTTCCCTTTAATTGAACTTTTCCTACTTCTTGTAGAAGTACAATAAATAAATTCAATACCAACATTTGGAGAGGAAAACCCATTACCTATTTAGATACACTATAATTTCTTCAACACACTATTTTCTTTGTCCTCAACAACATTATAAGAACTAATTGGTTCTCATGTGTAATCCAGAAATGTTGTGATATAGTTTAAAATGCTACCATAGTCTGATTTTCTTACTACACAATGTATTTTTCTTCATTGTTTCTACATATTTTTCCTTGGAGATGAACAATTATTGTCATTGTTTTGAGACTTTTGATTATATAATTTTCTAGGAAAGTCCTGTAATGGCTAGTTATAAAAGAAATCACCAAAGAAAACTATTAGTTCAATGTTTTGGAGAAGTGTAATTTGGAGAAGTGTAATTGACATGAAAGATAATTTTAAAATGATTGAATAGAAGAATTTAAAATTATTGAATTGTTATTGATAAATATTTAGATTAATGTTTTCATAATAACTACAATTTGTGTTCTTTGAGAAGAGTATATCATGTTACAATGACCACGATCATGGTAGATCTAATGTTGGGAAGACAACTTCATTATTTTTTTGCATTATTCTTTAATGGGTACTAGCTCAATGGAAGAGCACCTGCTTTATAAGTAGGAGGATGGTGGTTCAATTCCATTGTGCCCTAATATGACTAAATTAAGGATTAAATAAGCTACCGATTAAACCACCAAATGTATTACCAAATATACTACCATACATACTACCAAATATACTATCAAATAAATTACCAAATATACTACCATATATAGTACCCAAAAAGCTACCAAATATACTACCAAATCAACTACTAAATATACTACCAAATCAAGTACCAAATATACTACCAAATAAACTACCAAGTAACAAAAATAAATGACTAAATCGATGACCTAATCAATGATTAAAATAGTTTAGTCATAAATTTGGTTGGGAGATAAATGTCTGGCAATAAACTACCATTGGTCACGTGATCAAAATTAGTCACATATCTACAATTTTAAGTGGTTTATTTAGTAATATATTGTTGTTTTTGTACTAGTGCACCAATGGATGGGGAACCATTTAGTTGTCTCTCTAACTATATTTTGTTCACTAGGCTTTATAAATAATGCACAAATGCTACCTTTTGGTATATCCTTTTTTTTACATCTTGATATGATAATTTTCTTACATAATATCTTTTTTGTTCACCCCTCTTAACCCACCAAATATCCAACTGACCACTAACAGAAGCTACGTGGGTCATAATGGACTCAAGGGAGGATCCCAATTGAGCTCTCATTGGATTAGTTTGTCCACAAGCTTTCAACCTACCAATGAGTGTTTCTAATTCATTTTTGCCTCTTTCTATTTCATTTATTATGTTGTCTTGTGTGTCAGGAGGAGGTCTTCCAATCAGTACAGGTTGCGAAATTTCTTGTTCTTGTTGTGGAGGGTTTTGCTTCTCATCTTGTTGAGGGTTTTGTTTTGGATCGTGTTGAGGGTTTTGGTTTTGATCTTATTGGGGATTTTTCAGTTCATTATTCACATTTCTTGATAAGAAACCAATTGCAATCTAAATAAATAAACAAATTGAAAGAATTTTTTTTAAAAAAACTACAAAACAATACAAAAAAAAATAAAATAATGCAAAAAGAAGGTTAGACAACATACAATGTGATCGTGATCTTGAACTTTGATGACGAGGAGGCATATTGATGAGATGGGTGGCAAAAATCTTCAAATTTCTCAATTTTTGTATGTGTTGTGAGGAGAGGAAGTTGGAAAATAAGGAAAAAATGAATGGGTTGTGCATTTGCAGGCCATTTATAATAATTTAGGGTTTTAAAAAATACATATGCACTATAGCACGTATGCACTATGGCTTGGGATACCCAAGTCATAGCACATGCTGGCTATTGAAAGTTAGAAAAAAAGGGTGTCAACTTTTTTGCACCAAAACTTGGTGCACTTACCCATTAGTTCTCGTAAAACCAATCTTCATCAAATAATTGTGCAATCTCTCATACTATACTCTAAGGGCTTGTTTCAAACCATAGAGTGCCTTGTGCATATTGCACACCATATTCTTCTTGTTGGGGTCAAAAAAAACCTTCAGGCTACTCTATGTACACTTCTTCTTCAAGTATTCCATTTAGAAATGGAGATTTCACATCCATTAGGTATACCTTAAATTCTTTATAAGTAGAATATGCAAGTAGGGTTCTAACTCCTTCTAGTCTTGCAGCAAGGGAAAATGTTTGCCCATAGTCAATTCCTGCTTCATATTCATATCTATTGAATACCAATTTAGTCTTATTCTTTGTGACTTCACCTTTTTCATTTGGCTTGTTCCTGAATACCCACTTTGTTTTAATAACATTTTTGTCCTTAGGTCTAGGTACCAATGTCCATGTTTTGTTCTTTTCAATCTGTTCAATTTTTTCATTTATTTCTTGTATCTAGTCCTCACTCTCCAAAGCATCTTTTATAGATTTAGGCTCAAACTCACAAAGTAAACATATTTCACTTTTGAGTCTCTTCCTTGTCATATCACCAAATTCTTTATCTCCAATGATTTTCTCAAGTACATGATGTCTTCTTACATATTTTTCTAATACGAGTTTATCTTGAAAAATGATTTCAAACTCATTTTCTCTCTTTTGTTCAAGTTCTGGTTCATGTTATGCTTGCTTAATAATGTCTTCCTAATGCTCAATTCCCTCTGTCTACGACTTGACTTTTTTGTTGTTGTTCGACACCCACAATCTGTTGTACTCAACATTCCCATTTTGTTGTTGATTTTCAGCTTTGTTCTCTTGATCAAGTTATGTCTTACATTCAACTTCATTCATTTCTACATATTCATCAACTTTCACATTTGTACTTTCCAAAAATTTGTTAGTGTTAGATTTCAAACATTTATAAGCTTTTCTCTTAGTGGAATAACTTAGGAATATGCCTTCATCACTTTTAGCATCAAGTTTTCTATTTTTGTTATCCTTAAGTATATATAATTTTCTTTCAAAAAATAAAAAATAATTTATATTAGGTGCATATCCATGCCATAATTCAAAATGTGTAAGATTTACACCTTTCTTGATGTGCAATATGTTCAAAGTATAAACTATTGTATTTAGAGCTTCTCTCCAATATTTCTATGACACATTTTTCTCCATCATCAGTGTTCAAGAAAAATCCATAATTGATTTATTTCTTCTTCCAGCTATTCCATTTTGAGGGGTTCTTGGTGTTGACATATTCCTTTTGATTCCTCTATTATTGTAGAATATATTAAATTGTTTAGAAATGAATTCTCCACCTCTATTAGATCTCAAGCACTTCAAACTCTTTCTTGTCTCCTTTTCAACTCTGCCCAAATACCACTTAAATATTTAAAAGCATCAAATTTTTATTTAAGAAACATCATAGTCATCATTCTAGAGTAGTCATCAACAAATAGAATGAAATATTTGTTTCCACAATAGCTTTGAATGCTAATATGTCAACATAGGTCAATATGAACTAATTCCAAAATATCATCAAATGAGTATTTTTTCTCTTGAAACTAGACTTTGTCATTTTTTGCAACTGACATTGTTTACACATAGCATTGTCAAGTTTCTTTATTTTTGGCAATCCTCTTACTCTTTTCATCTTACTAATGCTAACCAAATAATAAAAATTAGCATGATATAACCTCTTTTGCCATAACCAAATATCTTCATACTATGTAACCAAACATGTCTCATTAGATAAATCAAAATAGAAAAATTTATCTCTTGTCTGATCACCACTTCTAATTAGTTCACCACTAGCATCAAATATTTTGGCCATATGTGATGGAATTCAACTTTGTATCTTGATTTTTTCAACTATGAAACACTCAACAAGTTATAATTAAGTCCTTCACCCCAAATTTTTTTTATCATATTTGATCTTATTAGTCTATTGTATTGACCCTTTACCTTTCACAAGACATGGTACATGTCATTACCAAATTTAACACAACTACCCTTGTAGGGTCCAATGTTCTTAAATTTACTTCTATCACCAGTCATGTGATTTGAACAACCACTATCAATTACCCACCTATCACTTTTTTTCACATACAAGATTAATGTATTTTTCTCATCTTTGTCAGAATCTTTTTTCATAGCAATATAGACAACTTCTTCATCATTACTTTTAGATCCATTATCAGTTTCTTCTTTAGCAATGTAACAAGATTTGTTACCTTTGTCTTTGTATTCCATGTTTCTATTTGTCTCTCGGTCATTGCATCTTCCCTTTTACTTTCTTTCCCTCTTATCATCCTTGTCTTCTCTATTATGACATCTTGCAGCAATATGACCAATGTTTTTGCACAAAAAATAGATTGTAGGAAGTTTACCTTTGTATTTTCCTTTGCCTCTTGGAAGTCTTCTAGCCATTGGTGCTCATTGTCACTTTTGACATATTTTCCTTTTCCTTTCGTACTAAGAACCCATTGTGATGTAAAAGAAAATTCAATAGAGGTAGGAGTGAAGTTATCAAAATTTGACATCTCAAAAGTAGTAAGTCTACCAATCACACCTTCTAGAGTTAGGTTGTTTCTTGTAGTACATCATAGTTCTTGTATTGTAGAAACCTTAATAGCATAGATAGCAAGTAGAGTTGTTAATACCTTATTGATTATAGTGTCATCATCTATCTTTCCATTGGCTCCTCTTATAGCATTTACAACCTCTTTGATTCTTCCACAATACTAGACTATATTCTCATCTTTGGTCATTCTCATTTCATCAAACTTACCTCTCAAGCTCTCTAATTTTTCTCTCAAGGCATTCTTATCTCCTCCATAGATGGTCTGTAGTGCATCCTACATTTCCTTAGCATTCTTGTAATTTTTAATGTTATCAATCTTGACATGGCTTATAGATGATTCAATCTCCAACATAGCTTGGTTGTGCTCTTGCTTCTCTTTGAACTGTTGAACTATCAAAGGGACAATTGTTATCATATGCATTGTCCATAAAATGTGTTGCACCTTCTCCACTTCCTACTAGATGTTGCCTCATCAAACTTTTCCATACAGAAAAGTTCTCTTTGTTAACCTTGGCACCTCCTTTTTGTACATCTTAATCTTTACCTTCAAGTACCTTCAAAATTTTCTCTACAAGCACCATTTCTTTAATACCAATTGTTAGAATGTTTAGAATAAGTTGGGGGGGGCGGGGGGGGGGGGGTGGGGGAGTGACCAGAAGTACCAATTGAACAAAAAAACACTTAAACAACTTCAGATCTTAATATTCAATATCTCAACCTCCATGGTAAACTTTCAAGAACATAAACTAGTAGTTCATTGTACTAAATATAACAAACTTGTAGAATGTAAACATTAACAATAAATCACCACAATTAACATCCACACAATTTTGACACTAGGATTTAACATGGAAACCCAATTTGGGAAAAACCACCATCAACATGTCACCAATGTTTTCACTCTTTTGAAGTGAGTTCTATTAGGAGTCAACTCTATAAAAGGTTACAAAACACATTGTAAAATGTGACATTGTTAAAGGATTTAATCACCCTATTAGGAGTGTCTTTGTTGGAGAAATTTTGAATATTCCTTTAGAATGCCACCTTGATTAAAGGATTTACATATGATTTTTAAGTCAACCTTGATTAAAGGATTTAAATTGATACAATGGTTAGAAAGTAGCAACAGGTTTTTATTTGACAAATGTAACTCACTTTACAAATACATATCTCAGTTTGGCTAAAATGTTGATCCATTGACAGGCCTTCATTTTCATCTTATTCTTTGATTCTCTTGGAAAACCTTCAAGCAATCACTCTTCACCTCTTCTCAACTCTTCTTATCCTTCTTCTTAAGCTCGTGAGTTAATAGCATCAAAAAAATTTCAAAGCTTCAATTAACTAAAGGTTAGCCCTTGTACCTCCTTAAATATGTAAATGTAATCTTTTTTTTACTTAAAAACCACCATAGATCTTGGGGTTAGGTCAAATTCATCAAATCCTTTCAACATTTCATCTCTTCCTTTCTATTCTAGAAACTTCTCATTGAATCCTTGTATAGAAACACACAAACATAGTTTTCCTTAATTTAAATGTTCTAATTCATCAATTCATATCTTCAACATGTTTTATATATTTTGAGAAATCAACTATGTTAGCTAGAAATTATAATTTCTTATAAATGGTCAAAATATTATCCCTTGGCCAGCATTGTGTTTTGACACTCGATCATCACTAAGTTACTTGATCACTACTAAATTTCAATTCTACATGTATACTAATGCTCGATCAACACTATTTCTACTTGGCTTATACTATGGCTTGGTTAACACTAGCATCACTTGACATCTACTTTGAGTCCCTTAATCTTCTGTTCTATTGCTCAGTCAAGCCTATGCATTTGGCCAATCTTTGATCACTTCTTCAAAGCTTCAGTACAATTGTCTTCTTCTCTTGCAACATGATTTAAACAATCACTTTATCTTTTTGAAGTCTAAATAATCAAGTGTCCATTGTAGTTTCTTCCCATAACTCAACCTTTCCTCTAGGTACACTTGTTATGACCAACTTCTGAAATCTTCTTCATCAATCATATAGATATGACACTCAAATTAGATAGTAAACTATCTCATCAAAAGGTTTGACATCAAATTAAGTCAGAAAAAATTGTCTCACCAATAAGATTTGACATGAATGACAACATAACAATTGTTCCAATTGTAGTTTCCAACATTGTGTTATGTATTAGATCTTCATTAATATCCTTAATTTCATTCTAAAACTTGACAAATGAGAACTTGTGTCAATCCAAGCCTGTAGATCAAGAGCTGAGGTTTTTAAAAAGTGGTTATAATGGCCAATAGAAGCAATGGTTTGAGAGTTATGGCCTTTCGAAGTTGGGCTACCCAAAAATTCTAAAATAATATCAAAGGTGTATTTGGCTGAATCTATATGTATTCTTAGGGTCTGTCCACCCTAGGTATTAAGTTTGAGTGTTTATAACCTTCCCAAGTGGCATAAAATTCCCTATTTAAGAAAGGCCCAAACATTTTCTAGAACTACTTTGGCTAATAGTTCACATCTTTGTCTTGCAAATTACTATAATGAAGGTGCCCATGCGGGTGAGCATATTGCAATTTTAAATTCTGTTATTTTGCATTTGTGGTGATAATAAGAAGTCCATATTTTTCTCTCCTAGATTTCTATTGTTTCTTTGTTTTTGTTATGAGTTTATGGTATTAAGGTGAGTACCATTCATCACGTGGTATCAGAGCTAGAGTTCCTAAGTGTGTGGATAGATCACCAATTGTGAGGTAGTTCATACTAGGATCATGGTTTGGGTTGCGCATGTAGATAGATCGCTGACTATGAGGAAGTTTACACTAGTGTTTTTGTAGAAGTGTGAAAATGCCTCCATGAAGAGAGTGTGGTGAAAGAGTTGAAGGTGTTACACCTGAGGATTTTAGAACCCTCTAGAGGAAAATGCAAGCATTGCGAGAATAGATGCACAAAGGAATGAATCTTGTTGTATGAGATGATGAAAGAAAGGATGAAAGAGAAGAAAGAAATGTGAACAAGGCCACAGTAGAGGAAAATCTTAACCCATATGAGGAAAATCTTTTTAAGGCCATTTCTAGTATTGGAAAAAAGACCTATGTTTGATGTTCCCACTTTTTTGAGAAATATCAACCTAGAGGAATTGATTGACTGGATCAATGAACTAGATGAGTACTTTGAATATGAATATATTGAAGATCTGGATAGGATCAAGTTTGTGAAGGCCAAACTGAAGGGGCATGCAAAGATTTAGTGGTAGGAGATCTAGTTGGATGAAATAAAAGAGGATAGGACAAAATCACCAAATGGGATTGGATGGTAGGTAAAATGAAGCCAAAATTCATTCCCATGGATTATGAGCTTGATCTATTGAAGAAAATGCAAGGGTTGAAGCAAGCAAGAAAATATGTTCAATAGTATACTGAAGAGTTATATTGAGTTCTCATTAGAGCCATCCATGTAGAAGTTGATAAGGAGAAAGTGACACATTATCTTAATGGATAAGGTCAAGCATTCAAGAGGAGCCAAGTCTTGTTCAAGTGACCAGTATTGAGGAGGCATACTAATTTTCCTTAAGAGTTGAGGAGAAGCAAAGGAAAAATTTTAATAACAAGAATAGTGGAAGAGGTCATGGTGGAAGATCTGGTGGACGGTCTTATAAAGGTCAACATGATGATCAAAAGAACAAAGATGAGGTGAGTAATAGTAGTAAGAACTAGAGAGGGGACAATTCCAATCATTTCCATGATTAAAATAATAGAGATCAAAGAGGAAGAGGTAGAGGAAAAGGATCTAGAAGAGGAGACTTATGTGGGAAATGTTTTCACTATGGAGAAGAAGGGCATAGAGCATTTGAATGTTCCCAACACCAAGGATGGATAGATCAAAGAATAGAAGGCTAGGCTAGAGTTGCACATGTTGATGAAGATGCTAGATCATCACATTCTAAAGATGTTGAAAGAGGAGAAGTCCTAGTTAACAAAAGAGTCCTATTGAGTGGTGAGAATGAACCTAATAAAAAAAAGAGCATGTTTCACACAAGATGTAGATGTGAAGATAAGTGTTGTGATGTGATCATTTATGGTGGAAGTACTAACAATCTAGTGTCAGTTGAAGTCATTGAAGGAGAAAGAAAAAAAGGTTTGTAGTGCTACCAGAATATGTTTTGTTGATGGAAAGGAATTTCTCTAAGGTACGAAGCATGAGCATAAGTGTTTTTCTATAATTTCAAAAGATTGTAAAGAAGAGGTAGAGGAGGTAGATGTGGAAGTTGCAGATATGTTGGGAGAGTTTTCTGATATTGTGGAAAATAATGTACTTGATTGATTACCACCATTGTGGAAGATTAGTTTCAAGATGGATTTGATTCCAGGAGTCATTTTTACAAATAAGTCAGCACAAAAAATGACACCAGTAGAAAGTGAGGAGTTGAATATATAAGTGTACAAGTTATTATAGAAGGGGTTGGTTTGAGAGATTCTAAGTCCATGTGTTGTACTAGCGCTATTGGCATCGAAGAAGAATGGAGAATGGAATATGTGGAGATATTCCTGGGCTATATACAAGATCACAATCAAGTATAGATTTCCATTGGCAAGGATGGTGATATTATGGATGGTTTGAGTGGAGCTATGTATTTCAAAAAGATAGATCTAAAGAGTGGATACCATCAGACCTGCATCAGAGAAGGTGATGAGTGGAAGAATTCTTTCAAGTAAAGGGAGAGACTATACGAGTGGTTAGTCATACCTTTCAGGCTATCCAATGTACCGAGCACTTTCATGTGGCTCATGAATGAGGTACTGAAGGATTTTCTAGGTTAGTTTGCCATTTTTTACCTAGATGATATATTGATCTTTAGTAAGACATTGGAGGAGCATTTTAGGCATATTCAAAAGGTGTTTGATAAGTTGAGGGAAGAAAATTTGCTGATAAACATGAAGAAGTGCAGTTTTGTGAAGAAGGAGTTGGTGTACCTAGGATTTGTAGTCTTAGCAAAAGGTCTGAAAATGGACCTCAAGAAAGTGAAGGATATCCTTGAATGGTCTACTCATAAGAGTGCTATGGAGGTAAGATATTTTTATGGACTAGCCATTTTTTATAGAAAGTTCATAAGAGATTTTAGTAGTATTTGTGGACCCTTAATTGAAACAATGAGAGGGGATAGGAAATAATTTAAGTGGATTTTAGGAGCAGATGAGAGTTTTAATCTATTGAAACAAAAAGTTATAGAGAAACCTATTTTAGCACTTCCATATTTTAAAAAGGTGTTTCAAGTATATTGTGATGCTAGTGGTACTACAAAAGGAGTTGTTTTGAGCCAAGAAGGTAGACCAATTGCTTATTTTAATGAGAAGTTGAATGATGACAAAAGAAAGCATTATGTTTATGATTAGGAATTTTATGCTATAGTTCAAGCATTGAAGAAGTGGAGACACTATCTTCTTTGCAAGGAGTTTTTTTTTTATACTAATCATCAAGCTTTGCAACATTTGAATAGTCAAGAAAAAATAAAACAAAAACATTTGAAATTGGTTGAGTTTTTGCAGGGTTATACATTTTTTTTGAAACAAAGGAGTGGGAAGTCTAATAGAGTTGCAGATGCTCTTAGTATCAAATATTTTTTACTAATAGAGATGCTGATTGAGGTGGATGGGTTCAATGAATTTAGTAATTTGTATCCACAAGATCCTAATTTTGGTGAATCATGGAAGGCTTGTACAAAACCTATTACTCTTGACAAGACAAAGTGGTTGGATTTCATAATCCAAAATGGTATGTTCAAAGGAAGCCAATTGTGCATTCCAAGAAGTTCAATGAGAGATAATCTCACCAAGGAAACACATAGTGGAGAATTGGCTAGACACTTTGGTAGAGATAAAACCATTTCTTTAGTTGTTGAAAACTATTATTAGCCATAGTTGCAACAAGATGTGAAAATGTTTATAAAGAGTTGCAAAGTATGTTAGATGGAAAAAGGAGTTAAGAAAAATACAAGTTTATATTAGCCATTACCTATACTAGAGAAGTCGTGGGAGGATGTCAACATGGATTATCGAGGACTCAATAAGAGCATGATTCTATTTTTATGGTGGTTGATAAGTTTTTAAAGATGGCACATTTCATTCCCTATAAGAAGACTAATGATGTTGTTAATGTGGTAGAGTTGTTTTTTAGAGAATTGGTGAGACTACATGGTCTACCAAAGAGTATAGTTTCAAATCAAGATACCAAATTTGTTGGGTATTTTTGGCTTACATTATGGAAGAAATTGAAGACAAATATGAAGTTTAGTTCATCACATCATCCAAAGAATGATGGGTAGACATAAGTTGTGAATCATAGTTTGGGAAACTTGTTGAGATGCTTGGTTGGAGATAAACCAAAAGGATGGGATATGATTTTACAAAAGGTAGAATTTTTATATAATAATTCTATCAACATGAGTACTGGTAAATCATCATTACATATCATTTATAGGAGTAGTCCAATAAATGCTTCTAAATTGAGGCAGTTGGATAAAGGAGAGATAAGTAGTGCTAAAGCAGAAGAATTTG
Source organism: Cupressus sempervirens (assembly GCA_028749045.1). Lineage (NCBI taxonomy): Eukaryota > Viridiplantae > Streptophyta > Pinopsida > Cupressales > Cupressaceae > Cupressus > Cupressus sempervirens. The sequence continues at coordinate 3,369,590 of CM053785.1, forward strand.
TTGAACATTTCAAGAACATCCATGAGGAGGTGAGGAAGCACATTATAAAGATTGATACATAATATAAAGCTAAGTAAGATGTGAAAAGGAGGTATAAGGAATTTTAGATTGGATATGAAGTCATGGTTCATTTGAGAAAAGAGCATTTTCCAGTGGGTACATATAATAAGCTGAAAATGAAGAAGTTTGGGACATGAAAGATAGTGAAAAGGCATGATTCTAGAAATGCCTATGAAGTGGAGTTTCCTGCTGAATTGATTATTTCACCAGTATTCAATATTTTAGATTTGACAAAGTATTATGAAGGAGGTGATTTGGATGAAGTTGCAGAAGTGCAATGGAGTATTTCAACAACTAGTTTGACTATAAATGAGATTCAGGACATACTGGACAGTCATGTTGAAAAAAGTACAAGGAACATAACGTATGAAGAATAACTGGTCAAATAGAAAGGGAGGCCAGTAGAAGATTCATCATGGCTAGTAAGGGAGGAGGTTAACCATCTTGGTTTTCCTCTAAATACCTAAGACATGATGGGGTCACTTCTCAAATTATCATCAGTGTCTGATACAGGAGCATCCTAGGTATAAGCACAATCTTGCATCACCCAAAAATATTTCATTTTAGTTATTTCAATAATAGTTGTCTTAATGTAGAGTTGTTGTCTATGGAGGCTTGCTACTTAGTAAGTCATTCATACGAGCTCAGGATGTTCTAATTTCAAAGGTGAAGGTTCATTTAATATATCAACTTGTTAGTGGAGTTTCATAACCATAATATATGTATTTATGAAGTTATTGCAGATTTTTAATGTGTAATTTTGGTTTAAAAACTTCAAGCTCCATTTTGAAGGCCTTATAGACCCTAGATAAGGTTTGAAACTTGCCAAATAGGCACTTGTGCCAATCCAAGCCTATAGATTAGAAGGTAAGGTTTTTGAAAAGTGGTTATAATAGCTAATTGGAGCAATGGTTCAAGAGTTATGGCCTTTTAATGTTAGGCTACCCACAATTTCTAAAATAAGTGTTAGGGGTGTATTTGGCTAACTCTATATGTATTGTTAGGGTCTATTAGCCCTAGGTGTTAAGTTTGAGTGTCTAGAACCCTCTTGGGCAACATAAAATTGCCTATTTAAAAAAGGCCCAAACATTGTCTAGGATGACTTTGGGTGATAATTCACATCTTTTTCTTGTAGATTACTATAATGAAGGTGTCAATGTGGGTTAGCATATTGTAATTCTGAATTCTGTAATTCTACATTTGTAGTGATAATAATAAGCCCATATTTTTCTCTCATAGATTGCTATTATTTCTTTATTTTTGTTATGAGTTTATGGTATTAAGGGGAGCATCCTTCATCAAATTAGCAAAAAATATTTCGAAAATACCAACAACTAATGCAATGTTAGGTCTGTTATGAATAACATATTGCAATTTACCAAACATTTACCTATACAATGTTTGATTGACTTTAGTAGAATCATCATTGACACTGAATCATTAAATTCATTCACAATCCTCCATTAAAATTATGTGCACTTCTCTTAATGCTAAGTTATCAAATTCATTTACAATCCTACTTCATCGCTCATTTGTGACTTCACCTAGAAAGACAATTTAGCTAAGACTTTAAAGTGGTTTAAACAAATATCTAATTCCATTTTTCAAACCAACAACTCTCCCCATAAGATTTTTTGAAAAATAATTATCCCTAAAATAGGTTTTTGGGAAAGAATTAAAACTCAATAAAAAGGATGAGATGTCAATTTTTAAAAATAGCTTCTTTTTATGCAATGTGTGTGAGATGTCAAAATTTTAATATTTCCAATTTAAAAATTGACTTTGTATTGATTACTTTGATCAAAGATACTTAAGTCTAGACTATTCTATTAAAATAATAATAATTATTTAGTTCTTGTCATCAAGGGACTACATAGTTGCCAGCCTCAATTCCACTAGTCTTGTTTAATCAACACTGATTATCCCAAACCAACCAAAAAGCACAACTTGTCTTTAATCTTCTATTAAAAACTATTGCATTCTATAGATATTTAAATTTTTCTAAATCCATTTTATTCTATAGACTCATGAAATAATGATCAACTATGATTTGAATTTAAAATTTGAAATATATCCTTCTCATTATCAAGATTCTTCATCCACTTTCAAAAGGGAATGAGAGGAAAAAACCAAAGAATGACATCCAAAAATGAGAAAAAATCCAAAAATATTAAGATTTCTAAATTTGAAGATATGAACATTTTAATCTTTCAAGTTCTCTTATGTAGAATTGATTCATCTTGCTCTATCTTCTATAGTAAAATTATTAGACTTTTTAAAGGATAAAATCATGAGCCAAGAAACCAAATGAAGTAGTACAAGACATGAAAATCCACAAAGGAGACATCCTAGCCCCTGATAAATAGTCACACAATAGAATATAAATAATAACACAAAGATATAGATCCAAATATTCCTACTCTCATAATAGAATCATAAGATTTTCATTCAACATGCCGAACGATAAGGCCTTCTGAGTTATGACCAAATACAATGCAATTACAAGAGTAATTTTGTGAGACCTCCCAAAATCTAATCTCTAGCTAGTCCAAATCTACAATCTCATAGAGAATCCCAAGAAGAATCTAAACTTGTACTTGCAAGCCACCAAGCAACCTTCTTGTTTCCTGGGCCCACACTTAGCTACTAGCTCTACTCAAACTTCGCTCCTCTCAGCTACTCTATGCTAAACTAAAAATCATATGATATCATGACTTTAGACTCCACAAGACCCTCTAATTCTACTAAAACAAGCCACAAGTTGGTCTATCATAATAGACATTAAATAAACACTCACATTAAATCAACCCTCAAGCCAAAATTCAACTTGGGAAAAAACATTAAATACATTCAAAATAATTAAATACTTAGGATAGGCCCAAATTTTACAATGCATAACTAACTCAAAAGACCATATAAGAATAAGACACTTAGACATAGGTCCACCTGCCATCGAACTATACAAATCCAATAGCACAATGCCAACTCCCTCAAATTGAACCTTGTGGAAACAATCTCCAAAATCTACCAATAAATTAGAAACACATGACCAACAGTCACCAAAATGGCTCTAATTCCAAGACTATAACTCCAATCATAATGCTCACTTGGGAAAAGGTTTCCCAATATGTCCCGAACATAACCCCAACTGTGCAAACCATAACTCCAAAAATTTGAGCTCAAAGCCCCTACATACATGATTGTTGACTTCCCTAGGATGCTCATGCATCACTAAAGAAGTCTTGTCTACATCAACCCAAACCAAGTGATAAATCTTCAAGATTTTTTAAATATTTGTCATCTTACTATTTTTCCAAAAGGATGTAATTTTTATATGATTAGTATCCTCTCCATCCAATTTCTCAAGCTCAGAAAAAAAATTTCTTTCCCTTTTTTAATTGAAGTTTAACCATAATCTGACTTCAACATTACTAATCATGGTTTCCAAGTCCATCAGGAGTGACTTTCTTTATTAAAATATCTCAATTTTCCCCCCATTTAAATCTACAATTGGAATGGAATCATACAATTCTATAACATCAAGTTCTAACATCCTTTCTATGAAATATTTCATGATATCTATTTTTTCCTTTCCCTCCAATTTATCAAGGCCATTGAGTCCAAGTAAGTCATATATAGCCTCAAACTCCCTAGGTAATCAATCCTCCTCTTCCATGTTGCATAGCCCAAAATGAAACCATTCTATTATAATATTTCCTTTTTTCAACTTCCATTCTTCAACTGTGATGTCTTTCTTTTTCTTACTGTAGTTTTTATTCATGTTTAAGTTCAAAAGGAGGAGTCTACCTAAACCCTAAAGCTCATTTTCTAGTTTTTCAATGTACAATAACTTAAGCTTGCCATGTTTACTAGATAAATAAGAAAGCCTTTATCTCTTGAATTTATAAATATATAAAATTAACTATAAACTTGTATTTGAAAATTTAGATAGAGCACCTCATTTTAAATATTTTTTATTCTCCATAATGTATTTTCTAAAATACTCATTTACAATGTCTTTAAGTTTTTTTTGATGGAGGTAAGGTTTTGGAGGCTTCCTAATTTTCCTTTTCCATTAATTTTTTAAAATTTCCTCCTCCCTAAATTTGTGTGTTCATGTGTCTCTTGTTAACAAAGATGCCCATAAATTGGATTTCCTTTGTCACTAGTTCACCCTAATGATATTCCTCTACCCATTTTATTTTTCAATGGGGTGCAATCCTACTTTTGACACTTTACTAATCCTAGGCTTTCCAAGATCATATTTACTAATCCTAGGCTATCCAAGATCATATTTCATATCTTAGAATGCTTTTTAATATTTTTGTTATGTATGAATATTTTTGTGAACCACTATTCCAGTTTGAATATAGATACCTAGTTGTAGATTTTGAACCTATTTTCTTGGCCAAATATATACTTCTTTCTTTGATATTCTAAATATCCCAAGCCTTTCACCAAACTATTCCCTTCTTTGTTACAATTTATGAGAAAATAACTAATTTTAAGCTCATTATATTTATGAATTATTTGGAAAAATCTTGTAGAAAATATAAAATATTTTATATAAAAGATGTTTATTCCATAAAAGCTTATGTGAGGTGGGCCTTTTCTTGACTTCTAGGGTCCATGTCAATAAAAAAGATCTTGGACACAGAGTTTAAGAATGTGTAAAAGTTATACGCAATATTATTACCTTTACTAAGTTGATAGTTTTATTAATAGAAGTTGTTTTGAATCTATTTTCCATTTTTCATTTTGAATTTAAGGGGAGAGGGTAAATATTTGTCTATATCCATTAATAAACATAATCTAGAAGGGAGATCAGAATTTGTACCTAAACAAGAATAAATCTAATATAGTTTTATTTCCATTATATTTCTCTAAGGGTGATTCTATTTTTAAAATAATTTTGTAGAAAATAAAAAATAAAAAGACCTGTGCAAAATTTTCGTAGAAAAATAATTTGCATCAACTCAGGGGCCTTCAAGATCTTGTAGTTTTAGCCCCCATGGCTTAGGTGAGTTGGTCTGAGGTTGTGGGAGATCTCGATGGTCTTGGGTTCGATTCTCTTGCCCATCATAACCCTGTAACAAAAACTTGGAGGAGGTGTTGGTTATCTCATGGCTAAAGGAATTAATCTTGCTCCAAACTTGCCCCATAAAGGGAACCCACTAGGCTTGGATCCTGGGGACACCCTCCGAGAACAAAAAGAAAAAAGATTTTGTAGTTTTAGTAACGAGCTTGGTGACTTCCTTCACAATCTTGGTTGTTAACTTTATTTCAGCTACTTCTCATAGAAAAAAGAGAAGAGTATAAGTAACATACCTTATTTTACATAAAACTATGTTCATGATATTCACATTCTCTTCACATAGAAAACACAGAGGAGCATGATTTTCTTTGATATCAAAATAAGAATAAAGAACATGAACATACAAGTGAAAGATATTGGTAAACAGGAAAGATTTCTATAGAGAAAGGGTATATCTTAAATGTCCATACTATTATGTAATTCATACCCATTAATAGATATACATATTTATATATCTAAGAGACTCAACAAATTTCCTATAAATATGGAAATTACATTGAGAACATAAGAAAATTAAATAAGTTGGCAGTGAACTACTATTGACCTTGCATACATTTTCTTGAGAACATATTTCAACAATTATTATTAAGAAGGATTGATGTACAATTGAAAATAGCTCCAGAGTAATAGTGTGTAGTACAAATCAGTTGTTAATAATTGTGAAAGATTTATTTGTAATCATAGTATGATCTGATTATGAAATATTAGCAATTGTCATAAAAATTTATTATTTGTTTCCTTTGATCTCTATAATGTCTAATTGTTTTATTAGAACAACTTCTATGATTGAGATTGTGTTTTCTTTAAATTTGTCAAACTCATTTTGTACTATTTTCTCTACTTGTTTAGATCCAATATTTAGAATCAATTATTTTATAATTTTGTATTAACTAAAACATAACCATCATATTATTTGACAATTATAAATTAATAAAACTATAATATCAACACACTGTTTGAATTCCTTCAAGCCAAACAAATATTGCATTAAATTGTTTTCAGATGGCATAAATTCCTACACAAGTTATTAGTCCTTGCCTTATCTAGAAGACAAGGAACTAATGTTCCCAATGTTTGATTACATTAATTTTGGAATTCAAATAAAACTAAAAGCCTAAGGTTCATCATAAAATTATTTAAAAATTATTATTTTTACACAAATTTTGATTTTATGATTGAAAATAGAAAAACTAAAAACTTGCAATTACTCATTTGTGTACGTGTGATGATAAGTTGATAGAGGTGATATGCTTTGTAACATTAAAGCTAACAATAGTCTCGATACAAATAATAATCATCTTTTAATTTAAAAAACTTGCATGAGAGTAATGTATTGTAGATTAGTTCATTAAACCTATTTTTTGTCAAACCATTAGTGGTCAACTTATCACAACACATTAAGTGTCAGATATCACATATGGATCTGCATAATTAGAAATCATAAAACTTTGGCTTCAACCATGAATTAGGGGAATCGACACCAAAATTTTATTACTTCCAAAACAATAGCATAAATCTGATCCAAGTAAATAATTTCATAACTTGGATATACTCTAACTTGGGTTGAATTAGATAAAAAATGATTCCTTTATCCATGTTTTTAAGGAAAACTTCGAATCAATTTCATGCTCATAAAATAGAGCTTATAAACCCCCTTTCAAACTTAGATTTAGTTTAGAGATTATAAATCCCCTTTCAAACTCAGATTTGATTCCCTCACTTAAAGTAAAGAATATATGGCATATAATCTGCTTATAAATTCTTATTATTTGTTGTTAAAATATGCTCTTATGTTTTTAATATGGAAATTCAAAAGAATCACTATAGTCATTTTTCCTATTTTAAGAACCCTAAATGAATGACAACCTAATTACTATAAAAAAAATTTAAAAAAATCAAATTTCTCAAAATAAATCAGTTCTAATTTGAATCAAGACATGTCATTTCATGTATTTGTATAGGATACATGTAGGAAAATAAATTCATGTAAAAATCGATTCTATCAAAGATCAATTTTGTTGGCTTGGACAAATAGATTGTAAGCATATTCACCAATTTTAATCATAGTCAAATCTTATTTCGACTAAATTGCTATCATGTATGCTCACGCAAATTAAAATAAGAGAAATTCAAATGCCTTATAAGATGCAACTTTAGATACCAAGACTTCAAAAGAGCAATGTAATTTATTATTCAAACACATAATAGAATGCAAAAAATGTTGTATTATCTCAATTTTCTCCGAATACATATTATTTTTCTTCCATGGAGAACAATCTTCTCTTCTAGTCATGATCAACTTCTTTTCCAAGAAAATCAAAATGCATGCCTAATAAAACCCATAGTGAGTTGTAGTAGAAGGGCAATTTAAAGATACAACATATAAGAACAGAAAGGAATATAAAGGAAATAAAAAAAAATCAAAGAAATATTTTTAAAAATTGGAAAATAGCTTAAAACAATAGGAAATAATTTTTGCCAACTGGGATGACAATTTCCCAACATAAATTTATAAAATTCGGAACAAAGTTCCCACATATAAGGTTATTGACTTGAAAATCAATAATCACCACTGACAAAAGGAATTTGGAAGGATTAGGAACCAAAAAACTTATTCTTCCTCTTCCTAAAAGATTCTAGAACCAACTGACTCCCAGCTCATGTTAGCTCTAAGTCTCTCATAAACAATGGTCGAATAACTCCTACAAATCCATGTACAAGGTTACACCCAAAACAACTCCAGCAAGCAAATTGTGGCTGATTGTGGTGACCAACTATCTTCTTTGACAAGTGAGGACAACATATTTGAGATTAACATCCCTGTCCACCTACCAACCCTGCTAATCTCCACTACTATTTCTTACAAACACCTATAGGCAATCAACAATCAACAGTAAAAAAAATCATAATAGTAACATCAAATAGTGGCGCTCTTTCTCACAAAAGGATCGTTATCCTACTTTGTTGTCTCTTCATTATCTTCTTCTTCTCCCAATCTATTTTACTATCAAAAGAATAGTCAAGAAGACCATGCCCAAATAAATTCCTTTAACCTGATGCTTATCTAGGATTGAAAGAAAATATGTGGTGAAATAGTGTGCATACCCCATGAAACCACCAAAAATCTATCCAAAAATACCATTAATTATGCCCTAAGAACAAGATAACCCTTGTTGCATTTGAGCATCACAATTTTTGTCTGGATGACTCTCTAAAAAAGAGCAGTTGAGGGAGTGCGATCTCAAATTTCCTGTCATTTGATTCATAGACCGAAGGAAATGACCTTGATGCAAAAAATAAGGGAGGTGCTATCTAGAGTAAGACCACAAATTCCAAACAAGGACACCAATTGTTGATATTCATCTAGGGTAGGGGTTCCCATTGTTAGGATACTCAATGCAAGTACTTAAAATCAATCCATAACTTATCACTCACAAACAACCAAAGAGAAATGGAAACACTAGAGAATTTTCCTTTGCCTTGCTCTGCTTCTATTGAAATGGTAATGTAAACTAAAATTGCCCATGGAGCACATGACAACATAGATAAATTTAAGTTGAAACCCCTTAATACAAGCTAGAATAGGACCAAAAAAATACCCAAAAAGAACCATGGATTAGAACAGCCACCTTTAGGCCCTGTTTGCTAATGAGAATATGAGTGGTAGAATAGAGTTTTGATGGCAAAAACCTAGTTATGCAGAAAAATGGGGGCATTTGGTTCACCAAATGTAGAACTTGGTTATAAGTTTTTTCTTCCAATTTTGGAGCAAAAATGAAAGAAGTTTCTTCCAAGAAATAGGTGGAATTCAAAATGAAAACCCAACTATGGATTTTTATGAAGGCATTTTAATCAAATAGTTCAGTCCTTGAAATTTGTATTTGGGTTTTGGAAGATGAACTTGTGAGCCATTTTTCTTCCTATGACTTAAGTTTCTAGTGTTCTTGGGTGAGATTGGGTTTTTATGGACAATGATAAGTTTGGAGTTTTTGGAGTTTCTGTGGACATCGACGATGACTTTGGAGATTTGGGGGTTTCCATGGATGCTAGCAACTTTGGAGTTTTTGGGCCATTGTTCTTCACTTTGGTTGATGGTTGTAGTGTTTTTCCACTTTCAACAATAGTTGTGGGGTTTCTTCTCCTACCAATCTCTATGCAAACGGTTCTATTCTCCCACCCATCCTTACATTTTGGGTTCTTTCTTTACATGCTTAGTTAAATAGTCAATATGTGCTCAACAATGACTTCCAATATGTGCTCATGTTATTACCTCTGGTTATCTGATTACATAATTTATATCATGGTTCTATTTCTATTTTCTATCTACTTAGAAAATAGTAAATATATGCTATATTAGTTCATTTTGAATCTATTTAGTAGAATAGACAATATGTACTCACTAACGAGTTCTAGTATAGCATTGTGAGAGATCAATGCAATAACATTAATCAAAGTGAATCATGCCAATGAAATGAACAACTAAACTATAGATATATCAAGTATGTATAGATCCATGTAAAACCATTCAACATAGGAAATGCATAAATTGGAATTAATTTAGATGTCAATCATGCCAATGCCAATGAAATGAACAAGTAAACTATGTAACCGTTTTGTAAGAATTTTCCTTAGGGAAAAATTCACCCAAGATCAAGGTACTTAAGCACAAACATAATAGTAGACCAAAAGAATATGATTAGAATGATGATATGATATTCATCCAATGTAAAAGTACACTAGGAGTGCCTGTATATAAAGGCCTCTAGAATGCTTCTAGAATTCTTAGGAATCAACAACATGATAAGTCATACAACCTGGTACATGTCCACTAGGTCTAGGTTATCCTCCATTAAGCATAGGAGTAAGTGTGATGATGAGAGGATAATCCTACAAAGGTGTAACATGTAAATTTATGTTGTATACACCATGTGCTAAAATAGGAGATTGAATAATTGTGTTGTCTACATGACAACTCAGTTAATTATGAAAACTCTTGTGTTGTAGACACCATGTGCTAAATTAGAGTTTCTTTCTTTTGTGTTGTCAACATGAAAACTCATAAAAGTATGCAAATTCCTAAGTGTCTCACCAAAGAAATAATAAAATAATGCATTAACCTAAGTAAACTTAAGAAAAGTGTAATAAATAAATACTCATTTACACCAACACCCCCCTTAAGTGAAATTTAGGGGAATGCACCTAAGCTTACAAAAGGTAGGATGAAATGCATAACGGGTCAAGGCTACTAGGACATATTAGGTACCCATGTACTAATGAAATGCAATCTCTCATAAAGTAGAGGAAGAGGGAAAACCTCATAGGAAAAATACTCCCCCAAAAAGAGAGATGAAAAGATAAGATGCATGGATGGATGAAGTAATCAAGACCCCCCCATTATGACATACATCAAGTATATAAAATAGAAAGTATGAGAAGAACACAATCCCAAATAAGGAAAAGGTCCCCCTCACAAGAGAGAAGAAGAAGAGAGACAAGGAAGTCTCCCCCCCCCCCAAATGTAGAATGTCGACTAGTTATAGCTGCTCCAAGGAAGAAGTTGGACCATGAATGCTGAATAATGTTCCTCCCCTTTGGAAGAAACAATGGAAAAGGTACAAGTGAGATGCTTCCCCTATGTGTAGAAAGAATCCCAAAGATCAATGATGCCTCTAAAACCTGCTCAAGTGTCCCTGTGTCAATGTTGATGGTCACCCCTTCCAACACTATTGAAAAGAAAAAATGTAGATCTAGCAAGGATGGATGTAGAATCTATCCCAAAGAACCAACTATCTCCTCAAATGATAAAGAGACATCCTGCAACTTATGTACATAAGGATCCACAATCATATCAACCTATGAAGATTAATCATGTAGAGAATGGATACGAGGGTTAGAGTGAGCCTTGGCAACACCTAAAGAAGGATCTTCTTCATCAAAGAGAAGATGTATATCATTGATGATGTCTCCCAAGTCTACTATGTATGACTCCACAAACAAACCCAAAATATTTGTTATGTAGTTATCCCCTATTGTTGGAGCTAGAAGACAAGGTGTACCCTACTATACTAGACCTATCATGGTGGCAATGTATGCATGTGGAATATGTTGATAAAGTGACCTCTCGCTGCATCTGTCAATAGGATCCCACATATCTAAGTCTATTGAATCACTATTTTTGGTGTCACTATTAGCTTCCACAATGTATGAAGTGTGGAGAGGATTAGAGCATAAGCTAGGTGAATTTTCCTAAAAGTATCCATCCCTCTCTAAAAAAAATCACTAGTCTCAGGATCCATAAGTTTGTATACCTTAACACTGAAATGTCCCTTTTCTGATTTTACATGATATTTCCAACCTTTAATCAGATCTTTAAAATCAAAACACTAATATCACAAAGATCCTCCAAATTTCTCAAGAAACCCCAAATCGGGTATGCCAGAAATTGTGCCAAAAGCTTCACAGCTTTACCAATTATTAATAAATCTGAAAGTGGAAATTTTTATAGAAATTTCAGCAGCATAACAGCCTACAAAATGACATTTCTAGATCCGTATAACCTTTATACAACAGTTCTCAAATGTAGGACAAAAACTATGCTCATCGGGCTCCCGAAATTAACACAAAAATGCCTGGAAACACCACACAACACTAATAAACTATCTCAGAAGTTTAATCACATCCCAATACATATATTCAGCTCTATTTTAACAGCTTAAAGTCTGAAATACAGCAGCAACCAAAACTAATATGAAATGCTCAACTGAAAACACCAAACTCATGCAAAAAACACACCCAAAAACCCACAAATCTACACTGTTCAGCACAAAGGAAAACTCTGTATGAGCATGCACATGGAATGGCTTCAAACTCCCATACTTAGACTTCCTAGAAACCTGCAAACTCCCATTCTTGGGTCTCCCTAGAAACCTGCAAACTCCCGTTCTTGGGTCTCCTTCTCCACAGGTTTGGCAGCCTCTGAAGAATAACAAAGAATGAGCGAAAATCAAGTTCTGGAATCCCCCAAAATGCCTCCAAACCCCTTAAAAGAGGGCATAACTGTAACTCACGTGCAAGAGAGTTTAATGAAACATATTTTAATAATAATTTTCATTTATTAGTCCAACGTTTTCCAAATATTAACCCCCTTTTTTTGAAACTTCACTTTCTTGGGCCTGCCTGCCTTAGCAAAGATTATTATTTTTTAATTATTTGAAAAGGGGACATGACAAGTCCTCCCCTCCCAAACATTGTTTTTCCTCAAGCAATGGTTGAACAATAAACCAATCAATCCACATGGATCCCAAATGTAGTCATGAACTATACTACTACCAATTAACATAGGCTCCTGCAATATCCTCTGCAATATGACCAAGAGGAATCCATAATCAAACTGACAATTATAGCTCAACCAAACTACAAAATCACCACTACCACAATCAAAAACCCATGAGGCACAAACTCTTAGAACATCAAAACCCAAGCAAAGTGGACAAATCAAACTACCAACACAGTAAATACCATCAACGCGTCCCACTGGCCTATACGGAATGCACAATCCAACTCTGCAACAATGGTGAATGCTCTCGAATGAAACTATACCAAGTATGGAGAATCCACACATTGTACAACTCTTGCAGTCAACACAACTTTGCAAATCACTGGCCACTATCTCATAACCATAACTACCATGCACCCCTGATGGTGAAAAGCCATCACAAGATAAATAGCAAGAATTGGAACCCAAACCAAATCTTCCTGCCATCAACTCCTCAACACAAGGATCAAATGCTAACTGATGTACATACCTTGCAATATAATGTTGATAAAAAAAACCAACCTTAGCCAACAACTCACCATGAACAAGTGATACAACCCACTGTGACTGATCACCAACTAAGTCAGGAGATGTCATAGCCAAAGGAGTAGAATCAATAACAACACCCACTGAAGCATCACTCTGAAACTCCTGCTCTAAGTCATGTATTATCAAGCTGTCAACTGTAGGACCTATCGCCATGTCATTCCCATCACAACTCTCATCTTGAGGCATCAAATTGTCCCATAACTGATGATAAGCACTAGGAACCAAAGTACATCTCTGTATCATTATCTCATCAACATGGTCATCAAAGGTAAATTGATGAGCATACCTCACAGTGTAATGCCGATAGAATGCACCAATCTCAGTCAGTGGCTCAGACTGTAATCCAAATGAAACTAACTGCAATTGATCATTAACCATGTTGGAACTAACTACTACCTTCGAAGATATCACCAAGGGAGTAGTGTTACTAGTAGGAACTATGCCAACTGCCGACTCACCAACATCACACATGATCTTTGATAAATCTCTAGTCTCTGTGCCATCAATACTAGAGGCCACCACCATGTCAGGCATACAACAATCTGCTACAACACCCAACTCAACTGAACCTAACTCTAGTGGGAATGAACCTGATATTCCAATGTTAGTATCAAGAATGGATGCATCCCCATCTCCACTGTCTCTGACAATCTCGGCCATGGACATCCTCGGATCACCAAACACCACTGCTTGTGACTATATAGAATCAGGTGAAGACTGTAGTCGCTCTAACTCCATGGTCACCTTAGCAAAATGAAACTGTGACTCCTTGAAAGCCAACTGTGTACTCTCAAGAATCTCAGAAGTCACCACAAGCTGCTCAGTAAGCTCACTCACCTCATCTTCCTTGGCCAATAATGCATCATATGCTGTACTGCCCCACTTCATAAGATAATCTCTGTCGGCTACCAACTGCATATAATCCTGTCTCAGAATCTGGATAGCCTCCCATAAAGAGTGGAACTCTGTCAAGGAAAGATAACTGCCTCCCTGCTCATCACTAGTAGGAGAACCCCATCCATAAACTGCTAACAACTTACGAGCAGCATCGAAATGCTGGCAAGTGATAGCAATGTCTTGGTCACTAACTCTCAACTGATTAGACACATGATGGCACTGGCTTGACTGTCTCCTACAAACCTCCTCCGATGCACTGTCTAAAGGAGTATCCTCAAAGTTACTAGTCTCTAGAGTATTACCATCCATATCCTGTGAATCAAATCTAAAACTCATATCAACATACGGAGTATCAAAAACATTAGCATTGCTGTCCAACTCCTCTATACCCAAGGAAACTAAGTCTTCAAAATTTCCCACTGCATCCTCCTGGATGTCATCAATGCCAATATGATCCTGGGACTCATCTATACACACTGCCAAATATGAAATATCATCAACACATTCTAGCAAGTATGGTCGACTGGATATATGAACAAAGCCCAACATCGGTGTATAAAAACTAATACCAACATTGGACAATCTGCTAGCACAAGAAAATACAACACCGTGCAATCTACTAATCAAATCCATGATAGCACCCAAACAAACACTGCTACCAAAAAGTGTTAAAGATCTCCTGTCAACTGAATCCCAAATGCCAGTATAACAATCTTGAGTCCATATCTGTAAACTAGAATCAGCTGGTAACTCAAGCAAAATCCTCACTTGAGTAATATGACCAATACCAACTAACTCCACATACCTATCATGATGAGATAATGAAGTCAAAATACTATCTTCACTCACCTTCAGCTGGCGGGATAAATCATGTGAAGTACTACCTGCCTCAACCTCATGTGATGAAGCATCTAACTGTGCCCGGTACTCTTTCTCAGCAAAGTCATGAATGTTCAATGTTTGCTCATCTCTACCAGGTATCTCACCATCCTGCACAACAACATCCTCATAATCATCATCTGAACCCACTACACTGTAGTCACTGCCTGTTGTAACTATACCATCCTGAATACCTGTGGCATCACCCTTTGACAACCTGTAAACAATTGTCTCAATTTGAGTATCAAGTTGACTGTTACTATCAATCTGTGTAATATCCTTTCCCACCACCTCCTATGGTAGAGTAGAATCTGAGACCTCTACCTGGCTATCAGCTAGTTTCGCAAACTCCTCATGCAAGTTCTTGGGAATTGTGTCATCTGTCCTCTGAGAAAATTTGCCAAATAGAAATCCAGTCAACTTATCCACCTTAGCTGGGTCAGATAACATGTCATTCATTATACGGTGGTGCTCAACCAACTGTTTAGACATGTCATGGCTTATTTTCATAAGTTTATCTCGAATTTCTAAATAATCATCCTTTCTACTATTTTGACTCTGGCTATCAATTGTCCAAGATCGTTCCCTCTGAGACTATGTACTATACCTGTCCATTCTGGATAAAGTAGAGTGTAACCCCAATAGGATATAACTTATTCAAACACCAAGAACTAACATGCAAATTATTAGAAGTAGGATGCAACCATAGATTTGGACATGAAACTATTAGAAGAAACATGCAACCACCAAATTATGACATGCAAGATTTGGGTAGTTGTCAAAACTGACATGCAAGATCTGGGTAGTTGTCAAAACTGACATGCAAACTTCTACAACCACCAAATTCACCAAGAACTAGCATGCAAATGATTAGAAGTAGCATGAAACCATAGATTTGGACATGCAACTGATTAGAAGCAACATGCAAACACCAAATTGTGACATGCAAGATCTGGGTAGTTGTCAAAACTGACATGCAAGATCTGGGTACTTGTCAAAACTGAAATGCAAACTTCTACAACCACCAAATTCACCAAGAACTAACATGAAAATGATTAGAAGTAGCATGCAACCATAAATTTTGACATGAAGCTGATTAGAAGCAACATGCAATCATAAATTATGACATGCAAGATTTGGGTAGTTCTCAAAACTGAAATGCAAGATCTGGGTAGTTGTCAAAACTGACCTGCAAACTTCTACAAACCCTCAAGCTGGCAAGATCATGGCTTTGATACCACTGAAATGTCCCTTTTCTGATTTTACATGATATTTCCAACCTTTAATCATATCTTTAAAATCAAACAACTAATATCACAAAGATCCTCCAAATTTCTCAAGAAACCCCAAATCGGGTATGCCAAAAATTGTGCCAAAAGCTTCACAGCTTTACCAATTATTAATAGATATGAAAGTGGAAATTTTTATAGAAATTTAAGCAGCATAACATCCTACAAAATTACATTTCTTGATCCGTATAACCTTTACACAATAGTTCTCAAATGTAGGACAAAAACTATGCTCATCGGGCTCCCGAAATTAACACAAAAATGCCCGGAAACACCACACAACACTAATAAACTATCTCAGAAGTTTAATCACATCCCAATACATATATTTAGCTCTATTTTAACAGCTTAAAGTCTGAAATACAGCAGCAACCAAAACTGATATGAAATGCTCAACTGAAAACACCAAACTCATGCAAAAAACACACCCAAAAACCCACAAATCTACACTGTTCAGCACAAAGGCAAACTCTGTATGAGCATGCACATGGAATGGCTTAAAACTCCCATCCTTAGCCTTCTTAAAAACCTGCAAACTCCCGTTCTTGGGTCTCCCTGGAAACCTGCAAACTCCCGTTCTTGGGTCTCCTTCTCCACAGGTTTGGCAGCCTCTGAAGAATAACAAAGAATGAGCGAAAATCAAGTTCTGGAATCCCCCAAAATGCCTCCAAACCCCTTAAAAGAGGGCATAACTGTAACTCACGTCCAAGAGAGTTTAATGAAACATATTTTAATAATAATTTTCATTTATTAGTCCAACGGTTTCCAAAGATTAACCCCCTTTTTCTGAAACTTCACTTTCTTGGGCCTGCCTGCCTTAGCAAAGATTATTATTTTTTAATTATTTGAAAAGGGGACATGACAAACACCATCTTAATATCCAATTAAAGTAGGAGGCCTTGGTGGTGGTTGCTTGCATCCCCTAGAAGATATGTTTTCCCATGTTGGATAACCAAAGACTTTGAAGTGTTTCACAACTGGTTTTCTACCACACCATGCCTCAAAAGGAGTCTTTCTATCTAAGGCACTATGAGGAGACCTATTAAGTATGTGAGTGGTACTACTTACTACATCAACTTCAAGTTTTGGATCGAGAGACTTGGCTTGTATCATGCAACTTGCCATGGACTTAAGAGTTTGTATCCTTAGTGCTGCAACATCTATCTTGTGTGAATTGAATGTAGGTGGATTCTAAAGATCAATACCCTCAAGTTTGCAAAAGTCTTTAAGTCTTATGTTCACATATTTGCTTTCATTGTCCATCCAAAGAACCTTGATGGCTTTCCTCGATTTTTGTTCAACATGACTCTTGAAAGCTTGAAGCTTATCAACACTTCATTTTTGTGATGAAGAAAGTAGACCCTTGTGTAGCATGAAAAGTCATTAATGAAAGTAAGTATGTAGTGACCTTGGTTGACTAATGTCATTGCAAAAGAACCTGCTAAACCATGTGAACCAACTAAAGAACAACTGGTGCTCTTGAAGACTTCCCTTTATCAAACTTCTCCTCTAGATGCATATCCACTGAACATATTGAACATTCACCTTTAGAAAAGTTGATTTTTGGTAGACCTTTAACCATGCTTTTTGAGAAAAGTTGTTGAAGATAGAGAAAGGCAAGATGACCATACCACTCATGCCATAATTTGATCTGTGAATTATATTGAGTCAATAAGGCATGTGAGGGAGACTTAGGCACAAAATGGGAGAAAGAATAAAGCCTCTTGTCATGATTAACTTTCCCCACTACAACCAATGAATCATCTTTTAGATTTCACACCATTACTGAATCTGGAAGGAACTCAACTTTGTTGCCATCTCCAAGGTGAGTGATTTGGTAAATTGAGAGGAGATTAGAGCTAAGGTTTGGAACATAGAGAACATCTTTGAATTCCCCATTTTCCATCTCCATGTGTCCTTTTCCTTCAACTTCCATTTTGGTATCATCTCCTACAAAGATGTCATGTACCTATGACTACTTCAATGAAGAAAAGTCTTCTTTTGAAGAACCCATATGATATGAGGCACCTGAGTCAAGAATCTATTTTGATGAAGAACTTGATCCAGCCATACGTGCTTGTCATTTTTCCATTTGAAGTGGGTGGAGTTGAATCCTTGAAAGCACTTGGCACATTGATTTTGTTCTTCTTGAGTAGGTTTTCCAACTCATTGATTATCTTAGTCTTGCAATGATGCTCATCATGATTCAATTTCTTGCAACATGCACAAAAAATTTTATCCTTCTTTTCATTGTTTCCCTTCTTGTTGGAAGAAGAACTACCTTGTTGTGAGGAGGATTGTTGTGTCTCAAATTATGATTTTTTCTTCCACTACTTCTTCTTGCTATTGCTAGAAATTTTCCCTCTTTGACTTGATTGGTTCTCATCACTAGCCATTAATGTTTTGGTCTTTGATGATGTGAGAATTCCAATATCTATCAACTTGTTTTGTTCAAAAATCAATGTTTCTACAAATGCATCAAATGTAGGCTTTTGGAAAGCACTTCCCATGGTTAACCTATGAGTATTATAAATTGAAACAAAGGAAGAATACTCAAAAGGTAGCCTCTTTAGGATGTGATGAATCAACCTATCACCCTTCATGGGATAACCACAATCTTTAAGTAGTGCTCTAAACTCATTGGCTTTGTTGATATAATCTTGAATTGTGTCAAAATTCTTTAGATCCAATAGAAGTAAATCATCCTCAATCAAGTGTCCGTTTTCCTCGTCCACCTTACCATAAAATGATTCAAGTTTGACCCAAGCAGGTTTGGCTTCCTTGAAACTAGAAATATGGAAGAAGAGATCTCTATGGACATGACTTCTAATAATTCTTATAGCCTATTGGCCTTTAATTGTCAATCAGAGAGTTTTGTAGAATCAGTGGGTTTGGGAAATGTACCATCATCATAAAGATTTAGATCTTTTTCCATTAATCTACTCCATACAATATCTTTCCATGTAGAATGATTGTGTGAAGTTAGAAGTGGACCTTTAGGTGAACTCATGATGTAGAAAATGAAAAAAGTACAAAAGAGACACACAAGAACACAATACACCCCCCCCCCCCCCCCAAATCACTCAATCAAAGAACCAACCCCAAAAGAAATGCTTTTGGCACTTTATATGTAGTATGTGTATAATAGGCCACTTGTCAAAATGTACAAAGTGGACTTCTAATTTTGTTGTTTACAACTGCCTTTTGAGGCCCAAATCTGTCATTAAGCATTGTAGCTCAGATGTATAAAGATTCTAAAAAACTTAATCAAAGCTATACAGTGTAGAAAAGGCCCTAAGTCTGAAAGTGATATTTTTGTCCACACAACCCTATAACATGATTGTAGATTTATAAATTAGACAAAAAATTAAGTACTTTCAAGAAAAGAAACCTATTTTTTAGTCCAAATGAGCCTATACAGAGCATTTCAAGTTGCAAAATGCAAGATTGGACAAGTACAATTGCCAAAAGACATAATTTCTGACAAATTTGTGCACCAAAACCAAAAAAGAACTGCACCACTAAAATGTTCAAAAAATTCTTCCCAAAACTAAATAAAATTGCACTTGATTTGGAGTTTGGGTGACTGAGTTATGGCCTCCCAAAGTTGGACTGTCAAATCAAAACTACATCTTGAGAGCAGTCTGGGCAAAAAATTATGAAGTTAAATTTGATAGTCAAATGGTTGTCATAGTAGTGTAGAAGTGCCTAGAAATGGTGGTCAAATAGCTATCAAATTTTATGTCGTGATAGAAAGGGAACTTGTTGCAAAATTCTATGGGTATCTTCACCTTTGATTGTAAGTTTTAGTATTGCCTTGTTGGTTGGGAAGGTTCTACTATAGATAGTCATGTTCTAGCCTCAGCTCTATCTAAATTAGATCCACTTGTAGTTCCCCCTCGTAAGCCAAATCACATTTTAATATACTCAAGGGTATGTTAAATGTTTCAAGTATTGACAATATATTTTCTTTATGTAAGAAAATATTTTCTAGTGGATGCTAGATATCCAAATGCACTTGGATTTCTCAGTACTTATCAGTGTACATGCTACCACTTGAAAGAGTTTTCAAGAGATAACCCAATAAACTCTGCACACGAGTTGTTCAACCATTGACACTTCTCTCTTAGAAATGTAGTGGAACATACATTTCATATTCTGAAGCAATGTTTTCCAATCTTAAGACATGCAACATCTTATGATATCATGACACAATCCTATATTATTTTAGCATGTTGCATACTTCACAATTTTATTACAATAGAGGATGACCTTCCATCAAAAGTAGCTATTAAAGAGGAAGATGACCATGATCGGATAGAGGTACCACTACTTGAGAAATATGGGTTGTCTCAGGAGGATAGAAATGAGTGGGCCCAATTTTGAGAAGATATAGCAACTAGGATGTGGGAAGATTATAGATCCCAAGAATAAATGATTTATTAGAGGACAATGTTCTTTATATGATTAAATTGATGTATGCATATACAATGATGGTGTGTGATTTTGTTATTCTGATATCAGTCCTTGCTACATTCCAATTGAATAAAAAGAGCATTGACTTTCAATTTCAAACCTACTTTATGTGCAAAAACTCTTGATCATATCTACTATACACAATCAAACTTCAAATGTAGATTACATTGTTTTAAATTTAAGAAAGCACAATTATTATACATCTTTGCATTAAGAAAGTACAATTACATGCTTCATAATGAGGCTCACAACTATTTACCTACCATTGATATCACCATTTTGTCTTGCTAGTAGTTTTGTTGATGATGATGTGTTATCATAAATTATTGCAACTTGCACATCAATCCTCTATAAATGATATTTTTTGCACAAATCTTCCATCCACCACCACAGTTACAATTAAATTTATAGTATCTGATGATTTGGAAAAGTTTGAATTGATTGGTACAATAGGATGATGATGTGTATCATCTAATAAGAGTAGCTTAAATGTCTCCCAACTATTTCTCCTATCCACTGCCTCAAAACCATTCAAACTGTCAGATGATGTAGTTGAATAATGTTTATCATCTTTAGTTAAATGCTTTCAAGTTTATTAAATGTTAGCCTCATTGCATTAGGATGTTTTAAAAAATGATATTTTAAGTTTATTGTCTTCAATTTTAAATGAAATACAGCAAGGAGTACCAAATGATGAAGATCATAAGCCCACTAGTAACAAGAGAACAGAAAATTTGCTGAAAATCCTATTTTTCTGATGTTACTCCTTGTTGCATTCCATTTAAATTTAAAAAGTAGTAATTTTAATTGTATGACTACTTTAAATTGTAATATGTTTACCCATTCAATATGATCACCTCATTCCATTACGACGTATTAAAAATTGATATTTAAAGTTTATCACCTTCAAATTTAAATGAAATATAGGAAGGAGTACACAATGGCATAGACTATGCTCATGATGAGCATGGATGGATCTGATCATGTGAACCATATGTGTTCTCCCATTAGTTTGAGTGATATAGACAGATCCCTTACTATGAGTAACAAATCTTCTTCTTCAAAGAAGAAAATGTGGACAAAACTGATGGAACACAAGTTTCTAGACTTGCTCCTCGAACAAGTTAATTTTGGATGAAAAGGTGAAGATGGTTTTAAAAAAGAAGCCTGGACTGCCATAGAGAGTTCATTCAATGCAAGGATGAACTTGAATATATCATGAGATCATTTTAATGATAAGTTGAAAAAATGGAAATTAGGATATAGAGTAATGAAGGACTTGAAAAATACAAGTGAGTTAGCTTGGAAGGAAGAAACTCAAACTGTGGATGCTAAGGATTCTGTGTGGGATGACCTTTTGAAGGTAGGATGATCTTTCTACTCTTTTGATTGAAGAAATTTTCCCTTCTTATTTTAGTAATGAAAAACTAACAACTTAATCCATCTATTAATGCTTACATGTAGAGGAGAGAATTCAAAAATGCAAAAATGTATAAGAGGTCACCTTTCCAATATTTCAATGAGTTGGCTATAATTGTTAGCAATTACATTGCTGAAGGGTTCATAGCTCCAATGTGCCTTGATGCTGAAGAAGGTCACCCTATGAATGATGCATTCCATGTGCTTGATGAGGATGATACCAATTGTGGTACACCTATTAATAGCCAACCAATTTTGATGAAGAGTTATATCATTCCAATCATTCGAGTGCAAGTGGTAGAGGGCCTCCTCGACCATCATCATCAAGGAGGGGAAAGAGGAAGAAGACAACTCTGGCTACATCATTGGATGTGATATACGAAACTATGAAGGAATTGAAATATGGCCTCGATAAGCCTCAAATTGTAAAAGTGGATAAATCTAAAGTGGATAATGTTTTGAGTTTCGCATTTACCACTCTCAAAGCTATCCCTGAATCAAGTTGAGTAGTTTTCCTAAAATCACATGATACCTTTGTGCTTCAATGTGAAAGAGCCAAAGGGTTCTTGATGATGGATGAGGTGGAGAGAGTAGACTGGATTGCAATGACATTTGGTACAATTTAGCTATTTCAACTACTAACTGGATTGCAATGACATATACTACATGGTTGCTCTGTTCAATGGTTTTGCATTAATCTCTGATAGCACAAAACTAGAACTATATTGATCTCACAACTCTATATTGGAACTCATTACTGAGCATATTTTGACTATTTAATTGGTATTGGTATGATTGGCATTTGAAATAATTCTCATTTATGAGTTGCCTCTATTTGATTATTTTGCATGGATTAGTTTATGAGTTTCCTTTGTTTAATGTTTGGCATTGATCAATACATAGTTTAGTTGTTCATTTCATTGGCATGATTGGCATTGATCACTACATAGTTTTTTTGTTCATTTCATTGGCATGATTGGCAATGATCAATACATAGTTTAGTTGTTCATTTTATTGCCATTGGATCTCTCATAGGACTATACTAGAACTCATTGTTGAACATATTTTGACTATTTTTCTAAGCAAATTGGCAAGAAATTGTTACATAGTTAAGTTGTTCATTTCATTGACATTGGTATGATTGACATCTGAAGTAATTCTAGTTTATGAGTTTCCTATTTTGAATGGTTTTGCATGGATCTATACATACTTGATATATCCATAGTTTAGTTCTTCAAACTGTTACAACATATATTGACATTTTTGCTGAGCAAATAGCAAATAGAAATATAACCATGATAAACTATGTATAGGTCAGCTATGTAGAGATAAAAGCCATGATTACCATTGATCTATACATATTGATGCATACATAGTTTTCCACTTGGCTTTATTTAATGGTATTGCATTCATCTCTCACACCACTAAAATGGAACTAATTATTGGCAAGAAAATGTTACATAGTTTACTTTTTCATGGCATTGGCATTGACATGATTGACATCTGAAATATTCTAGTTAATGAGTTTCCTATGTTTAATGAGTTTCATGGATCTATACATACTTGTGATATCCACAGTTTAGTTGTTCATTTCATTGGCATGATTGGCATTGATCAATATGTAATTTAGCTATTCATTCCATTAGCATGGCATGATTGGCATTGATGAATGCATAGTTCGGTTGTTCATTTCATTGGCATTGGTATGATTGGCATCTAAAGCAATTATAGTTTATGATTTTCCTATGTAGAATGGTTTTGCATGGATCTATATATACTGGATGTATCCATAGTTTAGTTGTTCATTTCATTGGCATGATTCACTTTGATTAATGGTACTGCATTGATCTCTCACAACACTATACTGGAACTCATTAGTGAGAACATATTGAATATTTTGCTAAAAAGATTCTAGGCAAACTGTTACAACATATATTGACTATTTTGCTAAACATATTTGAAACAAACAGTTACAACATATATTGACTATTTTGCTAAGCAGATAGTAGATAGAAATAGAACCATGATAAATTATGTATAGGTCAGCTATGTATAGATAAAAGCCATGATTGTCATTGATCTGCCATGTATACTACATAAATATAGGACGGACATCCATACATAGTTTATGAATTGGTTGCATTTAATGGTATTGCATTCATCTCTACATAGTTTATGACCTTATAAGTATATTGAATGGTTTTGCATGGATCTATACATACTTGATATATCCATAGCTTAGTTGTTTATTTCATTGGCATGATTTTCTTTGATTAATGGTATTGCATTGATCTCTCGCAGCACTATACTAGAACTCATTAGTGAGCACATATTGAAAATTTTGCTAAATAGATTCTAAACAAACTATAGCAACATATATTGATTGTTTTGCTAAAAAGATTCAAAACAAATAGTTACAACATATATTGACTATTTTGCTAAGCATATAGTAGATAGAAATAGAACCATAGAACCATGATAAACTATGTATAGATAAAAGCCATGATTTCCATTGATTTGATCCATACATAGTTTACCACTTGGCTTTATTTAATGGTATTGCATTGATCTCTCACAACACTATACTGAAACTTATTACTAAGTATATTTTGACTATTTCATTGGCATTGGTATGATTGGCATGTGAAGTAATTCTATTTTATGAGTTCTCTTTGGTATGATTAAGATCTGAAGTAATTCTATTTTATGATTGGCACTATGATATATACAGGTAATTAAAGGTAATCACATGAGCGCATGCTAGAACTTATTATTGAGCACATATTGAGCACATATTGACTATGTATAGATAAAATCCATGATTGCCATTGATGTATACATAGTTGATCCATACATAGTTTATGACTTGGCTCTATTTAATGGTATTGCATTGATCTCTCATAGCACTAAACTGGAACTAATTACTTGATTTATGCATAGTTTAGTTGTTCATTTCATTGGCATGATTGGTATTGGTCAATACATAGTTTAGTCATTCATTTCAATGGCATGATTGGTATTGGTCAATACATAGTTTAGTCATTCATTTCAATGGCATTGGCATGAATTTCATCTGAAGTAATTCCAATTTTTGACTTGGCTCTGTTTAGTGGTATTGCATTGATGTATATATGTACACAGACATGTATGTATGTATGTATGTATGTGCATATGTATGTATAGACATGTATGTATGTATGTATACATACTTGATCTATGCATAGTTTAGTTGTCCATTTCATTGGCATGATTGACATTGGTCTACGTAGTTTAGTTGTTCATTTCATTGACATTCACATGATTGGCATGTGAAGTAATTCCAGATGGTTAGTTGGCTTTGTTTAATGGTATTGCATTGATCTCTCACAACACTATATTGGAACTCATTACTGAGCACATTTTTACTATTTTGCTAAGCACACTTGATGTATACATACCTGATCTATATGTAGTTTGTGATCTCATAAATGTTTAGTAAAGTTATTCATTGCATTGTTAATTAGAGCTATAATTGAACAATACATACATGGAATACATGAGGAGTGGAAAATAATGAATGCTCAATTGTAGAACTTGAGAGCATATGCTGATAGAAATGTGATTTGGTAGATGATTGTACAGTTCATGATTATGTCCTATGTTATATCTATAGTCTTAATTTTCTTGCATATGTTTTTATTTCTTATCTTTTTGTCCCTATTTGATATCCTATGTATGTTCTTGCTGATTATCAAAAGTATTGATGATTTCTGGTAGATCATTGTACAGTTCATGATTATGGCCCATGTTATATGTATATTCCTAATTTTCTTGGATTTTTTTTAAAATTTCTTGTCATTTTTCCACAATTTGGTTTCCTATGTATGTGCTTCCTAACAAGATTGTCATCGGTATTGACAAAGTGTCTTTCTTTTGTATTTTTTTATTGCTCTTGATTTGTTGATATTGCAAGACCACACATGTTGATAAAAAAATGAGGTATATGATGATTGTTTACTTTGCATGTTTGTAAATGGTCAATATTTTTGATGCTAATCCTTGGTGTATTCCATTAAAAAAAATCAGGTTTTAGTTTTTCAAGCATGTTTAGTTTGTATATGCAGGATTGACCATCTAGTAATACATATAGTAATGGGAAGATTGAGCAACATGATAGGGTTGCTTATCAAATGTGGGGCATAAGGGAATAGAGAATGGATTTCCCAATATTTTCATATCTAATGGTGTGTTTTCACACAACCATTCAGATCATGGATATTGTTCTTTCTCATCAGTTCATGGATATTATTTTTCTATCTTCTATCTTATGCTACATATTTAACATTGAATTATTGATCACATACCTAATTCAAACATATTTGGATCACATTCATAATCTGAACATATTTTGATGACATTGTTATTTGAATGTTGGTATCTATTTGATCTATACATAGTTTATATATGTAAGATTGACCATCTAACAATATAGATAATAATGTGAAGAATGAGTAGCATGAGAGGGTTTCTCGCCAAATATGGGGCATAATGGTATAGTGTGGATTTCCTAGTGTTCTCATATTTAATGGCTAAGTCAAAAGGTTTGAGTTCAAGTTCGACAATTATGAATTTCAGATGAAGTTCGACAAGGCAAAAAGATTGAAAAAAAAATGGACGATAAATTCACATTATATAATTTTTCAAAAATATATAAATATATGTGATCATAATTCCCAACTATGGGACAATTTATAACTTTGTAGAAATGATTGCAAGTATGATCATTTTTTACTTTTCTTTGCTAATAAATAGAATTAAAATAAAAAATAATCATCATTTTATGTATTCTTTACTAAAAAAATAAAACTGTGAATATTCAAGAAATAAAAATAATAATGATATAGTTAGATAATTATAAATAAATTAGTAATCATAAACATTAAATTAAATATTAATAGTTTACTCATTATAATACTTGTGTTTCACTAATAAAATAATATTAAATTTTTTACTTCAAATTCCAATTCCAATTCGAAATTGAACAACCAAACGCAAGAAAAAGATATTCATAGTCATATTCCATTCCAATTCCCATTTCTAAATTAGCAACTAAATGTAGAACATGGATTTGTATATTCATCTTTCCTGTCAACCAAACAGTCCAACTATCTTCCTAAAATACATAGCTAGGTATTCAAAAACTTGGTTATGAGACAAATTCATCTTCCCCAGCCAAACAGGGCCTTAGGAATTACAACACTAACATAAACGAGTAGAAGTCAATTTTAGATTACATAATAGGGATGAATGTAACTTTGAGTCTAGTGAATCTATTCTGCTATCCTAAAGATTTTTAGTTAAAATAAGCCATTTTTCTTGATAGGAATTTGGTTTACTATCAAAAAGGCTTGAAGACACCCACGATGGAAATGATCATTTGTAGGACAAGTCTCCTGTGTTGATTTTGAAGTGTGGCAATTAGTTGTAGAAATCACTGTAAACATGACAACTAGATCTAAAAATCACTATAAACATGGAAATCAATTCATTAGAATAACTCATAAATTTAGACAGTTGTCTTTGTCAAGGTTAGAGAGATGTTGATTGTGGGAGGAAGTAGAAAATTCAGTCTAGTTCAAGGGTACACACTCACCTGAACTCACTCATTCGATAGAAAATTTGGCAATGCAACCATTAATTACAATGTCACCGTACTTCATTACTGATAATGATATAACATAGTTTGCCCTAAATTTTCTTCTTCTTGTTGTTTCAATTTTGAATAACTATTTTGAGCTAGACGTAATGGTGCATTTTTTTTTGGGCTGAATAATGTGATAGTTGCTAGGTGATATGTCAATGTGTCCAATTGTAATACATTGTAAATCTAAAATATGTCTCTTATGTTTATAGTTTTAAGGGCACATTTATTTTCATTACTATTATTAGTATCAATTTTTGGCTATGAAAGGAAATTTTAATGATCATTTCAGTGTTAAATGATTTTTTCAGAGCTTTGGGTCATTTATTTTTTATTTATATTTTATTTTACTCTTAAAAAGCCTTATTCATTGAAAAAAAAAATTAAGAAATATGAATATTTTTATGTTAATTACAAATATCACGTTTTCTTATTTTTTAATATCTTACAAATTTTCATGTGAAATTTAAATTTAATTGAAATTTTAAAATTTTATTATATTGTTTATTTTTTTATTATAAATATTTAATTTGAAATTCATTTCCAATATTTATTGAAAAATAAATTTAAGAAATACAAAAAATTTAAATTTAATTATAAATACTATTGTTCTCTTATTTTTCAAATATATTATAAATTTTCATGTGAAATTTAAATTTAATTTAAATTTAAAATTTTATCATATTGTTTATTTTTATTATAAATATTTAATTTGAAATTCATTTCTAAATTTGTGTAATATACATAATGATTTTTTTAAAATATTAATAAAATAGTAAGTATTTATGGTTAAAATATAGTTTATAATTATTTATAAAATTAAGAATTTACTTTTAACATGTTTTAAGTACAAGATATGTTGCACAAGAAGTATAGTTCGATATTGCTATCATAATTTCATGTACAATAGATGTTGGTCTCATACTTTGCATAGCAAACTCTTTTGCTTTGTTCATGCAAATTTAATTTTGATTGAAATATTTTATTAGGATAATCCAAAGCTAGAGCTTCCTAGAATAAAAAAGCCCACATAGACTAGGTCAAGGAGTTCTTTAAAATTGAGCATTTAGAGTCAAAACCATTCAAAGACTAATGTGACCTCCCTTTATGCTTTTCACTACTTACTAATTATGATTTAACCACCACACAAATATATCTCTTAAATTTTTTTTGACCATCACACAAATCTACCTCTTAGTTTTTACAAGAGCTAGGGACTCAGGCTTTAAAATCTTAGTGTAAGATTTTTAAGGATTTTAGTACATTCACAAAATTTTGTGACCTCTTATTGTTTAGGGCTCAATGATCTCAACAAAGTCAAATTCACATACATGACATACATTCCACTTTGCACAAGGTAGGGACTCAAGCTCTTCTAGAGCCCTTGTTTTTAATGTACCTTCCTTTCTTGACACACCCTTATTTTCCATACCTTTTTTGAATGAGCTCATTTGGAAACCTTCCCCAAAATCATGGCTTGTTAACATAAAATAGGAGAGTTTTTCAAATGATAGTATTGTAGTTCAACAGTCCATACATGCTTGTATTACAATATATTTTAATGCAGTAGATGATCAATTTGAATGTCATATCATAATTCTAGAGCCTTAAGAAAACAATATATTAATAAATAAAAACAATAATTAAGCAGATTGGTTTTTCCTTGGATGGGACTTCTTGTCATACGCATTATTTATTGTCTCACACTCAAACCTTGTCTCACCTTCAAACCATAGGTTTTGATCTCACATAGTTTTTAATGTAGTAGATGATCAATTTGAATGTTGTATCATAATTCTAGAGCCTTAAGAAAACAATATATTAATAAATTAAAACAATATTTAAACCAATTGGTTTTTCCTTGGAGGGGACCTCTTGCCATACGCATTATTTATTGTCTCACACTCAAACCTTGTCTCACCTTCAAAACATAGGTTTTGATCTCATGCAATTTTTGTCAATCTTTGTCTCACTGACATAAATTTTTACAATTTTTACTTTTAATATCCTTTTAAACTAACATTGTTAAGTTTTTTTATGTGGAGATTGTGTTGCGTTTGGAACCATCTGAATTTTGGAGATTTAATCAAATGCTGCTATAAACAAATGGTAGACATCATTTTGGTATAATAGTTTGATATGATTTTATTATTTTAAAGTATTTTATTTTGTTTATGTGAAATATTATGTTTTATAAAGTGAAAAATTAATTAAAAATAAGATTTATTTGTATAGCATTAGTTCATTGTTATGTTTAATGTAATCATCTTATTTTATTTTAGATTGACTAATATGAAAATATTATTATATAGAACTGCATAGTAATTTTGTGTATTTCTAATTGAATTATATTTTTTACTCAAAACAAAAAAAATTGGTAAACATGACTATTTTAGTGCTCTATAAACA
This sequence comes from Cupressus sempervirens, assembly GCA_028749045.1. Classification (NCBI taxonomy): domain Eukaryota; kingdom Viridiplantae; phylum Streptophyta; class Pinopsida; order Cupressales; family Cupressaceae; genus Cupressus; species Cupressus sempervirens. The sequence continues at coordinate 3,399,658 of CM053785.1, forward strand.
TAGAATTTAGAAGAATTGAATATTCATTGTTAACATTTTTATTAAATTTGAAGTATTTTGTGTTCACGCAAATATTTTTAAACCATCTATTTTGTTGGAATACACATATATATTGATGTGTAATTTATCTCTTAATTTATTCTTTCTATAAATTATGAATTTCAATATTAGTTTTTACTTTTATTAATTTATTTATATGTTTCCATATGTACTTTTATGTTTAAAATGGAATGCAGCATCTAACTACTATTGATGATAATTTGAAGTATTTTGTGTTGTGTCATCCAAATATTTTAAAACTATCTATTTTGTTCTAATACACATTTATTTTCATGTGTTTCTCTCATAATTTCTACTTTCTATAAATTGTAAATTTCAATATTAATTTGTACTTTTATAAATTTATGTATATATTTTCATATGTATTTCTATGACACTTCATGTTATTATAAATTTTCATACATTTTCAAAATAATACCAATAAAAAAATTTACTTTGTCATTTTAAAAAGTTACATCCATTTTTTCTTTATATCATAGTTCTAGGTGTATAGTTTTCAAACTTTTCATGTAAACTCTTAATTTCTACTTTCTATAAATTGTAAATTTCAATATTAATTCGTACTTTTATAAATTTATGTATATATTTTCATATGTATTTCTATGACACCTCATGTTATTATAACTTTTCATACATTTTCAAAATAATATCATAAAAATTTTAAACTTTGTCATTTTAAAAAGTTACATTCATTTTGTCTTTATATCATAGTTCTAGGTGTATAGTTTTCAAAATTTTCATGTAAAATTTTATGTACTTTATCTGTAAGAACTTAAAGGAATATTGGAATATAAAAGAATATTCGTCTTGTGCATCTTCATCTCTACTCCCATTGAGAATGTAAACTACATGAAAGTATCAATTAGTAGTGTGATCAATTCAACTTTTTAAGAAATTTTCTTTCTACTACAAAAATACATGTTTGTATACTGACATGATCCTATACAATTACTTTTATTATGAAAATATTAAGTTATACTTTCAAATCAAACATGTATCAGCTTACCCCTTACACTTGTATTAGGTGCAAGTGCTAGTACTAAGATTGATTTACTTCAAAACATTTTTATAAAGATTTGTGATAAAAACATCATATAAATTCTATATTTAATTTTGTTGATTTTTTAGAGTAATTGAGATATCAATATTAATTAATATTATTAATACTAGAAAATGTGTTTCATAATCTAAATGCTAGTATAATATATAAGGTATTGGAAAATTCTAAAAATATCTTGGAGAATACAAATGCTCTCTTTATATTTAAAATAAAGAGGGAATAATATCATCCATGATTTTAAAATATGGGATACTCCATGGTTTGTTGATATACAACATTCCCATTACAATTGAAAAGCCAACTACAAAGCCTGTTGCCATTCCCATATCCCACCATATATCATCCTCTAAGTTTTCAACATCTTCCTCGTGTATCTTTGGAGATTCAGGAGGGCTACTTGAACATGAGACATAAATTTGTAGACCACATAGACCTAGATTACTATTGAAGTATGCAGAATCAAATCTCATCATCTGTCCTCCTTGTGGTATAATTCCTGATAGGTTATTGTAGGATACATTAAAGTAGCTTAAATATGTGAGATGTTCTAGCTCATAGAGAATTGCTTCTGATAGGTTATTTTGAGAAAGATCAAGTGATTAAGTAGTGTCATCTCTCCAATAGAATTAGGAATCTCTCCACTGAAATTATTTTTTGAAATGTTGAGAATAATCAAACCTTTGACTGATCCAATATCCCAAAGAATGTTACCTGATAAATTATTGCTAGAAAGATCTAGACATTTCACTAATCTCAAAATTTTCACAAACTTCATAATTTGCAGATTTTGTAATTTAGTTAACTGTAATGGGATTGGACCATTAAAACTATTATTTTTTAAAATTAAAATTTGAAGATTGCCCAAGGTTTCAACCCATCTTGAAATGTTACCTTGCAAATTATTGATTCTCAAATCAAGGATTTTTAAATTTCTACAATTTCCAAGAGATGATGGAATATACCCTTCAAGAGCATTTTCTCCTAGTTTCAATGTATCAAGAGAATCCATTCCCTTACATATATTTGGTGCCATCTCTTGTAAATTATTCTTCTCTAAATTTAAGACAGTCAATTTAGAACAATTCTGGAGACATTGGGGTATTTTTCCATTGAACTTATTGTTTGACAAATCTAAAATATCCAAACTCTTCATTCTAAAAATAGAACCTGGAATATAGCCGTAAAGGTTGTTTCCAGTTAAAGAAAGAAATCGGAGATTTTGTGTATATTTATCTATTGATTTTATAATTGATCCATCAAATAAGTTATGTGAAAGATCTATGTACTCAATATCTGTGAATCCCTAAAGCCAATCTGGAATAAAGCCACTATGAGAATTGTTTGACAGATCTAAATAGCTAATGGAATATTGAATTGAAATGAATGCAGGGAAACTTCCTCCAACATTACACTCACGTAAAGCTAAGTACCCAAGCTGAAATTTGGGAATGACAGAGGCACTGACTTTTACGGTCAACGTATTGCTTGAGCGATCCAAATCATAAAGTTGGGGGCAATTGTTCGAAATGGAAAATGAGAAAGTTCCATTTAATCTATTGTTGGCCAAATCAAGCGTATCTAGGTTGGATAGGTTAGTAATTGGCCATGGAAGGTGCGGTGAGATTGGCGAGAGAGAGCAAGTATCCTCCCAACCAAGTATCTTCTGCCATGCTGAGATTCATGTTGCTCAGTCCAAGATGCTCCAGCCCTCTCAGAGGTGTAATCCACTCACCCAACTTGTTGCTCTGCAAACCATCATTAGCAGAGAGGTTGAGGAATTTCAAGGAGCTGCAAACCATCATTAGCAGAGAGGTCGAGGAATTTCAAGGAGATGTTACCCATCTCCCTTGGAATGGCACCATGGAGATAACTGTCGCTGAGGTCCAAGTGCTCCAATTTCTGCAGCTTAGTCACTTCTCTTCGAATGGCACCATGGAGATGATTGTAGCTGAGGTCCAAGTGTTCCAATTTCTGCAGCTTAGTCACTTCTCTTGGAATTTGGCCTCTAAATCCACAGTCAAGTAAGCTGAGGTACTTGAGCCGCCTGGGCGCTCCAATTTGCGGAGGGAGGTCCAAGCGCTCCAAATGGAGGAGTTGGAACAGCCCCATCCGAACCTCACTCCACTGGATGGAGTACTCATACTCCAAGTGACTCAGGTCGAGGGTGATGACGTGGGCGGAGTGTGGGTGGTAGCCCACTCCTTCCCAACTGAAGCAGTTCAACCCCCTCCACGACTCCAGCGGCATTACCAACTGGTATTCTCTGTAAAAATTGAAGTCAATGCCTTGCTTGAAATCCAGGAGAGAATTTCGTTCCTCTAGTGAACAGGCAGAGCAGGAAATAAGAACACCAATTCAGACTTCTTGAAAGACTTGTCGATTCTTCTCCAGCCAGATATGTCAAAGAATAAATAATGGGCCAACAATCCAAGCAGCATGGAGAGGAGGATCCTTGGAGGGAGAACTCCCCAAGTGAGCCTAGAACTCAGAAAAAGAGGAAGAATGCCAACAAGAACAACCCCAAGCACTCCACCAAAGGTGCTCGAATTTGCGGAGTTTTCCATTTCTGTTGAGTTGTGCTTTTAAAGAGGAAAGGTTACTGCACATAAAATGTACAACTTAAATGTCCATAGCATTATGTAATTCATATCCAATAGCAGATATACATACTTATACATGTAAGAGACTCAACAGATTTCCTATAAATATTAAATTATACTGACAACATAGGCAAATTAAATAAGTTGCCACAGAACCACCATTGACCTTGTGCACATTTCTTTTGAGCATATATCTCAAAAGTGATTAGTAAAGAAGAGTGTGTTGTGCAGTTGAAAATAGCTCCAGAGTGATAGTACAAATCAGCTATTGACAACTGTGAAAGATTTATTTGTAATCATTGTGTGATCTGATTATGAAATATTAACAAATGTCATAGAAATTTCCTTTGATTTCTATAATGTTAATTATTTGATTAGAACAACTTCTACGTGTGAGAGTGTATTTTCTTTTAATCCATCAAACTCATTTTGTACTGCGTTCTCTACTTGTTTAGATTATATTTAATATTTAAAATTGATTATTTTAAAATTTCATATTAAATAACTAACGTAAACTCCATATTATTTGACAATTGTAAATGAAGAAAGGTATTGAGACTTCAAACAATAATTATTGCACATCGTTTGATTTCCTTCAAGCTAAATAAATATTGTATTAAGTTGCTTTTAGATGGCATAAATTCCCACAAGTTTGTTTTGATATACTATCCTTACTTGACAATACGCCATTCTTTGCCATACATTTTTCGAACGGAGCCATTTTACAACCTTCCCCAAATTCATGCCTTGTTAAAAAAAAAAAAAAGAGTTTTCAATTTGTAGTATTGTATATCAATAGGCCACGCATGCTTATATTTTAGTATATTTTAATGCAATAGATGATCAATTTGAACAATGTATCATAATTCTAGAGCCTTACGAAAACAATATAATAATAGGAAACTAAAATATATTAAAATTTATTTACTTCAAAGCATTTTTATAAAGACTCATGATAAAAACATCCTATTTTTTTTTGGAGTACTTGAGATATTAATATTTATTAACATTATTAATATTCGAAATGTGTTTCACAATCTAAATATTTTATCATAAATAAACTTATATTATAATATATAATGTATTGAACCACAAATTCTAACAATATTATGTTGAATATAAATGCTCTCTTTATATTTTAAATAGAGAGAGAATAATATCATCCATGATTTTAATGCATGGGATACTCCATGTTTTGTTGAGACACAACATTCCTATTACAATTGAAAATCCAACTACAAACCCTGTTGCCATTCCCATATCCCACCATATATCATCCTCTGAATCTTCATCAAAATCTTGATCATCTTCCTGGTGTACCTTTGAAGAGTTAGGAAGAGTACTTGAACATGACACATATATTTGTAGACCACATAGACGTGGATTGTTGATGAAGAATGTAGAATCAAATGTCATCATTTGTCCTCCTTGTGGTATCATCCCTGATAGGTTATTGTAGGATACATTAAAGTAACTTAAGGATGTCAAAAGTTGTAGCTCAGTAAGAATTGCCCCTGATAGATTATTTTGAGAAAGATCAAGTGATTCGAGTAGTGTCATATTTCCAATAGACTTAGGAATCTCTCCACTGAAATGATTTCTTGAAATGTTGAGAATAATCAAACCTTTGAGTGATCCAATATCCCAAGGAATGCTACCTGACAAATTATTGCTAGAAAGATCAAGACATTTCACTAATCTCAAAATTTTCATAAACTCCATAATCTGCCCTTTATTGTAAACTGTTATTTCATCTATATAATATTTTGATGTTTCAAAACTATGTGCCCAATGTTCAAGTATGTTTGTATTTTCCGATTGATTTGCCATTGTGGTTAACTTCATAAAGTCATTTGGAATGGTCCCTGAAAATTTATTTTTGGACAGATCTAAAATCTGAAGATTTTGTAATTTGGTTAATTGTAATGGGATTGGACCCTTAAAACTATTATTTTTTAAAATTAAAATTTGGAGATTGCCCAAGGTTTCAACCCATCTTGAAATGTTACCTTGCAAATTATTGTTTCTCAAATCAAGGATTTGTAAATTTCTACATTTTCCAAAAGATGATGGAATATACCCTTCAAGAGTATTTTCTCCTAGTTTCAATGTCTCAAGAGAATCCATTCCCTTACATATATTTGGTATCATCCCTTGTAAATTATTCTTCTCTAAATTTAAGACAGTCAATTTAGAACAATTCTGGAAACATTGGGGTATTTTTCCATTGAACTTATTATTTGACAAATCTAAAATATCCAAACTCTTCAGTTTAAAAATAGAAGGTGGAATATAACCACCAAGATTATTTCCCACCAAAGAAAGAAACTGAAGATTTTGTGTATATTTATCTATTGATTTTATAATTAATCCATCAAAAAAATTATTTGAAAGATCTATGTACTCAATATCTGTGAATTCCCAAAGCCAATTTGAAATAAAGCCTCTAAGAGAATTGTTTGACAGATCTAAATATCGAATAAAATATTGCGCTGAAATGAAAGCAGGGAAACCTCCTCCAACATTACACTCACGTAAAGCTAAGTATTCAAGCTGAAATTTGGGAATGATAGAGTCATTGACTTTTACGGTCAACATATTGCTCGAGAGATCCAAAACAATAAGTTCGGTGCAATTGTTCAAAATGAAAAATGAGAAAGTTCCGTTTAATCTATTGTTGGATAAATCAAGCCTATATAGGTTGGATAGCTTAGCAAAGGAAGTTGGGATTGGACCGCTCAAAGAATTATTCTCCAATTCAAGAAATTCCAGGGCTGAGAGATTCCCTAGAGTAGACGGAATGCTGCCATTCAATTTGTTTGAACTCAGAACAAGAAATTGCAGTTTGAAAAGATTCCCTAGAGTAGACGGAATGCTGCCATTTAATTTGTTTGAATAGAGAACAAGGTACTCCAGATTGGAGAGGGTGCTTAAAGAGGAGGGAATAGAACCTTCCAGACTGTTCCATGAAAGATCAAGCCGTGACAGAGGGAGAGCTCCAAGAAAGGCAGGAATCTTACCGGTGAATGAATTTCCCCGAAGCTCCAACTGCTGAAGGCGTGAGAGATTTGCAAAGAAGGGAGGAATTTCTCCTGAAAGCCCGCAATTGGCCATGGAAAGTGCGGTGAGATTGGCGAGAGAGAGCAAGGATCCTCCCAACCAAGTATCTTCTGCCATTGTGAGATTCATGCTGCTCATTTCGAGATGCTCCAACCCTCTCAAATGTGTTAACCACTCACCCAACTTGTTGCTCTGCAAACCATCATTAAAAGAGAGGGAAAGGAATTTCAAGGTGGAGATGTTACCCATCTCCCTTGGAATGGCACCATGGAGATAATTGACGCTGAGGTCCAAGTGCTCCAATTTCTGCAGCTTTGTCACTTCTCTTGGAATTTGGCCACTAAATTCACAGTCATATAAGCTGAGGTACTTGAGCGTCCTGAGCTCTCCAATTTGTGGAGGGATGGAAAGAGGGTAGAAGTAATTGCCAGAGAGGTCCAAGTGCTCCAAATGGAGGAGTTGGAAAAGGCCCCCTCGAACTTCACTCCATATAATTTCATACTCGTACTGCAACTGACCGAGGTCAAGGGTGATGACATGGGCGGTGCGTGGGTGGCAGCCAACTCCTTCCCAACTGCAGCAGTTCAACCCTCTCCACGACTGCAGTGGCTTCGGGATGAACTTCACATATTCTCTGTAATATGTGAAGTTGATGCCTTGCTTGAAATCCAGGAGAGAATTTCGTTCCTCTTCCAAACAGGCAGAGCAGAAAATAATAGATGGGAGAAATAAGAACAGCACCCAAATCCCCAAACCCATTTTGTATTGCCTTCCAGAAATAGAGAAAAGTAATACAATATTAGAATTCTCACTAGGAATGAGTTGCTTTACTCTGCAAATATCAGAGGCTTCTCTTCTGTGATGATGAAATGAGGATTGGAAGGTGAGGCAGATTTATAGATCATTCAAACTGCAAATATGTGGAAAAGTCCATCCACGAGATGGAAGGCTGTTGCGTCGAAAGAGGAGGCTAACAAAATTTCCAAGTCAGTCTCGTTTTTAAAGAAAATGAGGAGAAAATTGAGCTACGAAAGTGGCTTGTCAAACACGGCGGCAGAAGAAAATATCTCCTGGGCTAAAGTTTCACGACTTTTTTGTGTGGAAGAAAATCACTCGTGTCGTAAAGGAAAGCAGGACGACGTATTTTAGTGTAAGAATTTCTATATAAACAAGGACGCAAAGCGTCTAGTTCCTGCCTTGTTGTGTTGTGATTGGAAGTTTATAGTGTTGAAATGAAATATCTTTTTCAATTGGCCAGATATTTGGTATGTTTGTATTTGTTTAGTTGAATTCTTCAATAGGCATTATTTTTTTTCAATTTTTTAGTTAGATTATGTTGGGAGGAAATTAACTTTAAATTGGAGATTTTGGGTTAGAATGCTTCATAATTTTTTACATTATTGCATTGTTCGAAGTTGTGAAGTGCTATCTATTTTAGCTCTATGTTTTGTTTGAGTTTTTTGTTGTATTTGTGAAGTAAATTGTATGTTTCGTTTTATTGTTTGTTATTTTCATCTTTGACCTTTTGCTAAAGATGTGTTGGGTAGTGTTGTTACTGTGAACAGCATTTAATACAAAATCTTTTGCAAGTTCTTGAATGGGCTATTTGATTTGTCACTGTTTGTATTAAAGCATTAGATTGAGAAGATAGTTGTGTTATTTTTTCATCTACTTTATACTGTATCCAATTAGTTATTTTCAGAAATAACATTTATCAGTAAATGGCCAAGGCCTTCATTAATTTTGTTTAACTTAACTAGAAAGTTACAATAGCTTATCTCCGTTCAAATGGGCACTGGTAGGAAAGAACGGAGAAGAAAACTTCCAGTCTAGCCCGAGAAAAAAATTATTTATTTTACAGGGTTTATGTTTTACAGAATTACATAGGAGTTAAACTTGAGTAACCATTGACATTGTAGTTCATGAGGCTTGCAAGCATTCTGTAGCAGAGATTCCTTTCATATTGTTGGCTGCACTTTATTCATTCTTCTTTAGCCTGCAATTTCACCCACAAAATAATGTTACATAGTTGTTGTTGACATATGAAACATATCTCTACTAATTCCTATTTGTGATTTTCTTAAAATGTATTTGTTAACTTACTTTATGACTTGCCTGTGTGTTCTGGTTCCGGTTGACATGCATAATTGCATTGGCCTGGGTCAAGGTGAAAGTGCCTTCAATGCAAAGCTCTTTAAGCATGAAGATGACATTGGATTTCTGTTGCATATATTCGTCATACTTGATGCTGTGGAGTCGCGGGATTAACTGTTCAATTAATGTGTCGTCAATGAAGCATTGGATTGGTTGTTTATTTTCAGTAAGAAGCAATGTCTTCAAGTGTAACTTGTGCAGATAGTTGACATCTTTCTTGCATCTAATGCAGTGTGCAGTTTCTTCATCAAGGATTCCATATCCTTCAAATTTGTGGTTGCAGTGTGGACAAAATGCAGCAAATGGGTTAGAGAATGGATTTGCAATTTTCAATTTTCCATGTTCCTGTTGCAAAGTGCAGTGTGTAAGTGTTGGTCACATTTAATAGAGACAATTGTTAGATTTTCATATTGCTTATATGTTACCTCTTTGTTTTTTTGCATTATGTCTTGTAACATTTCCAATGTCATTTTGTCATTTAGCTTGCAAATAAATGTGGAGAGCCCTGTACGAAGTGTATGCTTTTTGTCTGTCCTTGTTACAATATTTTTAAAAAGCAATGTTGGTGTTTCATTTTGAGCAAGATGTTCTTCTGCTGCGGTGTAATGCTGAAGGAAATTTGGATGGATTTCTAGCTGCATAAAATATACGTATACGGAGTTTAAATGATTATGTGGATTATTTGCATATTGAATGCTTTACTGATTAGACTAAGTGCAGTCTGAGAAATAATTGCCATTAATTCTTACCTGTGCTTTGTCTTCCTCAGATTGACCATCCTTTATTTCTAGAATGTTGAGATTGCCTTGCTTTTTTGTTGCAAAGACCAACGCACCTATTGTTCCAATTGGGTAGTTGCTTGTGCTATTCAGTAGGTTGCTTATTGTAGTGTTAGGGATGAAATTGTAGTCATTGCATATGCGATTGATTGTTTCCACTGTGCTTGTTTCCTTTAGTAGAATAATGCAGTCGCAATCACCTCTATCAAAGTCTGATTTTGGTTGGATGTCAAATCCGGTAATGCAAACACCCATGCCTGGGATTATTTTGTCTTCAAATTGTTGTACTAAGTTTGGATTGACAGTGACTGTTATTGTCATTTCTGCTTTATGATCTGTCAGATCTGCTCGTAGCACTTCTCGTGTTTTGTTGACTTTATCCAAGTTGACTTTGTAGACAACCAACACGTCTCCTTCAAATATGCTGCCTCCTTTTCTTGCATTCAAATCTTCTATTGTAATGGAGCCAATAGTTTTCACTTTTGTCCTGCATTGACATGTATGTTAGTGCATTTTCCATGTGCATATAGAATTATTAAATTCATGAAAGCAAGTAGATGTTACCTTTTTGTAGACTGGTCTTGCCTCATTTGTGTAGCCTTTCCTGCTCTTTTGTTTGCATCCATTGATTTCTGTGCATAAATTGTGGAAATGAGACGTTGCTTTAGTGCATCAGATTTTTTGTTACTCTAGACATTTTCCATAATTTTTAGAATGCAGTTATTGAGATTTGAAGTTTATTGTTCATATAGTGGTTAATAAAATTTGTTATGTGGAATTGTTTTGAATGTAGAAAATGAATCTTGCAAGTAAATTTGTATTTAAAGTTTTATGAGCAAATGACGGAAATGTCATTTTTTTATAGTCATTATGTCAGGTAAATGTATTTTAAGAAATGTAGAGAAATGATCTGACCAATATGCCTCTGTTTTATGGATAAAGCATACATTTGATGTTTTATTTGACCAAATGTGATCTATGAGTGGCTTATTCATGCTATGTCTATGTTGAAGTAGAAATGTGTATTTCATTTGTTGCATATGATTATTTATGTCTTTTGTATTTTTTGTATTAGCTAACATGTCAATGTTAAAATCTCCTAGAATATAAGTGAGTGCAGTTGGGTGCATTTTGGAAGTTAGAGTGTCTAACACATTTTTAATATCTATGAAGGGAGTATTTGGCCTTGAATAGATATTGCAAATATTCAATATATTGGTAGAATTTGTTATGGTTAATGTGATCGCTTCTACATGTTTTGTTGTGTTAGTTGATGATGTTGTTACATTGATATTGTTTCTTACTAATGTCATAATGCCATGTATTCCATGGTTGACATGAATAGTGAAGTCTTTTAGAATTGAATTTTGCTTTATTGAATTTGTGTGAGTTTCTTGTAAACATATAATGTCTGAAGACATAATTTCAATATCATTGAATAAATCATTGTCATGAGCATGTAGACTTCGTGTGTTTAATGTGCACAAAAGCAAATGTTCAGTATTATTTGTGCATGAAGCCTCATTTTCAAGTTTCCAACAAGCACTTGTTTGTAGGCGTTCCATTTGCATGTTTATTTTTGGTTTTACATGAAAATGTTTTTGAGCGAGTGGTTTCACAAGATATAGGTTTTGTATCATTTTTGTACGTGATAGTGCAGTATATGTTATTCCATGGTGTCTTATACTTGTTGGATCAAAAGCTAATCTTTCCATTGTCAATCCTTGAGATCTATGAATTGTGTGTGCAGATGCTAGTTGTATTGGAAATTGTTTTCTAATAGTAATTTTTTTGCTTGTTGAGATTTTTTGGATTGGTCTTGAAATTTGTACAATAGGGACCCATGCTTTCTCAATACTTTGGTTGTAGTATTGTGCATATTTTATTTTTTGGAGATTTCCAATATTAGAATCATTAAATTTGATCCAAACAATTTCTAAATTGTTGTGGTTTGTGTAATCTTTGAATATTCCATCTGAACCATTGACTAGTCCATCAGTTGTATTGTAGTTTCCTGAGTATAACTCTATCAACATGTTTCGTTTTAGTTGTATTTCAATTGGGAGGGTTGCTGTATGGTTGTAAAGTCTTATGCCATTTATGTTGTCCTCGTATTCATCTATGGCCCTTAGAACAATAACTTCTCCAGACATATTTGCTAACATTTTTTGGTTGTGTACATATACGTCATTTTTTCTATAGAAAAGGAAAGGAAGTGTTGGGTCATTTGGTATTGGCCGCAAGCATTCTTTGTTTAGATATGTTATATCATCTATTGTTTGTTTTGCCAATCGAATTCTATTAAGTATTTGTATAAAATTTTCATCCTTTTGACGCATTGTGGTGTGCAATGTGTAACATTTGATGTTATCATTTCAAAAGTTGTAAGGCATTAAGTCTTTGTCTGTAGTTTTATTTTCAAATACTGAAGAGTCAAGAACTGGTTGGGCTTGATATAAGTCACCACAAAAAATTGTGTCCAAATTGCCGAAATAAGAGGTTGGTGTGCGCATTATTTCTCTTAGTCGTTTGTCTATATAGCGTAGGAATGTTGAACCTACTAAAGATATTTCGTCAATCAATATAACTTTGAGTTGTTCATAATGTTTGGACATTTTGTCTAGCGTGTCACTATTTAGTGGAAGGAATTCTGATTTATTGAACGGAATATGAAATGCAGAGTGTATAGTCATGCCACCGATGTTGTAAGCTGCTTTTCCTGTATAAGCTACAACTATTCCCTTTGGTTTATCTGGGTTGTTGTTAATTGTGTTGTTATATATACGCAACAGTGCTTGATAGATCATTTTTGCCGTAAAGGTCTTACCAGTGCCTGCTCCGCCAGTAAGGAATAAGTGAAGTGGTGTTTTATTTGTGACTTTTTTGCAGACAATGTCTTTTACTATTGCCTGTTGTTCTGTATTTAGCATTTGTCGAATTTTGAAGTATTCATCATTGTCAATTATTTCTGGGTGTTTTCCTATTTCGAAACCTACATATTTTGTATTTGTAATTTTGTTATATCTTCCAATTTGAATATCATCATGAATGTCATATGTCTCATCTATGATAGTTGTTTTGTTTGTTTTATTATTGTCATTGTTTTCTAATAATCGATTATTGATTTCTGTAACTTCTTTATCAATGTCACCCCATGCTTGATTTAATTTGTAGTAGAATTTTGAACTATTTTGTCTTATTATATTTTCATGAAAAGTATATGCACTTTCCCAAGTTTTGAAATTTTCTTTTAGTTGGGATTCGTTATTTGTAAATGGTACAAAAAGAAGTAGTTGTTCTCTGCAATAGTTTTCTAAGTCACTGTGTTTATTGTAACTAATAAAGCGTATAATATTTTCTTTTTGTTTTCTTTTTTTATTTTTTCCTTTAACGTTATAGTTAGAGATGTACTCGGCTAGGCATATGTTTTGTACACTGTCATGGCGATTTTTATAATGGTCTATTAATGATTTTGCTGTTACATTTTCTGAGTTATCTGGTTCCTGGTTTAATTCTGAGGCAGACTTGAGTACAAATACTCGCTCATTGTCTGATCTTGTATCAATGAAAACACATTTTCGTGAACTCTTATTAAGGGGAAGGGATAGAACTAAATGTGCTGCTTGTTGTGCTGACATTTGTTGCAAATTTAGTAAAGCATTTCCTAATTTTGTTATCATTTTAACCGCATCTATATTTTCACTTTGGTGATCATCTCTTATTCTTTTGAATGCACGTGTCATAGACTTGTCAACCTTTACCATATATGAACTACAATACATGGCAGCAGCATATGCGTTTAACACGAATTGGGCATCTGTGTTAGCTCTCCATAGTTGTGGCATTTGTTTGCAGAAACTGTTGTTCCATATTTGGGAAGGATTTCTTTGAAGGAATATAGTTGGCTTGTCTATTGTTGATCGTAGTAGAATGATGTAGTCATTTTTTGTTATTTGCAATTCATCAATGAACATTTCAAATGTGAAGGAGGTATTGAAGTCTCTTTTTTCCAAAGATTCAAATATTTGGTTGGCAGTTGTATTCATAATAGCATCTTTATCGCACAAAGGGTCCAAAATCATTGTATTTGGCATAGGTGGAATGGGGAAATTATATCTACATTTTTTGTATGACGTTCTTTTGCATTGTCTAGTATGGTGATGTTTATGCAATTTGGCATATTCTGCTTCCAAGTTATCAGTATTGCATGTGATGTGCATGTTCACAAACTCTACTATTTCATCATTTGTTTGCTTTCCATAGATAGGTGCATTTTCAACCCAAATTAACATGTGCTCATGTTCATTTCCCCTATTTTGAAATTCAGTGACCGAAAAATAGTCAACAACTTTTCCAAATAGTGATTTTTCTTGAAATAGTAGTTTCCTTAAAGCATTAATCCTATGTCGATAGTACCTTGCACATGTTATTGGGTCTTTTTTCACAAGTATTATTTTGTTGGTGTCGTTGCATTCAAATGTGTCATTTGTTTTTGTTTTTTGTTGACGTAATTTTTGTAAATATTGGAGAGTCGACATTAGGGGCTCCCAATTCTCTTCCGCACTTGTAAAAGTGAGGAAAAATGTAGGTGGCCCAAGTTGTCGAATCATAGCAAATATGTTTTTTTTCAATTGATGCATGTAGTCTGGGGATATTCGAATTCTTTTGAAATCTACATATCCAATGTCTGATCGTAAAATTTTTTCCAAATTTGGTTTTTGCTTTACATCTTTTGCGAGTAACTTGCGTCCTTTTAATTGTCCTTTTCTAATTCGTATCCATAGTGTCGATAAGACCTGATGTATAATTATTTTTATGGCTTTGAAGAAAAGGTTTGTTGTATGAAGTGAAAAATCTTGCTCATAATGAAGTAATTCCCACTGTGATAATTTTTGATAACTAAATTTGTCCATTATGTCATTATTGCGTGGCTCACCAAAGAAGAGGGTTGGAAAATTCATTTCTTCTGCATACTTGTCTTTGAAAATACCAATAGGATAACAGTTCTCAGCAGGTGCAATTTGAATTATTTTGTCATCCATATTGTGGATGCATGTAGAGTCTGTGTATCCATGTATTAAAGAATCACTTGGATTGTCATATTCAAGATCACTTTCAGTTTCACTTTCAGAACAACTTTTGTTTTCACAACCATTGTCTTCATTGTTGATATCTAATGTTTCTATCCACTTTTCATTTATTTGTACATTTTGCATTTGGTAAAGGGTTGTTTTGCTTAAATCGAATAGAGCCTGCATTATTATATATGGTCGTACCATGCCTTTTTGAAATGCATTTTTATATTGCAATTGTCTTTTAAGAGCCACTGCAATTGTTGTTGTGTTTGATAGTGATAGTGGTAGAGCATTTTGAATATTGTATATGTTTACAGGGACGTTTATGATGGAACCAGTTAGTCCAAGTTGAGACTTTTTATATCCTAATTCCCAAATTTGTGCAAATGCAATTCTTAGTGAAACTAGACGTTCCTCTAGTTGTGTTATTTTTTGTACACTTGGTAATGGCTTATTTTTGCGTATGTTGTGAGGAACTGCATATTTAGGTATTTTTTTTTTTCTGAGAGAATCGTTACATATTTTACATATGTACTCGGTAAGCAGTGGTGTGTAAGATTTTGTCAAATTGTGGTATAGAACTGTGTGTTCCTCTTTGTATTGTTTTATATCTTTCTTGAAATGGAGCATTTGACAAATTGTGCAAGTATATTTTGGTGTGTCTTTTACTGTGGTAAAAAATTTATCAATTGGTGTCAAAGTTGTCTTAGTTGATTTTCTTTTCCTATTTATTGTTGTTCTGGATTGAGTTTGTGGTTTTATATTATTTTGGTTATCAGTCGAGAAAATATTAGTGTTTTCGGTTGTAATTGTTTGTTGATTAATGTTGCAAGCTTTATTTCTAATTAATCTTTTGACTGCACGCAATGTTATATTGTGTTGATTTTTTGCAATATTATGCTTATCATTGGTAGACAGATTGTAGTTCTTTAATGTTTCTTTCTTTTGCTTTTTTTGTCTGAGTGGTGTGTTGCCATTGTTTCTTATCATTTTTTTTAATCTGTGCAATTTGATATTATGTTGTTTTTGTTGTAAGATTCCATTGGTTAGCAGTGGTTCAAAGTGCCCTGACAAAGGATTTGCATCATGAAAGAGGATATTGAATGGAGTAGAATTGAGGTGGTTGTTAAAATCTAAATATCATTTTCCATAAGATGCAGACCAAACACATATACGAATATTGAGCCACTTTGATATCCAATGTATGCAAAATATATCCCCCCACAAACCATTTTGCTTTGTCTTAGTTGATGGTTTTGCGGATAAACGCATTCTTTGCAAATAAGTTGAAATATCTTCTACATTGTGAAGCTCTCTCAGGCTTTGAGGGTGGAGTTCATGGTTATAGGAATTGATAGCTTCCTCATCTCCATTTTGGAGGCAAGCAATGAAGAAATCTATTGTTCCATTACGAATTTCATTTGATGTATGTTGAAATTTTAGTAGATATTCAAATGTATCAAATAAACAATCACCGATATTGTATTTGAAGTCATGAGGCCTATATAAGCCATGCTTTAGAAGAGTTTTGTCAATGTCAGTTGAATGTACATTACAATTACATTTGTTTTGGTCTTGCTGCATGATTTGTAGATGTTTGATTGTTCAATTTTTTCATACAATGAAGTCTTCCACTAATGAGTTTGATTCTTATTTTTTTTTATTGTTAAATTGCAAGTTGTAGTTTTTTGTTTGTTTCAAATGTAGTATGTTGACAGTTATGTGCTACATTCTGATTCTGCACCATATGCTATAGGTTGGCAGCCTGCATTTATTACGAATCAATGTTTACATTAATGTTTCATTTATATTGGGTCACTTTATATATAGAATATTTTACGTACAAAATTTTGTTAGTTTACTCACAAACGGCTATCATCTAAACATTGCTATTATACTATTTCAACCAATAGTACTAGATATATAAAATGTTTCGAATTATTTTCCAAGAAAGATTTCTTTAAATGTTGGAAAATAGTGACTACTTATAAGATTGGCTAATAATTGAGTAAACTTAATAATCTAAGTAACAAAGTAATTACATTTCTAAATAAATTTTATTTGAAAGCCATTGTAATAGTATTTTTTTGCACACTTTTACACAAACATTTATACTTTTTATGAATATTGATTTCTGGACTCTCTTAATAATTGTTGTTTAAGCTTTAAATTGTTCAATAACAAGACCCTTCATATAAATGGGTAAAGACCTTTCATAGTGGTTGGCTATTACCGTTGAGAGCATTAAATAGACAGTGTTCAATATTAGTTACAATGCTCTCAATTTTTGATACCTTGCACTTTATGACATTCATTTCCAAATTAATTTTGTCATACAATGCAAGGTGTTTATTGTCAAGATTGTTTGAGGCATGCAAATCACCAAATGTTGAGCTAATTCTTTGTTTGTTTGTTGCATAGGTAGACCCGCTTCTATGCTGCATACTATCTTCAATGTTCATTGAACTCAAGTCACAATTGTATGTATTTTTCTGGATGACTGGGCTAGTTGGGTTCCATGGTAGTCTTTCTTCTGTTGCAGGCCTTGCCATAGTATCATTTCCTACATTAGATTGTGGAATGATATAGTTAGATAAAGTACTTAGCAGAAATGAGGATATGTATAGAGGCAATATTTTGATTGTAGTAACTGTTTTTTTCCATTTACAAATGCTAATCAATTAATCTATTAATGTAAAATGTAGCAACAGGTTTGAGGACATACCAATGCTACCATGTACTTTCATCCATTCTAAGTCTGTAGATTTGAGAATTCCGATAGCTGCCTGGTCAAAATTTGTATCTCCAACATTGGAACTATATGTTAATGTTGGCTTTGTGGTAACAACTTTTTGCATATTTGAAGTATTGTATGGCTGGCATATGCTTTCTTGTTTTTCTATTTGTTGTGCATTCTGGGTATCTATGGTGTATAATGGTTGTTGTTGAGGATAGCTATATTGTGTGCAATAGTTGGGTTCATATGAGGTAGATAATTTTGTTGGACATTGTAAATGTTCAAAATTTCTTGATTGACAGTGATTCATATCTTTAGATGTCAGTAAATATTTTGCATCAGAAGCCAGTATATTCTCAAATGCAATATCATCAAGGCATGGTGAGTGGAATTTTTTTCCTTGAGAGATATCAGTCAAGTCTCCACAGACATGACTTTCCATGTTTTTTGAGATATGGTTGCTTTGACAAAGAGATTCTATCATTGTCATTATATCAGCACTATGAATTGCTTCACTATTTGCTCCCAACAAATTTATATGACAATCTATACAATCTGTTGCACCTTTCATGGAGAGAGCTGCTTCTCTATATGCATTTGCAGCTTCCTCAGGAGTTTGAAATGTTCCAAGCCATTTTCGATCTTTAGTCTTTGGATTTCTTATTTCTGCACCATAGCTGCCCCAAGGTCGTCTCCTCACACCCTTGTACACTTTATGCTTGGAACATTTCCTTCTTTTGCAACAGGTTTGCTTGATTTTTTCAAAAGTTGATGTTTCTTCATTATCTAAATCAACAATTGGTATTTGCATGAAAGTAGTCATGGTTTTCATTGCTTCTGTGAAGAGAAAAAAAAATTTCCATAAACATGATTATTTGAACGGATGAAACAAGTAGAAGTCATTATATTTGACAATTTTCAATTACTTTAATTACAAGATATACTTATTCATTACATTGGGTGATGCAGTCGTGTCATCATATCATCAACATTAACTACATTTGAATGCAATAATATTTACTTTATTGTCTATGAAATTCTTGTTCGCAATGGACATTACATATATTTCTCAAATAGATAGAGAATTACATAGAAGAGTACTACATTCAAAGTCAACAAATAAATGAAAGTAGGTGTTTCATTCACAGTGAAAAATAGAACCAAGAGAGAGAAAAATTCAACTCCCAATACTATTTCAAGAAGTTCCATTGTTTCCTGACAGTTTCCAACAGCGACTTTTGAACAACTTCAATGGCTCTTGATGTGAAATTCAAATTTATAGAAAATAGATGTGTCCCTGAAATCTGTCAATCCTGCCACATGAATATATTTTAAAAAGATGACAACCTTCCAAGCTAAAGAGATTATTATCCTTCCATGTTAAGTGCAATTCATGAAATTGCTATAACTTTGTACTAGTGAAAGACATAGTTTGGTAAACTTAGATATGCAGACATTATTGACATGCCAATGAGCAGATACATATTGCTCTAGATTTTTTCAACTTTTCAGAAATCGAGGCTAATCTTATACATCAGAAGTATTTGCTTCTGTCAATCGTCATGATATAATACTTAATTCATCCATTTGGGATATGCCACCTTCCAATATCTGCTACAAGATGAATGCCAGGTGACATGTCACTATTTGAAAATTCATACAAATAATGGTATGAGTAATGATGCTTTATGGTTTTAGTTGCTAGATGTCCTCTATCATCATCATACCATTGTCCTACAAGCTCTATATTATCATATCTTATAATCCATTCAAGTGAAAGAGTTCGATATGAGATGATAAGGTTTATTATGTGCATAAGTGTGTCGTTTTTAGTACTTGCCCTAAATGGTGATAGCTGACATAATAGCATTTTAGTTGCTGGATTGAAAATGGTAGTTAATTCCTGAACACTATGATTTCCGTGAGGGAAATGAATTAAAATATCTTGACAACGAATTATTATATGAGCTTCCCTATATATCCGCACCAGATGTTTTAGGTAAATTAATTCTCCATTTGTCATGAATGGAGACAAAACATGAATTTCATTGGTCTCTTCTATCGGCTCAATGTTTCCCCATCCATGATATCGAAACATTGGAGCATGGTTGTCATAAAAATAGCTTTCCAATATTTTTCTTTGGCATTCACTTGGAAGTTCTTGGATTCTTTCAAGGATACAAAGTTGTCGAAATTCAGACAATTCATCTGTTCGAGGATATGTTATAGTAGATGCATTTATAGTATTCATACTGATGCAATGTGGACAGAGGAAAACCTGTTGAAAACGACCAACATTTCTTAGTTTTTTCTACGAATAATTGAATTCTAAGATATAGCTTAAGTTCATTGTTCTCCATTTTTTTAGAGATATTGTTGGTGGGAAATTCATATGCATGTAATTAATATGTAGGTTTCTATAGATAGATAGCACAAAAATTTCAGATATGTACGATAAAGAGTAGGATGATGTAGTAGGACCGTATACATTGTTACTATTTATAGACAAGTATGCATTTTGAGGCATATGAATGCATCGTAAATATTTGAGAAACGACAAATTATAAATGCAGTTTAATTCAATGACATATGATAGTACAATTTTCAACTTGTAAAATAAATTCTACCCATGTACTATTATTTATTGACTAATTAAGTTCCCGTTTTTAAGACTAAATCTAAATTATATGTTTTTCGTAATACTTGCGTTATTTTGCAAGTAAATAAGGATGGAAGCATACCAGTTAGTTATCAGTTGTTTTTGAGACGTTCTTGTTCTTTCACAACCTTCACTGTCTTTTTTACGACCTTTGCACCTGAAAAACAATTAGAGGAGAACAATTAATTACATGATTCACATTATGATTCGTTACAAATCTACTATATTTATTTTGATAAAGATTACTGAACGAAATAATTGTACAAAATATCAATATTTGAATCATAGAATGCATTGTAGAATATTTCAAAATAAAGAGGAATGTGTACTAACAATAGTACAAATATGGCTTATATCACCTATTCAGTATTCATTCTCATAATCTAAATAAAAATAAATAGAATGCATCCAAAACAAAACTAGGTTGTGGATCGGGAAAAGCAAGACAAGGAAAAGGAGAAGGATGGTAAAAAGGATCAAGCTGTGGATAAAGATAACTGAGAGAAGGAAAAGGACAAGGATGCTAAAAAGGGAAAACACAAAGAACAAGGAAAACCAAGACAAGATTAAGGAGAAAGACCAAAAAAAAAGGAAAACATTAAGAAGGGTAAACATAATGGTAAAGAAAAGAACTATGAGAAGAAAAAGAGAAATACTGACCAAGCAAAGATGGAAAAGAGAAAAGATGGGGAAAATAATGATGAGGGCAAGAACAAATATGATAAAAGAAAACGAGAAAATGTACATTAAATTGATCAAGTTTTGGTTTAATTCAAGGAATATAAATGCATTGCAAATATTTGAGAAACTACAAAAAATAAATGCATTTTAATTCACTGACATGTGATAGTACAATTTTGTGAGCAAAAAAGGATGGAAACATACTAGTTAATTATCAATTGTTTCTGAGATGTTCTTCCAGTTTGACAACCTTCAATGTATCTTTCACGACCTGTGCAGTTGACAAAGAGAAAGAGAAGAACAATTAATTACATAGTTCAGAAAATCATTTGTTACAAATGTATGATATTTATTTTCATAAAGATTACTAAACCAGAAATTGTACAATATATGTAAAAAAACTATAGTACAAATATGTCTCATATCACTTTTACAATATTTGATTAACTTCATTCATGACTTATACATTGTGATAATCTAAATCAAAATAAATATGATGCATTGATAACAAGATAATTATATGTATTTTTATTGCAAAAGTTAAGAAACATTTACATTTATCCATTGCATATGTTGTTTGCTATGTACATATATGGATAACATGCTCATCTACTACAATTCCATATGGATGAATGTGTAATAGGTTATATAACATCCCCAGGAGGTTGAGGTTTTGTTGAGCAAATGGTGCTTACATAAGGTGAAATTACAGGAGGAGAAATATGTAGTTGCAAAAGTATCATTGCATTGCAAACATCTGAGATTCTTGATGCACTAGGCTCACAGAAATGAGTTTGGTGAGCAAGCAATGCATGGTCCACTAGAGGCTTGTACTTACTACTTATTGCAATTTTCAGGGAATAATAAACACAAGTCGTAACATCACAAGAGCTCAAAGATTCAAGAGAGAACAAGCCACCTATGAGGCTAGTACTCATCTCTATAACATATGCATTGATGTATGCATCATAGTCTTCAAGAGGTTTGAAACAAGGCTTCACATACGCATTTGCCATTTTCTTTACAATTTCAGAATTTTCTAAAAGATCCATGCAATTGGTGAGGAATTTAGAAATAATATCTGCATAAGTTGTTCTCCCAGATTTATTTTCCAAGAATTCTTCACCCAGCACATTGCGTAATGCTTTCTCAACATTTCTGCATTCTATGACAAATACATGCTCCAAAGTTGTAGACTGAATTGCACCAATGATTGGACAATCCCACTGAGGACCCGGACTTGGAATATAAATTCGTTCAGACATTTTGATAACACAATATCTGTCACATATTCAAAATGAATAAACACTTTCAAGAGAAGTGACATGGTTGACCTAAAATTTCAAAATTCAAACAAAATTATAAAATGCACGTTGCAAACTCGAGTAGTTTTGGAAAATACTAAATAAATCCATGTGTTGTTTACTCAATAAATCCATGTCTGATGTTATTTGAAAAAGTCACAATTTAAGCTGTCATTTATAATTTATTGTCTTTTAATCTTTTCATAGATTATAATCATCAATTATATGTGTTTTTTAATAAATTTTTTATTTTCCCTTATTCTTTATAATTGAAATAGTAGCATTTTTTTACAAATTACATAAATTATTTTTAAATCATTGTAATTGAAATAATTAATTTCAAAATTTACTGATTAAAAAGTAGCAATTACTATTCTACTTACAGATATTTTTCAACACAAAAAAATCGAATTTTTTCTCTCTAATTAATATAATCTTTTATTTAATACATTATTTTACAACTTCAAAAAATATTACATAAATTAAATCATTTTTTTATTTTCCTCTATTCTTTATAATTGAAATAGTAGCATTTTTTTTACGAATTAAATAAATTATTTTTAAATCATTGTAATTGAAATAATTAATTTCAAAATTTACTGATTTAGAAATAAAAATTACTATTCTACTTACATATATTTTTCAAAACAAATCAATCCATTTCGTCTTTTCGTCCACTTCCAGATGAATTAAGATCAATATAAATATCACATAGTCAAAAGAAGATCTAGAAAAGCCCAACTATTATTTTTCATGACTAATTATTAAAATGTGTATAATAATGGCCCAATTTATAGGAAAGACTTTTCATGAAAAGATTCCACAACACAACATAATCTCATTTATAAAACTGTTGAAGGGCCCAATCATAATAATAATGGTCATCAATTTACAGAAAATTTTATATGAACAAACATAGAAAGATACATTGAATACATGCAGGAAGTCGAAGTTTACCCTCATTTCACTTGGGTTTGAACCCATGATGTGGGGTTACCAACGTAGTATTATCCATATAATATCTAAAGTTTGTAGAATAATGGAAGATCGTCCAATCCACTTCTCTTTGGGAAGGAGAGTTAGTCGCAACTATTATTAATTTAGTTCGAATTTCGACCAACAAAAAACCAAACACAAATGTTTTCCACTAAAACGTTATTAAGAAAAACTTAAATGGAGAAATTCAATATATTATTATTGGTAAAATATAATAGTAAAATCTTTGCAACACCCTCCAATTTAGAGAAAATCATAAACAAGAAAACGTCAACTGGTACGTCCATAACCATGAGCCATGAAATTTTGTTTTTAGCACCCGTATGTGCATGATCAAGCATCTTGGAAAAGTATGTAAAACCTCTTGCATCCTACACATAACGTGCATGTCATAAATATTGGCATGATAATTGATTGAGCCATATATTTCCTTCAATTAATGAATTAAGAGATAAGCATTAAAAAGCTTCAAGTTTTTCTAGTCACATAAATACCATTGAATATTGAACCTAACGAGATCATGTCTAGATAAATTCATTTCGCTACATTTTGAAATGCGCCCAGCGGACGCGACGCGGGATTCCGATTTGCTTTAGAGGGCGACCGGGAACCGAGCCAACAGGTGGACTGGGGAGCCAAAATAAATGTACGGGACGTGCTTTCCAGCGGATATGCCGGTCCACGTTTCTGAGTGGCATTTAATTTCGCTGAACTTCTTTTCGTTTCGTGGCGCTGGGGGCTTTCACTACGCGTCCTTTGGTTCGATTTCATGGCATTTGGCGTCATTTGCGTTATTTTCGAGTTCGTGTCATTTAATTTCGGCGGTGTAGGAACGTTATGAAGCATCTGATCGGTGTGTATTCCCAGGCATTCATTCAAGGTAGTTGGGTGGGGGACGTCTGAAAAGGAAGGAACAAGGCTTCGGATTTCATCGCGCTGATCGCCGGGATTCAAACGCAATGAAATTTGCTGTATACCCTTTTTGGTTGTTTGCATAATGGTGTTTTCTGCACAGAGAACAGTGGTTTTTCTGTAAGCTTCTGGTGTCTTTTTACTGATCAAGGGTTCGATTCACGGGAAGTGTTTTCAGGTGAGTTGTTGGATTCATTTTCACCGTGTTTTGATGTGGATTGTGTACGAGGTGTGGACGATCTGTTTTGGGGCTAACAGCTTAATATCTCTCCCAAAGCACGGATGGAAGCGTTGGGGACGGATCTCATGAAGCAGAGCGAGCATTCATCTACATGAACATGCACAGTGACAGCGCATTGCCGAGGAAGGAAGATGTTGAGAAGCTCTTACCCAAGTCCTGCAAAAGGCTCACGATTCTCCTCACTACTCGAGATGAGATGGCTGCGGAGGTGATCTCAGGCTGTGAGCGTGGGATCCGTACTAAAGTCTACCCTGTTAGACCCCTGCATTCCCGGGATGCCATGAAGCTGTTGTCCAACAAACTGGGTGTAAAAACCGAGATACCCCAACATCAGATGAACGAGATCGTGGAGGTCTGCGACGGCGTCCCGGTTGTTGTAGAACGGGTAGGAGCGTATATCTGCCAAAGCCCCGACAAGGACGAAGCTTTCAGGCGAGTGATTGAGTGGATCAAAGGCGGAAAGGCTTTTGGCTCCGCAGAAGATCAGTATAGTATAGAAAAGAAAGGCCTTCTCTTCGACCTGGAGGATCTTCCTCCCACTGCAAGAGAGTTATTTCTGGAGATCTGCTCCTTCTTTGGCTCGTAGACGAGAACAAGGATTCATTCTACACAGATTTCAAAGATAAAAACCCAGATGAGCCCACAGATTACACAGAGAACCGTCTTTTTGTTATCATTTCCTCGCTCATTTAGATAGTCATGGGCAACTTTTGCTTCTGTTGAGGAGTCTTTAAGTTTTGAATACGTTTTTAAGTTTTTGCCCAGTAAGGATAGGAGCGTAGGCATCTTACCGCGCAAGGAGCGAAGCCGCTTGTCCGCCGCGGGTGCGCTTTAAGGCTGGGAGAGGAGCCAATAAGTAACTTCGGGATTTATTGCTTGCTCTTCGGGATTGTCTAACAGTTTTTTTTCCCCAGAGCACCATCTTCATGGCTTCAAGCATTAACCCATTAGACGGCTTCAACTAAGCTGCTAATTTGGGTTCCGTTATGGGTACAGGGTTCAGGTACACAGGTATGACAATTTGTTTCCTTGGCTATGGGTGGGTTTGCCTGTGTATGTGTGTGTGTATTATAATTTATACTACAGCAGTTCTGGGGCTCACAGCTTAATATCTCTCCCAAACAGTGATAGCCCAAAAGCTGGCCCACCAGGCACACTAGCGACCAGTAGAAGGAGAGAATTGAGTGTACTAGGAGAAGTCGTCTGCACAAAGGTTACAGAAGATGTTGTAAGCAGAAGGGGAAAGGCACTAACAACGTCAACATTCGATCTGAACCCTCGTACTGCTCAGAGTAGGGGAAGACATTTTTGAGATATCTCAAAGATCTTGCAATACTTCGGTTCAAATCTGGACTCCCCGTCCTTCTGTCAGGCTAAAATTCAGCACTTTGTGGCCGGTTTTATTGCACCTACTTTTATTGCAACAGGAAGGTATGAAAGACCAGGTATGGAAGGACCTCATGGCTGCCGACAAAAACGTCACTTTTGCAGCTTTTGATCAATAATTTTTTGATTTCAGAAGAACACAAAGACTAAATAGAAATGAATAATGTATATACCTAGATTCGCTTCTTTATTGATCGATTTGTTGTTGTTCTTGGGTACAGATTTTGCAGAACAAATTTTGCTCTTAGCAAAGAACTTTTGCCTAAATACAGCGACTCAACAGAGCTTGCTAGAATACAGGCCTCTATCAGGCACGCTCAAATCCTCACAAATATGACAAGACGAGCTACCAGAAGGCGAAACAAATATTGAAGAGTAAATAGAAAAATAAGCCATCTATACACACAGAACACAGAACGCATATCAAACCTGAAACAATTTTCTACAAAAAGTAGTACAGAACACAGAACGCATATCAAACCTGAAACAATTTTTTACAAAAAGTAGTACAGGAAGCAGTATCAACAAATGAAAAACATACCTAGAACCAGTATCAACAAATGAAAAACATACTTATTCTCTGCAACAAAATCTTAAGCAAAATACATCACAGAAAGACAAAAACATACCTGTTTTCTGCAACAAAACCTACTTCTCAGAAGCATACAGAAGGGAGTGTCCAATTTTCCCGATGCCTCCGAAATCAACAATTACTAATAAATAAGAATTTTAGATGACTAGAATTGAAGAACCCAATTAAATGCAGTCGACAGACAGCCGGAAAACATTCCCCAAGACAATGAGTAAAAGACAGACCAAAGAATTGTGACCACATTTTCTCCCAAAACTGACATCTTTGCTGACAATATGACCACTATACAGTGCATAGTATAAATCCAAATCAGAATACGGTGGATTTCCTTGGATTTCCTCAAGATTTAGATTTGGGAATTGGCTAAGCATAGTGGTTCAGATAAGACAATTGACGAAACATAAAGCCAAGCAATAAAGAAAATCACTATTGCTATGTTCCATCCATCCGTCAGCATTGCCACAAATTCATTTTTTAATACAATGGAAAAAGCTCAATACCCTACTGTTCACAACAACAGCCAATGGGAAATTTGAATTTAAAATAAAAATAATGGCATGAATTCAAAAACATTATGAAACTAAGTTGGAATGCATATATAAAACATTTCAATTGGTCAAAACTTATTTAAAATTTGCATCCACTTGGATGCTATAGTATCCTGCCATACGGCAGGAACTAATAATATAAATATTGTAATTAATTTAAATTTCACAAATATCTTAATCTACTAATATATGGATAAAACATTATTATTAATTTATTTTAAATGAATAGTGAAGGTAAATGTTTTTGTTAATAGGTGGTTTATATATATATATATATATATATTAAAAATAAATACTTTTATTTTTGTAATTATAGTATACAAACAAGTTTAAGGACAAATATCATGTATATATGAAAATATTCAAATGTTTAAAGGATTAACATAATGTGAGCACGTTTTCAAGTAAAGTATAAGCATTAATACATACATGATGAAATGGGCATATAAACATATATGATAATAAAGTATGCAAAATGTATGTGTGCTAGAGATGCTCCTTTTTTTTTTTGAAAACTCTTAAATGCCGCTAAAATGTATTAAAGAAATCAGTGAAGTAGTCCTCAATGTCCATAAACACCTATTCAAGCATGGTAAAACATTAAATCGATTTATACCCAAATAGAACATCCAAGTGGGGAAGGCATAACTTTAGATGCATGATGTATTTTTTACATGCACAAATGTAAAACTTAGAACATGAATGAACTATGCAGGCACAATAGAGTAACATGTGAAAGTATTGTGGTATTAAAGTAACTTCTATCAAACTTTCATATAAGTACATGATATTCTGGGTTCCATCCCCACAAGGATTTTCCCTCTAATCAAGGGTTTCCCTAGCTAACAAATCATTGTGTCATTGTGTATGCTCTCTCTCTTCACCTTGTTCATATTAGTGGTTATTGAAATTGGATTTGATAAGTTTGATTTGATCAAGCATACAATTAATTCACCCACCTACCCAACTAACAATATCCATATATCACTCACACTTACAGCTACAAATTGGTCTCATATTTATATCGATTACAAAAATAAACATCTATTAGGTGTAATAGCCAACCTAACATAATAAAATATATAAAAATTATGCTCAATCAGCACTATGATCCAAAATAAGTCAATTAATACTCAGAAAGGACCCATGCCTTCAACCATGTGACAAGTTTTCTTCTCTTGTCTTTTTCTTCTTTATGACAGGTTTTCTACATGCAGGTATTTGAGGGCTTTTTGGATTTTTTTTTGCATATTTTCTCAAATCCTTCATAGTATCAAAGTTAGATCTGTTGTAACTTGTTTGGTATTTGAAGAAAAAAGGAGAATGGGGGTTTGACAAATCAGATCTAGTGTTTTTTAGATTTTTTTTATTAGAAGGTGGGGCGGGTCTTTGAATTTTGGAGCACTTTGAGGCTAAACCAACCTCATAGTTGGATTTAGAAGGTGTCAAAACCCCCCATTTCCATATAAAGTTTGTCTATTTTTGACAACATTGATTTGGAAGGAAATTTTTTTGCCTATAAGGCCGTATAACCTCCTACATGTAGGTCGAGAATATTTTTTCAAAAAAATTGAAAAAATGGACCACAAACTAATTTTTCAGCTCATGGACCCATTTTCCAACACCATTGCCTCATTCTAGAACCAGCAGCAACTTTTTTAAAATTTGCTTGCCTGCAGGCATTTTTCGGCCCACAAGCCCTTTCCCGACTACCAGCCTTTCATTTTTTGAGTGTTTCTCCATGGCCACTGCACTGCTACCACTTGTTGTCAAGACTCTCCTCCAACTGTTGCATGCGTTGCCTCCTTCGCTTGCAGTCTCTGCTCCTCTACCACCACGACCTAACTACAAGTTGCACCGCCTCCTTCTATCATTCGAGCACCACTCCACCAACGGCTCTGCACACTGACCACATGGCATATTCTACCATCCCTTCTCTTCCCACATGGCATCACCGGTGCTTGCCATGTGGCATTGGTGCCACATCAACACCTGTCATGTGTCAAGTGCCACATCAGTTTTTATGGGCCCACTGCCACGTGGATGCCACATGGCATTCTCTTTTGCTACAATGGCCACCAAACTGTTAATTTTAAAGTAGTGAAATACTAACATGAGCATGACATCAGCACTGCATCATCACTCTTGCTTGCCCTTCAAGTCCTCTCTTGACATATTGTTTGTTTTTTGGCCATATCTTGAGCATACAGAGGTCTTTTTTTGATCCGAAAAAAGTGCCAAAAAGCTAGTTCTGAGATAGAGACAATGTCATAAGAATTTTTGAGTTTTGATATAGTTTGGTCACCTATTTGGATAGTCAAAGATGGATGTTTTATTTTTCACTTCGAAGGGCCTATCTTCAGCATCCCAACTCCATTTTTTGAAAATATTATATTTTTGGAAAGCTTGTTCAGTACTCTTTCCAAAAATACTAGTTTGTCTTCTAGATTCTATAGCAAACTCTTTCTGTTATGATTTTTTTTTATTGTACTATTGTGGATATCTTGGGCATTTCAAGTCTAGGGATCATTTTTGTGGCATAAGATTTCTTCTTTTGGGTTAAGTCCTATCTATTGTAACAACTCTTTTCCCTTTCTGATCATTTTTGATATCATTTGTATGAATTCTTGCAAATGCATTGAGATAAAGTGTCATATTGCATATGTATTTTTGTTTCAATAGTTTTTTCCTTGTTTTTCCTTTTGATTCAAGTAGTGTCATCTAAGAACATTCGTGTAGATTATTGTATTCTTGGGACTTATTATATCTTGTTCCTTATTGTACATGCACTGCTCATGATTAAAGTGCCATGGGGGGGTGAAGTATTGCGTTTGTTTTCCATCTTCCTTT
Source organism: Cupressus sempervirens (assembly GCA_028749045.1). Taxonomy (NCBI): domain Eukaryota; kingdom Viridiplantae; phylum Streptophyta; class Pinopsida; order Cupressales; family Cupressaceae; genus Cupressus; species Cupressus sempervirens. The sequence goes on from CM053785.1 coordinate 3,429,352, forward strand.
GTCTAGTGAGCTTCCTTTCTAAGAAATTAATCTCATGACATGTCTAAGATTGATCACCTTAGTACACACATATGTATTCTTTTGTGCATATTGATTGTGGTTCCTTGACTTGTACTTCTTTTGGCCTAGTTTTCGAGTTGCCTATCACCTCACCCTTGTTTGCATTAGAGAGGTTCTTTTGTTGTTTCTCATGCTTCCTTGGTTTGATGGAGTGAGCTATCTTTTCAATTTTTGTTCTTATGTACTAGGCAGATGTAGTAGTTAGGTACCTATGCATTTTGGTGAGATGGATCATTTACCATATAGACACTCTTCTTTTCATTCCTGCTTTAGTTGCAGCCTTCCATGTTCGATTAATCAACTCTTTAGGCTTTGGTGTGTCATCCCATCTATATCTTCAAGTTAGTTATTTGCCTTTATGTGACTCTTGATTTGATGTAGATTACAATCTTCTCTACCTAGCTAGGTTCTATTTCAGTGGAGATTCTTCATATCAAGAGTTACTTTTGATAGAGCTTTGTAACTTCTACATGCTTCAGTGGTTTTCTTCATGATTGTTCTTTGTTCCTATTTTCTAGAACAATCCTCTAGTTGGAGGCTTCCATAGTCCTTCACTAGGTTTTTAGCTATCTCTTTTTGGAGCAAAGTTTTTCCCATTGGATTTTCTCTATTTCTCTGTTTCATAGAGATATAGTTGTGATTGGCTGCCTCATCAGGCCTTGTTGTCAGGACCCAAGTTTTCTTTTAGCATTTCATTGTAGTTTCCTTGCTCTCTCTACATTGTTTGTAGTTGCATTGTTGCTTATCTTAAGGGGATGTTAGAGTAAAGCATTAATTTAAATTACTTTATTAAATTAGCTTTATTCCCTTCTTAAGATTTCACTTTATGAACCGTTTGCATCTTTACTTAATAATTAATTAGTAATTATTAAATAGCTTTTACCTTTTAGGTTACCCTTTGTAATTTTTTAGGTTACCCTTTCAGGTTTCGATCTTCTTTTATAAGGATTGATCTTTTGTAATAATCTACATCTTTTCTTTATCTGAGAATACATTTTAATATTTTTCAGAGCTAACCCTTGCCTCTTGTCTTTTTCTTCTCTATGACAAGTTTTCTACATGTAGGTATTTGAGGTCTTTGTGGATTTGTTTTGCATATTTGCTCAAATCCTTTAGACTCCATGCATGCTTGGTGAAAATTGGTTTTGCAAAGACAAATGACAACAATAATATATACTTGAAAAAAGAATCCTAGAGCAAGCTATTGTTAGCTGATTTTTTTGTGGATGACATCATATTTAGAGGAAAAGATGAATTGTGTAAATAATTTGTTGATGCAATGAACAAAGAATTTGAAAGGTCTATGTTAGGAGAGATCAAATTCTTTTTTGGCTTGTAAGTATATCAGATAAAGAAAGGTATCTATATTACACAATCCAAATATATCAAAGAGATAATTAAAAATTTTGGTATGGAAGATTCAAGAATAGTTGGAACTCTTATGGATACTAGATATAAAATTTCAAAGAATGATGATTCTAAAGAGGTGAACTAGACATTGTACAAGTCAATGATTGGAAAATTGTAGTATGTAGTTCATAGTAGATATAACTTTACATTAGAAGTTGGAAGAGTTGCAGGATTCTCTGGTAATCCTAAGGAGAATCACATGGTGCTTATGAAAAGGATACTGAGATATTTGAAAGGAATAGAAGACTATGGCCTATGGCATAAGAAGAATGATAAATTTGAGTTGAAGGTTTATACCGATGTAGATTGGGCTAGAAATGTTGATGACAAAAAAAATACTAGTGGAGGTGCTTTCTTTCTTGGAAAGAGGATGATTTCTTGGACAAGCAAGAAGAAAAATTACATTTCTCAATCCAAAGAAGAAGTTGAATATGTTGTTGCAGTAGTAAATTGTTCTAATATTGTTTGGATCAAGAAATTGTTACAATGTATGAAAGAAGAGATTACCGATCCTATAGTAATCTATTATGAAAATATAGTGCTCTAAACATTTCAAAGAAACCTATGATGCATACTAAGAAAAAACATATTCACTATATCATTACCTAAGAGAGCTTGTACAAGACAAAGAAGCGAGGCTTGAATATGTGAACAATAAGGAATAGATAGCTGACACATTTACTAAGACATTAGCAAAGGAAGCACATGAGTATTTGAGAGACAAGTTAGGGGTCATTACCCTCTCTAAAGATGACTAAGGAGGAATGTGGCATATTATTATCAGAATATCATACACATTGATGTAGAAGATCACAAGTTGGGATCTGACTAAAGGTGTGAAATGATGTAAAGAGTTGATTTTGAAGATCAACCTAACGATAGAGGGAGAAAATATACAAGTGAGACTAATGATGTCTACATGAAGAAGATGTATCACAATGTTCTTGATGTTTTTATGGTCTGTTATGGTGACTGAGGTGTCTTTGACATTGTTTTCAAAGAGGGAGATAAACATTAATGTTGATGAAGATCATAAAAAAAGAGGGAGTTGAAGATTGTCACAAGACAGATGTAGATGAGGATAAAAAAAAAACAAAGTTGAAGATTATTGTTATTAAAGAAAGAGGGAGTTGAAGATTGGCACAAGACAGATGTAGATGAGGATAAAAAAAAAAACAAAGTTGAAGATTATTTTTATTACACCTATTAACTAGATGAGAATTAGAATCAAATTTAGAAGATCTTTTGGGACTTAAAATTGAAGCCCAGATTTTGAATACCATTTGAAAAATCAAGCCCTATAAGCATTTTTTAATTCATGTGTATCTGGTTGTCCATTTGAGGCCTAAGAGGTGTTTAATGTTTCTAACACCTTGAATTCAATATATCTACCTGTCTTATAAAGATAAATTTCCATTCCAAGTCATTATGTGAGGTTTCATTTTGAGCAATGACCAAATATGCATTTTTGCCTAAGTGTCAAATAACGACAGGAAGCCTTGTTTGCATTTGAATATCTTGCACCTAGTAATGTTTCATGACTCACCGCTTTGAGATTATTTAATGTTTATACCAGAGAGCCTATATTTCATATTTTGAGTCATTTTGATATGTTTTGACTAAGTTTTGAATCACTCAAAGTTGGTCATTTATTGTTCTCATGCTGATGCAAATTGTTCAAAATTTTGGGAGGCCCTGTTTGACCAATTATAACTTTGACCTAGTTGACCAAAATGATAAAATTCCTTTTGTATTGCATTCTAGAGGTCAAAGAAATGTTATGTTTTAATTTTGAGCTTATGACGAATCCGTTTGATCAGTTTTCGAATGTGATTCCATATGCAATTTATAAATTTTCACTGGTGCCAAGTGTGGAGTTGTTGGTACCCTTGTTCGTGATGTTGTATCTTTGAATCCGTGATATGTGGGATCAAATGGATTGTACCACTATATTCTACTCTAAAAATACTTTAAGTGTGCCAATTTGCAAGTCTTGACGAGTCTGTTTGCACACTTTCCCAGGTCCATTCTGCTTGTAAAAAACCACTTTTCTGCCAGCATTTCCAGTTTGCAAATTTTGAGTATCCTACTTTGGCCATTCACTATTCTCACCCCATTATTAGTCATGAACCCTAATCACAGATTCATATTCTCCTCATGACAGTGAACTAATGCCCCAGTTTTCATTTCTCCAAGTGTTAGTTTGTCCTATTTTCAAAGCCAAATCAAAATGTGTTTTGTGATTTTCAGACATGTTTGCTTGGAGGTAGTTCTGAGAGGGCAACTTTGACTATCAATATCTTTTGATTGAGAATTTGTCATGAGGCAATATTTGAAAGGGTAAGAGTATGTGGAATAGAAAATTAGTGTGTCAAATTTCAGAACCCAATCAGGTGTTTCAGTCAGTTTTTAAAGCTAGTTAAAGGACCTCCTGGCACAAAGTCGACAAGTTGCAAGAAAGTGATAAAATGAGTTTTAATTGGTAGTTCAGTGATGGATTTTGATTTGGTTCTGTATCAAATGATTAATGGATCAATGTGATAGTTTAGTTGTTTGAAAATGATTTTTCTTTTAGTCAGATCTGCATTGGGGCCTGATTAAATGGTATCAAACTAAAGATCTTAGAAAAGGATTATAATGGTTCCTATCGTTATAAGTCTTCAATATGTTTTCTATCAACCAAGATCAAATCAATGTCCAATTTTATATATCATGAAGACAATCCAAATGAATTTTGTGTTTTTTAAAGAAAATGGATCACATCAATTTTTTCGATGTGATTTTGCAGTTAAACATATAAAATATGAGGGTTTGGTGAAGTACATTATATCAAATTGAGATATTTCACCTATAGAGTCAATTATCCTCGTATAAATGCCATACCCAAAAGGCTTAAAGTTAAAAGAATCAAAATAGTTTCAAAATTGACTCGAATGTATTAAAAATGTCCATGTCTTCACTTAATGTGCCGAATGCACAAGTCAATGTGCTGCAATAAAGAACGGAGGGAACTGAAATATAATGAATGCAAAGATGGCATTAGTCATCGACTCTTTGTGAAAGACTTAAACAGAAAAGGTAGGGAAGACGTCGATTGCAGGCATGGCTATGAAGCTTGCTGGCTGAACCTGTGCGAAAAAAGTTGTGAGCTCTTCGATGACCTCTATGTGAAGCAAGAAATGAATCGATTAAGAGCACATGAGAGGCATGTATTTCCTCTGCAAGAAATGAATCAATTAAGAGCACATGGGAGGCGTGTATTTCCTCTGTATGTTAATTGAAGAGAGTTTAAGTCAAACTCATCTTGACCATGTTTTGAGTAGAAGAAATTGCTCTTGCTACAGATTGATGTGCGCTTGTAGACAAATTGTTGATGTTTGGAAGGATGGATTGGTAAAGCCTAACATGGGGTCATTTCCAGTCTAGAGTACCAGCACAGAGAGTTAATTCATTGATTTCCTTAATCCGGGGTCAACATTTTATATAAAATCTATAGTAAGTTTTTAAAGACTCAAAATTGCTATGAATACGACTCTCCAAATAGATGGCTCACCTATTAACGATAGAATATTGATACTTCTTAAATAGAAAACTCTATCTAAGGGCTAAAACTCTTTCACACCCAATAAAAGAGCAAGAATGAAAGAAAAGCTCCAAAGCAGTATTCAAAAACATAACTGCAACTGTGGCTGTTCAAAGCATGGGTTATTCTCCGACACCATTATAAATTCGAGAGATAACCAAGTGTTTCATATATCTCATGCTAACAAGATGTCGTAGCATGAATGTTGGAAGCTCTCATGTGAAGGGGAAGATCACCATGGTAGCGGAAAAAGAGTAGAAGCCGTAGGGGAGGCGTCATATAATGAACCCTTAGCAGGGGGAGCAACCTTGTAGTTGACTCACGGTAGGGACAAAGGCCACCAGATGCAACAATAATGCCCATTGCATGTGGGAGAGAGTTGGAGATGATAGGAAGAGTTGGGCAGCCACACCAAAGGCAGAGGCCCACAATACTAGAGGCCGCATGTAAAGAGGAATACTGCCCCCATTCCACATTGTTTCAAAGGAATTCCACATTAAAATAACAGCTAAAGCCCATTGAAGAGAGGTCGTTGAAACAAGAAGGAGATGTTTGTCTTCTTTGCAGGAAAATGACGGGAGGAGGAAGTGACAGAAGAATCGGTCAAAACATCCACCTGAGAAACCCACTCAACAATCAAACCCCGCTCTTTACTCTCTTCTAGAAAACAAAAATGCTGGTGAAGTTTGATTTGAGTGATTGCAGAGCAATAGAGGTGGTCTTGGGAAAGCATTTTATCAGCTCGTCCTCTACAACACAAAGAACACCATAAGCAACTTGGTCCAGAGAGAAAACAATGAAAAAACATTATCCCACAGTCATTGTGGTAAGTCTTTTTCATGTATTTAAATACATGTTAACATGTCTTATAGACAATTGGCTTTTATAAGCCAAGGTTTCACGTGCAGGACCCATGGACACTGGCCAGCTAGAAATGACAGTGCAAATTTTGAACAAAGATGCAAAACAAAGTGTTCAAAATACAAAACAAAGTGCAGACATCATCAGATGGTGTGGAACCCAAGAATGAATCCAAAGTTGACTTGTGGTTACCTAAGAACTAGTCATGAGATGACAAGTGGTGAAGAAGACTCTAGTTGGGTGCAAATTCTGGTGTGTTGATGTGGCACAAGGGACATGCGTCACAAAGGTGCATCCCTGCATGCATAGTCAACAACCTACTGACTATAATGAGGCGAAGTGCCTAGTTGACACATGGCAATGGGCCACTATGAGCATGGTGAGGTGGTAGTGACAGAGTGGTCTGAAAATGAATGAAATGCTAACACATGGTGTTGACGTGTCAGTTTGTCAAAGGGTGCCACGTGGCATTCGGGTGGATGGTGATTGTGCAAAAATCTAACCAATCGAGGCATGATGCGTAGCAGGGTCGGTCAAACAGGTTTGACCCAGAATGAAAACCAAAGGGAAATTTTCATAACGCTTAAAAAGTTAATATTTTAATTTTTTCTCTTGGTTGATGTGTACAGGATTATTTTTAATTAAAATTTGTTTTAAACCTATAGTTGAAACTTTGAAGAATTTTTAATATTTGGAACCAAGTGCAGAGTAGAGACCATTACCAGGGGTATTTTTTCAAAATGGTATTTTGGGCAGTTCTGATAGGCTAATATAGGAGTATTATATATCGCCAAAATTGGGAGAAGACAAACTTTCCATTTCTAGAGTTTGTGTTCGTATAGGAGGCCATTGGTTCAAGTTATGTAGAGATTTTTCCCAGGGCCTGATTTACAGATTCATTCATTTGAGGTAGTTCAGATCTAATTTCTAGTATAATGATGAACTAAGTGAACATAAAAGGTAGTATGAATGTAGATATGGACGAGTTTGGTCACCTTGAAGTTAGTTAAATCTAGATTTTATCAACATTTTCATGATGCATCCCAGATATTTTGGTGACGCAAGGGTTTTCATCATTCATAAGAGATATTTCCAAGTTGGTTACAAAATAATGATGAAAACTAGATCAGATTTCACGAGTAGAAAGAGGAGAGATGTTTTACAATAGCAAAGAATGGAGAATCAAGTGGACACATGTCATTTTCATATCAGATCTAAGAATTCATTCCTTGTCTATATCTTCTTCTTTCTCATCCATTGTAAGTGTTAGTTCTAGTTTTGGAGAAAAATTACTCATTGTTGTGATGCCATGTGTGTTCCAATCTTGAGTTTTCTCAAATTTGTGAAACCAGGGCTCCAATTTTGATGTGTTCTCATCACTGTAAAACCACATTCTTTAGCATATTTTCTCTTGTATGAACAACAATAATGGAGAATATAGATAGTTCTGATTTGTTAGACATTTCTATGTTTTAATTTCATGCATTTGAATGTATAGTTTCAAGGAAATGAATACAAATGAAAAGAAATTTCTTAGTTTCATTTTAATTCTCATCTCCCATCTCTATAATCTGCACTCTTATGTGGTTTAAGGACAAAGAACTGAGACCTATTTGCATCCTCTTAAGATTGTATGTCTGATATATTTTGCTATTGGAACAAAGGGTCAAGTAAATGCTTGATGTGTTTGACAGGGTGGGGTATCTGCAGGATCATGGTGTACCAAACTATGGCCTTAAGTGGCAGTGAAAAATTAGCAAATCAGGTTTATGTCAACTTGACACATAATTTTGAAGTGGTTATGGACTTTATATCAAAAAGTTGTAAGAAAATAATATGTAAGAAATTGAATGTAGTTTCTAAACTACTAGGCCTTATCAGGAGAAAAAAATAATTAATTGCTCAAAAGTTTGAATTTTAATGTAGTACTAAAAAAATTTTAGGGCGAAAATAAAAAATAGGTGTATGTCTGACCACCTTAATCAAAATCAAATCATAATTTTTTTTAATATAATTATAGATATGAAAAGTAGACTCATGCCCGGATGTGACGCATATTTTTTGGTATTTTTATTCCAAATAAATAATTAAATATGAATTTTCTACCAAAACTTTTTCGGAAAAAAAAAGTCCCGTGTCTGACCACCCTAACTAATAGAAAATTTTACCAAATTTAAATGTATTTATTTTTTCTTATCCTAGGCGAAGTATAAAATGTGACGCAACTTTTAGATTTAAAAAATGTTATACTGTTTGAAAGTTATAGCTATTTTTCAATCAGTATGTCAATCAGCACTTTACAATAATCTTCATTGATAATTAACTAATAAATACTTATCAAATTCAGAATTTGACAGAAATTATATTGATGGAATCTAGAGAGCGATATTAAAAAAATCTTTTCATTTTATTCAATTTCGATCAAAATAACATTATCAAACAGTTACCCGAAGTCTGAGTATCACTAAAACCCTCTTCAAACACGTCTTTTGGGTTGACCGGGTAGGCTTGGTAAATACCAAGCTTAATCGGATATCCGATTTCAAATCGGATATCCAATATGCTGCGATGGAAAAATTTCAAATCCCAACCCATTTTAGAGGGAAAATTGGGTTTAAATGTTATAGCTTATGATTTATAAATTATTTCACATATATTACTATGTAATGACGTATATATATATATATATATATATATATATATATATATATATATATATATATAATGTAAAGATATAAGATATATTCTAGTAATATATAATAATATATTATGTTAATCTTATTACAATCTATAAATATAATTTATCTTATTATTAGTTTTACTAAATATAATAATGTAATTTATATATATATATAAAATACGTATTATATATTATTATATTAATATGTATAATAATATTATATATATATATATATATATATATATATATATATATATATATATATAATAACATAATATTTTCATTAAATATAATATGTATTATAAATTATTATATTAATATGTATGTTATTAATATATATATATAATAAAGTAATATTTTCATTAAATATAATAACGTAATACATATATATATATATATATATATATATATATATATATATGTTATTAATATGTATAATAACGAAATATTTTTATTAAATATAATAACGTAATATATATATATATATATATATATATATATATTATTATATTATTATATTAATATGTATGTTATTAATATATATGTATATTATTAATATATATGAGTCAAAGGGGGTCATAGGTCAACCATTGACCTCCTTTGGGTCATAGGTCATAGGTCATATATGGGTCAAAGGGAGTCATAGGGTGACCTATGACCCCTTTTGAAAAATTAAATGACGACATATGTCCCTACGGGTCCTAGGACCCCAAAGAAAATATTTGAATCATTCATATGGGTCAAAGGAGATCATAGGGTGACCTATGACCCCCTTTGATCCATTAAATGATGACATATGTCTCTAGGGGTCCTAGGACCCTAAGGACATATTTGAATGGGTAATATAGGTCAAAGGCAGTCATAGGGTGACCTATGACCCCCTTTGACCCAGTAAATGATGAAATATGTCCCTAGGGGTCCTAGGACCCCTAAGGACATATTTGAATCTTTCATATGGGTCAAAGGGGATCATAGGGAGACTTATGACCCCCTTTGACTCATTAAATAATGACATATGTCCCTAGGGGTCCTAAGACCCCTAAAGACTTATTCGAATCGTTCATATGGGTCAAATGGGGTCATAAGGTGACCTATGACCCCCTTTGACCCATTAAACGATGACATATGTCTCAAGGACATATTTGAATGGGTAATATGGGTTAAAAGGGTTCATAGGTCACCCTATGACGCCCTTTGACCCATTAAATGACAACATATGACCCTAGGGGTCCTAGGACCCCTAAGGACATATTCAAATTGTTCATATGGGTCAAACGGGGTCATAGGGTGACCTATGACCCCCTTTGACCCATTAAACGATGACATATGTCTCTAGGGGTCCTAGCACCCCTAGGGATATTTTCAATCGTTCATATGAGTCAAATGGGGTCATAGGTGACCTATGACCCGCTTTGACCTATTAAACGATGACATATGTCTCTAAGGGTCCTAGAACCCCTAGGGACATATTCAAATCGTTCATATGGGTCAAAGGGGTTATAGGGTGACCTATGACTCCCTTTGACCCATTAAACAATGGCATATGTCTCTAGGGGTCCTAGAACCCGTAGGGACATATTTGAATCGTTCATATGGCTCAGAGAAGGTCATAGGGTGACCTATGACCCCCTTTGACCCATTAAACGATGACATATGTCCCTAGGGGTCCTAGGACCCCTAGGGACATATTTGAATTGATCATATGGGTCAAAGGGGGTCATAGGGTGACCTATGACTCTCTTTGACTCATTAAACAATGACATATATCTCTAGGGGTCCTCAGCCCTAAGGACATATTTGAATGTGTAATATGGGTCAAAGGGGGTCATAGGGTGACCTATGACCCCCTTTGACCAATTAAACGAGGACATATGTCCCTAGGGGTCCTAGGACCCCTACGGACATATTTGAATGGGTAATATGGGTGAAAGGGGGTGATAGGGTGACCTATTACCCCCTTTGACCCATTAAACAATGACATATGTCCTTAGGGGTCCTAGGACCCCTAGGGACATATTTGAATCGTTCATAAGGGTCAAAGGGAGTCATAGGTCACCCTATGACCCCCTTTGACCCATTAAAGGATGACATATGTCCCTAGGGGTCCTAGGACCTCTAGGGACATATTTGAATCGTTCATATGGGTCAAAAGGGGTCATAGGTTACCCTATGACCCCCTCTAACCCATTAAACGATGACATATGTCGCTTAGGTTCTTAGGACCCCTAGGGACATATTCGAATCGTTCATATCAATCAAAGGGGGTCATAGGGTGACTTATGACCCTCTTTAACCCATTAAATGACGAAATATGTCCCTAGGGGTCCTAGCACCCCTCGGGACATATTTGAATCGTTCATATGGTCAAAGGGGGTCCTAGGGTGACCTATGACCCCATTTGACATATTAAACGATGACATATCTCTCTAGGGGTCCTAGGACGCCTAAGAAAATATTTGAATGGGTAATATGGGTCAAAGGCAGTCATAGGTCACCCTATGACCCCCTTTGACCTATTAAACGAAAACATATGTCCCTAAGAGTCCTAAGACCACTAGCGACATATTTAAATCGTTCATATGGGTTAAAGGGGGTCATAGGGTGACCTATGACACCCTTTGACCCATTAAATGATGACATATGTCTCTAGGGGTCCTAGGACCCCTAGAGACATTTTTTAATGAGTAATATGGGTCAAAGGGGGTCATAGGTCACCCTATGACCCCCTTTGATCCATTAAACGACGACATATATCCCTACGGTTCCTAAGACACCTAGGGACATATTCGAATGGGTAATATGGGTCAAAGGGCTCTATGACCATCTTTGACCCATTAAACGACGACATATGTCTCTAGGGGTCTTAGGACCCCTAGGGACATATTCGAATCATTCATATGCCTCAAACGAGGTCATAAGGTGACCTATGACCCTTTTTGACCCATTAAATGATGACATATGTCTCTAGGGGTCCTAAGACCCCTAGGGACATATTTGAATGGGTAATATGGGTCAAAGGGGTTCATAGGGTGACCTATGACCCCCTTTGATCCATTAAACAACGACATATGTCCCTAGGGGTCCTCGGACACCTAAGGACATATTCGAATATTTTATATAGGCCAAAGGGAGTCATAGGCACCCTATGACCCCCTTTGACCTATGAAACGATGGCATATGTCCTTAGGGGTCCTAAGACCCCTAGGGACAAATTTGAATGGTCCATATGGGTCAAAGGGGGTCATAGGGTGACCTTTGACTCTCTTTGATCCATTAAACGATAACATATGTCCCTAGGGGTCCTAGGACCCTTAAGGATATATTTGAATCGTTCATATGGGTCAAAGGGGCTCATAAGGTGACTTATGACCTCCTTTGACCCATTAAACGACAACATATCTCCCTAGGGGTCCTAGGACCCCTAGGGACATATTCAAATTGTTCATATGGGTCAAAGGGGGTCATAAGGTGATCTATGACCTCATTTGACCCATTAAATGACGAGATATGTCCCTAGGGGTCCTAGGACCCCTAGGGACATATTCGAATCTTTCATATGGGTCAAAGGGGGTCATAGGGTGACCTATGAAACCCATTGACACATTAAATGATGACATATGTCCCTAGGGGTCCTAGGACTCCTAAGGACATATTCGAATCGTTCATATAGGTCAAAGGGGGTGATAGGGTGAATTATGACCCCTATTGACCCATTAAACGATGACATATGTCCCTAGGCATCCTAGGACCCCTAGGGACATATTTGGATCGTTCATATGGGTCAAAGGGGGTCATAGGGTGATCTATGACCCCCTTTGCCCAATTAAACAATGACATATGTCTCGAGGGGTCCTAAGACCCCTAGGGACATATTTGAATTGCTCATATGGGTCAAAGGGCTCTATGACCCTCTTTGACCAGTTAAACGACGACATATGTCAATAGCAATCTTAGGACCCCTAGGAACATTCGAATCGTTCATATGGATCAAAAGGGGTCATAGGTGACATATGAAATGACGACATATGTCGCTAGGGGTCCTAGGACCCCTAGGGACATATTTGAATAGGTAATATGGGTCAAAGGGGGTCATAGCATGACCTATGACTCCCTTTGACCCATTAAATGATGACATATGTCCCTAGGGGTCCTAGGACCCTTAAGGATATATTCGAATAGTTCATATGGGTCAAAGGGGCTCATAGGTCATAGGGTGACCTATGACCCCATTTGACCCATTAAACGACGACATATGTCCCTAAAGCTCCTAAGACCCCTAGGGACATATTTGAATGGGCCAGATGGGTCAAACGGGGTCATACATTGACCTATGAGCCCTTTTGACCAATTAAATGATGACAAATGGGCCATATGGGTCAAAGGGGGTCATAGGGTTGCCTATGACCCCCTTTAACCCATTAAATGATGACATATGTCCCTAGGGCTCCTAGGACCGCTAGGGACATATTCGAATCGTTCATATGGGTCAAAGGGGGTCATAGGGTGACCTATGACCCCCTTTTACCCATTAAACAATGACATATGTCCCTAGGGGTCCTAGGACACCTAGGGACATATTCAGTTGAGTAATATGGGTGGGACTTATGATTGTCTTTGACCCATTAAACGATGACATATGTCCCTTGGGGTCCTAGGACTACTAGAGACATATTTGAATCGTTCATATGGGTCAAAGGGGGTCATAGGATGACCTATGCCTCGCTTTCACCTATTAAACAACGACATATGTCTCGAGGGGTCCTAGGACCCCTAGGGACATATTTGAATGGGTAATATGGCTCAAAGGGGGTCATAGGTCACCCTATGACCCCCTTTGACCCATTAAACGAGGACATATGTTCCAAGGGGTCTTAGGACCCTTAACGACATATTTAAATCGTTCATATTGGTCAAAGGGGGTCATAGGGTGACCTATGACCCCCTTTGACCCACTAAATAATGACATATGTCCCTAGGACCCCTAAGGACATATTTGAATTGTTCATATGGGTCAAAGAGGACCATAGGGTGATCTATGACACTCTTTGACCCATTAAACGATGACATATGACTCTAGGGGTCCTAGGACCCCTAAGGACATATTTGAATGGGTAATATGGGTCAAAGGGTGTCATAGGGTGACCTATGACCCGCTTTGACCCATTAAAAGATGACATATGTCCCTAGGGGTCCTAAGACCCCCAAGGACATATTTGAATCGTTCATATGGGTCAAACGGGGTCATAGAGTGAGCTATGACCTCCTTTGACCCATTAAATGATGACATATGTCCCTAGCGGTCCTAGGACGACTAGGGACATATTTGAATGGATAATATGGGTCAAAGGAAGTCATTAGGTGATTTATGACCCCCTATGACCCCTTTTGACCCATATTACCCATTCAAATATGTCCCTAGTGGTTCTAGGACCCTTAGGGACATATTCGAATTATTCATATGGGTCAAAGGGGGTCATAGCGTGACCTATGACACTCTTTCACCCATTAAATGACAATATATGTCGCTAGGGATCCTAGGACCCCTAGGGACATATTTGAAGGGGTAATATGGCTCAAAGGGGGTCATAGGGTGAACTATGACCCCATTTGACCCATTAAACAATGACATATATCCTTAGGGGTCCTAGGAACCTTAAGGACATATTCGAATCATTCATATGGGTCAAAGGGTGTCAGAGGGTGACCTATGACCCTTTTTGACTCATCAAATGATGACATATGTTGCTAGGGGTCCTAGGACTGCTAGGGACATATTTCAATGGGTAATATGGGTCAAAGGGGGTCATAATGTGACCTATGACTCTTTTTGACCCATTAAACGATGACATATGTCGCTAGGGGTCTTAGAACCTCTAGGGACATATTCAAATGGCTAGTATGGATCAAAGGGGGTCATAGGTCTTTCAGCCATTAAATGTTAACATAGGTCCCTAGGGGCCATTAAATGAGGACATATGTCACTAGGGGTCCTATAACCCATAGGGACATATTGAAATGGGTAATATGGATCAAAGGGCATCATAGGGTGACCTATCACCCTCTTTAACCCATTAAATGATGACATATGTCCCTAAGGGTCCTACAACCCCTAAGGACATATTCGAATGACTCATATGGGTCAAAAGGGGTAATATGGTGACGTATGACCCCCTTTGACCCATTAAAAGACAACATATGCCTCTAACGGTCGTAGGACCCCTAGGGACATTTGAATCGTTCATATGGGTCAAAGGGGGTCATAGGTGGCCTATGACCTGCTTTGACCCATTAAATGACGACATATGTCTCTAAGGGTCCTAGAAACCTTAGGGACATATTTGAATCATTCATATGGGTCAAAAGGGGTCATAGGATTACCTATTACTCCTTTTGACCCATTAAACAATGACATATGTGGCTAGGGGTCCTAGAACCCCTAGCGACATATTTGAATCATTCATATGGATCAGAGGGGGTCATAGGGTGACCTATGACCCTCTTTGTCCCATTAAACAACAACATATGTCCCTAGGGGTCCTAGGACCCCTAGGGACATTTTCAAATCATTCATTAGGGTCAAAGGGGGTCATAGGTCACCCTATGACCCGCTTTGACCCATTAAAAGATGACATATTTTCTTAGGGGTCCTAGGACCTCTAAGAAAATATTGAATCGTTCATATGGGTCAAAGAGGGTCATAGGTCACCCTATAACCCCCTTTGACTTATTAAATGACAACATATGTCCCTTGGGGTCCTAGCACCCTTAAGGACATATTTGAATCGTTCATATCAGTCAAAGAGGGTCATGGGGTAACTTATGACCCCCTTTGACCCATTAAATCATGACATATGTCCCTAGGGGTACTAGGACCCTTAGGGACATATTTCAATCATTCATATGGTCAAAGGGGGTCCTAGGGTGACCTATGACCCCCTTTGACCCATTAAATGAGGACATATGTCTCTAGGAGTACTAGGACCCCTAAGGACATATTTGAATGGGTAATATGGGTCAAAGGTAGTCATAGGTCACCCTATGACCCACTTTGACCCATTAAACGATGGCATATGTCCCTAGGGGTCTTAGGACCCCTAGCAACATATTTGAATCATTCATATGGGTCAAAGGGGGTGATAGGGTGAACTATGACACCCTTTGACCCATTAAACGATGACATATGGGTCAAAGGACCCATATTACCCATTCAAATATGTCCCTAGGGGTCTTAGGACCCCTAGGGACATATTCGAATTGTTCATATGGGTCAAAGGGTGTCATAGGGTGATCTATGACCTCCTTTGACCCATTAAATGATAGCATATGCCCGTAGGGGTCTTAAGACCCCTAAGGACATATTTGAATCATTCATATAGATGAAAGGAGGTCATACAATGACCTATGACCCTCTTTGACCCATTAAAAGATGACATATGTCTAGAGGGGCCCTAGAACCCCTAGGAACATGTTTGAATGGATAATATGGGTCAAAGGGGTTCATAGGGTAACCTATGACCCCCTGTGATCCATTAAACGATGACATATGTCCCTAGGGGTCCTAGGACCCCTAAAGAAATATTTGAATCATTGATATGGGTCAAAGTGTGTCATAGGGTGAGCCATGACCCCCTTTGACCCATTATATGATGACATATGTCCCTAGGGGTCCTAAGACGCTTAGGAGAAAATTTGAATGGGCCATATTGGTCAAAGGGAGTCATCGGGTGACCTATGACTCTCTTTAACCCATTAAACGATGACATATGTCTCTAGAGGTCCTAGGACCCTTAGGGACATATTCGAATCGTTCATATGGGTCAAAGGGAGTCATAGGTTGACTTATGACCCCCTTTGACCTATTAAATGATGACATATATCCCTAGGGGTCCTAGGACCCATAGGGACATATTTGAATTGTTCATATGGCTCAAAGCGGGTCATAGGGTGACCTATGACCCTCTTTGAACAATTAAATGATTATATATGTCCCTAACGGTCCTAGGACCCCTAAGGACATATTCGAATCATTCATATGGGTCAAAGGGGGTCATAGGGTTACCTATGACCCCTTTTGACCCATTAAACAATGACATATGTCCATGGGGGTCTTAGGACCTCGAAGGACATATTTGAATCATTCATAAGTGTCAAAGGGGGTCATAGGTCACCCTATGACCCCCTTTGGCCCATTAAAGGATGACATATGTCCTTAGGGGTTCTAGGACCTCTAGGGACATATTCGAATCATTCATATGGGTCAACGGGGGCCATTGGTCACCCTATGACCCCTTTTGACCCATTAAATGACGACATATGTCCCTTGGGGTCCTACGACTCCTAGGGACATATTCTAATCATTCATATAAGTCTAAGGGGGTCATAGGGTGACTTATGACCCCTTTTGACCCATTAAACAACGACATATGTCCCTACAGGTCTTAAAACCCCTAGGGACATATTTGAATCGTTCATATGGTCAAAGGGGGTCCTAGGGTGACCTATGAACCCTTTTGACCCACTGAAGGATGACATATGTCTCTAAGGGTCCTACGACCCTTAGGGACATTTGAATGGGTAATATGGGTCAAAAGTGATCATAGGTCACCCTATTACCTCCTTTGACCCATTAAATGACGACATATGTCCGTAGGGATCCCAGGACCCCTAAGGACATATTTGAATCATTCATATGGATCAATGGGGGTCATAGGGTGACCTATGACACCCTTTGACCCATTAAACGATGACATATGTCTCTAAGAGTCCATGGATCCCTAGGGACATATTTGAATGGGTAATATCGGTCAAAGGGGGTCATAGGTCACCCTTTGACCCCCTTTGACCCATTAAATGAATACATATGTCCCTAGGGGTCCTAGGAACCGTAGGGACATATTCAAATCGTTCATATGGGTCAAAGAGGGTTATAAGGTGACCTATGACCCCCTTTGACCCATTAAACGTTGACATATGTTCCTAGGGGTCGTAGGACACCTAGCGACATATTTGAATGGGTAATATGGGTCAAAGGGCCCTATGACCCTTTTTGACCAATTAAACGATGACATATGTCTCTAGGGTTCTTAGGACCACTAGGGACATATTCGAATCGTTCATATGGGTCAAAGGAGGTCATAAGGTGACCTATGACACTCTTTGACCCATTAAATAACGACATATGTCTCTAGGGGTCCTATGACCCCTAGGGACATATTGGAATGGGTAATATAGGTCAAAGGGGTTCATAGGGTGACCTATGACCCCTTTTGATCCATTAAACAATTACATATGCCCCAAGGGGTCCTAAGACCCCTAGGGACATATTCGAATCATTCATATGGGTCAAAGGGGGGGTCAATGGGTGACCTATGACCTCCTTTCACACATTAAACGATGACATCTGTCTCTAGGGGTCTTAAGACTCCTAGGGACATATTCGAATGGGTAATATGGGTCAAAGGACCCTATGACCCTCTTTGACCTATTAAACGACAACATATGTCCCTAGGGTTCCTAGGACCCCTAAGGACATATTCTAATCATTCATATAGGTCAAGGGAGGTCATAGGGTGACTTATGACCTTCTTTGACCCATTAAATAATGATATATGTCGCTAGGGGTCCTAAGACCCCAAGGGACATATTTGAATGAGAAATATGAGTCAAAGGGGTTCATAGGGTGACCTATGACCCCCTTTGACCCATTAAATAATGACATATGTCCCTATGGGTCTTGGGACCCCTGTCGACATATTTGAATCGTTCATATGGATCAAAGGGGGTCATAGGGCGACCTATGACCCCCTTTGACCCATTAAACTATGACATATGTCCCTAGGGGTACTAGGGCCCCTAAAGACATTTGAATCGTTCATATGGGTCAAAGGGGATCATACGGTGACCTGTGACCCTCTTTGACCCATTAAACGATCACATATGTCTCTAAGGGTTCTAGGACTCTTAGGGAGATATTTGAATGGGTAATAAGGGTCAAAGGGGGTCATAGGTCCTTTGACCCATAAAACGACAACATATGTCCCTAGAGGTCCTAAGATCCCTAAGGACATATTTGAATTGTTTATATGGGTCAAATGGGGTCATTGGGTGACCTATGACCCCCTTTGACCCATATTACCCATTCAAATATGTTCTTAGAGGTCCTAAGACCCTTAGGGGCATATTCAAATTTTTTGCATGGGTCAAAGGGGGTCATAGGTACCCATTAAATGATGACATATGTCTCTAGGGGTCCTAATACCCCAAGGGACATATTTGAATGGGTAATATGGGTCAAAGGGGGTCATAGGGTGACCTATGACCCCCTTTGACCCATTAAATGACGACATATGTTTTTAGGGGTCCTAAGAACCCTAAGGACATATTCGAATCATTCATATCAGTCAAAGGTGGTCATAGGGTGACCTGTGACCCTCTTTGATCCATTAAACGATGACATATGTCGCTAGGGGTCCTAGGACCCCTAGGGACATATTTGAATGGGTAATATGGGTGAAAGGGGGTCATAGGGTGACCTATGAGTCTCTTTGACCCATTAAATGATGACATATGTCGCTATGGGTCCTATAACCACTATGGACATATTCGAATGGGTAATACGGGTCAAAGGGGTTCATAAGGTGACCTATGACCCTCTTTGACCCATTAAAATATGACATATGTCCCTAGGGGTCCTAAGAATCTTAGGGACATATTCGAATGGGTCATATGGGTCAAAGGGGGTCATAGGGTGACCTTTTACCCCCTTTGACCCCTTGAACGACGACATATGTCTCTAAGGGTCTTAGGACCCTTAGGGACATTTGAATCCTTCATATGGGTCAAAGGGGGCCATAGGTGACCTATGACCCGCTTTGACCCATTAAACGATGACATATGTCTCTAAAGATGCTTGAACTCCTAGGGACATATTAGAATCATTCATATGGGTCAAAGGGGGTCATAGGGTGACCTATGGCTCCCTTTGACCCATTAAACAATGACATATGTCGCTAGGGGTCCTAGAACCCCTAGAAACATATTTGAATCGTTCATATGGGTCAGAGGGGGTAATAAGGTGACTTATTACCCACTTTGACCCCATTAAACGATGACATATGTCCCTAGGGGTCCTAGGACCCCTAGAGACATATTTGAATCGTTCATATAGGTCAATTGGGGTCATAGGGTAACCTATGACCCTTTTTGACACATTGAAAGATGACATATGTCTCTAGGGGTTGTCGGACCCCTAGGGACATATTCGAATAGTTCATATGTGTCAAAGAGGGTCATAGGTCATAGGGTGACCTATGACCCCGTTTGACCCATTACACGACGACATATGTCCCTAGGGCTCCTAGGACCCCTAGGGACATATTCGACTGGGCCATATGGGTTAAACGGGGTCATAGGTTGACTTATGACCCTCTTTGACTAATTAAATGATGACATAAGTCCCTAGGGGTCTTAGGAATCCTAGGGACGTATTCAAATGGGCCATATGGGTCAAAGGGGGTCATAGGGTGACATATGACCCCTTTTGACCCATTAGACGACGACATATGTCCTTAGGTATCTTAGGACCTCTAGGAACATATTCGAATGGGTAATGTGGGTCAAAGGGCCCTATGACCCTTTTTGACGCATTAAACGATGACATATTTTTCTCAGAGTCCTAAGAACATTAGAGACATATTTGAATCATTCATATGGGTCAAATGGGGTCATAAGGTGACATATGACCTGCTTTGACCCATTAAACGATGACATATGTCCCTAGGGGTCCTAAAAAATTTAAGGACATATTTTTATGGGTAATATGGGTCAAAGGGGGTCACACCCTATGACCCCCTTTGACCCATTAAATGACAAAATATGTCCCTAGTTGTCTTAGGACCCCTACCGACATATTTGAATCATTCATATAGGTCAAAGGGGGTCATAAGGTGACCTATGACCACTTTTGACCCATTAAATGACGACATATGTCCCTAAGGGTCCTAGAACCCCTAAAGACATATTTGAATCATTCATATGAGTTAAAGGGGGTCTAGGGTGACCTATGACCTCCTTTGACCAATTAAACGATGACATATGTCCCTAGGGGTCCAAAGACCTCTAGAAAAATATTTGAATGGGGTAATCTGGGTCAAAAGAGGTCATTGGGTGACCTATGACACCCTATGACCCCCTTTGACCCATTAAACAACAACATATGTCCCTAAGAGTCCTAGAACCGCTAGGGACATATTTGAATCGTTCATATGGATCAAAAGGGATCATAAGGTGACCTATGACCCTCTTTGAACTATTAAACAATGACATATGTCTCTAGGGGTCCTAGGAGCCTTAAGGACATATTTGAATAGGCAATATGGGTCAAAAGGGGTCATAGGGTGACCTATGACCTCTTTTGACCTATTAAACAATGACATATGTCCCTAAGGGTCTTAGGACCCGTAAGGACATATTTGAATCATTCATATGGGTCAAAGGGGCTCATAGGGTGACCTATGACCCCCTTTGACCCATTAAAGGATGACATATGTCTCTAGGGGTCCTAGGTCCCCTAGGGACATATTTGAATGGGTAATATGGGTAAAATATGGTCATTGGGTGACCTATGACCCCTTATGACCCCTTTTGACCCATATTACCCATTCAAATATGTCCCTAGAGGTTCTAGGACCCCTAGGGATATATTCAAATTGTTCATATGGGTCAAAGGGTGTCATAAGGTGACCTACTACCCTTTTTGACCCATTAAACTACGACATATGTCTCTCAGGTTCCTAAAACCCCTAAGGACATATTCGAATCGTTCATATGAGTCAAAGGTGGTCATAGGGTGACCTATGACTCCATTTGACCTATTAAACGATGACATATGTCCTTAGAGGTCCTAAGACTCATAGAGACATATTCGAATTGTTCATATGGGTCAAAGGGGGTCATAGGGTGACCTATATTCCCCTTTGACCCATTAAATGACAAGATATGTCCCTAGGGATCCTAAGACGCTTAGGGACATATTCAAATCATTCATATGGGTCAAAGGGGGTCATAGGGTGACCTATGACCCATAGGGTGACCTATGACCCCCTTTGACTCATTAAATAACGACATATGTCCCTAGGGGTCCTAGGACCCCTAAGGACATATTTGAATCGTTCATATGAGTCAAAGGGGGTCATAGGTCTCTTTGACCCTTTAAACGATGACATATGTGCCTAGGGGTCCGAGGACACCGAGGGACATATTTGAATGGATAATATAGGTCAAAGGGGTTCATAAATCACCATATGACCCTCTTTGACCCATTAAACAACGACATATGTCCCTAGGGGTCCTAAGACTTGTATGGACATATTTGAATTGTTCATATGGATCTAAGGGGGTCATAGGATGACCTATGACCTCCTTTGATCGATTAAATGACAACATATGTCCCTAGGGGTCCTAAGAAACTTAGGGACATATTTGAATGGGTAATATGGGTCAAAGGGCCCTCTGACCCTCTTTGACCCATTAAATAATGACATATGTTGCTAGGGGTCCTAGGACCCCTAGGGACATATTTGAATGGGTAATATGGGTCAAAGGGGTTTATCGGGTGACCTATGACCCCCTTTTATCCATTAAACGACGATATATGTCTCAAGGGGTCCTAAGACTCCTAAAATATATTCGAATCATTCATATGGGTCAAAGCGGGTTAAAGGGTGACCTATGACCCCCTTTGATCAATTAAACGATGACATATGTCCCTAGGGGTCTTAAGACCCCTAGGGACAAATTTGAATGGGCCATATGAGTCAAAGGGGGTCATAGGATGACATATGACCCCCTTTGACCCATATGAGTGATTTGAATATGTCGATAGGGGTCCCAAAACCCCTAGGAACATATGTCATCGTTTAATGGATCAAAGGGGGTCATAGGTCACCCTATGAACCCCTTTAACCCATATTACCCATTCAAATATGTCCCTAGGGGTCATAGGACCCCTAGAGACATATGTCGTCGTTTAATGGTTTATAGGGTGACCTATGACGATATATTTGAATGGGTAATATGAGTCAAAGGGGTTGATAGGTCCCTTTGACCCATTAAACGATGACATATGTCCCTAAGGGTCCTAGGACCCCTAAGGACATATTCAAATAGTTCATATGGGTCAAAGGGACATATGTCCTTATGGTTCATAGGACTTATAGGGACATTTTTGAATCGGTAATATGGGTCAAAGGGGGTCATAGGGTGACCTATGACCCTCTTTGGCACATTAAACAACAACATTTATCGCTAGGGGTCCTAGGACCCCTAGGGACATATTTGAATGGGTAATATGGGTCAAAGAGGGTCATATGGTGACCTATGACCCTCTTTAACCCATTAAACAATGACATATGTCCTTAGGGGTCCTAGGAACCCTAAGGACATATTCAAATTGTTCATATAGGTCAAAGGGGGTCATAGGGTGACCTATGACCCTCTTTGACTCATTAAATTACGACATATGTCGCTAGGGGTCCTAGGACCCCTAGGGATATATTTGAATGGGTAATATGGATCAAAGGGGGTCATAGGGTGACCGATGACTCTCTTTCACCCATTAAACGACGACATATGTTACTAGGGGTCCTAGAACCCCTAGGGACATATTTGAATGAGTAATATTAATCAAAGGGGGTCATAGGTTAACCTATGACCCTCTTCCACCCATTAAATGATGACCTATGTCCCTAGGTGTCCTAGGACCCCTAGGGACATATTCGAATGGGTCATATGGGCCAAAGGGGGTCATAGGGTGACCTATGATCCCCTTTGACCCATTAAACGATGACATATCTCTCTAGGGGTCCTAGGACCCCTAGAGACATTTGAAACGTTTATATGGATCAAAGGAGGCCATAGGTGACTTATGACCCGCTTTGAGCCATTAAACGACGACATATGTCTTTACGGGTCGTAGAACTCCTAGGGATATATTTGAATCGTTCATATGGGTCAAAGGGGGTCATAAGGTGACCTATGATACTCTTTCACCCATTAAACAATGACATATGTCGCTAGGGGTCATAGAACCCCTAGGGACATATTTGAATCGTTCATATGGGTCAGAGGGGGTCAGAGGGTGACCTATGATCCCCTTTGACCCATTAAATGATGACATATGTCCTCAGGGGTCCTCGAACCCCTAGAGACATATTCAAATCGTTGATATGGGTCAAAGGAGGTCATAGGGTGACCTATGACTCTCTTTGACCCATTAAACGATGACATATGTCTCTAGGGGTCCTCGAACCCCTAGGGACATATTCGAATGGGTAATATGGGTCAAAGGGGGTCATAGGGTGACCTATGACCCCCTTTGACCAATTAAATGACGACCAATGTCCTTAGGGTCCTAGGACCCCTAGGGATATATTCGAATGGGTAATATGGGTCAAAGGAAGTCATAGGGTGACCTATGACCCCCTTTGACCCATTCAACAATGACATATGTCCCTAGGGGTCCTTGGACCCCTAGGGACATTTTCGAATCGTTCATAAGGGTCAAAGAGGGTCGTAGGACCCTTAGGGACATATGTCGTTATTGAATGGGTAAAAGGGGGTCATAGGTCACCCTATGACCACCTTTGACCCATTAAAGGATGACATATGTCCCTAGGGGTCCTAGGACTTATAAGAAAATATTCGAATCATTCATATGGGTCAAAGGG
Organism: Cupressus sempervirens; assembly: GCA_028749045.1. Lineage (NCBI taxonomy): Eukaryota > Viridiplantae > Streptophyta > Pinopsida > Cupressales > Cupressaceae > Cupressus > Cupressus sempervirens. The sequence continues at coordinate 3,453,671 of CM053785.1, forward strand.
GGTCATAGGTCACCCTATGACCCTTTTTAACCCATTAAATGACAACATATGTCCCTTGGGGTCCTAGGACCCCTAGGGACATATTTGAATCGTTTATATCAGTGAAAGAGGGTCATACGGTGACTTATGACCACCTTTGACTCATTAAATGATGACATATGTCCCTATGGGTCCTTGGTCCCCTAAGAAAATATTCAAATCGTTCATATGGTCAAAGGGGGTGCTAGGGTGACCTATGACCCCCTTTGACCCTTTAAACGACCACATATGTCTCTTGGGGTCCTAGAACCCCTAGGGACATATTTGAATAGGTAATATGGGTCATAGGCAGTCATAGGTCACCCTATGACCCACTTTGTCCCATTAAACGACGACATATTTGAATCGTTAATATGGGTCAAAGGGGGTCATAGGGTGACCTATGACACTCTTTGACCCATTAAACGAAGACATATGTCTCTAGGGATCCTAGGACCCCTAGGGACATATTTGAATGGGTAATATAGGTCAAAGGGGGTGACGTATGACTCCCTTTGACCCATATTACCCATTCAAATACCCATATTACCCATTCAAATATGTCCGTAGGGGTCTTAGGACCCATAAGGACATATTCGAATCATTCATATGAGTCAAAGGTGGTGATAGGGTGACCTATGACCCCCTATGACCCATTAAATGATGACATATGTCCTTAGGGGTTCTAGGACACCTAGGGACATATTCGAATGGGTAATATGTGTCAAAGGGCCCTATGACCCTCTTTGACCCATTAAATGATGACATATGTCCCTAAGGGTCCTATTTGAATGGATAATATGTGTCAAAGGGCCCTACGACCCTCTTTGACCCATTAAATGATGACATATGTCCCTAGGGGTCCTAGGACCCCTAGGGACATATTCGAATCATTCATATGGGTCAAAGAAGGTCATAGGGTGACCTATTACCCTCTTTGACCCATTAAATGATGACATATGTCTCAAAGGGCCTTAGGACCCCTAGGGACATATTTGAATGGATAATATGGGTCAAAGGGGTTCATAGGGTGACCTATGACCCCCTTTGATCCATTAAACGACAACATATGTCCCGAGGGGTCTTAAGTTCCCTAAGGACATATTCAAATCATTCATATGGGTCAAGGTGGGTCATAAGGTGAGCTATGACCCCCTTTGACCCATTAAATGATTGCATATGTCCCTAGGGGTCATAGGACCCCTAGGGACAAATTCGAATGGGCCATATGGGTCAAAGGGGGTCATAGGGTGACCCGTGACTCCTTTTGACCCATTAAATGATGACATATGTCTTTAGGGGTTCTAGGACCCCTAGGGACATATTCAAATCATTCAAATGGGTCAAAGGGGGTTATAAGGTGACTTATGACCCCCTTTGACCCATTTAACGACCACATATGTCCCTAGGGGTCCTAGGACCCATAATGACATATTGAAATTGTTCATATGGGTCAAAGGGGGTCATAGGGTGACCTATGACCCCCTTTGACTTAATAAATGATGAGATATGGACATATTCAAATCATTCATATATGTCAAAGGGGGTCATAGTGTGACCTATGACCTCTTTTGACTCATTAAATGATGACATATGTCCCTAGGGGTCCTAGGACCCCTAAGGACATATTCAAATCATTCATATGGGTGAAAGGGTGTCATACGGTGACTTATGACCCACTTTGACCGATTAAAAAAATGACATATGTCTCGAGGGGTCCTAGGACCCCTAGGGACATATTTGAATGACTCATATAGGTCAAAGGGCTCTGTGACATTCTTTGACCCATTAAATGGCGACATATGTCAATAGTGGTCTTAGGACCCCTAGGGACATTAAAATCATTCATATGGGTCAAAGGGGGTCATACCGTGACCTATGACCTTGTTTGACCCATTAAACGATGACATATGTCTCTAGGGGTCCTAGGACCCATAGGGATATATTTGAATGCGTAATATGAGTCCCTTTGACCCATTAAATGACGACATATGTCCCTAGGGGTTCCAGGACCCTTAAGGATATATTCGAATAGTTCATATGGGTCAAAGGGTGTCATAGGTCACACTATGACCTATAACCCCTTTTGACCCATTAAATGATGACATATGTCCCTAGGGCTCTTAGGACCCCTAAGGACATATTCGAATGGGCCATATAGGTCAAAGGGGGTCATAGGTTGACCTATGACCCCCTTTGATGAGTTAAATGATGACATATGTGCCTAAGGGTCATAGGACCCCTAAGGTCATATTCGAATGGGCTATATGGGTCAAAGGGGGTCATAGGGTGACCTATGACCCCCTTTGACCTATTAAATGATGAAATATGTCCCTAGGGGTCCTCCTAGGACCCCTAGGGACATATTCAAATTATTCACATAGTTCAAAGGGGGTTATTGGGTGACCTATGACCCCCTTTGACTCATTAAATGACGACATATGTCCCTAGGGGTCCTAGGACCCCTAGGGACATATTCGAATGGGTTATATGGGTCAAAGGGCCCTATGACCCTCTTTGACTCATTAAACGACGACCTATGTCCTTCGGGGTCCTAGGACCGCTAGGGACATATTTGAATCGTTTATATGGGTCAAAGGAGGTCATAGGGTGATTGATGACCCCCTTTGACCTATTAAACAATAACATATGTCCGTAGGGGTCCTAGGAGCCCTAGGGACATATTCGAATCGTTCATATGGGTTAAAGGGGATCATAGGGTGACTTATGACCCTCTTTGACCCATTAAATGATGACGTATGTCTCCAGGGGTCCTAGGACTGGTAAGGACATATTTGAATGGGTAATATGGGGCCCATAAAATGACGACATATGTCCCTAGAGGTCCTACGACCCCTAAGGACATATTTGAATTGCTCATATGGGTCAAAGGGGGTCATAGGGTGACCTATGACCCACTTTGACCCATTAAATGACAACATATGTCCCTAGGGGTCCTAGGACCCCTAGGGACATATTTGAATGGGTAATATGGGTCAAAGGTGGTCATTGGGTGAGCTATGACCCCCTTTGACCCATATTACCTATTCAAATATGTCCCTAGAGGTTCTAGGACCCCTAGGGACATATTCGAATTGTTCAATTGGTTGAAAGGGGGCATAGGGTGACCTATGACCCTCTTTGACCCATTAAATGATGATATATGTCGTTAGGGGTCCCAGAACCCCTATGAACATATTTGAATGGGTAATATGGGTCAAAGGGGGTCATAGGGTGACCTATGACCCCCTTTGACCCATTAAAAAGATGACATATGTCCTTAGGGGTCTTAGGAGCCCTAAGGACATATTGGAATCATTCATATGGGTCCAAGGGGGTCATAGGGTGACCTATGACCCGCTTTGACCCATTAAACGATGACATATGTCGCTAGGGGTCCTAGGACCCTTAGGGACATATTTGAATGGGTAATATAAGTGAAATGGGGTCATAGGGTGACCTATGACCCGCTTTGACCCATTAAATGATGACATATGTCCCTAGGGGTCCTAGGACTCCTAGGGACATATTCAAATCGTTCATATGGGTCAAAGGGGATCATAGGGTGACCTATGACCCTCTTTGACCCGTTATATGATGACATATGTCTTTAGGGGTCCTAGTACCTCTAGGGACATATTTGAATGGGTAATATGGGTCAAAGGCAGTCATAGGGTCACCTATGACCCCCTTTGACCCATTAAATGATGACATATGTCCCTAGGGGTCCTAGGACCCCTAAAGACATATTTGAATCTTTCATATGGGTCAAAGGGGGTCATAGGGTGACCTATGACCCTGTTTGATCCATTAAATGATGACATATGTCTCTAGGGGTCCTAAGAACCCTAAGGACTTATTTGAATTGTTCATATGGGTTAAATGGGGTCATAGGGTGACCTATGACCCCCTTTGACCCATTAAACGATGACATATGTCTCTAGGGGTCCTAGGACCCCTAGGGACATATTTGAATGGGTAATATGGGTCAAAAGGGTTCATAGGTCACCCTATGACCCCCTTTGACCCATTAAATGACGACATATGTCCCTAGGGGTCCTAGGACCCCTAAGGACATATTCAAATCGTTCATATGGGTCAAAGGGGGTCATAGGATGACGTATGACCCCCTTTGACTCATTAAACGATGACATATGTCCCTAGGGGTCCTAGGACCCCTAAGAACATATTCAAATTGTTCATATGGGTCAAAGGGGGTCATAAGGTGACCTGTGACCCTCTTTGACCCAGTAAACGATGACATATTTTGCTAGGGGTCCTAAGACCCAATATTCGAATCGTTCATATGTATATGAGTTTAAAAATGAAAAGATATATATATATATATATATATATATATATACTATTTATACTATTTTATTATAATAATAATAATAATATAAATAAACATTAAATATTAATATTATTATATCTATAGTAATAATAATAATACTATTATAGCTATAATAATAATATATATTAATACTATATTGTAGCATAATAATAATAATATAAATAAACACTAAATATTTACACTATTATATCTATAGTAATAATATTAATACTATAGCTATATTAATACTACTATATATTAATACTATTATATATTAATACTATTGATGCTTTATATTAATACTATTATACTTTTAATACTATTATATATTAATACTATTATACTATTAGCTTAGTAATAAACCAAAGTCAGTTTCCCTCCAATGATTTTCATAATATTAATATAATTATGGCAAAGAAGGGAAATTATAGCAAGTTTTCCTTTAAAAAATTCACTTAAAAAAATCGGATATCTCATTTTACTGGCACCAATTCCCAATATTTCCCTGTCCCTGCAAACCCGACAACATCACTTTTTCACTTCTTTTTTCACGGGTTTTGCAAAAAGTCCCATTTTGGGGCCCAACCAATCAAGTTTTTTTGAAAATATAACCTTAGGTGTTTGAATTTGTCATCTAAATGGGGAGTAGCAGTCGTCAAAAGGATAAACGCAAAAAGAAGATATCCAATGAAGACATTGCGACATATAGGGAAAAGGGACAAAATGGAACACCAAAGAAAAAGACAAGGTATGCTAAATATCAGTCAAGTTGACAATGAATTAATTGAAGGTGAAATCATAGAGTCAGATAATGAATATGTACAGTTGGGGAATGAAAATGTACCTATTAAAAATGATAATGTCGAAATTGAAAATTTGGAGAATGAAAATTTTGAAGAAAAAATGCCACCAAGTCATAATCCAAATTGCATAATTGACCATGTCAAAGATGACAATGCACAGGAACCTAATGCACATGAACTTTACATATCTCCTAATTATAATCGACATGAAGGTTCTAAAACACCACAATGGATAATTGAAATTGATGAAATGATAATTAGTAGTTTGGAAGGAAAAAAAATTAGAAAGAACCATTCGGTTATGGGCTTCAAGACTATATTAGATGTTTTTTGGCAACAAGACAGTGGTAGAGAAATGTCAGCTTTTCATGCACTTATTAAAGATGCAAAAGATGAGACCTATGCTTTCCAAATTGAAGATTCATGTCAATAAAAAGTTGGAAAAAAATACCATTATTGTGAAGAATCTTTCTAGTGCTCTCAATAGCATTGGAAAAAATAGAAGAGAGAAGGATAATAGAGTTGCTTGAAGGGTTATTACAACCTCTTTGGTAAGTCATCATTTGAGAAATGGTAGATATATGAGACAAACTTTTATTTATTTGAATCTAAATCGTACTACTTTGAGAAGAGCACTTGGTCGATGAGAGAAAATTGATGATCCTCTTCAAAATGAAATATGGGCATTTGGTGGGAGACTTCCATGTTTTGATAAGAAGCTATCCGATGATGTGAAAGAAGAAATTACAAAATTTTGGCACTCTAACTCATGAGGATCACCAAATACTAAAGACATCTTAAAGTTGAGAATTGGCATCAGAGACCTCACGCCACATCCTAAACACCATTTGGAGGTAAGTCAAACTATGTTGTTCAAACAATTTAGAGAGAGTCATCCAAGTCTTCATATATCACGAAGGGCTTTTGAATCTTTGAAGCCATTTTATTTTGTGCCACTCAAAATTTGAAATACATCATGTTGCAAATATCATGTTGAGTTTTCTATGCACCATGAACTATTATGCTCCATCCGTTCTACTTTGCATAGTAAAAAAATGTTGGAGGATTGTGGGGCTAGTGGGCTTCCAAAATCATCAAGAGACTTTCTAGATCAACTCTTATGTCTTAGAGTTGATGGTTGTTCCTTTTATAGAAATGCTTGCTTAAATGAGAAGTGTTTAGAATGTGGTGGCTTATCCAAGTTTGACACATGTTTTCATGAGGGGTGCGAACAAGATCTTGGAAAGACAATACTGAAAAAAGGGTATATGAAATGGTGAAATAAACATTGAAGAGTGGGAGTGAGAGCTCTAGATGTGAATTGGTTGGAAAAGATATCAGTGTGGCTAATTTTATTTCAGATTTCAAGGAAAATCTTTTTTACAAGTATGCAAGACATAGTCATAGGTCTCAGAGGTTGGATCAACAATTTAGAATGTGTAAGGAGACTTTTCCCATTGGCACTACTATATCAGTTGTTGATTTTGTTGAGAACTACACATTGCAACCTCAAAATGAGACACAATCTCAGTATTACAACTCCATTCAAATTGCAATTTTTGTTCACATAACATATAGACATGCCCCTGATAGTGCGGAAGATAATCGAAAGATTATTAGAGAGTATCATTTTTTTATGAGTGATGATAGTGTTACCTCTGGTTTCACCGCCAAAGATTTAAATTCAAATCCGCGGCCTATTCAACGGTTAGCCAAAAAATTGTTATTTTAATGCCTCAACTCGCCAAGGTTCTGTGACCGTCAAATTTTAGATGGATCGACGGTAGGCGCGATGTCACCTTAGTGAAGCTGCAGGATTTTTACCATGGCAACATCGCGCTCGACTGACACGTGTCGGTGGGGTCAGGTCTCGTCGTATGCATCATTGAGGTGGCGCCGATTCGGATGGGGCCCAGTCATAGGAAATAGAGTCCACGGCGAATCAGAAACAACCACGTGTGCCGAGTCAGAACACAGATATGTTGAGGGGCCAAATTTCTTGATGCGATCAATGCATTGAGGGGTCGATTCTCCACCATCAGATCTGCAGGAATCTAGGGTCGGCGCTATCTCGCCATGGAGGAACTGTGCGGATTTTACAATAGCGAGTTAGCGCTCGAAAGACACGTGTCCTCGCATTTCAGTTTTCGGCATGGCAATCAGCTGACGACCAGCGGTTAGGTGATAAGGTGGCGCAGTTAGTTCGATGAAGGCGATCAACCGCGAAAGGACTTTCCAAGTGGCAAGACAAAGGATTACGATTGGCCCGCGTGGTCCAGTCGGCATATAAGAAATCGGGTCGGCTAATAAGCCAGTTTGATTCATGAACCAAGATGCAGAGGCGATCGACGTATCTTGTGATCTGATCTTGGCGATCATTTCAGACCTACCAAGAATGAATGCAGGACATAAGGACACTCCACCCATCCGGTCGATCCATCTACCATGTCAGGGAATGTTGTGGCACCGTTTCTATCTTCTCCAGGCTCTTCTCAGAAGAAATGAGATTTCTCGATATGCAGTCCAGGATTTCAATCCAGATCCCTGATTGGATTCTCAAGATAGGAAGTTAATGCCAGTAGGTAAGAAGTGAATGTAATGCGGAAATCTTCAGTTGTGCCTAATCTATAAAGGCAGTTTCATGATCTGTTCTGAGGGTCGATTCTTCTTGATTTTCTTTGCTACTGCTTGTAGACTTGCAGTGTAAAACCCCTTTATCTCTGAGCCATGTAATAGCCTATATCATCTCTTTCGGCCACCAGTGTGAATGTGCATCACTTTGCCTCCCATTGGTGTATTGTTGAGATCAACGATCTGCATACTGTATCTATCTTTGGCCTATCGAATAATACATAAGTGAAATCTTCTTTTCCTAGTGTCATTCGGTTGATTTCTTCTGATTTGTATGTGATTACTGATAGCTATAAGTCTGGATGTGTATGACTTTTGTATGTTATTCTGGTTTTTTAGTATATATATGGGTAGGAATGAATCTGAACACTCTGTCTTGGTGCATCACCGCCTTAGATTAGACTAGGTAGATTTGCTTTGATGCTCTCTTTCTCCCTTTCCCTTCTAAGAATAGATAGATGCACCCTGATAGTAAGAGGAAGCTAGCCTTCTCCGGAGACTCAACCTCGTAGTTCAAGTCCCACAGCTTGGAGGTTGTTTCCATGTTTCACTAGGTTGTCCTCGCGCATAGGCCTTGGACAAGGGTGCAAACCTATGTGACAACAGATAGATCTCACTCTCACGAGTTTGTGCAACATTTTTTCGAGAATTTTTTTGATTTCTTACATGAGAATGCAATTGCTATGGATAGACATATCATTTGGTCAGATAACTGTACAGGTCAATTCAAGAATGCTCGCATATTTTATTGGTTGTGTAGGATGCACGTAGAGAGAGGGGTGCCTCATATTTGGAGTTTTTTTGAGTTCGGCCATGGAAAAGGGGAACATGATGGAGTAGAGGCATGTGTGAAGAGAGCTCTAGTTAAGGAGAAACTAAAGATTTCAACAACAGAGCTTCTTGATGCTCGCAACATTGTTGATTGGTGTAGTTTAGCATTATCACAAGGGGAGGACTCTCTATTCAGTGGTACACAAGTTCTTTTGGTTGGTTGAGGAAGGGTCCATAGGTGATAGATCAGATTGTTCTACAGTGAGAGACTCATAAAAAATGCATTCATTTTGGAGCTCTGATTCTAGTACATGGACCATTTGGACATGACAACTAGCTTGTTTTTGTCGTACTTATTTTTAGTGTGATTGGGATCACTGTGAGTCAAGTGAGTGGGTGGAAACATGGGCTTCAAATTATCTTACTCCATTTTCTATCATACCCTCTATCAAAAATGATGACATGAAAAGTTCACTTGAGCATAACCATCTATCAGATCTACTTCAGCCATGACATGTCTTTGCATTGGTTGCACCATAGGGGAATGATGAGAAATTCAATTATTGGTTAGCACGTTGTGTAAGAGGTAAACAAAAACATGCACAACCAATCACAGATGATGATGGATTCACATATCCTACTGGTTCAGTGGTTGTTGCTGGAACATGGCTGTGGACATACATGCTTAGAAGGAACAGAATTCCTGCATTCGAAGACTATTAGAAGCATAAAGTAATTCTCATATATTCGCATCTTATTATAACAACAAATGTAAAGTTATTGAAGCATCAAGGAAGACCAAAAGTAAAAGAACTTTTTACTATTGCTAATGCTGATCATGAAGCCCTATTGGAGACACTAAAATAGAGAGAGGACTCTATTGGAATACTTGACTAGGTATATATACTTCTTATGTTATTTTCTTCATAATGATTTAATGAATTGATGATTATCTCTTTTAATACAATAAATTACTAATTCTTTTATGATACTAGAATGCAAGTACATCATGAAGAGTTGGAGAGGGGTGGTATTGGGGAGAATTTCTAAAATTTATGATGTAAAATGTGTACTTTTTTTGTATATGGTTTTTGTATTTTGGTAGGTTCTTTGTAAGGAATTATCAGAGGAAGATATTGAATAAGTTCTTGCAAATCATATTTGCATGTGATACAAGGTTGTAAGGACAATTTTAAGAGCATTTATAACTATATGAAAGATAATTCCTTGCGGATATCTTATTACAAATTTGGTTTTTTCCTTATTTGACATAAAGCTGACATTATGATTATTGAAACTATTTTTATCAAAATAATCAAATAAGAAAAATTTAGAAAGTACAAACGAACAATTAAAATACTTGATTTCTTCCATTTTGGTACCAATCATGGCATTTGAAAGCATAAAGAGTCATAATATTGTATAATGTTTTGAAAGACTTTCATATTGAAAAGTTGTATGAAGCACATTTGGGATAAGCCATGAAATCCATGAAAGAAGATAACATGTAGGATAAGCAATTAAAGCCAATAAGAAAGATAGCATATGCATAATGACATGATATGAAGTTGGATATGAAGGGTATGAGTGAATGAGAAAGTAAAATAAGAAATCTCATGGATAAGATAGCCAATACGTAAGGATAGCTCAAAATTGTCAAGATCAAAGAGGAAGAGGGAATAGATGGATGATGAAAGAATTACACATGATGCATGTTTACTAGGTTTTCATCATGGTACTTATCCAAAGAGAAACAAGAAGTGGTTTTCACCATGGAATGAATTTATTTCTCTTTAATTTTTCTACCAAGGTGCCACAAATAATGGTTTTCACCAAGGCACATTTTTTATCTTCTTTTCTATTTATTTATTATTTTTTAGAAATAGGTCAACTCTTTTCAAGCTAGATAGTGTTTCTATATGAAAGATAAGTTATGATAAGCCAAGACCATAGATAAGTATGCTCAATGATGTTGATAGGGTGAAGGAAGAGTTCATTCCTTGGAAGGATTGTATGAGTATGGATAGTAGGTAAGTGTAGCTTTAAAAACATTGCATAAGGGTAGGTGACAAAGTGGGGAAGATCAACATTTGCACACACCTTGGAGGGTTTCCGAATGATGGAGAAAAAATGGAGGAAATAGATCAAGGTTTAGATGTATGAGCTGGTAGGACAATGTTAGAAGAAGATTGAGTGGAATAGTTGTAAGCTTTTGAGAAAGATGTTTGGAAGAAAATGGAGTGGAAGCCTTTGGAATATTGAATGTCAACTTAGATTTATGTTCAATATTAAAGTCTTTCAAGAGAGACTTTGGAATCCATATAGCTTTAGATTTTCCTTTGGATACTTCATAACACATTTCTTCAATAATGGGTTTAGGAACCCATATTTTCTTTGATTTCACTTTTTGAATAGTGAACCTTTGTGGTATCTTCAATATATTTTCGTTATGTCCATTCGAATGTTGATTAGATGAGACATAATGATCTCTACTTTTTAATGTATTATTGTATTTCTTGTGTTGAACATCCAAATTGCTTCCAAAATATTTGGGACTTATGGATGAATAAGGCTGATATGACTGGTTTAGATGGTTGAGTGGACGGTTATTTTCTAGGATGAATGTCTTGTTGATCTTGAGGTACATTAGGAGAGCTAGAAGTAGAAAGTGTAGGAGAAGGTTTGAAGACTTTAGATTAGATGGATAAGGACCAAGGGTAGAATTAGGAAATGCAAAGGAATAGTGACTAGGGATTTCAACATCTTTAGAGTGAGTAGCTTGACCAAAGTCATCAATAGACTCATGAGTACCTTTTATAGGAGAAAGACCTTTGATAGGAGTGTTTGAATCTTGAGCATAGTTTTGAAGTGGATATAGAGAAGTAGAACATGAGGGGACACTTTGATCTTGACATGTTTCTTTATATAGCATAGAAAGATCACTTTTCTCATAAGTTTCAGTAAGCTCAATGGAGGTAGTGGAAATGGTATCCTCATCATATGTAGAAGGTAGGTAACACACAGGATATAGAAAGGTGAAATTTTGGATGAGATGAAAAGGTGTTTGATCTTGATCTTTATTTATATATTTTTCTTTTTTAGAGTCATCTTGATATGGAGAACCTTCTAAGGACAAGGGAAAATGTGAGGTGTGCATGATAGAATCTTAAAGCAATAATGCAGGATTAGCTAAAGTGTGCATAGTAATCATAGTATTGCATGAATGTTGACGATCTTTAGTCTTGGTAGCATGGAAAAGGTTTGTAGACAAGTGAAGGTTAGCTTGATTTTCTTTTAGTTGTAGCCCTTGAGGGTACGCATGGTCTATATGGAAAGAATTAGGTTCTTTGTTTGGTGGAGGCATTTTGGAAAGCTTTGACACTTTCAGAGGTTCATTAGTGTTATAAGAAGTGAAGGTGTCAAGGAAATCATCACTTGACATAGGTTCATCAGCATGATCTTATGACACATGAGTCATTAGAGGTATAAAAAATCCCATCATAAATGAGATCTTGGATTTTATGTTTGAACACTATGGAATCTTTAGTTTTATGAAAATTTCTTCCATGGAAGTGGCAATAATGATAATTTCTCCACCATGGAGGTTTGATTTTGGGTTCATAAGGTCTAGAGTTTTCTAGTAATGTGATGGATTCATTATCAAGAAGTGTTTGCAAGATGTTATCATGAGAATCTTCCAATGGAGTAAAAGTTCTCTCAAAAATTTCTCCATGATAATTTTGTTGTTTCTTAAGTGAATAGAATGCATCCATGTCTTCATCACTATCTTGGTCAAAGATAGGTCCATAATGAAAGTTTGGCATAGGCTCAAAGGAGGTATCACTTGATTGTTCTCTAAAGAGGTCTTTAGATATAGAAGATGAAGATATTTGATGTCTTGGAGTAGAATATGTATACCTTGAAGAAGATGACCCATGTGTATGTAAAGGTCTTAAGGGAGATTAATTTAAGAATGCAATATTCTCCTCTAACCTTTTCTCAAGTTTAGAATTGATTTCTATCATGTGCTTAGAGAGATGAAGGTAAGAAAGATTATTTGTCTCTTCTAGCTCTTTGTATTGAACATATAGATCTTGAAACTCTTTAGTGGCATGGAGGATATCATGATCATCTAGATTTGGTTGAGGTTTGGTAGCACAAGGTTTGAATACCATAGTGGTAGATAGATAATAAAGCATGAAGGAGACTAGAGGAAGCTAATAAGGTGACACAAGATAACTTGATGTCCAAACTAGAGAGGTAGAGTGTTCACATGTCAAAGAGAGGTACAAATGAATGAGTGACTTGTCAAAGAAATTGTCCAAGCAGGTTACAACACTAGTGACTCAAGTCAAGAGCTATGAAAAAATCCCAAATAGCAATGTAGATAAAGATAGAGAGATGACAAGTGAAAAAATTTAAGTGTAGTCAATAGATCAAGGAAACCATTTAGTGAAAGAAATTCTTAGTATGCATATCATAGACCATGAAGTTAGAAAATACCAATAGCTCTAAGACCAAAGAGACATTTTAACCATGTTCAAGCACTAGAGACATAGAAAATCAAAGTCAATTTATGAAACTCCCCTTAGCAAAAAATGCAAACAAATATTTGCACTTGATGTTTTGACTTGGTTGACAAAGTTTGACAACAATTGATAATATTGCAAGCTTGATGTTCAAAAGAAATTTTTTTTCCAAGAAAGATAGTGACACATGGAGTAGTCTTCAAACAATCAAGCAAGGCACAAAGCAACCTTTCATGATACAAGTCAAAGGGGTCAACCTTTCTTGACAACTTTTCAAAATCTAACTCCTAACAGCTACAAGTCAGTGCCATTAGCTCCGAGTGGATGGGTGAACCCTAGTGACACCCTTGTTCCAACCATAGAGACCCTCTATCGTCCATGGCCACCCCCTATTAAGGAGTCCCCAAGGTGCTCTAAGTGCATTTTGAGGTCAATCTTTCGAGGATCATAACTTAGAGCTCATGAGGGCTATCAATAAATTGTCAAATGCTACAAGACATTGATGTTGAGGCCTAAAATAACCTATCTCATTTTTGACATATCACATTCTGTTTGGATTCGTCACAGCGATCTCGTTCGATGCCAAAACTCGCAGTGTGCCTCAGTTCATAGGTGCACCATAGCGTAACTTTGAAACCATTGATCTAGGCATCAAATTGTCAGTGCCATTAGCTCTGGATAGGCGGGTGAACCCTAGTCACACCCTTGTCCTGGCCACAGAGACCATCCATCATTTGCGGACACCTTGTTCCAGGAGTCTCCAAGGTGCTCTAAGTGCATTTTGAGGTCGATCTTTCAAGGGTCATAACTCAAAGCTCGTGAGGGCTATCAATGAACTATTAAATGCTACAAGACAGTGATACTGAGGCCTAAAATAACCTATCTCATTTTCAAGAGATCACATTCTTTTTGGATTCGGCAAATGATCTCGCTCGATGCCAAAACTCGCAGTGTGCCTCAATTCATAGGTGCACCACAGCGTAACTTTGAAACTGCTGATCTTGGTATTGAATTGTCAGTGCCATTAGCTCCAGATGGGTGAGTGAACCCTAGTCACACCCTTGTTCTAGCCATGGAGACCATCCATCATTTGTGACCACCCTGTACTGAGGAGTCTCCAAGGTGCTCTAAGTGCATTTTGAGGTCGATCTTTCGAGGGTCATAACTCAGAGCTCGTGAGGGCTATCAATGAACTGTCAAATTCTATAGGATGGTGATACTGAGGTCTAAAATGACCTATCTCATTTTTGAGAGATCACATTTTGTTTGGATTCGACACAGCGATCTCGCTCGATGCCAAAACTCGCAGTGTGCCTCAGTTCATAGGTGCACCACAGCGTAACTTTGAAACCGCTGATCTTGGCATCGAATCGTCAGTACCATTAGCTTCGGATGGGTGGGTGAACCCTAGTTACACCCTTATTTTTGCCACAACGGCCATCCATCATTTGTAGCCACCTCGTACTGAGGAGTCTCCAAGGTGCTCTAAGAGCATTTTGAGGTTGATCTTTCGAGGGTCATAACTCAGAGCTCGTGAGGGCTATCAATGAACCATTAGAGGAGACAAGTTTGTAATAAGTAGTGGCTTAGTGTTTTTGCTAAAATAAGTTAGTGGGAAGGCTTTATTAGAGGGTCTTGGCCAAACTAGTGGGGTGTCTGCCCACTCTCTAATTTTAGAGATAGTTAGGTTTTGGAGGGAGATTAGGGGAGCTCTACTACAACTATCCTTACCCTAGCTTGGACCAAAGTTGGTATCTCAAAACTTGCTTCTTTTCCATTTCTTTCTTTTAGCATTGCTAAGCAAATATGCAAGTGTGGAGTTTATCAATGGAGTATGCATTGCATTATGGAGTAACATTCATGTGAGTGCTTGAATGGTGTTCATTCCATGTAGATTAGTGTGATACCATTGTGCATCTTGTTGTATTGTGTGGAGTATTGTGAGTATGAGGTTTGGATTTCCTCTATTTCCTTGTTGTGTTATGGGTGTTGATACTGTGTTGTGAAAATGTGATGTGCTCTTGAAAATTTCCTTTTTTATTTCTACTTGGTTTTGTTTTCTTGTTTTGTGCTTGAGTGTTGTTATGGGCGTGGGACTTACACTCACCCTTGTGGGAAGGGAAGAGAAGTCCAGGGTGAAGGGCTTAAGTTGGGTTCAAAAAATGTATTGAGAACCTTGGAGTATGGGCTCCATTGTATGCCATAACCATTCATATCTTGCTAGGGGTGATAAGAAAAGTATGATGTAGAAAGGAAGTTTGAGGAGTTACAGCTGATGGTAGTGGGTTTGGAGGAGGAAATGTGGAGGCCCCGAGAGGGCATTAATTTGTTGATTTATGATAGCCCCGAGAGGGCATGAAATTTTCTGAATTATGATAGCCCTGAGAGGGCATGAAAATTATTTATTGCATATATGGTTTGGTATGGCAAGTCTCCATTTCAGAACACACCTTCACCCTATGTTTATGGTTCCATCTATGAAGCCATTTTGAAATAGCCTTGGGGAGAAATTGTTCAAGTTTGAAATGTAATGTTTATGCATTGAAAGATTGTATGTGTATCCCAGTTTGAGCCTTGTTCCCTAGCGCGGGGGTGGTCTCTTTGAGGCCTATGGTTGGGTGGAAAGCACCCATGGTCCTTGTTATTTTTTTGTGTTGCATATGTAGATTTGTGTCCAAGGGAGCAATGGAAATGGCTTGGAATGATCATCTTGCATATTGATGTTGGATGAGAAAACTTGACATTGTGCCCTCATTTGTGAAGGAGGATTCACCAGCTTGTTCATGTTCTCAACGATCATGATGAACAATGTTCATGCTACTCATTGTCCATATCTTTCAATGTTCATGTTCCTTATGATTTTGAAAAGTCCCTTATGTTGCCCCATTGTGATGGAAGGAGATTGTATCATTGTTACCTAATGTACGTGTAGAGGAAATAATTGATAAGGTTGTATATGCATGCTTCATTTGGAGTTTATATTGTTATGAAAGCATTGGTATGAGTCACAGATTTTCTTTGACATCATTTTTATCATTTGAAAATGTGAAAGAAAGTTTTCTCCTTGTGGTATTGTAAATGACTAGTTGATAATAACAATCCATAGATGTTATGTGATACCATTGATTGTATAAATTTAAAACTTAGTAGATTGCTTACAATCTTGTTGTGCACTCAATATTTTGGAAGGAAAATTTTATGTTCATATCACATGCATGGATAACATTGATTTTAATTACCAAGTTTAATGCAATTCTAAGCAAGGAAACCATCAAATTAATTTCATGATATAACAAAATGAAGTTTTTTGTAAGAGAAGACATAATAAAATCTATGAGATACATTGCTGTAGGCATGCATTTTCCTCTCTGGAAAATGTATGGTAAAGGAAAATAAATCCCTTCCTTAATACAGAGCAATAAAATATTAAAGAATATTCCTAGATTCTAGTTTTCTATCCAATAAAAATAAAAATAATAATAGCATATAGAGACTAATGAGTGTCCTAGACTAATATATTTCCTAAGTGATAGAATGGTACACATTACAATCTTGTGACCTCTAAGTCACATCCAACACTCAAATAATGAATTAGTAATTAAATAAATAATGAAATATTAGTGTGCATGTTAGAGAATATGATAAATTTAAATATTTAACTCAAAAATAAAATAAAAGCCAAGATTGATCTTGACCGCCCTTCTAGAGTAGCCCCCAACATCTCCTAAGCCATCATAATGCAAAAAGTTTTCTCCACTCCCCAAGGTGTATTGTTAAATCTGACATTCAGTCTGACATGTCATGTCAAAACTTTTATCCTTGAGCTTGCCTCCTTGAAAAGGGGTTTCATCCCCATTAATATACTTGGGTGCATAGGCGAAAGGGTTTATGTCACATCCTTGTCTTATACACTAGTTTTCCCCTCCTTGCAGTAGTGGTCACGTGTTCCCAAGCATAGGTAGTCGACTTGAAATTTCTTGCAGCAGTGGTCACGTGTTCCCAACCATAGGTAGTCGACTTGAAATTAAGGGGGAGTGGGATAGTAATCCCAAGGGATTTGTACTTAGGAGAATGTCAAGTTGACATTTAATATGACTTGTTCACATTAGGATTGTTAATTGGAGGGATGGGAAAAAGATGTCCTAAGGCTTGGATTAGTCAAAATTCTGTACATTACCCACGTGGGAACTTGTGAAGACCACGTGTAGGAAGAAATGTGGCCTTGGTAAGAGTTAGGAAATTATGAGGATTTAAGATAGATAGGAGATTCACACTTTAGATTTGTTTTTATTTTTATCAGATAACTATTTAATCATTTCAAGTCTTGAATAGAGGATAATGACACTTAGTGTATTTGAGCATAGTTTAAGGGTAATGTTTATATCAAGGGGCTAATTAAGAAACATGTAACAATTAAACCATATGGTAATGGAAAAGCTCAATATAGGAAAATAAATTAAATGAAATAAATAAGTTTACGAGAATGCATATATAATTGAACATTATGTTAAGTATGGAGGGTTTAATTAAATTAGTGTTAAGACTATAAATTAGGATAGTTGGATGTAGATATAATAGGGTTAATATGAAGTAAGTTGTCAAGATGATGGGATTGGAGAATCAAGGATAAGGGTGGATGGTGGATTAAAATAATAACTCAAATCTAGTTTTATCTAGTAAATAAAGCACATTGATAGATAAGAGTTACTAGATAGAATAGAATGCATGACAAAACTTGTGTAGATGTTGGATTTAATGTCAAGTGAATTTTATATTTGGCTTGAGGGAATGTTAGTTAGATAATGAATGTTGTGGATTCAATTGAAGATATTAGTAGAATATCAAAGTCCATAGAATATATATACCAATTTGAAAATGTAGTGTAGGAATAAAGCATTAGTTAGCTAGTATGTAATAAGGGTCAATAGGCATGTCATTAGAGGTAGCTCATCAGCTCATGTACCCTATGTATAATTAATGATAATATGATTCATGTACACCACATTTTACTATGTTAGTTGCATGAAATGATGAATACATATATGTCAGAACGACAAGGTATGCTATATACAAATCTTATTTATACGCTTGCACCTAATCCTTGCATAAACAATTCATCTAACAAATTTAAATTGACACACTCAATACGATGGTGTAGTAGGATGTGTTTAAATAATAATCGTGAATTATTATTGAGTTAAGTACTTTGAATTGGCCCTTAGACTTACTAAGAGTTCCTCATTTTATGTACTTACTAATTCGTACTATGAAACTACTTTGAATCTTAACATGCTTTGATAATAATAATATTGATAGTGAGAAAGTGAGCTTATGGTGAATAATTAGATGTAATAATGTAAAAAGCAAATGTTATAGTATAGTAATTATAGTAATTAAAATAGTAAATGTAAAAGCATGGCAATGTAGCTAGATTAGTTAGTAGTTGATGAGCTAGATAGTTAGTGTATATGAGCAATGTTAGTATGCTAATAGAAACCAAATTTAAATAAAGCTTCTACAAACTAAACAAAATTCATAAACTCCAAGATAGACTAAGATGAGCTCTCAATTGAGAATATGAGCCATTAATGGGCTCTCAATGAGAAGCTCTCTTGTTGAGTAGCTTTGTCTAAATAGATAGGATGTATGCTCAAGCTTTATGCTTCAAAAAGGGTTTCAAATGGAGTTGGAATTTGGGTGTGAGTGTATGGTTTTGATGTAAAATGGCTTCTTAAAATGGCATTATGACTTTACTTCATGGATTGTGTTATTTTGCAAAGGGGAAGGATCCAATTTATAGGCAAGAGGCTTGATGGATTGAAGGCTAAGATGCAAGGATGGGAAAAAGCTCATGGAGGGCTCAGATTGCATGAGAAGAGAGCACATGGATTGTGCTTCCTTATAGCCAATCAAGGAGTGACACATATCACATGGTGAGAGGATGGAGGAAAGGGGAAGGATGAGTCAAAAAAGGAGGCTCAAGGGATAAAATCTTCATAAAGACCCTCATAATGACTTGTAAGAGCCATAAAAGGGCTTGTAAGAGTCATTTATGACCTAGTGGACTTCATAAAGTTTTATGGTTGAGATATTTTGAGGGTGATGAGAGAAATTTCGACTTGGACTTGATTAGGAAGGTTTTAAGCTTGTTTAAGCTTGTGCAAATGATTAGAGGATGGATTAGGATGGTTTAGGATTAGCTTAGGGATAGGCAAGTGGATGGCATTTAATGAGGGTGGGTGAAGGAGGAGATATTTGTTAACTTTGGCTTGGGTTAGTAAGTCTTAACCCATTTTTAGGGAATGTGACAAGGTTAGGAGGGGATTAGGATTAGGTTTAAAGACATCTTCTAGAAGAGTCTAGACTTTGGATGAGGATAAAGACTTTCTAGAATAGTCTAGAATTTCCTAGGATGAGGATGAAGGCTTTCTAGAAGAGTCTAGAACTTCTTAGGATGAGGATAAATTAGATTTTTAGGAAATAAATAAAGTTTTATTTATTTCAAGGGTTTGGGTTGAGGAGATATTTATTAAAACTTTTTTAATAAACATGGGGATTAATATTTAATCTTAATTAAATATTTTGAGTTGGGATTAGGGGTAGGAAATGATGGGATTAGCCTTTAATCAAAATTAAAGAAGGATTAGAAGATTTTGGAAGAGGTTATTGGTCTTAAGGAAATTGGCCAACTTTTGGGAAAAAAATAAATAAATAATTTATTTTGGGATTTTTGGTCAATTTATTAATTAAATAATTAATAAATAAGGAAATAATGTTTCAATAAGATTTAAACATTTTTGGGAGGGATTCCTTAATTAAATATTTTTAATTAAGATAAAGGGATTTAATGGCATACAAATTAATTAATTAATTAATTAAATAATTAATTAATAAATGATGATGTCATCAGGACTTTTTTAGAAAATAAAAATACTTTATTTTCTAAAGGTTTTTAGGTGTCTACATTTTGCCCCTATTTGATGTGATGCCGCAAGTGGCATGGCATCAAAGATAAGAAAATAAGATGCCCAAGGCTAAAGTAGAAGAGGAGAGAATGGACTGTGAGATGCCCCCTCAAGAAGGTGGCAGGGAGAGAAAGTGAGGCTTAGTGGCTTCTTGAAAAATACAAGAATCTAGGATGAGCAAGGAGACTCAGATTGGATTAAGAGGTTTAGTTAGCTCAAACTCTTACTATGGGAGAATGATAAAGGGAGAATCAGAGGCACAAGAGGAAGCAAGCTTAAGATCTCAGGGATTGCAGAGGATGAAGGAGTGGAGCGCTATAAAAGGAATCCAGGATGGGGAGATGGATGAGGGGATTAAAAAAGCTGATGCAACAGGATTTCAAAGAGTCAGATTGGTGGAAGATGGGTTTTGGAGATCCCTAGGACTAGGATTGTGGATCTCGAAAGATGAGACTTGGTGGATTGATTTCGATTGGTGGATCCCTAAGACTAGGATTGTGGATCCCTAAAGCTAAAGGTGAGGAGTGATTCAAAGAGATACTGATGCATAAGCTGGGGTAGGAGAGACGGATGTTGGATATGGATGAGGGATAATGGAGATGAAGGAAAATCATTGAAGCTTTTTGAGCGGGGGGATACTTCAAAGAGAAGTACCACCATGTAGTTGAGCACTAGATTTGCTATAGGACTATTGGTTAATTGCCAAGGTTACCAAGAACATCAAGGCCTTTTCACCAACCATCCAAAGGACTGACAAACTAACTCAAAAAAAACACACAAGGATTGCCCCAGCATCACACATGAATCCTAGAGGAAGCAGCGTGGAAATGACACTGGAGAACCCACAAGCAGAAAAGAAAAACAAACGAAAGACCCGATCAAGACCTTATGCTCTAATTGCCCCATTCGCAGCATACCATGATATGGAAGATCGTGGCAACCTTGAGGATGGAACAAGGAGATTTCTTGGAAAAGATACTTCAAGACCCAAAAGGGAAGATCCCAAATCAAAAGAAAGCAAAAATCCAAAAGAGAACCGTTTGCCAACGAGATGGGTAGGACGAGGTACTAACGGACCAAGATCAGACATGAGGAAAGCTATATCCTGCAAGGACCTATCAGAGAGCACCTAAGCTGGTGGATTTGGATGAGTGATGTGTCTGGCAAGCTGAACTAAGAAAGATAACACTTTGGTGATAGGAAATCTAGCTAAAGGATGCATTGGAATAGCTAACCAAGATGTGCGATGGGTGCAAGATGCTGATCAAGGACGACCTGACACGAACGCTAGATAGATACAATGGTACTAAGCTAAAGAGGATGTACAAGCTGATAGACCAAGATATTTACAAGTGAGCTAATCAAGATATGGTGCAAGCTAACGGACCAAGATAGTTACAAGTAGGCAAAAGCTCAGGATGATAGGATAGCGGGATGGTTCGATGTTGTGCAAGATGCAAAAGCTAAGGGTGGGGTGATAGCAAAAGATATGGATTTGGTAGGATGCACCCAATGATGATGAGAGATTTTGTGACCAAGGATAGCTAGATGATCAGGATGAGATGGCTGAATAGGATGGTAGATAGCTAGGATTATGATGGATATAAAGAGATGACATTGGGTTTGCATGAGGATAGCCTAGAGCTAGATACCAATGACAAGGGAGGATGGACAAGACAAGATCTCCAAGGAATATAGTGCCCCCAATCAGAAGATAACATGCAAAAGGAGGTCTTATGATGGATGTGATAGGATTGAAGCTAGGATGGAAAAAGCTGAAGGGGCTAGGGAGATGGATGATAGCTGAGATGATTGGCTGAAGATGCATAAGATTAGTGGATGGTGTGAGATGGAAGATGGAGGGTGGAGGATAGGTGGATAGGTTGGAAGATGGAGTTGGATGTCAAGAGATGACCAAAAGCATGAGGGTGATAGGCTAAGATGGGGATGGCGGGATTACGCATGATACTTGTTTGCCAAGTTTTCATCATGGTACTTGTCCAAGGCGCTTGAATTGCCAAGTTTTCACCAGTGGACACTTTATTTTTCTTTTCTTTTTTGACTTTTTGACTTTGGACTTAGCTGGAATGATTTTGGCTTTCTTCAGCTATTTTGGCTATTTTGGGGTTTTTTACTGGCTGTTGGAATGTTCAATTTTGTTGCTAGCTGTTGGTACACCGGATGTCTGATTTATGCAATAGATCGGATTAGATGGGATTTATGGTAGGAGATGGAGGGATGAAAATGTTGGAAAGGAGCATGAGATGGGGATGCTTGCAAGAGCAACATTGGCACATGTTGGAACGGGTGTGAAAAGATCATATGGGGGATAGATGGTAGATGCGAGCGTGATGAAGGATTTGTGGAAGCGTGCTTGGGGATATAGGCACCCAAGATGGAGTTAGGAGATGGGGGACATGAGTCACTAGATGGGGGACTAGCAATGGTGGATGCCATTATGCATTGGGTTTCAACTTTTTTCTTGGTGATCCACATGGTTTTGGATTTTCTTTTCATAGGCTTTTGCATTGTTTTGCATTCTTTGATTGGATTTTGCCTTTTTGGAGTATGTCTTTTGGAATAGACATATGATTGCCTAGGATGTGGATTTTTAGCTTTATGCATTTTGAAGTTGGCATTCACATTGCTGTGGTAAGCTTTGGGAAGATGGTTAGGAGAAGCTTTGTGAGATGGAGAGGATATGAAAGAGCATGTAGGGGGATGATGATGGATGATGTGCCCTGATATGTGCCTTTGTTGATCTTGCATAGGAATGGATGGAATAGGATTTTTATGATGGCTAATAGGAGGATGGAGGATGGTAGATTTTGGGACATAGGGACCCAAAATGGATTTAGCGAATGAAGGGGGGATATGGTAGGTTGTTTTGGGTTGCAAAGATGGTGGAGGGGGGATGACATAAGATTTCTTGAAGGAGTGATGGGAGGCTAGCATGGTGGGCTTGGAGATAGGCTTGGTTTGGGGGTGTGGTGTACCAACACCTTTAGATGGTGAGCCTTTGGATACATATCCAAGACCATGAAATCCTAGTTTTTTTGTGCAATAATAGGCTCTCTGATTCCTTGCTCTTGTGGTCCTAAACCTTGACCTTGATAATGCCATTGATTGAGCATTTGAACAAGCTGAGGAAACTTTTTGCTTGTAGAAAATGGTAGAAGTGATTTATTAGGTGTATTGCAATGGGGAGATACTATTCTTAATTCTTCTGCTGAGAGAGGGCCACTGTGGATGAATGTAAGTGAACCAAGACGGTAGATTATAGATGGTGGAATAGCTTGGATAGGTGGTAAGATGGAAGCCTGGAGTGGGGGAGATGGAAGGATAGGATCTTCATGTAGTCGGTGGGATGACAAGACATCTTGTAGTGGAGGAGATATGGCTCAAGGTTTTGGAGATGGAGGAGATGGTGACTACACTATGGATGGAAGACATGGTACGATAATATCTTTATTTATGCTTTGGGGGATGTCAACATGCTTTTGGGCAAGATCTTGATAGGATTGGTTTGGAGTGGATGGTGCGATAGGAGGTGAAGGGATGGATTCTTCAAAGGCAGCGGATGGATAGATGGGAGATTCAGTAGTGGAGATGGGTGAGTAGAAGATGGATGCATAAGGGTCATTACGAGAGATTTGGGAAATGCTTGGAGGTGATGTGGATAGGGTTTGGAGGGATTTGACAGGTGGTGGGATTTTGATGCTTGCAGAAAGTGGAAGGATTTTAAGCAATTTGATGGACGGTATGGGGATGATAGATATGGGAGATGGAGGTGATATTATAGATGGGGAAGCTTCATCACTGACTACTTCACATGGTTGGATTAGATGACATGGCTTATCGACTCTTGGAGGAAACTTTTCTTGTATTTCCTCTAGGAGATTCCTTGGAGACTCGTGTGTCGAAGGTAGAGGTGGATTGATAGGAATAGCTATTGTGATGGGGGTGGAAGATTGGAAGCTTGGTTGATGGGGTGATGGAGGGGAAGCTGGAATATCAGATGGCATGACTAGATAGTTTGGAATAACTCTTGGATTTTGGGGGATGCTTGGGGGAATGTTTCTAAGGCTTTCAATATACCCGTCATAGTCAACAAGATTTTCATCATCATTGGAATAGGAGGTGGCGGGAGCAAGGACAATGTGACCAAACACATCATGATGGGATTGGTACTTCATCCTTTGATGATGAGTTTGATGGGGATGGGGTCTTGCGTATGGATGAACATGAAAGCTTATGGTTGGATTTGGGTTAAGCACAAATTTTGGATTGGCTAATGAAAGATTTCCTAGGGAGAGTCAAAGTTGCATGATAGACCTAAGGAGGATTGGCTGGAGATTTTTGGCTTTCCTATGGATGGAAGACTTCAAGGGCATGCTGTCAAAAAGTGAGAGTTTTTCTTTCCTATGCACTGGATTGGTGGAGATTGTGTCAACCTAAGAATAGACTAATGATCCTATGGGCATGACACGATATTGATCACTTGTGGATCCCAACCTTTAGCTTAAGGTGATGAGGGATAATAGGTGACAAAGCTAGATTACCCTAGACAAAGCTCTATCAAAAGGATAACCGTGGTGAGGCTGGTGGATTGGTCGGATTGATTGGATAACAAATTCTAGCAGAATGACAACAACTCTCTAAAAGCTTGGGTGTGATTTTGGATTGGGTTTCTAGCTGGCTAGGGGGGGATGATTTGGAGAGACTTTGGATTTGGGATTGTTCTAAAGCAAGGAACTAGATAGATTCGGTTGTAGCAGGGGAGCTTGGATGATTTTCTGATGAGGCAGTGACTACGCTAAGTATGCCTTGAGCTGGCAGATTTCTGCTTTTTTGGGATTTTGACCAAAGTTGGCAAACATTCATTCAAAAGCTATGAACAAACAAGCAGACAAAATTTGGGAGCAAGCACGTCAAACACACCAACATCCTAGGAGACTTTCTACAAGGATGAAATTTTTTATAGCTAGGGAGTCCTCGATATACGCAAGGTACGTGAGGCCCAAATCCGTAGATGAAACCAAAAAGATGTCACACAGCCGAGAGGAGCGGTAACCCACTTCTCCTCTTTCACTTCTCAAGGGTATAAAGTTCCTTGAGGCTTAGCCCGAGTGACAAAATTTTGATCCCAAGAGAGGTGTCTTTGGATTCACCTCCTAATCTTTATACTTCGCCGGAACGCTAGAGTTGAGGTCATCCCAAGGGGTGATGAAATCCCCAAGCAGGCCTCCTAAAAAGTGTAAAACAAGACCACATACATGATCTTGGGCTTTAAAAGATACGCATTCATTACAATTGATAATATAAATTTTGTAAGCTATGATTGAAGACACTTGTGATTATGGCATACAATGTTCATTCCAATTTGACAGCGTCATTAGCATAATGAAAGTCAAGAGATCATCAACATAAGAAATGTGAGTGCCATTGAAAATGTGTCAAAACCATGCAATGTTCATTGATTTTTAGGCATTCAAGATTGAGTGTGAGTTTATTTTAAGCCCAAAACAAAGATGTGTGAAACTCGATTGCCAAGCACGCGCCCGGAGGCCCTCCACGTCAATAGTTGTTCAATTTTAGTGCCCAAACTTGAAGTGTGATCGATTTAATCTAAAGTTTTGGTCATTTAAATTTTTTGATAAAGCTAAAGCAAACGTTCAAAGACCAAGTGAGTGAGTTAGATTGTGGAACATTTAACACCTTTTTCAAGTAGACCCATCCCCATAAATGGTGCTGAGATTGCAACCAATGGTTGAATTGATGGGTGATTAGATAAGAGGTGAGTCCAAGGAACTACTCAAATTGATTTTTGAAAATTTGTATTTAACTTAACAAAGTCTCTTAAATATCCAAAAATCGAACTTTACCTAAATTGCATGTGGAAAAGAGATTTGTTTTGTTCAATTTTAGAAGCTCCAAATGAAGTGTTTGATATTGCAATGGTTAATTGATCCTTGGCATTCAAGATTGGATTTGTTGTTTTAATCATGCATTTAGGAAAAATTTTATTTTAATCCATGGCATTCAAGAGTGTGTTTAGCAACATGCATTCAAAGACAAGTGATTAAACATTCAAGTTTTTCCCTTTGAGCATTCAAGATTGAGATTTTGTGTGTTGTTTTAAGAACTTTGAAGTGCTTTGTTTTAACCTTAGATCATTCAAGATTGTTTTGGACTCAAAAGTGAAAATGACTCTTTGGAATTTGCTTTTCATTCAAGATTTTGTGTTCTAGTTTGCATGTTTTAAGCCCAAAAATGATATTCCTAGATTGTTTTGATGCATAAAAAACCTAAGAAACATTCAAGATTTTGCAATAAGACATTTGTTTGGAACAAATAACAAAGCTTTTTAGAAAAATTTTGGCAACCATTTAGGACTCTTAGTTTTCATGAGATTTTTAAAAGAACTTTAACATATTTGCAAATGAGGTTCATTTTATCCTTGATTGATGCTTTGAGTTTGATTTAGATTTTAGTGTGCACTTAGTGTTGATTTTGAACCTTTTGAAATGGAAACTTGAAGTTCTTTTTAAATTCCCAAAAATGAAGTATTCCTAACTTTGCATGAATGCATCTAAAACCTTGATGTTGCAAGGATGCAAATGATTAGATTGGTTTAGTTTCACTTGTTAAAAGATTTTTTCTTTTTTGCAAATTTTTAATTTTTAATGGATTTAAGTATGATTTGGGGGTTCATTTTAAGCACTAAAAAGAAGTGTGTATGATTTTTCTTCCTTAAAAAAAAATGGCCAAGATCTCCCACAAGAAGAAGAAGAAGAAGCAGATGGAATAAGAAGAATATAGACAACAAGAGGAAGAAGAATTCCAAGTTCTTTGTCCACCTATAAGCTTGAAAAATCTGCAAACACTATGAGATATACTATGAGTTCCTTTGTCTTCTTCATGCTCATGTGGACCTACAAAACTAATTTATACAATCCTACCAATCACAAAAACAAGCAAAATTAGCCAAAATCAGAAAATGACATAAAAAACTTGACTAAAAAAGCTAATGAAGATGACCCATGCGGGGTCCCACCGGGTGTGCCAAAATGTATATGAGCAATGTTAGTATGCTAATAGAAACCAAATTTAAATAAAGCTTCTACCAACTAAAAAAAATTCATAAACTCCAAGATAGACTAAGATGAGCTCTCAATTGAGAATATGAGCCATTAATGGGCTCTCAATGAGAAGCTCTCTTGTTGAGTAGCTTTGTCTAAATAGATAGGATGTATGCTCAAGCTTTATGCTTCAAAAAGGGCTTCAAATGGAGTTGGAATTTGGGTGTGAGTGTATGGTTTTGATGTAAAATGGCTTCTTAAAATGGCATTATGACTTTACTTCATGGATTGTGTTATTTTGCAAAGGGGAAGGATCCAATTTATAGGCAAGAGGCTTGATGGATTGAAGGCTAAGATGCAAGGATGGAAAAAAGCTCATGGAGGGCTCAGATTGCATGAGAAGAGAGCACATGGATTGTGCTTCCTTATAGCCAATCAAGGAGTGACACATATCACATGGTGAGAGGATGGAGGAAAGGGGAAGGATGAGTCAACAAAGGAGGCTCAAGGGATAAAATCTTCATAAAGACCCTCATAATGACTTGTAAGAGCCATAAAAGGGCTTGTAAGAGTCATTTATGACCTAGTGGACTTCATAAAGTTTTATGGTTGAGATATTTTGAGGGTGATGAGAGAAATTTCGACTTGGACTTGATTAGGAAGGTTTTAAGCTTGTTTAGGCTTGTGAAAATGATTAGAGGATGGATTAGGATGGTTTAGAATTAGCTTAGGGATAGGCAAGTGGATGGCATTTAATGAAGGTGGGTGAAGGAGGAGATATTTGTTAACTTTGGCTTGGGTTAGTAAGTCTTAACCCATTTTTAGGGAATGTGACAAGGTTAGGAGGGGATTAGGATTAGGTTTAAAGACATCTTCTAGAAGAGTCTAGACTTTGAATGAGGATAAAGACTTTCTAGAATAGTCTAGAATTTCCTAGGATGAGGATGAAGGCTTTCTAGAAGAGTCTAGAACTTCTTAGGATGAGGATAAATTAGATTTTTAGGAAATAAATAAAGTTTTATTTATTTCAAGGGTTTAGGTTGAGGAGATATTTATTAAAACTTTTTTAATAAACATGGAGATTAATATTTAATCTTAATTAAATATTTTGAGTTGGGATTAAGGGTAGGAAATGATGGGATTAGCCTTTAATCAAAGTTAAAGAAGGATTAGAAGATTTTGGAAGAGGTTATTGGTCTTAAGGAAATTGGCCAACTTTTGGGAAAAAAATAAATAAATTATTTATTTTGGGATTTTTGGACAATTTATTAATTAAATAATTAATAAATAAGGAAATAATGTTTAAATAAGATTTAAACATTTTTGGGAGGGATTCCTTAATTAAATATTTTTAATTAAGATAAAGGGATTTAATGGCATACAAATAAATTAATTAATTAAATAATTAATTAATTAATAAATGATGATGTCATCAGGACTTTTTTAGAAAATAAAAATACTTTATTTTCTAAAGGTTTTTAGGTGTCTATAGTTAGTAATTGTCTTTTGTTAGAGTGAGTTTAATTTATGTATTGAAATAGTAATTTTTGTGTTTAGGAAACTGTAGTGAGTGCTAGTTTGGTGAGGAAGCAATGTTGATAGAATGCATAAGGATGACTAAATAGAGTAAAGAGGAGAAAATGACTCAGTATTGGTCCAATCTTCGAGAGGACCTGTAACCGGTAAGATATGGATGCAAGCACATGATACACATTTGGCACATAAAACAAATTGTTTATTCCATAAGTTGTGTATAGTATGTGCTAAATGATGGATACTATCAATAGAAGTGGCCCCTTCTCCATCATGTAGACTTCGAAGCTACCTTTGGGGCATATCTTTTCTAATTTCCAATGGTTAGATCCGATATAGTGTGGTAGATAAGTGCACATTTTCTTATTTGACTAAGGGTGCTCATGTGATGAGTACTAAATCTAAATTCTCTAGATACATGTGTTTAAATGATTAAGATATACCACACTTCCACACCATATAGTAATTGTCATATTAATATATATTGTAATGATTAATTAATGTGTGTACATTGGTAATGAGGATAATAAGTAATTCTGATCCCCTTCCCTTACATGCTAGAATCACAACCTAGTCCATATGATACAACCAATAGACCCTAATAGAATATTAGTATCAGAGGCTTGTTAGGATATGAATTACCTCACTAATTTATGAGTGTTGTATCTTGAACTTGCTCTTTTGACTCGTGATGCTAACTTGAACTAGACTATCATCCAATCTATTTGAAAACCACCTATGACTAAAATGTTACAACCGGATGACACTATCCACATGAGTCTTGAACTCCTATTCAATGATAAGCTTGTTTTACAATATGTAATTTCTTATGTGACTTCATAAGCTACAAAAAAAAATTAAATTTTTTTTTTTTTTTTTTGTGTTTTTACTAGTAAAATTTAGGGCATGACACATGATCCACGATAAATTGAACAATACTAGATACTAAATTAATATGTATATCATTGTGCACATAAATGACAAAATAATATATCAAAATACATGTATCCATAGACAAAATTTTACACAAATATATATCAAAGATCATGTATCCATAGACAAAGTACTCAAATATATATCAAAATACATAGATCCATATACAAAATGTGGCTGATCATGCCATCAGAATGTGTATAATATCAATGTTTCTGTATACAATGTGGCATATGCCATCTCAAAATGTCTCATGATGCATCCTACGAAAACTATACTATCCTAGGGTGCTAGTGGATGATCAAAATGCAGCCTCTTCACTGCACTAGGTGGATCAGATGCCTCCTACATAAACAAAAAAGGAAAACCCAAAGTTAGACTACTAAATTTATATGATTCTACGTATCTAACATTGAATTACTCAAATGCATAATGATATTTTTTGTAATGGAGATTAATACTATCAAAATTTCATAATAAATACCTCTCTCGTTGACCTCCTGTGCTAGTCAGGAGTCCTCTCATATGCCCTCGACAATGTTGGTACCTCTCTAATTGTGGGCTGTATATGTTCAAATGCCTTTGTCAGATGAATCTTCAATTTAAACTATAACATTATAATTCATAGCATGCTAAATTTATAACATATTTAATCATGAATTCAAACTACAACTTACTATTGTAGGCTCCTCCTCAGGAGTGAGTGGCCGCGTCATCAAATCTACATAACTGTCTCGTTGGACCTCATGTGCACTAGGAGTCTCCTATGAGATACACAATAGTAGTTGTTAATATCACGAAAATCAGTTTTGAATTTATTTATGAAGATAAGGATAATAAAAAATAAATGATACTTATACATACAATGGGGCTCTCAGTGCAAATGGAAATCCCTGATGGTCTACGATGCAGAATTTGTATAGGCTCATCACCAGTAGCGATGCCCTATATACAATAAAGAATGTAATTAAATGGGATTAACAAAAATATTTTACAAGAATGCATTGATATTTAATCAAATAGAAAGTGCCTAATTAACTTTCCTTTGTCAGTGTGTGCTGGCTCACCCTCTACACTTTGTCCCTCCGGGACAGGTGCTACCTGCAAGATAAAAGAAAGATTAGCAACCATATATGCTACAATATCAAATAGAAAAAAAATGCGAACACAAAATAATGTACCATAGATGTCTCAAGGCCAAATGAAATGTCCGAGAGCGTGGCATCATTGATCTGTCTTAGCTCCTCCTCGTTCATCAACTAAATGTGAATGAAGATCACATACATATAAATGTCAATATGGCTTAAAAATTAAAATTAACTTTAAAAATTAACTTTAAATCACATATGTCATAACAAAAAAATATATACACGTACCTACACCGAAGGAGTCCATGCCTCTGCATTCCCCTCCTCTCTCGCATCAAGGTCTGTAGCCTCTGTGTGTGTGTCTGGTGTATCCTCATCTAATACAAAATGATACTCAGGAATATCACCTATGGGACCTAGGAAAATATTCTTGCACGTAATGCAAGTGTGAGGCACACAAACATGTGATGAGCTAGCCGATGATGAACTGGCACAAACATCATCAACACGAGGAGGCAAGATTGACCTAGCCTGAGATATCATTAGGCTACTCAGCCTATGAATGGCTCTGATAGTCTGAGAGCTAGCCTCTATCATAATATCTGGATACTGCACTCGAGGAGGGGAGATATCAAGTGGGGGGACAAAAGTGCCAGCTTTCTTCCATTGGGAAGAGGGTCCATCCTGAGGAGCTCCTAGTCCTAAGCCCATGTTGGGCTTCATGCTCCAATAGTTCACTTTAAGTTTCAACACAAATTCAGCATATAATTTTCTAAGGAAATAAAATGGTATGTCTAGATTGGCATGTGGAGGGATATCAAAGACCATCTACCAATGATCCCAAAAGTTTGCACGTATGGCATCATTTGTGCTCCATTTAATTGATAGTTTGTATTTTTTTGGGTCAACTGGTAAACCCATTTTCGAGTTCACAAAAAGGCTGGCCAAATTGTCTTTTCTTATGTTGAGGGCCACAACCTCATTATAATCCAAACCATCATCAAACAAATCATGCATTTGATCACGCCAATGAAGAGCGGCATTTTGTTGGTTTGTAAGGGTTTCAATGTTATCCACTATGGTGTTTAACGTGGATAACATAGGAGCCAATGCAGGTACATTATTATATGTTCTATGCAAACCTCTCAACTCAGTGAGATTTTCATTTATCAAATCCTCGATTTGAGGAGGGTTTTGAGGGGGTAGAGGATCATTTGGTGGATGGTTTTGTGGGGGTACTGGATCATTTGGTGGGGGGTTAAGAGGAATATTATTCCCTACCTTAGTGTCATCATTCTGATCAGCCATTCCTATTGAATTGCAAAATGTAATACATATTAAAAAAAAAACCTTAATTTTAACCTTTTTTTTTTCAAAAAAACCCTAGATTCAACTAAAACAAACAAAATCATGCTAAAATCTATCAAATTTAGATTAAAAATTAGTTTAAAAAACAAAAAAAACTTACCTCAATATCCGATATGCGCTCGTGTGGTAATACTGGCATCCGAAAAGTGAGAAATAAGGGCTTGCGGGTCTGTTCTTTTTTTTAATGTATGCTACAAGTATCGGATATCCGATATTGGATTGGCTATCCGATTGCACCCATGTCTTATATTTTATATATAAGATATATAACATATTTTATATTTTATATATAGCTTTGAAATATTATATTTTATATATATTATAATATAAAATATTATATTATATTATGATATTTTTATAATATAATAATATTATTATATTATATTATTATAATGTATTATATTATATTCTATTATTATAATATAATACATTATAATATAATATTATTATAATATAATATTATTATTATAGTATAATATTATACGATTATAATATAATAATAATATTATATTATATATTTAATAATTATTATATTATAGTATAATAATAATTATTATAATAATATAATAATAATATTATATTTAATAATATTATATTATAATGTATTATACTATTATAATATAACATTTTTATATTATTATAATATTATAATAATAATGTAATGTAATTATCGAATATCCGATATATAATCGTATATCCGATAATATCAGATATCCGATATATAATCGTATATCTGATAATATCAAATATTCGATATTAGATCAGATATCCGATATGGCTCTGCTTTTCCTTCCATGCCCAATTGGTACCTAGATAGGTGAAAAAAAGTCAGAGCAGATTTTGAAGCACTTTTAGACGTGTTCAAACTCTATTTTTTTCACATCGCCACTTTTTGGCAGACCATGATCCTGCACATACCTAGTGGCTGGTTATTTGAGAAGGATACTTCATAAGAATGAGGTCTTTATGAACACCAATGTCTAATTTACAAAGTGATAAGATAGATTTGATATTTGGGTGTGTGAAATATGTCACTGATATCATAGATGTATGTGTTTAATTTGTAGAATTGCCCAATAGATAATGCATTGATAAGCTACATGATCAACTTGTTCATACTGCTACATATTTGGGGTTGTGTTGATAGTCAAGATCATTAATCAAAATATTTTCCCTTTCATGTTGAAGAGCTAAAAAGTATTACCCTCACTCAGCTTGTGGATTCCATAGATTTGTAATTTGCTACTGCACATCTTTGTCATTACAAAAGTATATGAAAAGTAAGGGTTTTATTTGCTTTGTTTAGATTTAGTGTATGCTTTGACAACTAGTGCCATATAAAAAATCTATAGGTACATCCACCTAGGTTTATCAAAGCCTAAAGTAGAAGAAGGGTCTAGCTTATAGTTGGCCCAGTGTCTGAAAGGATATGTTAAGGATGGGAAGTAGCTGCCCCTAGATGTATCTTGTTCTCATTGGGATAATTTGAGATGTAATGTTTCAAAACACGAACAAGATCTACCTATGCAAAGGTGTTGTTTACTTTTTGGATTGCATGGTAACTTATTAGAAGGTGGAAAGATGTTACCATAAATGCCAAAGAGGGAGATTGTCAGAGCTACAATTATTGAGAGCCTAATTGGAAAATCTGTTAAATTTTCATTGGTGTCAAACTTATTGGTAAGACAAAGTGTCAAACCTACTGGAGACACATTCACTAAAATTATAGAGTGCCAAATAATTTGATTGATGAAGAGGATTTGAAAAGATGAGATCATGAGATGACCTAGTAAAAGGTTATGTTAAGATGTGTGAGATGGAATTATAATAATGGGCACTTGATAAGTTAGTACTTGAAAAGATAATTTGTTTTTTATTCATTAAGAAGAAAGATCAGTTACAGAGAAAATTAGATTGATACTGCAAGATTTATTGTAACCTTGATCAAGTATGAGTGTTACATGGTCAATGAAAGAGTTGAAGCAAAATATTGAAGAACTTAAGCATTGCCAAGAAGAGAAGTTTTGGCCAAGTATCACTATTTTCTAAGTGATAGAGATTATCGAGTGAGAATGTTGTCTAAGTTGTACAATGGTGATCGAGTCAAAAAAATTTTGTGATGATCGAGTGTTCCAATGAAGACCAAGAAGAAGAACATATTAATGAGTGAGTGACAACAAAAAAATAGTTTATGAAAGAATTAAGATTTGTGGCTGACATTGTTGAAATCTTGGAATAAGAAGAATGTGCTGATGATAAACATTGATGAGTTGTATTATTTAATGAAAGGAAGGGATTAGTTGAGAGATCAAAGGCTAATATTTGAGGGGATGTTTCTAGAAGCATTGAGAATAAAAGAAGAACAAGAAGGTGGATAGATTAATTGAATATTTTTGATTTGATTGTAAACCCTAAGATCTACCATTTTGATTAAGAGAAAACATATCAAAGCTACCTATTCAATGAGGCATCTGATATGTTTTATGGGGTTGTTGAACTAGAAACTTGCTTAGAAAAGTGGTGGACAAACTTGCAAGGAGGTGCACAGTTTGTGAGGTGAAGGATTTCTTAAAGAGTTTTCAAGCAAATTTGAGATGATGAGAATGGTGGAGTCCAATCAATGAACCAAAGTTGAGCCAAACAGAGACATGAATTCATAAAGTGAGTTATATGTTATCAAATCAAAGTTTGTTTGTTACTTTCTAGCCATTGTGGTAGTAGTGAAAATATTTTTGATAAGGTTGAACTAATAGTAATTTGTAAATCCTTTAATCAAGGTGACATAGTATGTTCTTAAGTCCTCTAACAAGTCCACTCCTAATAGGCTAATTAAATCCTTTAACGGGGTTACACCTAACAATGTGTTTGGTAACTTTTAATAGGGTTGGATCTTAACAAATATCACTTTAGAAGAAGGAAAAGTGGTAGTATGTTACTGGTGTTTTTTTTCCTAAATTGGGTTTCCATGTTGTTGGAATGTCTTAATGGAAAGAATGCTTCTGAGAGGGGGTGGGGGGTGAATAAAAAGTAGTAGCTTTTGACCTATTTTTCTCAAACCCTTAGTAACATATTATTGTAAATGAACATGCATGCATATCAACATTAAGGAATTATGAGAAACACATATGCATCATCACATAACACTTGAGATTTTGGTAACCCAAAAACCCTCCAGGAATAAGAAGGTAGAACTGGGGTGGGGATGATACCCACAAAATCACTGCAGCAATAATGTTTGACCACTTCTCATGGTCTACCCTATTAAAGGCTTTACACTGTATCAATAGTGACCTGGTTAAAGGATTTACAAACACTTTACATGAAGTGTTACCCTGTTAAAGGATTTAATCACCTATTTAAAGGATCAAAAAAATAGTTGTTAAGCTAACCTATCTCCATAGGGTTTCCTTTCTAATACAATTGCTAGAGAGTATTAGGTATAATAAACCTGATGGCTTACAATCCTTGATTACTGAATTCAAGCACTTGATCTGCTTTCTCTGATCTTGATTCAATGAAATTTGATGTTGTTTGTATATCTTGCTTGGTTCTGATCAACTGAATATTTAACTACTGCTCTCTTCCTCTAAGTATTTTAATCTTCACTTTGAACTCCACTAGAGTTTTTTCATTCACTCCTTCATCCATCTACTTGATTCAATGAGATTTCATCTTCCTTATAAAGATATTTGAAGACTTAGGGTTAGACATGGATCTACAATCCATATTGAATCTCTGTTTCCCGCTCATTCCTTACACATTTATTATTGGTTGCATGCCTTCTCCATTTTTCTTATTGGCTGCATGTAGATTGCATAGAAAATTCAATCTTATCACTTAAATCCTTCGAGATTCATCATATGTCAGCCATGAAAATGGTTTACATCTAAATTAGTGAAGTTAAAAACTCATATGTGCATTCAGTTTTACTCGGCACTTATTGATTCCTAATGCTTGGCATCGTCTATAACTCAACACCTAAATATTACTTGGCACTTGTATCATGCTTGGCACTTGAAGTCACTTGGCACCTGAAGGCTTCTCGGCACCTGAAGATCACTCAACACTTGATGGATTTCCTGGCTCGGCACAAGCTGTGGCTCGGCATACATAATGTACTCAGCTTCAATTGTAGAAAGTGGTTAAGTTGTGTTGTTACTCAAATGTCAAAACCATTCCGAGACTAACAATCTCCCCCTTTGACATGAGTGGTAAAAACACTTAACTTAGCATTATTCATCTAACCTTATGAGTACATTCACTAATCTGCTCGTTATATATACAAAGGTTTAAAAAACTTGATCAAAATTTTGTAACTTACAATATATACCTCAAAATTATTATAACTCCCCTTGAGTTAATTGAGCCATTATCTATTCTGTCTTTGTGACCAAAATGTTGTCCTGAATATGTCTCTTATACTGATACTCTTTGTCTATTCTCTATTTACAGTTCCCCAAAACATTATATCTCCTTTTTTGATCATTGTCTCCCCCTTTGCAACTTTATATCTCTCCTTACTTATTTATATATATCTCCCCCTTTTTGACACAAATGTCAAAGGGTACTAAGTGTTAAGACCATATTTTGCCAAAAATGTACTATTTACATCCATAATCATCTTGAGAGCTACATCCCAATTATTCAAAGCAATTTCTAATGACTTATGCTGGATGGTAGTCTTTGTAGCAAGGTGAACAAGTCTGTCTAAGGTAGAAAGATTAGGATCTTTATTGAGAATAGTTTCAGCATAGGCCTATTCTTTATGGAGTACCTCCAAATGTGGAGTAATGGAAGATTGGATCTGCATTAGTTTGGCCTTGATGGTGGCCTCTTTTGCTGTTAATATAGCTATTTCCCTTTGGGTGTGAAGCGTTTGAGCAAAATGCTTCTCACTTTGAGCTGGATCTTTTGGTAGCTACATGCTTGAAATATTCAAATTCCTCTCCATGCTCATTATTCTTTGGCTTGTCTCCTATGTGAAGTATGAAAAGTCACACAACTTTTTGTACAGTGAGAATATATTCTCAAGTACCTTTTTCACTTTGTCTATTACCTTTTCCAATTCAACTTGGGAAAGTGCAATTTGACTAGATATTTTCTCATTTACTTTTCCCTAGAATTTTCTTTTAGACCATTCCATAAGTTTTACATTTGTCTCTTGGTCTACATTTGTCACCTGGTCAACAATATCTGATAATTGTTCCATTATATGCTTGGACTCATCTGGTGACTGCAAACTGAAGGCATCCATAAAGATGTCTTTAATCTCATGTAGTGTTTGCTTTTGTTTATACTCCTTTCTGTGTATCTCCTGCCTCTTTCTTCTATTCAATGCTTCCTGCACCTCAGTGATTTGATCAATCATTATTGTTTTTGAGTCATAACTTGGTATGACTATTTCCTCATCTAATTCAGGGTCTCCATAGTGAAGCACCCTTGTAACTTTTTTAGTACTTGATCCTGGTGCTGACATCTGTAGTGGCATTGCAACATTTCTAGGCTCTTTAGGAGGAGTCTTTGAGGTAGGAAAATTTATCAATTCTTGTATAGCCTCTCGCTCTTTAGGGGTTTTCTCTGCTTCCTTCTCCTCTTGTTTGCTACTTTGATCAATAGTAAGAATGTGAGGAGGTGCACCTTGTGTTTGTGTTGTAGGATCAGAAACAACAGTCTGTCCTATTTGTGCTATATTTTTGTCTCCTTTTGCACTCAGCTTCTGCACTATAGTGTCAACTGTTCCTGATGTAACTTCTGTTGTTGTTTGATTTTGACCACTAGTAGCTGTAGAGATGATGGAAGGTGGTTCTTGTGGTTTCACCTTATCTCTAACTGTGTTTTCTACAAACTTTTGTAAGTCATCCACACTGACCAAAATATGACTTGTACATAATTTTTCTTATCGAGTTGTTTGGTCAAGGATCTTAGTGAGATCTTCTGTAGTTAATGGGTTGATGTTCTGACATGAAGTGTCAACAACATCCTTAATTTTCATGAATTCTGTAGGTGTGGCAGTAGAGTGAGGAGGACTAGGAGGTGGAAGTTGTGTGTCTTGCATACTTTGATCTTCTTGCTGCTCACCAGTACCCCTATCTTCATCTTTTCCTTCCTACTCTTCAATCTTTTTCTCTACTTCTATCTTCTCTTCTTTCCTTTTTCTTCTCTCTTTTGGTTGAGCAATAGCTTCTTCCTTGCATTCTTTTTCAAGAACATCTTCAACCTTTTTGTACAAATTCTTCCATGATTTTTTTGTTCTTTGTACAATTTCTTCCATTTTGTTTTGGAGAATGAAGAATGCCCTGTACTTAGGTGTAAACCTAGTATTATGCCTTTTCACTGCTTTAGCTATTTTCTCCTTAGTCAAATCAAGTAGTATGCTTGCTAGGGTTGATTCTCTCATCTCCTTCACCATTTTCAAATAGAAGTGCCATCTGTCTTCTACAATTTTAGACAGTTCCTTTGGTAATTGTCCATCTAGTTCAAGAGGAGTATATTTGAACTGTGCCATCATTCCATAAACTAATTCTTCTATTCTATTTTGTTCCTCTTTAGTGAACTTATTGAAATCAACTTTATTCATGTTACTTAAGTCAATCTTTTCACATAATGTATCAATTGAAGACTTAGGAGAATGGCTTACCTTTTTAGATTGATCTTCCTCATCAGTGTCAGGTTGAGCCACATATTTTATTCTTTTCCTTGGCTCTTCCTATGCTGTCTTGATTGTTTTCTTCTTTGTAGCATCCTCTTTAGCTTTTTGTGTGGAGGCCCTCATTGCAGCTCTGGTTGTTGGCTTTTGGGGTGATGGCATGGTAGTTTTCTTTGGTTTGGGCTAAGCTGGAGGCTGTACTGTTGCCTTTCTTTTCTTTAGCTCGGTTTGAGTTGGTGCTTCTTTGGCTTCTTTCTCCTTAGCACCTTCCTCCTTATCTTCACCCGAACCTTGAGTTAATTCCATTGGGCCTTGTTCTTGTTCATCCTCATTGTCATCATCATCTTCTTCATCTTCTTCTTCTGCTGCCTCAATTCCTTTACCAAATTTCTTCTTTATTTTCTTCACCATTTTATCTTTCTTCTTAATTACAGAGGTAGTCTTTAATTCTATTTCAATCTTGGATTTAACCATATCATATGTGCCAAAAGATTTGGCAGACTTGTCTATTTCCTCTGCAAGCAAAGTAGTGATAGCTGCAGATGCTTCATCCACATTTAGTTCATAACCAAACGGCCTTAGCCATCTCACCCTTGGAGTTGCTACTTGGATATAGGTGAAATCAATATCAACTAGGAAACATATGTCATTGATATGTTTTTCCACTAAGGAAACTTGTATTCTTACCCTTTGCTTCATGGATTTCTTGAAATCCTCAAAATAGCTTGTCATTTGGGCTTCAAAGTTATCACCCATCTGATCAATGAACTCATTGATTTTTGTTATTTCAGTTTTGTTAGGGTCCCAATTCACCTTTCCTATAGAAGGAAACTCTTCCATAACATAAAAGAACATACACATAAGAACTGAACCAAATTTGCATTGAGCACCTTTTGATCTCCTTATAGCTCCTAGGTTTTCATTTATCTATTGCAACATAAGTTCTGACAAATTATATGTGTGATCTTTCTTTACTAGTTTGTATGCTACATCAACAGCTATGCATGGCACACTGTTCAATCAACTAGATTGGTAGAATTTATGGGCAATGACTCTAACAAAAAATTCAATGAGAGGATCCTAGATGGTGTGAATTTTCATCCCTCTTTTATTCCACTAGGCACCTGTGTTTTTCTCAATAACCTCCTTGGATTCACTCCCCAGGGTTTTAGTCTGATCTAGGGTTGGGAAACCTGTAACCCTATGTACTATCCCTTTTGTAATCTTAACTAGACCTATTTCCAACCATAAACATCCATTGTGGATTCTGCTTAAAATAATCCGTATCCATTCAATTTTGAATACTATAGGATAAACTAGGGCATTGGTCAAACCCTTTCTCTCGACTATCTTGTATTCATCCTTCAAAATCTTATTCTCGCATAGTTTGTCATAAGCTTGGGAAATTTCAGGATCACCTATGGTGTCAATTTTACATTTATAACACTTCCTTACATCCTACACCATAACTACTTTGGATGGAATAATGGATAATGCGTCGGTAGGGTCATTTTTGTAGGTGACTTCTAGAATGGGCTTGAATTCAGATTTTTTGACTTCATTACTAACTAGTTGTACTTCATGTCTTTCCTTCCCTTTAGTGGTTCCTAACCCAGATGCAATTGTTTTCCAAACTAGGGTTTTAAAATATAAATAAGCTTTTAAACTCTACGTAGCTCGACACTTGAATGAAATACCTTTGATCGATGAGATTTATGCTTAATCACTGTTAAAAGAAGTTGAAATCTATTTGGAACACTAGATTCTCCACTATGAAGTCACTTTTCTCTTATCTTCTGCTTTGCTTCTGGTTCGCAATGAAGAAAAGTGATAAAATCACGATAATATACCCTATTTCCATCACATCAAATTCTCAACTACACACTCAGCTTCTGAAGGATTACTCAGCTTGCACTACATTTCCACTTCACTCGGCTTCCATTAGAATTATTTAACTTGGCATCAATTATCAACTCGATCACTGTTAAGAACTTGGCATCCATTAGAATTTTACTTGGCTTCCAAAGACAGCTCAACATCATCATTTAAAATTTTTCCTTGGCATCTTGTTTCATGCTTATTTCTTCTTTTTAGTACTTCTTTGTCTTGGGACTGATGTATGATGTAACTTTGCATATCAGTCCCATACATCTCTGTTATGCTTAGTTTGATGAAGTGTGATCACTTGACCCATTGGGTGAGGTGATCCCTTCACTTGATGTGCTGCACTCATCTTTCTTCTTCCAAGTCTTATTCATTTGTCTTCTTATTTTCTCAACATCAATCTTTTCTTTTCCTTTTTTGAATTCAGTTTTTGGTGCTTTGGACCTTGTAGGATAGTTTCTGCTGATATGACCAGTTTTCAAGCAGCTAAAACAAGTGGTTTGACTTAGCCACCTACTATAATTTCCTCTGAAGTGTGTCCTTATACAATTTTTAGGGATATGTCCATATTCCTGACAATAATAATAGCTATGCCTGGTGTTATAATCCCAATGATAGTGACTTTCATTCCCTTTTATTTTTGCTTGTTGATTTGATGTCCACATAGGCTTTGATCTACATTCAAATGCTCTATGTCCATACTTCTTACAATTATGACAATGTTCATCAAATCTTTGTGTCCTTGTGACTTTGGATTTGCAATCTTGTGTCAAATGTCCTTGCATGTTGAACTTGTGACAGTAACTCTTGCTTTTGGGTGTGTTTAGCTGATTGATTATTCTACTTCTATAAACATTAATAGTATGTCCCTTTTTATTATAGTAATGACAAGTGGGTTTAGAATCCTTACCTTTGTCACTCTTTTGTTCAACATTCTTTGATGATTCCCCTACTTCAATGCTGTTGTATCCAAGTCCTGATGTATCATGGGTTGATCTTGGGAATTTCATCAACTGTTCAAAGTACTTGATGGCTTCACTTGACTTGTTGAGATTCTCTACTATTTCTTTTTCTCTGTTCAATTCATTTTTCAATTGTTCATTCTATATATGAGCAATGTTAGTATGCTAATAGAAACCAAATTTAAATAAAGCTTCTACAAACTAAACAAAATTCATAAACTTCAAGATAGACTAAGATGAGCTCTCAATTGAGAATATGTGCCATTAATGGACTCTCTCAATAAGAAGCTCTCTTGTTGAGTAGCTTTATCTAAATGGATAGGATGTATGCTCAATATGCTTCCAAAGGCTTCAATGGATGATTGTGGATTTTTGGTGTGGATAGATGGCTTTAGTATGGATTTGGCTCTCAAAATAGCATTATAACTTTACTTCATGGATTGTGTTATTTTGCAAAGGGGAAGGATCCAATTTATAGGCAAGAGGCTTGACGGATTGAGGGCTAAGATGCAAGGATGGGAAAAGGCTTATGGAGGGCTTAGATTGCATGAGAGGAGGGCACATGGATTGTGCTTCCTTACAACCAATCAAGGAGTGACACATGTCACATGGTGAGAGGATGGAGGAAAGGGGAAGGATGAGTCAACAAAGGAGGCTCAAGGGATAAAATCTTCATAAAGACACTCATAATGACTTGTAAGAGCAATAAAAGGGCTTGTAAGAGTCATTTATGACCTAGAGGACTTCATAAAGTTTTATGGTTGAGATATTTTGAGGGTGATGAGAGCAATTTCGACTTGGACTTGATTAGGAAGGTTTTAAGCTTGTTTAGGCTTGTGCAAATGATTAGAGGATGGATTTGGATGGTTTAGGATTAGCTTAGGGATAGGCAAGTGGATGGCATTTTATGAGGGTGGGTGAAGGAGGAGATATTTGTTAACTTTGGCTTGGGTTAGTAAGTTTTAACCCATGTTTAGGTAATGTGACAAGGTTAGGAGGGGATTAGGATTAGGTTTAAAGACATCTTCTAGAAGAGTCTAGACTTTGGATGAGGATAAAGACTTTCTAGAATAGTCTAGAATTTCCTAGGATGAGGATAAATTAGATTTTTAGGAAATAAATAAAGTTTTATTTATTTCAAGGGTTTGGGTTGAGGAGATATTTATTAAAACTTTTTTAATAAACATGAGGATTAATATTTAATCTTAATTAAATATTTCGAGTTGGGATTAGGGGTAGGAAATGATGGGATTAGCCTTTAATCAAAATTAAAGAAGGATTAGAAGATTTTGGAAGAGGTTATTGGTCATAAGGAAATTGGCTAAGTTTTGGGCAAAAAATAAATTTTTTATTTATTTTAGGATTTTTGGTCAATTTATTAATTAAATAATTAATAAATAAAGAAATAATGTTTAAATAAGATTTAAACATTTTCGGGAGGGATTTCTTAATTAAATATTTTTAATTAAGATAAAGGGATTTAATGGCATAAAAATTAATTAATTAATTAATTAAATAATTAATTAATTAATTAATTAAATAATTAATTAATAAATGATGATGTCATCAGGTATTTTTTCAGAAAATAAAAATACTTTATTTTCTAAAGGTTTTTAGGTGTCTACACATTCTACATCCTCAAAGTAGAGATCTCAATATCTTTCATATTAAGTTCATGATGAAGGCTCATCATTTGGGCAAGTGTATCCATTTGCATGTTTGAGATCCTTGTTAATTCAATACATTTTTCTTCAAGTCTATTTGCAAGATTTCTTTTGTCATCTTCCATCATGACTCTATCCTCAACTTCTCTTTTCTTTTGTTCAGTGATTTCACATAACATTATGGCCTATGATTCATGTTCCATCTTGAGAGATCTTATCTCATCTGCTTGAACTTTGTTTTTCTCCATCAGTTCTGCTATTGCTAAATCAAACTCTTTAGTGTCTCCATTGGCAAATAGTTTTGTGGTATCAATATCCTTGTAGTTTATATCATTTTAAGCTATGGCTATATTCTTCCTTCTTTTCAAGGATTTTTTCAGTTCCTCCCTAGCTTCCTCTACTTTGTGTAGAGCCAGTTGCACATCAATGACTTGATTGTTAATAATCTTCCCAAGTTTGAAGACTTTCATATTTAGATCTTTTTCTCCAAGCTATTAGACTTCTCCTTGTGAGAACCATGCAACTCTGATACCAATTGTTGGAATTTCTTAATGGAAAGAATGCTTCTGAGGGGGGGGGGGGGTGGTGAATCAGAAGTACTAGCTTTTGACCTATTTTTCTCAAACCCTTAATAACATATTATTGTAAATGAACATGCATGCATATGAATGTTAAGAAATTATGAGAAACACACACTAATACATTTGGTACCAAATTGCAATGACAGTGCCATTGCAATTTTTCTGTCACAACCTTGCCATCGTCACAATTGTGATAGTCTACCCTCGCAATTGCGACGATGGCAAGGTTGTGACAAAAAAACTGCAATGGTACTGCCGTTGCAATTTGCAAATGTATTAGTGATGTATGCATCATCACATAACACTTGAGATTTTGGTAACCCAAAAACCCTCCAGGAATAAGAAGGTAAAACT
This sequence comes from Cupressus sempervirens, assembly GCA_028749045.1. Classification (NCBI taxonomy): domain Eukaryota; kingdom Viridiplantae; phylum Streptophyta; class Pinopsida; order Cupressales; family Cupressaceae; genus Cupressus; species Cupressus sempervirens. The sequence continues at coordinate 3,497,816 of CM053785.1, forward strand.
AGGGTGGGGATAATACCCACAAAATCACTGTAGCAATAATGTTTGACCACTTTTGATGGTCTGCCTTGTTAAAGGCCTATCCTATTAAAGGCTTTACACTGTATCAATAGTGACCTGGTTAAAGGATTTACAAACACTTTACATGAAGTGTTACCCTATTGAAGGATTTAATCACCTATTTAAAGGATCAACAAAATACCTGTTAACCTAACCTATCTCCATAGGGTTTCCTTTCTAATACAATTGCTAGAGAGTATTAGGTATAATAAACCTGATATCTTACAATCCTTGATTGTTGAATTCAGGCACTTGATCTGCTTTCTCTAATCTTGATTCTGTGAAATCTGATGTCTGTTCGTATATCTTGTTTAGTTCTAATCAACTGAATATTTAATTGTTGCTCTCTTCCTCTTAGTCTTTTACTCTTCACTTTGAAATCCACTAGAGGTTTTTCATTCAATCCTTCATCCATCTACTTGATTCAATGAGATTTCATCTTCCTTATAAAGACATTCAAAGACTTAGGGTTAGACATGGATCTACGATCCATATTGAATCTTTGTTTCCTACTCATTCCTTGTACATTTATTATTGGTTGCATGCCTTCTCCATTTTTCTTATTGGTTGCATGTAGATTGCATAGAAGATTTGATCTTATCACTTAAATCCTTCGAGATTCATCATATGTCAGCCATGCAAATGGTTTACATCTGAATTAGTGAAGTTAAAAAATCATATGTGCATTCAGTGTTACTCGACACTTACTGATTCCTGATGCTCGACATCGTCTATGACTCGGCACCTAAATATTACTCGACACTTGTATCATGCTCGGCACCTGAAGTCACTTGGCACTTGATCTTCACTTGGCACCTAAAGATCACTCGACACCTGATGGATTTCCTGGCTTGGAACAAGCTGTGGCTCGGCATACATAGTGTACTCGGCTTCAATTGTAGAAAGTGGTTAAGTTGTGTTGGCACTCAAATGTCAAAACCATTATGAGACTAACACATGTTGAATCCTAGTGTCAAAAATTGTGTGGATGCTTTTTTGTGTATTTATGCTACTTATTATTTTTAAATTTAAGTTTATTGTTAACTATGATAAGTTTCTGGAAGTTAGCACACATAGAATAGAGAGCTCAATGGAAAGAATAAATTGGATTATTGTGAACATTTTTAATCATTGATTTATTGGGTTAAGTTTGTTGAAGTTTCAAGTGTTTGATTTTTACATCTAGACCTGGGGACTATTGATTTACCCTTGCCCCCCCTGACCCCCACCCACACCCCTTCTAATTTATTCCAAATATTCTAATAAAACTATTGTGTTCTCTCTCATATGAACACAAGTGAATCCCATGCAAATCATGTAATCAGGATGCACTTAGATTTATATTGATCAATATGCTTTCAAAAGTATGAACTTGACTATTGTAAGATGACAACATACCACAAAGTACATGTAGACCTTAAAACTCACACCAATTGGCTACCTTTAGTTCATGTTTTTTAGAGTTGCCATTCTTATTGTTCATTTTTGGTTCACTTTCATTTCCATGCATTTTCTTATTTCGGACCATTGGTTCTATCGAAAGTTAAATGCAAAATGAGGTTTAATGATATTTTGATCTCTATCCAACCTCGTTCTTTCGGTTAATCCTTTCCTCAAGTTAATTATTGACCAATTCCTTCTATTAGCAACCTTAATTAGGTTTGATTTATTCTAAAGCACCATCTTATTAAAAGTTCAAAGGTGACTTAGTTTAAGATGTAAATTTTCTTGTACTTATTGAACCTTTTGTACCGCTTTTACTAAGTTCAAAGAACTCTAAGTTACATTGAACCCTTTGTACCAAATAAACTAGTTCACAAGATCAATGCTTCATTCATTTCACAAAGCAATATTATTTTGTGGCCCAATTAACATGTCACATATGCACTTGGTGTATATTGTTGGTAAATAGATTTGTTCTTTTTTTATTATGACTCTTGAATGCAAAAATTATAAACAATATCTGATTACAAAAAATTGAAAAGCCACTTATGGATAGACTGGCTTTTCTCTGAATTGATAGGTATAGCTCCCTTTGATAGAATTGGAGTGTATTATGTTTCATTTCTAAACTAATATGGGGTGTGTTCTTGACCCAAGAATTGAAGAGGTGAAACCAAGCTAGACCTAAACAATATCTAACTCAGGTAGAAAAAGACTTCTGAAGAATTGATTAAGTTTATGAACCCACACATCTTATGAACTCACAAAGCTTAATAGCATAATAAGCAATACTAAACTGAATTAATTAGAATCTAAACTATAGAGAAGAAGAAGTTAGTTAAAGGGAAAAATGTTTAAGGGATTCCTCTTTAAACATGCAATGACACTACTTATCACATTGGTTCATTTCCTTGAAACAAGGGAATGAAACTTTGTTCTTTCCTTGCTTCAATCTAGATTAAAGAGAAAAAATATAGCTACAACCAACAGAAATGGAATAGAAAATGGTTGATACAAAATACCATTCAATTGACTTTGCAATATTGACTACTTCACACCAAAAATTTGTCAACCTTTTATTAATTTTTTAAGTTCATATATATAGGATTCTGAGATGACTGTTACAATAGAATTTCAATCGGTTCATCTCATTAGAGACTAAAAAATGGCAAGAAACCTATTTTTCATATTGCAATAATTACATAAGAAAGTAAAAAGGGGGTGGAATGTGAATCACTTTGACTTCTCCCCCTTTTTTGCTTTTGTTCTATAGGCCTTAGCAGCAACTATGATTAGGATTATTTCTTCATGCCTAGGCATGTTTATGTTGGTGTTTCTCAAAATCCACTTGGAATGATCCCTGGCCAACTTCTTCACAACACTCAATTGATTTGGCAATTTCTCTATGGCCACATATATGCATCCACTAAGTTTTTGGAACTCCGTGACACTATTTAGATTACTGGGAGACACATTAGTTAGACTAAGAATTTGGAAAAATTCTCCTTCATGAAATTTATTCAAATGAGTTCAAATCCCCTATCTTGGGTCTTCTTGACTTTATCCTTTGTTTCCTTAAGTCCCTTTTTGCTAGTAGGATCATCTTTGACTTGAACTGCATGCTCTAAAGCCATTCAAACAAAGGTTTGTATCCCTTAGGCAACATTTTTTCTTCAATGACTTCCTTTTCCTTCATTTGAATGACCATTTTTAGAAGAGAGATATAATCCTTGCACTTCGTTCTTTCTCTAGCTAGAGTATTGTTAGTTGCTAAGATGCTATCCTTCTCTATTTCTAATCTTAAGATAACATTGCCAATTTTTTCTATAATAGTTGCTCCCTCTAATTTGAGCTTCCCAATCCAATCTTTACCAATTTGGCCAAAGTGTCTATCTTCTTGAAGTTGAGAGATAAGGGCTTGAACTTTGATGGTAGTAGGATTTCTTATTACCGATACTTTGGAGATAGTTGCCAATGGAGCGACCAATTGTTTGATGAATCTATTAAACTCTTCTATCTCAGCCTTCATCCTAGCTTTTGACAACTTCAAGTTTTCCTATTGTCCCTCAATTACTTCATTGGTTGACTTCCACAAGACAGCTATAGTGTCATGTCTAGCCTCTCCAAGATCTACCAAGTGCAGAGTAAAATCATCAGTAGTCATATCTTCAATTCTTCCTTCTTTATTGGGCTTGGCTATCTCCATTATTAGGTGCCCTATTTCTAGATCTTGCCCAAATATAGATAAAGTTTTATGTTTCTTTACCTTGGTTAATGCAGATCCAGAATGAGTTGCATGGGATATGGTATCCTTGGTGGGGGCGCTTTCATCTTTCCTTTTTCTCTTCCTCTCCAGAGTATCCTCTAACTAGGAATCAGTGCCTATAACTTTGGAGGCCATCCCAAGTGATTCTATGCTAAAAATCTTCTTCTTAACTGGAGTGATGGTCATCACAATTGAAGAGAAGGGATTCTTCAGGGCCTAAGAAATGAGCTTGGAAGAGCTCTGGTCTTTCTCCACCTCTAAGGTTTTCTTCATTGCCTCATTAGATATAGTAGATTTACTGCTACTACTCTTTCTATCTCCCAGATCTACTATTTGTATTGGGGAGCCACTTGGTTGTAGAAGCATAGCACTTACTAGAAAAACTAGGCTATGATGAGGAGAGGAGACTAGTGTAACATCACTATCCTTTGGCTCCTCCATGTTCTTCTCTTTAGCACTAGTTTGGGTTCCAATAACTGGTAGGGAGCCATCATGACAAGTCTTAGCTATGGGAATGCTCTTGTCTAGAGGTTGGTCACCTCCTCTCAGAGGTTGAGTTGGTCCTTGAGTGATAGTTGGTGTTACACTAGGTGTAGCACTTTACAAGGAAGAGGGAGTTATAGCTGCTGGAGAAGCTTGACTGGCTGCACCTTTACTCTGACTTTCTTTGGTTGTCCATTCAACCCACTTCCTAGTTCTTTTGATGATTCAGGCCATCATAGCGTCTAAATCTTCCTTAGATTCTCATAAGGATCTGAACTGATAGGAGTGTTCCTTAACTTAGTCAAATATGTATTACTATACATATTTTTCCCATCATCCTCCAATCCTTCAACATCAAGATTGATATTATATGTTTTTTTTGCTCCACTGTGAGCCTAGTGAAAGCATGATCTTGACTTTCAAATTCATTTTCACGGTCTATCCAATAGTCTTCAATAGTGGTAATGTGTTCGATCACACTCCCAATCTGCAACACATCCCTAGCACATCCATTTGGATCAAACATAGGTCTCAAGAGCTCTTACATCTCCAATTTGGATTTCATGTCGAACACTTTGAGCATATTCTTTGCATTAGAGTTAGACTCACAACTGTAAGCTCCTATTTTCATCGAGAACTCATATCCCTTTTTCTTCAAGCTTCAACTTAACACATTCACCTAAACCACCTGCCTCACAATCCCTATCAACATGATCATGTCACTCAGATACCTAGGTAGCTTCAAGGGGAATCCATCAAAAGCTGCAAGACACAAATATGAGAAAGATGAGAACTAGATAAATTAGCTTCTAAACTGACTAATAGCCACCATTGCCTCTAGATTGAATCTCCTCTCCAAGCATCCTTGGAGTTCCCTACAAATTCTCATTGTGAATGTGTCATTAACTTTGACATACTCCACATAACTATTTTACAATTGCAAACATGGATAAAACTCATAGTACTTCACATCATCAGGAAAGTTTTCTATTCTTGGAAGGCCTGGTCATAATTGTAGAGATGTTAGCATGTAAATTAAAAAGGAAGACATATAGAAAGTGTTGTAGAACTTCGTGACACTCAAAGCTTTGGAAATATTTTCACTTACCTCATGAAACTAATCAATATATTGTGTATCTAAAAAAATAACTTGTACAAGAAAGAAATATTGTTCAATAAAATTTAGAGCCTCTACCTCACCTTTCAGTCTATGCAGGAGAACCAGAATGTCTACAATCTCAGGTTTGAGGTTAGTACCAAATAGAGTTTTGGGGACCTTACTCTTGGCACTCTACGGCTTTTGAAACTAGGATTACATAATTTCCTTCTACCACACCATCTTCTTCATGGAGAACTCAGAGATTACTACTCCTACTATCAAGTCCAAAAAATTCTCTCATTCTGGACCTTGGAGGCAATTCACCACAATTTTCCTATCAATGGAGATTAATATTGTATGATCAAGTAACACAATCTATCTAGTATCTGAATTGTAGTGGTTTATGCATTCATAAATCAATTATGGAGCTTGGACTGCCACTAGGAAACCACCTCCCTATACTAGTCCAATTCCTCAGAGCTTCTTAGTTATGGGATGAATCGGCTCCGACTTCAACCTCCTTTGGAAATCTTGCATATCATAAAAATGGAGTGAAGTATTCATGAAATTCTGCAATGTGGACTTGATTCCATTTAGCCCATCAAACCCCATAAATCTGGTTTCCATTCTATCTAAAAATGAAGTAAATTGAAATTTTGAATGTAGATGAAGAAAAGGATATTGAATTTACAAATTCAGACTATTTGAAAGCATTGTGCAATTTAATAGAATAACAGTTCAAGAAAAGTAGTAGTTTGAATAACTATTATGTTTCCATCTATATAGGAGTCTCAATCCATCCGTTGATCTTTAGGATTTGTGCCACACAAATGAATTAAAGGATAAATCCATTGAAACAATAAATGTGGAATCTCTAACAAATATTTTGGTGTCCTTTCACTATTTTTGTTGGCCCAACGGTAACTTTCCTTTCTTTCATACTTACTTTTCCATTTTCCATTAAGTTTCAAAGAATTATGAACAAACTACCCTGTAAGGAAATATCCACCTAAGTGAATTCTACTCAGTATACCTTTCCCGTAATGGTTAGATTGTTTCACCCAATCTGCTTATAAAGTTGATTTTCTCTTAAATGTGAAAATTCATCCTCATGTGTTGAAAACCTGCCGAGGAGAAGACGATTCTCATTATTCCGCCCAGACTTTCCTTTAAACTTTGTCCTTTGGGTTAATATTTCCTTTAGGTTTGGAAAATATTGAAAGGACTATGAAAGTTGAAAAGTGGTCCACTTCCTTGTTTCTTCCTTTACAATTGCCTTTGGTGGAAAACGGACTTCATGGGTCAAAAGCCTGTAGAGGAGAAGTCATTTTTGAGTTTTCTGCTTAAGACGATTCTAAGTGTTGTGATGGATCCTGAATGTTTCCCAAGGTAGAACATTGTAATGAAAATAGGGATTTTCTTCAAAATAGCTCATTATCTTCTTATATAGGCACAAAAACATCATTTATTACTCTTCGAATAAAATCACCTTCATGCGTAGAAAACCCATTGAGGAGAAGGTGATGCTCAATTTCTCACAAGCTTCCTTCTTTTATTGCAAACATGATAAATCATGAAAAAGCTTAGCTTTGTGAATAACTTTTTCATGTAGAAAGAATACCCATCAAATTAGGTACTAGGCTACCCAAAAACTCACAACATCAAGGAAAAATACCTAGCCATGAAATGTGGGAGAAGGGAAAGATGAAAAATCCAATGGAGACTCTTTTCACCTAAGGGAAATTAAAATTAGACCCAGACATACCTAGGCTTAACTAAGACACAAAATTTTCCACTTTTGCAAAATGGTTATAGTGTGAAAAGTGGGGCAACAATTGGCTCTGACTAGGGACTCGGGTAGACTATACCCAAGCAAGGAACTCAAAATCTTTGGTTTCGCAAAAATAAAAGGTGGCAACACAACAAAACTAAAATAGGGAAAATCAGGGAAGCAAAGGCAAGGAAGGAAAACTAACTAGGAAAAAATGGAAAGGAACTAAATGTAACTATAATAAAATACAAGGGTTACCTATTCTCAGTTTGAAATTTGATAAAGCTTTAGATCTTGACCATTATAGGTCAAAGGTAGCACTTCACCATCTTGATAAGCCAATTTGACAGAATTATTCTTGAACACCTGATGAATTATGAATGGACCTTTCCACAAGGTGTCAATTTTTTTATGCATACCCGTTGGAGCACTTCACTTATCCTAGAGTAACACACTATCTCCTACTATGAATTTTTGTGGTCTTTCCTTCTTATCAAACAAATTCTTTACTTGCATCTAGTGTTGTGTGACCTGATCTACATTTTCTTCTCTTTCCTCTTTAAGCTTTCTTAAGTACAAAATCCTCTTTTCTAAGCCATCTTTATAGATATCATCTTCAATCACTGTTCTAAGTTTGTTCGTAGCCAATTCCAAAGGTAATGGTAGATTAGCTTTAGTTCCATAGACTAATTCAAAAGCAGATATGCCAATTTCCCTCTTAGGTGTTACTCTATCTGCCCATAGTGGCTCATGAATTTTCTTCTACCAAGTCTTTTGATTATCTGATACCAATTTCTTGACAATATTTATCAATTCTTGTTACTGGACTCAGCTTGACCATTTTCTTGTGGGAAATAATCAGATGAATGACTGATTGTGATTCCATACTCAAATAAAAAATTGGTAATCTCAATTGAAGAGAAATAGGCTACGGTGTAACAAGTATGTTTTCCTTAATGAAATTGCATACTACTTCAGAAGTAGTCTTTCTAGTTGCTTTAGCTTCCACCCACTTAGTGAAGTAATCAGTCATAGTTATCACATACTGGTGACCGGTAGTCGATGTTGGATTAATCAGACCAATGAAATCAAGAACCCATTGTTGAAAAAGGTCCCTTGATAATGACAGGTCTTAATGATAGAGCAGCTAATTGAGGACACCCAACAAACATCTTACACTTTTCGCATTTTGCCACCTAGGAATAAGCATCCTTGAACATTCTAGGCTAGTAATAGCACTGTCTTAATATTTTGAAAGCAGTGACTGAGGATGAAAAATGTCCTCCACAGGCTTCATCATGAAATGTTTTCAACAACTTTTCTTGCTGAGGTTTGTCTAGACATTTGAGAAAAGTGCCATCTATGGCTTTTTAAAAGAATTTACCATCCTAAATTACATACTTAGATGCTTTCAATTTAAGATCCCTCCTTTGTCTTGAAGTTTGGCCATTTGGACATTCTCTATATCTTAGTAGATAAGTAATATTATCAAACCATAGATCATAAAGACCTATAGCCAAAACTAGTTGCTTTTCTCCTAATTCTTCTGATTCTTCAATGATCTTGTTTTCTGCAATCACCTCACACAAGGCATTACCCCTTACTAGCCTAGTAGGTTTGATTTCTATATCATGCTCTTGTGTCTTTGCTATCCATGTTCCTCTAACATTACACCCTACATCTTGTTATATTAACACACTTTTAACTACTACATCTAGGACATAAATTATAGAATGTGAATGCAAGATGTAAAAATAAATAAAATTAAGTGCTTTGACCACTGCGAAAGCATGTTTCTCAATTTGTGAGTATTTCAATTCATGATTTTTCAGGGGTATGCTCATGAAAGCTATTGGGGCTTTTATCCTTTCATTATTTTATTGCATAAATATTGCCGATAAAGTGTGTTCAAAAGTGTAATAGTAGATGATGAAATCTCACTCATAATTTGAGTGACATAACACTGGAGCATTAGCAATAGCAATTTTTATATTCTGAAAGGCTTGTTTTCCCACCTCATTCCATTTGAAATTTGAATTTTCCTTCATCATGTTCACAATATACTTTGTGATTTCTACAAAATTTGGTACAAACCTTCTGAGGAAATTCACCTACTTGAAGAATTATTTAACCCCTATTTTATTTGATGGAAATCTCAATCTTTGAATATCTTCAACTTGTGCATGATCAATTCTAATACCCTCTTGAGAAACTATATGGCCAAGGAGCTTCCCCTCTATGACACAAAAAATGGATTTCTTGGGATTAAGTGAGATTCCATGTTCCCAACACCTTTGCAATACTTTCCTCAAATCTTCTATGTGATCTTTTCTCTTTTTCGAAAACATGGTGAGATCATCTAGGTATATAACTTTAATCCGATCCTTTAGATCAACAAACTTTTTACTCATACACCTTTGAAATGTGGCACCAACATTGATGATCCCAAAGGACATTCTGTGATATGAAAACATACCCCAGGGAGTCATGAATGTTGTCTTATGTTGGTCCTTATCTTCCACTTCAACTTGATTGTAACCTGAGAACCCTTCAAGCATGGACATCATTTTGGATCTAGCCACTGTTTGTAGTAAGTAATCCATATTGGGGAGTGTAAGAATTTTCCTTAGGGAAAGATTCACCCAAGATCATAGAACTCAACACAAGCACAACTGTAGACCAAAAATGTATATGATCAATTAATCAGATTATGTCCTAATACATTGCTCTATTTAGTATATATAAACACACTAGGAGTGCCTATATATAAAGGCCTCTCAGGAAGCACCTAGAATATCTCTAGAAATAACTAGGAGATAAGATAAGCATTGACAACTAAACACACACCTTATCCAACATTCTAGATGAGTGGATAAGATTAAGAAGGTTGTAGACACCATGTGCTTAATTAGTGTGCTAATTCCTATGTTCTAGACAACATGTGCATAAAAGAGGTGTGGAACCCTATGTTGTCAACATGAAAACTCATAAGAGTATGCATACTCCTAATGCACTAATCTAAGTAAACTTAAGTAAGTGTAAATAGTAAATACTTATTTACACCAACACTCCCCCAAGTGAAACTTAGGGGAATTCCCTTAAGCTTACGAACACTAGGATGAAATGCACAATGGGTCTAGGATGAAATGCATAATGGGTCCCGGCTACTAGGCCATGTTAGGTACCCATGTACATAATGATATATAAATGTCTCATAAAGTAGGGAAAGAGGGAAAACCTCATGGGAAATACCCTCCCCCAAAAAGAGGTATGAAAGGGGATGCATGGATGGATGGAGTAATCAAGACCCCCCCATTACGACATACATCAAATATATACATAAAAGAAAAATGAGAAGAGGAAGAGAGACAAGATAGCCTCCCCTCCAAAGAAGAATGTCGGCTAGTGAAAGCCACTCCAAGGTAGAAGCTTGTCTAAGAGTGCAAAATGACATTCCTCCCCTTAGGAAGAAATAAAGGAAAAGGTACAGATGAGATGCTTCCACTGTGTGTGGAAAGAATCTCATGAATATTGATGTCTTTGAAAATTTCTCAACTGGCTAAAGAACCTGTCTCAAAGAACTATCTATCTCTGCAATAGATGAAGAACCCATCTATAGTTTTTGATCATAAGTATCCATACTTACTTCAACCTATGAAGATTGATCATGTAGAGAATGAACAAGAGGGTCAAATGGAGCCCTTGTGATAACTGAAGAAGGTGTTGCATCAAGAAGACATAGATTGATAATACTATCCCCCAAATCTAAGACTGAAGCAGGACCTGGAAGACTGGAAGTACCCTGCTATGTTGGACCTATCACTATGGCAAGATAAGCATGTGGATTGAACTAATGTCATGACCGCTCACTGCAACTATCGACAGAACCCCATGTGTTTGAATTGGTTGAAGAACTATCGTTGAAGTCACTATCAGTCTCCATAGTGTATGAGGTGTGGAGAGGAGTAGAGGACAAGCTGTGTGAACTTTCCTTAAAATGTACATCCTTCTCCACAAAGATCTTGTGTGTCTCTTGATCCATGAGTCTATATGCCTTCATTCTGTATTCATACCCAATGAATGTACAAGGCCGAGGTGCCAGTGCCTTGCAACTTCTGGAAGATAGGTTTTCCCAAGCTAGACAACCAAAGAATTTGAAATGACTCACAACCAATTTTCTACCACAACATGTCTCAAAAGGAGTCTTCCTATCTAAGGCTAAATGAGGAGACCTATTAAGTATGTGAGAGGCACTTCTAATAGCTTCAACTTCTAAAGTAGGATCGAGAGACTTGGCCTTTATCATGCAACTTTCCATGGTCTTAAGAGTGTGGATCTTTAGTGCTGCAACATCTATCTTATGTTGACTGAATGGTGCCAGATTTTGAAGATCGATGCCCTCAAGTTTGTAAAAGTCTCTAAGTCTACAATCCACATATCTATTCTCGTTGTCCACCTGTAGTACCTTGATGGATTTCCTAGATTTGTGTTCAAAATGAGTCTTAAAGGCTTGTAGCTTATGAACCACTTTACTCTTATGATGAAGGAAATAGACTCAAGTGAATCAGGAAAAGTCATCAACAAATGTTAGTATATAGTAGCCTTGGCTAATTGAAGTCACTACAAAGCAACCTGCTAAAACCATGTGAACTAGTTGGAGAACAAATGGTGCTCATGAAGACTTTCCCTTATCATACTTCTCCTCAAGATGCATATCCACTAAACATGATGAAAAGCCACCCTTGGAGAAGCTAATATTAGGTAGACAGTTGACCATGTGTGTGCAAAAAATCTGTTGAAGGTAGTAGAAGGCAAGGTGACCAAACTGCTCCTGCCATAATGTAGAATGTGAAGTAGAGTGAGTCAACAAGGCTTGAGAAGGACTCTTAGACACAAAGTAGGAGGAGTATAGCCTCTTGTCATCATTGCCTTTCCCCACTGTAACCAATGAATCATCTTGAAGACTTTACACGATCACTGAATCGGGAAGGAAATCAACTTTATGACCATTCCTGAGGTGAGTGATTTGGTAAAATGAGAGGAGATTGGAGCTAAGATTTGGAATGTAGAGAACATCTCTGAATTCCCCATTTTCTATTTCTACATGTCTTTTTCCTTCAACTTCCATTTTCATATCATCTCCCATGAAGATATGTGGTAACTGTGACTATTTCAACAAAGAAAAGCCTCCCTTTGAAGTGGGTGGAGTAGTATCCTTGGAATACTTGGCACTTGAATCTTGTTCTTCTTGAGTAGATTCTCTAACTCATCAATTCTTTTAACCTTGCAATGATGCTCATCATGATTTAGTTTTTTGAAATATGCACAAAAGACCTTGTCCTTATTTTCATAGTTTCCCTTCTTATTTGAAGAAGAACCACCTTGTCGAGAGGAGGATTGTTGTGTCTCAGGCTATGATTTCTGCTTTCACTGCTTCTTCTTCTTGTTGCTAGAACCTTTCCTCCCTTGACTTGATTTGTGCTCATCACTAGCAACCAAGGCTTAGGTCTTTGATGGTGTGAGAAGTCCTAAATCCATCATGTGAGTTTGTTCAACAATTAAGATTTCTACAAAAGGATCAAAACTAGGCTTCTAGTAAGCACTTTCCATGGTCAACTTGTGAGTATTGAAACTCAAAACAAAAAAAAAACATACTTTGAAGGTAGCTTCTTTAGGATGTAATGAATCAACTTTTCATCTTTCATGGGATTTCCATAGTCTTTAAGTAGTGCCTTGTACTCATTAGCTTTGGTGATGTAATCCTGAATTGTGTCCAAATTCTTTGAATTCAGAAGAAGTAGATCCTCCTCAATCTGAAATCCCTTTTCTTCATCCACCTTACCATATACTACTACAAGTTTATCCCAAGCTTCTTTGGATTCCTTACAATTGTTAATGTGAAAGAGAAGATTGTGATGTACACAATTTCTAATAACTCCTAAAGCTTATTCATCATGTTTCCTCCATTCAATGATTTCTTTAGAATTAGTAGGTTTGGTAATTGTACCATCAACATACAAAGTGTAACCCTTTTCCATTAATCTACTCCAAGCAATATCTTTCCATGTAGAATAATTTTGTGAAGTTAGAAGTGGACATTTAGATGAACCCATGATGTAGAAATGTAAAGATGTTGTTGGCACTTTATAAGTAGTGCATGTACAATGGGGCACTTGTCAAAATGAACAAAGTAGACTTCTAATTTTGCTTGTTGCAACTACCTTTTGGGGCCTAAATCTAGAACTTAGGACTGTAGCTTCAAAATACAACATTTCTGAAAAGAAATAAAAGCAATACAATGCCAAAAAGGCCCTAGTTCTGAAAGTGAGATTTATTTCTAGACTACAGATCTAGAAAGTAGACAAAAAAATATGTGCTTTCAAAAAAAATGGAACCTGTTTTCGAGTCCAGATGAGCCCATACAGAGCGGTTCAAGTTGCAAAATGTAGGATTGGATAGGTGTAGTCACCAAAAGATGCAATTTTTGAAAAATCCTTATACCAAAACTAGAAATGAACACACCACTAGAAAATTGAGGAAATTCTACCCAATTTCAAAAAAAATGCACATGAATTGGAGTCCGAATGTCTAAGTTATGGGCTCACAAATTTAGGTTGCCAAATCGAAAAGTAATTTGGAGAGGGGTTTGAAGAAAAATTGATGTCTTAAATTTGATGGTCAAATGATCATCAAAGTAGTGATAAAATTCTTGGGTTTGACATTCAAATGGTTATCAAATTAACCTTGTGACTGGATGATGTCAGCAAGCAAAATCCCCCTTGCTGATGTGTCAACTACATGGACCGTATGATTGTATAGATTTGGCACGTGTTTGTATAGAATCTACCACGTGGCAGTGTATGACCAAACCCTATTTGCGGGTGAGTCACTGACATGTACATGACCACTGGTGTCATTGCTGAGTAGGCAGTTTGTGTGTCACAGGAGTGACATTGCAGGTCTGCTTAGTCATTGTTGCTGGCATAACATGTGGTGAGAAAGGACTAGGATATGTGTTGCTGCAGGCATGAACAAATGCTATAGTCATGCTTTTAAAAATTGCAGTTATTGCCTTTAGTGATGTGGGTGCCGAGAAATGCTTTAACATGATTGGAAAGGAGTTTTTGTAGCCAAAGAGATTAAACAATGTTGTTGAGCAAAAATATGCTATGGGAGACAAGGCACATGCTGCTTTCACCAAAAAACTTGTTGCTGGTTACCAAAGTTTTGTGGGAATTAGAAATCTAATCAGCAGTAGTTTAAAACAAATGCCACTTGGAATTGAAATAAACCAAGCCCCCTAGTGTAGAGAGATGTGCCACCGGTATGATCTTGGCTAGATTTTGACTTAATCGGTCTGGTGAAGGGCATGTTATGCTAAATGGAATTGGAATATCTTACAAACAAATGGAATATTCCACATGCACTGCCAGGAGCTCACAACTTGGTTCTATTAAAAAAATTTCTCTACTATCTTCCTGAAGGGCGAAATTTTTTCCAAAAATATATAGACTTCAAAATAATTACAGAGAAAAAACAAATTAATAGATCTGCTAATTTAAATTGCAGATCCAAAAATGACTATACCCAAATAGAAAATCAGGGCCTCTAAGTGCCGATTTGCAAAATTTTTTTCCTCATGGTCAACTTTGGGCCAAGGTTATCGAGTTTATAGCCAATTTTAACTGAATCAACATTCCAGATGCAATGGCAAGGTCAGATCTAGCTCTAGACACTCCTAATTTTTGCAGTACTCTGGAATTGGACTGCAATACTGAAGCAAGATGAAGGTTTTGAATGGATTTGTGAATTCTCCAAGAGCTTTGATACCATGTAAGAATTTGTCTTAGGGAAAGATTCACCCAAGATCGCAGAACTTAACACAAGCACAACTATAGACCAAACATGGATATGATCAATTATTCAAAGTATGTCCTAATACATTGCTCTATTTAGTATGTACAAACACACTAGGAGTGCCTGTATATAAAGGCCTCTCAGGAAGCACCTAGAATGTCTCTAGAAAAAACCAGGAGATAAGATAAGCATTGACAACTAAGCACACACCTTATCCAACATTCTAAATGGGTGGATAAGATTAAGAAGGTTGTAGACATCGTGTGCTTAATTAGTGTACTAACTCCTGTGTTGTAGAGAACATGTGCATAGAAGAGGTGCAAACCCCTATGTTGTCAACATGACAACTCATAAGAGTATGAATATTTATAATGCATTAACCTAAGTAAAATTAAGTAAGTGTAAATAGTAAATACTTATTTACACCAACAAGGAGAGAAAAATTATCCTTCAGAGATGCCTGGTTCAAATTATGAAAAACAAAGCAAATCCTTATTTCTCTATTCTTCTTTCTAACTGCTACTATATTAGCTACCTAGGTGGAGTGATGGATGGGATAGATGATTCTTGCTTTCAACATTTTATCTACTTCCCAAAATATGGCATCTGCCACCTTAGGATTATAATTCATTTGTTTCTACTGGAAAGGGACTACATTAGGTTTGAGGGTAATTTGATGTTTTATCTTCCCACCTCTATAGCTTTTCAAATCTTTGTAACTCCAGGAAAAAACATCCCGATATTCTATGAAGATTTTTTTTGTAGCTTCTTTCTCTTTAGGTGAGCAACATTTCTTAATATTAATCATTTTGGGATCATGAACATCTCCAATATTTACTCCTTCATACTCACCAATGGTAGGTCCCTTTTTTTCCCTCTATTGCTTTATGTAGGCATCATGTCTACTAAACATTTTTTCCAAAGCTACAAAGTATGGGGGAATGATACTACATCATAGTTAAACTTCATCATTTTGATTTTGTTTCCTCTTGACATCAGACTTTTCATGTTTATTATCATTGAATTCATGTTCAAAATTGGATTTATCATTTTCTAGGAAAAATTGGATTGATACAAAATTTCAATTTGGCATTTATTATCCTTGAATTCTAGATGAGGTAATAGTAGAGAAGTAGAAACCGCTAAGGGATCATCTTTGGTGTTCATCTCCCTTGGCATTGCTTTAATAGAAAAGGCATCTAGGCCTTCTATTTCATCCCAAACTCTATTTCTATAATTCTTCAACTTGTGATTCCTTGAAATGTCCCTTTACTGATTTTAAATAATATTTCACACCTCTAATCATATTTTTAAAATCAAACAACCAATATCACAAAGATCCACCAAATTTCTCAAGAAACCCCAAATCGGGTATGCCAGAAATAGTGCCAAAAGCTTCACAGCTTCACCTATTATTAATAAATCTGAAAGTGGAAATTTTTACAAAAATTTGAGCAGCATAACAGCCTATAAAATAAAATTTCTAGATATATATAATATGCACACAATAGCTCCCAAACAGAGGACAAAAATAATGCTCATCGGGCTCCCGAAAATAGCACAAAATAGCCCAGAATCACCACAAAAACTTAATAATCTATCACAGAAGTATAATCATATCCAAATAAATATATTCAGATCTATTCTAACATTTAAAAGTCTTATATACAGCAGCAACCCAAACTGATATGAAATACTCAACCAAAAATACCAAACTCTTACAAAAAATACACCCGAAAACTCACAAATTTGCACTGTTCAGCACAAAGGCAAACTCTGCATGAGCATGCACATGGAATGGCTTCAAACTCACATTCTTAGCCTTCTTGGAAACCTACAAACTCCCGTTCTTGGGTCTCCCTGGAAATCTGCAAACTCCCATTCTTGGGTCTCCTTCTCCACAGGTTTGGTAGCCTCTGAAGAATAACAAAGAAATGGGCAAAAATCAAGTTCTGGAAATCAGCCCAAAATGCCTCCAAACCCCTTAAAAGAGGGCATAACCCTAACTCAAATCCAAGAGGGGTTAATAAAACATATTTTAATAATAATCTTCATTTATTAGTCCATTAGCTTCCAAAGATTATCCCCTTTTTCCAAAACTTCACCTTTTTGGGCTTGCCTACCTTAGCAAAGATTATTATTTTTAATTATTTGAAAAGGGGACATTCCAAGTCCTCCCCTCACAAATATTTCTTGTCCTCAAGAAATGGCTGAACAACAAACCAATCAATCCACCTGGATCCCAAATGTAGTTATGAACTATACTACTACCAATTAACACAGGCTCCTGCAATATCCTCTGCAATATGACCAAGAGGAATCCATAATCAAACTGACAATTATAGCTCAACGAAACTCCAAAATCACAACTTCCACAGTCAGAAACCCACGAGACACAAACTCTTAGAACATCAAAACCCAAGTAAAGTGGACTACTAACACAATAAATACCATCAATGCATTCCACTGGCCTATACGAAATGTACAATCCAACTATGCAACAATGGTGAATGCTCCCGAATGAAACTATACCAAGTATGGAGAATCCAAACACTATAAAATGCCTATAGTCAACACAACTCTGTAGATCACTAACCACTATCTCATAACCATAACTACCATGCACCCCTGATGGTGAAAAGCCATCACAAGATAAACAACAAGAATTGGAACCCAAACCAAATTTTCCTACCATCAACTCCTCAACACAAGGATCAAATGCTAACTTATGTACATACCTTGCAATATAATGTTGATAAAAAAAACCAACCTCAGTCAAAAGCTCACCATGAACAAGTGATACAACCCACTGTGACTGATCACCGGCTAACTCAGGAGATGTCATAGCCAAAGGAGTAGAATCAATAACAACACCTGCTGAAGCATCACTCTGAAACTCCTGCTCTAAGTCATGTATTATCAAGCTGTCAACTGTAGAAACTATCGCCATGTCGTGCCCATCACAACTCTCATCCTGAGGTGTTAAACTATCCCATAATTGATGATAAGCACTAGGAACCAAAGTACATCTCTATATCATCATCTCATCAACATGATCATCAAAGGTAAGTTGATGAGCATACCTTACAATGTAATGCTGATAGAATGTGCCAATCTCAGTCAGTGGCTCACACTGCAATCCAGATGTAACTAACTACAATCGATCACTAACCAAGTTGGAACTGACTACTACCTCCAAAGACATCACCAAGGGAGTAATATTACTAGCAGGAACCATGCCAACTATCGGCTCACCAACATCACACATGGTCTTTGATACAACATCTCTAGTCTTCATGCCATTAGTGCAAGAGGTCACCACCATGTTAGGCATACCACAACAATCTACTACAGCACCCAACTCAAATGAACTTGACTCTACTGGGGATGAACCCGATATGCCAATGTTAGTATCAAGGATGGATGCATCCCCATCTCCACTATCTTTAAAAATCTCGACCATGAACATCCTTGGATCATCAGACACCACAGCTTGTGACTGTACAGAATCTAGTAAAGATTGTAGTTGCTCTAACTCCATGGTCACCTTAGCGAAATGAAACTGTGACTCCTTGAAAGCCAACTGTGTACTCTCAAGAATCTCAGAAGTCACCTCAAGCTGCTGAGTAAGCTCACTCACCTCATCTTCCTTGGCCAACAATGCATCGTATGTTGTACTGCCCTACTCCATAAGATAATCTCTATCGGCTACCAACTGCATATAATCCTGTCTCAAAATCTAGATAGCCTCCCATAAAGAGTGGAACTCTGTCAAGGAAAGATAACTACCTCCCTTCTCATCACTAGTAGGAGAACCCCATCCATAAACTGCTAACAATTGACGAGCAACATCAAAATGTTGGAAAGCGATAGCAATGTCTCGCTCACTAACTCTCAATTGATTAGACACATGATGGCACTAGCTTGACTGTCTCCTACAAACCTCCTTCGATGCACTATCTAAAGGAGTATCCTCAAAGTTACTAGTCTCTAGATTATTACCGTCCATATTTTTTGAATCAACTCTAAAGCTCATATCAACAAATGGAGTATCAAAAACTATAGCACTGCTGTCCAACTCCTTTGTACCCAAAGAAACTAAGTCTTCAAAACTACCCATTGCATCCTCCTAGATGTCATCAATGCCAATATGATCCTTGGACTCATCTGTACACACTGCCAAATATGAAAGATCATCAACACATTCCAGCAAGTATGGTCAACTGGATATATGAACAAAGCCCAACACCGGTGTATGAAAACTAATACCAACATCGAACAAGCTGCTAGCACAAGAAAAGACAACACCGCGCAATCTGCTAATCAAATCCATGATAGCACCTAGATGAACACTGCTACCAAAAAGTGTTAAAGATCTCCAGTCAACTGAATCCCAAATGCCAATATAACAATCTTGAGTCCATATCTATAAACTAGAATCAGTTGGTAACTCAAGAAAAATCCTCACTTGAGTAATATGACCAATACCAACTAACTCCACATACCTGTCATGATGAGATAATGAAGTCACAATACTATCTTTGTTCACTTTCAACTAGTTGGACAAATTGTGTGAAGTACTACCAGCCACAACCTCATGTGACGAAGTCTCTAACTGTGTCTGGTACTCTATCTCAGCAAAGTCATGAATGCTTAATGTCTGCTCATCTCTACCAGGTATCTCACCATCATGTACAACAACATCCTCATAATCATCATCTAAACACACTATACTGTAGTCACTACCTGTTGTAACTATACCATCCTAAATACCTGTGATATCACCCTTTAATGACCTATATACAATTGTCTCAATTTTAGTATCAAGTTGACCATTACTATCAATCTGCATAATATCCTTTCTCACTACCTCCTATGGCGGAGTAGAATCTAAGACCTCAGCCTGGCTATAAGCTAGTTTCTCAAACTCCTCATGCAAGTTCTTGGTAATTGTGTCATCTGCCCTGTGAGAAAATTTTCCAAATAGAAATCCAGTCAAATTATCTACCTTAGCTGGGTCAGACAACATGTCATTCATTATACGGTGGTGCTCAACCAACTGTTCAGACATGTCATGATTTATTTTCCTAAGTTTATCTCGAATGTCTAAATAACCATCCTTTCTACTATTCTGACTCTGGATATCAATTGTCCAAGATCGTGTCCTCTGAGACTTTGTACTATACCTGTCCATTCTGAATAAAGTAGAGTGTAACCCCAATAGGTTATAACTTCTTCAAACACCAAGAACTAACATGCAATTGATTAGAAGTAGCATGCAACCATAGATTTTGACAGGCAGTTGATTAGAAGCAACATGCAACCACCAAATTCACCAAGAACTAACATGCAAATGATTAGAAGTAGCATGCAACCATAGATTTTGACATGCATCTGATTAGAAGCAACATGCAACCATAAATTATGACATGCAAGATCTGGGTAGTTGTCAAAACTGACATGCAAACTTCTACAAACCCTCAGGCTGGCAAGATCATGGCTCTGATACCATTGAAATGTCCCTTTACTGATTTTAAATTATATTTCACACCTCTAATCAGATTTTCAAAATCAAACAACCAAAATCACAAAGATCCACCAAATTTCTCAAGAAACCCCAAATCGGGTATGCTAGAAATAGTGCCAAAAGCTTCACAGCTTCACCTATTATTAATAAATTTGAAAGTGGAAATTTTTATAGAAATTTGAGCAGCATAAAAGCCTATAAAATGAAATTTCCAGATCTATATAACATGCACACAATAGCTCCCAAATGGAGGACAAAAACAATGCTCATTGGGCTCCCGAAAATAGCACACAATAGCCCAGAATCACCACAAAAACTTAATAATCTATCACAGAAGTATAATCATATCCAAATAAATATATTCAGATCTATTCTAACATTTAAAAGTCTGATATACAGTAGCAACCCAAACTGATATGAAATACTCAACCGGAAACACCAAACTCTTACAAAAAAATACACCCAAAAACTCACAAGTCTGCACTGTTCAGCACAAAGGCAAACTCTGCATGAGCATGCACATGGAATGGCTTCAAAATCCCATCCTTAGCCTTCCTAGAAACCTGCAAACTCCCATTATTGGGTCTCCCTGGAAACCTACAAACTCTCATTCTTGGGTCTCCTTCTCCACAGGTTTGGCAGCCTCTGAAGAATAACAAAGAAATGGGCAAAAATCAAGTTCTGGAAATCAGCCCAAAATGCCTCCAAACCCCTTAAAAGAGGGCATAACCCTAACTCACATCCAAGAGGGGTTAATAAAATATATTTTAATAATAATCTTCATTTATTAGTCCATTAGCTTCCAAAGATTATCCCCTTTTTCCAAAACTTCACCTTTTTGGGCTTGCCTGCCTTAGCAAAGATTATTATTTTTAATTATTTGAAAAGGGGACATGACATTATTCATGAACTATTGCCCTTTAATCTGTCTTACAATGAGCTCTACATTACATCAATCTTTTAGGATCTTTATTCCTCTTTCTTTTGTAGCCACTATCCCTAGAAGTAGGGCTTCATACTTTGTAGTGTTATTTGTGTTCCCAAACTCTAGTTTGAAAGCCATGGGTTCAAGTTCTCCTTTAGTGGGTATTAACACTACACCTAGACTAGATCTTGATGAAGAACAACTCCCATCAAATTCAAATGTCCATATAGATGATGAGTCTTGTTTTTCACTTAAGGTTCTCATTTTTGAACCTTCAGTTTCTTGCTCATTCAGAATGTTTTCAATAAATAACATGTTATTGTTGAACTCTAGCTCTTTGTAAAGGATTTGATCTTTAGGGTCATCTAATTTTAAAACAGTAAATTTTTCCTTTTCTTTAGGTTCTAATATAACTTTCTTATTCCCTATCGATATGACTGTTTGAGACCAGTCTAGTTTTATTTCTCCTCCTAGGTCTCAACAAAAACTCCCACTTAAGAGAAGCCCATAGCTTGCTAGAATATCTGCCACTAGAATGGTCAATAAGAGTTTCTTTTTTGGATGAGAAGCTAAGGTTACTTGAGAATCTTTAATTTGTCCGAGCAAAGGAACCTATTTAGCATCCATAGAATAACATCTTCCATGTACCTTGGTGAGGTTGAGACCCAAGGCCTTAGCTACAAAATAAGGCATAATATTGTTTGACACACTTGAATCTATTATGCAATTGCTTAGTTTACATCCATTTATATGTAGTGAAATATAGAACAGGTCAGGTTTTTGCATAGGAGAGGTTTCTAGAATAGTAGAATCCTCTTGATTAAACAAGTTAGATGTCAAGGTTTCATCCCCTTCTTCAACAATCACATTGTGATTTAAATCTGTAGAATTTCCTTTACAACGATCTACTAGTCTTTTCAACTCAGAGGGGTGAGACTTCAAATAATCTATGGGGAAATTTTGGATTTTTGATTCTTCATAGAATTGAATGAACTCAAAGGGCATTTTGTTCTTACCTATCTGATATGTAGATACTCCTTGATCAACATGAATATTACTTGCTGAAGGACCAGGATCATTCTTGTGAGCATGATAGGAGGATTGATTATTTTTCCTTTGACATCGATTCAATGCTGTGTATGAAGTTCCATCAATGGTTGTGTAGCATTCACCTTTTGGTTCAAAATCTGACTCATATTCCATATAATAAATTTCCTGAGTCACCATTTGAGTACAAATCTAATTCTGAACAAGGAGTTGTAGTGTTTAGCTCGTTGGTGGATAATAACTACATCATATAAGAAGTTTTTGGACAGCTTTCACTATCATGATCCGTTGTCAAATGAAAGATGCACATATTTCCTTTCTTTGGTGTTGCTTCAATTGGAAACCTAGGTTGTGAGCTTGTGAGCTATAGAAATTTTCCATCATTGTTCCTTCATAGAAAATTTTGATAATTCCACTGGTAGGAATTATTGAATTTGGGTAATTGTCTTTTTACTACTACCAACTCATTTGACAATTTCTTAATCATTTCATCAGATGATGTGGTGTTACTAGAACTTCCTTTAGTTTGGAGTTCTTGCTTCCATTTCCCTATGGAAATCAATTCATCTTCAAATTCAATAGCCTTCTTTTGTGCATCTGCTAAATCTGTGGGATGCACCCTTCTCGAGTCATAATTGATATTTGGGGGCATCACACTTATGAAGAAGGTTTTCAGATTATTGGCTATGGGTCTATCAGTAGTTGGAATTCTACTAATAATCTTATTGAACTTAGCAACAAAATCCCTCATACTTATGGTAGGTTTCTTTTAATAGATGTCAACTATGTTAACAAGACATTTTCATCTTCCACAATCTTAAATCTTGTCTCAAAGGTCATTCTCATTATATCTCAATCATTGATCAAGCCATCATCTAGATGATAGAACTAGTCTGTTGCACTCTCTACCAAGGTTTCCATGAATAATCTTATGGAAACATCCTCATGTCCAACTCCTAAGATGTGAGTAGCTACAAAGAAGGCCTTAATGTGTTCATCTATGGTAACATTCCCATCACCTAAAAATTTAGGGAAATTCTTCCTTGAACCAACTAGGAGTGGATGATAATTTGTTAGTGCTAATGGTCTTGTTGTTGTAGCCCATGAAGAAACCATAATTATTCTTCCAAGATATGGCAAGAAATTAACAACTGAAGGAGTAGTGATTCCGTGCAGGGCCAATACCTGCCATGTAGTACGTGAAGCACTTTGATTCCTAATATGGGAGGGTGGTCTACTTTGGCTTTTCTTTTCACCTTTTCATTTTGGAATGTCAAGCATGGGAAAACTAAGCTCTGTAAGTTTATCAAAAATAAGGTATTTCCCACATTTTTCCTTGGTACTTTTGAGGAACCTTGTTTGTTCCAGGGTGCTAGGTTAGTTTTGTCTTTGAGCTTCTCATCTCAATTGTCTTTGTACTCTTCAAATGTCCCTCCTTTGAACATCTCTTTCTAAAGCTTTGGCTCTTCTTTCTTCATCTTCCAATACTTGGCTAGCATTCCTATAATATTCAGCATTGCTCCTATGTCTCCAAAAAAATGTATTAAGGGATGAAATTATGTCTTATTGGTCATCTTGAAAACCAAGGTTAGGTTGGAGAACTGGAAAAAAGTTCTCATGAGGTAGTACCATTTTTCCTCATGATATAGGCTTATTAATCAAGCGACTATTTGTATCCTCAACAAAGTCACCAAAAATTTGTTGGTAAATAGATTTTTTTCTTTTTTTGATTATGACTCTTCAATGTCCAAATTACAAACAAAATCTGATTAGAAACAGTTGAAAAGCCACTTATGGATAGACTGGCTTTTCTTTGAATTGATAAGTATAGCTCCCTATGGTAGATTTGTAGTGAATTATGTTTTATTTCCAAACTAATATGGGACGTGCTCTTGACCCAAGAATAGAAGAGGTAAAACCAAGCTAGACCTAAATAGGATCTAACTCAGGTAGAAAAAGACTTCTGAAGAATTGATTAAGTTTATGAATGCACACATCTTATGAACCCACAAAGCTTAATAGCATAACAACTAATACTAAACTGAATTAATTAGAATCTAAACTATAGAGAAGAAGAAGTTAGCTAAAGGGAAAATTTTTTAAGGTATTCCTTTTTGAACATGCAATGACACTAATTATCACATCTGTTTGCTACCTTGAAACATGGGAATGAAACCTTGTTCTTTCCTTACTTCAATCTAGATTAAAGAGAAAACATATAGCTACAACCACCAGAAATGGAATAGAAAACTGTTGATACAAAATATCATTCAATTGACTCTGCAACATCAAGTACTTCACACCAAAAATTCACCAACCTTTTATTAATCATTTAATTTCATACATATAGGATTTTGAGATGACTATTACAATAGAAGTTCAATTGGTTCATATCCTCAGAGAATGATAAATGTCAAGAAACCAATTTGTCATATTGCAATAATTACATAAGAAAGTGAAAAGGGGGTTGAATGTGAATCACTTTGACTTCTTACCCTTTTCTACTTTTCTTCTATATACCTTAGAAGCAACTATGATTGGGATTAGCTCTTCATGCCTAGGCATGTTTATGTTGGTGTATCTCAAGAGCCACTTAGAATGCTCCGTGGCCAACTCCTTCACAACATTCAATTGCTTTGGAAATTCCTCTTTGGCCACATGTATGCATCTACTAAGTTGCTAGAGCTCCATGACTTTGTTTTGATTATTGGAAGACACATCACTTAGACTATCTAAGAATTTGAAGAAATTATTCTTCATGACGTTTATCCAAATGAGTGCTTTCTTTTGGCCACTAGTCTGTGAAATAGTATGTAGCCCCTTCATGAGTTCAAATCCCCTATCTTGGGTCTTCTTCACTTTATTCTCTATTTCCTTAAGTCCCTCTTTTGCTAATAGGATCATTTCTAACTTGAGCTGCATGCTCTGAAGCCATTCAAATAGAGGTTCATCTCCCTTAGGCAAGATTTTTTCTTCAACGACTTCCTTTGCCTTCATTTGAATGACCATTTTTAGAAGAGAGATACAATCCTCAGACTTCATTCTTTCTACAGCTAGAGTATTGCTATTTGCTAAGATGTTATCCTTCTCTATTTCTAATTTTAAGATAACATTTCCAATTTGTTCTATAATAGCGGCTCCCTCCAATTTGAGCTTCCCAATCCAATCTTTACCAATTTGGCCAAAGTGCCTATCTTCCTGAAGTTAAGAGATAAGGGCTTGAACTTTGGTGGTAGTAGGATTTCTTGTTATTGATACTCTAGAGATAGTTTCCAATGGAGTGATCAATTGTCTGATGAATCTGTTCAACTCTTCTATCTCAACCTTCATCCTAGCTTTTGACAACTTCGAATTTTCCAATTATCTCTCAATTACTTTATTGGTTGACTTCCACAAGCCAACCTTAGTATCATGTCTGGGCTCTCTAAGGTCCATTGAGTACAAAGTAAAATCATCAGTAGTCATATCTTCAATTCTTACTTCTTTGTTGGGCTTGGCTATCTCCATTTTTAGGTGCCCTATTTCTAGATCTTGCCCAAGTATAGACAAAGATTTTTGCTTCTTTACCTTGGTTAATGCAGATCCAGAATGAATTGCAAGGGATATGGTATCCTTGGCAGGGACGCTTTCATCTTTCCTTTTTCTCTTCCTCTCATGAGTATCCTCTAACCAGGAATCAATGCCTATCACTTTAGAGGCTGTCCCAAGTGATTCTACCCTAAACATCTTCTTAACTGGAGTGATGGTCATCATAGTTGAAGAGAAGGGATTCTTCAAGGCCTAAGAAATGAGCTTTGAAGAGCTCTAGCCTTTATTCACCTCTGAGGTTTTCTTTGTTTCCAAATTAGATTTAGTAGATTCACTACTACTTCTCTTTCCATCTCCCAAATCTACTATCTATATTGGGGAGCCACTTGGTTGCAAAAGCATAGCACTTACCAAAAAAACTGGACTATGATGAGGAGAGGAGATTGGTGTAACATGAGGAGAGGTAATTGGTGTAACATGAGGAGAGGGAATTGGTGTAACATGAGGAAAGGGAACTAGTGTAATAGCACTATCCTTTGGCTCCTCCATCTTCTTCTCTTTAGCACCAGTTTGGGTTCCAATAACTGGTAGGGAGCCATCATGACAAGTCGTACCTATGGGAATGCTCTTGTCTGGAGGTTGGTCACCTCCCCCCGAAGGTTGAGCTGGTCCTCAAGTGATAGTTTGTGTTATGCTAGGTGTAACACTCTGGGAGGAAGAGGGAGTTGCAACTATTGGAGAAGCTTGAGTGGTTGTGCCTTTACTCTGACTTCTTTTGGCTATCCATTCAACCCACGTCCTAGTTCTTTTGATGGTTCAAGCCATCATAGTGTCTAACTTTTCCTTAGCATTCTCATAAGGCTCCAAACTGATAGGAGCATTCCTTAACTTAGTCAAATATGTATTACTATATATATTTTTCCCATCATCCTCCAGTCCTTCAACATCAAGATCGATATTATATGTTTTTATTTGCTCCACTGTGAGCCTAGCAAAAGCATGATCTAAACTTTCAAATTTATCTTTACAGTCCACCCAATAGTCTTCAACAATGGTAATGTGTTTGATCACTCTCCCAATCTGCAATAGATCCCTAGCATATCCATTCAGATCAAACATAGGTCTCAAGACCTCACATCTCCAATTTGTATTTCATCTCAAACACTTTGAGAATATTCTTTGCATCAGAGCAAGACTCACAACTATGAGCTCCTACTTTCATAGGGAACTCATATCCCTTTTTCTTCAAGCTTTCACTTAGCACGTTCACCTAGGTCATCTACCTCACAATCTCTATCAGCATGATCATGTCACTTGGATACCTGGGCAGCTTCAAGGGGAATCCATCAAAAGTTGCAAGAGAAAAATATGAGAAATATGAGAATTAGATAAAATAGCTTTTAAATTGACTAATAACTGGCATTTCCTCTAGACTAAATCTCCTCTCTAGGAATTCTTGGAGTTCCCTACAAATTCTCATTGTGAATGTGTCATTAACTTTAACATGCTCTGCATAACTATTTTGCAATTGCAAAAATGGATAAAACTCATAACACTTCACATCATCAAGAAAGTTTTCTATTCTTGGAAGGCCTAGCCATAACTATAGAGATGTTAGCATGTAAATTAAAAAGAAAGACATATAGAAAGTGTTGTAGAATTTCACGGCACTGAGAGCTTTGGAAATACTTTCACTTACCACATGAACCCAATCAATATATTTTGCATCTGAAAAAATAACTTGTACCAAAAAGAAATATTGTTCAACAAAATTTAGAGCTTCTACCTCACCTTTCAATATGTGTAGGATAACTAGAATTTCTACAATCTCAAGTTTGAGGTTAGTACCAAATAGAGTTTTGGGGACCTTACTCTTGGTACTCCACAACTTTTGAAACCAAGATTTCCTAATTTCCTTCCTCCACAATATCTTCTTCATGGAGAACTCAAAGACTACTCATCCTATTGTCAACTCCAAAAACTCCCCTCATTCTAGAACCCAGAGGCAATTGACCATAGTTTTCCTATCAATGGAGATTAATACTGTATGATCAGGTAACACAATCTATTTGGTATTTGGATTGTAGTGATTTATGCATTCATAAATCAATTCTATAGCTTGGACTGCCACCAAGAAACTAGCTACCTCTACTAGTCCACTTCTTCATAGCTTCTTAGTTAAAGGATGAATTGGCTTTGACTTCAACCTCCTTTGGAAATCTTGCATATCATAAAAATAGAGTGAAATCTCCATGAAATTTTACAATGTGGACTTGATTCCATTTAGCCCATCAAACCTTGCAAATTTGGTTTCCATTCTATCTAAGAATGAAGTAAATTGAAATTTTGAATGTAGATGAAGAACATGATATTGAATTCACAAATTCAGACTTTTTTGAAAGCATTGTGAAATTTAATAAAATAATAGTTCAAAAAATGTGGTAGTTTGAATAATTGTTATGTTTCCATCTATATAGGATTCTCAATTCATCCTTTGATCTTCAAGATTCGGGCCACACAAATGAATTAAAGGATAAATCCATTGAAATAGTAAATGTGGGAGCTCTAATAGATATTTTGGTGTCCTTTCACTATTTTTGTTGGCCCAATGGTAACTTTCCTTTCTTTCATACTTACTTTTCTATTTCCCATTAAGTTTTAGAGAATTATGAATAGAGTAACCTATAAGGAAATATCCACCTAAGTGAATTTTGCTCAGTATACCTTTCCAAAAATGGTTAGATTATTTCCATTATCATTGTAAGATGATTTTTGTGTAATTTGTGGGCTCGATCTACTTATAAAGTTGATTTTTTGTTAAATGCAGAAAATCATCCTCATGCGTTGAAAACTCGCAAAGGAGAAGATGATTCTCATTTTTTCGCCTAGATTTTCCTTTAAACTTTATCCTTTAAATTAATATTTCCTTTAGGTTCAAAAAATCTTGAGATGACTGTGAAATTTGAAAAGGGGCCCACTTCCTTGTTTCTTCCTTTACAATTGCCTTTGGTGGAAAATGGACTTCATGGGTCAAAAGCCTACCGAGGAGAAGTCATTTGTGATTTTTTCGCTTAAGATGATTCTGAGCATTGTGATGGATCGTGAATGTTTCCTAAGGTAGAATATTGTAATGAAAATAGGTATTTTCCATAAAATAGCTCATTATCCTCTTATATAGGCCCATAGACATCATTTATTGCTCTTCACAAAAAATCACCTTCATGGGTAGAAAATCCATCGAGGGGAAGGCGATGCTCAATTTTCTACAAGCTTCCTTCTTTCATTGCAAACATGATAAATCATGAATAAGCTTATCTTAGTGAATAAATTTTGCATGTTGCAAGAATCCCCATCAAATTAGGCACCAAGCTACCAAAAAAATTACAACATCAAGGAAAACCACCCAACCATGAAATGTGGAAGAAGGGAAAGATGGAAAATCCAATGGAGACCCTTTTCACCTAAGGGAAATTAAAACTAGACCCACACATACCTAGGCTTTACTAAAACAAAAAATTCTCCACTTTTTCAAAATGGTTATAGGGTGAAAAGTGGGGCAACATATATGATACACAACAACTAGATGCCTCATCATGTATGACGCAATCATGGGTGATATCATAATTTAAAGGTAAGTAGAAGCAATTAAAAGTTGAAGTAAGGTCATCATCAATGATCGCACTAGAATTTTGATGTAAAGGTGTGGAAATAAAGATTTGGCACATGTAAAGAGGAGTAATTATTTGGAGTACTTGTCTCTTGGCTTAATGTTAGTACCTATTTTGCCTTGTAACCTTTCCTTCATGGCATGATGAAATTATTTCTATCCTCTACATAATTAATGATCATTTCCTCTTTTTCAAGATGCATCTAAAGAAATTTTTCCCCTTTAAAAAGAGGACATTAAGTTTCTTTCCTTGTCCAAGATAAACAATCATAGGAAAATTGGAGAAAGCAAGCCTTCTTCCAAAGTTATAATGGTTGTTTCTCTTCAGGTAATCTTTCTAGTTTCTGATTATTTTTCTCTTGCCTGTTGAATGAAGCATATTTGTGTTTGTTTCTTGTCTTTCAAATTCAAAGTGAAGCTCCTAAATCATGAAGTCTTTAGTGAATACTCATAGTTTATAATGTAGGTCCGCTATAATAGCTGATATAGAATTGTTAGGAGTTGATTTGGGAAGTGTTTCAAAAAGATTGTGTGAGAGATTGGTCAAACCTTTTTATAATCAAGTGTTGGACACTAAACTCCTCATGGCCTCCAATTTCCCACTAGTTTACCCTTTCCCAAAGCTGATTTAAGAGTGCATTCAAATGTATAATGTGTTTAAAGGGAATATATTGAAGAAGTATGCAAGTGTTTTGTTGAATATCAATAGGGAGAATATATTCAGATTATTTCACCTGGAAGAGCAACAATTTTCTGACCTTACGCCTACCTTGTCTGTAGCTAGATTTTCTAAAAATGTAAGTGATTATAAGAACAACATAGAAAAAATTTGGACCCAATCTTTCTATAAAGGTGGTTCTAGGTTACCCAAAACCTTGAAGAAAAGCATAATGACCACTTAGGTCTAAGATATAATAGTTCTATTGCATAGAATTTGTGGATCTCCTAAGGTCTCTATTTTTGAAGAATAGATGTACTTTTATATTCAAATTGTGTTTAAAGGTTCACAATTTCTAGATAGTGTGGAATTAATAGCTACCTCTCTCAGAGATCAGTTGAAGGGAACCTTAAATCTAAAGATGGACTTTGTCATGTCATCTTAGTTGATATATATGCTAGCTACCACTCAGGATTTGTAACATTTTCCACATGAACCCTGGACTGAGAGTATCACTATATACAATTATTGTGCCTTGTTGCACAAAGATAAAGTCTTGGAAGATTTTTGAAAGGTCCATGATGTCTTTTTTGGAAAATTTTGTTTTGATATGAAAAGCTCCCTGCATCACAAATTATCACCTGAGTCTCAAAGGCTCATTCAATATTTTTGTAGCCTATACATCCAATTCCCAAGGTTCACTTATTTAAGAGTATGGGATTTTGATGAAGAACCTATATGTCTACCTAGATTTGCCCTTGATTGTTTTGTCCTAGTATAAGTAGCTCGATAATTAGTTGTCATAATAGACAAATTTTTAGCTGAAGATGCTTGTGATATCATTTTCCCACTTGGAATAGGAAATTTTACATCATGTGGAAGCATGGAAGACATTATGTGTTTAAGTTTTAACATGGTTAAATTTGGTTTTGGCTCCTATCAAATTAGGTCAGATTTTGATAGAAAAATAATTAATCACAACTTATTTGACACTCATGCAAGGACTATACATGTCCCCATTGTGGAGGATTTTTGGGAAGACTATACAGATGAGTTAGAGGTGAAAAGGAGGGAGTTATCCAGGTTCACCATTCCACAAATTCATCTTTTTCAATTTAATTTGGGTATAGATATTACAGACATAGAGGAAGATAGAATAGGCATCCCAACTCTCCAAGAAATTAAACTAGTAAATTTTTCTATAAATTGGAATTCTAAAGAAGAAGAAGATAATATTCTTGAAAGAACAACAAATGTGATTGAAAAGACAAAGTCTTGGTTGAGAATGAAAAAAGGATACATGTGCTAATGATAAGGTTGACCTTGTTTCTAATGTTGGTCTTACAATTGCAGGTAGTAGAAGGTCATCAATGATCTCTAGGAAGAAGATCCATAATCCCCCTCTTGTGTAGAAACTTGTTCTAGCAAGAAAACTAAAATTTTAGTACCAATAAGGCTTCGGAAAGTGATTCAGGTAGATGGTAAACCAGACAAAGACATAGGCAGTGAGCTCCTTGATAATAGCCAAAGAGTCCAAATGATTGTTGGATCATCTCATCCAAGAATGCAGGTTGTAAACACTCTAGAAAAGGGTATTGGGTTGCAACAGGATGCTACCACTCCTAACTAGCTTGTGGCTTCAATGAATAGGAAGAGGAGTCTAGTTTCAATTTCTTTCCTAGTTGATGACATCCTGAGAAAATATACCAACAAGGCTCCCAAGCCTACAAGAAATAAAAGCATAGATAGGGTAACCTTTGATAGTGCGACAGGGACAAGTATAGTTGAGGTAGCCACCTACAACCAAAAAGAGGGAGCTAATAAATTGGACTTGAGAAACTTTGAAACTATGCACATAGATTTGGGGGTGCTGAACCATGAAATGAAAGAACACTGGATAGAGACATCTACAAATCAAATCATGCTACAATCACAAAAAGATGGGATTAGAAAGAAAAAAATGAAGGCTAAGAACAATGCAATGGTTGAGTAATTAAATTTGTTGAAAAGTTAGAGTTTAGTCCTTGTTAACTAATCACAACTTGCCTTTGATTTCAGTGCTCCTCAAAATCAACAACTGTTAGAAGATTTAAAGAAAGGGAAAATGATGACATCTGTAGTGTTCAGTTTGATCAAGGTGGTAACAAATTAAGTTGCTAAACTCATGCAAAATTTGCATGAAATTGTTTCTCTAGATGGAATTGCACTTGACGAATCCCTTGTTTAGTCTGGGACCTAGAAAATAGAAGTCGAGAAACTCTCAGCCATAGTGACCCAATTAGTGGAAGTGGAAGATTTTGGACCACAAAAGTTCCTCAAGGAGAACCTATTGCAACATGTGGATGCAGGTTTGATTCAAGTCCTAAGGAAGAATATAGCCTAGAGGGTATCCAATTACACTTCTACAATCTCAAGGATGCAATCATGTGAAAAAGAATGCAAAAAATTACTTAAGCATGTAAGCATGGACTTCCAATTTATCGACTTGGCCTTTTCCAACCCTCTTAAAGAGGGATATTTTGATGTGGAGATTGTGATCAAACAACACAAAGAATGCATTAAATTCTATAAAAGAAAAAATTGATCTCACATCATTCAACTTCTCCAAGGTGGCCAAAAGCAAAGTGATGTGAGGAATGTGCACTCTATGACTCCACAGTTACCTAAATAATGTGAACAAGATGAAACTAAACAAGGACATCTAGAAGAATCATCTATACATCATCAAGAGCCCAAACACAACTGCCATGATCAAATTGATGAACACGTCCAGGATGTGTAAGCTAGCATGTAGATAGGCTAATGTTGAAGATGAGGAGGAAGAGGAACCGCTTGACCAATCGATAGATGATTAGTATTTTCTAGTTAAATTTCTTTCAGAAATTTTAGTTTATGGTTTTTAAAAGTTAAACTCTGGGTCTGTGTACCCTTTATGTTGCTTTTCATAATTACTTTTAACTATCTAAGAATCTGGTTTCTAGGGAGATTCTCAGGTAGCTCTCTATTTAAGTTTCAAACTTAGTAGTGTTAAGGGTAGGTAGTCTTTTGTGGTTATCATACTATGACCATTTTATCTAAATTTTATAGCTATGCAAGATTTCTAAGTTTCTAGTATTGTATTTGAATAGTATTGTTCTTTTTGAAAGGAAATGTTTGAAAGTTCAAAGATGTTATGCTTTGAATTTACTCATTATTGTTTTAGTATTGAATCAATATTGGACTGTTGAATTTCCTTTGATGCGGGATAATCCTTTTCATGTTAGATGGGTATTAATTTTTGAATGTCTTTCCATAAGTGACTGATAGAGAAACTATGCATTCTATCCTTTGTATGTATTTGGGTTTATTTGATTGTTGTTTATCATATTATCCCCCTATCTAAGAATATGAGGGAAGCCTTAATACTTTTAGGTTAAAGGTAACTCTCATTTGAAATGAAATTTTAATTGAAGATCTAATAAGGAAGTTGAACCTTAGTAAAATTTAGAGAGGAATTGAAGAAGTTGAAATTCCTCAACTATTGGAAAATTGTATTTGTCTTGTGGACTTGGGCATAGAATCTTTTATTCATTTCTTTTTATTTAAAGACAAATTTGTTCACCAATAGATTTTTGGTGACTCTATTGGGGAGTCGATTAGAAAAGACCTAGTATTCTACTATTTAAGAAGTTGATATTAGGTTCCAATATGGTACTTCCTCGTTATGATATCTTCCCTATTCTACAACCCAATCTTGGATGTAATAACAATAAAAAAGATATCATATCCAAATTGAATGTAGTAGCTTGGAGAGAAACTAAAAACAATGAGCAATACCTTCAGATAGCCAATGTCCTTGAAAGAGAAGAAGAAATTGGTGAACAACTAAGAGGAGTTCTTGTGATTCAAGAAGCTACATTAGTAAATAGATTGGCTCAAGGACCAATGTGAAACCAAATAAAGAAGCCAAGAAAGCTAGTTGAAAAGAGATTCACAAGAGCCAATAGAGAAAGAGGTCTCACCAATGATGACTTTGAAGCTCTAAAATTAATTGATTTTAAACCTTATCACACTCACAAGAGGAAAAATAAAGTACAATCAGTTAGTAGACCTACTTCCCCACTACCATCACAACCTTTGTGGTGTCTACAAGCTCTTGATATTCCTGATACTATTACCTCTCCTATTTTGAACATCCAACCTCTGAATATTGTCCTCCTAGCTATGTCTTTCTAGGGTCAACAAAATGGACCTCTTCAACTTGGAGCGAACCTTGGGGCCATGCCCAAAGGTGCTAAAGATCTTTTACCCAAATTTAGTGGAGATGAAAAAGTCGTGGCCAAAGATCATTTAAGCTCTTTCAAAGTGGCCTACGAAACTATAGATTTCTTTAATAAAGATGTTGCAATCTGACTATTTGTTTAAATGTTCACCGATGCTGCTGCTAATTGGTTTAATCACTTCCCCCAAGCTTCTATAACCAATTTGGATACCATGACTCATGATTTTGAAGCATGTTTGAAAACCCCTAGTGACAGAAACTCTCTCCTTATTCAATTGTCTCAACTTAAGAAAGAAATGCATGAGCCTATGAGAGAATTCATAGCTAAATATATCAAACTCCTAGAAAGGATCCTCATATATATTTGATTGTTTTTTATCAGATTATACCCCTATCTAAGAATAGAAGGGAAGTCTTAATACTTTCAAGTTAAAAGTAATTCTCATTTGAAAGGCAATTTTAATTGAAGATATAATAAGGAAGTTGAACCTTACTAAAATTTAGAGAGGAATTGAAGAAGTTGAAATTCCTCAACTATTGGAAAATTGTATTTGTCTTGTGGACTTGGGAATAGAAGCTTTTATTCATTTCTTTTTATTTAAAGACAAATCCATTCACCAACATATTTGTGGTGACTCTGTTAGGGAGTCAATTAGAAAAGAACTAGTATTCTACTATTTAAGAAGTTGATATTATGTTATAATATGGTACTCCCTCATTATGATATATTCCCTATTTTGTAACCCAATCTTGGATTTAATAACACTCAAGAAGATATCATATCCAAATTGACCATAGTAGCTTGGAGAGAAACTACAAACAATTAGCAATACCTTTAGATAGCCAATGTCCTTGAAAAAGAAGAAGAAATTGGTGAACAACTGAGAGGATTTCCTATGATTCAAGAAGTTGTAGTAGTAAATAGATTGGCTCAAGGGCCAGTGTGACACTAAATAAAGAAGCCAAGAAAGCTAGCTGAAAAGAGATTCACAAGAGCTGATAGAGAAAGAGATCTTACCAATGATGACTTTGAAGCTCTAAAATTAATTGATTTAAAACAAGATCACACTCACAAGAGGAAAAAGAATGTATGATCAGTTAGTAGACCTACTTCCCCACCACTATGACAACCTTCACAGTCTCTACAAGCTCTTGATATTCCTGATACTATTATCTCTCATGTTTTGAACATTCAACCTCTAAATATTTTCCTCCTAGCTATGGCTTTTTGGGGTCAACAAAATGAACCTCTCCAACTTGGAGTGAACCTTGGGGCCATGACCAATGGTGCTAAAGATCTTTTACCCAAATTTAATGGAGATGGAAAAGTTGTGACCGAAGATCATTTAAGCTCTTTCAAAGTGGTAAGTGGAACTGTAGATGTCCCTACTAAAGATGTTGCAGTCTGACTATTTGTTTAAAAGTTCACTAATGCTATTGCCAATTGGTTTAATCACCTTCCCCAGGCTTTTATAACCAATTGGGATACCATGACTCATGATTTTGAAGCATTTTTGAGAACCCCTAATCACAAAAACTCTCTTCTTATTCAATTGTCTCAACTTAAGAAAGAAATGCATAAGCCTATGAGAGAATTCATAGCTAAATATAACAAAACTCCTAGAAAGGATCCCTGTAACTTCAAGACCCAATGCTGAAAATCAAAAGGGTTTCTTTGTAGGAGCAATGCCTCTTGACATTTATTTTTGTATGAGAATAAATGTACCAGTTGATTTGGCTGTTGCCCAAAGGTTAGCCATAAAACTGGAAGATGATCTAATAATAGCTAGGAAATGGAGAAAAGATGTATAAACTTCTAATCCTTAAACTTTCACAAGTACAGATCTTGTGGTCTAGAGATTGGTTAACGATCTCATTACACTGAAAAGGCAACAAGGTAGACCTAGTATCTACCCAAACCAATACCAAAATTAATCTAAACAAAACACTTTCCTACACAACAAGGAAGAGGAGCTTATTAGTTGATTGTTCCACAGAATAAGTTATATATTGAAGCCCCTCCTAGGAAAGAGGTAATGTGCTCTTTTCATCTCACTACAGATCATGATGGTGAAACATGCATAGATAGGTTGAGGCATTTACAAATGAAACAGACTAAGGACCAACATGGAATTGTTACTAACGTGGACTCAGATTTTCCTAAAGAAAATATCTCACATGCTTTCTTTCTAGAATATGAGTCTAATTTTGATATGAATGGAGATGTTCTTTTAGCTATGAATGACCCTTCATGCTCTATGCTTACCAAAGGACAAAAGGCATCCAAATTTTCCCCTAGGACAAGCTCAAGTTCACAAGGTACAAAGATAAAAGATTCATCTCAACCTATTAAAGACTCCTCCAAAGGTATGGAAAATGCTCCTCCTAAGAAATTTTTTGTAAATCCAAGTTCTTCTGCTTCCTTTGATATAGTTTAGTTTTTTAAATCTTCTACTATTACTACATCTAATGCTAATTATCTAAAACAAATCCTAAGGAATTAGATAAACCAGTGGAATTTATCAAAGGTAGATCATGTAATAACTCACAACTCATTAGGGAAACCTCTAATTCTACTGAGACACCTATCTCAACCAATGAACATATCCAAGAACAAGACACAAACCTTGAATAGACTAGACTAGTGGAATTTATCAAAGGTGGATCATGTAAGATAGACTAGTGGAATCTATCAAAGGTAGATCATGTAATAATTCACAACTCATTAGGGAAACCTCTAATTCTGCTGAGACACCTATCTCAACCAATGAACATGTCCAAGAACAAGGCACGAACCTTGAAAATCTGATGATCCTAAAGACAAATGTTCAAGATAGAAAACTTGACCCTTTTTTATATCTCTTTGTTGCTAAATGGAAGGAAGCTTAGTAATTGCATTATACACTCTGGTGCATCTAATAATATAATGCCTTCTTCTATCACAAAATCCCTAGGTCTAACTCTTCCTAAGAATAATGGTATATTCTACTCTATGGATAGTAAACAAGTACCTTTGATAGGTCAGGTAAAAGATGCACAAGCAGTCTTAGCAGCATATCTAGATAAAAGATTGAAACTAACTAGTTTGGTGGTAGAAATACCAACAAGTTATGGAATGTTACTCAACCAAACTTTTTGCAGAGATATGGGTGGTGAAATAAAGATGGATTGGTCTAAAGAAATTATTCCTATTGGGAAAAAGAAAGTACATTTAACCCCTAAAGAGAAAACTAAGTACATAGTTTTCCCTTCAAATGATCCAAAATCTTATATTTTATACAGAGTGCCAATTTGGTAATTACTTTATTCAATCTAAAGAAGAGGTAGATCAACTAGAAGAAGAGGAAACATGGAGTATGGATTTTGATGGAAGCTGCTCTAGCTCTGGATTAAGGGTAGGTGTTGTCTTACTTTCTCCTAAAGGAGGTATCTTAACATACTCTTTCAAATTGAATTTTCACAATACTAACAATACTTTTGAGTATGAGGCTCTTCTTTTTGGATTACATGAAGCTAAGATAAAGGGAGTAAAATCACTCTTAGTAAAGGGAGATGCTAAAATAATTATATAATAGGTTAGAGGTCTATATGCTATAAAAATGGAATGCCTAAAGCAATACCAAAATCTAGTATGGGACAATATTGAATCTTTTGATGCATTTAATATCAAATCAATCCCTAGAACTGAGAATTCTAAGGTAGATTCCCTAGTAGTATCAACCTCATTATTCCTTCCACACATAGAGTCAATTAGAAACAATATAGGATTGATATGGTCTATTACCCTAGTGTTCTAGATAATGTAAATCATTGGCAAGTCTTTGACAATGATAAACAAATTGAACAATTCCCAACTTGTGTTGGATGTTTTGCTGAGTCTTACTTTGAAGGATCTTCAAATGTCTTTGATGAAGAACAATTGGTCTCCTCTAATGAGAAAGAAGTAGTTTGAAATTAAAAGGTAATAGAATTCCTCGTGGTTTGGTTTCTCTAGAAAATGTGTTCTCATAAAAGAATGAAGGTTTTATATCAAGGAAAGGACCAGACCTTGAATTGAGTAAAGAGTATGATATGATTGACATTGGAGATGGTGATGATCAGAAATAGATTTCCATTGGGAAAAATTATTCCTTGGAAGAAAAGGATAAACTCATATCATTATTAACCGACTTTAAAGAAATTTTTGCTTGCAGTTATGATAATTTTTTTTAAAAAAAGGAATGGAGAGTACAAACACTCTATTCCATTGAAACCAAAAATTGTTCCCTTTAGATAAAAGTTGAGGAGTTACAACCCTAAAGTTTTAGAGGCTATCTTCAAAGAGGTAGAAAAAATGCTCAAAGCATATATTATTTATACTATTCATCACTCTACTTGGATGGCTAACATTGTTCTAGTGCAGAAGAAAAATGGAGAAATAAGAATTTGTTTAGATTTTCTATAATCTAAATCAAGCTAGTCTCAAGGATAACTATGCACTCCCCATAATGGATTTTTTTTTGCAAAAGGTAGCAGGAGCAGAAATGATGTCAATGTTTGATGGTTTTTTTGGTTATAACTAAATCAGTGTAGCTGAAATGGATCTACACAAAATAACTTTCATAACTCCCTTGGGTACATTTGCCTACAATAGGATGCCTTTTGGCCTCATCAATTCTGGTGCCACATTCCAATGAGCCATGAACTCTTCTTTTAAGGATGTGAAGGATAAAATTATTGTGATCTATCTAGATGATCTACTGGTGTTGTCTAAGAAAAGGAAGGATTATTTAAGGGATCTATATATGGTGCTCGAAAGATGCAGGGGACATAGGATATCTTTGAATCCTAAGAAGTTAATTTTCTTTGTTGAAGAAGGGAATTTGTTAGGTCACATTGTGTCTAAGAAGTGAATTTAGATTGATCCTAAAAGAGTGAAAGCTATATAAAAATTAATTCTTTCAGTGAATAGAAGTGGAGTCAAATCTTTCTTTGGCCAAGTTAACTTTCTTCGGGCTTTTGTGCTAGATTTTACTGAACTCACCAAAGATATAGTTAAAATGATGAGTGAGAAAGAATTTTTCAAGTGGAATTGAGAAGGTAAGAAAAAATTTGATTAAATTAAGAGATATATTTCTCTAGCTCCCACTTTGATGACTCCTAATTTTAAAAAAGATTTCATCATTTATTGTTATGCATCTGAGCATATGTTATTAGGTATCTTAACATAGAGAGATAATCAAGGTAACAAATTCCTTGTTGCATTTATGAGTGTACCTTTGAATAAACATGAATTAACATATTCACTCATTGAGAAACAAGCCTTTGCAATTGTAAAAGTTGAATTTATGTTACTGAAATTGTTGTGAAAAGTATTTTGACTCAAGACTACTTGGGTAGTTAAGCTACAAGAATATGATATTGATATAAATCCAACAAATTTAGTTAGAGGGAAAGGTTTATTTAAGTTGATTGCTACAAACATTATTTTTACAAATGAAAAAAGAAGAAGAAGAATCACCCCAAGTTTTGTTGATAGGTCTCACTGACCCATGGTTTTCCAAAGTAGCATACTACCTAACGTATGGAGATTATCCTGAAGGAATGTCCCCTAGGGAAAGGAGAGATTTGAGATTAAAAGCTACAAAATATGTAATTTCCCAAGGCGTGTTATATAAGAAGGGAATAGATGAAACTTATCTGAGATGTGTTGATGGAGTTCAGCAAAAGCAATTACTCAAAACATTCCATGAAGAAACATGTAGAGGCCAATTTTCTTTATCTATTACAACTTTCAAAATTTTAAGAAACTATTTTAATTGGCACGGTATGTTCCAAGATGTTAATTTTTATGTCAAGGAGTGTGAAAAATGTATGCTATTTACATGTAAACCTTAGTTAGCGACACTACCTCTTAGATCAGTGGTTGTTGATGAACCTTTTAAACAATGGGGCATCGATTTAATTAGACCAATAAACCCCATATCTAGTGTAGGGCATGTATTTATCCTAACAAAAACTGACTATTTCACTAAGTGGATTGAAGCTATATTGAACAAGAAAGGAAGTACTCAAGTGACCTATGATTTTCTTTTCAATCATATTGTGGTGAGATTTAGAGTGCCCACCAAAGTTGTTGCTAATAATACATCCTATTTTTCTTTTTGAGGACATCACTCTTTTCTGCTATGAAAATGAAATCACCTTAGCACATGCTTCTGATTATTTCCCATAGGGTAATGGTCAGGTTGAGTTGAGCAACAAGAATTTGGTCTCCATCTTGAATAAATTAGTGATCAGTAATGGTAAAGATTGGCACAAGAAGTTATATGAAGCACTATGGGTAGAAAAGACTTCTCCTAAGAGGTCTATAGGTATGTCTCCATTTGAACTGGTTTATGGAATTAATGCACAAGTATCTCTGTCATTTAACCTTGCCGCTACAAAATTAAAAATAGTCATAGAAGACACCTATTTTCAGTCATCCCTAGAGAAAAGGATTATGTACCTAAAAAACTTGGAGGAAGAAAGGAATAAAATGGTAGATAAGATCACAGAACATCAGATGAAGGTGAAAAAGATTTTTGATCAAAATGTAAGATTGAGGAAGTTTATGCCCGAAGATGAAGTTCTTTTATGGGATAAGTGAAATAAAAAGAAAGGAAGTCATGGAAAAGTTGAATCATATGGAAAGGTCCTTTCAAGGTAATTGAATCGGTTGGTCCTAATGTGATGAAATTGTCATATCTAAATGGTGAGATCCTACCATATACCTACAATGGATAGGATTTAAAATTATTCAAGTTTTAGAAGGTTTCTTCTTTTTGTATTTATTTAACCTAGGCCCTTGCTTTGTTTTGTTTCTTGTTTTCTTTTTTTCTTTTTGTTTCCTTGCTTTAGGTCTACCAACCAAGTTTCTAAGTTCTCTTATTTTCAAGTGAAAACTAGTCCCTAGATAGAGACAATGTTAGTTCATTTTTTCAGAGTCACCATTCTTATTCTTCATTTTTGGTCCACTTTTTTTTTGATGCATTTTCTTATTTTGGACCATTGGTTCTGTCAAAAGTCAAATGTAGAACAAGGTTCAATGATATTTTCTTCTTTATTCAACCTCATTCTTTCAATTAATCCTTTCCTCAAGCTAATTGTTGACTAAGTCCTTCTATTAACAACCTTAACTAGGGATGATTTATTCAAAAGCACCATCTTATTAAAAGTTCAAAGGTGACTTGGTATAAGATGTAAATTTCCTTATACTCCTTGAACCTTTTGTACCCCTTATACTAAGTTCAAAGAATGCTAAGCTACATTGAACCCTTTGTACCAAATGAACTAGTTCATGAGTTCAATGAATCATTCATTCCTCAAAGCAATATTCTTTTGTGGGCCTAGTTAACATGCCACATATGCACTTGGTGTATAGGAAACACAACAACTAGATGCCTCATCATGTATGATGCAATCATGGCTGATATCATAATCTAAAGGTAAGTACAAGAAACTAAAGGTTGACGTAAGGTCATCATCAATGATAATGACAAAATTTTGATGTAAAGGTGAAAAAATAAAGATTTGGCACATGTAAAGAGGAGTAATTAGTTGAAGTACTTATCTCTTAGCTTAATGTCAAAACCTAATTTCCTCATCACCTTTTCTTCACGGCATGTCAAAATTATTTCTGTCCTTTGGATAATTAATGATAATTTCCTCTTTTTCGAGATGCATCTAAAGAAAGTTTTTCCTTTAAAAAGAAGACATTAAGTTTCTTTCCTTGCCCAAGATAAGAAGTCACAAAAAATTGGAGAAAGAAAGCCTTCTTCCATAGTTGTAATGGTTTTCACGCTTTAGGTAATCCTTCTATTTTTTGGTTATTTTTCTCCTACCTGTTGAGCGAAGGATATTTGTGGTTGTTTCTTTTTTTTCAAATTCAAAGTAAAGCTCCTAAATCATGAAGTCTACACTGCACTTTTTTGGGAATACTCATAGTTTACAATGTATGTCCCCTATAATAATTGATACAAACTTGTTAGGAGTTGATATGGGAAGTGTTTCAGAAATATTGTGTGAGAGAAGGGTCAAACCTTTTTCCACTCAAGTGTTGGGTGCTAACCTCCTCATGGGTTCCACTTTCTCACCAGCTTACCCTTTCCTAGAACTAGTTCAAGAGTTCATTCATATGTATAATGTGTCTAAAGGGAATATATTGAAGAAGGATGGAAGTGTTTTACTGAATATCAATAGGGGGACTATATCCAGATTATTTCACCTAGAAGAGAAAAAATTTACTGACCTTACCCCTACCTTGTCCATTGCTATATTTTCTAAAAAAGAAAGTGATTATAGGAACAAGATAGCAAAAAGTTGGACCAAGTCTTTCTATAAAGGTGGTTCTAGGTTACCCAAAATCTTGAAGAAAAGTATAATAACCACTCAGGTCCAAGATATAATGATTCTATTGCATAGAATTTGTGGGTCTCCTGATGTCTCTATTTTTGAAGAATGGATGTACTTTTATATTCAAATTGTGTTAAAAGGTTCACAATTTCTAGATTGGGTGGAACTAATAGCTAGCTCTCTCAAAGATTAGTTGAAGGGCACAAATCTGAAGAAGGACTTTTTCATGTTTTCTTATTTGATATATATGCTAGTTACCACTCAGGATTTGCAACACTTTCCACATGAACCCTGGACCAAGAGTATCACTATCTATAATTATTATCCCTTGTTGCACAAAGATAAGGGTCTTGGAAGATTTTAGAAAGGTCCATTATGTCTTTTCTAGAAAATTGTGTTTTTATATGAAAAGATCCTTGTATCACAGATTATCACTTGAGTCTCAAAGGCTCATTCAATTTTTTGGTAGCTTGTACATCCAATTCCCAAGGTTCACTTATTTAAGAGCAAGGGCTTTTGATGAAGAACCTATTGGAAATAATCAAGACTAGCTATGTTACTGAGAGGGGAGGGGTGAATTAGTAACATCTAAAACTTTTGAACTAATTCAACACTTAATAGCATAATCCATTTATC
The DNA here is from genome assembly GCA_028749045.1 of Cupressus sempervirens. NCBI lineage: Eukaryota > Viridiplantae > Streptophyta > Pinopsida > Cupressales > Cupressaceae > Cupressus > Cupressus sempervirens. Next base: position 3,541,414 of record CM053785.1, read on the forward strand.
ATCAATAGATCTAATCTACTGTATGCAAGATAAACTAAAAGTAAAAAACACTTTGAACACAATATTTGGTGACCTAGAAACCTTCCAATAAGAAAGTAAAACTAGGGTGGGGATGATACCCACAAAACTTTAGTACTGTAGTATAAAGTTGGGTGGTTAAGGCTTACATTGATCACTTTCTAATGATCTACCCTATTAGGAGCAATTAGGACTACTAGATCCACCTTGTTAGAGGTTTTACAAACATACAATAAAGTATGCACTAGGTAAATAGATTTTAAAAAAAAGACTGTTAAGTCTACTCTGTTAAAGGATTTGAAGTTGATTCACCTATTAGGATGAAACAATAGATTTGACTTACAACTTTATTTTTGATTTAGATCCTTGAAGTACTCATCAACTCTTTGTGAATGATGTAACTTGACTGCTCCTGATTTGACCTTGGTATATACTTTGCTCTACTGTTGATTCACATTTGCATTTTTATCAAAACATTACATCTGCTTATCATCATACATCTTAAATAAATGGGTATAATACAATACATTACATATATATATCATCCCAATTCTCATAATTACAGGGTTAGCCAAAATATAAGTTAACACCAATATCACTGAGTCAGCCCAAATGTAGAAACTCAAGTTTTGAAAGCTGACTTGGTGACTTTCTGATACTCGGCATCCAGTGCATTACTCGATATTGTCATGCACTTGGTAGAAGTAGAGGCTCGGTTCATACTAATCACTCAATGTAGTTTCAAACTCGATATACACTAGAGACTTGGTAGATATAGTGTCACTCGGTAGAAACTAAATCATCTTATCACTCGATTAGCACTAGCTTCACATCATAAGAACTAATGACTCGGTAACCACTTACTACTCAGTCTGAATTGATCTACTTAGTTTGAACTGCTGGAATTCATACTACCTAAAATCACATGGTAACCACTAGAATGCTTTGTATGAACTGTGAAACTTGGTAAACACTAAATTTCTTGCCATGAACTAAAGACTAATCGAAGAGCTCAATAACTATACAAAACTAAATAAGTGTTGTCACTAATAACAAACATGACTTAATGCCAAGCATCTCCCCCTTTGGCATTAGTGAAAAAAACACTTATTACCCAAAACTTATGTAAAATGTCATGCTGATTTTGATTTTTCAAAATTTGTTTTTGTAACTCTGTTGTATATATATATATATATATATATATATATATATATCTCCCCCCATACAATGTACATGTGATATCAGCCATAATAACATATTAACTATATATACAAATATATTTCAGCCTTAATTTCTCCATATTATACACATATCTCTCCCCTTGTATTATATTATGCACATAGTCCCTCCCCCTTACATGTCTCTCCCCCTTTTTGACAATAATGCCAAAGATATATACACAATCTATTTATATAGAAACATGAAAATGTGAGAGAAACTCATAATGTACCTTAAGAATGAGAGATAAGGTCTTGTCCTAGTTTTCTTGCAAATTTTTTTTTTTGAAGTGCTACCTGGACTTCTACAAAGAGTTTAATCATATGACCTACGATAGAGAAATTAGTGTCATGGATCAATGTTTTTGAATAAGCACTGTGCTTCTGCATTGTACCCATGATGGGAAGGATCATGTTTTGGATGTCTATTAGTATATACTAGATCCTTGCTTCCTCTCTTAGTAACTCTAACTCCATATCAGATAGGAATTTGATCTTCATATGGTGTGTAGAGCTTGAACTAGGGTCAAATTGCAACTTGTGTGCACTAGCTTTTAGATCCTCATTGATCTTATTCAATTTATCCTTAACTTCCTTGGTAAACTTGGTAACATCACATAACTTAGCAAAAAGAGATGTTACATTAGTATAGGAGGACTCAAGATTTGAAAAAATTGAGGAGATCTCTACCTGATGTATACTATTTGTTGAGCAATGTACTCAAGCACTTTATTGTCAAACTTTCTCTCTGCCTTCTCCATTAATTTATCCTAGCCGGTTGAATCCTCATTAAATTTATTAACTTCCTTTTCTAATTGTAACAAAATGTGTTTTGTAGAATCAAAATCAACACCTATATCCTTTGTCAAAATGTTCTTGGCACTCTCTATAATCCTAAATTCTCTATCTCTTTCCTCTCTAAGCTACTTTTGCTTAGCTTTCTACTCAAGAAGCTAACTAACTAGTCTCATTTCTTCTATAGTAGACTTATCAAATTCCAACTTAGGAATTTCAATCTCCTTGTCCAAGTCTATATCTTCCTCTATTACTTTTCCACTAATTAGAAGTTTTAGTTTTGGCTTTGGTTCAACTTTTGACATTAATGCTTCAGATTTAGAAATAGAAACAATGGTGGAAACTATAGTGCTTACGGAAAAGACTTGTATAGCACTTACTAATGGAGTTCTTACTGGAGCACTAGAAGAATCCAAGATTGATGTGCATGAAAAACTTCCCAAAATTGATGTACTTATAGGTGGAAAATTGATATAAGTATGTACTATTGAAGAACTTATAGGAATATGCATACTTGAAGTAGACAAAATTGAAGAATCCAAAATTGTAGAGTTGGAAACTGCACTAACTGCTGATGAACCTAACTCATGCATTGAAGAAGTAGAGGATTGTAGGTTGGTGGATGAAGTGGTAGACACTTCCATTAGAGATACCTAGAGCTAGGAGGGAGTGAAGAGTGATTGGACAGTTGATGCATCCGTTGTAGTCAAAACCAACCTCACTAAAGTTGTCTCCATGCTTGATGATGTAATAGTTTTTACTGGAGAATGAGGAAGGGAAGCTATGAATTTTGCAACTATCCTAACTGGATCACTTTCCTTTTCTTCTTCCTCTTCCCTGACTTCCTCTTCAGCTTCATCCTCTTTCTCTTCTTCATCAACCTTCATTAAGTCCTGATAATATTCAACATCTAAGGTGACAAAAGCAGTATTGTCTTCTTCATTATCTTCATCCTTGTCACTCACCATCATCATTATCTTTGATTTCAACTAGATCTTCACTGAGCTTGTGTAGAAGATAAATGTTTTTCCACATGTTTGTAGCATCTCTAACTACATGCTCTATGTCTTTTATCAAAATTAAGCAAGTATGGAACCTGGTAGTCATTTTATCATCATTTTTCTTCATTGCCTTCTTTACCTCAGCATTTGTAAGGCTCGGTAATAATTGTCTCAAATATTTCTCATATATATCCTTTGTTTTTTGCATTGTAGATTCTCATCTTGGCTTTATCCTTGATAATAGCTCATTTGAAATTTGAGGTGAAATCTGATCAGGGGAATATTTCCATTTTCTCATCTTTGCTAGTACTAACTCCTCAATCTGTATCTTCTCCACATATGTCCTGGTTTTAAACTTTAATGCCTTGAATTTTGCAATACTACTACCTGCTTCCAATTTTTTCAACCTTTCTTGGAAGGTGAGAGGGAGCTTTCTAAACACAATATCATTGCCTCCTTTCTTCTTTGATCTCCTGATGAATACAGTTGTGGAGGGCTTGGGTGGCTTGGTGATAATCATCTTGCCTTTCTTTCTTATAGGCTCTTCCTCCTTCTCACATTCTTCTTCCTCAGATTCATCTTCATCTTCACCTTTTCTCTTGGTGACCATAAGAGGGGCTTTTGCAATTTTTAGTTTTGATACCCTCTTCTTATCTCTATTGATTGACTAGGGAATCTTAATCTGAAGTTCAATCCTAGTTTTGGCTTCATCATATGTTCCAAAGATAGGGGCCTTTGGATCTACAGGTTCATTAACTAGTGCTTCAATTATATCCTTTGTCTCATCAATATTGACCTCATAAGGAAGAGGTTTTACCCATACTATTCTAGGCCTTACTACCTGTATGTATACTCGATCATTGTCAACCATAAAACATACATCATCCTTATAGTATACAACCAATTTTGGTGGAATCTAGAACCTATTATTCATCTTTTCCTTGAAAACTTCAAAATAATTTTCCATGATGTTATCAAAATTTTCACCCATCTCAGCTATGAATTCATTTATCTGATACAAAACTGGAGTGTCTTTTCTCCATACCACAAATCCTTTTGAAGGGAAAAACTTTTGAACATAAAAGAATAAACATGTTAATAGAGAACCAAATTTGAATGGGTTTTTCTTCAAGGTCCTAATATTTCCATGTTCTTGTTCAACTGTTTTAACATTAAATCTGCTAAATCATACTCCAAATTCTTCTTAACAACCTTGAAAGCTAGGTCAACTACCTCACATGACACACTGTTAAGTTGACTAGAGCTATAAATCTTGTGGGCTATGATATGAATGCCAAATTTTAGTTCCACATCAGATACATTGCTTATTTTCATTCCTCTGTCATCCCACTCGACAAGGGTTTTCTTTTGTAGCTCATCTTGACCTAGGGTTTTCATAACTTTGGCCTTGGTAAGCATAGGGAGACCAATGACATGATGAATCATTTTCTTTGTAATTAAGACTGGCTACTCTAACCACAATTGACCTATATGAAATTGGCTCAAGATATACCTAATCCATTTAATTTGGAAGTTTTGTAGTAGGAGAGGAATGTGGGTTAAGCCTTTCTCCTCTAGATGTTTATGCTCGGGCTTAAGGGTTCCATCCACATAGAGTTTTCCTAGAGAACTATCCATCCCTAGCTTTCCTATCTCTTGAACTACACATTTGAAATGAGTTCTAATATCATTGATAAGAAGTATCTTTGGTGGAATCTACAACTGAGCTCCATTAGTGTCAAGTGATTTAGCAATCGCGGGTACCAGTTTGAAATTTGGAGCCTTCCACTCAACACCTCACACCAACATTTTGGATCCTTTCTTTGCCTTGCTACTGTTTTTGGATACCATGATCACTCAATAAACTAAGAAATTCTTTAGAAACTTCAGCTGCAAATACTACTCAAGATCACTGGAATGCTCTTCAAATCGCTCTGCTCTCAATTACTAAATTCATGGTAAAAATGAGATCAAATTCCTATTGCTTTTGATAAAAAAATTCCATTAATGCTCGATACAAAGAGAGTCATTATGACATAGTGCATGATAGACTGTCATCCACTATCTTCATAGATTTCTCGGTAGAAGCTTGTAACTTAGAAATGAAACAAAACTTGTTGCTCCTGACTTCACTTAGTATAACCTTGCTTTACTCGGTAAATATTGATGCTGAACTATTGTGATTCCTCTATATTTGGAATACTAGTTTGGATCTTTTCTTCCTTTCAACTAGAACTATTTAAGATTTGTCCTTGAAAACATAGTTCTAGTTCTTTCTTAAGAACAAAATTGGAAGTGATGGAGTGATTTGATTTAGGATCTGTTAGTTTAATGAATTAATCCTAACAATCAGATTTAGATTCTTGATCCTTGTTGAAAATGCGTGATGATGTTTCTTAAACCATTGAAATTATAGAGAAGAAGATTAAAGAACTAATACAAAGGAATTTTTTAACCAATTATGTGAAATTAAATTATGCTTTTACTGAAGCAAATTAACATAACTAAAAAATGCAGAAAAAGAACATCACATAACAACTAACAGAAAGAGAGATGAGAAAAGAGGCACAACACAATTTGATCTCAGAGTTCACCCTGTCAGGACTACGTCTTCAAGTCTAGCTCCAACTAGTGGACCAATTTGGTTAACTCCAAATTAATTACAATGTGTTACAAACAACCCCTTCAAGAACATCAGCATAACATTGCTCCGATGTTCGAGATTGAAATTACATCCTCCAATTTTTTTTTCTCTCCTTTAGCACTTCAATCTCCTTTCGATTTTAGAATAATTCCTCCACAATTTTTCTATCAAATTTCTATCTGTTTGGGAGAGGGCCTCCTACACCTTTTATACATAAAAATTAGCCAAAATAAGGCTATAACAAAAAAGTATAAAAATGGTGCCTTTAACTGATTACATTTCGAAAATACCCTTTAGCCATTTTTACCCATGACAACTTTAGGGTAACAAATTAACAAATTAACCTTAATTTGATAAGGTTAGGCGAGTTCGGTTAAGCTTTAAATACCATATGTTGCTTTTATATTGTTAGGTGCTAAAATAGTGCAACGGCTAACCATCTTCTATGATGAGCTGCTGGTTGAGGGTTACAACCTCGTCGACGACCTCCCTTATTCAAAAATGGTAGTAGGAAATGTTTGACATGAAATTCCCGCCCATGTAAATTAAATTCTATGCTTGGTCTAGCGTTTAGAGGTTCACTTTTGGAGGTACTTGGTCATGAGTTCAAATCCAACTATTGGCTATCTTTTTTTTTGAAAAACAAGATGCCACGTGTTAGTTGTTGATAGCTTGAAGCTGCCCTATCATTTTTTTGAGATCACGATGACATCATCAATATTAATCATACCCTAAACTTCAAAATGTCATAACTTCCACATACAGACTCCTTTTTTGATGAAATGAACACCGTCAAAAATCTCTCAATGAGATCTTTGATTTGAAATCCATTGTTGACCACTTTGGAGATGATTATTTTTCCACCTTTTTGATGAACTTTGACCAAGGTTCGACCAACCTTTGATTGGTCATAACTCAAGCATACAAACTCCTTTTTTGCCCATTCAAGTTGTGTTGGACTCAAAATTTTGACGACCTCAACATGGAATTGATTATTGGAGTTTTGGAGATACTTCAATTTTTAGTAAAAATATCCTCTGGATCAATCCTCCCCAATGAAAAGAAGCTTTCAGACCTCTGAAAGTGACATTTACTTTGACATAAATTGAGAACTTGGTCTCCCCACTTGTCCTATATCATTTGTACATTTGAAAACTTGGCTCACAAGCACAATGAAGATTGCAGAAATATTGTTGAACATAAACATTATTCTATCACTTTCATAAGCATCTACATCAACTTTCATAGCCACTAACCAACAAACATTGACTAGCATCAAGTTGAACAATAATGCATAAATGAAAGAGAATAAGTCAACAACATAGAAATTCTTTACAACAGGAACATTTTTACCCAAGAAGCCATCAATGCTTTCAATCATCATTCCCTCATGTTGTACTGTGGGTGCATCCTAAAACATATGACCCTGGTTAGATACTCCAAGTTCACGTGTAGAACCACATGTACTGACAAACATAAGAGTTAACTCTTTACTTGCATTAATTACCCTCTTTAACTGCTCTGTATTTGTAAAAGAATGATCAATCTTAATCCTATGAGAATGTACAATATATTGAATGCCATCTTTAAACAAGTGATAATGATTCTTCTCCCTATAGAAAATTTCTTTTTTGTCATATAGATAAGGGCTACCAAGCACTATCCCACAGATATCCAATGGAACCACATCAAACTGTACTTCATCCACAAACTTACTATTGATTGTGAATCTTAAGGTGCATTGTCTTATTACTTGCAACTTATCATTTTCACAAATCCAACCTAGTGGATAAGGTTTCTTATGTAATGTAGTTTTCAATCCCAAGTTTCTGACAATACTTTCAAAAATCAAGTTCACTTGAGAACCACTATCTATGAGTGCATCAATTTTAGCATTCGTAGCAACAACCCTTAAATGAAACAACTCATTCCTTTTCTTATCTTCAGATAAATCATTTACTATAGAAGTAGAAACACAATTAGCAACAAAAACACCAAAAATAGGAGCTCTACCTTTCAAACCCATAGTTGTTATCTTAGTCTCATCATTTGAATCAGAACCAAAATCCATAACAACATTTGTAGCTTTCTCCTTACCTTTTTGTTTCTAATTCTGTGTTTGAGCCCACTTAGGCTTTAGTTCAGGATGCAACTACCAACAATGTTCTCCATCATGACCCTTCTTGTCACAATGAGTGCAAGAAATTTTCTCATCCTTCTTGGCTGTAGCTACCTTCTTTCCTTTCTCTATCTTTGAAACCTTAGAAGATTTCTTTACATCATTATCAAACTTATCAACAAAAGATCATTTACCCCTTGACTCTAAGTGTGTAGCTTGAACAGACACTTCATCCAAATTACAAGGGTTCAATTTCAAAATAGAATGTCTAAGGTAGGAATGAAGACTTCCTATGTACTTCAACAATGTATCTTGGGTGTACAAAGGAACATTCAGAGCAATAGCCCTTTTCCTAAAATCATGGGTGTACTCTTCGACAGTTTGACCTTTCCCTTGCCTAAACATTTGCCAATCCATCATTAACTATTGCATATGTCCTAGGGTATAAAACTACTTCTTAAGAGCATTAACAAACTCTACCCAAGTTAAACTAACTCTACCATGTTGTGAAACTTCTACCTTAGTTTTACTCTCTCACCAAGTTAAAGCTATACCTCCTAACCAAAGAGTAGCTAATTAGATCCTATCAATATCATCTAACAGGTTTTACACTCTACAGTAGACTTCTACTTGCTGAATCCAATCATCCAATTTTTTAGCATTAAGTTCACCACAATACTTAGGCAAGTCAAATTTTACATCCAATTTAATCTTAGGCTTATTAACTTGCTCATATTTCTTTGAAGTATAAGTAAACAAACAAGATGAAGAAGATGAAGAAGATGAAGAAGATGATGAAGTTAGAGATGGAGGTTTAGGAGGGTCACTACCACCTCCTACTCCTTTGGCTTGGTCATCTTTTAATGAGGATTTTGCTTCCTCCTTCTTCTTAGCCTTATTTGCCTTTCTCAATTGTCGTTTGTGTCTCTCTTGGAGAAGAATGTCCACTAAAGCCTTCATCTCCATAAAAGCTCTCTAGAAAGCTTCTACATCAAACTCAGGAAGATTTTGTTTAGATGTCATCTTTGATCGAGGAAAAGTCCTTCTTTTTCCAATTTTTGGATTGAACTTTTCAAGTTCACCTTCTCCTTGTTTTATCTTCAACCTAGTTAACATTCACCACTTACAATTTCTCTGCAAAACAAGCTCTGATACCAAACTCGATCTGATTTAGGATCTGCTAGTTTAATGAATTAATCCTAACAATCAAATTTAGATTCTCGATCCTTGCTGAAAGTGCATGATGATGTTTCTTAAACCATTGAAATTATAGAGAAGAAGATTAAAGAACTGATAGAGAGGAATTTTTAAACCAATTACGTGAAATTAAATAATGCTTTTACTGAAGAAAATTAACGTAACTAAAAACTACAAAAAAAGAACATCACATAACAACTAATAGAAAGAGATATGAGAAAAGAGGCACAACATGATTTGATCTTGAAGTTTTCCCTATTAGGAATACGTCTCCTGGTCTAGCTCCAACTGGTGGAATGATCTGATTAACTCCAAATCAATTACAATGTGTTACAAACAACCCCTTCAAGAACATCAGCATAACATTGCTCCGATGTTCAAGGTTGAAATTACATCCTCCAAAATTTTTTTCTCTCCTTTAGCACTTCAATCTCCTTTTGGTTTCAAAATAATTCCTCCACAATTTTTCTATCAAATTTCTATCTATTTTGGAGAGGGCCTCCTACCCCTTTTATACATAAAAATTAGCCAAAATAAAGCTATAACAAAAAATTATAAAAATGGTGCCTTTAACTAATTACTTTTTAAAAATACCCTTTAGTCATTTTTACCCATGACAACTTTAGGGTAACAAATTAACAAATTAACCTTAATTTGATAAGGTTAGGCGGGTTCAGTTAAGCTTTAAATACCATATGTTGTTTTTATGATGCTGAAATAGTGCAATGGCTAACCATCTTCTATGATGAGCTACTAGTTAGGGGTTCCAACCCCACCGATAGCCTCCCTTATTCAAAAATGGCGGTAGGAAATGTTTGAAATGAAATTTTTGCCAATGTAACTTAATATCTATGCTTGGTCTAGTGGTTAGAGGTTCATTTTTGGAGGTACTTGGTCACGAGTTCAAATTTGACTTTGGGCTATTTTTTTTTTAAATAACAAGATGCCACGTGTCAGTTGTTGATAGCTTGAAGCTGCCCTATCATTTTTTTGACATCATGATGACATCATCAATATTAATCATACCTTGAACTTGAAAATGTCATAACTTCCACATACGGACTCCTTTTTTGATGAAACGAACATCGTCAGAAAGCTCTAGACGAGATCTTTGATTTGAAATCCATTTTTGACCACTTTGAGATGATTATTTTTCCACCTTTTTTATGACCTTTGACCAAGGTTTGACCAACCTTTGATTGGCCATAACTCAAGCATACAGACTCCTTTTTTACCCATTCGAGTTGCATTGGACTCAAAATTTTGAGGACCTCAACATGGAATTGATTATTGGAGTTTTGGAGATACTTCAATTTTTAGTGAAAATATACTCTAGATCATGGAGTCACCCACTTCTTGAGTGACTTCACTACCATGACTTGAACTAGTTTCCTTGATAGATTTAGGAATCCACTGCTATCTCATCTACTTCCTAATGTTATCTACTTTTTCTTTCTTTTCATCTTCAACTTTACCTATATTCATGCAGTTCTTAGCTATATGACCAAGTTTAGTACATGTGTAGCATCTTATGGTAGTATCCTTCTTTCTCAAGTGATGCCTTACACAATTTATGCCAATGTGTCCATATTCACCACAGGTGTGACATCTACACCAAGTATTGTAGTCCCAACCAAATATTGCCTTTACCAAATGTTCAATTGGATTAAATGGTTTAGATCTACATTCAAATGCCTTGTGACCTTGTTTCTTGCATTTGTGACATTTACCTTCAAATTTTGGTTTCTCCTTACATTCATTAGCTTTATGACCATGCTAACTACACTTGTAGCATTTTCCATTGAGTTTTGCCTTTCGATTGCTCTAGCATTTGTTTGATGTGTGACCTATCTTGCCACAATGATTGTAAGTCAGTTTCTAATTCTTTTGAGCACCTTGTTTGGAGGATTCACCTTCATCTTTGTATCCAAGTCCTACTTTACCTTTTTGCCTATAAAGATTTTGCTCATTTTGTTGATTAAATTGATTCACGTCTTCTTGTGATTTCATCATTCTCTCATTGACTTATTTTTAAGTGTTTAGGTCATTTTTCAATCTTTCACTAATTTTCTTTTCAAATCTCAACTCATTTCTTGTTCTTTCATTGATTTGTCTTTCAAAATTTAGATCATTTGTTATTCTTTCATTTTCTACTCTCAGAGTCATGATTTCTTCATTTGCATTGGAGATTTAAGCAACAAGGTCTCCATGCTGAAGGGATTAATTTTGATCTTCATTGTTCCTTGCCTCCAAGTCTTCTTTTTCCTTATTTCTCTATTCCAAAATTTTACATAATCTTATTGACTGAATTTCTTGTTCTCTTTTGAGTTTCCTTACTTCTTTTGTAGAGATCCATTCTTTTCTAGTATTTTTTTGATTGCATTATTTTCTTCATCTGAGTTGCTTGAAGGAAAAATGTCTTCAATTTTCTCTTCAACATACTAGTGGTCATTCATCTAATTTGCAAGTTCCTTCCTTATTTTTAGGGATTGGGAAAGATGCTCTTTTGCTTCCTTGAGTTGAGCTATGGCCATCTCTAGATCTAGTTTTTCATTTTCAATTGCTTTGTCAAGTCTAAATATCTCCATTGTCCTTGATCTTTGCTCAAGCTGTCAAACTTTATCCTGAGACAGAGCTTTGATACCAATTGTTGGAAATAATCAAGAATAGCTATGATACTGAGAGGGGAGGGGCAAATTAGTAACATCAAAAACTTTTGAACTAATTCAACACTTAATAGGATAATCCATTTATCATCATAAGATCTAATCTACTATATGCAAGATAAACTAAAATTAAAAAACACTTTGAACACAATATTTGGTGACCCAGAAACCTTCCAATAAGAAAGTAAAATTGGGGTGGGGATGATACCCACAAAACTTTAGTACTGTAGTATAAAGTTGGTCGGTTAAGGCTTACATTGATCACTTCTAATGATATGCCCTATGAGGAGCAATTAGGACTGCTAGGTCCACCTTGTTAGAGGTTTTACAAACATAAAATGAAGTATGCACTTGTTAAAGAGATTTAAACAAAAGACTATTAAGTCTGCCCTATTAAAGGATTTGAAGATGATTCACCTATTAGGATGAAATAGTAGATTTGACTTACAATTTTATTACTGATTTAGATCCTTGAAGTACTGATCACCTCTTTTAGATAGATATAACTTGACTACTCCTAATTTGACCTTTTTATATACTTTTCTCTGGTGCTGATTCACATTCGCATTCTTATCAAAACATTGCATCTTCTTATCACCATACATCTTACATACATGGGTATAATACAATAAATTACATATATATCATCCCAATTCTCATAATTACAAGGTCAGACTAAATACAAGTTAATACCAATATTGCTGAGTTGGCTCAAATGTAGAAACTCAGGTTTTGAAAGATGACTTGGTGACTTTCTAATACTCGGTGTCCACTACATTACTGGGCATCATGATGCACTCGGTAGAAGTAGAGGCTTGGTTCATACTAATCACTCAACATAGTTTCAAACTCAATATACACTGGAGACTCAGTAGATACAATTTCACTCGAAAGAAATTGAATTATCTCATCACTTAGTTAGCACTAGCTTCACATCACAAGAATTGATGACTTGGTGAACACTATGAAGCTCGGTAACCACTTATTTCTTAGTCTAAACTGATCTATTCAGTCTAAACTACTAGACTTTGCACTGCCTAAATTCTCTTGGTAACCAATGGAATGCTCAGTATGAACTGTGAAACTTGGTAACCATTGAATTGCTTGGCATGAACTAAAGACTAATCAAAGAGCTCGATAACCATAAAAAATTGAATGTGTTGTCACTAATAACAAACATGACTTAATGCCAACATAACCTATATGTCTTCCTAGATTTTCCCTTGATTTTTTTATCTTGGCTGAAGTAGCTCAGCGATTAGTTGTTGTAATAAATAAATTTTCAGCTGAAGATGCTTATGATATCATTTTCCCACTTAAACTAGGCAATTTGACATGCAGAAGCATGGAAGACACTATGTGTATAAGTTCTGGCTTGGTTAAATTTGGTTTTGGCTCTTATCAGGCTAGGTCAGAGTTTGACAGCAAAAGAATTATCCATAGCTTATTTGACACCCATGCAAGGACTGTACATGTCCCCACTATGGAGGATTTTTGGAAAGATTGTACAAATGAGTTAGAGGTGAAAAGAAGGGAGTTATCTAGGTTCACTATTACACAAATTCATCTATTTCAATTAAATTTAGGTATAGATATTATAGATATAGAGGAAGATAGAACGGACATCCCAGCTCCCAAGAAATTAAACTAGTAAGTTTTGTTGTAGATTGGAATTATAAATAAGAGGATAATATTATTGAAATAACAACAAATGTGATTGAAAGACAAAGTCTTGGTTGAGAATGAAAAAGGATACATGTGCTAATGATCAAGTTGACATTGTGTATAATGTTGGTCTTACAATTGTAGGTAGTAGAAGGTCATCAAGGATCTTGACATTCTAGCAAGAAAACTAAAATGTTAGTACTAGTAAGTTTCTATCATATCAAGCCTTATTGTTACTCTCTAACAATTGTAATTAGTCTAGGGTAAATCCTTTGGATTAGGGTTGACCTGACAATTATTTGTAAATACTTTAACCAGGTGACATTCCAAGTGAATGTTCTAAAGTCCTCTAACAAGGCTCACTCCTAACAAAGTGATTGAAATCCTTTAACTAGGTCACATTTAACAATGTGCATTGTAACCTTTAACAAGGTTGGTCTTTCACAGGGCATCACTTCAGAAGAGTGAAAAAGAGTAGCATGTTACTAGTGGTTTTTCCCAAATTGGGTTTCCATGTAAATCATTGTGTCAAGTGTTTTGTTGAATCTGTTATGTTTCATGTTTACATTTCTACAAATTGATTTGATAGTAACCTACAAGGTTTAAGTGATTGTATAATCTTATGGATGCATGCATTATGATAAATGTTTTATGGTTTCACTAAGCTATGAAAAGTTTTATTTATACATCTAGACCTTGGATAACTGATTCACCCCCCCAACCCTCAGTTATTCTAAAGAATTCCAACAATTGGTATTATAACCATCTACTAAGAGGACAAGTTTGAAGGTACTAGAAGCACAAAGATCAAGATGTCAAAAAGAGAAGTACCCAAGCTTAACAGAGATAACTTTCCTGTATGGAAAAGTTTGATGAAGCTACACCTTGGAGGACTTGGAGATCATTTACAATATACCATTACTACTAAGCATGTTGATCTAGCTAGAGCCCAAATTGCTGAGGATCTAAAAAAGAAGAAAGAACACAACACGGCAATGCTAGATATTACCTCTACCCTAAGCTATGCTAAATTTGATGATATCAAAAGTCTTGACAATAAAAATAAAATGTGGGATTCTCTACACACTATCTATGGAGGAGACAAGAATGTTCTAAGAGTCAAAGCTGAAAGTCTTTGAGGTAAGTTTTATGATATGAGAATGCAAGAAGATGAAAATATTGCTCAATATTGCACAAGGATAAAAGATGTTGTTAAAATAATAAGAGGAGCTATAGGTACAATAGATGATGATATTGTGCTAAGAAAAGTTTTAAGGGCACTGCAACCTATATATGCTATTAGAGTTTCTACAATACAAGATCTAAGATGTGTACCAAGGAATGATCTATCTCTTGAAGGTCTGGTAGGTAGGCTCACTAATTTTGAGCTATCTAACTTTGATAATTACAAACTTGAAGATATTGAATCTACTTTCAAAGCTAAGCTTTTATTGAACGAACCTGATTAGAAGAAGAAGTATGTGTCCAGTGACAGTGATACAAATGAGGAGGATGTAGATCAACTTGAAGAACTACTTGTTAGGTAAAACTAAGGTTCAATTGGATGGTTTATTTATGGATATGATTGAATCAAAAATACCCTAAGAATGTCAATCCAAGATTCGTAAACTCGTGAGAGATATAATGGTTGTTTCCTCTAGCGATGAAAATAATAAATCAAGAGATTTATGAATGCAAATTACTGTTTACTAATAAATTAAACTAAGAAACTTGTAATCATCCAAATTACCATACATCTAAGATTACTACTACAATGATTTTTATGATTTATCTTTATATTTAATCTAAATTTTAGGTTCTCACTAATTCACTAATGATAAACACATTTCTAAACAATTCACCATTGAGCACTATATTTTATAAATGCTATTATAAAGCTTTGTTTGGTTAAGAGTTGATCCGATTAAGAGTTGAAATCAAATTTTATTGTGATAGGAGATTTAGTGGTTGCATGTGGCAGGAGGTTGTTTACAACAAACTGGTTCTAGGTATAGAGTGCGGTAGGAAGTATTATAAATGGTGATAGGAAGTTGTTTAGTAAATTTACGAATGTGGTAGGAAGAGTACAACAAAAAGTGTTCTATAATAGATGAGGGTTTGGTATTTTATGTAGTAGAAAAATAATGATATATAGCAAGTTGAACAAATAAAAATTCCATAACCAATTATTTCATCAAATAATTAAATCCTTGATTAACAACAACAAGCATTCTATGGATCTTACTTGATTAACAAACATATATGAAATAAACTTCCTAATAGGTAAAAACAATAAATAAATATATAAATGCACACATTCGATTCAATATGTAATAAACTTCTTAACAAGAACAGACAACCAAACAATATGTAAATGCACACAACACAATGAAACTTGAGATGATCTCACCAAGCTTCCTGAGAGGGGGCCCTTCCTCTGGTCCACATCATGAGCAATGTTCTAATGTCAGCTCCTACAGAGACTTCACTTTGTTAATGCCAGGAATTTTAGAGATAGTTTAAATAGAGTCTTTCATAAATCATATGCATATTGTCTCACATTTTAACATTCACTTATATAGGTTCACATTGTTCAACTAACTAATAACCAAGTTGTAATGGCAGATGGCCTTCACCCTAAATATGGAGGAGTTCACATTACAGTTTTTGGCCACTGGCCACAAATACTTAATTACATAACAAACCTGGCTGTAATAACATAAGGCCCTAAATTGATCAAAACAAACTGCCCAAAATACATAACAAAACTATTAAACTATTTCTTCAACGGGGTGGCTAGTTCCATGTCAATTCATGCATCCTTAGTTCCTATAGTAGCATCAATAAAAAGTATATCATTATTTCTACATTAATCATTTACTTTTTTTAGGAAATATTTCATACCCTAAGACTTTATTAAATGTATTATATTCTTTAATTATTAATGGAATAATAGGGATTAGGAAAGGCTTAAAGAAAGGCAAAATTGCATAGAGAATGTACAAAAAGATAGCACATTTACTCACTCATCACTACTAGCAAGAATATTTCACAGAGGTAAAGGCAAGTTTAAAGGTAAATTACATATCATTTGTTTCAATTGCAATGAAGTTGGTCATATTGTTTCAATGAACTACAAAGGTGGTGACAAGTATAAAAGTAGAAGAGATGAAGATAGAAAGGATTACAAAGACAGAGGCAAGAAGTCTTGGTACATTGCTGAAGAAGAAATTAGAGATGAATCTAATGAACATGATGATGAAGTGGTGTATGTTGCAATGAAGGAAGAATCTAATGAAGATGAGGCAATTGCACTTGTGTCTTGTATGAAAAAGAATGACAGATAAATCATTGATAGTGAGTGTTCAGATCACATGACTAGAGATAAAAGAAAGTTCATTACCTTGAATTGTTATGATGGAAATAGTGTAAGATTTGGTAATGATGCACCATGTTTGATAAAAGGAAAAGCTTCTATCAAACTCACAGAAAAGATTTTATGTGATAGTGCATACTATGTTGAAGGACTTAACTGTAATATATTGAGTGTGTCACAATTGAATAATTTAGGATGTAAGGTTGAGTTTGAAAACAAGATTGCTAAGATATATGATACTAATGGAAAAATGATTGGAAAGGGTGATCAAACTAGGAGTAATCTATTCTACTTTGATATAGAGGATGCTACTTGTCTAATTGTAAAATTTGATGATGTGTGGCTATGGCACAAGAGGTTATGTCATGTTAATTTTGATAATTTGGTTAGTATCAGTAACATGAGAAGAGTTAGAGGTTTTCCTAAGTTGAAGAAGCCTGACAATATAATGTACAAACAATGTTAGGCAAGATGACAAAGCCAAGTTTTAAGAGTAAAACTCATACCTCTAAAGGAATAATAGAAATTCTTCATATTGACTTGTGTGGACTAATTGAAATGCAAAGCTACAAAGGAGATAAGTACATTATGCTACTTGTTGATGATTATTCTAGAATGATGACAGTTATTTTTCTAAAATAGAAATTTGATACTTTCCAAATGTTTAAGTGGTACTTAGTAAGAGTTGAGAAGGAAATAGGTAAATGTCTAAAATGTTTGAGATCTGACAAAGGAGGAGAATTTACATCAAATGAGTTTGAGAGGTTTTGTAATGAAAGAGGAATCAAAAGATAGACATCTACAACTAGAACCACTCCACAAAATGGAATTGTTGAAAGGAGGAACAAGTCTATAATGGAATGTACTAAGACACTTATGATGGAGAAAAATGTTGCCTTGAAATACTAGAGAGAAGCTATAAGTAAAACTACCTATATGTTGAACCATGTACAAGTCAAGAAAGGTATTCATTCAACACCTTTTGAACTATGGTATGGATACTCACTCAACATAAAATATTTTAAGGTATCTGGAAGCGAATGCTTTATTCAAAAAGATTTTAGGAATGGTAAACTAGATGAAAAAAGTGAAGAAGGTATATTCCTAAGTAATTTTACAAGAAGTAAAGCCTATAAGTGTTTAAATGCGAACACTAACAAAGTTTTGGAAAGTGCAAATGTAAAATTTGATGAATATACAAAAGTATATGAGGCTAAATCTATAAAAGAAATAGAAGAATGCAAATCATTTGTATACTTTTATGAAGGTATTTCTATTGAAGAAGATGCTTCAAATCAAGCTACAAACCAACATTAAGTTTCAGTCACATACTATGAATGTCGAGTTGCATTAAGGAACTAAGCTACATTAAAGTGTCAAGTTATATAATGAAGTTGAGGCACATTTTGATTCTAAGATTGGTGTACATGAGAGAGATGCTGAACTACCTGAAAATGATGTACATAGTGACTCTAAAGTAGATAGACCAAATGAAGAAACCAAACCTAAACCAAGATTGTCCAAATATGTCAAGAGACATCATCCTACTGCACAAATTGTAGACACCCAAAAATTGGCAAAGACATAAATCACACAATTCTGATCAATTAGCACAAATTTAAAAAAAAAATCATCTATCAAATTAATAAGACCTAAATCAACTTCAAAAGAGGAGAGAAGAATTTCAAAATCATAAAATGAAATTTAAAAAAAAAAGAGAGGGAAAAGACAAATGTTTGAGAATAAATGGAACTTTTATTAAATCAATAAATCCATTTATTCTCACAAAATAAAAATCATCCTTTTATATAAAGAATTAAAAGAAATCCAAATTTAGCCATAAATCATTACTTTTTCGGCTCCTCCTTTTGTCTCTCATGAGACATTTTTGTTGAAAATAAAAGTCATATTTAGCCACAAATCATGACTTTTGGGCTCCTCCTCTTGCCTCTCATGAGACATTTTTGTTGAAAACAAAATTCATATTTAGCCACAAATCATGACTTTTGGGCTCCCTCCTTTTGTCTCTCATAAGACATTTTTGTTGAAAATAAGTCATTTTTAGCCACAAATCATGACTTTTGGGCTCCTCTTGTCTCTCATGAGACATTTTTGTTGAAAATAAAAGTCATATACTTTGTTGAAAATAAAAGTCATATTTAGCCACAAATCATGACTTTTGGGCTCCTTCTCTTGTCTCTCATGACACATTTTTGTTGAAATAAAGCCTTATTTAGCCACAAATCATGACTTTTGAGATCCTTCTCTTGTCTCTCATGAGACATTATTGTTGACATGAAAATCACATGGAGCCTCTAATCAAGAATTTTGAGCTCCTTTTCAATTTCACTTCCACCCACCAAGTGAAAAGGTAAAACTCAAATTCTTTCCCCAACCCCTTCTAAAATCCTATAAATAGAAGGAGAATTCAAGAGCAAAGAAAGCCAAGTCTTAGGCATTTGCACTATAGGCACATTTTGATTCATCATGTAGCATTCTTATTGTAGAATTTTTCATAGCATTTTAGCATTATTTTGTGTTATTTAGCATCATTTATCACTTGTTAGTTCATTGCATATTCATTTTTCTAGCATTCTCTCATTTTAGAACTGTCACTAAGATGCTAGTCTGAGAGCTATTTTAGCAGTTGTAGTTAGGGAAACATGAGACACTCATAGAGATTACATTCTAATGATGATATCTTGGGTTTATTTTAATTCGTCATTAGTCAATTTTCATCCTACACTAAGTTTTCATGAATACGTGTTCACACCGTGTACAAATTGGCACCCACTGTGGGGCTTCGTATTAAAGCCTCTTTATTCTTCAAGTTTTCTTGCTGATCTATTATTTTAGATCCATTATTATGCTATTTTTATGTTGCAGGTTTGGAGAGGGATTTTTGAAGAATGAGTTTAAATACTAAAGCTTTTTGTGGAGAACTTCTATCTTCTTGTCTTCTTCTCTCGTGCATCCCTGGCTTCCATCATGAGTTTTCATCCTTGCATTTACATATTAGCTTAGATCCATATTTGTTTTCATAGATTAGTATTGCATTGTTATTATATTTCCTTTCTTGCATTGTTTTGCATTGTTATCATTTAGATTAGTTTTCATCTCCATTTGCATGCATATTGGATCCTTGAATCTCTTGTTTTGTGGTGTACTTGAATTTGATCTTTTGCAGGTTCTATAGCATGTGAGAAGTTTCATACCGAGATCAGAAAACTTTCAAAGGTGTTTCCAAGCTCACAAAGATTAGATCTATTAAAAATCACAACCACAAGGCTACTAGAAATGTGTTACAGGAATGAAGACTCTCAAAAATGTGCCTAGCTCTTGCTAGCTTTGAATCACACAATTCTTATCAATCAGCACAAATTTTAAAAAAATCATCGATCAAATTAATAAGACCTAAATCAACTTCAAAAGAGGAGAGAATAATTTCAAAATCATAAAATGAAATTCAAAAAAAAAAGAGAGGGAAAAGACAAATGTTTGAGAACAAATGAAACTTTTATTAAATCAATAAATCCATTTATTCTCACAAAATAAAAATCCTCCTTTTATATAAAGAATTAAAAGAAATCCAAATTTATCCATAAATCATGACTTTTTGGGCTCCTCCTTTTGTCTCTCATGAGACATTTTAGTTGAAAATAAAAGTCATATTTAGCCACAAATCATGACTTTTGGGCTCCTTCTCTTGCCTCTCATGAGACATTTTTGTTGAAAACAAAAGTCATATTTAGCCACAAATCATGACTTTTGGGCTCCCTCCTTTTGTCTCTCATGAGACATTTTTGTTGAAAATAAAAGTCATTTTTAGCCACAAATCATGACTTTTGGGCTCCTCTTGTCTCTCATGAGACATTTTTGTTGAAAATAAAAGTCATATACTTTTTTGAAAATAAAAGTCATATTTAGCCACAAATCATGACTTTTGGGCTCCTTCTCTTGTCTCTCATGACACATTTTTGTTGAAATAAAGCCTTATTTAGCCACAAATCATGACTTTTGAGATCCTTCTCTTGTCTCTCATGGGACATTTTTGTTGACATGAAAATCACATGGAGCCTCTAATCAAGACTTTTGAGCTCCTTTTCAATTTCACTTCTACCCACCAAGTGAAAAGGTAAAACTCAAATTCTTTCCCCAACCCCTTTTAAAATCCTATAAATAGAAGGAGAATTCAAGAGCAAAGAAACCCAAGTCTTAGGCATTTGCAGTATAGGCACATTTTGATTCATCATTTAACATTCTTATTGTAGCATTTTTCATAGCATTTTAGCATTATTTTGTGTTATTTAGCATCATTTATCACTTGTTAGTTCATTGCATATTCATTTTTCTAGCATTCTCTCATTTTAGAACTGTCACTAAGATGCTGGTCTAAGAGCTATTTTAGCAGTTGTAGTTAGGGAAACATGAGACACTCATAGAGATTACATTCTAATGATGATATCTTGGGTTTATTTTAATTCGTCATTAGTCCATTTTCATCCTACGCTAAGGTTTCATGAATACGCGTTCACACCGTGTACAAATTGGCACCCACCGCGAGGCTTTGTATTAAAGCCTCTTTGTTCTTCAAGTTTTCTTGCTGATCTATTATTTTAGATCCATTATTATGCTATTTTTATGTTTCAAGTTTGGAGAGTGATTTTTGAAGAATGAGTTTAAATACTAAAGCTTTTTGTGGAGAACTTCTATCTTCTTGTCTTCTTCTCTCATGCATCCCTGACTTCCATCATGAGTTTTCATCCTTGCATTTACATATTAGCTTAGATCCATATTTGTTTTCATAGATTAGTATTGCATTGTTATTAGATTCCCTTTCTTGCATTGTTTTGCATTGTTATCATTTAGATTAGTTTTCATCACCATTTGCATGCATATTGGATCCTTGAATCTCTTATTTTGTGGTGTACTTGAATCTGATCTTTTGCAGGTTCTATAGCATGTGAAAAGTTTCATACCGAGATCAGAAAACTTTCAAAGGTGTTTCCAAGCTCACAAATATTAGATCTATTAAAAATCACAACCACAAGGCTACTAGAAATGTGTTACAAGAATGAAGACTCTCAAAAATGTGCCTAGCTCTTGCTAGCTTTGAATCAGGTAGGTGGACCACGACTCTTGTCAATTAAAAGTGTGGCATTTCTCAAATTTTCAAACATAGTTTAATAAGAATGTTCAATCTCACTGATGTGATAAAGAAGTAGGCCTATGCTTTCAACTCTTTGGAGTTTATCAGAATGCCCAACCTTCTGTAAAGATCGATTACAGTTGAACAAGGAAAAGAACCCACACATAGTCTAATTAGGAGCCCGCCTATCTTTAGTAGTATAAGGGATAGTAATTAATCCTTTATGTCTATCATGTTTGGGGAACCAAAATAGTAGGGATATGCTCTCACTCTTCTTGAGTGATCAGATTCCCAGACCTGTTTGTGACTTCTATTTCTTTCTTTTTACTAGGTAGGATTATCTAGCCATAGAAGGGCTACCTCCCGAGTTGCCTTAGAAGGGCCAGTGAGAGGGATTGCTCCCAATCTTGTATTCCTAATTGAATTCAAGCCACCTATGTTCAAAAAATAGCCTTCCTCTATTAGTCCCACAAAGGATTGCACCAAACCTCCCTGGCATTGGTGGGAAGCTCTTTGTCATAGCAGAGGTAAATCTAAACATAGTTGGAACACTAAGACCCACTAGTCACAAACCTTTAGATAACATTATTAGAAAGCCATTTCCTTCCATTTTATAGGCATGTGAAGTTTTTATATCTTGCATTGGTTCTACTACTATTGTTCTTGGAAGTGTTTTAAAACTTAATAAAAAACACTAGTGTGGATCATAAACCTTCGAGAAGGACAAACCTCAAACTTGTATCGAGAAATCAAGTTCAAAACCAGGACATTGCTGAACATACACTACATAGTGCTTTTGAAAATTCCTATAATGCTTTTGATCTCTATCATGATGCATATGCCCGTAGAACAACACATTTAAGCCTTGAAACAACGCATCTGACGATCCCTGTGACGCATCTAAGTAATGAAATAATGCATTTGATCACTGAAATAGTGCATCTGACCTTTCTTGTCATGCATTTGAGAAAAAACATGAAATAAAGGCTATCTAAAAACATGATACTTGTGAACAAACAATAAATTTGGATACCCTTTTTTGTGCTAGTATTTTACAAAGTTTGAAAATTTCTATGTCTGACCAAAAACATCTTTTGAATACAAGAAAAGCTACATCATCATCAACCCAACAGTTACCATTACCTCACTTTGTACATCAAGCTAGGAACATTTAGAAACACACATCGATACCTAACTTTGCAAAAGTGAACCTTATTCTATCAACATTGGCAAACACCTTGTCCAATTTAGCTTGTTGTTACAAACAAATCATGGTCAAGAAAAACTTTCACCTTTTGAAGAATGCCTAGACATTAAAAGAATCCAATTTACCTTTCATGCCACCATGCAAAACAAGTGTTCCAACAAAACCAAAATGATCACCCATACGAGTGAGTGCTAAGATAGCAAGTAGAACCATCAAATGCATAGAACCTCTAAACCTCCTCAAATCTACTACAGCAATAGATTGCTTGTCAAACATGGTTACTTACAAGTCACCCTTGTTTGATCAAAATTTGGAATCTTTAGTCACAATGGGTTCATTTTATGCATGGGATGATAGAAGTATCAAAACTAAAATTGAATATTTTTAGCAAAATCCTGAACTTGTCAATATCATGGACAAGATTCTAGAAAAACACAAAGAATGATACATACTCACATTAGCACAACAAGGTGCAAAATTTCCATCTGATTTTGATGTGACCAACCTAAAATGAGATGAATAAGAGTCACCTTTAGACATAGTCACACAAAAATTGCAAGAATTACAATTAGAAATGGAAAAGATGAAAAGAGGAAAAATACAACCCGTAGAGTTTAGCCTCAAAAAGGTGTGTCCCCTACCATTCGATAAAAATATTACCTTCACACCTTTTCCTCCAAATGCATAGGTACAAAAGTATGACAAATATTTTGGCATGACGGATCCACAAGATCACCTGAGGCAATTCTATACACTAATCATGGAGTTTTTCCATGACACAACATACTTAATGTGTCTATTTCCTAGGAGCCTCAGAGGACAAGCTATGGAGTGGTTCTCCAAACTACCCTCCAATATCAAAAGCTTCGATCAATTGGCCTCTATTTTTATCACCCAATATTATTAAAACATTGAAAGAGAGGTTACAATGATTGATCTATGTAACACAAAACAACTCCTAGGTGAATCATTCAAGACCTTCTTACAATGGTGGAGGAACATGTTTGGTAAATATCATAGAGACATACCAGATAAGGAGAAGATAGATATCTTCATCAATAGTCTCTCAAAACTGATGAATTATTGGCTCCAACTCCAAGAGCCTAAAGATTTTAAAACCACTTTAGAAAATGCGGCTAAAGTGGAAGAAACCTTGGTAAACAATGACATAATTAAATTATCTAAAGGTGGTAAAGGTTTCTCCAACAATTCCACACAAACTCACAATTCCTCTGATTAGTCCACTGATAAGGAGAAATTGTGGTGAAGAAACAATAATAAAAACATCACAAATGATGGGGTAGTTGAAGCCAATCATGTCAAAACTCAAACTCAACCCCCTTTAAATCAACCAAGTCCTAGTGCCACACCTCAACTAAATAATGGCTGCCCATTTTATCAACATAACACAAAGACTCCCTCTATGTGTAACCAACAAGTGGCTTACAATCAAGCTCCTCCACCATGAATATATCAGTCTTCTAATATACCTAAGGAGTATACACCCATAGGGGTGTCCTATGAGAGTGCTTTACAAACACTCTTGGCTGATGACCTCATTGTGTTACCAGAGGCTAAACCATATGAACCTCAAGTCAAACCAAAATGGTGGAATGAAAAACACATTTGTGCCTATCATCACAATCGGGGGCATTTGACAAACAATTTTTTTTCCCTTAAGGGGGTCATCCAAAAATTGATAAATGATGGAACCATTGAGGTAAACAATCTTAGTAATAATGAAGACCATACGACCTTCAAGAACCCCTTCATGATTCATGAGAAGGGAGAGTCCTCCAAGGCCAATCAAAATGAACCTCCACAAACCAAGGATAATTATGCACACCACTATGATAATACCATTGGCATGATTTCTGGATTTGATGACACTGTAAATGTCATCATAATTAAAGATAAAAATAAAAAACAGTCCTCAAATGCCATCACCCGGGGCCAAGATTCCAAAATTATCCTACTAGGACCAGTGACAAATCCTAAACAAGTAACTCCAAGTTCCTCCATGCCCAAGTATAACCTAGTTAACCAATTACTCAAGAATCTGACCAACATCTCCATTTTTGAACTATTGAAAATCTCCCCAGAGCATAAAGAGATACTCACCAAAGCTTTAGTGCCAAATGACCTAGATGTGAATAGATTCCAAAACAAGGTCAGCAATTTAGTTGCTCCTCATTGCGTGTCTTTTTCTACCCAAGATGACATGTCTATCATATAGCCACAAAATTCTCCTTTGCACCTAGAAGTATTCATTCATAGGAACCGAGTTAAGAGAGAATTGGTCGATGGTGGGGCTGGTCTCAATATTTTCACTCTCAGTTTAGTGAAAGCCCTTGGGTATGCAGAGGATGCTGTTGACCCAAGAAAAAAGATTACCACCAAGGCTTATTATGATGAAGAAAGATCCTCCAAAGGCATGGTCATATTACCAATTAGAGTAGGGCCGGTCATGAAAGAAACTATCTGCTAGGTCTTAGACCTACAATTAACTTACAACATTCTGTTGGGAAGGCCATGGATCCATGACATGCAACCCGTTCCCTCCACCTATCACTAGTACCTCAAATTTACATACATGGGTCAAGAGATAACCATACTTGGAGATTAACACTTTGCCCAATATTGTAACTCACTTGTCCCTCATAACAGAGAAGAGGCTAATACATCGATAGATGCTAGTAGACAACCCACAGTTGTAGACACTTCACACTCCACTAACCAAATGAGTAGCCACATATCAACATCAACTAAGGGTAAAGAGAAAGTGGTTTGTTTGGGTCCTTCCGCTCCTCCACCGCCATCATCATCAAAGATCATAAACAACTACACTATGAAGAAATGGATAAACTAATGAAAGAATTTGATTGAAAGTATAAGTTGCACCATAAAGGGGTACGTGAGTACTCAGTCTCCCTATTTTACCCCCCACTTTCTCCAAGGTCTCATGGAAAACTGACATCCACCAAACCATATCATGTACATTTTATCAAAGCAAGTGGCACACCTCCAAACCTAGTGGAAGACATTAGTCAACAAAACATCGACATCTCCTCCCACCTGCATGGGAAAGGCTTTGACTTAATGAAAAAAAATGAGATACACGAGAGATGGTCCCTTAGGGAAAGGGAAAGGAATCATCAAACCTTTGATGGCACAATTTAGGTCAAATAAATCTAAAGCAGGGGTAGGGTATAATGGACAAGACAAGGTGTAAACCTCTTCCAAAGCTTGCCCAAAGCATAATGATTCTTCCTCTTCTACCTTGGTGTGGGTGCCCAAGAAAAAGGACAGTTATACCCCAGAAACAACTGATCTCCTAAATGAAAATTTGTCCCTCTCAAGTTCACATTCCATGGGGAAACTACCCATAAATGCCTCCAATAACAAAGATGATGATGATTTTCCTAAATGGGAATTTGAGTCACTATCTAAATAATCTCTCCATGACAAAGAATGTGATGTTGTCCATGTACCCACCCTTGATAGTTTGGCTATAAAAATAACAACTCATTGTTCCAAATCCACTTCACCAAGAAACATAATACATCAGAGTGGCTTAGAAGAAGGTGAACATGTTGAAGGGTTTCAATTTCAAACCTTAATCCCTGACTTCTTCCCAGTAGAAGTTGGAGATGATTACTATGAGCCCCTTACAAGCTCTACCTTCCCAAACACTCTAGAAGAAGTCCATGTCATAGATTGGATGGATACAATGTATGAGCCATCTAATGAAGTTATGTCTTTAAGCCTCGTTGAACCTTTACCATACTACGAATAGCTTTCCCTAGTCCATCCCGAACTCATTAACTGGGATACAACTAAGCCTCATCACCTTCCTCACTTTGACAATGACTGTGAAGTTTTCATCTACCTTAATGTAGTTGAACCATCTCATCAATGAAGAACAGAAGAAGAGAATATAGTCGAGTCGGGTATCAATCACCTCAATCACACTAGAGCAAGGCAAGAATCCCATAACCTTATTAACCACTACCAAGTTGTGGCTAACCTTGATTAAAAAAAATGGAAACAAACATAAGTGATGTATCCCAAGGTGAAAACCCAACCATGGCACCCATGGATGGGGTAATTGATACCTTACCTGAACATTTTGAGGAGCGATCTTCTATTTTGATTGAACCAACATAACCAATCAACCTCGACACAAAACAAAAACCAAAGGTCATTTATTTGGCATTGTCCTTGAGCCCAGAAGAAAGGAAGGCATTTATCAAGTTCTTTAAAGAAAGACAAAAAAACTTCGCATGATCTTATGCAGACATGCCTAGCTTAGACCCGACCTTAATCCTCCACCATCTTAACATCTCTCAAGAGGTCAAGCCAGTGAAACAAAAACTCAGAAAGATGCATCCTCATATAGCCTTATTAGTAAAAGCAAAATTTGAAAAATTAATCAGTACCAATTTCATCCTGCCTCTAGCGTATGAATCATGGATCTCCAACATTGTCCCCATATCAAAGAAGAATGGCAGCATATGCATTTGTATTGACTTTCGGGATTTAAATAAAGCATGTCCTAAAGATGACTTTCCCCTCCCTAACATCGACACTATTGTCGATCTCACTATAGGTCATTCCATGTTTTCACTCATGGATGGGTTTTCTGGTTACAATCAAATTAGAATAACACCAAAAGATCAAGAGAAAATAACTTTTACTTGTGCATGGGGCACATTTTGTTGGAATGTAATGCCTTTTGGGTTAAAGAATGTTGGGGCTACCTATCAACGGGCCATGACCACTATCTTTCATGATATGATGCATATCTTCATGGAAGATTATGTGGATGACATTCTTGCCAAATCCCATAGTCAAGAAGAACATCTTACCATACTGGCCAAAATATTCAATCACCTAGAAGCATTCAATGTTAGGCTTAATCCCAAGAAATGTGCTTTTGGCATCAAATTAGGCAAGCTCCTAGGATACATTGTCTTGGCCAAAGGGATAGAAGTTGACTTGGAGAAGGTACAAACCATAATTAGTATGCAACCTCCAAAGAACCTGAATTAGTTATGCTCTCTTCAAGACAGGCTTCAATTAGTTCACCGGTTCCTTTCTCAGTTGGCAGAAAAGTGTATTACCTTTCACGCACTTGCTACATAAAGACATAAATTTTAAGTGGGATGATCAATGTCAGAAGGATTTTGACATACTTAAAACCTATTTGATGAATCTGCCTATGTTGGTACCTCTCGTATCACACAAACCATTACTATTGTATATTTCTGTAACAGATAAGTCAATTGGAGCCCTCCTGGCACAAGAAAATGACCAAAGAAATGAATGATCCATTTACTACATTAGCCGCACCTTGGTCAACTATGAACTTAATTACTCTTTCATTGAAAAGGCTTGCCTAGCCGTAGTTTTTGCTTCCCAAAAACTACATCATTATCTTCTAACACATAAGGTCAAGCTTATCTCCAACATTGATCCTCTCAAATACCTTCTCAGCAAGACAACATTAATGGGTAGACTGGCCAAATGGGCGATGATCCTAAGTGAATTTGATATTGGGTATATAGATAGGAAGGAAATAAAAGGACAGCCCATTGCTGATCAATTGGTAGATGTGCCTATAGAAAGTTCCAATCCTATCTTAGTTGACTTCCCTGATATGCACATCCTTCAGACAGAGCCAGTAACATGGAAATTTTATTTTGATGGTTCCTACACACACCATGGGTCAAGCACCGACATTTTGTTCATCATGCCACTTGGTGTTACCATCCCTAAACCTTACAAACTACTCTTCCCTTACACCAACAACATGGCTGAATATGAAGCTTTGGTCTTGTGTCTCAAGCTTGCTTTCTAAAATTTTATGGAGACTCCTAGTTAATCATCAATCAAGCTAGTGATACTTATCAGACAAAAGATGAAAAATTGTTTCCTTATAAACATATTGTTGATACACTCAAGGCATGTTTTGTTCACATTACTTTTGAACAAATTCCCAGAGAAAGGAACAGAGTAGAAAATGCTATGGCCACCTTGGCCTCCTTACTTTAGCTCTAAAAATAGCACGAGCGGTATGAGTACCTAGTGGAAGAGGTGGTTCAACCTGCATTTACTCAACCTGATTCCCTTATCGTTTTCCATCTAAACACCCCTGATTCCCTTTGGTACAGTCCCATTATCACTTACCTCCATGATAACATCATTCCATCTGACCTCTCACATAATCAAAAATGAAATTTCATTTTCCAAGCCTCTCTCTACACCTTGGTGGCTGATACGTTGTATAGGAAAGGTCTTGACAGTACTTTATTTAGGTGTCTTGAAAAGGATGAGTCTAGAGTCACTGTACAAGAAGTCCATGCAGGGATTTGCAGGTCACACTCCAATGGTTTCACATTAGCAAAGAAGATTCTTAGAATGGGCTATTTTTGGCCAACCATGGAAAAGGATTCTATTGATTTTGTCAAAACCTACAAAAAATGTCAAATCCATGGTAACCTTGTTCATGCATTAGCCCAAGAGCTAAATCCTTTGGCCACGCCATGGCCCTTTTACTAGTGGAGTTTTGATTTGATTGGAGCCATCCATCCACCCTCCTCTGGTGGGCGTAAATGGATTATCACCACCATTGAATACTTCACCAAGTGGATGGAGGTTGCACCACTTGCCAACTCTATGGGAAAATAGATCTCCTCTGTTATTCTCAACCATATCATTTGTCAGTTTGGCATACCTCATGCAATTCTGACAGATAATGCCTTGTATTTCAAAAACCAAATAATTGATGAATTATGTGAAAAATTTCACATTATACACCATTCTTCGTCAATTTATTATCCCCAAGGCAATGGCCAAGTAGAGGCTACCAACAAAACCATCATCAACATCCTCAAAAGAACTGTTAATGATACTAGTAGGGATTGGAATTTATAGTTGAACCCCACCCTTTAGGCCTATAGGACGAGTGTTAGGATGCCTACAAGTGCAACACCCTTCTCTTTGGTTTATGGTTGTGAAGCTATTCTCCCGTTTGAGGTTGAGATCCCATCCTTGAGAGTTACTCTTCAAGACGTCCTATCAAATGAAGATTATAGAGTGGCCCATCTAGAACAACTAGAGTTTTTGGAAGAACATCAGCGTACAATGCATGAACATCTTAAAGTGTATCAGAATAGGTTATCAAGGCATTATAACAAAAAGGTCAAACCTCGTGTCTTTCAGATTGGTGACCTAGTGCTCAGAGAAAATCCTAAGAACCAAGTAGCAAGGGAAAAGAAAGGAAAATGGGAGGTCAACTGGATCGGTCCTTACCTAATCACAAAATCCTTTGGGACTGGTACTTATCGACTTTCAAATTGTGATGGTACAGAATTAGCAGAACCTATTAATAGCATCCATCTCAAACAGTTTTATGTCTAAAAGCTTTGAGAAAAACTTCAAAAAAAAATTTTAAAAAATTAAAAAAATCAAAAACATCAAAAAAAAAAAAAAAATTGAAAACGGGTGAGAGATAGCACTTTTGTACTTCCCTAGACAACACAAAGCCTTCAATACTGAAAAAGGGGCTGCAGTTGAATGGTTGATTCTTCGTGTCTAAGACAAATTTTGGCTCTTTGAGGCTTTCCATTGCAATTAACAAAAGATAGGAATACGAGAAAGAAATGGCATTTACAGTTGAATTATGTGGAGGTATTTGGTAGTACATTATTTGTTTGTCTGGGGTTGAGAAGCTTATTGCCTAGGCTAGAGTAGTCTGTCAGGCTAGTATTTGATCTAGAATTAATTTCACACATACCCAATTGAGAAACATTTGTGGGTTACAGTTCTAGAGTCTTTTATCATCAAATATGGATTCATAGCAAGAAAAATACCCAGTATGGCAGCAATAGTCAATCAAGGGAACCAGAGCTTATAACGGCAATAATAATAACAAGAGAAAATCAAACCCCTTTTCCTTGATGGAAGGTACACAGCAGTGGAAATAGCTAGCCTAATAGCAACAACAAGGAGCACAACAAATTCAGCAACACATGGAGTTTGATTATGCATTGAGATACCATAAACATGAATTGTAGGAAAATCAATGCACATTTGTGCCATTCACCTTGCCCAATAATCTCCAATATTTATTTTAGCCCTCGGTTAACCCATTTGGTGTCATAAACTCCTTCATTGCCTCTTTAGGTACCTCATGTGGTCCTGGTTACCCTCGTATTCCACCAAATCTCGCTCATATCCTCCGTTTCACCCCCCAAACCCAAAACTCATCTAAAAAATATCAAAAAAAATCAAAAATTGCCCAAATATATATATATATATATATATATATATATATATATAATTGTCCAAAATATCAAAAAAATTCAAAAATTATCCAAAAATATCAAAAAAATCCAAAAATCATCTAAAAATAGCAAAAAATTCACAACTAGCCAAAAGCATTCAAAATGGGGGCAATTCCTATCAACAACACCCCAAAATTCTTGTCAATTTGTCAATTTGGCTATACAATAGGATATTAGATATTTGAACCCCACATGCCTCACTGATATTAAGAAGCAGCATAGTAATGTCCTGAAACATCTCGAGGGACTTTGGAAAATCTGGCACAACTCAAATAGTGCAATAGGTGCTCTGTTTCCCTCCTCTTGTCAAGAGCAACAATTCCCCACGAATCATTAGTCTTATTTAAGTTCCAGTGGCCACGATTGGTCTATATCCCCCTTCAACAAATATGTCAATGCTATCTTGAAAGCCCAGATATCTATCGGACTCTTTCATCCCCATATAGCTGGGGGCATAGAATAAATAGGCATATGGGTGAGAGCTTGGCTCCCCCTTTTAGAGCCTTTTTAGGCCTTAAATACTTTTTTAAGGCCCCATTATCCTTTTTAGGCCCCTCAAGTGCCTTTTTAGGCCAAAGCACCTTTTTTGGCCCCTCAAATACCTTTTTCAAGGTACAAGCACCTTTTTAAGCCCCTATAGCGCCGTTTTCAAGGCCCAAAGCATCATTTCGGACCCCACAACACCTTTCAAGGCCCATGCATCCTTTTTGGACCCCTCTAGCACCTTTTTAGGCCCCCGAAATGCCTTTTTCAAGGCCCAATGTGTCCTTGTGGACCCCAAAGCACTTTTTTAGGCCCCTCTAGTGCCTTTTTCAAGGCTCATGTGTCCTTTTTGGACCCGTCTAGCACCTTTTTAGGCCCATAGTGCCTTTTTAGGCCCCTCAAATGCCTTTTTCAAGGCCCAACATGTCCTTTTGGACCCCAAAGCGCCTTTTTAGGCCCAAAATGCCTTTTTCGAGTCCTCAAATGACTTTTTTGGCCAAAACACCTTTTTCATAAGCCTTGAGAATGTCTATTTCGTCACACACCTAGAAAACATCCCCACATTGGCTTTATTCTTATTTATAATGGTTCTTAATATACACATAGGCGTTCTCACCTACCAATCACGGTTATCCTCACTCTACGGATTGTATTGTTCCCACTTTTACAAGAGTTAAACCATTCTAATATTTATCACAAAAACAAAAAAACATTCAAATATCTGCCAAAAATCTCAAAAAAATTTAAATATTTGATAAAACCACAAAAACATTCAAATATCTCAAAAATCCCAAAAACATTTAAATATTTGATAAACTACACAAACATCCAAATATATTTCAAAAATACCAAAAATACACATGACAATGCATTACAACCAACATCAGTTGCTCTCTGGCAGAATTGAACAAACTTGATATTATTTCACATAATTGGAAGCACGTCTAGTCTACAAATAATGATTTCTTATGATATCATGTGCTTTTAGTACCTCAATGATGTACTTGACTAGAGGTACCGGGATAAGGTCATGATTTTTTTTGTGGTTTTCACTCTTTAGCTTTAGTGATCCTTTGGTTTCACACATTGTTGGTGTCCACTTATAAGTGCCTCCTCTCGTATGGAGTGCCATGTGTACCTTGACCAATTTTGTGTGATATCTTAGGTGAGATATCTAATTAACATGTGACTATTTGCATGCCTATTTTTATTATTCTATGGCTATAGCTTCTAGTTCTTAATGGTTTCCATGTTTTCTTGTACATTGTTCATCCTTGCTAGTACTTCTCGGTTTGACATAGTATTCATATCACTATAGCTGAGCTAGGGTGGTTGTACTTCATCACTTTTGTTTTATTACATGCTCTATGAGGACAATTAGTTTGCATCTCTTTAAAAAAAATAAGTGACAGTTAGTTGCATTCATTTAGTCTGCATATTCATCTTGGGTTCCTTTACACACAAATGGTTGGTACATAAATCAGAATACAATTCACAAATTTTAGTTCACAACTTCATGACTAGTTATCAAAAAGTGGACAATAACATCAACATCAACATCATGAAGAGCTCCTAGCACTCCACTCTCATAGATTTTGTCTCTTCACAATATCCACACTAGCATTACACTTCATGCATTCACCTTCTCATTTCACTCATTGCATTATATGGCTTTCACACCTCAAAGCATTCTAGTGTTATCAAATTGCCCAACATCATCTGGTGCCTTATGTAGCTTTAGCATCTCAAATAATCTTGTTTCACCACATTTCATCTCCTCTGATTCGCTGCATCATCTTTTCCCATTCTCCATCTCCTTTCATTTTCACATTCTATCTTACCACATTTCATGTCATGTCATATTACCAACTCACATTTCCATTACATCATCAGTAACATACCATCTATTCTACCTCATGATCCATCTACATTAATCATTCACATATATATACACATCTGCATCCACTACTACCATAATCATCACATCAATCCATCACATGCATACATAAGTCCATGATATCTCAAGTGCACAAGTCCGAACATCAAAAAAGCTCAAATGTCTCATATATCAAAAAGATTGAATCATCAACATCCGAAGGTCTCACCATAAAAGGGTCCTCATCATAAATGACATACATGCTATGCCAATAAAATGAAGCTCTACAAATCAACCTTGTGTCACAACACCTACATCATTTTTTTGTGTCTGATCTGAAGATCCCTTATCACTGGGGGCACTCACCTCATCTCGACCAATCGAACATTGAACACTGACATCAATTTTTCATCACAAATGATCATCCTACATCAATCAAATCTCAACATCTAGCTATCCAGCTAATGGTTCTATCTTGAACCAGACATGCTAGTTTTCCCTACTCTGTATCCTGAGGGGGCCACTTTTTCTATGTATCAACATTACTTGATTGATTCTACAAATCACTTTGTGACTCGACCTTCCCTACCAATGGTTCTCATCAACATTTTCAGAAATAAAATTGGAATGTCCCTATGTTGCACATACATTTTTTCCAATTTCATTTATGAGGGGGCAGTATATCCACATCAAACTAGGGCATCAAATTTTTTTTGAAACATCAAAAACATCCTACCCCAGCCAAAAAATTTCAAACATCAAGCCTACCAAAACCAAGGCACCCAAACAAAACTATTGCAACACTAAATCAACACCACAATCAAATCATCAAATCAATGACAATCAAATCATCAAATCAACGACAATCCAATCACCAAATCAATGGCAATCAAAACATCAAGTTAGCAATAATCAAATCATCAAATCATCAACAATTAGACATCAACAAACATACATCCAATCATCAGAATTTGACCTAAAATCAGAAAATCAAGATAGTCTTTGAACTAATATGCTTTGCATATTAGCTCAAAGAGGGGCATTTGTAGACACCCAAAAATTGGCAAAGACATAAATCACACAATTCTGATCAATTAGCACAAATTAAAAAAAAATCATCTATCAAATTAATAAGACCTAAATCAACTTCAAAAGAGGAGAGAAGCAATTCAAAATCATAAAATGAAATTCAAAAAAAGAGAGAGGGAAAAGACAAATGTTTGAGAATAAATGGAACTTTTATTAAATCAATAAATTTATTTATTCTCACAAAATAAAAATCCTCCTTTTATATAAAGAATTAAAAGAAATCTAAATTTAGCCATAAATCATGACTTTTTGGGCTCCTCATTTTGTCTCTCATGAGACATTTTTGTTGAAAATAAAAGTCATATTTAGCCATAAATCATGACTTTTGGGCTCCTTCTCTTGTCTTTCATGAGACATTTTTGTTGAAAACAAAAGTCATATTTAGCCACAAGTCATGACTTTTGGGCTCCCTCCTTTTGTCTCTTATGAGACATTTTTGTTGAAAATAGAAGTCATATTTAGCCACAAATCATGACTTTTGGGCTCCTTCTCTTGTCTCTCATGAGACATTTTTGTTGAAAATAAAAGTCATATTTAGCCACACATCATGACTTTTGGGCTCCTTTCTTGTCTCTCATGAGACATTTTTGTTGAAAATAAAAGTCATATTTAGCCACAAATCATGACTTTTGGAGTCCTTCTCTTGTCTCTCATGAGACATTTTTGTTGAAATAAAGCCTTATTTAGCCACAAATCATGACTTTTGAGATCCTTCTCTTTTCTCTCATGAGATATTTTTGTTGACGTGAAAATCTTATGGAGCCTCCAATCAAGACTTTTGAGCTCTTTTTCAATTTCACTTCCACCCACCAAGTGAAAAGGTAAAACTCAAATTCTTACCCCAACCCCTTCTAAAATCCTATAAATAGAAGGAGAATTCAAGAGAAAAGAAACCCAAGTCTTAGGCATTTGCACTATAGGCACATTTTGATTCATCATTTAGCATTCTTATTGTAGCATTTTTCATAGCATTTTAGCATTATTTTGTGTTATTTAGCATCATTTATCACTTTTTAGTTCATTGTATATTCATTTTTCTAGCATTCTCCCATTCTATAACTATCACTAAGATGCTAGTCTGAGAGCTATTTTAGCAGTTGTAGTTAGGGAAACATGAGAGACTCGTAGATATTACATTCTACTGATGATATCTTGGGTTTAGTTTAATTTTTCATTAGTCCATTTGCATCCTACACTAAGGTTTCATGAATACGCGTTCACACCATGTACAAAAATCATTGGAGATAAAGATGCTAGACCAATGAAAAGAAACAAGTCGAGAAATGATATATGTTTCCTGAGAATGAGGGAGCCCAAAATAGTGAAAGATGCCTTAGAAGATGTGGACTTGAGAAAAGCCATGGAAGAAGAGATTGAGCAAATTAAGAAAAATAAAACATGGACTCTAGTTCCTAGACCAAAAGACAAAAATGTTATTGGCACCAAGTGGATATACAAAAATAAGCTAGATGAAAATGGTGAAGTCATAATGAATAAGGCAAGATTACTCTACAAAAGGATATGCATAAGAAGAAGTAATTGACTACGGAGAAATTTTTTTTCCTGTTGCTAGATTGGAAGGAGCAAGAAATCCGCTTGCTTATTCTACATACAAAGGTTTCAAAGTTTATCAAATGGATGTTAAATCTACATTTTTGAATGGCATATTAGAGGATGAAGTTTACATAGAATAGCCAGAAGGATTTTTTGATGTTAACAATAAAAATATGGTATGTGGATTACACAAATCTTTGTATGGTTTGAAACAAGCACCGAGAGCATGGTATGAGAGACTTTATAATTATTTTGTTAAGATTGGATTCAAAAGGACTGATGATAATAGAAATCTATACATGAAAACAAAGAAACGAAAAGGCATTTTGTTATCTAAAATTTTTGTTGATGATATCCTATTTGGAGGTCAAGATACTTTATGTAAGGATTTTGCAAATGAAATGAAGCAAGAATTTGAGATGTCTATGTTTGGAGAGATCAAGTTCTTTGTGGGTTTGCAAGTACATTAGATGAAATATGGTATATACATCACTCAGTCAAAGTATCTCAAAGAGATACTAAAAACATTTGGATTGGAGGATTCCAAACTAGTAAGTACACCTATGGTGATAGGACATAAATTGTCAAAGAATGATGATTCAGATGAGGTGAATCAAACATTATACAGGTCTATGATTGGTAAATTGCAATATGCAGTACATAGCAGACCTGATATTGCATTATTTGTAGGGATAGTTGCAAGATTCTCCACTAATCCCAAGGAGAATCATTTGGTGGCTATAAAAAAATAATGAGATATCTAAAAGGAACAAAGGAATATGGTCTATACTATAAGAAAAATGAGGAATTTTAATTAAGAGCCTATATTGATGTTGATGAGAATGGAAACATTGATGATAGAAAAAACACCAGTGGAGGAGCATTTTTCTTAGGCAAGAGATTGGTTAGATGGTGATGCAGGAGCATCCAGAGGTATAAGGGCAATCCTGTGTCACCCAAAAAATGTACTTAGACTTAGTTTCTGTTTCATGTCGTTACATTTTTGGATACCCATTTGGGTCAAATAAAGGTTCCAACTCTCATAGTTCCATTATCAGTGCGTTTGAAAATCTCAAAAAAATAGGAGCATGTATTTGGGCCATCATTTTGGTAAATTAGAAGGTGTGAATTGGCCAGATGAATGTAATCATGATTTAGAGCATTCCAGGAAAAGAATCAGGTCAATAGGCCCCACGGTTTGAAAATTATTGCAATTTTTTGGGTTTTGGAGACCTCCTAAGAATGCTTCAAAGTTAGGTTTGGGGCATTAAATGACCTTGAAAAGGGTCAAAAAATGGGAGACAAGAAAAGCTTGTCCATAGGGCTATAGAGCGCTTTGAGAGCTTTCCGAAAATGTAAACAGTTCGTCAATCGGAGCTATGATTCAAAAGTTATGCCTCCCGGAAGTTCAGTTACCGTTTCTGGATTCTTCTAGATTTGCACCAACTTCTAACGCAGCTTTTGGAACCTTCTATTTTTTTGGTGGATTCCTACTAGCACTTTCTAGAATGTACTCCTAGTCCTTAACCCTTCGAGGTCTATTTAAGGAGATTTTTGGCATTGTAAAAGGCAGTTCGGAGTGGAGTTTGAGAGGAGGTACTGAAAGGAAAAATTATCTCCAGATTTATGCTATTGTAAGCCCTTAGGGCATGTTTTGAAGTTTATTTTCTCTGTACTATTTGTAATAGCTTATTTTCTTAGTTAATATAATTTTCCCTTTCTGTTGTGTCCATTTTGTTCTTGAGTTGTGTCCCCATCAGATGGACTAGCAAGAAACAAAACTACACTTCACAATCTATTGTGGAAGCTGAATATGTTGTTGTTGCTGTAAATTGTAGAACCATTGTATGGATCAAACAACTACTCAAAGGTATGAAGGAAGAGATCACTGAACCAGTGATACTTTATTGTGATAATACAAGTGCTATAAATATATTAAAGAATCTTGTGATGTACATAAAGACTGAGCACATTGCAATCAAGTATCATTACTTGAGAGAATTAGTTCAAGATAAAGAGGTGAAGATGGAATATGTTAATAGAAAAGAGAAAATTGCTGATATCTTCGCAAAAGTATTATCTAAGGACGCTCATAAGAATCTAAGAGGTAAACTAGGGGTGATACCCCTATCAAAGGCTATCTAAGTAACAAAAGGAGTACCCTACATTAAACAAGATGATTGTCATATGTTACAAATTGATGTAGTAGATCTTACTTTAGGAACTTCTTAAAGTAATCAAAAGAGTTGAAACTACAAATAAGTCACAAGCTAGGTGACAGAGGGAGAAACTAAAGAAGTTCATATATGCATATTAATATGACAAGTCTTTGACATTTTTGGTAAAGAGGGAGAAATATAGAGATTGAACAGATTAAACTAATCCTGAAGGGATAAATATAAGAGATAGGGAAAAATATAGAGATTGGAACTGATCATAAGTATACATATAACTATAGGGAGATATATATAGGAAAAGGAAACAAAGATGAATAAATCCTAACTCACAGTATGAGGGAGAAATTTTAACTGCTAATTACATCTACCTAGCAAGAGGAAGATAATGTAGAGGGAGATATAAGAAGTAATCCAGAGGAAGTCATAAGGATGACACAACAGAGTTTTATAACCTATTCAGAATATGGAAGTTACTGATAGAGGGAGAGATTTAAATACAAGGAATTATTTTTGTTTTGGTGTTTTGTTGATCTTACTATTTTAACCTAGTTAGTTTGGTTGATTAGTTTGGTTTTCCATCAATGCCAAAGAGGGAGATTGTTGAAAATAGATTGATGCAGGAATGATAAATGTGTTTTAATCATTATTTTGTCACTAATGTCAAACCTATTATTTGCTAGTAAGAAAACTACTTATATGATTTAAGTACTATCACTTATTTGATTGATGAAGAGGATTTGATTAAAAGATGTAACAATAGCACCTAGAGGAAAGGTTGAGTTATGATATGAAAAGGAGTACAAGAATTAGCTATGAAAGTGGTAACATAATGCATTTATAATCTACTTAAGGTTCCAAAGATTGGTTACACTAAACAAGTTCAGAAGAACAAGTTAAATAAAGTTTGTCTACAAAGCTTGACCAAGTGGATAGTAGGTGCTGAGAAAAGTCAGTGAAAGCCGAGCAAAAAATAAGTTGGAGCTAAGTAAAAGTCTATTTTAGTGTATGCCAAGAAAAATAGTGGACATCGAGTAAATTTTAGTTGATGCTAAGCACTAGTAAACTTTAGTTTGTGCTAAGTGATCTTACAAAGGATGTTGAGCAACATAGAATGTGTCAAGCATCAAAAGAAAGTTAATGCCAAGTGTCAGCATTATTAGAAAGATCATGAATTCGATGGATCTGGGTTGACAAGTTTTTTTTCTTGGATTCTCTGAACTAGGTGGAAGATAAGATTGATGAGCTGGTGGCACAAAATTCATGGTAAATTATTTTGAAGAAAATTCTAAGAGGTTGAAGGAGATGTTTCTAGAAGTGATATGAAATGAGGGGTAGACTCATTGAATCCTAAGTAATCTTCCCTAACCCTAAATTGGGTGATAGAGAATGAATGATAAAAGGTCTTAATTCTCTATTTATACGGATGGTTCGTTAGAAGCAAGCATTTTCATATGAAAGAACCTAAGAAAGACAATGAGTCAAGGGTATTGCTTCATTTAGTGATCTAATTAAGAATTTGCAATAGTATGTTAAGCAGGAAGGCTTAAGGGTTTGGATGCTTGAAGGGTGAACAAGCTATTATAGCTGAAATGTGTGAAAGAAAAGTAGAATGGAGGTCTAAAATAGAGATCTATAATTTGAAAATGGAGTTTTAAGTTATTATTAGATCAAGCCTTATTGTTACTCTCTAACAATTGTAATAAGTCTAGGGTAAATCCTTTGGATTAAGGTTGACCTAATAGTCATTTTTAAATCCTTTAACCAAGTGACATTACAAGTGAATGGTCTAAAGTCCTCTAACAAGGCTCACTCCTAAAAAGGTGATTGAAATCCTTTAACTAGGTCACATTTAACAATGTGTATTATAACTTTAACAGGGTTGGCCTTTCACAAGGCATCACTTTAGAAGAGTGAAAAAGAGTAGCATGTTGCTGGTGGTTTTTCCCAAATTGGGTTTCCACATAAATCATTGTGTCAAGTGTGTTGCTAAATCTATTGTGTTTCATGTTTACATTTCTACAAATTGATTTACAGTAACTTACAAGTTTTAAGTGATTGCATAATCTTATGGATGCATGCATGATGATAAATGTTTTATGGGTTCACTAAGCTATGAAAAGTTTTATTTATACATCTAGACCTTGGATAATTGATTCACCCCCCCTCTCAATTATTCTAAAGAATTCCAACAAGGATTTCTTCATGCTTTTCCTTCGTAGACAACTTTATTTTATAGTTAATTTGGATGAATGTTTCTCAATGACCTATGAAATCTAAATGAAGGAATAGCCTTAGAACCCTTATCATGTCTCCTTATTGCTTAAATAATTGATTTTATATAGCCTTTTGTGATTTAATTCTTGAATCCATGGGTTGTGCCTCAGTTTCAATTCCAAGAAAGGTATGAGGTATTCATATAGGTTACAAGTCAAGATGCTCTTATGTCCTTCAAGTTTGTGACATTGTGAATGTTAGCATTCCCTTCAACATCTTGTTTGAATTGTGTCCTCATTGTGAAATATTTATATGTGAATGACCCTTTGCAATATTGTGTGCTTGTTAGCTACCTAGAAGTGTTTCATCGAGTCAGGCTAGCAATATCTTCATCCTACCATCTGGTGTATAACCCCATTTTACTTTTTTCAATATCTACCTTTAAGCAACCCTTCTAACCCTTTCCCACTCAAGTTTATTTTCTTATTTGAAGAAGTAAATTAATGAAACATCAAAAGGATCTAGCCTATAACCCATATATTCACTCCTAACTTAGGTACTTCCCACTAACTAGGAGTGTTTCCATGTTACTCAAAGTGACTAAGTACTAGAAATTGTAGTTTCAGTCTAGGTGCAACTTTTAGAGGTAATAGGTATATCATATTTGAGTGATATTTCTAATGATGAGAAAACAAGTGATAAATGGAAAGTATGTGTTGATGTTAGCAAGTCTTTGCATGAGATAGTGGAGTTGAAATTGGAGAAAAGTCATCAGAATTATAAGGAAAATGCAGATAATTCTAGAAGACACCATGTGTTTGAAGTTGGTGATGAGGCGATGGTTCATTTTAAGAAAGGTAGATTTCCTATTGGAACATACAATAAGTTGAAAATGAAGAAGTTTGGTCCTTGTAGAATCTTAAGAAAGTTTGATAGTAGAAATTCTTATGAAGCTAAGTTACATAATGACATGGATATATCTCCTATAGTCAATATTTCTAATTTATATGAATATTATGAGTGATATGATGAAATTTGTGTATACCAAGTGATTATCCCAAGAAGTAGATTAAAGGTATTCAATAAGTTTTAGATCAGAGAGTTCATAAGAGAACAAGAAGAAAAGATTACTATGAA
The DNA here is from genome assembly GCA_028749045.1 of Cupressus sempervirens. NCBI lineage: Eukaryota > Viridiplantae > Streptophyta > Pinopsida > Cupressales > Cupressaceae > Cupressus > Cupressus sempervirens. The sequence goes on from CM053785.1 coordinate 3,583,346, forward strand.
TATTTGGTGAAATTAAAGAATAGATCAATAGAGGATGCTACATGGATTTCTCAATATAAGTTGGATTCAGCTTAGGTTGTGACAACTTCCTAATTCAAGAGAATCAATTGTTTCAGCCCCAGTTTTCTAATACAAGAGCATCCTGGGTTACCTTATTATCCTACTCATCTTCATTTATTTTGTTAGTTATTTCCAAGTTGCAGTTGTTGCCAAGTTTAGTATTTGTCAAGTTACAGTGATGATCAAGTTTCTTGTGTTGACCAATTTTCCAATTTTGATAAGTTCTTCCAGTGTTCACCGAGTTCCAATTTTGGTCAAGTTCCTTTATATTCTGAGTGAATTTGGCAGTTCTGTAATTCTTGATTTCTTCTTTGACTAAGTCTATCTATAATTGGTTCTTATTGAGAGCCAACTTGTTCATTTAATTTGATGTAAGGATCATGCATTGAAATGCATGCAGACCATTATGAGATAAGACTTTTCCTAGTTAAATATCTAGAAGCTTTTATAAGTCATTTTGGCAAGTATAAGTAGAAAGACTAGGTTTAGATTTAGCTAGAGAAGCCAGGTGTTTGAGAATTGAGAAAGAATCAAGTTTAGTGGACCAAGTTTAGAATCTATTTGTAGCAGTGGGATCATGGATCTCATTTTATAATCTTATTATAATTTGATGGTCGCAACCCATAAGTCCCTATAGTTGGGCATTTTTGTGGATCATCTGATGAAGTAATAAGGCATTTGATGTTTCTCTCTCTCCTTTGTGTTTCTCTATGTTTAGCTTCCATTGTGTTTCCTCACCAAGGTGTTTGGATAGTTTGGTGTGCCTCTAGCCCTAAATTTTCCATCCATCCTTGCATCACAAGTGTTGGGAAGCCCTTATACTCCCAATGGTTTGTAGGATGAAATTATCTTGGCTAATTTGGCTAAGGAGGTGTAGTTGGCTAGCAAAGGGAAAAAATATTCTTTGGATTTGGGTTTACAAAAATGCCCTCATAAGAAATCTTTAGTTGATAATCCCTCTAGAGGAGGTCGTAAGAAGGATCAAGACAAGATTAAATTTGTAGTGGATTTGTTAGTAGAATTCAGGGTGGTCAAGCTGATTGATTTTCACTTAATCCAATTCTCTCAATGATTTTTTCTTCCTAGAATGTTAGGGGGTTGAATAAGATCCCTTGAAAAAGGGATATTTAAGGTTTGGTGGTGGTTTATTCCCCAGATGTATTTTGTGTCTAGGGGACTAGAAGCTTTTTGTTGATGACATTCTTTACTATTCTTCTCATATGTGGTATTTTGGTCAATGTCAATGTATTTGTCCTCATAGTAACTCTACAGGATTGGCTCTTTTTTGGTATCCTTGCAAGATTTCTCCTCTCTAGTGGATTTTTAGTTGATCTTCTATCTTTGTGACTACTTTACCTTTAGATTATGGTGAGAATATTATTATTTCTAATGTTTATGTTTTTATTGATATGCATGGTAAGACACAACTTTGGGATCACATCAAATATGTTATTCATACCTTCCTTGGATCATAGGTGGTTATTTTGACTCCATGTTGAGTTTGGACGAGAACAGATAAGGGCCACCTAGGCTCGGTCCCTCTAATGGTTTTTTTAAGGCTTGGATTTACTTTCTGACTTTACTGGATATGAAGCCTTGTAATGGGAATTTTACTTGGAATAATAGGTACAAAAGATTGGAGAATTTTTTTAATCATTTGGATAGGTTTCTTGACTCCTATTCTCAGGTCTGTTGTGGCATGATTACTAGGTCTAAAATTATGAATTGGAAAGGTTCTAATTACTAGAAAATTAAACTCTTTGGCTCTCCTTTCTCTGGTTCTAATAATCCTCCCTTTAAATTTTAGCTTATGTGGCTTTTGTACTCATATTTGCATGAGTGGCTAAGTGGTGGATGAAGGGTTGACTTGCTTATGGCACAACTATGTTTGTCTTTATGAAGAAGCTTCAATATGTCAAGTATCACCCTAAAAAAATGAATATGACATGTTTTAGTAATCTTCATTTAAGAAAGAAGACTTCTCTTGACAATTTTATGGGTATTACTCATCAAATTTGAGATTATAGTTTTTCAATAGCTCTTGGAAAAGTTTATTCCCAAGCCATGCATGATGTTGAGGAATGGAAACTTTGTGAGGAAACATTTGGAAAAATAGAACAACAGAAACAAATAGAGAAAGAAAGAACTTGCACCTTGTTATTCTATTGAATAATAGATGTAAATTTATACAATAGTTGAACCAACAACATTCCTTTATGACTTCTAATTAGATTGACAAAGAACTACTTCATGGTTGACAACACACACAAACTTGACAGCTAACTGAAACTTATGGAAGCCTAACTCAAATGCATCTACAATAAGAACTTGATTCAAACTAGAACTCTTTGAATCACATCTAAAATAAACTTGTGTTCCAAACAACTCAATAAGGTTTTCCACATGTGAAACAATTATTATTGACTACTGTTGGAACATTAACTCCAATTCCCCCACTTAATGTGACAACTTAAGGAAACATTATGTAGAAATTATAATTTGAAAATATGTCACAAAGGAGTAAAACTTTCTCATAGTTATGTAGCTATCATCTAGCCTTGAAACACCTATTAGAAGATTGGTTGGAAGCATGAATGCTTTTGATATGATGATATGTTACATTCATGACTAAGTTTTTCATTGATGTCAATATAGCATGTTTGATGTGTTCTCTGGTATCTAACAAAGAAGAATGAAAAAGATTAAGTTGGTACGAATGGATAGTTGAGCACGATAATCACTGGAGGTTATGAGAGATACTTTTGAGTATCTGGTATATATAGTTAATGTCAAAAGTAGAAAGGATAATTCTAGAAGAAGTTATGTAAGTTTTGGTGATTTTTTTTTTGAGATAGAGTTTACAAAGGCATGTTCTGGTAAACTTGTTATATCTCTTAGCAAAGTTGATATCTTGAGGATCGAGGTTGAGGACATGAAGAAGACATGTTGATAATGATGTGGCTAAGCTTGCTCATCATAATATTCCATGTACAAAAAGTTATTCAATTTACAAGGTGAAAGATTAAGGTTATTGCTAAGTGTAACGTGTTCTTAATGTGATCCTCTAATAAATAATTGAGAAGGACTAACATCCAACTCAGGAAATGTTTTGTGGACTCGGTATAAAGGAAGGACATTTTCCTTTATAATGGTATGGAGAAAAGAAAATTTTGAATGTTCGAAAAGAATCAAAGAGTGTGGGATGCAAGATTCAGTAGAGTAGTGCGAAAGTGAATGAAACTTCATTGCCAAGGTTTTGCTAAGTGATTTGAGGTTTGGTATTTGGATCCGAGGTTCATGACCTAGTCTACAACATCTAATAGTGATTGGTACAATTGAAAGAATAGAGGAAAGTATAAAGGAAAGAAAAATATACCATTAAATTACTTGTTTGAGCAGTGAGCTCTTCTTGTAGTTGAAATTGCATGTTTGGAAATTGGGCTCTTCTTGCATACATTATACTACAACTCCTAATAGGGTTGGCACAAATCCTAACAGGGTTAGAATCTGCTAACAAGGTTTCAAAGTCTCCTAATAGGGACTCATTGTACTAAATGTTGTAACAGACTCCTAATAGGGTCTATCCTCTAACAAGGAATATTTATATTAGTACATCATCTTGTGGGCATCATTCCCACCAGGGTTTTCCCTTTGATCAAGGGTTTACCTATTCAGCATATCTAGTGTAATTGTCTATGTGCATCTTTGTATGGTTGTTGTTTACTTTGATTGAATGGTTAAGTTTGTTTAAAGAAGATAATTGTTCTAATTATTAGATAACTGATTCACCCACCCACCCCCTCTCTCAGATATCTTGGTGGACTATTGTTTCTAACAACACCATTGGACACACCATCTCCACATGAAATTACTAGAAATTACTAGAAACTCAAAGTGACTAAGTACTAGAAATTGTAGTTTCAGTCTAGGTGCAACTTTTAGAGGTAATAGGTATATCATATTTGAGTGATATTTCTAATGATGAGAAAACAAGTGATAAATGGAAAGTATGTGTTGATGTTAGCAAGTCTTTGCATGAGATAGTGGAGTTGAAATTGGAGAAAAGTCATCAGAATTATAAGGAAAATGCAGATAATTCTAGAAGACACCATGTGTTTGAAGTTGGTGATGAGGCGATGGTTCATTTTAAGAAAGGTAGATTTCCTATTGGAACATACAATAAGTTGAAAATGAAGAAGTTTGGTCCTTGTAGAATCTTAAGAAAGTTTGATAGTAGAAATTCTTATGAAGCTAAGTTACATAATGACATGGATATATCTCCTATAGTCAATATTTCTAATTTATATGAATATTATGAGTGATATGATGAAATTTGTGTATACCAAGTGATTATCCCAAGAAGTAGATTAAAGGTATTCAATAAGTTTTAGATCAGAGAGTTCATAAGAGAACAAGAAGAAAAGATTACTATGAATATTTGGTGAAATTAAAGAATAGATCAATAGAGGATGCTACATGGATTTCTCAATATAAGTTGGATTCAGCTTAGGTTGTGACAACTTCCTAATTCAAGAGAATCAATTGTTTCAGCCCCAATTTTCTAATACAAGAGCATCCTGGGTTACCTTATTATCCTACTCATCTTCATTTATTTTGTTAGTTATTTCCAAGTTGCAGTTGTTGCCAAGTTTAGTATTTGTCAAGTTACAGTGATGATCAAGTTTCTTGTGTTGACCAATTTTCCAATTTTGATAAGTTCTTCCAGTGTTCACCGAGTTCCAATTTTGGTCAAGTTCCTTTATATTCTGAGTGAATTTGGCAGTTCTGTAATTCTTGATTTCTTCTTTGACTAAGTCTATCTATAATTGGTTCTTATTGAGAGCCAACTTGTTCATTTAATTTGATGTAAGGATCATGCATTGAAATGCATGCAGACCATTATGAGATAAGACTTTTCCTAGTTAAATATCTAGAAGCTTTTATAAGTCATTTTGGCAAGTATAAGTAGAAAGACTAGGTTTAGATTTAGCTAGAGAAGCCAGGTGTTTGAGAATTGAGAAAGAATCAAGTTTAGTGGACCAAGTTTAGAATCTATTTGTAGCAGTGGGATCATGGATCTCATTTTATACTAGAAATTACTAGAAATTACTAGAAATTACTAGAAATTACTAGAAACTACTAGAAACTCAAAGTGACTAAGTACTAGAAATTGTAGTTTCAGTCTAGGTGCAACTTTTAGAGGTAATAGGTATATCATATTTGAGTGATATTTCTAATGATGAGAAAACAAGTGATAAATGGAAAGTATGTGTTGATGTTAGCAAGTCTTTGCATGAGATAGTGGAGTTGAAATTGGAGAAAAGTCATCAGAATTATAAGGAAAATGCAGATAATTCTAGAAGACACCATGTGTTTGAAGTTGGTGATGAGGCGATGGTTCATTTTAAGAAAGGTAGATTTCCTATTGGAACATACAATAAGTTGAAAATGAAGAAGTTTGGTCCTTGTAGAATCTTAAGAAAGTTTGATAGTAGAAATTCTTATGAAGCTAAGTTACATAATGACATGGATATATCTCCTATAGTCAATATTTCTAATTTATATGAATATTATGAGTGATATGATGAAATTTGTGTATACCAAGTGATTATCCCAAGAAGTAGATTAAAGGTATTCAATAAGTTTTAGATCAGAGAGTTCATAAGAGAACAAGAAGAAAAGATTACTATGAATATTTGGTGAAATTAAAGAATAGATCAATAGAGGATGCTACATGGATTTCTCAATATAAGTTGGATTCAGCTTAGGTTGTGACAACTTCCTAATTCAAGAGAATCAATTGTTTCAGCCCCAGTTTTCTAATACAAGAGCATCCTGGGTTACCTTATTATCCTACTCATCTTCATTTATTTTGTTAGTTATTTCCAAGTTGCAGTTGTTGCCAAGTTTAGTATTTGTCAAGTTACAGTGATGATCAAGTTTCTTGTGTTGACCAATTTTCCAATTTTGATAAGTTCTTCCAGTGTTCACCGAGTTCCAATTTTGGTCAAGTTCCTTTATATTCTGAGTGAATTTGGCAGTTCTGTAATTCTTGATTTCTTCTTTGACTAAGTCTATCTATAATTGGTTCTTATTGAGAGCCAACTTGTTCATTTAATTTGATGTAAGGATCATGCATTGAAATGCATGCAGACCATTATGAGATAAGACTTTTCCTAGTTAAATATCTAGAAGCTTTTATAAGTCATTTTGGCAAGTATAAGTAGAAAGACTAGGTTTAGATTTAGCTAGAGAAGCCAGGTGTTTGAGAATTGAGAAAGAATCAAGTTTAGTGGACCAAGTTTAGAATCTATTTGTAGCAGTGGGATCATGGATCTCATTTTATAATCTTATTATAATTTGATGGTCGCAACCCATAAGTCCCTATAGTTGGGCATTTTTGTGGATCATCTGATGAAGTAATAAGGCATTTGATGTTTCTCTCTCTCCTTTGTGTTTCTCTATGTTTAGCTTCCATTGTGTTTCCTCACCAAGGTGTTTGGATAGTTTGGTGTGCCTCTAGCCCTAAATTTTCCATCCATCCTTGCATCACAAGTGTTGGGAAGCCCTTATACTCCCAATGGTTTGTAGGATGAAATTATCTTGGCTAATTTGGCTAAGGAGGTGTAGTTGGCTAGCAAAGGGAAAAAATATTCTTTGGATTTGGGTTTACAAAAATGCCCTCATAAGAAATCTTTAGTTGATAATCCCTCTAGAGGAGGTCGTAAGAAGGATCAAGACAAGATTAAATTTGTAGTGGATTTGTTAGTAGAATTCAGGGTGGTCAAGCTGATTGATTTTCACTTAATCCAATTCTCTCAATGATTTTTTCTTCCTAGAATGTTAGGGGGTTGAATAAGATCCCTTGAAAAAGGGATATTTAAGGTTTGGTGGTGGTTTATTCCCCAGATGTATTTTGTGTCTAGGGGACTAGAAGCTTTTTGTTGATGACATTCTTTACTATTCTTCTCATATGTGGTATTTTGGTCAATGTCAATGTATTTGTCCTCATAGTAACTCTACAGGATTGGCTCTTTTTTGGTATCCTTGCAAGATTTCTCCTCTCTAGTGGATTTTTAGTTGATCTTCTATCTTTGTGACTACTTTACCTTTAGATTATGGTGAGAATATTATTATTTCTAATGTTTATGTTTTTATTGATATGCATGGTAAGACACAACTTTGGGATCACATCAAATATGTTATTCATACCTTCCTTGGATCATAGGTGGTTATTTTGACTCCATGTTGAGTTTGGACGAGAACAGATAAGGGCCACCTAGGCTCGGTCCCTCTAATGGTTTTTTTAAGGCTTGGATTTACTTTCTGACTTTACTGGATATGAAGCCTTGTAATGGGAATTTTACTTGGAATAATAGGTACAAAAGATTGGAGAATTTTTTTAATCATTTGGATAGGTTTCTTGACTCCTATTCTCAGGTCTGTTGTGGCATGATTACTAGGTCTAAAATTATGAATTGGAAAGGTTCTAATTACTAGAAAATTAAACTCTTTGGCTCTCCTTTCTCTGGTTCTAATAATCCTCCCTTTAAATTTTAGCTTATGTGGCTTTTGTACTCATATTTGCATGAGTGGCTAAGTGGTGGATGAAGGGTTGACTTGCTTATGGCACAACTATGTTTGTCTTTATGAAGAAGCTTCAATATGTCAAGTATCACCCTAAAAAAATGAATATGACATGTTTTAGTAATCTTCATTTAAGAAAGAAGACTTCTCTTGACAATTTTATGGGTATTACTCATCAAATTTGAGATTATAGTTTTTCAATAGCTCTTGGAAAAGTTTATTCCCAAGCCATGCATGATGTTGAGGAATGGAAACTTTGTGAGGAAACATTTGGAAAAATAGAACAACAGAAACAAATAGAGAAAGAAAGAACTTGCACCTTGTTATTCTATTGAATAATAGATGTAAATTTATACAATAGTTGAACCAACAACATTCCTTTATGACTTCTAATTAGATTGACAAAGAACTACTTCATGGTTGACAACACACACAAACTTGACAGCTAACTGAAACTTATGGAAGCCTAACTCAAATGCATCTACAATAAGAACTTGATTCAAACTAGAACTCTTTGAATCACATCTAAAATAAACTTGTGTTCCAAACAACTCAATAAGGTTTTCCACATGTGAAACAATTATTATTGACTACTGTTGGAACATTAACTCCAATTCCCCCACTTAATGTGACAACTTAAGGAAACATTATGTAGAAATTATAATTTGAAAATATGTCACAAAGGAGTAAAACTTTCTCATAGTTATGTAGCTATCATCTAGCCTTGAAACACCTATTAGAAGATTGGTTGGAAGCATGAATGCTTTTGATATGATGATATGTTACATTCATGACTAAGTTTTTCATTGATGTCAATATAGCATGTTTGATGTGTTCTCTGGTATCTAACAAAGAAGAATGAAAAAGATTAAGTTGGTACGAATGGATAGTTGAGCACGATAATCACTGGAGGTTATGAGAGATACTTTTGAGTATCTGGTATATATAGTTAATGTCAAAAGTAGAAAGGATAATTCTAGAAGAAGTTATGTAAGTTTTGGTGATTTTTTTTTTGAGATAGAGTTTACAAAGGCATGTTCTGGTAAACTTGTTATATCTCTTAGCAAAGTTGATATCTTGAGGATCGAGGTTGAGGACATGAAGAAGACATGTTGATAATGATGTGGCTAAGCTTGCTCATCATAATATTCCATGTACAAAAAGTTATTCAATTTACAAGGTGAAAGATTAAGGTTATTGCTAAGTGTAACGTGTTCTTAATGTGATCCTCTAATAAATAATTGAGAAGGACTAACATCCAACTCAGGAAATGTTTTGTGGACTCGGTATAAAGGAAGGACATTTTCCTTTATAATGGTATGGAGAAAAGAAAATTTTGAATGTTCGAAAAGAATCAAAGAGTGTGGGATGCAAGATTCAGTAGAGTAGTGCGAAAGTGAATGAAACTTCATTGCCAAGGTTTTGCTAAGTGATTTGAGGTTTGGTATTTGGATCCGAGGTTCATGACCTAGTCTACAACATCTAATAGTGATTGGTACAATTGAAAGAATAGAGGAAAGTATAAAGGAAAGAAAAATATACCATTAAATTACTTGTTTGAGCAGTGAGCTCTTCTTGTAGTTGAAATTGCATGTTTGGAAATTGGGCTCTTCTTGCATACATTATACTACAACTCCTAATAGGGTTGGCACAAATCCTAACAGGGTTAGAATCTGCTAACAAGGTTTCAAAGTCTCCTAATAGGGACTCATTGTACTAAATGTTGTAACAGACTCCTAATAGGGTCTATCCTCTAACAAGGAATATTTATATTAGTACATCATCTTGTGGGCATCATTCCCACCAGGGTTTTCCCTTTGATCAAGGGTTTACCTATTCAGCATATCTAGTGTAATTGTCTATGTGCATCTTTGTATGGTTGTTGTTTACTTTGATTGAATGGTTAAGTTTGTTTAAAGAAGATAATTGTTCTAATTATTAGATAACTGATTCACCCACCCACCCCCTCTCTCAGATATCTTGGTGGACTATTGTTTCTAACAACACCATTGGACACACCATCTCCACATGAAATGTCTCATAAATGATGCCAAGCTTCTAGACTCCCACATCTCCCCGAACTATTGGACACACCATCTCCACATGGAATGCCTCGTAACCCTCATAAAGGTATAGCTTCTCCGATCCTATAGAACCTCAAACTATTTCAACATCCATCTATCCTCTACTACATTCTTTCCTATTTTTCAAAACATTGACTCTTCAAAATCAAAAAATTTCTTCAATAAAATCATAATCATCCGGTGGTTCTTCTCCTAGCCTCATCTTATTAACAACTTCTTTTCTAATAGACAGAACTTAATAGGAAGATAGCTTTGATACCAAATTGCAAAAATAGAACAACAAAAACAAAATAGAGAAAGAAAGAACTTCTGCCTTTTCATTCTATTGAATAATAGATGAAAATTTATACAATAGTTGACCCAACAAGATTCCTAAATAACTACTAATTAGATTGACAAAAAACTACTTCATAGTTGACAACACATACAAAGTTGGCAGGTAACTAAAACTTATGGACTCCTAACTCAAACACATCTACAATAAGAACTTGATTCAAACTAGAACTCTTTGACTCACACCTAAACTAAAATTGTGTTGCAAATAACTCAACAAGGTTTGCCACGTGTGCAACAATTATTATTAACTATTATTGGAACATTAACTCCAACAAAAACTTGACAAAAGGCCTGAATTTATTAGCTACAAGAAGGATATAGGAATACTTCTTTGTTTCATCATTTTTTTTAGGCTGATTATTAGAAGGAGTATATTTCCTCACTTATTACATTAGATGGTAATCAGATTTCTTCTCTATTAGTTATGACCCGTAAGGCTTGACACTTTTTTAATATTATTTGTATTGCTGATTCCCCTGCAACCACTCATGAGGATACTTTGATCCTATCCTATATTCCTTCTCTTGTCAATGATGTGATGAATTTTTCTCTTATCCATTCGATCTAGCTACCATGAGTGGAGGTGGTTATTTTGGGGATGAAGAAAAGTACAGCTCTAGGCCTTGATGACTTCCTTATTGATTTTTCTTAGGAGTTTTGGGATATTAATATAGGTTGAATCTTTTAGTGGTTGTTAGGGAATCTCTTTCTAGTAAATAGATGCTTCATTCCTTGAGGTTTCTTGACTCTTATTCCTAAAAAGGAAGGTGTAGACAAGCTTGATTTTTTGGCTCGTTGCTTTCCATAATGTATTGTATAAGATTCTAACTAAATTGATTGCATAAAGGCTTAAACTATGTTTTTCTTTAGTGATATTTGAGGAACGGGGCATTTTTTAGCTAGTAAAATGATTTTAGATGGGGTGTTTATGGATTCTAAGGTTATACACTCCATGATAACCTATAAGGACAGATTTATGCTTATGAAACTAGATATGGTCAAAGCTTATGATAAGGTCAAATGAACTTTTCTCTAGAAAGTGCTCTTAGCCTTTGGTTTTGGTAAAAAATGGGTGATTTCAGCAATGATTTGTGTTACCTCTTCTTCCTTCTATGTTATTGTGAATGGAGAATCATCAGATCCATTTGGTGCTTCTTGAGGACTTCATTAAGGGGACCCTCTATCCCTTTCTTCATTATTTTAGTTGAGGGTCTAGGTCATTTCTTTAAATATCATGCTACTCAAGGCATGGTTCATGGTTGGTAGTGGAGCAATGATTTTCCTCTACTCTCACATCTTTAGATTGTGGATGGCACACTTTTTATGGGCTTGGCTTGTATTTGTGAAGTTGAATCTTTCAGGCATGCCTTGGATATCTATCTTGCTACTTCTGGCTAGAAGATTAGTGAGCACAAATCTTCCATCTTCTTATTAAATACCCCTCAATCCACTCAGAGATATATTGCTGACATTTTAAGATTTTAAATTAGGTCTCTCCCATTTTGTTTATTTAGACATTCCTCTTACTATTGGTCAACATCCTAGGCCCTCGTAGAAGAATTTTCTTGACAAGTTGTATGATTTAAAATTATTCACTAGACCTACTATTTGTTATCTTATTTGTCTTGTTTAACTCCTCTAAAGTCAATTATTCAAGCTCTTCCTACTTATAGATATTTTGTTAAGGCCATTCCTATCTATTCTTTGAGAATTTGATACCCAATCTTGTCAGTGTCTTTGGAATGGGAACTTATCCACTTCAAAAATAAGCTTTATTAAGTGGAAACTGTGTGGACACCTAAGAAGGAGGGTGGCCTTGGTTTGTAATTTTCTATTCTAAATGGAAGAATTCTTGTTGCTAATTTATATTGGTGTTGGTGTGCTAGTCAACTACAACTATGGGATTGTATAGAGTTCACCTCTACATATCTTTTTGAAGTTACTAATTTTGATGTTCCCCATACTCCTATGTTAGGTAGAGACTCTATGATTTGGGATACTTTGAAATTTGGGGCTCAAGTGGTTCAATAAGGACTCTTTTAGATTTTTCATTTTGGATCCCAAGCTCTTTTTTGGATGGATTTCTCAGATTGACATCCTTCTATTCTTCGTTCTCATCCCCACCTTAATACATACCCTTTATGATATATTTACCATGGTTGGCTTCGATTTCATTGATAAGTACATGATTGCTTATAATAGTGGCTTAACAACTCATTACCTCTTGAAGCTCCCTTCTGAATGGCCTCCAAAGGATCTGAGGTTGATAGACAAGAGTTGACCCATATTCTATCATCTAGGGAGTAACCTAACTTGGATTGTACTGATGTCCTCACTTAGGCTAGCAAAGACTTGTCTAGAAAGTTTTTTGTTGTTGCAGGTTATAGAGAGTTAGTACAAAAAACATTTGGGGACATTCAATTTTGGTGGTGGACACATGTTTGGTATAGGTTCTCTTGGCCCAAGTGCACTTTGTTCATATGGTTGGTGGTCTAGTATGAGTGCCTTCATTGGGATAATCTTTGTAGGCATGACTTTTAGGGCCCTTCACTATGTGTGTGTTCTATAATATTGCAGAAATGGTCTCTCATCTCTTTTCTTAGTGCTCCTCCACTAGACATAAATTTGGTACCTTTGGTGAGATGTTTGGATTCAAGCTTGTTTGCATGTTCCTTCTTTGCACGAATTTTTTAATCGATGGCATAAGGCTCCTACCAAAACTTATTTTCTTTAAGTTGCTACAACCCTTGGCCATTCTTTTATTATCTAGCATGTATGGTTAGAGAGAACTCATTAGATATTTCATGATGTGATGTTCGAGGCTCACCACATGTGGTAGAAAATTATGCACTCGGTGAGAGAAACTATTTCAACTAAATGTGGTTTGCCTGAAGTTGTAGATTCTAGTGATGTTATTACTATAATCGTCTTCATATTCCTTCTCAATAGAGCCTACTCTTGGGGAGTAGATGTAGACGCCCTCTTTAGAAAATTAATAGGGTGGGGAGATGGAGCCTGCCACAATAGGGTAGTCTTAAAATCAACAGAGATGAGGCTTCTTCTAGAAACCTTGGTTGTGTTAGCATTGGTGGAGTTGGTAGAGATAGTTTGGGATGACTAGTTTATGTCTTCTACCTATAAAGGTCATCATACTGATAATTTGATAGAAAAACTACTATTTTGTATGTTGTGGAGTGTGCTTGTGTTCTTGGATGGAAAATGATCATCTGTGAGACATACTCACAAGTGGTGGTGCATTTGTTGAGTCAATAATATACTGAGAATGGTTGTTGGCAACTATCTTTGGTTGTTAACTTAGATTCTTGAGTTGTGTGCTTCTTTGGATTCTATTATTTTTATTGATATTTCCAAGGAGTGCAATGACGTAGCAAATTGTCTTCCTAAATGGGCTACTCAACACATGCAAAATTGGAATATTGTGGATAAGAGTTATTTACCTTTTGATTTGTTTCATCATTTTAGCCACTTAGTGAATCTTGATAGGATTGTTTGATGCTCTTGTTATGCATTCTTATTGATTTGAATAAATTTTAACCCCTCTTTTATTGTTAAGTTAATTTGAATGAATTTCATTTAAAGAGTGATGTATAAGATACCTTTTAGAATTATTGATGATAATAATTTCAATCTGAAATTTAATAAATCAACAAGACAAAATAAAATATCAATATTTTAAAAAATAAATTATTATTATTATTAAATTATTCAGCTTTAACACAAGATGATTTTAAGATATAAAATTAATATTCATGGCTAGCGGACCCTCTCCCCACAGTGAAGACATGTTGGCTTTTAGAATCCCGTGCAATTCGCTGCAACTAGATGTTGATGATGATGTTGTCAAGTTTTCCATTATTTTACTCGATGTGCCTACATTATGCATTGTTCCCGCCACAAAAAACAATTCCTGAGTATAATTCTTGGTGTCCTCCATATATTCTCAAACAAATGTGTTAATCTCGTCTGACTCCATCATTATGCAATGCCCATTGTGATCTGTTCATCGCACTATATTTCACTTGTCAAATCATAATCTGTCACGCACCTTGTGTAACCCCACGGAAACTATGTTTAATAGCTTAAGACGTTGGTTAACAGTATAATGGTGATCATAAATAATTTCAACTGTGACGTATTTGAAGGACTTTGCTAAAGTAACCAATGCATCGAATCAGACTAACAATTTAGGGCGATGCAGTCATGATGTATAATAGAAGACTTCTATTATTATTATAATAATTGGTATATTCAGTTGGCAGGAGTTCTTAGATCAGATTTTGGTCACTTGGGTGGGGTGAGAAAGATTGAATTTTGAATTTTGAATTGGGGTGAGAAAGATTGAGAAAGATAGGAAGAATGTTTATCTGCATGACATCTGTACCCACATCTACTTCGAACAACACAAAGCATGACATTAGATTTGACTCAGATTCAACTTCGACTAAACCAATAAAAGTACCAGTTTGAATTAATCACAATATTTATATTTATATTTATGTACAAGTCCTTAGACCAAAATGAATCCAATTTATATGACAGGATTAATTTTCATCCACAGAAAAAAGGTCATGGAACTTTAGACCTGAGAAAGTCGCACGAGATATTTTCTTCAGCCACCGTGTTTGACCAGCCACTTGCACTGCATTCAATTTTCTCGTGTCTTTTCGGAAAAGGAGACTATCTTGAAAAGTTTGCTAAACCCCTATTTCGATGCAACAACCTAGCTTTTTCTCTACCTTCATCTCATGGATGGATTTTAATACATATTGTTAGTTTTGGTAGCCTGGACACCGTTTCCTCCACATGTAATTGTATAGTAGTCAATAACTATTTTATTAACTAATTATTAGAGTAGGGACAATTATTTATTAAATCTCAACTGTTGATTGAGAGTCAATCTCCGCTGTTGGTTTTCCAATAGGAGTAGTATATAAGAAAGGCTAGAGAGACATTTCGAAAACACAAGTTGGAGAAACATGTGTAGTGTTAGTAAATGAATTTGTGCTTCTATAGCAAATAGTCTTGCAAAGTTAGCAAGAGAGCAATGATAGCATTGGGGATAGCATTAGGGAATATCAACAGAAGAAATTGAGAGATTGTTAGAGTTCTACCAATGAGAGGCAAGGAATTTGGTATCTCTTGATTTGTTGAAGTTAATATAATTTCTCATTTGTAGAATTGGTTTTCCTTTAGGTGTTTTTCTAGGGACAATTTATTCAAAAATATTGTGTTCATTGTGTTGCTTATTTCTTTCTGTATTTTTATAAGTGAAGTTGCAATTGTGTTATTTTTTGATATTAGCTGTGAATTTGTTTTTGACAGTTTAATAATCGTTTAAGATAGGAGATTAATAATCAATGACTGCTATAGGAATTCTCAGATGGTATTAGAGCAATGTTGAGGGTAGAAGAGTTTCGCCATAGGAAAGAAATTAAGGGATTATAAAACATAGGTTGATCTCTTTAGATTTATTATTGCTTTAATCCCTTGAGATGGCTTCGATTAGTTTTAGAGATTAGGACAGATTGGATGCTGCCTCAAATTTTGGTGTCGAGAAGGCCAAATTCTTTTATATTGGAAGAAAATGATATCAAGAAGTATGCTTCCACTACTGTAGTTATGCCTATAGATGCAACCCAACTTTCAACATACAAGAAGGAAGATGCCAAGGCGAGGAGGATAATCCTTGATGGTGTCAAAGATCATATTGTTCCACATATCTCAGAGTTAGATACAATGAAGAAGATATGGGATATCATTCTGAATCTGTACTAGAATGTTACCATAGATAGCAAGTTGATTCTCAGAGAGAAGTTGAAGAATACCCAGATGAATGAGGTGGAAGATGTCACAAGTTACCTCACCCAACTTAGACTTGTCAATGATGAGTTAGCAACTATTGGAGATAGCCCTAGTGATGATAAGATAGTGAGAATAGCCCTAAATAGTTTTACTAAGCACTAAGTTATATTTGTTCAAGTTGTCAATGGATGGGATACCTTACAAAGTTGGGGTCAACTATGGATTGTTTTCACTTAGGAGGAGTTTAGACTAAGTCTTGTTAAAGGGGCAAACATGAGTCAAAAAAATGAGGTGGAATAGGAAAACATTGCCCTAGTGGGAAAAAAGAAAGCAAAGAAGGGGTCTAGCAAAGGATCAAATTCACAGGGTGAGAAGAAGAAGGACCTTTCCAAGGTTAAGTGCTTTGGTTGTCATGAGTATGGTCACTGTGTCAATGATTACCCAGAAAAGAAGAAGGGAAAGAAGTAGGTGACAACTTCAGCAAGTGCACAAGTACTCTCTAGTAGAATGGAAGATGAGTTTGCACTCATAGCTTGTATGGTTAGCTCAACCTCATAGTATGTTTGGTATATAGTGTTAGGATTAGCCTCAGACATATATAACAGTTACATGCAAATATAACCAATACCAAAAAATAGTAGATCACATAAAAGAGAACACAAGACACTAAGATTTAACGTAGTTCACCCAATCTCTCGTCTATGTCCACCAACAACAAGTCTAATATTATTATTATCTAGTGATTACAACCTGATTACAATTTGTAATTTCTTATAGCTCAATACTACTGCAAGAAGCTACAATATCACTATACATTATGAAATCTCTAACCCTAAACCTTTTTATACAATGTTTTGTCGCTTACAAAATTAGGGCTAGAATAAGTTGTCCAATAGAGAAAATAGTACTCGACGCCTTTTACAATATAAGGGCATTTTTTGGCTTTGGGGGTGCTACCCCCAAAAACCCCCGCAAGGCATTGCCCCTTGACCCCACCTTCTATTGCAAGGAGGAGTGGACCTAGAGCACTAGGACCCTGTACGAGTGCTATCCCTTGACCCCGTCTTGGGGGTGTTGCCCCCAAACCCCTGTAGAAATAATATGGGGAAAAATCACACCTAATAAACCTTTGATTCTAATTAGGCTCCACATCACAACAATCTCCCACTTGGAAACAGATCAGACTCCACAACAATAACCTTCTACTTGGAGATTGATCATAGCATTGCAAAACCTATAGCTCCCACTAGAATATCAAACAACCTTGGACTCTTCTATTTTTTATTTTGTTCAATTAAGAAGACCAATTGAAGCTAAAGAGGAATTCAGCTTCACCCTTATCAGTACCTATCTCTGGAAATCTTCATATCAAGGATTTGTTTTTCTGCTCCAAAATCCTTCATAGAAAATGAATGTGCTGACTATTCCTTTAACTCCTTAATATGATCCATGTTAGGCCCAACTACAAGCATATCATCAATATATAAACATAAAATAATATAGTTGTCATCATCCAACCTCTTAAAATAAACACAATGATCTGAATGACACTTACTATATCCACTCTCATGCATAAACCTATCAAATTTCAGATACCATTGCTGAGGTGCTTGCTTTAAGCCATACAAACTTTTCTTCAATCTGCACACTAAGTTCTCCTTACCTTTGACCTTAAATCTCTATGACTATGCCATATATATCTCTTCATCCAAATCACCATGAAGAAAGGTTGTTTTAACATCAAGATGCTCCAAATAAATTTTTTTAGTAGTCACAATACTAAAAACAATGTGAATAGAATTCATTTTAACATCAGGAGAGAATATCTTATCAAAATCAATGCCCTTTTTCTATGCAAATCCTTTTACAACTAACCTGGCTTTAAATATTTTTTTACCTTCATCCTCTTCTTTCAACCTGTAAAACCATTTATTTTGTAAAGCCTTTTTACATGCAGGCAACTTACATAAATCCCATGTCTTATTTTTTAGCAAAGAGTCCATTTCATCTTTCATTGCAGAATCCCACTGAATCTTTGTATCCACTTGCACAACTTTATCATAATATTTAGGTTCACCAACATTAGTAAGTAAAATATAATACAAGGAAGGGGGAAATCTTTTGAGGTCTAGTCATCCTTGTTGACCGTCTAACATTCACTGGGGTGTGTGGTATTTGTTGTTATAGTTGTTGCACATCATGAAGAATTGTTGGAACATCAGCATTTGGAGTATCATCCAACACTATATAGTCATTTTCTTTCTTCTCATGTTGTTGCAACAGATCGTTGTACAACACTTTCTCATTGAATATGACATCCCTACTTCTTATACTTTTACAATTTTCAAAATCCTAAAGCCTATAACTAAATTCAATAATTTCATATCCAACAAATACACATTTCTTTGACTTAGCTTCTAGCTTGATTCTATTTTCAGAATCTATATGAACAAATGCTTTGCAACCAAAGTTTTTGAGAAAAGAATAACTCACCTTCTTACTTCCTTTGGAATACCACAACCCAAGGGAGTAAAGGGACCTCTATTAATCAAATATACAATAGTATTTATAGCTTTTTCTCACATGTTTAAGAGCAACCCTAGATACAACCTCATACTTCTTGCATGCTCCATTATAGTCCTGTTCATGCGTTCAACCACTCCATTTTCCTGTAGAGTCATTGGAATAGTCTTTTGTCTATGAATACCATTAGTGGAGCAATAATCTTCAAATTCATGACTGCAATACTCTCCACCATTATCAGATCTGAGACATTTTAATTTCTTTCTAGTTTCATTTTCAACCAAATATTTCCATTTCTTAAAAGTTTGAAATATATCAGATTTCTATCTAAGCAAATAAGCCCATACTTTTCTAGTTGCATCATCAATAAATATATCATAATAATGAGAGCCACCAAGGGAAGATACCTAAGCTGGTCCCCATAGATTTGTATGCATAAGCTCTAATCTCTCACTTTTATTTTCCTTCCCAATCTTCACAAAACTCACTCTCTTTTGTTTTCCATACACACAACTTTCACATAAATCCATATTAACACATTTCAGGCCTAGTAAAAATTTCTCTGAATGAAGTACTTTCATACCTTTCTCACTCATGTGCTCAAGTTTATTGTGCCACAACATTGTATTAGAATCTACAGTAACTATTTGTTTTCTATGCTCAACTAGAACAACTATTCTTGAATATTCATCTTTCTTTGAAACAATCAAAGTAGAAGGAACAATATAACTTGTACAAAGATATAAGGTGCCTACTTTCACATCCTTTTCTACTACAAGGGAACCTTTTGAAACCTTCCAATTTTTATCATTAAAAATAAATACACAACCCTCATCAACAAGTTGCCTTGTTGAAATTAAACTCCTACTCAACCTTGAAACATGTCTTACCTCATGCAGTAGCCAATGATTCCCATTTGGCAACTTAATCTTAACTTTTAATTTTCCTACAATCTGACAGGGTTCATTAACCCCCAAATAAACAAGCCCAAAATCCTGTTGGACATAATCAATGAAATAACCTCTTTGAGGTGTAGCATGAAATGAAGCACTAGAATCTAAAACCCATGAATCATCTACACTTTCTAAAGATAGAAGCAAAGCATCCTCTTCAAATTTTTTACCTACTACATTTGCCTCCTTGTTCCCTTCTAGTTTATCTCTTTCATTGTTCTTTCAAGTCCAACAATCTTTCTTCTTATGCCCTGATTTTCCATAGTACCAACAATCTCTCGATCCTTTGAATTGAGACCTCTTCCCCTTTGACTTTCCTCTTGATTTCCCATAATTTCTAGAATTATTTCCTTTCATAGTCATTCTACCTCTGCTTTGTGCATTCAAAGAAATTCTTGATGTAGATCCGCCTAAGGATTTCGTATGAGTTTCCTCACTCAAAATATCACCGATCACATCATCATATTTCAAGGTACTAGATCCAAAAATATAATTACTCATAGCCATTACTAAGCCATTCCAACTTTTAGGCAAAAAACACAAAATCAAGAGAGCCCTAATTTTTTCATCAAAATTGATAATCATAGAAGATAAATGACTAGTAATTCTATTAAACTCATTTAAATGATCCGCAACAGATCCACCTTCTGTTATTTTTATATTAAATAAACACTTCATGAGAAATACCTTGTTTGAAGTGGAGAGCTTTTCATATAGTTTCGCTAGGATTTCTATCAACTCTTTCATCGTCTTTGCTTTTGTAATGTTAAATGCCACTGATGGTGCCAAGAATACCAAATGCTTCCAAGTGTCTTTTTGTCTAAAAGATCCCATTCATCATTTTACATAGATCCCTAATTCTTGATTTTTCCTTCCAACTGCTTCAATAAATCCTTCTGATTGAGATAGTCCTCCATTTAGATCTTCCATAACTAAAATTTTTTCCCATTAAACTTGTCCACCTTTAGCTTACCCTCGCCTACCATTGCTCTCACTCAACCATGAGACTCCCACTCAACTGTGAGACCTTCCTATAGAGGATCACTAAAAAAAAAAGGGTGACAATCTTACTAATTTTTTTTAAAAATGATGATTGTCTAACTCTGATACCACTTGATAGGATTAACCTCAAATAGATATAACAATTACATGCAAATATAACCAATGCCAAAAAATAGTAGATCATATAAAAGAGAACATAAGACACCAAGATTTAACGTGGTTCACCTAATCCCTGGGCTATGTCCACCAACCATAAGTCCAATATTATTATTATGGTGTGATTAAAACCTTATTATAATCTGTAATCTCTTATAGATCAATAAATCTTGAGGGGGCTGCCCCCAAACCCTTGTAGAAATAATATGGGGAATTTTTTTTCCAAATAAACCTTTGAGTCTGATTAGGCTCCACATCACAACATATAGATAGTGGAACATCATTTCATTTGATAGGAGTTAGAGAGTAGTTCTCAAGTTATAAGGAGAAGAACACCAATATCTAGATTTATATGGGAAACTTGTACAAACTCAACCCAGTTGGGAAAGGGATTGTTTAGTTTTAGAGGGAGAATGGATAGATAATTCTACTTCATGATGTGTTGCATTTGCCAAGCTTAGGTATGATTTTGATTTATGTATCTATTCTTCAAGATAGGGGGTATGTTGTACTCTTTAGAGGGAAACATGTGTTGATTAAGAATAAGGATTGGAAATCACCCATACTTATTGTTGTTAGGAGTGGTCACTTTTATAGGTTACAATTTGATACTCCTAAGGCACTCATGAGTAGCAGTTATCCTAAAGATCTTGGAGAGATATGGCATAGGAGGATGGGCCATATTCATCATGGATCACTTAAATTGCTTCATGAGATAGTGATAGGTGTTTCCAAAGGTGAGCACAAAGCATGATGATGTATGAAAGGGATACATGTAGGGGAAGTTTGTGAAAGAATCTTTTCCAAGGAGTGATCCCAGATCTAATAGTGTTCTTTATCTAGTACATTCAGATGTATGTGGACCAATGCCAATAAAGTCTCTGAGATGATATGAGTACTATGTTACTTTTATGGATGATTTCTCTAGGAAGACCTAGATATACTTCTTGAAGACCAAGGATGAAGTCCTCAGTTGATACCAAGAGTTTAAGGCTCTTGTGGAGAACTTGACAAGAAGGAAGATAAGGGTTCTTTGGTCAAATAATGGAGGCGAGTACAAAGGAAATATCTTCCAAGAGTTCTATACCAAGGAAGGAATCAAGAGAGAGTGGACTATTCCTTACAATCCACAATAGAATGGTGTTGCTGAGAGAAAGAATAGTTCTATATTGAAGGTGGCAAGGGCTATGCTACATGACTGGGACATGCCCCACTATTTATGGGCAGATGTGTGTACTACAATAGTTTACATTTAGAATAGGGTTCCACACAAGATGCTAGGGAAGATGAAACCAGAGGAAGCTTTTGCAAGAAAGAAGCCAGATGTTGGTCACTTCAAAATATTTGGGAGTTTGGCATATCATCATATTCTACTTGATACACATACCAAGTTAGATCATACTACAGAGAGATGGTACTTTTTTGGGTACAATGAAACCTTAAAGGCATATAGGATTTTTATTTCAAAGACCAAAATAATTATTGTTAGGCATCATGTCAAGTTTATAGAGGACAAGGCATTTAGAAGGTCCATAAATTTGCTAGAAATTGATTAAAGTGAGCAGCCAATAGAAGCTTCAAGTTTAAGTCAAGGGCATCAAAGCTCTGGTATAGTTACCAGTACAAGTGTAGACTTGGGAAGTGAAGATTTATAGAGTATGGAGCAACAAGTGCAAGAGGAAATGTATCTTGAAGACTTAGAGGTTGAGATTTAATCCTCTGTAGTAGGCAACGGGGAATATGAGGTTCAAGATACACAAAGGGATACTCAGGAGTTTGTGGAAGCTCCTAGAAAGAGTAATAGACAAAGGAGACAACCAACCAAGTTCAATGACAATGTGGCATTAATTAGTCAGTTGGTAGATAGTGAGCCTTCCAACTATCAAGAGGCTACACAAAATTAGGTATGGTGAGATGCTATGGTTGAGGAATATTCCTCAATAATACATAATGATGCATATGAGGTAGTTCCTAGACTAACAGATGGAGATGTAGTTGGATCACGCTAGATCACAGTGTAGATGGTAACATTGAGAAATACAATACAAGGTTTTTAGCAAAGGGGTTCTCTCAAAAGGAGGGAATAGACTATAAGGAGACATTTTCCCAAGTGTCCAGGTATGCTTCTATATGAGCTATGATCTCATTTGCAACACAGATGGGATGGAAAATCCATCAAATGGATGTCAAGACAACATTCTTTAATGGTGAGATGAAGGAGGAGGTATACATAGAACAACCAAAAGGCTTTGTAGCACACATCAAAGAGACCCACATGTGCAGATTGAAGAAAGCCTTACACAGACTAAAATAGGTTCCCAGAGCATGATATGAGTGCATTGATACATAATTGTAGAAATTGGGCTTTGTGAAGAGTGAGGCAAATGTTAACCTTTATGGCTTGGTGGTTGGAGGTGAGGTTCTCATTCTTTTTCTTTATGTGGACAACTTGTTTTTTATAGGTCCACTAGGGCTCATAGAGGATTGCAAGAGGGACCTTGCAAAAGAGTTTGAGATGAAGGATTTGGGACTTATGTACTTCTTTCTAGGTATGGAGGTATGAAAGACAAATGAAGAGATTTTTCTTGGTCATGGTAAATATTACATTCAAATCTTGAAAATATTAGGGATGGAGGATTATAAAGCCATTTCTACACCCATGATCATGAATTCGAGGAGGGTAGATACATCTAGGGAGAAGGATGTATATCCCACCTTATATTGAAAGTTTATTGGTTCACTTATGTATTTGGTCAACAACAGGCCAGGTATAGCTTTGTACTCTCTTTGTCAGTTCATGGTTGAACAAAAAAAAATGTATTGAACAATGAACAAGCATGTGATGTGTTACTTGTATGGTACAATTGAGTATATGATCAAATATGTTCGAGATGAAGGTATCACATTTATAGGCATTACTGATGTAGATTGGCAGGAAGTACAATGGAGAAGAAAAACACTTCAGGGTGTTTTTCAATTTGGGATGAGGAGTTGTCTCTTAGTTTAGTAGGAAGTAGAAGTTTGTGGCTCTAAGTTCAGTAGAAGCATAATACATAGTAGCTAGTATGGTGACATGTGAAGCTATATGGCTTTGGAAGTTGTTAGTAGCCTTATTTGGTCAGAAGGTTGAGACTATTGTGATACACTATGACAATCAGAGTTGCATCAAGTTGTTTGAGAATATAGTACTTCATGATAGCTCTAAACATATAGACATCAAATACCACTTCATCAAAGATTGTGTACAATGGGGGATTGTTCAACTATAGTACATACCTATGGAGGAGCAAGTAGAAAACATTTTGACTAAGGCATTAGGGAAGGCAAAATTCATCTTCTTCAGAGATAAGTTAGGTGTCATGTAGAATAGTTTCCTTGCTAAGAATGGGTGTTAGTTTTGGTATCTTGGACAACTATTCATCAACATCTAATTGTTTAGTAAATAATTATTTTACTAACTAATTATTTAGAGTAGGGACAATTATTTATTAAATAAATGACTCCTTTTAGAAGCAACTAGAAACCAAGTTTTTTAGGGTTGTTAATTTGTTTTTAATCTCAACCTTTGATTGAGAATCAATCTTAGTTGTTGGTTTTCCAATAGGATTAGTAGATAAGGGGGTCAGGCGGCATTTGGAAAACACAAGTTGGAGAAGCATTTTTAGTGTTAGAAAATAGTCTTGCAATGTTAGCAAGGGCGTAGTGGTAGTGTTGGGGATAGAAGTGGGAGAAATTGAGAGGTTGTTGGAATTCTTCTAGTGAGGGGCAAGGAACTTTGTGTCCCTTGATTTGCTGAAATTAATATGATTCCTCATCTGTAGAAATGGCTTTCCCTTAGGGGTTTTTCTAGGGATGATTTTTTTGAAGATATTATGTTCATTGTGTTGCTTATTTTTTTCCATATTTTTATAAGTCAAGTTGCAGTTGTGTTATTTTTTGATATTAGTTGTAAATTTATTTTCGGTAGTTTAATAATTGTTTAAGATAGGAGATTAATAATCAATGTTTGCAATAGGAATTTTAAGACATATTTGCAATTTGAATGACTTAAAAAACTCCCTCACATTCTAATTACCATTTCATCATTAGAAAAGAGAAGAGAAGCCTCTAAGATTTGTAAAGTGAAGCTATCACTCTGTTGTGTTTCTTTTCTCTCTTCTTGAAAGCCAAAAAAAAATTGGTTTGGGGATTTGGGAGGTTTTCTTATTTCTCCCATGTATTATTTTCTACTCTACCTATGCAGAAGAGGAACACAATTCTCTATTGGATTTCAAAAAAGGTATTAAGTTTAGTAATTACTACCAAGAAGAGTAGTTTGATCCAATGGAAATATGAAGAGGGTTGAGTTACTGCAGTTGAGAAAGCATTGTCTACCACCCCTACACCTCCCACATCATCACCCTCAACCTTAGTCACTTGGAGTATGAGTATCACATATAGTCGAGTGAGGATTGGGTGGGGTTGTTCCAACTCCTCCATTTGGGGTGCTTGGATCTCTCTTACAATTTCTTCTACCCTCTTTCTACCACTATGAAAATTGAAGAGCTCAGGAGGTTTAAGTAGCTTGTCTTACTTGACTGTGGATTTAGAGGTCAAATTCCAAGAAAACTATCTAAGCTACAAAATTGGAGCACTTGGAGCTCAGTGTAAATGAGCTCAATGGTGTCTTTCTAAGGGAGATGAGTAACATCTCTGCCTTGAAATTCCTTGACCTCTCTTGGAATGACAGTTTATAGAGAAACAAGTTGGGTGAGTGGATAGCACATTTGAGAGGGTTGGAGCATCTTGGACTCAGCAACATGAATGTCACCATGGAAGAAGATACCTGGTTAGGAGGATAATTTCTCTGTCTTGCTAGCCTTACTACACTTTACATGGGCTATTGTGGGCTTTCAAGAGAAATTCTTCCCTTCTTTATAAATCTCTCGCACCTTCAATGGTTGGAACTTTTAGGAGATTCATTCAGAGGTAACATTCCTTCCTTTCTTGGATCCTCCCTCTGTCATAGCTTGATATTTCTTAGAATATCTTGGAAGGTTGTATTCCCTCATTTTTAAGTGGTATCCCCAATCTGTAGTACCTTGATCTCACTTCAAACAAATTGAATGGCACCATTCTGCCTACTCTAGGGAATTTTTCCAATTTGGAGTACCTTGATTTGAGTTCAAACAAACTAAATTGGAGCATTTTACCTAATCTAGGGAATATCTTAGCCTTGATTGGTCTTGAAATGGAGAATAATTCTTTGAGTGGTCCAATCCAAACTTCCTTTGCTAAGCTATCCAAGTTAGAGGTTCTTGATTTGACCAACAATAGATTAAATGGAACTTTATCATTTTTCATTTTGAACTATAGCCCCAAACTATATGCTTTGGATCTCTCAAGCAATACATTGACCATAAAAGTAAGCACCTCTATCATTCCCAAATTTTTAGCTTCAATACATACATTAAACATGAGTGTAATGTTAGAGGAAACTTCCTTGCATTTATTTTGATACAATATTCCATTTGATATTTAGATCTGTCAAACAATTCTGTTAGTGGCTTCATTCCAAATTGGCTTTGGGGGTTCACAAATATTGAGTACATAGATATTCAAGAAAGCTTATTTGATGAACTAATCATAAAATCAATAGATAAATATACACAAAATATTCTATTTCTTTCTTTAGCTGGAAATAGCCTTCATGGTTATATTCTGTCTTCTACTTTTAAACTTAAGAGTTTGGATATTTTAGATTTGTCAAATAATAAG
The DNA here is from genome assembly GCA_028749045.1 of Cupressus sempervirens. Taxonomy (NCBI): domain Eukaryota; kingdom Viridiplantae; phylum Streptophyta; class Pinopsida; order Cupressales; family Cupressaceae; genus Cupressus; species Cupressus sempervirens. The sequence continues at coordinate 3,609,627 of CM053785.1, forward strand.
TTCAATGGAAAAATATCCCAATGGCTCCATAACTATTCTATATTGATTGTCTTAAATTTAGAGAAGAATAATTTATGAGGGATGATTCCAAATATATGGAAGGGAATGAATTCTCTTGAGACATTGACACTAGGAGACAATGCATTTGAAGGGTATATTCCATTATGTCTTGGAAAATGTATTCCATTATCTCTTAGAAAACGTATAAATTTAGAGATCCTTGATTTAGAAACAACAATTTGCAAGATAATATTTCAAAATGGGTTGAAATCTTTTCAAATATGCAAATTTTAATTTTTTAAAAAATAGTTTCAATGGTCCACTCCCATTACAATTGACCAAATCGCAAAATCTTTAGATTTTATATGTGTCCAAAAATAAATTTTGAGGGACCATTCCAAAAGACTTTATGAAGTTAACCACAATAACAAATCAATCAAAAAATATAAACATGCTTGAACATGAAAATCCTAGTTTTTAAACATCAAACTATTATGTATATGAAATAACAATTTATGATAAAGGGTAAATTATGGAGCTTGTGGAAATTTTGAGATTAGTGAAATGTCTAAATCTTTCTAGCAATAACTTATTAGGTAACATTCCTCGGAATTTTAGATCCCTCAAAGGTTTGATTATTCTCAATATTTCAAGAAATCATTTCAGTGAAGAGAGTCCTAAGTCTATTGGAGAGATGAGACTTCTTTAATCACTTGATCTTTGTCAAATAACCTATCAAGGGAAATTCTTACTAAAATACAACTTCTCTCATGTCCTTAAGTTACTTTAATGTCTCCTATAATAACTTATCAAGATGACACCATAAGGAGGACAAATGATGACATTTCATTCTACATTCTTCAACAATAATCCACATTTATGTGGTCTACAAATATATGTGTCATGCTCAAGTAGTCTTCCTAATTCTTCAAAGATACACTAGGAAGATGATGAAGATTCAGTGGATGATATATGGTGGGATATGAGAATGACAACAAGGTTAATAGTTGGCTTTTCAATTGTAATGGGAATGTTGTGTCCCAAAAAAAATGAAGTATCCTATTCATTAAAATCATAGATGATATTATTATCTCTCTATTTTAAATATAAAGAGAGCATTTGTATGCTTCAAAATATTGTTAGAATTTTTGGCTCAATGACTTATATATTATAGTATAAGTTTATTCATGATAAAGTATTTAGATTATGAAACACATTTCTAGTATTCATGATGTTAATTAATATTAATATCTCAAATACTCTAAAAAACAATAGAATTTTAAACAATGTTTATTAAAATGATTTGAAGTAAATAAATCTTAATATTTTTATTTTATTATTATTATATTATTTTCTTATAGCTCTAGAATTATGATTCATTGTTCAAATTGATCATCTACTACATTAAAATATACTGAAAAATAAGCATGTGCGACCTATTGAAATACAATGCTATCATCTAAAAACTCTTTTATTTTATTTTAACAAAGTGTACATTTGTGAAAGGTTGCAAAATGAGTGTGACCTAGAAAGGTATAGAAAATAATTGCGTGTCAAGAAAGGAAAGTACATTCAAAAATACTTGCGTGTGAATTTATGCCATCTTAAAAAAAATTAGTGCAATATTTGTTTAGCCAGAAGGAAATCAAACCGTCTAAAAATATTATTGTTTGAAGTTGTAGAAAAATGAGACAAAAATAAAATCACAATAACATGAGAGAATAAAAATTGCAAAGAGAAAACATTTTATTGAGTTGAGCAACTACATTGCCTCTATTTATAGAGGGCATTTACAATTTCTAGAATTTGAACTAATAAGACCAAATTAAATTCTATCCTAACCAACTCTACACATGGATAGTTGCATGAGAAGATGGAGATATGGTCCACCACTTTATTAGTAAATGTGCAGAATTAGTGTGTAACTAAAAGCTATTTTATTGGAGTCAACAACTACTACTCCAATCCAACTACACATGTTGACAACAAAGAATTAATTACACCTACCTAGATGGCTCTAGACAATCTTATTTTTTCCTAACATCCCCCCTTAAGGTTGGCTAGAAGAATACAAAAGAGGAGGAGAACATTATATTACTATCCCCCCTTAATGTTCACCTTGACAATGCTCAACCTATTCCATAAATTCAAAAAATTAGCCTCAAGCATACCCTTAGTATTTATATCAACTATTTGATTGTCACAATACAAAGTAGTAGCAAAACTTTGTGCAAAACCAAGATCAAATAAAATATGTTGAATCCAAGCTACCTCTTTTTCTACTTCTTTTGCTTCTCTATATTTTCCTTCACTTGAATATATGGATACAATTGCTTTTTTTTTTTGTCCTACCCCTTGCCAATTTTGACTTCTTGCAATTGTTTGAACAATAAATCTACCTAAATTCTTAAAAAAATTCCTCCCAAATTTCCTTTAGCTTCCACAACTTCACCCTGCCTACTATTATACCAATACTTAATTAAACAATGGTTGTTATGAAAAAGACATTAGGTAGTAAAGAAAACAATAAACAAAATTAAAGAAAATCTTTAAAAGTAATGCTATACAGAAACCAAATGAAATATTCTTTTTAAATTTTGGTTAAATACATGTATTTATACAAATTTCTTAGGTTAAAAAAGGTAGTTCTCTAATTGATTATGTTGGTGGTGTTTTAAATAAACAATTGATTTCATCAAAGGTGATCAATAGCTTTGTTTTACTGACTAAAACAAGATTGATCATTTTGTTGGTATTTCAAACATTTAAAGGGTCCTCAAAAAGATGATATATATTAAAGGGATGATATATGGTGGGATATGGGAGTGGTAGCAAGCTTTGCAATTGCAAAGGTGGCTCAATAAATTATGTAGTGTCTAATGTAGGAGCACAATGGAGACAAGGGGTCTAGTTAGTGAAATCATCAATTTTGTGGTGTAATAAACTCTAAGGGAAAAAAAATTGGATATGTTGAGCCTAGATACCTTAGTGGTAATATTTGATAGGTTGGTGAACTCATTTGGAGGCCAAAAGATCACTTAGTGTTAGTTTGTATAGGTTGTTCTAGGTTGGTCAACCATAGTCAACATTTGGTCAAAGGTTGACTCAAGGATGGGTTTGATCATTTTGTATCATATTTAGTCCTTAGACATGATTTGGCATCATCTCAGACATAGTTAGAGTAAAATTTCATAATAATGCAAAAATTTGCTAAAAAGTCGCTAAGTTACAACTTTGCAATTTTGGCAATTTCTTGTAAAAGTTGTCAAGAATGCACGAACAAGCAAAAAATTGGTTGGAAAATGAAAAAATGACCTATAGGAGTGTATATATGTTGGATATCACCATATTTTTGGGTTGGAATCAAGTAGATAAGTTTTGGAGCAAATTTTGTGTCTTTTAGAGTGTTGATCCGTATTTTTCAAGCAAGTTTTTTTGGTTTTGTGTGATGGACTGATTGAATCCAGTTCTTGTATAAATCTCTTACAAGTTCAAAATATTTATTTGAATTAGTATAGTAGATTAGATCAACAAATTTCATTCATTTTGTGCATTCTTAGCAACTAGGGTTTTGAAGCTTTTAAATGAATTCCTAGCAATCCATGACCTCTAACTGACTATGACTTCGTGAATGGCTAGGGGTAGGGCTAAATGACTATAAATAAGTGCTCCAACCTATCCTTCTTGGTTGTGATGCCAAAATGGTGAGTTCATGGCTGAACAAGTGTAGTGTTGAGCCATTACAAGTATGAAAAATGCGTATAAGGTAACCATGTGAGTTGTAATACAAGGTTTGGCACCTTAAATGAGAAATAAACACTAGTATTGAATAACTAAGCCTAGTTTGGAAGTTTCATGAAGAGTTTTTGTAAGAATTTTCCTTAAGGAAAAATCACCCAAGATCAAGGAACTCAAGCACAAGCATAGAATGGACCAAAGTATGATCATAATAATTAAAAAAAAAATTTGATCTAATGTCATGTACATACGCACTACAAGTGCCTAAATATAAAAGCATCTAGAATGTCTAGGAGTTAGCACACTGATAAGTCTTACAACAAGGCACATGTCCACCAAGAGTGGATTATCCTCCATTAAGCATAGGAGTAAGTGTGACGATGAGAGGATAAGCCTACAAAGGTGTAGCACATAAAATTATGTTGTAGACACCATGTGCTTAATTAAGAGTGCAAACTACTATGTTGTCTACATGAAAACTTAGTTAATTATGCAAACTCCAATGTTGTGGACACCATGTGCTGAATTAGAGTTTCTTACTCCAGTGTTGTCAACATGACAACCCATAAGAGTACGCAAACTCCTAAGTATCAACTTGATAAATAATAAAATAATGCATTGACCTAAGTAAACTTAAGTAAAGTGTAATAAGTAAATACTTATTTACACCAACACCTCCCCTTAAGTGCAACATAGGGGAATGCACTTAAGCTTATGAAAGTTAGGATGAAAATGCAAGATGGGTTCAGGCTACTAGGCCATGTTAAGTACCCATGGAAAAACGACAATGCAATCTCTCATAAAGTAGAGAAAGAGGGAAAACCTCATGGTAAAACCCCTCCCCTAAAAAGAGAGATGAAAAAAGAAGATGCATGGATGGATGGAGTAATCAAGAAAACCCATCCCCCCCCCATTATGACATACATCAAGTATATACAATAGAGAAGTATGAGAAGAACACAATCCCAATAGAGTAAAAGGTCCCCCCAAAAGAGAGGAGAAGAAGAAGAAAGGAGACAAGGTAGTCCTCCCCTCGCCCCCCAAATGTAGAATGCCAATTAGTGAGAGGTATTCCAATGTAGAAGCTGATCCATGACTGCTGAATAATGTTCCTCCCCTTTGGAAGAAATAATATCATAGGTACAAATGAGATGCTTCCCCAATGTGTAGAAAGAATCCCGATGATGAATGGTGTCTCTAAAACCTGCTCAACTATCCCTGTGTCGAAACTGACTATCACCCCTTCCAATACTACTGAAAAAACAATGTTATATCTAGCAAGGATGGATGTAGAACATATTACAAAGAACCATGAGTCTCCTCAAATGATAAAGAGACCTCCTAAAACTATTGGACATAAGGATCCACAACCATATCAAACTAGAAAGACTGATCATGTAGAGAATGGACAAGAGGGTTAGAGTAAGCCCTCATAACAATTGAAGAAGGATCTTCTTCATCAAAGAGAAGATGTATATCATCAATGATGTCCCCCAAATATGTTAGGTATGACTCCATAAAAAAACTTGAAATATCTGTTATGTATTCATCCCCTGATGTTGAAGTTAGAAGACAATGTGTACCATACTATTTTGATTTGCATGGACCTACCACTATAGCTATGTATGCATGTGGAATGTGTTGATGCTATGACATCATGCTATAACTATCAATAAGATCCTACATATCTGAATCCATTGAATCACTATCACTGCTATCACTATTAGTTTCCACTATGTATGAAGTGTGAAGAGGATTAGAGGATAAGCTGGGTGAAATTTCCTCAAAGTGTACATACCTCTCTACAAAAATCTCATGAGTCTCAGGATCCATAAGTCTATATGCCTTAACACTGTCTTTATATTTGATGAAAGTACAAGGCCTTAGTGGTGGTGCCTTGCATTCCTTGAAAGATATGTTTTCCCATACTAGACAACCAAAGACTTTGAAGTGTTTCACAATGGGTTTTCTGCTACACCATGCCCCAAAAGGAGTCTTTTCATCTAAGACATAATGAGGAGACCTATTAAGTATGTGATTGGCATTGCTTATAGCTTTGACTTCAAGTGTTGAATCAAGAGACTTGGCTTGAATCATGCAATTTTCCATTGACTTAAGAGTTTGAATCCTCATTTCTACAACACTTTTCTTTTGTAAACTAAATGCTACTGGATTTTAAAGATCAATACCCTCAAGTTTAAAAAATTCTCTAAGTCTCTAGTTCACATATATGATTTCATTGTCCATATGAAGAATCTTGATGGTCTTCCTTGATTTCTTTTCAACATGACTCTTGAAGGCTAAAAACTTATCAAACACTTCATTCTTGTGATCAAGAAAGTAGACCCATGTCTAGTGTGAAAAGTCATCAATGAAAGTGAGAATGTAGCAACCCTTGCTAGCTAATGATACTACAAAAGGACCTGCTAGAACCATGTGAACCAACTGAAGAACAACTCATGCTCTTAAAGAATTTCCTTTATCAAACTTCTCCTCTAGATGCATATCCACCGAATGAGTTGAACATTCACCCTTTAAAAAGCTAATTGCAGGCAAACCTTTGACCATATTGTTTGAGAAAAGTTGATGAAGATAGCGGAAGGCAAGATGACCATACTGCTCATGCCATAATGTACTTTGTGATTGTGAAAGTGTCAACAAGACATGTAAAGGAGACTTAGGCACAAAGTGGGAGAAAGAATAAATCCTTCTATGATGATTGACTTTACCCACTGCAACCACTAAATCATCTTTAAGATTATGTACCATTACTAAATCTGTAAGGAACTCAACTTTATTGAAATCTACATAGTGAGTGATTTGGTAGATTGAAAGGAGATTGGTGCTAAGGTTGGGAACATAGAGAACTTCTTTGAACTCCAAATTTTCCATCTCAACTTGTACTTTCCCTTCAACTTCCATTTTTTTATCATCCCCTACAAAGATGTGTGGTACCTTAGACTACTTCAATGAAGAAAAGCCTCCTTTTGAAGAACCCATATGATAGGAGGCACCTGAGTCAAGACTTCATTCTGCTAAAGAAATGGAACTAGCCATAAGTGCTTGACCTTTTCCCTTTGAAGTGAGTGGAGTTGAATCCTTGGAAGCATTTGGCACATTGATTTTGTTCTTCCTTAGTAGGTTTTCCAACTCATCAATTCTCTTAGTATTAAAATGATGCTCATTATGATTTGGTTTCTTGTAGTATGTTCAAAATAGTTTGTCCTTCTTATCATTGTTTCCCTTCTTGTTGGAAGATGAATTGCCTTGGTGTGAGGAGGTAGATTGTTGTGTATCTGATTGTGATTTTTGCTTCCACTGCTTTTTCTTATTGTTGGTAGAACATTTTCCATTTTGATTTGATTGGTTCTCATTAGTAGCCACCAATGCTCTGGTCTTTGATGACTTGAGAACTCCCATATCTATCAACTTGGATTGTTCCAACATCAACATTTCTACAAATGCGTCAAATGTAGACTTAGTGAAGGCACTTCCCATGGTCAACCTATGAGTATTGTAACTCAAAAAAAAAGGTGCATACTTTGAAGGTAGCCTCTTCAAGATGTGATGAATCAATTGATCATCCTTCATGAGATTACTAAAATCTTTAAGTAGTGCTATCAATTCATTGGATTTGTTGATATAGTCTTGAATTGTGTCAAAATTCTTTGGATCCAATAGAAGTAGTTTATCCTCAATTTGGAATCCCTTTTCCTCATCCACCTTACCATATAACCCTTCAAGTTTTTCCCAAGTAGGCTTGGCTTCCTTAAAGCTAGAAATGTGGAAGAAGAGATCTCTATAAACACAACTCCTCATAATTCCTAAAGCTTGTTTGTCTTTAATTTACCAATCAACTAGTGTTGTAGCATCCAGTAGTTTGGTAATTGTACCATCAACATATAGATTCAAACTTTTTTCCATTAATCTACTCCATACAATATCTTTCCATGTAGTATAATTGTGTGAAGTTAGAAGTGGAGTTTTAAGTGAACCCATGATGCAAAAAAATGAAAAAGAGCACAAAAGAGAGACACAAAAATATAAGAGACACCCCCATATTCACTCAATAAAAGAACCCCTAAAAAAAATGCTTTTGGCACTTTATATGCAGTGCATGTACAGTAGGCCACTTGTCAAAATGCATAAAGTGGACTTCTGATTTTGTTGTTTGCAATTGCCTTTTGAGGTTCAAATTTGACACTAAGCACTGCAACTTAGATGTACAACAAATTTAAAGAGTAATAAAAACAATACAATGCAGAAAATGACCTAATTCTAAAAGTGATATTTTTGTCCACACAAGCCTATAATTTGATTGTAGATCTAGAAAGTAGACAAAAAATTACACACTAAAAAAAAGAAACCAAATTTGGAATCTAAATGAGCCCATATGGAGCATTTGAAGCTGCAAAATGTAGGATTAGACAGGTACAATCACCAAAAAATAAAAATTTTGACAAATTCATGAACCAAAACTAGAAAAGAATAGCACCACTAAAAATTTCAAGAAATTCTACTCAAAAAAAAAAGTTGCTCCTAATTTGGAATCTGCATGACTGAGTTATGGCCTCCCAAAGTCAGACTCTCAAATCAAAACTACATCTGAAGAGGGGTCTAGGCAGATAAATACTGGGTTAAATTTGATGGTCAAATAGCTATAGCAGTAGTGTTATTTGGCCTCCAAATGATGGCCAATTGGGCATCAAATTTAGGCTTGTGACTGGCTGATGTTAGTGAAAAAGATAGTCCCTGGTGACATGGTAGATGATGTCAGTGTGATGTCAGCAAGTGTATGACACTGTATGGACGAGTACAGTGATCCGACATGTCACAAGCTAATGTGGAAAGGTTGACATAGCTTGATTGGATGTATGGCACTACAAGGTGGCAATGACATGTGGCGTATAGCTATTGGGTCACCACTATGATGTGGGATCTAGAACCACAAACAGTGATGTGGCCTTGTACTGCGTATGGCAGCATACTTGGCACCTTGTTGGATGTTGAATTGGTGGGTGACTCATCATGAAGCTAGCACTTGCATGGAGGATAGGTAGTCTATAGATGTGAAGCTCTGTGCAAAGTAAATGCTGTGCAGTAGTGATGGAGCTAAGCCATTGACTACGTGAAGTGGCACCAAAAGTGGGTGAATGTTTGCAGTAGGAACCAAAAGTTTTCTGTTAGAAGCTTTGCAGCCAGAAAAGTGTGTTGTCAGTGGGGAGAAATAAAATGCTACAGGGGGGCCATTTTTTTCTTTACTAGGTGTTGGGACAAAAAATTGCATGCTTCATTTTTAGTCACATTTCAAATTTTGAGTCAAACCAAGCCCTATAAATGCTTTTAATGTGCACATATACCCGGTTATACCTTTGAGACCCCTATAGTGTTTAATGTTTCTAACAACCTATATTCAGCTTATCTAAGTGTTCCATGAAGTTAAATCATCATTTTGAGTCATTTGGCGAAGTCTTGCTTTGAGAAATTGTCAATCTGCATTGTTACCATGAGTCAAACAATGACAGGAAGCCCTGTTTGCACCTAAATATCTCACACCTAGAATAGTGTTATAATTTTCCACTTTGGGAGTGTCTAGTGTCCATAGTTGAGAGCCTATGTTTCAGATTCCAAGTCCTTCCAAATCTGTTTAACTAGGTTTTGAATCCCTCAAAGTTGGTCAGTCATTGTTTTCATGCTTTTGTAATTAAATCCAAATTCTAGGAAGCCCTGTTTGACCTGTAATAACTTTTGACCAGTTGATCCGAATGCTAAAATTTCTTTTGCGTTGCATTATAGGCATCAAAGACTTTTCATGTTTCAAGTTTCAACTCTTGACAAATCTGTTTGATCAGTTTTCAAATGTGATTTCAAATGGAATTCCTAAAGTTTTAATGGTGTCAGTATTTGCAGATTGATTGGAACCCCTATTTGTGATGTCATAGCTCCTAATTTGTGATTGGTAAGATTGAATGGTTTATTCCCCTGTATTGTCCAATGAAAATACTACAAGTGTGTCAATTTTTAAGCCTTAACGAATCTGTCTTCACACTTTTCTAGGGTCATTCCATTCATAAAAAAATGATATTTCATTGATGTCCTATGTCCTGCAAATCTAGGTAGTCAACTTTGCGCCCTTGCCAAATTTACCCCATGATTCTTCATGAGCAAAAACTATAGAATCATATTTTCCTCATGGCAAAGTACTAGTGTTCCAGTTTTCAGAACCTAAAGTGCTTATTTGTCTAGTTTTTCGAGCCAATTCCAAGCCCAGCTTGTTGTTTTTTGACATGTTTTCTTGCAGGTAAATCTAAGAAGGCAACTTTGATAGTCAATATATTTTTACTGGGAACCTGTCATGAGATGAGATCTGACAGGGTACAAGTGTGTGGAACAGAGATTTAGAGTGCCAATTTTCAGAAGCCAGTCAGGTGTTTGGATCAAATTTTAAGGCCAGTCAATGGACCTCCTGGCGCTAAATTCACAGTTTTCAAAATAATGGTAAAGTCATTTTTGAATGACTGTTCAAAAGGTCGAATGTGCTTTGAATCAGTGTCAGGTGATGAGTGGGTAAGTTTGTGGATTCAGTTGTCTTCGAACAAAATTTTTTTTTAGCCGGACCACTTTGGGGCCCGACTAATTTCACCATATTAGCAAATGCAGGACTAAAGATTAAATGTATGAAAGAGTTGCCCATTGTTATCTGCAATAAACCAATGTGAGATCCATTCAAAAAGGGACCAGTCCAGCATGGTTCTCTTTGATCATTGTGCACTTATCAAGCTTGCTTAAAAAACACATTTGAGGGAATTTGTTTCAATATGCGAGAAGCTACAATTTGTTCCCAAAGAAGGAAGTGGCACTCATATTGAGAACCATGTTATATGCTGTTATAATGTTAAGTTTCTCAATGATCCTCACCATTTATATTTTGGAAAATGGTATAGTTTATTGGAATACATCTGTTATAATTAAAGATTTTAACAGGCTTTCAATATGGAGTGAATGGAAAATACAAAACCAGATGGAGAAGCTCTTTTCCTATGCCATCAGTATTGGGGCAAGATAGAGATTGCGTTGAAAATGAAAAAGGAGGGAGATCCACACCTGGAGAAGAGGCAGAGCATGCTAAAATAGAGGATCCCAACTAACAAAAGAAAAACTCAAGCCATGAGCAGATTACCAATGCTTCCACACATAAAAAAAAAGTATAAAGCTGCCCATGTAAAGCCATGAAAAGAGTGATTCAATATCTTAGCATAGATCAAAGAAAGGAGAAATGGCAGGGAGTAGGGTGCTGACCATATGCAGAGAAGACATAATTTGTGAGTAAGGGAGAGGCTGCAGTATGCTGAGAAAGGCTGCTAAGAAAGAACTCCCCACGCTAAATAGGGAACTAGCATTTCAAAGAGAGCCAAAGTCATGGCCAATAAGCTACAGTGTTAAATAAGAGGCATCCACAGTTGGAAGAAAGAAGGAAGCCATTTCAAAAAGGAGAACCCCTAGCGAAGTTACTAAAACACTCCATGCACATAAAAGGCAGAATCTACGTGCATAGGCAGGGGTCTCCTCAAAATGCAAAGAGGCAATGAAGATCACGTAGGCACATAGAAAGGAGAAATTCCACAATAAAATAGGCTCAAACTGTAGGAAAATGTTGTAAACCTTTTATCCCACATTGTATAGGGTTAGAGTTTTTAAGTGTTTAAATATTCTTGCACACATAGAATGAAATGAATAAAGGGAAGCGCCTTTTAAAAGTCAAAGCCAATGCTCATATTGTGGGTCCAACCTGGATAGTTGGAGGTAGCCAAGTATTAAATTTTGCTAGGAAACGCTGGCAAAGAGTGACATTAGCAAGATGATGCGCCGAAAAGAGTAGAAAATTCGGCGGGTTGCTAACTCGCCATCGAAAAATGGCAAGGTTTTCCAATAGTGACATAGTGACCTATCGAAAAACCTAAGAATCTGGTGAGATGGAGGTGAGACCAAGCTACAAATTGATGATGAACCAAAAATTTCCAAGTGGCATCACGTGGAAGAATAAAGGAGTTGTTGGAAAAAGAAGTCGAAAAAGACCACAATTCGGTGACTCGCTATCTTGCCACTGGAAAGTGGTGAGAAATTTTGGCTAACGACATAGTGACTAGCCAAAAAATTCAAAAAAATCAGTGAGAGTGAAAATACAACGTTGGTCCCACTTATAGTGCTATCGGTGAATCAAAATGTGACAGGTGGCAGCGAGTTCCAAGGCAGATGGTGATGTGGTGATCAAATTTTTGAGGAGCACTAGATCGTGCCACGTGGCAGATCTAAGGGTACTCGCTAACTTGCCAAGCAGAAGATGCATGAGATTTAGCATAGCAAGTTAGCTAGAAGATGACACATGGTGCTGATGGGGATGTCCAATCAGAATGTGACATGCAGCGCGGATGGTCAAATCAAGTTTGACTCGGATGGAATCTGAAAGGAAAATTTCAAAAGGGTTTTAAAAAAGTTTATTTTTAAAAGTTTTCTCAGAATCACATATAGGCCATTTAAAATAAAGTTTGAAATGCTAATATAGTCCAAACTTTATGAAGATTTAAATATTTGTGAAATAATGCCACGGAACCATGAACAGAGGGTCGATCTTCAAAAGGCCATAACTGGAGTAATTTTTAGGCTAAATGGGCACTCCAATATACCGTTAGAATCGAGAAAACCTAAAATTTCCAAATCAGGAGTTTTTTTTTGTACAAGTGCTTCCTGGTTCAAGTTATAGGCCAATTTGTGAAATCTAGGGTATTGGCAACAAAATGAGCAAATTTGATTATTAAGCATCTGAATCAGTTATAGGGCAGATTTGAGAACCTTTTGAAGCTTGAATGGGGTAAAGATAATCTGGAAAAGATTATTTTGTATTCTTAAGACCATTTTAACTAATTTGTTACTTTTACCGAGTTCATTTTTACACCAAAATTAATTACATTTTCACCATTAGATTTTTGAGATATTTTGATGCCTTTGAGAGGTAGAATGAAGAGGATTTGATATGCAGTTATAGAGAGAAGTTAGAAAGAAGCTTTGATTCTTCTAGGGAAGGATTTCCAAAGGGACAAGTGTCAATTGGAAATTGAATATAGGAATTACCTTCTCCATACATATTCTTTCTTCTTCTCTGAAATAGGTTGTTGGTTGGTTTTCAATTTCTAGTCTTAGGAGCTCTGCTCAGGCTATGGAAACTACACACCCAACACTTCTCTCTTGTATTGAACAACATTTTGAGTTTTTATGCAAATAGTCCTTACTAGTTAGGTGATTTCATGATTCATTTCTATATATCTTTCATGTATTTGCTTTCAAGGAAAATAAATAAAGCACAACAAAGGTTTTAAGTTCAGTCTGAATCTTGTCTCTTGATTATGGATTTGTTATTTCTTCTAATTTGTGATCAAAGAGCATAGATTAGGTTGCATTTCATTTAGGAATGTATGTGATTAAAATGTCTTGCTAGTGGGGCAAAGAACCATGTAATTTCTTGATGTTTGTCACAGGGTTTGCAGATTTCATGATAGGATGTTCTGAGTATGAGATTCATTCTATAGCAGATGTTTGTTCACAAAGTGAAAGATAGATTAGGAATCTTGATGTAGGAATTATGTCACAGATTTCTAGAAGATGTATGGTTATAATTCATGTAATTTCCCAATGGATAAGGCACTGGTCAGAGATAGGATCATTAAGTTTTGCTGCTCATACTTGGGTCTTGTTGTCGTCAACATAATTAAATCAATTTTCCCTTTTATGTTGAAAGCTATTCAATGTTAACCTGCACTTAGCTTGCCAATTTCATGAGTTATGTTCTTAGCTATTTCATGCTTGTGATTCTTGGTTATGTATAGAAGATTTAGGGGTTTTTATTTGCTTCATATTATATTCAGTGTATGCTTTGATAACTGGTACCATATAAAGAATCTATAGGTCCACTCGCCTAGGTTTTGTAGAGCCTGAAGTGTAGAAGGAGTATAGCCTTATAGTTGGCCGAGGTTCTTGGTGAAGTGTGTCCATTATTGGAGATAGCTGCCCATAGATGCATTCTTGCCTTGCATACTTGGTTGTTTAAACACTGTTAAATTAGGAGCCAACACTAGACACCGAAAATGTGGGAAATATCCCACATGCGCTATGGAAGTACTCGATGCGAGTTTAAAACTCAAAGCTTGCACTTGGATAAACAAAAAAGCAAGCCATTGAGTGATGTATGGTTGTTGCTAGTCATGGCTAGAGATTGGAATGTGTTGACTAGAATTTATAAAATGTCACCAATTTAAAAAAGAACATTCCATACAAATATTTCCTGTAGGGGCCAGGGTTTCACCTCTCGACTCCCGCAAATTTTTTTTCTCTACAGGCTTGAAAAGCTAAAATAAATTTCCAAAAATTTGCATGGAAATGGTAGAAAATATCTAACAAATTTTTTAGAGAAAATAATATTGATCTAAAAATAAATTAAACATGTCTAATAAATGATCATACTGAAAATGCAAATTGGGCCTTCAGGTGTCACTTTGCAAAATTTTTTTGCCTCAAATTCAAATATGGCCTAAGGTAGGCAAATTTATAGTCAAATTTCACTAAATTGACATTTTGAAGGCAATGGTGAGGTCCATTTTGGCTCTAGATGCTCCCAATGATTGTGATACTCAAAATTTGGGTCAAGGTCCTCCAAGATGTGAGGCAAGAAAATGGTCTCCAATGGCTATGTGAAGAGGAATTCCCTTAGCTCTAATACCATGTAAGAATTTTCCTTAAGAAAAAATCAACCAAGATCAAGGAACTCAAGCACAAAGACAGAATGGATCAAAGTATGATCAGAATAACAATATCAAAATCAATTGCTGTAATGTCATGTACATACACACTAGGAGTGCCTAAATGTAAAGGCCTTTGGAATGCTTCTAGAATCTCTAGGAGTTAGCACACTGATAAGTCTTACAACAAGGCACATGTCCACCAAGAGTGAATTATCCTCCATTAAGGACAAGAGTAAGTGCAATGATGAGAGGATAAGCCTACAAAGGTGTAGCATGTAAAATTATGTTGTAGACACCATGTGCTTAATTAAGAGTGCAAACTACTATGTTGTCTTTATGAGAACTTAGTTAATTATGCAAACTCCAGTGTTGTAAACACCATGTGCTAAATTAGATTTGCTTACTCCAGTGTTGTCAACATGACAACTCATTAGAGTACACAAACTCCTAATTGTCAACCTAATAAATAATAAAATAATGCATTGACCTAAGTAAACTTAAGTAAAGTATAATAAGTAAATACTTATTTATACCAATAGTTTTTATTGTGAAACAAAATGGATTAAGTTTAAACCCTAGATTTAAGCCTTAAAAGGTGCATTTTGTGATTAGGGTTGTTGGAAATATAAGAGGAGTAACTAAGAGGGGAGGGGTGAATCAATTACTACAAAAATAAATCTCAGATGCCTTATGATGTTAGTACAAAATGCAAACAAATAAATAAATACTACTAAAGCTTGGGAAACACACAGAGTGTTGTAACTAGGTCATAACTAGATTAGCTCGGTAAAAGATTAGCATAAGAACCATTAGATTTTATCTATGATTACCATTACTTTAACTTAGTTTCAAATACATAAATAAAATAACATGAACACATTTGACACTAGGATTTAACATGGAAACCCAATTTGGCAAAAACCACCAATAGCAACTAATTACTAATTTTCACTCTTCTAAAGTGAGTCCTATTAGGAGCCAACCCTATTAAAGATTACAAAACACATTGTTAAGTGTGACCCTGTTAAAGGATTTAATCACCCTATTAGGAGTGGCCTGGTTAGAGGTGTTGAGAATAATTCAATGGAAATGTCACTTTTTTAGAGGATTTACAAATAGCTATTAAGCCAACTCTGTTAAGAGATTTAGATTACTACTACAATGATCAGAGAGTAAAAATGAAATGACCTGATTTGAATGCGCCTTAATTGTCGATTTTAGATCTTTTTTTTGGTTTGTACTTGATCCTTCTTAAGTGAATATGTCTTTTCAACACCACAAGGATATTCTACTTATCCTTCAAATTCACTTTTGCTGGTTACTAATATATCTTCAATGACATCACCATAATTCCCACATTCTCTTGCACTTACTTGTACACTTTCTTGCACACTTTGAAATCACAACTTGAACTTATACTTATACCTTCCATTTGTCAAATCAGCTCAAATAGAACTTCCAATGATCAATATTTATCACCTTAGTTAGCTAGAATTAATAGATAGATCAATTAAACTCAATACAACAAAATAGGAAAATCCTTTGCTAGTGACCCTATTTGGTAGAAACTAATTTTGAAGCAATTTCCTTTGTTAACCAACATATGCTCAATTAATACTACAAAGGTACGAAAATCCCTTGGCAACTGAGTGAGCTTGGTTAGCATTAGTTCCATCCAACTTTCCTTTGTTACCCAAGTGAGCTCGACTAACACTCGCTATCTTGCAACTTTTCCTTCGATACTCGAGTAAACTTAGTAGACACTTCCTTCTAAACTAAGAAAACACAAGAACACTTAGTAGGCACTGAGAACTTTCTTTACTACTTGAGTGAGCTCGACATATACTAATTGATAATGATTATGACAATTGTGTAACATCAAAGAAAACACACAATTAATCAATTATATCCAAAAATCTCCCTCTTTGGCATTGATGGCAACACAACATGTCATAGTACAATGAAATTTTGGATTTGAAAATTCCCTCTGTCAGTATGAGCTCTTCCTGTTTACTAAATTATGTCTACAACAACTATTACCAAGTTCATTCAAAACATTCTCCCTCTTTCAACACACTTCATCTTTTAGAGGAATTCTCCCTCTCTAGTTTCTGACTTTATTCTAGTTCAAAAAATAATTCTTAGAGATATGACAATAAAATTCTCCCTCTTTGACAACACATGCCAAAGACAATAACTCTATAGACTCTAATGTACCTTAAGTACTAATTCATCTGCAATATGCCCTTGCCAATTTTGCACCAACTTATTGATCTTCAATAGGTTTTGGTTGATGCATTCACTAAACTTTATTTAGTGAATTTTAGATAGGGGAATGACCCCTAGCTTACCTCTTAGATATAGAAATGCATCCTTTTGTAATGGCTTGGTGAATATGTCTGTAATTTGTTCCTTTGTTTTCACATATTCCAATCTGACTTCTTTATCTTGCACCAATTCTCTTAAGAAGTTATATTTTATAGTAATATGCTTTGTTTTGGAATGCATTACTGGATTCCTTGATATGTTGATTGTATTGGTGTTATAACAATATATAACAACATGATCTTTGATTTCTACCTTCATTCCTTCCAATAGTTGTTTGAACCAAACAATGTTAGATTAATTGACTACTACTACTACATATTCTACCTCTGCTATGGATTAAGAAATACAATTTTGCTTCTTGCTTGTCCAAGATATTAGTCTTTTACCAAGAAAAAAATGCTCCACTGCTAGTGCTTTTTCTGTCATCAAGACTTCCTGCCCAATTAGCATCCGTAAATACTTTTAAGTCCAAATTGCCTCCAAGTTTATACCATAAACCATAGTCTTTAGTATCTTTAAGATACCTCATGATTCTCTTGATTTCCATAATGTGATTTTCTTTGGAATTTACTAAGAATCTTTCCAGTATTCCAACTACTAGAGAAATATAAGGCCCTGTGTGAACTACATTATGCAATTTTCTAATCATTGATCTATAAGTAGTCTTATCTACTTCTTTGGAATCATCATTTTTGGAAAGCTTATGTCTAGTAGATGTAGGTGTTCTAACTGGTCTTGAATCTTCCATTCCAAATTTCTTTAGTATCTCCTTGATATTCTTAGATTGAGTGATGTAGATACCATTCTTGCTCTGTTGTATTTAAAATCTAACAAATAATTTTATTTCACCAAACATAGACATCTCGAATTCTTTGTTCATTTCTTTTGAGAATGCTTTGATAAAATCATCATTTCCTCTAAATAAAGTATCATCAACAAATATTTTTGCTAACACAATATTCTTATCTGGTCCTTCCTTGATATATAGACTACTGTTATCATTAGTCCTTTGAAAACCAATCTTTACCATGTAATTATGGAGTCTTTCATACCAAGCTCTAGCAGCTTGCTTCAGACAATATAAATATTTGTGTAGTTTGCAAGCCATGTCTCCTTTGCTAGGATCTACAAAAGCTTTTGGTTGCTCAATGTAAACTTCCTCATCAAGAATTCCATTCAAGAATGTAGATTTAACATCCATTTGATATACTTTAAATCCTCTATGTGTTGCATATGTTAGTAAAGTTCTAACACCTTCTAGTCTTGCTACAAGAGAAATAGTTTCACCATAGTCAATACCTTCTTCTTTAGAGTAACCTTTTCATACCAATCTTTCTTTGTTTCTTGTTACCTTTCCCTCTTCATTCAACTTATTTCTAAATACCCATTTTGTACTAATTACATTTTAATCCTTGGGTCTAGAAACAATAGTCCAAGTTTTGTTCTTCTCTATCTGTTCTATCTCTTCATTCATTGCTTCAATCCAACTTTCATTTTCTAGAGCATCTTTAACACTACTAGGTTCAAATTCAACAAGTAAACATGTACCTTTTAATTTTCTTCTTGTCATTGTTCCATATGATTTATCTCCAATAATCGGATCATGTGCATGATGTCTTCTAACATATCTTGCTAATATAAGTTCCTTGGTTCTTTGAATGAGTTCCATCATCTTCTTCTTAAATTATAGTTTCAAGCTCAAGTCCTTTTGTCTATGACTTGGGTCCATCAGGTTCGGTTTGAACTAGCTTGGTAGCCTCTATTTGTGACTTGGGTCCTTGCAGCTTTGGTTGAATTGTCTACAACTCGGTAGCTATTGGAGTGTATGGGGAGGGTATGTGCAAGATCATGGTCAACCAAATTATGCTCTTAAGTGACAATAAAAAATAAAATATCAGGGTTATGTCAACTTGATGTGCAATTGAGAGAAAATAATATCTAGAAAATTGAATCTAGTTTCTAAACTACTAGGGCTTATCTCAAAAAAATAAAAATTGATTGGTCAAAATTTTGTATTTTAATGTAATATTACAAAAATTTCAAAACAAAAATAAGAAGTAGACGTATGTTTGACCACCTTAATCAAAATTAAATGATAATATTTTTTAATAATATTCTAGATATAAGTAGTAGACTCATGCCTGGATGTGACATATATTTTTGGGTATTTTTATTCTAAAAAAATAATTAATAATTAATTTTTGACTTTAGTATTTTTGGAATAAAAAAACTCTCATGTCTGACTACCTAAATTAATTCAAAAATTTGCAAAATTCAAATTTTCATTTTTTTCCTTATAGTAAAAGAAACATAGAATGTGATGCATCTTTTGGATTTAAAAAATGTTGTACCATTTGAAAGTTATAGTTGTTTTTCAAGTAGCGTGTCAGTCAACACTTTATACATAACTCATTAGAAAATAAGTAATAATTACTCACTAAACTCATAATTTGACAAACCTTACATTTATGGAAAGATAAGAAATTTTTTAAGAAACCTTTTTCATTTCATCAAATTTTGGTGAAAAAAAGTCGCTAGCTACATGTTTGAAGTAAAAATCACATAAAAACAGGCCAAAAGCACATTTTAAGGATTTTTTAAAGTTGAACATATAGGTTTGGTATCAAAAGATATAGTAGACCTTATAAAGATATTAATTGTTTTCATTTAGTATCAGGGTGGGTGGGAAAAAAATTGGAATAGATTTTGAAATGGTTTGAGATATTTTAGAACTATAGATTTTTCAGATTGCCACTTTTTGGCACACCATGATCCTACACATACTCGAGACTCGGGAGTTAAAGCATCTTTTCTTTTAGATAGATTAGGAAGGGTATTAGGTTCATAGTAAATGAATCTTCTATAGTCTTTAGGTTCCTTGTTACTTTCTTCTTCACTCTTTTCTACATATTCATCAATTCTGATGTGTGCACTTTCTATAATTTTGTAAGTAGATAAATTGAAACATCTGTATTCTTTTCTTGTGCAAGAGTATCCTAGAAATATGCCTTCATCATATTTTACATCATATGTTCCTTTTCTATATTCTTTCAATATGTAACATTTGTTTCCAAATACCTTCAAGTAACTTACATTAGGTTTGTAGCCATACCATAGCTGATAAGGTGTCTTGTTTGAATCTTACTTCAACTAAACTCTGTTCAAGTTATGAACTACAATGTTGATAGCTTCCTTCTAGTATTTGAAAGAAACATTCTTTTCAATCATCAGGTTTCTTGCACAATCAATGATAGATCTATTTCTTCTTTCTGCTATACCATTCTATTGTGGTGTACCAGGAGTAGATACTTGTCTTTTGATTCCTCTTTCAATGCAGAGATTTTTGAGTTCATGGGAAATGAATTCACCACCTCTGTCTGATCTTAGGCATTTCAACTTCTTTCCAGTTTCTTTTTCTACTCTTGACAGATACCACTTGAATTTTTGAAAGGCTTATAATTTTTTTTTTAGGTACATTACTGCCATCATTCTAGAGTAATCACCAACAAAGAGAATGAAAAAATTTTCTCCACTATAACTCTTTATTCCAATAGGTCCACATAAGTCTATATGAACAATTTCCAAGACTTCTTCTGACTCATAGTCTTTGCTTCTAAAGCTTGTCTTTCCCATCATACCAATTTGGAGATTCTTACATAGACTCATGTTAGGGTTCTTCAAACTAGGAATACCTCTTACTCTTTTATGTTTTCTTATCTTAACCAAATTATCAGAGTTCGCATGACATAGTCTTTTCTTCCATAATTAGCTTTCTTCTACTTGAGCAATAAAACATAAACAATCACTGAAATCAAGATAAAATAGATTACCTATTTTTTTTCTTGCTAGAACCAACCAAATTTCCCTTCCCATCCAATAGTTTAGCCTGTCCATTCATGAATTCTACCTTGAATCCAATGTTACTCAATTGTACCACAGTTAGTAGATTATGTTTTAGTCCTTCAACCCAATAAGAATTATCACACACAAGTTCTTTAGATAACAAGATACATCCTTTTCATTTTATATTACGAAGTTAATTATTTCTAAATCTTACACTACCTCCATCATAATATTTTATATACTCAATTATTTTTTTGTCAGCAGTCATAGGATGTGAGAAGTCACTGTTAATAATCCATATATCATTTTTGCTAGCATGAGAGATAAGTGTCATCTTATCTCCTTTATCATTAGATTAATCTTTCATAGCAATATAAACCATTTCATTTTCACTATTATCAGAATCTTTAGCTATGAACACTATTTCTTACCTTTGTCCTTGAATTTCTTGTAGTTCTTGGAGTCCTTCTTTCCTTTATGCTTGTTTCTTTTCTTTTCATCCTTCATTTTCTTGTTTGGACACCTAGTAGCAATGTGACCAATTTCTTCACAAGAAAAGTAGATCAAAGGAACTTTATCTTTGCACTTCCCTCTCCCTTTGGAATACTTCCTTGCAAGCAAGGCTTCAACAACTTCAAGATCACTGTCTGAACTTTCTTCTGATGATCCATCTTCTTCACTTCCTAATTGATTGGATTTTGACTTTTTACCCTTTTCTTTGAGTGAGAGTTTAGCTTTAAATGCAAATTCAATATTCTTTGAAGCAAGAACATAGTTATCATAATTGGCAAACTCAAAAGCTATTAATCTTCCAACTAGAGCATCCAACCCTATCTTATTAGTTGGATCACATCTCATTTCTTGAATAGTAGATACTCTAATTGCATAAACGGGAAGAAGATTTTTGAGCACTTTACTTACACAATTTTCCTCCCTAATGTCTCCTCAAGATGCTTTTATTGCACTTACACTAGCCTTGATTCCTTCCACATATTTTCCAATGTTTTCATCTTCTCTCATTCTCATTTGATAAAATTATCCTCTAAGGCTTTCTGCTTTGGCTCTTCTTACATTGTCATCTCCTCCATAGATATATTTTAGTTTGTTCTACATTGCAAAAGTAGTTTTGCAATCTTTTACCTCATCAAATTTAGCATAACTGAGAGCATATGCAATATCAATCATCATGATATTATGATTCTTTTTTTCAGCGATATCTTCAACTGATAATGTTCCAATGGGAGTCTTGTATTCAAGATCAAGATACTTGCAACCTAAATCATTGATGGTAGCTAGATGCAATCTCATAAGTCCTTTCCATGCTGCAAAATTGTCTTTGTTTAGCTTGGGAATCTCTCTTTTGTAGGACATCCCGATCTTTAGCTTAGGTCCTTGAAACCTTCTCTACAAGCACCAAAAGCTCTGATAGCAATTGTTGGAAATATAAGAGGAGTAATTGAGAGGGGAGGGGTGAATCAGTTACTACAAAACTAAATCCCATACCCCTTCTAATGTTAGTACAAAATGCAAAAAAATAATTGAATACTATTGAAGCTCGGTAAACACAACAAGTATTGTAACTTCGTTGCAACTATATTAGCTTAGTAAAAGATAAAATAAGAACCATTAGATGTTATTTGTGATTATGATTACTTTAACTTATATGCAAAAACATAAATAAAATAGTGTGAACATTTTTGAAACTAGGATTTAATGTGGAAACCCAATTTGGGAAAAACCACCAATAGCAACTATTTACTGATTTCACTCTTTTGAAGTGAGCCCTATTAGGATCCAACCCTCTTAAAGATTACAAAATATGCTATTAGTTGTGATCTTGTTAATAGATTTAATCACCCTATTAGGAGTGGCTTGGTTAGAGGTCTTGAGAACAATTCAATGGAATTGTCAACTTGTTAGAGGATTTGCAAATAGTTGTTAAGACAACTCTGTTAAGAGATTTAGATCACTGCTACAATGGTTGAAGAGTAAAAATGAAATGACTTGATTTGAATGCAACTTAATTTCTGATTTCAAATCTCTATTATGGATTGTACTTGATCCTTCCTAATTGAATATGACCTTTTTGCACCACAAGGATATTCTGCTTATCCTTTAAATTTGCTTCTGCTGCTTACCAATAGCTCTTCAATTACATCACCATAATTCACACATTCTCTTGCACTTAATTGTACACTTGCTTGCACACTTTGAAATCACAACTTCACCTTATACTTATACATTCCATTTGTCAAGTCAGCTCAAATACAACTTACAATAATCAATATTTATCACCTTAGTTGGCTAGAATTAATAGATAGATCAATTAAACTCAATACAACAAAATAGGAAAATCTTTTGCTAGCCAACCTTGTTCGGTAAAAACTAATTTTGAAGTGATTTCCTTTGTTAACCAATAGATGGTTGGCTAATACTAAAAATTACAAAAATCCCTTGGCAACCAAGTGAGCTCAATTAGCATTGGTTCCATCCAACTTTCTTTCATTACCTGAGTGAGATCGATTAACACTCACTATCTTGCAACTTTTCCTTCAACGCTTGAGTGAACTCAGTAGACACTACCTTCTAAACTAAGCAAACACAGGAATGCCTGGTAGACACTACAAATTGTCTTCATTGCCTAAGTAAGCTCCACATATACTAACTGATAATGATTATGACATTTGTGTAACATCAAAGACAACACACAATTAATCAATTGTATCCAACAAGGGCACCTCTGTACGAAACCTAGATGGGATTCTTTGGAATTTGATAACTCTTCCAAAAGGATATCAAAATAAAAATAAATTTTGGGGCCTTGTTCAAGTCAAATTTAAGGAATTTGCAAAATCCTTGATTAGTAGGGCTAATTCTACTAGGTCTATTTTGGGTAAAGTATATAATTGGTAAACAAGAATTGGGAAAAGAGTGAAACCAAACTTGGAGAATGGAAAAACAACTTCATTGATGTTTGTAGAAGCTATTAGACACCTTGAATTTCAAAGATCCTATAGTAGGGGTGTGGGGGTGTTGGAGAGACACTAGGGTATCTTTGACATCCATATAGACTAGATTGAATTGAGGGTTAATTTGATGAGTTCTTTTCTCTAAGAGAGAAAGGGCCCAAGGAGGGATCTTTGGAAGCTCCTACCCAACCAATCCTTGCAGGATTGAGATAACCCTAACAAATCCATTGTTGGAGTTTTGAAGAACACCCAAAGCCTTACTGCATTAGTGTCCCATGCTTTAAAATCATGAATGCTATTATTATCTCTTAAATATTTGAAATATAAAGAGAACATTCATATTTTGCAAGGGATTATTAGAAATTATAGTTCCAATAACGTTCAATTTTATTATCTTTTTAAGGTTATGGAATTATGATACAATGAAATCAATCATATATGACATTAAAATATAATAAAATATAAGCATGTGTAGCCTATTGAAATACAATATCATCATTTGAATAGTGCTATTTTATTTTAGCAAGGTGCCATTTGAGTCCGTTCAAAAAAAGTATGACAAAGAATGGTGTATCAAGTAAGGAAGGTACACTAAAAAGCTTGCATAGGGATTTATACCATCTAGAAATAATTTAATGTAGTATATTTTTGGCTTGAAGAAATTTGAAATGTGTGCTAATATTGCGGTTTGAAGTCTCGGTACATTTCTTCATTTACAATTGTAAAAAATAATAGGATGTCTATATTTTGATAATAAATATAAAATCTAAAAATAAATAAGTTTTAAATATTAGATAAAAACTTAAAAAAAGTTTAGGGAACACAACACTAAAATGAGTTTGATGGGTTAAAAGAAAACATAATTTCAAACATAAAAGTTGTTTGAATTAAACAGTTAGACATTATATATATAAAAGGAGACAAATTCTCTAATATTTCATTATTAGATTATAGTAGGATTAAAAAGAAATCTTTACAATTATGATCAACAGCTGATTTTTAATCCACATGATTACTCTAGTGTTATTGTTTACTACAAAACAAAAAAAAATACTCCCCTTCATGAAGCACAAAATCCAAGGTGCAAAGATGTCAACGTGAAAAGTTGCGCTCCTTAAAAAGAAGCTTTACACTTAAAGTTGCACTCCTTAAAAAGAAGCTTTACAATTGGCTTGTTTTATAAACAAAAACCAAAAATTATACATGTATTTTCAAAAAAGCCATGCACGCTCAATTTTTTATTAAAGAAAAATATTAAAAAATTGTTGTCTCGATTGCCGAGACCAAGGTCGTATGGTCCTAGGGTAAAATAATTTTGTCTTAGATTTGAAAAACATCCAAATTGGATGCATTTTATATGGAAATTGGAGTTTTTGTGCGCTACAAATCCAATAGCAAGGTCCATTAATTTGTTGAAAATAGATGGATACAAGTATGATGAATATGTTTTAATCATTGTTTTGTCAGTGATGTCAAACCTGCTATTTGTTGTTAAGAGAATTGCTTATATGTTTAAGTACTATTATTTATTTGATTGATGGAGATGATTTTATCAAATCATGTAACAATTAGCACTTAGGGGAAAGGTTGAGTTATGATATGAAAATGAGTACACGAATCAGCTAAGATAGTGATATCAGAGTGCATTGATAATCTACTTAAGGTTGCAAAGGTTGGTTCCACTAAGCAAGGTCAGAAGAAAAACTTAAACAAAGTTTGACTCCCAAGCTTGACCAAGTGTACAATAGGTGCCGAGAAAAGTTAGTACAAGCTGAGCAAAAAATTAGTTGGAGCTGAGTAAAAGTCAATTTTAGTATATGTCGAGTAAAACAATTGATGCTGAGTAAAGTTTAGTTGATGCCAAGCACCAGTAAACTCTAGTTCATGTCGAATGATTCTATAGAGGATACTGAGTAATGTAGTATTTACCAAGCATCAGAAGCAAGTTAATACCAAGTGTTGACATTATTTGAAATATCATAAATTCAATAGATCTAAGCTAACATGTTTTTTTTCTTGGATTATGTGAACCATGTGGAAGATAAAATTGATGAGTTGGTGGCACAGAATCCATGGTAAACCTTTTTGAGGAAAATTCAAAGAGGATTGAAGGAGAAGTTTCTAGAAAGGGATGAAATGAAATAAGGGGTAGATTCATTGAATCTTACCTAATCTATCCTAACCCTAAATTAGATAATAGAGAATGAATGAAAAAAATCTTAATTCTCTATTCATAGGGATGGCTGGTCAGAAGTAAAGGTTTTCATGTGTGAGAACCTAAGGAAGACAAGGAGTCTAGAGGGTATTGCTTCATTCAATGACCTAACTGAAGAGTCTACATTGGCAAGTTAAGCAAGAAGGCTTCAGGGTATGGATGCTTGAAGGGTGAACAAGCTATTAGAGCTGAAGTATGTGAAAGCCAAGTAGAATGGAGGACTCAAATAAAGATCTATAATCTACAAATAGAGTTGTAAGTTGCTATCATATCAATCCTTACTGTTACTTTCTAATTATTGTATTAGTCTAGGGTAAATCCTTTGGATTAAGGTTGACCTAATAGTTATTTGTAAATCCTTTAACTGGTTGACATTCCAAGTGAATGGTCTAAAGTCCTCTAACAAGGCTCACTCCTAATAGGGTGATTGAAATCCTTTAACATGATCACATTTAATAGTGTGCATTGTAACCTTTAACAGAACTAGCTTTTCACAGGGCATCACTTTAGAAGAGTGAGAAAGAGTAGCATGTTACTAGTGGTTTTTCTAAAATTGGCTTTCCATGTAAATCATTGTGTCAAGTGTGTTATTGAATCTATTATGTTTCATGTTTATATTTCTACAAATTGATTTGACAGTAACCTACAAGTTTCAAGTAATTGTATAATCTTATGGATGCATGCATGATGATAAATGTTTTATTGGTTCACTAAACTGTGAAAAGTTTTAATTGTACATCTAAAACTTGGATAACTGATTCACCCCCCTGTTAGTTATTCTAAAGAATTCCAACAATTGAAGTTCAAAGTTCTCCAAAAACTAGCCCCACCTTAGATTCAATTCAGAACACTTATGAAAATAGAGACCCTCTGAAAGAGTAAACACAAATGTAAAAACTAAGCAAAACCTCTCACAAACTAATAATAGAAAATGACTATTCATGTCAAAAGAAATGAAAATCTTATAGGTCTTACGAGTTAGAACTAATTATTTAAAAATTTTCTTATCAAAATAATAATACATTGCATTTTTTAACTTTACAATTTTTACAAAATATTTTTCTAAGATTTGATTGGGTGAATTCATTTATCTCTTACATTGGCCAGATTTGATGGATTGTGAAACAAATATTTTTAAGAGTTGTTTTTATTAAGTTGAATGTGATTCATTAATGTTTAATATTTTTTTTGAATGTAAGTGCATTGGTTTAGATTTTTAGATTATATCTTTTTATGATATAATTTTTATCCTTTAATTAAAAATAATATTACTTATATTATATAATCATTTAAGAAATATTAGTCTTCTCATATTATTATTTATTTATAATATAATAGTATCATATCATATATATACAATAAAACATATACATCAATAATTATATCTATAAATAAAATAAAATAAATATTGTTATAGAAAACTATAATTATATAATATTTTTTATTAACTAAAATATTTTATATACTATAATAAATTTATTAAATTAAAAAAATATTTATATAAAAAGGAAAGGTAAGTACTAAGCCACTATGTGACACTTGTTAAAATTTTAAGTGTGAAACTTACACAATACTAGTGAATATTGCTTTCACATTTAGATGTACTCCTCACCTTATTCGGGTGCAAATGCTGATTATATACTAATTTTCTTTACAATTTGTATGAAATGATTAATTTTCTTCAATGAAAACAAAAAAAAGTCATTTTCTTCTACCGCCCTCTTTGACTAGCCACTCAATTTTCTCCTCATCTTCTTGAGAAAGGGGACTAGTTTTAAAACCCTCTTTCTATGCAACAACCTAACTTTTGCTCTTAATCTTCAATCTTGTGGATGGACTTTGAATGATCTAAAAATCTGTAGACAAAAGAAGACAAGCCTCTGAAATTTTCACAAAGTAAAGAAATTGATTCTATTGTGTCATTCATGGTGAGAATTGTGATATAGTATTTCTTTTCTCTATTTTGGAAGTGAATACAAAATGAGTTTGGGGATTTGTTAGGTACTTTTATTACTGGCCCTACAAAACCAATGCCACATCAGCCATCTCCATAAATTGTGGAAAAATCAACGAGAGTCAAAGTCTTTTGAATATTGACCAGTCAACATTAGTTGGTTAACTATCATTAACTTTAAATAAAATGATACATATACATATATGCCCAAATTTAAAAGAAACTAT
The DNA here is from genome assembly GCA_028749045.1 of Cupressus sempervirens. NCBI lineage: Eukaryota > Viridiplantae > Streptophyta > Pinopsida > Cupressales > Cupressaceae > Cupressus > Cupressus sempervirens. The sequence continues at coordinate 3,637,694 of CM053785.1, forward strand.
AAATTCATTACTAGTTTACCAATACCAAATACTAGATACCAGGTGGTCTAACCATGACGACCAAGTTGAAATGGGCTCCAAAACCTGTCTAAGAACACAAGGGAAAGAATTTTGTAGGAGTGCTTTATCATCCTACTATGAAGCTATTAAGCTCCCCCAGAATCTTTCCTAACATGAAAGATACCCATCCTAGCAAGGAGATAGTCTAAATAAGTAAAACTTAGAGGAGTAATTGAATCGTGCTACACATTGTCTACAATTCAACCAGACAAGTACCACAACTTTACAAGACAAGTAACACAACTTTGTATCCAAATGCAAAATGATATATTTCAATCAATTACATAGGAAAAGTAATTAAGCTTAATAATTTTTCTTCTCATACATCCATCAGGAAGCCATATCACATGTTAAGGAAAACTCTTTTAAAAAATTAGGACTTCATCTTATAATAGTAAGATAGTACAATCACTCATAGTGAATCATACTTCAAATAAATGTACTCATGTCACAATAGACCTAAATGATGACCACAGTGTCAGTAAGCTTTACAAGGCTAAAGCTTTGTGTACAATATTCCTAATGATCTTATCCAAAGAAGACAAACTTTGATATGGGTGCAAATAACAAAAGCTATCATTAGACCATTACTTTACAAGAGAAAAGTTAATTTTTTTTTATACTTCTTCTCTTTAAATTCCATATTCTACACAAAAACTTCTCACACAAGGTAAATTAATAAGTAAAGAAGACTCATCTCATAATCCTTCATTTGCAAGAATATGTACTTGTAAGGACTACCAATATTTCCTTAAGAATTCCACCATGTACATAAAGAAATTCTTATATCTATGAAAGAGAATCAACATCTCCTTCTAATAAATCTTATCTAGTTGTTTCCAATAAATACCACTATGAATCATTGCATCATATCCAAGAGTTCAATACCATTCATCTATATAGGAAAGAAAAGCCGTCAACATAGCTTAGCTTATATTACTCTTTCACTCATGGCCAAAAGTAATAAATACATTCAATTTTCATTGTACAACCATTTCCAACAGAGTATATACACAAGAATTAGTCATTGTCATTCAATTCAAAGAGGAGAAAAGAATTAATATTTTATGCATTCTAACCATATTTAGGTTTTAAGAAAAAATATGAAGGGATTCTAGGTAATATATATATTCAATCATACCCACTCATAATCTATATATATTCAATCGTACCCACTCATAATCTAATGCCTTTATTAAAAACAAATCACTCCTATGTTCCAAAATGAGAACTTCATTTCTATGTTGATGACTAGTCTTTTATTGCTATCTAATTTCAAATGTCCAATTCCTAATAATGAGTATGTTCCATGCACTATAGAATTATCTCAAATAAATAGTTTTGACCAATTGTGAAGTGTTTCATTCAAAACATTGAGTGAAACAATCATTCAATCATTATATCTTTGTTAATCAATGAATGTTTCTTCTAAAATAGATTCATAGTCATTTCTACTCCCAAGGTTATGAAATGTATGTTGAAGGGAGTAGATTTCATTTTACATTCAAGACACACAATGCCATATTTCCATAAATAAAGGCATACTACAAACCATGGATTAGATAATAGGTAGAAAGTTTAAGTTTGAACTAAGTTCAAAATACTCATAGCTATTATGTATTGATCAATCGATAATGTTACTATTTTCAAGTACATTGTCTAATTTAGTATAGATTCTCCCTAAATTAATCCTCCTTATTTCTTGTATGGTCCATTACTAACTAAGGAGTGACAAGATTTGTGTCTTGAGGTAGTGATATCTATGAATTGTAATCCATTTAAATCTTGGCAACAAATAGAATAAATTTCCCTCACATTCCTAACCAATGTTTCATACAAGCCAATCAATCTCCTTAGATGGAAGTAAGTGTAGATATAAGAATGCTCCTATGAAAGTATTCTTGTAGACAAATTGTCTAAAGAAAAAGTAGAAAATGAAATGAAGTAATTCAATTCATTATAAAAGAGATGCCTTTGTTAAATCTCATGATTCTTAAGAAGCTCCAATTTTCTTATTGTTCCTAGAGATCTTTCTTCTATGTGTTCCATACTCAAACCATACTATTTTTGAGATGTGTTATGCCTGAATGACTAGGGAAGATAATCAATCAACCAATAATTTCCTTTAAGAAGCTTTAACAAAGAAAAATACCAAATTCAGATTAAACTTGCACCTTAATATTTACATAATTTTCTATCAAAACAAAGACTCATTTTGAAGTTTTCACATGGAAGAGAAAGAAGAACCTAAAAACAATGTTGTTCACAACGTGAACAATTACCTTCCCTTCTCCAACCATTTCTCTTTTGGTCTTCCCAAAGATTTATATTGAATTCTTGAGAAAATTTGTAGAGGGATTTGGATTTTGAGTTCGCTAAGATAGAAAGAGGAAAATTCTTCCAGATGCTTTCTTTTTCATATGTCCTTCCAAAAGATTGTCCTCACTTTGACACGTAATTGAATGGCAGAGTTTTAAAAGTTGTACTTATTCCATAGGGCTTCTCTTAACCATTTCAAAATCTCCCCCCAAAACTCATGTTGGGATAGTAAGAGGAACAACTCATACAAGATGAGGATGATAGCTCCATAATTTCCGCCCATCATCTTGAATAATAACCATTGCAGTCCTAAGATTCTTGAATTATTCATTTGATTAGTTTAATCTATATTGGCCAAAGTAATTTAGTATCTAGTAAAGGAGCCAGGTGGTAGCACAAACATCTCTTTATTCGGGTATGGGAAGAGCAAGTTGTGACATCATGTCTCCCTTAGAAAATAGATCGCATCGATGCAGATAAGTAAGACAATGTAGGCATTTTCAAAGAGATTTAATAAAATATTATTAACAGGCCCAAAAGCTAGCTTTCATTTCTTAGAATAATGTATGTACTATGTTCAATTCTATCAAGAGTCTTGACTTCTATTTTCATTCCAAAAAAAAAAATTTAAATTAAAAAAAAAAATGTATACTAATAAAATGTGTACATGACTTGTTCAAAGATAGTTAAGAGAAGGATAAACTCACACTTAAAGTAAACACATATAATTATTAATCATTCCAAGTTTGTTTCTAAGTGAGTGTGTGAATTCCATTACCATCCTATAGTTTTACAAGGTTAGACTACCTCTCTTTGACAATATTCCCCCTTTCTTATTATGTGTCGTTCCCTCTGTTCATTCATAGGAACAACACCAAATATTAGTCCATCATAACTCATAAATCAAATAAATTATCCAATGAAATAGAAAATCAAATACTTCCTTATTTCAACAATTCTCAAAATTGAGTAACATCTTACCTTAATATCACATGATATCACACACATACCTGTGCTTCTTTATGATATCTTGGCATCACATGGATTTGACCCCACTAGTAGGTACTTCATATCCACATCCTACCATACTTACACACATGCACTCACAATACATTTAGCTCGGTCACAATATTAGTATCTCAAGAAGATCAACTCAAATATTAGGAGTCAAAAAAAAAAAAAAAATTTGTTCAACTTTATGACTTCTTAACTCATCTTTTAATCACATCTTGATCATGAGTAACATAAATAATCAGCCATTCATACCATGTGTACCATATGTACCATACATATCATCTAACATGTGGTTCTCACTAAGTGAGTAATTGTCCACATCAATAGACTAGTGTCCATGAAACATAATCAAGTAATGTAATCCCAGTACATCTAATTCATCATGAAATATAATGATATGCACATATAACATCATCAATGTAATAATTAATAGTTAATCATCATTATGCATCTAAATATTTGCAAAAGTTGACATCTAGATGTATTTACATTATAATGCATCATTTAGCTCAAAATTAATGACATGTATCCAATGATTGTGTAAAGTAAATGAATGATACAAAAGCCACCTAGTCAAATGTATCACACAACATTGAACCAAAGTTCTTCATCATTAGATAATAAACCCAAATCCCAATCAGATATATCAACCAAAGGTGTAAGTCGAAGACATAATTACCAAGTCTATATCTAACAAAATATTGACTAAGAGTCCAAACCATACAACTCAAGATGACTAAATCTTCAATTGTCATTCATCAACCAAGTTGACTAAATAAAATGAGTCAACAACTAGAAGTCACATGCATGGTGAATCATCACATATTCATAACACCAATGTATAATATTATCAAAATATATAAAAGAGGGATCTATACATACCTTTTTGCATTCTCATAGGGAGACCACATATCCATACAATTGCCACATAGGCTAAAAGTCAAATCAGGTTAGTCAGAAATTGACTACACATAGTTTTATTCAACAAGTAGAAGCAATATCTTCTAATTAATAATGCAACTTCACTTTACTTTCCAACTTACATGTCTAATGATAGGTGCAATAAAAATTACATTTCATAACCAATTATTTACCAAATTGTCAAACATAACATATCATCACATGACTATGCCTTAAATGAAAATACTAGAAGAAGTTGACCTACATGTTCAACTTTATTCTATCATATGTAAAGACCATGTCCTACTAAGAAATTGCCACATTATCAATTGCAAGAACACATAAATAAGAAAACAAAACCCTAGTTGAATAGTCAACAAATATTTCAATCACTATAATCAAGGATTAACAAATAATTATCTATTTAAGAATGTAACACATGACATTATCCAAAGATACTAACCTACACATCATCGATTTGTCAAAATGCATGATTTTTAATAGATACATGAAGTACAATTTAAAGCATCATACCTCAATGGGCATCATAAAAAATGTTGACCTACATGTCGGACATGGAATAGTAAGCACATTATACAAGTGCAATGCCATCTACCATATGATCAACAAAATTACATATATCATCTAGGTGTGCTCATCAATCACTTTTAAGATTAGTAAATCCAATTTTTATCAATCTAGTGACCTTAGGCCCTCAAGCCCATCTCGTCACCATAGTGTGCTTAACCAACATATAAGCACATGTTGTGATGTATGACCTTCATGCCATTAAATCATCACATAAAATATGGTTTGAGGCACTTTAACCTCATCTACCACAGAGTGAATGCTTCCCCTGGGATTCTTCCTGACATGAAGAATACCTTGACCTTGGGATACGAAGCCTAGCTTCCTGGAACAAGATGGATCAGATGGATTTGGTGTGGCTGTAAAATACACTTCATTGCAACCATGTGCCTAGTAGCCTAATCACAGAATGTAGCAGGGAATAAAAATAAACTACACATCTACACATATGTAGTAAAACCAAATAAGCATAACCATATACATAAATGCAATATCTGGAAAATAAATGTCTTGGCCAAGCACTTTAAAAACTAGATTTGTATTTAGAAGAAACAAGAAGATGTATCCATTCTATAGAATTGGCAAATACAGAAACTAAAATGAAGTATCCATCTATCTATCCCATAATTGCTACATTACACCCAACCATGAAGGAAGATACACAAAATGTTTTATTACCAGTATTACACTAGTAGGAAGAGTGGAAAAATATGAAAGCAACACTTCTACCCTTCTCTATTTGTCCACATTCAGCACCCACGCTAGAAGGTAAGTTCTCTAGAACAATAAAAATAACATAAATAAATGCAAAAGGAAGAATGTCATGTTCTTCACAATCTACTCCCTTATGCATCCTATCAATGCTCCACAATGAACATCATAGATGACATCACCTCCAAATCATAGGACTAGCATCATCAAAAATACACAAACACCCTAGCCACCTCAAGATCAAAGAAATCATGAAAATAATATTCATAATTCTCAATTGAAAGTTCAAAAAGGAGGTACAAAACCAAAAATAAAAGTGAACAAAATTCATAGTAATTAGATCACAAAATTTGGTGGCTCGATAGTCACAAAGAGCATAACATTTTGAACTAGTCCTTTATCACATATCCAAGTCCATCAAATTGAACATAATAAAATGAAAACCCAATCCACTTAAAGCACAATGACTCTCACTAGTCACCAAGATGGAGTAGATGTTTAACGACACCTTGCATCCAAGGGTCGCTAAGGACATAACCAAACTTCTCATGCATCACATGCAATTTATCTTGATAATCACACATTTTTAAATGCATAATGTAACATACAATACTTTTGTAAATGAAATCCATGTTCTTCCTACTTATCATATTAGGTTAATCAATGAACCTCATGAATGTGACATAAAATAGAAATAAATTCTTGCACCACATGTGCATCACATGTCATTTACATAATAAAAATACATTTTTCATTGCTATCACAAGACAAATCTTCATTTGGTAGGTTCTCATAGCCTAGTGCAAAAGTCAACCATACTTTGATTATCTTAATAGTTCAAATTTAATACTTCAATATGAGTATTATACCATCACATGGTTTAACATAATATAATCATAAACGTTTTTAACTCATAATCATGACATGCTTAAGGAACATCAAATCCTTCTATGTAAAAAGTAATCATAGCTAAGAGGCACATCATGTAACCCATGTCATCAACTCATACAACATCAAATAAACTAGCTAACTTACAATTGTGTGTCTAGCATAGTGAACTCAAGGCCCAAGTGTGAAACCAAGAGCTCTGATACCATAAGTAATGATTGCCCTTGCAAAACCAATGCCACATCAGCCATCTCCATAAATTTTGAAAAAATCAATGAGAGTCAAAGTCTTTTGAATATTGACCAATCAACATTAGTTGATTAACTATGATTAACTTTAAATAAAATGATACATATACATATATGCTCAAATTTAAAAGAAATTGTAAATTCATTACCAAATTATCAATACAAATACCGGATACTAGGTGGTCTAACTATGATGACCAAGTTGAAATAAGCTCCAAAACTGTTAGAAATGGAAAAAGAAATATGTAAATAAGCAATACCAGGAAAGAATCTAAGCGAGTTAATGCATGAAAAGATATTACCATAAGATAGAAAAAAAATAGAGATGTTATAAAAAATAAAAAATAAACTCATAGGTTGAAATAAATTTTTAAATTTTAAAAGAGATATATTCTAAATTCCAAGAAGAGATGAAGATTAGAAAGAATTTAAATTACAATGTAGCTGCTAGATCTAGAGCTCAAAAGGTGAAAAATAGGACAAGCACTAGAATAAAATGGATATATATATTTTTTAAATGAAATATATATATTAAAATAAATTCTCTCAACAATATACTAGATTGTACTAGAATATACTATTAAATTAGGAGTGTGAATCTTTAAATTTATATTTTTTTTATCAACAATATATCAAAACCTACACAAATTAGAGCAAATAGAAGTTAATCAGGTTTGGCGGTAAACCAGCCAAATCCAAAAAAAATTCAATTCTACCAACTTAAGAAGGTTAAAAAAGAAATCAGTGAAATCTCTCTCAAGAGTCTCCTTCAAATCGTACCTTCATGCAAACACTCAAAAAACAAAGATTAAACTACTCTGATACCATGTTAGAAATGGAAAAAAAATATGTAAATAAGCAATACCAGGAAAGAATCTAAGCGAGTTAATGCACGAAAAGATATTACCATAAGATAGGAGAGAGAAAGCTTCAAGATCCAACACCATGAGACAAGATATTTGAAAAGGGGAAAGCAAAGAAAACCCCTTGTGACATTATGAATGAGGCATGAAAAGCTTAAAAAGAGAGAGAGAGAGAAAGAGAGAGAGAGAGAGAGAGAGAGAGAGAGAGAGAGAGAGAGAGAGAGAGAGAGAGAGAGAGAGAGCAATCGCTCATACAATAATTGAGAAGAGGAAGAAAACCTCATTAGAAATGAGAGAGGAGGGTCATCTCTTAAATAGAGATGAGAGAGAGGAGTTATAATGTAACTCCCATGTCTATGAATGCCACCATTCATAAGTGTGTGAGGCCAAGTGTGAGAATCTGCTTAAGGAGGAATAATCTAAATTACAAATTACAATAAATATTTGTCCTCACATATTCCACTAGATGACAAAATAAGATGTAGTGGAAAAAGGACAAAAAAGAAATATATGAGGATACCTTGGCTTATATCCTAATATATTATAACAAAAGAAAGGAGGTCTAACCTTGGTTTATAAACACACCAAGGAAAGATTACAACTTCTAAAAAAAACCTATCTAGGAACACAACAACGAGAATATTGTAGGAGTGCTTTACCGCCCTACCATGAAGTTGTTAAGCTTCCCCAAAATCTTTCCTAACATGAAAGATACCTAGTCTGACAATGAGATAGTCTAAACAAGTAAAACTTAGAGGAGTAATGGAATCATGCTACACATTGTCTACAATTCAACCACACAAGTACCACATCTTTGCAAGACAAGTAACAAAAAATTGTATCCAAATGCAAGATGATATATTTAAATCAATTACATAGGAAAAGTAATTAAGCTTAATAATTTTTCTTCTAATATATCCATTAAGAAGCCATACCACATGTTAAGCAAAACTCTTTAAAAAAATTAGGACTTTATCTTATAATAGTAAGGTAGTACAATCACTCATAGTGAATCATACTTCAAATAAATGTACTCATGTCACAATAGATCTAAATGATGACCACACTATCAATAAGCTTTACAAGGCTAAAGCTTTGTGTACAATATTCCTAGTGATCTTATCCAAAGAAGATGAACTCCGCTATGGGTGCAAACAACAACACCTATCATTTAGAACTATATAAATCATATTCTTATAAATTGGACCATTACTTGTAATGACCCTTATTTAGGTCATTCATTTTTTGCATTTTTTTCTTTTTCTTTTTTCTCTCTGTGAACAAATAATACATGCCATCATTTGTTTAATGCACAAACTCATGTCCCTGAATGCATGATACAATCTACTTCCCAATAAACAAGTGATTGAAACCTTGATAAACCATTATGATATGCAGCTATACGATCCAAATAGTATTCGTGCATATATGCTTCCCAATCTCTCATGACTATTATGTGCTCTCTAAATGATTTGCTGTGACTTCCTGCACACAATTCCTTTTGTCTCCTTCCCTCTGACTGTTGTGTTTTTATTTCATGGTATCTCCCCAATTCGAATATTGCCTTTTCTTTCCTCCTCATTATGTTTTTTTTTTCTTTTTTTGAGACCATTTGGAGCCTACGTATAAATAGGTCATCAAGACCTCTAAAAGTCACACCCTTTAGACAAATATGATTATTATTTATTAGGGTATGATTAGTTGGTTGGAGAAATATTGAATATATTGTAATATTAGTAAGAATGAATGTTTGTCAATATCTATATTGATAATAGTGATATATAATTAACATCTTATATCAATAACATGTATTATTATAATTTAATATTAGAATGGATATATTTATTACACAATAATAATATATGCATTCATATAATATTAATTATATATTATTTTTAATGATTATATATTTGTATTATTTATATTAAATAGTAATATATTATTATACATATTTGAATATGTCAATATATATACATATATCACATATATTTAATATTATTTACTTTATTTATTATAATATTTGTATATTTATATTTTACTATCATTTTTTCATATTGTATTCATTATATTAATTACATGATATGGAGATATAGATCTATATGTGTACTGCAATTTTTCTTATTATATATTTATAATAGACAATAATAAATTATACTATAATTTATTTTATTATTCGCTTAATTACTAAATCTTATAAATGTGGGGACATGATATTATCTTATCTATTTATTAATTGATTATATTAACTATATTATTAGATCATAATGTAGAACATTGCTATATTAAATTGATTAATCAATTCATTACCTTTAGTTATCAATGTGATAATAGTTAGATATATTATCGTCTTATTGATTTACATTCTAATTATAACGTTTATTCCTTATATATATTGATATTATTATTATGAATAATAATTTCATTATATTCATATAAATAATTAAGTAAAATAGATCATAAATATTTATAGTTTATCAATATTATTTCTTTAGGAATGGTATATGAATTATTATTATATTTTATCCCATAACTATAGGGTTCTCTTTAGGAGGGGTCATGACATTACTTTAGAAGAGAAAATTTAAAACAAATTTATACTTCTTCTCTTTAAATTCCATATTCTACACAAAAACTTCTCACACAAGGTAAATTAATGAGTAAAGAAGACTCGTCTCATAATCCTTTGTTTGCACGAATACATACTTGTGACTGTCGATATTTCCTCAAGCAATTCACCATGTACATAAAGATATTCTTATATCTATAAAAGAGAATCAACATCTCCTTCCAAGACTTCTTATCTAGTTGTTTCCAATAAATACACCATGAATCATTGCATCATATCCAAGAGTTCAATACCATTCATCTATATAGGAAAGAAAAGCCTTCAACATAGCTTAGCTTATATTACTCTTTCACTCATGGCTAGAAGTAACAAATACATTCAATTTTCATTGTACAACCACTTCCAACAAAGTATAATGTACACACAAATTAGTCATTGTCATTCAATTCAAAGAAGAGAAAAGAATTAATATTTTAATGCATTCTAACTATATTAGGTTTTAAGCAAAAATATGAAGGGATTCTAGGTAATATATATATTCAATCATACCCACTCATGATCTAATGCCTTTATTAAAAGCAAATCACTCCTATGTTCTAATATGAGAACTTCATTTCTATGTTGACGACCAGTCCTTTATTGCTATCTAATTTCAAATGTTCAATTCCTAATAATGAGTATGTTCCATGCATTGTAGAATTATCTCAAATAAATAGTTTTGACCAATTGTGAAGTGTCTCATTCAAAACATTGAGTGAAACAATCATTCAATCATTATATCTTTGTTAAAATAAATTCGTAGTCATTTCTACTCCCAAGGTTATGAAATGTATGTTGAAGGGAGTAGATTTAATGTTCCATTCAAGACACATAGTGCCATATTGCCATAAATAAAGACATACTACAAACCATGGTTTAGATAATAGGCAGCAAGTTTAAGTTTGAACTAAGTTCAAAATACTCATAGCTATTATTGATTTATCAACCGGCAATGTTACTGTTTTCAACTACATTGTCTAATTCAGTATAGATTCTCCCTAAATTAATCCTCCTTATTTCCTATATGGTCCATTACTGACTAAGGAGTGACAAGATTTGTGTCTTGAGCAGGTGATATCTATGACTCGTAATCCATTTAAATCTTGGCAACAAATAGAATAAATTTCCCTTGCATTCCTATTCGGTGTTTCATACAAGCCAATCAGTCTCTGTAGATGGAAGTAAGTGCAGATATAAGAACACTCCTATCAAAGTATTCTTGCAGACAAAATTGTCTAGAGAAAAAGAAGAAAATGGGATGAAGTAATTCAATTCACTATAAGGGAGACGCCTTTGCTAAATCTCACGATTCTTAAGCAGCTCCAATTTTCTTATTGTGCCTAGAGATCTTTCTTCTGTGTGTTTCATACTCAAACCATACTTATTTCAGGATGTGTTATGCCTGAATGGCTAGGGAAGATAATTAATCAACCAACAATTTCTTTTAAGAAGCTTTAACAAAGAAAAGTACCAAATTCAGATTAAACTTGCACCTTAACATTTACATAATTTTCTGTCAAAGAAAAGACTTATTTTGAAGTTTTCACATGGAAGAGAAAGAAGAAAGTGAAAACAATGTTGTTCACAGCTTGAACAAGCACCTACCCTTCTCCAGCCATTGTTCTTGTAGTCTTCCTAAAGACATATATTGAATTCTTGAGAAAATTTGCAGAGGGATTTGGATTTCGAGTTCTCTAAGATAGAAAGAGGAAAATTCTTCCAGACGCCTGCTTTCTCATCTGTCCTTCCAAAACATTGTCCTCACTTCCACACGTAACTAAATGGTAGAGTTTTAAAAGTTGTACTTATTCCACAGGGCTTCTCTTAACCATTTCAGAATCTCCCCCAAAAACTCCTATTGGGACAGTATGAGGAAGAACTCATACAAGACGAGGATGATAGCTCCGTAACCACCGCCCACCATCTTGATTAATAACCATCACAAATCTAAGATTATTGAATTATTCATTTGATTATTTTAATCTATATTGGCCAAAGTAATTTAGTATCTAGTAAAAGAGCTAGGTGGCAGCACAAACATTGCTTTATTCGGGTATGGGAAGAGCGAATACAAAATGGGTTTGGGGATTTGTTGGGTACTGTTATTACTACTGACACTTCTAATTTCAAGCACGACATTAACTTCACTTATTCTAGAGAATCCCAACTTCCTTTGCTAACCTATCGAATTTACTGTTTGTTAATTTAGCAAATAATAGATTAAATGGAACTTTCTCAATTTTCGTTTTGAACAATTGCTCCCAGCTTTATGCCTTGGATCTCTTAGGCAATTTTTAGCTGGGCAGCTTAGCTTTATGTGACTGTAATGTTGGAGGAAATTTCCCTTCATTCATTTCAATGTAATACTCCATTCGATATTTCGATTTGTCAAACAATTCTCAAATATTATGTCCAATATAGGTCTTTTAGAATTTTTATTTGATGGATCAGTTATAAAATCAATAGATAAATATTTACAAAATCTTCAGTTTCTTTCTTTAGCTAGAAATAATCTTCATGGTTATATTGCAGCTTCTATTCTTAAATTGAAGAAATTGGATATTTTAGATTTGTCAAATAATAAGCTTAATCAAAAACTACCTTAATTTATGAGAAATTGCTCCATATTGTCTGTGTTAAATCTAGAGAAGAATAATTTACAAGGAATGATACCAAATATATTTAAGGGAATGGATTTTCATGAGAGATTGAAACTAGGAGACAATACATTTGAAGGGTGTATTCCATCATCTCTTGGAAAATGTAGAAATTCACAAGTTCTTGATTTGAAAAACAAGCAAGGTAACATCTTCAATTGGTTTGAGCCCTTGGACAATCTCCAAATTTTAAAAAATAATAGTTTTAATTGTCCAATACCATTACAATTAACCAAATTACAAAATCTTTAGATTTTGGATATGTTCAAAAATAAAGTTTTAGGAATCATTCCAGAAGACCTTATGAAGTTAACAACAATGGCAAATGAATCAGAAAATACAAAAATGCTTGAGCATGAAGCTCCTAGTTTTCAAACACTAAGCAATTATATAGATGAAATAATTGTTTACAATCAAGAGAAAATTATGGAGTTTGTAAATTTTTTGAGATTAGTGAAATGTCTTGATATTTCTAGCAACAATTTATCAAGTAACATTCCTTCGGATATTGCATTACTCAAAGTTTTGATAATTCTTAATATTTCAAGAAATCATTTCGGTGGAGAAATTCCTAAGTCTATTGGAGAGATGACACTACTTCAATCACTTGATCTTTCTCAAAATAACTCGTCAAGAGCAATTCTTACTAAGCTACAACTTCTCACATCCTTAAGCTACTAATGTCTTTTACAATAACCTATCAGGGTTGATACCACAAAAAGGATAGATGATGACATTTGATTCTATAAACTTCTCCAATAGTCTAGGTCTATGTGGCTTACAAGTAAATGTATCATGTTCAAGTAACTCTTCTAATTCTCCAAAGGAGTTCGAGCAAGATAAAGATTCAAAGGATAATGTATGGTGGATAATGGGAATGATAACAGGCTTTCCAATTGGCTTCTGAATTACAATGGGAGTGTTGTGGCTCAACAAAACATGGAGTATCCCATGCTTTAAAATCATGGATGACATTATCATTTCTCTATTTGAAATATGAAGAGGACATTTATATATTGTAAAACATTGCTAGAATTTATGATTCAATAGTTGATATGTATTATACTATAAATTTAGTTGTGATAATATATTTCCTTTATGAAACACATTCTCTAGTATTAATAATATTAACGAATACATTTCCTTTATGAATTACACAATAGAATGGACATTTAAGTTGTAACTTTTCTCTATAGGTTTCCTTCCTTTTCCCCAATCTATTTTACTTGTACGCTCATATTCTCTAATCTTATTTTGATATCAGAGAAAAATATGCTCCTTTATTTATTCATGTGAAGAAAATGTGAATATCATGAAAATAGTTTTATGTAAAGATAGAGTGAGTTTCTTATGGGCAATGAAGGAGGAAAGTACAATAGTTTGAATACTAAGAATTAGCTCAACTACAGTTCAAATATGAGATTGTGAATGAATCCACCAAGCCAACTACTAAAAGTACCAGATCTTTAAGCCCATGTTGCTACAAATTATTTTTCTTTGATAATTTCACATAGGTCATTTTAGTTTTCTTCTTTTCCACAATAGTATCTAAAAATAGTATCATCCTTTAGGAAAATAGAATGTCACAAGTTTTGCATGTGGAAGGTAAATATAAAACTGTAATTGATTTGAATTTGAAATCAAAGACATGTTAGAAATGGAAAAGATGTTTCAAATATAAATTCTAATATTCACAACAAAATGTGGGATTACCCATGTAGAGATCAACTACTCTGGAAGGATAGGAAAAAAAGAAAACCAAGGTTTGGAGAGAAGAAAATTGTAATAGTCAAAATATATGTCCATCTAAATAGGGATATTTAGAGAAGCCACATTTAGATGTGTTAAAAGGGAAACTCAACGGAAATGGAAATGTCTCAAAATTTGATGGACATACATTTAAGAATAGATGTTACAATCTAGAATCAAAGATTCACAATGTCAAGCTTTCATATGTAGGTTTTGGAGTAAAAATATTTTGTTTAATGAATTGGTAAGTTTTGATTAAGTAAAACCAAGTTTTGAAAGGACCCAAAACCTTTTGCAAAGGACAAGAAAGATATATCAATAAGGATCTTAATACAACAATGGAAAACCACCCAAAAAAAAGGATGGACACACCAAAGTTCCCAACAAGAGGGAAAACAACCCAAGAAGCCACAGACCATCAAGATTTATATTTTTGTCTAGTTTTTAAGAATGTAAAGACATATCAACTGAAGGTTTAGAAGATTCCTTTTTTTCTTTTAACTGATGTCCAACCATCCTCCACCTTCCTAGTAGCCTTATGCCACTCTGTACTGACCCCCCAAAACCCCTGCAATAGGAGAAGCACTAGTAATAGTATTCTAGATAGAGTCAATAGCGAAAAAAAGGGACATCATCAACATTGTGACCTAAAGCTGTCAAAGGGACAATAGTCGAATCAATAGAGATATCAATAGGTGACAAGTTAGAAACAACATTCTAATTCAAATCCATCATAGGGATAGAATTCTAATTATCTAAAATAGCAACATAATCCTTAGCCAAATTGGGGTCAATATGAGAAGAGCTATTTGAACCATCCCCCTATTAGGATATTTTTTGAACCCTATAGTGATCATCCAAAACCCCCAACCACCAAGAAGGTGATTTCTTTGATCTAACCTTGTTAGAGGAGCATCGTGCAATGCAATGGCTGGTCTTATGACATTTGCTACATCTAAAAGGAATACCCCCATACTCAAGAAGTTGGTTTCAAAAACCATTTGGGGAAGCCAACTTTAACATTGGTGGGTGCCCCTTGGAGATATCCATCTTCACTAGGATGTGAGCATACATTGTCCTATAGACATTGAAAGAAACCAAATCAACCAATATGAAGTCCCCAAGGGCATCCCCTATAGCCTCCAAGATTGAATCCTACCAAAAATGAAGGGGAAGATTTGACAACCTCACCCAAAGAGGAATCTTATTAAAGGTTTCAGTAGTTAGATTAAATGCCAGATATCAAGGTTTTCCCATTAGGGGGAACCTTTCCTCCCAAGAGAAACCATGACACAAGATGACTTTTCTATCATTAGCATTAACAAATTTCACAATAAAAAAAACCCTTTCCATGGGATAAATCTGCACTACACCCAAAATGATTGGTTTTCAATATTTGGAAATCCAAGCATGCAAATTTGAAAGAGAGTATCAAGAACCCCTAAAATGAAACATAGTAGCTATAGAGGAGTAATCGACCACATATGTATTGATCTCATTAACAATATCTTATTCAAGATGAAGCATAAGCAGATTACATACTAAAATAGGCTCATTCGAATGACTGACAACCAAACAGAGCCTCTTCTGCATAGGAGCAAAAATACTTACTTCATAAGCAACCATGTCTGCATAAGAGAGGGAAAATCAATTAGGAGAAATCTCCATAGCATGAACATGAGCACTAGGTGCAGGATCAACAACCCTAGCCACCGTAGCTACAACAAGAGGAAAAATAGATGCCTTAGAAGCATAGTCTAAACTAGCTTGGGAAAGAAGAGCTGTCATAGAATCCATCACAATAGACCCAAAAGCCATTGTAGGAGAAATCACAACAGCAGTAGGAGTTTTCATCGCAAGAGCCAAAATTTATTTAAAATGACAAATATTGCTATTATTTCCTTAAATAATTGGTAAGTTAGGTCAATGAGGAATAAAGATAAATAGAGGAGGAGATGTGAACTATAAGATATTTAAAAATAGAGGTTAGTTTTATATGTGGTCTGGCATCAAATTCACACTTGGTCTCCCAATTTCAATCTTAAAGAGAACTACTATATCAGATTTATTTCCATTCAGGTACAAATTCATTATTTATTTCTAGAATATAAGATACTAAGTCTTTTTTAAGTTTGATTTTAAAAAATAAATTCAACCTCCCTTCTAGATTGTGTTTATTAATGGGTATGTACATAGATTTATCCTCTTCTACTAAATTCATGATGAAAAATGGAAAATGGATTCAAAGCAACTTCTTTTAACACAACAAAACTAGCTGCTCATATACTTAAGGAAATGACGTTGAGTAAAACTTTTGCACATTTTTACGGTGTGTATCTTGAGGTATTTTCTATTGACCTGGATTCAAGAAGATAGGATTTCAACCTTGTCTCTAGTAGAACTTGAACAAGGTAGAAGTTAAGATAAGTCCCAACTCGCATAAGGTTTTATAGATTCAACATCTTCAATTTAAAACATTTTATATTTTCTATAGAGATTAGAGATTTTTCTAAAGAATTCATAAATATTATGAGCTTAAGACTAGTTACTTTCTAATCAATTGTAATAAATGGGAGAATAGTTTGGTTAAAGTCTTGGCTCTTTGAAGTATTGTTATTGATTTGGCAAAAAAAAAGTTAAAAAGTTGCAACTAAATATCTATAATTGAATGGAAATAGTGGTATACAAAATATTCATACATGACAAAAATGTTTGAAAAGAATTCAAAGATGTGAAGTCAAAAGTAGGAGAAGCTCAAATGGACTTGTAAAGTGGAAGGTGTTGGAATTCCTTAGAATAACTAAGGCGGGGGGGGGGGTGGTGAATTAGCTATCCAAGTTCTAGATGTATAAATAAAACTTTTTACATCTTAGTGAACCCATAAAACATATATCATCATGCATGCATCCAAAAGATTATTGCAATCACTTAAAAATTTATAGGTTACTTTCAAATCAATTTACAAAAATGTAAACATGAAACATAAAAGATTCATCAACACATTTGACACAATGATTTACGTGGAAACCCAATTTGGGAAAAACCACTAGTAACATGCTACTCTTTTTCACTCTTCTAAAGTGATGCCCTATAAAAGGCGAACCTTGTTAAAGGTTACAATACACACTGTTAAATGTGACCCTGTTAAAAAGGATTTCAATCACCCTTTTAGGAGTGAGCCTTATTAGAGGACTTTAGACCATGTTGGTAAACAAATTGTTCTTTTGAATAACCCAAAATGTCCAAATTTGAAAGAATAATTAGATGCCAACAGTTGGATAATCTATCATGGGGTTGATAGATTTCCTCTAAATTGAAAGGTATAGCTCCCTTATAGAATGATATACAATGAATTTGTTTATTTCCTAAACTAACTGGGTGTGTTCTTAACCTGAGAACAGAAGAGGAGAAACCAAGTTAATCCTAGGCAGGAATAACTCATGCAGATTTTAGATGTTAAACCTAGCCAACTTTGAGAACTCACACATCCTATGACTTCTCGAGATTAGTAATGCAAGAATGTTGTTAATTATGAAAATGCAGTAACATGAAATTAAACTGAAGATTAAACATTTGAATCCTTGCAATAGGAACAAATGACAGTACTCCGATCTACCACCCATTCACCACTTGACTAAGAATGCAAGTAAGTGCTCAAAACTGGCCATAACAATACTCCGATTGAAAATAATCAGGAAAAATGATGCCCAAATACTATGATTCATAACGAAACCTTCCTTGTTTTAATCACAACAAACATAATACTCTAATTACATCTGCTTACAATCTACAACCAAATCTATTACAAAGAACAAGATATCCATCTCAGATGCATGAATGAAAGTGCATAAAACTAAATGCTCTCCCTTCTACTCCAGCCCTTTGACTGTATGCAGAAAAAGATGAACCCCCTTTTCCCTCAAAAAGATCTACAATAAATAATTTCTCAAGTGATTAATTGATTCTTTCATGACCATTCGATTCCTCTACCTCTTTGGTTTGGTAACCGTTCAATTTGTAACTAATTCTTGGTCTATCCACATGACTTGTCAACATTTCATCTTATTCAATCTTCCCATTACATGTTATCTTTATCTTTTATTATACATGTTTGATTCATATTATAAGAGAAAAAATCTTTTAATAAAACCATCAAACTTCTCCTCAGGTGCATATGCTCGGTTCAATATGCTCGGTTCAATTTAGATAACTAAATCCAAATGTTGAGGAATGCTCTTTTTAATGCAGATGACATCTGTCCAATTCCCTTTTCAGTCTTTTGGCTTTGCCTAGCAATAATTTACCCTGTTATCATATAGCCAATGATTTTGGGTGTATATAAATCTATTCTACCTAATTTCTGAATTATGATCTTCATTATATAGCTGGACACCATGAACTAAATATATATATTTATTCGGCTTCATCATCAACTCAAGTGTCAGTTCATAAATCAGGCTTCTTCAATATGGGTAAAGAAACACTGTAAGGGGATTCACTATCTAACTATCCAAATGAACAAGTGGCCACTAGGTTCTTCATATCCTCTATTTTATATGTATCTTTGCATTATAGTCCCTTCTTTACAAAATCAGTCTTCCAAAACTTCACTATGAGCAGATGTAATAACAAACCAAAGAAACTATGATTTGGTCAAACATTTCGATCATGACCTATCTATCACAACCTCCATGCTCTGTCTTCCATTCCCTAGATAGAACTCGATGTTGATTCATGTATGAATGGTGATCAAAACTATTCTTTTGAGTCTTTAAGATCAACGTTCTATATGTTGAAATCTTCACAACCATCTTTGCTCAAGTTTAGTGTTTGAGACCCTATCCCATCACCAGCTGGAGTCATTGATCATTCTTTGTGGTTTCACAAATTTGCAATGGCACAAATTCGCCAGTAATTAGATCATTATTTTTGGTGAAGACTTTCAATTATTTTTTTGAAACCTAAATAGAACCATAGGTCAAGCTGCATCAATGGCTGAGAATGCATCTAAAGTATCGCCTTATGTTATAATCGAACCCATCTAGCCTTCTTTTATTAGTTCCCCATCTTAGCTATGCCTGGACAATCACTTTATCTCATAAGATGCATCAACACTCAATATTATCCCATGATGACTATGAGCTTAGTGGGATTATGGGAACCATGAGATTTGTTTCCTTGTTAACTTCCTTACAGCTTGCAACTACTTCACATTAAATGACAAGTGGCTTCTCATTATTGGATCCAAGAGTTTTGATTGCATTGTGATTAGATCTCATGACCACCATTTATCTCCATGAGTTAATGTTTGTGATTTAATCTAGAGTTCACCTTTATGCTAAATGGGATCCATGACTCTCATGATCCCGCAAGCTTCCACTGTCGATCAACTTATATCTCTTGGATTATGGGCACTGTTGGATGAATTTGAAGCTCAATTCCTTTGTAGGGTGCTTAGCAAGAACACACTCAAGATCATCATTCAAAGCTAGACCTTGACCACGAAGTTCTTCATCTAATGTTATATTCACAAGTTGCACCACTTACTGCTTGTAAGAATGGCACTGTTCCACAAGATCTACAATTACTTTCTACTTGAGACCCTCTTTTGATTTTGGATCCAAAGCATTTAGCATCTCGATTAGAACATCTATAAGACCATGAACATTTCTAACCTCTATAATGCTTAAGGGTGAAAAGTTGAAATTTGTGGTTGATTGAATTGCCTCGAGCCTAGAATTTGATGATAGGAGCACTTGGTCATCCTCAGGGGTTGGAAATTAAAACTTTTAGTCAGGGTCATTGACGATGACATCTACATCACCAACATGATCCAATGTAAAGTATCAATGTCAACTAGTTTCACTTTAAATATCAGTCATACTACCTTAATTCTTGATTGAATAGGCTATGCTCTTTTAGCATTGTAACGAAACTTGTCAGTGAAAACATGCATGATAGCCCTTATATGCTCATTTGATTCAAAAGGTTTTGCTGATTACAGAGATACTCATCTCGAATTCTCTCAAATGTATCAGTCCTCCTTGTAACCTATTAGCTTTTGTCCATGTAAATGTAAAATAACTGTAACCACCATGTTCAAAAATTCTCTTGCATGTGAGATGACAATTAAAGTTTTTTTTTGACAATTTTAAAAGATATATTTCTAGCCATAAAACTGCATGTAGATCAAGGTGATTAGTGGTTTCATCAAGTAAAAGCAGATCGGGTTCTATGAAAAGGGCTCATGCATTAACCACCATCCCCACTATCACAGTAATATCATCTAGCTTTCTTTCTGCAAGACAAGAAGAGTGTAAATTTCATTCTGAGTAGCTTCTTCCACACTGGAATATCATATCCCTATGTTCTAGCCTCCAAATAGTAAGGTGACTCAAATGTTCTATCCCTTACATGTGTGCTTGCAAGATCTACTAATGCATGTGCTACCTTTTTAACAAATTCTGCATCAGAACCTTGATACCTACTAACCACACTCTCTATTTCATGGTCAAATACATTATAAAAAAGCCCATCTAATACCAAGATAACAATGTCACCCTCCATTATATCAGTGTTGTACACCATTGCATCTTTATATGTCTAGCCAACAATCTCAGAGCTCAACTGGAAAGGGCAATCAAAGTAATGTTCTTGTGGAGATGTAACAAATATTACATGGCCTTTTCAAAAGATCTAGAGTCCACAATCTCCAACATTTGCAATTTTAAGTGTCCCATGTTTTTCCAACATTGCAACAATTATTGTAGCTGAACCAGTCGAGCAGGTTTTTGCATGTGCCTTTTGCAGTAGAGATTGGAGATCACCATTCACCTTGTCATCAAGGCTATATGATATGTTAGCCATTAGTTCCTTAGGAAAGACAATTGGATCTACATTTTTATTAGCCCAACTAGAAACACCATCAACAATGGCAAGAATACCCCCATTATAGCTACTAACAAATAGTGCATCTTCTCCACCTTTATCAACTTGATTAGGATGTGAAATGAGCTACATGCCAACAATAAATGATGACTCCAACATCAACTAGATCAGCTTTAATTACTTTAACGTTGTCTTCAAGATCATTACAGTGCTTCTTAACATTCATGGCTCTTTTTTCGAGCACCATGGCTGCTACCTTCTCCCATCTACTGGAGTGTCCTTATCATATTTAGCTAGAGCATTTTCAAAGCTTTATTTTGTTGCAAATCCCAATCTAATCCTGAAGTGATCAAAGTTGGAAATTTGCATTTTGGATCTCCAAACCAATTCAACCTCATAAGAACATGTTAGAAAAATTTGGAGACACATTAAGGGAATTTATTTTCATGAGAGACAACTTTTGAAGATTAAAAATTGGGGGATTGGAAGTACACCTACAGACCATTCACTTGGAATGTCACCTGATTAAAGGATTTACAAATGACTGTTAGGTCAACCTTAATCTAGAGGATTTACCCTAGACTAATACAATTATTAGAGAGTAACATTAAGGCTTGATTTGATAATAACACACAACTCCATTAATAGATTTTAGATCTCTATTTCAGTCCTCCATTCTGCTTGGCCTTCACACATTTTAGCTCTGATAGCTTATTCACCCTTCAAGCATTCATATTCTTAAGCCTTCTTTCTTAACATGCCAATGTAGAATCTTCTCTTAGGTCACTTGATGAAGAAAAACCCTTGACTCCTTCTCTTTCTTAAGTTCTCACATATGACAACCTTGCTTCATGACCGTCCATTCCTATAAATAGGAAATTAAGATCTTTTTCTGCTCATTCTCCATTATCAAATTTAAGGTTAGGATAGATTAGGTAGGATAAAATGAATATATCCCATATTCCATATCTCTTCTAGAAAATTCTCCTTCAATCCTCTTTGAATTTGCCTCAAAATAGTTTACCTTGAATTTTGTGCCACCAGCTCATCAATCTTATCTTCTACCTAGTTTACATAATCCAAGAAAATAAACTTGTTAGCTCAAATTCATCAAATTCATGATCTTTCAAATAATGTAGTAGCTCACCATTAACTTGCTTCTGATGCTCAGCACATACTGCATTGTTCAACATCCTCTATAAAATCACTTGGCATGAACTAAAGTCTACTAGTGCTTGACATCAACTAAACTTTACTTGGCATCCATTGTTTTGCTCAACATCCACTAGAATTTACTTTTACTCGGCTCCAAATAATTTTTTGCTTGACTTGCACTAACTTTTCTCAGTACCTACTATCCACTCGGTCAAGCTTGGCAGAAAAACTTTGTTTAACTTGTTCTTCTATACTTTCTTAGTGTAGCTAGCATTTGTAAGCTTAAGTAGATTATCAATACATCATGTTATCATTGTCTTAACTGATTCTTGTACTCCTTTGTATATCATAACTCAACCTTTCCTCTAGGTGCTATTGTTACATCTTTTGATCCAATGCTCTTCATTAATTAAATAAATGATAGTACTTAAATTTGTAAGCAATTGTCTTACCAACAACTAGTAGGTTTCACATTAGTGACAAAAAAATGATTAAAACATATATATTAATCATGTCAATTTATTCTCAATAATCTCCATCTTTAACAATCTTCCTCAATCATTCTCAACAGAAGGTATAAAGGAAAAAACCAAAAAGAGAAGGAGACTTTATCTATTTTTTAGAATCATTTTTCTTATAGAAATGGAAGACTTGGTTTGAAAATACATGCTTGAAATATGATCACAAATAGTGGACCAAGTTCTCTTAGAAAATTATGACATAGTGGTACTAGAAGATCAAGTTAATAACATTCAAAACTTATATCTAAAAGATAAATTGAGGGAGAATGAAAAACTTGCTAAATCTTTAGTAGGAAATCAACAACTAGTTTCAAATAATTTATAATTAAAGGCTAATAATATAGGAGCAACATTGCTAGAAAATATAATGTTGGCAAGTAGGGGATTACTAAAACCTCAAAAAGTAGGATTGCACCACATTGACAAATAAAATGGGTAGAGGAAGACCATTAGGGTGTACTAGTGAGAAAATAAATCTAATTTTTGGGCACTTCTATCAACAAATAAAGACATGTGAAAGCATAAACTTAGGAAGGATGAAATAAAACAAATTAATGAAAAAAAAATAGAAAACCTCCAAAACCTTACCTCCATAAACAAAGTTTAAAGGAATTGTAAATTAGGATTTTAGAAAACACATTATGGAGAAATCTATTAAACAATATTTAAAAAGAGGCGCTCTTTGTGAATTCTTAAATACTAACTTAGACTTAATTTGTTTATATTTATCTAGTCAAGAGATGAAGGCTTCTTCTTTATCTAGTAAATAGGACAAGGTTAAGTTATTGTATATTGAAAAACTAGATAGTGAGCTTCAAGGTTTAGGTGGACTCCTCCTTTTGACCTATACCACATGAATACAAGCTATAGTAAGAAAAAGAAAGACATTACTATTGAAGAGTGGAGGTTGAGAGAAGGAAATATTATACTGTAGGGGCTTCATTTTGGGCTAGATAATATTGAAGAGAGGGATTGATTACATTGGGATCTTGAGGTCATATATGACTTACTTGGACTCATTGGAGCTGATAAATTGGAGGGAAAGGAAAGAATAGATAAGATGAAGTCTTTCATAGAATGGGTGTTAGGACTTGATGATTGTAAATTTAGATGAGAAGAAATTAAGATTTTTTAGCAAAGAAAGTAGTTCCTTCTAAATTTGGAAATCATAGTTAGGGTGAGTGCACCAATATGGTGTGCAAAAAGGGGGGTATATGTGGACACCTATTTTTTGAAATTAGGTAAACCTGATCTTGGAAGACCCACTTGAGTGTCATGCACTCAAAATCTAAAAATGTGTAAAACATAAAAATTGTAGTACTTAGAATCTAATTTCTAAACTACCAAGGTTTTAAAAAAATTAATAAGAGTAAAAGGATCAAACCTCACACGTATGAAAAATTGTTCCTATTTTTTTCTGAAAAACATAACATAATTGTTTCTAGGTGCTCAACAAAACATATGGTTATATTTAGTATTTTGAAAAATATTGTAGTAGGATGATAGATAAGGGTGAGATCTAGAAGTTGTGCATTTTTTCATAATTTTCTAATGAGTATTTTTTTTTCTATGATATTTTGAAGTGACCCCATCTTGAAATTCTAGTACCTATTCGTGCGTTGAGAATAACTTGCATCAAAATAATCTACAATCAACACTTTTTGAAAAAGTGTATAGAATCAAGTGTAGAATAATAATATATAATTTATTTTTCTATTTGATTAAGTAGATCTAAGTTTATCAAACAAATGGTAGACATATGTCTAATAGGACTATGAAGACAGTGATATGGAAAATTAACTTCACAATGCTAGTTGATGAAGGGTGCTCCCCTTAATACCACAAACACATAACATAAAGAAAAGAAACAACAATAATATGTAAGAACAAAATATGGGCTTTCTATTATCACTACAAATGCGAAATTATAGAATTTATGATTACAATATGCCAACCCACATGGGCATCTTCATTACAAAAGTTTTTAAGATAAAGCTACGAACTAACACCCAAAGCTATCCTGGATTGTCCTAAACAACCCTACAAGCCTTTCTTAAATAGGTGATTTTATGTTTCCTAGGAAGGTTCTAGAAATTAACCATTGAGGCTGACAAACCCCAAATTACATAAATTACATTTATTACATTAGAGTTAGCTCAAAAGAATAACAAACTTAATTTTTATGACCATGAGTAAGGTAACCAGACTTCTGAAAACCATAAGTCACAAATTGTAGCTTTGATTGACTATTATAACTATTTTTCAGAAAGGGAAAATCTTGAGCTATAATGATTAAGATGTGAAGTGCCACTTAGTTGATGTCTGACCCTATTTTGGGGCCTCTAAAGCTTTAAAATATGAGCTCAAAGATATTTCTGCATAATTTTCCATTGAAAATCTATAATAACTTCTTTGATATGGAAGCTAGAGCCATGAGCTTTTTATGGTAGGCTTATAATTCTTAAACAAATCTTCTTGACAAAAATCAAGAAATTCTAAGCTTGTATGAAAAACTTACTAAAATAGCAAATTCCCAAACACAGTAACCCCCTGTGCAATAGACCAGATTAAAATAGAAAAGCTTGAAACTAAAAAGATACAAGATGAAATTAAAATATTTTTGGGTGATGCAAGATTACCCTCACACCCAGGATGCTCATGCATTACTAATGTTGTCCAATTTTTTTTTAATTTATAAATATGGTTAGAAAGGTACAAATATGCATGAGATTATGGTGGTAATTTTAGAGATGCCCAGTTCACCATTTCCAAACCTAATGACATCAAAGACATGAATTGATCTTACAAGATGGAAAAATTTCTAAAGAAACAAAAATAGAGGGAAAAAATCAACCCAAGCCTTTGGGTGGGTTAAGAGGCCTATTACCAAGCCTAAATACAATTGTGCTTTAATGTTTAAATAATGCTAGTGCGTTATGAAAAGTAAAAATTAATTCTCATACTATCAATAACGCAGTCACACTATATGTGTACAAAACTTAAGTCAATTTCCACTTCCCATTAACATTATATATATATAGGGGGAGAGAGAGAGAGAGAGAGAGCAATACAAGCCCACAAAACCTAAAGAACACCTATATGTAAGAACCTATCATAGAGATCCAAAGACAAAGAGAAGGCAAGGGTTTGGCTCTAAACATATGAAAAAATTATATTTCCAGAATAACAAAATGAATTGAAATTTACAATTGATCAATTCTTGTAGGAGGAGATCATAAAACCTAAAAGGGAAACCCTAAGACATAAATGACATTTAATAATTAGTTTTAATTATTAAATGGGAATGCATACGCATGATGGATGATCTTAAGAAGGGAGTAAAGATAATTTAATAAAATGAAATTAAATTAAGCCTTTACTCTAACACCCCCCTTAAGATGTGAAAAAATGCAACTATAAACAATGCATGAAAAAGAAAGGAAAGTTCAATGTTGAAAGAAAACTTGGGTCCCGGAAACAAGGCCTGATGAGGTACCCAATCACAAAAAAATCTCTATGAAATGGAGAATTAGAGAAAACCCAATGGTAATAAATCCCACTCCAAAAAGAGATAGAAAGAAAAGGTATAAATGATATGTCTCAAGAGGCTGTCTCAAAACCATAAGTACAATGAAAACCCCCATGATAGAGGCTTGAGACTCCATAGCCCCCCCAGAATTGTAGAAATCCTATGTTGATGAATAGACTAATGTGACTCCAATCTGAAAGAAACAAAGGCACTAGACAAGGAGAATGAAACCCATGAATGTAAGGTGAAGTTGG
This sequence comes from Cupressus sempervirens, assembly GCA_028749045.1. NCBI lineage: Eukaryota > Viridiplantae > Streptophyta > Pinopsida > Cupressales > Cupressaceae > Cupressus > Cupressus sempervirens. Next base: position 3,664,643 of record CM053785.1, read on the forward strand.
AAGTCCTAGCTGATGCTTAAAGGAGAATGCATGAGAATGCAAAAATAGAATCTCCAATGGAGGAGGGATAATAGGTGTGATGAATTTGTCATCTGAGAGGAGATGTATGTCCTCTAATATATCCTCAACAACTACACTTGGTGACTCAATGAATAAAGCAACAATGTTAGGAAATGTTGGAGAGTAATCATGTGCAATAGATAGAATCTAAACATGATTCTTCTTCTCTAATGCCTGCTACATGATTTTTATTTGTTCAAGGCTCATGGTTGCATAATCAAATTTTGGTATCTCTATGTTTCATCTAATGTAGGGTTTCCATAGTGGAGTACCCTTTCAACCTTAGTAGAGCTTGAGCTTGGTGTAGAAATTTTCAATGGCATTGCATTAATGCTCAGCTTTTGAAGGACTTTTGTAGGAGTGTTGGTAGTTGGTAGATTTACTAATGTTTGTATGGCAGCCTACTCCTCCTCCTTTGGAGTGTCCTTTTCTTCATTTGATCACCCTAAATAAATTATAATTATTTGAGGTGTACCTTCTATTTGTATTGTAGGATTAGATATAGCAATCTGTCTTGTTTTCCTTGTTGATGTGTCCTTATCTTCTTTGAAGTCGTTCTCGAAAACATGGTATCAACTGTTCTAGATGTGTCAACTTTGGCTAGTAAAATTGGTGATGTAGGCACTGGAAGTTGAACTCTAGTAGCTATAGAGATGATAGAAGGTGGTTCTTGTGGATTCACATTATCTCTAGATGAGTCAGCTATTGCTTTCTGCAACTCATCCACTCTAACCAATATTGGATTAGTACATAACTTTTCTTGTTGACTGGATTGTTCAAGGATCCTTTTGAGATCCTTTGCAATCAATGGATTGATGTTCTGACAATATTTTTCAACAACATCCTTAATAGTTATGGTATCTACAAATGTTGAGATGACATGTGGAGAGCCATGAGGTGGTAATTGTTTGTCTTGCACACTCTAATATTTTTTCTTCTCTTCAGCTATTGCTATTTTATCTTCTTTTTCTATTTCGTCCTCCATTGTTTTATCTTCATTCTCTTTCTTATTGGCCTTAGCCTTATTGGCATCTTCATCCTCTTCATTTTTTTGTCCCTCAAAGGGATCTTCTTCTCCATCCTTGACAATAGTCAAGCCATATAGCACCTTCCACAATGTTGTTGATTTATTGACAGCTTCTTCAATTTAATTTTGCAAGATGTTGAAGGCTCTATATTTTGGTGAAAACTTGCCCCCATGTTTCTTATTTTCCTTTACTATTTGACCTTTAGTCAATTCTGGCATTACTTGTGCCAAAGTGGATTCTCTATTTTTTTTTTCCATTTTTAAACAATAATGCCACTTATTTTCAACAATTTCATATAATTCCTTGGGCTTTATATTGTCTAATTCAAGAGGAGTGTTCTTGAATTTTTCCATCATGGCATATACAAATTCATCAAGCTTATTCTAATCTTCTCTAATCAATTTATTAAAATCAATATTTTTCAATTCAGAAAAATATGCATTCTTCCTAACATTATCACAAATTTTATCAATACCTTACTTAGGAGCATGGCTTACCACTCTAAATTGGCTGATATCTTTAGATTCTATTCTTTCATCACCATCAGACTCTAGTTGTGCAAAATATCTTCTCCTTGGTTTCTTTTGCACAAGACCAATTAGCTCGTAGCTTTCTTCTTCTCTTTGTTTTGCTCCTTGGCCTTTTGAGTTGAAGCTCTTGTGGTGGCTCTTGTCACTAGTATAGTTGGCTTGGCTTGGGTAGGCTTTTCAACCTTCTTTTCTTTAGGTTGGGTTGTAGGTTGAGCTTTGGCTTTTCTCTTCTTGGACTCGGATGGAGCTGGTTCTATCTTAGCTTCTTCTTCCTCAACATCGTCTTCTTTTTCTTCATCATCACCTAAGTCATGTGTGATTTGCAATGGGACTTTCCCTTGTTCATCTTCATCATCATCATCATTAGCATCTTCTTCATCTTCATCTTTTTCTACCCCTTCAATTCCTTCACCAAATCTTTTTTCAATTTCTTCACAAATTTATCTTTCCTCTTTATCCTAGAGGTTGTCTTTAACTCCATTTTAACTTTGGATTTCACAACATCGTATGTTCCAAAAATTTTGGTACTCTTATCAATTTATTTTATAGCAATGCTATGATTGCTTCTAATGCTTCATCAATGTTTAGCTCATATCCTAATGGTCTTAGCCACCTAGTCCTTGGAACTGCTTCTTAGATATAAGTATGATCAAAATCAACTAAGAAACAAATATCATTGATGTGCTATTCCACTAGGGAAACTGGCATCCTTAGTCTTTGCTTCATGGATTTCTTGAAATCCTCAAATTAACTAGTCATTAGAGATTCAAAGTTGTCTCACATCTACTCAATGTACTCATTAATTTGAGCAATGGCTGACTTATTTGATTTCAATTTAGTTTTCCAAAAGAGGGAAATTCTTCTAGAACATAGAAAAATATACAGACCAGAACTGATCCAAACTTACACTAAGCACCTTATGATCTTCTTATTGCTCCCAGATTCTCCATGATCTACTATAATAACAATTTTGCTAAATCATATGTATGATCATTATTGACAATTTTGTAGGCTACATCCATAGAAATGTACAAAACACTATTCAATCTACTTGATTGATACACTTGTGAGACATAACTCTTACTACAAAGTCGAGAAGGGGATCTGTGATTGTATCAATATTCATGTCCCTTTTGTTCCATTTTTCCCTAGTGTTCCTTTCAATAGTTTCATAGGGTCTTGTACTAATATAGGGTTGGAAAATCTGTAACCCTATGCGCGATTCTCTTTGTTATCTTGATAGGTCCTCCTTCTAACCATAAATAACCATCACATATTCTACTTCGAACAATTCGTATCCATTTAGTTTTGAAAACTGTGGTTAAAAATAGGGCATGGGTTAAGCCCTTTCTTTCAACTATTTGAAATTCTTCCTTTAACACTCCATTGTCACATAGTTTATCATATGCTTGGTGAATCTCCATGTCTCCTATTGCTCCTACCTTTCAATTGTAACATTTCCTAACATCTTGCACCATCATGAATTTGGGAAAAATAATGGATAGTGCACCGGTAGGGTCATTCTTATATGAAACTTCTAGAATTGGCCTAAAATTTGGTTGTTTAACCTCATTGATAACTAATTAAACCTCGAAACCTTCCTTTTCCTTGGGGGTTTTGGAACTAGAGGCCATATTGCAAATCTAGGGTTTCAAAAGATATTAAAATTTATAACTGCACAACTCACTACTTGAGGAATACCTTAGATCGATCAAAATGGTGCTTGATCTTTTTCAAAATTTATACAAAAGCTTCAATTGTTGTTCATCAATCACTTTGATGCTCTTCTTGTTCTTTCTTTGCATTTGAATGACAAGAAATGATTGAAAAATTGACCTTATATTCTTCAAAACATAGCATTAAATGCTTAGTGCATATACAACTGTACACTCAATTTTTTAAAGATTTCATCATAGCTTGGCTTCCATTGGCTTTCTATCACTCGACTCCAACTAGATTTCATCTTCATTTAGCTTCCATTGCCAACTCATTTGTGACCAATCACTCAGCTCCTACTAGCACCTCAACATACACTAACATTCACTCATCATCTAAGGACAACTTAGCGATATTGGCAAAAACTTTAAGTTTTAAGTTTGCATATTTACTCATGTTATTTTCTTCTCTGTTGTACCTGTTTGTCTTGGGACTGATGTATGATATAGCTTTGTATATTAGTCCCATAAACCTATCCATGCTTAGTTGGATGAGGTGTGACCACTTGACCTCTTGGGTGAAGTGATCCCTCCATTGGATGTGCTGCCTCCGTCTCTGCTCTGATGTGTTCAACATCAACCTTTACTTTTTCTTTGTTGACTTCTGACTTGGGTGCCTTTGACCTTGTTGGGAAATTCTTGCTAATATGAGCAGTCTTCAAGCAACTAAAACATGTGGTTTGACTTAATCATTTGTTGTTGTTCCCCATAAAATGTGTTCTTATGCAATTTTTAGGAACAAGTCTGTATTCTTGACAATAATGACAGCTCTGCCTAGTATTGTTGTCCCAATTGTAATGGTGTCCATGACCTTTAATCTTTTCTGGTTGGTTTGGTGTCCACATAGGCTTTTTTGACCTACACTCAAAAGCTCTATGTCCATACTTATTGCAATTGTAGCAATGACCATCAAATCTTGGTGTCCTCATGGTTTTGGTCCTACAATCTTGTGTCTAGTATCCCTGCTTATTGTATTTGGGGTAGTGACCCTTTTTCTTGGGTTTTTCTTGCTGATTGACCTTCTTTGATCCAGTGGATAATTTTAGTGAAAATTGAAGTCTCTTCAAATCTCCAAATTTTTGCACCATCAAAAAGATCTCAATGTTCTGATTCCAACACAACTTGAATGAAGCAAAAAGGAGTCTGTTCGTGCAAGTTATGCTCGGTCAAAGTTCTAGTCAACAAGTAGACTAGAGGGCTAAATAAGGGGAAAAATAAAACCATCTCAAAAGTGGTCAACAATGGATTTCAAAATGAAGAGCCTGATGAGAGCTTTCCAACAGTGTTCGTTTCATCAAAAACGGACTTCATATGTGAAAGTTATGGCCGTTTGAATTTTGGAGGCAAAATGTAACAGTGATGACATCATCATGATATCAGTAGCTCAAGTGATGACACATGTCAAAAATATGAGCAAATAAAATAGTGCCACATGGCACGTCAAGCTCAAATTTGGTGGTTTAAAAGTTCATCGAGGAGGTTTGAACCCTCAACCTCTCATTCCCTACTTTCCCTCCTTGCTACTAGACCACATGGAGCATTTAGCAACTTTGTAACAAATTTTCTATTTAAACTATGAATGCTGCCAAAGCTATTTGAAAAGATGCATAGGTGGGAGTTGAACCCTCGACCTGGCCACCCCTAAAATAGCTACATGCCAATACACCACTGATGTGGCCTGTTAAGTGCATGGCAAATGTGTTATTTAACCTGTATCAAACAACGAAGCCCTCTTAAAATAGATTTATTTGTTATTTTTAACAACATTAACCCCTAAAATTGTATAAATTCCAAAATGTAAAAATGGCAAAGGAGATTTTCGAGGGGGGTTGTTTTGTTTTATTCCCTATTATCAAATTAATTGGTTTTGAGCCAATTTAAGAAAATCATTTTGTATAAAAAGGTGGGGTAGGATGTCATTTGGGGGCAATGGAAATTAAGGGAGACTTGAGAGAAATTGCTCTTGTTGAAGTTTTTTTTAAAGGAATAGGGAGACTTTTCTAGGAGATTTTTTTTGGAGCCATTTTCGTACTTCAGAGTATTGTTATGCTATCAAAGTGCTAGAAGAAATGGTCTTCTTTGGTGCATATTTGTAATTGATTTTTGGAGATTAATCAGATCGGTCGTACTCTATTAGCACCAACCCGAAGATGTAGTCATGTTTGTGGCGAACTCCGAAATTAAACTTTGTTTGCACTTTCTATCTTCTTCTCTCTCAATTCTATTTATTTCACCTCAAGCTTTTGAGTTTGTGATGCTTAATTTCATTTATTTAAAATGTATTAAGACTTCTACTAATTTGATTTTATTTAAGTATTCAATACTACAATTAGTCTAGATCCGTCCATCAGATCAAGTGGTATCAGAGCTCAGTTGACTATTATTGCAGTTGTTTTCTTGAATGCTAACAAGATCCAAGATTCAAAAGGGAAAAGGCAAGCTTGAAGAATTTAATCCTGAGATTGAGAAGCATAGAACATTTCCAAAGATGTATATTTATGGAATGGAGGTTCCTGATGAGATTAGTGAGCAAGAATTTCGAAGAGCGTTTCTTGAGATGAAGGCTAAGGTGGGCATTCTTCTCCAAGAGAGACACGAACGACAATTGAGAAAGGAAAGTAAGGCTAAGAAGGAGGAAGAAAAATCCTCATTAAAGGATGGCAAAGCCAAAGGAGTAGGAGGTGGTAGTGACCCTCTTGAACCTCCATCCCTGTCTTCATCATCTTCTTCATCTTCTCCTTCTTCTCCATCTTCTCCTCATTCTACTTCTTTTAATCCTTTCAATGATGGGTATAAGACTAAGATCAAACTGGATGTAAAATTTGACTTGCCTAAGTATTGTGGTGAAGTTAATGTTGAAAAATTGGATGATTGGATTCAACAAGTAGAAGTCTACTGTAGAGTCAAAAACCTATTAGATGATGTTGATAGGATTCAATTAGCTATTCTTTGATTAGGAGGTACAACTTTAACCTGGTGGGAGAGTAAGACTAAGGCAGAAGTTTCACAACATGGTAGAGTCAGTTTAACTTGGGAAGAGTTTGTTAATGCTCTTAAGAAGAAATTTTATCCCCTAGGACATATGCAACAGTTAATGATGAACTAGCAAATTTTTAGGCAAGGGAAAGGTCAAACTGTCCAGGAGTACACCCATGAATTTAGGAAAAGGGCTATTGCTTTGAATGTTCCTTTGTACACCCAGGATACTTTGTTGAAGTACATAGGACGTCTTCATTCCTACCTTAGACATTCTATTTTGGTATTGAACCCTTGTAATTTGGATGAAGTGTTTGTTCAAGCTATACACTTAGAGTCAAGGGGTAAGGGATCTTTTATTGATAACTTTGATAATGATGTAAAGAAATCTTCTAAGAATGCAAAGACAGAGAAAGGAAAGAAGACAACTACAGTCAAGAAGGATGAGAAACTTTCTTGCACTCATTGTGACAGGAAGGGTCATGATGAAGAACATTGTTGGAAGTTGCATCTTGAATTGAAGCATAAGTGGGCTTAGAAATCCAATCAGAAACAGAAAGGTAAGGAGAAAGCAGAAAATGTTGTTTTGGATCTTGGTTCAGATTCATATGATCAGACTAAGATAACAGCTATGGGTTTGAAAGGTAAAGCTCCTATTTCTAGTGTTTCTGTTGCTAGTTATGCTTCTACTTCTACAGTAAATGATTTGTCTGAAGATAAGAAAAGGAATGAGCTTTTTCATTTAAGGGTTGTTTCTAAGAACACTAAAATTGATGCACTCATAGATAGTGGTTCTCAAGTGAACTTGATTTCTGAAAGTATTGTAAGAAACTTGGGATTGAAAACTACATTACATAAGAAACCTTACCCACTAGGCTGGATTTCTGAAAATGATAAGTTGCCAGTAACGAGACAATCCACCTTAAGATTCACAATCACTAGTAAGTTTGTGGATAAAGTACAGTTTGATGTGGTTCCACTGGATATCTATGGAATAGTGCTTGGCAGCCCTTATCTTTATGATAGAAAAGCAATTTTCTATAGGGAGAAGAATCATTATCACTTGTTTAAAGATGGCATTCAGTATGTTGTACATTCTCATAGGATTAAGACTGATCATTCTTTTGCAAACATAGGGTAGTTAAAGAGGGTAATTAATGCAAGTAAAGAGTTAACTCTTATGTCTGTTAGTACAGGTGGCTCTACACTTGAACTTGGAATAGCTAACTAGGGTTAGATGTTGCAGGATGTACCTATAGTACAGCATGAGAGAATGATGATTGAAAGCATTGATGGTTCCTTGGGTAAAATTGTTCCTATTGTGAAGGATCGATATGTTGTTGATTTATTCTCTTTCATTTCTGCATTATTGTTCAGCTTGATGCTAGTCAATGTTTGTTGGTTAGTGGCTATGATAATTGATGTAGATGCTTATGGAAGTAATAGAATAATGTTTATGTTCAACAATATTTTTGCATTCTTCATTGTTCTTGTGAGCTAGGTATTCAGATGTACAGATGATATAGGACAAGTGGGGAGGCCAAGTCCTCACTTTATGTCAGAGTAAATGTCACTTTTGGAGGTCGAAAAGGTCTTCAGTGGGGAGGCCTGATCCGGTGGATAATTTTAGTTAAAATTGAAGTGTCTTCAAATCTCCAAATTTTTACACCATCAAAAAGATCTCAGCGTCCTAATTCCAACGCAACTTGAATGGAGCAAAAAGGAGTCCGTTTGTGCAAGTTATACTCGGTCAAAGTTTTGGTCAATAGGTAGACCAGAGGGCTAGATAAGGGGCAAAATCAAACCATCTAAAAAGTGGTCAATAATGGATTTCAAAATGAAGAGCCTGATGAGAGCTTTCCAAAAGTGTTCGTTTCATCAAAAACATACTTCATATGTGAAAGTTATGGCTGTTTGAATTTTGGAGGCAAAATGTAACAGTGATGACATCTTCATGATATTAGCAGCTCAAGTGATGACACATGTCAAAAATATGAGCAAATAAACTAGTGCCACATGGCACCTCAAGCTCAAATTTGGTGGTTTAAAATTCGTTGAGGAGGTTTGAACCCTCAACCTCTCATTCCCTACTTTCCCTCCTTGCCACTAGACCACGTGGAGCATTTAGCAACTTTGTAACAGATTTTCTATTTAAACTATGAATTCTGCCAAAGCCATTTGAAAAGATGCATAGGTGGGAGTTGAACCCTCGACCTAGCCACCCCTAAAATAGCTACGTGCTAATACACCACTGATGTGGCTTGTTAAGTGCATGGCAGATGTGTTATTTAACCTGTATCAAACAACGAAGCCCCCTTAAAATAGATTTATTTGTTATTTTTAACAACATTAACCCCTAAAATTGTATAAATGCCAAAATATAAAAATGGCAAAGGAGATTTTCGAGGGGGGTTGTTTTGTTTTATTCCCTATTATTAAATTAATTGGTTTTGAGCCAATTTAAGAAAATTATTTTGTATAAAAAGGGGGGGTAGGATGTCATTTGGGGGCAATGGAAATTAAGGGAGACTTGAGAGAAATTGCTCTTGATGAAGTTTTTTTTTAAAGGAACCAGGAGATTTTTTTTTGGAGCCATTTTCGTACTTCAGAGTATTGTTATGCTATCAAAGTGTTAGAAGAAATGGTCTTCTTTGGTGCATATTTGTAATTGATTTTTGGAGATTAATTGGATCGGTCGTACTCTATTGGAGCCGACTTGGAGATGTAGTCACGTTTGTGGCGAACTGCAAAATCAAACTTTGTTTGCACTTTCTATCTTCTTCTCTCTCAATTCTATTTATTTCACCTCAAGCTTTTGAGTTTGTGATGCTTAATTTCATTTATGTTAAATGTATTAAGACTTCCGCTAATTTGATTTTATTTAACCATTCAATACTACAATTAGTCTAGATCCATCCATCAGATCATTCTTACTCCTACATACATTAGAAATATGTCCCTTTTTACCACAAAAATGACAAGTAGGTTTAGTGTTCTTACCTTTGTCACTTCTTTCCTCTGCACTCTTTGATGACTCTCCTTCTTCAGTACTAGTGAAACCTAATCCTAAAGTGTCATTGTTGGATCTTGGTGATTTTAGCAGTTGTTCAAAGTTCTTGATGGTCTCACTTGATTTGTTGAAGCTCTCTATTATTTCCTTCTCTCCTCTCAAATCATTTTGCAATTGTTCATTTTGCATTTTCAAGGTGGAGATCTCAATGTCCTTGACATTTAGCTCATGATGAGCATTCATCATTTGGCTAAGGGTATCTAGCTACATGTTGGAGACTCTTGCTAGCTCTATTGATTTTTCCTCTTGTCTATTGGCAAGGTTTCTTTTATCATCTTCAATCATAGCCCCGTCTTCAATGGATCTTTTCTTCTGTTCGGTTATCTCACACAACATCATGGCTTGTGATTCTTGCTCAATTTTGAGAGATGTTATCTCTTCTACTCGAGATCTATTCCTTTCCATCAATTTTGCTATTGCTGCATCAAACTCTTTGGAATCTACATTTGAAAATAGATTTGAGGTGTCAATTTCCTTGTATTACATATCATTCTTAGCTATGGCAATCTCTCTTCTTCTTTTTAATGATTTTCTCAGTTACTCTCTAGCTTTCTCTAGTGCATGTAAAGAAAGTTGTATGTCAATTGCCTGATTCTCTATGATCTTCCCAAGTTTGTAGACTTCCATTTCTAAATCTTTTCTCCAAGCTATAAGACTCCTTCTTGTGAGAACTTGGCTCTAATACCAATTGTTGGAATTAACGAGTAGGAAGATTTACTTTTGAAGGCGGGGGGGGGGGGGGGCGGGGGTGTGAATTAGAAGTAACTAACATTATCCTTTTCAAATCATTTTAACTGAAACCATTCACATGCATCTAATTCATCTAATAAACATGAAAGCAAAGACATGCATGAAAATAGATAACACACAAATTTGTTAACCCAGGAACCCTCCAAAAATGAGAAGGTAAAACTAGGGTGGGGATTACACCCAAAAAATATCACTGCAGTAATGTGTAATTTTTCAAGGTTACAATGTTTGACCACTTCCAATGGTCTGCCCTATGAAAGGCTTTTCCTATTAAAGAATTTACACCCTATTAAAAGTGACCTTGTTGATTTGTCCACCTTTTTAGAAGTGGGCTTGGTTAGAGGACTTTAGAACATTCACTTGGAATGCCACACTATTAAAGGATTCACATATGGCTGCCAAGCCAACCTAAGTCCATATGATTTCCATTATCTAATACAATTTCTAGAGAATATTAGAAAGTCTTTGACCTAATAGCTTTGCAATCTTCAATTGTTGATTCTAAATTCTTGTTCAATTCTATCTGTTCTAATCCTTGCATGATCTGATATGTCACTCTTTGAATTTCTGATACTCTATTCTTTATCAACTGAATGCTTCAATGGTGCTTTGTTCTTCTAAGTCTTTTCACACTTCCCTCTAAATTCTACTATAGTTCACTCATATACTTCATTCATCTATGCATACATTAGAGTTTTGTCCTCCTTTTAAAGATTTCAATGCCTTAGGGTTAGGTATGAATCCATGAACTTATTTTTCTTGCTCGAATCCTTGGATTTATCCTATTAGTTGCATGCAATCTCCATTTTTCTTATTGGCTGGATGTTGATTACATAGGTAAGAAAAAAGATTCGATCTTATCTTTTATTCATTCGTGATTCATCCTAAAATGGTTTACATTTGAGTTTGTGAACACAAAAACTCAAATGCTGATTTTGTGTTACTTGGGACATACTGGATTACTGATGCTTGACATATATAGGATTCTAGCTTACTCTACTCCTATAGCAACTCTATCTTGCTCAAGATCCATTTAGTGCTTGGCACCTATAGTGACTCGATGCATATGGTTCTGTCATGTCCCCTTTTCAAATAATTAAAAAATAATAATCTTTGGTAAGGCAGGCAGGCCCAAGAAAGTGAAGTTTCGGAAAAAGGGAGTTAATCTTTGGAAACCGTTGGACTAATAAATGAAAATTATTATTAAAATATGTTTCATTAACCTCTCTTGAATGTGAGTTACAGTTATGCCCTCTTTTAAGGAGTTTGGAGGCATTTTGGGCACATTCCAGAACTTGATTTTTGCTCATTCTTTGTTATTCTTCAGAGGCTGCCAAACCTGTGGAGAAGGAGACCCAAGAACGGGAGTTTGCAGGTTTCTAGGGAGACCCAAGAATGAGATTTTGTAGGTTTCTAGGAAGGCTAAGGATGGGAGTTTGAAGCCATTCCATGTGCATGCTCATACAGAGTTTGCCTTTGTGCTGAACAATGCAGATTTGTGAGTTTCCGGGTGTGTTTTTGTATGAGTTTGGTGTTTACAGTTGAGTATTCCATATCAGTTTGGGTTGCTACTGTATATCAAACTTTTAAATGTTAAAATAGAGCTGAATATATATATTGGGACATGATTAAACTTCTGAGATAGATTATTAGTGTTTTTGTGGTGTTTCTGGGCATATTTTGTGCTATTTCGGGAGCCCGATGAGCATAGTTTTGGTCCTAAATTTTCGAGCTGTTGTGTAAAGTCTATACAGATCTGGAAATTTAAATTTGTAGGCTGTTATGCTGCTGAAAGTTCTGTAAAAATTTCCATTTTCAGATTTATTAATAATAGGTGAAGTTGTGAAGCTTTTAGCACTATTTTCAGCATACCCGATTTGGGGTTTCTTGAGGAATTTGGTGGATCTTTGGGATATTAGCTATTTGATTTTAAAGATCTGATTAGAGGTTGGAAATATCATAAAAAAATCAAAAAAGGGGACATTTCAGTGGTATCAGAGCCATGATCTTGCCAGCCTGAGGGTTTGTAGAAGTTTGCAGGTCAATTTTGACAACTACCCAGATCTTGCATTTCAGTTTTGAGAACTACCCAAATCTTGCATGTCATAATTTATGATTGCATGTTGCTTCTAATCAGCTGCATGTCAAAATTTATGGTTTCATGCTACTTCTAATCATTTTTATGTTAGTTCTTGGTGAATTTGGTGGTTGTAGAAGTTTGCATTTCAGTTTTGACAAGTACCCAGATCTTGCATGTCAGTTTTGACAACTACCCAGATCTTGAATGTCATAATTTGGTGGTTGCATATTGCTTCTAATAAGTTGCATGTCCAAATATATGGTTTCATGCTACTTCTAATCATTTGCATGTTAGTTCTTGGTGAATTTGGTGGTTGTAGAAGTTTGCATGTCAGTTTTGACAACTACCCAGATCTTGCATGTTAGTTTTGACAACTACCCAGATCTTGCATGTCATAATTTGGTGGTTGCATGTTGCTTCTAATTAGTTGCATGTCCAAATCTATGGTTTCATGCTACTTCTAATCATTTTCATGTTAGTTCTTGGTGTTTGAAAAAGTTATATCCTATTGGGGTTACACTCTACTTTATCCAGAATGGACAGGTATAGTACAGAGTCTCAGAGGGAACGATCTTGGACAATTGATAGCCAGAGTCAAAATAGTAGAAAGGATGGTTATTTAGACATTTGAGATAAACTTATGAAAATAAGCCATGACATGTCTAAACAATTGGTTGAGCACCAGCGTATAATGAATGACATGTTATCTGACCCAGCTAAGGTGGATAAGTTGACTGGATTTCTATTTGGCAGATTTTCTCACAGGACAAATGACACAATTCCCAAGAACTTGCATGAGGAGTTTGAGAAACTAGCTGATAGCCAGGTAGAGGTCTCAGATTCTACTCTGCCACAGGAGGTGGTGGGAAAGGATATTACACAGATTGATAGTAACGGTCAACTTGATACTCAAATTGAGACAATTGTTTATAGGTTGTCAAAGGGTGATGCCACAGGTATTCAGGATGGTATAGTTACAACAGGTAGTGACTACAGTGTAGTGGGTTCAGATGATGATTATGAAGATGTTGTTGTGCAGGATGGTGAGATACCTGGTAGAGATGAGCAAACATTGAGCATTCATGACTTTGCTGAGAAAGAGTACCAGGCACAGTTAGATGCTTCATCACATGAGGTTGAGGCAGGTAGTACTTCACACGATTTATCCCGCCAGCTGAAGGTGAGTGAAGATAGTATTTTGACTTCATTATCTCATCATGATAGGTATGTGTAGTTAGTTGGTATTGGTCATATTACTCAAGTGAGGATTTTTCTTGAGTTACCAGCTGATTCTAGTTTATAGATATGGACTCAAGATTGTTATATTGGCATTTGGGATTCAGTTGACAGGAGATCTTTAACACTTTTTGGTAGCATTGTTTGTTTGGGTGCTATCATGGATTTGATTAGCAGATTGCACGGTGTTGTCTTTTCTTGTGCTAGCAGCTTGTCCAATGTTGGTATTAGTTTTTATACATCGATGTTGGGCTTTATTCATATATCCAGTCGACCATACTTTCTAGAATGTGTTGATGATATTTCATATTTGGCAGTGTGTATAGATGAGTCCCAAGATCATATTGGCGTTGATGACATCTAGGAGGATGCAGTGGGCAATTTTGAAGACTTAGTTTCCTTGGGTATAGAGGAGTTGGACAACAATGCTAATGTTTTTGATACTCCGTATATTGATATGAGTTTTAGATTTGATTCACAGGATATGGATGGTAATACTCTAGAGACTAGTAACTTTGAGGATACTCCTTTAGACAGTGCATCATAGGAGGTTTGTAGGAGACAGTCAACCCAGTGCCATCATGTGTCTAATCAGTTGAGAGTTAGTGACCAAGACATTGCTAGCACTTGCCAGCATTTCGATGCTGCTCGTCAGTTGTTAGTAGTTTATGGATGGGGTTCTCATACTAGTGATGAGCAGGGAGGCAGTTATCTTTCCTTGACAGAGTTCCACTCTTTATGGGAGGCTATCCAGATTTTGAGATAGGATTATATGCAGTTGGTAGCTGACAGAGATTATCTTATGAAGTGGGGTAGTACAACATATGATGCATTGTTGGCCAAGGAAGATGAGGTGAGTGAGCTTACTGAGCAGCTTGTGGTGACTTCTGAGATTCTTGAGAGTACACAGTTGGCTTTCAAGGAGTCACAGTTTCATTTGGCTAAGGTGACCATGGAGTTAGAGCGACTACAGTCTTCACCTGATTCTATACAGTCACAAGCAGTGGTGTTTGGTGATCCGAGGATGTCCATGGCCGAGATTGTTAGAGACAGTGGAGATGGGGATGCATCCATTCTTGATACTAACATTGGAATATCAGGTTCATTCCCACTAGAGTTAGGTTCAGTTGAGTTGGGTGTTGTAGCAAATTGTTGTATGCCTGACATGGTGGTGGTCTCTAGTATTGATGGCACAGAGACTAGAGATTTATCAAAGATCATGTGTGATGTTGGTGAGTCGGGAGTTGGCATGGTTCCTACTAGTAACACTACTCCCTTGGTGATATATTCAGAGGTAGTAGTTAGTTCCAACATGGTTAATGATCAATTGCAGTTAGTTTCATCTAGATTATAGTCTGAGCCACTGACTGAGATTGGTGCATTCTATCGGCATTACACTGTGAGGTATGCTCATCAATTTACCTTTGATGACCATGTTGATATAATGATACAGAGATGTACTTTGGTTCCTAGTGCTTATCATCAGTTATGGGACAATTTGATGCCTCAAGATGAAAGTTGTGATGGGCATGACATGGTGATAGGTTCTACAGTTGACAGCTTGATAATACATGACTTAGAGCAGGAGTTTCAGAGTGATGCTTCAGCGGGTGTTGTTATTGATTCTACTCCTTTGGCTATGACATCTCCTGACTTAGCTGGTGATCAGTCACAGTGGGTTGTATCACTTTTTCATGGTGAGTTGTTGACTAAGTTTGGTTTTTTTTATCAACATTATATTGCAAGGTATGTACATCAGTTAGCATTTGATCCTTGTGTTGAGGAGTTGATGGCAGGAAGATTTGGTTTGGTTTCCAATTCTTGCTATTTATCTTGTGATGGCTTTTCACCATTAGGGGTGCATGGTAGTTATGGTTATGAGATAGTGGCCAGTGATTTGCAAAGTTGTGTTGACTGCAGGAGTTGTACAGTGTGTGGATTCTCCATACTTGGTATAGTTTCATTCGAGAGCATTCACCATTGTTGCAGAGTTGGATTGTGCATTCCGTATAGGCCAGTGGGATGCGTTGATGGTATTTACTGTGTTGGTAGTTTGATTTGTCCACTTTGCTTGGGTTCTGATGTTCTAAGAGTTTGTGCCTCATGGTTTTTTGATTGTGGTAGTGGTGATTTCAGAGTTTGGTTGAGCTATAATTTTTAGTTTGATTATGGATTCCTCTTGGTCATATTGCAGAGGATATTGCAGGAGCCTGTGTTAATTGGTAGTAGTATAGTTCATGACTACATTTGGGATCCAGGTGGATTGATTGGTTTATTGTTCAACCATTGCTTGAGGACAAGCAATGTTTGGGAGGGGAAGACTTGTCATGTCCCCTTTTCAAATAATTAAAAAATAATAATCTTTGGTAAGGCAGGCAGGCCCAAGAAAGTGAAGTTTCGAAAAAAGGGAGTTAATCTTTGGAAACCGTTGGACTAATAAATGAAAATTATTATTAAAATATGTTTCATTAACCTCTCTTGGATGTGAGTTACAGTTATGCCCTCTTTTAAGGAGTTTGGAGGCATTTTGGTCACATTCCAGAACTTGATTTTTGCTAATTCTTTGTTATTCTTCAGAGGCTGCCAAACCTGTGGAGAAGGAGACCCAAGAACAGGAGTTTGTAGGTTTCCAGGGAGACCCAAGAATGAGAGTTTGCAGGTTTCCAGAAAGGCTAAGGATGGGAGTTTGAAGCCATTCCATGTGCATGCTCATACAGAGTTTGCCTTTGTGCTGAACAGTGCAGATTTGTGAGTTTCCGGGTGTGTTTTTGTATGAGTTTTGTGTTTACAGTTGAGTATTTCATATCAGTTTGGGTTGCTTCTGTATATTAGACTTTTAAATGTTAAAATAGAGATGAATATATATATTGGTATGTGATTAAACTTTTGAGATAGATTATTAGTGTTTTTGTGGTGTTTCCGGGCATATTTTGTGCTATTTCGGGAGCCCGATGAGCATAGTTTTGGTCCTAAATTTTCGAGCTGTTGTGTAAAGTCTATACGGATCTGGAAATGTCAATTTTTAGGCTGTTATGCTGCTGAAATTTCTGCAAAAATTTCCATTTTCAGATTTATTAATAATAGGTGAAGTTGTGAAGCTTTTAGCACTATTTTCAGCATACCCGATTTGGGGTTTCTTGAGGAATTTGGTGGATCTTTGGGATATTAGCTGTTTGATTTTAAAGATCTGATTAGAGGTTTGAAATATCATACAAAAATCAGAAAAGGGACATTTCAGGTTCACTCAGCACCTAAAGTCTACTAAGCTTCTATATGAAAATTGGTTAAGTGTGTTGACACTCAGCTATCAAAACCAATCTAAGGCCAACATAAATATCTTCTTCTTGGACTTAGGACTTGAATGACTCAGTTCACCATGCTCAAAATGATCTTCTAAATCATTATCAAGTGTCACTATCTATGACTTAGGTCCTTCAAATTGTGACTCAGTTTCCACTTGCTTAAATGGGGGTCCTTCTAATAGAGACTCGAGTCCTTCTAACAGAGTCTCAAGTCTTTCTAATAGATACTTAAGTCCTATTGATTGTAACCTAGTTTGCGCTGGATGCAACTCAAGTTGAAATGGTTATTTTGAGGGCTCGTGTGGTGAGGACTACTGATTCCCAATTGTATTATCTTGAACTTTACGTAAAGTATTAGGTTCATGGTAAACAAAATTTATAGTCTTTAGGTTGTTTGTTGTTTTTCTGCAGAGTCGCCAATCTTTGCATGGCACTTTCACTTTATGAGTGGTTAGATTCAAGCAATAGTATGCTTTGCTTTTGTTGGAGTATCCTAGAAATATTCCTTCATCACTTTTTACATAAAATATTCCTTTCCTTGTCTCTTTTAAGATATAACATTTTATTCCAAATTTTTTTTTTTTTGATGTAGGGTCCAAACATGTGTGGCAACCCAGGGAGGCATGAAACCTATAAGCTACCAACTAGTGAAGGCCACCTCATAGAATTTTATAAGAGACATTAGGTTTATATCCATACCATAATTCATAAGTTGTTTTCTTTGAATCTTTCTTCAATTAAACTCAGTTCAAGGTGGGTGATCCCACAATAATGGGTTCCACTTTTTGACCAATTTTGACACTAAAATCAATATTTTTGAAACAAATGTCACGTTCAAATGACTATATCTCCAAAACTATAAATAATTTCGAGATGACATAAACTAGTGATTTTGAGTACTTTGTTCCTACTTTGTAACCATATTTTTTAATCTAAAAAAATAAATTATTTATGTCAGTTTTTTTTATCTCCTCCGAAAAGTGGTACATAATAAAATTCAATATTTTAAAAAGTGACAATTCGTTTGACACACATAACTTTTTTTCTAGAAATGATAATGAAGTAATTCTTTTGACGTTAGATTTGTAACATCAATATCTAGAGGATGCATTTGGTTTGATTTATTTTGGTTGAATATTATATAGTTTACAAAGTTTTGAAGTGACATGAACTGTAATTTAGACATACGTTTTGTTTGACACAGATAATTTGAAGTCAATTTATCATAAACCATTTTTTTTTTTTTTGAATAGAAAGGTATCTCAATAAGCCAGTTCCTCTATATTTTTCAAAAAAATTTTGACCTAGTTTACTAATTTTCTCGAGGTGTCAAAGTCGGTTGATGTTCAATTGGTAATGAACTTATAATGAGTTAAACTCATATTTGAAAGTCTTAATGATTAAATTATGTATTAAAATTATAGTCATTGGAAAGTTTTCTCTGAGCAGCACATTTTGACATTTTTTATTTTACAATAGGAGATCATTCTCCTGCAATTATGGAAGTCAAAAGAGAAAAAAAAAAATTGAAAAATAGGTGAAATTTTTTGTAATTTTGTATGTGGCATTCACGCGAACATGTTTACCATGTTCGCGCGAATGTATGTTCACGCAAACATGCGCCATAAAATTTTGCGGCTGCCAGAAAAGTTTGGACACATGTTCACCCAAACATGTGTAATTCAATGTGTTCGTGAGAACACCCAAAAAAATCAAAAAAGTTTCCATTTGTCTTTTTATTTGCCATTTTTATAACTATTTGCCATTAACCTGATGACATGCATTGTTTTTATTTTCCATGAATTTCATTCGCAAAATTTGAAAGCATCAATTTGGTAAAAATATTATACATTTAAATTATTTCTTTATTTCTTTTATTAGTGAAGTTGTTTGACAGATGCATTGAAGTTAAATTAAAAATTAGTAATATATTAATGGTGTTAAAAAATGTATATTCTTATTGTGTTACTAATGGTCTCCTTGTAGCATGTGGCAATCGTGGAATAAAGACATGATCGTAACAAACAACTAATGCTTGTTTTGCAGGACGTTGTCGAAGACCATTGTGTGTTTGTCAAAACCATGTGTGTGGATTTATTAGATTAAATAACACTTCGTTTGGTTCTTAAAATGAACTTTTTATTTTCTTTCTAGTGTGTCTACAGTGTTTAAATCCCTAAGAGTTGCATTGGATGTATCCTCTCCCCTCGCCATTCATGGATCTTGGGTGTAAGAGAGATCCATGTAACTTTTATAGGAGGCTTGCCTTGGACCAAGATACTCAATATTGGGTATGCCAAGGGATGACCTCAGAGCGGTAATGGGCCAAAAGCTAGGTCAACATTCTAGCCACTATATAAAACTCGATTATGGTGAAAGTCGTGTCAGCAGTATTGTTGAGTGATAGCTCTCCTCCATTACCTTTATGGTGCATCAAACCTTGGTTCTCGGAGCTGGGAGCTTCTGAGAAATTTTATCTCTCACTTGCTTAACGGAATTCCCTTACTAAAAACCATGTTTTAGTGGCCAAAATCCTTTCTATCCACTGGCTCAAGGTGTCACCCATGCTCATGAAGACATCCTACATTCTCACGGTCCTTAGTAGAGACAACAGTCCCTTGGGAAGTCATGCCCCTTGAGACATAGATCTTGGTAGCCCTGAGAAGTGAGTGCACTGTAAGGGGGAGCCTGTGGTACCAAGGTCCTAAGTTGTCCACTCTAGATAAGCGTGGTTGAACTTTGGTTCAAGTAGGAATTCAGTGGATACAGTCCTAAAGCCTAGGTTGTGGTGTGATTGTTCACTTTTAACAATAGCTATTCTTGTCTTAATGTCTCTTGCATGTGTGTAAAACATAATCAAGATAAAAGCTAACATTAAAATTTACTCCTTTGAAACTTGCAAAACCTTGTCAAAACATTAAACATTGTCAAAACCTTGTCAAGATTTCACCTAAGTTTAAAAAACCTTATGTGTACCTCTATCATTAGCATAATCATACTCCTAAATGTCATTTTTGACTTACCCTAGTGGTATATCCCCCTCATATTTCATTGTGCAAATCCTAGCATCATTTTCACTATCAAACCCTATCAAATTGTCCATCAACCAACTTGTCTTCTTGATCACCTATCCTCATTTTACATTTCCTAAACGTCGTTATCAACCCTAGGAAACCATCCCTTGCATAGTCCACTTTGTGTACACCTAACTTTACCATATTTACCAAGTCCAAAACATAACTCTAACTTTCATTTTGCATATCATATTCTTCATCTTGCATACCTTCAAAATGACACCTTGCATTTGCACTTGCATAACATCCCTAAGACATTTGCACTTTGCATATCAAAACCCTATGTCATTTAACATTTCCTCACATTGCATAACATCTCTAAACATTTAAAAATCTCAAAAACACTCATATCTTGCATACCCACATCTTAATTATCAAGTTTTGACCTCTTTTACCAACTGCAACCCTAGTTTACCAACTGTACACTTCATGGGTGAAGTTGGTAGTTTCAAGGCATAGTTCATAGTTTTAGGGAACACTTGGTAATTAGGTGTTTCATTCTAAGTTCAAGAACCCTAATCTACACTTCCACACCTTGCATTGCATCCCAAGACCTTAGGAAACACTCTAAATTATTCAAAACACTCAAAATTTGCATTTTAGGCACCCTGCAACTCTATTTTACTAACTGCAACCTTTTTTTATTAACTCCACACTTCAAGTGTGCAGTTGGTAGTCTAGGTATGCACTTGAGAGGCATAAAGTTCATTTAAGTTTCCCTCTACTGCATCTACATTCTAAGGTATCATGCCAACACTCACTAGGACACAACCTTTGGAGTTATCAAATGCAATAATGACACCTATAAGGTCTCATCAAGAATCAACCATCGAAATCATCTAAGGTACATTTGAACATATCAATGTTAATTCCTTGTTTGACAAAATACCACCAATTCTTAAATATCCCAAAAGGACGTTAAGACTTGATTTTAGGACTCACATCATTTGGAGCTACATCATTTGGAGAAGAAAGAAGGACATGAGAGCTAGAAACGAAAGAGAGGATTTCTAACATTATGTTTGCTTCTTTTGATAGTCGATGCCATTGTCTTTTATGCAGCAATTTATTCTTGAAGAATATTTATTATAATGTTTATTCTTGAAGAATGTTTGTGACTCATAGATTTTAGTCATATTATAATGAATAATATTTATGCTTTGTTGTAGATGACTGCATTCTATTGATTTCTGTCAAACAATTTAAAATTACCAACAGCGATAGACAAATCTATACAGTGGTTTTTTTATCTGGTTATTGCGCAAAATTTATCTTGAGGCAAGGGATAAATTATTATTATTATTTATTTTATAATGAGAAACAAGAAAGGAAGGCAAAACAAATATGGAAGAAAAAGATCTGATGAAGCAGAACAAAGAAATATTCAGAAGACTGTGGCACATTATCATCGAATTAAACAAGGTGAAAGAAATGTTGAAGAAGGCTCAATAGAAGTAGAAGTAGTGCGTATGGGAGAGAGGTTAGGAACACTCCCTATAGAATCTCAAACAATGAATGTTGAAGAAGGTTCAAGATCAGTCCCTACAGAGGTTCAAATAACAGAAGTCGGAGAAGGGTTAGAATCTTTCCCTATTGAATCTCAAACAATGGATGTTGGAGAAGGCTCAAGATCGGTCCCTGTAGAAATTCTAGTAACAAAAATCAGAGAAGGGTCGAGACCAGGTGTAGGAACTGGTATGGATGAACTCTTAAATATTGTCCAATCTATAAAGTATGGTATTTCTCATAAGAATTTAGATCATTTACTTAAAATGGATGAAGATAAATTGAGAAAACTTGTAGCTAGTGTTCAACCATTAAGTTTGTCTAAGAGAAGGTCAATGAAGAAGAAGATAAGAGAAATTATGACTCAATTTGATAATACTGAAACACTTGAACAAGCTCAATTGATTTCACTTTTGCTTACACAAAAAAAGTTGCAAGAGGCATTGAAATTGTTAGGTGTAAACACAACATCAAAGAAGAGAAGATTTTCTAGCATGCAAACTGATTTGATTGAAAATGTTAAACAAGGTTTGAGAAACATAGAAAAACACTCTCGAACTAAAGATAAGTCTCTGGCAAGAAAAGTGATGTTGATGTCTGTTGTAAGTAAAAATATGTCTCAAAATTGACAAATATCTTCAATTTCATCTGAAATGGGTTTTAGTAGGAAAACAATGAGACAATATGTTAAGGGAAGATTAATTGTGGATGATAGTACTATGGAGGGTAACTGGGAAATCATGTGTAGAGCACCTCATTCTGATAGAATTGAAGAGTTATTAAAAAATTTAGTCATATCATTTTGGATTGATAATACTCATCCTTCATCAAATAGTAGAGATGTTATCAGGCATAATATTGCACCTGGTCAATATGAATATCATACAAAACATTGGTTGGACACAACACAACATGAGTTATATGTGTCATTTTGTAATGAACATCCTAATGTAAAAGTTGGGCAAAAATTGTTTGAAAAATTGAAGCCATACTTTTTGAGGTCAAACAAAGTGTTTGAAACTTATTGTTGTCGTCATCATATTGAGTTTGATCTTCACTATCATGTATTTTGAAAGTTTATAGAAGACACATATGGTTTTCATGCTGGTCCTCCTAGTAGGAGAAGTGAGTTTATATCATCCATTTTGTGTGACAACATAGATGATCCAAATGGTAAAATAAATTGTATAAAAGGATTATGTGAAACATGTGGTGAATTGGCTCTATTTCCTTTGAAAATTGAAAATATTGATGTAACAAAAATATTGAATTGCAAAAGTTACAAGTATGTCAAAAATGAAAAAAAGTTGGGGAAAGAAACAAAAAGGTTGGAATATGTTGAAGAGGAGTTGTCTGTTCTAACATTTATGGACAGATTTAAGAAATTGATTCAATCTTATATTTTTCATGCATTTTTTGCAAAGGGGCAAGCACAATAGTTTCAAACTCTAAGAGATAATTTTCCACTTGGAACAATTGTATTAGTTGTTGATTTTGTAGAGAACTATTCATTTGTTCATTAGAAAGCAATTCAATCAGATTATTACTTTAATAAGCAGGTCACTATTATGGTACATGTTTTTTATAGACATGCACAGTTAGATTTGGATGGTGTTCAGAGTATAGTTCAAGCACGAGTAATTATAAAGGAATATCATTTTTATATAAGTGTTGATAAAGAACATGACATTAACTATGTAGAACATTGCTTCAATACATTCTTTTCTTATTTGAAAGAAAGAAACATAAATATTGATAAACATTATGTTTGGTCTGATGGATGTACCACGCAGTTTAAATCATCTAGATCATTTTATGCATTGTGTAGATATCATCGTAATGAGAATATAAAACACATGGAATTTCTTTGAGAGTGGCCATGGAAAAGGTGAACATGATGGTGCTGGAGCTAGCATCAAATGTGCTTTGCGAAAGTATTAAATGAATTATCAGGGAGTTCGTGTAAATGATGCACATGATGTTGTTGAATGGTGTAAGACTCATTTTGCATTAGATGAGGTCGGGACATCATCAACAATGAGTCGACAGACACCATATAGAGTCTTCTGGGAGATAATAGGTATGAATGTGTACGTCTGTTTAACTTTTATGCACAATTAAATTATAAAATTTTATTGTTAAGTTTTATTTTTGAATTCGTTGAAGTTTAAATTTAATTTTTCTATATTTTCAATTTAACGAACTTTCAGGTGTCAATAGAAAAAACATGCATGGTTGCAAGAGGATAGAAAAGACACGTTCCTTACATTCAGTCATGAGTACAGATAATTGCAATTGGACATTGAAGACAAGAGAATATTCATGTTTTTGTGACAGTTGCATTGATGAAAACTATGAAGAATGCATCAATCAAACACATGGATATACAGGTGCATGGATTTCAGTACCACTTGATGTTACTGATACATTTGATAAAGAAGATGAAAATTTTGATGATATTCCATTGATTTCTGATGATTATAATCATATCTCTAGATTGTTAAAAGTGGGTGAGTATCATAAAAATTAATCTCAACTTTTTGTTTAATTATCGATTTCAACTGTCTTATATATATTGTACACATGCATTCATATATACTTGTTATGTAGGAGATGTCTTTGCAGTGATTGCTGAGCCTGGAAATCATGAATGTGTTAGTTATTATTTATTGCGATGTACTACAAAGAGGACAAAGTTATATGACCCTGAAGAAAGTGATGGAATGTTGTTCCCCATAGGTAAATTATACATATACATGTACATGCACATATATATTTAAATAAATAAATATATCTAGGTAACTTCATATCTGTCAAATTTTTAAAAACTTAAATTTGTGGTACAGGTTCTGTTGCGATAGAGGGAACATATTTGAAGCAAGAGAAAATAGTCCAACATGGAATATACTTTGTTTATTATCAACCTGAGAACAGGGCATGTGTAGGATCATGGTGTACCAAACCATGGCCTTAAGTGGCAGTGAAAAATTAGCAAATCAGGGTTATGTCAACTTGACACATAATTTTGAAGTGGTTATGGACTTTATATCAAAAAGTTGTAAGAAAATAATCTGTAGGAAATTGAATGTAGTTTCTAAACTACTAGGCCTTATTAGGAGAAAAAAAAATTGATTGGTCAAAAGTTTGAATTTTAATACAGTACTACGAAAATTTTAGGGCAAAAATAAAAAGTAGGTGTATGTCTGACCACCTTAATCAAAATCAAATGATAATATTTTTTAATATAATTATAGATATGAAAATTAGACTCATGCTCGGATGTGACACATATTTTTCAATATTTTTATTCCAAATAAATAATTAAATATGAATTTTCTACCAAAAAAATTTTAGAAAAAAAAAGTCCCATGTCTGACCACCTTAACTAATAGAAAATTTTACCAAATTTAATTTTTAAAAAAAAATTCTTATACTAGGCAAAGCATAGAATGTGACACAACTTTTAGATTTAAAAAATGTTATACCGTTTGAAAGTTATAGCTATTTTTCAATTAGTATGTCAATCAGTACTTTACAATAATCTTCATTGATAATTAACTAATAAATACTTATCGAATTTAGAATTTGACAGAAATTATATTGATGGATTCTCAAGAGCGATATTAAAAAACCCTTTTTGTTTCATTCAATTTCGATCAAAATAACATTGTCAGACGACTACCCAAAGTCTGAGTATCACTAAAAATCTCTTCAAACACATCTTTTGGGTTGACCAGGTAGGCTTGGTTAATACCAAGCCTAATTGGATATCAGATTTCAAAATTAGATATCGAATATGAAATCGGATATCAGATTTCAAATCGGATATCCGATTTGAAATCCGATATCCGATATGGCCCAGTGAATTTTGGTGGAAAATTTGAAATCCCAACCCATTTTGGAGGGAAAACCAAAATTAAGAGTTATAGCTTATGATTTATAAATTATTTTTGTTATAGTACTTTGTAAATATGTATTATAATATATTATATATATATAATAATGTAATGTAAAACTATAACATATAATATATTAATATATAATAATATATTATGTTATTCTCATTATAATCTATAAATATAATTTATATTATTATTACTTTTACTAAATATAATAACATAATATATATATATATATATATATTAAAACGTAATATTTTTATTAAATATAATAACCTTATATATATATATATATATATATATATATATATGTTATTAATATATTTAATAACGTAATATATATTATAACATAATATTTTATAGCTTATGATTTATAAATTATTTTTGTTATATTACTATGTAAATATGTATTATAATATATATTATATATAATAACGTAATGTAAAGATATAACATATAATATATTAATATATAATAATATATTATGTTATTTTCATTATAATCTATAAATATAATTTATATTATTATTATTATTACTAAATATAATAACGTTATATATATATATAAGTATGTTATTAATATATATATATATAATAATGTAATATTTTTATTAAACATAATAGCCATATATGTATGTATGTATGTATGTATGCTATTAATATATACATGTATATTATTAATATACATGAATCAAAGGGGGTCATAGGTTGACCTATGACCCCATTTGATCCATTACATGATGACATATGTCCCTAGGGGTCCTAGGACCCTTAGTGACATATTAGAATCGTTCTTATGGGTCGAAGGGGGTCATAGGTCCATTCAACTCATTAAATGATGACATATGTCCCTAGGGGTCTAGGACCCCTAGGGACATATTAGAATTGTTCTTATGGGTCAAAGCGGGTCATAGGTCAACCTATGACCCCCTTCGACTCATTAAATGATGACATATGTCCCTAGGGGTCCTAGGATCTCTAGGGACATATTAGAATCGTTCATACGGGTCAAAAGGTGTCATAGGTTGACCTATGACCCCCTTCGACTCATTACATGATGACATATGTCCCTAAGGGTCCTAGCACCCCTAGGAACATATTAGAATCATTCATATAGGTTGAAGGGGGTCATAGGTTGACTTATGATCCCCTTCGACCCATTACATAATCACATATGTCACTAGAGGTCCTAGGACCCCTAGGAACATATTAGAATCATTCTTATGGGTCGAAGGGGGTCATAGGCTGACCTATGACCCCCTTCGACACATTACATGACAACATATGTCCCTAGGGCTCCTAGGACCCCTAGGGACATATTAGAATCATTCATATGGGTCAAAGGGGGTCATAGGTCCCTTCGACCCATAACATGAAGACATTTGTCCCTAGGGGTCCTAGGACCCCTAGGGACATATTAGAATCGTTCATATGGGTCAAAGGGGGTCATGCGGTGACCTAGGACCCCTTTCGACCCATTAAATGATGACATATGTCCTTAGAAGTCCTAGGACCTGTAGAGACATATTATAATTGTTCATATGGGTCAAAGGAGATACTAGGTTGACCTATGACCCCTTTCAACCCATTAAATGATGAGATATGTCCCTAGGGGTCCTCAGACCCCTAGGAACATATTAGAATTGTTCATATAGATCAAAGGGGGTTATAGGTTGACCTATGACCCCGTTCAACACATTAAATGATGACATATGTCCCTAGGGGTCTTAGGACACCTAGGGACATATTAGAATTGTTCATATGGGTTAAAAGGGGTCATAGGTTGACCTATGACCCTCTTTGACGCATTACATGATGACATATGTCCCGAGGACCCCTAAAGACATATGAGAATCATTCTTATGGGTCAAAGAGGGTCATAGGTTGACCTATGACCCCTTTTGACACATTACATGACAACATATGTCCCTAGGGGTCCTAGGTCCCCTAGGAACATATTAGAATCATTCATATGGGTCAAAAGGGGTCATAGGTTGACCTATGATCCCCTTTGACCCATTAAATGATGACATATTTCCCTAGGGGTCCTACGACCCCTAGGGACATATTAGAATTGTTCATATGTGTCAAAGGGGATTATAGGTTGACCTATGACTCCCTTTGACCCATTACATGATGACATATGTCCCTATGACCCGGAAGAACATATGAGAATCGTTCTTATGGGTCAAAAGGGGTCATAGGTTGACCTATGATCCCTTTCAATGCATTACATGATGACATATGACCCTAGGGGTCCTAAGAAAATATTAGAATTGTTCTTATGGCTCAAAGGTGGTCATAGGTTGAGGACCCCTAGAAAAATATTAGAATCATTTTTATGGGTCAAAGATGGTCATAGGTTGACCTATGACCCCATTCAACACATTACATGATGACATATGTCCCTAGGGGTCCTAGAACCCCTAAGAAAATATTAGAATCATCCTTATGGGTCAAAGGTGGTCATAGGTTGACCTATGACCCACTTCGACACATTACATGATGAAATATGTCCCTAGGGGTCCTTGAAACCTTAGGGACATATTAGAATCATTCTTATGAGTCTAAGGGGGTCATAGGTTGATCTCTGACCCCCTTTGACACATTACATGATGACATATGTCCCTAAGGGTCCTAAGACCCCTAGGGACATATTAGAATTCTTCTTATGGGTCAACCTATGACCCCCTTCGACAAATTTCATTTTGACATATGTCCAAAGGGGTCTTAGAAACCTTAGGGACATATTAGAATCATTCTTATGGGTCAAATGGGGTCATAGGTTGACCTATGACTCCCTTTGACCCTTTACATGATGACATATGTCCCTAGGGGTCTTAGGACCCCTAGGGACATATTCTAATCGTTCTTATGGGTCAAAGGGGGTCATAAGGTGACATATGACACATTTCAACCCATTACATGACGACATATGTACCTAGGGGTTCTAGGACCCCTAGGGACATATTATAATCATTCTTATGGGTCAAATGGGGTCATAGGTCAACCTATAACTCCCTTTGACCCATTACATGATGACATATGTTGCTACAGGTCATAGGACACCTAGGGACATATTAAAATTGTTCATATGGATCAAATGGAGTCATAGGTTGACATATGACCCCATTCAACCCATTAAATGATGACATATGTTCTTAAGGATCCTAGGACCCCTAGGGACATATTAGAATTGTTCATATGGGTCAAAGTAGGTCATAGGTTGACCTATGACCCCCTTCGACCATTAAATGATGACATATGTCCTAGGGGTCCTAGGACCCCTAGGGACATATTAGAATTATTCATATGGGTCAAAAGAGTCATAGGTTGACCTATGAACCCCTTTTACCCATTACATGATGACATATGTCCCTAGGACCCTTAGGGACATATGAGAATCATTTTTATGGTCAAAGGGTGTCATAGGTTGATCTATGACCCCCTTCGACACATTATATGATGACATATGTCCCTATGGGTCCTAAGACACCTAAAGACATATTAGAATCATTCATATAATTTGAAAGGGATCATATGTTGACCTATGATCCCCTTTGACCCATTAAATAAAAAAAATTGTCCCTCAGAGGTCATAGGTTCACCTATGGCCCCCTTTGACCTGTTACATGATGACATATGTCTTTAGGACCCCTAGGGACATATGAGAATCATTCTTTTGGGTCAAAAGGAACCTATGACCCCCTTCGACGCATTACATGATGACATATGTCTCTAAGGGTCCTCGAAACTCTAGGGACATATTAGAATCATTCTTATGGGTCTAAGGGAGCCATAGCTTGACCTATGACCCCCTTTGACCCATTACATGGTGACATATATCGCTAGGAGTCTTACGACCCCTTAGGGACATATTAGAATGCTTGTTATGGTTCACAGAGGGTGATAGGTTGATCTATGACCCCCTTCGACGCATTACATGACGACATATGTTCAAAGGGTTCCTAAGACCCCTAGAGACATATTAGAATCGTTCTTATGGGTCAAAGGAGGTAATATGTTGACCTATGAACCCCTTTGACCCTTTACATGATAACATATTTCCCTAGGGGTCCTACGACCCCTAGGGACATATTAGAATTGTTCTTATGAGTCAAAGGAGGTCATAGGGTGACCTATGACACCCTTCGACCGATTACATGATGGCATATGTCCCTAGGAGTTCTATGACCCCTAGGGACATATTAGAATCATTCTTACAGGTCAAAAGAGGTCATAGGTCATCCTATGATTCCCTTCGACCTATTACATGATGACATATGTCCCTAAGGGTCATTAGACACCTAGGGACATATTAGAATTGTTCTTATGAGACAAAGGGGGTCATAGGTTGTTCTATGACCCCTTTGGACCCATTACATAATGACATATGTTCCTAGGGGTCCTAGGACCCCTAGAAAAATTATAGAATCATTTTAATAGGTCAAAGGGGCTCATAGGGTGACCTATGACCCCCTTCAACCCATTATATGATGCCATATGTCCCTAGGGGTCCTAAGACCCCTAGAGACATATTAGAATCATTCTTATGGGTAAAAGGGGTCATAGGTTGATAATTGACCCTCTTTGACACATTACATGATGACATATGTCCCTAGGGGTCCTAAGACCCCTAGGGACATATAAGAATGCATTATATGGATCAAAGGGTGTCATAGGTTTACTTATGAGCTGTTGGGTGATGCGATGTGCTCCCCTGCCCACAGGTGGTT
This sequence comes from Cupressus sempervirens, assembly GCA_028749045.1. Classification (NCBI taxonomy): domain Eukaryota; kingdom Viridiplantae; phylum Streptophyta; class Pinopsida; order Cupressales; family Cupressaceae; genus Cupressus; species Cupressus sempervirens. Next base: position 3,694,604 of record CM053785.1, read on the forward strand.
AATTATGTGGTGTTCCATGTTCACTAATAGTCATGGCTTTTGGTGCAATGGCAAATGGGCCCTACAATTGGTATCAGAGTCTGATTTTGGCTTGGTCATGGGTTCAAATCTCCTCGGTGCCTTCCCGACTCGCGTAAGCACCTGGTATGCGCGTCGAGGGGGAGATTGTTGGGTGATGCGACACGCTCCCCTGCTCACAGGTGGTTAATTATGTGGTGTTCCATGTTCACTAACAGTCATGGCTTTTGGTGCAACGAAAAATGGGCCCCACATGAGCCTCATCGACCCATTAAATGATGACATATGTACCTAGGGGTCCAAGGACACGTAGGGACATATTGCAATCATTTTTATAGATCAAAGGGGGTCATAGGTTGACCTATGATCCCCTTCAACCCATAAGAATGATTGCAATATGTATCTAGGTTTACCTATGAGCCCCATCGACCCATTAAATGATGACATATGTCCCTAGGGGTCTTAGGACCCCTACGGACATATTAGAATCATTCTTATGGGTCAAAGGGGGTCATAGGTCACCTTCGACCAATTACATAATCACATATGTCCCTAAGGGTCCTAGGGACATATTAGAATCCTTCTTTTCGGTCAAAGGGGGTTATAGGGTGACCTATGACCCCATTTGATCTATTGAATGATGATATATGTCCCTAGCGGTCCTAGGACCCCTAAGAACATATTAGAATCATTCTTATGGGTCAAAGGGGGTCATAGGTTGGCCTATGACAACTTTCAACCCGTTAAATGATGACATATATTCCTACGGGTCCTACGACCCCTAGGGACATATTAGAATCGTTCATATGGGTCAAAGGGGGTCATAGGTCATGTAATGGGTAGAAGGGTGTCATAGCTCAACTTATGATCCCCTTTGACCCATATCAATGATTTTAATATATTCTTAGGCATCCTAGGACCCTTGGAGACATATGTCATCATGTAATGAGTCAAACGACATCATAGGTCAACCTATGACCTCCTTTGACCCATATGAACAATTCTAATATGTCCCTAAGGATCCTAGGACCTCTAGGGACATATGTCATCATGTAATGGGTCAAAGGGGGTCATAGGTAAACGTATGACCTCTTTTGACCCATAAGAACGATTCTAATATGTCCTTAGGAGTCCTAGGACCCCTAGGGACATATGTCATCGTGTAATGGCTCAAAAGGGGGTCATAGGTCAACCTATGACCCCCTTTGATCTATTAGAATGATTCTAATATGTCACTAGGGGTCCTAAGACCCCTAGAGTCATATGTCATCATGTAATGGATCGAAGGGGGTCATAGGTCAACCTATAACCCCCTTTGACCCATAAGAACAATTTTAATATGTCCCTAGGGTTCCTAGAACCCCTAGGGACATATGTCATCATGTAAAGGGTCAAGGGGGTCATATGTCAACCTATGTCCCCCTTTGACCCATAAGAATGACTCTAATATGTTCTTAGGGGTCTTAGGACCCCTAGGGACATATGTCGTCATGTAATAGGTTGAACGGGGTCATAGGTCAAATTATGACCCCCTTAGACCCATAAGAATGAATCTAATATGTTCCTAGGGGTCCTAGGACCCCTAAGGACATATGTCGTCATGTAATATGTCAAAGGAGGTCATAGGTTAACCTATGACCCCCTTTCAGTGATAAGAATGATTCTAATATGTCCTTGGGGTCCTAGGACCCTAAGGAGATATGTCATCATTTAATGGGTCGAAGAAGGTCATAGATCAACCTGTGACCCCCTTTGACCCATATGAAGCATTTTAATATGTCCCTTGGACCCCTGTGAACATATGTCATTCCGTAATGGGTCAAAAGGGGTCATAGGTCACCCTATGGCCCCCTTTGAGCCATTAGAAGGATTTTAGTATGTCCCTAGGGGTCTTAGGACCCCTAGGGACATATGTCATCATGTAATGGGTCAAAGGGGATCATAGTTCAAGCTATGAGCCTCTTTGACCCATAAGAATGATTCTAATATGTCCCTAGGGGTTATAAGACCCGTAGGGACATATGTCATCATTTAATGGATGAAATTTGCTCATACGTCACCCTATAACACCCTTTGACCCATAAGAAAGATTCTAATATGTCCCTAGGGGTCTTAAAACTCCTAAGGACATATGTCATCATGTAATATGTCAAAAAGAGTCATAGGTCAACCTATGACCCCCTTTGATCCATAAGAATGATTCTAATATGTCCCTAGGGGTCCTAGGACTCCTAGAGATATATATCATCATTTAATGGGTCAAAAGGGGTCATAGGTCAACCTATGACCCCCTTTGATCCATAAGAATGATTCTAATATGTCCCTAGGGGTCCTAGGACCCATATGAAGTATTTTAATATGTCTCTAGGTGTCCTAGGACCCCTAGGGACATATGTCATCATTTTATGGGTTGAAGGGGGTCATAGGGTGACCTATGACCCTCTTTGACCCATAAAAACAATTCTAATATCTTTTTAAGGTTTCTAAAATCTTTAGGACATATGTCATCATGTAATTGGTCGAAGGGGGTCATAGGTCAACCTATAACCCCCTTTGACCCATAAGAATGATTCTAATATGTCCCTAAGGGTCCTAGGACCCTTAGGGATATATGTCATCAGTTAATGGGTCGAGGGGGTCATAGGTCAACCTATCATCCGCTTTGACCCATATGAAGCATTCTAATATGTCTATAGGGGTGCTAGGATCCCTAAGGTCATATGTTATCATGTAATGGTTCGAAGGGAGTCATAGGTCACCCTATGACCCCCTTTGACCCATATGAACGATTCTAATATGTCCCTAGGTGTCCTATGACCCTTAGGGACATATGTTTTCATTTAATGGGTAAAAGGGGGTCATAGGCCATCCTATGACTTTGTTTGACCCATATGAAGCATTATAATATGTCTCTAGGGGTCCTAGAACTCCTAGTGACATATGTCATTATGTAATGTGTTGAAGGTGGTCATAGGTCAGCCTATGCCTTCTTTTGACACATACGAACAATTCTAATATGTCCCTAGGGGTCCTAAGACTCCTAATAACATATGTCATCATTTAATGGGTTGAAGGAGGTCATATGTCAACCTATGACCCCCTTTGATCCATTTGAATGATTCTAATATGTCCCTATGGGTCTTGGGACCCCTAGGGACATATTTCATCATGTATTGGGTCAAAGGGGGTCATAGGTCAACCTATGACCCCCTTTGACCCATATGAAAGATTCTAATATGTCCCTAGGGGTCCTAGGACCCCTACGGACATATGTGATCATTTAATGGGTCATGAACGATTCTAAGATGTCCCTAGGGGTCCTAGGACGCCTTGGGACATATGTCATCATGTAATGGGTCAAAAGGGGTCATAGGTCAACCTATGATCCCCTTTGACTCATAAGAATGATTCTAATATGTCCCTAGGGGTCCCCTTTGACCCATATGAACAAATCTAATATGTTTCTAGGGGTTCTAAGAGCCATAGGAACATATGTCATCATGTAATATGTCGAAGGGGGTCATAGGTTAACCTGTGACCGCTTTTGAGCCATTAAAATTATTCTAATATGTCCCTAGGGGTCCTAGGGCCCCTAGGGAGATATGTCATCATTTAATGGGTTGAAGGGGGTCATATGTCAACCTATGACCCCCTTTGACCCATATGAAGCATTCTAATATGTCCCTAGGGGTCGTAGGACCCCTGTGTGGACATATGTCATTAGGTAATGGGTCTAAGGGGGTCATAATTCACCCTATGACCCCCTTTGACCTATTAGAAAGATTCTAATATGTCCCTAGGGGTCCTAGGGTCATATGTCATCATGTAATGGGTCGAAGGGGGTCATAGGTCAACCTATGACCCCTTTTAACATATAAGAATGATTCTAATATGTTCATAGGGGTCCTAGCACCCCTAGGGACAAATGTCATCATTTAATGGGTTGAAGGGGGCATAGGTCAACCTATAACTCCCATTGATCCATAAGAATGATTCTAATATGTCCCTAGGGGTCCTAGGACCTGTAGGGACATATGTCATCATTTAATGGGTCAAAGGGGGTCATTGGTAAACCTATGACCCCCTTTGACCCATATGAACGATTCTAATATGTCCCTAGGGATCCTAGGACCTCTGGGGACATATGTTATCATGTAATGGGTCAAACAGGGTCATAGGTCAATCTATGACCCCCTTTAATCCATATGAATGATTCTAATATGTCTCTAAGGATCCTAGGACCTTTGGGGACATATGTCGTCATGTAATGGGTCAAAGATTCTAATATGTCCCTAGGGGTCCTAGGACCCCTAGGGATCATTTAATGGGTCGAAGGGGGTCATAGGTCAACCTATGACCCCCTTTGACCCATATGAAGCATTCTAATATGTCGCTAGGGGTCTTAGGACCCCTAGGGACATGTGTCATCATGTAATGGGTCAAAGAGGGTTATAAGTCAACCTGTGACCCCCTTTGATCCATAAAAATGATTGTAATATGTCCCTAGGGGTCCTAAGACCCCTAGCTATATATGTCGTCATTTAATGGGTTGAAAGGGGTCATAGGTCAACCTATGACACCCTTTGACCCATACAAAGCATTCTAATATGTCCCTAAGTGTCTTAGGACCCCTAGGGACATATGTCATCATGTAATGTGTCGAAGTGTGTCATAAGTCAACCTATGACCCCCTTTGACCCATAAAAATGATTCTAATATGTCCCTAGGGGTCTTAGGACCTCTAAGGAAATATGTCATCATGTAATGGGTCGAAGGGGGTCATACGTTACTGTATGAGCCCTTTTGACCTATAGGAATGATTCTAATATGTCCCTAGGGGTCCTAGGACCCCTAGAGACATATGTCATTTAATCGGTCAAAGGGAGTCATAGGTCAACCTATGACCTCCTTTGACCCATATGAAGCATTCTAATATGTCCCTAGGGGTCCTAGGACCCCTAGGGACATATGTCGTCATGTAATCTGTCAAAGGGGGTCATAGTTCACCCTATTACCCCTTTCAAACCATATGAAAGATTCTAATATGTCCCTAGGGGTCTTCGGACCCGTAGGGACATATGTCATCATGGAATGTGTCGAAGGGGGTCATATGTCACCCTATGATCCCCTTCGACCCATATGAATGATTCTAATATGTCCCTAGGGGTCTTAGGACCCCTAAGGGTATATGTCATTGTGGAATGTGTCAAAGGTGGTCATAGCTCACCCTATCACCCCTTTCGACCCATATGAATGATTCTAATATGTCTCTAAGGGTCTTAGGACCCCTAGGGACAAATGTCATCTTGTAATATGTCGAAAGGGTTCATAGGTGATCTTGTGACCCGCTTCAACCCATATAAACTATTCTAATATGTCCTTAGGGGTCCTAGGATCCCTTAGGGGCATATGTCATCATGGAATGTATCGAAAGGGGTCATAGGTCATCCTGTGAGCCCTTTTGACCCATATAAATGACTCCACTAGAAATAATATAGTAAAAATAATAATAATATAGTATAACAATCATATATATATACATACATACATACATATATATATATATATATATATATATATATAAAATTTATAGATAATAATAATAATAACACAATATATTATTATATATTAATAATATAAGCCATAATATTAATAATATATTATAGATTATAATTTACATATGATAATAATAATATATTATTATAGATTATAATTTATATATGATAACGATAATATTTATGAATAACATATATATAATATATTACGTTATTATATTTAATAAAAATATAGTAAAAATAATAATAATATATTATAATAATATATATTATATTTATAGATAATAATAATAATAACATAATATATTATTATTTATTAATAGATTATATAATATATCTTTACGTTACGTTATTATATATATATATATAATATTATATAATATAATATTATTATATAATATATAGATTATATATTATTTTATATATAATAGTTATGTTATTATATTATATATTTATAGATTATATATTATATCTTTACATATTTCATAACTCAAATTAGTTATATCACTTACAAATTTGTTTTTCCCTCTAATTTTTGTGCATTTTCCCTCCAATTTTTATGCCGCCAATATCGGATATCAGATCTCATATCGGATATCCGATATGAGATCCGATATCCGATATGAGATCCAATATCCGATCTCATATCAGATATCCGATCTCAAATCGGATATCCGATAAGGCTTGGGCCTTACTTTTTAGGTTTGGTACCTGGATAGGTGAAAAAAAGTCAAAGCGGATTTTGAAACACTTTTAGACGTGTTCAAGCTCTATTTTTTTCACATTGTCACTTTTTGGCACACCATGATCCTTCACATACCCAACAAAGTTTTACAATACAGCCACTTGGTCATTGCTACAAGGCTTTGTTTGCATCCAATCAAACTTAAGCGTGTACGTCGCAAGTGGAGACTAGACAGTGAAGATCATGAAAAAATATTGCATGTTATAAGTGTACATCATGGTTGATTAGACCTTTGAGATTTATATTATAATAATCTGAATATCAACTTTGGTGAAATGTGTTTTCAATTGTACTGTGGTGAAATTGTGAATATCGACTTTGGTGAAATTGTGTTTTTAATCTGAATATCTGAGTTTCAGTTATCATTAGTTTATTTAAAAACTATAATATTAATTGTACTATGGATGAATTTAAACTATTGAATTATCTATGTTACAATTCTTAAATATCAACTTCTTTTCAAACTATTGAATTTCATCTTGAATTAAATGTGTTTAGATTAATTGTACGATCATAAGTTCTTAATTTTCATTAATTTATTAAAAAATTATATAATTTAATTATTTAAATTAATTGTACCATGGATGAATTTAATAATACTCCACCTTAAAAAGTTCCAAGGAAATTCAAGTAGTTGCAAACAATAAATATGGTGATTTTGTATCATTGTAAAACAAAATGCATACTTTCTAAGCCCATGGAGGTCCTCCAAAAGTTATAATTAAAAATCGTCCGTTAAAGAAGATCAGAAATATTATTATTACGATAAGCTTCCATGAAAAATCACTTTAGAGTCAGTTCAAAGAAATTCGTTGGACGACTGAAAATTGAACTCTTGTTAAAAAAAGAAGTATTTTCTGATTGTAGACCTTTATAAAATTAATTTGAAAATGAAAAAAAATTAGTATTCTTAGTTAGGGTATGTAATCTTTTGATTTGACAATTTAAAATCAGTACAGAACATTCTGTTCTGGTTAAAATCCTTTTCCATTTTTCAAGTAGTCTATTAACATTGAGTTATTTACAAAAAAAATGAGCCTACACATTGATCAGGAAAAATTATTAGCTGAGGCTTTTGAGTGCATTATTTCTCTCACTTCTATCATAATGCGAGGAAACTCATAATTTAAAACTAATACAACACAACTTAAATGTATTCCAAATCGATGAAGAGCAATTTCTGCTCCACTAATACCAGAAAAAAGAGAAAGTACTTTGACGCCATCAGGATATAATGCTTTCAAGACTGATAAATGACATGCAACTATATCTATTTGGAATGAATTACCCAAACAACACAAGCAGTTAGTCGGACAAGAAGTTCCACGAGTGTGATCTCTATCAAATTTTAATATAAGCTCTATCTCATGGAGCTCTAGAGGGATGAGGTCACCTGGCCCCACCCATACCAAATTTCACTCTTCACACTTTTGAAGTATATATTTTTACGCACTATCTTGCAGTTGCCCTCGTGCATTATGAATCATAACTCTCAATTGATCAATAAGGACAGTGCCACATCGTCTTGAGTCTATGGAATTTTTTTTTGTCGTCTGATCCCATGAAGGCCAATACTTTTTTATTTGCGAAAGTGCTTCCTAAATGGTCATGGGGGGAAAGGTTCTACTTGAAAACCCTCTTCTATTGCAAGGTTATGCACATACCCTCTTGCTCTTCTAGAAGCTGAAAAGAACATTGAGTCCACCAACTCTAGTTCAACACTATTAAATTGTTCGGATATTGTCTTCCAAATATCCTTCAATGCAAAAGCATCATTCTCATAGTAGAAGAAATGTGGCCCTTGCATGAACACATTGATTTCCTTTGAATGCTAGCCAATAGGTTTCCCAGGAACTCCAAAACCAATTAGTTCCTTGGGACACAAATTAGGGATTGCATCACATACTTCAAACATTGCTTGCTTGTCTTGCATACCCTCTATGTATTTTTCATACTTCAACACTTTCATTATCTATGTTACAATTTTGAACTTACACAATTTCTTTATCTATGTTACAATTCTTAAATATCAACTTTTTTTCAAACTATTGAATTTCATCTTGAATTAAATGTGTTTTTAATTGTACGATCATAAGTTCTTAATTATCAAATTTAGTTTATTAAAAAATTATATAATTTAATAATTTAAATTCATTTATTAACTTGTTTTCAAACTAGATTGAATTTCATAAGTGAAAATTAAAGTATGTGTTTTCAAAATTGTAAGATTATAAGTTTATAGTTATCATTTAAGTCACTTTATTAAAAAACTATATATTTTAATGTTACTTTATTACATCTACGGTCATGTACTCTTAAAGTTTAAATTAGTTTAAATTAATATTTTTTTTTAATATTATATTTTGTAAAATTTCTCTAAAATAATGTATTGGCTTACCTAATTAACATATTTTTATCCACATAAAACTAATATTTATCTTTAGCAGGTTAGTATTTGATTATCAAATTTAGTTTATTAAAAAATTATATAATTTAATAATTTAAATTAAATGTACCATGGATGAATTTAATAATTTAAATTCATTTATCAACTTGTTTTCAAACTAGATTGAATTTCATCAGTGAAAATTAAAGTATGTGTTTTTAAAATTGTAAGATTATAAGTTCATAGTTATCATTTAGGTCAGTTTATTAAAAAATTATATATTTTAATGTTACTTTATTAAATCTATGGTCATGTACTCTTAAAGTTTAAATTAGTTTAAATTAATATTTTTTTTAATATTATATTTTGTAAAATTTCTCTAAAATAATGTATTGGCTTACCTAATTAACATATTTTTATCCACATAAAACTAATATTTATCTTTAGCAGGTTAGTAATTGATAATTTAAGAAATATGTATCTTTCTAACTTCTTACTAATTGATAATTGAGATACATGTACACATGTGTCTCAAAATTTTGTTCTATAGCTATAACACAAAAAAATACACATATGTACACATATACACGTCTCAAGAATAAACATCTACAGATCTAATATATCTCTATGTATTTGAAATGCAAACTATAAATCTCGAATAAATATACGTATGTAGCAAAATATAAAAATTCATATATACGTACATGTGATGGTATCTAACACTGAAATAATCAATAATCAAATAAATAGTGAAAGTACATGCATGTCATCAAGGAACTGAAATACACGTGTACATGTAAACTGGACCTCCAATATATTTGCATCAAAAAATATATAAATCTAATCTACTACTAGAAGGACCCCTCAAGACACATACAAATAGAATGACCCTCTGATCGAGTCTCCTGTACTTCCTCTCGTCGAGGCGCATTAACCAAGCCATGCAAATATATAGACATATATACATACATGTGTTATAGTTCTATCTCTAAAACATATATATACATATGTGTATCATGTACATATACATTCAAATTAAATACAAATTTGCATATATATAGATATATATCTAGTTTTCAAAATATTTAAATAACTTTAAACAAACTATTTAAAACTCAAGTACCTAAGCACTACCAGGTGCCTCAATAGAATCATCGCTCTCATGTATATGATGCCCTGAACCAACCGTATGTGTAACCATGTGCTCAGTGGCTTGTGCCTACATGATTTATTACAAGTTAAAGATTAAATTAAATATCTACATATATATATCTGAACTAAATTTTTCAATAAATGAACATATTTTTTAATTTCATATATATTTAAAATTAAAAATAAATTATATATGTACCTAGGTCTCCTAAGGTGGAGGATGATCAACAGACTCCATCATATCATCTACTGATGCACCTGAGCCTGAAACTCCATGTCCAACTGCTAGTAAATCTGAGTGAAGTGGATTGTGTAACTGGTTGGGTACATTTGGTGTAGAATCAGTGCTACTAGGTCCGAATAACAGGTCCATGTATGATGAAATACCTAGGGTCGAACTAGTATCAATCTCAGATAGGCCTCGCAACTGCTCACCAAAACCATCAAGGCCCTCAACTATGATATGGACATCTCCAACTCATATGCTTGAGTCATCTATAGAGTGTCGTGAGTTTGGTGCCGAATGCTGTGAGCTATGCACAGGTGTATCATCTGTCATTGGTGTGGGGCCTATGTCTATGGAATTATGTTGGGGGTTTGATGCTATCTAACAACATCCATCACCGTGTGTAATGGAATCCTCTGTGTATCAGAAATATAGCTAATAAATTGCAACATATCCTCCAAAAAATACAGTGCCATATCCATATGTGTCTATTGTCCTGAAAGACCACGAATATCGCCTGGTAGTGGTAGCCCAGCAGCTTTATATGCATCATCAGAGGAGGCACCTAAAGTGCTACTAGATGCTTGTGAAGATGGTCAACGAAGTGGATGAGGATGTCGACTATGAAGATAATGACCAATAGAATCTGATGTGATACTAGTTGCCGTAGATGCAATGTGCCCAATAGTGTCAATTGCTTCCCTCTGGGAAGCAATGACGACTCTATCTGCAATAGGCGCATGTGTAGGAATCATAGGAGGCATCCTCGGTCCAACAAACTGTATAAGATCTACAAATCGCAGATGATCTACACTGCGGTACTGGTCACGATCTGTGATCCGACCATGCCCCTGTCTACAATAATCAAGAATATCCAAGTAGTTGTTGTTGAGCCCTATATGGAACTCAGCGTACAATTGCTGTGCAAAATAAAGGGGTATTTGGTTGTTATTAGGATAATGACCATATGTAGCTAAAAATTGTGGATAGATCATGCTAGCAATAATAGGGTCTCTGCATTGTGTGACTCTATAGCCTCTCACCCTACCCTGTGTCCCCTCATAAGCTGGAAATACCTCTCTCTGGATGACATCTTTGGGGGCTACCCTCTTGACGTCATCGAATGATGCATCTCCTGGAACCTTAGCCCTAAGCTCCCTAGATATGGAAGCTAATATGGCAAGATTAAATGAATGGTGACCTCTAAACCTAGCTGTCAAATCCTGTAAACTCCTACATATTCTACATATTGTAGTACATATGTCTCTATAAAGACCATCATCAGAGGTCAATATAGATTGCTGCAGTCTAGCAACCTCATGCTTTGAAAATGAAAATAATGCATCGATATCAATGCGTGGAGGTGGTGCAGTAGGACCTCCAGCAGGAGCTGTAGGTGCAGCCTGACCTAGAACATGAGCCGCACTAGGAGCTAGAACACATGAGCTACATGATGAGCCCTACGTCGAGGTACATGAGGAGCATCACCAGAAGCTGCAGCATGAGCCCCACCACGAGCTGCACAAGGAGCCATATCAAGAACTGCATCAAGTGCTGCAATAGGAACTGCATCAACCTGTGCCACAGTAGGAGCCGTAGTAGGAACTACATCAAGTGTCGCACTAGAAGCCGCATAAAGCATATTGTGTGAAGCCATATCTGTAGAAATGTATGAAGAGCTAAATTTCCTGTTGTACATAATTTTTTATTTTTAACATTAAAAATTATACACATGTAATTAAACATACATCACACATCATGGACCTAGATAATTTGTAACACATCCAGACTTAGATTAATTTGCATATAAGTATAAGATGACTTTAAAGTTGAGAGTTTGGTTATGGTTAGAGTTAATTTGTTGTTCTAAGATTTTATTATACTTTGGGGCGTATTATTAGAGAATTCAATTAAAAGGTACCTAATAAATTATTTATATTACTCGTAAATGATAATGTTTTGAAGTTTAGGTTTCAAGTTGGGTTACATATATATCATTTAAAACAAGGTTCATACTTCATGTATGTACATGTGTTTGAATGTATGTGCATGTATCTCAAATGTAATTTTTAACAATTTAGGATTAGGGTCAACTTGTTTTAATTTTATGTAAGTTAGGCTTCAATTAGGTTTTCAAATAGGGTTTTAGTGTAATTAGGCTCAATTTTAGGGTAAGATTTAAGACCTTATGACACTGTTAGGGTTTACATGAACTTAAATAATTTCTAGCATTAAATTTAGGGGTTAATATTAAAGTCCATGGTTAAGAATTTAGGATAAAGGAACTTAGCATATTAAGTTTATGATTTGGTTCAAGATTATGATTTAGGGTATTTATTATCATTTATAATATTGCGTTTAGAAATTAAATTTTAAGATCAAGGTTAGGGTTAGGGTTTGGATGTACATGTATGTTATATTCATACCTAGATATGCAAATTAATCTACATTCTTATATATGTATAATTTAGGATCTCCCCTTAAGACATGTCATTGAATTATATAGTGAATTATATACTTCTAATTATTAAGACATTAAAAATAATAACATCTGTACATTTAAACATGAATATTGAAAACATATGTATGTACATCTATATCTACCACATGAACATATTTACATGTACATTTATGAAATAAAATATACATTTTAATCTACATTCTTATGTATAATTTAGGATCTCCCCTTAAGACGTGTTATTAAATATAGTTAATTACAGTTAGTTATAAGATAAATTAAGATCAATAGTTAACATATACACAAATTATACATATAAAAATGTGAATTTATTAAAAATATGTACATACATCTACTTTTAACCATGAACAAATATACATGTACATCTATGTTCAAAATAAAAAATTATACATTTTAATCTATATTTTTACATGTACAATTTAGGATCTAGACCCTTAAGATATGTCATTTAATTAAACTTCTAAGAATAAGACATTAAAGTGAATTTGACATATATACATTTAACATTAACACACACACACACACACACACACACACACACACATTTTAATGTTTTTTTAAATTTGTTTTCTAAAATTTTGTAATGTTTTTCTAATTTTTTTAAATGTTTTTCTAAATTTATTTTCTAAATTTTATATTACTATAAATTTTCTAATATTTTTCTAATATGTTTTTAAATTTTTTTTCTAAAAATGTTTTTCTAATGTTTTTTCTAAATTTGTTTTTTAAAATTTATATTAAATTATAAATTTTCTAATGTTTTTGCAATTTTTTTAAAAAAAATGTTTTCTAAGTTTTATATTAAATTATAAATTTTCTAATTTTTTTTCTAATTGTTTTAAAATTTATTTTTAAATATTTTTTTAATATTTATTTAAAAATTTATATTAAATTATAAATTCTGTAATATTTTTGTAATGTTTTTTTCTAAATTTTTTTTCTAAATTTTGTAATGTTTTTGCAATATTTTTTTCTAAATTTTCTAATTTTAAAAATGTTTTTTCCAAATTTTCGAATTTATTTTAATATGTTTTTAAAATTTTCTAATTTTTAAAACTATTTTTTATAAATTTGTTTTTTAAATTTTATATTAAATTATAAATTTTCTAATGTTTTTGTAATGTTTTTTATAATTTTTTTCTAAATTTTATATTAAATTATAAATTCTCTAATGTTTTCATAATGGTTTTTCTAAATTTTTTTTCTAATGTTTTTCCTAAATTTTATATTATATGTTTTTTACTATTTTTTCTAATGTTTTCTATATAATATTTTTCTATTTTCTAAATTAATATAAATAAACAATAAAAATATTAAATTAACATTTAGATATGTTTTCAAAACTATTAAAAGCGTAAATAACATTCAAATATGTTTTCAAAACTATTAAAAACGTAAATAACATTCAAATATGTTTTAAAAAAAATGCATTCAAAACATTAAAATATACTTTGATAATATAAATAAATACTTTAAAAATATTAAATTAATATTATTTTGACATACTCGATAATGAAGAGGAGAACGAAAACAAGAAGATGACGTTGACGAAAGTTGCTCAAGCCACACATTCGCCCGAATGCTCAATCAATAGTACTTGCCGTAAAAATGAGGTTGGAAAAGTGGAAAAAATATTTTTAAGCACCGAAAATCGGCTCACTATACGTTCACGTGAACATGTACCTAGCACATGTTTGTGTGAACATACCTTGACATGTTCGCGCGAACATGTGCTAGGTACATGTTCACGTGAACGTGTGTAATGTGTTCGTGCAAACGTGTGGCGAATAGAGATGCAAAAATTTGTCTACTTTTTCAAGTTTATTCGTCCCATTAAAGTGGAACTCATTATTGTGGGTTCATCCAGGTATGAACTATAGAACTAATTGCTTCCTTTCAATATTTGATAGCAAAATTTTTCTCTATCATTAGGGTTCTTGCATAATCCATGGTAGATCTTTTCTTCTTTCTACTATTCCATTCTATTGAGGTGTACCAGGTGTTGATAGCTATATTTTCATTGCTTTTTCATTGTAGAATTTATTGAATTCATTAGAGATGAATTCTCCTCCTTCCATTTGATCTTAAATGCTTCATTTTATTTCCCATTTCTTTCTCTACTCTAGCCAAATACCACTTGAATTTTTGAAATGCTTATAATTTATCCTTCGAGTACATTAATTTCATCATCCTAGAGTAATCATCAATAAATAAAATAAAATACTTATCTCCACAGTAGCTTTCTATGCCAATAGGTCTACAAAGGTATGTATAAACTAGCACTAGAACTTATTCAGAATGATAGTTCTTCCTCTTGAAGCTTGTTTTTCCCATCTTACCAAATTGACAATTCTTGCACATGCCCATGTCAATTTTGTTGAGACTTGAAATGCCTCTCACTCTTTTTTTCTTGCTTATGTTGACCATGTTATCAAAATTCACATGACACAACCTCTTATACCATAACAAAATTTCTTCTGCTTAAGCTGGGAAACATGAACTTTCAGTTAGATCAAGATAGAACAGATTACCTTTTTTTGATTTCTAGTCCCAACCATATTTTCTTTCCCATCCAGCACCTTGGCCTTACCATTCATGAATTCTACCTTGAATCTAATATTGTTCAACTATGCCACACTAAGTAAATTATATTTATGTTCTTCAACCCAATAAGCATTATCACATATGAGTTCATTGATCAATGCAATGCATTATTTTCCTTTTACATAATATGGTTCAACATTGCCAAATCTAACACTTCCGCCACCATAGTATACCAAGTTCTAAAATTTTGATTTATCACCAGTCATGTGGTGATAACAACCACTACCTATGATCCATGTGCCATTCTTGCTAACATGAGAAATGAGGGCCATCTTATCATTTTCATTATTTGATTTATCTGTAATAGCAATATAAACCATTTCATCTTCATCACTATTGTCAGAAGCTTTAGCCATGTAACATGATTTCTTACCTTTATCCTTCTCATCTTTGTACCTTTTTAAATCTTTCTTTCCTTTTTACTTGTACTTCTTTTCTTATTTTCTTTCTTTGTTTCGACACCTTACAACAATGTGACCAACTTCTTCACAAGAAAAATAGATTAGAGGTATTCTGCCTTTGTACTTTACTTTTCTTTAGGGAATCTTCTTGCAAGTAATGCTTCAATGGTTTCAAGATCATGATCAGAATATTGTTCATCTTCACTATTAGACTTCTTCCCTTTAGAATTTCTACCTTTCTTTTTGAGTGATAGCTTAGCTTGAAATGCAAACTCAATGTTACTAGAGTTAGGAACATAGTTATTCTAGTTATCTAACTCAAAGGCTTTCAACCTTCCTACTAGTGCTTCCAAAGTTATATCATCTTTGAGATTGCATCTCATCTCTTGAATTTCTAAAACTCTAATTGCATAAATAGGAAGAAGAGTTTTGAGCACCTTTCTTACCATGTTGAAATTTTCAAAATGGGAAGTGCACTTCTGAGAGGTTTTGGGGGGGTATGAATCATAAGTAACTAGCTTTTATCCTTATAAACTCTCTTTAACACATAATTGAAAGTAGAGTGCATGCATGTAAATAAAAAAACATGAAATAAAGACATGCATCAACACATGACACAAGAGATTTAGTAACCCAAAAACCATCCAAGAATAAGAAGGTAAAACTGGGGGTGACACCCAAAAAATCACTGCAGCAATATGTTCAACCAATTCTGATGGTTTGCCCTATAAAAGGCCTACCTTGTTAAAGGCTTTACATTGTGTCAATAGTGACCTGGTTAAAGGATTTACAAACACTTTACAAGAAGTGTCACCCTATTAAGGGATTTACAATAGGTTGTTAAACCCACCTAATTCAATAGGATTTTCATCACCTTTTCCAAAGGTTCTCCCACCTAGCTATTAAGCTAACCTATCACCATAGGATTTCAACATCTAATACAATGGTAAGAAAGTATTAGAACAATAGACCTGATAGAATGCAATCTTCAATTGATAGGTTCAGGTACTAGATCTGCTCTTCCTGTTCTGATCCTTGCTTGATCTAATCTCTAAGTATAACCCTTGTTTTGTTCTGATCAACTAGATGTAAAGATGCTACTCTTTACACTAAGTCCTTGACACCCCTGTTGATTTCTATGTTTTGCAACAATCTCTTGGCAACTTGATAACTCCAACAACTTTTTCAACAACTTTTAATATGGTGTTGTAGTCTCCTTATAAAGAAATTGTGGACTTAGGGTTTACAATGTAATCACGAACTTAAAATTCTCACTCAAATCCTTGGATTTCACCTATTGGTTGCATGCTATCTCAATTTTTTTGATTGGATGCATACTGATATCATAGGTAAATGCAAAGGCTTGATCTTATATTCTTATCTTTTTGTGACTCATGCAAAAATGGTTTTGTATCTTAGTTTGTGAAGGCACAAACTATTATGCTAATTCTGTAAGGAAACTCAGGTGCGGAAACAACTTCCTACACTAATCTCATAAGGAAAGTATGATGCAAATCCTATTAAAATCTTAAGTTCAACATCAACAACAGAAGACTCCAGTAGCTACTCGCAGTACCAACAAAACACCTTTTTCGCATCACTTCTTTTTGCAACCCTAAAAATGTTTATAACATGCGCTTCACTTTAGGGCCACTCCCAAAAGGTAAACTATATTAGGGTTTTACCATTCTTCGAGAAAATAGGAACCCCAAAAAAAATTTCAGGACGATGCCTCAAAACCCACTATTGGGGTAGAGTGTACAGTACTCAAATATCTTAGTTGCCACATGTCTTCACCTATCATTGAATCTTCCTAACATAGCTCTTAAGTGTCATAGGAATCCGTCATAACCGTTTTAGTCATGATCTCCTTATACACAATTCAAGATGTCGACACATCAACATTATTTGCAAGAAATACATTTTACAAAAAAATAATAAGAATAGGAATTATACAAGGTCGAGACACCTTATTCCTAACAAATTCTGTGTTGCTTAGCACATATTGCATTACCGGTGCTCGGCACATGTAAGTTCTTGTATTGCTGGGCACCTATTACACTCTTTGTTACTTGGCACATGAATATTCCCGAATCACTCAGCACATACTATGTTCTATTTCTCTCAGCCTGAATTATGACTTGGCACCTGTATACTACTCGACATTCATTACTCACTTGGCACCTAAAGTCACTTGACACTTGTTAAGATTTTGACTCGACACATACTGTGACTCAACGTACATGGTGTACTCGACATATATGGTAGAATTGGTTGAGTGTGTTGACACTCAAATTGCACTCACACATGCTTTGATTCTTTCACTATACTATGCAATATTTTCATTTTCTCTAACTAGTAGGTGCCACATACTTGGTGTTAAGATTTTTCAAGGCTGAGTCTCCAATAGTTGCCAAATGTAGATTCATGATTGCCTATCATGCTTGGAAGTTATCTTTTTTCAACTTGGGAATTTCCCTTCTATAATACATCTTGATCTTTACATTAGGTCCTTGAAACCTTATTTACAAGCACCAAATTCTTTGATATCAATTGTTGGAAATTTAAGAGGAGTAATTGGGGGTGAGGGGTGAATTAATTACCAAAAAAAAAAAATTATGTCCCTTAAGATGTCAATATAATAAAAAACAAAACTCTACTGATTATATTTTTGTAACTCAGTTAGCACCGAATCACTTGGTTAACACAATAACTCAGTTTACAATGAGAATGACTATTACTTGGTAAACACTCAGTTAATATTGAATATATACACTATTACTTTGTTAACACTGAAAATGTAGATCTTAATATATTAAGTATGATTATCCTTATTTAATTTATTTGTAGAAACATAAAGAAAATAACATGAACACATGAGATACTAAGATTTAATGTCAAAACCCAATTTGGGAAAATCACCAATTGCAACTAGTTATTATTTTTCAATATTCTGAAGTGAGCTTTGTTAGGAGACAATGCTATTAAAGGTTACAACCCTGTTAAATGGTTTAGACCACCCTATTAGGAGTGGCCTTGTTAGAGGTCTTTAGACACTTCAATCTAGAAATGTTACCTTGTTAGAGGATTTTGCAAATAGCTATTAAGATAACTCTATTAAGAGATTTGATTCATTGCTACAATTATAAGAGAGTAACAATGACTTGACCTGATTGCTGATGCAACTTACTTGTTGATTCCAGATCTTAGTTTTGGCTTGATTACTTGATCCTCTTTGATTAGAGTATTCTTTGCAGCTTGATTAACAAGGATACTCTGATATCCTTCTAATTCACTTAATTTATTCATCTTCTTCTTTTCCACATATTCTAATTTCAATCCTCAAATTTTCTTTATACTTATATGAATTAACTTATCAAGTCATCTTGAACATACTTAAAATAAATTAATAATCAACCCTTGAGTTAGCTAGAACAAACAAATTAATCCAACATACCCAATATGATGATATAGAAAAATTCTTCATTATCTAACCCAACTCAGTCAACACTAACTCAGAAAAGATTTTTCTTTGTTAACCAAGTGAACTCAATTAATACTACATCCTGAACTAAATTCCCTTTGGTAACTGAGTGAGCTTGGTTAACACTACTTCCATGCCAACTTTCCTTTGTTAACCAAGTAAGCCTTGTTAACACTGAACTAATGACAACTTCTCTTTTGTGCTCGAGTGAACTTGGTAGCTACTAACTTTGAAATTGGTTATCTCTAGAATGCTCAACATACATTGGGAATTATATTCATCACCTAAGTGAGCTCAGTAGACGCTTAATTTCTTTGTAAAGCTTGATATTTTATGTAATATCAAAGACAATATACAATTGAACAATTGATTTCAATAATGGAGCGGGGTCAATAATCCAAATAGAATGCCTTATTTCTTAAGATTGAGTTTGCTAAAGCATATGACCAGATTCAATGAACTTTCATTATGGCCATGCTTCAAGCCCTATGGTTTGATCCAATTTTCCTACACAGTTAGTTCAAATACTTTAAATTGATGGTGCTTCTACTTGTATTACCATCAATGGTTGTCAATATGAAGCCTTCAAGAATTAATGATCTGTTCGACAAGGTTTTCCTTTGGTTCATTCTCTTTATGTCTTGGTTGCTAAAGGGTTTGGCAATTTTCTTGCCAATGCCATCTCTTTGAGTCTTGTGCATGGCATATCCCTCCCTAATTCCACTACACATCTTGTGAATGTCCATTTTATAGAAGATCCTTTTCTAACCCTTCTTGAAGATGAAGGAAATATTGCCAATGCCTTGTAATGCTTGGATACTATCTACCTTACTTTAGGGTCTGCTAATCAATGAAATAAGACCCTTTGTTATAAACAATCTTTCTTGCCAAGGGTCTAGCAAGAAAGATTTTCTATCCAAGAAGTTGTATTATTGGATCACCAAACCCCTTTCCCTTTTCATCAAAATTTAGATCTGCTCCAAAGTATTGGTTGCTATGCATGTTTATTATTCTTCCTATTTGGCCCTATCAAAATCTTCTTACCTCAAGCTTGAGCACCTCTTGAGGAACTTCCTCTAGGCTTCTAATGCATTAAATCATGACTTTCATAGAGTGGTCTAGTACTTCTTTTGTCTTCCCAAAGACTATAGTGGTCTTGGACTACTTTCTACTCAAAATCAAGGTATTCACCTTTATGCAAAATGGGTTATTCGAGATTTCACTAGCAATGAGGCTTGGAAATTTTTGTTGTGTTACTCCATTTCTTGAGGTTTTCTAGTTAACCAACCACCCTAGAAGGGGATTGGATTTCAAACCCTTCTTGTGACCAATGAACCAATACAAATTTAGGAAAATTTTGTTGCTAAAAGCATTTGGAAAGCCTAGGAAGCCATTAAGCCTTGGGTTTGCTAGGCTAGAAATGGGTTAAGAGATGGTCTCTTCATGCACTGTTAAAACTTGTTATGGTCACCTTTGTTTGATGTCCAAGGTGTGATCCTTGCCAAGATTCAAGAAGCTAGTGCTTTGTGCCTATTTAGAAGGGGAATCAAAATAACCAAAGATCTCTTATCTATGTTAATATGAGTCTTCACTCATGGGAGGACCTGCAAGTGTAGTTTTAGCTCACTCATCTAGATTGTCAAACAGTTGATCTTCTAGTTTCTATGGTGCCTCCCCATATGTTGCACAAGCTTGGTACTCACTCATCTCACCCATGGTGGAAGGAATGGAAATGGTATTCTACCACAACTTTGACCAGTTATAAACCCAAGATGGGTTATTAGTGGCTAGTTCTCTGCCTTCTTATCATTGAGACTCTCAACCAATGCTAAGAATCGATGTCTCTCATAAGACTCAAAGTATTAGATTTTTCACAATTAGGAAAGCTATCACAGAGCCCGAGATAGCTCACTTTTCCTATTATATTCTCTTCCAAGGGTTACCATTGGGCCGTTAGCTTCAGCATTTCGATGTTGCAGACCCTACATGTCCCTTTTGTGGTTAGCCAGGAAGCTTCTTGCATTTTTTTGGTTCTACAGGTGGTCCAAAAATTACTAGCTCCGGATTCATGATTTCTTCAAACCCTTTCGACTAGAGGCTATTTCCTAGCATATGGTTATGTCAAGAGATTCAACTAGAGTCCCTTTTAAGTAGTCCTAGATCTAGCATGTTTTCAAAATGGAGATTTTGTTTACTATCTAGAAAGAGTGCAATGTAGTTTTATTCTCTCACAACTTTCTTGATATAAATTTTTCTATTTACGCTAAAGTGTGTATTTGTACTATGTCATAATGGAGATTCAAGTACAAATTGACAAGGTGGCACTAGAGATTGCCCATCTATAGGAGCTTTTAGCTCACTAGGGTAATGCCCTTGCATGGTCAGAAAGGTACCACCTAAGAATTTATCTGGTAATTATACTCCTACTTGTGGTTGTTAGAGAGGCCATAGTATCTCTACTCACTTCTCGTATACTCCCAGGTCACAACCTTCACACCACTCTCCTAGTAGTAGTTTTGGTGGTTGTTGTCACTCGGCCTCACCTCCTTAGAGGTCATGATTGGGATAGTCTTCAATGGATCCTCCTACTTCCCGTAATGCAGGATGGCCCTTTGTCTAGAGGGACCCTAAATGGGATTTCCCCTAGCTCGATTTAGCTATCTCTCCTCCAAGGGTGGAGGGAGAAAAAGATAACAATGATGATTTTTCTACCACTGCTGATGGATGGGCTCCCCCTAATCCATCCACCAAGCCCACTAATTTATGGGGTTCTAAAGACAAATATCCTCCCTCTGGTAGCACTACTCTTGCAGCTTGAGAGTTTTGCTCTTGTTTTCTGTTTTGTTACATCATTTTAAGCCTTTGGGATTATATATTTTTAGCGAATAGTTAATTTTCCTAGCCATGTGTTATGGGAACTTGGGCGATGATCTTGAAACCCCCAACTCCTTTGTGAATATATATCTTTAATATTTAATTAATAGAAAATGAACTATTCATCAACAAAAAAGTTGGTACAGGTCTTCCTTATCCTCTAATTGTCCTCCTCACTTTCATTATTAACTTGTAAAATAAGAGAAAACCATCTGTTAAGTTGATAAAGTGGAAAATATAACAAAGATTAAGATATTATAATGACTAAACATATTTCATTAGTAATTTGATTTTGATTTAGCATTAAAGTAATACTTGGATTGAAGGATTTTTCTTCTTTTTAATTCATTGTTTCAAATTTCTTAAGTGTCAATTCTAAATTTCCTTTTATGATTTTACCATTGCAAACTTGATTGTAAACCACTCTTGATAAAAATATTCAAAGGTTCCAAGTTTTTCATAATTCACTAGTTTTTTCCTGTGATGGGGCAGGAAGGAGATCCTCGCTTTCAATCATTGATTTCTCCATCACTAGTGAATTGAATTGACAAGGTTCTCCTCAATGTTATATTTATTAACCCTTCTCTAACTTTTATATATAGCAGATCTTTTTTTGCTTGTGAATTATATTCTTTGAATTGAAATTGAATTTGAAATAAAGATCTTGATCTTCTCTAGATAAAATAAATGACTCAATGTAGTGTCTACTAGGAAAAGGTTGACCTTATTTCATTAAATTATATTGTGAATCACTTAACTCCTTGATGTCCAATCTCTCCCTTGTGATTTGAAATAAGTATAATTAATGTTTCAAAATTTCTCACTTCAAAGTGTAGAAATGATCAAAATTATGAATAGTCTTGGAATTTTGGCCAAAGCAATGCCATGTACTTATTGAAGGATACAAATCATTTTTAATTTCACCTAACTAGAATAATACATGTCATTACAAATTTTCACTTCTTCATCTAGATTTTCTTTTCTTACAAATTAGAATCTCCTTCCAATCTTCAAATCAAAATCTTTCCAAAGAAACCTCAAAGCAACACATGGTTCTCAGATAGAAATTGGTAGAGGTACATGAGTGGTAAATATATCTCCTAGTAAATTTAGATGACTATAAGTATGTACTCAACAAGTCATGTGGTCAAAATCCTAGCATAATATATATTATGAAACTCTTTATTTCTTTAAAATAATGGTATTAAAATATTATATTTAAAAGATAAAATCTAGATGTCTAAAATGCACTAATGTGGATTTACTATATCCCGTTAACATAATTCTTCTAAACCATTTTTCAGTAATTTTTTTTTTTTTTTGTGAAACTAATTATCTTTTAATAATTATATAAATTTAATTTAATTTAATTTAATTATACTATTGCTCCTAACTTATGATACTTATGAATCATTCTTAATAAAACAAGAGCTCTTCATAAGCTAGAGTCGCTGACTTTTTGTGAAATAGAATATAGATTTGTTGTTCACCAAAGTCTCCATAGTTATACTTGTGATTACATAGATAAATAGTTCGTAAATATAATATTTATATTATTATATTATTATCACAAAATTACTACTACTATATATATATTAAAAAAAATATCTAAAGAAATGTCAAAGATATCTATAATAAAATGAATAAAAATTTAACTACATCAAAAAATATAATATTTTTTGTATTTTTGATTATTTATTTTGCACTCATTTAAAAATTATATTTTAATTTCTAAAAACTGATATTTATATCTCCAAAGTCTATAACTTTAGCAAATATTTTATATAGTTTTTATTAAATTATTTTTAAAAATACACTTTGTTTATAATAAATATTATACTTTTGAGATTTAAATGATTGTCAAATTCAACCTATAAAAATAAATGTCAACATTGGTACATCCTCACCATGTTATTGTCATTTAAATTGTAAGAACACAATAAATTTTTTAAAAAAACCATTTTCAGGAACAAAAATATTTAATTTAACATGAGAACATAATATTTATATATATTTAATAAAATTAAAAATAAAAACTAAAATTTTACTAAGTGTAAAATAATAATGCCAAACAAAAGATCGTTTTTATACTTACAAATATTAAAGATATATAAATTATGATATGATAGTTTAATATTCTAATAAAATTAATAATTTACTTATCAAATGTACATTTAAAAAAAAAAAATCATTGAAAAATATTATAAATCATTGTTCAATAAAAGTTGTAAATTTATAATTTAGTATTGTTGTAATCTATGGGTAAGTTGGAATTTCATTCAAAACTACTCTTAAGTATCAAAACATAAATAATATGTTTGAATAATTTCACTATTAGATGCACATATTCCTAGTCAAGAATTTGGTTTCATCCTAATTAAACAATTGATCTTTCCAATAGATGTTACTAGAGTTAGGAATATGGTTATCATAGTTATATCATCTTTTAGATTGCACCTCATCTCTTGAATTGCTGAAACTCTAATTGCATAAATAGGAAGAAGAGTTTTGAGTACCTTGCTTACCATTGCAACATCATCTATCTTTTCTTCCGAGGCTCTAATTACACTCACACGTGCTTTGATTCTTTCATTGTATTGTGCAATATGTCATCTTCTCTAATCTTGATTTGATCAAATTGACCTCTAAGACATTTTGTCTTAGCTCTCCTTACATTGTCATCTCCTCCATCGATAGCTTTTAGCTTCATCCACATGTCATGAGTAGTATTGCTCTCTTTGACTTCATCAAATTTAACATAATTGAGAGAAGATGCAATGTCAATCATCGTTATGTTATGATTCTTCTTTTCTATAATTTATTCAATAGTCATAGTTCTAGTAGGTGCCACATACTTGGTGTTTAGATATTTTAAGGTTGAGCCTCTAATAGTTGCCAAATGCAACTTCATGAGTTCCTGTCATGCTTGGAAGTTATCTATGTTCAAATTAGGAATTACCCTTCTATAATACATCTTGATATTTAGATTAGGTCCTTGAAACCTTATCTAAAAGAACCAAATGCTCTGTTACCAATTGTTGGAAATGCAAGAGGAGTAACTGAGAGGGGAGGGGTGAATCAGTTACCACAAAGAAAAAACCCAAGTCCTTTAACATGTCAATATAATACAAAACAAAACTTTGATGATTATACTATTGTAATTAAATTAGCACTAAATCACTTAGTTAACACAATAACTTGGTTTACAATAAGAATGATAGTTACTTGGTAAACACATAGTTAATATTGAATATATACACTGTTACTTTGTTAACATTGAAAATCTAGATCTTAAGATATTAAGTGTGATTATCCTTAATTAATTTAGTTGTAGAAACATAAAGAAAATAACATGAACACATGAGACAATGGGATTTAACATGGAAACCCAATTTGAGAAAACCACCAATTGCAACTAGTTATTTTTTTTCACTTTAGACCACCCTATTAGGAGTGGCCTTGTTAGAGGTCTTCAAACACTTCAATCTAGAAATGCCACCTTGTTAGAGGATTTTGCAAATAGCTACTAAGCTAACTCTATTAAGAGATTTTATTTAATGCTACAATTATTAGAGAGTAACAATGACTTGTCTTGATTGTTGATGCAACTGACTTGCTAATTTTAGATTTCAGTTTTTGCATGATTACTTGATCCTCTTTGATCAAAATATTCTTTGCAGCTCAATTAACAAGGATACTTTGCTATCCTTCTAATTCAATTCCTTTATTAATCTTCTTCTATTCCACATATTCTCATTTCAATCCTTAAATTTTCCTTATACTTATTTGAATTACCTTGTCAAGTCATCTTGAACATACTTAAAATAAATCAATAATCAACCCTTGAGTAAGCTAGAAGAAAAGAATTAATCCAATAGACCCAATACACTGATATAGAAAAATCCTTCATTAGCTGACCCAACTCAGTCAACACTAACTCAGAAAAGACTTTTCTTTGTTAACCAAAAGAACTCGGTTAACACTACATCCTAAACTGAATTCGCTTTGGTAATCGAGTGAGCTTATTTAACACTAGTTCCATGTCAAATTTCCTTTGTAAACCGAGTAAGCTTAGTTAACACTAAACTTATGCAAACTTCTCTTTGGTGCCTGAGTGAACTTGATATACACTAACTCTAAACTTGGTTATCTCTTGAGTGCTAGGCATGCATTGGAATTTTTCTTCATTGCCTGAGTGAGCTTGGTAGGCACTGAATTTCTTGGTAAGGCTTGACATTTTATGTAACATCAAAGAAAATATACAATTGAACAATTTTTTTCAATAATGGAGTGGGGTCAACAATCCAAAACATGGGCCTTATTTCTTAGGATTGAGTTTGCTAAAGCATATGACCAGATTTAATGAACTTTCATTTTGGCCATGCTTCAAGCCTTGGGGTTTGGTTCAATTTTCCTATAGTTAGTTTAGATACTTTTTGAGGATTCTTTTTCTTTTATTACCATCAATGGTCATTAATCTAAAGACTCCAAGCTTTAAAGATCTATTCGACAAGGTTGTCCTTTGGTTCATTCTCTTTATGTCTTGGCTATTGAAGGGTTTGGCTATCTTCTTGTCAATGCCATCTCTTGGGGTCTCATGCATGGAATATCCCTCCCTAATTCCACTGCATGTCTTGTGAATGGTTATTTACCATTTGATTCTTTTCTCACCCTTTTTGAAAATGAAGACAATATTTCCAATGGCTTGCAATGCTTGGGTACTTCTTGCCTTACTTTAGGGTCTGCTATTCAATGACATAAGACCCTTTTTTATAGCTAATATTTCTTTCTAGACCCTCAGTGGCTTCAACACTATGGGTGGAAATAGATGTAGCATGGAAAAATTTTTCTCTTTTTGGGCATCCACTTTTCCTTTTAAGCTTCCTTTTCTCCTGGCTCAAATACAAATAAAATTGGATTAGTGGATCACCAAACCCCTTTTCCTTATAAGAAAATTTTAGATCTGCTCCAAAGTGTTGGTTGCTATGCATGTTTATTATTCTTCCTATTGGGCCCTAGAAAAAACTTCTTACCTCAAGCTTGAGCGCCTCTTGAAGAACTTCCTCTAGGCCTCTAATGCATTAGATCAAAACTTTCATAGAGTGGTTTGGGGCTTTTTTTTTCTTCCCAAATACTCTAGCGGCCTTGGACTGCTTTCTACTCAAAAGCAAGGTATTCCCCTTTATGAAAAAATGGATCATTCAGGCTCTCACCAGTAATGAGGCCAAAATTTTTTTATTGTGTCATTCCACTTCTTCAAGTTTTCTAGTTAACTGGCCAACCTAGAAGGTGATTGGCTTTCAAAACCTTCTTGTGACCACCGAACCAGTGCAAATTTAGGGAACTTTTGTTGCTAAAAACATTTGGAAAGCCTAGGAAGCCATTAAGCCTTGGATTTTTTGGGCTAGAAATGGGTTAAGAGATGATCTCTCCATGAACCATAAAAATTTGTGTTGGTCACCTTTGTTTTATGTCCAAGGTGTGCCCCTTGCCAAGATTCAAGGACCTAATGCTCTTTGCTTATTTAGAAGGGGAATCAAAACACCCAAAGATCTATTTTAAAGTTACTTTGAGTCTTTTCTTATGGGAGGACCTATAGGTATAGTTTTATCTCACCCATCCAGATTGTTAGATAGTTGATCTTCTAGTTTCTATGGTGCCTCCCCATATGTTGCACAAGCTTGGTATTCACTCATCTCACCCATGGTGGAAGGATTAGAAATGGTATCCTACCACTTCTTTGACTAGTTATAAACCCAAGCTGAGTTATCAGTGGCTAGTTACCCACCTTCCTATGGTTGAGACCCTCAACCAACACTAGCATTTCTTGTCCTCTTAAAAGACTTGGAGTCCTATATTTTCCATGTTTTGGAAAGCTCTCATGGATCCAAAGATACCTCACTTTTCCTGGTATATTCTCTTCCAGGGGTTGCCGTGGGGCCCTTGGCTCCAGCATTTGGGTGTCCTAGACCCTAGATGTCCCTTTTATGGTCAACATGAAGCTTCCTACATATTTTCTAGTTTTGCAAGTGGCCCCAAAATTATTGGCTCTGGATTCATGACTACTTCAAACCCTTTCAACTAGAGGCATTTTCCTAGCATATGGTTGTGCTGGGAGATTCAAATAGAGTCCATTTTAAGTATTCCCAAATCTGGCATGCTTTTAGAATGGATATTTTGTTTACTATCTAGAAAGAGTGCAATGTAGTTTTATTGTCTCACAACTTTCTTGATATAAATGTTGCAATGTACACTAAAGTTCATATTTGTAATAATGTCATGATGTAGATTCAAGTACAAATTAACAAGGTGGCATTAGAGTTTTTCCATCTGTAGGATCTTTTAGCTCTCATGGTCACAAAGGTACTACCTAAAAGTTTATTTGGTGATTTTACTCCTCCTTGTGATCATCAGAGAGACCATAGTAGCTCTACTCACCACTTGCATACTCCCAGGGCACAACTTTCACACCACTTTCCTAGTAGCGATTTTGGTGGTTGTCACCACTCAGCCTCAATGGTTCCTCCTGCTACCCCTAATGTAGGATGGTATTTTATCTAGAGGGACCCTAAATGGGCTTTCCCCAAAATAGATTTAGCCATCTCTCCTCCCAAGGCTAGTGAGAAAAAAGATAAAAGTGATGTCATTTTTGCCAGTGCTAATGGATGGGCTCCCCTTGAGCCATCCACTAATCCCACTGATTAATGGGGTTTTGATGACAAAGATCCTTTCTCAGCTGGCACTACTCTTGCAGCTTGAGGGTTTTTCTCTTGTTTTCTATTTTGTTACTTCATTTTCAACCTTTGGGATTATATATTTTTGGTGAATAGTTAATTTTCCCAGCCACATGTTGTGTGAACTTGTGAGGTGATCTTGTGTCCCCTGAACCCTTTTTGTGAATATATATCTTTAATATTTAATTAACATGAAATGGACTATTCATAAAAAAAATTTGGTATAGGTCTTCCTTATCCTCTAATTGTCCTCCTCAATTTCATTATTAGCTTGTAAAATTGTGAGAATTATTTAGAGTAACTGAGGGGGGGAGGGGTGAATCAGTTACTCAAGGTCCAATAAAACTTTTCACTTATCCTAGTGAACCCATTAAACATTCATGCATCGAAGCTTACCAATCTAAACTTGTAGGTTACTAATAAATCAACATGCAACAATAAAACATGAAAGATCGACACATAACATAGTGATTTACATAGAAACCCAATTTGGGAAAAACCACTAGTAACATGCTACCTTGTTTCTCACTCTTCTGAAGTGATTCCTTGTAAAAGGTCTACCCTATTAAAGGCTACAACACACACTATTAAATGTGACTCGGTTAAGGGATTTCAACCACCCTATTAGGAGTGAGCCTAGTTAAAGGACTTTAGAACATTTGCTTGGAATGTCAACTTGTTAAAGGATTTTTAAATAGCTATTAAACCAACCTTTGTCTAAAGGATTTTCCCTAACTGATACAATTTCTAGAGAGTATTCAATAAGAGCTTTTGACCTAAAAAGACTTACAACTTAGCTTGTTGATATCAGATCACTATTTTGTTCACAAATCTTCTTGGCTTTCAGTCTCTGCAGTTTTGATAGCTTGTTCCTTCTTCAAGCTTCTATCTCCTTAAGCTTCTTGCTTGTTGTACCAATGCAATCACTCTGGTGGTCCTTTGACTAAGCAAAGCATCTATACTCTATTCTCTTAGGTATTTTCTTAACCTTATCAATGACTTTTCCTTGGCACCACTCTCTAATCTACTTGACCACTTCCTCTCTATCTTCATCTTCTGACCTTGAATTCCTTAAATATGAATTTTCAATTCTTTTCCCACTCTAATTTCCCTCGTCTAAATTAGGGTTTGAATGGACTAGGTAGGATACAATGTATATTTCCCTTATCTTTTTTCCTTCTAGAAACTTCTTGTGCAATCCACTTGTATTTGACTAAAAATAGTTAGCTTGGAATTCTGTACCACTAGCTCAACATCCTTATCTTCCATCTCATTCACAAAATTCAAGATAACAAACTTATTGGCTCAGATCTAGTGAATCTTTAACTTTTCAAATAATGTAGTAGCTTGACATTATTGACTTTCTGATGCTCATCACATACTGTGTTACTCAACACCTACTACATTTTCACTTAGCATCAACTATGTTTTTTTGATGCTTGGCACCTATTACATTTTGCTTGGGAGTAACTAGGTTACTCAACACACACTAGATTTTCCATTTACTCGGCACATACTGGTAATCTAGATTTTCCATTTACTTGGCACATACTGGTAATCTTCTCAACATGAACTAACTTTACTCAACACCTACTATAGACTTTGTTCAGGCTTTGTAGATATTCTTTGTTATAACGTGTTCTTCTAAAGTTATTAAGTGTAGCCAACCTTTGCATCTTCAAGTATATTACCAATACATTATTTCACCATTGTCTTAACTGATCCTTGCACTTCATTACATAATCATAACTCAACCTTTCCTCTAGGTACCGTTGTTACATCTTATTGATTAAATCCTCTTCATCAATCAACTAAGTGATAGTGCTTGGATCTTATAAGCAATTATCTTACCAGTAAATATCAGGTTTGACATTAGTGACAAAATAATGATTGAAACACACTTCAACAATCTCACTAATTCATCAATGATCTTTTCAATCAGTTGCCAACAAAAACAAGAGAAAACCTTATGTCAAGTTGATAAAGTGGTAAATATAACAAAGATAAAGATATTCTAATGATTCAACATCTTTCATTGGTAATTTGATTTAGATTTAGCATTAAAGTAATATTTGGATTGAAGGATCTTTCCTCGTTTTTATTCATGGTTTCAAATTTCTTGAATTTCAATTCTAAATTTCCTTTTATGATTTTACCATTGCAAACTTGATTATAAATCACTCTTGATTGAAATATTCAAAGGTTTCAAGTTTTTCATAATTCATTCGTTTTAGCCTATGATGGAGCAGGAAGGACATCCTCCCTTTTAATCAATGATTTCTCCATCACCAATGAATTAAATTGACAAGGTTCTCATGAATTTTCTATATTTTATGCCTTCCCTAACTTTTATACATAAAAGATCTTTTTTTGCTTGTGAAGAAATTGAATTTGAAATAAAGATCTTGATCTTCTCTAGATAAAATAAATGAACTCAATGTAGCATCTATTGGGGAAAGGCTGACCTTATTTGATTAAATTAAATTGTGAATCACTTAACTCCTTGATGACCAATCTCTCCCTTGTAATTTGAAATAAAGTGTAATTAAAGTTTCAAAAATATTATGACTTCAAAGTCTAAAATAGATCATATTTATGAATAGTCTTGGAATTTTGGCCAAACAAATGCAATGTACTTATTGAAAGATACAAATCATTTTTAATTTCACCTGACTAAAATCATACATCTCATTTCAATTTTCCACTTCTTCATCTACATTTTCTTTTCTTACAAATTAGAATTTTCTTCCAATCTTCAAATCAAAATCTTCCCGAGGAATCTCAAAGGGTTGGTAGAGGCACATGAGTGGTAAATATATCTCCTAGTAAAGTTAGATGACTATAAGTACTGAACAAATCATGTGGTCAAAATCGTAACATAACACATATTATGAAACTCTTTATTTCTTTAAAATAATGGTATTAAAATATTATATTAAAAAGAAAAAAACTAGATATCTAAAATCCACTCATGTGCATTTACTATATCCCGTCAACATAATTCTTCTAAATCATTTTTCGTTAAATAATTTATAATTATCTTCCAAAAAATAGATAATTTTTATTTTATTTAATTATACTATTGCTCTTCACTTATGACACTTATGAATCATCTTAAGAAAACAAGAGCTCTTCATAAGCTAGGGTCCTTGACTTTTTGTGAAATAGAATATAGATTTTTTTTTCCACCAAAGTCTCTATAGATATAATTTTGACTATGTAGATAAGTAGTTGGTAAATATAATATTTATAAAATTATATTATTATTAATACAAAATTAATACTAGTATAGATATATTTAAAAATATATCTAAAGAAATGTCAAAAATATCTATATTAAAATGATTAAAAATTTAACTACATCTAAAAATATTATATTTTTGTGTATTTCCATTTATTTATTTTGTACTCATTTAAATTTTTTATTTTAATTTCTAAAAAATAATATTTATATCTACAAAGTCTATAATTTTAGCAAATATTTTATATAGTTTTTATTAAATTATTTTTTAAAATACGCTTTGTTTATAATAAATATTATGCTTTTGAGATGTAAATGGTTAAATTCAACCTAAGAAAAAAAATTAACATTAATACATTTACACCATGTTATTGTCATTTAAATTATAAGAATGTATTAGTTTGAAAAAAATAAATTATCATTTTTATAGACAGATATTTAATTTAACATGAGATCACTATATATATATATATATATATATAAAATTTAACATGAGATCACTATATATATATATATATATATATATATATATATATATATTAACATGAGATCACTATATATATATATATATATATATATATATATATATATATATATATATTTATATTTAAATAAAAAATAAAAACTTCAAATTTTGCTAAGCATAAAATAATAATGCTAAACAAAAGATTTTTTTTGTAAGATATATAAATTATGATATGATAGTTTAGTATTCTAATAAAAATAATAATTCACTAATCAAATGTACATTTAAAAAAATCATTGAAAAATATTATAAATCGGTGTTCAATAAAATTTGTAAATTTATAATTTAGTATTGTTGTAATCTGTGGGTAAGTTGTAATGTCATTCAAAAATACTCTTAAGCATCAAAACATAGATAATATATTTGAATAATTTCAGTGGTGGATGCACATATTCCTGGTCAAGAGTTCGGTTTCATCCTAACTAAATAGTTGATCTTACCAATCATCGATGAAATGAAAGGTGAGCAAAGGATAGATAGTGTGGAGCCTGACATATAAAAATGTGATTCATTTATTATTAGTCTCTATCTTATAGCTTTCACTGCACTCTTTTACATTAATAGATTCTTGAAAGAAGTGCTCAATAATTAATATTTCTGCACATATCAAAATTCTTCATAATCTAGTATTTTCACAGGAATATAAATTTCAACTAGTATTTTTCTCATTGGATGAAAGCTATTTTTGCAAGAGTCTTTTCATTTCACTAAATTAAAACTTTTGAAAAATGATTGTGCTAGAAAAAACTCTTCTCCCAATGGAACCATGAAAGTTTGAAACCAACAAACAAAAACTTAATGTAGCCATTCAACTACTGTAAATTGAGGTCAACTTAAAACATCAGCAATGGCATAGACTTCTCAGATAGGCAAAGTTTGATACTATATTTGTACTGTTAATCCATCTTTTTATGAGCTCTTGCATGGACTCTTCCAAGTGAATTTTTTCTTCATAGATCCAGCTTGTTGGATAGCCAATAACTGTTACTCTAAACCTATTTATTAGAGAAATGTTTTTTTTTATATTTTTAAAGTTTCATGTTTAGTCATTTATTTATGTTATTTTTTTGTGACTATATGCTATATATGCAGATGTAAAGATTCTTCTTTAAATTAGATCATTAATATCATTTTTCTAGACCATCTCTAATTTTCTTCTTTATTTTTCTATTTTTTATTTTTCAGATTACTACATTGATGGCATAATTTATGTTCTATACAGATATATTATAATTTCAAATAATCATAGCTCCTATCACAATCTATTACAAATTTGTCCATATTGAAATAAAAGTATAGGAAATAGGAGAGAAAACAATAATAATATAATAACAAAGACAAATTATATGGTTGAGGCTAATGTTGAACAATTTAAGGACTGTTTATTTCCATTACTCTTATAAAAAATAAGAAATAAAAAAATTATGACAAAAATAAATTATATAGTTGGGGCTAGTGCAGAACAACTATAATTTCCTGTTGGAACTTA
Organism: Cupressus sempervirens; assembly: GCA_028749045.1. NCBI lineage: Eukaryota > Viridiplantae > Streptophyta > Pinopsida > Cupressales > Cupressaceae > Cupressus > Cupressus sempervirens. The sequence continues at coordinate 3,728,518 of CM053785.1, forward strand.
CTTTCTAAGAGAAGAATACATCTAACATTATATAATTTTTTGCTGGAACTTACTTTCTAAGAGAAGAATACATCTAATATTATAGTATAATATATATGAATCTCAGAAATTTCCTCTTCTAAAATGAATTTCCAGCATTCCTAGTGTCTAATTTCCTAATTTTCAAAATTGGCAATAGATGTTTATCTTTCCTTTTCAATTTTCAAGTAGAGGGCCGGTTAGTGTGACTAAAATTTGCCTGGAAAGATACAAATGGCAAATTTTTTTTTTCTAGTGATACTAGACACAAGAGATTCAAACATTGTGCTTAGGTCATTATTTCTTATTGATTTTCTACTTCATAGGCCATCCTTCTTCTCAACTATATTCCCTCCATTAGTCGATTGTTCACTGATTGGCATTACTATACAACACAGATAATTTATTAAAACTTTTAATGTTTTAGAGCATGGTAGATGGTTTTCCTTCCTAGTCTAGTATCTAAGGGTCAGCCTAAATAGATTTTATATTTAATTCTTATCACCGAACCTATCTTGCATTCAACTTTCATAGGTATATTAGGTATATTATTTGATTTTTAATTGGCATTGAATGTTACAAAGCTTATGAAGAACACTGATAAAAAAATTATTCTCCAATGAAGCATGCATCTTAAGATTAACATTTTTAAATGATATTTTTGATGTGGACACATCAATTGGTCAAAAACAATATAATTTAATCATTGACAATGTAATATTACCTTTGGCTGCAAGTCTTACAAGAATTATGATAGTCTCTTCTACAGGAGGTCTTCCACATTCTAGATTAGAACATATTGAGTTGGTACCACCTAATATTAATGATTAAATCTAGGGGATGTCTTCTATTTGCACTTTTATTAGTGGACGACTTTGGTCTTATGCAAATAAACTTATCTTACAGGTAATTTTTGCTCATTTCTGCTCTCATGTCAATGCCACAGAATAGATGGTGAGATATCAAGCTTCTCGTGGGCTCTTTCTTTCATAGCCTCTGATACAAATTCTCTAGCTCTTATAGGTTCACTTGAATAATTATCAGTTGTATGCCATAGTAACAAGACAATTCTAGTATCAGTTTTAAATCGTTGGACCAGTCTACCTGTTGATGCCATTATTTATTTAAGTACATATAAATAGAAAAGTGACAACCATAAATAGGGATAAGATGCAATTGTTATACACCTCTCGATGCTGTTGTAAATTATCTAGAATAGTTTGAAAAAAAAATTCCACAAGAATTTTCAGTGATTCCTTTATCATTTCAAGCTTTTCTTGTAAATTTCAGATTAGAAAACGAAGGCTTTCTATGGATTTTCATGCTATATTTATTGGCCACAATGACGCGTCAGAGGATGTTTCTAAAATGTCATAAAGTTTTAGTTCTTTTGGAATATGCAATCCACAACTACATTTAGGGCAAACTATCAAGTTTCTTGTAATCTATTGGCTAAATAATCAAGTGATGAAATTCAAGTAACAATGATGAATTGCCCATGCTTTTATTATTGATTAAATTTTCTAAAAGTTTGTGTCATATATAAATTTCTTTTAGTTTTAGTCTTCCAATTATTCATATACAATTTTCAATTGTTGCATATGATTTTGAGATTATTTACCATTTTTAGCATAGATTTATATTATTTTAGAATATATTTTTTAATACTTTTAGATTACTTAGAATCTTTTTTTAATATTTTATCTTCAATCCAACCTACAAATTGATATTTTATTTTATGTTTCACACTTTAAAGAAGTTGGATTTTAAATTTAAAAGTTATAAAGATGAATAAGTTATAAAGAATTTAGATAGTATAATTTTTTAATAAATATTTCTAATTTTAATAAAAATCTAAATTTTACTAAATTAATTATAAAGCATATCTAAAATCAATTACAATTGAGTATTACATTTTTCTATTTCTATTTTTGTATTGTTTCTATAGTATAATTGATAGTTGTTAATACATATTTATTTATAAACTTAGATTTAGAAAGTGAAATCAAAGTTTAATGTAAAATTAATAGAAAATAAAACTAGTTTTTGAAGTAAAAAGAAGAAAGAAAATAAATTTAATTTGATATTGATTTTCATATTTTGTCCATTTAAATTTATATTTGGTTATGTTTTCTTAATCAAATTAATGTAATTTTTAAAAAGCTAACTTATCATCTAGTAGATTTTTCTGGCTCTCTAAAGTAGATTCTAAAGTTGTCTTTAATAGATTTTAAAGTATCATTTGTGTTACATTTTAACTGTAATGATGCATTTCTTGATTGTAAAAGAGAGAGATGCACATTGTAATTTAAATAGAAATATAGTTAATACATCTAATAATCAAAGATAATTATAATGCCTGATGTATATATCACATTAAGATACATTATGCATGTTGCATCATAGTATCTATAGGTGTGTTATGTATTTTCTAAAGTTAGACAAATGTAACATATCTATAAGATTATAAATTTTAGATTTTCTTCTATCTAGAGCATCATATCATATTTTCTTAGAAAATCAAACTACCTATGCACTCAATGTTGCACACACAAAAGAACGCTACACTAGTTTTATCAATATTTTACAATTATATGTTGTTTACTTCTTTTAATGGACATTGAATACTTTTCGGCCTTTGATCTAGAGGGTTGTACAGTCAATTTTATGAGTCAACTACTTGGGAAGTTGCTTATTCATACCTGATTGTAGTATAAAGTGGATCAAATATTATAAGTTTTAATATAACCCAACAATGAAATATATAGTTTTAGCCCATTCATCAATCTAATAAGTTATGTTAATGCTTTCTCTTTCAATTACAACTATGTGGTCCATGTGGTCTTGATTTTCATATCTCAATCAATTAGTATCAATATCATTTTAGCAAGTATGAGTTTTGACAAATTTAAAGATTAAGGTGGAATCCATTTAACTAGTGGCTAAATTCATCAGTTTGGGAGTTGAGTAAAATGATTTAAAAATTTTAGTTTTAATTTCTTTGTCTATGTATGATGTAATACCCATTTTTACAATTGTTGTACATGTATTATGTAAAACCTCACTTTAAATTTTTTTTTTTATAGCTGCTTTAAAATTATTCTGATAATTTTAGCGATGGCTATGCTTCCAATCTTCTTTTTGAGCCGCCAAGGCCTCGTCCTTGGCTGGGGCTCGTTCTCCTCTTGCAGTCTCTTCCATAGTACCACCAGCAACAAGGCATTCTCGTAGTCCTCCTGGACGTGCGGAGATATCAGGGGTCAAATGGTAGGCTGTAAGTCCAGAGGATTTCCCGTCCGACTTTCACCTGGTTTCTACCTTTTTGCAGAATAGTTACTCCTCTCTAGAGGACAAGGATGATATGGAAGAGTTCTCATGAACTTCCTCTCTTAGAATGTTTGAGGTCTTACAGACCTCCCCAGAAAATTCTATGTTCGGGATACCCGTCATAGACTTGGGAATTCAAATTTTCTTTGCCTGCAAGAAGTTAAGATTTTTGGTTTCATGCTTTCTGCTGCATGCTGTGTCATTTGGTAGGATAGCGTCCTGTTTTCTTCTTAGCATGAAGCTAGCCAAGGTGGTGTAGTTACTCTCCTATCACCTCGCCTTCATTTTGCTATTATTTCGCACGGTTCTGACCCCACACACCATATTATTTGGCTTTTGCTTTCCATTAACAATCATTCTTTTGGAGTCATTAATGTTTATGCCTCCAATGATGCTATGGGAAGGGCACAAATGTGGGCTTGGCTTGCTGACAACCTGCCACCAACTACTTGGGTCCTGTGTGGGGACTTTAATATGGTTGAAGTGGCCTCTGAAAAAGATGGCATTTTTCCTTCCCGTTGGACATCTGGGGAAAGAGAAGCCTGGTTTTACATGCATCATAAATTGGGCCTTTTTGATCCCAATACTAGCCGCCATCATGATAATGGGGCTTGGCACACTTGGTCCAATTTTTGAGCCAGTCCTAACTACATATTGAAACGTCTTGATCGTGCTATGATCTCGATGCAATCTTTGTTTTACTTTTCTGAAGATCGTGATCTACCTGTCATTCCCCTGACAGATCTGACATTGTCAGATCACTATCCCATTTATTTTGGCATTTCTTGGCAAATAGTTGTCCCCAAAGTGGCCAAGTCTCAATTCTTCCTCAACACGTCTGTGCTATTGCATGCCTCCACCATCTCCCACATACAACGTGTTTGGAATTTGGAACCACGTCCACATTCCCATCGAGGATGGATTCAATAGTGAAATGACGCCATTACCAGAACGACTCATTTTTTGCGCATCTACGGGCATCAGCTAGCAATTTTTAGAAAACAGTCTTATGAAGCCAACACCCTTGCCCTCAAAAAAGCCTCTAAAGCGCTCACCTTCAACCCCTTTGATGTGGATCTTCAACTTCAGCTTGCCAAGCTTCACCATGAAAAGCAAATTGTTGATAACTATGCTGCCCGAGGAGCTCAAATCAAAGCTCATCTCCACTGGTTGGAGGTTGGCGACAAACCCTCGAAGGAGTTCTTCCAAGCTCTCCGAGCCCATCATACCAATGTTGGGATTAAAAAGATAAAATAGGGAACTGATGTTCTTTCCAGTTTGCTAGACATCTTGCAAGCTTTTGTTCTTCACTATGAGAACATTTTTGCTTCGTAGGGCCATTCGGTTGCTTAGGAGGAGGCTCTCAGAAAGTGTATTACTATTACTCCAAATCACCTTGCGGTTGAGCAACGCGCTTTCTGTGAGCAACTTCTTTCCCTCTAAAACCTTAAAGAGGCAGTTTACTCCATGGCAGATGACAAATCCCCTGGGTGTGATGGATTTCCCTTTGAATTTTACAAACATCTTTGGGAGCAAATTGGTCATGATATGCACAAAGTCTATCTTGAAGCATAGCATTCTAAAAGCTTAAGAGCGATCATAAATAAAGGCAATATTAAATTCATACCTAAAGCTGGTGATCCTGAGAACATCTGCAACTGGAGGCCCATCACCCTCTTGAATGTGTCTTATAAGATCATTGCTAAGGTGCTCTCTCTCAAAATCCGCCATATGCTTCCTCTAATTGTGCGGCCTGAACAAACTGGCTTCATCAAATCCAGGTATATTCTTGACAACACCATTGCTATCTAAGAAGGTATGGAATGAGCCTGTAAGTCCAAGTAGCAGGCTATCTTTTTAAAGATAGATTTTTCTAAAGCCTATGATAGCATTGAATGGCCTTTCATTTTGGCTATGCTTCAGGCTCTGGGTTTTGGTCCCAATTTCCTTCAGTCCGTGGAGATGCTCTTTGGTGATGCTAATGCTTGCATCACCATCAATAATTTGCAATCTAAAGCTTTTGGACGTTTTCGTTCCATCAGACAAGGTTTTTCGTTAGCTCTAGTGCTTTATGTCCTTGCTACTAAAGGTTTTGGTTATTTACTTGCTTACTCTGTGTCTTCAGGACTGGTTCATGGCATTTCCTTGCCTGATTCTTCCTCCCAGTTAGTCAATGGTCATTTTGCTGATGATTCTTTTCTTACTCTTCTTGAAGATGAAGAAAACATCAAAAATGCTTTAAATTGTCTTGATACTTTTTGTCAAGCCTCTAGCTCTGCCATTCAATGGCATAAAACGCTCTGCTACCGACAGTCTTTTTTGCCAGCTCCACCTTGGCTCAGCCAATTCCAATGGAAATGGGTTACTCATGGAGAAATGTTTTTCTTTCTTGGCATTCCCTTTGCTTTCCAGGCTTCCCCTGTGGAACTTTGGAATGCTAAGCTTGCAAAGATTAGCAAAAAGCTTGATTATTGGATCACTAAGCTACTTTCTCTTGCTGGTAAATTCCAGATTTGTTCTAAGATTTTGGCTGCCACCCATGTGTATTATTCTTCTTGTTGGGCTCCCTCCAAAGCTTCTTATCTCAAATTAGAATGTTTTCTTAGAGATTTTCTTATGGCCTCTTGTTTTGACCATCATGGTTTTTACAGAGTTGCTTGGGATTTCTGTTATCTTCCAAGGGAATCTGGGGGTCTCGGCCTGCTTTCCACTCAGAAGAAGGGCCTTGCCCTCTGTGCTAACTGAATTATTAGAGCTATTTCTGGAGATGAAGCCTAGAAAATTCTTGTTAGGCATTGCATCTCTTCAGGCTTCCCTACTAACAGACCAGCGTGGAAGGGGATTGGTTTTCAGACCCTTCTCACTATGCGTGAACTAGTGGTCATACATGGATCTTTTGTTATAAAGAGCATCTGGAAAGCCTGGGAAGCTGTTAAAACTTGACTTCGTTGGGCTGGTGATGAGTTTTGCAATGGGCTATCCTTAAATCAACAGAACATTTGGTGGTCTGCCCTGTTTTCCTTCTAGGGTACTCCTCTTGCAGGGACTCAAGGTGCTAGTGCTCTGCATTTCTTTAAACATGGCATCCACACTACCAAGGATATTTTTTCAAGAATCACCATGAATTTTAGGTCATGGGAGGATATGCAAGTTCAATATCGCCTTGTTCATGCCAATCACCAGACTTATGACCTTCTGTTGTCTTCCATCCCTATGCACTTACTTCATAAAGTGGGGATTCAGTCTCTTCGTCCTTGGTGGTATGATTAGAAGTGGTTTCTTGCCACTCCATTTACCAATTATAAGCCCAATATGGGTTACAGATGGCTTTTGCCCCACCTTTCGATGGTGGACACAATCAATGGTGGCATTTGCATTCTTTGCTTTCTCAATGGAGAAAACAGTTCGACACCATTTGGAGTGCCATTATAGAACCTAAGATTGCACACTTTCCTTGGTGCCTTGCCTTCCAAGGTCTTCCCTTGGGGCCTCGGCTCAAGCACATTGGGGTTCTTGATCCTAGATGCCCCTTCTGTGGCCAACCTGAGTCCTTTTTGCATATTTTTTGGTTTTGCAAGCGTGCTTAGAATTATTGGCACTGGATTCATGATTTTTTCAAGCCTTTCAGGCCCGAACCTTTTTCATGGCACATGATCCTGCTAGGTGATTCCCCCAGAATTCCTCGAAAGTTTTTCCAGATTTGGCATACCGTCAGGATGGAAATTTTGTTTTCTCTATGGAAAGATAGGAATGCAGTTTTATTCACTCATAGTTTTTTGGATGTTAACATTGCAATGTACACTAAGGCATGCATTTGTAACAATGTCATTATGCAGATACAGGTGCAAGCTAATAAAGTTTCCCTGGAGGTTGCACACTTAAAAGAATTGTTAAATCATTGGGGCAATGCTCCTTGCACCATTTCCAGACTGCCTTTGGATGCCTCGATCGATGCCTCCTTGTCTCGCAGTTGCCGTTCTTGATGCCAGTCCTCTCGCCACCATTCTCACATGCTGCACTCCCAGGTTCCCCGCCACTGCTCTCCCATTAGTGGTCATGGAAGTTGGAGGTGCCGCTCTGCTTCCCCTCTGTGTGGTGGTTCTGTCTGGTCCCTAGCTCCCCCCCTGGGTAGGCTTCTGGACGATCTCTAGCTCCTCCCCCTGGACAAGCGCACTCTGGCAAGTTTCCTCAACTGGCCTTGGAAATTTCTCCTCCCTGGCCAGACAAGAAGGATGCAAAGACTACGACTACCCCAGATCCTGCTGATGCTACTGACTGTTTGACTGTTCCTAGTTTGCCTCACAATCCCACTGATGCATGGGGATTTCCTGATAAAGATGATCCTCCTCCCTCTGCTGGTACTGTCTTGGCAGCCTAAGGTTGTTAAAAGTGTTTTTTTTTAATGAATAGTTTATAGTTTCTAGCTGAGGCCATGTTCTTTATTTCAGCTTCGACCATTTGAACTCATTCGCGGGGTGATCCTGTATCCCCCGACCCCTTTTTTGTGAATTGTAATCTTAGTAAATTTTATTAATTGAAAAGGACTATTCATAAAAAGAAGAAGACTTGTTCAGAAAGAAGATAAGTAGCTGAAATAGAAGATGCCATGATGCAATCAAACTTTTGAAAGTAGAAGAAGAACCCATCGCACAACATTTTCTACGAGACTTTCTTAAGAAAAACCACATTTTTATACCCACAAGATCCCTGATCATCATCTTAATCCAAGCCTACCTTTAAAATAAATGTATCAAAATTGAGTTATGAGATGGGATTGGTAAAGTTTGATTTTAATATATTTAATTTAACGTGGCAATGCAACCTAAAGCTTCAACCGCATCATTGAGAATTGATAGTAAAAGCAAGTCAATGTATAAAGAATGACTTAGAATGAATCATCCAACTACACTTTACTACCATGACTCATGTAAAAACAAAAAGTCATTAACTATTTGGTGGAGGCGTGCTTTTGTCTCTGACAATCAAATCTCGCATTGAAATTCAAAACATTCACAACACAAACTAGAAGCCAAGATTAGCCAACAACCCCAACAAAAGTAGAAGTTCCAAAATACAAATTGCAAAAGAAAGAATGAAGAAATTTCCCCATAGCTCAAGAAGAACAACAATAAATGTTCAAAATACTGCAAAACTCATTTTCCTAGGGCTATGTTAAATGCCACCTTTGCAAATGAGCGTGAAAGGGGCCAACCATGAAAATATCGGTTTCTCCAAACAATAGGAAATTGAAATCAAATTTCAAAGAATTAAGAATTAGGAAATGATATAAAAGATGAGGGAAGAGGAATTAATGAATTCAATGTCTTAATTTTGTCTTTTCTTTTTATAAATCTTATGGAAAAATCTTCAAATCATTCTTAAGCGTTTGCATCAATTTATTTGATAAGTCTCTTTATAACTATAGTTTCTAGGTCATATAATTAAATATAACATACATTTATCTAAGGTGTGTCTTAAAAGATTGCAAAACAATGAAATCTATACTTTTTCATTAGTTGGACCAAGTTCTAGTTTTGAAGAATAGGGTGGCCCCATTAACATGTTAGGAAAGCAACAATGCTGAAACACTTTCCGAATACCAAATTAACAAGGAACTATGCAAGAATAAAATTACAGTGGTAAATAAAATACTAGACATCTCAAATATGAGACACAGAGAAAACACCAAATTTAATGTGGGAAACCCTTTCGGGAAAAAACCCACCACTCAAAACCCCAAGCAAGCTTTTGTATTATAGTAAACAATTCACATGCTCCAAATTTTCATAGGCTCTGATTGCCTTTACAATCAATCTGATTTCCAACATCTATCTTCTTTATGAATCTTGTATCCATTAATACAACCTACAAATTCATTACAAAATTGTCTACCATCTACCAGTCACAATAGACGCCTTCATTGATGTAGACATTTTGGTCACGTAGATGCTTCAGTCACTTCGAACTCCTTTAGTGACACTTGGTCATGCAGATGCTTCGGTCATTGGCTGAGAGCATCACTATACAACAAACACTACTCCATGTGCAAGTTTAATAGAGTTACCATACTTGTCACACACACCGTACACACACCATACCCACACCGTACTCCATATTCACCATAATTTTTGTATGGTCAAAACACATTCCACCGGTGTCACCGTACTAACTGCACAGTTCACCCCTCACTCTACTTGTGGAACTTGCCTCTACCATATGGTGGTCTTGTTTTATGGTGAGGCTCATTCATTGCATCGTACGATGCACTCCATACTTCACCATTTTCTAACAATCTTCCACTTGATGAAGTACAAAGTTACTCATCATGACTAACAAAAGTTAGAAGGATTTAAGCCCCATTGATCTTGTGCACCATTTGAACTTAGCTCTATTCACTAACTTTGTTAATGCATCTACAACACTCTTGAGTGCCAACCTTTTCTAAATTTACCATCCCATCTTCAACAATGTCACACATAAAATGATAATGTATGTCAATGTGCTTTGTTGTGTCATGGAAAGTAGGATTCTTTGCCAAACATATTACACTTTGACTATCAAAAATAATTTTAATTCATCCAACATCAAAGCCAACATCCAAACATAAATGCTAAAGCCAAACTACTTCTTGATCCACATGAGTAGATGCCATGTACTCTGCCTGAAGTTGTTGACACCACAACTACAATTTTTTATTTTCTCATCCAACTGATAGCACCACCATTCACCATGAATACATATCCACTAGTGGATCTTCTTTCAATATCCCCAGCCCAATTGACATCCACATAACCTTGAATCCTAAATGATCTATTAGATCCAACTGAGTTACCTTGATAACATAACACATACTATGATGCACCCTTCAAATATCACATAACTCTTTCCACAACATCCTAATGTAACTTTCCCAAATTCACCATAAATCAACTCAATACTCCCACTGACCATTGCATATATGAGAATTCCAACAACACTAGCATAAGGTACCTACTTCATGTCTCCAATCTCATATGGAGATTTTGAACACTCAATAACAAATAACTTTGTTACATGCAGCACTAGAACTACTTGTTTCTTGAACTTAGTCATATTAAATCACTCCAGAACATTGGTAATATATTTTCTCTGGCTAAGCCAAAGCTTTCTGCTAGCTTTGTCCCTTTTGATTTCCATCCCCAAAATAAGCTTTTTCGACCCTAAATATTTCATTTCAAACTTTAGGGACAACTAAGATTTTAATTCTGAAATCATTCCTTACTATTTCTTATAAACAACATATTGTCTAGATATAGAGCAATAATAAGTATCCAATCACCTTCAACTTTGTAATATGCATAGTGATCTGATTTAGATCTCATAAAACCCAAAGAAAAAATGTATGTATCATATTTTTTGTACCACATTCTGGGTGATTTTTTGAAACCATACAAAGACTTTTTCAGTTAACATACTAGATTCTCTTTACAGTCTTTTTTCTGCAAAGTACTCCGGTTAGGACATGCATATCTCTTCTTTAAGATCACCATGAAGAAACATTGTCATCACATCCATCTACTCAATTTAAAATTCATGCACAACTATAAGTGAGAACAAATATTTGATAGATGTTAGCTTAGCTATAGGAGAAAATATTTCTCCATAATCAATCCCTTCTTTTTGAGAATACCCCTTTGCAACCAATCTTGCCTTGTACTTGTCAATTTTGCCATCTGGACTACACTTCTTCTTAAACACTGATTTATATCCCATGTTATTTCTTTCATTAGGCAAGGGTACTAAATCCTAGGTTTCATTCTTCTCCAAAGGTTTCATTTCATCCTTCACGGTTGACAACTAGGAATCTGAATCTGGCATACTAATTTCTTCTTTAACAGTCCTAGGCTCATCAACATCCATAAGCAAAGCATAGGCACAATTAACATTCAACATAGAATAAGTAAACCTCTCTAGTGAATAACTGTACCTATCAGGTTGTTGCCTTTCCTGAGTAGATCTCCTCTCTTTATGTGGTGAAGCTTCCCGAGGTTTAACATGAGGTTCAAAATCATGATCTTCTTCACTTGTGTGACTAATTGAGTTGTCTCCATCCTCATTCTTGGGCTCATTTGGGGTTTGAAATACCTCTCATCTAGAAGCTAAAGGGATTTGAATTGCTTCCTTTCTCTTTTCAGTCTTCCCTAGCCACCCTAGTGAGATAAGCTTCATCTCACAAAAGATAACATTCCTACTATACAACACCTTTTCAGTGAGAGGGTTCCAAAATTTGTATCCCTTCACACCAATAATGTACCTAATGAAGATACACTTCAATCATTTTTTATCCAACTTTGACCTACTCACTTCAGGTACAAGAGTGTATGCTTCACAACTGAAGACAAATAAATGTCTTAATGAGGGCTTCGTACCAGACCATGCTTCCATAGATGTCTTGCCAATTAGCATTTTTGTAGGAGAATGGTTCAAAAAGTAACATGCTGTTGCCATTACTTGGGCACAAAACTTATGTTCTAGACCAAAACCTGCCAATATGCTTCTTGCTCTCTCAATCAATGATGGATTCATCCTTTCTTCTACTCCAATCTGTTGCAGAGTATAAGGTGTCATCTTATGCCTCTCAATGCCATGATCTACAAAAAAATTGTCAAATCTGCATTGCAAAACTTACCACTATTATCCATCCTTAAGCATTTAATTTTTCCCCCTATTTGATTTTCAATAAGGCTTTTAAATTCCTTAAATCAAATGAATAATTATAATTTATTCTTCAAAAAAATAAACAAATGTTCTTGAATAATCATCAATCAATGATACGTAATATCTTGAATTATATAAAGAAGGAACATCCACAAGACCAAATGCATTAGAGTGAATATAATCCAACAAATGAGAAGATTTTTGAGAACTGGAATAAAACCAAACACAATTTTTCTTTCCATAGATGTAATTTTTGTAGGAATCAACTTCGAGGTTACAATCAACCAATCCCTCAACCAAGTTTTTTTTCTTTAAGGTTTTAAAACCTTTCTCATGAATATGGCCAAATCTATAGTGCCAAAGAACTATTTTCTTGGTAAGAAGTTTAACTTCCATCGCATTTAAACCATGTTTTCCCACATTGATTTTATCAAACTTAACATAAACACTATTACAATATACAAGTTTGGCATCTAAATTATATAGCATTGCAATGCCTTCACCCTTAACTAAAATAATAGATCCTATAGTCATCTTGCAATTACCATAGACAAATTTTACTTGGACTCTAACATCGTTCAACTTACTAATAGGAAGTAGGTTTTGATCCAACTTGGGTATTTGAAGTACTCGATCAATTCCCTTTACTCTGTAATCAAGAAACTAAATTTTGAATCTTCCGCTACCAAAAATTTATAGTGTTGAATCACTCACTAAGAACACCTTTCCACCATTATACAATTCATATTTTGAGAAGCACTCTTTGTGAGATGTCATGTGGAATGATGCTCCCGAATCCACCAACCGTACATCATCAGATGAAAGCACTACCAATTCTTCTATGAAGGCATCAACATCACTTTGAGAAGATTTAGTGTTAGAAGTATATTTCTTCTTATTTTTCTCCACCTTTCAATCCCTTTGAATATGGCATTTCTACCCATAGTTCCAACACTTCATGTTGGACTTCTTTCTAAGAGTGGAAGATTGCTCCTAAGACTTTGACTTCATTTCCTTCTTCTTACTTTTGTCTTTAGATTTGTGTCATACACTCAAATTTTTTTTGGCTGCCTCAAAGGACTTCTTTCTAATCTCCTCTGACAAAAGTGCAACAACTACTTTGTCCATTTTCAAGTTGGTAGTCATACTTCCGATAACCATTACCAAATGATCCTACGAGTCAGAAAATGAGCATAACAATAACATGCACCAATCTTCTTCATGAACTAACACACCAACAAATGTTAACTATAGAATCACCATATTAAATCATGATTTTAAGTGATCTTCCACATTTTTTCCCCCATCCCACCTCAAGGAATACAATTTCTTCCTTAGGAAAATATTGTTTACCAAGGATTTTCCTTGATAAATGTCTCCTAATTTCTTCCACAAGGAATGCACGATTTTCTCTTCATGGACATTCAATAAGACCAAGTCTGTAAGACTTAGTCTTTTTAGTCTTCTGTTCTTCCAATCTGTTAGTTCCCAATCTTCCTGTTCCATGCCTAAAGGATTAATGCCAAACACGATAGTCCATAAATCTCAATCAATTAGTAGATCTTCTACTTTAAGTTTCCACAAATCAAAGTTGGTGCTATTGAAATTTTCAAGATCCCCACATCCTAATGTACTGTCCATGCCAATTTATAGATTTTTTTTAGTAAACTCCCACTAAAACCAAATTGGCACAAATAACCAAACCCTACCTAACAAGGATAGCACAACTGGCCAAGCTCTAATACCACTTGTTTGGAAAACAACAATCTAGAAACACTTTCCAAATGCCAAATTAATAGGGAAATATGCAAAAAAAAAGTTGTAAAGATATGCACATAAACAAAATATTAGACATATCAGACATGAGACATAGAGAAAACACCAAATTTAATGTGGGAACCCCTTTTAAGAAAAAACCCACTACTCAAATCCCCAAGAAAACTTTTGTATTACAATAAATAATTTACATAAAAAAACTTTGGATTTCCACAAGCTCAGATTACCTTTACAATCAACCTAATTTCCAACATCTATCTTCTTTACGAATCTTGCAGACATAAATACACCCTGTTGTAATCACCTAAAAATGGTCATCTAGACTATTAGGCCCATTCTTAGCATTTTGGCTAAATTAATTTAATCATTTACCTCGACCAAATTGCTAATAATCCATTTATTTGATTACAACCTATAGTTTTAGTATGCTATCCTAAGTTCATTATTTGATTAAAAAGAACATGTCCCCTTTTAATTAAATAAAAGACACCATTCTTCTAACCCACTTAAAGTGCACACATAAAGTTCTTTTTCTACTTTGCAATTAAAAGAAAAGGCTTTGTGACTTTTTTCTTATATGACAAGTCAACTTATATTCTATTGGTCGACTTGTGTGTGCACATGGATCACTCCTCTTTTCAAATTCCACCGTTGAGCATCCACCATCTTCATCTTGATCTCCACCATCCATATGGCTTTAAAAGAGAGAGCTCTCTCCTTCCCAAATCCATCCATCTTTTGAATATTGTTATGTTGCATGCTTTCTAACACATTTCTTTGGAGCTTTGTGGAGAAATTCTCTTTCTTATATGCATTCTGTCATCCATGGCATTTTAGCTTATCTTAGCTTTCATTTTTACATGTAGCTTAAATCATATAGTCTAATAGTTGGATTGTAACACTCTCATCCATGCTTAGAATAGCTGCACTTTTCATATTCATTCTAGCTTAATCTTCATTTGCATTGCATCCTTGAGGAACTCCTTAGGACATTTGCATTCTTGCATCTTGTCTTTGGAACCTCCCATTGCATGGTTTATTATCATGAAGAGTATTCCTAAGGCTCAACTGAGAGCCCTTGAACTTGAAATACACTCTCTTGCACTCCGTGGATAGGGAGCTCTAAGCTGGCATCCAAGCATTTCAAACTCATGGAATCATTTGGATAGAAGGATTTAGAGTGGGACACTTTTGAGTGTACACTTGCAAATTTGTTAAAGAACTCGGTAAAGAAATGGTTACATTATAGAACCATCTACCATCTGTTAGTCACAATGAATTCCTTTAGTAATGTAGACCTTTTGGTCACATGGATGCTTCAGTCACTCTAGACTCCTTCAGTGACACTCATTCACATGGATGCTTCAGTCACTCTAGACTCCTTCGGTGACAGTTGGTTACA
The DNA here is from genome assembly GCA_028749045.1 of Cupressus sempervirens. Classification (NCBI taxonomy): domain Eukaryota; kingdom Viridiplantae; phylum Streptophyta; class Pinopsida; order Cupressales; family Cupressaceae; genus Cupressus; species Cupressus sempervirens. The sequence goes on from CM053785.1 coordinate 3,743,738, forward strand.
TAGATGCTTTAGTCACTGGCTAAGAGGAGCACTACATGATGGACATGTAATACCTTAAAATTGGCACATTGCCATGCTAAACCAATTCTAGTCTATTTAATCAGTCCCAAGTCCTATTTTTCTAGGCAATTCTAAATTCTGATTATTGCTACTTGACCTAAGTGTCAAATGCAAAAAATCCCTAATCTGCATTAATTACATCTCTATTTAATTCCTAAGTCTAATTAAATTACAAAAGGTAAATCTATTAATCAATTTAACTTAATTATGAGTCCTAGCACTTTTATTAAAATTAAATTTACCCCTTTTGCTAAAAGACACATTAAGGAATTAAATGTATTTAATTTAATTAAATATATCCTCATTTTAATTATTGAGTTTAATGATTCAATTAATTAAGATTATTCATCTATGAAGTCATATGCAATTTTAGTTAAATTAAATATACTCTCCAAATCCTCGCTTCAATGCAAAAATGGAAACATTGAGCAAACTGAAATCAGAAAAGGAATTAAATCAGTTAACTCCTTCTTGCACTAAAAATAAATCAATTAACTTCATTTTCATAAGGAAACTTTCTTTTCTGACTGAATCTTTTTTAGATCTTGACTGTTAATTCAAATTGATCTCAATCATTGATCAATTCTTAGATTCTATTTATGAAGCTCTCAATTCCTCATTATAGAGGTTGAAATGAATTACATCAAATTTATGCTAAAATAATTACTCATAGTTCTTGCATTCTTAGCTTAATACTCTCATATTTGAAATATCATATAGATTAATCAGTTCTTTATGTTCTTAGATTAATCTACATCTCATGTAGCTTAATCTTGCACATCATATAGCTATTAAAATCCCTCATTCTAAATGTCTAGTTGCTAGCTTCTCAGTTTGAGAGAAACTATCAAAATCATTCTAGTTAGGAGGCAATAGATTGACCTATTGGTTATTTCGGATGAACCATCCCATGTTCATTCCGATATGATTCCTCTGATAATGATCATGTTGAAGTGTGTGAATCACAAAGGCCCACATTTCCCACTCACATTTCTACCGCCCACCGTAGGGCCAAGAAATCAAGTTTCTGATCTTTTATTCTGTAATTTTTTAATTTTTTATTGTTTTCATCTATATAATCCCTTGGCTTCTTGTGCAAAAAATCTCATTCTCATGCAAAGAAACTAAGATTTTTCTCCCTATTCTGCACTTCCTTGTGCAAAAAGATGGATAATTATGCGGTTTCTCACATGGTACACACCATTTTCTCATGTGAGCTTGTCCAAAAATTCACACAAAATTTGGCATTAATAATGCAAAATTTAGTTTTCCATATTCTATTTTTATCTTGATGATTTAACTAATGTTTGTTTCTAAAGCATTTTGTTCCCATTTTTTATTTTCAATAGCTTAACAGTAGTTTTCAGATTGTTTTTCAAAGACACCTATTAAAAACTCTTAAACAATACTAATTGTTTGAATGCAGGATTCCTACTTAAAGATATGCATGTCAAAGAATCAATTCAAACCCACTACAACTTTGTGTCTTTTTAACTGCTTTCTTACACATAGTTTAACAGGGCTTGTGAACTTTGTAGGGCTCTAGATAATGGAATAGGGGAGTATGCTCTTTTCTAATTGGAAGTGATGCCCAAGAGTAAATTAGAAACCTAGACGCCTTTGGAAGATGGTACCCAAGGGAGGAAAGAAAGTTAGTGGTTCTCCCAAGAAAATATTTTTATTAAGAGATGATGATTTCCTTTTAGGGAATCAAAGTCTTGGAAAGAGACAAGTTGGGATTGATAAGCTAACTTGGTGATGAACAAGTTCTATGATGAGCCTGTAAAAGGCCATTATATTGAGAACCTTTTATCTTGTTTTTAAAAAATTATCTTGCAATAAATATTTTATGACTCTATGGTTTAAGCAAATGAACTTATGTTTCATGAATATACTATCTATATGTTAAGACTTCCCCTTGTCATATTTCTCTTCGAGATGCTTGCTTGGTTCACAACCTGGACATACACCATCTAAATACTTGACTTGAGGTAGACCAATGACCATATCCTTGTTGTTGAGTTGCTGAAGGTAGTGATAATTAAGATGTCCAAATCACTTGTGCCATATTTTACTTTGTGTCTTTGAATGAGTTAACAAGGAAAGAGAAGTGGACTTAGGCACAAAATGTGAGAAAGAATAAAGTCTTGTCTCATGATTAACCTTACCAACTTCCACCATAGAATCATCTTTTAGATTTTTCACCACAACTATATCAAGGAGGAACTCTACTTTCTTGCCACATCCATAGTGAGTTATTTGGTAGATGGAGATAAGGTTGGTGTTAAGGTTAGGAACATGTAGAACATCCTTGAAGACACCATTGTCCAACTCAACATTTCCTTTCCCTTCAACTTCCACTTGAGTATCATTGCCCACATAGATGTAAGGTATATTTGATGGTTTCAAAGAGAAAAAATGCTCCTTTGAAGCACCCATATGATGTGTTGCTCCTGAATCAAGAACCCATTCCTCAAAATTATATGTTCTTGCAGCCAAAGCTTGTCCCTTACCTATTGAAGTGGTTGAAGATCCCTTATCCTTATATGAATTTGGTACATTAATTTTGTGTTTCCTCATTAGGTTGACCAACTCATCAATCTGCTTATCCTTGCACTCATTTTCATCATGACCATTCTTCTTACAATATGAACAAGTTTTCTTCACCTTTTTGTTGGAATTATTCTCCTTTTGATTATTTTTGGAAGAAGACTTCCCTTTTTGTGATTCACTATTGAGTGGAAGAAGATTGATGTGAGGAAGAGTGTTGTTTTGAGGAGGATTATTGCATGTTATCTCGTGGCTTAGCCTTCTACTGCTTCTGTTACTTGTTGGAGTTTTTACCACTCGAATTCCCTTCATTTGCTAATAAGGCTTTGGTCTTGGAAGACTTGAGAATTCCCATACTCACTAAATTATCATGTTCTAAGACCAACATGTTTGAAAATTTCTCAAATGAAGGCTTAATGTAGGCACTACACATCGTTAGTTTGTGAGTATTACAATTGTAAACAAAAGGATCATATTTAGGTGGAAGATGAGTCATGATATGTTTGATCATCTTTCCTTCCTTGATGGATTAACCACAATCCTTAAGTTGTGCCCTATAATTGTCTACTTGGGTAAGATAGTCTTTGATGGTGTCAAAATTCCTAGGATCCAACTTGAGAAGTTTATCCTCAATAGTGTAAGCCATGTTTTCATCTACTATCCCATACAAAGCTTCAAGTTTAGCCAAAACCTTTGTTGGATTGGTAAGCTCCCTAATGTGATACTTGATGGGATCTGAGATATGTTTCAACAAGGTTCCTAGGGCCATCTCTTGTTTGGATTCCCTGTCTTTTTTCTGAGCTTCATTAGCATCAATGGGAGGTTTCTTTGCTGCACTAGTTACATAACATAGTAAACCTTTTTCTACATTGGTTCCTTAATGTTTTCTTTCCAAATAGCATAATTACTTGGAGTTAACTTTGAAAAAGAACACATAATGCAAGAGCACAATATGAAGGAGACACAGTACATAGTACCCCCCCCCCCCCCCCCCCACACCCCTTTTTACTCAATCAAAAAATCCACCCCCCCCCCCCCCTCCCAAATGACTAATTTTGGCACTTTATAAGTAGCGCGTTTACAATAGGCCACTTGTCAAAATGGACAAAGTGGGCTTCTGAGAAAGCTGATTAGAACCACTTATGATTTGGAACTTTACAATGTAGCTCAAAGATACAACAATTGTGAAGCAATACAATGCAAAACAAGATCTAGTTTTGAAAGTGGTATTTTTTTCCATACAAGCCTATAATATGATAGAAAATTTGGAAAGTAGACAAATTTAAAAACAAATAGAACCTAAAAAAGAGTCCAAATGAGCCTGTATGGTGCATTTGAAGTTACAAAATGTAGGATTGGATGGGTATAGTCACCAAAAAATACTATTTTTGAAAAATCCATGCACCAAAATTAGAAAAGAGATGCACCACTGAAAATTTTAGGAAATTCTACTCAAAATTTTAAAAAAATGCACTTGATTTGGAGTTCAGATGTCTGAGATATGGCCTCTCAAAGTTAGGTTGCCAAATTAAAATTGCATCTAAAGAGTGGTATAGAGAGGAAAAAATGATGTTAAATTTGACGATCAAATGGTCATCACAACGATTCAAAATTGCTTCTAAATAATGGTCAAACAACCATCAAATTTAAGACAATAGTTTTCTGATGTCAACAAACATGCAGTCCCTTGTTGACATGGCGATGATGTCTCCTGTAAGATTGATGATGTTAGCTATATAGACTTGTACAAAATAGTATTAATTTTTTTTACATAGAGAGCTGATGTGGATGCATGGATGTGTAGTTGGCTTTGTTGTACTACTTATGTGTTAGTCAAGTTGGCAGTCCACATGTACAAAAAATGACACGTCAATCTAACTGACTAGACTATACTTGCAAGAACAATTCCTGCAGGCCAAGATACCACTGGTACCATGTGACCTTTGGGCAGAGGGTCTTGGCTAGCACAGGGTGTCATGGGCATTGTGAGCTATCATGTAGAGGGGCTTTAAAAAGTGTTGCATGGCATTGCTGGTGATCCTCCACGTGGTGCCATCTTGTAGTGCGCTAGGCTAGTGGAGTGGATTGGTGCCAACAATAGAAATAAAAACTTTAGAGGGCTAGATTTGAAAAATGATAGGGTGGTGGACTAAACTTAGTCCCACATTGCCAAAATATGTGAAGTGAGGGTGGTTTAAATAGTAGCAAGTTGAAGTTGTAAATAAAAAGGTCGCTAGTGGTTATAAGGCTCTCACTTGTGTGGTGAGTGCCAAAATTACATGTTATGGATTGTGCATTGAATCTACTAGAAATGTGATGATTCCCACCAAATAATATAAAACCACTGATGGAATATTCTACAAAATATTCTGTGCAAGGCCGGGGTGTGATTGCCTTGTATCTGTGCAAAAACAATTTCTCTACCTGCCAAACTGGGCTAAAAAAATTCGACAAAAAATTTCAAAAAAGCATAGAGAAATAATAGATTTGAAAATGAATTAAATAGATTGAATAATGACCATACTAGATTTTCAAATTGGGCCTTCCGATTCTAGTTTGCAAAAAAAAATTGCTTTAAAATTGACTATGGCCTAAAATAGGCAAATTTATAGCTGATTTTCATCGAATTGTTGCTTTAGATGTAATGGCGAGGTTTGCTTTAGCTCTAGATGCTCCCAATTGCTTCAAATACTCTAGATCTAAATCAGGTACCTTTGAGAGATGAAGAAACAAGGTGTTCAATGGCTATGTGACAAGAATCTCCCTCAGCTCTAATACCATGTAAGAATTTTCCTTAGGGCAATATTCTCCCAAGATCAACAGGCTCAAATGCAAGAACATAAATAGACCATAGTATGTTCAATATAATAATTAGAATGATCTCTAATGTACAATACACGTGATGGGTGTGTAAATATGCTTTGTTTTTGTACATTCTTAATACATTTTTCCTTGTCTTAAGCCTATTCTAACCCCTATTATGCCATTAATCACTAAAAAATATAATGCATTTAATAAAGTCTTAAGGTTTGAAATATTTCTTGAAGAGTGGATGGTTAATGCAAAAATATTGAAACATCTTGACTCATTCTGCTATAGGAACTAAGGATGCGAGAGTATGGAGCTAGCCATTTAGTTGGAGGAGCAGTTTGAAAGATGTAATTTTGCTATGTTATTTTGGGCAAGTGGTTCTGAATGTTTAAACAGATTAGTTTTTGGGTCGTATGTTATCTTGGCCAAGTTGTTTTGTATTCTATTATGTGTGGCCAGTGGCCAAAAAAATCATTATCTATATTTAGGGAGTAGGCCATCAGCCATTCTAGCTTAGTTATTAATATGGTTAAACATTTTAAGCCTATATAAGAAAATGTTAATTGAAAGACAATATAGACATGATATATGAAAAACTCTCTTTATACTATCTTTGAAGCTTGTGATATTAAGAGCGTGGTGTTTCTATAGCTACTAGTTTTAGAACATTTCTAACCTTACGAACTAGAGGAGGGCCCCCTCTTAGGAAATTTGGTGAGATTACTTTAGTTTTTTTTGTGAGTATTTTAGTATTGATTGATTTTGTGTGTTCTTTACATATTGAATTGACTGTGTACATTTATAAGAAATTTATTGCATATATGTTTGTTAATTAAGTCTATACAATGCTTGTTGTTGTTAATCAAGGATTTAATTGTCTGATCAAGTAATTGGTTGCAACATTATTATCTATTCAAACTTGCTATATATCATTATTCCACTACTGCATAAATCTATTACAGAATGTTGTTCGTTGCATTCTTCCTACTGCATCCATCTATTTATTTCTTGTCGTTGTTTATAATACTCTCTGATTCCATTTATCATAATTCTTGTTGCACTCTGCAAAAAGAGAAAAACTATTATAAACAACTTCCTGCAACCATTAAATCTCCTGTTGCAATCAAAGTAGATTTCAATTCCTAATTGGGAAAAAAATTGTAATAGCATTCATAAAAAACATTTTGCTTAAGATGTTTTGATGGGGACACAATCCAAGCACAGAATGGACACAACAGAAAAGGGGAAATTATAATAGTACAGAGAAAATAAACTTCAAAATATGCCCTAAGGGCTTACAATAACATAAATTTGGAGATAATTTCTCCTTTTAATACCTCCTCTCAAACTCCACTCCGAATTGCCTTTTACAATGCCAGAAATCTCCTTAAATAGACCCCAGAGGGTGAAGGACTAGGAGTACATTCTAGAAAGTGCTAGTAGGCATCCACTGACCAAATAGAAGCCTCCAAAAGCTGTGTTAGAAGTCGGCACAAATCTAGAAGAATCCAGAAATGGTAACCAAACTTTCGGGAGGCATAACTTTTGAACCATAGCTCCAATTGATGAACCGTTTACATTTCCAAAAAGCTCTCGAAGCGCTCTATAGCCCTATGGACCAGCTTTGCTCACCCCCCATTTTTGGAACCTTTTTTTGGGAATTTAATGCCCCTAATATGACTTTGAAGCATTCTTAGGAGGTCTCCAAAACCCAAAAAACTGCAATAACTTTCAAACCGTGGGGCCTTTTGACCTGATTCTTTTTCTAGAATGCTCTAAATTACAATTACATTCATCTAGCCAATTTACACCTTCTATTTTATCAAAATGATGGCCCAATTACATACTCCTATTTTTTTAGGATTTACTAGCACAGTGATAGTGGAACTGTGAGAGTTGGAACCTTTATTTGACCCAAATGGATATCCAAAAATGAAAACACATGAAATAGAAACTAAGTCTAAGTATATTTTTTTGGGTGACATAGGATTGCCCTTATACCTCTGGATGCTCCTGCATCAAACACCCAGGGTAGATTGAAAAGTGACCCTATCACTTTATGAATGGTAGAGGAAATCCCAAATGGGAAACCTCAGCTGCTGAAATCCAAATTGAGTCCTCGATCGACCATCCTTTCCACTTCACCAAATACTCTTCATACTACTTATTTCTGGTACTCCTACCCACACGATGATCTAGAATGTCTTCTATCTCCTCCTTCTTAGAAGTAGGAATCAGATATGGTTCTATCACTAGCTCCTCATCTGCACCATCATCATGATACTCTGTTAAATCTGCAATGTTGAAAATGGGAGAAATGTGAATACCATCTAGTAGCTCCACCTCATATGCATTTCTTGAGTCATGTTTCTTCAAAATTTTGCAGGGGCCAAATTTCTTCATTTTCAGCTTGTTGTAAGTACCGGCTGAAAATCTTTCTTTTCGTAAGTGCACCATGACTAAATCTCCTACTTGGAATTCCTTATGTCTTCTCCTTTGATCAGCCCTAGCTTTATACTCTTGATTCATCTTGGTAATGTGTGCTTGAACCTCCTCATGTAGATGCTTGATAGGTTCAAAAAATTCCTCAGCTTCAGCACTAGTCCTCTCCCCTTGTTCTATCTTCCTCAGCTCTGGTGCAGTCCTTGGGCTACTCCCATATACAATTTGGAATGGTGATTTTCTAGTACTCCTATTTACAGAGTTATTATAAGCAAACTCTGCCTGTGGTAGAATCAAAACCCATCCCTTGGGCTTATCCCAACTAAACATCTCAGCAAATTACCTAGACTTCTGTTTACCACTTTTGTTTGGCCATCAGTCTGTGGGTGATGTGTGGAACTGAATTTTAGGTCTGTTCTCAACTTCTTTCACAATGTCCTCCAGAAATACCCCACAAATTTACTATCTCTATCAGAAACTATACTCCTTGGGAGACCATGTAGTCTCACCACCTTCTGAAGAACAAGTCTGCAATATGGACAACATCATGAGTTTTGTGGCATGGAATGAAATGTGTCATTTTGGAGAACCTATCAACCACCACAAATATTGAGTCATTACCCCTTTGTTTCCTCAACAATCCAAGAACAAAATCCATACTTATGTCCTCCCATGGCTTTGATGGAACATGCAATGGCTGATATAGTCTAGTATTGTGGCTAAATCCCTTAGCAACTTGACAAACTTGACAACTCTGTACAAAAATTTTCACATCTTGTGACATTTGAGGCCAAAAATAATGTTCTCTCAGAATGGAAATGGTCTTATCTCGACCAAAATGTCCTGCCATCCCTCCACTGTGTTTCTCTTTAATCAGGTTTTCCCTCATGGAACTCCTTGGAATGCATAATTGACTACCTTTGAACAACATGCCATCCTGAATCAAATAGTCTAACCACTTGGTTCTATCTACAACAATAGGCTCTTTACAAGCTTTCCATGCTTCAGCAAAATCAAGATCCTCAGGGTACAAATTCTTGAGTTCATCAAACCCAACTACTTCAACCTGCATTACTATAAGCAACAACTGTCTCCTACTTAGTGCATCTGCAACCCTGTTAGATTTTCCACTTCTATGCTTCAACACAAATGTATAACTCTGTAAGAACTCTACCCACTTCATATGCCTCTAATTCAATTTACCTTGGCTATTTAGGTACTATAATGCCTAATGATCAGTATACAAAACAAATTCCTTTCGCAATAAATAATGCCTCCATTTCTTTAAGGCCTGAACTATTGCATAGAACTCTTGATCATAAACATAATACTTCTTCTTTGCATCATTCAATTTTTCACTAAAATATGCAATAGGCTTACCTTCTTGGCTTAATACAGCCCCAATAGCATTGCCACTAGCATGACAATCCACTTGGAACACTTTTCTAAAATTTGGAAGTGCCAACACAGGCTGTTCTGTCACCTTCTTCTTTAGCAATTCAAAACTTCTCATAGCTACTGCAGTCCATTTGAACTCTTTTCTATGCCCTCTTATTATATCAGTTAGGGCTGCACATATGCCACTGAAATTCTTAATAAACTTCTTGTAAAAACTAACCAGACCATGGAATGATCTTACCTCAGTAGCAGACCTTGGAGTAGGCCATTCCAAGATGGCTTTTACCTTCTTTGGATCAATTTTGAGACCTTCAGGTGATATAACAAACCCCAAATAGAATAATTCCCTTTTTGCAAAGATACACTTCTTTAGATTAATTAATAGTTTATCTTCCCTTAGCCTTTCAAGGACACTACGAATATGCAATAAATGTTCTTCCAAAGTCTTGCTAAAAATTAAAATATCATCCAAATAAACAATAACAAATTTTCCCAAGAACTTCTTAAGTACCTCATTCATGAGCCGCATGAAGGTGCTTCGGGCGTTCATCAATCCAAAGGGCATGACTAACCACTCGTAAAGACCCTCCTTGGTCTTGAAGGCTATTTTCCACTCATCTCCTTCTCAAATTCGTATCTGGTGATAACCACTCTTCAGATCTATCTTCATGAAGTACTGAGCTCCACTCAAGCATTCCATAAGATCATCCATCCTTGGCAAAAGAAATCGGTACTTGATGGTTATCCTATTTATAGCTCGAGAATCTGTACACATCCTCCACTCTCCATCCTTCTTTAGTGTGAGTACTGCAGGTACTGTACATGGACTTAGGCTCTCCTGAATCAAGCCCTTCCTCAACAGCTCCTGAACCTGTCTGTTTAGCTCCTCTATTTCAGTAGGAGTCATCCTGTGAGAAGCCTTGTTAGGAAAACTAGCTCTTGGGATTAAATCTATCTGATGACTAATTTTCCTTACTGGTGGCAATCCATTTGGAACATTATCAGAGATAATATCTCCAAACTCACCTAGTAAATCTGAAACTTCAAGTGGTATTTCACTACTACCTTCTTTATCTTTCCTAGGAATCAAAGCATAGCACATATGTTGATGTTTCATGCCATCTAAAAACTTCCTTCCATCAAAAAGACAAATCCTAGCACTGCTACATACCTTTTTGCCTTCCTTTTTCATGGGCTTCAATTTGTGGTGAACTCCATCCTTTGTTAGAGAGGATGTGTTTGCATGACCATCATGTATTGCATGCCTATCAAACTTCCATGGTCTATCCAACAATAGATGGCAAACATCCATCAGAATAACATCACAGAGAACTTCATCATGGTAACTCCCAATTTTGAATTTTACTAAACATTGTTCACTTACTAGGACCTTATGATCATCTTTTACCCAAGCAATCTGATAAGGTTGGGGATGTTTCTCCCTCTTGAGCTTCAGCTTAGAGACCATCTCTTCTGATACCAAGTTATCAGTGCTACCACCATCAATGATCACATCACAACATTTATCCTCACACTTGCATCTGGTATGGAAAAAACTCCTCCGTTGTCCTAGTTCAATCTCAACACTTAGTCAAACTCTTTCATTTATCAAGGTCTCTCCTCTTTCTACATCCTCTGAATGTGATGATTGTGGATCCTTATCCACATGAGCAACCTTAGCTTGACCCTCAGCCCTCTTATCTGTCCTTCCTTATCATTGAGGGCATTCAAAGGCATGATGACCTTCTTCATTGCAATGGAAATAGGTACCACAGAAGCCTCCTCTTCCTTGTCCATGTCCTCTACCTCTTCCTCTCTAATTTCCAAAGTCTTGATCATGGGAGTGGTTGAAACCCTCATTCCTCTAGTTCCTGCTAGTACTCACATCTTCATTTTTCTTTTGGGTTTCATTGCAGCCTCCAGATGATCTACCGCTTCCCCTTCCTCCTTGACCACGCCCTCTTTTTCTTCCTTCAAACCTTTTATTCAGCTTCTCTTCAACTTGTAGGGAAAACTGGTATGCCTCTTCAGCGCTGGTCATTCTTACCAGACTTAATTCCTCCTAGATGCTAGGTTGCAACCCACTGATATAACGAGAAACCTTCTCCTTATTTGCTTCTTCATGCCCCGCTCTAATCAAGAGTTGATAAAATTCCTCTGTATATTCTTGGACTGATCTTCCTGCTTGCTTTAACCCATGCATCTTCTTAAAAAAATCAAGCTTGTAGTCCACAAGAATGAACTACTTCTTCAATTTGTCCACCATGCGATCCCATCTTGTGATCTTCTCCTTTCCTCTTCTGTCTCTTTTCAATTGAACCTCTTGCCGCCAAATTTTGGCATGGCCTTTCAATTTGGCCTTTGCAAACTTAACCCTATCTGGGCCCCTGATGTTCTCATACTCAAAGTATTCTTCCAATTCATTAATCTAATCGATCAACTCATCTAGTTTCAGATTTCCTAAAAATACACCCACTTCAATTGTAGGTCTTTTCCAAAAATTATTAATGGACCTAAAAAGCCTTTCCTCTGCATGATTCATAACTTCCCCATCAAATTCCCCTTCCGGTCCCATTTCTTCTTCTTCGTTGTCATCCTCACTGTCGTCACCTGTGGCAATAGTTGCTCCTCTACGGAGCTCCTCTTGCAATTCCTGTACCTGCCTTTGGAGGGCTCTAACCTCCTTAGGATTAATAACTCTAGCCCTTCCACCATGCTCTCTTCATGGAGACATCTTCTAACTTGAACCCACAACCAAACAGTCCTGGTGCAAACTGCCTCACAATGGGCACTCTGTCTACACACTCAGGAAAACCAGCTTTGATACCACTTGATGGGGACACAACCCAAGCACAGAATGGACACAACAGAAAAGGGGAAATCATATTAACTAAGAAAATAAGCTAGTACAAATAGTACAGAGAAAATAAACTTCAAAACATGCCCTAAGGGCTTACAATAGCATAAATCTGGAGATAATTTCTCCTTTTAGTACCTCCTCTCAAACTCCACTCCGAACTGCCTTTCACAATGCCAAAAATCTCCTTAAATAGACCTCAGAGGGTTAAGGACTAGGAGTACATTCTAGAAAGTGCTAGTAGGCATCCACTAATGAAATAGAAGGCTCCAGAAGCTACGTTAGAAGTCGACGCAAATCTAGAAGAATCCAGAAATGGTAACCGAACTTTTGAGAGGCATAACTTTTGAGCCGTAGCTCTTATTGACGAACCGTTTACATTTTCAAAAAGCTCTCAAAGTGCTCTATAGCCCAATGGACCAGCTTTGCTCGTCCCCCATTTTTCAGCCCTTTTCAAGGTCATTTAATGCCCCTAACCTGACTTTGAAGCATTCTTAGGAGGTCTCCAAAACTCAAAAAATTGCAATAACTTTCAAACCATGGGGCCTTTTGACTTGATTCTTTTTCTAGAATGCTCTAAATTACAATTACATTCATCTAGCCAATTTACACCTTCTAGTTTACCAAAATGATGGCCCAATTACATACTCCTATTTTTTCAAGATTTACTAGCACACTGATAGTGGAACTATGAGAGTTGGAACCTCTATTTGACCCAAATGGGCATCCAAAAATGAAAACACATGAAACAGAAACTAAGTCTAAGTATATTTTTTTGGGTGACACAGGATTGCCCTTATACCTCTGGATGCTCCTGCATCACATTTAGAGGTGTGTATATGAGAATCCAAACTTTGGATTAAAACCCATTTGTATTAGTAATTTTAGATGTGTGGTAATTTGAATAAGTTTAATTTATTAGCAAGTAGTAATTTGCATTCATAAACCTCTTGATTTATTATTTTCACCCCTTGAGAAAACAACTATTATATCTCTCACGAGTTTATGAATCCCAGATTAACACTCTTAGGGTACTCTTTTGATCCAATCACATCCATAAATTTACCATCAAATTGAACCTTAGTTTTACCCAACATTTTTGGTGCCATTATAGGGGAGAGATATTAAAGGCATAAATTAATAATAAGTGAAGATAGGAATAGTGATCTCTTGACAAGTCTTTAGCAATTGTTGACCTTGCTTAGGGTAGTACCTTTGGTTTCCACTATAGTAAATCATTTAGGTGCATGAATAGGCTTAGAGATAGTAAGGTAGATTTGTTAAGAAGGAATAAGTAAGTAGTTCAAAATTTCAAAAAACACAAAAAGAGAAAGATCCATCAATTGTTCAACTCAAACCAAGCAATGAAGTTAAAATATCCTACTACACCTTCTGAAATTTTTGAACAATTCACAAAATCATGCAAAATTAGGTGTAGTAAGCCTCCAAAATATTTGGAACATCCCTTTAAAACATATTTTACACCTTGGGCAACCAACGTTGTGGAAGAAGTCCTGGCTGACAATATCAAAAACAACAATGCAGGATGAAATAATGCTGGAAACAATAGGAATGAAACTGTTCAACATAATATGACCTTTGAGTTTCCTATTTAGTCTCTTGTGGATGATGCCCCTATGAAGAACATCCCTCACTCAACACATCCCATATTTAGAGGGTCAACCTTTGAGGATCCTAATATGTTCCTATTTGAATTTGATGTCCTTTGTAATAGCTATGATTATCAAAGTGACAAACAAAAACTAAAGCTATTTCCATCTACTTTGAAGGATGCTACATTATGATGGTTTATGAGTCTTAGGGACATTAGAACATGGAACCAAATGAAAGATGCTTTTCTAAAAAAAATCAAGAGTACTGTAAGACCAAGGAAGTATGGGATGAAATCTTTCGCATGACTCAATGAGAAGAAGAGTTAGTTGAAGATATTTTTGAATGTTTTGCCTTTAGTTTACAATGCTCAAGGCGTCTTGATTTAACTTCAAAAACTATCAAGATTCTTTTCTTAAGAGAAATTCATGATGAAACCATGGATGCCTTAAATTTGATTAGTAAAGGGGATATTTCTAAAATGTCCTTTGAAGATATTTGTGATATATGTAGGAACTATTCACAGTCTCATTGATCTATTCACGAGAACTCAAGTAAGTTTTCCACTATCGGTAATACATCAGGTATCTCCAAGTGTGAAATTGGTAATTTACTTGAAGATCTTAAAACTAACTTATTAAATCATATGGGAAATCAAATTGACATGTTGTACTCACACAGGAAACATGAGGAAGCTAAAAAAGCCTTGGCAGTATATTGTCCAAGTTGTCGTAAGAAGCATGGACCAGAAGATTGCCCTTATAATCGAACTCATGTAGTATCACTCGAGGAAGCTAGTGAGACTTTGATGCTATGACCTCTTCCTGAAGGGATGATTCTTGTTGAATATAATGAAGAACTAGTTTACCATATGGCTCCATGATGCAAGTTTTCACCTAGAGGGTTCTCCAATGAATAATTTTCTAGACCACATCAACAATTCTCTAACCAAGGTCCATGATATAGAGGTTATCAACAACTCCAACCTCACCAATAATGGTCCCAAATTTTTCAACCTAGTATGCAACCATGGCAAGAAACATGGAGGCTACAACCTTCATATCCACCTCCACAATCATCATATCTACCCTCACAACCTTATACACAACCCTATCTTCCACAATAGTCCTTTCCTCCACCACCACTAATAAGCCCCTATCAAAAACCTCAATGATTTCTTCCTCCCATACCTCCATCTTCTTTGCATCCACAGTCAAATCAACCACAACCGCCTAAACCCACATCCATGCAAACTCAACCAAATCCAAATCCTAATAATAAGCCTCCTTAACCACTTTATCATAGTGAGATGGCTAATTTTCCTACCTACCCTAGTAACATGGTTGAGTTGGATGGTGTACACCTCAAATCTAGGAAGGGTCTTAAAGGACCTACTATCACAAAGGTCCCTGATGAACTTGAAGAGGAGTTAGAAAAAGAACCTCCCTTTCTCAATCATTTCATTCATAAGCCAAAGCTTAAAAAAGCAACACATTCTGAGTTTGATATTTTAAATGAATCACACAATGTTAACATCAAAATTCCTCTTTTGTAGGCTCTTAAGGATGTGCCAATATACAATAAGATGATACAAGAATTATGTACTTGATGATAGAAAAAGAAGTATCCAAAAACTATTCAAGTTATTGGACAACTAGCACAATTAATGCTAGGAAATATCAACATTCCAAAATATGCAAATCTTGGTAGTCCTATCATCCAAGTAAGTATTGGCACAATTGTTATTCCTAATAGACTTGTGGATTTAGGTGTTGCTATAAATATAATGACAAATTAAACAAAAATAAAATTATCCTTAGAGGGACTTAGACCTACTCCTACAGTGCTTCAAATGGCTAATTGATCCTTAGTCAGACCTGAAGGGGTTATAGAAGATGTCATTATTTCCATTGATACTTGAGATTATCTAACTATTTTTATGATCCTTAAGCCCAAAGCTAAGTTGGGGGAATATCCTATCATTCTTGCAAGACCTTGGTTAGCAGCAGCCAATGGCCACATTAATTGTTGGTCATGTAACATGATTATTTCTAATGGTGAGAAAACAAAAAAGTTGACCTTATATCCTCCTGCTCAACCATTATTGGACATCGTGGACCCAACTTGGGTTTGTAGTGATTTAGATGACTATGTTCCTGTCCTTACCATTGGGAAAGTATAGTATTTTGAAGACTCAACAGATGAGGCCATTTTAGTAAACTTTCTTCAGAATAGGTATGAGTCTAATGATATGCTAGAAACTATGGTTTTCCCCTCTCATGCGACTACTGACTATCCTTTTGGGAATTTTCCTTTAGTTGGTAATCGTCGATCTATTCAACACTTCCTCACATTACATTAGCTTATACCACATCAATGTTCATATAGCCCATTATTTTCCTTAGAAGAACCAGAAACATCATCAAGACCTACATCATTAGAACCTATGGAGATCCTACCTAAGCGTACCCTCAATATTAGTCCACAGTTAACACCAGCTCAAGTTAAGGATCTCATAAGTATGCTTAAAGAACATAAAGATGCATTTGCATGGGATTATCAAGACATGCGAGGTATTCATCCTGACACTTGTACCCATCACATTTACATTGAAGAAGGAAGTTACCTAGTTCGATAGCCGCAACACAGACTCAATCCTACCTTGCATGATATTGTCAAATAAGAACTCCAAAAAGTCTTGAATGTTGGTTTCATTTATCCAATTTTGGATAGTAGGTGGGTATCTAGACTTTTGTTGTTGTTTCAAAGAAAAATGGTAAGTGGCATATTTGTGTTGATTATTGAGCTTTAAATAAGGCTACTAAGAAGGATCATTTTCCTTACCCTTTCTTTATTGATCAAGTCTTGGATACTCTTGTAGGGAAGTGGTTCTTCTACTTCTTGGATGGATTCATTGTGAACAATCAGATCCACATTACCCTAGAAGATCAGGAAAAAACTACCTTTACTTGTCCATGCAGAACCTTTGTATACAATGTTTCCTTTTGAGTTATGTAATGCCCTACGACATTCCAACACATATTATTAAGCATCTTTGCTGATCTAGTTAATGATTGTCTAGAATTTTATATGGATTATTTTACTATTCATGGAAATACCGTTGATGAAGCTAAAAACAACTTAGAGAAAGTGCTTAAGTGATGTATTGACACTAATTTGTCTCTAAGCCATGAGAAATTTCATATGTTGATGACAGAGGGAATTGTTTTAGGCCATTTAATCTTATCAAAAGGTATACAAGTTGATCCCAAAAAGATCCAAATAATTCAAGACCTCCCCACACCTTCAACACAAAAAGATGTTTAGAGATTCCTTGGTCATACCAAATATTACATGAGATTTATTCAAAACTTTGGTAAGATTTCTTCTCCTTTGTTTTCTTTGTTAGCTAAAGATGTTGTTTTCACTTGGACCCCTAAATGTAAAGAAGCCTTTGAAACCATTAAGAACAAGCTAGTAACTACTCCTATTCTTAAAGCTCACAATTAGGAATTAACATTCCATATTCACACTGATGCTTCTGACATTTCAATGGGAGCAATACTTGGAAAAAAGGAAGACATCCTCTTCTATTCAATCTACTACATTAGCAAGAACTTCACTGGTGCTAAGGTAACCTATACAGTAACTAAAAAAGAATTTTTAGCTGTTGTTTATGCTATTAATAAATTCTAGCACTACATTACTGGTTATAAGGTGTCTATTCATATTGATCACTCAGCAATTCAATTTTTGATGAATAAACCTGTAGTAACTGGTATGGTTATTAGGTGGATGCTTTTTATTACAAGAATTTGATGTCACTATAGTTGATAAACATGGTTGAGAAAATATGGTTATAGATTTCTTGTCTTGGTTACAATAGTTTGACAATGAAGTTGTTCTTGTTGATGACTCGTTCCCTAATGAACACCTCTTTGTGATTTCTGCCAAAAGTCCATGGTATGCAGACATTGCCAACTATTTGGTTACAAGCAAGTTTCCACCACACCTCTCTCCTCGTGAGTGTAGAAAGTTGGTGGGCCTCAGTGGACAATATACTTGGATCAATTGTCTTCTACTCCATACCAGTATTGGTAACATTATGCTGCGATGTATTCCTGAGGAAGATGTCTTTGATATTCTCTATGCTTGTCATACTAAACCTTGTGGAGGACAGTTTGCTACTTAAAAGACTTCTCAAAAGATTTTGACTGTAGGTTATTACTAGCCTATGCTCTATAAGGATTGTGAGTATTATGTTAAACATTGTGACCAGTTCTAGTGCATGGGTCATCCAACATGATCAAATGAGATGCCACTTCACCCTCAAATTTCTATTGAACCTTGTGAAAAATGGGGTATCAATTTCATTGGACCTATCAACCCACCTTCCAAAAATAAGGAATATATATTCTTGTTTGTATAGATTATGTCACAAAGTGGGTTAAGATGGTTGCACTTAAGCATGCTCAAGATACCAAAGTTGTTGAATTCCTATATTCTTAGATCTTCGTTCACTTTGGTGTTCCACATGAGATCATTACTGATCAAGGACCTCAATTCTCTTCATACCTCATTGCTACATTACTCAAAGAATATGAAATTTGCCACAAGAAATCATTACCTTATCATCCTCAAGCGAATGGACAAGTCAAGGTAGCTAATCGAGAATTGGAAAATATTCTTACTAAAACTATTGCACTTCATAAGCATGATTGTGCCACATGACTTCCTAAAGCTATGTGGACCTATCATACTACATGGAAGATCACCACTAGTCTAACCCCTTATGAATTGATTTATGGTAAGAAGGTTGTAATTCTTATTGAGTTCAAGATTAAGACTCTTCGAACTACCCTTCAACTTGGATTGAGTCTCTCTAATGCTCAAAAGGAATGCCTAACACAATTCCACTCCCTTGATAAGTTATGTCAAGAAGCACTTCTTCATACTAAACTTGTTCAAAACCAATGAGTGCTATGGCATGAAAAATACATTCATCTGCATTTTTTCTAGCCTAGTGATTAGGCACTTCTATATGACTCCCGATTCCAAGGTTTTAAAGGCAAGTTTAATAAAAGATGGCTTGAACCTTATGAAATAGAGCCTGTATAAGACAATGGTGTAGTTCAACTCTTCACTATGGACTCTAAATATCACAAGCTCCTCATTAATAGTCATTGATTGAAACTATATAAGAATCCTTTCTCTAAGGAAGCTTTCTTTCTGGAACTTGCCAAGGAACTCACCATGGTTTCATTTGGTCTCCTTCAACATTGCTAGAATATATATATATATAAAAGAATCCAAAAATGAAAAAAAGTCTTTGATGTTGTTGGCCAACTACTTTATGAAAACTAGGTAATCTAGTGACTTGTAGTTGTCAGACTCTCTAGTAGTGAAAACTAGTCTGCCAATGCTTCCAAGCGACACTTGATTGAAAACTGATTTCTTGGTGGTCTAGTTTCACACATAAAAGAAAAAAGAGAAAAAAAGAGAGTATAGAAAATAGACCTTTAGCAATACGCTCTGAAGGTTGTGACAAGAGGTCTCTTTGTTCCTATTGCCCTTCTCTTGGTGTCCCTTACTCATGGGCCTCCTATCGCTTTGTGTCTTCCAGTGGACTACACTACCACACGTCTCTATTCTTTGATGAGTGTTTCTTTGAAAATATTTTTATGACGGATATTATTTACTCCTCATGTGCTTGCTGTCTCTTTCCTTGGGGTTGGTGACACTTTCCTTGATGGGCGATCTTCTTGGATTTGCTGAAGTCTTCAGACCTTCTTTCTTTACTGTCACCATGTCAGGAAGTATTCTCTTACCTTATGCTTTATTTCATGTATTTTATTTCTTTGATGATTACTTGGCATGAATGGGATGGATCAACCACTTAAGTTGGGGCAGGTGGGGGGAGGGGGGTTTGGGGGCTGGGGTGGTTCTGTGTCAGGTCATCATTTCCATGTATTCTCATAAATCCTTTTGGGTCATCATTTCTGCGATAATTAATTGCATGTTCCTTTCCATTATTAAGAATTTTTGGGTTCTACGCCGTGTCACTTCTTACACGAGTCCTTTTTGTCATAAAAGTTAATTAAGCTTACCTTACCATTATTACCTCCTCATTTACTCTATTCTCTATTGCTAAAATCATTTCATACCTCCTATCATTTTCACCATTTCTTTTTGCTTGTCTCCTGGTGTGTTAAACTTGTTCAAACTCTATCGCTTGTCATAATGGGGGGAAACATCTTCGCTTTGAACCAGAGTCCTTGGATAAATTAAATTCTAATGAGGAAGGCTTGAAAATTTTTTCTCATGTTGGATGGACAAATTTCTTTGAATTTTTTCTGGACTTGATGTGACCATAGCCGCAAAGTTTTCTATGTGATCTCAGGGAACCCATGCTACAGTCTAGGGACTATAGTTTCCTATGAATTTGTAGACTATTGCAAAGGTCATTGGTCTACACCAAATTGGTGACCATTTCTTTCCTAATCTATCTTCAAGGGTTACATATTTAAAGCCCCATAAGAAGTTTTTTCAGTGAGGTGAATCAAGTGAGAATGTCCAAGGGCAAGGAGTAGCGTGGAAGTCTCTACTAGAGCCATGGGATGCTATTGTAAAATTTGTGATTCAATAAATCACTTGTGAAGGATGTGACAAGTATGTATTTGCCCACAATTTTTGTCTCATGTTACATTTATGATATGGTGTTCTTGTTAATATTCCATATTACCTATTCTACTCCCTAAAGTGGTCATCTGACTAGTATAATCAGGGTCATGTTGATTCCTTGGCTCACCATGGGTTAATTAAGCTCATTATTGACCATAACCTTTGTTTGGCTCAACCTATTCTAGAATGGGATGCATTTGTGTTAGTCGTATATAGAGTCACCATTTTCTAAATTTTTCCTCCAAACCCCTACCTATCATTTATCAAAGTCTTTTCCCTTGCTATCCATGTGTTCACCGTCTCCCAAAGTAATTGATCAAAATTGTGAGCACCCGCAATTGCAGTCCCTTACTTTGAACCACCTTGAACCACTTCAAACCTCAGTTCAAAGTAGTTCAAAGTAGTTCAACATAAGGTTTTATACTATCAATTTTATTTGGCAAGAAATATTTATCAATGCAATGGTGGTTACTTTTGAATTACTTTGAACCACTTTGAACCTCACTTCGGAGTAGTTCAAAGTGCTTCACGGCAGATATGTTTACAATTTTCAAATCTTGAAGTATGACTCGAGAATATCACACAAGGAAATTATGATCTTGTCAAAGAATCACGAGTTAAAGGACATTTCTATTTCTGAGGAAGGAATTCATCATTATTTGAAGTGGGGGAAATCTTCAGCTTGAAAAAATCATTAAGTTAATCATTGCTAATATAGCTGAAAAAGGGAAATCATTAAATGAAAAGCTCATGTAGTAACGCTTTCAAATGTGTGAAGGTTAATGAGAGCTGATATGTCATTAATACCTAATAATCATGCTATACTTCCACATGTAAACACTTTCTTTTAATTAAAAAATCATTCAGTTTCCTTTTTAATTATCATGCAAAGAATTGAAAGTGGAAAGAAGGTGCTATTAAGGAAGATAAAGAAAATTATTGGGTTTTTAGTGGAGAACAAGTGAGAACTTAACAATCTTTTTTTTGTTCTACAAGCTATGTATTTTCAAAATTTTATCTATTCAAAGCCTTGCTTGTTTGATTGAGAATGAGGTTAGTTTTACATTTCTTTGGTAATGTTTCCAGTCTAGAATGTAAGAAACCAATTATCTGTGATATGAATTTAGAAGGGGTAAAAGTAGAGGATTTGCAATTGAAATTCTTAGAATATGCTGATAAGGTTAATGGGTGTATGGAAGTGTTAACAAGTGGATTAATCAAAGTTTCCACCTTTCCCCCCACTTTCAGAAGTCTTGAACTCCTACGAATTTGTATTGATCACTATGATGTGAGGAGTAAGAGTATAGTGAATAGGGATGGTAACACCATACTCTCCATACAAAGGGAAACTATTGCATCTATTTTGTGATAGACAACAAACACCTTTGCTGTATTTTCACCCACTCAAGCTTTGGTTGAATACTGTGAGACTCCTAGCAAATTTTGTAACACCCTTGCTAGAAAATGGGCTGAGAACAATTATGGAGGAGGATCTAGGTTGCCCAAGGTCATTACTAAGGATCAAATGAAACCCCATATACATGACCTAGTTGTATTATCACACAGAGTGAAGGGTTTAGCTAATGTATTCTTGTTTGAGGAATGGATGTATAGATATATTGAAATTATTTTAAAGGGTGAGCAGTGGATGGATTGGGGGGAAATCATTTCCAATTAATTGAGAACCCAACTCAAGTGCATCAAAGAGTCTCATGAGGATTTCTATATGGCCTCATATTTGACCTACTGCATTGCCTGCATATGTAACCTCACCTCTCTTCCCCATGGAGTGTGGACTTAAGAGATAACTATTTTTCAATATTGCCCCTTTTGCAAAAGGATACAGTTCTAGAAGATTTTTACAAGGTACATGATGTATTGATGGAGAGCATCTATATGTCCTTGAAGAGAACACAAATTCCTAGGCTTTCCCTTGAAGCATAGAGGCTAGTTCAACAATATGGGAGTTACTTCATCCAATTCCCTAGGTTCACATATTTAAGAATTGGTGGGTTTGATGATGAACCTATGAAGTTACCCTGGTATTCCCTAGACTATTTTGTTTTGGCTAAGTTATGCAAACAACTCTTTTCTATGATTAAAGATAATCTTCCACAAGAGGATTGGGAAACAACCTTCCCTATCAAATTGGCCTTTTGGTTTGAAATAACATTGATAGCACTTCCATCATTGGAAGAAACCTATTTGGATTCAATTTCGTCTTTTATTACAGTAGGAGAAACTTTGGCGATAAAGGTTATGCAGCCCAAATCCTCAGCCATGAAGTTGACCCTTTAGCCACTCCATAGTTGGAAGATCTTTGGAGGGATTGCAAGGATAAGGAAGAAATCATAGGGAATGACCATTCAAGATCAACCCTACAACAAGTCAGATCTTTTAGATTGAAGTTCAAGATAGAAGGAGTAAATGATGATGGTTCAGACATAGTAGAACCTGGTTGGGAGGAATCAAGTGAGAAAAATTCCCTAGTAGTTGACTAGAGAAAAGATGAAGAATATGATATTAATTTGAGGGCTAGGTTCATACTGACCTACATAGATGACTGGTTACAGAGAAAGAACCGAGAAATCATCAATGAACCTCCTACTGAGGTGATTTCTTCCTCAGAACCACTTCAATCTAACATTCCATTTTCTCCTATTGCAAGTAATAAATTGGTTCCAGATAAACAAAAGAAGTCTCCTTCCCACTTGTAAACTATAGCTCTAAGAACAAGGCCCTAATCCAAGTCTGAAGCCTTGAAACAACATAACATCCAAAGGCAGAGGATGGCATCTCAAGGATAGGATTTGAGTGATGGCCTAAACTTTTTTGATGGAGGGCATATTGATGTCCAATTTATCAAATTTTTTAGGTTAGACCAACCCTAGTTCTTAACTCCAACTAGAGATGCCCAGATTATACCCATGAACCCTGCTATTTTTTCTTGGTTATCAACTTTGATCATTAAGAAAAGGAGTTTGTAGCCAGTATCCACGCTAGTGGAGGATATAGTCATAAGATATGCAGCCAGAGGTTCTAAAGAAAAGAAGATAAAAATAGATGATTATCTTACTAAGGACCTGGTGATAGGGAAAATCACTAAAAAGGTAGCCACTTATAAGTAGAAGAAGGAGTCTGGAGAGATTGAAAATGAAGGGTTCAAGGTCACTTCTATCAAACTAGGAACCATCAACAGGAGCATGAGCAATAATTTCTTTAAATTCTCTACTGATCACATGCTTACACAATCAAAAAAGGATAGCAAAGAAAAGAAAGAATTAGAGGGAATGGTATCAGCCATGGCCACATACATTGATTCTCTACTGAATCTTGGAGCCTCACCAATTGCCTAGATTTCTCAGCCGTTCGATCCCAATTCAATTGAGAGTCAATAGTTGATGAAATAGATGTAGAGGGGAAAGCTACTGATCGATGCCATGAAGAACTAGGTGGATATCATAATGAAAGAAGGTAATAAATTCATTTTTGAATTTACTAGTGTTTACACAGAAGGAGAGACCTTGCTGGAGGAAATTCAAACCTTGGTTCTAGGATGAGAGATAGAACTAGGGCGTTGCCAAGCAGTAGTTTTTCAAGTAACAGAGGTTGAGAATTTCAGAGTTATCAAATTCCTAAGAAAAAATCCCATGAAGAATGTGGATCCTTGTATGTTATTCATTCTAGAAAAAACATGAGCTAGAAAGAATTTGTCTACAAGGAGACCATCAGGGAAGTGCAGAATATTGAGAGTAAGATCACAGAGATGCATGAGGAGCTCATGAAGGATATGAAAATTGTGAACCCCTCAGGAATCTTATAATTAAATGAGGGAAACATGGAGGCCAAAGTGCTCACCAAGAGTTTCAATGAAGCAGTGGAGCAAATCAGGGATAATGACTCACCGAGTGTTGATGACTTCATCACACTGGCGAGCATTGAATCAATTTTGCACTACAATAAGAATTTGATGCCATGTCAAAGTTTGAAAGTGAAAGAATATAGGTGGTAGAAGGATGCATACAGAACTCGACTACTCAGCTTCAAGAACACACACTTTCACATGACATAGGAATTCATGAGCACTTTTTGGAGTTGGAAGCTGATGCATCAAACTGTTGGTTAGGAAGAAAAAATTGTTGAAGATGCCTAAAGCTAAACTATTACCATTATTTTTTTTTGGCACCTTTTCTTGTTTTTTTTTTATAACTTCTTTTCTTCATTTTATAACAGTTTCTTGTATTAACTGAAATGGCTAGGTTTTGATGGAGGCCTTTTGGATTTGGAAAAACTATAAATACTGGGGCATTGAACTAGTTTGAGTTTAAGCAATAGATGGATAGAAGTTAGATGATATAAACTTTTCTAAAGTAGATAATTTGAAGGACAATGATTAAGGATAGTATATGAACATTTTGTCTTTGGATGAATTTGTGCATGGAAAGACTGAATCCACATATATTAAATATCTCAGGTTTTACTTTGAAACTTGGCATTCAGAGTGTTCAATCATTATTACTTTGTGGATGTTGATTTAACGATTTGAGAAATCCTAGTTGTTGTTCATTCTTGTAAGTTTGTTTCAGTTTGAATGTTGAATAATCCATGGTTTATAGTAAAATTCATTCTTTGAAGTGGATTTTTCTATGTATGTTAGTTGAATATATTTTTCTTTAAAGAATTAGTGTTGATACTCACCTTGCTATCTAAGAATAGTCATGAGATCCTTTAGTACTTTTAGGTAAAAGTGCAAAGAAAACTTTTTGATTCATTGTATATCTAACAAGGGAGTTGTACCTTTAGAAAATTCAGAGATAAAGTTGAATAAAATGAAACTTTCTCAACTGTTGTGAGAAACTTTGTTCCTTTCATGAACTTGGGCATAGAGTAATCTTAATAAATTGGCCAAAAGGACAATCTGTTCACCAATAGATTTTTGGCAACTCTACTGGGAAGAGTCCCTTTAAAAGAACCTAAATTTTGAAAAGCAATGTATAAAAATAGTTCTTCTACATAATGAGGTCTTCCTTGTACTACAACCCAACCTTTGATTTGAAGATACTCAAGAAGGTATAATTTCAGACTTGGCTACAACCACTTGGAGATTATGCAGAAGTGGTTAGAAATACCAACAAATATTGGTTGTTTTGGAGAGAGAAGGAGAAAGAGCTAATTTTTTGAGAGGAGTGCCAGAAGTTCAAGAGGTAGCAGTTGTGAATAGACTAGCCCAGGCACCCGCAAGACCTTGAACCTGTAATTAAAACCAAAAATGGCTACCTGTAGATACACAAGAGGGGAAAGAGAAAAGGGTATTCTTGATGAAAACTTTGACCCATTAAAGAACCTAAAATTATTACCTAACTTTAATGATCCTAAAAAGAAGAATATCAAATCTCAAAGTAGGCCCAATTCACCATCAAAGAAATCTCCTTTTTCACCTTTAGTACGATCTTTGCTTCCCTTGAACACACTTATCTATAAGGAAACTTAGGTGTGGAAACAAATTCCTACACTAATCTCTTAAGATAAGTATGGTGCAAATAATATTAAAATCTTTTACACTTACAGATTCAATATTATGTAAACAACAATATTTCAGCAAACCAAGCATAAAGAAACTAGATAGAGAAAAAAAACACATAACACAAAAATTTTCCGGTGGGGAAAAAACTTTTAGTAAAACAACCCCACCCCTCAAGAACCTGCACAATGTATTATCTTCAACACAAGGTTACAATACACTTGCAATGCAAGTTCAACAGCGACAACATAAGACTCCAGTAGCAACTCACAGTACCAACAATACACGTTTTTGCATAACACCTCTTTGTAACCCTAAAAATGCTTATAACATGTGCTTCACTTTTAGGGCTACTCTCAAAGGTAACCGTATTAGGGTTTTATAGTACTCAAATTTATCAATTGCCACATTTCTTCACCTATCATTGAATCTTCCTAACATAGCTCTTACGTGTCATAGGAATCCGTCATAACCATTTTAGCTATGATCTCCTTATACACAATTCAAGATGTCAACACATCAAAATTATTTGCAAGAAATACATTTTACAAAACAAATAATAAGAATAGGAATTATCCAAGGTTGAGACACCTTATTCCTAACATTATCCCTATTGTTACAAACGCTTAGCCCTTGCAAGTCATAGCACCAAACATGGCTGTAAATCAACCATGGGGACAAAACATAGGACCATTAAACTTAGGTGTGAATCTTGCCCCATTACCCAAAGGAGCCACTAAAATTCTACCTAAATTTAGTGGAGATGGCAAGATTTCAATAGAGGACAACTTAAGTGCCTTTCATTTTTCCTATGCTATGATAAGTGTCCCTATGCAGGAAGTTGTTGTAAGATTATTTGTGCGGACATTAATTGATGCTACAGTAGATTGGTTTAATCACCTTCCTCATCATTCTATCACTAGCTAGAATGATATGAAAAATGCTTTTGAAGATAAATTCAAAGCTCCTGAGAATGAAGCTTCCTTTTTTTTCTAGCTTAGCCAGATGAAGAAAGACATGCATGAACCAATGAGGGAATTTGTAGCTGAATTTAATCGACTTATTCAAATAATCCCCACTGCATCTAGGCCTAATGCAGAGAATCAAAAGTCATTCTTTATTAATGTTGTACACCCTAACATAAGCTTTCATCTTATAAAAGATGCATGCACTAATTTGGCTTCTTCTCAGAGACTAGCTATCCAGTTGGAAGATGCATTCATTAATGCAAGAAAATGGAAAAGAGAGGTTCAAACACTAGGAACACCCTCATCTTTGAATTCTATTGATCCTGTTATGCAAAAACTAATGAATGATGTTGCGATGAAGAAGAGGCAACAAATCAAAATTCATGGTTCTTATCCAACTCCTTACTAGGATATGCATAGACGGCCACCATCCCAAAATTTTGGTAAGAACCCCACATTGACTCCTCCTCCAATGAGATTGCAAATCAAAGAGGCTCCCAAAGAAGCAATGTGTTCATTTCATATGACTTCTAATCATGATGAACTAGATTGTCTTTAATGGCTTAATTATATTCAATTAGTAAAGAATGTTATTACTGAAAAACAACAACCTAAAGGATAGAATGTAGAAAATGAAAATTCAGGTGCTTATTTCTTGGAGTATGAATTAGATTTGGAAAGAGGAGGCACTATGTTTACAACCTTGCAAAATCATGTGTGCACAGTAATGATTAGAGGATAGAGAAATCAAAAGTCTTACCTAGGTAATAGTTTGAATACACCCACTTCTAAAGGTAAGGAACCTATACATATTGATTCAGTAAAAGTTGTTGAACCAAGGATCTTGACCAAAATAGAAATGACAACTAGTACTTCAACTTTTGATATTGTTGAATTCTGCAAGTCCTCTTCCATATCTATTTCTCTTGCTGAGTACTTGAAGCTTAATCCTAAGGAATTAGAAAAATTAGTTCAATATGTAAAGGGTGGTTCTACTAATAGTGCACAATTTGTGTCTAATACATCTAAAAGTTCAAAAGCTCAAAGTGAACCTATTTTTATTTCTGAAAGATGTAGGATAGATACTCCTTATGGTGAAAAAATTGCAAACTCTATCCAAAGAGAAGAAGATGAGTGGAAGCATGATCCATTTTATTTTTCGTTGTTTCTGAATGGCCATAAGCTCAGTAATTGTATCATTGATTCTAGGGCATCGGATAACATCATGCCTAAAATCATAGCTCAAGCCCTTGGCCTGGAGTTTACCAAAACTCTAGGATGTTGCTATTTAATGGATGGAAAACAAGTGCCGTTAGTCAATCAAATAAAGAATGTACAAGCTATCTTATATGCTTGTCATAAAAAAAGAGTGAAGCTCACAATTCTTTTAGCTGACATACTAGCTAGTTATGAAATGCTCCTTAGAAGAACTTTTGAAGATATGGGGGGAGAGATCAAACTAGACTAGTCTGAGGCATACATCCCAGTGGAAAAGAAGTGAGTGAAGTTGGAACTTGAACCAAAGAATAAGTACATAGTGGTGCCCTTAGACAATCCCAAAGTGCAAATATTATTTGAAGAATGCCAATTTGGAAACTATGTAATCTTGCCAAAAAAGCAATGCAAAGTAGGTGAAGCGATCAGCTGTGAAGATACCCTCTGGACTCTCGATTTTGATGAAAATTGTTCAAATTTGGGATTAGGTGTTGATGTCATGCTTATTTCACTCTCAAGAGATGTTTTCCCTTTCTCTTTCAAATTGGATTTTCATAACACTAATAATATTTCTGATTATGAAGCATTGCTCTTGGGACTGCAAGAAGCTAAATCAAAAGGAGTGAGGTAGCTAAAGGTAAGAGGTGATGTTGAGCTTATCGTGAAGTAGGTAAGAAACCAATTTTATATTAAAAATGATAGGCTGAAGCATTATAGGAATTTAGTTTGGGATGAAATTGAATCATTTGAAGCATTTTCCATTGAGTTCATTCCTCGTTCTCAAAATACCAAAGCTGACTCTCTGGCTATTTCAGCATCACTATTATTACCTCATCCAGAGTTTAAAAGTGACACTTATAGGATTGAAATGATCTATAGACCTAGGTTTTTGGATAATGTTAACCATTGGCAAGTCTTTAATGATGACATGCAACTAAAAGAGTTCATAGAATGTGCGGGAGATTTTGTTGAAATCTTCTTCGAAGGATCTGAACATGATGGTAAGTCAATTGGAGAGGAATCAACTAAATATAGGGAGATTATCCAACTAAAAGGAAATAGGATTCCTAAAGGTCTGGTCTCTTTAGAACACCTTTTTGGTAGAAAGGATGATAGTGCTTTGAAAAAAGATGTTGATAATGGGCAAAAGAAAGAACAACATGAAAAAATCAACATTGGGACTGAGGAAAATCCTAGATTGATTTCTATAGGCAATACTTGTTTTGTGAAAGAGAGAGAGAAATTATCTAGACTTTTTATTCAATATCAAGATCTTTTTGCATGGGAGTATGAGGATCTAAAAAACTTCATAAATGGTGAGTTCGTACATCACATACCATTGAAGCCTGAGGCCACCACCTTTAGAAAAAAGCTCAAGAATTATAACCCCAAGGTATCTAAGGCCATTTTTAGAGAAGTGGAGAAAATGTTGAAGGCTCGTATAATATATCCCATACATCATTCAACGTGGGTGGCCAACAATGTTCCTGTGAGAAAGAAGAATGGGGAAATGAGGAATTGCGTAGACTTTGGGAATTTAAACCAGGCAAGCCTCAAGGATAACTACGCACTTCCCACCATGGATCACATCTTGTAGACCATGGCTAGATTTGAAATAGTGTCTATGCTTGATGGATATTTAGGATATAACCAGATCAATGTCGCACCAGAAGATCAGCATAAAATAGCTTTCATCACCCCATGGGGCACATTTGGCTATAATCGAATGCCTTTTGGTTTAATCAATGCAAGGGAAACTTTTCAAAGAGCTATTAACTCCTCTTTCAAATATTTGAGAGATAAAATCATTGTGATATACCTCAATGATTTGACAATGTATTCCAAAAAGAGGGAACATCATTTTGAATATTTGGATAAGGTACTCAGTAGATGTAGACAACATGGTATATCCTTGAACCCTAAAAAGTCTATATTCTTTGTTGAAGAAGGTAAATTAATGGGGCATATCATCTCTAAAGATGGCATACAAATTGACCTAGAGAGAGTAAAAGCAATATAGAAACTATCGTTGCCTACTAATAGAAGTGATCTGAAGTCTTTCTTTGGTCAAATTAACTTCCTAAGAAGTTTTGTCCCTAAGTTTTTTGAAAAGGTGAAATATATACTAAATATGATGAGTGAGAAGCATCCTTTCAGATGGCAAGAGGAAGGCAAGAAGGCTTTTGAAGATATCAAAATAGCCATTGCAAATGCCCCAATGTTGGTAAGTCCAAATTTTGAAAAAGACTTCATCATCTATTGCTATGCTTCTGAACATTCTTTATCCAATATTCTGACTCAGCAGAATGATGAAGGTAATGAAGCCCCAATCGCCTTTATGAGTGTTCCACTAAAAAAACATGAATTAAGTTATACTCAAGCATAGAAACATGCATTCACCATGGTAAAAGAGTTGAAACAATTCAGCTATTATATCTTGCATTCTCATTCTATTGTGTATGCACCTAAAAACATAGTCAAAAGTATATTAACCCAATAGGAAGTAGGAATGAACAAAAGGGTAGTATGGGTAGCTAAGGTGCAAGAATATGACTTGACTATTAAACCTACTTCTTTGGTAAGGGGATGTGGTTTGTGTAAATTAATGGCTGAAGATAAAAATGTGTCTATCGAAGGACCTAAAGAAACCCCTACTATTTTGTCGGTTAGTCTAACAGATCCTTGGTTCTCAAACATTGCATATTTCCTAACATACGACAAATGTCCCTCGAATATGAATCATAAGGAAAGGCAAAATCTCAGATTAAAAGCTGCAAAGTATGTAATTTAGATGGTGTTTTATACAAAAGAGGAACTGATGGGACCTTTCTAAGATGTGTAGACACAAAACAGTAGGAGAAATTGCTAAAAGCTTATCATTCAAAAGCTTGTGGAGGTCACTTTTCATCCACAGTTACTACTTTCAAAATCCTCAAAAATTGCTTCTACTTTCAAAAAGTTACTACTACAATGTATAAACCACTAATGCACAAAGTCACAAAGTAGACACAAAGTGTACATTAATGCAAGAAGACATGAAGCAAGTACGAAGTAGACACATAAGTGCATGAAAACACAAAGCATACACAATGAAGATAGATAATGCAATGAAGGCACAAAGCATACACGATGCAGACACATCATACATTCTTGTTGATTATTTATAATTTAATTTTCATAATTAAGTAGAGTAAAGGAAATAATTTATAAAATATAATTCCCTAATATGCCTTTTGATCATGGACTAGTAACACAAATAATTATTAGCATATAATAGTTCTAAAGAAAGATGAGTCTTGTGGTGATCCTTTTTCTCATTTACATAATCCTTTGGAAGGAATCTTGCTCTCTCTCCTTATTACGACCATCATAAGATGGTAGATTTATAGTGTAGAGGGTGCATGAAACAAGCTCCAAGCAGTTCTAACAAGTGCTCAAAATTACTCTACCTTTCCCTCCACCAACTCCCTACCTTAGGATATCATAATGTGGATGAGAAGATGAGTATTAAATTTAATTTACTTAGTTCATTTGAAAGATTTCTTCTTATACTACACAAACAATTTTCTCTCTCCTTGTCATAATCATCTTGATGGTAGAATGACAGTGCAAAGGGCACGTGAAACAAGCTCCAAGTGGTTCTGACAAGTGCTCAAAATTACTCCACCTTTCCCTCCATCAACTCCCTATCTAAGATTATGTAATTTTGGACAAGAGATAGACTTTCTATACTATAATTGAATTGTATTCTAATTACTATGTTTTCATTAAATCAATATTTATTTATATTTCATTTTTTTCATTTTTCATATATATATATTTTCCATTTATATTTCATTTTCATATATTTTGATTTCTTTTCTTTGTAACTAGAATCATTGATAGATTATTCAATATTCTTCATAATAACAAATGTGTCAGTAACAATAAAGACAGTATCAATTATTTCATAGCAATATATGCACAAAATATATATCTTACCTCATTACCCTTATGTGTTGAAGTGGTGATTATAGGATATTTATCCATTATTTACTCTTAACTACCTTAAGGATCCTTATAGTTTCAACCACCTTTGCTGAATAGTTCCCCACTTCTATGTGAATTAAGCACTTTGGGAGAATAGGTCAATCATGGAGATGTACCAAAATAATTTTTCTCTAATGATTTTCCTTTGTGTATTTCCCTTTCTTTATGAGTTTTCCTCTAATGAAATTTCACGCTCCTTACCTTGGAAGTGTCAAACTCCCTCTAAATCTGATATCAATATCCTCTTTTCTACAAGACATACTCGACATAAAAGATCAAAGCAAGTGCTCGTAGAGAAAAACAAGAAATAAGAGGAAGATTTATATCATACTCAAGAATAAATAATTTTGCACAATAAATAATTCCTATATATATAATAATCTAGTTGAAATATATACTTTAATACATATCTTTCCAACATTTTATTTCCTTATCAAATAACTAACTATGATTATGAAATTCTAATTCCAAAATGAATAAGGAAACATTACAGACATAGTTAGTTATCTACATAATTGAATGATTTATTATTCATCATTTAATGATAATATAATAGTTATATTGGTAATATTAAACATGACTTTCTTATTTATCATTAACTCTATTATATTCATGTTCATATAATGTTAGAAATAATAGTAATGATAAATTTCAATAACCCTTATAAAAATATATGTACCTCATGTACTTTACACTTACCTACCTACTAATTTTAGTGATTGCCAACACAATAGGAGTAGTCATTGAGAGTTTTATGTACATACCATCTATAATTAGAGGCGTTATCTTCAATGAATATTTAGCATGGAAGATATTATCTATCCAAATATCCAAGTCTCAGCCTATCTCTCCATCATTGTAAAAGATTTTTCTATCAAACTAAAAGATATTTACCTACTCAATGATAATAACAATAGTGCCATCACATCAAATGGGGTGCCACATGCTTAAATATATTCTCCTTTATCAGCCGTAAACCTCTGTGGATCTGGCAGTGACAGCGACAGCTATTGCTGTTATGATTGAATCTAAAGAGTCGGCACCCAAGCTTGTCTCATTAATTACTACTACACTTGACTGTGAAGAATTGGATCTAATGTCTCCATTCCTTCAATTCCCTTATATAATCTGGTGCTAGACATTGTATGAGACTGTGGCAATTCCCTTCATGTAACAAGCATTGGAATTTTATCTTTGGTGTGATAGAATGCATTGTGATGGGATGAGTTCATCCAATGACATTATTTTTCCTTCCATTAAGAAGTTGGTCCAGTTGGTGCAAGTCTTAAAAATATATCTTCAATGCATACTTCCTTACTATACATCATGTTCTATGTCATTTTATCTCCACACAGTATGTTATTATCCAATGTGGTTGTTATCTAGAAATGATATTTTAGTGGAGAATGTTTATGTACGCCTTACATATGGCATCTAAACTAATGTTTACGTCTAATATAATTAGCGTATAAAAAATGTACTCAACTTGCAGATGTGTTTTTTATTTCCAATGACATTTATATGTCTATTGATAGAATATTAGAAGAGGAATAAATATTATTTATGGTGTATCCAATACCAATATCCTTTGATACCTTCAATTTGATGTGAGTTGGGATTCCAAGATGGTCGGTTCATCCTCTTCTTTTTAAGGTTCCACACATCTAATATTTTTAAATGTTTGAACAATGCATCTATTTAATGTTTGATTAACATGATATTGTAGGGAAACCTATGACCAGTAACATGTTGTCCAATATGTTTCAATATTTAGTTTGTTGACAATGATGGTTCCTTCATTTGGTCATCCTTCTAAGGAAACTATTATGATGTTATTTTCTAGAATGAATGATTGTCTATCCATTCTTATTTTGCTAATTGATTCCATGTATAATTATCATCAAACTTTGTAATGACTTTCATTTACTTCGATCTTCGTTGTCCATTATTTTTCTTTTCCTTCATATTGAATTTGAAAATGACTTTATACTCTTTCCACATTTCCTTTTTTTCTGCATGGTTATTGTTGTAGGCATTTGACTAAGATTTTTATGATCCTCTCATAAGTCACTCTTCCCATATGTTTACACTTGGTTTTCCATAGATTATTCGAAAGATTATTTTATGGTGCAGACAACAGAAATTTTTTGGTTCCCTTATGTATTTTACTTGTTTGATTCTAGGTACATTATTTGATTAGTGTCTTATTCCCATTTCTCACAGTGCAAGAGCTCTGAAGCATGAGAGGGAACTCCTTGCCCAACACAAGCATTAGAGATTCACATCTGATGAAAGAGAGTTACTGTTTGCTAAATGGGAAGTTTCACAATTGCAAATATCTTCATTTTTTCTGATTCTTATGAAACATCATAGGCTAGCAGGATGCATGGCTCTAATACCAATTGTAATGAACCCGATTTGGGGGTCCATTTTTTATTTCCAACTTAATCTCCTATTTGTATCCTTTGTATTATATTTCTTTGATTTTTGTGACTGAAATAATAAATTTATAACCCCTGAATCTGCCTTTTATTCTCCATTCTCCATGTCTTCTCCTTTTTGGCACCCAATTGCAATTTTTTAACATATATCAAGTTAATATTTAGAACTATCCTAATTTAAATCTATTAAATAAGAATAGACAATGATCCATCTATTGTTGTTGGTTGATGTAGATAGTTATAATATGTAATTCTCAATTATATTATAATATTATCCAATGTAGGTACTTTATAAAATTATTATTAGGGTTTGATATCATTTATAATCAAATTATTTATTTGTTATTTAATATAATATTTTACATTACAATTATGCTATAATCTTATATATTGTTTTATATTGTCAAATATACCACTATTATAATGGATTATAATATTATTATTAATTAATATTTTATTCAAATATTCATATATCCTTAAATTTGGGCTCATGACAACCTTTCACTTATAATGGGCAGGATTTGAAGCTAGTACACAACCATGGCATCAAACATGGAGGCTACAACCTTCATATCCACCTCCAAAATCATCGTATCTACCTTCACAACCTTATACACAACCCTATTGTCCACAATAGTCCTTTCCTCCACCACCAATAATAAGCCCCTATCAACAACCTCAATGATTTCTTCCTCCCATACCTCCATCTTCTTCAAATCCACATTCAAATCCACCATAACGGCCTAAACCCACATCCATGCCAACTCAACCAAATCCAAATCCTAATAATAAGCCTCCTCAACCACTCTATCATAGTGAGATGACTAATTTTCCTACCTACCCTATTAACATGGTTGAGTTGGATGGTGTACACCTTAGATTTGGGAAGGGTCTTAAAGGATCTACTATCACAAAGGTCCCTGATTAACTTAAAGAGGAGTTAGAAAAAGAACCTCCCTTTCTCGATCATTTCATTCATAAGCCAAAGCTTAAAAAACCAAGACATTCTGAGTTTGATATTTTAAATGAAATACACAATGTTAACATCAAAATTCCTCTTTTGTAGGCTCTTAAGGATGTGCTAGTATACAATAAGATGATGCAAGAATTATGTACCTAACGACAGAAAAAGAAGGATCCAAAAACTATTCAAGTTATTGGACAACTAGTACAATTAATGTTGGGAAATATCAACATTCCAAAATATGCAGATCCTGGCAGTCCTATCATCTAGGTAAGTATCAGTACAATTGTTATTCCTAATACACTTGTAGATTTAGGTGCTTCTATAAATGTAATGACAAATGAAGGGGTTATAGAAGATGTCATTCTTTCCATTGATAGTTGGGATTATCCAACTGATTTTATGATCCTTAAGCCCAAAGCTAAGTTGGGGTGATATCCTATCATTCTTGGAAGACCTTGGTTAGTAGCAGCCAATGACCACATTAATTGTCAATTAGGTAACATGATTATTTCTAATGGTGAGCAAACAAAAGAGTTGACCTTATATCCTCTTGCTCAACCATTATTGGACACTGAGGACCCAACCTAGTTTAGTAGTGATTTAGATGACTATGTTCAAGTCCTTACCATTGGGAAAGTACACTATTTTGGAGACCCAACTGATGAGGCCATTTTAGTAAACTTTCTTCAGAATAGGTATGAGTCTAACAATATCCTAGAAACTATGGTTTTCCCCTCTCATGCGACTATTGACTATCCTTTCGGGAATTTTCTTTTAGTTGGTAATCCTCAATCTATTTAACACTTCCTCAAATTATATCAGCTTCTACCACATCAATGTTTATATAGCCCATTATTGTCCTTAGAAGAACCAGAAACATCATCAGAACCTATGGAGATCCTACCCGAGCGTACCCTCAATATTAGTCCACAGTTAACACCAGATTAGGCTAAGGATATCATAAGTATGCTTAAAGAACATAAATATGCATTTTCATGGGAGTATCAAGACATGCGAGGTATTCATCTTGACACTTGTACCCATCACATTTACATTGAAGAAGGAAGTTGCCCAGTTCAATAGCTGCAACAAAG
Source organism: Cupressus sempervirens (assembly GCA_028749045.1). Taxonomy (NCBI): domain Eukaryota; kingdom Viridiplantae; phylum Streptophyta; class Pinopsida; order Cupressales; family Cupressaceae; genus Cupressus; species Cupressus sempervirens. The sequence goes on from CM053785.1 coordinate 3,780,383, forward strand.
ACTCAATCCTGCCTTGTGTGATATTGTCAAATAAGAACTCCAAAAAGTCTTGAATGTTGGTTTCATTTATTCAATTTTAGATAGTAGGTGGGTAGCTAGACTTTGGTTGTTGTTTCAAAGAAAAATGGTGAGTGGCATATTTGTGTTGATTATCGAGCTTTAAATAAGGCTACTAAGAAGGATCATTTTCCATTACCCTTTATTGATCAAGTCTTGGATACTCTTGTAGGGAAGTGATTCTTCTGCTTCTTGGATGGATTCATTAGGTACAATTAGATCCACATTGCCCTAGAAGATCAAGACAAAACTACTTTTACTTGTCAAAGGGGAACCTTTGTATACAATGTTCTTCCTTTTTAGTTATGTAATGCCCCTGTGACATTCCAACACATAGTATTAAGCATCTTTTCTGATCTAGTTAATGATTGTGTAGAAGTTTATATGGATGATTTTATTGTTCATGGAAATACCTTTGATGAAACTAAAAATAACTTAGAGAAAGTTCTTAGGCAATGTATCAACACTAGTTTTTCTCCAAGCCATGAGAAATGTCATATGTTGATGACAGAGGAAATTGTTTTAGGTCATTTAATCTCATCAAAAGGTATACAAGTTGATCCAAATAATTCAAGACCTCCCCACACCTTTGACACAAAAAGATGTTTAGAGCTTCTTTGGTCATGCGGTATATTAAATGAGATTTATTCAAAACTTTAGTAAGATTGCTTCTCCTTTGTTTTCTTTTTTAGCTAAAGATGTTGTTTTCACTTAGACCCTTGAATGTCAGGAAGCCTTTGAAACCATTAAGACCAAGCTAGTAACTACTCCTATTCTTAGAGGCCCTAATTTTAAATTACCATTCCATATTCACACCGATCCTTCTGACATTTCAATGGGAGCAATACTTGGACAAAAGGAAGAAAACTTGTTCTATTCAATCTACTATGCCAACAAGAACTTCACTGGTGCTGAGGTAAACTATACAAATACTAAAAAAGAATTTTTAGCTGTTGTTTATGCTATTAATAAATTTTAGCACTACATTACTTGTTATAAGGTTTTTATTCATATTGATCACTCAGCGATTCAATTTTTAATGACTAAACCTATAGTAACTAGTAGGGTTATTAGGTGGATGCTTTTATTATAAGAATTTGATGTCACTATACTTGATAAGCCTGGTCAAGAAAATATGGTTGCAAATTTCTTATCCTAGTTACAATAGTATGACAATGAATTTGTTCCTATTGATGACTTGTTCCCTAATGAACACCTCTTTGCGATTTCTACCAAAATTCCATGGTATGTTGACATTGCCAACTATTTGGTTAGAAGCAAGTTTTCACCACACCTCTCTCCTTGTAAGCATCAGAAGTTGGTGGGCCTTGATGGAAAATATACTTGGATCAATGGTCTTCTATTCCATACTAGTATTGGTAACATTATGTGGCGATGTATTCCTAAGGAAGATATCTTTGATATTCTTCATGCTTTTCATACTGAACCTTGTGGAGGACACTTTACTGCTCAATGGACTACTCAAACTATTTTGACTGCAGGTTACTATTGGCCTACGCTCCATAAGGATTGTGAGCATTATGTTAAACATTGTGATCAGTGCCAGTGCATGGGTCATCCTACATGATCATATGAGATGCCACTTCACCCTCAAATTTCTATTGAACCTTTTGAAAAGTGGGGTCTCAATTTTAGTGGACCTATCAACCCACCTTCTAAAAGAAAGGAATATATATTCTTGTTGTATAGATTATGTCACAAAGTGGGTTGAGATGGTTTCCCTTAAGCATGCTTGAGATACCAAAGTTGTTGAATTCCTATATTCTAAGATCTTCACTCGCTTTGGTGTTCCATGTGCAATCACTACTGATCAAGGACCTCAATTCACTTCATACCTCATTGCAGCATTAATCAAAGAATATGAAATTTTCCACGAGAAATCATTACCTTATCATCCTCAACCAAATGGACAAGTTGAGGTAGCTAATCGAGAATTGGAGAATATTCTTACTAAAACTATTCCACTTCATAAGCTTGATTGGGCCACATGACTTCTTGAAGCTGTGTGGGCCTATTGTACTACATGGAAGATTACCATTGGTCTAACCCCTTATGAATTGGTTTATGGTTAGAAGGTTGTACTTCTTATTGAGTTCAAGATTAAGACTCTTTGAACTACCCTTCAACTTTTATTGAGTCTCTCTGATGCTCGAAAGGAATGCTTAACACAAATCCACTCCCTTGATGAGTTATATCAAGAATCACTTCTTCATACTGAACTTGTTCAAAATCAATGAGAACTATGGCATGAAAAATACATTCGTCAGTGTTCTTTCCAGCCTAGTGATTAGGCACTTTTGTACGATTCCTGATTCTAGGATTTTAAAGGTAATTTTCATAGAAGATGGCTTAGATCTTATGAAATTGAGCATGTATATGAAAATGGTGTAGTTTAAATTTGCACTTTGGACTCTAAATGTCACAAGCTCCTCGTTAATAGTCATCGATTAAAACTATATAAGAAGCCTTTTTATAAGGAAGCTTTCTTTCTGGAATGTGCCAAGGAACTCACCATGGTTCCATTTGGTCTCCTTCAACATTGCTAGAATATATATATATATATATATATATATATATATATATATATATATATAAATTGAACAATGAAAACCAATCTCTGGTGTTGTTGGCCAACTACTTGTTGAAAACAAGGTAATCTAGTGACTTGTAGTTGCCAGACTCTCTGGTAGTGAAAATTGGTCCACCAACACTTCTAGGTGATACTTGATTGAAAATTGATTTCTCAGCGGTCTAGTGTCATACATTTAAAAAAAAAAAAAGAGTACAAAAAATAGACCTCCAACAATACACTTTGAAGGCTATGATAGGAGGTATCTTTGTTCCTATCACCCTTACTCGTGGGCCTCCTGTCGCTCCGCATCTTCCAGTAGACTACACTACCATGTGTCTCTATGCTTTGATGAGTGTTTCTTTGAAAATATTTTTATGACCGATATTATTTACTCCTCATATGCTTGTTGTCTCTTTCCTTAGGGTTGGTGACTCTTTCCTTGATGGGGTGATCTTCTTGAATTTGTTGACATCTTCAGATCTTCCTCCCTTACTATCACCATGTCAGGAAGTATTCTCTTACCTTATGCTTTATTTCATGTATTTTATTTCTTTTATGATTACTTGGCATGACCAAGATGGATCGACCACTTAAGTCAAGGGGGGCTTCTATGCCAAGTCATCATTTCCACAATAATTAATTACACACTTGTTTCCATTACTAAGAATTTGTGGGTTTTGCGCCATGTCACTTCTTACATGAGTCCTTTTCGTCCTAAAAATTAATTAAGCTTATCTTTCCATTATTACCAACTCATTTAATCTATTCTCTATTACTAAAACCATTTCATACTTCCTATCATTTTTGACATTTCTTTTTGCTTGTTTCCTACTATGTTAAACTTGTTCAAACTCCGTTTCTTGTCATCATGGGGGGAAACATCTTCACTTTAAACCAAAGTCCTTGGATAAATTAAATGCTAATGAGGAAGCATTGAAAATTTTTGCTCATGCTGGATGAGTGAATTTCTTTTAATGTTTGCTAGATTTGATGTGACCATAGCTGCAAAGTTTGCTATGGGATTTCTGGGAATCAGTGCTACAGTCTAGGGACTACAATTTCCTATGAATTTGCAAACTATTGCAAAGGTCACTGGTCTACCCCAAATTGGTGACCATTTCTTTCCTAATCCATCATCAAGAGTTACATATTTAAAGCCTCATAAAAAGTAGTTTCTTTAGCGAGGTGAATCAAATGAGAATTTCCAAGGGCAAGGAGTAGTGTGAAAGTCTCCACTAGAGCCATCAGATTCTATTGTAAAATTTGCGATTCAATAAATCAGTTGTGAAGGATGCTACAAGTATGTATTTTCCCAGCATTTCTACCTCATGTTACATTTACAATATGGTGTTCTTGTTAGTCTTCCATATTACCTATTATGCTCCCTAAAATGGTCCTGTGACTAGTATAATCTAGGTCATGTTGATTCCTTTGCTCACCGTGGGTTAATCAAGCTCATTATTGACCATAACCTTTTTTTGGCTCAACCTGTTCTAGAATGGAATGCATTTGTAGTCAAACCCATATAGAAGACCCTTAACTTCCTACCACTGATAATACCCTCAAAGCTGGCCCTTCTAAGAAGTGGCATTTGAAACCTCTAAGCCTACTGAAAGAAAAATCCCTAAAATCCAAAAGGAAAATGGGAAGTGAAACCCAAAAGCCTAGCTCACATCCTCTGGTCACTTGGCAGAAGCAGCATACCCCTGATAGGCTACAAGGATTAGCTAAAATAGTAGGGTCTATATGTGACATGGAAATTTTTGGTACAAAAGAACCACAGATAAATAATGCCCAACTTTTAAGGAGGTTGAGAAGCCAGCAGCATAGGAACAAAAAGAAGACTTTACTAAGCATCTAATTTCAGAAGAAGAAGAGACACCTAAACAAAGAGATGAGGAGGAAATGGAAGACTATGAGAATATTAGTCAATTGGGTGAAGGGATTGGCAAAGAGATTGGGGAAGAGACTTCACCATGTAACATGAATATTCAAATTAATGAAGAAGAGGGCATTATAGAAAATCAACAAGAGAATCTTGAGATTGAAAAATTATAGGAAAATTTTCATCAAAAAACTATAGAGGTATGCCCTATTTCTCATGAGAGAAGTACTCAACAAGATAAGGATGTAATGAAGGAACATCCAACCACTAATACTGATATGGTTCTTTACCAAGATACACAAAGTGAGCATCCTCTTCATGAATCTTCCCTTGCAATGGTTAATGTTAGTAGTAATACACCCCCTATTGCTCTTACAACTCATAATTATTTCAATCCAATTTTTATAGGAATGGGTGGACTTCATGGAGTTCCTAATGTAGAACAAGGTATGCCACTTTTTGGTAATGCACAATTATGGCAGATTGTTACTCAAATCCAACAATTCAATTAGTAGCTATAGCTGCAATTGCAAGCACTTATTTCTTAGGAAAAGGGAGCCACTAATATGACTAGAGTTGAAGAGAACACAAAGATATTGAATGTCAAGCCTATTTGATCTAGTCAATCACCTCATTTGCATGAGGACATGCAAAATCTTTAGGCTTGGGGAATGATGGGTGTACAAATGTGCTTTTTTTTTGTACATTCCTTATACATTTTTGCCTTGTCTTAAGCTTGTCCTAACCCCTATCATGCCATTAATCACTAAAGAATATAATCCATTTAATAAAGTCTTAAGATTTAAAATTTTTCTTGAAGAGTGGATAGTTAATGCAAAAATATTGATAGATCTTGACTCATTCTGCTATAGGAACTAAGGATGTGAGAGTATGGAGCCAGCCATTTAGTTGGAGAAGTAGTTTGAAAGCTATAATTTTTCTGTGTTATTTTGGGCAAGTAGTTTTGAATATTTAAATAAATCAGTTTTGGGTCATATGCTATCTTGGCCAAGTTGTTTTGTAATCTATTATGTGTGGCCAGTGGCCAAAACAAATCATAATCTATGTTTAGGGTTCAGGCCATTGGCCATTCTAGCTTAGTTATTAATATGGTTAAACATTTTAAGCCTATATAAGAAAATGTTAATCGAAAGACAATATAGACATGATATATGAAAAGCTCTATTTATACTAGCTCTGAAGTTTGTGATATTAAGAGCATGGTGTTTGTGTAGCAATTGGTTTTAGGACATCTCTCACCTTGCAAACTAGAGGAAGGCCCTCTCTTGGGAAACTTGGTGAGATTAGTTTACTTTGTTTTATGAGTATTTCAATATTGATATATTTTGTGTGTTCTTTACAGATTGAATTGGTTGTGTGCATTTATAAGAAATTTATTGCATATATGTTTGTTAATTAAATCTATACAATGCTTGTTGTTGTTAATCAAGGATTTAATTGTCTGATGAAGTAATTAGGTGTGACATTCTTATCTGTTCAAACTTGCTATATATCATTATTCCGTTGCTGCCTAAATCTATTACAAAATACTATTTGTTGCATTCTTCCTACCGTATGCAACCATTTATTTCTTGTCATTGTTTATAATAGTCTTTGAGTCCATTTATTATACTTCTTGTCCCACTTTGCAAAAATAGCCAAACTATTGTAAACAACCTCTTGCCACCATTAAATCTCCTTTTGCAATCAAAGTAGATTTCAATTCCTAATTGGGAAAAACTTTGTAATAGAATTCATAAAAAACATTGTGCTTAAGATGTTTAGAGGTGTGTTAATGAGAATCCAAAATTTAGATTAAAACCCATTTGTATTAGTAATTTTAGATGTGTGGTAATTTGAATAAGTTTAATTTATTAGCAAGTACTAATTTGCATTCATAAACCTCTTGATTTATTATTTTCACCCCTTGAGAAAACAATCATTATATCTCTCATGAGTTTACGAATCCCATATTGACACTCTTAGGGTACTCTTTTGATTCAATCACATCCATAAATTTACCATCAAATTGAACCTCATTTTTACCCAAAAACACACTAGGAGTGCCTAGATATAAAGGCCTTTGAGATGCATTTAGAATGTGTCTAGAAGGAACTAGGAGATAAGCATGAAAGCTAAGCACACATCCTCCATTGTGCATGAATGTATGTGCATCAATGAGAGGATAAGTATGATAAGGTGTCACACACATAAAGATGTTGTAGACACCATGTGCTTAATTAGAGTGCTAACTCTTGTGGTGTAGACAACATGTGCATAAATGAGGTGCAAACTCTAGTCTTGTCAACATGACAACTCACTAGAGTATGTATACTCCTAGGTGACTAACTAAATAATAATAAAATATGAATTAACCTAAGTAAACTTAAGTAATGTGTAAATAGTAAATACCTATTTACACCAACACATTTGAATATGGCCCTCCTAACCAAAGTCGACCAGAAATTAGTGGGATCTCAGGTTGTTGGTGTAACATTGTGATGGCTAAATACCTTGGAGGATCTTCTTTCCATTAATTCCTTTGGACACATGCTATCCCCTAGGGTTCCAAGATCTGGAACAATGTGGTTAATACCCAAAAGATCTTGAAAATGGGGTGTCACTTGATCATCAAAAATGGTAACTCTATTGACTTTTGGGAAGATCAATGGATTCGTGACAACCCCCTCATGCATACTAAGTTCTTACCTTTCTGCAATATGTGCACTAGATTGTATGGCTCTTGGAATCAAAGTTTTATCACCCATGATAGACATTGTATCAAATTCTATAACTTGGAGCCTATGGAGTTGGGCCTTGCTCAAGAGTTGCAAGGCCTTCTTCACAACTATAGAATTCCCCTCACCCAGATGGATGACTCCTTAGTGTGGAAACTCACACCATTGGGTGAGTTCACAATTAAGTCTTCTTATCTTAGTTTTCTTGGGGGGAGGTGGCTCAGGCTGATTGGAAAAAAGCCTAGCACCCTTGGATTCTACCAAAGATAAACTTATTTTAGTGGGAAACTTGGCATGGATACATCCTCACTATCCATAACCTCCAGAGAAGAGGGTGTCAACTTGCTAACTGCTGAATTTTATGTCCCCAAGATGTTGAATCTATTCTACATCTACTTATCCACTGCCCTTTTGTCATGGATGTTTGGAGGTAAGTCATTGCTTTATGGGAAGTCGAATGGTGTATGGATAGTGGTTTGAAGCAATTTGTTCACTTTGATGGGTTGTATGCTCATCCATACCTCAAAAAATTATGGTCAATTCTCCCCCCATATGTTTGATGGAAAATCTAGAAGGAGAGGAACAATAGGATTTTCAAAGAACATGCCACTACCAGCTTAGGGGTGGCCCAACAAATTATCAAGCTACTAAAAGAATGTAGTGGGATCTAGCATTAAAAGCCTCCCTAGGTGCATTTGATATGAAATGGGCATTGACTTGGAATGTTGGCTTAGTTGTGGCACAATTTGACAATGCCAAAGTCATGGCTAGAAAAAAGATGATGTTACACCCTCCTCCTGAGTCCTAGATCAAGCTAAATTTTGATGGCTCGGTCATGATGGGCAACATCATGGTAGGATGTTTCCTTCACAATCGTATGGGAAACATGGTGGTCACCCATATTGGAAACTATGAAGGAGACTCAAACAATGAAGCAGAAGCCTTGGTAATTTTGAGAGTTTGTGCTTTCAATAAGCTTGCCATTGAAGGAGACTCAACGTTAATTACTAAAGCTACTAAGGGAGAGAGCTGGAGAAATTGGTCAATTAAAGTTGTAATTGATGAAATCCAAAGGTTGATGGAAGAATAAAATGAGATCCATGTGGCTGACATATATCATGAAGGGAATGACATGGCAAATGAGTTGGCCAAATTTGGCCATAGTGTCACTCATTTAGTTGAATGGGAGGATGTGATATTGTCACCATCATCAACTCAAGTTATGATGGAAAGGGAGCATACTTACAATAATACCATATGAATCACTGTAGTAGGTGGAATGCCTTCATTTATCTACATGGGTGTGAGGACATGGTTTTAAAAAAAGCAATCATTTGGCAAGATTTTATTATGCTCTATATTAATGATTCAATTGCTATGATTTTTCAACTTATTGCTGAAAAAGGATGCAGAGGGTGGATTTTCTAAGATGCAAAAAACTATCAGTTAATGATAAAAAATACAAGTTGTTAAATTGCCACACCAACTATAGTTGGTGATGATCATTTATGAATGGAAAAGGACCGCTAACACATGCTGCTAATGTTAGGAATAAGGTGTCTCAACCTTATATAATTCCTATTCTTATTATTATTTGTTTTGTAGAATGTATTTTTGAAAATAATATGTAAATGTGAGTGTACATGTCTAGTTGGCATGTTGATCACTTACATGTGTCGGCATCTTGAAGTGTGTGAAGGAGATCATGGCTGAAATTATTTGTTTTGTAAAATGTATTTTTGCAAATAATATGTAAATGTGAGTGTACATGTCTAGTTGGCATGTTGATCACTTACATGTGTCGGCATCTTGAAGTGTGTGAAGGAGATCATGGCTGAAATAGTTATGACGGATTCCTATGACACGTAAGAGCTATTTAAGGAATGAGCTATGACAGGTGTAAGAGCATATTATGACATGAGGCCTATTTGGGCACCCAAGAATGAATGGTTGGTGTGTGTAAGAGAATATGCCAAAAATAGGTTGGTATGACGGATTCCCTTACACTTCTCTTGTGACCACTATTTTTGGTGGATTCTATGACAAGCTGTCATTGTCTATTCAAGGGATGGACACCCTTTTCTTGGTATTGGATGTACATGTGGCATTGTGCATATTTCTTGGTGGTTGAGCCATGAAAAATGCCCAACTCCATTATGGACATTTTGTTGGGTCTTAAGATGTCCATAAAAGGAGTATTGCATGTTGTAATGCAATAGAGAGTGTGGAAGAGAGAGATGAGAAGATATTTGCATAGGTTATGCTGCCAAATTTTCTCTAGAATGGAGCAAGATGTAAATCTCCATGTGAAGGCTGAAAATGTATTGTAACTTGTTACTAAATAATACATTAGCTTGATGGTTTGGAGGGTGGGGTTTTTTATCTGAAAAGGTTTTCCCCACGTATATCTATGTTCTCTATTTTGTCTTATTCTTCTAGTTCTATGATTGTAGAGTAATAATCTGTATGTCGTGATGCTGCTGAATTTTGTTTAGATCAATAAATTGCAATCACTTTCCTTTAAGCTTTTAATTGTGGGAAATCAACTATGTTTGTTTCTGCTTTTATGGCATAGTAGTATGCACTTGTATTTTCTGATTAGAAGTTGTACAAGGAACTATTGTATACAGGATGTGCATACTGATCTCAGATAAATTTTTGGGGTGCTCTCATTTCCCTTCAGCTAAGTGTGGGAAATCTTGTAGACTTATGATGGTTATGCACTGTCTTTTCATTTTAATCTTTGAGGCTTTTTATTTTATATTTGATAACTGTCAAAACTACAAGAAGGAAATGTTTAAAAACTCTAAAGAGTTGTCGGTTGATCTGGGTGATGACATGGGCACTAGTGATCACATTGAACCAATGGGTGGTGAGAATTGCATCCATCAAAAAAAAGTGATGATGGTCTACTTGCAGGAGGGTGGCCTCCTAATAGTAATGGAAGGGATAACAGAACATGATAAGAATGTCCCTATGCATTTCTTCCATTCTTGGAAGGATAGGAAGGTGATTGTCAATGGGATGGGATTTTAAATCTTAGAGGAAACCATTGCGAGGTTGGAGATTTAACCATGGAAGGAAAGAACTAGCAAAGATAGGCCAAGGTTAATGAGGAAACTAGTCTACAAAAATTCTTAAAATTCAAGGAGGGCTCAGTGTGAATGTAGGATGGGGTTTTAAGGGAAGCCCTTTCTAAACCTTGGGATGTCATCTACCATGTGATTATGTAGTAAATAACTCTTGAGGATCACTTCAAGGTACTCTATTATTACCACTTCCCCATTCTTAATCACTTCAAAAATTTGGATCACATTTCTTTCCCATTTCTTTTGTTTCATTCGTTGGAAGATTGTATTTATAAGGTTAAGAGGAAGCGTAAGGAGGGTAAAACCTTCTACCTCATCTTTTAGGGGCTCATGAAAATTTTTTATACCCAACATCTTGCCTATAACCTACCCCTCCTAGTTAACCCTCTGGCCTTCATCATCCTGCAAGTCTCTTTGGACCCTTGCCCTAGCCCTAGTCATAAGAAAAGTAGAGTCCTAGGCAATCTAGTGAACACCTCCATATGGAAAAATTCAATCCCCCTCCCCCAAGCATGATTCTAGCTCTAAACCCCACAAAAGTGATGTCAAATTTGTAAAAGAGAAGAGAATTTCCTAGGACACTAAGCTTGTCCCCAACCCTATTAGCCATTTGCATATCTTTGACACCCACAAAGCTACCTCAACTAGAAGCTTTGGAGGAATACATCACATCCCCCAAGAAAGAAACTCTTTAAGGTGGGGGGAAGAAAGGCAAGCATAGCCATAGACAGAGCCACAATAAGGCTAGATTGCATAAGCTTGAGTAGTCTATGAGGGACCTAACAGACAATTAAACTGGTATCTACCAGAGATTTGATACTTTGGTGGAATTTTCCACCCTCTACTCTTTGTAGGTGAATAAAGAGGAGAAGGACTTGGGAAAGAAAAGTGAGACAACCTACTCCATTTATAAGGTCATGGCAAAGGATTAGCTGAAGATTATATTGGATAAACTTGTCAAGGTGGAGGGGGAAGGATGTGAATAAAGACATGCCTAAGGAAAAGAAAGAACATGATAATGGATAGAAGAAGGGTAGCTAGCCTTAGTTTTGGTTTTTCTTATTTTATTTTATGCTTCTCATGACTATGAACTTGATACCCTATGTGGTTTTTCTTTTTATTCTTTAATCGTTTATTGGGACTAATAGCACCAATGTGTTTAAATGTTGTTGGTTTATTTGTCAATCTTTTTTGCATATTAGTTTAAGGAATAATAGTACTATTAATTCAGTTATGGGCATTATGTGTTTTTTGAAGTTTAAAGTTGGTATTGGTTAGTTGACTGGGAGGTAACCTCTAGTTGACCTAAAAGCTTTATTGTACTCTAGGGCCAACCCCCTATCTTTTTGGCTACTATCTAGTGCTTCAAAAATACACCAAAAATAACTTGAATAACCTAAGATAAAATTTCAAAATGACTGACAAAATATACAAGTACCATAACCAACACTAGTTCAAATATAACAAGATTTTAAACAAAGACATCATTACCTTAAAGCTAACTAAGTTTGTGGATCACCAAAAATACCAAGTACACATAATGAAACCAGAGGGGGGAAAACACACTACTTAGCCTTCTCATCACCTTTCTCCTTGAGGAAGAAACTCACCTAGTCTTCTGCTAGGAACTTGAACAATAATTTGGAGTCCTCGTAGCTTAGACCCTCATCCTAGTTACCTTGAAGAAATTGTAGGTGGTAGCTACTGCATGAGTTACTTTGATGGTGAATTTGGACAAAAGGCCAAACCTTTCCTCTAGGACCATCGTTTTCTCTCTTAGCTCCTTGACCTCTGCATTCACAACCACCACCATTTCCTCCAAAGAATAACATGATTTGCACTTCTCCACCCCCATGATATTAACTTGCAAAATTGAGGAGTCAAAATTCATCTCCTTTAGAATGCTTAGGAGAGGGGACCTTATCATCTGCCATATCTAGGAATTGGTCCACTGTGACATCCACCTTATTCATATATCCACCTCCATTTCCATATCCTAATTTCTTTTCTTTCATCCTTTTCTTGGGGGGTCGTATGAGATAGGTAGGGGGGCATTCCTAGTCCTACTTTTATTTTGTTATGGTGTTAAGACTTTATTTTTGTAAGGAAGCAAAGGTTTGTAGAAATGCTTCCTATGCTATTCTTGAGAGGAAAATTATGCAAATTCAACTAACTATTGTAGAGATCTCAATAAATGCATAATAATATAATAAAAGATAATAATGAATGCATAACATAATGATTACCATGAGGAAACCCTTTCTGGGAGAAAAAACACTAGCCTCCAAAACTCGCACAATATATTATCGAACCAAGATGATTACAATACACTAGCAATGCAAGTTCTTATAGGAGCACATCACCACAACTCAAACTTAGAGAGACTTCTTCTAGGACCCAATCTTGCAAACTGAATTCAATTACACAAGCACCTCCCCAAGCCCTCCTTTTATAGTGATTTTACAACCTAAAAAACACTTGTAGCTTTACAAAACCATGGACAAAACTACCATGCCACATGTTACCCATTTTTGACATTTACATTTCCAAGATGGAAAAACAACTAGGTTAAAATAGTAATCTCATCCATAATTTTGTCTCTTAGTTTAGAACCCCATAAAATTCATAAAACAAGCTAACTATTCTCTAAAAATGGTCCTCCTATATTCTACTATGGATAGGTCACCTTTTGGTCTATTATACACTCTTTTCTAAGATATAAACAAGTGGAAAACTTCCATAAAAAAATTCTAGAATTTTCTAGAAAAAGATTGCAAGGTTGAGACACATGTTCTCAACATTCTCCCACTTGTCAAACACATTGCAAAAGTTAGGGATCCAAAATATCATGGACATAATTGCTATGGGTCAAGAGGCCCATAGACTCTAAACACCCTCTGAACTTCTCTATGCTCATGGGCTTAGTTAATGCATCGACAACATTCACCAAAGTCTCTACCTTCTCCAGCTTCACCTTGCCATACTCAACCATATCTCTCACAAAATAATATTGTACGTCAATGTGCTTGGTCCTGGCATGAAAAGTCAAATTCTTTGCTAGGCATATTGCACTTTAACTATCATTATAAATTGTCAATGTACCCTATTTGAACTGTATGTCTGAAAAAAAAATCTCTTTAGCAAGATGACTTCATTGCATGCATGATTAGCTATCATCTACTCTACTTCAGTAGTGGACAAAGTGACCACAACCTATCACTTGCTCATCCAACTAATTGCACCACCAAAAAATGTAAACACATATGTATTAGTGGATCTTCTACTATCAACATCACTGACCTAGTTTGAATCCACATAGCCTCCAATATCTAAAGAATGCTCATTTCCAGTTCCATGAAAACATATCGAGTACTCTGAGGTACCCTGCAAGTATTTGAAAACTCTTTTTACTACATTCCAATGTTCTCTTCCTAGATTAGACATATAATAAGAAAGTACTCCCACTGCTTGGGCAATGTCTGGTCTTGTATAGACCATGACATACATCAAACTTCCAACAACACTCTAATATGGTACTTGACGCATCTCTTCCATCTCCAATGGGGATGTGGGACACTATGAACTAGAAATCTAATCTTTGTTCCCATTATAATAGGAACACTCAATGGTCTTGAATCTTGCATATTAAACCTTTCGAAAATAGTACTAACATACTTACTCTGGCCTAGCCAAATATTTTTGTTATGTCTATCTCTTATAATCTCCATTCCTAGAATGTGCCTAGCTACACCAACATCTTTCATTTCAAACTTCATCAAGAGTTCAGATTTTAATTCTACAATCAATCCTTTTCCTTTTTCGATAAACAACATCTCATCGACATATAAGGCAATAACTGGGAAACCATCACTATTGGATTTGAAATATATACAATGATCAGATTTAGATCACACAAATCCCAAACTCAACACATATGTATCAAACTTATGGTACCACATCCTAGGAGTGTGTTTTAAACCATACAAAGATTTCTTCAATTTACAAACCAAATTATGTTTTACCACATAGTGCTCTAGTTGTGACATGTAAATTTCTTCCTCCAAATCTCCATGAAGGAAAGCAGTTTTCACATCCATTTTCTCAGTCAAATCATAAGCTGCTGCAATGAAAAGAAAAAATCTAATGGATGTCATTTTGGCTACTAGCGAAAAGATCTCACCATAATCTACCCCCTCAACTTGAGAGTAACCTTTTGCAACCAAACATGCTTTATACTTCTCAATGCTTCCATTTGAAGTCATCTTCCTTTTGAATACCCATATATAATCAACAAGCTTTCATCCTTTAGGCAATGGTACAAGGTCCCATCTTTGATTCCTCTTAGGAGCTGCCATTTCTTCATCCATTACTATTTTCCAAAACTCTAAATCATTCATACCAAGATCCTCTAGTACAAATTTTGGCTCATCAATATCAAAATTCAATGCAAATATGTATCTCCAATCATTAGGAGAATACCCATACCTTTTAGATGGTTTCCTTTGTCTAGTAGATCTTCAAACAAGTTCAGGTTTAGGTTCAGGTTCAAGTACCTCTAATGATTTAGAACTTGTAGATCTCTCTCCAATTTCTTTTCTTTCTAAAAGCCTTGATTCAATTTTCTTGGGTGTAGTAGGTAGCTAAATCACATCTTTATTTTCTTCTATTTGTTCTAGCTACATTGTAATTGAAGAAAGCTTAGTTTCTCTAAAAATAACACTTGTTGAATAAAATGTCTCTTGTTCAATAGGATTCCAAAGCTTGTATCCTTTTGCACAATAGTTATCTCCAATGAAAATATATCTAACAGCTTTGTCATCCAAGTTTGTTCACTTCTACTTTGGCACATGAACACATGCTTCACAACCAGACACTCTTAGATGTCTAAGTGAAGGCTTGTGGTCTAACCACACTTCAATTGGTGTCTTATCAACAAGAGTTGATGTAGGAGACCTATTTATCAGGTAGCAAACAATGACTATAACTTCAACCCATAACTTTTGTTCTAGTCCAACACCACTCAACATACTCCTAGCCTTCTCCATCAGGTTCTTGTTCATTCTTTCTGCAACTCCACTCTACTGTAGAGAATAAATAGTTGTCTTCTATCTTTTAATACCACAATCTTTACAAAATATGTCAAAATCATTAGAGAAAAATTCACCACCATTATCAATTCTCAAACATTTTATTTTCTTTCTAGTTTGCAACTCAACCATTGCTTTAAATTCTTAGAAATGACTGGAAACTTCATCTTAACTCCTAGGGAAATAAACCCATGTTCTTCTACTAAAATCATCAATGAAAGAAACATAATAAACTAATCTACCAAAAGATGGAACATCAACTAGACCAAATACATCTGAATGGATGGATGAGATTTTTTTACCATAGACACAATGCTCACAAAAATTGAATTGAAGATTGCAATCATTCAACCCATCAACAATGTTCCTATTTTTGAAGGTCTATAGACCCTTCTCACCTATGTGGCCAAGTCTATGGTACCATAATATGGTCTTCTCTGCAAGAAACTTTGATTTGGTAGATAGAGCACTCTTGGGTACCCAAAAACTATGACCATCTATTGAAAGAGAAATCCTCTCCTTTCCCAACTGAGTAGTCTTTTTGACAATCTTATCAGAAGTACTATTACACTTAACGATGCATGCATCAACCTAGCACAATTTACCCAATCTGCTTCCTCTTGCTATTACCATATCACCTCTCACCATTTTTACACCTACTTCAGAAAATTGTAGATGCAGGCTTGGATCTATTAGCTTACTAACAAATAACAAATTTCTTGCTAGTCCTGGGATATGAAAGACACCATCAAATCTTCTAATTCTACCATTAGAAAATTCCACATGAATACTTCCTTGACCAACAATATCAAAATTTGAGTTATCACCCAAATACACCTTACCAACATTAATTTTTTTATACTTACTAAACCAACTTCTATTAGGATTCATGTGGAAAGTTGCACTAAGTCTATTAACCATGCATTTTCCCCTGCATAAGTGGCCAAATTTGCAATGAAAGCATCTCCATCTTCCTTTTTAGACTGAGAATTAGAATCTTGCTTCTTCTTCTTCTTTTTCTTTTCCTCTTTGTAGTTCTTTTGGAAGTGCCTAGATTTTCCACAATTCCAACAAATTTCCTTAGACTTACTAGGAGATTTTGATCTCCCTTTATTCTTGGAATTAGAACAACCATGCTATTTCTCATTCTTGCCTCTTTCTTTTGGTCTTCCTCAAACACTCAAGGCCTCTTTTGCATTCATAGAGACCTTCCTTCTCATCTTTTTAGAAAGTAGGAATGAACAACATCCTCCATCTTCAAGACAACTGAAGTGCTCCCTATGGCCATGAAAAGGCTGTCCTATGAGTCTAACAACAAAAATAGCAAGATTTGGCACCTTACTTCTTCATCCATTAACACCCCAACTAAGATCAACTTAGTCACCAACATATTAAAGCTTTCTAGATGCTCATAAATCTGTCCACCTTCTTCCATTCTCAAGGAATACAACTTCTTCCTCAAGAAAATCTTGTTTACAAGTGATATCACTTGATAGATCTCACTTAGCTTCTTCCAAAGCTTCTTTATAGTACATACTTCATGATATTAATCAGAATTGAGTCGACAAGACACAATCTAATGAGACCTCTAGCTTTTCTATTTGTCACATCATACTATGTGACTAAAGTCAAATTTGCAAGCCTCAACTTATTCTCATCAATTGCATCCCATAGATCTCGATTAGTCAATAGATCTTCCATCTTCAGCTTCCACATCTCAAAGTTTGTGTCAGAAAACTTTTGAACATCAGTTCTTCTTGACATGCTTTCCATCTTTGCTATCCTACAACATAGAAATGAAATACTCTACAAAAGCTCCCATTCAAACCTTGATTAGCTCAAAAAACCTTGTATCCAACAAATATAACTAAATTGGCTAGGCTCTAATACCACTTCTAAGGAAGTAAAGGTGTGTGGAAATGCTTCCTACACTAATCTTGAGAACACGGTTATGCAAATTCAACTAACTATTGTAGAGATATCAAGAAATGCATAATAATATAATAAAAAATAACAATAAATGCATAACACAATGATTACCATGGGGAAACCCTTTCTGGAAGAAAAATCCCACCCTCCAAAACTTGCATAATGTATTATCAAACCAAGATTATTATAACACAATTGCAATGCAAGTTCTTACAGGAGTGCATCCCCACAACTTGAACTTAGAAAGACTTCTTCTAGCAGCCAATCTTGCAAACTGAACTCAATTACACAAACACCTCCCCAATCCCTCCTTATATAGTGATTTTACAAACTAGAAACCACTTGTGGATTTACAAAACCATGGGCAAAACTACTATGCCACATGTTACCCATTTTTGACATTTACATTTCCAAAATGGAAAAACAACTAGTTTAAAATAGTAATCCTATCCATAATTTTGTCTCTTAGTTTAGACCCCCATAAAAGTCATCAAACAAGCTAACTATGCTCCAAAAATGACCCTCCCATATTCTACTATGTATAGGACACCTTTTGGTATTTTATACACCATTTTCCAAGATATAAACAAGTGGAAAACTTCTACAAACAAATTTGGAATTTTCAAAAAAACTAAAAAGTTGAGACACATGTTCTCAACAATTTTCTTATCGATGTCTTAATATTTTTGATCACTTTCTGTTGGTGTAACTAAGTATTTACTTATTACACTTACTTAAGTTTACTTAGGTTAATGCATTATTTTATTATTTATTTGTGAGACACTTAGGAGCTTGCATACCTTTTTGAGTTGTCATGTAGACAACACAGGAGTATGCAACTCCATTTTAGCACATGGTGTCTACAATACTGATTTGCGTGTCACACCCTTGTAGGCTTATCCTCTCATCACCACACTTACTTTCGTGCTTAATGGAGGATAACTCATATGTGGTGGACATGTGCTTGGTTGTATGACACATCATGGTGCTAATTACGAGACATTCTAGATGTATCTCAGAGGCCTTTATATATAGGCACTCCTAGTGTACTTTTACATTGCATGCCATTACATTGCACATTGCATTAATTATGACATTGTCATTCTGATCATACTCTCTCTATCTTTGGTCTACTGTGTGCTTGTGTTTGAGTTCTTAGTTCTTGGGTGAATTTTTCTCTTACGCAAATTCTTACATGGTATCAGAGCAACTTGGAGACTTTCTCATCACATAGCCATTCGAGACCACACTTTTTTCATCACCTTAGCCCTAATTCGGAGTGCTGCAAAAATTGGGAGCATCCAGCGGCAGATCTGACTTCACCATTGTGTCTGAAATATTGAATCAGTGAAAATTGACTATAAACTTGGCTACCTTGGCCCAAAGTTGACCGTGAGGAAAATTGTTTTTGCAAATCGAACCCGAAAGGCCCCGATTTGCATAATGGGTATGGTCTTTTGCAAATCTTTTTAATTCATTTTTTGGATCTGTAGTTTATTTTTCTCTGCATTCCATTTTTTATTGCAAATTTTCAGAAATTTTTTTTTAGACTTTTGAGCTTCTCTGCATTCCATTTTTTATTGAAAATTTTCGGAAATTTTTTTTTAGACTTTCAAGCTGGTAGCAGAGAAAATATTTTGTGCAGAATCGAGCTGTAAGCTCCCGGTCTGGACAACGTATATTTTATTTTATCTGTAGGTTAGTTATTAATTCTGTGGATACATTTTCCTGACTGTACATTTGCGTATTCCAACAAAATTTTTTCGACCTCCAAAGTCATGCCCGCTATTTGAAAGAATCTGGCATCAAACCCGCCGGCCCTTGCTCTTTACATTAGAGACTACGCCTGTTCAATTAAAATAGCGCAATACACGTCCACCCCCGTGATGTGGAACTAAAGTTCCAAGGTGAACTTGGTGCTGCTTTTTCATACTCTCTAGTAGGTTGCAGTAATTTTTGGCATCATTTTTTTAACTATCTGCAGTAGATATCTGACGACCCTTTATTACATCTTTGACATGCAGTTCCAGTCTTCATCAGCTATGCAACGTTGGTGATTTTGACATTTTTTTGGTGTTTTCTGACACGTTAGGAAACTTTGGTAGCGAAGGCTAATTTTTGGCATGAGAAAATGTTTTTCGGGCATCTGCAGTATTCTTTCCAGTGTGCTCAAGTCACATCCCGACGGTTGTGGATTCTCTGGCATTGCAAAGGTCATCTCCGACATGTTCGCAAATTCATGGCAACTACTTGTCAATTTTTTGGCATGCAGTGATTTCAATTTTCTCATCCAACAATAGGAGTCACAACCACGAGAAAAAATACAGAGCTGCCACACAGCATGCCCGCCATCAAACACCTGTACACGTCACAGTGACATGTCAAACTATTGTCCAATCAGCCAAGACTGCTACATCACCCATGGAACCAAAATATTTTGCCACATTATCAGCATATGGAATTGCCACGTGTATTTTTCATATAGTACAGACAGTCCAAGTCAACTACCACGTCATCCAAAGGCATTTTTTTGCTCACGTTATCTTTTGTTGTGGTTAAAATTGATGACTGTTTGACCTTCATTTCCAAGCATCTTATAACTGCAATGATGACTATTTGACTGTCAAATTTAGACTTGCAGTTTCTCTTCCAGACCCCTCTCTAGATTGGTTTTCAGTTTGGCAGCCTAACTTTTCGAACTCATAACTTGGACATCTGAACTCTGATTCAAGTGCAATTTTGTTTGAAAGGGTAAAAGCATAGATCTGTGTCACCGTTTGTGATACAAAAACTTGTTTTGGTCAAATCTCATTTCTCTATCAAAACTCAATTTTAAAAAAAAACTAGAAATACCCTTTTATAGATTTCAAATTCAATATCATCATTATATAAATTTTTGAGTGTTTTGATTAGTTATAATATGCTATAATCTAAAAATGTTATAAGTCGATATTTCAACATTTCAGAAGATGCTCTCTCAAAAAATGAAGAAAAATAGTAAATCATATAAAAAAAATTTAAAAAAATATATTTATCACTAGAGGAGAGAATCCTCTTCATGAATATGTAATTTTTTTTCAAGAAGGTATAGATTTGATAGGGAAGTTTTGACAGGAGGAAAAAACTGTTGGATTCTGACAAGGTCGAACTTGAGTACTTATAACAAAGAAAATATACATCAAAAATAATTATTTCTTTTTTTTTGCACTAGCTATACATGTCATCTATAAAATATTTTCAAATCATAACAAAAAAAGATGATTTGCACATACTTGTTTGACGGGAACTACATCCTATATTTTTTATAGCTAAAAAAGGGACTTCAAAATAAAATAAAATGAATAAATTCTTAGTCCAAAAAAAAAAAAAATTATAGGCATAAAATTCAGACAATTCTACACATTTCATCATTTTACATCATCTTCATATTTTAAACGCAAATACCATTTTTTTTGTCATTAATGTTGAACTGTCACATTCTGATATCACTTTTCTTTATAAAAGGTGACACAGGTTTGTGCTTTTACCCGAAATCAGGTAGAATTTCCCAAGTTTTCAAGTGGTGGTGTTGTTTTCTAATTTTGGTGCATAGATTTTGAAAATATTGCATTTTGGGGGATTGTACATACATAATCCTACGTTTTACAACTTCAGAAGCTCAGTACGGGCGCATTTGATCACTTTTTCAGGTTCTATTTTTTTTTAAAGTTAGGGTTGTGTGGATGAATTTCTCACTTTTAGAATTAGGCCTTCTTTGGCATTGTATAGCTTTGATTCTTTTTTAGAATTGTTGTAAAACTAAGCTACAATGCTTAAGTGAAAGATTTCAGCCTTATAAGGCAGTTGTAAAAGCAAAATTAGAAAGTCCACTTTGTTCATTTTGACAAGTGGCCCATTTGTCAATGGACTACTTATAAAGTGCCAAAGCATCTTTTTTGGGGGGCTCTTTTGATTGAGTGAAAAGGGGGGGGGGGGGGGGGTGTACTGTGTTTCTTGTGTCTCTTTTGTGCTCTTTTTATTTCTACATCGTGGGTTTTAAATGTCCTCCTCTAACTTCACACAAATATTCTACATAGAAAGATATTGCATGAAGTAGATTAGTGGAAAAAGGATATACTATTTATGTTGATGGTACAATTACCAAACCTAATGATGCTAAAGAACTCATTGATTGGAAAAATCAAGATTGACAAGCTTTAGGTGTTATTAGGAGTTGTGTACATGGGGATCTTCTCTTTGACATTAAAAATTGTTCAGAATCTAAGGAAGCTTAGGATAAACTTGAATAGTTGTATGGTAAAATGGATGAAGAAAAGGGATTTCAAATTGAGGATGATCTACTTCTCTTGGATCCTAAGAATTATGACATAATTCAAGATTATATCATCAAAGTCAATGAGTATAAGGCACTTCTTAAAGATTGTGGAAATCCCATGAAGGATGATAGGTTGATTCATCACATCCTAAAGTGGCTACCTTCTAAGTATGCTAACTTTTTTTCGAGTTTCAATACTCACAAGTTGACCATGGGATCTACTTACCAGAAGGCTTCCTTTGATGGATTTGCAGACATGTTGATTGTTGAATTATCTCACTTGGTGGATTTTTGACTTCTCAAGTCATCTAAGACCAAAGCCTTGGTGGCGAGTGATGATCCCAAATCAATTCAAGGGGGGGGAAACAACAACAAGAAGAAGCAGTGGAAGCAAAAATCACAATCTGAGACACAACAATCCTCCTCTCAACAAGGTAGTTCTTCTTCAAATAGGAAGGGAAGTAATGAAAAGAAGGACAAACTCTTTTGTGCATACTACAAAAAGCCAAATCATGATGAGCATCATTGCAAGACAAAAAGAATCGATGAGTTAGAAAATCTACTCAAGAAGAACAAGATTCAAGTGCCAAGTACTTCCAAGGATTCTACTCCAACCTCTTCAAAAGGTAAAGGTCAAGTACTTATGACAAACACAAGTTCTTCGGGATGGATACTTGACTCAAGTGCCTCTTACCATATGGGTTCTTCAAAGGATGACTTTTCCTCATTGAAGTAGTCAAAGGTACCACACATCTTTGTGGGAGATGAGACTATGATGGAAGTTGAAGGGAAAGGACATGTAGAAATGGAAGCTAGGGAATTCAAAGACTTTCTCTACATTCCAAATGTAAGCTCCAATCTCCTATCAGTTTACCAAATAACTCAGCTAGGAGATGGTCATAAGGTTAAGTTCCTTCCAGATTCAATGATGGTGCGAAGTCTCAAAGATGATTCATTGGTAGCAGTTGGGAAAGTCAATCATGACAAGAGGCTTTATTCCTTCTCCCACTTTGTGCCTAAGAGTCCTTCCCAAGCCTTTTTAACTCACTCTACTTCACACATCAACTTATAGCATGAGTGGTTTTGTCACCTTGACTTCTGCTCTCTTCAACAACTTTGATCAAAACACATGGTCAAAGGTCTACCCAACATCAACTTTTCCTAACATCAACTTTTATAAGGGAGAGTGTTCATCTTGTTTAGTGGATATGAATCTCAAGGAGAAGTATGATAAAGGGAAGTCTTCTCAAGCTCCAGTTGTTCTTCAGCAAGTTCACATGGTATTAGCAGGACCCTTTGTAGTGACTTCAGTCAGCCAAGGCTGCTACATACTCATATTTGTTGATGACTTTTTGAGATTCACTTGGGTCTTCTTCCTTTAGCATAAGAATGAAGTGGTTCATAAGCTTCAAGATTTCAAGACTCATGTTGAAAAGAAGTCAAGGAAAGCCATCAAAGTACTTAGAGTGGACAATGAGAGAAAATATGTTGACAGAAGACTTAAGAACTTTTGCACAATTGAGGGGATTGATCTTCAAAACTCACCAACATTCAATCCACACAAGATAGATGGAAAGTTGTAGTTATGAGGATTAGGACACTCAAGACCATAGCAAGTTGCATGATAAAGACCAAGTCTCCTGATCCTACATTAGAAGTTGAAGCCATCAGCAGTGCTACTCACATACTTAATAGGTTTCCTCATCCAGCCTTAAATGGCAAGACTCCTTTTGAGGCATGGTACGACAGAAAACTAGTTGTGAGTTACCTTAGAGTCTTTGATTGTCTAGCATGGGCTAACCTATCTTCCAAGAGTTGCAAGGCACTAACACCTAGGCCTTGTACCTTCATCGATTATGAAGACAATGTGAAGGCTTACAGACTGATGGATCTAGAGACTCATGAGATCTTTGTGGAGAAGGATTTTTACTTTGAGGAAAGTTCACCCAGCTTATCCTCTAATCCTCTCCACACTTCATACACAGTGGAAACTAATAGTGACACTAGTGATAGTGCTTCAACAGGATCAGACATGCGGAGTTTTGTCAACAGTTGCAGTGAGAGGTCACATCAGTCTCATCCACATGCTTACATTACAACAATGAAAGGTCCATCACATCATGGTACATCTCATCTTCCAACTCTAGCTTTAGTTGACTTGGGAGACAGACTTGAGGACATACATCTTCTCATTGATGAAGGTGATCCTTCTACAGTTTTTGCGAGGGCTCACTCTGACCCTCATGTCCATTCTCTACATGATCAATCTTCATAGGTTGGTGCGATTGTGGATCCTTATGAACAACAATTAGTGGAGGTCTCTTTGTTAGTTGAGGAGATAGATGGTTCAGTGGAACAGGTTCAAGAGACATCCTTGATCGATCCGCATTCATTATTTTCAACACAATTGGAAGGGGTGAACTTCAGCATCAGTACAGGGATACTTGAGCAAGTTTCAGGGCTAGCACACATCTTTAGGAGTGTACTTTTGGCATTGTTTCTTCCTAAGGAGATGAACACCATTTTGCATTCTTGGACCAGCTTCTACATCAGAGTAGCTTTCACTTGTTGGCATTCTTCTTTTGAGGGGGGAGCCTATTCTGTCTCTCTTCCTTCTTTCATTCTCTTATGTATATACTGGATGTATGTCATAATGGGGGGGTCTTGATTACTCCATCCATCCATGCATCCATATTTATCTCTCTTTTTGGGGGAGGGTTTTTCCCATGAGGTTTTCCCTCTTTCCCCACTTTATGAGAGATTCCATCTTCATTTTGTACATGGGTACCTAACATGGCCTAGTAGCTGGGACCCATTATGCATCGTCATCCTAGTTCGTAAGCTTAAGGGCATTCCCCTAAGTTGCACTTAAGGGGGGGTGTTGGTGTAACTAAGTATTTACTTATTACACTTACTTAAGTTTACTTAGGTTAATGCATTATTTAATTATTTTACATTATTTTATTATTTATTTGTGAGACACTTAGGAGTTTGCGCACCTTTTTGAGTTGTTACATAGACAACACAGGAGTATGCAACTCTATTTTAGCACATGGTGTTTACAACACTGATTTGTGTGTCACACCCTTGTAGGCTTATCCTCTTATCACCACACTTATGTGCTTAATAGAGGATAACCCATATCTAGTGGACATGTGCTTGGTTGTATGACACATCATGGTGCTGATTACGAGAAATTCTAGATGTATCTCAGAGGCCTTTGTATACAGCCACTCCTAGTGTACTTTTACATTGCATTAATTATGACATTGTCATTATGATCATACTCTCTCTATCTTTGGTCTACTGTGTGCTTGTGTTTGAGTTCTTAGTTCTTGGCTGAATTTTTTCCTTAGGAAAATTCTTACACTTTTATAAAAGAATAGAGGAAGTGAGTTTTACATTTTGGATTTGATTGTGTAGTATTTTTTTACCATCAACATTTCAAATCATACTACATGATCCTTCATTAGGATGGAGGAGAACATGAAGAACATAAAATGATAGATAACAGATCTAGCAAACCACATAAAGATAACGGAGAGGAGGGGACTGAGGTGAGAGAAAAAAGGTTCGTTCGAATAGAGGAATGTAAATAATTTCATTAGTAAAAAAAGGAACGATATAAATTTTTTATAATGTTGAATTTGGGATTTTATGCTGTGAGGCTCTAATGAACCTGCTCATTGTAATGAGAGAATGGTTTTAAAGGTAGAGAAGAACATGATCTATGAGGTCAGTTATTAAATACTTATAAATAGAGCACAATTACACTTTTTCCAAGAATTAAACTACGAATTGCACATAGAATATAACTACTACTAGTTTGGAAGGGTTTCGATAAGTTTTGGGCTTCTTCGGATTATTGGGTGAAGTAAATCCAAAATTTTTTAAGGAAAATTTACATGTTGAAAATAAATATATTATAAATCTAAGGTACACAACAGCTACAGATTATTCAAATTTTATGACTCTGAATTTTCAATTTAATTTGGTTAACAGTTTGTTAAATAGGATGTATAGTTTGTGTAGAATATTGATGAATTTTTTTAATTTGGAAAATCAATTTCATTAAAAAAATGAAATAAAAATAAATTGTAATTGATATAAATTGTTATCAATTTAAATAAATTTTAGAAATTTATTAATAGGAAACTATAAGATTTTTGATTGCATTGAAATTATAGAGTTGACCATTTGATAATTTGAAGTTCTTAAACAGCCATGACAACTATTGTGGATTCATATTTTAATTCTAATATTGTTGCAGATTTATGATATTGTTTTATTCAAACAATCTATTCTTAATCTTCAAGTTGATAGACACTTTTTTAGATTTTTCTCACGT
Source organism: Cupressus sempervirens (assembly GCA_028749045.1). Taxonomy (NCBI): domain Eukaryota; kingdom Viridiplantae; phylum Streptophyta; class Pinopsida; order Cupressales; family Cupressaceae; genus Cupressus; species Cupressus sempervirens. The sequence continues at coordinate 3,806,424 of CM053785.1, forward strand.
TAATTTATTGAATTTATAAATCAAACTCAAGCAATTTTTTAAAAGGAAAATCTAATCAAAGATTTCTAAAGGAGAATCTAATCTAATGAATAGTTGTTGTTTCCCGCTGAGGCTATGTTTTTAAGTGCAGCTTCAGCCCTCTGAACTCTTTTGTGAGGTGATCTTGTATCCCCTGGCCTCTTTTTATTGAATTGTATTCTTAGTATATTTTATTAATAAGGAAAGACTATTCATCAAAATTTTTTTTTTTTTTTTTCCAAGCCTAGTACACATTGGTATGAACTAAATTAAAGTTTAGTACAAGTTAGAATCATTAAAATATAATGATCATCCAACAATTCTCTCTTGATTTTATAAGATAATGGTAGGGGGTGGTGGTGGAATTGGGCGAAAATAAGAGACAGGTCCATTGTCCTTAGGAGGAGGTGGGGCTAGAGCTCTTCTTCTAAGTCTTCTCATTTCCACAGCATTTGTTGAATGGCCCATAATTCTTCCAGCAAAATCATTTGTATTGGGCAATATTTTTCTTGGTGAAGCTCCCTTATCAATATTGCAATGAAAACATGAAGCTAACATTATCATACTATTAGTGAAGAGATATTTTGTAATGTAATTTAATTTTTTTTAAAAATTTACTATTCTAATGATAGATCACTAAATATGATCTAGCACAGCTGAAGTCAACATTAATTATTGTTATTAATTTATTTTTATGTGTTAAGCAAAATTGAATCTAAGATCTCTCACATCAGAGATTCACAAATTACCATTGTGTTGTATGCTCTTGCCTAGCTAATTCATCTAAATTAACTGACCAAGATTAGAACCAAAGATTCTTGTTACAGATTATTCTGTCAATACATTCTTAGCCCATGAAGGGGGTAAATGGATCACAGATCAACACTATACACCAAAAACACAAACACAAATTGGGGTAAAATGGTTTAAATAAGCATAACCAATTCTTATTTGATCCAAGACTTAGAGAAAAAATTCATAGAATCAAATGAATTATTTCTACTCCATATGTTTTGCTGCCAAGCATATGAATAGGAAAATACCTGACTATGTTCCCGTAGACTGGATGGAGAAGAAGATAAGAAGAGACATAAACAAAGCACACCATGAAATAGCAGAAGAGTCCATGGCCTTCAAATTTTGTTATTGGTTTCCACGCAAACAGTACTTTTATATCCACTAAATTCCTAATCATCATAGGGTTGGTGAAGTTTGACTTCACTAATATATTTCTATCTTGTTAATTAATGGAAATGGCTAAATAGCAAAGGATTTGCACTCGAAGTGACAGTTTTTAGAATTAAATAATTAATTTATAAATCACATAACAGTTGATATGTGATTTATAAATTAATTATTTAATTCTAAAAACTGTCACTTTGGGTGTAAATCCTCTGCTGTATAGACATCACCGTTAATTAACCGTTATGTAATGAAACCTAGAAAGATTCGATCTCGGTAATGAAAGTGACACTGAAAGAAAAGCATGCCAATTAATGATTTTTGAGTCAACAATAACTTAGATACTATGAATTACCATGAATGGAGGCATGCTGAATGATAAAGCACAAGTTATAACTATTTTGTGGAGGCTTGCTTTTCCCTCTTTCTCAATTTTCAACTCAAGGGAGAATAAGTGGCTAAAAATGCAACACAATAATGGATTCTTCAAGACAACTAAAAATGGTTTTGAAACTAATAGCATGCTCAAAATGCTACAAAACAAGTAGTATATTATTCATTACTAGATGAAATTAAATTTAAATCACTAATATTTTTGGTGATCCAAGATTGTCTATGTATCTAGATGTTCCTATAACATTAAACATGTGAAGCACAATAAAATGTGAGATCAAACTTAAAGTTTATGAAAATTTACGAAATTTAAGATCTCTATGTTTGACAACTTTTGGACACTTTCATTAATGTTGCTTTAATTCTTCAAATTTATGAACTAGTTTCTATATTAGTTCGTTTCATCCTCTTGATTATTTATTTAGAATATGTAATTATCATATTTTCATACATTTTTCTTTCATAATTATTGTTTCTATTTGCTCTAAATTTCATCTTCTCTTTCAACTATTTATCTCTTATGGTAATAATAAAAAATAACAATGGTAAGATAAAAATAAAAATAAAAATTCATTCCATTTTAAAAGCTCAATCTCATATAACATATCTTAACTTATCTTCCCTTCCCATGTACTCAACAATCAATTCGAGTTATTGAGTAAATTTATCTTGTATATGTTGATATAATTTTTGTACCCAAAATACCAAGTATTATATCTTCTCTTGAACAAGAAAACCTCACATGATGAAAAAATATGGTGATTGTATGATCAAATGATACAACTACAAGGTTTACATTTCAAACTTGTGACTTTGTCTTAGATATAACTCAGTGAGTATGATGTGATATGTTGTTAACAACATGGGGACTTGCACTACTCATTAATGGACATCAAATTTCTACAAAAGTGTTGTGTTAATTTGAGCTCTTCAACTACTTTTAACAAAACAAAGTGCAAAAATAAATGGGGCTAGAGACCTACGTAAACTCTAACAACACAAGAGACTATTGATAGTGAGGTGGAACTAAACTAGTCCTTGTTTCACTAAACCAAATACACAAAGGAGGGTGAAATATTCTAAGAATGTGAGGATAATTTTTTGATTTCTAGTATTCTTTCAAATACCCAATTATGTCACCATCCAAATGAACATATATAATTAAAGTTATGATGCAAGATCTTCTTGGGTTAATGAACAATCTTGCATCACCTAAAAAAAAACTCTTCAACCAATCTAGCACTCACCAACTTCTCACTTTTCCTCTACAAATTTTTTCTTCACTTTCTCACTAATTCACCAGCCATTAACACTATAAATTGTTTCATATATCTGGACTTAAATATATAGGTTAATATTTTTCCTCTTAAACATAATTTTAGATCTTAGGGTTTGATCAGATTCATTGAATCTGTCTATTGTTCTGTCCTTGTACTTCTTCCTTGAAAAATTTGGAAACTTCTCATTAAATCCTCACCTTAGATTGCTTAACAAACTCAATTCATGCATTAGACATGCCAACTCATCAATCCTTATCATTCACACATTTTGATCAATTCATAAATTCAATTGTATCAGCTTCACATCTTGATTCTTTTACAAACTATTAATTTGATGAAACTCAGTCATCACTATGTTCTTCAACTTGATCATCACTTGGTAGCTCTATCTCTACCATTCTGTCTCACTCAGCTTACATTGGCTTGCTCAACTATCTCTATGCTTAGTCGTAACTTCAATTGTACCTCTATCTTTCTCGACCATCACCATAACTCGGCTAATACTCTTTTGCTTGGCTTAACATAAGTTCCTTAATCTTCTATGTCAACTACTTCATTGACCTTGTAAACTATCACTTGGTCAAGCTTAGTGTTTTACTCATCTTCTTGTCTTCTATCAATCACCTCTCTTTTGACTCAACTCATCTTTCTTCTTCACTTAATAAAATGATCAAACAACACATTATCTTTTCAAATAATAACTAATCAAGTGCTCCTTGTAATTCCATCATACTTACTCCTCTTTACTCAAGAACTTCATTGGCTCATCTTTCTATCACTTCTTTTCAAATCCTCTTCATCAATCAATTGATATAACACTCTACACTATTAGCCAATAAGGTTTGACATAAATAACAACATAATAATTGTTCCAATTGTAGTTCCCAACAATCTCCCTCTTTGGCGTTGATGACAACACCTTTAGTTACTATGCAATGTCAAAATATTTTTCTTTAATTTCATTATCAACTCCCTCTATGATTTGTATTAGATCTTCATTAATATCCTTAGTTTCCTTCAAATTCTCATCCATGCAATCTCTGATATTCTCTCTCTTTTCTTCTTTATATTTCTTCCTCTATGATACCAATTGTGATTCTCCACTATGACTCAATTGTAATACCAATTGTAATAACACCCTCTTTGATATGCATCTCCCTCTTTGTAGCTTGTAACTAGATGGTAACTTGGTAACTTGACACATATTCTCCCTTATACATCTCTAGATATTGGATGACAACTTGATAACATATTCTCCCTCTTTGACAACAATGCCAAAGACATCATCCACTATACTCATCTATCTCCTTACCACTTTCTAAACTATCTAATCTCTTTTAAATAATCTCTCCCTCTTTTATATTCTACTTGTAGCCTTATCAAATCATACTTCTTTTATTCTTTTAACATATTTAGGAATCTCCTAAAGTGTGACCTCCTACATCAATCTATAAGATATTATGATTATAGCAATTGATGCAATTCTACATCTCTTCTTAGTTTTCTTCAGATAGGGGAATGCCCCCTAACTTACCTCTTATATACTCAAATTCACCCTTAGGTAATTCCTTTATGAATATATCAACTACCTACTCATTTGTGTTCAATGTTAGATTGTGGTGATTGATCAAGAAAGTATTGTGCATACTTCATAAATTCTTTGGGGTTTAGACCAATGTTGTAGTCGACATATGGCCGACATGTTGTAACCTTAAAATGGCCTAAAATACTTGTATAAAAGGGCTTAGGATTAGGTATTTTTCATTATGTTGTGATGCAAAATTGGTTCTTGCAGCAGTATTGAGTTGTAAGGGATTACAAATTGTAATCACATTGTAATCATTGGATAATAATAATATTGGACTTGCTATTTGGTGGACGTAGCCCAGGGATTGGGTGAACCACATTAAATCTTGGTGCCTTGTGTTCTTTCCTGCATGATCTATTATTTTCTATTATTGATTATATTTGCATGTAATTGTTATTTCTATCAGTGGTTTAATCCTAACAAGTGGTATCAGAGCAAGGTTGTTTTTTAGTTATCCTCTACAAGAAAGTCTAACAGTTAAGTGAGAGTCTCACAATTGGGTGGGAGTGATGGCAGATGAGGGTAAGCTGAGGGTTGATAGGTTTAATTGATAGAACTTCCAGTTATGGAAGATGCAAATGGAAGGCTATTTTTATCAGAAGGATTTATGGAAGTCGTTAGAAGGCAAAGCCAAGAATCAAGGATCTATGTCAAATGGTGAATGGGATCTTTTGGACAGAAAGGCATTTGGAAGCATTTGATTATGCCTGGCACCATTGGTGGCAATTAATATTACAAAGGCAAAGACAACATAAGAGTTGATGAAAACCCTAGCGACACTCTATGAAAAGCCCTCTGCTTCAAATAAGGTATTTCTCATGAAGTGTTTATTTAATATGAAAATAGTAGAAGGTGGATCTATTACACATCATTTAAATGAGTTTAATACTATTACTTGTCAGTTATCTTCTATGGGTATCAATTTTGATGAATAAATTAGGGCTCTTTTGAATTTGAGTTCTCTGCCTAAAAGCTGGAATGGATGGGCAATGACTATGAGTAATTCTGTTCCTGGATCTAGTACCCTAAAATGTGAAGATGTGATCGGTGTTGTTTTGAGTGAGGAAACTCATAGGAAATTCTCAAGTGGATCTACATCATAAAGTGCTTTGAATGCACAAAGCAGGGGTAGAATGACTGGAGAGGAAGTAATTCCAAAAATCATGGGAAATCAAGAGGAAATTCAAAGGGGAGGAGCTCTCAATCGAGAGGATTGAATGACTATTGGTATTGTGGGAAACTAGGTCATAAAAAGAAAGATTGCTGGAATCGAAAGAAAAATGAAGGAGATAAATCAAATGGAGACAACAAGGCAAATGTGTTCAGTGACAAATCCGAAGAGGATGCTTTGCTTATGTCTTTAGAAAGTGTTGATGATTCATGGGTTTTAGATTTTGTTACTTCATTTCATGCTACACCTCATACAAGTTATTTCATTGATTATGTCCAAGGTGATTTTATGCTTGTTTATTTGGGGGATAATGAACCCTATTAGATTGTTGGAAAGAGAAAAATTATGATTAAGTTGTAGAATGAGAATCATTGGCTACTACATGAGGTAAGACATGTTCCAAGGCTGAGTAGGAATTTAATTTCAGTAGGGCAGCTTGGTGATGAGGGTTGTGTAGTTACTTTTAATGATAAAAATTGGAAGGTTTCAAAAGGTTCCCCTATAGTAGAAAAAGGTGTGAAAGTAGGCACCTTCTATCTTTGTACAAGTCATATTGTTCCTTCCACTTTAATTGTTTCAAAGAAAAATGACTGTTCAAGAATAATTGGTATAGTTGAGCAAGGAGAACAAATAGCTACTGTGGATTCTGATACAACGCTATGGCACAATAGACTTGGGCACATGAGTGAGAAAGTTATGAAAGTACTTCATTCAAAGAAATTTTTACCGAGTCTGAAATGTGTTAATATGGATTTCTGTGAAAGTTGCATGTATAGAAAACAAAAGAAAGTGAGTTTTGTAGAGACTGGGAAGGAAAACAAAAAGGAGAAGTTAGAGCTTGTGCATACACATGTATGGGGACTGGCTTAGGTATCTTCCCTTGGTGACTCTCATTATTATGTTACATTTATTTATGACACAACTAGAAAATTATAGGTTTATTTCCTTAGACATAAATCTAATGTATTTCAAACTTTTAATAAATGGAAATGCTTGGTTGAAAATGAAACTGGTAAGAAATTAAAATGTCTCAAATCTGATAATGGTGGTGAGTATTGCAGTCATGAATTTGAAGATTATTGCTCCACTAATGGTATTTGTAGAAAAAAAATTGTTCCAAGGACTCCATAGGAAAATGGAATGGCTAAACACATGAATAGGACTATAATGGAGTGTGCAAGGAGCATGAGGTTGCATGTTAGGTTTCCCTTACACATGTGGGTAGAGGATGTCAGTACTACTATATATTTGATTAATAGAGGTCCCTCTACTCCTTTGGGTTGTGGTATTCCAGAGGAATCATCAACTAGTAAGAAGGTGATTTATTCTTTTCTCAAAATCTTCAGTTGTGAAGCTTTTGCTCATATAGACTGTGAAAATAGAACCAAGCTAGAAGCTAAGTCAAAGAAATGTGTATTTTTTGGATATGGCATTAATGAATTTGGTTATAGGCTTTGAGATTTTGAAAATCAAAAAATTGTAAGAAGCAGGGATGTCATATTCAATGAGAAAGTGTTGTACAAAGATCTATTGGAACAACATGAGAAGAAAGAAGATGATTATGTAGTGCTAGATGATACTCCAAAAGTTGATGTTCCAGCCATTCCTCATGATGTGCAACAACCACAATAACAAATAAAACACACACCAGTGAATGTTAGATGGTCAACAAGGCAAATTAGACCTCCAGAAAGATTTTCTCCCTCTTTGTATTCTATTTTACTTACTAATGTTGGTGAACTTAAAAGTTATGATGAAGCTATCTAGGTGGATACTAAGATTCAATGAGAGTCTACAATGAAAGATGAAATGGACTCTTTGCTGAAGAATAAGACATGGGATTTATGCAAGTTTCCTATAGGTAAAAAGAGCTTTACAGAATAAGTGGGTTTATAGGTTAAAAGAAGAGGATGGAGGTAAGAAATGCTTTAAGCTAGGTTAGTTGTGAAAGGATTTGCACTGAAAATGAGCATTGATTTTGATGGGATATTTTCTCCTATTGTTAAGATGACTTCTATCCGTACTATTTTAAGTCTTGTGGCTACTAAAGATTTGCATTTAGAGCAACTTGATTTTAAAACAACCTTTCTTCATGGAGATTTGGATGAAGAGATGCATATGGCTTAGCCATAGGGTTTTGAGGTCAAAGATAAGAAGAACTTTGTGTGCAAATTGAAGAAAAGTTTATATGGCTTGAAGTTAGCACCTTGAAAATGATATCTAAAATTTGACAGTTTATGCACAAGCATGGATATAATAGCTATCATTCAGATTATTACGTTTATTTTAAGAGGTTGGATGATGATAACTACATTATTTTATGTTTATATGTTGATGATATGCTTGTAGCTGGGTCTAACATGGATCATATTAAGGGGCTGAAACACTAGTTAGCACATGCATTTGCTATGAAGGATTTGGGGGCAGCAAAACAAATCCTTGGTATGAAGATTTGTAGAGATAGGAAGAACAGAACATTGATGCTATCTCAGGCTGCTAATATTGAGAAGGTGTTGCAACGTTTCTCTATGGAGAATGCTAAAGTTGTCAGCAAACCTTTACCTGGTCATTTGAAGTTGACTAAGGAGATGTGTCCCAAGAAATAGAAAGAGGAGGATAAGGTGTCCATATGCTTCAACTATAGGAAGTTTGATGTATGTTATGGTATGTACCAGGCCAGATATTGCACATGTAGTGGGAGTTGTTAGTTTGAGTCATCCAGGCATCGAGCATTGGAATGTAGTCAAATGGATTCTCATATATTTCAGAGGCACATACAATAAGTGTTTACACTTTGGGGGCTCTACTACTTATTTACAAGGCTATGTTGACTCAAATTTGGCAGGGGATATTGATACCAGATGGAGTACTATAGGTTATGTCTTTACTATTGGTGGGGCAACCGTGAGCTGGGTTTCTAGGTTATAGAAGATTAATGCTCTATCCACTACAGAGGCAGAGTATGTTGTTGCTATAGAGACAACCAAGGAGATGATATGGCTTTAGTTCTTCCTAGAAGAATTGGGACATCCTGAAAAGGATAATTATTTGTTCACAGATAGTCAGAGTGCCATTCATCTTGCAAAGAATTTAGCTCTACATTCAAAGACCAAACACTTACAATTGTGGTATCATTTCATTCGGTTAGTTTTGAAGGATGGATAGTTAAAGTTGGAGAAGATACATACAAATGACAATCTAGTAGATATGTTCACAAAGGTAGTAACAAGGGAGAAGTTGAACTCCTCTTTTACTTTGATTGGTCTTCTAGACTGAACATGAATAAATGAACAACAGAGTCTAGGGTGGTTTGATGGAGTGGGAGCCCCATGTGGTAGTGGTATTGCTCTAAGATTAGTCTCCAAGTGGGAGATTGTTGTTTAGTATGGAGCCTGATCAATCCCCAAGTGGGAGATTGTTAGATTATGGTGACTAATCAGGAAAGTACTATACATCATAAATTCTTTGGAGTTCAAGGTAGTGCCCCAAAATTTTCTTTTGGGTCGTGGCTGACATTGTAACTGACATATGGCTGACATGTGGCCGACATGTTGTAACCCTAAAATGACCTAAAATACTTGTATAAAAGGGCTTAGGGTTAGGTATTTTCATTATGTTGTGATGCAAAATTAGTTCTTGTGGCAGTATTGAGTTGTAAGGGATTACAGATTGTAATCAGGTTGTAATCACTAGATCGTAATAATATCGAACTTGTTGTTTACTGGACGTAGCCCAGGGATTGGGTGAACTATGTTAAATCTTGGTGCCTTGTGTTCTTTCCTATTTGATCTATTTTTTTTGTTATTGATTATATTTGCATATAATTGTTATTTATGTCTATGGTTTAATCCTAACATTCACATATTGCACTCTCACCTTTTTGTCTTACACTAATTATCTCAAGTAATGATACTTAATTAAAATATGCTTGGTCTTTGTGTGCACCACATTATTCTTATATATATTTATAACACTTTTGCTATCACAATATATCACCATAGGTTCAGTAATCTCTTCTTTCTATTAGAATTCTTTAGAATAACTAAGAGGGGGGTGAATCAATTATTCAAGGTCCAATAATGTCCAATCCAAATTTTTTAATAAAATGAGAGTGAATCAAAAGTACTATCTTTTTTACTTTCTTATCATGCATGCAATTAAACATTAAAAAATCATAAAAAAGTAAACATGCATCACACCATAACACAAAGGAGTTTGGTGACCCAAAAACCCTCTAAGAATAAGAAGGTAAAATTGGGGTGGGGATGACACCCACAAAATAATTGCATAATTGATTTCAACCACTTCTAATGGGTTTCCCTATTAAAGGCCTACCCTATTAAAGGCTTTACACACTGTTAAATGTGACCCTATTAAAAGATTTATACACCTTGTTAGGAGTGTGCCCTATTAGAGGACTTAAGAACATTCAACTTAGAATGTCACCCTGTTAAGGGATTTACATAGAGCTATTAGGCTCACCCAAGTCCATGGGATTTATAGTCACCTTCTCAAAAGAATCTTTTATCCCACTCTAAGCATCTCCTATCATTCTCTTGAGGATCTCTTATCCTTCTCCTGAGGATCTCTTATCCTTCTCCTGAGACTTATCGACCTAGCTATTAAGCTAACCTAGCAATGTGGGATTTCAATGTCTAATACAATGGTAAGAGAGTATTAGAAAGATTTTGACCTGATAAAGATTGCAACTTTAACCTTGTAGATTTCAAATCACTCTTCAGTTCTTTTCTTTTCTTGTCTTTTCTCCCTTGCAGTGCTGATAGCTTGTTCACCCTTCAAGATCTATCTCTTTGAGTTATTCCTCTCATTATGCCAATGCACTCTATGGTCACTTGATAACCTCAGAGTCTTGATGCTCTGTGCTTACTCATCACTGTATCCTCTTCTTGACACTTCACACTAGCCTTCTCTTGGCTTCTTCACACAAACACTCTTATGACCAACTCCCTCTCATACATGTGCACTTGATCTCTGACCTATAACTCCTTATAAAGAAGTTATGTTCTTCATTTTTCACTCAAATCTTCCTGCTTATCAATTTTATTTAATCTTGAGAAAATGATATTTTTTTCCCTCCAAATTGTTTCTTCCAAAATTTTTATGATAAATCCATGAGCATTTGCCTTGTTGGTTTGCATGGTTTACATAAAATTCTATGACATCTACTCATCATCTTTATCATCCAACTAATTCACAGAATTCAATGTTACAAACCTATCATTACTAATCTAGTGAATCTTTTGACTTAACAAATAATGTAGCGACTCGGCATCATTGGTTTATTGATGCATGCCACCTAAAGAAATTTGCTCTGCATCGATTACCTATTTTCTGATGCTTGACACCTAAAGTCTTTTCCTAAGTTACTCAGCACTTAAGAAATTACTCAGCATTTGAAAGATTTTTCGGCACACACTAAAGTTGAACTAACTCGGCTTCAACTATTAATTTTCTCAGCTCTAACTAGCTTGCTCGGCTCTCTCAAATGAGCTTAGTTAGGCTTTACAAATGACTTAGCTAAACCTTACATATTTGATGTGTCTTAGTGTGTCCATCCTCTTAGAGTATGTCAACAATACACTATTTCATCAATGGCTTAGTTGATCCTTATACTTCATTGCAACATCATAATTTCAACCTTTCTCTATGTGCTCTAGTTACATCTTATTGATTGCCTCCTCCTTGTCAATCAACCAATTGATAGTACTTGGATTATTAAAGAAATTTTCATTCCTACAAGTAGCAAGTTTGAAATCAATGAAAAAACAATGATTGAAAACATTCTTTACCAGTTCCATCATTCTTCATTTATGATCTTTTTAATCATTTTCAACAATCTCCCTCTTTGGAATTGATGGCAAACCAAACTGATCAATTGATTGAGTTGATCAACTTAGTTACCACCAAAATTATGTACCAAATAGAAAACTTGTTGTCATTACATATATTCCTTTTTGTATCATGTCTCCCTCTTTTGCTGATACAAACTAAATCTTTTGTTCTACTTCTCCCTCTTGACTGCTACGTCTTTACTCTATATTCCTGATCATTCCTTCATAACTTCTTGTTGATCAGTTTATTATCCCTTCAAAATCTCCCTCTTTCATCTCTCCTTTCATACATTCTCATACATCTCCATATCTTTACCTTTCATTGATCAGCTTCTCATAAATCTTCCTCTTTGACATAAATGCCAAAGATGTAGCATCTTCAACATGCTAAATATAAACTTTTCATCTCATGTTTTCTCCCTCTGTCACCATGCTTGTGACTAAATAGGAATTTCTACTCTTGTTGTCATCCTTGGCATCATTCTTCTGATATTGCAAGGATCTACTCCTGTTGATGTAGGACAACTTCTTTGTTGCTTTAGACTACTTGAGTTAGGGGCACTACCCCCAACTTGCCTCTAAGATATTCATAAGTATCCTTGGGCAATGGTTTGGTGAAGATATTTGTAGTTTGTTCCTTTGTGTGAATGTACTCCATCTTCAATTGTTTGTCTTCCACCAATTCTCTGACATAGTGATACTTGATTGCAATATGCTTGGTTTTCGCATGCATTACTGGATTCTTGGATATGTTTATATCACTTGTATTATCACAATACAATATCACAAGTTTGGTTACCTCTTCTTTCATTCCTTTCAATAGATGTTTGAGCCACACAATGTTTGTGCAATTGACTATTGTTGCCACATATTTTTCTTTTTCAGTGGACTGAGATGTGCATGTTGTTTCTTGCTAGTTCAAGTAACTATCCTTTTACCTAAGAATAATGCTCCTCCACTTGTGCTTTTCCTATCATCAATTTTGCCTCCCCAGTCTACATCTATATATGCATTGCACTCAAAATTCTCATTTTTTTTTGTAATATAGGCCCAAATCATCAGTTCCTTTGAGATACTTCATTATCCTTTTTACTACCATGAGATGATTTTCTCTAGTATTAGCAGAGAATCTAGCCACTATTCCAACTACTAATGCTATGTTTGGTTTGCTATATACAAGATATTGTAGTTTTCCAATCATGGATTCGTACATTATTTGATTGATTTTAGTTGATTCATCATTTTTGGATAGCTTATGCCCTGTTACCATTGGTATGATGATAGGTTTGGAGTCTTCCAATCCAAACGTCCTAAGTATCTCTTTGATGTACTTTGATTGTGTCATGGATATACCATGTTTTAGTTGATGTACTTGCAATCCAACAAAGAACTTGATTTCTCCAAACATAGACATCTCAAACTCATGTTTCATTTTGTCAGCAAAACTTTTGCAAAGCACTTCCTTTCCTCCAATAACTATGTCATTCAAAAAGATTTTAGATACAAGGATATCCTTACCTTCTTCTAATTTGATGTACATGTTGTTGTTATCATCAATTCTTTCAAATCCTATTTGCACTAGATACTTGTGAAGTCTCTCATACCAAACTCTAGGGGCTTGCTTTAATCCATATAGAGCCTTATGCAATTTTCATACCTTGTTTTTGTTATTTTCATCAACAAATCCTTCTAGTTTCTCTATGTAGACTTCCTCTTCAAGTATACCATTCAGAAATGTGAACTTCACATCCATTTGATAGACTTTAAATCCTTTGAAGGCTACATATGACAGTAAGGTCCTTACTCCTTCCATTCTAGCAACTGGAGCAAAAGTTTCTCCATAGTCTAGTCCTTCTTTTGGAGAAACTTGTTTCTAAACACCTACTTGGTTCCAGTTACATTCTTGTTAGCTGGTCTTGAGACTAAGGTCCATGTTTTGTTCTTTTCAATTTTTTCTATTTCTTCTTTCACAGCATTGTACCAGTCATCATCTTTTATGGCTTCACTTACTATTTTTGGTTCCATTTTGCTGAGTAGACATGTCTCTCTTCTGAGTCTATTCCTTATCATTGATCTTGCCTCTTTTTTTCCAATAATTTGATCTATAGGATGATCTCTTCTTACATACTTTGCCAATACTGGTTCTTTCCTTGTTTGCATGTTGTCTCTTTCAAAATCTGAATCTTCATGTGTATTTTCATTAAATATTTCTTCATTTCCTTCCTATTGACAGTTCTCAAAGTTTGAATGAAAATTCTCTATATTCTGTAGCTCAACTTCTAAATGTGTCTGCTACTCGGCATTCACTGTCTATGACTCGACAGATACTAGATTTTGTTGTTGATTGTCATTTTGAGTTGCAACTTCACCATTATTAGGTATACCTTCATAAAAGTATACAAAGGTCTTGTATTCTTCTGCTTTCTTGGTGTTCTCAACACTTTGAACTTCTACAAGCTCATCAAATTTCACATTTTCACTTTCTACTACTTTGTTAGTGTTAACATTCAAGCACTTATAAGATTTTCTTCTAGTAGAATAACCAAGAAATGTGCCTTCCTCACTCTTTGCATCAAAATTTCCATTTCTAGACTCTTTATATATATATATATATATATATATATATATATATCATTTGCATCCAAATATTTTGAAATATTCTACATTAGGAGAATGCCCATACTATAATTCAAAAGGTGTTGCATTTGTACCTTTCTTGACTTGAACTCTATTGAGTGTGTAGGCTGCAGTACTTACAACTTCTCTCCAGTACTTGAGTGCAACATTTTTTTCCATCATTAAGGTCCTGGCACAGTCAATAACTGATCTATTCCTTCTTTCTGCTATACGATTCTGAGGTGGAGTCCTAGGTGATGATGTCTGCCTTTTGATTCCTCTTTCATTGTAGAATTCTTCAAATTCTCTTGATGTGAATTCATCTCCTCTATTATATCTGAGACATTTTAGGCTCTTTCCAGTCTCTTTCTCAACTCTAACCAAGTACCATTTGAATATTTGGAATGCATCTGATTTTTGTTTCAAGAACATGACTATCATCATCCTTGAATAGTCATCTACAAATAGCATTATGTATCTATCACCTTTGTAGTTTTTCACTTCAATAGGACCACACAAGTTAGTATGAACTAGATCTAATACTTCATTAGAAGTATAGGCCTTGCTTTTGAAAGTTGACTTGGTCATATTCCCTAGTCGGCATTATTTGCACATGGTGTTATCAGGCTTCTTCAATTTTGGTAGACCTCTAACTTTCTTCATTTTTCTGATGCTTATCAGGTTGTCAAAATTTACATGACATAGCCTCTTGTGCCATAACCATACATCATCAATTTGAACAATGAGACAAGAAGCATCTTCCATGTCTAGGTAGAACAAATTACTCCTAGTCTAGTCACCTTTTCCTATTAGACTTCCTTGAGAATCATAAATCTTGGCAACTCTATTTTCAAATTCAACCTTACATCCTATGTTGCCTAACTGTGAGACACTTAACAAGTTATAATTCAGGCCATCAACATAGTATGCATTATCACATGATATCTTTTCAATAATTCCATGGTACATTGTTACCAAATCTAACATTATTTCCTTCATATTGAGTAAAGGAAATGAACTTACTTTTATCTCCAGTCATGTGATGAGAGCATCCATTGTCTATGATCCATTTTCTATTCTTGTTCATGCAAGTTACCAGGGTAGTTGTTTCATCTTCATCTGATTCATCTTTCATAGCCACATAGACTACTTCATCATCATTCTCGTCAGAGTCTTGTTCAACAATGTAGCACCTTTTTCCTTTACCTCTATAGTCCTTGTTGTCCTCTTTCTTGTTCTTGAAGTTTCCTTCATCCTTGTAATTTTTCTTTTGTGTGCATCTTGTTGCAATGTGACCAACTTCATTACAATTGAAACAAATGATTGGCAGCTTACCTTTGAATTTGCCCCTTCCTCTATGAAATCTTCTTTCTAGTAATGCCTCCAATTGGTCTACATCATCTTTATCAGTGTTGTTGTCACTAGATACATACTTTTCTTTTCCATTATTTTTCTTTGTTTGCACCTCCTCATTATCTTTTATTGTCATCTTGGCTTTGAATGTAGATTCAAAGTTTTTTGGCTTGTAGTTGTCAAAGTTGGATAGCTCAAAGGCAGTGATTCTTCCAATTATTCCTTCAAATGATAATGTGTTGCCTAGTACACATCTTAGCTCTTGGATGGTTGATACTCTTATAGCATAGATAGGAAGAAAAGTTCTCAAATATTTTCTACATATTGTTTCTTCTGATAACTGTCCTCCTAGGCTTCTTATGGCACTTACCACTTCTTTCATCCTTGCACCATATTGAGCAGTATTCTCTCCTTCTTCCATTTTCATGTTATCAAACTTTCCTCTTAGGCTTTCTTTTTTGGCTCTCTTGAAATTATCATCTCCCCCATAGATTCTTGATAATGTTTCCCACATCTGATGTGCAGTACCACATTCTTTGATGTCATCATACTCGACATAGCTTAGTGTTGAAGCAATATCTAACATCGCTTGATTATACTCCTTCTTCTTGCTCATGTCATTTTTAGTTAGGGGTCCTGGAGGGTCTACATGATCAATTGTGATTGAGGTCTATGCATAGTTGCCTATTGATTTGAGGTGCAGCTTCATTAGACTTTGCAATGCAACAAAGTTGTCTTTGTTTAGCTTGTGAACTTCTCTCTTGGACATCTTGATCTTCCTATTGCTAGTACCTTCAAACAAATTAGTAGTGTGCTCTGATACTAATTGTTACAATTATTTAGAATAACTAAGAGGGGGGTGAATTAGTTATTCAAGGTCCAATAATGTCCAATCCAAATTTTCTAATAAAATGAGAGTGAATCAAAAGTACTATCCTTTTTACTTTCTTATCATGCATGCAATTAAACATTAAACAATCATGAAAAATAAACATGCATCACACCATAACACAAAGGATTTTGGTGACCCAAAAACCCTCTAGGAATAAGAAGGTAAAACTGGGGTGGGGATGACACCCACAAAATAACTACCCCATTGATTTTAACCACTTCTAATGGTTTTCCCTGTTAAAGGCTTTACACACTGTTAAATGTGACCCTGTTAAAGGATTTCTACACCCTATTAGGAGTGCACCCTGCTAGAGGACTTAAGAAAATTCAACTTAGAATGCCACCCTATTAAGGGATTTACATAGAGCTATTAGGCTCACCCAAGTCCATGGGATTTATAGTCACCTTCTTAAAAGAATCTTTTATCCCACTCTAAGGATATCTTATCCTTCTCCTGAGGATCTCTTATCCTTCTCCTGGGGATCTTCTATCCTTTTCCTGAGGCTTATCGACCTAGCTATTAAGATAACCTAGCAATGTAGGATTTCAATGTCTAATACAATGGTAAGAGAGTATTAGAAAGGTTTTGACCTGATAAAGATTGCAACTTTAAGCTTGCAGATTTCATATCACTCTTCAGTTCTTTTGTTTGCTTGGCTTTTCTCCCTTGCAGTTCTTATAGCTTGTTCACCCTTCAAGATCTATCTCTTTGAGTTCTTCCTCTCGTTATGCCAATGCACTCTATGGTCACTTGATCAACTCAGAGTCTTGATGCTATGTGCTTACTCCTCACTATGTCCTCTTCTTGACACTTCACACTAGCCTTCTCTTGGCTTCTTCACACGACCACTCTTATGACCAACTCCCTCTCACACATGCACACTTGATCTTTGATTTGTAACTCCATATAAAGAAGTTATGTTCTTCATTTCCTACTCAAATCTTCCCGCTTACCAATTTGATTTAATCTTGAGAAAATGATATTGTTTTTCCTCCAAATTGTTTCTTCCAAAAACTTCATGATAAATCCATCAGCATTCACCTTGAATTGGTTTGCATGGTTTACATAAAATTCTATGACATCTACTCATCATCCTTATCATCCAACTAATTCATTGAATTCAATGTAACAAACTTATCTGATAGAGACACAACCCACACAGAATGAAATCTTGATGGGGACACAACCCACACAGAATGGACATAACAGAAAAGGGGAAATTATATTAACTGAGAAAATAAGCTAGTATAAATAGTACAAAGAAAATAAACTTCAAAACATGCCCTAAGGGCTTACAATAGCATAAATCTGGAAATAATTTCTCCTTTCAGTACCTCCTCTCAATCTCCACTCCGAACTGCCTTTTACAATGCCAGAAATCTCCTTAAATAGACCCTGGAGGGTTAAGGACTAGGAGTACATTCTAGAAAGTTCTAGTAGGCATCCACCAACCAAATAGAAGGTTCCAAAAGTTACGTTAGAAGTTGGCACAAATCTAGAAGAATCCAAAAATGGTAATCGAACTTCCGGGAGGCATAACTTTTGAACCGTAGCTCTGATTGACGAACCGTTTACATTTTTGAAAAGCTATCAAAGTGCTCTATAGCTCTATAGACCAGATTTGCTCGTCACCCATTTTTCAGCCCTTTTTGAGGTCATTTAATTCTCCTAACCTAACTTTGAAGCATTCTTAGGAGGTCTCCAAAACCCAAAAAACTGCAATAACTTTCAAACTGTGGCGCCTTTTGACCTGATTCTTTTTTTGGAATGCTCTAAATCAAAATTACATTCATCTGACCAATTCACACCTTCTAGTTTACCAAAATGATAGCCCAATTACATGCTCCTATGTTTTCAAGATTTTCTAACACACTGATAGTGGAACTGTGAGAGTTGAAACCTTTATTTGACCCAAATGGGTATCCAAAAATGAAAACACATGAAACAGAAACTAAGTCTAAGTACATTTTTTGGTGACACAGGATTGCCCTTATACCTTTGGATGCTCCTGCATCATTATCGTTACTGATCTAGCAAATCTTTTGACTTGACAAATAATGCAGAAACTTAGCATCCTTGGTTTACTGATGCATGACACCTGAAGAAATTTTCTCAACATCCATTACCTATTTTCTGATGCTCGACACCTGAAGTCTTTTCTTGAGTTACTCAGCACTTGAGCAATTACTTGGCATCTGAAGGATTGCTCGACACACATTAAAGTTGAACTAACTCAGCTTCAACTAAAAATTTTCTTGGCTCTAACTAGCTTTCTCTTCTCTCTCAAATGAGCTTAGTTAGGCTTTACAAATGACTTAGCTAAACCTTACATCTTTGATGTGTCTCAGTGTGTCCATATTCTTAGAGTATGTCACCAATACACTATTTCATCAATGGATTAGCTAATCCTTATACTTCATTACAACATCATAACTTCAACCTTTCTCTAGTTGCTCTAGTTACATCTTATTGATTACCTCCTCCTTGTCAATCAACCAATTGATAGTACTTGGATCACTAAAGAAATTGTCATTCCTACAAGTAGCAAGTTTGACATCAATGACAAAACAATGATTGAAAACATTCTTTACCAGTTCCATCATTCTTCATTCATGATCTTTTCAATCATTCCCAACACCTTCACACCTTCCAACAATTGCTTTATCCACACAATATTTGAAAAATTAACTATTGCTGCAACATATTCAACTTTTGTTGTGGATTGAGAAATACAATTTTTCTTCTTACTTGTCCATGAAATCAATTTCTTTCCCATAAAGAAAGCTCATCCATTTATAATTTTTCTATCATCAATGTTTCCAACTTAATTAGCATCTGTGTAAACTTAAAGCTCAAACTTGACATTCTTCTTGTACCATAAACCACAATCTTTGGTAACTTTCAAAAATATCTCAATATCATTTTCACATCCATCATGTGATTCTCCTTAGGAAAAGCATAAAATATTGCAATAATTCCAATAGCTCAAGCAATGTCAAGTCTATTATGAACAACATATTATAATTTTCCAATCATTGACCTATACAATTTCTAATTTATTTCAATATAATCATCATTTTTTGAAAGTTTATGTTAAGTAGTCAGAGCTGTTATAATTGGTCTTAAATATTCCACTCCAAAGGTATTTAGTATCTCCTTGATATACTTTTATTGTGTAATTTATATACCTCCTTTGATTTGAAAAACTTATAACCAAAAAAGAATTTAATCTCACCAAACATTCACATCTCAAATTCTTTCTTCATCCCATTAGCAAAATATTTACACAATAACTCATGTTCTCCAAATATGATATAAAAAAATAAGCTTACAATATCCTATTCTCAGATTCACCCTTCAAGTATAGATTGTTGTATCCTTGTTCTTGTAAAACTAATTTTTACCAAATATGTATGTAACCTTTCATACCATTCTCTAGGGGATTGCTTCAAACCATACAATGCTTTGTGCAACTTACATATCATGTTCTTCTTACCAGGTTCAAAAAATCCTTCTGGTTGTTCAATGTAGACTTCTTCCAAGATTTCATTCAAAAATGCAGTTTTGACATCCATTTAATATACCTTTAAACCTTTGTAAGAAACATATTGAAGTAAAGTTTTTACTCCTTCCAACCTTGCAATTGGGCAAAATGTCTCTCCATAGTCAATTCTTTCCTCTTTTGCATGTCCCTTAAAAAATAATCATGCTTTGTTCCTTGTAACTTCACCTTTCTCATTTAGCTTGTTTTTGAATACCCACTTTGTTCAAATCTTATTCGTGTCCTTTAGCCTTGCAATGTCCATGTCTTGTATTTGTTAATTTGATGAATTTCCTCATCATTTATTTAATCCAATCTTCATTCTCCAAAGTATTTTTAACTATCCCTGGCTCAAAATCACATAGTAAACATGTATCATTCTTCAACTTGTTTCTTGTCATGACTCTTGAATCTTTGTCTCCAATGATTGATCTAGTGTATGGTGTCTTCTCACATATCTTTCCAAGATAGGTTCAAATCTTCTTTCTCCTTGTTGTAATTCACTTGATCGATGTTTCTCATTTTATTTAGGTATCTCCAACAATAACTTAACTTAATCTATTCGGTGTCTAGTCTACTATCTTTGTGATTCAACTCCTATAGCCTGATGCTAAGTAGCTTGATGAGGCTTGACATAACTTGTCTATTGATAATCAATAGTGATAGTTTGCTAATAGGGTAAGTGCACCACATTGTGGTACCAAAAGGGGGGGTATAAGTGGGCACCTTTTTCTAAAATCAACAATTTCTGAACTTCAACAAGAATTTGAAGATAATTATTCTCAAAATTTTAAGATATGACAAAAAAAAAAGTAGTAGTCCTTTGAATCTAGTTTCTAAACTACTAATTTGTTTTTTTTCAAAATAGTTTAGTTTTAGGTCCTCAAAAAAGGGGTTCATAGAAAGTGGTACTATTTTTTTAGAAAAAACATAAAATATTGCAAAGTGTAGCCCCCTAAAATTTTAACTTCTAAAAATAAATTCTTTAATTTCTTTAGTCAAAATTTACCTAACATCGTGTAGTTTATCCTAGATTTTTCGGGTAATTTTATAATGTGTCTATTTTTTAATGAATTTTTTAGTTGGGCACATCCCAAAAATGTGAAATATTTGTGTGCTCCCCCTAGAAATGATTGAAAACTAATCTAAAATCAAAACTTCTTTTTTTCAAAGTGTGTAAAATGGAGTCTAGTTTCTAAAAAACTAAGTTGTGAAATTTGATGGATGAGCTAAAATGTATACACCGATTAGTATACATTTTTTTTTGATAGAACATGGATATACCTTGAAAAGAAATTATAGTTGAAAGGTTTGAAATAGTTCAAATTTGAAATAAATTATATGGTTATTTAGCTAACACAAAGATCAAAAATTTCATATAACCTAATTTTATCGATGCTCAACCATAAGGGAACTTGAAGGACATCACACAAGAAAAGTTAATAATTTTTTGTATGTTTGTTGCAAAACACATCTCAAACTAGTTTAGAGACTCCAAACCTTTTGGCTGGATCTAGAAGGCAAAACCAAGCCTTAGGCTTGGTAGAACCCAAAGCTTTAAATAGTGCATGTGTGCCATAGTGCACACATGTCATTTAAAGAATTTTTAAATTCAGACTTACATAGTGCTATAGTGGGCACATACTATGTAAGCATGAATTTCAATAGAGAGGGAAGGAGACAGGGAATGAGAGAGGGAGATAGGCTAGAGAATGAGAGAGTAGAGGATGGAGAGAGGGTAAGAGATGGGAGAGGGTGGGATAGGGAGAGAGGGAGGGAGAAAAAGAGAGAGAATGTAGGGGATAGGAGGTGGGATAGGGAGAGAGGGAAAGAGAAAGAGAGAGAGAGAGAGAGAGAGAGAGAGAGAGAGAGAGAGAGAGAGAGAGAGAGAGAGTAGGGAATGGGAGAGGGGGAGAGTAGGGGATGAGAGAGTGATAGAGTGAGAGAGAGGGAGAGTAGGGGATTGGAGAGGGTGTGATAGGGAGGGAGGGAGGGAGGGAGCGAGGGAGGGAGAGAGATTTAGCTAGGGAAATATGGAGATGAAGATCAAGATAGATACACAAAAAAATATATATATAGAAAGAGAGAGAGGGAGAGAGAGGAAGAGATAGAGATAGAGAGAGTAGGGGATGGAAGAGGGTAGAATAGAGAGAGATGGAGAGGGAGGGAGGGAGGGAGGGAGGGAGAGAGGGAGAGAGAGAGAGAGAGAGAGAGAGAGAGAGAGAGAGTAGGGAATGAGAGAGGGAGAGGGGGGGAGAGACAAAGTAGGGCATGGGAGAGGGTGGGATGGGGAGAGGTAGAGAGAAAGTAGGGGATGAGAGAGAGAGAGAGAGAGAGAGAGTAGGGGATGGGAGAGGGTGGGATAGGGGAGATAGAGAGTAGGGGGTGGGAGAGAGGGAGAGAGAGTGATCTAAATCATTTTATCAATTCAGAGGGTAATACCAAAGAAATAAATAATGGTATTGTAAACACATAATAAATAATATCAAGAATTCAATCTATTCATAATATTAAATAATTTTTTATACAATTGTGGACAATCTCGTAAGTGAGATGTATGCCTGCAAATCAATCAAATTTGGACAAAATCATGAAGGATTTGTGTGTCCAAGCTCATAAGAGTTGGGTTATCTTGTGAATGAGATGTACGCCCATGAACTCTATAGGAGTTGGGCAATCTCATGGTTGAGATGTTTGCCCATGACCTCCATATATAAGATCTGATACAAATTGGTAATCTCAGCTAATGAGATGTCTATCCATATCTTTCTAATCTTAGATTCAAATTGAACCCCTTTATACATCACATAGTAGGAGGTGAGAGAGAGAGTAGGGGGGGGGGAGAGAGAGAGAGAGAGAGAGAGAGAGAGAGAGAGAGAGAGAGAGAGAGAGAGAGAGTGATAAAAGTGATAGAGAGAGTAGAGTATGGCAGAGAGGGAGAGAGAGAGAGTAGGGGATGGGAGAGGGTGGGATAGGGAGATAGATTTTTCACATAGTAGGGGGGAGGGAGAGAGAGAGAGAGAGAGAGAGAGAGAGAGAGAGAGAGAGAAGGGGATGGGAGAGGGTGGGATGAGAGAGAGAGAGAGAGAGAGAGAGAGAGAGAGAGAGAGAGAGAGAGAGAGAGAGAGAGTAGGGGGTGGGAGAGAGGGAGAGAGAGAGTAGGGGGATGGGAGAGGGTGGGATATAGGAGAAAGACAGAGTAGGGGATGGGAAAGGGTAGGATAGGGGAGAGCGTGGGATATGGAGAGAGAGATTTCACATAGTCTGTATGCACCATAGTGCATGCACACTATATGAAAACACTAGAAAATGGTTATAATGAAATTTTGGATCCCTCTTGACCCATATTATATTTTTTTTCTGTTGTCTATTCAGCTATTCTGACAGAAAACATAGGTTTCATGCTGTTGGAAGTTAGCAAACACCAAATTCAATCATTAGATACACTACTTGAAGGCTTTTTTGAACATTCTTTCATTCTATTGGAAGCTAGCAAACATCAAATTGAATCATTGAATACAATATTTAAAGGCTTTTTGAACATTCTTTCATGTTATTGGAAGCTAGAAAACACCAAATTTAATCATTGGATACACTATTTGAAATCTTTTGAATATTCTTTCTATAAAAAAAGGTTAGTGCGGTCCTTTTTAAATATTCTTTGTTATTGTAGAGATAAATTTTATTATAATTTGACAAGTTATTTAATAAATAGTGAATTCATTGAAATTTGTATATTTCAATTCATTATTATTTGGAAATGGTTAGAAATTTGACAAGTTGTTTAATATATATTCTATAGTCATTGAAATAATTATAATTTGTATATGTACTTGAATTATTTGTAATTTACAAATTGTAAGTAATTCAAATGTTTGAATAATTTTACATATAGAAATCATCATCATGCTAAGGAAGAAACCAAAAACTCAAACAATGGAAGAGGGAGAGAGATTTGACAATTAAAAGAAATAAAATGAAACTACATGAACAAAGAAAATTACAATGCAATAATGAAGAATTGTCTTTTGAATAGGAACAAGAACTACCAATACAAAGAAACAAAGAGGAAGAATTAGAAAAACAAAGAGAATGAATGAGACTCTTACGCTCAAGAACACAATTGAATTGTGAAGCTACACCATCATCCAATGTTGGAGTTTGTTGCAAATATAAGAGTAACTGAGAGGGGATGGGTGAATCAGTTACTACTGAAATAAATCCTAGATCCCTTAGTTGTCAATACAAAATGCAAATAGATAACTAAATACTATTTAAGCTCAGTAAACACAAAGAATGTTGTAACTCGATAATAACTAGATTAGCTCAATAAGTGATTAACATATAAGCCTTTAGATATTATTTGTGATTACCATTACTTTAACTAAGTTGCAAACACATGAAAGAGAATAGCATGAACACATTTGACACCAAGATTTAACGTGGAAACCCAATTTGGCAAAAATCACCAATTGCAACTAGTTACTATTTTTCACTCTTTTGAAGTGAGCCCTATTAGGAGCCAACCTTGTTAAAGGATACAAAAGACATTGTTAGGTGTGACCCTATTAGAGGATTTAATCACCTTGTTAGGAGTGGTCTTGTTAGAGGTTTTGAGAACAATTCAATGGAATTTCCACCTTGTTAGAGGATTTGCAAATAGTTGTTAAGCAAACTCTATTAGGAGATTTAGATCACTGCTACAATGGTTAGAGAACTTAACAATGAGATGACCTAATTTGAATGCAATTGAATTTCTGATTTTAGATCTTTGTTTTTTCTTATACTTGATCCTTCCTAATCAAATATAGCTTTGTTGCTCCACAAAGATATTCTTCTTATCCTTCAAATTAGCTTCCTCTTCTAATCATCAAATCTTCAATAACATTTCATGACTTTTACACTTTGAAATCACAACTTGACCTTATAATTATATCTTCCACTTTGTCAAGTCAACTCAAATACAACTTAGAATAATCAATATTCATCACCTTAGTTAGCTAGAATAAATAGATAAATCAATTAAGCTTAGTACAACAAAATAAGAAAATCCTTCGTTAGTCAACCTAGCTAAGTTGATACTAACTCAGAAATGATTTCCTTTGTTAACCAAAAAAAGCTTGATTAACATTGAAAACTTGTGAAAATCCTTTGACAATCAAGTGAGCTTAGTTAGCACTAGTTCCATCCAACTTTCCTTTGTTACCACTCGGTTAACACTCACTTTCTGCAACTTTTCCTTTGATGCCCAAGTGAACTCAATAGACACTATCTTCTAAACTAGGAAAACACAGTAATGCTTGGTAGATACTAAGAACTGTCTTCACTACTTGAGTGCACTCAATATATACTAATTGATAATGATATGGAATTTTTTGTAACATCAAAGACAATACACAATTAACTAATTGTATCCAAAAATCTCCCTCTTTGGCATTGATGGCAACCAACATGTCACAGCATAACAAAATTTTGGGTTTTAGGAGAACTCCCTCTATCAGTTTGAGCTCTTCCTTTTACTGCAATAGTTGATACCAAGTTCATTCATAACTTTCTCCCTCTTTGCTTCCTAACTTTATTCTAGTTCCAAAAATTTCTTAGAGATATGACAGTAAACTTATCCTTCTTTGACAACATGTGCCAAAGACAATAATTTTGTAAATACCAATGTACCTTAACTAATGATTCATCTGCAATATGCCCTTGCCAATTTTGCACCAACTTATTGATCTTCAACAGGTTCTGGTTGATGCATTCACTAAACTTCATTTAGTGAATTTTAGATAGGGGAATGACCCATAGCTTACCTCTCAGATACATAAATGCATCTTTAGGTAATGGCTTAGTGAATATATCTACAATTTGTTCCTCTGTATTCACATAATTGAATCTAACTTCTTTATCTTGCACTAACTCTATTAAGAAATGATATTTTATAGCAATATGCTTTGTTTTGGAGTGCACTACTAGATTCTTTGATATATTGATTGCACTAGTGTTATCACAATATATGACTACTAGATCTTTGATCTCTACCTTCATTCCTTCCAACAGTTTTTTGAACCAAACAATGTTAGAACAATTGACTGTTGCTACTATATATTCTTCCTTTGATGTGGATTGAGATGTACAATTTTGCTTCTTGCTTGTCCAAGATACTAGTCTTTTACCAAGAAAGAATGCTTCACCACTAGAATATTTTTTCTGTCATCAAGACTTCCTACCTAATTAGTATCAGTAAATACTTTCAAGTCCAAATTAGCTCCAAGTTTGTACCATAAGCCATAGTCTTTAGTACCTTTCAAATATCTCATGATTCTCTTGATTGCATCATGTAATTTTCTTTAGGATTTGCTCAAAATCTTGCAACTATTCCAACTACTAGAGCAATATTGGGCCTTGTGTGTACTACATCTACAATTTTCTGATCATTGATCTGTATGTGGTCTTATTTACTTCTTTGAAATCATGATTTTTGGAAAGCTTATGTCTAGTAGACATAGGTGTTCCAACTAGTCTTGAATCTTCCATTCCAAATTTCTTCAATATCTCTTTGATGTACTTATATTGAGTGATGTAGATACCATTCTTGTTTTTCTTTATTTGCAATCCAACAAAGAATTTTATTGTGATGTGAATATCAGGATTTAACTGTGTGATTTTTGAGTCAAACTCAATGACCCATGTTTCATGAGTAGTGATTCAAAATGAATCCATCTCTCATGAGAATAAATGGAACACTTATCACTAATTGGATCTAGGTGATGCTCATAGGGGTGAAGCACCAGGACTTTCCAGGAGGTCACCCATCCCAGTACTACTCCAGCCTGAGCGCTCTTAACTATAGAGTTTCCTCCATAGTTAAACCCAAAGCTTGCAACCCCATTTGCAAAACCTTCACCAAGTGTTGTGCCTTATGAACCATTCATTAGAAAGCCCCTTAAGCTCATCAATTGATAAGTAGGAGATGATTTCCACAGCTAGTCAAATTGTGATGTGAATATCAAGATTTAACTGTGTGATTTTTGAGTCAAACTCAATGACCCATGTTTCATGAGTAGTGATTAAACATGAATCCATCCCTCATGAGAATAAATGGAACACTTAGCACTCATTGGATCTAGGTGATGCTCATAGGGGTGAAGCACCAGGACTTCCCAGGAGGTCACCCATCCCAGTACTACTCCAGCCTAAGCGCGCTTAACTACGGAGTTTCCTCCATAGTTAAACCCAAAGCTTGCAACCCCATTTGCAAAACCTTCCTACAAAGAATTTTATTTCACCAAACATGGACGTCTCAAATTCTTTCTCATTTTTTTTGAAAATTCTTTGCAAAAATCATTATTTCCTATAAATAGAGTATCATCAACAAATATTTCTACCAACACAATCTTCTTATCTAGTCCTTCCTTGATATACAAACTACTTTTGTCATTAGTCCTTTGAAAACCAATCTATACCAAGTAATTATGGAGTCTTTCATAGCGAGCTCTGGGAGCTTGCTTAAGACCATATAATGCTTTGTGTAACTTGAAAACCATGTCTCTTCTTCTAGGATCTACAAAACCTTTTGTTTGTTCAATGAAAACTTCTTCATCAAGAATTCCATTCAAGAATGCAAATTTAACATCCATTTGATATACTTTAAATCCTCTATGTGCTGCATATGCTAGTAAAGTTCTAAAACCTTCTAGTCTTGCTACAGGAGAAAAAGTGTCACCATATTCAATACCTTCTTCTTGAGAATAGCCTTTGCACACTAATCTTGCTTTATTTCTTGATACTTTTCCATCTTCATTCAACTTATTTCTAAATACCCACTGTGTACCAATTACCATTTTATCCTTGGGTCTAGGAACAAGAGTCCAAGTTTTGTTCTTTTCTATTTGTTCAATTTTTTTATTCATTGCTTCAATCCAACTTTCATTTTCTAGAGCATCCTTAACACCTCTAGGTTCAAATTCAGCAAGTAAACATGTACCTTTTGATTTGCTTCTTGTCATTATTCCATTAGATTTGTCTCCAATGATATGATCAGGTGCATGATGTCTTTTGACATATCTTGCTAACACAGGCTCCTTGTTCTTTGAATGAGTTCTACCATCTTTTTGAAATTTATTTTCAAGCTCAAGTCCTTTTGTTTGTGACTCAGGTCCATCACACTCAATTTGAACTAGCTCAGTAGCCTTTGATTGTGACTTGAGTCCTTGTAGCTTGGGTTCCATTGTTTGAAACTCAATAACTATTTGAGTTTCTAGGGACTCAAGAGATTAAGCTTTTTTTATTTCAGATAGATTTTGCAAAGTATTAGGTTCATAGTAAACAAATCTTCTATAATCTTCAGGTTCCTTGTTACTTTCTTCTTCACTCTTTTTTGCAAATTCATCAATTTTGACATGTGCACTTTCTATAGTTTTATGAGTAGAAAAATTCAAACATCTGTATACTTTACTTATGCAGGAGTATCCTTGAAATATTCCTTCATCACCTTTTACATCAAATTTTCCTCTTCTAGATTCTTTCAATATATAACATTTGCTACCAAATACTTTCAAGTAATTTACATTAGGTTTGTAGCCATACCATAGCTGATAAGGTTTTTTGTTTGAATATTTCTTCAATTGAACTCTTTTCAAGGTATGAACTATAGTGCTGATAGCTTCCTTCTAGTATTTGAGAGCAACATTCTTTTCAATCATCAGTGTTCTTGCACAGTCCATGATAGATCAATTTCTTCTTTCAGTTATACCATTTTGTTGTGGTGTACTAGGGGCTGATACTTGTATTTTGATTCCTCTTTCAATGCATAAATTATTCAATTCATGGGAGATGAATTTAGAACCTCTATTTGATCTTAAGCATTTCAACTTCTTTTTAGTTTCTTTTCTTACTCTTTCTAGATACCACTTGAATTTTTGAAAGGCTTTTGATTTTGCTTTTAGGTACATTACTATCATCATTCTAGAATAGTCATCAACAAAAAGAATGAAAAACTTTTCTCCACTATAACTCTCTATTCCAATAGGTCCACATAAGTCTTTATGAACAATTTCCAAGGCTTTTTTTGACTGGTAGTCTTTGCTCTTGAAGCTTGTGTTTCCCATCTTACCAATTTGGCAATTCTTGCATAGACCAATGTCAGGTTTCTTCAAACTAGGAATACCTCTTACTCTTTTTATTTTCTTATTTTGACCAAATTATCAAAATTCGCATGACGTAGCATTTTGTGCCATAACTAGCTTTCCTTTACTTGAGCAATAAAATATGAACAATCACTGAGATCAAGATAAAATAGATTACCTTTTGTTTGCTTGCTAGATCCAACCAAATTTTCTTTCCCATCTAGCAATTTGGCCTCTCCATTTATGAGTTCTACATTGAATCCAATGTTATTCAGTTGTGCCACACTTAGTAGATTATGCTTTAGTCCTTCAACCCAATAAGCATTGTCACATACAAGTTCTTTAGTCAACAAGATACATCCTTTTCCTTTTATGTTACAAGGTTCATTGTTTCCAAATCTTACACTACCTCGATCATAATATTCCATATGCTCAAAATTTTTTTTGTCATAGCCATATGATGTGAGCAGCCACTATCAATAATCCATATATCATTTTTGATAACATGAGAGATAACTGCCATCTTATCTCCTTCATCATCAGATTCATCTTTCACAATAATATATACCATTTCATCTTCATTGTTATTAGAATCATTAGCTATAAAATAAGATTTCTTACCTTTGTCCTTGATAATCTTGTAGTTCTTTGAGTCCTTGCCTTTATGCTTGTTACTTTCCTTCTCATCTTTGATTTCTTTGTTTGGACACCTATTAGTAATATGACCAACTTCTTCACAAGAAAAGCATATCAGAGGTACTTTACCTTTGTACTTTCCTCTTCCTTTGGAATACTTCCTTCCAAGTAGGGCTTTAACAACTTCAAGATCATTGTCTAAACTTTCTTTTGATGATCCATCTTCTTCACTTTCTGATTGACTAGACTTTGATTTCTTACCCTTTTCTTGAGTGGGAGTTTTTCTTTGAATGCAAATTCAATATTCTTTGAAGTAGGAACATAGTTATCATAATCATCTAATTAAAAAGCTGTTAGTATTCCAACTAGAGCATCCAAGCCTATTTTATTATTTGAATCACATCTCATTTCTTGAATAGTAGATGCTCTAATTGAATAAATAGGAAGAAGAGTTCTAAGCACTTTACTTACAACAATTTCCTCCTTAATGTCTCCTCCAAATGCTTTGATTACACTTACACTAGCCTTGATCCTTTCCACATATTTTTCAATGTTTTCATATTCTCTCATTCTCATTTGATCAAATTGACCTCTAAGGCTTTCTATTTTGGCTCTTCTTACATTGTCATCTCCTCTATAGATATCTTTCAGTTTGTTCCACATTTCAAAAGCAATTTTTCTATCTTTTACCTCATCAAATTCAACATAACTAAGAGTAGATGCAATGCCAATCGTCATGATATTATGATTCTTCTTTTCAACAATATCTTCAACTAATAATGTTTGAGTGGGAGTTTTGTATTCAACATCAAGATATTTACAACCTAAATCACTGATAGTAGCTAGATTTAATCTCATAAGTCCTTGCCATGCTATAAAACTATCTTTGTTCAGCTTGGGAATCTCTCTTTTGTAAGACATCCTGATGTTTAGCTTAGGTCCTTGAAACCTTCTCTGCAAGTACCAAAAGCTTTGATACCAATTGTTGGAAATATAAGAGAAGTAACTGAGAGGGGAGGGTTGAATCAGTTACTACTAAATAAATCCAAGATCACTTAGTTGTTAGTACAAAATGCAAATAGATAATTGAATATTGCTAAAGTATAGTAAACACACAGAATGTTGTAACTCGGTAGTAATTGGATTAGCTCGATAAATGATTAAAATATAAACCTTTAGATGTTATCTATGATTATCATTACTTTAACTGAGTTGCAAACACATAAAAGAGAATAGCATGAACACATTTGACACCAGAATTTAACGTGGAAACCCAATTTTACCAATTGCAACTAGTTACTATTTTTTACTCTTCTAAAGTAAGACCTATTAGGAGCCAACCTCGTTATTGATTATAAACCACACTGTTTGGTGTGACTCTATTAGAGGATTTAATAACCCTATTAGGAGTGGCCTTGTTAGAGGTCTTGAGAACATTTCAATGGAATTGTCACCTTGTTAGAGGATTTGAAAATAACTGTTAAGCCAACTCTATTAGGAGATTTAGATCACTACTACAATGGTTAGAGAGTAACAATGAGATGACCTAATTTGAATGCAACTGAATTCCTGATTTCAAATCTCTATTTTGGCTTATAATTGATCCGTCTTGATCGAATATAGCTTTGCTACTCCATAAGGATATTCTACTTATCCTTCAAATTTTCTTCCTCTTCTCAGCATCAAATCTTCAATAACAGCTTAATGTCTTACACACTTTGAAATCACAAGTTGACCTTATACTTATATGTTCCACTTTGTCAAGTCAGCTCAAATACAACTTAGAATAATCAATATTCATCACCTTAGTCAGCTTAAATCAATAGATAAATCAATTAAGTTCAGTATAAAAAAACAAGAAAATCCTTTGTTGGCTGACCTAGCTCAGTAGAAACTGACTCAAAAATGATTCCCTTTGTTAACCAATAGAAGCTCAGTTAGCACTGCAAACTTGTGAAAATCCTTTGGAAACTAAGTGAGCTTAGTTACCACTAGTTCCATCAAACTTTCTTTTGTTACCTAAGTGAGATTTGTTAACACTCGCTTTCTAAAACTTTTTCTTTGATGCCCAAGTGAACTTGGAAGACACTGCCTTCTGAACCGAGAAAATATAGGAACACTCGGTAGACATTGAGAATTGTCTTTACTACTCGAGTGAGCTCAACATATATTGATTGATAATGATATGACATTTGTTTAACATTAAAGACAACACATAATTAACCAATTGTATACAACAAGAGTCATATCATCATTTCATGTTGAAGAGATACTAATTTATATATCTGATAATGTAAACACTCTATCATGTCATATTGAAGGCACAACATCAACATATCAAGTAGGTGATATTCTATCTTTTATATCTTATTGCCAAGGCACATCATCTTCAGTTCAAGGTATGTAAAACACTCAACCTTATGTTGATGCTCAAAATGTTGAGGTAATGGAAGAGATTATAACACCTTCTAGAATTTGTTTTAGAAGACCAAAATATTTGATTGATATTGATACTAATATTTTGAAATTAATTCCTGACAAGACTAGCAAGCGTACTTGTCAAAAAAAAATTAATTGTATGTGGAGATTATTCTTTGGAGAATTAAATATTACAGGTCAATGCCAATTATTTGTTGAAATGATGAGGAATTTGAAATTTAGGCCCATCATGAAGATTCTTGGGCTAAGAACGATAGATAATTCAAATGAAAAATATATTGTAAAGAATCTAATGAGTGGATATGACATGAAGTGAGTTCTAAATCATGCACCAAAGATAGTAATACCATAACATGTGTACTTACATCAACGATAGTTAGTACCCAAATGGAGAAGTCTTGACTCATGAGAAAGACAAGAAAAATATTGAAAATTGGTAGAGGTACTCTAGGGAGAGCCATGGTAAGACATGAGAGATTTGAAGGTCCAACAAAAAATGAGTTACAAACATTTAGCGGTAGACTACCACAAAAGGATAATGATATTAGTGAAGTTTTGAAATCATTTATTGAATATTTTTGGACAAATAATATGTGTGGTTTCCCTAATCAAAGAGATGTTTTAAGAAGGAGGATTGATAGCTAAAATCGTGACCCACATGTGAAACATTTTTTGGACTCAACTCAAACACAATTTTTTGCAAAATTTATTGGTATGTATCATCAAATTTGAATAAGTCAAAGATTTTTTGAGATGGTTAAACCTTTTTATCTGAAGATAAATCACACACACACAACTTGTCGTTGTAGGATACATATTCAATTTTCTAATTATTTTAATGTTTTTAGGCATATATATGTGCTTTTTCATTCTAAGTTTGTTTTGCTGGATTGTGACATGAATGAGCCACCTATATCTTCAAGGGAATTCATATCCAATATTTTATGTGAAATAGGGGACATTCAACAATTTTAGAAGATGCCATGCTTGGAAGGTACATGCTTATTTTGTGGTTCTTTGTAGCTTTTATCAACTTGTGAACATATGGATAGTACACATGCAATTGGAAATGAAATAGTAGATTACAAAAAATATAAGACAGTGACATATGCTATAAAAGATGGGAAATAGAGTAAAATATGTGATTTAGTCATCGAAAAGATTCTACTATAAGAGTTCGTGAAGATTTTTCATGAAAAGGTTATTTATAAGTATTCAAGGCATACACATAGAAATCAATGGCTAGATTTGCAATTCCAGTTGTGCAAGGATACATTTCCATTGGATACCATTATTTTAGTTGTAGACTTCATAGAGAACTACACAATATAACTACAAAATGAAGTGCAAGAAAGGTATTATACTTCTCAACAAGTTTCCATATTTGTTCACATAACATTCATGCATTTACCTACAAGTACAAAGGATGACATGAAGATATTGAGGGAGTACCATTTTTACATTAGCCATGATCAATCACATTCTACGGAGTTTGTACATAGTTGTTTTCAACTATTTTATGAAGATTTTGATAAGAGGGCATACCATATTGCCAACATATTATTTGGTTAGACATTTGTGTATCTCAATTGAAGAATGCATAGATTCTCTATTGGTTGAGCAAGATGCATAGGTTGTCTAGAATTCAATATATGTAGAATTTTATAAAGGCTGGTCATAGAAAGGGAGAGCGTGATGGTGCAGGAACATGTATCAAAAGAGCGTTAGCTTGTGAAGAACTAAAGTACAAAGATGGAGCAATATTGATAGATGTAGAATCCATCATCTAGTGGTGTAACACTATAATGGGTCCAAGTAAGGAAGGCGAGTCTACAGTTCATAGATTTTTTTGGTTGATAGATAATACTAACATTACACCTTATGAGGATTGTTGCACACTAACATGATCAAGTGAGCTGCACTCTTTTAGAAGCTCTAATGCAGGTTTGTGGAGTATTGACACATGAAAAATGGCATGCTATTGTCCATCATGTGTAGAGGAAAATTTGGATGAGTGTAAGTCAATTAAATGGGTGGACAAATGGGATATACGGGTTTTGGACCCAATTGACACTTATCATCCCCCATAAGCATTGAAAATGGTAGAGATGGATTCATCCATTGACTTTGACCATTTTTTTGATCTAGTACAATCTAGTAATATATATATCTTTGCAAATTCAATATGTAACTTTATAACTTTTACCTAAGTATTTTCTAAACTAATGACCACATTTTGTACATTTATCATTGCAGGCCATGGTTTTGTTGTTATTGCACCTAGAGACAATGAAGAAGGACATATTATTATTGTGTCATTATGTCCAGGCCAAAAACAAATTGGATTACTTGGTTATAGATAGTGAAGGTTTAGAGTACCATACAGGTGTGGTGGTTGTAACCGACACATGGCTTAGATGATATTCTATGAACTCTAACTTGTGGTTATTTGAGGATTGAAACTCTTCATTTTTTGAACCTTATTGTTGCATCAAATGTCCACTTGATAAAATATGGTGGAAAATCACATAATAAGACTCTTTGGAAGGTTTGTGAGCTAGACCATGAGACAATACTTGAGACATTAAAATGCAGAGTAGATCAAGTTGGTTCATTAGATTGAATATAATTACAAAAAAATAGAATCCTAAGGTTAAATGTTGTTAGGTTTGGGAAAATAAGGTATTTGGTTGCCTAATAGGACCTAGGAATCATAACTAGGGTCCTAGAATGGTCCTAGATGGACCCATTTGATCAAAAGATGCAAAGAGCAAAAATTGTTCAAAAGTTGCAAAGTTGGTCAAAAAGTTGCTTGAGCAACTTTTGCAATTTTTGCAAAAGGTTGCAAGTGATAGTTTTGGAAGTTGTAACTTTCCATGGTCAGGTATTTGATCATGTGGAAGCTGTTGGCATTATGATACATTTTTGTCATTAGTTACAACACTTATTGATTTCTGAATGCTTACCGAGCTCTCACCGGACATTCCTTTGTAAGCCAAGCTTTACCTAGTTCTAAATGTTTACCAAGTAATCAAGGTGAACAAAGAAGTCAGTGTTTACCGAGTAATCAAGGTGAACAAAGAAGTCAGTGTTTACCGAGTAATCAAGGTGAACAAAGAAGTCAGTGCTTACCGAGTGATCGAGGTGAACAAAGCAGCCAGTGTTTACCGAGTGTTCGAGGTAAAGAAAGGAATCAGTTTTGACCGAGTAAAGATGTACTTAGTATTAACCGAGAACTTCGTGATTACCGAGCTCAGAAAATTATCAAGGAAACTAACTATCACCGAGTCACAAGGTTCTATCAAGTGTTTTCTTTGATCACTGAGCTACAGTTTAGATAGAAGTGTTCCCCGAGTGACATCTCTTCTACCGAGTCTCCAGTGGTTACCGAGTTCAAAACTACTCGAAGTGTTTAGTATGGACCGTGCCTTCACTTCTACCGAGTGCATGACGATGCCGAGTAACACAGTGGATGCCGAGTATTAGAAGGACACCGAGTCAGTTCAGTGAACCCGAGTTTTTACCTTGGGCCAACGTTGTATAGAGATTTGCACTTGTTGTTTCGGTCGACCTTGCATGCATTGTTTATTTGGATGGTATATATATCCAATGTATTATATCATTCAAAGTAAGAAAATGAGATAAAAGCAATTGTAATGGAAATAGTAATGGTAATGAATGAAACTATGAAAGTGTGAAAGAAATACATGCGTGCGAAAGTATGTGTGCTGAGTTGTGAAGGTATTCAGCAAGGTCGAGTTTTGGAGCAGAAAAGTTTTATCTATCACATCAAGGTGAATCAGAGCATAGCGAATCTTATCAGCAACCAGTTGCAATCAGATCCACTATTTCATTCTAACAGTAACTTGTCATATCTTGAATATTTCCAACAGAAGCATATTTTGGAAGGTTAGAAGGTTTTTCAACATGGGGAGGCACTCAAATTTCTAGGTTGGTCAAAAGTTGCTTAATGAGCCAAAAGTTGCTAAATAGGTTAAAAGTTGTTAGGGATGGCAAACTAAGGTATTTGGTTACCTTATAGGTCCTAGGAATCTTAACTAGGGTCCTAGAATAGTCCTAGATGAACCTGTTTGACCAAAAGATGTAAAGACCAAAAATTGCTCAAAAGTTGCAAAGTTGCTCAAAAAGTTGCTTGAGCAACTTTTGCAATTTTTGCAAAAAGTTGCAAGTGGAGGTTTGGCAAGTTGTAACTACCCATGCTTGGGTATATGAGCATGGAAAACATATTTTGGAATGTTAGAAGGTTTCCATTCATATTTCACACCCCTTTCCAACCAAGTTGCATTTTTTAGCAACTTTTACAACTTTTGCAATTTTGCAAAAAAAATGTAACTTTTACAAAGTTCAATAGATTTCACTTCTAGGACTTGGAAAAGGTTCCAAATTGTTAAAAAAAACAACTAAAAACACCTTATCCTAGGCTATCTTGACTAAAAACTCTAAAAGACCCAATTTTGCCTAATTAGCAACTTTTGCTCATATCTTGCACAAAGTGGCCTAGGCATACATATCTTGTTCATATTTCTCTCACCATTCATCATGGGATTGAACTGTCTACTGCATTAGCTCTAGATGGTTGGATCAAACCTAGTTCCAAGCTCGTCCTATCCCATTGACCACTGAAATTTTCTCAAGCACGCCAAACCAAATTGACCCTAACAGTCATAAAATGTCATAGGGCAATGATCTTTGACAAAGCATATCTCAGAGCTCATGCGAGGTATGGATGCAATTATGAGTGCTATAGGATCATGTTTCTAACACCTACAACAACCTCTCTCTCTCTTTTTGAAGATTGGATTCTATTTTGATTTTGTGGCCTCATCTCAAGTGATGCTAAAACTTGTAGTGTTGGCTAGTGCAAAGTCGCCAGCTGGTGAATCTCTCTAACCATTCATTGTGGGATCAAACTATTTGTTCTATTAGCTTTGGGTGGCCAAGTAAACCCCATTTTCAAGATTGTACCAACCTTGTTGATGACTCGAACATTCTTGGGCATGCCAAACCAAATTGACCCTAAGAGTCATTAAATGACATAGGACAGTGATCTTTGATAGGACATATCTCAGAGCTCATGTAAGGTATGGATGCAATTCTAGATGCTACAAGATCATGTTGCTAACACCTACAATAACTTCTCTCACTTTTTTGAGATCGGATCCCATTTTTTATTTTGCAACCACATTTTGAGTGATGTCAAAAATTGTAGTGTTAGCTAGTACAAAGTCATCAATTGGTGAATCTCTCTAACCATTCATCGTGGGATCAAATTATCCATTCCATTATCTCTGGGTGGATGGGTAAACCCTAGTTCCAAGCTCATCCAACCTTATTGACCACTCAAACATTCTCAAGCATGCCAAACCAAATTGACCCTAAGAGAGTCATTAAATGCCTTAGGGTAATGATCTTTGATAGGGCATATCTCAGAGCTTGTGTAAGGTATGGATGCAATTTGCAATTATAGGTACTACAAGATCATGTTTTTTAAACCTACAATAACCTCTCTCTCTCTCTCTCTCTGGAGATTAGATTTTATTTTGATTTTGTAGCCCCATCTTAAGTGATGTTGAAACTTGTAGTGTTGGCTAATGCAAAGTCAACAACTAGGGAATCTCTTTAACCACTCGTCATGGGATCAAACTCTCTGTCCCATTAGTTCTAGCTGGCTGAGTAAAATCTATTTCTAAGTTCTTCCCATTTTTTTGATTTCTTGAACATTCTCAGGAACGCAAAACCAAATTGACCCTAAGAGTCACTAAATGCCATAGGGAAGTGATCTTTGATAGGGCATATCTCAGAGCTTGTGCAAGGTATGAATGCAATTCTGGGTGCTATAGGATCATGTTTTGACACATATAATAAACTCTCTCTCTTTTTAGAGATTGGATTCCATTTAGATTTTGTGACCCCATCTCAAGTGATGCTAAAACTTGTAGTGTAGGGCACCTAGGCGGCAACTAGATATGTCATGTCATCCAATGATGGAGACTCATGATAAAAGGTAAAGGGGTGATCATACACCTTATTTTGAATATCTTATTTTTTTATGGTAATAAGTCAATCCTTTTTTGTATGGTCAAGGAATTTGAGGTCACCTATAAACCCAAGTTGCCTTAGTCTTAAGGATTTTTGTTTTTGGTGTTATTTTTGTTAATAAGTTGACTAAAGAAGTGTTATGAGAGTCATTACACCTTATGTAGGTCGTATGTGTTACCAAAAATTACTTGGTTAAGTTCTAGAAAGAGTTAGTGCAAAAATTGCATTTTGCAATTAAAGTTGCTAATAACTTTTTGGATAATTTTAGCAATTTTTTTAAAAACATTGAAATTAACCTTGTAACCAATCAAACCAATTGGTAATTGGTTGGAATGGATGTCAAATTATGAAAATACCCTCTATGAAGTTAGAGGAGGCATAAGGTGTATGCTCAACAAATTTTTAATGAAGTGTTAAAATATCATGTTGAGATGTTGGACCTATTTAGGGTGTCTACAAAGCATGAGAAACCATAAAGTGAAAATATGTACAAAAAATGTAAAATCGTCAACATGTTACATTCAACAATTGTTTGCAAAAAAATGATAAGTTTTGGAAGGTGAACATTCATCCATCTTGGTTGACCTCTTAGAGGAGGTGAAAGGTTATGTGCCTATATAAGAACAATACATTGTCATATAGAAGAAAGAGAAGAAGAGAGGTGGATTAGAAAAGTGCAGATTATGATGTATGACTTTGTATAATACAAGTCTATTTTGTTTTGTGAAAATCAACATATATTGGTATTTGAGTTACAATCTTAGTATATTCTCCTTTGTCTTGAGGTGTTGGTGATTATTAAGTTCTTTCTATATGGCAAGGAATCACTGCTAATGTTAAACTTTTATATAGGATCATTGAGTTATTGTCAAATATCATTACTCCTTATTTTAGAACAACAAACATGTACTTTGTTAGAATGAAACACCACTTTAGCTATATGTTATCACTAAATGGAGTTAGTGGAAGATGTTAAGAATCTTCTTGGTTGTCTTAATAGACATCTCATGGGTTTGAAAATAATCACTTCCCTTTGCAAAGAGTTGGCCAAAGATCAACAAATCTCATGTTGTTGCAAAGAAAATATAGCGAATCAGCAAATAAGAACATGGTATAG
Organism: Cupressus sempervirens; assembly: GCA_028749045.1. Taxonomy (NCBI): domain Eukaryota; kingdom Viridiplantae; phylum Streptophyta; class Pinopsida; order Cupressales; family Cupressaceae; genus Cupressus; species Cupressus sempervirens. The sequence continues at coordinate 3,845,684 of CM053785.1, forward strand.
GTTGGTGTATGATCTACATGCATGTTGGAGGATTCTTTTCACTCATAGGATGTTGAATAATCTCTTGGAAGGATGGAATAGATGACAGATTGAATTTTGTGAGATTGTTATCTTATTAAGCAAGGAAACCCTCATTATAGCAAGGGTTTGGAGGTTTGTATATCTCCTCAAGAGTTAGGACTTTGAAAGGTAGAAGTTTGTAAGATCTTGATAAGGTAAAACTATAAACAAGTTTATGATGATGGGCCACACCACCCGTACCAACTCACAACCAAAAATGCAACAATATGGAGATAAGGGAGATGACAAAATGCTTCATAAAACTTCCATTAATACTTGAAATTTATTAGAATATTCTCCAAATGGAAAAACTCCAAACTCTTACAATATAAGAGAGATGGCTTGCTAAGAGCTTCTACAAGAAATTACATCCGAAGAGCTTCTACTTGAAGAGCTTGTCTTGAAGAGCTTCTATTTCTCCAACTTCCATTAGAAGAGCTTCCATTTCTTGAACTTCATCACAAATGATTATAAGCCTTGCTTAAATAGGCACTTCTAACCCAAGACATTACAAACACAAGCAATGTGGGATAAAAGGTAAATACAACTACATTTAAATAAATCTTAAATTCCCACCCAAATACAACTAAGCACCCAACAAATATTAAATGCATGATTTAAGGAACTTTTCACAAACTTCTAAGATGCCACCTACACACCTCGATTAATGGAATGACAACTATTTTTATTATTTTCTATTTATGCCACCCATGCACCTTGAAAATAGAAATTCCTCTTTTCTCCTTTTTTTTTTTCTATTTTTTATTATTTTCATTCCATTTTCGTCACTTTCTCTCTCCTCCATAATTTTTTTTTTTTTTAAAATATTTTTTGTTTTCTCTTTCTCTTTTTTTTTCTAATAATTTAATTTTCCCATGCAAGATGCTCCTGCATCGGATTTATTTGTTATTGTTATTTGAAAGTTTAATGAGTTGAGAGTTAGAAGGTATGTTTTAGGCCTATTTGTCTAGACTCGGGCCTGCAAGTTATATGCTTTATTGAATAGTTGGGAGTCTATGTTTTTGGAATTAAATCAAGTTTAGTATTGGGTATCTTAATCCCTCATTGGTTTTGGTAGTTGTTTGTAGAGATCTTGATTTCCTAACTTAAAACCCCAAAGGTAAGGCTACAATAAAGAGCCTCTTTAGGTTTGTTTGTTAGAATTGATGTTTTGAAGCCCACTAAGGTGTATAGCACCTTATGAATTTTGAAACCACTTAAATAGAAATGAGTTAAGCCTTTTGGAATCTTATTGGGGTATGGTGTTGTGAAAGATCCTAGAGGGTACAAGGTAGTGGAGGTGTTGGGTATTGTGAGAGATAATTGGTTGAGTTTGTGAAGGGTTAGGTAAAGAAATTTGGAATAGGTGAGGGTGACATAACAAATAGGCCAACCACCTAGTTTCTAGCCTTGGACGAGTCTTGAGGGATTGATGGTAATATGTTTGGTAGGCTTGAAAGAAGCCTAGTGATGAGATTTTTGTAATAAGAATCTAGTATCACCATCTCCTTCTTGCATCAGTATCTAAATACCTTTTTTTTTGCTAGGTTTAGTGGAGAAAAATAAAGTTGTTATCCAAAAACCACATAAAGGGCTACAAGGACAATTAGACCTATTGAGAATAATTTTGAAAAATACATGTTAGAAGAGTAAACTAGTTGTGGAAACCTCATCATTAGGTGTTCCTTGAAGTGTCTACGATGTTAGTTTGAAGCACGAAATTGATTAGAATCCATTTCTCAAATTTTCTCATTTTTCCCTTATTGCTTTCCAAGTCTTGAGTAGGGAAAGTGAACAAGTAGTTTTGTGACATTGGTTGAATTTTTTTCAGTATTGTAACCAAGTTGGAAAGAGTCTTTGAAAACACTTAGGAAGGTGAGAAAGGTAGTTTTCCTTAAAAGTGTTCTTGTTGGGAATCCAGTAGCTTTTGGTGTGAGCACTATGCATCATTTTGGATGCAAATTAAATTAAAGTGAAAAACATGAAATGTACTTAAAACATAAACAAGAAATGTCATTCATGAACAAACATATAATATATTATGATAACTAATAATGTCATACATGAACAAACATATCATATATTATGATACCCAATAATTTCATAAGTCTAATAATTTCATTCATAAAATATATGTCATACATCAAATATAAAATGTCATATATACATCAAATGTATGTCAAATATGTCTACTAACATAAAATCAAAGATATATGTCCACTAATGTCTATACATGTGTGTCTATCCCTATATCTTCTCCTTCCCATGAGGGGAAGGAAACAAATCCCTAGAGGTCTTTGATCATTATATGGAGGGAGATGATGGGGTCTTTCTCAGATGCTTGCTCATCCTCTTATTTAGGCTCCTTTCTAACTAGAGTTGATACAAACAAAGTAGATATGAATCAATAATTATTATACAATGAAATCAAATATATGTACACACAAAATTAATTATTTTCTTACCACCATCAAATAGTCACTCTATACATTCACCTCAAAGGCTTGCGGAGGATCGAGAGTAACAAGGCCTTACAACAATTCAATCAATATAATCACTCGATCATACTTATAAATACCATTTGAAATTTCAATACTAACTATTATAAATAACAACTAAAACTATGAAAATTCTTTCATACCTCAATGAATGGCTCTGAACTAGCCATCATGGTAACAACTCCATGATTGATGGATTGGAAAAGATGAGGAGGAGTCTCAAACATAAACAAATGCAAATCATATAATAAAATTTACATGTAACATGAAATTTGAAACAAATGTAATCAAAATGAATTAAATTACCATGAAACAAATGTACCTCTATGAAGCTCATATCATGCCTAGGCTCAAAGTCCCTTGTGAATGTCAATGGTCCAATAGAGAACTAATGCACATGGATACAGTTTTCTTTTGTCAATCCTTGATATGATTGTATATGAGAAATGTTAGTATGCTAATAGAAACCAAATTTAAATAAAGCTTCTACAAACTAAACAAAATTCATAAACTTCAACATAGACTAAGCTGAGCTCTCAATTGAGAATATGAGCCATTAATGGGCTCTTTCAATGAGAAGCTCTCTTGTTTAGTAGCTTTGTCTAAATAGATAGGATGTATGCTCAAGCTTTATGCTTCAAAAAGGGCTTCAAATGGAGTTGGAATTTGGGTGTGAGTGTATGGTTTTGATGTAAAATGGCTTCTTAAAATGGCATTATGACTTTACTTCATGGATTGTGTAATTTTGCAAAGGGGAAGGATCCAATTTATAGACAAGAGGCTTGAGGGATTGAGGGCTAAGATGCAAGGATGGGAAAAAGCTCATGGAGGGCTCAGATTGCATGAGAGGAGAGCACATGGATTGTGCTACCTTACAGCCAATCAGGGAGTGACACATGTCACAGGGTGAGAGGATGGAGGAAAGGGGAAAGATAAGTCAACAAAGGAGGCTCAAGGGATAAAATCTTCATAAAGATCTTCATAATGGCTTGTAAGAGCAATAAAAGGGCTTGGAAGAGTCATTTATGGCCTAGTGGGCTTCATAAAGTTTTATGGTTGGGATATTTTGAGGGAGATGAGAGGAATTTCGACTTGGGCTTGATTAGGAAGGTTTTAAGCTTGCTTAGGATTGTGCAAATGATTAGAGGATGGATTAGGATGGTTTAGGATTAGCTTCTGGGATAGGCAAGTGGATGGCATTTGATGAGGGTGGGTGAAGGAGGAGATATTTGTTAACATTGGCTTGGGTTAGTAAGTCTTAACCCATGTTTAGAGAATGTGACAACGTTAGGAGGGGATTAGGATTAGGTTTAAAGACATCTTCTAGAAGAGTCTAGACTTTGGATGAGGATAAAGACTTTCTAGAATAGTCTAGAACTTCCTAGAATGAGGATGAAGACCTTCTCGAAGAGTCTAGAACTTCTTAGGATGAGGATAAATTAGATTTTTAGGAAATAAATAAAGTTTTATTTATTTCAAGGGTTTGGGTTGAGGAGATATTTATTAAAACTTTTTTAATAAACATGAGGATTAATATTTAATCTTAATTAAATATTTTGAGTTGGGATTAGGGGTAGGAAATGATGGGATTAGCCTTTAATCAAAATTAAAGAAGGATTAGGAGATTTTGGAAGAGGTTAGTGGTCTTAAGGAAATTGGCCAAGTTTTGGGCAAAAAATAAATTTTTTATTTATTTTGGGTTTTTTGGTCAATTTATTAATTAAATAATTAATAAATAAGGAAATAATGTTTAAATAAGATTTAAAATTTTTTGGGAGGGATTCCTTAATTAAATATTTTTAATTAAGATAAAGGGATTTAATGGCATAAAAATAAATAAATTAATTAAATAATTAATTAATTAATTAATGATGATGTCATTGGGGACTTTTTTTCAAAAAATAAAAATATTATTTTCTAAAGGAATTTTAGGTGTCTACATTTTGCCCCTCTTTGATGTGATGCCGCAAGTGGCATGACATCAAAGATAAGAAAATAAGATGCCCAAAGCTAGAGCAGAAGAGGAGAGAATGGACTATGAGATGCCCCCTCAAGAAGGCGACGGGGAGAGAAAGCAAGGCTCGATGACTTCTTGAAAAGTACAAGAATCTGAGATGAGAAAGAAGAATTAGATTTTCTTAAGAGAAGAGGTTTGGTTAGCTCAAACTCTCACTACGGGAGAATGATAAAGGGAGAATCAGAGGCACAAGAGGAAGCAAGCTTAAGATCTCAGGGATTGTAGAGGACGAAGGAGCAGAGTGCTATAAAAGGAAACCAGGATGGGGAGATGGATGAGGGGACTAAAAATCTGATGCAACAGGATTTCAAAGAGTCAGATTGGCGGAAGATGGGTTTTGGAGATCCCTAGGACCAAGATTGTGGATCTCGAAAGATGAGGCTTGGTGGATTGATTTGGATTGGTGGATCCCTAAGACTAGGATTGTGGATCCCTAAAGCTAAAGGTAAGGAGTGATTCAAAGAGATACTGATGCATAAGCTAGGGTAGGAGAGATGGATGCTGGATATGGATGGGGGATAATGGAGATGAAAGAAAACCATTGAAGTTTTTTGAGTGGGGGGGATACTTCAAAGAGAAGTACCACTGCGTAGTTGAGCACTAGATTTGCTATAGGACTATTGGTTAATTGCAAGGGTTACCAAGAACATCAAGGCCATGTCACCAACAATCCAGAGGACTGGAAAATTGACTCAAAACAAACACACAAGGATTGCCCCAGCATCACACATAAAACCTGGAGGAAATAGTGTGGAACCGACACTGGGTAACCCACAAGCAAAAAAGAAAAAAATGAAAGACTTGATCAAAACCGTACACTCAGAGTGCTCCATTCATAGCATATCATGATATGGAAGATCGTGGCAACCTTGAGGAGGGAACAAAAAGATTGTTTGGAAAAGATACTTCAAGACCCAAAAGGGAAGATTCCAAATCAAAAGAAAGTGAAAATCTAAAAGAGAAACATTTGCCAACGAGATGGGTAGGATGAGGTACTAATGGACCAAGATCAGACACGAGGAAAGTTATATCCTATAAGGATCTATCAGAGAGCACCTAAGCTGATGGATCTAGATAAGTGATGCGTCTGGCAAGCTGAACTAAGAGGAATAACACTTTGGTGACAGGAGATCTAGCTAAAGGATGTATTGGAATAGCTAACCAAGGGTTGTGCGATGTGTGCAAGATGCTGATCAAGGAGGAACTAACATAAAAACTAGATAGATACAATGATACTAAGCTAAAGAGGATGTACAAGCTAACAGAATAAGATATTTACAAGCTAAAGCTGACCAAGATAGTTACAAGCAGGCAAAAGCTCAGGATGATAGGATAGTGGGATGGTTCAATGTTGTGCAAGATGCAAAAGCTAAGGGTGGGGTGATAGCGAAAGATATGGATTTGGTAGGATGCATCCAATGATGATGAGAGATTTTGTGACCAAGGATAGCTAGAGGAGTAGGATGAGATCGTTGGATAGGATGGTAGATAGCTAGGATTATGATGGATATAAAGAGATGACACTGGGTTTGCATGAGGATAGCCTAGAGCTAGATACCAATGACAAGGGAGGATGGACAAGACAAGATCTCCAAGGAATATAGTGCCCCCAATCAGAAGATAACATGTGGAAGGAGGTCTTATGATGGATGTGAGAGGATTGAAGCTAGGATGGAAAAAGCTGAAGGGGCTAGGGAGATGGATGATAGCTGGGATGGTTGGCTGAAGCTGCAGGAGATAAGTGGATGGTGTGAGATGGAAGATGGAGGGTGGAGGATAGGTGGATAGATTGGAAGATGGCGTTGGATGTCAAGAGATGACCAAAAGCATGAGGGTGATAGGCTAAGCTGGGGATGGTGGGATTACGCATGATGCTTGTTGGCCAAGTTTTCATCATGGTACTTGTCCAAGGTGCTTGAATTTCCAAGTTTTCACCAGTGGACTCTTTATTTTTCTTTATTTTTTTTGATTTTTGACTTTGGACTTAGCTGGAATGATTTTGGCTTTCTTTAGCTATTTTTGGCTCATAGATGTTGGTAGGATGGATGAAAAAGGATTGGATTGAATAAGTGGAATGGTGGGTGGGAGTTTGACAAATAATGGATGCGAAGACACAAGGCTTGTGGGTAAATGGATGAGGAAAATGGAAAGATCATCATTGGCACACACCTTGAGAGGTGATAAAGTAGTGGGAAAGATGGTTTTGAGCGAGGTTGAGGAGAAAATGGAGGAAGAGAAAGATAAGGACTAAAAGTAGAGTTGGAAGATGGAGGATGGGAAATTTAGGATAAGAAGCATATGGATTAAAAGTGGATTGGGGGGATGAAGGATGCTTATATGGGGATTTGGATGAAGGATAGATGGATGAGGCTTTTTTAGTAGCATGAATGGATGCCAATTGAGATTTTTCTTTGAGATGCATTTCTTTTATGAGCATCTTGGGTATCCACATGATTTTTGACTTTTTTAGCTTGGGCTTTTGTGGCCTCTTGACTTTTTCTTTGATTGGGATTAAATGTTTCTTGTTTTGAACATGTATTTTAGAAGGGACATGTTGAGACTTGGATTTTTGTGGATTTTTGGATTTATGCTTCTGTATTTTGGCATCCAATATGCTTCTATTACCCATGGGATGGGAACAAGAGCATGGAGGAGATGGAGGGATAATTGATGGAGTGATAGGGTTTAAAGGTTGGAAGGGATTCAAGGGTGAGTGCCTTTGATGATCTAGCTGGTGGATTTGAGGGGATGGAAGGATAGATTGGAACATAGGATATGGATGGATATAATTGCCCAAAATGGATGGAGGGAAGGAAGAATATGGGCCCAAAATAGATGGAAACGGGGAAGGTGTAGGTCCCAAAATAGATGGAGGGGATAAAGGATTCATATTAGGTATGTAAGGACCCAAAATGGATGGAAAGGGTGTGGGATTTAGATAAGGGATATATGGACCCAAAATGGAGGGTTGGAGATAAGGAGTAGGATGAGGGCCCAAAATAGATGCGGAATAAGATGGATGAGAACTTTGGGGTGGAGATGGAAGGACTTGGGACCATGCAGGAATAGCAGGGATACCAACATCTAGAAATACATTTTCATTTCTTTTTTCAATATGATGTTCATTATTTGGAACGCAAGATATGAGTCCATTACTAGCTGAAGGAGTTGGAGCTTCAAATATGATAATTAGTTCTTTTTCGATGGATCTATCATCATGGATTATGGGAGATGTATGATCATGAAGCAGAGGAGATGGGAGGATAGGATCTTGAGTTGGGTGGCCTGAGGGAAAGGAATCTTGAGATGGAGTAAGTAAGATGGTAGGATTTAGATATGGAGGGGATGGTAAAAGTGGATCATGTAGGGGAATAAGTGGGATGGCAAGATCTGCTATTCTATCGGAGGATATTTCAACATGCTTTTGGACAAGATCTTGATAGGAATGGATGGGAGTGGATGCATGAGGTTCATTATATGGGATTTGGATAATGCTTGGAGAAGGAGATGTGGATGGGATTTGGAGCGATTCGATGGGTGGCAGGAATTTGATTCTTGCGGGAAGTGGAAGGATTTTAAGAAACTTGATGGATGGTATGGGGATGATATCTATGGGAGATGGGGGTGATATTATAGATGGGGAAGCTTCATCACTAACTACTTCACATGGTTGGATTAGATGACATGGCTTATCGACTATTGGAGGTAGCTTTTCTTGTATTTCCTCTAGGAGATTCCTTGGAGACTTGTGTGTCGGAGGTGGAGGTGGTGGATTGATATGAATAACTAGTGTGATGGGGGTGGAAGATTGGAAGCTTGGTTGATTGGGTGATGGAGGAGAAGCTGAGATATTAGATGGCATGACTAAATAGTTTGGAAGAATGCATGGATTTTGTGGGATGCTTGGGGGTTCAATGTTTCTAAGGCTTTCAATATACCCATCATAGTCAACAAGATTTTCATCATCATTGGAATAGGAGGTGGCGAGAGCAAGGACAATAGCATCGAACACTTCATGATAGGTTTTGGATTTCATGTTTTGATGATGAGTTGGATGGGGATGGGGTCTTGCATATGGATGAACACGGAAGCTCATGGTTAGATTTGGATTAAGCGCAAATTTTGGATTCGCTGATGAAGGATTTCCTAGGGAGAGTCAGAGCTGTATGATAGACCTAAGGAGGATTGGTTGGAGATTTTTGGCTTTCCTGTGGATGGAAGACTTCAAGGGCATGCTGTCAAAAAGTGAGATTTTTGCTTTCCTATGCACTAGATTGGTGGAGATTGTGTCAACTTAAGGATAGACTAATGATCCTATGGGCATGACAAGAGATTGACCACTTATGGATCCCAACCTTTAGCTCAAGGTGATGAGGGATAACAAGTGACAAAGCTAGATTACCCTAGACAAAGCTCTGTCAAAGGGATAACCTTGGTGAGGCTGGTGGATTGGTCAGATTGATTGGATAGCAAATTCTAGCAGAATGACAACAACTCTCTAAAGGCTTGGGTGTGATTTTGGATTGGGTTGCTAGCTGGCTAGGGGGGATGATTTGGAGAGACTTTGGATTTGGGATTGTTCTAAAGCAAGGAACTAGATAGATTCGGTTGCAGTAGGGGAGCTTGGATGATTTTCTGATGAGCCAGTGACTACGCTAAGTATGCCTTGAGCTGGGAGATTTTTGCTTTTTTGGGATTTTGACAAAAGTTGGCAAACATTCATTCAAAAGCTATGAACAAACAAGCAGACAAAATTTTGGAGCAAGCACGTCAAACACACCAACATCCTAGGAAGGTTTCTACAAGGATGAAATTTTTTATAGCTAGGGAGTCCTCGATATACGCAAGGTACATGAGGCTCAAATCCGTAGATGAAACCAAAAAGATGTCACACAACCGAGAGGAGCAGTAACCCACTTCTCCTCTTTCATTTCTCAAGGGTATAAAGTTCCTTGAGGCTTAGCCCGAGTGACAAAATCTTGATTCCAAGAGAGGTGTCTTTGGATTCACCTCCCAATTTTTATACTCTGCCGGAACGCTGGAGTTGAGGTCATCCCAAGGGGTGATGAAATCTCCAAGCAGGCCTCCTAAAAAGTGTAAAACAAGACCACATACATGATCTTGGGCTTTAAAAGACACGCATTCATTCCAATTGATGATTTAGATTTTGTAAGCTATGATTGAAGACACTTGTGACTATGGCATACAACGTTCATTCTAATTTGATAGTGTCATTAGCATAATGGAAGTCGAGAGATCGTCAACATAAGAAATGTGAGCGTCATTGAAAATACATCAAAACCATGTGATGTTCATTGATTGCTAGGCATTCAAGATTGAGTGTGAGTTTTTTTTAAGCCCAAAACAAAGATGTGTGAAACTCGATTGCCAAGAGTGCACCCGGAGGCCCTCCACGTCAAGATTTTTTCAATTTTTATGCCCAAATGAAGTGTGAACAAGATTAATGCGCATTCAAGGAATTTTATAACTTAGAAAAAACCACTAAAGACCCAAGTGAGTGGAGTTTTATCTTTGTGGAGCACTTAACACCCTCTTAGGTAGACCCATCCCCATAGATGGCACTGAGATTGCAACCAATGGTTAAATTGATGGGTGATTAAAGAGGGTGAGTCCAACTATAAACTTACTCAAAGCATCTTTATTAGTTTTTATAACTTAGAAGATTTCAAAAATGTGGATTCTTTTTATGCCCCAAAAGATGATTATTTGATCTATAGCATTCAAGATTGTATTTGTTATTTTAATCATGCATTCATACAAAAAACAAACTTGATTTTAATTCATGGCACTCAAGAGTGATTTTAGCAACATGCATTCAAAGACAAGTAATTAATCATTCAAGTTTTTTCCTTTGAGCATTCAAGATTGAGATTTTGTGTGTTGTTTTAAGAACTTTGAAGTGCTTTGTTTTAACCTTAGATCATTCAAGATTGTTTTGGAATCAAAAGTGAAAATGACTCTTTGGACTTTGGTTTTCATTCAAGATTTTGTGTTCTAGTTTGCATATTTTAAGCCCAAAAATGATATTCCTAGATTGTTTTGATGCATGAAAAACCTAAGAAACATTCAAGATTTTGCAACAAGACATTTGTTTGGAACAAATAACAAAGCTTTTAGGACAATTTTTTGGCAACCATTTAGGACTCTTAGTTTTCATGATATTTTTAAAAGAACTTTAAAATATTTGCAAATGAGGTTCATTTTATCCTTGATTGATGCTTTGAGTTTGATTTAGATTTTAGTGTGCACTTAGTGTTGATTTTGAACCTTTTGAAATGAAAACTTGAAGTTTTTTTTAAATTCCCAAAAATGAAGTGTTCCTAATTTTGCATGAATGCATCTAAAACTTTGATGTTGCAAGGATGCAAATGATTGGATTGGTTTAGTTTCACTTGTTAAAAGATTTTTTATTTTTTGCAAATTTTTAATTTTTTAATGGATTTAAGTATGAGTTGGGGGTTCATTTTAAGCACTAAAAAGAAGTGTGTATTATTTTGCTTCCTTCAAAAAAATGGCCAAGATCTCCCACAACAAGAAGAAGAAGAAGTAGATGGAATAAGAAGAATATAGACAAGAAGAGGAAGAAGAATTCCAAGTTCTTTGTCCACCTATAAGCTTGAAAAATCTGCAAACACTATGAGATAGATTATGAGTTCCTTTATCTTTTTCATGCTCATGTGGACCTACAAAACCAATTTATACAATCCTACCAATCACAAAAACAAACAAAATTAGCGAAAATTAGCAAATGACATACAAAACTTGACTAAAAAAGCTAATGAAGATGACTCATGTGGGGTCCCACCAGGCGTGCCGAAATGTATATGAGCAATGTTAGTATGCTAATAGAAACCAAATTTAAATAAAGCTTCTACAAATTAAAAAAAAATTCATAAACTTCAAGATAGACTAAGATGAGCTCTCAAATGAGAATATGAGCCATTAATGGGCTCTCTCAATGAGAAGCTCTCTTGTTGAGTAGCTTTGTCTAAATAGATAGGATGTATGCTCAAGCTTTATGCTTCAAAAAGGGCTTCAAATGGAGTTGGAATTTGGGTGTGAGTGTATGGTTTTGATGTAAAATGGCTTCTTAAAATGGCATTATGACTTTACTTCATGGATTGTGTTGTTTTTCAAAGGGGAAGGATCCAATTTATAGGAAAGAGGCTTGAGGGATTGAGGGCTAAGATCCAAGGATGGGAAAAAGCTCATGGAGGGCTCAGATTGCATGAGAGGAGAGCACATGGATTGTGCTTCCTTACAGCCAATTAGGGAGTGACACATGTCACAGGGTGAGAGGATGGAGGAAAGGGGAAGGATGAGTCAACAAAGGAGGCTCAAGGGATAAAATCTTCATAAAGACCCTCATAATGGCTTGTAAGAGCAATAAAAGGGCTTGGAAGAGTCATTTATGGCCTAGTGGGCTTCATAAAGTTTTATGGTTGGGATATTTTGAGGGAGATGAGAGGAATTTTGACTTGGGCTTGATTAGGAAGGTTTTAAGCTTTCTTAGGATTGTGAAAATGATTAGAAGATGGATTAGGATGGTTTAGGATTAGCTTCTGGGATAGGGAAGTGGATGGCATTTAATGAGGGTGGGTGAAGGAGGAGATATTTGTTAACATTGGCTTGGGTTAGTAAGTCTTAACCCATGTTTAGAGAATGTGACAACGTTAGGAGGGGATTAGGATTAGGTTTAAAGACATCTTCTAGAAGAGTCTAGACTTTGGATGAGGATAAAGACTTTCTAGAATAGTCTAGAACTTCCTAGGATGAGGATGAAGACTTTCTAGAAGAGTCTAGAACTTCTTAGGATGAGGATAAATTAGATTTTTAGGAAATAAATAAAGTTTTATTTATTTCAAGGGTTTAGGTTGAGGAGATATTTATTAAAACTTTTTTAATAAACATGAGGATTAATATTTAATCTTAATTAAATATTTTGAGTTGGGATTAAGGGTAGGAAATGATGGGATTAGCCTTTAATCAAAATTAAAGAAGGATTAGGAGATTTTGGACGAGGTTAGTGGTCTTAAGGAAATTGGCCAAGTTTTGGGCAACAAATAAATTTTTTATTTATTTTGGATTTTTTGGTCAATTTATTAATTAAATAATTAATAAATAAGGAAATAATGTTTAAATAAGATTTAAACATTTTTGGGAGGGATTCTTTAATTAAATATTTTTAATTAAGATAAAGGGATTTAATGGCATAAAAATAAATAAATAAATTAAATAATTAATTAATTAATTAATGATGATGTCATCAGGGACTTTTTTTCAAAAATTAAAAATATTATTTTCTAAAGGATTTTTAGGTGTCTACAATGATTACTTAGTAAATATATGTATTAATTTAAATGATTAAATCGATACAGAATTCTTGACTCGTCGACGAGATGTAAAATGGGGCTGAGGAATCTGTACTAGGGCCATCAAAACTCTTGCCTTAAAACTTAAACAATGTCAAGACATGATAATTAATGTTTCATTCACTATACATATGAAATGTGATCAAACCAGTTTATTATAATTGTAATTTACCTATGTGTCAGTGACTAGCCCATTATCCATAGTATCTCTAACATGATTGCCAAACATGCATAAGGATCCACATGATGTGCACATGTGACCAGGATGCAAAGAAGGCTCCTCCTCAACTAATGAATTGGTACAATGATTAAGGGTCTATGTCAAAGTATTGACAATCCCTAGAGTATTGGTCTCTACATATTTCTTCACAACTAAAGGAATAATCACATGCTCACCCTATGGCTTGACAACAAGCTGTTGGAAGATTGGTTTGATGATGATATGTTACATTCATGATTGAGTTTTTTATTGATGTCAACTTATCATGTTTGATGTATTTTGTGGTATTTGACAGAAGAACAATAGAAAGATCAAGTTGGTACATATGACTAGTTGAGCATGATAATCACTCAAGATTATGGGAGATACTTTTGAGTATCTTGTATATGTAGTTAATGTTAGAAGTAGAAAGAATAAGTCTAGAAGAAATTATGTAAGTTTTGGTGATGTTTATTTTGAGATGGAGTTTACAGAGGCATGTTCTAGTAAACTTGTTATGTTTCTTAGCAGAGTTGATATTTTGAGAATTGAGGTTGAGGACATAAAGAAAACATATTGAGGATGATGTGGCTAAGCTCACTCATCATAATATTATGTGTAAAAAAATTTATTCAAGTTAAAAATAAAAATATTAAGGTTATCACTAAGTGTAACATGTTTGTAATGTGGTCCTCTAATAATTAATTGAGAAGGACTAATAGCCGACTTAGGGAATCATTTTATGGACTTGGTATAGAGGAAGGGCATTGTCCTTTATCATGGTATGGGTGAATGTGAATTATGAATGTTTGAAAAGAAATAGGGAGTGCAAAATGCGAAGTTGAGCAGAGTAGTATGGAAGTGAAGGAAACTTCATTGCCAATGTTTTGTTGAGTGATCTAAGGTTTTGTATTTGGATATGAGGTTTGTGACTTGGTCTACAAGGTCTGGTAGTGATTGGTCTAGTTGATAGTGTAGAAACCTAAAAACCTTTAGAAAATAAAGTATTTTTATTTTTTGAAAAATTCTTGATGACATCATCATTTATTAATTAATTTATTTATTTTTATGCCATTAAATCCCTTTATCTTAATTAAAAATATTTAATTAAGGAATCCCTCCCAAAAATGTTTAAATCTTATTTAAACATTATTTCCTTATTTATTAATTATTTAATTAATAAATTGACCAAAAAACCCAAAATAAATTAAAAAAATTATTTTTTGCCCAAAACTTGGCCAATTTCCTTAAGACCACTAACCTCTTCCAAAATCTTCTAATCCTTCTTTAATTTTGATTAAAGGCTAATCCCATCATTTCCTACCCCTAATACCAACTCAAAATATTTAATTAAGATTAAATATTAATCCTCATGTTTATAAAAAAAGTTTTAATAAATATCTCCTCAACCCAAACCCTTGAAATAAATAAAACTTTATTTATTTCCTAAAAATCTAATTTATCCTCATCCTAAGAAGTTCTAGACTCTTTTAGAAAGTCTTCATCTTCATCCTAGGAAATTCTAGACTATTCTAGAAAGTCTTTATCCTCATCCAAAATCTAGAATCTTCTAGAATATGTCTTTAAACCTAATCCTAATCCCCTCCTAACCTTGTCAAATTCCCTAAAAATGGGTTAAGACTTACTAACCCAAGACAAAGTTAACAAATATCTCCTCCTTCACCCACCCTCATTAAATGCCATCCACTTGCCTATCCCTAAGCTAATCCTAAACCATCCTAATCCATCCTCTAATCATTTGCACAAGCCTAAGAAAGCTTAAAACCCTCCTAATCAAGCCCAAGTTGAAATTTCTCTCATCTCCTTCAAAATATCTCAACCATAAAACTTTATGAAGCCCACTAGGCCATAAATGACTCTTCCAAGCCCTTTTATTGCTCTTACAAGCCATTGTGAGGGTCTTTATGAAGATTTTATCCCTTGAGCCTCTTTTTTTGACTCATCCTTTCCCTTTCCTCCATCCTCTCACCTTGTGACATGTGTCACTCCCTGATTGGCTGTAAGGAAGCACAATCCATGTGCTCTCCTCTCATGCAATCTGAGCCATCCATGAGCTTTTTCTCATCCTTTCATCTTAGCCCTCAATCCCTCAAGCCTCTTGCCTATAAATTGAATCCTTCCCCTTTCAAAAATAACACAATCCATAAATTAAAATCATAATGCCATTTTAAGAAGCCATTTTACATCAAAGCCATACACTCACACCCAAATTTCAACTCCATTTGAAGCCCTTTTTGAAGCATAAAGCTTGAGCATACATCCTATCTATTTAGACAAAGCTACTCAACAAGAGAGCTTCTTATTAAGAAAGTCCATTAATGGCTCATATTCTCAATTGAGAGCTCATCTTAGTCTATCTTGAAGTTTATGAATTTTTTTTAATTTTTAGAAGCTTTATTTAAATTTGGTTTCTATTAGCATACTAACATTGCTCATATACAGATAGGATAGAGGAAAGAATAGAGGAAAGAAGAAGATAATAGTAAATTACTTGTTTGAGCGATGAGCTCTTATTGTAGTTCAAATTGCATGTTTGGGTAGTGGGCTCTTCTTGCATACATTGTACCACAACTCCTAACAAGGATTCAAAGTCTTCTAATAGGGACTCATTATACTAAATTTTGTAATAGAATTCTAATAGGTTCTATCCTCTAACAAGGAATATTTATATTAGTACATCATCTTGTGGGCATCATTCCCATCGAGGTTTTTCCTCCGATCAAGGGTTTCCCTAGTCAACACATTTGGTGTAATTGTCTATGTGCATCTTTGTATGGTTGCTATTTACTTTAGTTGAATGGTTAAGTTTTTTTTAAAGAAGATAAATATTTTAATTATTGGATAACTGATTCACCCCCACCCCTCCTTTTAGTTATCTTGGTGGACTATTGTTTCTAACAATCGGCATTAGAGCATCAGGTCCTTGAAGAAAAAGTTTAACAACTTTGGGAGATCCATGGAGAACATGTTAAGAGAAGATAGTCCTACATCTAACATAAGAAATTTTGACACCCGAGTTGTGGAAATTCTTGGTGAATTATCAAATTTGTGTAAAGAGCAAAGTATTGAGTTTACATATCTAGAATCCTTCTATTGTATACAAGGGAATAGTAGCACAAGTGAAGTTAGATGTAGAATAGAAGATGACATAAAGATAAAGGAAGGTATTAATCTTCTTACAAAGAGAGAACTTGAAGGTATGAATTTTTTTTTTTGTTGGACATGTAAAGAGTTTGGTCATTTTTTAAGTAAATGTCCTAAGAGATTGAGAACAGCTAGGGAGAGTCTACTTTCTAATAAAGTTGAAGAGTTTAGAGAAAGTATAGAAAGATCCTTGAAAGACTATGTTAATGAGTCTAGATTGGTTAATGGAAAGAATGTATCAGAAGAAACAACTTTAGTGACTATTATGGAAAGTGAAAATGTGAGAATTGATGAGAAATTAAAAGTACAAGAGATAATAGTTGATTACAATTCAGATGATGATGTTGTTACTAAGACAAGGAATGATGATGTATTTCTTGAGACAAACAATGATTTATAGAATGAAGGAGAGAAAAGACATGAACAAAGCTCATAACCTTCAATAGGGCCAAGAGTTGAGATAACAACTCCTACCTCAAGAAAGAACATGATAAAGAATCACCCATCCAAATAGATCATCGGAAGTAAAAATAAATGTGTGATGAGAAGAAGTAGAGTGAATGAAGAACTATACTTGATATCTCAAGTTGAGCCAAAGAATGAAGATGAAGCATGTAACAATGACTATTGGAAGCAAGCTATGAAAGATGAATTGGATTAGATTGTAAACAATGAGACATGGGAATTGGTCCCTAGACCAATAGATAAGAATTTGGTAGGAAATAAATGGGTATTCAGGAACAAAATGAATGAGCAAGGAGAAGTTGTAAGAAACAAAGCAAGATTGGTATGTAAAGGTTACTCACAAAAAGAAGGAATACATTATGAGGAGACTTATGTTCCAGTGGCTAGAATAGAAGTAGTAATATTATTCTTAGCCTATGCAACATAGAAGAAATTCAAAGTATATCAGATGGATGTCAAGTCAGCATTTCTAAATGGAGAACTTGAAGAAGAAGTATACATTGAGTAGCTTGAAAGATTTTCTTTGATGGATGACAAGGACATAGTATGCAGAGTAAGGAAAGCACTGTATGGATTGAAGCAAGCATCTAGAACTTAGTATGCAAGGTTAGACAAGCATTTGACAAAGCTTGAATATAGCAAAGGTATGGAAGATAGTAATCTATATGGGAAAGAAACTAATGATGGTTTAATGATTTTGGTCATATTTTTTCATGACATTATATTTGGAGGTAATGATGAAGAAAGTGAGAAGTTTGCAGAAGAAATGAAGAAAGAATTTGAAATGAGTAATGATAGGAGAGATGAAATATTTCCTAGGATTGTAGATAGTATAGAATAAAGAAGGAATATTTATTTCTCAAACTATGTACTTGAAGGATTTACTAAAAATGTTTATTTAGAAACATGTAAACATGTTGGAACACCTATGGTAATTGGACACAAGTTATCTACTAAGGATGAGACACCTACTGTTGAGCAGAAGAAGTAAAGATCTATGATTGGAGGATTGTAATATCTAACTCACACAAGGTCGGATATAAAAAATGCAGATGGAATTGTTACAAGATTCTAGGCTGATCCTAGAGAAGCACATTATGTACTAGTAAAAAGGATATTTAGATATTTGAAGCGAATATTTGATTTTGGATTATGGTATGATAGATCTAATAATTTTACTTTAAGAGCTTATACTAATGTAGATTGGGTAGGCAATATGGATGATAGAAAGAGCACTAGTGGATGATCCTTCTTTCTTGGAGGAAGATTGGTTTCTTGGTTGAGAAATAAACAAGATTGTACATCTCAAAGCACAAAAAAAGTAGAATATGTTGTAGAAACAAATAATTGCAATCAAGTTATTTAGATGAAGCAGATACTAAAGGATATAAGAATAGAAATCAGTGAACCTATTGTTATACATTGTGACAACACAAGCATGGTAAATATGTCTAAGAATATAGTGTTGCATTCAAGAATGAAGCACATTTCTATTAAGTATCATATGTTGAGAGAAAAAGTTGCAGAAAAGGAAATTAGATTGGAGTATCTGAGCACAAAAGAGTAGTTTTCAAATATACTCACTAAGCCTCTTCTCAAAAAGAGTTTTGAGTACTTGCAAGGTATGCTTGGGGTTATATGCCTTCCTACATGAGAGAAGAAGGTGCAAGAGTACATTATTCCAGGGTAACAAAGCACCATTATTTATTTGAACTAAATGCTGATGCTTCTTCTATGGGGGAGTATCTATGATGGACAGAGTCATCTAGGATTCTTGTTAATCTTTTTGTGAACAATGTATTTTGACACTCAAGTTGAATAAGTATTAGTTTTTATAGAATTTGATGCAAATATGTTGGTTGCTGAAACCTTTAACATTGATGTCAATGGTGGAGAAGTTTGGCATGAGAAACATCATAATATGGTGGCACAGTTTGACATCATACTATGGGGAGAATTATTGTAGGAAAGTATTATACTAGAGGAGAAGTTTGGAAGTATGCTGAAGAAGATGTTTAACATAAGCATAGTATGCGGAATGATAGTTTGGTATGGATCACATTGATATATATCAATGGGGGGAATTTGATTGATGAAGAGGAATTGAAGGCTATTAGTCTTTTTTTGGTATTCTTGAAACTAGAAGTTTTTAATCTATGTTTCCATTAATTCCAAAGGGGGAGATTGTTGGAAGATTGGCATGATTGTTATGTTACATTCATGACTGAGTTTTTCATTGATGTCAACATAGCATGTTTGATGTCTTCTATGACATTTTATAGAAGAACGATGGAAAGACCAAGTTGGTATAGATGACTAGTTGAGCATGATAACCACCAAAGGTTATGGGAGATTCCTCTAAGTATCTATTTGAGCATCTAGTATATGTATTTTATGTCAAAAGAAAAAAAAGATAAGTATAGAAGAAGTTATGTAAGTTTTGGTGATGTCTATTCTAAGAGCAAGTTTACAGAGGCATGTTCTCGTACACTTGTTATATCTCTTAGTAGATTTGATATTTTGAGAATCAAGGTTGAGGACACAAAGAAAACATATTGAGGATGTTGTGGCTATGCTCATTTGTCATAATATTACAGGTACAAAAAGTTATTCAAGTTGCAAAGTGAAAGATTAAGGTTATCACTAAGTGTAACATGTTCTTAGTGTGGTCCTATAATAATTAATTGAGGACTAACAACTAACTTAGGGAATTGTTTTATGGACTCAGTATAGAGGAAGGACATTTTCCTTTATCATGGTATGGATGAATGTGAATTGTGAATGTTTAAAAAGCAACAGAGAGTGCAAAATGTGATGTTGAGTAGAGTAGTGCAAAAGTGAAGGAAACTTCATTGTCAATGTTTTGCTAAGTGATCTGAAGTTTGCTATTTGGATCCAAGGTTCATGACTTAGTCTACAAGGTTTGATAGTGATTAGTATGGTTGATAGGATAGAGGAAAGAAGAAGATAATAGTAAATTACTTGTTTGAGCAATGAGCTCTTCTTGTAGTTGGAATTGCATGTTTGGGCAGTGGGCTCTTCTTGCACACATATTACGACAACTCCTAATAGGGTTGGAATCTCGTAACAAGGATTCAAAGTCTTATAATAGTGACTCATTATAGTAAATGTTGTAATAGACTCCTAATAGGGTCTATCCTCTAACAAGGAATATTTGTATTGGTACATCATCTTGTGGGCATCATTCCCATCGGGGTTTTCCCTTTAATCAAGGGTTTCCCTAGTCAACATATCTAGTGTAATTGTCTATGTGCATCTTTGTATGGTTTCTATTTACTTTGGTTGAATGGTTAAGTTTTTTTAAAGAAGATAAATGTTTTAATTGTTGGATAACTAATTCACCACCACCCAAGTTATCTTGGTGGACTATTTTTTCTAACACTAGTGCCCTAACTATATTAGGGTCATGACGTGCCACTGACCTCTCAAATGATGACCCCTCACCTCTAGCCTGACTTAAGAGAGGATGTCAATTGTGCTCTCATAAGATTAGTATTCCTGAAAGCTTTCAACCTACCAATGATTTCTCCTAATTCATTTTCCCCTCTTTCTATTTCATTCATTATATTGCCTTGGGTGCTAGGAGGAGGTCTTTGAATTGGTGGAGGTTATGAAAGTTCATTTTTATCTTGTGGAGGGTTTTAATTTTAATTTTTTTGACTAGGCTAGGGATGTGGTGGTTGATTATTCACTTTTCTTGATAAGAAACTAATCATATTTTAAATAAATAAAAATTTTTGAAACAAAACTAAAAAAATATGCAAAACAATGCAAAAACTAGAGTAGAAAACATACTACATGATTTTGATCTTGATCTTTGGTGATGGGGAGGCATTTAGTGAGAAAATTATTCAACTTCTACAAACCATGTGTGCATTATTGAGGGGAAAGAAGGCAAAAACAAAAAAAGATAAGATCAAATGGAATGGACCATGGGTTTGTAGCCAATATATAAAAAGTTTTAGGTTTTAAAAGTGCACATGCACTATAGCACGTGCGTGCTTGGGCTTCACAAGCCTAAGGATTGTGGAGCCCAAGGCCAAGTAAGTGCTCTATAACACATGTGGGCTTTTAGAATTTTAAAAATTTGAGTTGTGTGTCATCTTTTTGGCACCACAACTTGGTGCATTCACCTAATACTCTAAAGTTTCTTTCTTTGGTTCAAGTAAAATACATAGTTCTCCTTCATAGATGTATAAAAAATTTCAATAATCTTTAGGTTCCTTCTTGTAATCTTCATCATTCTTTTATGCTAATTCATCAACTCTAACATTTGCACTTTCCACAATTTTGTTAGTGTTAGCATTCTAACACTTATATGCCTCGCTCTTAGTGAAATGTCCTAGGAATATACCTTCATCACTTTTTGCATCAAGTTTACCTTTGTTTTCATCTTTCAATATATAACATTTTCTTCCAAAAAGTTTAAAATATTTGACATTAGGTGCACAACAATACCATAGTTCAAAAGGGGTTTTATTTGTACCTTTCTTGACTTGAACCTAGTTTAGTGTATTAACAATATTACTTACAACTTTAATCAAATACTTCTGTGAAACATTCTTCTCCATAATTAGTGTTCTTGCACAATTTGTGATTGATCTATTTCTTCTTTCAACTATCCTATTTTGCAGTGGAGTCCAAGGTGTTGACATTTGTCTTTTGATTCCTTTATCATTGCAAAATGTATTGAACTCCTCTATTATGAATTCACGTTCTCTATCTTATCTCAAGCATTTTAGACTTTTACCTATTTCATTTTCAACTCTAGCCAAATAACACTTAAACATTACAAAAGAATCAGAGTTTTCTTTTAGAAACATCATAGTCATCATTCTTGAGAAATCATCAAAAAATAGGATAAAATACTTGTCACCACAACAGCTTTGCACTCCAATAAGTCCACATAAATCAGTATGAATCAATTCCAAAATATTGTTAGAAGAATAAATCTTTCTCTTGAAACTAGACTTTATTGTTTTTCTTGTTTGAAATTATTTACACAACAATTTATCATGTTTCTTCAATCTTGGTAATCCTCTTACTCTTTTCATTTTTCTAATGCTCACTAAATTATCAAAGTTCACATGACATAACCTCTTATGTCATAAGCAACATCCTCAAATTGTGCAAATAGACATGTATTTTCTAATAGCTCTATATAGAACAAGTCACCTCTTATTTTCTATCCATTTCCAATTAATTCACCAGTAGAAGCATCAATTTTTTCCTTCTTATTTTGAAATTCAACTTGATAGCTTGAACTATTCATTTGTGCATCACTCAACAACACTTTATATTTTAGTCTATCAACTCAATATGCATTGTCACATCTGATGTTATCATTTAATATAATAGATCATTTACCTTTCACATAACATAGTGTATCATTTCCAAACTTGATAATACAACTTTCATTATAGTGTTCTATCTTTTCAAACTTACTTGTATCACTAGTCATATGATGTGAGAAACCACTATCAATTATCCATTTGTCATTCTTACTCACATGTGAAATAAGAGAAATTTTCTCAAGTTTTCCATCTTTATTAGATTCATCTTTCATTACAACATAAACAACTTTTTTATCATGTTCATCAGAATCACTTTCACAACCATTTTCTTCAAAAATGTAACAAGATTTCTTACCTTTTCCCTTGTAGTCTTAATTACCTTAGTTGTATCTATTATCTCTCTTTCCTTGGTATTTTTTGGTCTTTCCTTTCCCCCTTCTCATCTTTGTTAGGACACCTAGCAACAATATGACCAACCTTGTTACATGTAAAATAGATTATAGGAAGTTTACCTTTGTATTTTCCTTTTCCTCTTGGAAGCCTTCTTGCCAATAATGCTTCTAAATCATTAAGATCATCATCTAATTCACTATCACTACCACAAGATTATTCTTTAAAATTTTTCTTCTTTTAGATCCATTAAGGGTTAATTGAGACTTGAAAGCACATTCAACACTAGAAGGCATATAACTATCAAAAATTGAGAGTTCAAATGTAGTGAGTCAACCAATCAGACCATCCATGGTCAACTCATTACTAGGTTTACATCTTATTTCTTGTATTATAGATTCTCTAATTAAATAAATTGGAAGTAAAGTTTTTAATACCTTATCAATCACAATCTCTTCAGACATGTCTACTCTAGCTCCTTTAATTACATTTATCACTTCTTTGATTTGGCTACAATACTACGCAATAGTTTCTCCTTCTTTCATTCTCTTGTCATCAAACTTGCCTCTTAAACTTTCAACTTTAGACCTTAACACATTTTTGTCTCCCATGAATTTGTGCAAACTAATCCCACATTTGGTTTGTAGTAATGTAGTCCTTCACATCATCAAATTTTGCATAACTTAGGGAAGATGTCATATCTATCATCATTTGATTGTGCTCTTGCTTCTCTTTTTTTTGCTTCATTGTCATGGGTCTAGGCTCTTAAATTTATTTATTTTCCAAGTAGTATAGTGTAGATTCTCCAAGTCTAGATAGATGTAATCTCATCAAGCATCGCTTGGCTAGGAAGTTCTCTTTGTTTAGCTTAAGTACCTATCTCTTGTACAACTTGGTCTTTAGCTTAATTCCCTTCAAAATTTTCTTGCAAGCACCAAAAGCTATGATACAATTGTTAGAATGATAAGAATAATTGAGAGGGGCGAGGGAGGAGGGGGGGTGGTGAATCAGTTATCCTGAGGTCTAGATGTATGAAATAAACTTTTAACAACTTAAAACAAACTCATTCAACACCTAGCTCTTTGTTTAGTATATGTTGAATAAAAGATATATATATATATATATATAATAGTAAATAACATAAAAAATAAAAGCAACATTCACACAAATATGGCACAAGGATTTAACATAGAAACCCATATTGGAAAAAAGCACCAAGTAACATGTTACCACTTTTTAATCTTTTGAAGTGAGCTCAGTTAAGAGCCAACCCCGTTAATGGTTACAAAACACACTGTTAGGTGTGACCATGTTAAAGGATCCTATCACCTTGTTAGGAGTGGCCTTGTTAGAGGACTGTGAAACATCCCATTAGAATATCACCTTGATTAAAGGAGTTACAATATGACTATTCTAGGTCAACCTTGATTAAAGAATTTTACTTCTACAATGGTTAGAAATTAATTTCTAAGTTATAAAACACAACTCACTTTTTAAATTTAGATCTCCATTCAGCTCATTCTTGGTTCATTGACTAGACTTCATCACATATTATATCTCTAATTTTCTTTGCAACTCTTCAAGCATTCTCACATTCACTAACTTCTAAGTTTTCCTCTACAACTCTGTTATTCACTTTCACATTAATTTTCTAGTCAATAGCATTATAAATAGTCTCATACGTATCCTTAAATAGATAGGTTAGTCTTTTTCCACTTAAAAATAACCATAAATATTATGGTTTGATCAGATTCATTGAATCATTCTCTCATTTTTCCCTTTTACTTCTTCCTTGAAACTTTTAGAAACTTCTCATTTAATCCTCACCTTAGATTGCTTAACAAATACAATTCATTTATTAAATATGTTAGCTCATCAATCTTTGTCATTTACATATTTTGACCAATTCATAAATTTAACCATGTCAGCCTTAAATCTTGACACTTTCACAAATTGTTACTTTGATGACACTTAGTCATCACTATGTTCTTCAACTCGATCATCACTAGGTAGCTTAGTCTCTACTATTCTATCTCACTTGGCTTAAACTAGCTTGCTTGGCTTTATCTGTGCTTGGTCATAACTTCAGTTTTACCTTTATCTTGCTCAACCATCACCATTACTCAACTAATACTATTTTTTTCACCTTAACATAAGTTCCTTAATATTCTACTTCAACTACTTTATTTACCTTGTAAACTATCACTCAGTCAAGCTTAGTGTTTTACTTATCTTCTTGTCTTCTATCAATCATCTCTTTTTGACTTTGAGTCATATTTCTTCTTCACTTAATACAATAATCAAACAACATATTATCTTGTCAAATACTAACTAGTCAAGTGCCCATTGTAATTACATCATGATTACTCCTCTTTACTCAACAACTTCACTAGCTCACCTTTCTATCTCTTCTTTTAAAATCCTCTTCATCAATCAATTGATATGGAATTCTACATTGTGAGCCATGTTGGAATTACAAATGGGAAACATATACTTCTATGAGGGATGAATCAGAAGTATTAATCATTAACCAATATGACTTTTTAATTTGAAACAATGCATGCATTAACATATTGAAATAATATGTAAAGTAAATGCATCCACATAAACACTTGACACCAAATATGATTGCCCAGAAACCCTCCAAATGAGAAGGTAAAACTAGGGTGGGGATGACACCCACAATTCTCCACTACTACAACAATAAAGTGTCACCTATTAAGGTTACATAGTTTGACCATTTCCATGATCTACCCTGTTAAAGGCCTACTGTGTTAAAGGCTTACAAAGGATTGTTATATCCTACCATATTAGAAGTGTGCTTGGTTAAAGAACTTTCAGGACATTCACTTGGAATTTCACCTTATTAAAGGATTTTATAATGACTATTAAATCAACCTTAGTCCAAAGGATTTCACCCTGCTGATATAGTTGTTAGAAAGTAACAGTAGAATGTTTGATCTAATAATAACAACTTTTCCTTGCTGATTTCAAATCACAATTTTGTCCATCTTGATCTTCTTGATCTGTTATAACAATGTTGTATCACTTCTCCTCTATTTTGCAAATTGATTTTGTAATTCTTTGACACTTCTAAGTCACCTTGAACACTTTCAAATGAATTCACCCCTTCTCTCCCTTAAATTCTTCACTCGCATCACTTCCTCATTCATACAAAAATATTGAACTATGGGGCTTCATCTTCCTTAAAAAGGCTTTTGATGGCTTAGGGTTAGGTATGAATCTATGACTGAGATTCATTCATTTTACTACTTAATTCCTTCCAATTTTCTAATTGGTTTCATGTTGATTGCATAGGAAAACCAAACAGGTTCAATCTTATCTTCAAAGCTTCGAGATCTATCCATAAGTCACCATAAAAATGGTTTAAAATTTTTTTTGTGCCATCACAAATAACTATGTCCATTTTATGTTACTCAACACTTGATAATTTTGATGCTTGACACTTATTGTAATTCTGTCTAGCTCAGCACTTGAACTTGCTCGACATCAACTGTATGCTCGACACTTGAGTTACTCGACACATGAGTGACTCAGCACTCATTGTAACTTGACATCTATACATATTATACTTACCATGTGTTACTAGGTCAACATGAACTTAGTAAATATCTTAAGTGTGTTGACACTCAATTGTCAAAACCAAACTAAGATCAATAATCTCCCCCTTTGACATGAGTGTCAAAAACACTGAACTATACAAAACAAATCTAATTTCCTCAAGTATAATATATACACAGTTTGACATATATACAAAACTTCAAAATTTTCAAAACTCTGTAATAGGCTCATATACCTCAAAATTTTGCTTCTCTGAGTAGATTTGCTTCATGCTAATATTCTCTATCTTTAAAAATATTGACACTCTATTTCTGCTCTTTTGTTGTTTGCTTCCCCTTTGTTTTCTCTCCCTCTTTCAGGTTATCTCCCTTTGTATATTGATACTCTTTATCTCTCCCCTTGCATACTTATATCCCCCTTTATTCATTATTATATCCCCCTTTTTTTTGACACTGATTTCAAAGGGTGTATACATTGATTGTGTATTTGTCCAAAAAGTTCTCACGAACTTCCATTATAATCTATAGAGCAGCATCCTAGTTGTCTAAAGAAACATCTAAGGACTTTATTTGGATAGTTGTCTCTATTTCAAGGTGAACTAGTCCATCCAAAGTTGAAAGATTAAGATCTTTTTTTAACACTATTTCTACATAAGCTAGTTCCTTTTGGAGTATTCCCATATGAGGGGTAAGAGAGGCGTGTATATTAATCAACTTGGCTCTTATATTAGCCTCTTCTACTATTAACACAGCTAGTTGATTTTGTGTTTGAAGCACTAAATGAAAATTCTTCTCACTCTGAGCTAGGTTCTTAGGTAATTGCATATCTAATAGTTTTAAATTGGTTTCTAGGCTCAAAATCCTATGGCTCATTTCTTGTGTGAAGAGTGTGGGATCACACAATTTTGTGTACAATGAGAATATGTTCTCAAGTACTTTATTCACTTTCTCAATTTTGGTAGCCAATCCAACTTGTGATAATGCTATTTCACCAAATATTTTCTCATTAACTTTCCCTTGAAATTTCTTCTTGGACCATTCCATAAGTTTAGTATTAGTATCCTAGTCTTCATTAGTCACATGTTCCACAATTCCTAATAGTTGTTCTAATATGGGCTTGGATTCTTCAAGTGTTTGCAAGCTAAAGGCATCCAAATATCCTTAATCTCTTGTAATGATTTCATTTTTTTATACTCTTTTCAGAGTATTTCTAGAATTTTCTTTCTCTCCAAGGCTTCTTTCATTATACTTATCTATTCTAATGGCATGGTTGCATAGTCATGTTTAGGTATCACTATCTCTTCATCTAAAGTTGCATCACCATAGTGAAATACCTTGGAAACCTTGGATGAGTTGGAGCTTGGTGCTGAAATTTGTAGTGGTATTTCATTAGTGCTCAACCTTTGAAGGACATTTTTTTAGAGAGCTAGATGTTGGTAAATTTACCAGTGTTTGTATGGCTCCTTGCTCCTTCTCCTTGGATGTGTCCTTTTCTTCATCAGATCTACCTTGATCAATTACAAAAAATTGTGGTGCACCTTGTGTTTGTGCATCAAGTACAGAAACATCTATTTTTCCTACTTGTTCTTTTGGAGGCTCCTTTACTTCTGCAGTTTGAGTTTGTTGTTCAACCATGACAATTTTTGCAATAGTATCAACCTTTGTAGATGTAACATTTGATGTTTACACTAAAGTTTGACCACTAGCAACTAAAGGGATGATAGAAGGTGGTTCTTGTGTATTCACCTTGTCCATTGTTACATCAACTACTACCTTTTGAAGTTCATCCACACTAACCAACACTGGGTTCTCACATAATCTAGCTTGTCATGTGGTTTGGTCAAGGATCTTCTTTAGATCCTCTATAGTGAATGGGTTGATGTTCTGAGGTGAACTATCAAGAACATCCTTTACTTTTATAGTTTTTGTAGGTATTTCTGTGTCATGTGGAGGGCTCATAGTTGGAATTTGTGTGTCTTACACACTCTATTTTGTTTGCTACTCTTCAACTATTGCCATTTCATCTGACTTCTTTGGTGTCTCCTCCATAGTGGTGTTTACTTTTTCTTTTTCTATCTCTTCTTCCTTTTCCTCATCCTCCTCATTATTTATTCCCTCAAAGGGATCTTTTTCTCTTGCTTCAATTGTAGTCAGTCCATATATAAATTTCCACATTTGTGTGGATTTCTTGACAACATCCTCAATTTTGTTTTGCAGAATGTTGAACACCCTATATTTTGGTGCAAATTTGGTACCATATTTCTTATTGGCCTTGGTAATTTTTCCCTTTGACAACCTTGGCATCACTTGTGCTAATGTTGTTTCCCTTATTTCTTTATCCATGTTTAGGTAATAATGCCACTTATTCTCAACAATTGTATACAATTCCTTTGGCATTGTGTTATCCAATTCAAGAGGAGTGTTCTTGAATTTTTCCATCATGGCATACACTAACTCTTCTATCATATTTTGGTCTTCTCTACTATATTTTTCTTAATATCTTTTAATCCTATTAAGTTTGCATTATCTTTAATATTATCACAAATATTTTCAAGATCATTTTTAGGTGTATGACTTACCACTCTAAACTGACTTGTGTGCTCAGACTCTATCTTCTCATCATCAATCTCTGGTTGTGTTATATATTTTCTTCTTGGTTTCTTCTACACTAGATCCTCTTGTTCAATAGCCTTTGTTTTCTCTTTTTCTTGCTCCTTGGCTTTTTGAGTAGTTTCTCTTGTAGTGGCTCTTGTTTCTAGAGCTTTAGGCTTTGTTACACTTGGTTTGGCATCCCTTTTAACTTTTGGTTTAGCTACAAGCTTTGCCTTAGCTTTCCTCTTCTTTGTTTTAGGCTTTGTTGGTGCTTCCTAGGCTTCTTCTTCCTCTACACCTGCTTCTTCCCAATCTTCACCCATGCCTTGGGTTAAAGCAAGAGGTCCTTGACCTTTTACCTCTTCTTCCTCTTCATCATCTTCATCATTATCTCTTGCACCTTCTCCAAACTTAGATTTTAGTTTCCTCACCATTTTATCTTTCTTTTTCAAAGTTGAGGCTATCTTCAATTTCGTCTCAATGTTTGACTTCACAACATCATAATTACCAAAAAAATTTGGCACTTTTATGAACTTATTCAATAAGGAGTGTAGTGATAGCACTTGAGGCTTCATCAATATTAATTTCATATCCTAGAGGCCTTAACCATCTAACTCTAGGTACTACAGCTTGGATGTAAGTATAGTCAATGTCTACAAGGAAACAAATGTCATTGTAGTGTTGCTCAACTAAGGAAACAAGAATTCCTAACCATTGTTTCATGGACCTCTTAAAGTATTCAAAATAGCTAGTCATTAGTGACTCAAAATTTTCTCCCATTTGTTTAATATACTCATTAATTTGAACAAAAATTGACCTATTGGTCTTCCATCCTATTTTTCTAAAAGATGGGAAGTCATTTTGTA
Source organism: Cupressus sempervirens (assembly GCA_028749045.1). Taxonomy (NCBI): domain Eukaryota; kingdom Viridiplantae; phylum Streptophyta; class Pinopsida; order Cupressales; family Cupressaceae; genus Cupressus; species Cupressus sempervirens. The sequence goes on from CM053785.1 coordinate 3,875,225, forward strand.
CATAGAAAAAAATGCATACCATTATTGAACCAAACTTACATTGAACACTCTTTGACTTTCTTATTGCTCCTAGATTCTCTACTATCTGTTGCATTTGAAGTTCTACAAGATCATAAGTGTGATCTTTCTTGACAATCTTGAAACCAACATCAATAGCTATGTAAGGAACATTGTTTAGTATACTTGATTGATAGAATTTATGTGAAATGGCCCTAATGAAAAAGTCAAGAAGTGGATCTATGATAGTGTCAATAGTCATTCCAAACTTGTTCCACTTAGCCCCTGAGTTTCTCTCAATTACCTCTTTAGAGTCGCTCCTCAATGTCTTGAACCGATCTAGGGTTGGGTATCTAGTAACCCTATGTACAATTCTCTTCAAAATTTTGATAGGTCCACCCTCTAACCATAGACATCCATCATGTATTCTACTCAAAACTATTTTGATCCACTCAATTTTGAAAATTGTTGGGAAATCTAGGGCATGAGTTAAGCCCTTCCTCTCTACAATTTTAAATTCTTCCTTCAACACCCCATTTTCACACAATTTTTCATATTCTTGTCAGATTTCCATGTCTACAATGCCTCCTACCTTGTAATTATAACACTTTTTCACATCTTGGATCATTACAACCTTAGGCAGAATCATAGATAGCATGCTTGATGGGTCTTGCTTGTAAGAAATATTTAGTACAACCTTAAAATTAGGTTGTTTAACTTCATTGCTAACCAATTGGACTTCAAAATTTTCTTTCTCCTTTACATTCTTTGAACTAGAGGCTATTTTGCAAACTAGGGTTTGATAAATTGAAACTACGTAACTCAACATGTAAAGAATACCTTTAAAATTGATGGACTAATGCTTGTTCTTCACTATGATCCATGCAAATTCTCCAATCTCAATTGTGAATCATTTCTTTTCTCTACATTCTCTTGCTATGAATTCATAATGACCAAAAATGGACAAAAATTAATATTATACCCTTCAAAATATAGCATTTATTGCATGGTGCATGTATAGATGTAAACTCAACTTCAATATGGTTTATGTTTTACTCAAAAACTATTGAAATTGCCTTTACTTGGCACCTATAAAAAAATTTCTCACTTGGTAGCTACTACTAAATCAGCTCCAACTAGCTTTGGCTGACAACTTGGCACTTACTAGTATTTTACTTGACATCTAAGGAGGACTTTCACACTCAGCAATAATGTGAAAATTTTAAAATCTGACCTTGGAATTTCCTTATTATCTTGCATCTTTCTTCATGTTAATATATTTTTTTTGTACTAATTTCTTTTGGAACTAATGTATAATGAAATTTTTTAAATGATAGTCCCTCATACCTCCTTTTAGCTTAATTTGATGAGGTGTGACCACTTGACCTATTAGGTGAAGTGATCCATTAATTTGATGTGTTGCATCCATCTTTCTTCTTCCATGTTTTGTTCATCTCTCCTCTGGTGTGTTCAACATCTACCTTACCTTTTCCTTTGTTAAACTCAAAACTAGGTGCCTTTGACCTTGCTGGGTAATGCCTACTAATATGACCAGTCGTTAAACAACTAAAGCATGTAGTTTGAATCAACCATCTATTGTAGTTACCACTGAAGTGTTTTCTTATACAATTTTTAGGGATGTGTCCATACTCTTGAAAATAAGGATAGCTATGTCTTGTATTGTAATCCTAGTTATAGGAGTTTTCATAGCTTTTTATCTTTGTTGACTGGCTTGATGACCATGTGGACTTGGATCTACATTCAAAGGATTTGTGTCTAAATTTTTGACAATTGTAGTAGTGTCCTTCAAATTTTGGTGCATGCATGGTTCTAGTTCTGCATTCATGTGTCTAATGACCTTTTTTATTGCACTTGTGACAATGAGCCATATTCTTTAGCTTAGCATTTTGACTAGCATTCTTACTCCTATAAATATTGGCTATATGCACTTTCTTACCACAATGATGACACGTTGATTTGGAGTTCTTACCTTTATTGTTCCTTTACTTAGTAGTTTTAGGTGATTCTCCTTCTTTAGTACTTATGTAGCCCAATCTTGATGTATCTTTATTGGATCTAGGGAATTTTAGTAGTTGCTCAAAGTACTTGATGGCTTCATTTGGCTTGTTGAAATTTTCAGTAAACTCCTTTTCCATTTTTAGATCATTCTACAGTTGTTCATTCTGCAACTTTAGTGTAGTTATTTCAAGGTCTTTGACATTCAACTTATGATGAGAATTCATCATTCGGCTTAAGGTGTCCAATTGCATGTTTGAGATCCCAGATAGCTCTATTGACTTTTCCTCCAATCTATTTGCCAAAATTCTTTTGTGTTCTTCAATCATGGCCTTGTCCTTTATAGCTTTATTCTTTTTTTCAGTCAACTCACATAATAATATAGCTTACGATTCTTGTTCCAACTTGAGATTTTTGATCTCTCCTACTTGTGCTCTATTCTTTTCCATTAGATTTGCAATTGTTGCATTGAATTCACCAGAGTTACCATTTGCAAATGATTTTGTGGTGTCAATCTCTTTGTATTGTGTGTCATTTTCTACTATGACAATCTCTTTCATTCTCTTCTATGAACTCTTCAAATCATCTCTAGCTTCATTTAGTTATTGTAGCATGAGATGTATCTCAATCTCCTAGTTTTCGATGGTCTTTCCCAACTTGTAAACTTCCATTTCAAGATCTTTTCTCCAAGTTGTAAAGCTTCTCCTCCTAAGCACTCAACTCTGATACCAATTTTTGGAATTACAAATGGGAAACATATAAGAAGAAGGTGGGGGGGGGGGGGGGGGGGGTTGGTTGGGGGGGGGGGGGTGTGTGAATCAAAAGTAATAATTTTTAATCAATAAAACTTTTTAATTTAAAACAATGCATGAATTAACATATTAAAATAACATATAAAGTAAATGCATCCACATAAACACTTGACACTATATATTATTATCTAGAAACCCTCCAAATGAGAAGGTAAAACCGGGGTGGGGATGACATCCACAATTCTCCACTACTATAGCAATAATTACATAGTTTGACCATTTTCATTATCTACCCTGTGAAAGGCCCACCTTGTTATAGGCTTACAAAGGATTGTTAGATCCTACCCTGTTAAAATATTTTGAACAACCTGTTAGAAGTGTGCCTAGTTAAAGGACTTTCAGAGAATTCACTTGGAATGTCACCCTATTAAAGGATTTTACAATGACTATTAAATCAACCTTAGTCCAAACGATTTCACCCTACTGATATAGTTGTTAGAAAGTAATAGTAGAATGTTTGATCTGATAACTTACAACTTTGCATTGGTGATTGCAAATCACAATTCTATTCGCCTTGATCCTCTTGATTTGTTATAACAATTATGTATCACTTCTCCTCTATTCTGCAAGTTGATTCTTCAATTCTTTGACACTTCTAAGTCACCTTGAACACTTTCAAATTAATTCACCCCTTCTCTCCCTTTAATTCTTCACTTGCATCACTTCCTCATTCATACACACATATTGAATTATGAGGCTTCATCTTCCTTAAAAATACTTTTGGTGGCTTAGGGTTAGGTATGAATCTAGGACTAAGATTCATTCATTTTTCCACTTAATTCCTTCCAATTTTCTGATTGGTTGCATGATTATTTCATAGGAAAACCAAATAGATTCAATCTTAACTTCAAAGCTTCGAGATCTATCCATAAGTCAGCATAAAAATGGTTTATAAAGTTGTTTGTGCCATCACAAACAACTAGGTCCATTATGTGTTACTCAACACTTGATAATTTTGATGCTCCACACTTATTTTAATTCTATCTAGCTTAGCACTTGAACTTGCTCGACATCAACTGTATGCTCCTCACTTGAATTACTTGACTCATGAGTGACTCGACACTCATTGAAACTCAACATTATACATATTATACTTGGCATTTGTTGCTAGCTTGACCTGAACTTAGTAAATATCTTAAGTGTGTTGAAACTCAATTGTCAAAACCAAACTAAGATCAACAAGCCAATGTCTTACCAATAAATTTTGACATCAATAAAAACATAACAATTGTTCCAACTATAGTTTCCAACATCAACATTATCATCATTACTGCCACTAGAAGAAATAAAAGGAATAAAAATATGGTACTTGAGTTGGGTTTAGAGAAGGAGGTTTCTCTTCCACTAGCACTATTTTAGTGCCACTAAATTCTGTATCTTGCACATCAGAGCAATCATGGACTCCATTTTTTGAAATACAAACATCCCTTGCAACTTTCTCTTTGTTAGAAGTAGAATCATAAATTCTATAACCCTAAGTAATTTTATCATACTCAACAAAAATATAAGGATAAGACTTAGCATCTAATTTATGCCTTCTTTTTTTTATGGGAATGAACATAAACAATAGGTCCAAAACCCTCATGTGATGTAAATTGGGCTTCCTAATAGACCAATCTTCTTTGGGAGTTATTTCCTTAAGAGAATTGGTAGGAGTCCTATTAATAAGACAAGTGACACAAACCATAACTTCAGCCCAAAAATTATAATGTGCATTCTTAGCTTGTAACATACATCTAGACATTTCCACAATTGTCCTATGCTTTCTTTCCCCCAAACAATTTTATTGTGGTGTATGAGAAATAATAAGCTCATGTTTAATTCCACATGATTTCAAATAAGAATGAAAAGAATTATTCACATATTCCTCCCCATTATCAATTATAATGATCTTAAGTTTTAAACTAGATTTCCTCTCAACATATAAATGCAACAAAATGAAAGTATCAAGAACTTGATCTTTTCTATGCAAGAAATAGATCCAAGATCTTCTAGAAAAATTATCAACAAAAGTAACTGCATACCTTGATCCTTGGATGGAGTTATTCTCCATGAGTTGCAATAGGTAATTATGGACTAGGAACAACTTATATGTTTCCCTGTGATTTGCCATTTGGAAAGGGTTGCCTATGCAACTTACCACTCATGAAACTAGTGCAAACTATTAAGATTACAAATGGGAAATGAATACTTCTAAGAGTGGGGAGGGGGGTGAATCAGAAGTACTAAACTTTTACCTTTAAAACTTTTAACTTTAAAACATTGCATGCATAAACATATAGAAAAATCATGTAAGGTAAATGCATCCACATAGACTTGACACTAGATATGATTACCCAAAAACCCTCCAAAATGAGAAGGTAAAACTAGGGTGGTGATGACACCCACAAGTCTTCACTACTATAGCAATAAAGTTCACCTATTAAGGTTACATGTTTTGACCATTCTCATGATCTGCCCTGTGAAAGGCCTACCCTATCAAAGGCTTACAAAGGATTATTAGATCCTACCTTGTTAAAGGATTTTAACACCTTGTCAAAAGTGTGCCTACCTAAAGGACTTTAAAACACTCACTTGGAATGCCACCCTATTAAAGGTTTTATACAATGGCTGTTAAACCAACCTAAGTCCATAGGATTTCATTCTGCTATAACAATTGTTAGAGAATACAATAGAATGTTTGATTTGATACACTTACAATCTGATATTGCTGATTTCAGATTTTTATTCAATTCATCTCCATCCTCTCTGATCTGATATGAAATTGCTGTAACCTTGACCCTTTGCTTTGCTAACTAGTTCTACAATTCTGACCTGCTTCTAAGTAACCTTCAACTTGATCAATTCACTCCTTAAACTTCCTTCAAATCTTCACTATCATCTCCTCACATGCATTCTTTCTCACACACTCTATGAAATATGGGGCTTTGTCTCTCCTTAAAAAGGATTTTGTGACTTAGGGTTAGGTATGAATCTACAATTGAGATTCGTCCAATTTTCTAATTGAATTCCTTCCATTTTTCTTGTTGGTTGCATGTTGATTACATAGGGAATCAAATAGATTCAATCTTATCTTCAAAGCTTTGAGATTTGTCTATATGTTAGCTCAAAAATGGTTTACATCTTAGTTTGTGAAGGCACAAACTCTTATGTTGATTCTATGTTACTCGACACTTGTTGATTGCTGATGCTTGGCTCTTACTAAAATTCTATTTGGATCGACACCTGAACATGCTTGGCATCTATTGTTCACTCAACACATATACACATTTGGCTCTATTTATCTGCTCGACATCTGAATGACTCAACACTTATTGGATTTTTGGCTTAGCACATATTGCAACTCGATACTTGTATATATTATACTCAACATATGTTGCTAGTTTGGCATGAACTTAGCAAATAGCTTAAGTGTGTTGATAGTCAATTGTCAAAACCAATCTAAGATCAACAATCTCCCCCTTTGACATGAGCGGCAAAAACACTTAACTATACATGATGAATCTAATCTCTTCGAGTATAATATATATATTCTATTTGGTATATATGAAAAACTTTAAAAATTGTTCAAAATTTTGTGAAGGACTATATACCTCAAATATTTATGACTCCCCCTAAGTTAATGTGCTTTTTTTGTATCTAAAATCTCTTTGAGTAGAGTGATTTTCCTTTGCTGATACTCCTTGTCTTTATTCTAAATTCTAATACTCTTTATTTGATGTGTCTTATTATGCCCTATTTCCTACTATTCTATATTATAGTCCCTTTTTTTTGCTCTATTTGTTTGGCTCCCCCTTTTATTTTTATTTTGACTCCCCCTTTTCACATGTCTCCCCTTGCAGGTTTAGTCTCCTTCTAGCCTTTTGATTTATCTCCCCCTTTTTTACAATTTCCTCCCCTTCTTGACACTTATTTCAAAGGGTCTATACGTTGATTGAGTATTTTTCCAATAATTTCTTGTTTACTTCCATCACAATTCTTAGAGCAACATCCCAATTTTGTATTGCAACTTCTAGAAATTTGATTTGTATTGTTGTATTTGCTGCAAGGTCAACTAAGCCATCTAATGTTGAAAGATTAGGATCTTTCTTCAATTCATTTTCTACATAGGCTAGTTTCTTTTGGAGAATCTCCATTTGAGGTGTTAGGGTGGCTTGTATTTGAACTAATTTGGCTCTAGCATTAGCCTTTTTTGCTTTTAGTATAGCTAGTTCCTTCTATGTGTGAAGCATTGCATGAAAGTGCTTCTCACTTTGAGCTAGATCTTTTGGCAATTGTATGCATAATACTTTTAGATTTCTTTCCAAGCTCATTATCTTTTGGTTGGTTTCTTGTGTGAATATTGAAGGATCACACAATTTAGTTGATAGTGAGAATATATTCTTAAGTACTATCTTCACCTTTTTAATTTTATTTTCCAGCTCTACCTATGATAGTGCTATTTCACTAGATATTTTCTCATTCACCTTTCCTCGAAACTTCTTCTTAGACCATTCCATTAGTTTTACATTTATCTCTTGGTCTTTATTGGTCACCTTTTCAACAATTTCTAATAGTTGTTCCAATATTAGGTTGGTTTCATCAAGTGCATACAAGCTAAATGCATCTAGAAAGATGTCTTTTATCTCAATTAGTGCTTGCCTTTGCTTGTACACTTTTCTGAGTATCTCTTGGTTTTTCTTTCTTTCCAATGCCTCCTGCATCTCATTGATATGGTCTATGTTCATGGTTTCATAGTCATACTTTAGAATGACTATTTCTTCATCCAATGTAGGGTCTCCATAGTGAAGTACCCTTGCAACATTTCTAGAGCGCGAGCTTGGTGTTGAAATTTGGAGTGGCATTTCTTTAGTGCTTGACTTCTGAGGCATTCATGTAGGAGTCCCAGTAGTTGGTAGATTTACCAAGGTTTGAATTATATCTTGCTCCTTTTCCTTTGGAATCTCCTTCTCCTCCTCTATTTTTTCTTTATCAATAATTATTATTTATGGTGGTGTACCTTGTACTTGTGTAGTAGGAACAAAATTATCCATCTATCATGTTTGTTCCTTTGTCAGCTCCTTGGTAGTTGTAGCAACTTTAACTATGGTATCAACCTTAGCTAATGTATCTTGTGGTGCTTTCTTTTGAGGTTGTCCACTTGTAGTTGTAGGGATGGTAGGGGATGTTTCTTGTGTGGCCACCTTGTCCCTAGTTAGTTTAGCTACTACTTAGTTAGGTTAGCTACTACTTTTTGCAACTCATCTACACTAACCAATATTGGGTTGTCACAAAAATTTGCTTGTAGAGTTTATTGGTCAAGGATCTTCTTTAGATCCTCTACAGCAAGTGGGTTGATGTTCTAACTAGAGTTGTCATGAAAATCCTTTACTTTTAATGTTTCTATAGGTGTGTTGTTGTAATTTGGAGGGTTTGGTGGTGGAAATTGTGTGTCTTGCACACTCTGATTTGTTTGTTGCTCCTTAGATGTTTCCATATTATCTTCTTTTTGTGTTTCCTACTCCATTATGTTTTCTACATTGTCTTTCTTAGTTTCTACTTGCTTTCCATTCTCTTCCTCTTCTTCATTATTTCTTCCCTCAAAGGGATCTTCCTTTCCTTCTTTAACAGTAGTTAGCCCATATATTAGCTTCCACATTTGAGTGGACTTCTTGACAACATCTTCAATCTTATTTTGAAGAATGTTGAAGGCTCTATATTTGGGTGAAAATGTGCTCCCATGTAGAATGTTAGTCTTGGTTATTTATCTTTTGGTAAGCTCTGGCATTACTCAAGCCAATGTAAACTCACTTATTTCTTTTTCCATGATGAGGCAATAATGCCATTTATTTTCAACAATAGACTATAAATCTTTAGGCATTGAATTTTCAAGTTCAAGTGGGGTGTTCTTGAAATTCACCATCATGGTATAGATTGATTCCTCAACCATGTTTTTTTCTTCCCTGCTCAACTTATTGAAATGAATGTTCTTCAAGCTAGTTAAGTATGCATTATCTTTACTATTATCACAAATATTTTCTAAATTAGACTTGGTGGCATGAATTACCACTCTAAATTGGCTTATGCCTTCTGACTCGATCCTCTCTTCATCAGAGTCAGGCTATGCAACATATTTTCTTCTTATCTTCTTCTACATTGGACCTATTTTCTCAGTAGCCTTCTTCTTCTCTTTTGTTTTCTCTTTTACCTTTTGGGTGGTAGCCCTTGTAGTTGCTTTTGTGGCTAGCTTGGCCGGGCTTGGCATTGTAGTCTTTTTGCCCTTGGGCCAAGCTACAAGCTATATTTGAGCTTCTCTCTTCTTAGGCTCTGGCTTAGTTGGTGCACCCTCAACTTGTTCCTCCTTAGCACCCTCTTCGTCTTTATCTTCACCCATGGCTTGTGTCAAGGAAAGTGGTTTTAGGCCCTGTTCTTCTTCATCATCATCATCATCATCATCATCTCCTTCTGTAGTCCCTTCTCCAAATTTGGCCTTAACCTTTTTAACCAATTTATCCTTTTTCTTTAGAGTTGAGGCAGTTTTCAACTCCATTTCCACCTTATAATTTACAAAATCATAGGTACCAAAAGGTTTTCACTTTTATCAATTTCTTTTGCAAGAAATGTTGTGATTATTGATGTTGCCTTGTCAATGTTTATCTCATATCCTAATGGCCTTATCCATCTAACTCTTGGTACTTTTTCTCGGATATAAGTATAATTAATACAAACTAAGAAAAAAATATCATTGATGTGCTACTCTACTAGGGAGATTGGAATCCTTAGCCTTTGTTTCATGGAATTCTTAAAGTCCTCAAAATAGCTTGTCATGATGGTTTCAAAATTAGCTCCCATCTACTCTATGTACTCATTTATCTATACAGCTATAGACCTATTGGTCTTCCATCCTATCTTACCAAAAGAAGGAAATTCATTCTAAACATAGAAAAAGATACATATCAAAATTGTTCCAAACTTACACTAAGCACTTTTGTATCTCCTTATTGCTCCCAAATTCTCCATAATTTGTTGTAGTTGCAGTTATGCTGGATCATATGTATGATCTTTCTTGACAATTTTATAGCCCACATCAACTGCAATGCATGGCATATTGTTCAATCAACTTGACTGGTAGAATTTGTGAGATATGACCCTCACAACAAATTCTAGAAGTGGATCTTTGATTGTGTCAATGGTTATGCCCCTTTTATTCCATTTTTCTCTAGTATTCTTCTCAATAGCTTCTTTTGAGTCACTTCTCAAGGTCTTTGGCCATTCTCAAGGTCTTTGGCCATTTTCGCAAACTATAGTTTAAACTTTAAAACAACATAGCTTGACACTTGAGAAATAACTTAGATTGACGAAATAGTGCTTGATCTTTGTTGGGATCTTTGCAAAAGCTTTAATTTGTAATTGTCAATCGCTTCTTTGATCTCTTGCTCTATGTTTGTAATGACAAATAATGATCAAAAAATTGACCTTACACCCTTCAATACATAACATTTAACACTTAGTACATATACAACTATACACTTGACTCCTTATGCTATTTCTACTTTACTTGATACCAATGCAAATTCTACTTCACTCGGCAGCTATAGGAATTGCCCTTACTTAGCTTCAATAGGAATTTCATTTTACTCAACAACCACTACTAAATCAGCCTCAATTGACTTTAGTTGGTAGCTTGACACATGCTAACATTCACTTTGTATCTAAAATGAACCTTTCAAACTCATAGTAAGATGAAAAACTTTGAAGATTTAACCTTGCATCTTTATTCATGTTGATCTACCCTTTTTAGTACTAACTTATCTAGGGATTGATGCATGATGAAACCTTTAAATATCAATCCCACATACCTTCTTCTTGCTTAGTTTGATGAAGTGTGATTACTTGACCTTTTAGGTGAAGTGATCCCTCCATTTGATGTGTTGCATCCATCTTTTTTCTTCCATGTATTATTCATCTCTCCTCTAATGTGCTCAACATCTACCTTGCCTTTTCCTTTGTTTGACTCTGAGTTGGGTGCCTTTGTCCTTGTTGGGTAGTGCTTGCTGATATGACCAGTCTTCAAACAACTAAAGCATGTAGTTTGGCTCAACCATCTGCTATAGATTCCACTAAAATGTGTTATTATGCAATTCTCAGGAATATTTCCATACTCTTGACAATAATGACATCTATGTCTTGTATTGTAGTCCCAATTGTAGGAATTTTCATGGCTTCTTCCCTTTTTTGATGACCATGTGGTCTTGGATCTACACTCAAAGGCTTTGTGTCCAAACTTTTGACAATTGTAGCAGCATCCTTCAAATCTTGGTGCATGCATAGTCCTTGTTCTACATTCATGTGCCAGATGACCTTGTTTGTTGCACTTGTAACAATGGATCATGTTTCTTGACTTGTCATTCTGACTAGCATTCTTCTACTGCAAATATTAGTTGTATGTCCTTTCTTTCCACAATGATGAAAAGTAGGTTTAGAGTTCTTACCTTTATCATTCCTTTGTTTAGCAGTCCTGGATGACTCTCCTTCTTCAGTGCTTGTATAGCCCAATCCTGATGTGTCTTTGCTAGATCTAAGGGATTTCAGTAATTGTTAAAAGTACTTGATAGCTTCATTTGGCTTGTTAAAACTTTTAGCAAAATCTTTGTCTCTTGTAAGGTCATTTTGCAGTTGTTCATTTTGTAGTGTCAATTTAGTTATCTCAATGTCCTTAGCATTCAACTCATGATGGGCATTGATCATTTGGCTTAGGGTTTCAAACTACATGTTTGAGATCCTAGACAACTTTGCTGATTTTATTTCCAATCTATTTGACAAGATTCTTTTGTCTTCTTCAATCATGACCTTGTCCTCTATGGCTTTTTTCTTTTGTTCAGTCAGTTCACATAGTAGTATTTCTTGTGATTCTTGCTCCAACTTGAGATTTCTAATCTCCTCAGCTTGTGCTCTATTCTTGCCCATGAGATTTGTAATTGCTACATCAAATTCACATGCATTTCTATCTACAAATAACTTTGTGGTTTCAATCTCCTTGTATTGAGTTTCATTTTAGCTATGGAAATCTCTTTCCTTCTCTTTAGAGAACTTCTCAAGGAATCTTTGGCTTCATCCAGTTGCTATACTAAGAGATGTATCTCAATCTCCTGATTTTCAATAGTCTTTCCCAACTTGTAAACCTCCATCTCAAGATCTTTTCTCCAAGTTTTAAGGCTTATCCTAATGAGAACTTAGCTCTAATACCAATTGTTAAGATTAAAAATGGGAAATGAATACTTCTAAGGAGGTGGGGGGGGAGTGTTTTGGGGGTGAATCAGAAGTTCTAAACTTTAACCTTTAAAACTTTTAACTTTAAAACATTGCATACATAATTATATAGAAAAATAATAGTAAATGCAACCACACAAACACTTGACACTAGATATGATTACCAAGAAACCCTCGAAAATGAGAAGGTAAAATTGGGGTGAGGATGACACCCACAATTCTTCACTGTTGTAGCAATAAAGTTCTCCTGTTAAGGTTACATGTTTTGAGCATTCTCATGATCTGCCTTACAAAAGGCTTGCCTTGTTAAAGGCTTATAAAGGATTTTTAGATCCTACAATGTTAAAGGATTTTAACACCCTGTCAAAAGTGTGTTTGGCTAAAGGACTTTAAAACACTCACTTGGAATGTCATCCTGTTAAAGGCTTTATACAATTTTTGTTAAACCAACCTAAGTCCATAGGATTTCATTCTACTATAACAATTGTTAGAGAATACAATAGAATGTTTGATTTTATACACTTACAATTTGATATTGCTGATTTCAAATCCTTATTCAATTCATCTTGACCCTCTCTGATCTGATATAAAATTGTTGTAACCTTGACCGTTTGTTCTACTAATTGATTCTGCAAGTCTGACCTACTTCTAAGTCACCTTTAACTTGATCAATTCACCCCTTAAACTTCCTTCAAATCTTCACTATCATCTCCTCGCATGCATTATTTCTCACACACTCTATGAATTATGGGGATTCATCTCTCCTTAAAAAGGATTTCATGACTTAAGGTTAGGTATGAATCTATGATTGAGATTCATCCAATTTTCCTACTCAATTCCTTCTATTTTTCTCATTGGTTGCATGTTGATTACATAGGGAATCAAATTGTTTTGATCTTATCTTAAAAGTTTTAAGATTTTTCTATATGTTGGCTCAAAAATAGTTTACATCTTAGTTTGTGAAGGCACAAACTCTTATGTTGATTCTATGTTGCTCGACACTTGCTTATTGTTGATGCTCAGTTCTTACTAAAATTCTATCTGGCTCGGCACTTGAACATGCTTGGCATATATTGTTCACTCAACACATATACTCACTCAACTCTATCTATCTACTTGGCATCCAAATGACTCGACACTTATTGAATTTCTAGCTCAGCACATATTGCAACTTGACACTTGTATATATTATACTTGGCATATGTTGCTAGTTTGGCATGAACCAAGAAAATAGCTTAAGTGTGTTGACACTCAATTGTGAAAACCAATTTGAGATCAACACAAACAACTTTGGAAGGAATAATGTTAGGTAATCCATAAACTATATGTGCTTTTTGCATCAGAGTAATATAATCAGAACTTAAATGGCCAAATATTTCATGCCATATATTAAAATCAATAGTGGTATGTAAAGAATATATTGAACTAGAAAATTCATGAAATTTGAATCAATTATCATGATCCAATTTAGCATTAGCAACAATTTGATTACTTTTAGGATTAATCACATAATGCATATCCTTATAGAATTCAACTTTATAATCTTGACATAGCATGGCAAGAGAGAAGATTAGTTTTCAAATTAGGAACATAAAGTACATCATACAATTTACCATTAGAAAAACTCACAGCACCTATTCCTTCAACTTTACAAGTATGATTATTAGCTAATTGAATAGGAATGTTAGCCAAATTAGGTTGCAAGGAACCAAAAACTTCCTCATGAGAATACCATGTTGAGAAGCACTACTATCTACAATCTATTCTAATGGTCTAAAAATATTATAACCACAAGTAAAAGTGTGACACAAATTAGAACCATTAGAATTACCATTTTTATGATTTGATTTTTGATGTTGATTATTGTTGTTCATGGGTTTTTTTATCGTTTTTCTTTTTGAAATAATTATTAAGCATATGACCACCTTTTCCATAGTAAGTACAATGAGGTTTAGAATTTGAATCATTCCTTTGATTATTATTGTAGTGGTTTGGATTAATATGATTATTATTATTATTAGACAACATGGTTTTTGTTACTTGAATGATTATATTTATTACAATTATGAGGATGGCTATTATGATGGTTACTATGATTAGATCTAAATTTATTATTTTCATTCCTAGACATAAAGCATGCTAACTCAATTTAAGAGTACTAGCTTTAATTAGTTTAGATTCTTCTTGACGTAATAAGTTTTGAAAAATAACATAAGTCAATTGAGAGGATAGACTAGGAATAACAAGTTGAGCATGTATATTAGCAATAAATTGCTGAAATTGTCTAGGTAAACATTTTTAAAGAATAATATGAATCAAATGGATATTAGCTAAGTTAACACCTAATCCAAGTAAATGACTTTTGAGAGCATCAATATTTAAAATAAATTCATCTGTGGTTTTGAAATCCATATGTACCTGAGATCCCTGAGTTAATCTTGCAATTATATTTTGTGGGATTCATTCGGGCTATCATAAGTAGTTTGCAAAATGGTCCATGCTTCATGAGCTTTAAAAGAATTTACATTTAATAGATGTAAATATAGGAGTTATTGAAATTCCAATCAATCCTAAGGCCTCTTCATTTTTAGTTTCCAAGCATCTTTTTCAGCTTGGGTGACAAATGCAATGGGTGTTGGAAATATAGATGGAGTAATTGAGGAGGGGGGGGTGAATTAGTTACCACAAAAAAATTTCACAAATCCCTTAGATGTCTAATAAAACTATTTACTGCTGTCACTCGGTAAACATACTAAAATTGCTATAACTTGATAGATGTAGTGTATGTTAACTTTAATAGATCTTAAACATTCATAGTGATCAACATGCAAGCATAAAGAAACAAAATAAACACATGAGACACCAAATTTAACGTGGAAACCCAATATGAGAAAAACCATGAAGTAACTAGCTACTGATTTTCACTCTTTTGAAGTGGACCCTGTTAGGAGCCAAACTAGTTAAAAGGTTACAAAAAACATTGTTAGGTGTGAAATTGTTAGAGGATTTAATCACCCTTTTAGGAGTGGCCTTGCAAGAGGTCTTTAGAAAAATTCAATGGAATTGTCACCTTATTAGAGGATTTACAATTGGCTGTTAAACCAACTTTGCTAAGAGATTTTGGAATCACTGCTACAATGGTAAGAAAGTAACAATGAAATGACTTGAATGAGATGCAACTCAATTTCTAATTATAGATCTCAATTCTACTTCATGCTAGATCCTTCCTGATCAAATACTACTTTGTTGCTCCTCAATGATATCTGACCATCCTTCAAATTTGCACACACTTTCTTCTTCACACAATCAATATACTTGCATTCTCGCTCATACACTTTAGAATCTCAACGTGACCTTTCATATATACCATTCATATTATCAAGTTAGCCCAATTACAACTGACAATTACTAATGATTATTACATTAGTCGATTGTTATCAATACTTCAAATAATTAAAATTCATTTCTCAAATTAACAAAATTCTTCATTAGTTGACCCTGCTTAGTAAACACTGATCCTAAAAAGATTTCCTATGTTGACCAATAGAAGCTCGATTAACACTGCAAGCCTACAAAAATCCTTTGGCAACCGAGTGAACTTGGTAAACACTAACTTTCCTTTGTTAACCATGAGAGTGTAGTTAATACTACTTTTTGCCACAATTTTCTTTGATGTTCGAGTGACCTCAGTAGACATTGTCTATGCAGAGTAATTTCCAGGAATGCTTGGTAGACTCAGAAAATTGCCTTGCTAACCAAGTGAGCTTGCTAAGCACTGTCTGCCAACTAATATGAAATTTTTGTAACATCAAAGACAACACACAATTAGACAATTATATCCAACAATCTCCCTCTTTTGCATTGATGGCAACACAACATGTCATAGCACAATGAAATTTGAAAACAAGACTTTCTCTGATAGAAATTTTCTCCCTCTTAGATTTTATGCCACAAACTTTTCTAATGCAATAATCTCCTTCTATGAAGGAATTACATAGCTTCTTTTCAAAACAATAAACTCTCCCTCAAACAAATTTTAGAAGGATATGATAGTAAACTCTCCCTCTTTGACAGCACATACCAAATGAGTATCAATGTACCTTGAGTATTGATTCATATGCAATGTTCCCTTGACTATGCTACATCACCTAATAGATCTTCAACTTTGTTCCCATTGATGCATCACTAAAACTTTATTTTAGTGAGCTTTAGATAGGGGAATGACCCCTAACTTACCTCTTAGACACAAGAATGCATCCTTAGGTAATGGCTTACTTAATATGTCTACAATCTATTCTTTTGTATGAACATATTCCAATCTAATTTCCTTGTCCTAGACCAATTCTCAGACAAAGTGATATTTTATATCATTGTTCTTTGTTTTGGAATGCATCACTAGATTCTTTGATATGTTAATTGCACTTGTATTATCAAAAAACATAACAACTGGTTCTTTGATCTCAACCTTCATTCCTTCCAATAACTATTTAAACCAAAAAATATTAGAATAGTTCATTGTTGCTGTAACATATTCTACTTCTGCTGTAGATTGGGATGTGCAATTTTTCTTTTTACTTGTCCAAGATACCAATCTTTTTCCAAGAAAGAATGCTCCACCATTTCTACTTTTTCTGTCATCAATGTTTCTTTCCCAATCAGCATCATTAAATACTTTTAAGTCCATATTTCCTCCAAGTTTATACCATAAGCCATAATCTTCAGTGCCTTTCAAGTATCTCAAGATTCTTTTGATTTCCATCATGTGATTTTCTTTAGGTTTTGTTGAGAATCTTGCCACTATACCAATTGTAAGAGCAATATCAAGCCTTGTATGAACTACATACTATAATTTTCCAATCATTGATCTATATAAGGTTTGATCTACCTCTTTTGAATCATCATCTTTGGTAAGCTTTAGTCTAGTACACATGGGTGTTCCAACTAGTTTTGAACCTTCCATACCAAACTTCTTGAGTATCCCCTTGATATACTTAGACTGAATGATGTAGATGCCATTCTTGCTCTGCTGAATCTGAAGACCAATAAAGAACTTAATCTCACCAAACATAGACATTTCAAAATCTTTGTTCATTTTTTCTAAAAATTATTTGCATAGATCATCATTCCCTATAAATAAAGTGTCATCCACAAATATTTCTACCAAAATAATCTTGTTATTTGGTCCTTCCTTGATGTATAAACTACTGTTATCATTAGTTCTCTAGAAACCAATCTAGATAAGGTAGTTATGCAATCTCTCATACCATGCTCTAGGAGCTTGTTTCAGACCACACAATGGTTTGTGTAATTCACAGACCATGTCCCTTTTTTTTGGATCAACAAAACCTTTGAGTTTTTTAATGTAGACATTTTCATCAAGAATACCATTGAGAAATCTAGATTTAACATCCATCTGATATACTTTAAATCCTTTATGTGCTGCATATGCAAGTAAGGTCTTGACACCTTCCAATCTTGCAACAAGAGAAAAAATCTCACCATAATCAATTCCTTCTTCTTGAGAATATCCTTTACACATCAATCTAACTTTGTTTCTTGATACTTTGCCATCTTCATTCAACTTATTCCTAAATACCCATTTTGTTCCAATCACATTTTTATCTTTAGGCCTAGGTACAAGAGTATAGGTTTTTTTTTTCTCTATTTTCTCTATCTCTTCATTCATAGCCTCAATCCAACTTTTATTTTCCAATGCATCTTTGACATTTCTAGGTTTAAAATCAGCAAATAAACAAGTACCTTTTAGCTTACTTCTTGTCATAGTACCTTCTAATTTGTCTCCAATAATCTAATCTGGTGCATAATGATTTCTAACATACTTGGCCAATACAAATTCCTTGCCTTTTGAATGAATTGCATTGTCATCCTCTTGAAATTCACCTTCAGGTTCTGGCTGCTCAGACTCGGTAGGCATTGACTTGGTAGCTTTAGAATGTGACTCGGGTCCTTGTGACTTAGTTTGAGCTTCTTGCAACTTGGTGACTGATGAAGACTTAGGAGTAGAAGTCTCTTGATTGATAGATGTGTCTGGCAATGTATCAGGTTCAATGTAAACAAATCTCCTATAATCTTCTAGTTCCTTTCTACTTTCTTCTTCAATCCTTTCTACAAACACATCAACTTTCACATGTGCACTTTTCTATGATTTTCCAATGCATCTTTGACATTTCTAGGTTTAAAATCAGCAAATAAACAAGTACCTTTTAGCTTACTTCTTGTCATAGTACCTTCTGATTTGTCTCCAATAATCTAATCTGGTGCATAATGATTTCTAACATACTTGGCCAATACAAATTTCTTGCCTTTTGAATGAATTGCATTGTCATCCTCTTGAACTTCAACTTCAGGTTCTGGCTACTCAGACTCGGTAGGCATTGACTTGGTAGCTTTAGAATGTGACTCGGGTCCTTGTGACTTAGTTTGAGCTTCTTGCAACTTGGTGACTGATGAAGACTTAGGAGTAGAAGTCTCTTGATTGATAGATGTGTCTGGCAATGTATCAGGTTCAATGTAAACAAATCTCCTATAATCTTCTAGTTCCTTTCTACTTTCTTCTTCAATCCTTTCTACAAACACATCAACTTTCACATGTGCACTTTCTATGATTTTGTGAGTAGACAAATTCAAACATCTATATGCCTTACTCTTGCAAGAATATCCTAAAAATATACCTTCACCACCCTTCACATCAAATTTTCCTTTTCTAGATTCTTTCAAGATGTAACATTTACTTCCAAATACTTTCAGGTAACTTACATTGGGTTATAGCCATACCATAATTCATAGGGGGTTTTGAATAAGTCTTTCTTCAACTGTACTCAGTTTAAGGTATGAACTACAATTTTGATAGCTTCCTTCCAGTATTTGATAGCAATGTTCTTTTAAATCATTAGAGCCATTGCACAATCCATGATAGATCTATTCCTCCTTTCAGCTATTCTATTCTATTCGAGAATTCGACTGATACCTATCTTTTGATTCCTCTTTCAATGCAAAAGTTATTGAATTTATTGGAGATGAATTCACCACCTCTTTCTGATCTTAAACATTTCAATCTTTTCCATGTTTCCTTCTCTAGTCTGGCCAAATACCATTTGAATTTCTCAAATGCTTCTGACTTCTCTCTTAGATACATAATAGTCATCATTCTAAAGTAGTCATCAAAAAAAAGAATAATTTTTTTTCTCCATTATATCTGTCAATTCTAATAGGTCCACACAAATCAGTATGCACAATTTCCAAGATATCTTTAGATTGATAGTTTTTACCTTTAAAACTAATCTTTCCCATTTTACCAATTTTACAATTCTTGCATAGACCAACATTAGGTTTCTTCAAACTAGGAATGCCTCTTACTTTCCTGAATTTTCTTATTTTCACCATGTTATCAAAATTTACATGACATAACCTTCTGTGCCACAACCAAATTTCTTCAATTTGAGCAATAAAACATAAGCACTCACCAAGATCAAGATAAAACAAGTTACCTTTTATTTTCTTGCCTGATCCAATCAATTTTCCTCTATCATCAAGCAGTCTTGCCTTGCCATGCATGAATTCCACCTTGAATCCAATATTCATTAACTGTGCCACACTCAACAAATTATGTTTTAGTCCTTCAACCCAATAGGCATTATCACATATACGTTCTTTGGTTAATGAGATTTGACCTCTTTGTTTTATGCAACAAGGTTCATTGTTTCCAAACCTTACACTACCACCATCATAGTCTTCAAAGTGTTTAAACTTTGTTTCATTACCAATCATATGATGTGAACATCCATTGTCTATGATCCATGCATCATTTTTTCTTACATTAGAGATAAGTGTTGTCTTATCTTCATCATCATCATTAGATTCATCTTTTACGACAATATAAAATATTTCATCTTCAATATTATCATAATCTTTAGCCATAAAACATGTTTTCTTACCTTTGTCCTTGAATGATTTGAAATCCTTCTTGCCATTGCACTTGTGACCTTTCTTCTCATCCTTGCTTGCTTTTTTTGGGTACGTAGTTGCAATATGACCAATTTATTCACATAAAAAATAGATTAAGGGAACTTTACCTTTGTATTTTCCTTTGCCTCTAGAATATTTCCTTGCAAGTAGAGCTTCGACAAATTCAAGATAACTATTAGAACTTTCCTATGATTCTTCTTCACCTTTTGAATGAGTGTCCTTTATTTTCTTTCCTTTTTCTTTAAGTGAAAGTTTGGCCTCAAATGTAGATTCAATATTCTGGGAAGCTGGAACATAACTATCATAGTTATCTAGCCCAAAGGCTGTCAATCTTCCTACCAGGGTATCCAAAGTTATCTTATGATTTGTCTCACACCTTGTTTCTTGAATTACAGATACTCTAATTGCATAAATGGGAAGCAATGTTCTAAGAACTTTACTTACAACTATTTCTTCCTTGATCTCTCCTCCAGAAGCTTTGATTGCACTAACACTTGCTTTGATCCTTTCAACATATTTGGCAATGTTTTCATCCTCTATCATTCTCATCTAATCAAATTGTCCTCTAAGGCTTTCTACTTTGGCTCTCCTCACATTTTCATCACGACCATAGATATCCTTCATCTTGTTCCACATCTCAAAGGTAGTTTTGCAATCCTTGATATCATCAAATTCTTCATAGCTTAGAGTAGATGCAATGTCTATCATCATGGTGTTATGAGTCTTCTTCTCAGCAATGTCATTAACAAATAATGTATCAGAAGAAGTTGTATATTCTTCATCAAGGTATTTCAATCCTGAATCTCCAATGGAAGCCAAATGAAGCCTCATGAGACCCTGCCGTGCTGAAAAGTTATCTTTGTTAAGCCTTGGAATTTCTGTCTTGTAAGACATCTTGATCTTTAGCTTAGGTCCTTGAAACCCTTCCTTCAAGCACCAAAATTTATAATACTAATTTTTGGAAATATAGATGGAGTAACTGAGAGGGGGGGAGGGAATTTGTTACCACAAAAACATTTCATAGATCCCTTAGATGTCTAATAAAACTATATACTGATGTCACTCAGTAAACATACTGAAATTGCTATAACTCAATAGATGCAGTGTATGTTAACTTTAATAGATATTAAACATTCATAGTGATCAACATGCAAGCATAAAGAAATAACATGAACACATGAGACACCAAATTTAATGTGGAAACCCAATATGGGAAAAACCACTAGGTAACTAGCTACTGATTTTCACTCTTCTGAAGTGAGCCCTATTAGGAGCCAACTTGGTTAAAGGTTATAAAACACACTGTTAGTTGTGACCTTGTTAGAGGATTTAATCACCCTATTAGGAGTGGCCTTGCAAGAGGTCTTTAGAAAATTTCAATGGAACTGTCACCTTGTTAGAGGATTCACAACTGGCTATTAAACCAACTTTGCTAAGAGATTTTGGAATCACTACTAGAATGGTAAGAAAGTAACAATGAAATGACCTGAATGAGATGCAACTAAATTGCTGATTACATATCTTTGTTCTACTTCATGCTAGATCCTTCTTGATAAAATATTACTTTTTTTCTCCTCAAGCATAT
This sequence comes from Cupressus sempervirens, assembly GCA_028749045.1. Lineage (NCBI taxonomy): Eukaryota > Viridiplantae > Streptophyta > Pinopsida > Cupressales > Cupressaceae > Cupressus > Cupressus sempervirens. Next base: position 3,896,870 of record CM053785.1, read on the forward strand.
ATGATCATCCTTAAAATTCGCACACACTTTCTTCTTCAAACAATCAATATACTTGCATTCTCACTCATACACTTTAGAATCTCAACTTGACCTTTCATATATACCATTTAGATTATCAAGTCGACCCAATTAAAACTTACAATTACCAATAATTATTACCTCAGTCAGTTGGAAGAAATACTTCAAATAATTAAACTTCATTTCTCAAATTAACAAAATCCTTCATTAGCCAACCCTACTCGGTAAACACTAATCCTAAAAAGATTTTCTGTGTTGACCAACAAAAGCTTAGTTAACACAGCGAACCTACAAAAATCCTTTGGCAACTAAGTGAACTCGATAAATACTGACTTTCCTTCATTAACCATGAGGGCTCAGTTAACACTTCTTTCTGCCACAATTTCCTTCGATGCTCGAGTGAGCTTGGTAGACATTGTCTACGCAGAGTAATTTCTAGGAATGCTCAGCAGACATAGAAAATTGCCTTGCTGACCAAGTGAGCTCAATAAGCATTGTTTTCCAATTGATATGACATTTGTGTAATATCAAAGACAACACACAATTAGACAATTGTATCCAACAACGGGCTTAATAGAAGCGTTAGTTGCAACATTCAAAATGTGTTTAAAAAGAAAAATAAATGAGATGTCGGTTTTCCATGAATGGTAGTTTGAACTATTAAGTTTAATTTCTGGTATTAAAGTTGACATGATTCCAAAGATAGTATATCAAAATAAAAGAAATAACCCCTCTTATTAGAAAATAATTTTTTTTGTTAAATAATTAAAGCTTTGAGAGAGAAAATTAAAAAATAATTAATCTAATTGAAAAGGAAGGTATTAAAGAGACGATTAAACCCTTACTAAATATTTACAAAAGATCTAATCTAAATACAAAAGATTGAATATACAAGTAAATGTTTTTCTTAAAAAAATGAAGATGAGACAAAAAATGTTAATAAGGCACTAAACTTCTATGATTGAAAACAAAAATTTAACTATTACTAAAAGGACTAGAAGAGATTATTTAACTAATTTAAATGTAAGACTTAAAGGTTTCACAACCCACCAAAAGTAATAACAATATGTCTAATAATCAATTAATTTAATAAGAAAAAATTGCGAGACCAATGCCCAATAGAGAAATGAATAATGATTAGAAAAAAATGTTAAGGCAGAGAATAAGATTCTGATAAATATAGTTACTAAAATGTTAGTCAATAGATAAGAGGTCAAGCTGAACACAAGGGTAATGATGGACAAAGCTAGACAAATGGTACATTGAGAACACAAAGACACTCAAAATGATAATAAAATAACAAACAACAAGAATATAAAAAGAATGTAGATGCAGGAGAAGAACTAGAAAGTACATAATGAAATAATGAAAAAGGAGAAATGTTAGCCATGCATCGACATACATTACTACATACTCATGTAGAAAATGCTAAGGAAAAGATGCAAGGAGTAGGTTGAATAGAGAGATGCTAACAAGGGAAATTATGTGAAGGGTCAAAGAGAATGGAGGAAGAGATGCTCCTAGAAAGCCTCAACACTAAATGAGGAAAAAAACACTACTAAGGAGAGGATAGTGAACAAGAAAAGGGAAATTTTTCCTAGAGACTAGTGATGCATACATGCAAAACAACAACAAACAAAGGTGCAAAGTGCTAGGAAGAGAATCGTGTGGTTAGAAATTACAAGCTTAGAATTTGCACACTTAGGAAAATTAATTAGCACAAAAAAATGGTAAAGAGGAGTGAAGAGCACAATCACACCCTGTCAACAAGGAGGTATAGTTGAAGCATCTGTAGTTGAGGGAGTTAGCACCAGTCAACAAGGAGCTATAGTAAAGGCACAAAAAGTCAAATATCAAAGAAAACAAATGATTAAGAACACATTTTGTAACACTCAAAGACTAGAGAGAGAAAAATGAATGGAGAGTATCAATATATATAATAATTAAGTTGACAAGAAATTCACACATAGCAGTGCACAAGAGGGGAGATATAAATAATTAAAATAAATTCTCAAAAAAAGGCAAGGAAGAGGAAGGGGCTCAAAGTCTTAGAGGTGCAATATGCTTAGAAAAACTAGTGACAACTACACATAGAATAACAAGATAAAAACCAAACTTGAAGCATAGTGATCATCAGGCTCAAGATATATAGAGCATGAAGAAATAACATGGAAACTAGATGGAGAGAAGATGGAGTGCTGAAACTAGACAATAGAAAATAAAAATGAATCGAACTTAATACTCTAAGGTATAAAGGTAATGTCATGCCCTAAATTTAACAAGGAAAAACACAACTTTTTTTTTTTTCTTTTAAGGATAAAACTTAGGATATCACATAGGGTTCTATACATAGTCAACTAGGTTATCCAATGGCTAGGAGTTTGGAACACAGCTCAAGGTCTATGGTAATAATTATGTTTACAACATACAGTCAAAACACTACCCAAAGAAATCTCTAATTAAGTTGGTTACATGTTCAACTCACGTGTACTTATGTCCCCTGATGCATAATGCATATATAACTATTAACATTATAAATGTGTGTTATGGTTTGGAATAATTGAATGTATCGGTAGTTAAAAGAGTGAAGGTTTCTCCAAAATACATGAGCTTGAGCATTATAGGACATTGGCTTTCTACCTCACATATTAGGCATTATTACAATTCAATACTTGAATTGCAAGTTCACCACTAACAATCTAGGCAATCCACCTCTTAGTCCTTAATAACATTAGAAATATTACATCTCATTTTATTTCCAACAATTAATGTTCTATCATTATTTAAGAGTGACATATCGTATGTTCACATCTTACAAGATATAGGGTATAAAACATCGATAATAATTTATGGGTTCAAAAATCTTGATAACCTAAAATCTATCAATTAATTCCTACACCATTGACAGCTAACTATGGTGTCTAAAAGTCACTTTAACCTTGAAAAATTCTATATAAAAAAAAAATCATGATCTAAATAAAATTTTCTACATCAATATTTATTTTTAAAAAATTAATACATATGCATATCTCCATTAAATATAAGGTCAATATACATCATTAAATATTTATAATGTATTACAAAATCAAATATTTACAACATGTTAATAAATCTAAAGTAAATTATTTTTAGTATTATTAATACTAACTCCAATTTTTATCTAACCTAACTAATAAAGCTTACTCTTTCTCCTACACTAACCGTGACCCCTTTAACCACTAACCACAACTATATACTAACACTAATTTTATACATGTAGATTAAGCTCTATCTATTTTAATGCTAACTAACTCCTTAAATCAGATATGGCTACACAATTTCTATACCATATTACCTTTGTTACTACCCACATTTAATATCTCTCATTTATTAACAACTAATAATAACATTTAATATCTCTCATTTATTAACAACTAATAATAAATCACTATAGCTTCTTACTTTATAATTTCCCTTGACACTAACACACAACCAACTTCCTCCCCAACTTAACTTGTCCTTTACTAAACTATACTATTAACACAAATCCATTTTTAATTATTTCTTTCTAACTACTACATACTTCCCCTTGCATTGCCTCCTCCCTTCTTACTCTACCTTCTAATCCTCTGCAGGCTTGTGCGCATGGACTTCTCAAGGATGTGTGAATGGGGTGGATCATGTGGGTGCTTGGTGTTTTTGGGAGGTGTGAAAGCATTAAAAAATTCAAAGCTTCCCCCTAATTCCATGTACTATGGAGCGTCGAGTACAAAGATGGGATTTACAAGAGTGTGCGATCTCCATGGTGGGGTCGAGTTAGACCCTAGCGCCTGACTTGGCCTTGCATGGTCAATAGCATAAGGTACAAGAATGATACCATGTGAAGGGTTCACTCCATGATTTACTTTATGCATGTCATAGTTGTAAGGCTCAAGATGTACATGGATGCACACTACCCAACATTACTTTTTCCATGTGATTTAATTTGAGTATTTCTTCTCTTTAAATATGTAGGGAGTTAATTTGAGTATTTCCTGCAGATGCTGCTAATGGCTGGACTGTTCCTAGTCTGCCTCACAATCCCACTGATGCGTGGGGATTTCTTGATAAAGATGATCCTCCTCCCTTTGCTGGTACTGCCTTGGTAGCATGAGGTTGTTTTAAATGTTTTTTTTTGATGAATAGTTTATAGTTGATGGCTGTGGCCATGTTGTTTACTTCGGCTTCGGTTGATTGAACTCTTTCGCAGGGTGATCCTGTATCCCTCGACCCTCTTTTGTGAATTGTAATCTTAGTAAATTTTATTAATTGAAAAGGACTATTCATTAATATATATATATATATATATATATATATATATATATATATATATATATATATATATATATATATATATATATATATATATATATATATGTAGGGAGTTCTTGGGATTAGAGTTCAGTATGATGACATTTTATTATACTCTTATTTCACTTCATAAATTTCTTTTGATGTGACCTAGTTATATAAGTCTAGTCACGGGTCTTTCATGAGTGTGGCTTCACTCATGGTTAATAGGTTATTACTCAATTTAGCCTAGGACTTGGCACTTTTATCTTATGGTTTTCATTAATGTATTTTATTTTTGCAAAATATTTTTTAAAAAAAATTCTGGAATCTTATAATAGTCTATAACATGAGATGGGATTTTTTTGCTCTCCATACAAAATCTAGAGAGTGAAATACACTCTTCCAGCACTTATTTTTTTAATGAATAGTCCTTTTCTATTAATTAAAATATTATAAGAATACAATTCACAAAAAAAGGGTTGGGGGATACAAGATCACCCTGTGAAAGAGTTCACACGACTGAAGTCGGACTTAATAACATGGTCTCAGCCAGAAACAACAACTATTCATCAACAAAAAAACATAATTAGCAACCTCAGACTACCAAAGCAGTGCCAGTCAAGGGAGGAGGATCATTTTTGTTAGGAAAACCCCATGCATCTATGGGATTGTGGGGTAGGCTGGGAACAGTCCAATCGTCATTAGCAGCAACAGGCTTAATGGCAGTCTCCACATCTTTAACCTCGAGCTGTGAAGGAGAAATTGCCAAGGCCAAGCGAGGATACTTTATAGAATGCACCTACCGAGGACTAGGTAGAGGAGCTGGGGACCAGCCAGAACCACCATGGGGTGGGGAAGCAGAGTGATGCCTCCATCTACCATCTCCACCACTGGGAGAGTGGTGACAAGAAGCTTGGGAGTGCGGCATGTGTGAGTGGCAGCCTGAGGACTGGCACCAACAACAGTGGCCACAAGGCATCGAGACATCAGTTGAAGCATCAGGAGGCACTTTACCAATAGTGTAGAGAGCATTACCCCAGTGATTTAACAACTCCTGCAGGTGAGCAATGTCTAGGGCAATTTTGTTAGCTTGCAACTGGATCTGCATAATAAAATTGTTACAAATGCATGCCTTAGTGTACACAACAATGTTAACATCCAAAAAACTGTGAGTCAACAGAACAACATTCCTATCTTTCCACAAAGAAAACAAAATTTCTATCCTAAGGGTATCCCAAATTTGGGTGAACTTCTGAGGAATTCTGGGGGAATCACCCAGCAGGATCATGTGCCATCAAAACGGTTTGGGCCTGAAAGGCTTGAAAAAATCATGAATCCAGTGCGAATAATTTTGAGCACACTTACAAAATTAGAAGATATGAAAAAAGGACTTTGGTTGACCATAGAAAGGGCATATGGGATCTAGAACCCCAATGTGCTTGAGCTGAGGCCCTAGGGGAAGACCTTGGAAGGCAAGGCACCAAGAAAAGTGGGAAATCTTGGGTGCTGTAATAGCACTCCAAATGGTGTCAAAATGTTTTCTCCATTGAGAAAGCGAAGATTGTAAATGGCAACGCTGGTTAAGCGTGTCTAGCATCGGAAGATGGGGTGAAAGCCATCTGTACCCCATATTGGGCTTGTAATTGGAAAAGGGAGTGGCAGGATACCACTTCCAATCATGCCACCAAGGAAAGATAGTCTAAATCCCCACTTTATGACCTAAGTGCATAAGGATGGAAGACAACAAAAGGTCAAAAGTTAGCTGATCTGTACTGAAAAGGTGGTACTAGACTTGCATATTTTCCCATGACTTGGAACTCATGGTGACTCTTGAGAAGAGATCCTTAAGAGTTTGGATGTGACATTTGAAAAAATGCAGAGCATTGACACCTTGAGTCTTGGTGAGATGAGTACCCTAAACGAAAAATAGGGGAGACCACCAAATGTTCTGTTGATTCAAGGAGAGCCCATTGCAAAACTCATCTCTAGCCCAATGAAGCCAAGGCTTAATAGCTTCCTAGGCTTTCTAGATGCTCTTAATAACAAATGAGCCCTGTATGGTCATGAGTTCATGCATGATGAGAAGGGTTTGAAAACCAATCCCCTTCCATGTAGGCCTTTTAATAGGGAAGCCAGAAGAAATGCAGTGTCAAACCAGAATCTTCCAAGCTTAATCTCTAGAAATAGCTCGAATAATCCATTTTGCACAGAGAGCAAGGCCCTATTTTCGAGTGGAAAGCAGGTCAAGACCACCAAACTCTCTTGGGAGACAACAAAAATCCCAACCAACTCTGTGAAAATGATGATGATCAAAACCAAAAGCCCAAAGAAAATCTTGGAGCAAATGTTCTAGCTTAAGATAGAAAGCTTTGGAGGGAGCCCAATAGGAAGAATAGTACACATGAGTGGCTGCTAGAATCTTTGAACAAATCTAAAATTTACTAGCAAGAGAAAGTGGCTTGTTGATCTAATATTTAAGCTTTTTGCTAATCTTGGAAAGCACAACATTCCAAAGCTCCACAAGAGAAGCCTGGAAGGCAAAGGGAATGCCAAGAAAGCAGAAGATTTCCTCATGAGAAACCCATTTCCATTGAAACTGGCTGAGCCAAGGTGGAGCTAGCAAGAATGACTAACGGTAGCAGAGCATTTTATGCCATTGAATGGCAGAGCCAGAGGCTTGAAAAAAGGTGTCTAGACAATTTAAAGCATTTTGGATGTTTTCTTCATCCTCAAGAAGAGTAAGAAAGGAATCATTAGAAAAATGACCATTGACTAACTAGGAGGAAGATTTAGGCAAGGAGATGCCATGAACCAGACCTAAAGACACAAAATTAGCTAACAAATAGCCAAAACCTTTAGCATCAAGGACATAAAGCACTAGAGCTAAAGGGAAACCTTGCTTGATTGAATGAAAAAGTCCAAAAGCTTTAGATTGCAAATTATCGATGGTAATGTAAGCATTAGCATCACCAAAGAGCATCTCCACGGACTGAAGGAAATTAAGACCAAAACCAAGAGCCTGAAGCATAGCCAAGATAAAGGGCCATTCAGTGCGATCATAGGCTTTAGTAAAATCTATCTTTAAAAAGATAGCTTACTGCTTGGACTTGCGAGCCCATTCCATACCTTCCCAGATAGAAATGATGTTGTCAAGAATATATCTGGACTTGATGAAGCTAGTTTGCTCATGATGCACAATTAAAGGCAACATGTGCTTGACTTTGAGAGAGAGCGCCTTGGCAATGATCTTATAAGACACATTCAGAAGGGTAATGGGCCTCCAATTGCATATGTCCTTAGGATCACTAGCTTTAGGTATGAATTTGGAATTCCCTTTATTAATAATTGCTCCTAAGCTTTTAGAATGATATGCTTCAATATAGACTTTGTGCAAATTAGGACCTATTTGCTCCCAAAGGTGTTTGTAAAATTCACAAGGAAATCCATCACACCCAAGGGACTTGTCATCCACCATGGAGTAAACTACCTCTTTAAGGTCATTGGGGGAAAGAAGTTTCTCATAGAAAGCATGTTTCTTAACTGCTAGGCAGCTTGGAGTAACAGAGATACACATTTTGAGAGCTTCATCCTAAGCAACCAAAGTTCCTTATGAAGCAAAGATTTTCTCATAGTGATGAATGAATTCTTGCAGGATGTCTAGGAGACTAGACAGAATAGTCATTCCCTATTTGATCTTTTTAATCCCAACATTGGTATGATGGGTTCGGAGAACCTAAAATAACTCCTTCAAGGCCTTATTGTCAACCTCCAACCAGTGGAGATGGACCTTGATTTGGGCTCCTCGGGCAACATAGTTGTCAGCAATTTGCTTGTCATGGTGAAGCTTGGCAAGTTGAATTTGTAGATCCACATCAAAGGGGTTGAAGGTAAGAGCCTCAAAGGTTTTTTTGAGGGCAAGGGTGTTGGCCTCATAAGAACATTTTCTGAATATAGCTAGCTGATGCCCATACATGCATAGCAACTGAGTAGTTCTAGTAATGGCATCATTCCACCATTGAATCCATCCACTTGGGGAATGTAGACGTGGCTCCAAATTCCAAACACAATGGATGTGTGAGATGGTGGAAGCATGCAACAGAACAGATGTGTTGAGGAAGAACTGAGACAAGGCCACCTTGGGGATAGTAGTTTGTCAAGAAATGACAAAAAATATGGGGGAGTGGTTAGATAACATCACATATGGTAGGGGAATGACATGAAAATCTCGATCCTCAGAAAAAGAGAAAAAATATTACGCAGTGATCATAGCACGATCAAGATGTTTTAATATGTGGTCAAAGCTAGCTCAAAAGTTGGACCAACTGTGCCAAACCCCACTATCCTAGCAACAGTTGGTATTGGGATCAAAAAGGTCCAATTTATTGTGCATGTAATATTAGGCTTGTCTTTCCCCAACTTTCCAGCGAAAGGGTAGAATGTCATCTTTGTCAGAGGCCACTTCCACCATATTAAAGTCCCCACACATAACCCAAGTAGCTAGAGGGAAATTGTCAGCTGGCTAGGCCCACATCTAGGATCTTTCCACAACATCATTGGAAGCATAAACATTAATGACTCCAAAAGAATGATTGTTAATGGAAAGAAAAAGATAAATAATTCTATGCATGGGGGTTAGAACTGTGCAAAATAACAGAAGAATGAAGGCAAGGTGACAGGAGAGTAACTACACCACCTTGGCCAGCTTCATGCTAGAAGAAAAAATCACACCATCCTACCAAATTATGTAGCATGGTGAAGCAAGCATGAAACCAGAAATTTTAACTTCTTACAAATAGAGAAAATCTAAATTACCAAGTCTATGACAGAAATCTCGAACATAGTACTTTTTGGGGAGGTCTATGAGACCTCGAACATTCCATGAATGGAAGTTCATGAGAACTCTTCTATATCATCTTCGTCTTCAAGAGAGGAGTAGCTATTCTATAAGAAGCTAGAATCATGGTTGAAGTTAGACAGAAAACCCTCTAGACTTACAGCCTAATGCTTCACTTTTGGTATCTCCGCATGTCTAGGAGGACTGTGAGAACGTCACATCGCTGATGCTGCTGTGGAAGAGGCAACAAGAGGAGCTCAACCCCAATCAAGGTAGAAACCCTAGCGGCTACCTTAATCCCCTGTGAGCCAGTAGGGTTTGAAACCTGCAAAATTTTGGGAGCCATTCTTTTGTCCATTGCTTGCATCCCTACGCTGGCTGGAGTTAACGCTCCTATAGGGAAAGGAGGAATTGCGATGACCACAACATAGGACTACTTGGGGGGCAAGGGATTCGAGGGAGCCTTGCCCTTACACCCAACAGTAACCCATTCTTTCTTTTTCCCTTTGGCCTATTTGATAGGTGCCTATTTAGGCATGGGCTTGACCCTAGGCATAGCCAGAGGGCAATCCTTGATCTTGTGTTCCACGGACTGGCACCTATAATAATTATTGGGGAGGTTCAAGTAAAGAACCTTCTAAGAGAAGGTTGTAGTCCTAATCTAAATTTCCACAGAATCCTTGAGATCCTTGGAAAGATCCACCTCTATGCAAATGCATTGTTGCGGGCGGGCATTAAAGAATTTCTCAGGCTCCTTGGTGACAACTTTGCCAAGGGTTCTAGCAATGGACTCAATGAAAGGCTAACAAGGCAGGGGTAAACCTGGGAACTCGACCCATACAAGAACCCTAAGCTTTTTATCATCTGAGACTGTGAAGTCTCGTGACCATTTTTAAAAAATAAGCAAGGAAGAATGAATAGACCATGGTCCGGTATTAAAGACCACATCTGCCTGTGAGGGGTTAGTGAAGCAAAATTAAAAAAAACATTTGATAAGGTTTTGCACAGTGTCAAGGCAGACTCCATGAGGAGTCTGGCTCTTGTTAACCCATTCTCGGAGCATAGCTTTAGGGGGAGTCCTACCCACAAAATAACCTATCAAGGTGTGTTGTTCTAACCAATCACATGTAACATCAAATTCTTGCAAATTAAGGATAATGTTAGGATTACCTCATGAAAAACCTTCAAGAAAAACTTGCAAGGACGTTTGTTTGGAGGAGGTGCCACGGTAGTCTGAAGCAATAGCATGAACACCAGAAACAACTAGTTCACCGCTGGCCAGAACCATTATATCCTAGCCTAAAAAACTCTCATAATAAATGTGGTGTGACAAGTGGAGCTAGCAGAGGGAAAGTTTAGATGAAAAGTTTTACACAAAAAATTGAAAGATCGCATGAAGCAAGAAACCCGAGCAGAGCGAAAAACCTCAGGACAGTCTCCACTTACTTCTTTTTTCAATTATCTCCCAACACTTGTTTTGCTCAAGGGTGTTTTTGATATCCCTTCCACTTAGTTTAATTTCCACTAATTAAAGTATCAGGATCATGAGTTCCATTTTAAATACTTGAGCCTAGATTAGGATTAGATTTCCTATAGTGAAATTTTGTATAATGCATTAATTTGAATACTTATTGGATTACACTATACTCATTAATCTATACTAAATTTTTCACAACAAGACAACTAAATTTTATATTAAGATACAAACCTTCATGAACTCAACTTGTTCATTTATTCACTATTATAGTGTCACTAATAACACACTTGCATCTTAAACTAACTTTAATTTGGAATCTTGTATAAAAGGATGGACGTAATTCAACATATATTTAATTTCTTCCATAAATACAATAGATTATCTAATTGGAATGGTTCCTTTATACATTTCAACTGTATATTCAATGCTATTCAGCTCTTCATTTCACTACATATAAATCTTCATTACTAAAACCATGATATAATTACATCTCCACAAAATCTCAATGAATTCATGCATCACAATGATTAAAATAGGGTGGAGATCTCTCTATTACACTGAAGTACATGAATGACAATTTCTTTTTCTTTTTCTTACATAGATATGGTAATGGCACAAATTTTCTTTTTCAAAGACAACTATTTGCAAATTCTCAAAACTTTACTCTACACATTTACAAAAATGTACAATGGGAAGTAAATCCCCTTTCACATTACATCATCACAACAATGGAAACTTAATATCATATCATATTTTGAGATGGCATGGAAGAGATTAATCTCCTCATAACTACTTGGTATTTCAACATTGCCCAAGGATGAAACCCTAATCCTCTTGAAAGGTTCTATAGTCTCAAACTAGCAAAACAACACAAAACTTGGAACCATGGAGGCTGACCTCCCATCCTAGGCTTCTATGAAGCCACCCACCAAGTAGGGGAAACAAGACTCAAATGGTTTGCACTCAAACATGTCACAATGCATGCAAAACTCAATCTCACAATACATTTACAAAACCCTCCAAGGTTTAACACATTGATTTAACATTGGAATCATGAAACAATGGGTGAAGGTGGGCTCTCCAAAGAGGATAATGCCATATCCATATACACATATACATTTGAAATTGCATAATTCCTCTTCAAGGCTATCAAATACATCCTCCTCATCACATCAATACACTTATACCTCCCATAATACAAATGCCTCTTCCATGCTATCAAACAAGGCATATGGCTTCAATGGAGCCCATACTCCATGAACAAAAAATCCTCTCCAAGAGGAAATCTCTCAACTTCAATGTTGAGCCCAACTAACCCCTTCACCCAAGGCTTCTCTTCCCTCCCAAGGGTGAGTGAATCCTTCACACCCATGAACAAATTCAACATTCAAAACAAAGAGAGAAAGGAAGGAAACCAAGTAAATGCATGAACTCATTTCACAATCACAACACAACACAAAGAATCCATGGTTCCATAACAACATTTCATACTTGCAGATTCATTATGCAATGCTAAAATAAAATGGTCATGGTTTTAGCTCCTATCTTGATCCAAGCTAATGGCAATGCAAGTTGATGAAGAGCTCCCTTAGTCTCCCCCCAAAAACCTTAACTATATCTAAACTTAGAGAGTGGGTGAACACCAAACTAGTTTGTACAAAACTCCCTAAAAGGCTTTTCCACTAACTATTTTTGGCAAAAACATCAAGCCACTCCCTCTTATAGACTTGTCTCCCCTAAGTTTTCTATATTTGACTTAGTGGAAACATAGAAAAGAACTCATGTGACAACTCTATTTTTTAATTGATGGAAGAATGCATGGGTAAAGGGCCCCCCTAGGCTACCTAGGCATCAACATGATCAAAATCAGGTCCCTAACATGTTATACTATCATATGGGTGACTTATTTTTACACCAAAGGCACTTTGAGACCACCTAAAGACCCTCCAAAACTTTAGTCAAGTCTAATTTCGAATTTCCCTTGATTGTGACCCATCCTATCCCTTGTCAAGTGGGTTCACTTAGTCATGAACAAGTTAATTAGTTTTAGGGTAAAATTCTAGCATGACCAAAACCCTAGGTGACATGTCATTAACACACAAAAAGCCACAAGCATCAAGTGACACATAAAAGCACATTCCACATCATCATGACATGTCCTTAATGCATCTTTGAGATTAACAATTTCACACACAAGCAAGCTTATATTTACAAAATAAAATACATCACAATGAGGCTTTTGAATCTTCCAAAGATTTACCTTGGCTATACTGTGTTCACATAAGTTTGGAACTTGTTTCCCCCAAAGATTTCCATGATTTCATTTCCTGCACACTAAACTTGATCATCGGTAGTCCAAGGAGGTCATATGAAATACACATCATAAATGCATAAGAATTCAAATGTTACGTAATCCATATTAACCTAGTTCAATGAAATTCCTTTACTTAATCATTTCAAATAAGATATTAAAAATGTTAAAATATCCAAATCTACACATCAATTTTAACATACTTCAATTATCACAATCAACTTTTATTTCTCAATCATTTTCATATAAAGCTTTTGAAATATTAAAATGTCAGAATTTGCATTTCAACATTAATTTTCTAATCAAATGATCCTACTAACATTCTGAACCACATCCTAATCCATTTCCTATCAAAATGACTAAAATGTTGGGTCTATATTGCTTAATTAGCCAATATGAAAATTAGTTTTGATTACATACCTTAGGTTGAGACCACCAAAATGTAATCATCACCACTAGTATACTTGATTCAATTAAATATAGTTTGATTACTAACACTATCTCATTATCATTATGAGATATTACATGATAAGGCTTATGTCTCAAAAATCACTAATGTCAAGGAATTAGGATGTTTTCATAATCATGTCTACATAGGTTCAAAATAAATCATTAGGTAAACCCATTATACTTGTTAGTCAATATATATTATATATTCACCTTTATCATTATTCATTGTAGCCTGTCCACTCAATACTACTTGTATGAAAAATTGACTTATTATATTTACATCATGTCAATCTCTATCGAGTAGGCCTTATCTAAATTGATAACAATTTCTATCTATAATTATTATTAGTACTCACAAGGGTGGTTATTAATTCATCCTTTCAAAAAGGCCACCTAAAACAACTATCCTAATAGATCGTAATATACTATGAACCCATCGACATAGTTTCTAAGCTATAACATCTCAAGTCTTTATTCCATAGGGTCTTAGCTTACCAACCTAGTAAAATTTCAAATGCAATACTTATGACAATAATGACTACAATGTATATTAGTCTTAATAATATCTCAGGCCAAACATTAAAAGATGCTAACCTAAATCCCAAAACCTACTTATCATAATTCTATCATAAGGTGTAAGGTAACAGTCTATAATTCCCACACCATGTGTGAAAGACAAAGACATGGCATCTCACCTCCTTATGCTTCCTAGTTCTAACTATATTCATGTTATTTAGGGTTTATAATATGGTACTAGGAAGGGGCCTTACAGGTAAACAACACATCATAAGAACACATATATAAAACAATATCTTGGTAAAAAGACAAATATATATAAAATTTAAATTGGATTCAAATTAAAAATTATTGCAATGTCAACATATCAACTGGATATTGTGAATAAAACTGAAAAGAAAAGTTATTATTATGTCTTGCAAAATGAGATTAAAAATTCTTGCAAGTGCAAGGCTAGTAAAATAAGAATATAGTGCACAAAATAAAGTGAATAACTTGCAAGGAAAATGTTAGATTAATGAAACCTGCAACAAAAGAGTGCAAAGTTTCTCTTTTTTTGGTAGAAAGCCTTCCAAAACAACAAAAGAATGGATTTTTAGCAAGAAAATAACCCTTTGGTAGAAAACCCTTCAAAGGCGGTTAGATAAAAGGGGAAAAAAAAAACATCCACACACAAGATGTTAGAATGAGCTTAAAGAATGCAAAAAAATCTTCTCTCAAGAAAAGTCTCCAAATAAGGTGAGCTCCAATGAATGGATACCTTGAACACAAGAACTCAAAATAAGGATTAATACCTATGATATAATACCATGTAAGAAAATATAATGAAGAGAAATAAAACTAAATCAATCCACATGAGTCAACTGAGAAGAGATGTTATCATTGAATGACCAAGTTCCAAGAGCATACACCAAAGGAAGAAACAATGGAGACAAATATTTTGAAAGGGGAAAGCAAAGAAAACCCCTTGTGAATATTATGAATGAAGGAAAAATCCTATTGAGGAGAGAGAGAGAGAGAGAGAGAGAGAGAGAGAGAGAGAGAGAGAGAGTTGGAGAAAAATAGCTCATTAAAATAATATCAATGTGATGTGTAGAGAAGAATGAGAGAGAAACATCTCTTTTATAGAGACGAGAAAGGAATTGCATTTGTAACTCCAATTTGTATGAATGCCACATTCATAATAAGTGTGTACAAAGTGTCGAGATCCTCTTAAGTGTTGAAATTTGATTGAAAAGATCATTGATAAGAGAGATTGTTAAGAGGGAGATTGTTGAAGAAGACTATTGATAAGAGAGATTATTAAGAGGGATATTGTTGAAGAAGACTATGTTTCAATCATTGTTTTTTCATTGATGTCAAACTTGCTATTTGATAGTAAGACAATTTCTTATAAGATTCAAGTACTATCACTTAGTTGATTGATGAAGAGAATTTGATCAATAAGAGGTAACAATAGCACCTAGAGGAAAGGTTGAGTTATGATTATGTAATGAAGTATAAGGATCAGTTAAGACAGTGATGAGATGATGTATTGATGATCTAATTAAAGTTATAAAATTCTAGCTAGACTTAAAAAGTTTAGAAGAACAAGTTAAAACAAGTTTGTCTACCAAGCTTGATTGAGTGGATAGTAGGTGCTGAGCAAAGTGAGTACAAGCAAAGAAAAAAGTTAGTTAGAGCTGAGTGAAAGAAAACTCTAGTGGATACCAAGAAAAATAGTTAATGCCAAGTAAATTTTAGTTGATGTTCAACATTAATATACTTTAGTTGATGCCGAGAAATTCAGTATGTGCTGAGCATTAGAAGATTGATAATGCAAGTTGCTACATTATGTTAAAGATCAAAGATTCATCAAATCTAAGATAACAAGTATGTTTTCTTGAAACTTGTGAACCGAGAGGAAGATAAGGTTGAAGAGTTGTTGGCATAGAATTTTATTTAAACCATTTTTAGGAAAATTCTAATGGATTCTAGGAGAAGTTTTTAGAAAAGATAAGATATGGGGTAGATACATTGTATCCTACCTAATCCATCCAAAAACCCTAATTTGGATGATGGAAAATGAGTAGGAAAATATCCTAATTTCTTATTTATAGGAATGTTTGGTCATGAAGAAAAAGTGGTTGTTTTCATGTGTGAGAACCTAAGGAGGAGAAGAAATTAAGGGTTTTTCTTTACCAAGTGACCTAAGAAAAGAGTCTACAATGACATGTTAAGCAAGAGGCTTAAGGAGATAAATGTTTGAAGGGTGAACACGCTATTAGAGCTTCAAAGTATGAAGACCAAGAAAAATTAATGGCCTTAGGCCTAAGAATTTAATGATATCAAAGGCCACCACAAAGAAAATGTGGGATGCCCTACACACCATCTATGGAGGAGACAAAAATGTTCAAAGAACCAAATCTAAGAGCCTCAGAGGTAAGTTTGATGATATGAGAATGGAGGAAGGTGAAAATATTGCTCAATATGTTGATAGGATAAAATAATTTGTTAGTGCAATAAGAGGAGCTACTAGTCATATAGATGATGATACTATGTTAAGTAAAGTCTTGAGAACATTACTGCCTATTTATGATATTAGAATTTCTACAATTCAAGAGTTGAGATGTTTTCTAGGAAATGATCTAACCCTTAAAGGTTTGGTAGGTAGAGTCACAACTTTTGAGCTATCTAACTTTGATAATTACAAACTTGAGAGCCTTGAATTTGCATCTAAATCCAAGTTGTTGTTGAAGGACTTTGATGAGGTAAAGTAGAAGGAAAAGAAAATAAAGATAAAATATGTATCTAGTGACAGTGATATAGATGAGGAAGATGTTGAAAAATTGGAAGCACTACTAGCAAGAAGATTTCACAGAGGTAAAGGCAAGTTCAAAGGTAAGTTACCCATAATTTGTTTCAATTGCAATGAGATTGGTCATATTGCTGCAAGATGTACATAGAAGAACTACAGAGATGGTAACAAATACAAAAATAAAAGAGAAGATGACAGTAGAGATTACAAAGACAAAGGAAAGAAGTCATGCTACATTGTTGAAGAAGAAAACATGGATGATTCTAATGAACATGGTGAAGAAGTGGTGTATGTTGTAATGAAGGATGAATCTGATAAAGATGAGGTAACTGCATTTATGACTTGTGTGAACAAAAATGAAATATGGATCATTGATAGTGGATGCTCATATCGCATGATGGGAGATAGAAGTAAGTTCATTACCGTAACTTGTTATGATGGAAATAGTGTACGATTTAGTAATGATGCACCATGCTTGATAAAAGGAAAAAGTTCTACCAAACTTATAGACAAGATTTCATGTGACAATGCTTATAAGGTTGAAGGACTACATTATAACTTGTTGAGTGTGTCACAATTGAATAATTTGGGATGTGAGGTTGAATTTGGAAACAAAATTTCCAAGATATATGACACAAATGGAAAATTGATTGGAAAAGGTGATCAAACTAGAAGTAATCTATTTTATCTTGATATAGAGGATACTACTTGTTTTGTTGCAAAATTTGATGATGTATAGCTTTGGCACAAGAGATTATGTCATGTTAACTTTGATAACTTGGTTAGTATCAGTAACATGAAGAAAGTTAGAGGTTTTTCTATGTTTAAGAAACTTGATAATATAGTGTGCAAATAATGTCAGGTAGGCAAAATGACAAAGTCAAGCTTTAAGAGTAAAGCTTATACCTCTAAAGAAATACTAGAGATTTTTTATACTGACTTGTGTGGACCAATTAAAGTGAAAAGCTATAGATGAGATAAGTAAATAATGCTATTTGTTGAAGATTATTCTAGGTTGATGACAATTATATTTTTGAAATAGAAGTCTGATGCTTGTCAAATGTTTAAGTGGTACTTGGCAAGAGTTGAGAAAGAAATAGGGAAAAGTCTAAAATGCTTGAGATAAGATAGAGGAGGAGAATTCACATGAAACAAGTTTGAGATGTTCTATAATGACAGAGGAATCAAAAGAAAAACATCTACCCCTAGGACCCCTCCACAAAATGGGATTGCTGAAAGGAGAAATAGGTCTATAATGGACTATGTCAGAACACTTATGATGGAGAAGAATGTTGCTCTAAAATACTAGAGAGAAGCTATAAGTACTATTGTATATACCTTGAACCATGTGAAAATCAAGAAAGGTACTCATTCAACACCTTTTGAACTATAGTATGGATATCCACCCAATAAAAAATACTTTAAGGTATTTGAAAATAAATGTTACATTCTTAAAGATGTTAGGAATGGAAAGCTTGATGCAAAAAGTGAAGAAGGGATATTCCTTAGATACTCCACAAGAAGTAAAGCTTATAAGTGTTTAAATACTAACACTAACAAAGTGGAAAGTGCAAATGTGAATTTTGATAAATTTATAGAGGTACATGAGGCTAAACCTATAAAAGAATTAGAAGAGTACAAATCATTTGTATACTTTTATGAAGGAATGCCTACTGATGAAGATGCTACAAATAAAGTTACAAATCAACAACAAGTATCAGTAACTACCAAGTCACATCTTGTAAATGCTGATTTGCATTCAAGAATTGATCTACACTCAGATGCCAAGTTATAGAATGAAATGAGTGCATATTCTAGCTCTGAGATTAGTATACATGAAAGAGATGCTAATATACCTGATAGAGATGTACATAGTGATTCTAAAAGACAAAATGAAGAAATAAAAGTTGAGCCAAGATTCTCTAAATATGTCAAAAAACATCATCTTGCTGATCAAATCATTGGAGAGAAAAATTCTAGGCCAATGACAAGAAATATATTAAGAAGTGAATCACATTTGCTAAGCATGAAGGAACCTAAAATCGTGAAAGATGCATTAGAAGATGTGGATTGGTACAAAGCCATGGAAAAAGAGATTGAATAGATATAGAAGAATAGGACATGAAGTCTAGTTCCTAGACCAAAAGAAAAGAATGTGATTTGTACCAAGTGGATATTTAGAAACAAGCTAGATGAAAATGGTAAAGTCACAAGAACAAAAGCAAGATTAGTTTGCAAGGGATATGCATAAGAAGAAGGAATTGACTATGGGAAGACATTTACTCCTGTTGCTAGAATGGAAGGAGTAAGAACTCCACTTGCTTATGTTGAATATAAAGGTTTCAAGGTTTATCAAATGGATGTTAAATATGCATTTTGAATGGCATACTAGAAGAGGAAGTTTACATAGAACAACTACAAGGATTTATTGATGATAACAATAAGAACATGATATGTAGACTACACAAAGCTCTATACGGATTGAAGCAAGCACCAAGATCATGGTATGAGAGACTTCATACTTATCTTGTGGAGATTGGATTTGAAAGGACTGATGAGAAAAATAATCTATACATAAAGAAAGAAAAAGGAAAAGGTGTTTTACTATCTGAAATATTTGTTGATGATACCATATTTGGAGGACAAGATTCCTTATGTAAGGATTTTGCAAATTAGATGAAGCAAGAATTTTAAATGTCTATGCTTGGAGAAATTAAATTTTTTGTGGGATTGCAAGTATACAAGATGAAGTATGGTATATTGTTGGATACAATTGTTCAATTGTGTGTTGTTTTTGATATAACACAAATGCCATATCAGTCATCAGTCAAAGTCTACTGAGCTTAGATGGTTAGGAAGGCAAGAGAAAAAGTCTACCAAGCTCATAAGGTTATAAAAGAAGGTTTATAGTGTCTACTGAGCATTCTCAAGCTTTACCTTGCACAGATAGTTGTTACTAAGCTTTCAAGGTTAAGCAAGGAAATTTAGTGACTATCGAGCTTACTTGGTCATCAAGAGAAAATAGTGCAGGAAAAAATTCTAATTGAGCTTTCATGGATAATGAAGGAAATTTATTTCTTATCAAATTAACTCAGTAGCCAAAGGATTTTGTAGATTTAGCAGTGTTAACCGAGTTAAGACGGTTAACTCAAGAAATTATTTCTAGAAGTAGTATTTACCGAGTAGGGTCAGCCAGTGAAGGATTTCATTATTTTGTGAAATGAAGTTTATTTGTTTAAAGTAATACTTGTAGCCAACTAATATATGATTTATTGGTAAATGTAACTTGTGAATGAGCTGACTTGATAATCTGAATGGTATATACAAGAGGTCAAGTTGCAAATTCTAAGGGAAGGTGGTGCATTTGATGTAATGTGAATAAGAAGGAAGACTGATTATTGTGAAAGTGAAATGTCCCTTTTCTAATTTTTTTTGATATTTCAAGCCTCTAATCAGATTTTCAAAATCCAACAACCAATATTACAAAGATCTACCAATTTCTCAATAGACCCCAAATCGGATATGTTCGAAATAGTGCCAAAAACTTCACAACTTCACATATCATTAATAAATCTGAAAATGAAAATTTTTACAGAAATTTCAGTAGCATAATGGCCTACAAAATGAAATTTCAAAATCTATATAGCATTTACACAACAGCTCTCAAATGTAGGACAAAAACCATGCTCATCGGGCTCTCGAAATTAACACAAAAATGCCCGAAAACACCACAAAACACTAATAATCTATCTCAAAATTTTAACCACATCCCAATACATAAAATAAAATTTATTTTAACATCCTAAAGTCTGAAATACAGCAGCAACCCAAACTGATATGAAATACTCAACCTGAAACACCAAACTCTTACAAAAAACACACCCGAAAATCCACAAATCTGCACTATTCAGCACAAAGGCAAACTCTGCATGAGCATGCACATGGAATGGTTTCAAAATCCCATCCTTATCCTTCCTAAAAACCTGAAAACTCCTATTCTTGGGTCTCCTTCTCCACAGGTTTGGCAGCCTCTGAAGAACAACAAAGAAATGAGCAAAAATCAAGTTCTGGAATGAGCCCAAAATGCCTCCAAACCCCTTAAAAGAGGGCATAACCCTAACTCACATTCAAGAGGGGTTAATAAAATATAATTTAATAATAATTTTTATTTATTAGTCCATTGGTTTCCAAATATTAGCCCCTTTTGCCGAAACTTCACCTTTTTGGAGCCTGCTTGCCTTAGCAATGTTTATTATTTTTAATTATTTGAAAAGGGGACATGACAAGTCCTCCCCTCCCAAATATTGCTTGTCCTCAAGAAATGAAGGTTGAAATTCTCAAGAATATGTGCTCCTTCCCAAGTTGCATCCTCTAGTGTTAATCCTTTCCATTTGACCAAATGCTCTATGATGCTCCTGTTTCTCAATCTTTTCTCTCTTGTATCCAAAATCTCTTCTAGTATCAAAACTAATTTCTCTTCATCATCAAGAGGTGGTAATTCTATATATACTATGGTTTTCTGGCCTAGAACATTCTTCAAGCAATATACATGGAAAATATTATCTATTTTTTTGTTTGGTGGGAGCTCCAATTCATAAGCTACCTCTCCTACCTTCTTGATGATCTTATAAGGCCCATAGAACCTTGGCTTGAGTTTCTCTGCCCCATTCCTCTTCAAGGTGCTTTTCCTATATGGCTGCAACCTAACAAATACCAAATCTCCCACCTCAAAAGATCTTTCAATCCTTTTCCTATCAGCATATAACTTTTGTTGATTCTGTGCATGTTGTGGATTATCCTTGAGGGACCTTATTATGTCTTGGCTTTTCTTGATGAAATCACTTGCTGCAGGTACTTTGCTATCGGAAAGTATTAGATCAACAAAGGAAAGGGCATCATAACCATAAAGAGCATGAAAATGAGGCATACCAATAGACATGTGGTGAGATGTATTGTAACAATACTCCCCTAGGTGTAACCATTTCACCCAAGCATGTTGTTGATTTGAAACATAGTTCCTCAAATATCCCTCTATCCATTTGTTAACTATCTCTGTTTGTCCATATGTTTGAGGGTGATAGCTAGTACTGGGAGTGATTTTAGTTCCTACCAAATGAAAGAGCTCCTTTCAAAAAGAGCTAAGGAATCTACTATCCCGATCACTAACAATGTTTCTAGGCAAGCCATGTAATCTAAAAATTTCCTTGAAGAACAATTCGGCCACTTGTGGTGCCTTGAAATCAGATGTGATAGGAAAGAAATGTGCATAATTAGTTAGACTATCTACCACCAAATATATGCAATCCTTACCTTGAACCTTGGGCAACCCAGTGATGAAGTTCATGGAAATACTTTCCCATTTTTGTTTAGGAATAGGAAGTGGCTGCAACAACCCTGCAGGAAAATTTTGCTCACTCTTGCTTTGTTGGCATACCATACATTCCTTAATGTGTTTAATCACATCCTCCTTCATACCCTTCGATGAAAATTTCTCTCAAATTTTCTTGTATGTCTTGAAGTATACCTAATGACCAGCCAAAGGTGTGTCATGAAAGGCCCTCAATATCCTCTCGTTAGTTTGTGATCCTGGCACTAAGAAGATCCTATTCTTGTAATAAATCAATTCATCAACAACCTTGTACCTATTATCATCCACTAACTTATCCAAAATCTTGGTGGCAAAGGAATCTTTAGCATACTCTGAAATTATGGAGACTTTCCAATCAACAGAGATAGATGTTAAGGAACACAAAGTGGCCTTTCTTGAGAGAGCATTAACAACCACATTATTCTTTCCTTTCATGTACTCAATATCAAAATCATAAGCTTTCAATTTTCTTACCCATTTTTGTTGATGATCATTCAAATCCCTTTGGTTTAAGAAGAACCTAAGGCTATTATGGTCTGTCTTTACAATGAATCTCCCACATACCAAATATTGTCTAAACTTATGAAGTGCATGCATGATTGCCAACATTTCTTTATCATAGATGGAGTAACCTTTCTCTGATTGATTTAATTTTCTACTCTCAAATGCTATTGGATGTCCCCTTTGAGTTAGGACAGCCCCTATACCTTCTTGAAAAGCATCACATTCAACAACAAAAGGTAAAGAGAAATCTGGAATTGCAACCACATGGCATGAACTCATTACCTCCTTAAGCTTATCAAATATTTTTTGTGCCTTTTTTGTCCAAACAAAAGCTCCTTTCTTTGTCAAATCAGTCAAGGGGGCAAAAAGCTAAGAAAATCCCTTGGCAAATCTCCTATAGTAGCTACACAACCCAAAGAAACCTCTCAACTATGTAAGATTAGTGGGTGGAGGCCAATCCAAAATTGCCTGGATTTTTTGTTGATAAACCTGTACTCCTTTAGAACTTATAATATGTTCCAAATATAGGATCTCTATCAAACCAAACTCACATTTAGATAGCTTATCAAAGAAGGATTTCTGCTCCAAGATTCCCAAAATAGTGTCTATGTGCTTTAGATGCTCTTCCCATGTTTTACTGTAAATCAAGATATCATCAAAAAATACCAAAACAAATTTTTGAAGATGCTGGCTGAATACCTTATTCATACAAGATTGGAATGTTGCCGATGCATTAGTGAGGCCAAATGGCATAACAAGAAATTCAAAGTGCCCATGGTGACATCTGAAAGCAGTCTTTTTCACATCTTCACTCCTCATTCGGATTTGATGGTACCCTGATCTTAAGTCAATTTTTGAGAAGTATACAGCACCATGTAACTCATCAATGAGTTCATCTATGTGTGGTATGGGATACCTATTTTTTATAGTCTTCTTTTTTAGAGCCCTATAGTCTATACACATTCTCATTGTACCATCCTTTTTCTTGACAAGTACCACAAATGATGCAAATGGACTAGAGCTAGGCCTTATGAATCCCATGTCCAGGAGTTCTTTAATAGTTTTTTCAATTTCTTCCTTATAACCTCTTGGATGGTAGTATGGGGTTGTTATAAATGGTTTGGTACCTTGTTCTAACTCTATAACATGCTCAAAACCTCTATCTGGGGGTAATCCTGGAGGCAATTCATTGAAAACTATACTATGCTTATCAAGAATATTTTGAATTTCAAAATGGAAATTACCTTGATTCTTTGGAGAGCTTGTTGGATGGATTATGAATCCTACTGCCCATGCTACTTGTCCTCTTCAAAAAGTCCTCTCCATTCTCTTTGCAGAGACTGCCTTAGGTGCTCCATTCGATAAGCCTCTCAATATGACTTCTTTTCCATTGGAATGAAATTTAAACTCCATAGTTTGATGGTTCATGTAATAGCCTCCAATAGAATGCAACCATTGAACACCCAATACTAGATCTGTCTCCCCAATACCAACCACATAGAAGTCATCACATAACTCATAATCTCCTAAGGACATCTTGAGTTGTTTCACCACCTGTGTGCAAGGCATAGTGAATCCATCAGCTACAGTAACATTGAATCCTTCAAATCTTCTTCTTTAAGACCTCTTTCATGACAAATCCCTCATCAATAAAATTGTGAGTTGCCCCACTATCAAGAAGAACTGTCAACCTTTGCCCTACTAGTACCCCTTGAATTCGAAAGGGATGGTATCTTGGGACTCCTGATAATGCTGCTAAAGTGCCATCCTAGTTGATTTCTTTTTCTTTCTCTTCTTCTACCTCCTCCTTAGTGTCATGAAATTCCTCATGCTCATCTGAATTAGATTCTGAAGTAACTTCAATATAGTGCACTTGACCTTTCCCCAAACATCTGTGTCCTAGAACCCATGGTTCTCTACAAGTAAAACAAAGTTTTTTCCTTCGTAATTCACTCCTAGTCTCTTCATCTACCTTCTTTTTTGCCACATTTATCACATCTTTTGGTGGTAGTGTTGGGAAAGTCTTTTCTAAAAATTTCCCTTATGTTTCCAAAGATTTGGGGGTTTTTGATTAGTGACTGGTTTCATAGGCATGCAAGTTTCAAGTTGCAAGCTTCTTTTGATCGCTTCCTATAAGGTTGAGGGTGAGAAAGCCTTAACCAAACCCTTAATAGAATCTTCTAAACCATCAAGAAAAAGATAAACAATCCTCTTTTCACTCATATCAGGTACCATAACAACCACTTTTTGAAACTCTTCTATATACTCATTAACTAATTTGGTTTGCTTCAACTTTGACAATTCTTTAAAGTACTCTTCATCATCCTTGAGGTCAAACCTATCTATCACTCTTTGACTGAAATCATCAAATGTAGTTACCTGATCATGACCTTGAGTAGTCATTCTATGATACCACCAATCATAGGCTACATCTTCCAAGTGTAGACTTGCAAATTGAACAACATCACTCTCCTTCATGGTGTTAAGTGTGAAGAAAGTTTGTAATTTTTGTAGCCATGCTCTAGCTGAAATTTTATTTGTTCCATCAAAAGTAGGTGCTGTAAACTTGCTTATTTTATTTTTGAGCTCTCTTCAACTTATGGCATGCTCCCTCCTGTTCTCTTTCTTGGGCATCAAAGTGTTCATCATATCCACATATTCTCTAAAAGGAACCGAACTGCAAAAGTCATCATCTAAGCCATTGTAAGTAGCTCTTAATGCAATCAAGTTACTTGTAACCTCTTCCACAGGATTAATGGCTGGATTCGGTACTGGTGGCTCATCTACAGGCAAGAAAATAGTTTTGGTTGATTTAGATGGTGTGGATTTCAGATTTCTTGGTGCCTCTGAAGTGCTCCCTTTCTCATTAACAGATGCAACTCCTTGCAATTTTTCTATCAATATTCACAAAGCCTCTCTAGTTTCTACCAAACTATCCACTATTTGCTTCTGAGTATTTTGGATGTCTTGGAAGAATTTCTTTGCCATCTCATCTGGATCATCCATACTTTTCCCTTCCTTGGGTTTTGTACTTTTACTATCAACTAGAGTTTTGATCAAAATTTCTTTATTCTTTTCTCGCTACAAATATCTTTTTTCTCTTTCACTTAGTTTCATGCAACCATAAATTTTGACATGCAGCTGATTAGAAGCAACATGCAACCATAAATTATGACATGCAAGATTTGGGTAGTTGTCAAAACTGACATGCAAACTTCTACAAACCCTCAGGCTGGCAAGATCATAGCTCTGATACCACTGAAATGTCCCTTTTCTGATTTTTTTTGATATTTCAAGCCTCTAATCAAATTTTCAAAATAAAAAAACCAATATTACAAAGATCTACCAATTTTTCAATAGACCCCAAATCGGGTATGTTTGAAATAGTGCCAAAAACTTCACAACTTCACATATCATTAATAAATCTAAAAATGGACATTTTTACAAAAAAATTTGTAGAATAGCAGCCTACAAAATGACATTTCCAGACCTATATAGCATTTACACAATAGCTCTCAAATGTAGCACAAAAATGCCTGTAAACACCACAAAAAAACTAATAATCTATCTCAGAAGTTTAACCATGTCCAAATACATATATTCAGCTTTATTTTAACATCTTAATGTCTAAAATACAGCAGCAACCAAAACTGATATGAAATACTCAACCTGAAACACCAAACTCTTACAAAAAATACACCCGAAAACTAACAAATCTGCACTGTTCAGCACAAAGGAAAACTCTGCATGATCATGCACATAGAATGGCTTCAAATTCCCATCCTTAGCCTTTCTAGAAAATTGAAAAATCCCATTCTTGGGTCTCCTTCTCCACAGGTTTGGCAGCCTCTAAAGAACAACAAAGAAATGAGCAAAAATCAAGTTCTGGAATGAGCCCAAAATGCCTCCAAACCCCTTAAAAGAGGGCATAACCCTAACTCACATCCAAGAGGGGTTAATAAAATATAATTTAATAATAATTTTTATTTATTAGTCCATTGGTTTCCAAAGATTAGCCCCTTTTTCCAAAACTTCACCTTTTTGGAGCCTGCCTGCCTTAGCAATGTTTATTATTTTTATTTATTTGAAAAGGGGACATGATAGAAAGTGAATTTTGAAGGATGATTAGAGATCATTAAGGAGTAGAAAAGCTATATTTGATTGAAAAGGATCTAATAGTGTAGAATAGAGATCTATAATCAGCAAATTTAGTTGCATCTTATTTAAGTCAATTCATTGTTACTTTCTAACTATTGTAGTAGTGATTTCAAAATCTCCTAATAAAGTTGGTTTAACAGCCATTTTGAAAATCCTCTAACAAGGTGATAGTTCAGTTGAATTTTTCTAAAGACCTCTAACAAGGCCACTCCTAATAGGGTGATTAAATCCTCTAACAGGGTCACACCTAACAGTGTATATTGTAACCTTTAATAGGGTTGGCTCCTAATAGGGCTCACTTTAGAAGAGTGAAAATTGGTAGCTAGTTACTTGGTGGTTTTTTCCATATTGGGTTTCCACATTAAATTTGGTGTCTCTCATGTTTATTTTATTTACTTTTGCATGAATGTTAATAATTATGAATGCTTGAAGATCAGTAACAAGTTAATTTACCAAGTTACAACATTTTTATAGTGTTTGCCGAGTATTAGCAGTAACTAGTTATTTAAGACATGTAAGGGATATGTGGATTTATTTTTGTAGTAACTAATTCAACCCCCCCCCCCCCCCCCCCCCCCCTCTCAGTCACTCCATCTATCACTCAATCAAAATATGTCAAAGAGATATTGAAGAGTTTTGGATTAGAGGATTCCAAACTAGTAAGTACACCTATGGTGATAAGACACACGTCAAAGAATGATGATTCAATTGAGGTGAATCAAACATTATATAGGTCTATGATTGGAAAATTGCAATATGTAGTACATAGCATACCTAATATTGCATTATCTATAGGGATAGTTGCAAGATTCTCTGCTAATCCTAGGGAGAATCACTTAATGGCTATGAAGAGAATAATGAGATATCTAAAAGGAACAAAAGAGTTTGGTCTATACTACAAGAAGAATGAAAAGTTTGAATTGAGAGCCTACACTGATGTTGATTGGGCTGGAAACATTGATGACAGAAAGAGCACTAGTGGAGAAGCATTTTTCTTAGGCAAAAGATTGGTTACATGGACTAGCAAGAAATAGAGTTGTACTTCACAATCTACTACTAAAGCAAAATATGTTGTTGCTACTGTAAATTGAACAAACATTATATGGATCAAATAGCTACTCAAAGGAATGAAGGAAGAAATATTAGAACCAGTGATACTTTATTGTGATAATTCAAGTGTTATGAATATATCTAGTGATGCACACAAAGACAAAACACATTGCAATTAAGTATTATTATGTGAGAGTGTTAGTTCAAGATAAAGAGGTGAAGATGGAATATGTTAACTCAAAGGAGAAAATCACTAATATCTTCACAAAAAAATTACCTAAGGATGCTCATGAGTATCTAAGAGGTAAACTAGGGGTGATACCCCTATCAAAGGCTTTTTAAGAAATAGAAGTAGTCCCCTACATCAGACAAGCTAATGTTCATATAACAAACATTGATGCATAGGATCTTACTTTAGGAGATTTCCTAAAGTAATCATAGAGCTGAAATTTCAAACTAGTCACAAGCAAGGTGACAGAGGGAGAAACTGGAGAAACTGCAAAAGCTTATATTTGCATATTTTAAGATGACAATTTTTTGGTATATGTCTTTGGCATTGTTGTCAAAGAGGGAGAGATTTAATAATCAAGAGTTGCAAAAACAAAGAGGGAGGAAGCACATTATACTAATCATTATGAGAAGGAGAAATTTGCTGATTAGAAAGAGAGTAAATACATCAAAGAAATAAAATGTAATTAGAGAGGGACATATTTCTTAGAAAGTGCAAGATATTGTTGTCAAAGAAGCTAAACAAGACTAATATTAGAGGGATAAATCCTAATCTACCTAGTAAGAGGGAGATACAAGAAAGAACTCAGAGGAAGTTATAAGAAAGAGTTTTGTAACCTAATCAGAAGATGAAAGTTGATGATAAAGGGAGAAATTTCAATACAAGTTTTCTTTTTGGTATTGCCTTACTATTTTGATCTAGTCATATTTAACAAGATGTTCATCACTTGATTGACTTGGTTGATGAGTTTGGTTTGTCATCAATGCAAAAGAAGGAGATTTTTCTGAAATTTGATTGAAAAGATCATTGATAAGAGAGATTGTTAAGAGGGATATTATTGAAGAAGACCATGTATTTCAATCATTGTTTTATCACTGATGTCAAACTTGTTATTTGTTGGTAAGACAATTGCTTATAAGATTCAAGTACTATCACTTAGTTGATTGATGAAGACAATTTGATCAATAAGAGGTAACAATAGCACCCAGAGGAAAGGTTGGGTTATGATTATATATTGAAGTACAAGGATCAGTTAAGATAGTGATGACATGATGTATTGATGATCTACTTAAGGTTAAAAAATGTTGGCTACACTTAGAAAGTTTAGAAGAACAAGTTAAACAAGGTTTGTCTACCAAGCTTGACTGAGTGGATAGTAGGTATTGAGCAAAGCCAATGCAAGCTGAGTAGAAAGTTAGTTGGAGCTGAGTGAAAGAAAACTTTAGTGGATGCTGAGCAAAATAGTTGATGTTGAGTGATTTTACAGTTGATGTCAAGAAATGCAGTATGTGCTAACCATCAAAAGACTAATTATGTTGAGCTATTGCATTATGTTAAAGATCAAAGATTCTCCAAATCTAAGCTGACAAGTTTATTTTCTTGAAACTTGTGAACTAGGAGGAAGATAAGGTTGATGAGTTGGTGACACAAAATTTGATGTAAACCATTTTTAGGTGAATTCTAATGAATCCTAATTTAGACAATGAGAAATGAGCGGGAAAATATCCTAATTTTCTATTTATAGGAATGTATGGTCATGAAGCAAAAGTGGTTGTTGTCATGTGTGAGAACCTAAGGAGGAGAAGGAATTAACAGTTTTGCTTCATCAAGTGACCTAGGAGAAGAGTTTGCAATGGCATGTTAAGCAAGAAGACTTAAAGAGATAAATGCTTGAAGGGTGACAAATTGTTAGAGCTACAAAGTATGAAGGCCAAGAAGAATTGAGGACTAAATAGAGATCTATAATCTACAAGAGAAGTTGTAAGTTGTATCAGATCAAAGATCTATTGCTACTCTCTAACAATTGTATCAGTATAGGGTAAATCTTTTGGATTAAGGGTGACCTAATAGTTATTTGAAAATGCTTCAACTAGGTGGAATTCCAAGTGAATGGTCTAAAGTCCTCCAATAAGACTCACTTCTAATAGGGTGATTGAAAACCCTTAATTGGGTCACATTTAACAGTGTGTATTGTAACCTTTAACAGGGTTGGGCATTCGTAGGGCATCACTTTAGAAGAGTGAAAAGGAGTTGAATGTTATTAATGGTTTTTCCCAAATTGGGTTTCCATGTAAATCCTTGTGTCAAGTGTGCTAATGAATGTGTTATGTTTCATGCTTTACATTTTTGCAAGTTGATTTGATAATAACATACAAGTTTTGGTTATTACCTAATGGATGCATGCATGAGTATGAATGTTTCATGAGTTCACTAAGTTGTGAAATTTTTTATTTATACATCTAGACCTTCGATAACTAATTCACCCCCCCCTCTCAGTTTTTCTAAAGTATTCCAACATTAAGGAGGATACACTAATTTTCTTTAGAAAAGAAACTACAAAATGAGTTGTCTTACCACATGGACAAGAGTAAAAGTGAATGACATGTCCTTCTCATGTGGACTAGAGGAAAAACTATATGTAGGGATACTTGGAATATCCCAAAATAAACACATCCAAGGAAAGATTAATATTTTTGACACAAATCAATTAAATACATTCAAGGATAGATGTTGTTATAAAATTATTGAATGAAATATTTGTCAAGAATTTGAAAGGAATCAATAAAATAAGGGGGTAAGGATAAATACCATTGCAGATATTTTTCCCTAGAAGTGCATGCGATCAACTTAGCCATAAACCTAGAGTCGAGAGAAATCACTATATATGGTTTGGAAATTCCTAACATGAATCATAGGATGAACCTTACCATTATAAGTCTCAATATGAGGTATCTCAATATGCAATGGGATAACAACATGAAGGCTATATAAAGAAAGGAAATTAGCAATATCATATGTAGAGATGTTGTGCTTAGATTAAGAAAATTAAGCCACTTTTTGTAGCAAAGAGGTGACTATTTGAACCAAGCTAATAATGGTGGGATTAGAAGATGCAGTAGTCAATATATTTTGATCTCAGCATAGGTCAATATACTTGTTGGTGGGGGGGGGGGGGGGGGGGGTGTGAATCAATATACTCATTAGTTTCAACTTACTCTAAATGACACTTCACACTTTTTAATGGGTTTGTTCTAGCTATAACTTAATCGGTCAGGATTAAGAAAGAATAAGGAACATGAAAATAGAAACATATTAACATAATGTTTATTTTATGGTAATCTATCTAGGGTAAAAACCACAGTATGTGAGTGAATCTTCACAAATCTTTCACTCTTCTAATGTGCACTTGATCAAGGGCTTATCCCTATTAGAAGATTACAAAGACACTATTAGGTGCCACCCAATTAAGAAATTTTGATAAGACCTATTAAATTCTTGCCCTATTAGGATAAGCCTAGTTAAAGGACTTTAGAACACAAGTTTATATATCACACCATTAGGGGATTTACACAAAGAACTTATTAGGGTCCCCTTGTTAGCATGAATGCTGATGTTACTACCTTGGGGGAGAATTGTAAGTATTGGAGAGAATTGACATGTTGTATTCATGACTATGTTTCTCATTGATGTCAACATAGCAATAAGTTTGTGAAGATTGGTAGAGTAGTAGACACAGATCATAGTTGTACGAACAAGGTTTTTATTGTCTAGTGATACGCAGTTAAGGACATGTTCAACACTGTGTCTTGATGTTGAGGTTCAATGTGCATGAAGTAAGTGGTAGATGTACAAAAGCTACAAGAGATTTATAAAAAGTAGTTTAGAAACAAAGTGCATGGAAAGAAGTTTCTAATGATCCTATTATATCTTCTAGTAGCTCAATATAATCTGGTAATTCATAGTTAGTAAGTGATCGAGGAAAGTCTGATGATGTGTATAGAATTTGAGCAAAAAATACTATTATAATTGCAAATTAATTAATTATCTTATTCTAATTAATTGGGAAAGCCTCAAAGCCAACTCAAGGAATTATTTTGAAGGTATGGTATAAAGGAAATATGTTTTCCTTGTTTGTGATGTATGGAATGTAATTGGAGTAAGTGAAGTGATCAAAGAAGTGCCAAATGGAGCAGAGTGTTTTGGTGAGTATGAGTAAGCAATCCAAGGGATTATTGGATGCAAGATTTGTGATATGGTTACAAGATTAGAAGGTGTAGAGGTCCAGTTGATAGGACAAAGAAAGGGAAAGGAGTAGTACAATTCATTTCTATTATTCTGCAAGGAATAATACAAAGATTATTTGGAAAGTGAGTTCATTGGTCTTGCCCCTAAAGTTATTTGGACAGTGGGTCCATTTGTCTTCCACAACTCCTAACAAGGTTGGAAAAACTCTTAATAGGGTTGGAATCTCTTGAAAGGGATTCAAAATCCCCCAACAAGGACTAATATATACTGAGTATTTTTATTGACTCCTAATAGGGTCCATCCTCTAACAAGGAATATTTATTTTAGTACATCATCTTGTGGGTATTATCCCCACTAGGGTTTTCCCTCTGATCAAAGATTTCCCTAGTTAACATATCTAGTGTTATAATGCATGAGTATCTTGTTCTGATTTCAAATTATATTGCTCATATGGTTAAGATCTAATAAGGTTGATAATTGTGATAATAGTTGGATAACTAATTCATCCCACTCGGACTATATATTCTAACAATTGGTATTAGAGCATCAAGTCCTTGAAGAGAAAGATTAAGAACTTTGGGATATCAATGGTGGGTGTTTTCAGAAAGGATAGTCCTTAGTTTGTTGGGGTCAACTATGATAGTTGGAAGGATAAGATGAAAACTCATCTTCTGTGTATGGGTCTAGGATATTGGCTCTTAACAAAGAGTGATAAAGAGATTGTAAAAGAAGAAAAGCTTGAGTAGTGCAACAAAGTAGAAAGATATGTGTTTATGTGTAATATGTGAGCCATAAAAGCCTTATTGATAGCTCTTCTTGAAAATGAATACAATCAAGTAAAATCACTAGAAACATCTTATAAGATTTAGAAAGCTTTAGAATATACTTTTGAAGGTGATAAGCATAGAAAAGGAATAAGATTACAGAGTTAGAAATGTTCATTTCAAGATGCTAAAATGATGGAAGATGAATCTGTGAGAAGTTATGAGGGTAGGATATTTGAGATTTTTGTAGGAATCAAATCATATGGTGGAACCAAAGAAGAAGATGAGGTTGTGTGGAAGATCTTGAAAAATTTGACACCATCATTCAAGAAAGTAGCATAGATGGTAGAACTTCTAATACCATGTAGTGAGAAATTCACCAGGAAAACATTGCTTGGAAGATTGGAATCAACAAAAGAAGGTATGCGAAAATCTAGAGAATTAACAAGAGTTGAGACAACATTCAGTACCTTAAATGTTCAACCAAGTTTGTCTAGAAATGCAAGAACTCATGGAGATTTTGCTAGCAACAATAGAGCTAGATCTGATGAAGATAGGGAGATTGATGGAGTTTCTCTTCTTGTAAGAAGAGAACAAGATGGTAAGAAAATCTTTAAATGTTGGACTTGTAATGAATTTGATCATTATGCATCTAAGTGTCCTAAAAAAGAGAAAAAGTATAAAGGAAAATTTAAGCCTAGAAGACTTAGAAATTTCTTATATGTTAATGAGGATGACGAATTTGAGGAAAGATTTTAGAGTGAAAGTGATGATGAGCTAGGATTTATGGCCATTAAAGAAGAAGAAATCGATAGAGAAATTAGAAAAGAAAAAGCTCTAGTTTCCTAAGTTGAAAAGAAATCTGATTGGACAATTAACAATGAATGTTCACATCATATGACTAGTGATATGAATAAGTTTGTCAAATTCAGGAATAATGATGTAGGAATTGTTAGAGTTGTTAATAATATAGCCTATCACATAATAGGGATAGGATCCA
The DNA here is from genome assembly GCA_028749045.1 of Cupressus sempervirens. Lineage (NCBI taxonomy): Eukaryota > Viridiplantae > Streptophyta > Pinopsida > Cupressales > Cupressaceae > Cupressus > Cupressus sempervirens. The sequence continues at coordinate 3,930,683 of CM053785.1, forward strand.
TTACTCTTGATTAAAAAACTAACACTGAAGATGCTTATTTTTTTGATGGTTTAAAGCATAACTTGTTTAGTGTTGGATAATTAGCAGACAAAAGTTATCAGGTGCAATTCACAAAGAAGACCTGCATTATCAAAGACAAAGATGGTAAGTTGATTGGAATAGGTACAAGATCCAGAGGTAATGTATTTTAGTTGAATTCCATTGAGATGACATGTTTGGTTGCTAAAGTGGATAGAGTTGCTTATGACATACGAGCTTTTGATGTAGGAGCATCTTGGGTGTAAGAGCAATCTTGCATCACCCAAAAATATTTTTATTTTTAGTCTTTTCTATATTATTAAGGACTAGTATACAGGGGGGTTAATGTTTCTGGAAACTTGCTATTTTTAGTAAGTTTTTCGTATGAGCTTAGACTATTATCATTTTCTACATGAAGGTTCATTTTAGAATTATAAGCCTACCATAAAAATCTCATTGATGTAGCTTAAGTATCTGAGAAGTTATTGCTGATTTTATGTGAAAAATTTGGGAGAAAAATCTTTAGGCTCACTGTTGGAGGCCTTAGAGTGCCCAGATGAGGTCTGCAAACTCGATGAAAGGGTGCTTGTACAGTTATGTCATTGTAGATCATGAGCTCACATTTTTGAAAAGTTGTTATAATAGCCAATCATACCAACAATTTGAGAGTTATGGCCTTCCAAAGTTGGGCCACCCAAAATTTCTAAAATAATTGTCAAAGATGTATTTGGTCGACTCTATATCTATTTTTAAGGTCTGTTAGCCCTAGGTATTCAGTTTCAATGTCTAGAACCTTCATAGGCAACATAAAATTGCCTATTTAAGAAAAGTCTGAACGTTGTCGAGAACAACTCTAGGTGGTAGTTCACAACTTTGTCTTGCAAATTATTGTAATGAAGGTACCCATGTCGGTTAGCATATTGTACTTGTGAATTTTGTAATTTTGCATTTGTGACAATAATAAGAAGTCAATATTTTTGTTCTTGCATTTATTGTTGTTCTTTTGTTTCTATTATTTCTAGTGTCTTGTGTTCTCTTCTATGCAATTTATTATTTTTTGATATTGGTTATATTTGCATGTAACTATTTTTTTTTTTGTAGTTGAATCTCGCAAGTGGTATCAAAGCCAGGTTGTTGTCATTTTTTTACCCTAGATTGTCATCATTTTTTTTAACTATCCTCTACAGGAAGGTCTCATAATTGAGTGAGAGTCTCACGGTTGAGTGGAAGTGATGGCATACAAAGATAAGTTGAATTTTGAGAATTTTAATGGGTAGAACTTTTAGTTAAGAAAAATGTAAATGGAGCACTATCTTTATCAGAAGGATTTATCGAAGCCATTGGAAGGAAAAGTCAAGAAACTAGGAACTATGACAGATGAGTTCTAGACAAAAAGGCACTTGGAAGTATTTGATTATGCATGGTACCATTTGTGACATTTAACATTACAAAAGAAAAGATGAAAAAAGAGTTGATGTAAACCCTAGTGGAACTATATGAAAAGCTCTCCACTTCAAACAAGTTATTTCTCATAAAATGTTTATTTAATATGAAGATGACAAAAGGTGGATCTATTGTAGATCATTTAAATGAGTTTAATACTATTACTAGTCAATTATTTTTTGTGAATGTCAATTTTGATAAAGAAATTTGTTCTGTTTTGATTGTGTGTTCTTTGCTTGAAAGTTGGAATGACTTAGAAATGGTTGTGAGTAATTCTAGTTCTGAATCTAATACCCTAAAATTTGATGATGTGATTGGTGTTATTTTGACTAAAAAAATTGTAGGAAAACCTCAGGTGGATCTATATTAGGAAGTTCTTTAAACACACAACGTAGAGACATAATGAATGAGAGATGTAACACCTCCCTCAAGAACCCAAAAGAAATAAACCTAACATGTTACAAAGTTTATTGAACTATTTTTGGTTAAAAGATTAAACAACATCAAAGTAACAATAATGCAGAAGCAATATATACATACACATCAAGAACACATAATCAATTATAGATATAGTTTCAATTCCTCAAGGGTTCCTTCATGGTGAGTCACATTTAATGAAGTTTTATTAATAAGTTTAAGTCTTAATCACAATGTCAATAATCATAAAATAAATAAACACATACATAGTCATATAAGAAAATACATAAGTACAACTAATAATATGAAAGAACATCTAATGAATAATATCCAATGCACATGTCACAGGGTATGTGAAAATAGATACAAATACATCAATATATAATACAGTATCTGATAGGATCTCAAAACACATGATACATAGATACATCAAATGAATAGAAGTCTTCAAGATAAGAGGAAGAATGATAATGGTACAATTGTATGAAGGAATATCCAACATCTGTCAATTTGAGGGGGACCCAAATGGTAAGAATACACTACCTCCTAACCATGTGGTCACCTAATCAAGCTCCCACTCCCACCATGCACGAGAGATAATGTACAATACACACACAGATAATCAAATCATAAAATAATCCTAGGCAAGTAATCTTGATAGCCAAAACTATCTCAAGGGTAACAAAAATTACTCAAGAAGAAGAGATAATTAAAATTGAAAGGATACTTATTCTAGTATTAACATCTAATACCAAGACCAAAAATATACAACCACCTCAAAATCAATTTCAAGTGGGTAAAAGCACAAACCTGTGTCACCTTTTATGAAGAAACGTGATATCAGACTGCGACAGTTCAACATTAATGATGAAAAAAATGGTATTTGTGTTTAGAATTTGAAGATGATGTAAACTAATGAAATGTGTATAATTTGATGAAATTTATGCCTATCATTTAAAAAAAAAAATTGGAGTAAGAATTTATTCATTTCTTTTATTTTGAAGTCCCTTTTTTAACTATTAAAAAATATAGGGTGTAGTTCCTGTCAAAAAATAAAATGCAAATCATCTTTTTTTGTTTTAATTTGAAAATATCTTATAGATGACATGTATATCTAGTGCACATAAAAAGAAATAATTATTTTTGATCTATATTTTCTTTGTTATAAGTACTCAAGCTCGACCTTCTCAGAAGCCAACAATTTTTTCCTCCCATCAAAACTTCCCAATCAAATCTACACCTTCTTGAGAAAAAATTACATATTCATTAAGAGGACTCTCTCCTCTAGAGATAAATATTTTTTTTTTGTTTTTTTGGTATGATTTACTATTTTTTTCCCTTTTTTAAGTGAGCATCTTCTGAAATGTTGAAATATCAACTTATAATATTTTGAAATTCTAACATATTATAACTAATGAAAACACTCAAAATTTTATATAATGATGATATTGAATCTAAGATCTTTAAAAGGGTATTTTTAGTTTTTTTTTAAAATTGAGTTTTGATGGAGAAATGAAATTTGACCAAAATAGGTTTTGATATCACAAATGGTGACACAAATCTGTGCTTTTATCCAAGTGACACAAGCACAATGACCAACAAATAACAACTGTCATCAATAAAAATAAACCACCAATCACTAACTCCAATAATAAAACATAACCAATGAATAATTGATCATTTATTAATCAAAGTCAACTATCAACAATAAATGACATCCAATCAATGAGTAGCAACTCACAATAAATACACCATCAAAAGTAATATCCAACAAGTACACCACTAGAGGCAAATATAAGAAAACCATGGAGACTTAGTTTACATACTGTAGACACCTAAATTTGATTACATCAATAAGTAATCATATTTAGTCATCTCCAAGGACATTATTGATTAAATATTTACTATTTAATTAATTAATCATCATCCTCTAGTTAATTAATTAATTTACTTAACTATAGTCCAATTGATAAAATCAAATGATCACCCAAAATCAATTTATCAATTAAATCCCAATTCCTATATTAAATTGGATAAATTATCAAATCTATTTCAATTTAATTCCATACTTCCATTTTATTGAATAAAGTATTTAATAAAATATCTAAAATCCAAAAAGGCTTCCTAAACCCTAATCCAACCCATTCACCCATACTAACCTCGCTTAGCCACCTAACTAACCCATCCCGTCAAAGCTAAATCACTCACCCTTAACCCCCCTTCTAAGCTATCCTAAATTCTCTTCTAATCATGTGCATAATCATAAACATGGGTTAAGACTTGCCTACCCAAGCCAAAGTCAACAAATATCTTCTCCCCTCACCCTCCAACATAAATGACCCTTACACATCTCTTACACCTCTCCCATCCTCATTTACATCTCTTACATGACTCTTACATACTCAACCACCCTCATCAAGCCTTTGACCAACCCTTATCCTATCCTCTCACACTTATCCTCCTTGTGACAAGTGTCACCTCCCTATTGGTCCTAAACAAGCACAATCCATGTGCTCTCTTCTCCTTGCATCCTAGCCCTCCCTCACCATCTCATCATCTTGACATGTTGGCCCTCCATTTTTCCAACCCTTGGCCTATAAATTGAACCTCCTCCCTTCACAACATCAAAACACCTTCCATGCAAAGTTATAATGCTATTTCAAGAGCTCATAAACTACCAAAATACCATTATAATGTTGGAATCACTCCATAAATCCATTGTTGAAACCTTGCTTCATTCACTCCATCCATCCATCTAAATCTTGAGCATAAACTTGTAAGCATACATATCTTAAATCAGGGACAAATCCAGTGCATCATGATGTTATACCATTAGGAGCCTACCATTCTTGGTTTGCTTCCTTTTGTGGTGATAACAATTGGTCCTATCTTAAGTGTTAGCTTGTTTAGTATGGTTAATGTTTTCCTTAATAGCTAGTATTTACTTTACACTACTAAGCTAGTTGATACATTTTGGCACGCCTGATGGGACCCCACATTTGGGTCAATCTAATCGATTTTTGAGTTTTTTTTGTTAACTAACCAAATTAACCTTATTTGCTTGTGTTTTTCTGATAAGTTTGCTGATCTTGTTGCAGGTATGTAGGTCATCTTTTGGAAATCGTACTCCTAGCCATCTAACCATTTTTCATTTTTGAACACCTAAAAACTAGCTTATTTTGCAATCTCGCAACACTAGGAATGTGATCCCGTGACTACGAGAACGCGACTATTTCCTGATGAGAACGCAAACTTGCGACTACGAGTTTGCAATTCATCCCACCAGTTGCTGCCATGTGTTACAGAGTAGTCCTACATCCCTACCAATTGTTCTTCTATGGGAATGCTATAATAACCTGCGAGATCGCTAACATTTTCCTGCAGGAACATGACCTTCAACCAGTCAAGCTTTCAAACTCATTCCTATCCTTGACCTCCCAAACCTACTAAAGAATTCCCCTATTGGAATGCTGATAAATCCACCTACAGGATCACTTTCTCACAGGATCGCACTGTGCTATTTGAACTCGTAGCCTAAACATTCTCACTGCCTTCACCAATTTTTCATCCCACGTTCTCGTTGAATGTTTCCACTTTCCCACGCCTATGAGATTGTTGCATTAAACTATGGGATCATGCTATGTTTTTTGTCTAAACTCATAGTTTCCACCCTTGTTTTGCATTCCCATTGACTATTTTTGCATTCTCGCACTTGCAGGATCACTGCTTTAACCTGCGAGGTCACAGTGTGATTTGTTTTGCTCAAAATTCTGACAATTTTTCATTGCAAGTTTTATGCTAACATTTTTTGTGCAGGTTTTATCATCATAAATCATCTGTTGAATGGCTTAAAATTGAACAATTCTTTCTTTTTTCATGGAATGAATGATTATTGATTATAATTAACCATTGCGATGAACACTTCATTTTAAGGCATTAAAGAACATTATGTGCAAATACTTTAAATTTGGAGCTTAAAATAAACTTCATCAAATCTTGAATGCCTTAAAGATTTAAAACGCTCTTATTCCCTCCTCTTTGAAAGCTTTGGCACACAATTTCCCTTTTGTTGACTCGATTTACTTTTGTTGGTGACGTTGTGAAGTTGGAACAAATCTTATATGCTAAACACATGTGTTTTCAAAAGTCATAGAATAGAGCATTAAATTGTCCAAATAGAAATGAACCCCATGTCTTGTGTGTTTTGAGATTGTGCATTTTCGTGCATCTTAGACTTCTCTCTTTTCATGCAAAGTAAGACCATTAAAGTACATGATGCATGTACCAAAAATTGTTAGCAAGATCATCTACAACAATCTAGGAGTGCTTTTAGCAAGTTCATCCACCTCTAGGAAGTGCATCCCCTTTGGTAAGAAGCTCAAACTGGTAAATAGTCTGGCCAGTATATAAATGAGGGGAAGTGTAAACCTTCTCACTCCATCTCTTCAGTTTGGGCGACATGTTTTTGGGGGTAGTCTGAAGTGGAAAAGATTTCCCATGATTTTAGTATGTCCAAAATAGACCCTTAAGTGGATCACAACTAGTAACAACCATTGCAGAGACTCCACACACCCATTTACAACCCTCTTAGTCTAAAGTATCTCTCTTTCTTTCATGGTATGTTATTCATGGTGCAAGAGAAACAACATCTCTCAAGATTACTCACCATTGTGCTCCCCTAGTAGAGGCATAAGGAAACTTGGGTTTCATCTCCAAGGGTTGTTCTGGCAGAAGGGGAACTTCTATTTGTCATGCCTTGAAGGTTCTTTGATGTATATCCTTTGTCGATCAACTCTTGTATCAACTCACCTCTTCAATTAGAGGGAAATATTACACTAGAACCAAGAGACATCAAGCTGTGGGCCGTTGAATAGCATATGAAAATCAAATTCTGACTATAGGGATAAAGTGTGTGTTTGAACTATCTTAAATTGTGCTCAAGACCTATGAAAAATATTTGTTTAACATACACAATTTAGTAGTTATTATCAAAAAAAAAAAATCCTTTTACTAAAGAGATCAGCTATTTTTATTTCTCAAAGTTGCTTTGTCCTTTGAGAAATTGTTTGCTCATTTATTCCCGTATCAGAAGAAAGAAAGTTTCACCTTTGTCATTTCAAAACAACAGTTGTTAGCAAGTCCATTCGCAACAACTGCTTGTCTCGTTGGTCCAATTTGTCCATTTGTTTCAAAGTGATCTACTTATTCCCTCAAAAATCACTAAGTAGAACCTAAGTTATAAATCCTTTGTTGGCCCAAAGTCTTTCTCTTTTCAAAAATACTTTGCCATTTACCCTACCTAATAGAAAATATCACAATTTTATCTTTGAGAGACCTCACCTTCATATGTAAGAAACAGTTGTTGGCAAGCCCACTCGCAACATCATACTTTTAAGTTTACCTTTTTCCTACACTTATTATCTAGAAAATACCCCAAAAAGGTTTAGTTACCAACAAAACCCTTTTTTCTCTAAAAAGTTCCAAAAGTTTCTCTTTTCAAAATACCTCTTGCTACCAATCTGCTTGACTGAAAATGACACTTTTTTTTCTTGCCTAGAAGATAGTTAGCCAAATTAATCCTGAAAAAATCCAAAACTTGTTATTTCTCAATTGATTTATGTTCCAACCCAAGGTCTAGAAGGTATACTTAGCGTAGTCACTACCTCCAAAACTCCATAGTTGTGATCAAAATCCCTTGGAAATATCTCATGTCACGCCATCCTAAGACTAAGTTTAAGAAGGCCAAGCTCCCTCAAATACCTGCTTATCAAGAAATCAAAGTAGAGCATAAGAAGCACACCCCCAACCCAAGAGTTTCCAAATTAGATCAAATTGAGAAAGATGGAGCCAAGGTATCATTGCAAACTAAATCGGACTACAAAATCCAAAACCTAACCCTTCGACATGGTTTTAATATGAGCCTTATCAACAACTCTACTGTTACTCATTCTGATTAGGTCCTTTCTTTTTCCCCATACACTTATACACTTATAGGTTTGGTCTCTCATCTAGGAATTGCATTATCCCATTTAGGCATTTGAAGTTAAACTATCTCCTCTCATCTTAGATTGTTGAAGCAAAATCCTCCACATGCATTGATAAAAATCTTAGCATCTCCCCATTAGATCCTCACTCACTTAGAAACCTTTTTGCGTCACATCTCTCATCATCCTAAGTATCCTTGAAACACACCATTTGTTAGAAACAAAGTTGTCATTCATACCCAACATCACCTTGAGTCAAAGGTTAGGGTCACACTTTTCGCATCACCACACATTTCCACATTCATATTTTAGGAAAACACAAGTCTCTTGCACTTAACACCATATCATTTAGACTTCCTTAGTATCATACATCCTTAGTATCATCCCTAACTGCATTTGCCTCATTAGGAAAAGCATCCTTTCATGCCACCCACCACATGTTTTGGTAGGAACACACGAAAAAATAAAGATATGGATCCTAGTGATAGTGGTAACACATCTCGAGCTCAGTCATACTTTGTAGTATCCATGACACCATCAGATCCACCACCACAAATCCCAGAGGAACCAAGATCATTCGTAGATATTGAGGCATTCATGAACCAACTAGGTCATGCCAATATCATAAATGCCATCATAGATCGCAGCAAGGAAACCATCATGAAAAATTTCTTATGAGATAATGTTGGTGTCTTTGAGTTTGGATGTCCACCACCTATCAACATAAAAAATCCTACTCACCCATTGTTTGGATGGCAACCACCTCAGGTAGAACCAACAGACCCAAATATACCCTCGACCTAGGTGCTAGTTCCCATTCCACAAAATACTCATCCCATTCTCGCTCAACCATTAGTGCATACTACATCTCAAACAACCTCAAGTACACCATCTACATCTGTTTCCACCACTCATTTTTCCGCTCCACCAAATTCTCCATTTGCATCTACTAGAACTACCTTTTTGCTTCCACCCCATATCACATCTAGTCCATTTGCTACTCAAGTACCACCATTAGGGTCCAATACCTCATCTTCCATCCCACCAAACATCACTATCAACCCCTTTGTAGCTAGCTAAAGCTCTTTAGCCACATTTCCTTTGGGACCTTGGAATACTACTGCGACACATGCACCTATCACTAGTCTTCCCCCTAGCACTGTAGTCACGTCCGCACCTCTAACACTATCATCCACTACTTCACATAGCTATTCAATCCCACCCCTCACTAATTATTTCTCCATGCCACCTTTAGGCAATAGCCAATATCCACCCTCACTGCAGTTCCCTATAGTAAACACTTTGCTACAAATTAACTACCTTACGCCTATTCCAAATTAGTCATACTCTCAAGCAAGTGCACAACCCACATATATTGGGCATGGTATATATTCCCCGAGCACAACACAAGCATTATCTGCATTACCACCTTTTCAGCCACGATCTTTACATCTATAGTATGCCTAAGAACCCACATCAAACTATCTCATAGGGTGACAACCTCATAGTTATCTACCAAACCAACCTCAGTAGATTCAACAATATGCACAACCCACATTCTAGCAAACCATAGCATCCACTCCACCAGTAATGCAAACTATTTTTCCACAGACATTGTATGGCCATTAGATTTCTCCATATCAAAATTCAGATTCTAGCACGTATCCTACATTGGGGGCACTCGCTCCCCCACCTATAAACTCTGAATGGGAAGAGATGAAAAATGCTCTCAAAGCCCTCAAGGATGGGACAAACACCAAAACGTTCAAATTTGAGAATGATTGCCCATACCCTTTTGATAGGACTATCACAATGACTCCATTTCCTAAACATTTCGAGATCCCCAAGTTTGACAAATTTAGGGGGAAAAGTGATCTAGTCACACATGTTAAGGAATTCTATATGCATTGTCAAGAGGTAGCTTATAATGTTGTGTTCCTCATGCAGCTCTTTCCCAAGAGCCTAGTAGGACCAGCCTTGGAATTGTTCTGTTGTATCCCTCAAGGTACTATTAAAACTTTTGCAAAAATTTCTAAGGCCTTTTTTGCTCAGTATACCCATCTCATTGAAATAGAACTATCTATAGTAGACCTAGTCCACACCAAACGAAAAGGCAGAGAAAGCCTCACAGAATACTTGCAATGCTGGCAGATCCTCACAACAAGAATCTCTTGTACCATCCCTGAGCGTCATCTTGTTAAGATGTTCATAAACAATGCACACCCAAGCCTCACTCATCATATGGTTATGAACTATTTGCAAACATATAAGGACATTAAAGAAAAAGGGATGGGCCTCGAGAAAAGCCTCATTAAGGATGGTGTCATCAAATTGTACAAGAAAACACCCAGGACTGAGGTCCGAGCAATGACAAAACCCGATATTGGAACAAAAATAAGAATACAGTGACAGATGGTGCCACTAACACTCGACAGGTCCATATTGTCGAGGTGGCTACCAATGTTCCCAACACATTTTTCCAACAACAAACTTATCAACAACAACCCCCTATGTATCACCAACCACCCATGTAAACTCATTAGCAAATACCTATTCCTTATAATCAAACTAATGCTATCACACTATTAACAGGTAGTAAACCCGGTGGTTAGAGGTAACCACGAACATACACCCCATTGGGGGAACCTCTTGATACAATCTTCAAAAAATTGGCCAAAGATAACCTTGTTCGATATCCACAAATGCAAACTTTGGAGCCCAATTAGTCTAGAGCATCCTAGTACAAAGATAATGAATATTGCAAATTCCATCATGTCAAAGGGCACACTACCCTTAAATGCATGCAACTTAAGGATTATGTATAGGACCTCATTGACCAAAAAGAGATCACAGTGGGTGCACAACCCTTACCTAATGTAGGATTAATGATGTATCAAAATGCTTTCCCTCCTCATAACATGAACCCGAGAAAGGCACCTGCAAACTCTCCTATCAAAAAACCTAACAGTGCTCCAGGTAAATAAGGTGACAACTGAGATACATCTCAGAATTATACCTCAGCATACTTAGACTATGGTATCTTAATTAGTTGCATATCACAAGATGAACCAACCATCAACATCATAAATATCAAAGGCCTAGACACTCAGTGTGTAGTTGCTACGCATTGGATGAGACTCAATATAGCTAGTCCACTTGTATCCACACAAATCAGACCACCATCAGCATGACCACCTCCATCTTGAGCATTTCCATCAGAATCACCTTCACTAGGGCCATATTATAACATCTTGGAACACCTTAGAAATATGCCGGCCCAGATCTCCATCCTAGATCTCTTACGAACAAGCCCACTTTATCAAGAGATCCTTGATAGTACTCTGTGTGAGTCATGCATCCCCTCTGACATAAATGCCACTAAATTTCACAACTTGGTTGGCCATCTTTTAGTCTCATGTGCCTTATCCTTCAAAACCACTGATATCCCAGTAGTTGAACCCGATCACATCCTCCCACTTCGCATCACTATCATGGTTTATGACTTTGCAGTTAAATGTGTGTGATAGATAATGGGTTAGCTCTAAACCTATGTACTCTAAAGTTCATCAAACAAGAAAGATATACTGAAGAAAATATCATTAATGAGGTGATCACCATCAAGGCATATGACAATTTAGAGCATACTATTAAAGGAACCATCTTGCTCCCTATCAGAGTCAGCCTAGCCACTCAAGAAACACTCTGTCACGTAGTTGATCTTAACCTTCCATATAACATCCTCCTCAATTGCCCATGGATTCATGCCATGAATGTCATTCCATCCACATATCATCAGTGCATCAAATTCCTACATAATGGCACTGAGATAACCATTCATGCAGATCTTGAACCCTTTGCTTATTGCAATGCGGTTGAAGCTTCATACACCAATCACTGTCCTAGGATTGAAATTGGTGCCACCATGGCAAGTTCCTCTGACACTTGCCATGATCTTGACACCATTTTAGCCTCCACTCTTTCCATAGTTAAGATCAACTACCAGGGTTGTGGTGAGTATAGTCTCATAGATGCTTTTGCTGTCGATGCTCTACCACTTTATCCACATACTCAAGGACACCCAACACATCAAGGGCCCATACCAGAAACCACCTCTCAACTTCATCAGCTATGCCCTACCACATTTGTCACCAAAGGTATCCTTGATGAAGCAGAAAATGCACTAGGCATTAACACATGGATATACAAAGAGCCACCTCCTAAAAGTGAAGCACTTCTTGATCACTTTAAACAAAAATATCCCTAGTCACATCGCTTGGCCACAGAGCAATGGGATTATCAAGGAGGTGGTTTAGGCTACCAGGAATTAGGTATGAGATAGCCTATAGAAGCACACCAAGGGTAGAAAACCAAAGGCTTGGGCTATGGACTCCTTGCAACTGGGGGCACTACAACAGAAGGCCACGCCTTTACGAACATCCAAAACACTCTTGTTGAGGTTGAAGACATCCCTGAGGAAGTTGAAAAGAAAGCTTACGATGATATTTTCCTTGATGAAATAATCCTTGGAGCCTCTTTACTCTACCAATTATCCTTGAATCTCATAGACCTCCCCCTCCCTCACCCCGAACTCATAGATTGGGAGCAACCAAGTGTCATTCATGTTGACGAGTTCTCTACCGAGAACACACTCCTTAAATTCATGGGGGCAAAAATGCCACATAAATGACTACCACCACCATCAGCATATGTTTAAAAGCTAGATCCTATAGGTTACTTTGAGGAGGAGGAAATCTCTAGTCGCAAAAATGAAATTCAAAAAGAAATAAAAAAGAAAAAAGATAAAAGAAAAACATCCCATGGTGAAAATTCCTTTGGAGTTCCATTGGGTGGCTAAAAAAATGAAATAAAAATTAAGGACATATCCGATGGTGAAAACCTCTCAGAGGCACCTAAAGATGGAGATTTCATCCTCCCCCCACAAGAGCATCGACCTCCTATATCTTTGGTTTTGATAGAAGAAACTCGGCCTGTAAATATCAACTTGACAGAGATACCACATATCACATACATTGCAACCTCTATACCACCTAAACAAGAAAATCTTCTTATTGAAGTTCTCTACAAATATGTGGGTTGCTTTGCATGGTCATATCAGGACATGCCGAGTTTGGACCCTAAACTAGTTGTACATCATTTGACAGTGGATCTAGGGGCCAAGCCTATCAAACAGAAACTTCAGAAAATGCACCCTAAAGTGGCTTTATTAGTCAAAGCAGAGCTAGAAAAGTTTCTAGAGGCTAAAATAATTTGGCCAATAGATTATTCTAAATGGATTTCTAATATGGTACCTATTACCAAGCCCTCTGGTGATATTAGGATTTGCACTGATTTTAGGGATCTTAATAAAGCTTGTCAAAATATCGACATGATTTTAGATCTCACCACAGGTCATGAACTCTTGTCACTAATGGATGGTTTCTCTGGGTATAATCAAATTCATATTGCAAAAGAAGATCAGCATAAAATGACATTCACTACACCTTGGGGCACATTCTGCTACACCATGATGCCATTTGGGTTAAAGAATGCGGAGGCAACCTATCAGCACATGATGACGGTCATTTTCCATGACCTAATCCATAAGATACTTGAGGATTATGTGGATGATATTCTTGTCAAGTCTCTCAATGCTCTAGATCACTTATCTCACCTCGAGGAAGTGTTTAATTGACTAATAGAATATCATCTCATGCTAAATCCAAAGAAGTGTGTCTTTGATGTTACTTCAGGAAAGCTCCTAGGATTCATTGTGTCATAGTGTGGTATTGAGATTGACCCTAAGAAGGTCAAAGCCATCATGGATATGGCTCCTCCTAAGACAATCAGGCACCTTCATTCTTTGCAAGGAAAACTCCAATCAGTCTGGTGGTTCATTTCTTAGCTTGCTGATAAGTGTCAACCTTTCACTCACCTGCTTAAGAAAGATCAAGATTTCAAATGGGACTCGGCTTACCAGCGTAATTTTGAGCTCATCAAGAAATACTTAGCTCCTTTGCCTATTTTGGTTCCTCTAGTTGCAGGGTGCCCACTCATATTATACATCACAGCTACTCCCACCACATTAGGTGCTCTTCTAGTACAACTTGATGATATAAGAAAGGAACAAGCTATTTATTACATTAGTTGAACATTAGTAGGCTATGAGCTCAACTACATGCCAATGGAGAAGGCATGCTTAGCAGTGGTGTTTTCCACCCAAAAGCTATGTCATTACATGTTGAGCCATACTATGCAACTGATATCAAAGATTGATCCATTGAAATATATGCTCTCTCGCATTACTCACCAGATGCCTGGAAAAATGGGTGATGCTTCTCAGTGAGTTTGACATTCAATATGTTGACAGAAAAGCCATCAAAGGCAAGGCTATTGCAGATCACTTGGCTGATGCACCCTTAGTTGTAGATCACCCACTCATCATGGAATTTCCAGACAAATACCTCTGTTTGATAGAAAAACAATCACTCTGGAAGCTATATTTTGATGGCTCCTATACATCTCATGGCTCTGGTGTGGGCATACTCTTGGTTACACCTCAAGGAAATTATATTCCTAAATATTTCAAGCTACAATTTTGGTGTACCAATAACATTGTAGAGTATGAGGCCCTTATTTTGGGACTCAAAATTGCCATTGAATGGAATATCATAGAGCTTCAGGTCTATGGTGATTCTCAGCTTATCATCAAACACGCATTGAATGAATATCAAACCAAGGATGACAAGTTACTACCTTAGAAAGATCTAGTTGATCAATTAAAGGATCATTTTACTTAGATCTAGTTCATACAGGTACCTAGACTCCAGAATAAGGCAACTCATGCTATGGCTACTATTGGGTCTCTCTTGGAAATACTGTGCAAAGCTACGCAATATGAATTCTTGGTTGAGCAACTGTGCAAACCAGCATATGAGAATGATGAATCAACATGGGTTTGTGTCTTGGTTGGTCCCCAATCTCCATGGTACCATGAAATTCATGCTTACCTACTAAATGGTATCATATCTCCTCACCTCACACGAACCCAATGCCAAAACCTTATTCGCAAAGCTTCCCATTACACTATCATCACCAAAACCTTGTATTGTCATGGTTATCATGATACTCTCTCTTGATTCTTAGATCAAAATGAGGCTGTAATGGCTCTCAAAGAGGTACATGCTGGACTTTGTGGTGCTCAGACAAGCGGGATGGTGCTAGTAAAGTAGATCCTTCGGGCTAGATACTATTGGCCTACTCTAGAACATGATGCATGTGAATTCATGAAATGATGTTTACCTTGTGAATAACATGTTAATTTAATCTAGGCTCCAGCATAGGACTTGCAACCCATTGCACCACCATGGCATTTTTCCTACTGGGGATTTGATCTTGTTGGTCTTATTGCACCATTTTCTTCAGAGGGGCACAAGTGGATAATCACCACCACTGATTACTTCACTAAGTGGGTCGAACTAGTTCCCCTTGTTACTGCCACGAGAGTTTAGGTGTCCAAGTTCATCTTGTATCATATCATATGTCACTTTGGCATCCCAGCTACCATTTTCACAAACCATGAAGGCAATTTTGAAAACCTAAATATGAAGGAATTGTGGACTTCCCTTCACATCCATCACCACTTTTCTAGCCCATATTTCCCACAAGGTAATGGTCAAGTAGAGGAAATTAATAAAACCCTAGTCAGAATCCTCAAGAAAGTTGTCAATGACTCCGGTTGTGATTGGCATTTGGAAATTAATCCTACCTTATGGGCATACCACACTTCATTCCATATAGCCACTGGCACAACTCCATACTCCTTGGTCTATGGTGCTGAAGCAATCCTACCTATTGAGGTTGAACTCTGATGGGGACACAACCCAAGAATAGAATGGAACCAACAGAAAGGGAAAATATATTAACTAAGAAAATAAGCTAGTACAAACAGTGTAGAGAAAATAAACTTTAAAACATGCCCTAAGGGCTTACAATAGCATAAATCTGGAGAATATTTCTCCTTTTAGCACCCCCTCTCAAACTCCACTCCGAACTGCCTTTTACAATGCCAAAAATCTACTTAAATAGACCCCAGAGGGTTAAGGACTAGGAGTACATTCTAGAAAGTGATATTAGGCATCCACCGACCAAATAGAAGGTTCGAGAAGCTGCGTTAGAAGTCGGTGCCATTCTAGAAGAATCCAGAAACGGTAACCAAACTTTCAGGAGGCATAACTTTTGAACCGTAGCTCCGATTGATGAACCGTTTACATTTTCAGAAAGCTCTGGAAGTGCTCTATAGCCCTATGGACAAGCTTTTTTTGTCCCCCATTTTTTGACCCTTTTTGAGGTCATTTAATGCCCCAAACCTGACTTTGAAGCATTCTTAGGAGGTCTCCAAAACTTGAAAAACTGCAATAACTTTCAAACCGTGGGGCCTTTTAACCTGATGCTTTTTCTGGAATGCTCTAAATCACAATTACATTCATTTGGTCAATTTACACCTTCTAGGTCACCAAAATGATGGCTAAATTGCATGCTCCTATTTTTTTGGGATTTTCAAACGCACTGATAGTGGAACTGTGAGAGTTGGAACCTTTATTTGACCCAAATGGGTATCCAAAAATGTAAAGACATGAAACAGAAACTAAGTCTAAGTACATTTTTTTTTGGGTGAAATAGGATTGCCCTTATACCTCTGGATGCTCCTACATCAGACACCCAGGGTAGATTGAAAAGTGACCCTGTCACTTTATGGATGGTAGAGGAAATCCCAAATGGGAAACCTCAGCTGCTGAAATCCAAGTTGAGTCCTCGATTGGTCATCCTTTCCATTTGACCAAATACTCTTCATACTGCCTGTTTCTGGTACTCCTACCCACACGATGATCTAGAATGTCTTCTATGTCCTCCTTCTTAGAAGCAGGAATTGGACATGGCTCTAACACTAGCTCCTCATCTGCACCATCATCATGATACTCTATTAAATCTACAATGTTGAAAATGGGAGAAATCTGAATACCATCTGGTAGCTCTACTTCATATGCATTTCCTGAGTCATGTTTCTTCAAAATTTTGCAGGGGCCAAATTTCTTCATTTTCAGCTTGTTGTAAGTACCGGCTGGAAATATTTCTTTTCGTAAGTGTACCATGACTAAATCTCCTACATGGAATTCCTTATGTCTTCTCCTTTGATCAGCCCTAGCTTTATACTCTTGATTCATCTTGGTTATGTGTGCCTAAACCTCCTCATGTAGACGCTTGATATGTTCAGCAAATTGCTCAACTTCAACACTTGTCCTCTCCCCTTGTTCTATCTTTCTCAGCTCTGGTGTAGTCCTTGGGCTATTCCCATATACAATTTGGAATGGTGATTTTCTAGTACTTCTATTTATAGAGTTATTATAAGCAAACTTTGCCTATGGTAGAATCAAATCCCATCCCTTGGGCTTATCCCCAACTAAACATCTCAGCAAGTTGCCCAAACTTCTATTTACCACTTCTGTTTGACCATCAGTCTGTGGGTGATGCGTGGAACTGAATTTTAGGTCTGTTCTCAAATTCTTCCACAATGTCCTCCAGAAATACCCCACAAATTTAGTATCTCTGTCAGAAACTATACTCCTTGGAAGACCATGTAGTCTTACCACCTCTTTGAAAAACAAGTCAGCAATATGGACATCATCATGAGTTTTGTGGCATGGAATAAAATGTGCCATTTTGGAGAACCTATCAACCACCACGAATACTGAGTCATTACCCCTTTGTGTCCTTGGCGATCCAAGAACAAAATCCATACTTATGTCCTCCCATGGCCTTGATGGAACAAGCAACGACTGATAAAGACCCGTATTGTGACTAAACCCCTTGGCAACTTGACAAACCTAGCAAATTTGTACGAACTTCTTCACATCCTCTGAAATTTGAGGCCAAAAATAATGTTCTCTAAGAATGGAAATGGTCTTATCTCGACCAAAATTTCCTACCATCCCTCCATTGTGTTTCTTCTTAATCAGATTTTCCCTCATGGAACTCCTTGGAATGCACAATTGACTACCTTTGAACAACATGCCATCCTGAATCAAATAATCTAACCACTTTGTTCTATCTACAACAACAGGCTCTTTACAAGCTTTCCATGCTTCAGCAAAATTAGGATCCTCAAGGTACAAATTCTTGAGTTCATCAAACCCAACTACTTCAACCTGCATTACTATAAGCAGTGACTGTCTCCTACTTAGTGCATCTGCAACCCTGTTAGATTTTCCACTTCTATGCTTCAACACAAATGTATAACTCTGTAAGAATTCTACCCATTTCATATGCCTCTAATTCAATTTACCTTGGCTATTTAGTACTGTAATGCCTGATGATCAATATACAAAACAAATTCCTTTGGCAATAAATAATACCTCCATTTCTTTAACGCCTAAACTATTGCATAGAACTCTTGATCATAAACAGAATACTTCTTCTTTGCATCATTCAATTTTTCACTAAAATATGCAATAGGCTTACCTTCTTGGCTTAATACAGCCCCAATAGCACTTCCACTAGCATCACAATCCACCTGGAACACTTTTCTAAAATCTAGAAGTGACAACACAGGTTGTTCTGTCACCTTCTTCTTCAGCAATTCAAAACTTCTTGTAGCTGCTACAGTCCATTTGAACTCTTTTCTATCCCCTCTTATTGTATCAGTTAGGGGTGCACATATGCCACTGAAATTCTTAATAAACTTCTTGTAAAAACTAACCAGACCATGAAATAATCTTACCTCAGCAGCAGACCTTGGAGTAGGCCATTCCAAGATGGATTTTACCTTCTTTGGATCCATTTTGAGACCTTTGGGTGATATAAAAAATCCCAAATAGACTAACTCCCTTTTTGCAAAGACACACTTCTTTATATTAATTAACAGTTTATCTTCCCTTAGCCTTTCAAGGACACTATGAATATGCTGTAAATGTTCTTCCAAAGTCTTCCTGAAAATTAAAATATCATCCAAATAGACAATAACAAATTTTCCCAAGAACTTATTAAGTACCTCATTCATGAGCCACATGAAGGTGCTTGGGGCGTTCGTCAATCCAAAGGGCATGACTAACCACTCATAAAGACCCTCCTTGGTCTTGAAGGCTATTTTCCACTCATCTCCTTCTCGAATCCATATCTGATGATAGCCACTCTTTAGATCTATCTTTGTGAAGTACTGAGCTCTACTCAAGCAGTCCATAAGATCATCCATCCTTGGTAAAGGAAACTGGTACTTGATGGTTATCCTATTTATAGCTCGAGAATCTGTACACATCCTCCACTCTCCATCCTTCTTTGGTGCAAGTACTGTAGGTACTGCACATGGACTCAGGCTCTCTTGAATCAAGCTCTTCCTAAACAACTCCTGAACCTGTCTATTTAGCTCCTCTGTTTTAGTAGGAGTCATCCTGTGAGCAGCCTTGTTAGGAAAACTAGCTCCTGGAATCAGATCTATCTGATGACTGATTTGCCTTACTGGTGGTAATCCATCTGGAACATTATCAGAGATAATATCTCCAAATTCCCCTAGTAAATCTGAAACTTCAAATGGTATTTCACTACTACCTTCTTTATCTTTCCTAGGAATTAAAGCATAGCACATATGGTGATGTTTCATGCCATCTAAAAACTTCCTTCCATCAACAAGACAAATCCTAGCACTGCTACATACCTTTTCACCTTCCTTTTTCATGGGCTTCAATTTGTGGCAAACTCCATCCTTTGTCAGAGAATATGTGTTTGCATGTCCATCATGTATTGCATGTCTATCAAACTACCATGGTCTACCCAACAATAGATGGCAAACATCCATCGAAATAACATCACAGAGAACTGCATCATGGTAACTCCCAATTTTGAATTTTACTAAACATTGTTCACTTATCAGGACCTTATCATCATCTTTTACCCAAGAAATCCGATAGGGTTGGGTATGTTTCTCCCTCTTGAGCTTTAGCTTAGAGACCATCTCTTCTGATACCAGGTTATCAGTGCTACCACCATCAATGATCACGTCACAACATTTATCCTCACACTTGCATCTGGTATGAAACAAACTCCTTCGTTGTTCTGGTTCATTCTCACCACTTAGTAGGACTCTTTCATTTACCAAGGTCTCTCCTCTTTTTGCATCCTCTGAATGTGATGATTGTGCATCCTCATCCACATGAGCAACCCTAGCTTGGCCCTCAGCTCTCCTATCTGTCCTTCCTTGTTGTTGAGGGCATTCAAATGCACGATGACCTTCTTCATTGCAATGGAAATAGGTACCACAGAAGCCTCCTTTTCCTTGTCCACATCCTCTACCTCTTCCTCTTTGATTTCCAAAGACTTGATCATGGGAGTGGTTGAAACCCTCATTCCTCTGGTTTCTGCTAGTACCCACATCTTCATTTTTCTTTTGGGTTTCATTGCAGCCCCCAGATGATCTACCACTTCCCCTTCCTCCTTGACTGCGCCCTCTTTGTCTTCCTTCAAACCTTTTATTCAGCTTCTCTTCAACTCATAGGGCAAACTGGTATGCCTCTTCAACGCTGGTCATTCTTACCAGACTTAATTCCTCCTGGATGCTAGGTCACAACCCACTAATATAACGAGCAACCTTCTCCTTATTTGCTTCTGCATGCCCCACTCTAATCAAGAGTTGGTAAAACTCCTCTGTATATTCTTGGACTGATCTTCCTGCTTGCTTTAACCCATGCATTTTCTTAAACTAATCAAGCTCATAGTCCATAGGAATGAACTGCTTCTTCAATTTTTCCACCATGCGATCCCATCTTGTGATCTTCTCCTTTCCTCTTCTAAGTCTTTCCAGTTGAACCTTTTGCCACCAGATTTTGGCATGGCCTTTCAGTTTGGCCTTTGCAAACTTAACCCTATCTAGTTCCCTTATATCCTCATACTCAAAGTATTCTTCCAGTTCATTGATCCAATCGATCAACTCATTTGGTTTCAAATTTCCTGAAAATATACCCACTTCAATTGTAGGTCTTTTCCCAAACTTAGTAATGGCCCTAAAAAGCCTTTCCTCTACAGGATTCAGAACTTCCTTGTTAACTTCCTCTTTTGGTCCCATTATTTCCTCTTCATTTTCATCCTCACTATTGTCACCTGCGGCAACATTTTCTCCTCTACGAAGCTCCTCTTGCAATGCTTGTACTTGCCTCTAGAGGGCTCTAACCTCCTTAGGATCAATAGCTCAGGCCCTTCCACCATGCTCTCTTCGTGGAGGAATCTTCTAACTTGAACCCACAACCACACAATCCTGGTGCAAACTGCCTCACAGTCGGTGCTCTGTCTACACACTCAGGAAAACCCACTCTGATACCACTTGATGGCGACACAACCCAAGAATAGAATGGAACCAATAGAAAGGGAAAATATATTAACTGAGAAAATAAGCTAGTACAAATAGTGTAGAGAAAATAAACTTCAAAACATGCCCTAAGGGCTTACAATAGCATAAATTTGGAGAATATTTTTTCTTTTAGCACCCCCTCTCAAACTCCACTCCGAACTGCCTTTTACAATGCCAGAAATCTCCTTAAATAGACCCCAGAGGGTTAAGGACTAGGAGTACATTCTAGAAAGTGCTAGTAGGCATCCACTGACCAAATAGAAGGTTCGAGAAACTGCGTTAGAAGTCGGTGCAATTCTAAAAGAATCCAAAAATGGTAACCGAACTTTCGGGAGGCATAACTTTTGAACTGTAGCTCCGATTGATGAATCGTTTACATTTTTGGAAAGATCTCAAAGCGCTCTATAGCCCTATTGACAAGCTTTGCTTGACCCCCATTTTTTGACCCTTTTTGAGGTCATTTAATGCCCCAAACCTGACTTTGAAGCCTTCTTAGGAGGTCTCCAAAACTCGAAAAACTGCAATAACTTTCAAACCGTGGGGCCTTTTAACCTGATGCTTTTTCTGGAATGCTCTAAATCACAATTACATTCATCTGGTCAATTTACACCTTCTAGGTCACCAAAATGATGGCCAAATTGCATGCTCCTATTTTTTTGGGATTTTCAAACGCACTAATAGTGGAACTGTGAGAGTTGGAACCTTTATTTGACCCAAATGGGTATCCAAAAATGTAAAGACAAGAAACAGAAACTAAGTCTAAGTACATTTTTTCTTGGGTGACACAGGATTGCCCTTATACCTCTGGATGCTCCTGCATCAAACTCCCATCACTCTGCATTTCTCTACGAGGACAGATATCTGATGAAAAATATAGAATGGCTTGACTTACTCAGCTTGATCTACTTGATGAAAAAAGGCAACATGCCTATGACCACGTCATGGTCTATCAAAGTCACCTCAAGCACAATTTTAGTAGGAAAGTCCATCTATGCAATTTTCAGGAAGGTGAAATGGTCCTTAAAGAGAATATGAAGGTTCAAGTTGACAGAGAAAAGAAAGGCAAGTTTGAGCCCACATGGCTTGGTCCTTATGTGGTCACTACATCTTTTGGCTCAGGAGCCTATCAGCTATCTACCCTTGAAGGTGAAGTCCTAAATGATCCTACTGACATTATTCACCTCAAGAAATTCTATGCCTAAAGACAAAATTAAAAATTAAAAATGGGCAAAGAAAAATAAGCATCCAATGGTGAAAACTTGGCAATGCAAGTGCCTTGTATAGGTCCTTGGTGAAAACCTAGAAAATAGGCACCAGGTGTACTACAACTTTTTCATTATCTATCACTGACACCCCCCCCCCCCCCCCCCCCCATTATCGCCACTCTGCTGTCCTTCCAAGGTGTTCCTTGTAGTTTTTCTTTTTTTTAACATGTTTCACTGCATCATCCTCCAGCACTTTGCACTATGCAACATCCCACCTCACTCCTATATATTAGCATCCCATGTATCATACCTGATGTATTCTATTGTCTCCTACCACACGTATCCTATCACGTACTTTTCATCCTTGTATGTTACTATTTGTATCATATTCAGTCCATAGAACTTTGTGTATCACATCCTTACACTAACCCTTGTCTCCCATGTACCATATCCGTGTAAATGCAGCAATATTCGGATCCTTGTACATAAATCACACTTTACATAATCCCACCTAACAAACCCATGTATCATAGCAACACAATCTCCTCATCCTGACCTTTCCCCTGTCATTTATATACCTACTACTATGTTTTGTTATCTAGTCTCAAGTTCCCATGTCCTTGAAATTTGTACTTGTGCATACTATCCAGGTCTTGTTGCAACCCATTAATAGCTCATCTATTGATCTCTTTAGCAAAAGGTTACTTTTTCACATTGCAAAATATTTGGTGTCTTTGTACATTTTGATTGATTGTTTCCATGTATCTTTTGTTGTTTCCTCCTCAAGATCGCCATGATCATTTCATATCATGGTGTGTCTCGACTGGGGAAACTTAGGAGGCTGGTTTTGATCACAATCTTTTACTACTTGAGAGTTAGTCTGATATTATCCTTGCATATTTCAAGCATGTTTTCATCTTTTGATAAAACATGGTTCACTTGGGTAATATCATTTGCTTTTGGATCACCCAGCATCATTCCAACACTGATCTCTCTAAGACTTATGTGTGATGTTGGGGAAATCCTTGCATGCTTGCTTGAGTCAGTGTTATGGAATTTTGAGGAAAAGTCCTTGACATTCTTAGTAACCTTGGCAGATCCCTAACAATCCTATATCAAATAAAGTGCTCACACTACATAGTGGTACTTCCCCACGAAGTACCCCATGCTCAAGCTTCCCCTATGCCTCACATTTATTTTTAGAACCCCTAGTATCCTTCTCCTTTTCATCACCTCTCTCCCTTGAATTCTCACTTTTTCCACCCTCAAAATGATTTGATTCAAATCCTTGAACATCACTTCTTATTTATTCTCATCATGATGTGATCCCTATCATAAATCACTATCCTAGCCCTAACCATCACTATCCTCATGACTGCAAGTTTGTTGGTCACTTATTTTCCAACATATTTCTCCTTAGAGTCAATATCTCCTATCATAGATCACTATCCTAACACCACCATCATAATTTATCTTATATCTCCTAGGCTCCACTTTGCTATACTATCCTAATTTTTATCCTATTATCATATCATCCAGTATCATAGCATTTTCTTATCATAACGGTGCCTATATGTCTTTCTAGCTTGTGGATATTTTGTTAACATATCATACATCCACCAACCTCTCCTTTTGTTTGTCTAAATTTTTAAAAAAATCCTCAATTCATCATTAGATTAGGGTTCATCATTATTGTCATTTCACCCTTAGTTCACCCTGTCATTAGCATTTTACATTCACCAGTTAAAATAAATTTCATTATTAGGGCATCCTTTCATTAGCATTTCATGTTCAACATTTAAAATTAGATTTCATCCTAAGGTCACCCTTTCATTACATTTGACATTCATCATTTTAAATAGGATTCATTTTATACATTGTAGTGTACCATTAGATTTTCATTAATTAGCATGATTCGTTCATCATTTCATTAAAAGCTTCACCTTAACATTGTAGGTTCATTGCTTTGATAGCATTTACATGTATCATTTAATTGTTCATTTTCAATATCATAAATCTTTTTGTTTAAATCATTTATTGGTGGGTCCTTTATCTTTTCTCATTTAGTTTATTCTTATCATCATACAACAACACATCACATCATATATCATAAAGTAAAACACATCAATAGAAATCACATCAAACATATATCACAAAGTACATCATATAACTAGGGATCAAATCATAAACATCTCACATCATATCTATCATAGAGCGAATCACATCATTCGGGATCACATCATAAAATGTCTTGCATCGCATCTAAACAATCATAAAGAAAATCCTATCAACATATAGCACATCACATCTACCAACTCATAGCTAGAATCAATCGCATCATAGGCTCATCATCATAACAAACGTACATCAAAAACACCTCACATCATATATCCAAATCATATCACAGATCACATCTTGCATCAAAAATTGTCAGCACAATTATAAAATCATATCACAATTCACATCTTGCATCAAAAACTATCAACACAATCATAACATCATAGAACATATCACATCTTGCATCAAAAACTATTAGCACAATCATAAAAATCTCAACACATAATCCATCTTGCATCACCAATCGTCAGTAATATCATCAAAACATCACTGCCTATCCAACGCATATCAAACACTATACATAACATCAATAGTCCATAACACATATCTCACTAGAATCATTAGATCTATATATAAATGAACAAATGAAAGAATAACGGTCCATCAGTGTACAATGTCCATATCATAAAAATGGGTCTAAGCCCACACAAAATCTCCATGTATCTCAAAAAGCTGATATGTACAAAATACTCAGTATCCCAAAAATAACCTGCTCATCAATGGTCAACCCATCGTCACTGCATCATTAGTTTCCTCCTCTGCCCCTCTCCTAGCCCCTAGTGCTACTGGTGGTGGAGGTGGTTTCCTCATTAGTCCTCCCCCTATCCTGGAGCTCTCTTCCTCGTCCTTACCCTCTGACTGTGCCCTATGTGGTAGGACCCCCCTCTACTCTCCCCCCAGTGCTCCATCCACTCTCCTCTCCTCCCTGCATCCCTATGTGGGTACCTACTATCTCTGACTACTGTGGCATGGTACCTCCCCTAGTAGAATCTAGGCCTCTCCCTCAAATCCTCCATCTCTGTTTGAAGTCTCTGTAGCTCATCTAGGTCCACTCCCACTACCACCTATGCCCATAAGGTCACCACCTCCACCACTAGCCTATCTCACTCCTACTAGAGGGTGTCTAGTCTCACCTGCATTGCCTGCTGCTCCAGAGTCATGGCATCCAACCTCCCCTCCACTCAACCCACCTCCATCTATACCCTCCCTAGCTCCAAACTTGTAATATCTTCCTACCCCTGGGCTATATCCCACTCCTATCTGAACTAGTCCTGCTCTACAAGGAGCTAATCTCTCTCTTGTTATGTATCACGAAGCAGCTAGCTCATCACTATGTGTGCCTGTTCTAGTGAGGCGTACCAGGCTACCAATCTGTCATCCCCTCCCTTGGCAGATGATCCTCCTGCATCTCCCCCTACTACCCTCTGTCACCCCTATACCTCCTCTCCTCTCCTCTCCTTTACCCCTCCTCTCCTCCTCTCTCTGGCTGGGCTCCCCTCTCCTCTGCTCTCCTCTCTGGTTGAGCTCTCCTCTCCTCCCCCCCCAACCCTCCTCCTCTGCCGAGTGGGCTCCTCCTTTTGTGCAATAACTGCTGCCCACTGTCACAACCCTCTAGCCACATACCACCCCTGTCAAGCTGCTCAAGCTAGCTCACCTTCCACCAATATCGATCTTGTACCCTATGCTCTCCCCACCAGCCTTGGCCACACCCACATGTCAGGGTACTCCCTAATGGAGGCTACATTTTCCAGCCCCCTGAACCAATCCCATAGTTGTGGCTCTAGCTCTAGCCATGCCCTCAACAATCTATCTCGATGCAAGGCTAGTCTATACATTGACACTAGCTCCTATGTGACCTGTCAATACCAGTGTGGATCTCCTAATGCCACCTACTACCATTCGAACTACTACAATACCCTGTCTGACCTGTACTGCTCTACCACATACTCCCGCCTCTCGCACACAAAACATGGGGAAACAGTGTATGGGAGCTTCTCTCCCTCCTCTACCCATGGTCCTAGGCCCATGTATGGCCTCCACACCATTGTCACTATCTCATCGATGCTCACTCTCCAATAGTCCACTAAATCTGTGTGGTGGTATGTCAATGGCTTGGCCTAGTTGTATGCCACTGGCTCCTCTGCCTGCCTATCTCTATGCCCCAATGGCCTGAGCACTAAAATATGCTCCCATGCCCATACGTGTAACAGTGTAGGAAACTCAATACTCCT
Organism: Cupressus sempervirens; assembly: GCA_028749045.1. Taxonomy (NCBI): domain Eukaryota; kingdom Viridiplantae; phylum Streptophyta; class Pinopsida; order Cupressales; family Cupressaceae; genus Cupressus; species Cupressus sempervirens. The sequence continues at coordinate 3,957,489 of CM053785.1, forward strand.
CCCCTATCGGCCGCCACCCCGATACACTATTTGATGCAGGTCCCAGTACAGCTTGACCAACATTAGAGAACCCCATACCGTTGGGTGTCCTGCATCCACAATCTACATCACCATTATAATCAATGCCAACTTAACCCCTATACCACCTATGTTTGGGGCAATGTACCCCGAAACTAGCCCTAACACATAGAAATAGATCCGCCACCATGCGATCTAGATGCTCATCTAGCACAAACTGTCCTTGCCAAATCTTGTACTCAACTCCAGGCCCCACTAGTCTCTGTACGGCCACCTCTACTATCATCTCTCTAGTTTCCATGACTAGCATCCCTCGTACTGGTAGTCTAAATATGTGATACACATCCTCTAGCGTCACGGTCATCTCCCTAGTCGGTAAGTGGAAAGTTGTAGTCTCACTATCTCATCTCTCACACAGCGCTGTGACCATCACCATGTAATTCTAAGTATGGGGAAACCATGCAAGTAGCCCAGTCTGATCACCTCGATCCATGCCCAGTGGGCAGGCATCAGTGCCTCTCCAACGCGCAACATTGCTGCTCGTCGCTCTTATGACACTAGTGCATCTAAGGACCATTGCACACCACTAGAACAACTCCACATGTCAATTTTATCTAAGTTTTTTCTCCTCCCATCCTCCCTTTCCCCCAACCCTAGATTTTTCTACCTTTATTAAGCAAAACCCTCATTCTCGCGAAGCCTACACAATTGTGTTCTCGCAAACATATACTCTTGCGGGATCGTGATGTTGACTCTAGCACCTCCCTCAACCTTTTTCCCCTTGATCCTGCTAGCGCATTCCCATAGTAGCTACACTTGGTGATCTTGTTGATCGTTGATCTGACAAGATCGCATTTTCACACTATGCCATTATTCCCACTTTCTCGCTTTGCAAACACTTGGACCGCAGGCTCATGTTCCCATGCCCTGAGTCACATTTCTCTTGGTGGGGACACTGTCCTGGGTTCCCACATAAACTCCCACCATGAGAATGCTTTCCCATAAAATACTATTTGAATCCTCACAAAACTCTTGGACAACGCTAATTTTATGGGATCATGATCTGCTGATCTCACTCGCATTCTCGCCAAAACCGTGCCTGGGAGATCGCGTTTCTACTTTCATGGGAATGCCCTAAAAAATCCTTACAAAAAAATCACAAGGAGTTTTTAGACCCTACCGATTGATCAAACGTCTCTCATTCTTGTACTCGTCGCACCATGTCCGCTCGATGCTTTGGTCGCTCAATACCCACCATTGTAAACTCCAATGCAGAGCTCCTCACCAACAATATCTCCTCCTTAATTTGAATGACAATGACCCCTTGTTGCCCCTTTTAGCCCCTTATAGCACCCCCCAAGTGCCCTAGCTCCCCCTCTAGGTCCTCTAGCACTCCCATTTTTCCCCGCCCCTTAGCTTTTTCTTCCTTTTTTTTTTTCTTCTTTTGTTTATTTTTCCCTCTTTTGAGCCTTCCAGGCTCTTGCCCACTTCCTACTTTTTTTTCAAGACATCGTCGTGCCACTTTTTTTTTCCCCACCACCTTCTTGAGGGCACATCATATAGTCTATTTTCTCTTTCTACTCAAGATTGGGGCAATTGCGTTGCTTCAAAAAGTCTTCTTCACATCATTTATATTCAAACTTCTTTGAAATAATGTTGCTTCAACACTATGTCAAAGATGGGCAAAATGTAGACACCTAAATCTGATGACATCAATAAGTAATCATATTTAGTCATCTCCTAGGACATTATTGATTAAATATTTACTATTTAATTAATTAATCATCATCCCTTGGTTAATTACTTAATTAAATTAACTATAGTCTAATTGATAAAATCAAATGATCACCCAAAATTAATTTATCAATTAAATCCCAATTCTTCTATTAAATTGGATAAATTATCAAATCTATTTCAATTTAATTCCATACTTCCATTTTATTGAATAAAGCATTTAATAAAATATCTAAAATCTAAAAAAGGCTTCCTGAACCCTATCCTAACCCCTAATCCAACCCATTCTCCCATACTAACCTCACTTAGCCACCTAACTAACCCATTCCATCAAAGCTAAATCACTCACCCTTAACCCCCCTTCTAAGCTAATCCTAAATCCTCTTCTAATCATGTGCACAATCATAAACATGGCTTAAGACTTGCTAACTCAAGCCAAACTCAACAAATATCTTCTCCCCTCACCCTCCAACATAAATGAACCTTACACATCTCTTACACCTCTCCCATCCTCATTTATATCTCTTACATGACTCTTACATACTCAACTACCCTCATCAAGCCTTTGACCAACTCTTATCCTATCCTCTCACACTCATCCTCCTTGTGACAAGTGTCACCTTCCTATTGGTGCTAAACAAGTACAATCCATGTGTTCTCTTCTCCTTGCATCCTAGCCCTCCCTTACCATCTCATCATTTTGACATCTTGGCCCTCCATTTCTCCAACCTTTGGCCTATAAATTGAACCTCCTCCCTTCACAAGATCAAGACACCTTCCATGCAACATTATAATGCTATTTTGAGAGCTCATTATAATGTTGGAATCACTCCATGAATCTATTGTTGAAACCTTGCTTCATTCACTCCATCCATCCATCTAAAGCTTGAGCATAAACTTGTGAGCATACATATCTTAAATCAAGGACAAATCCATTGCATCATGATGTTATACCATTAGAAACCTACCATTCTTGGTTTGCTTCCTTTTGTGGTGATAGCAATCGGTCCTATCTTAAGTGTTAGCTTGTTTAGTATGGTTAATGCTTTGCTTAATAGCTAGTATTCACTTTACACTACTAAACTAGGTGATACACATACTATGGAGTGTCATCACATGAGCCACCTCTAAGGTTACCCTAGCAGTATTTAAGGACCCTGACCCCGTAGTGATTCTATGTGAAACTAGAATACCCTCGTGAAGAAAAGGAAACTAGTCATACCTCTCAAGGTATCATCTCCATCTCATCCTTAGTCTATATAAGCACTCAAGGCATAGATGAGAAAAAGTCTCTAACTTATCTTTTTAATGTATCTCAAAGAAAATGGCTAGGCAAGATATTTTAATTAGTATATTATCACTTGTTACACAACTTACTATGAGTTACCCTATCATCCACTTTGGGCCCTAGCTCCCATTGCAACCCACTCCCATAGAAATTTAAATTTATTTAATTAATATTTAAATAAATAAGTATTTGAATATCTAATCTCTTTGCATATAAAATATCATGCAATATTAATATTTTTAATTTAAAAAATCTTAAATAATAAATGATTTAATTAATAGCATAAATATATATTATTAGATTAAATATTAATATCAACCTCAATTTCTAAAATATTAATAATAATAATTAAATAAATTTAAATGTCTATGAGAGTGACTTGCAATGGGGGTTGGGGCCCAAAGTGGCTGCCAGGGTAACTCATTGTAAGTTGTGTAACAAGTGACAATATAGTAATTAAAATATCTTACCTAGCCATTTTCCTTGAGATACATTAAAAAGATAAGTTAGATATTTTTCCTCATCCATGCCTTGAGTGCTTGTATAGACTAAGAATGAGATGGAGATGATACATTGAGAGGTATGACTAGTTTTCTCATCTTCATTAGAGGGTATTCTGGTTCCACATAGAGTCACTAGGGGGCTAGGGTCTTGAGAGACTGCCAGGGTAACCTTAGAGTTGGCTCATGTGATGACACTCCATAGTATGTAGCTTGAGTCTCCTTCATGATTTTGTTATTATTTTTTCTAGTGGTGTACTTGTTGGATATTACTTTTGATGGTGTATTTATTGTGAGTTGTTACTCATTGATTGGATGCCATTTATTATTGACATTTTACTTTGATTAATACATTATTAGTTATTCATTGGTGGCATTTTATTGTTGGAGTTAGTGGTTGGTGGATTACTTTTATTGATGATAGTTGTTATTTGTGGGTCATTGTGCTTGTGTCACTTGACATTGATTTTGAGGTGGTTGTATATTTTTGGTCTTGTTATTTTTATGTTGACTTGGTATGAGATGTTATTATTGGAACAAATGTCTTTTTGATTTTAATTATCTCTTCTTCTTGAGTAGTTTGTGTTACCCTTGAGATAGTTTTGACTATCAGATTATTTAATGATTTGACTATATGTGTGTGGATTGTACATTATCTCTCCTGCACAGTGGAAGTGGGAGCTTAATTAGGTGACCATGTGGTCAGGAGGTAGTGTATTCTTACCATTTGGGTCCCCCTCAAATTGACAAATGTTGGATGCTCATTGATATAGTGGTACCATTATCATTCTTTCTCTTATCTTGAAGACTTGTATTCATTTGATGTATTTATGTATCATGTGTTTTGAGATCCTATTAGATATTGTATTGTATATTGATGTATTTGTATCAATTTTCACATACCTTGTGACATGTGCAGTGGATGTTATTCATTAGATGTGCTTTCATATTATTAGTTGTACTTATGTATTTTCTTATATGACTATGTATGTGTTTATTCATTTTATGATTATGGATATTGTAATTGAGACTTAAACTTATTAATAAAATTTTATTCAATGTGTCTCAATGTGAAGGAACCCTTCAGGAATTGAAACTATATTTCTAATTGATTATGTGTTCTTGATGTGTATGTATATAATGCTTTCACATTATTATTACTTTGATGTTGTTTAAACTTTTAAAAAAAATAAAAGATTTAGTGAACTGTGTAACATATTAGGTTTATTTCTTTTGATTTCTCAAGTGGGGTTTTACAAAAGAGGAAACAATTCTAAAAATCATGGAAAATCAAGAGTGAAAATCAAAGGAGAAGAGGTTTCAAACTAGAGGACTAAGAGATTGTTGGTATTGTGGAAAACCATGGCATAAGAAGAAATATTGTTGGACTTGAAATAAAAATGAATGAGATAAAGTCTAAGGGAACAAGAAGCCAAATGTGTTAAGTAAAAAATCCAAAGAGGATGTTTTTATTCTTTCTTTAGAAAGTGTTGATGATTCTTGGATTTTAGATTTTGTGGCTCCATTTCATGCTACACCCCATAGAAGTTATTTTATTGATTATGTCCAAGGGGATTTTGGGCTCATTTATTTGGGGGATAATGAAAGGGAAAAGCTAAAATTAAGTTAAAGATTGAGAAGCATTGGCCACTACATGGAGTAAGACATGTTCCAAGGCTGAGTAGGAATTTAATTTCAGCAGGGCAACTCGGTGATGAGGGTTGCATAGTTACTTTTAATTATAAAAGTTAGAAGGTTTCAAAAGGTTTTGTTGTAGTAGAAAATGGTGTGAAATTAGGCACCTTATATCTCTGTACATGTCATATTATTCTTTCTACTTTAATTGTTTCAGAGCAAAAAATATTCAGGAGTAATTGATGTAGTTGAGCAAGGAGAACAAAAAATGTTGACAATTCTGATATAAGGCTATGGAACTACAGATCTGGACACATGAGTGAGAAAGATGTGAAATTACTTCATTTAAAGAAAGTTTTACTAGGCCTAAAATGTGTCAATATGGATTTTTTTGAAAGTTGTGTATATGGAAAAAAAGAGAGATAGTTTTGTGAAGAGTGGGAAGGAAAAGAAAAATAAGACATTGGATCTTGTGCATATAGGTGTATGGGGACCAACTTAGGTATCTTGCCTTGGTGGATCTCATTATTATGTTACACTCATTGATGATGCAACTAGAAAAGTATGAGTTTATTTCCTTAGACCTAAATTTGATGCATTTATAACTTTTAAGAAATGGAAATGTTTGGTTGAAAATGAGACTAGTAAGAGATTAAAATGTCTTAGATTTGATAGTGGTGGTGAGTATTGTAGTCATGAATTTGAAGATTATTGCTCCACTAATGGTATTCATAAACATAAATCCATTCCATAGAATCCATAGAAAAATGGAGTAGTTGAACACATGAACTAGACAATAATGGAGCATGCATAGAGCACTATCATGCTTGGATGCTCTTGAATATGTGGATTAAGACTATCAATATTGTTGTATATTTGATTAATAAAGGTATCTCTACTCCTATGGGCTATGGTATTCTAGAGGAAGCATGGAATGGTAAGAAGGTGAGTTATTTTTTTCTCAAAACCCTTGGTTATGAAGTATTTGCATATATTGATTTTTAAAATAAAACCAAAGTGGAAGCTAAGTCAAAGATATGGCATTGATGAATTTGGTTATATGCTTTTGGATTTTGAAAATCATAAAATTGTAAGTAGGGATGTCAGATTCAATGCAAAAATGTTTTATAAAGATTCATTGTAGCAACATGAGAAGAGAGAAAATGATTATGTAGTGTTGGATGATACTCAAAATGAAGATCTTCCAACAACCCCTCATGCTCTGCAACAATTGCAACAATAAATATTACACAACTCAGTGAATGTTAGATGGTTAACAAGGTTAAATAGACCTCTAGAAATATTTTCTCTCTTTTTGTATTCTATTATGTTAACAGATGCTGGTGGACTTGAATGTTATGATGAAGCTATGTAATCAGATACAAAGATTGATGCATCACCTTTTGGGAGTCATAACTTTTTACTTAGATGTGGGTTTTGGCTGTAATTTTATAGGTAGTTGCATGAGGAGGAGTTATTTAGATTGTTGATGGAGTTTAGCTTGATAGGTGGCCATTATGACATTTTTTGGGAGCCTGAAATATCATCTTGGCCTCTAAAATTGGGTTTTTATATTTTTTCCAATTTTTTAGAAAGTAATTTTTTTTTTTTTTTTGTAATAAATTTGAAATCATATTTTTGATTTCATAGATTAGTTGGAAATTCATCTTGCTTTAGTTAAGGGATTTTCTTGGGAAAAATCAAGATTCATAGGATAGATTTTCAAAATTACCAAAAATGAAAAAAAAATTTCTCCAAAAATTTGCTAAATATGGTAATTTTTGAAATTATAATAAGTAGTTGTTTTCTTTCATTGTAGAGGTAGAGTAGAGTTGGAAAAGTTTGATGAAGAATCTAGCATTCTAAACTTTTGTATTGTGTAATTTTCTGAGTTATTGGTTTGAGGGGTTTGGGCTACATCAAAGATTCAGTGGGAGTCTGCAATCAAAGCAAAAATTGACTCTTTGTTGAAAAATAAGACTTGGGATTTATGAAAGTTATGTCATGTCTTGTTTCAGGGCTATTATTCATTTTCTTTTCAATTTGTATGAGTTTTATAATTTCATATATCCTCCTTTTTAATGTTTGATATTATGTGTGTGTGTGCGCACGCACGTGTGTGTATTCATAGAGTCATGTCTTTTCATTATTAATATTAATAAGGTAATTAAATATTAAATATTATTATATTAATTATACATGATTATATATTAAATTTAATTATATGAATAATTTTCCTTGTAATTAATAATACTATTTTAATTTTAATATGTAATTAAGATATAATTGTCAATAGTTGATATATGCGTGTATATATTAATTAATTATATTGAATTGTATAATATTTTAAATATCTAATATATATAAATGTATAGTTATATGATAATATTTATGATATATAATAATTTATATTTTTCATTTATATACATTATTGATCATTTTAATATTATAAACCTTATATATAGTACTAAAATGGGGATATCATAGACCTCCCCTCTCAAATTTTCTTTTCCTCGAGTAAAATCATTCATACACAATCTCTTTCATAGATATAAAACATATTTGCATACAAAAGGCCTAAAAGATTTATGAGATATACATCTTAATGAAGGAAAATATGAAGCATACACAAAGTAGTCACATGAATGCATGAAAACACAAAGCATACATGATGTAGATAGATGAAGACATGAAGCATGCATGATTCATATAGATGAAGACACAAAGTATACATGATGTAAACACACAATACACACATTATGTAATTCCTTGATTAGGCCCTGTAATTTATCAAGTTTTTTTGGGTTAGAGCACAAAATTACTAAGTTCACTTTCTTATCATACTTGATTGTGAACTTGTAATCACAAAATCATTAGTACATATATACATCCATATATAAATTTCAAAGAAAGGTGTGTCACCATTAATTAGGTTGAAATTAATACTATACTAAGCCCAATAGTGGGACTTTGACTCCCTTGTCCTTGATGATAGGTGTTAGGCATCCATCAAGGTGGTCTACTTAGATCCCTTCTTATATTGGAGGAAGAGCTACGATAGGGTTCCTTATTACCCAACCATAGGCCCAAGGGAAGATCCTCTACCTCCTTGGCCCTATATCATATGGAGTGGTGTACCTAGAGGGCCTCGCCATTCTCCCTTATTGTAATTACTCCACTTTGATCACTACTCCAAAGATAGCAACTTTGTATAATGTAACTTAAGTCAATCAAAAATATAATTCATTAGTTAATACATTTCCAATAATATTAATTTATCATTTCCTGAGTATGGAAGGATAAACTATAATAGGATTCCTTGTTGCCTAATCATGGGCCTCACCATTCCCCCTTATTATTGTTATCTCTCTCTAATCATCATCTCCAAGATAGTGCCTTTGTATGATGTACCCTGAGCTTGCTCCATTGTACATCTTACCTAGTACCCTTGTATGATGTAGCCAATTCCCATTACATCGTAGACCTTACCTAGTACTTTTCTATGGCATCGCCTAGCCCATTCCATCATTGGCCTTATCTTATCTTGGAAGATGTTGATCTTAGATAATCTAATTAGTTTTACTTAAAAACATTATAATTTATTAAACCTTTAATTTATATTATTAAAGCATAGAGAAGAAATCTACTTATCCTTTAATTAACCATTTCAAATCTAAATCTCCCTTATATATTGCATGTATAAATAGGTCTCATAATATTGAATAATTGATATACTAAAGTCTTAATCATGTGGCAAATTGAATCTTAGCTCAATTTCCAAGGCACTGATATTTGTTGATTCCATGGTCCACGTGCTTGCATTCACCAATCACTATGTTATAACCTTGGTTTATATGGCATACCCCATGGGTTTTGGTTAAGCTTCTTATGAATTTGCTTAGTCTTTGATTGATGTCCTTTCTTGTACCAATACAAAGTTTGGTGATGATGTTATTTCTTATCCCTCTATAAACAAGGAGTAAACCTATCGTTGATCAAGTAAAATGAATGAGTTAGATCCATAATACAAGGTTAGGCCAATGAAGATGTGTCTCAAGCCTATGTAATCCACCAAGCCTATAAGTCACATAATACAAGTTGTAAATTGCTAGATCTAGAGATGACTAATCCACAAAATGAAATAAAAAACTTGTATAAATTTGATAAACTATAGCTAAAGATATGTAATGAAGGCCCTCAATTTGACCTAGTTTGTGCCCATGCAAGTACACCATGAAATAAGAGATTCAAGGATCCAAAATGCATGCAAATGAAGATGCAAACTAATCTAAATAATAACAATACAAGCAATGCAAGAAAGGAAATCTAATCTATGAAAGGGAATAACAATGCAATATAAATCTATGAAAATAAATATGACTCTAAGATAATATGAAAATGAAAGAATGAAACCTCATGATAGAAGCCATGGATGAAAGAGAGAGTAAGACAAGAAGATAGAAGTTCTCCACAAAAGGCTTTAATGGTCTAAACTCCTCCAAAATCACTTTCTAGACTTGTAGCATGACAATAGCATAATAATGAATGTATAATCGTGGATGTCCAAAATGAGGAGAGGTCTCTCCCTTATAAAGAAAAATGTGGAGGTGAGAGGCTTCTCACAACCAATATGGGATAATAGAGTTTGATCCATGTGAGACAAAAATCCACCAATGAGAAAAGGAGAAGAATTAAATGAGTGAAGGAAAAAAAGAATCTATTTAATTTTCATTTGTTTCATTTCCTTTTTACATGGGATTTCATTTAATTAAAAGGGAGAAAGTTCTTTTAATTAAATAGAAAATATTTAATTAAATTAAAAGAAGGGTTTTTCTCTTAATTAATTAAATGTGGATTAATTATTTAATTAAAAAAGATTTTTTATTTTACTTAAATGGAAACTTATTCTATTTAATTAAAAGGGAGATTTTTTTTAATTAAATAAGACTTAGGATAAAATGATCAACCTTAAAAAATAAAATAATTGAATTTGATCAAGGAAATTGATTTAATAAAATATTGCAAACCATTGATTCAGGAAATTTAATAAATTGATAAATTGAATAATGGGGACCCATAGTCAAGGTGACCATTTTAGAGTGCATACATTTTCCCTTTTTTGACTAATGTGTGATTGATTTGGGAACACATGTAGTCAAAGAAAGAAATATAAGTGTGAGGTTGATTTGGGATCACAAAACAACCTAGATGTGTGGTCAATTTGGGAACAAATCAGGACAAAGAATACAAATAAATTTTGACTTAAAAAAGTCAAGGATAAAATTGATAAAACTGAATCAAGGATTTAAGTTGATAGGTACTGCCCTCTCATGATTGAAATTGAAATGAGATAAGGGAGAAACAAAAAATTGATAAATTTGATCAAATTGAATAAAATATAAAGTTCTTGGTGTAAGATGAAAGATATAAGAATCATAGAACCAAGGTAGATCATCAAGTATGAAATATGATGCCCCAAACTTGAATTAGAAGAAAAGAAGTGTGGTAAAAGAAAATGGAAGATAGAAGTTTGGAAGAGATGAAAAGAAACATAAATAAGTTTTTTTTTTTATATAAGAAATAGAATGCTTCAAAATCAATCAACTATTTAAGAGAAATTTTTTGATTGAGATCATGAAAGAAGATAAAGAAATAAAGGTCAAAACATGACCACAGTTGATTAAAAGTCCACAAGAAAGATGAAGAGAAAAATCCTCTCAAACTCATAATATAGCCTAAAAGTGCAAACTAACGTGAAGTCTAATAATGCAAGCTACATGAAAATGCAAAGGTGTAATTGCAAAAGAGAAACTATAACATAGGATTTTGTGTTCATCATTCATTAGAGAATGTAAAGGAACTTATTCTCATAATTGGGCCATTATTAATGGACATCAGAAAATTACACAATCATCACTAGTAAAAAATGCAACTATGAAAATATGAATGTGATTTGTATCAGATCAGAATGTGGAAAGATTCTAACATAAGCATCAAAGACATAAAGGTCAAGATGACTGCGATCTTATCTTACCAAATTTAATGCAGCAAAACCATGTTTGCATCAAGGCATAGATGCCAAGATGACTAGAAGAATGATTATGTAAAAGCAGTCAAGGATGATGTCTCAAATCTCCTGAGTGTTTCAAGGGGACAACAAGAGACACTCTAGAGTTTCAAGATCACACCCACAAGTAGAAACCAAATAAAAACATGCCCCAAGTCCTCTAGCTATGCATCACAGAGAGACTTATTAGACAAGGACACTCAATGAAAATCAATAATAGTCAGCACACAAAGAAAAGATCATGACATAAGTCAAGCATTAAGTGTTGCGTTAAAAAATTTAAGTATGTTAACTAATACTAAGTTCTAAGGATAAGGATCAAATGCTTACAAGTAGGTAAGATTGCATGATGAAACTGGGTAAGACCAAACTGATAAGTGTTGTTAAACACTTGATGTCAGGGGTTGTATTGAAAAATATAATTGAGATGGTGTTGAAAAACATCGTTTGCAAGGTGTCCTAAAGACTAACACAGTTATGCCCCCTAGACAAAGACCAATTCCAAACCAAGACAACAAGGACAAGGCATGATGGAGAAAGTCTAAGTGTGAAGGATGCACACTAAGAAATAGGGGTGCAAAGGCCTCAAGTAGCACCAATTTTCAAGTTTTCACCACTTGAATTTTTTATTTTATTTTATAATTTTTTTTCTAGACTTTTAATTTTTTTTTGTATTTTCTAGACTTATTTTATTTAATTAAAAGGAAGATTTTCTTTTAATTAAATAAGACTTAGGATAAAATGATCAACCTTAGAAAATAAAATAATCAAATTTGATCAAGGAAATTGATTTAATGAAATATTGCAAACCGTTGATTTAGGAAGTTTGATAAATTGATAAATTGAGTAATGGGGACCCATAGTCTAGGTGACCATTTTAAGGTGCATACAATCATGAACCATATAAACCCATAGATGAGAGCTAATAGAATAAAATGAGTCTAATCCAGTATGCACAACCCAAGATGTTTGGCTAGTACTCTCCAACAACCTTGGCAATTATGTTTATCCATTAAGCCATGCATTCAATATATATGTTCCTAATACTCACACTTTGTGAGGAATCCACTGACACCCACTACTTATATTGAAAATGTACACCTTTCTTCATAAGAACCTATGCATGATCCCTTCATGAAAACATTCCACAACTAAGGAATAGTGGAAACTAATATCCATTCACCCATAAATTAGCTCAGCCCATAACAGATTTGGTTCAATTTCATTAAGTCATTCTTTTGAGTGCCCTTTTCTAAAGATAATTATTTTATTTATTTTATTTTTATTGCTTATTTTCTCCATGATTTCTTCTGTTGATCATTCCACTAACAACATTCAATGCCTTTTTATTGTTAATTGAGAGTTAATTTATATCAAATAGAATTATTTTATTATCTTATATCTGGTCTTATCTCCTCCTTTGCATCATTTAGTTCTTCTTTGATGGACCTCTCCTTCGCTTCTCTTCCATCATTATTATTCTCACACATTGTTCACTGGTATTATTATTTTGTATATATGTATATATACCATTTCTTTCTCTGTCTGATTTATTTTTTATCATTCCTTCATGAATGATGATTATGATTATTTTTTTCACTGTTCTTATTTCAAAGGCTGTGAACATGCTTTGATACCTCTTGTAATGTCTCGTTTGAGGACTATTATTCATTTTCTTTTCAATTTGTATAGTTTGATAATTTCATATATCCCCCTTTTTAATGTTTGATATTCTATATATGTGTGTGTGTATTCATAGATTCACATCCTTTCATTATTATTATTAATTATATTAATAAGGTAATTATATTATATATTATAATATTAATTGTATATGATTATATATTATATTAATTATATGAATCATTTTCCTTATAATTAATAATAGTATTTTAATATTAATATGTAATTAAGATGTAATTGCCAATAGTTGATATATGTGTAAATATATTAATTATTTATATTCAATAGTATTGTATTTGAAATACCTCATATATATATATATATATATATATATATATATATATATGATAATTTTTATGATATATAATAATTTATATTTTCAATTTATACACATTATTGATCATTTTAATATTATAAACTTTATATATAATACTTATTTATTATTAAATTATATGTCAAAATGGGGATATCACAAGTTATCTATAGGTAAAAAGGCTTTATATAATAAATGGGTTTACAGGTTGAAAGAAGAGGATGGAGATAAGAAAAGACTTAAAGTTAGGTTAGTTGTAAAAGGATTTTTATAGTAAAAGGGCATTGATTTTGATGAGATATTCTCTCCTATTGTGAAAATGACTTCTATTCGCACCATTTTAAGTATTGTGGCTACTGAAGATTTGCATTTTGAGAAACTTGATGCTAAAACAACCTTTCTTCATGGTGATTAGGATGAAGAAATATAAATGGTACAACCACAAGGATTTGAGGTCAAAGGCAAGTAGAACTTAGTGTTTAGATTGTAGAGAAGTTTATATGGCTTGAAGCAAGCACCTCAACAATGTTATCTAAAATTTGATAGTTTTATGAATGAGCATGGATATAGTAGGTTTCATACAGATCATTGCATTTTTCTTAAAAGGTTGGATGATGATAACTACATTATTTTATGTTTATATGTTGATGATATGCTTGTAGTTGGGTCTAACTTGGATCACATTAAGGGTTTAAAATAATAGTTATCACATTCACATTCTATGAAGGATTTGGGGGCATAAAAAGAAATCCTTGGTATGAAAGATAGAGAATTAACATTATCTTAGGCTGATTATATTGAGAAGGTGTTGCAATGTTTCTCTATGGAGAATGCTAAAGTTGTCAACACACCTTTACCTAGTCATTTGAGGTTGACTAAGGAGATGTGTCCAAAGAAACTTGAAGAGAAGGATGGGATGTACAAGGTACCTTATGCTTTAGCTATAGGAATCTTGATATATGCTAGGGTATGTATGAAGCCAGATATTGCACATGTAGTGGGAGTTTCCAGCAGGCATATGAGTCATCTCAGGATCAAGCATTGGAGTGTAGTTAAATGGATTCTCAAATATTTAAGAGGAACATCTAGTAAGTGTTAACATTTTGGGGGCTCTACCTCTAATTTATAGGTCTTTGTTGGCTCAAATTTGGTAGGGGATATTGATACCAGGCGGAGTACTACAGGTTATGTATTTACTATTGGTGGGGCAACAATGAGATGGGTTTTTCAATTATAGAAGGTGAATGCTTTATCCACTAAAGAGGTAGAGTATTTTGCTATTATAGAGGTAGCCAAGGATATGATATGGCTTTAGTTCTTCATGGAAGAATTGGAACAACCACAAAGGGATAATTATTTATTCATAGATAGCCAAAGTGCCATTCATCTTGCAAAGAATTCTTCTTTACATTCAAAGAAAAAAAAATAGTTACTGTACCATTTCATTTGGTCAATTTTGGATGATGGACAGTTAAAGATGGAGAAGATACAAATTGTTGATAATCCAATAGATATGTTTACCAAGGCAGTAGCAAGGGAGTGTTGGTAATGGAATGAAAAGAAAGTGATTGTGCACGGGGGCGGGGGGCAGGGGGGTGGTGGGGGGTTGAATGGTGAATCAGGAACCAATAAAACTTCTTCTACTCAGATTACTACATTAGATAATATAATCTACTTCCATGCATGAATAAATTAATAAATAAATTAACACCATAAAAAAATGATACAAGATATGGTAACCCTAAAATCCTCAAAATAGAAGATAAAACTAGGGTGGGGATGACACCCACAAGCTTCACTACTATAATAATGAAGTTGGTCTATTAAGGCTTATAATTGGTCACTTCTTGTGATCTACTCTGTTAGGAGTATGAAGGACTACTAGTTCCACCTTGCAAAAGGATTTTATAATACAATGAAGTATCTAATCTAATATTAAGTCGTCTCCCATAATATATATCTTCATAAAACCCAAATATACCTTAAGATTGGCTTAAGTATTGATGCTTAGGAAATACAATACTTTTGATCTTCTACTATTACTTGAGCAATATAGAGATCTTGGGTGATGTTGAACCTTGGTTAGCACTGGATGCTTGGGTAACACTATGGAGGTTGGGTGATATATCTAGCTTGGTTAACACAAAGAGCTGGGTTAACTCTATGAACTTAGTTCACATATGAAGTTTGTTTCTACTCAAAATATTGAACAACTCAATTTATACTGCAAACTTGGTTAGCATAGTAAAATTTCATCTACTCAGGCTATATTCCAATATGTTCCTTGATGGAAATCTTGGTTGCAGTACTAACTGACCTTCCTGGATAGCTTAAGTTATTTGTTACTAATGGACAATATGTTTGGCCATAGGGTCACCAATCTCTCCCTTTGGCATTAGTGACAAGAACACTAATCCTGAGTTATTAAGTATGAAATAAAAAATAAATTATTACATAATTTGTTTTTGTCAAACTCCCCCTTTGTATATGCATGGTTCTATAACTCAGT
This sequence comes from Cupressus sempervirens, assembly GCA_028749045.1. NCBI lineage: Eukaryota > Viridiplantae > Streptophyta > Pinopsida > Cupressales > Cupressaceae > Cupressus > Cupressus sempervirens. The sequence goes on from CM053785.1 coordinate 3,973,236, forward strand.
TTGAAGTTTAATGTTGTTGCTCAGCTACAATTCTAAATTTGGATTTTTCAAAATTGTTTTTGTTTGACTTGAACACCTAAACTGAATCATTCCTCTATATATTTCCTCATATACATATTTCTTCGTTGATTATATACATATATACATACTATGTTTCCCCCTTTTTTGTTACAAATGCCAAAAACATATACTTATAAAGTAATGCCAAAATGTGCGAGCAAAACATTATGCACTTTCAAAATTAAAGACATTGTTTTATCCCAATTCTCTTCTAGTACCTTCAAGATGTGCAATTTAATCTAGAGTTTAGCTGATAACTCCATCATGAGGTATGCAACTAAGAAGTTGGTATCATGTACTAGTGTCTTTTCATGTGCTAAGTTTACTCTGTATGTTTGTAATGGTTTCCCTTATTCTGACTTCCTCCATCAATAACTTAGCCTGCAAATATATCAAAAAATTGACCTTTACAAAATGATTTGAGTTGGTACTCAAGCAAAGTGCTAACTAACTAGGACTGCTCTTCATATCTTCATCAATTTCTATCAGTTTGTCTTTTATTTCTTTTTGTGAAAATTGATGTATCACATAATTTTTTGAACAATGAATCAATTTATTTACAACTCCTTCATGTGTTCCAATCAAAGTGGAAAGTTCCACTTGGTCAATAAAAACTTTCTTTGCTACATTTTCCAAAAATTTGTTCTCAAATTTTCTTTTTGCTCTTTGCAAAAGTTTCTCATGCTCATCTATATCTTTATTGAATTTTTGTACAATATCTACTAATTTCTCTATAGTAGGGGTCTCATTATTTACCTCTATTTGTAACACATCCAAAGATATGTCCTTGATGACCTCAAGAACATTGTCTCTATCTCTTTCTTCTCCCAACTTCCTCTCTTGTGCTCTTTTTCTCGATAGACCACTAAGGATCTCCATTTGATCAGAGATAAGATTTTATTGGTTCCAATTTGTAATTTCAATTTTAGTGTCTAGATCTATCTCATCAAGAATTTTTACCTTTTCTTTACCTTTTTCTCTAGGAGAGACAATGATTGCCTTAACTTCCTCCTCATCTTTCTTCTCCTTTCCAATAGGTTGACTCAAATGTGCTTCTTTGTTTTCTTTTTCAACCTTTTCTTCATGCTTATTTTTTTGCTTGGTTAAAGCTATCTCAGAGGTAGATTGAGTCTACAACTTGGGTCTTGCTTGGGTGTATGAAAGAATTTTCTCCTTCTTCTCTGATTGGTCTACACTGGGTGTAGCAATGACTTGGCTTGGAGTGGAGGGTAGAGATGTAATAACTACATTACTTCCATCATCTCTATATTAGACAATTCAATAGTCTGTACTTTACGATCTTCTTCTTTCTTCAATTTTCACTCTTCCTCAATTTTTTTCCCACAACTTTGTTGTGGACTACACACCATCTTCAATATTGCTTGACAAAATTCAGAAGGCTTTGAGTCTGGGAGTCTACCTATTCTCATGTTTTGACATGACCTCCTTGATTTCTACATTAGAGAGGTTAGGCATGAAACCATTTAGAGTTTTCTCTCTGATGTCCTTTTCTATTTTAATAGCATTAGTCCACTTCTGTGAGACTACCTTCAATAGGACATCAAGAGCTTAGCCCTTTAACTCATTAGGATCATACTTCCATTTAGCCATTTTCTGCACTAGAGCATCTTCAATCTACTACTACTCTTCATTTCTTTTGGTTTCATACTTGATGAACTTGAAACCTTCCATTCCACTTCCTTCTCTAAGTCTCTTTACTTTCTTCTCAAAGGATAGTGTAGGCTTTTTCAACTAAATGATGGGAGTGTTCTCCTCTTTAGCATCTTCATGCTAAATCTTCAACTTCTTCTTGAATTTCCTAATAGTAGTGAATATAGGGGTAGCTACCTTCTTGGATACCCTTGTATACACTTTTCACTTTTTCTGGGAGGTTCTTGTTCCTCTTCCTCCTCTTCCTATCCTTTCTCTTCTTCTTCTTCTTCTTGCTCTTCATCTTCACTTTTTCCCTCAATAAGCATGAAAGGGTCACCTTTTAATTTCTTCTTTAGGGTCTCCATCTTCTTCTTCCCTCTTTTCAATATTTGAGGAATCTCTATCTCTACAGATATCCTGGTCTTTGCTTCTTCATAGGTACCAAAGTGGGTTTCCTTAGGGTTAGTAGGTTCATTGAGAAGAGCTTATATGATATCCCTTGTGTCATTAATCTTAACCTAATATCCCAAAGTTTTCACCCATGCAGTTTTAGGAATGAATGTTGGTATATGAGTGTTATCATAATCGGACAAAACAAAAATGTCTTAAGCATACTTCTCAACTAGTTACTGAGGTATCCTATACCTTCTCTATATCTCTTCTCCTTGAAATTCTCAAATTATGCTTCCATTATCCCATCACAATTCTCTTTCAATCCTTGAATGAAATTATTGATTTGATAAATTATAGGTTTATCTTTACTCCAAAGCATACTATGTTTGGATGGAAAGAACTTTTGAAAATAAAAGAATAAGTACATGAGTAGGGATCCAAACTTACTAGGTTGATTGAGCTACAACTCGGTGAGGTCAAATGATAAATTGTTCTTCACCACCTTATAAGCCAAGTCAACAACATCACAAGGGACACTATTTGATCTACTTGAGCTGTAGATCTTATGTGCAATGACATGAATCTCAAATTTGATTTTCATGTCAGTGACATTATTGAGCTTCATTCCCCTGCCATTCCATTCTTCTAGGGCCTATTTTGTTAATTCTCCTTAATTCTCCTTGAGCTATGGTTTTTTTTTGTTTTAGGCCTATCCAACATAGGATAACTCATTACTTAGTGAATCATCTTCTTCATAATCTTCATAGGTTTCTTGAGCTAGAATGACATGTCATGCACTCTTCTTAGAATGAACCTAATTCACTTGATCTTTAAATCCATTGGCATGTATAGGGCATGAGTTAAACCTTTGATCTCCAAGTGTCTATGTTCGGGTTTGAGTACTCCATTGTCACATAGGGTATTGTATGTTTCATTCATCTCAAATGTTCCTAATTCTTGAATAGTGCAGTGGTAGAATGACTTGATGTCATTAATTAATAATACCTTAGGTGGTTTGGCCGAATGTTCTCCCATTGGATTTCTTTTCTTGGCAATTGCTAGATGTAGTTTGAAATTTGGTGCCTTGCAAGCCACATTCTTTACTATTATTTCTAAACCCTTCTTCACATTTGTGTTGGATCTGGATGCCATGATTTCTTGGTGAATGATGGAATTCACAAAAAATATTGACTATCACTTCAACTTCACTCTACAACACTAATTCGCTTGAAGATTTGACTAGTGCTTGAAATCAATTTGAAAAATAAATGCAAAATAACAATAAAGCCTCATTTTTTCCTTATATGAAATATTTTCAAAATTTAGGATAAGAGACAAATCTAAGATAAGGTATTTTGGATACAAAAAATGGTGCTCAGGGGGAGTTACAAGTTTTTGAGGTATATAGTCTACTACAAAATCTTGAATAAGTTTTTGAAGTTTTGCACATATGTCAAACAAGATGTGCATTATACTCATAGAGATTAGATTCATAATGTTTAGTTAATTATTTTTGACACTCATGTCAAAGGAGGAGATTTTTGGTCTCATATTGGTTTTGAAAATTGAGTGTCAACACACTTAACCAATTTCTAATTTGATGCCGACTATGATATAGATGCTGAGATATAGCATGTGCCAAGCTAGTGATTCAATAGGTGTTGAGTAAACTTCAGGTGCCAAGCAAGTTTCAAGTGTTGAGTCACTATAGATGCTCAATCACTATAGGTGTTGAGCAAAGTATTGATGTTGAGCGAGATAGATTTACTATAGGAGTCAAGCGAGATAGAATTCCTATATGTGTTGACAATCAACAATTAGTAAGTGTCGAGTAACACAAAATCAGCATATGAGTTTGTGTCTTCACAAACTCATATGTAAACCACTTTTGAGATAACTCAAGATGAATCTCGAAGGATCTAAAAGATAAGATCAAATCTTTTACATTCCCTATGTAATCAGCATGCAGCCAATCAAAAAAATGGAGAAAGCATGCAACCAATAGGAAAAGTGTAAATATTTGAGTAGGAAAGATAGATGAATATTGGTTATAGATTCATACCTAACCCTAAGTCTTCGAAGCCTTTATAAGGAGGTTCAAACCCCAATAATTCATGTGTGGAATAGAGGTATATGGAATGCATGATAGAATACTAGCAAAGTTCAGAGGGGTGTAATGACTTAGACGAAGAGCAACACTATAGAATCAAGTTGTTCGAAATAGAGTATCAATAATATGAGAAGAGAGTTATGAGATTAGGAAGGATCAGATCAAATTAAGTAGAACAAGGATCTGGAATTGGAAATTAAAGATTGTAAGTCATCAAGTCAACACATTCTAATAGTTTCTAGCCATTGTATTAGGAATGAAAATGCTATGGAGATAGGTTGGTTTAACAGCCATGTTGTAAACCTTTAACAAGGTGCTCAATCCTGTAACAGGGTAAAATTCCAAGTGAGTGTTTGTAAATCCTTTAGATAGGTCACTTTTAACAGGGTATAAAGCCTTTAATAGGGTAGGCCTTTCACAAGGTAGACCATTCAAAGTGGTCAAACTTTGTAACCTTAATCAATTACATATTGTTGCAGTGATAATTTGTGGGTGTCATCCCCACCCCAGTTTTAGCTTCTCATTTTGGAGGGTTTGTGGGTGACCAAATCTTGTGTTATCTATTTTCATGCATGTCTTTATTTTTCATGTTAAGTAGATGTGTTAGATGCATGTGAATGATCTTAGTTAAAAATTTTAAAGGTTGAAGCTAGTTACTTCTGATTCACACCCCCCCCCCCCCCGTGCCTGAGAAGTAAATGTTCCTGCATGTAAATTCCAACATTTTTTTTGTAGAGATTAGCCTGTCCCCTTGTGATATGTCATCCACTTGGTCATAACATTTTTGAAACCAATGTCTATGTATTTACTAACATTTAATGTGAAGACCATGCTTTGAATGAGTGTGAAGATGGTGATCATGTGGAGTCATATGAGAGCCTATTTATGTATGGTGAGACATGTCATATTTTTTATATACATTTTTTTCAATAGGATCACAAAAACAAAAAATATTATTTTAATAATTGTGAAAGATAAAGATGTTGTATGTCTAACTTCAGCAATATGTATTAAATAGTAGATTGGACCCAAATGATATTAGTTGAAATCTATTGTAGCTTGTATGTCAACTCATCAACATAACTAATATTATAGACAACTTAATTATATTGATCTTTTAATGATACTTGTGGACAATGCTTGTATGTGTTAGCTAGTTAATACTATGATATGCTCTTCTTCTATAATCATCTTTTTTCCCAAGACAAACTTTTCTTTAAATTATTTTTTGTTTTTATTATGGGAACCATTAAAGGTGTTGTTCTAAGGCTTGATGACTAGAAATAGAAGATACATATCCAGTGAATACATTTTTTTTGTGAAGTGCAAAGGATTACAAAATATCAAGTAGCTATGAAAGTACTAATTTTTTGTTCTTTTCTTTATTTTTAATTCTAGAGGAATATTGATGAGATGAGAGAGAATAGAAAGACTATCCTAAAACTCAATCTCTAATCTTAAGCTAATTCAATGTAAGAAGCTCTTGCAACATAATTGTTAGCAATTTTCTTTTGATGGCAGAGAGTAGCTACATATATTTTTAAATTTGTAACTCAATGCAAAAGGATATACCATCATTTTCTTTACAATGACATGTAAATCCTTGGCAATAATTGCATAGGACCATCAACATACATTTTCTAGTTGTCTACCATAAATTTGATGAAACATTACAACATGAAGAGTAGCATTATTCCACTATGTATTTCAACCAATAGTCTTACTGCATCTTGTATCCAAGGTCCAAATCTAGTAAATTTAGGATATTTTAGGAGGATGAGTCAATTAAGAAATGTTGAGAAAAAAATTAGTCAAAAAAGAACATGGTAAAGTTGTCTAGCATTCGCTCTAAATTTAATGTGAAAATGGCTCGACAAATTGTCCTTAGGAAGTGGTAATATTAGAAAATGTTATTCCTCTCCAAATGATAAAATAAATTTATTATAAATCATGGCATGATCAAGCCTTACAAAAATTTGGTTAGATTTGGCTCGATAATTACAAAAAGTATGCCAAACTGCTTGAGATTGATAAAAAGTAATATTGGAATAAAAAAGGCCTAATTTATTATGCATGTATAACCTCTCCTAATGCTCATGAGTTATCCATGGAAATAGTAAAATATCCTCCTTATCAAAGGCAACCTCAACCATATTATAATCCTTTCAGATAATAGAAGTGGTAGTTGGTGATAAATCAATTGTCTAACACCAAAGGTGAGATCTCTACACAATATCATTAGAAAAATAAAGTTAATTATCACAAAATAATGACTATTGATTTGTATGATAACCAAAACCAATATTTTAATGGGGTCCACCCAATAAGAAAAATTTCATCTTTCCATGATGGAAAAAGAAGGGTAGAAACCCTTCCATGACTAGCTTCATGATATCAAAAGTGAAAACTAAACTGCTTGGCCATATAATACAACATATTGCAGAAACCTCACCATGACCTACTTCTTTCTTTACTTCCTAATGGAAAAGCTCATCACTATAAAAACACTTTGACTAACATATCATACAACATATTAGCAAAAGAGGTCTATGATACCTCAAACATTTCATGATATAAATTCATTTTGTGGTATCATGCATGGCTCCTTGTCTATAAGAGAGGAAAAACTCCTCTATAAATAATATGTATCTCAATGAAAGGTAGGGTAAAGATCTCCTAAGATCACCCATCATTTTTCTCATGTGTTATATTCTAATTTATCCATCCCTAAAGGGTAATAAGAATAAGGAAGAAGATGAGCTAGAGATCAAAGAAGCAGGTTGAGGAGTGTGAACTCTCATTGTGTTAGGAAACATAGAATCATCCTAAATCTTCAGCAATAAAATATGGAGAGACACATTATTCCCTATGGATCAAGGTCCAAAGTAGGATTAAAATCTATTTTTCCTAGGGAGAATTTTTGGACACTTAGGGATATACAAACTCTTGAGAAGCTAGTGAAGTGAAGGATAAATCCCACTTCGGAAAGAATGCCAAAGTGTGACTTCCTTTATAAACTACTATATTCCATCTTTTATCTTCCTTTAGGGTGTATGGGGCCTAATTGAAATAGTATTCATAGATGGACACTTGGTCCTTGGAGTTTTCAAAGAGAATCCTTAATTTTATGCTATCGACATTAGCAATAAAAACATATATTAGAAAAATTAAAATATCACTTTTCGTGAGAAGAACTACCCACTAATTTTAATCTTAATTGACTAATTGAGGTCCATGGATAAATCAGTTTCACTGCAAGCCTTCTTATATGAAAGAACACACAAAAAAGTAGTCTAGCTCCATATAGAACACTCTGCCATGGGTTTGAGCTATGGTTTACCAAATTTGGCTAACAAGGAAAAGGTAGACTGAGTAAATTAACCCAATCATATGTTAGAAATAGGGATTATTGGGGGGGTGAATTAGTAATCTAAAAAATTTAGTCACCAACTGGATATTATTACTTAATTTAAACCATGCATAACAAAGCAATAAAATAATGTTTAATAGTAACACTAACAATGCACAAATATAACTCAACACCATATTTTGTAAACTAGGGAAAACCTAGCCAAGGGAAAACCCTAGTGGGGATGATGCCCACTAGATGATATACTGATATATAAGTTCCTTGTTAGAACATGGACCTTATTAGGAGTCTGTGAGTGAATTTAGTATAAGGAGTCCCTGTTAGGAGACTTTGAATCCCTATTAGGAAATTCCAACCCTGTTACGAGTTGTGGTACAATGTATGCAAAAGAGCCCACTACCCAAATAAGCAATTTCAACTACAAGAAGAGCTCACTACTCAAAAAAGTAATTTACTATTATCTTTCTTCCTTGACTTATCTCTGATCTTTAGTCTGATCTTAGATCGCCAAATAACTCATATAAAACTTCTCATGTATTGCTTTCACAAAAGTTTGCACATCACAATTTGCAATTCACAATTACATAATCTTACAAAATAGCATGCTTCTTATCGCAAAATTTCCTTTGCATAAATAGCATTCCTTTACAAAAATTTATGCTAGGTTAGCTAAGACCACAAACCACTTTTCCAAGTTAGAGTAAACATCTAGGATGCTGGCCCTAATTGGATAGGTAATTGTTTTGTAAACAAAACAATTCTTTCTTTTCATTATGTTGTCGTATCTTTCTTCAAAAATGATTATCCATGTTTTGAACAATCCATACTGACTTCTGAGGTTATACACATCATCAACAACATGTATACTATCTCCATGTAACTTCACTAGTCATAATATGATGTTAGCAACATGTTATAAACAAAACAATACACTACTGTAAACCAAATTCTATACTTCGACAATTTTTTTATTACCAAACACTAGAAGTATCTTTATTTCTCAGGCTTCCTATCAACATGTACATCATGTGTTTCCATAAATGGAAAAAATTACATATCACTATTAGCCAATTGTCAATAATCTCCCCCTTTGGCATTGATGGCAACAAAATAGGAAAATTTGGCTAAGTGACAAAAACTTAACATAAGCAACATATAAACATTACATCTATTACAACTTGTTCAACTTCACATATGCTCCCCATTACAATATACTTTAATACTTTTATTTACCTTGTATCTCTCCCCTTTTTGACATGTATACAATTTTCACATAATCTCTCCCCTTTTGACATCAATGACAAAGGTCAATATGTAAAGATTATGTCCAAAAACTATCAAAAACTATTGTCCTTCCTTATGCTGATATGATCTTCATAAAATCATCAAAAATAGCCTTCAAACTATCCATATCTTTGGTCCATGCTTCCTTGGTAGACTCAACTAAGGTGAGAATTGCACATAAGGCATATGATGCAATCTTAACTACATTAATATCTGGGTACAAAAAGTTTGAATATGTGTCCTTGGCCTTGACACATTCCATTAATTGTTTCTCAATGAAAGATAATTTTAGAGCAATAGATTCTTTGAAATCAAATGTCCTCTTCAAAATCTATTCTTTCTAAAGTTCCAATTTCCTGATGTCATTGTGAATACTGGCAACTTGACCTTCAAAATCATCTACTTTGCAAGATGGATGCTAGATCTGGCTAGATAAAGCCTCTAGCTCACTCATCTTTAATTCTTTCTAACTATCAATGTCTTTAGTTAGCAAGTATGATAAGATACACTTAACATAAAAAAATTAATCAAAACAAGAAAAGAAAAAAAAAAAATAGAGGCCAAAAAAAGGGAAGAATGAGGGGCACAAAGGAAAGAAGGGGATAGAAAAGAAGAAAGGGAAGAGAAGGGGATGGACATGATGACCAAGAAGGAAGAAGGGGAGAACCAACAAATCTAGCTAGTACAAAGGATAGGAACAAAAATTAACACAATAGAGTGCAAGCACAATCATGAATAGAGATGACCATAATCACTTCTAGTATAGAGTAATAGTTGTCACATGGTACTAAGTGTTGGAAACTACAATTAAGACAATTTTTATGTTGTCATTGATGTCAAACCTATTGGTGGGATAGTTTTCTCTATGATCTAAAGAAGACTAAATAATTTTGAAGGACATGCAAAGTGATGCTAGTGTCAACCAAACGCCAAAACAAGCTGAGAAAAATCAATGTTGATCAAGCATTAGTACTGATAGAGTGACAATGCATGTACCAAGAAAGAAATTTAGTAGTGACCATGTAATCAAGTGATGACCGAGTGTCAAAATATAGTGTTGGTCAAGGAACAATATTTATAACTATTTGTGAGAAATCATAATTTTTAGCTGATTGAGTTGATTTCTTGGAATATGGAAAGGATGTTAAAGATAAGGATTGATGAGTTGGATCATTTGATATGAGGAGAGAATTAGCTAAATGGCCCAAGGGATGGATTTTAAGAGAAGTTTCTACAAAAGAAAAGGAAAAACAAAATGGCAATCAGATTCATTGTATGTGATGAATCTAACCATAAACCCTAAGATATATGGTGATGATTAAGTGGAAAAAGATCAAAATTTCCTATTTAAGGAGGTACAAGGCCTAATCCATAGTTTTTTTGTGCATGCTCCAGTGTGGGGATGCTTTTAGAGTTGGAATAGTTGTTGATGTTATTAATTGCTAAATCTAAGCAGAAGGCTAAAACGAATTGAGAAGAGGTGAAGTGTGATTGCTTGAAGGGTTTTTAAGTGAATTAGAGAAAGAGATGACAATGGAGGCCTATCAGTGAATCAACTCATGAACTAAACAAAGATTTGTATATATAAACTTAGATGTACTTAATAGATTAAAGCCCTATTGTTACTTTCTAGCCATTGTAAATAGTATTTGAAATCCTTTAATCAAGATTGACCTAACAATCATATGTAAATCCTCTAACAAGGTGGCATTCTAATGGAATGTTCTAACCTACTCTAACAAGACCATTCTTAACATGGTCATTAAATCCTTTAACAAGGTCACATTTAACAATTTATTTTGTAATCTCTAATAGAATTGGCTCCCAATAGAGCTCATTTTAGAATAGTAAAAATTAGTGACATGTTGCTAATGGTTTTTCCCAAAATGGGTTTCCATGTTAAATCCTAGTGTCAAACTTGTGTGGATGTTATCTATGGTATTTCACTGATTATTTTTTACATTCTGCAAGGCTTTTATATTTAGAACAGTGGAAAGCTAGTTAATGTTGCTAATAGTTGACAATAGAGACTAAGCTATGGAATGATAAGATTTGAAGTTGTTTAAGGGTTTTTCTATTCAATTGGTACATATGGACCTTGGGTAATTGGTTCCCCCCCCCCCAAGTTAATCTAAATATTCTAACACTAAGACCCCAAAAGCATCCTGATTGAGGTTGGAGAGGCATTGTCTAATTTCTATGACTTCCTTCTAAAGAAATTATCTTCACTCTAAAGGATTCTCGTGATCTTAAAATAGATGTGAGGTTTAGAAGAAGTAGAGTGTTTAGTAAAAGGGAATATTTTCATACCTACTCATATTTTATGTTATCTCTATGATCTTTGATCCTTGTATTGAAGGATATCCCAATTTCACTAATGTATGGAAACCTCCATGAGAGGGAAGCTTTGTAGGCTCTATGTTGCAGGGGTACCTACATGGGCTAAGGAAGACCTAGGGTTCCCCTTGTGTTTTTGTCTTGTAGTAGCACCACTAGGTGAATAATAGGGTTGGTCTAATCCTTAGATGAGGTTGTTTAAAATAAGTTGTTTAATGTTTCTCAATTAGGCTATTACGAGCATTTTTTGGTTTAGATGGATAGAATGGTCAAGAAAGTGTTTGGAGGACCTTTTTAATATTTTTTATAACCATTTAAGTCCTTTGGCATGGTTTGACATCATTTGGAGCAAGTTTGAGAGTCAAATGCTTCAAACTACTCAAAAATTGTCAATGTTGTCATTGACAACATTGACAACTTTTCTTGCAATCAAAGAACTTTATAGTTGGAGCCTTCTAACTATCTAAAATAGTTAGAAGTGCTCATGATAAGCCTATATGAGGTCATTCTCAAACTGTTCAAGGGGTTTGGAGAAGTTAGTTTTTGTATTATATGGACTAAGAAACAAGTTATTATTAATAGTATTTTGCTTTTGAGTGTTTTTGGTCTACAAATGGATCAAATTTGGAACTTTCTATTTTGCAAGTGTTAGAATAGGTTGATTGGAGTTTCTATATAGTTTTATTTTGTTACTTTATGGGGTTTTATATGCTTGAATTATTTATTTTGAATTCTATCAATTTGTTGTTCTAAATCAGGTTATTTACATAAATGGAGTCATAGGGCCACTTCCCATTATAGAATCTATACGGTTTATAGGGATTTGAAACATGACTCCATGTTAATTTTTCATAGTGGAGATTGGGCCCTAGAATGCCATGGAGGAATTTTTGAGGTGATGCTATTGGCAAGTCTTTGTAACTTGGTTAGGGATCACAAAGTAGAGAAAGTGGATTTAGAGTGGTTGAACATGTTTGATACTTCAACTTGAGATTGAATTATGCTAGAAGGTGTTAACGAGTAACCCTAAGCCTAGTGGGAAGCATTGGATAAATTCCTTAGGAAGGAAATTCTTTCTTGCATCACTTTGCTCTGAAAACCCATGTTTTAAGGTTATTTTGTGTCATACTATACAAACAAACTGAAGATCTCAAACTCCCAAAATCTTTAAGAACTCTGAAAAGGGTGTCTAGAATGGTAGTTTTTTTTACCTCTTGTTAAGGTTTTTTGCAAGATATTTGGATTTTACCTTAGTTGGATGGCTAATTTCTTGTAGCCCTAAACAAGCATTTGATCGCACTTTTTCTTGGTTAATGAAACTCAATTATGGATTCAAGCCTAATTATGGTTGGAGATGTTAAAGGAAGTCCAAATTCCTTCCTAGATAATCTAGCAACTATTTGGGAGGTTATGCACATTTGGGTTTACTTGTATTTATGGTGAGTTAGCAAGCAAGTTTGTTCTACCTAGTTGGTGTACACCAATTGAACTGTTTAGGATCTATTCAATAGAGCCCTCAAGAGAATAGGCTAAGTAGAAGTCTTATTTGTTCAAGTGTATGACCTAATAAGACCTTGAGAGAGCTTGGAGGAAGAAGCAATATTGGTTGTCACATCAAAGTGGTATTAGAGAAAATTAAAGACTTGGAAAAAGTGGTGTATGTCTACAATGACTAGAGAGTTAGTGGGTGAGTCAAGCATGGTGATTAATGTAGAGTTAGCTAAGGAATTTGATGAGAAAAAGGAGAAGAATAGAATCCTTGAAGAAACCTTAGTAGAAGTAAAGATCAAATTGGATGTAGTTGCTGATGTAGCCAAGAAGGAGGAAGAAAGCATAGATAATGGTAAAGAGGTAGCAAAGGAAGACATTGTCCATGAGCCAGACCCTATCTTGAATAAGGATCTTTTCTTCAAAGCTATCAAAGCCCTAGGAGGGAAATATTTGGAAGGTGTGCCACTATTTAGTGAAAATTTGGATATCAAGGTCAAACTGACCAAGTCAAGGCTTAGAGGATCAACATTGACATGGTGGATATATGTCCAAGATAAGAGGATTAGCATGGGAAAGAAGCCTATAGCCAATTGGAATGATATGGTCACCAAATTAAGTGGAAATTTTGTACTAGAGGATTATGAGATTCAACTCCACAAAAGGAGACAAGGATTGATGCAAAAAGGCCTAGATGTGGCCTCATATATAGAGAATTGTTAGTGTAGACACTTAAAATTGTCCTAAACACTATATTAAGTTATTTAATATTGCCCTTGACATTATAATTAATTACTTATTGATTAATTATAATTTGCATATTCTTCTACCTATTTAATTAAATTTATTTAATTAAATAGGTTCATTTTCCTAAAGTATTTAAATTTATTTTAAATACCTCCAGTCTTAATGTGCTAAATTTATTTAATACATGACCCTTCCATAAATCCCCCTTTTAAATAAATTATATTTATTTAAATCCCTCCATCTCATTAATTCCTCTAAACCTATGATTAAATTAAATCTTATTTAATTTAATCTCAAACCTAGCCTAAAGCCTAGCCTACAACCATCCTTTTCATCCTCCTAATCCTATCCACCCTTTAATCCCACTTAATTGCCCTTAATCATCTTGCTAATCCCTCCTTAAGCCTAAGTGTGTTCTCACACATGTGTGAGCAAAATTTGAATGTTGACCACTTGCATGGCTTCCTTATGTGTCTCCTTGTGGTACTATGTGGATTCCACATAGATGCCACCTCACCTAGGGTCTCTCTCAAGCCTATAAATAGGGCCCTTGTCTCAAGAATTTTCATCTCCCATTATTGCATTTTTATCATGTTGGTTTGAGATTTGAGCTTTCATAGTAGTTTGAGTTTAGAGCTTGCATAGTGATTTCTAGGTTGTATACTAACCTTTGGTAGTTGATTTAGAGTTCATTTTCATCATTAGAGTAGATTTATGGCTTGCATTTCTCATCTTCATTTCATTTGCATCTTCATTTAGCTTTCATCATAGTTTAGATTCCTTTGTTGCATTTCATATCTTCATCTTTGAATGCCTTCAAGCATGGCTTTCTCCATAGCCATTGTTTGAGGTGTTCTTCATATTCATATAGCATAGGCTCATAGTTGCATTCCTCACACTTGAATATCCATCATCAAGAGATTCAATACATTATTGTGTTTGGGAGAACACACCAAACATTCCTCCAATATTAACACACCAACAAGGCCTCTCATGGGTGCCTTTGTTGAGCTAGAGAGGTTGCTCGAAGATTTGACTTGATTGGCTGCTTTGAGTTGCAAAACTCAAGCAAGCATTAGTTAGTTTGTTATTTCATTTGGTGAATACTTGATGCATATTTTGGTTTGAACTAATGTTTTCTTGTTGATTCATGCTCCCTACAAATCATTTATTTTAGCATATGGTCAGAGATTGTGTCTTAGATCTAAAAAGAAAGAAGATGAACCAATAAAGGTGGCTAGATACTTAAGAGGCTTGCATTGGAATATCCAAGAGGATCTTAGTTTGTGGGCACCTATTACTATCCATAGGTTCCATCAACTAGCCCTAAAGGTGGAGGAGAAGGACAAGAAGAAAGGGGATTCCAACTTCAAAGATAGAGGCAAAGGAAGAAATCAAAGAGGACAAAGAGGAGGTTAACAAGGTAGAGGTAATGAGGAGAGGACTCAAGATGATAAAAAAACTCATTAATAAAAATAATGAAGGAACTTCTAGAGGAGGTTAAGGTAGAGGTAGAGGTAAACAAGGAGGCTCAAATAGAGGTAGATGATTAAGTAGGACTAGTACTTATTTTCCACTATGAAGTGCTATAACTATGCCAACTAGGCTATCCAACATATAGATGCCTTGATAAGCCTTCTTCTTCTAACCCTGACAAGAGGATAACATATGTTCAAGAGGATGATTGTAGTAATTATTTTGAAGTGGACTACATAGAGTTAGAAAAGTGGTGAAAACCTTATGTTTAGGAGGCTATTGATTAAGCAACTAGGTCCTAATGAACCTAGGCATAGGAGGGTACTATTTAGGATCAGGCATAAAATCCTAGGAAAGGTATGCAAAGTCGTAGTAGACTGTAAATCTACTAATAATATAATATTAGAGAAGGCAGTGGAAAAGCTTAAACTAGCTAAGGTGTCATGTGTGAATCCCTAAAAAGTAACTTGGCTCAATAAAGGACAGAGTATACTAGTCAATGAATAGACATGGGTGGACTTTTTCTATAGTAGGTTATAATGACAGATTGTTGTGTGAGATCCTACCCATCGATGCTTTCCATCTGCTATTAGGAAGACCTTAGAAATATGATAGAGAAGTTGTCTATGATGGAAGGGAAAATTCGATAACATTTAAGAAGGGAGGTTGAACATTCAAAATCCAATCTTTATTAGAGGGAGAAGAGCCACGGACTTAAGTGCCAAATGTTTTGTTGTATAGTGGAAAGGAATTTTTCTAGGACCTTAATGATGAGGAGGGCCTAAGTTATGCAATAGTATTGAAGTCTAAAGGAGAAGAGAATGTAGTCAAAGAGCCATTACCATGGGAGGTACAAGTGCTGCTTGAGAAATACAAGGATATAGTAAGTGATGGTGCACCTACTATACTACCTCATAGAAGATTTATAAGCCACCAAATAGACTTCATTCCTAGTGCATCCCTACCTAGAACGTAGCATACAAACTCACTCCAGACCAAAAATTGGAAGTGGCAAGGTAGGTACAAGAATTAATGAACCAAGGTCTGATTCAAAAGAGCTTAAGCCCATGTGTAGTCCCTATTGTGTTAGCATGCAAGAAAGAGGAGAAATGGAGACTGTGTAGAGACTCAAGAGCCATAAATAGGATCACAATTAGGTATAGGTTTCCTATACCTAGTGTAGACACCTAATTTTGATTACACCGCTTTGGTAATCCAATTTAGCCATCTCTAAAGGCATCATTAATTAAATTCCTATTTAATTAATCCTTTTCCATCCCCTAGCTGATTAATTTAATTAATCATCTCTAGTCCTAATTGATAAATCAAATATCCTATTATTTATCAATTAAATCCTATTCTTCTATCTAATTCCAAAAATCCCCATTTATTAAATAAATCTATTTGATAAATAAAATCTTTAAATCTGAAAACCCCTAACCTTTCTCTAAACCTCCATTTAGCCTAATCCACCCCATCCACCCATACTAACCAAGCTTAGCCACTAACTCACCCACCCTCATTAATGCCATCCACTTGCACATCCCTAACATTCATAATCTAATCCTAAACCCAAGCCTAATCCACCCCTTAATGTTGTCACATTCCCTAAACAAGTTTAAGACTTTCCTAAACCAAACCAAAGTCCCCCCTCAAAAATCCCAACCACCAAGTCATGAGTGCTCTTACAAACCATAAAAGACTTTTACAAGCCCACTCATGACTCTTACATCCATCTTCCACACTCTTCCCTCTTCCACACTCATTCCTCTTACATCCCTCTTACATACTCAACCCCACTCATCATGTCTTTAACCAACCCTTTACCCTACCCTCTCACACTCATCCTCCTTGTGACAAGTATCACCTTCCCATTGGTGCTAAACAAGCACAATCCATGTGCTCCCCTTTGAGTTCATCTTAGCCCTCCTTAACCATCTCCCCATCCTTACATCTAAGCCCTCCATCCCTCTACCGCTTGGCCTATAAATTGAATCCCATCCCAAGCCATTTCAACAACAATCCTTGAGCTAAAGTTATCATGCCCTTTTGAGAGCCAAAATCCATACCCATACCATTATAATGCCAAATTGAGAGCTCACAAAGCTACCAATTTGCCATTACCCGTCTCCATTGAAGCAGCTTTTGAGCATCTTGAGCATACATCCACATCAAAGGACACATCTACAAAATCAAGAAAGCATGGAGTGTTTTCTCTTGTGAAGTTTGCACTTCTTGTTTGCTTTTCTTTGTCTAAACATATATGTGAATTTAGTTTTGGTTTGTGAATATTTACTTTATTGTTAATGTTCTTTGCATACTAAATGTTGTTCTACATTTTGGCACGCCCGGTGGAACCCCACTATGGGTCATTTAATCATCAATTTCTATCTATATGTTACTTTAAACTAACCATCTAATGTTTGTTGTTGTTTGAGTGTGTTTTGAGGGTGTTTTTCTTGTTTTTTCAGGTTAAAGAACGCACTTGGGAAGAAGACATACCCTCAAAAATCCAAAAATAACAAAAAATTTAAAAAAAAATTCTGAAAAAATTTGCATTTTTCAACTTTTTTTTCGCACAGTGTCGTCTCCATATTTTGGCGTCTGTGCCTACAAACTGTTGTCTCTGCCAGCTACTCTGTCATCTCCGCAACCAAATTGTCATCTCCGCCACTGCCAACTTAGTCTGTCATCTCTGCCTCTTCCTTTTTCGTCTCTGCAGATTAGCGTCTCCGCAAATCAGCGTCTCTGCAGTTTGGCATCTGCACCTGATGAATTGTTGTCTTCGCCTGTCTCTGTTGCACTTCTGTTTTAAAATTTTTATTTCTACACTTCGTAGTTATTAGAAAAAAAAAAAAAGAGTATAAATCAAAATTTGACTTTTAGTGGTTTCATAAGATTTAGACCATTTTAAGCATTTTTACGTGTAGGAAAAATAACAAAAATGGTTAAAATTTTTTTTCCCATAGTTAAGCTCTCATTTTTGAAGATTTTAGGTAACTAGCTAAATTCCTTTTTTTTGTCTCATTGCAGGTTGGAGCACATATGGAGCCACTAACCATGTTTCTTGCAGGTTCTCATGTTGCTAAAAAATGAACTTGAATGTTTAACCATTTATCTTTGAATGCATGTTGCTAAAATGAACTTGAATGGTTAAACACATTTTCCATTGAATGAATGTTGCTCAAAACACACTCTTGAATGCTATGGATTAAAATCAATTTTTCTTGGAATGCATTCTTAAAACAACAAATCCAATCTTGAATGCCAAGGATCAATTAACCATTGCAATATCAAACACTTCATTTGGAGCTTCTAAAATTGAATAAAACAAATCTCTTTTTCACATGCAATTTAGGTAAAGTTTGATTTTTGAAAAATTAAGAAATTTTGTTAAGTTAAATACAAATTTGCAAAAATCAATTTGAGTAGTTCCTTGGACTCACCTCTTTTCTAATCACCCATCAATTCAATCATTGGTTGCAATCTCAGCTTATGGGGATGGGTCTACTTGAAAAAGGTGTTAAATGTTCCACAATCTAACAAACTCACTTGGTCTTTGAACATTTGCTTTAACTTTATCAAAATTCTTAAATAACCAAAACTTTAGATTAAATTGATCACACTTCAAGTTTGGGCACTAACATTGAACAACAATTGATGTGGAGAGCCTTCGGGCGTGCGCTTGAAATCGAATCTCACACACTTTTTTTTTGGGCTTAAAACAAACTCACACTCAATCTTGAATGCCTTAAAGAAAATTAATTGATACTTGATGTGGAGGGCCTCCGAGCACGCGAGTTTTCTTTTGTTGACCCTAACTCTTCTTATTGTTTGCATTCTTCGATTGATTTACTTTTGTTGGCACTTCAAGTTGGAATTGAACATTGTCTCTTAAACATGAGTGCCTGCAAAGTCTAGATTAGCACACATAAGAGTTAGTTGGTAAAAGAACAAGTGTGTCTTTTAGCCCAAGGTCATTCAAGTCTTCTCTCCCCTTGTTGTCTTTTGAGGCCATCTTGGGTGCATAAGATTAGGATCCAAAACCTTGTTTCTTTTTAAGAGGCCTGCTTGGGGATTTCATCACCCCTTGGACGACCTCAACTCTAGCATTCTGGCAGACTATAAGAATCGAGAGGTGAATCGAAAGACACCTCTCTTGGGATCAAGATTTTGTCACTCGGGCTAAGCCTCAAGGAACTTTATACCCTTGAGAAGTGAAAGAGGAGAAGTGGGTTACTGCTCCTCTCGGCTATGTGACATCTTTTTGGTCTCATCTATAGATTTGGGCCTCACGTACCTTGCGTATATCGAGGAATCCCTAGCTAAACCAACTGTCAGACTTGCAGACAACCATCTAGGATGTTAATGTGTTTGAAGTGACTGATCGAAACATTTGTAGAACATACACACTCCTTGGCGCAAGTATCACATTATAAGAACCACAAACTTCTATCTGGGTGTTCCTATCTATTGCTTGATTTTATTTTACTTGTTGAATGAATGTTTTCCAAACTTGGTCAATCATAGCTTAGGGAACACTTAGCATAGTCACTTCCTATTTTAGAAGTTGAACAAGTTGAAGCAAAACAACTGGGATCTCTCAAAGCCAAGAAAATTCAAGAATTTATGTCAGAACAACCCAAACCCAAACAGAAGTTTCACAAAGTCAAAATCAAGCCATCTTTGGCATACCAAGAAATTTCAACCAAGAGAAAAGAAATAACACCAAGCCCACAAATTTCCAAACTCCACAAAGCAGAGGACAAAGCTACTGACAAAGCACTTCAAGAGGCCTAGTTAGAGCGCACCATCAAATTTAGCCAACATCTAGGAGTTAATCATGCTTATGTCTTACCAACTAGGCATGATTTCTATGATTAGACACCTTTGTTTCTCCACATCTTCTTGAATAAGCTTCACCTTAGGGTCATCTTTGTAGAAAATCCAACCATCTTAGGTTATCCCCTTAAGCATTATTAGCTCATCCATCTCATTTAGAATCAAACCATCTAGCCAGCAATCCAAAAACTACACATCTAAACCTTCAAAATTGTTGTCACCTTGCCAAAAGTTTTCCATTCCTAAAATCTTTCAAATCCACCAATCTCACCAAGGTTATCCCTTTGACAGAGCTTTGTCTAGGGTAATCTAGCTTTGTCACTTGTTATCCCTCATCACCTTGAGCTAAAGGTTGGGATCCACAAGTGGTCAATCTCGTGTTCTTCCTAAAGGATCATCGGTCTATCCCTAAGTTGACACAATCACCACCAAGCTTGCACATAGGAAAGTAGACCTTTTGTGCTTTGGAAACATATCTTTGAAGTTAAAATCCCCAACCCAATCCTCCTTAAGTTTTTTCATATAGCTTTGCCTCAACCTAGGAAATCATTTGCATAGAAAAGCCTTTCCCTCTTTTGCATCCATCAGCATTTATTGCATCTCATCCCTAGGAGCATTTTTCATGCCACCTGTCACTCGCTTAGTCAAGAAGAAAGAAAGAATGGAGCCCTATCATTTGGATCAAATAGCATCACCCCCCTTGAGTGCTCAGCCATCCTTCAGCTCAGAGAAAGCTATGCCATCACCTACTGACATTAAAGCTTTCATGAACCAACCAGGAAATGCAGTATTGGTAAATGCCATTATAGACAAGAACAAAGAGTCAATCATGGCTAATTTTTGAAGGGACAATGTAGGAACCTTTGACTTTAGAAGACCCCCTCCATTATTAGATCCATCTCACCTATTGTTTGGGCAGCTACCACCACCCATAGGCTCTTATGATCCAAATTATCCTCAATATATGCCAAAAGAAGAGCCTCCAGCCAATCCATATGATCCAATAGACCCAAACATACCATCATCCACCCAAGTTGAAATCTCCATGCCGCAAGCCAACCAAGCCACCAGCACTCCATCCTTGGTTCATACCTCTCCACTCCAAACCCCCTCTACCCAAAACACCTCACCATTCACCCCCTTCACTATTGCTGCTTCTACTCCCAGCATTATTAGTGCTAGCCAACCTAGCCGTCCAAATCCACCCATCTCCCAAATCAGTGCTAGCATCTTTGGCCAACCTCAACAATATACAATAGGGATGCCACCCATGGGGCCAAGTAATCAACCTTTCATCACCCCCAGCTTGCTCACCATAGCCCAAAGCACAATCCCATGATTTCTATTAGGTCTTGGGAGCTCAATACCATCAGCCACAAATCCACAAGCTACTACCCTCACTCCACAAAGCTATCAAATTGCACAAGCTACTGCCAATTTTTTACCAAGCTCCCAAGTGACCCCAGCCCCTGCCACCACTCTACCAAGCTTCCAAATCCAGCCACAAAGCTATCAAACCCCATCAGTTCCATTCCCAAGCTTTCAATTCCCACCACCTCCACCACCAACTAATCCATTACCTCCAATTACCAACTACTTTTCAATTCCACTTCTAGGAGGTAATCCACCACCCCAGCCTACCACCAATTATCTGCAGATACCATCCCAAATGGGGGCGCAACCCACATATATTGGTCAAACCGCACAAGCCCCCTGATCCTTTCCCCAAGCTTCACAACCATCTTATGCCTTACCTCCACAAAGCCATTCATTTATCCCACAGCCATCTTATGTTCCTCAATCCCAACCTCAAATCCCATATCAACAGCAAGCCTCGCATCACATGCAGCAATATGTGCCACCTCCCCCTCAACAACCCATCATCCACCATGCAGCTGCCCAAACAATGTACAATCCCTATCAAAAAATCCCTCATAGCCATCCATATTTAGTGGCCCCATCTAGTGCATACCTACCTCAAGGCACTCCTACAATTGGGGCACCCCAGCCATCACCTATCAATTCAAAATGGGAGCAAATGAAGATAGCTCTGAAAGCCATCCAAGAAGGGAATGATCCAAAGACATTCAAGTTTGAGAATGTGTGTCCTTACCCATTTGACAGAGCCATTACCATGACACCATTTCCCAAACACTTTGATGTACCCAAATTTGACAAATTCAGAGGAAAAGGAGACCCTATCACACATATCAAAGAATTTTACATGCACTACCAAGATGTGGCATACAATGATGTCTTCCTCTCACACCTTTTTCCCAAAAGCTTGGCTGGACCAGCTCTTGAATGGTTTTACAGAATCCCCTATGGCACAATTAAAAGCTTTGTTGAATTATTTGAGGCATTCGTAGCCCAATATGCCCATCTTGTTGAAATAGAGCTATCAATAGTTGACCTTGTCCACACTAAGCAAAAAGGTGGAGAAAGCCTTGCTGAATACTTGCAAAGATGGAAAACCCTTACCACCCGCATATCCTGCACCTTGCCAGAGCGCCATGTGGTGAAATTTTTTATCGATAATGCCCATCCCAGCTTGGCTCACCACATGACCATGAACTATTTGCAGACCTATAAAGATATCAAAGAGAAAGGAATGATCCTTGAACAAGGACTCATTAAAGATGGTGTGGTCAAGATTTACAAAGAGGCCAACCAAAATCAATCACATTCCAATGACAAGTCTAGGTATTGGAACAAAAACAAGCATGTTGCAATAGATGGGGTTACTGACACCAAACATGTGAATATTGTTGGTCCTTCCCAAAATCAGTCTAACCCACCATATCAAAAAAACAACCAAAAAGCTATCAATTACCAACAACGGAATAACCAAAGCTATCAAAACCACAATACAAGACCCAACTTTCAAGGGTCTAACAATCAAGCTAATGCCATCAATGTAGCTGCAGGGAAAAAACCCAGATTCCAACCCGCACCTAGAAACTATACACCCCTTGGTGAGCCATTGGATGTCATTTTTGAGAAATTAGCTAAAGAAAACCTCATCAAATTTCCTCCTACCCAGCAAATTGATCCAAGCCAATCCAAAGCTGCATGGTACAAAGATAATGAGTATTGCAAGTTCCATAGGGTAAACAATCACACCACCCTGAGATGCATGAAACTAAAGGATTATGTGCAAGACCTCATTGATCGGAAAGAAATCACCGTTGGTGCCCAAACCTCTCCCAATGCAAGCTTACAGATTTATCAAAATGCTTTTCCTCCACACAATAACCAAAATCCTAGGAAAGCACCTATCCAAAACAACACCAATAACCACTAGCCAAACCAACAGCATGGGAAGAACAATGACCACACTTCATCCTATATAGACTATGGTAGCCTTATAGGTTGTATATCCAAGAAAGAGCCTTCTGTCAATGTTATCAATATCCAAGGACCAGACAATGAGTGTGCAGTTACCACTCGAAGAGCATGATTTAACATTGCAGGCCCACCAGTTTCATCAGCACCATCAGCTCCATCAAAAAGCTGGTACAATATCTTGGAACACCTTGGGAACATGCTAGCCCAAATTTCCATTTTAGACCTTCTCTGCACTAGTCCGGTATACAAAGACATCCTTGACAGTGCTCTAATAGAATCTCGTGTCCCTTCAGATATCAACGCTACTGATTTTTGTAATCTTGTTGGACACCTATCCTCGTCATGTGCCCTATCATTCAAACCCATCGACATACCCACGGTCGAGCCAGATCATACCCTTTCACTTCGCATAGCCATCATGGTATCCAATTTTGCCGTGAAAAAAGTAATGATAGATAATGGATCAGCCTTAAATATTTGCACCCTAAAATTCATAAAACAAGCTGGGTATACTGAGGCAGATATGATCAATGAAGTTATTACCATCAAAGCTTATGACAACTTGGAAAGAACCATAGAAGGAACTATTTTTCTACCACTCAAGGTTGGGCCGGTCATCCAAGAGATAGTTTTCCATGTTGTTGATCTAAACCTGCCATCTAACATCCTCCTTGGTCGCCCATGGATTCATGCTATGAAGGTCGTTCCATCCACCTACCACCAGTGCATCAAATTTCTGCATCAGGGCACTGAGGTGACCATCCATGTCGATCCAAAACCCTTTGCTTACTGCAATGCGGTTGAAGCCTCATATACAAATCATTTTCCTGATATAGACATTGACACAGTGATCGCCAGCTCATCCCACACTTGTAATGATGTAGAAACCATCCTCGCCTCCACCCTATCTACCATAAAGATCAACAACAAAGGTTGTGGAGAATATAGTCTATCAGATGCATTTGTTGTTAGAGCAATCCCACTTGATCCACATACCCATGGATGGCCTACATATCACAAAGCTAAGGAGATTCCACCTCCTTGATACAAACAGTTTGGCCCAACAAATTTTGTATCCTCAAAAACCCCTCTTCATGAGGAGCTCATTCCAAATATCAACAATTGGTTACATAAGGATGCACCTCCAAGAAATCAAGCACACCTTGATCACTTCAACCAGAAGTATCCCCAAGAACATAAGCTCATCACTGAAAAATAGAACTATCAAGGAGGTAGACTAGGACCAGAAGAAAGGGGCATGCAATGTCCCATCGAAGCACATAAGTGGGAAACAAAGTCAGGTCTTGGCTTTGGCATACCCACAACTGGGGGCACCAACAAGAACGGTTATGCTTTTTCGAACATCCACTGCAACCTTGTCAAAATCAAAGACATTCCTGAGGAAGTTGAAAACAGAGCCTACGATGATATCCCAGACCAAATCTTCCTAGGAGACTCTGTTCTCTGAGAACTATCCATCCATCTCATTGACCTACCACTCACTCATCCACAACTCATAGATTGGGACCAACCAAGCATCATACACATTGATGAGTTTGCATCAGAGGAAGCACTTCTAAGATTCATGGGAGCTGAAACTCCTCACAAGAAGACAAAGCCAGATTCTGCCTATATCTATAAGCTAGATCCCAAGGGGTATTTTGGAGAAAATCCCCAACCTAGTTCCGATGCACCCAAATTTGGAACTAAGGTGAAACTAGGACTAGCTAAGGCAATGAAGAAAGCCCCTCAGCAAGAAAATCTAGAGCCACAAGTAGAACATGAGGATTTAGTACTGCTTCCTCAAGATAATCGACCAGAGGTGTCTTCTATTCTAATAGAGGATACTAGAGAAGTCAACATTGATTCTTTAGAGATCCCCAGACTTGTTCACATTACTACATCCCTATCACAAGACCAAGCTAATCTCCTCTTTGAGGTCTTAAGAGAGAACATTGGCTGATTTGCATGGTCATATCAGGACATACCAGGGTTGGATCCAAAGCTTATAGTTCACCATCTTGCAGTTGATCCAAAGATCAAGCCCGTCAGACAAAAGCTTAGAAAAATGCACCCCAAGGTGGTATTACTGGTCAAAGCTGAATTAGAAAGAATGTTAGTTGCTAAGGTTATCTGTCCTATCGACTAATCAGAGTGGATCTCCAACATGGTCCTTGTCACTAAGCCTTCCGGTCACATCAGAATATGCACTGATTTCAGAGATCTTAACAAAGCTTGTCCAAAGGATGATTTTCCCTTGCCCAACATAGATATGATTGTAGATCTTATAGTTGGACATGAAATTATGTCTCTTATGGATGGATTTTCTGGGTATAATCAGATCCAGATTGCAGAAGAGGATCAGCATAAGACAACATTCACTACCCCTTGGGGAACTTTTTGCTACACCATGATGCCTTTTGGCCTAAAGAATGCTGGGGCTATCTATCAAAGAGCTATGACAGCCATTTTTCATGATCTTATCCATAGCATTTTGGAGGATTATGTGGATGATATCCTAGTCAAATCTCACACCTTCATGGATCATCTCGCTGACCTAGAGAAAGTCTTTGATAGGTTAGCCCAATATCATCTCATGCTAAATCCCAAGAAGTGTGTCTTTGGGGTCACATCTGGCAAGCTTCTGGGCTTCATAGTTTCTAAATGAGGTATAGAGATTGACCCCAGGAAGGTCAAGGCTATCTTAGACATGCCTCCTCCCCAGACACTACGACAGCTTCGCTCTCTTCAGGGAAAGCTTCAATCCATCTGATGCTTCATCACCCAGCTTGCAGATAAGTGTACACCATTTTCACATTTACTAAAGAAGGATGAGAACTTCAAGTGGGATCCTTTATGTCAGTGCAACTTCGACCAGCTCAAGCAGTATCTCACCAATCCCCCTATCTTGGTTCCACCAATTCCTAGTTATCTCTTGATCTTGTATATATCAGCAACACCTACTGCTCTAGGGGCACTTCTAGCACAACATGATGATTATAGTAGAGAGAGAGCCATCTACTATATTAGTAGAACCCTAGTTGGTTATGAACTCAATTACACTCCTATGGAAAAAGCTTGTTTGGTAGTTGTTTTCTCAACTCAAAAGCTTTGCCACTACATGCTAAGTCATACCATCCAACTAGTATCCAAAATTGATCCTCTCAAGTATATGCTCTCCAGAACAGTGCTCACAGGTCAGCTAGCAAAATGGGTTATGGTACTAAGTGAGTTTGACATCTAGTATGTGGATAGAAAAGCAATCAAAGGGCAAGCTATAGCAGATCACCTAGCTGATGCACCTCTAGTAGATGCATATCCTTTGCTCAAAGAATTTCTAGATGAGCATATCTGCCTAATTGAAGAATAGCCCCCATGGAAGCTTTATTTTGATGGCTCATACACATCTCATGGATCAGGGGCAGGAATATTATTAGTTACACCTCAGGGAGATTATATTCCAAAAGCCTTCAAGCTACAATTCCCTAGCACCAACAATATAGCAGAATATGAAGCTCTTGTAGCAGGATTAAAGATAGCTGCAAAATGGAATATCACTGAGTTACAAGTCTTTGGTGATTCTCAACTCATCATCAAGCAAGTCCTAAATGAATATCAAACCAAAGATGAAAAGCTATTACCCTACAAAGAGCTAGTTGATCAGCTGACCCAACATTTTACAAAGCTTTAGTTTACACAAGTGCCACAAATGCAGAACAAGGCAGCAGACGCCATGGCCACTATTGGCTCGCTCTTGGAAATTCCCCAAGAAGCTACACGGTATGAGTTTTTATTCGAGCAGCTCCTCCCACCCGCTTACGCAAATGAGGATTCAAACCATGTTTGTATCTTGGTTGGTCCCCAATCCCCTTGGTACCATGAAATTCATGCTTACTTACAAGATGGTATCATATCCCCTCACCTCACATGCACCCAACTCCAAAACCTTATCCAAAAATCATCCCGCTATGTTATCATAGTCAATACCCTATATCATCAAGGTTATCATGATACTCTCTCTCGATGTTTAGATAAAAATGAGGTCGCGATGGCATTAAAAGAAGTACACTCCAAAATTTGCGGTGCCCACACGAGTGGTATTGTCCTAGCACGAAAAATCCTTCGAGCAAGTTACTATTGGCCTACCATTGAA
Organism: Cupressus sempervirens; assembly: GCA_028749045.1. NCBI lineage: Eukaryota > Viridiplantae > Streptophyta > Pinopsida > Cupressales > Cupressaceae > Cupressus > Cupressus sempervirens. The sequence goes on from CM053785.1 coordinate 4,000,497, forward strand.
GAAGACTCCTGTGAATTTTTCAAAAAGTGTCTCCCATGTCAGTAGGATGCAAATCTTGTGCATGCTCCAGCACAGGATCTATAGCCTATTGCACAACCTTGGTCTTTCGCTTGTTGGGGCCTTGATCTAGTTGGAACTATCACACCCCTCTCATCTAATGGACATAAATGGATAATAATAGCTACATACTATTTCACTAAGTGGGTGGAAGCAATCCCCCTAGTCTCAGCTACAGGAGTTCAGGTCTCCAAGTTCATCTTATACCACATTGTTTGCCACTTCAGCATCCCATCCACCATCTTCACTGACCACGGAGGTAACTTTGAAAATCTCAACATGGAAGAATTATGCACTTCTCTCTACATCCATCACCACTTTTCTAGCCCATATTTCCCACAAGGTAATGGCCAGGTAGAGGCAACTAACAAAACCCTCCTCAAAATCTTGTACCTCAGCTTGTAAATCTTTTACCAAAGCTTGTATCATAGCTTGTATATCTGAATCTTGTCCAAAGCTTGTACCATATTCTAGCTTGTAAATAATCTTGTATCCTAGCTTGTATCCTATCACATGCACACAAAGAACCCCATTTTCACTTAAAGCTTTTCACAAACCATCTACCTATCCACCTATCAACTATTATAGACATCCCACCCTTCACAAAAATTTCCATCTCACAAACCCCAAACATGAACAACCTTGTACATTTGTAACATATCTTGGTTTGTCAGCTTGTACATCCTCTTTAGCTTAGTACCATTGTATCTATCCAACTTTTGTGTCAGTTCCTCCTTGATCAGCATCTTGCACACATTGCACAACCGTTGGTTAGTTATTCCAATGTATCCTTTAGCTAGATTTCCTATCACCAAAGTGTTATCCTTCTTAGTTCAACTTGCCAGATGCATCACTCATCCAAATCCACCAGCTTAGGTGCTCTCCGATAGGTCCTTGCAGGATATAGCTTTCCTCATGTCTGATCTTGGTCCGTTAGTACCTCGTCCTACCCATCTTGTTGGCAAATGGTTCTCTTTTGGATTTTCACTTTCTTTTGATTTGGAATCTTTTTTTTTTGGTCTTGAAATATCTTTTCCAAGAAATCTCCTTGTTCCCTCCTCAAGGTTGCCATGATCTTCCATATCATGGTATGCTGTGAATGCGGCAATTAGAGTGTAAGGTCTTGATTAGGTCTTTTTCTTGTTTTCTTTTTCTGCTTGTGGGTTACCTAGTGTCATTTCCACACTGCTTCCTCTAGGATTCATGTGTGATACTGGGGCAATCCTTGTGTGTTTTTTTTGAGTTAGTTCATCAGTCTTTTGGACGGTTGGTGAAAAGGCCTTGATGTTCTTGGTAACCTTGGCAATTAACCAATAGTCCTATAGCAAATCTAGTGGTAAACTACATGGTGGTACTTCTCTTTGAAGTATCCCCCCACTCAAAAAGCTTCAATGGATTCCCTTCATCTCCATTATCCCCCATCCATATCTAGCACCTATCCCAGCTTATGCATCAGTATCTCTTTGGATCAATCCTCATGCTTAGCTTTAGGGATCCACAATCCTAGTCTTAGGGATCCACCAATCAAATCAATCCACCAAGCCTCATCTTTTGAAATCCACAATCCTAGTCCTAGGGATCTCCGAAACCCATCTTCCGCCAATCTAACTCTTTGAATCCTGTTGCATCAGCTTTATTATCCCCATCATTCATCCCCCTATCTTGGATTCCTTTTTTTATAGCGCTTTGCTTCTTCATCCCCCCCCCCCAATCCTGGAAAGTCTTAAGCTTGTGCATCTGATTTCTCTTTATCATTCTCCCGTAGTGAGAGTTTGAGCTAATTCAGCCCCTCCTCTTTTCCAATCTATGTCTTTGCTTGTCTCAATTTCTTGTACTTTTCAAGAAGCCATCAAGCCTCATTTCTCTTTCTGCCGCCTTCTTGAGGGGGCATCATCTAAGTCTAGTCTCTCCTCTTCTTATCAGAGACTGGGGCAACCTTATTGCTAAAACATCTTCCTCATGTCATCTTCATTCGAACTTCTTTGAAATAGTGTTGTCTCAACACTATGTCAAAGAGGGGAAAAATGTAGACACCTAAATTTGATTACACCGCTTTGGTAATCTAATTTAGCCATCTCTAAAGGCATCATTAATTAAATTCCTATTTAATTAATCCTTTGCCATCCCCTAGATGATTAATTTAATTAATCATCTCTAGTCCTAATTGATAAATCAAATATCCTATTATTTATCAATTAAATCCTATTCTTCTATCTAATTCCAAAAATCCCCATTTATTAAATAAATCTATTTGATAAATAAAATCCTCAAATCTAAAAACCCCTAAGCTATCCCTAAACCTCCATTTAGCCTAATCCACGCCATCCACCCATACTAACCAAGCTTAGCCACTAACTCACCCACCCTCATTAATGCCATCCACTTGCACATCTCTAACATTCCTAATCTAATCCTAAACCCAAGCCTAATCCACCCCTTAATGTTGTCACATTCCCTAAACAAGTTTAAGACTTTCCTAAACCAAACCAAAGTCCCCCCTCAAAAATTCAACCACCAAGTCATGAGTGCTCTTACAAACCATAAAAGACTCTTACAAGCCCACTCATGACTCTTACATCCATCTTCCACACTCTTCCCTCATCCACACTCATTCCTCTTACATCCCTCTTACATACTCAACCCCACTCATCATGCCTTTAACCAACCCTTTACCCTACCCTCTCACACTCATCCTCTTTGTAAAAAGTTATCATGCCCTTTTGAGAGCCAAAATCCATACCCATACCCTTATAATGCCAAATTGAGAGCTCACAAAGCTACCAATTTGCCATTACCCATCTCCATTGAAGCAGCTTTTGAGCATCTTGAGCATACATCCACATCAAAGGACACATCTACAAAATCAAGAAAGCATGGAGTGTTTTCTCTTGTGAGGTTTGCACTTCTTGTTTGCTTTTCTTTGTCTAAACATATATGTGAATTTAGTTTTGGTTTGTGAATGTTTACTTTATTGTTAATGTTCTTTGCATAGTAAATCTTGTTCTACACCTAGGATTGAGGATCTAATGGATTACCTTGGAGGTGAAATGTTCATCACTAAATTGGACTTGAAGAGTGGATACCACCAAATTATAATTAAGGAAGGAGGTGAATGGAAGACAATAATTAAAACCACATATGGGCTCTATGAATGGCTAGTGATGACATTTGGTGTTTCTAATGCTCCTAGCACATTCATGAGACCCATGAATGAAGTACTTCAGATTTAATAGGAATATTTGTGGTGGTGTACTCGGATGATATACTCATCTTTAGCAAAACCAAGAAGGAACTCATTAAGCATGTGGAGGAAGTATTAAAGAGACTTCATGAAGAAACAATTTCTATTAACCTTGAGAAGTGTGATTTCTTCAAGTAAGAGCATGTTTACTTAGGCTTTGTGGTGTCTAAGGGTACCTTAAAGATGGATCAAGAGAAGATCAACTGTTGCAATCCTAAATTGGCCACCACCTACTACATCAACTAAGGTAAGGAGTTTTCAAGGTCTTGCTAAATTCTATAAGAAGTTTATTAGAAATGTTAGTGGCATATGTGCACCTTTGCTAGAGACCATAGAGGGTGGGTTCAAGACCAAGTTTAGGTGGACCCTTGAAGTTTAAAAGTTAGTTGAAATGCTCAAGAGGCAAGTAACTACCCAACCTATTTTGCAACTACCTAGCTTTGAAAAACTCCTCACCCTAGAATGTGATGCAAGTGGCCTAGTAGTAGAGGGAGTGTTGAGCCAAGAAGGTAGGGTAGTAGCCTTCTATAGAGAAAAACTTAATGAGTCCAAAAAGAAATATTCTTCCTATGACCTTGTACTCTATGCCTTAGTTCAGTCCCTTAAGAAGTGGATGTACTATCTATTTCCCAAGAAATTTGTTGTATATTTAATGATAATCAAGCCCTAAGCTACATCAACACTCAATAAAAGTTGAGTAATAGGCACTTGAAGTGGATGGAGTACTTTTAAGCATTCACTTTCACATTAAGCACAAGAAAGGACTATTGAATAAAGTGGTAGATGCATTAATCATGAGGTTGTTGATAGTTCAAGAGGTATAGTTTCATAGAATTGATATAGAAATATTTACGAGTCTCTGCTAGGAGGATGAAGACTTTGTAGAGGCATACAATGTATGTTTTAATTTTAAAAACCACTTTCATAGCAAGTATTTTGAATTTACCTTGCAAAATTAGTTGCTCTTTAAGGGTAATCAATTGTGTGTACCAAGGGGATCAATAAGAGAGAACCTAATATAGAAGAAACACAATGAGAGTCTAAGTGGACACTTTGGGTTTGGAAAAACCTTAGAACTAGTCTAGGGATTCTATTATTGGCCTAAACTATTCAAAGATGTGACTAAATATGTGGAACATTGCATGGTGTGTATGAAAGCTAAAGTAGGGATGAGTAATACAGGTCTTTGTCATCTCTTACCAATCCCTAGTATGCTATGGGAGTGTGTGAGCATGGATTTCATAGTAGGCCTTCCCAAGATGAAACAAACCTATGATAGTATCTATGTGGTTGTTGACAAGTTTAGCAAGATGGGGCACTTCATCCCATGTAAAACAACTAATGATGCAAGCCACATTACTCATTTGTTCTTCAAAGAGGTTGTGATGATTCATGACCTTCTGATGGGGACACAACCCAAGAATAGAATGGACACAACAAAAAAGGGAAATCTTGCATCACCTTCCATTAAGCATAGCTTTAGATAGAGATGTGAAATTCATGAGTCACTTTTGGAAGAATTTTTGGGGTAGACTTGGCACAAATGTTTCATTTGGATCAGCATAAAATCCTTAAACTGATGGTCAGACTAAGGTGGTTAATAGGGTGCTAGGTAATCTCTTAGGGTGCCTAACTAAGGAGCATAGGAAAACTTTGGATTTCATCATTTTCCAAGTAGAGTATTCCTACAATGATAGCATGAATAGAACCATAGTTAGAAGCCCCTTTGAAATTTTCTATGATATGCATCCTAGAAGTGTGTGTGAGTTTAGGGATTTCAGAGGAATGGAGCATAGGAGTGGACATGTTGAAGATTTTTCCCAAACCATGAAATAGATACAAGAACAAGTCAAAAAGACTATTCAAGACAATACCCAATTGCTAAAAGACAAGGTAGATGAAAGGAGAAAGGACATTTAGTTCTCCATTGGATATTATGTCATGGTCCACTTAAGCAAGGCAAGATTGCAGAAAGGTGTACCTACTAAGTTGCAGATGAAGACAGTAGGACCTTGCAAGATCATGGCAAAGTATGGGGAAATGCATGCATACAAGGTGGATTTACCATCATATTTGAGAATATCTCTATTTTTGCGGACTTCAAGATGACATGTAACCTTTAGTAGTTCCTTCCATCACCAAGTCGGAGGTTGAAAAGGTGCTAGACTCAAGATTTGAGAAAGCTATTAGAAACAAGGTGTACATGGTGAACCTTCTCAAGTGGCAGGACAACCTAGACTCATAAGCCACATGGATTGTTGAGGAAGACTTCAATAAACTAGGCATCAACAAAGACCTATTATCCACAGGAGTGACATAACTTTTCTCTCTAAGGGAGTATGGTGCAAGGACACCTAGATGAGCTAAGGAAGACCTAGCATTCCCTTTGTGTTTTTAGCTTGTAGTGGTGCTAGCCACACCACTATTTGAATGATAGGGTTGTTCTAGTCCTAAGATGAAGTTGTTTAGGCTAAGTTGTTCATTGTTGCTCAATATTGCTCAGTTAGGCTATTTAGAGCATTTTTGGGCTTTAAAGGCTAGAATTGTCAAACAAGTGTTTGGAGGACATTATTATATTTTTTGTAACCATTTAAGGCCTTTGACATGGTTTGACATCATTTGGAGCAAGTTTGAGAGGAAAATGCTCCAAATTACAAAAAGTTCTTAAAATTTTTCAATGCTAACATTGACAACTTTTCTTGTAATCAAGAAACTTTTTAGTTGTAGCCTTCTAACTATCTGAAATAATTAGGAGCACTCATGGTAAGCCTATATGAGGCCATTCCCAACTTGTTCAAGGGGCTGGAGAAGTTAGTTTTTGAATTGTATGGATTGAGCAACAAGCTATTGTTAAAAATATTATTCTTTTGAGTGTTTTTGGGTTGCAAATGGATTAGATCTGGAAATTTTTTATTTTGGAAGTGTTAGAATAGGTTGATTGGAGTTTTTGTATAGTTTTAGTTTGTTTCTTTACAAGGTCTTAGTTCCATCAATTAATTATTTTGAATTCTATCAATCTATTTTCTAAATCAGGTTGTTTACACAAATGGAGTCATAGGGCTACTTCCCACCATAGAATCTATACGATTTTTGGGGATTTTGAACATGACTCCATGTACACTTTGTATAGTGGAGATTGGGCCCTAGAATGCTGTGGAGGAATTTTTGAGGTGATGCCCTAGGCAAGTCCTAGTAACTTGGTTAGGGATCATAGAGAAAGACAAGTGGAGTTAGAGTAATTGAACATTTTTTATACTTCAACCTAATATTGGAATATGTTAGAAGGTGTTAAGGAGTAACCCTAAGCCTAGTGGCAAGCATTGGATAAATTCCTAAAGAAGGAAAAACTATCTTGCATCAAATTGCTCTCAAAACCCTCATTTTAAGGCTACTTTTTTGTCATACTATATGGACAGATTGAAGATCTCAAACTCCCAAAATCTTTAAGAACTCTAAAAAGGTTGTCTAAAATGATAGTTTTTTTTACCACTTGTTAAGGGTTTTTGCAAGATATTTGGATTTTATCTTAGTTGGAGGGCTAATTGCTTATAGCCCTAAACAAGCATTTGAATGCACTTTTGCTTGATTAATGGGACCTGATTAGGGATTCAAGCCTAATTATGATTGGGGATGTTAAAGGAAGTTCAAATTCCTTCCTATATGATCTAGCAACCATTTAGAGGTTATGCACATTTGGGGTTACTTGTATTGATAGTGAGTTAGCAAGCAAGTTTGTTCTACCTAGTTGATGTACACCAATTGAATGGTTTAGGATCTATTCAATAGAGTCCTCCAGAGCACAGGGTGAGTAGAAGCCCTATTTGGTCAAGTGTATGACCTAAGGAGACCATAAGGGAGATTGCTAAGGAAGAAGCAAGATTGGGTGTCACGTCACCCTGGCATTGGAAAAATATCCTTGGAATCTTTCAAAGGGGGAAGGCAACTCTGCAAGAGGGAGAATGGACTAAAGGAACAACGTAACCCTCTTTTTGAAGGATTTTAGATACATGGTTAACTCTTGATAGTAAGATTACAATTTTTTTATTCTTTTTATTTCTATATTTCTACGTTTTCCTCATTTCTTTTTCTCGTTGTTTTCTTCATTTTTCTTAATTCCTTATCTTTTATCTTAATTTCTTTTGTTTTAATTATTTTGAGTTTTTTCTCTTTTTAATCTTGAGCTTCTTTATTTATTTTCTCCTTTTTATTATTATTCTTATTATTTTTATCATCATCATCATCATCTTGGTTATTTTTTAATTCTTACCAATATTTTATGTTATTATCTTTTTATTTACTATGTTCATTTTTAGCCTTTATTCCATTCTTTGGTTGGATTGTTTCTATTGTTCTTTAGTTTCTTTTAGCCTTTTTTATTTTCTTATTCATTTTATATATTATCAGCTTTATTTTTGTTTAATCTTTATGTTTAGTAGTTGTGATTTCTTTTATTATTGTAATTGTTTAATGTTTTTTCCCTCTTTCTTATTTGTTTGTTTGTTTTGTTGTGGGGTTGTTCCTCCTCCCTATTCACCTTGGTCTTCGTTTTCCTTCTTCCTACTTTCTAAATCTACATTTTTCTTTTTATCTTACTTGTGTACTGCTTGATTCTAATGATCAATCTTAGAGTGTTATATGAAATGTCGATACAAAAACTTAATACACAATCTAATCCATAAACATATACTTTTCAAGGATTGTAGAAATTTGTTACCTTTAAAACAAAATTTAGTTTTAATTGACACTACTCAACTAGAAATAATTACATACATTTTCTTAGATTCAAATATATTATGAAATGATGACTTATTGTCTTACATTAAAAAATATAAAAAATAATATATAAATATAATCTATATTTTTCTATGTATAGTGTGCATCTTTGACCAAACATTTCTTTATGATTTTAAAAAAAATGTTACTCTCCTTTTATCCTCATTTAAGAAATCTAGAGAAATATTTGTTTGGTCTATGCCATATTTGATCGTGCTAACTAATCTCCAGACAAAAGGATGCAGCTATCCTCCCTACAAAATGTACCGAAAATAAAAATCGCACTGAAATTTCTTTTGAAATTTTTGGATCTGCATATTTTGTGATTGGAAACAATAATATTTTTGAGAGAAATTCATTGTATTTTCATGAATGTGGAAAAAAATTATGTTTGACTTCTTTTTATGTTTGTCTGAAGAGTAGCCAGCAGTACAAAATGTACCAAAGACTAAAAAAAGTCAAACATGAATCTTTTTTAGATTCACAAAACAGAGCAAAATTTTCTTATTTTAGACAAAGCAACTTTAACCAAACATTTTATTTATGATGTGATAAAAAATGCAAAAGAGATTTTGTAGCTCTCAACTACCTCATTTTATTGAAAAAGAGACATTTTATAATAAAATGAGAAAAAAAAGACTTCAAGGTGACTATTGAAATTGACATATGAACCTAACCTGCTCATTGAAATCTTCAAATCTTGACATATGATCCCAAACTACAGCAACGTAGCTTTTTCCCGCATAATTGCACTTTGAAGGAGCTATAAATCCTCCTCACCTTGCAAACCCATTTCATCAAAAGCTACTCTTTCTATTTTATCGTAGATATCAAATTGTTTCTTCTGGCTTCCCTATCAACAGACCTGCGTGGAAGGGGATTGGTTTTCAAACCCTTCTCATCATGCATGATCCTGTTGTCATATAGGGCTCATTTGTTATCAAGAAAATCTGGAAAGCTTGGGAGGCTATCAAGCCTTGGCTTCATTGGGCTGGGGATGACTTTCATAATGGCCTCTCCTTGAATCAACAGAATATTTGGTGGTCTCCCCTATTTGCCATTAAGGGTAATCCTCTTGCTAAGACCCAAGGTGCCAGTGCTCTTCATTTTTTCAAACGTGGCATCAGAACTATCAAAGATCTCTTTTCCAGTGTTAGTATGAATTTTAGGACTTGGGAAGACATGTAGGTTCAGTACCACCTTGACCATGTAGATTGACAGACTTTTGACCTTTTTCTTTCCTCCATCCCTATACATTTGGTGCACAAGGTTGGAATTCAGTCTGGTCGTCCTTGGTGGCATGACTAGAAGTGGTATCCTGACACTTCTTTTGCCAACTACAATCCCAATAAGGGATATCGATGGCTTTCGCCCCATCTTCTGATTATTGACACGCTCAACAAGAGATGACATCTACAATCTTTGCTTTCTCAATGGCGAAAATGCTTTGATACCATTTGGTACACTATTACTAAGCCCAAGATCGCCCACTTTGCTTGATGCCTTTCCTTCCAAGGTCTTCCCCTGGGGCCTCAGCTCAAGCACATTGGGGTTCTTGATCCCAGTGCCACTTCTATGGTCAACCTGAGTCCTTTCTGCATATTTTCTAGTTTTGTAAATGTGCGTAGAATTACTGGCACTGGATTCATGATTTTTTCAAGCCCTTTAGGCCAGAACCATTTTCATGGCACATGATCTTGCGGGGTGATTCCCCCAAAATTCCTAGAAAGTACTTCCAGATCTGGCATACATGTAGGATGGAAATTTTGTTTACTCTGTGGAAAGATAGAAATGTTGTTTTATTCACACACAGTGTTTTGGATGTTAACATTGCAATGTACACTAAAGCTTGTATTTGTAACAATGTTATTATGTAGATATAGGTGCAAGCTAACAAAGTTGGACTGGAAGTTGCTCACTTGCAGGAGTTGCTCAACCACTGAGGCAATGCCCCTTGCACTGTGGCTTGAGTACCTCTCGATGCCTTGGCAAACACCTCGAGGCCTTATGGCCATCGACAGCAGTGCCACTCCTCAGGCCACCATTTGCACACTCTGCACTCGCAAGCTTCCCGCCACCACTCTCCCAGTGGTGGGGCTGGTAGCTGGAGGTGCCACTCTACCTCACCACCCCGTAATGGCTCTGGCTGGTGTAGGGCCAATTTTTCATTGCACAAAAAGCCATGACTATTAGTGAACATGGAACACCACATAATTAACCACCTGTGGGCAGGGGAGCGCGTCACATCACCCAACAATCTCCCCCTCGACATGCATACCAGGTGCTTACACGGGTTGGGAAGGCACCAGGGAGATTTGAACCCATGACCAAGCCAAAACTAGGCTCTGATACCAATTGTAGGGCCCATTTGCCGTTGCACCAAAAGCCATGACTATTAGTGAACATGGAACACCACATAATTAACCACCTGTGGGCAGGGGAGCACGTTGCATCACCCAACAGGTGGTCCCCAATTCCTCCTCCTCGTGGTCGTCGAGATAATGCTGACAAATGGCCTTGCTTGGTGCTAGAGATCTCTCCTCCGCAGCCTAACGTCAAAGATGCGGAGGTTACCACTGATCTCCCTACTGCTGCTACTCCTGATGACAGCTGGTCCATAACCAGCCTACCCCCCAATCCCACCAATGATTGGGGTTTTAATGACAAATATGATCCTCCCCCTTCAAAGTAGCTTGAGTTTGCTATATATGTTTTTTTTTATGAATAGTTTCTATTTCCGACTGATGCCATGTGTTTAGATCCGGCTTAGGCCACTTGAACTCTCTTGCGGGGTGATCTTGTATCCCTCGACCCCTTTTTTGTGATTTTTATTCTTAGTATATTTTTTAATAGAACAAGACTATTCATCAAAAATTTCTTTTAGTGTTTTTATTAACCAATTATAATGGTTTTGGGTATTTGGGTAGTGTTACTACTACTGCCATATGTTATTCGCTGCTCTGCATGTTCGGTGGAAGACAAAAATTCCCTCCTGGATTTCAGGCAAGGCATTGATTTCAGTGGTTACAGAGGACCCCCCTTCCCACTAGAATCATGGAAAGGATTCAACTTCTGTTCTTGGGAAGGAGTGGGCTACCACCCGCGAACTGCGCATGTGCTCAGGTTGGATCTCCACTCTACCTATGAAAATCATTTTGCTTTTGGCTTTGTATGGAGTGAAATTTGACAAGGGCTATTCCAACTCTTGCATTTGGAATACTTGGACTTCTCTCATAATTCCTTCACCTCCCTATCCATCCCTCCACAACTTGGAGAGCTGAGGAGATTGAAGTATCTCAGATTATATGACTGTGGATTTGATGGTCGTATCCCAAGAGAGTTGGCTGAGCTGCAGCAACTGGAATTCTTGGAACCGAATTATAATCATCTCCATGGTGCCATTCCAAGGGAGATTGGTAAAATATCCACCTTGAAATTCCTGGAGCTCTCTGTGAATGATGGTTTGCAGAGCGGCAACATGGGTGAGTGGATAACACAGCTAAGAGGGTTGGAGGGCCTTGCACTAGCAGGTTTGAATCTGACTATGGAAGGGGCCAGCTAGTTGAGGAGTATTGCCACTCTCACCAATCTCACCAAAATTGATATGGGAAATTATGGGCTTTTAGGAGAAATCCCCCCTCCTTTGCAAGTCTCTCAGGGCTTCAATGGTTGGAACTTCCAAGCAACTCATTAAGAGGTAACTCATCTAGAGAATATTTGAGAGCATTCCTCTTAAGACATTGAAATTAGGAGACAATATGTTTGAAGGAAATATTCCACTGTCTCTTGGAAAATGCATGTGACTCAAAATCCTTGATTTGAGAAACAATAAGTTACAAGGAAGTATTGCAAATTAGGTTAAAAGCTTATACAGTCTCCAAATTTTAGTGCTGAAAGGTAACAAATTCAAAGGAAAAATTCCATTGGAATTAACAAAGCTTCAATAGCTTCAAATTTTAAATATTTCAAATAACAAATTTTTAGGGGTTATTCCAAGTGACATTATGAACTTATCTACAATGGCAAATCAATCAGACAACACAAAAGTCTTTGAACAATCATATTATATTAGTCTTATTGCTTCAGAGGGAGCTGTACAATACATAGATGAAATCATAGTGATAAACAAAGGACAAAGTATGGATTTTAAGATAATTTTGAGATTGGTAAAGTGTCTTGACCTGACTAAAAATAATTTGTCAGGTAAAATTCCTTGGAATATTGGATTTCTTAAAGGTTCGATTATTCTCAACATTTCAAGAAATCATTTTAGTGATGAGATTCCTAAATCTATTAGAGAGATAACATTGCTACAATCCCTTGATCTTTCACACAATAATCTCTCTGGAATTATTCCTAATGAGTTGTAGCTTCTCACATTTTAAAGTTACTTTGATGTTTCCTCTAATAGTCTATCAGGGATGATACCACAAGGAGGACGAATGATGACATTTGATTCTACACATTTCTCCAACAATTTAGGCTTATGTGGTCTACAAATATATGTTTCCTGCTTAAGTGGCCATCCAAATTCTCTACAGGAACACAAGGAAAACATTGAAGATTCAGGAGATGATATATGGTAGAATATGGGAATGGCAATAGGCCGCATCATTAGCTTTTCTATTGTAATGGCAATATTGTGGCTGAGTAGAACATGGAGCATCATATGCTTCAAATTCATGGATGCTATTATTAGTTTTTTATTTCAAACATTAAGAACATAAGCATACTCTATAATCTAGGATCATTTGTATTATAATTTTGATCCACAAGCTAGTCATGTAACATTGCTTTTCATATTTTCATGTTCTAGAGTACAAAATACATGGGTTGATGTATATTCTATATTTTATAATAAAAACTACTATGATACATATTGTGCATCAAATTTTATATATTTTAGATTTTATTTTTTAAACAAAATTGTGTTTTATAGATTAATTTATGTAGATCATATATCATTTCATCTAATATCATTAACTAGCATAGGAGGTGGATGAAGTGAATAAAGACAACACATACTCAAAGAGAAACATTAAAATCAATTAGCAAAACACAAAAGACTTATCAATCTGTGTTACAACACTTCATGCTCATTAACGTAACTATAATCTATTACAAATCTTGAGAATGCTACAACATTGTTTATCCACTCAAGATCTACAATAATCTGATGTCTAAATCTTACATTATTTCTCTATTTAGAGGTCTAGGAACAATCTAGATTGTAAACTATAACATTCAAATAACATGTGAATAATATGGCAGATGGTGCTAGAAACTTTTATATTAAATATGGTAGTTGGGAATCTGCATGGAAACTTCCATATTAAATATGGCAGTTGGGAATCTGCATGGTCGACAATGACCAATAGAAAGCTTTTATTGTTGTTTTTAATGGAGGCATTGACTGTGGATAATTTGGTGGTACAAAATACATGGGTTGATGTATATTCTATATTTTATAATAAAAACTATGATACATATTGTGCATCAAATTTTATATATTTTAGATTTTTTTTAAAATCAAAATTTCATGTTTTTTAAAATTTTGTGATGATTTTTTGTGGGATTGAATTTTAATTTATGTAGATCATATATCATTTCATGTAATATCATTAACGAGTGTAGGAGGTGGATGGAGTGAATAGAGACAAACACATACTCAAAGAGAAACATTAAAATCAATTACCAAAACACAAAAGACTTATCAATTTGTGTTACAACACTTCATGCTCATTAACGTAACTATAATCTATTACAAATCTTGAGAATGCTACAACATTGTTTATCCACTCAGATCCACAATGATCAGATAAACATCTTATGCCTAAATCCTTATATTATGCCTCTATCTAGAGGACTAGGAACAATCTAGAGTGTAAACTATAACAGTCAAATAACATGTGAATAATATGACAGGGTGTTGGAAACTTCCATATTAAATATGAGAGTCTGCATGGTCTGGTGGATAGAAACCTTTTTTTTTTTTAATGGAGACTTTGACCGCAGATAGTTTGGTGGTTGAAATTATGTTCTACCAACAACTAGCCACAAAACAAGATTTGAAAGGAAGTTAGATATTTTTTTTTTTTTGGATTCGCCATATATAATTCTTTTCTTCTTTGAAAAAATAATGTTAAATATCTACAATTAAAATATTTTGTTAAACTTGATTAATTAGACGTAATGCTGTCATTTAATTTGTACTCCAGATTGTAGACATGGAGAGCACCAAATCAAAGATGGCAGAGTAGTAAGAACACAACCCAAATGCCCAAACCCATCATAATTGGCTACTTAAAAACACCAAAAGCTAGTAAATTTTTACAATCTATGAAAAATACTTAAGTGTTTCTAGATTGGATTGCGTATGGAGATTTTGCATCAACATTTGTGATCCATCATGAGCAAATAAATAAAGAAGCCCAAGATTAAAATGACAAAACACCCGAAATATTTTTTTATAAAAAATTAAGGTAAAAGATAGGGAATAAAGAAGAATGAAGAAAACAATGAGAAAAACATAGAAATATAACAACAAAACAGTAAAAAAATTATGATGTTGCTATCAAGGTTTAACCATGTATATATCTAAATTCATTTTGAAAAGAGGGTTTTGTTGTTCCTTTAATCCATTCCCCTTCTTGAAGAGTCATCTTCCCCCTCTAAAAGATTCCAAGGATATTTTTCTCCAATGACAAAGGCTACAAAGTATCCTTCTCGTGCGAGTTGCCATACATTGGTGAAAAAGAGCTATCCTTCAATACTAGGATCAAAGAGCATAGAGATGACATAAAATATGAGTGGGTATCTAAATATTCCCCTTCTAAACACTCAGCTTCTTCTATATATATATATATATATATATATATTGAGATCACGGAAATCCCTCACAAGGAAGATAATTTCTATAGAAGGAAGCTAAAGGAAGCCATAGAAATCAGTCAACACCTCACCAACCTCAATTGGGATGCTTTTAGGGTCTCAGTACCACGCGACAACCTTTACTCTCTACTAGAAGTGATTATGGTCGTCTCCTTTCATGATTGTGCTTTCACTCTATTGCTTGAGTTTTTGTTCCTATCCTTCATCACAACTAGGTTTATTGGTTCTCTCTTCTTCCTTCTTTGTCATCCTGTCCCTCCCCTTCTCTTATCTGTCTTATTGTATATCACCTTGGGCCTTTGGTTTTATCCTCCCCCTTCATTCCTTTGTGTCCCATTCTTCCCTTTTTTTGGTATCCATTTTTCTTTTCTTTTCTTGTTTTGGTTCATTTATTTTATTTTTCATAGATTTAATTTTTTATTTTTGGAAATTCAAATTGTGAAATTGCTAACTAGATTTAGCTGTGTAGTTTATGAGTCAAACGCATTGACCCATGTTTCATGTTTGACTGAATGAAACATGGGTCAATGAGTTTGACTAAAAAACTACATAGTTAAATCTTGATAGTAATATTACAATTCTTGATTTTATTTGTGTTGTTATATTTCTATATTTTTCTCATTTCTTTTTCTTGTTGGTTTCTTCACTCTTCTTAATTCTCTATCTTTTAGCTTAATTTCTTTTATTTTTATTATTTGGTAAGTTTTCTTTTTTTAATATTGGGATTATTTATTTATTTTCTCCTTTATTATTATTATTATTATTATTTTGGTTATTATTTTATTGTGGTTGATATTTTATATTTATTTACTTTGTTTTGGTTTTGTATCAATTCATTTTTAGCCTTTCTTTCATTATTTGGTTCGATTGTTTCTATTATTCTTTAATTTAATTTATTTTTCTTCTTTTCTTTTAGTCTTCTTTAATTTCTTTTTTACTTTTATTTATTATCATCTTCATTCTTCTTTAGTCTTTATGTTTAATAGTGTTGCTTCTTTTATTATTGTAATTGTTTAATGTTCTATTCCTCTTTCTTATTTGTTTATTTTTATGTGGGGATTGCTCCTTCTTCTTTTTCCTAACCTTGGTCTATGTGGACCCTTGGCCCTTCCCTTGTTCTTTTCCCCCTTCCTACCTGCTAGATCAGCATTCTTTCATTATATCTTACTTATGTGCCCTATCATCGTGACGATGCATCACGTAGTGTGATCTGAAACATTGATGCACAAACTTCATACACAATCTAATCTAGAAGCACTCAAATATATTTTCTTTTATTTATTCTACTTTAAATTTTATATTTACTATATCAAGATATCTAAAAATTATTTAAATTTTTTTTATAAAGATATTTAGTATATGAAGATATTTAAATATTTTACTAGTACAAGATTGTGATAATCCTTATGAGTGGCTAGAAAAGTTTACATTAATAGGTTATTTGTGAGTTATGTTCCTCCTAAAAGTATGTTGTCGAACTTTGCTACCAATGCTTAGGCACCTCACAGGCTTTACAAGGGCACCATCCAATGTTCGACCTTTTTGTTCCATTTTGGAAACCCATCTCACATTGAAGGTGTTTTCAAGAATGGTCCCTATTTTGTCATTCCTTTTTGTTGGTCATTTAGCCATGGTCAAGATTGTTTTTAGTCTTTGATGAGAAAAACCTTAAGGTTATGATTGGGTTAATTTTCTTGGTCTACCTTTGCCTTGTTGGCCTTTTTTGGAAAACCATAGCTCAAACCCTCTGTAGGGTTTTCTATATAGACCTGGACTACCTTTTTTGTGTTCTCTCATATAGGAGGGCTTGCATTGAAATTGATTTATCCATGGACCTAAATTAGTCAATTAAGATTAAAACTAGTTGGTAGTTCTTCTCACAAAAAGTGTTATTTTTTTTCACTTTTCTAATACATGTTTTTATTGCTAATGCCCATAGCATAAAATTAAGGATTCTATCTTAAAACTCCAAGGACCAATTGTCCATATATGGACGCTATTTCAACTAGGTCCCATACACCCTAAAGGAAGATGAAGGATGGATCATAGTAGTTTATAAAGGAAATCACACTTAGGCATTCTTGCCAAAGTGTGATTTACTCTCGACTTCACCAACTTCTCAAAAGTTTGTATATCCCTGAATGTCAAAATTTCCTCCCTTGGAAAAGTGGATTTCACATTAGAGTAAAGCATTAATTTTATTTTATTTATTAAATTTTCTTTACTCCCTTCTTATGAGTTCACTTTATGCACTTATGCATTCTCATTTAAAAATTAATTAGTAATTATTAAATAGCATTTACCTTTTAGGTTACCTTTTATTGAGTTTTGATATCCTTCTATAAGGATAGATTGTTTGTAATTATCTCTTAACTTTTTCATTTCTGAGAATACAATTTGCATATTTTCAGAGCAAAACCCTTGCCTACTCTTGTCTTTTTCTTCTATATGATAGGTTTTTACATACAGGTATTCTTTGAGATTTGTGGATTTGTATTGCTCAAATCCTTGATGGTATCAGAGCTAGATATATTGTAGCTTATTCAGTATTTGGAGAAAAAGGAGAACGAGGGTTTGACATAATAGATCAAGTGAAAATAGGGGGTCTCTGATTTTTTGAGCACTTTGAGGCCAAACAAACCTCACAATTGGATTCATAAGAGTAAACACCCCTCTTTTCATATAAAATTTGTCCATTTTGGACAATGTTGTTTTGGGAGGCCAAAAAAATTGCCTAGCAGGGTCGTACGACCTTCTGCATGCATTACAAAGTGATTTCAAAAAATGAAAAAATGAAAAAAAAAAAAAAAAAAAAAGGCTTGTAGGCCATTTTTCAGTGCTATAGGGTATCTTCTGGCACTACTGCCACACTCCAGCCACTGGGAGTGTTTTTTAATGTTTTCTAGCATGGGAAAAGGTTTTTCGATCGTCATGTTTATTTTTTAATCATCATGTTCTTTTTTCAAGCCACCGCTTCACTGCACCACCGTGTTCGTCACATCGCCACTACTGCACCACTGCAACTACTACCTCTGGCATACCGCTAGTGTAGCACCAACGCCTTCCCCCACTCATCCATCACTCCTCCTGCGATGTATTTTTTTATTATATTTTTTTATTAAAAACATATATATCCTTTTCAATGCATTTTCGAGGGCCCTATCAATTTTTTTATATATCTTGATCATACAAAGGTATTTTTTCAATCTAACAGAAGCACTGTAAAGATAGCTCTGAGACGGAGATGATGGAGCAAGCATTTTTGGGATTTTTTTCTAGTTTGGTACATGTTATTGCACTTGAAGTCTGTTGATGACTTCTATCTTTTGGGGGGCATAACTTCTTTGTTATAGCTCTATTTTCCAATTCGAATAAAGCATTGTAAAGATCTTCTCAAGCACTTTCTAGATTCTTTGTCATTTCACTAGCATTTTGTACCAAGTATTTGAGATTCATTTTAGAATCCTTTTTTCTCTTCTCTCATTTATGCATTCCTTCTAGTAGCTAGGGTTCTATTTTTTTTACATTGTGGGGGGTGTTTTGTCATATTTTTTTGTTATTTACTTATGTAAGCTAGAAATACATTAAAAAAAAATTCAACACCTTCTAGACAATGGCCAAAATCTCTTCTTTTCTAGAACTTTTGACCCTCATAACCATCACACATGGAAGACCTTGATGACACAACTTCTCTGGTCAAAAGGGTTTTGGTCTTGTTTAGATGTAGTATAGATAGTTTTACAAAGGTGTTTTGAGGTCATGCAACGCAGAAACAAGATGGATGAGGCAATGGAGTTGATTTCTTTATAGTTATCGGACAATTTACAATTTCATCTTGATGAGTGCAATGCCCCTCTAGCTATATGGACCAAGCTTCAAGGTTTGTTTGGCACTCTGAATGAGTTTAGGGCACTTTAGATAGAGGTAGGGATTTCTTCTCTTGTACTGGATTCCTTTCCAACCATTGATGACTTCTTGATGAAGTTTAATCAACAAAGATCCATATTGTAGGGTTGTGGAAAGATGAAGACTGATGCTGAGTGCATTTATCTAATTCTCTCTAAGCTTTGAGGGAATTTTCAGATTTTTTCTTCTATCTTCTATTCTACCAAAGATGCTTTGGGTGATAGATTTGTTATGCCTATTTTTGAGCTCTTTTTTGATCGCTTGACTAGAGAGTAGTCAAATATTACATAGTTGGATACTATGTTTGGTTCTAAGATGAAGTCATTGGTAGCTCAGACATCTACAGGGAAGCTTAAGAAAAAATTGAAGCATAAGATAGAGCAAGTAGTGAGAGTTCCTCCAAGCCTACTCACAAGCCAGATGCTCGGAAGCCCTCTAAGAAGGGCAATTCTTCTAAGTCAGGTGAGTCTTCCTCCAAGCCTAAGAAGTACACAGGTGATCCTTGCAATTTTTGTGGCAAGGAAGGACATCCAATTTCTAGGTGTTGGAAATGTCTTGAGGCTTTAGACAAGGCCATGCAACATACCAATATTGCTTCTCCAAAGCCTCCACCTAATCCTACAGGGAAAGGAGATGCTCTTTCTACATGAGTGTTGTCTTCTATAGCTTCTTGGATTATTGATTTTAGAGCTTCTCATCATATGACACTCGCACCTGATTTGGTTACCTCACTTGCTCAAAGTGTTTCTAGATAGATTAGAGTTGGTGATTCTTCTCATCTTTTAGTCATAGGTTTAGGAACTATCTCTTTAGAAGGTAGTTCACTACAAAATGTTCTCTTGATTTTAGGCATTTCTATGAACCTCCTGTCTAGCTTTTAGATTTTTCATGCGGGCTCTAGAAAGATAGTTGAGTACTCACCACATGATGTGGTTATTTGAGAGCTCTATGATCCTGACTTGGTTATTGCTACAAGGAGTGTTGATCTTTAGTCTCACTTATATTAGTTTGATGGCTTTGAGAGCTTTGATTCTATAGGTGGTTCTCTCATTGCTCATGCAAACTAGTGAGAAAGATCTAGCATGAGCATTTTGACCATGTCAACTACAAATATCTACAACAAATGAGTACATAGGAGCTAGTGATTGGGATGCCTCAAATCTCTTGTACTAACAATGTGTGTCAATGTTGTGCACTCGGAAAACACCACAGAGATCCTTTTTTGGTAGGTAGATCCACACGTGCTAAGGCACCATTGGAGTTGATACATAATGATCTTATGTCATTTCTCACTCCATCTTTTTTAGATGCTCGATATGTGCTCACCTTCGTACATGACTTCTCTAGACACACATGGGTGTAGTTTTTGAAGTACAAGTCCTATGTCTTTGATTCCTTTCAAATCTTTAAGACATTTGTGGAGAAGCAATCTAGTCTTTCTGTTAGGAATATGCACACTGATAATGGGGGGAATATGTGAATCATTCTTTAAGAGATTTTTTGTGCTAAGCATGGTTTATAGCATCAATACTTTGTTCCCTATACACCTCAATAGAATGGGGTTGCAAAGAGAAAGAACATGACACTATGGGAGATGGCCAATTGTATGATTCAATCTTGAGATATGAATTATTCATTCTAGGCTAAAGTTATCAATTGTGCTAACTATATTTAGAATCATATGCCTCACAAGGAATTGTGACACTTAACTCTTGAGGAGGCTTGGACTCATGTTGAGCCCAATATTTCTACTTTTCGCATTTTTGGTAGTGAGGCTTGGGCATTTATTCTAGATGCTCAGTGAAAAGCCATGGAGAAGAAGAGTTGAACTCTCATTTTTGTTGGTTACTATGAGGATGTGAAGGAGTATAGGTTGCTTGATCCTGATTCTAGAGATGTCTTATTTTGACAAGATGTTCAGTTTCATGAGCATTATCTTTAGATGGATCCTTCATCTCCATCTTCTTCCTCACTACCTAGTACTTCCTCTACTCCTCTATAGGATTATGCATCCTCTAAGGAAGATCTAGATATTGATCCCCCTTCACCAACTCCACCAGATGTTCTATGAGTGCCCAAGTAGGCTTGTGATATTGTTGATGCAGCCAAACCTTTGGCAGGCGATCCTACTATTTCTCGTCACACTTGTGCTCGAACTGCAACTAGTGGCCTCTTGATTCATGCCATTTGTGATGATCCATAGAGTTTTTCACAAGCGACAGGACACTCAAAGTGGGATAGGGCCATGGATGAGGAGTAGTCTTCTTTGATGAAGAAACACACATGGAATCTTTGTCCTTTTCCAAAAAGGAAGAAAGTTGGTCTGGTATTAGTGGGTGTATTGTACCAAGTATGTTGTAGATGGTACTATTGATAGGTACAAGGCACATCTTGTTGCAAAGCGCTTTTCACAAGTTGAGGATATTGATTACTCTAAGACATTTGACCCTATTTTCAAGATGAATTATATTCTCCTTGTATTCTCTCTTGCAACTTCACAGGAATGGACAAATTTTTAGATGGACATGAAGAATTGCTTTTTGCATGGAGACCTTCATGAGGAGATCTACATGGAGCAACCTCATGGTTTTGTGCAAGATTCTTCATTAGTATGCCATCTTTGAAGGTCTTTATATGGTCTCAAATAGGCCCCTAGGGCTTGGTATGAGAAGATGGATTCCTTCTTGCTTGCTTCATAGTTCACTTGATGTCATTTTGATCCTACCATTTACATTCAACATCAGAGGTCTAACTTATTCATACTTGTGCTTTATGTTGATGACCTCATCATCACAGGAAGCTCAGTCTCCATGATATAGAGTGTTCAAGAAGCATCGAGAGAGCGGTTTGAGATGATAGACCTTGGATTTCTACACTATTTTTTGGGCCTACAAGTTTTTCAATCTTTAGATGGGATAGCTATACTCTAGCAGAAGTAGGTTATTGATATGCTTCAAAGATTCGGCATGCTTCAATGCAAGCCTACACCCACATCTTTTCAATCAGGTGTTGTTTTATCTACCACTTGTTCTACTCCTATAGTGGATTCCACTCTATATAGACAATTTGTGGGTAGTTTGTTGTACCTAACACACACACGTCCTAATATTTCCTTTGCAGTTGGACTTGTCTCTTGATTCTCCCATTATCCACATGAGAGTCATTGGCAAGCTTCCATATGTATCTTGAGGTATATTAGAGGTACAACATGTTATGGCATTCACTACACATTGGGGGATCCTCACATTGTTGGTTTCATAGATTCAAATTGGGCTGGTGATATTGATTATTGCAAGTCTACTTCTGGTTCTATCACATGGTCTTGCAAGAAGCAACATGCTCATGCATTATCATCTATAGAGGTAGAGTACATGACAGCTATATTGGCTAGTCAGGAGGTTTTGTGGCTTCAATATTTGATAACAAAGTTTGGATTTCCTCCTAATAGTCCCACCTTTCTATGGTGTGATCATCAGAATGTTGTACATATTTCACACAACCCAGTTGAGCATCAGTAGACCAAGAACATCGAGCTTCACATGCACTTCATTAGGCATCTGATTCAAGATGGAACTTTGAGCTTGGAGTACATTCCTACTACTTAGTAGGTTGCATACATCTTCACTAAACCTTTTGCATCCCTATGGTATCTTGAACTACATTCTATGCTCTGGGTGAAGGAAGTTGTCATCAGGGGGTCTCAGTGATTGGGTCCTTCCTTCCTTCCTTCTTTTTCATGCATGCTATCTCTTTTTGGAGTAAAATTTCTCCCACTGGGTTTTCTCTATTTCTCCATTTCATAGAGATTTGGTTGTGATTGGGTACCTCATTAGGCCTTGTTGCCAAGACCCAAGTTTGCTATCAGCATTGCATTGTACATTCCTTTCTCTTTTGGTATTGTTTGTAGTTGCATTATTTCTCATCTTAAGGAGGGGTGTTAGAATAAAGTGTTAATTTAATTTCATTTATTAAATTCACTTTACTCCCTTCTTAAGATTTTACTTTATGCACTTATGCATTCTCATTTAATAATTAATTAGTAATTACAAAATAGCATTTACCTTTTAGGTTACCCTTTTTCAGGTTTTGATCTCCTTCTATAAGAATAGATCATTTGTAATTATCTCTTATCTTTTTCATTTCTAAGAATACAATTTGCATATTTTCATAGAAAAACCCTTGCCTCCTCTTGTCTTTTTCTTCTCTATGACAAGTTTTTACATGAAGGTATTATTTGAGCTTTGTGGATTTGTATTGCTCAAATCCTTCATTTCACACCTACTTCAAACCTTGATCCATAGGGGAATAATGTGTCTTTCCTTATTTTAGAGATGAAGATTTAGGACGATTCTGCATCTCCTAATACAATGAGGGTTCACACTTCTCAACCCACTTCTTTGATCTCTAGTTCATCTTCTTCCTTTTTCTTACCACCCTTTAGGGAGGGATAAATTAGAATATGATGTGAGAGAGAAATTATGGGTGATCTTAGGGGATATTTACCCTACCTTTTATCAATACACATATTTTTTATAGAGTAGTTATCCTCTCTTATAGACAAGGAGCCATGCATGATACTACAAAAATGAATTTATGTCATGAAATATTTGAGGTCTCATAGACCTCATTTTCTAATATGTTGTGTGATATGTTAGTCAAAGTAATGTTTTAATAATGAGTTTTTCCATTAGGAAGCTAGTCATGGAGGGGTTTCCACAATATGTTGTATTATTTGGCCAAGTAGTTTGGTTTTCACTTCCGGTGTCATGAAGCTAGTCATGGAGGGTTTTCTACCCTTCTTTTTCTGTCATGGAAAGATGAATTATTTCTTATGGGTTGGAACCCATGAAAATATTGGTTTTGGTTCTCATGCAAATCGATTATAATTCTTTTGTGATAATTAATCTTATGTTCTCAATGATATTGTATAGAGATCTCACCTTTGGTGTTATATAGTTGATTTATCACCAACCGCCACTTGTGTTATGTGTAAGGATTCTCATATGGTTGAGGTGGCCTTTGATAAGGAGGATATTTTACTATTTCCATGGATAACTAGTGAGAGTTAGGAGAGGTTATACATGCATAATAAATTAGGCCTTTTTAATCCCAATATTAATTTTTATCAATCTCGAGAAGTTTGGCATACTTCATCTAATTATCGAGCTGAATTTGAACAAAATTTTCTGAGGCATAATCATGCCATATGATTTCTAATAAAAAAAATCTCATTTGGAGTGGAACAACTTTTTCCAATATTACCACTTCCTAGAGGCACTTTGTTAGGGCATTTTCTCATTAAATTTAGAATCGAATGCAAGAAATCTTTACCATGTTCTTTTTTTACTCTCTTTTTTCAAAACATTTCTTAATTCACTCATCCTCCAAAACTAGCGCACATTTACTAGATTTGGACCTTTGAGCCAAGATACACTTAGACTATTGGTTAAAAAGCATAGTGGAATAGTGCTACTCTTCATGTTGTAATATTTTGTCAAATTTATGGTAGAGAACTAGAAAATTCATTTTGGTAGTCCTATGCAATTCTTACCAAGGATTTACATGTAATTGGAAAGAAATTGACAGGAGTTCCTTTGCCATTGAGTTAAAAAAATTTACAAATTTATGTAGCTACTCTCTACCATCAAAAGAAAATTGATGGCAATTATGTTGCAAGAGCTTCTTAGATTGAATTGGCTTAAGATTGGAGATTGAGTTTTAGAAGAGTTTTATTCTCTCTCATCTTGTTAATCTTCCTCTAGAATTAAAAATAATTCAAAGAAGGAAAATTAGTACTTTCAAAAGATACCTAATATTTTTCAAGCCTTTGTGCTTCACTACAAAAATGTATTCACTAGATATGAATCTTCTATTGCTACTCATCAAGCCTTAGAAGAATTTATTGTAGTTGTTCCCTCTCATCTCTCTAACTCACAAAGATCTTTCTACTAGTAACCTTCAAATACCTTAAATAATAAACTTTATCGATGGTGGATGACAAGTCCATAATAAAAATAAAAAATAATTTAAAGAAAAGACTGTCTAGGTAAAAAGATGAATATAGAAGAAGAACATATCATAGTATTAAGTAGCTAACATAAACAAGAGTTGTGCACAAGTATCATGCGAAGATCAATATATATAGGTTGTCTATTAGATTTTAGCTATGTTGATGAGTTGACATACAAGATACAATAGATTTTAGCTAAGATCATTTGGGAAATCTATTGTTTAATACATATTGCTCAATTTTTACATACGTCATCTTTATCTTTCGATAATTATTGCAACAATATTTTTTGGTGATCCTATTGAAAATAATGTATATGAAAAATATTACATGTCTCGCAATCATTAAATAGGCTCTCATATGAATCCATATGATCACCATCTTCACACTCATTCAAAACAAGGTCTTCACATTAAATCTCAATAAATACATGGACATTGGTTTCAAAATTATTATCACCAAGTGTAGCCACCCCTATGGAATTTCCATTCAAACAAACATGAGATAAAGTTGTCAATAATAGGGGAAAAGGAGGGCCATATATTAAACAAGAGATCCATAGAGATAAAGTCTCACCTTATGATGTCCTTAAAGAAACATGATCTTAAGTCCTTTTGATAAAAACTAAAAACCAGACTAAAGAACTACATTACTCTAATTCAATGGGGTAAAAGCACAGATCTATGTCACCGTTTGTGATACCAAAACCTATTTTGGTCAAATCTCATTTCTCTATCAAAGCTCAATTTTTTTAAAAAACTAATTATACCCTTTTATAGATCCTAGATTCAATATCACCATTATATAATTTTTTTAGTGTTTTGATTAGTTATAATATGTTATAATCTCAAAGTATTATAAGTCGATATTTCAACATTTCAAAAGATGCTCCCTCAAAAAAGGAAAAAAAAATAGTAAATCATATCAAAAAAATTAAAAAATTAAATTTATCTCTAGAGGAGAGAATCCTCTTCATTAATATGTAATTTTTTTTCAAGAAGGTATAGATTTGATAGGAAAGTTTTGACAGGAGGAAAAAACTGTTGGATTCTAATAAGGTCAAACTTGAGTACTTATAACAAAGAAAATATACATAAAAAATAATTATTTCTTTTTTTGTGCACTAGCTATACATGTCATCTATAAGATATTTTCAAATCAGAACAAAAAAAGATTATTTGCATATACTTGTTTGATGGGAACTACACCCTATATTTTTTACAGTTAAAAAAGGGACTTCAAAATAAAATAAAATGAATAAATTCCTACTAAAAAAAATTATAAAAATTATAGGCATAAAATTCATCCAATTCTACACATTTCATCAGTTTACATCATCTTCATATTTTAAACACAAATACCATTTTTTTTGTCACTAATGTTGAACTGTCACATTCCGATATCACGTTTCTTTATAAAAGGTGACACAGGTTTGTGCTTTTACCCAATGGCTATAATATGCCAAATTATTGAGAAATTTTACATAGTCAACATAGAGGTTAAAGTCTTCTCAGTAAACAAATATTAGAGATAGTATTAAGAGGTTGACATGTGAAAAGTCTCATGACATTAATGGGCCATAGGAAAAATAACTAACAAGGGCTTTGGAAGCTGGAAGCTTTAGGAGTATACATGAAATGGGGATTCAATGGTGCCAGTTACCTAGATTCCTAAATGAAATGAGGATTCAACAGTGCTAGTTACCTAGATTCCTAAAAGAATGGGCAACTAGCCTAGAATAGCCTTATTTAGAAGTAGGACGTAAATAACCCCTCATACTATCTATCTAATAACTAATATGTTCAAAGCCTTCTATTTAAAATGATTTAGAGGCATGGTGCAACATAGAATCATTAGTTGAACTAAAACTAGAAGTGGGCAAAAAGGTAAACAACCTTCAAACCAAAAAGTTTGATCATTAAGTCACTCTTAGACATCTAATAGAAAAAGGAGATATATATTGTTGCTTTATTGATTTCAGAAAGTGTTGACAAGGATTGAAGAAGAAAAGTACATAGTACCATGGAAAAGCATGTATATCCTAAACTTAAAGTAACATTCTAAGATTTATTAGTAGGGATGCACCAAAACCAAAATCAATAAATCCAATAGGGTGCTCCTCAAGTGATATTATCATCAAGAAAGGCCACTCATTATTCAAATAGTAGATAAGGTGAAAGAACATAGAGATAAACTAGTGCTTACACCCAGATAGGGTGTAAGTGTAATCTGATAGATTTGGAAGGTTTCAGGGTTGACACTTTATTTTGGCTGATTGTCTTCGTGTGCATTGAATCTTGAAATCTATATAACAAATTTAAACACTTTTTTCATAGATATTCATTGAATGTTGAAATCTTGAAATCTGTATATAAAATATTCATAATCTATATATACAATACTCAAACACTTTTTTCATTGATATTCTTTGAAAGATACAAAGTTTGAAACATACAAAGTTAGAGCATTACAGACAGTAAATAGGTATAGCACAATTTTAAGGACTTTCCTTCCATCCTCCAATCTACTCCAAAAGAGGAAGAACTTTTTAACTACTATTTTCCTTTGATAGATGAAAAGCTAGAAGAGAACGAAATGCAATCAATCCTAGAGGACAAAGAAGAACATGTTGGATCAAAATCATGAATAATAGTAAAGTATTTTCATGATAAATGGTTTTTCAAAGAGAGGGCCTATGGCTATATTCTGAATTGAAGGAGGATATGTTGAATTTGGATTTGGACTTCTTGACACAAGGGAATCTTATTTTGGGTTTAGAACATTGAGTTTGGATTTAGAATCAAATTTCTTCCATGGTAATCTTGCTAATTTGTTTTAAAATCCTCTGGAAAAGATCATTTTGCAACTATTTAATATATAAGAAAACTATGCATCTTAAAACTTCTTTATAAAATATTTATTTTTCAATTCATGTACCATTACAAAATATGACTGAAGTAACTTGAAAAATGCAAGAAATTGTAAAAGCTTCATAAAGCTTTGATTTCACAATCCTCTAATGCAAATTTGGAGAGTTGGAGAGCCCCATACAGAATCAAGTACTGTCATTTTAGAAATGATCCACATTCAGGAATCTAAAACAACCAAGAATCGATAAAACTACTAATTTACAACTTGTAAAACATTTTGGAAATGATTCAACATTGGCAGATTTTTCAAAGTTGGGGTAGGCTTAATCTTCTTGCCGAAGCTGTAAGTAGTATGCACCTTCTATAATGCAAGAAATGAATGACACAACTATTATTAATGACAATTAATGAGCAAGACACGTATCATTAGCTAGAAACTATAAAAAATGAGAACCTTACACAAAGCATATTAGTTAACATTCACATTCTTCACCGCAGATTAAATATTTTTAATCTCACCAGTCCCAAAAATACTTTTGTCATATTGTCTTTTTGACTACTTGAGATAGACTTCTATGTGAAACTAACTATTGCAGTTACTGATTATTAATCTCCTATCATAAATGATTATTAAATTGCTAAAAACAAATTCCTAGCTAATATCGAAAAATAACACAACTGCAACTTCACTTATGAAATATGAAAAGAAATGTGCAACACAATGAACACAATATTTTTGGACAAATTGTCCCTGGAAAAACCCCTAAGGGAAAACCAGTTCTGTAGATGAGGAATTATATTACACTTCAGCAAATCAAGAGATACAAAATTCCTTACCTCTCACTGGCAGAACTCTGACAACCTCCTAATTTCTGCCGCTGATATTCCCCACCACTATTCCCATGCTAACACTGTGCCCTTGCTAACACTACAAGATTGTTTGCTAACACTGCAAACATTTCTCCAAATTTTATCTCTTGTTCTTCCAAATGCCCCCCTGAACTCCTTTTATACTACTCCTGTAGGTAAACCAACGGCCAAGATCAATTTACAATCGACGGTCAAGATTAAAACAACTTAACAACCCTAACCAAGTTGGTTTCTAGTTGTTTCCAAAAGCCAAAAGTGGTCAATTATTTAACAAATATTTGTCTCTAACTTAACCAATTAGTTAACAAAACAATTGCTTGCTAAATAATAACAAATGGATGAACAGTTGTCCAAAGCTGACTAAACTAACACTCCCTCTTAGCGAGGAAGTTGTTCTACATGACACCTAACTTATCTCTGAAGAAGATAAATTTTGCCTTCCCCAATGCCTTAGTTAGAATATCTGCTACCTGCTCCTCTATAGGTATGTACTATAGCTGAACAACTCCTCGTTGTACACAATCTCTGATGAAGTGATATCTAATATCTATATGTTTAGACTTATCATGAAATACTGGATTCTCAGAGAACTTAATGCAACTCTGATTATCACAATGTATCACAGTAGTTTCAACCTTCTGACCAAACAAGGCTACTAACAACTTTCGAAGCAATATAGCTTCACATGTCACCATGCTATCTGCTATGTATTCTACTTCTATTGAACTCAGAGCCACAACCTTCTGCTTCCTATTGAACCAAGAAACAACTCCTAATCTCAAGTTAAAACAACACCCTAAAGTGCTCCTTTTTTCTATTGTACTTCCTTCCCAATCTGTGTCAATATAGCCTATCAACCTAATACCTTCACCTTGAACATATTTGATCCCATACTCAACTGTACCATGTAAGTAACATAATACATGCTTGGTCGCTATCCAATGCATTCTCTTTGGTTCAACCATGAATTGACTAAGAGGGTTAACTGCAAATGCTATATTTAGCCTAGTGTTAACTAATTACATAAGAAAAGCAATCAATTGTCTATATAAAGTGGGATCTACTATGTATCTAATTTCCTCCAATTTGTGATCATGGGTGTAGACATGGCTTTGCAATCCTCCATCCCAAATTTCTTCAAGATTTCAATGTAGTATTTCCCTTGACCAAGGAAAATCTCCCCATCTATCTGCCACACTTTCATGCCTAGAAAGTAGTGAATAAGTCCCAAATCCTTCATCTCAAACTCTTTTGCAAGGTTCCTCTTGTAGTCCACTGTGAGCCCTAGTGATCTTGTAAGAAACAATTCATCCACATAAAGAACAAGAATGAGAATCTCACCTCCAACCATCAAGTAGTAGAGATTAGCATCTACTTCACTCTTCACAAAGCCCATTTTTTGCAAGTATGTATTAATGAGCTCATACCATGCTCTAGGAGCATGCTTGAGTTTGTACAATGTTTTCTTCAATCTACACATGTGGGTCTCTTTGTTGTGTGCTAAAAAGCCTTTTGGTTGTTCTATGTATAACTCCTCCTTCAACTCACCATTAAGGAATATTGTCTTGATATCCATTTGATGGATCTACCATCCCATTTGTGCTAAAAGTGAGACTACAGCTTGTATAGAAGTATACTTGGCAACTAGAGAAAATGTCTCCTCATAGTCTATTCCCTCCTTTTGAGATAACCCCTTTGCCATGAACCTCGCCTTGTATTTCTTGATGCTACCATCTGCACCGTGCTTTATCTTATAGATCCAGTGTGATCTGACAACTGCTCTATCTATTGGTCTAGGCACTACCTCCCATACATCATTCTGCATTATTGAGGAATATTCCTCAACCATAGCATCTCGCCATACCTAATGTTCTGCAACTTCCTGATAGCTAGAAGGCTCACTATCTACCAACTAACTAACTAATGCCACATAGTCATTGAACTTGACTGGCTGTCTCTTCTATCTCATACTCTTCCTAGGAGCTCCCACAAACTCTTGAGTATCCCTTTATGTATCTTAAAACTCATGGTTCCTACTGCCAACTTTAGAGGATGAAATATCAACATCTGATTCCTCTAGATGCAATTCCTATTGCACCTATTGCTCCATACTCTGTGAATCTACACTATCTAAGTCTACACTTGTACCGGTAATTGTACTTAAGATTTGCTACCCTTGACTTAGTCTTGGAGATTTTTTTGGCTGGTCACTCTGATCATCTACTAGCAAATCTCTGGATCTCTTGAATGCCTTGTCCTCCATGAACTTGACATCATGTCTGATAATAATTCTTTTAGTCCCCAGAATGAAAATCCTATATGCCTTTGAGGTCTCATTGTACCCAACAAAGTACCCCCTCTCTATAGTCTGATCTAACTTTGTACATGTATCTCCAAGAATATGACAATATGCCAAACTCTTGAATATCCTGAAGTGACCAAGATCTAGCTTCTTCCCTACAAAAGCCTCCTCCGGTGTCATCTTCCCTAGTACCTTGTGTGGAACTCTATTCTGAATGTAGACTTTTGTATTACATGCCTCTACCCATAAGTAACGGGGCATATCCTGGTCATGTAGCATAGCTCTTGTTGCCTCCAATATAGAATGGTTCTTCCTCTCAGCAACTCCATTCTACTGTGGATTGTAAGGAACAGTCCATTCTCTCTTGATTCCTTCTCTGGTATAGAACTCCTGGAAGACATTTCCTTTGTACTCACCTCCATTGTCTGACCAAAGAACCTTTATCTTCTTCCCTATCAAATTCTCCACAAGAGCCTTGAACTCTTGGAATCGACTAAAGACCTCATCCTTAGTCTTCAAGAAGTATATCCAGGTCTTTCTAGAGAAATCATCAATAAAAGTAACATAGTAATCATATCCTCTAAGAGATTTTGTCGACATCGGTCCACAAACATCTTAATGTACTAGATCAAGAACACCCTTAGATTTGGTGTCACTCCTTGGAAAAGATTCTTTCACAAACTTCCCCAACACACATCCCTTACATACATCATCATGCTCTATGCTCACCTCTAGAACACCTATCACCATTTCATGAAGCAATCTAAGTGCTCCATGATGAATATGACCCATACTCCTATACCATAGCTCTCCAAGATCTCTAGGATTATCGCTGCTCATGAGTGCCTTGGGAGTATCAAACTACAATGTATAAAGGCGACCACTCCTAACTCCAGTAGTTATGGGTGATTTCCAATCCTTGTGCTTAATCAACACATTTTTCCCTCTAAAGAGTACATTATACCCCCTATTTTGAAGAATAGATATAGAAATCAAATTCATACCTAAGCCTAGCACATGCAACACATTATGAAGAGGAATTATCTTTCCATTCTCCCTCTAAAATTGAACAGTCCCTTTCCCAACTGGGTTGAGTTTGGACAAGTTTTCCATAGAAATCTGGATGTTGGTGTCCTCCTCCTTGTAACTGGAGAAGTACTCTCTAACTCTTGTCATATGAAATGATGCCCCACTATCTATATACCAAACACACTGTGAGGTTGAGCTAATCATACAAGCTATGAGTGCAAACTCATCTTCCATTCTACTAGAGAGTTCTTTCGCACTTGCTGAAGCTGCCACCTACTTCTTACCCTTCTTCCTCTTTGGGAAATCACTGACATAGTGGCCAAACTCATGACATCCAAAGCACTTGACCTTAGAAAGGTCTTTCTTCTTCTTCTCACTTTGTGAATTTGATCCTTTGCTAGATCCCTTCTTTTCTTTCCCTTTACCCACTAGGGCAATGTTCTCTTGTTCCACCTCACCTTTCTGACTCTTGTTGGCCCCATTGAAAATACTTAGTCTAAAATCTTCTTGAGTGAAATTAGTCCTTAGTCAATCCCAACTCAGTAAATTATCTCATCCACTAATAACTTGAACAAATACACTCCATTGTTTAGTAAACCCATTTAGGGCTATTCTCACTAGCTCGTCATCATTGGGACTATCTCCAATAGCTGCTAACTCATCCTTGACAAGTCTAAGCCTAGTAAGGTAACTTGTGACATCTTCTCCCTAGTTCATCTAGGTATTCTTTGGCTTCTCTCTGAGAATCAACTTCTTGTTGGTGGTAGCATTCTGGTATAGATTCAAAATAGTGTCCCACATCTTCTTCACTGTATCTAGCTCTGCGATATGTGGAACAATATGATCATTGACACCATCAAGGATAATCCTCCTCACCTTGGCATCATCCTTCTTATGTGCTACAAGCTGTGTTGCATCCATTGGTATAGGTACAACACTGGTAGCATGATTCTTGATATCATTCTCTTCCAACAATAAAGAAATTTGGCCTTCCAGACACCAAAATTTGAGGCACCATCCAATCTATCCTAATCTCTCAAACTAGCTGAAGCCATCTCAAGGGTTTAAAGCAATAGTAAATCTAAAGAGATCAAAATTTCTTTCCTAGGGAAAAACTCTTCTACCCTTAATAATGTTTTGATACCATGTGAAACCAACTATTGTAGTTACTGATTATTAATCTCCTATCATAAATGATTATTAAATTGCTGAAAATAAATTCCCAGCTAATATCGAAAAATAACACAACTGCAACTTCACTTATAAAATATGGAAAGAAATGTGCAACACAATGAACACAATATTTTTGGATAAATTATCCTTGGAAATACCCCTAAGTGAAAACTTAGATGAGGAATTATATTACACTTTAGCAAATCAAGAGATACAAAATTCTTTGCCTCTCACTAGCAGAACTTCGATAACCTCCTAATTTCTCCCACTAATATTCCCCATTGCTATTCCTGCACTAACACTATGCCCTTGCTAACACTGCAAGATTTTTTTCTAACACTATAAATGTTCCTCCAAACTTCATCTCTTGTTCTTCCAAATGCCCCCCTAACCTCCTTTTATACTACTCCTATTGGTAAACCAACGGCCAAGATCAATTTACAATCGACGATCGAGATTAAAAGAACTTAACAACCCTAACCAAGTTAGTTTCTAGTTGTTTCCAAAAGTGGTCAATTATTTAACAAATATTTGTCTCTAACCTAACCAATTAGTTAGCAAAACAATTACTTGCTAAATAATAACAAATGATCGAATAGCTATCCAAAACTCACTAAACTAAAATTCTGAATGCTCAGTCTGACGAAACAACATCTCTCTATCTAGTATTGGTTAAGGTAATGCAAATTTTGAAGATGGGAAACCATGGCCACAAACCAAATTTTTTTTCTGGCACAACTAGTAGTGTGAGGAATTGCTGGTTGGTTTTTTCCCAAGTGAAAGCCTATCGGTAATTAGCATGTAGACATGTCAACTTGATCGGTTTTATGACAAAGCCACTTTCACATGTTGAGTATCTCATTCTGAATACAAAATTGAACCTCACTACTATCAAATGCCTTGAAGCCTTTAATTTTTTAAAGAAGTATGGATCCTAGAAAATATTTTCAAGATTAAGGTCTCATACTTTTATTTACAACATGAACAAAAGACAAATAAACTATTTTTGAAGATCTACTACAACTAATGTCACAACATAATTAAAAACTCAACCAAGAATCATTCAAAATGTACAAGAGTGTCCTACATACTAGATGAGTTCCAAGATACAAAATAATGGGATTGAAAGACCATCAGAATATTGTTTGTCTTACTTGCAGTGTCATAATTTTCTTATTAATGTGAGGTAAAACTCTGCAAAACATTGAGTCTAAAAAAATTTTAAAAAGGGAAAATCCAAAAGAATTTAAAGACTTTTAGAATGAAATCTTCATATAGCTTTTTTATAAGCAAGAACCATGATATATTTTCTACAATGGTTACAAAAATAAAAGACATTGAGAAAAATAGAAGGCCTAGAATAGTAGTAATAGAAGAGTTGAACAAGTGGATAAATATTATATGGTCCATTAGCTTATAATATATTTCTTTGCATCAAAGTCATCAATCTAAAGACAATACCTATCAAGGGGTCATCCCACCCAACTTGTTCCCACTTTTCATCATGAACGGATTAGATGAAAAGTGGGAAAACCTTTTTTAGGTGCTTCGAGCGAAGCCTTGTCTTCCAAAAAATACACCACATGGCTTTGAACAAAGCCATGTAGAGAGGGCTTCGATGGAAGCCAAGGGCTTCACTCGAAGCCAAGGGCTTCACTCGAAGCCCTTGCTGCCCATGGGTCCGCTTGGGCTTCTAGTGAAGTTGTGGGCTTGCTTCGAAGCCTTTATGGCTTCAAGAAAAACCCTAAAGGCTTTGTTCAAATCCCTTAAACACCCTAACCATGGTGACTTTTAAGCTAATTTACAACTTTAGAATGTCAATTTCATGGAAACTATTTTGAACTAGTAGTTGGAGTGAAGTTTGTGATGTCTGCAGTTAGACCATCATTCCATATTAGCATATTCAACCTCCTTTGAGCATTCAGCATACTAGGTATGTTCATCTTTGTATTTTTTATGAATATTTAGTTATTTTAAATGATTGTTTAGTTATTTTGATTAATTATTAGTAGTTTTTTTTTTTTTTAATAGTTAGTTTTATGAATTTATTTAGCCTTTTTATGTGTATTTTGTTGGAAATAATTGAAAAGATCATGAATGGAGAATAATGGAACTAGTAAAGAATGTTTTCAATCATTGTTTTTTCATTGATGTCAAACTTGCTACTTGTAGGAATGACAATTGCTTTGATGATCCAAATACTATTAATTGGTTGATTGACAAGGAGGTGGCAATCAATAAGATGTAACTAGAATACCTAGAGAAAGGTTGATGTTATGATATTGTAATGACGTATAAGGATCAGCTAAGCCATTGATAAAATAGTGTATTGATGACATACTCTACGACACAGAGGATGGACACACTGAGACACATGATGTAAGGATTAAGTAAGCTCTAGTTAGTACTGAATAGATTTTCAGTAGAAGCTGAGCAAGTTCAACTTAGTGTGTGCCAAGTGATCTTCAGGTGCTAAGTGAAGATCAAGTGTCGAGTAGCCTTCAAGTGTCAAGTGAAGATCAAGTGTTGAGCAACCTTTAGGTGTCGAGTGCCAATAAAAAATATTACGAAGCCGAGTAACACAGAAGGTGCTGAGTATCAGTAGACCAATGATGCCGAGTTGTTGCATTATTTTGAAGAATTGAAGATTCACCAGATCTAAGATGACATGGTAGTTATCTAGAATTTTGTGAACTAGTTGGATGATAAAGATGATGAGTAGGTGTCACAGAATTCTATGTAATCCTTGCAAACCATTTTCAAGGCAAATGCTAATAGATTTATCATGAATTTTCTAGAAGAAACATTTTGGAGGGAAAACAATACCATTTTCTTTAGAGAAAATTAAGATTTGAGCGAGAAATCGAGAACATAATTCTTTTATAAGGAGTTACAGGTTAGAGATCAAATGTGCATGCATGAGAGGGAGCTAGTCATAAGTGTGATCATGTAAAGAAGCTAAGAGGAGTAATAATAGAGAATCAACACTCTAAGTTGATCAAGTGACCATAGATTGCATTGGCATAATGAGTGGAAGAACTCAAGGAGACAAATCTTGAAGGGTGAACAAGCTGTCAGCACTACAAAGGAGAGAAGCCAAGCAAAGAAAGAGACTGAAGAGTGATATGAAATCTACATAGTTAGGGTTGCAAATCTATATCAGGTCAAAACCTCTCTAATACTTTCTTACCATTGTATTAGATATTGAAACCCTATATTGCTAAGTTAGCTTAACAGCTAGGTGAATAAGCCTCAAGAAAAGAATAAGAAGATCCCCAGGAGAAGGATAAAGAGATCCTTAGGAGGAGGATAGGAGATCCTTAGAGAGGGATGAAAGATTCTTTTGAGAAGGTGACTGAAAATCCCATAGACTTGGGTGAGCCTAATAGCTCTATGTAAATCCTTTAACAGGGTGACATTCCAAGTTGAATGTTCATAAATCCTTTAACAAGTCACATTTAACAATGTGCAGTAGCCTTTAATAGGGCAGACCATCAAAAGTGGTTGAAATCAATTCCACAATTATTTTGTGGGTATCATCCCCACTCCAATTTTACCTTCTTATTCCTGGAGGGTTTTTGGGTTATCAAATCCTTAGTGTTATGGTGTGATGCTGTTTACTTTTCATGGTTGTTTAATGTTCAAATTACATGCATGATAATTTCAGTTATGTGTCACTAAGGATTTGTAGAAAAAGTTGAATTGGACATCATTGGACCTTGGCTTGGATAACTGATTCACCCCCTCCCCCTCCTCTCAGTTATTCTAAAGAATTATAATAATTGGTATCAGAGCTCACTGCTGATTTGTTTCAAGGTACTAGTAGCAGGAAGATCAGGATGTCCAAGAGAGAAGTTCCCAAGCTAAACAAAGACAACTTTGTTGCATGGAAAAGTCTAATGAAGTTACACCTTAGATCAATAGGTGACTATGCACAGACCTCAATCTTAGTTGAGCATGTAGACCCTGTAGGACCCCTTATTGTAGATGACATGAGCAAGAAGAAGGAGCATAATCAAGCAATGTTAGATATTGCTTAGCACTAAGCTATGCTGATTATGATGGCATCAAAGGATGTGATACTTCACATCAGATGTGGGAAACATTATCAAGGATCTATGGAGGAGATGACAATGTCAAGAGAGCCAAAAGAGAAATCCTAAGAGGAAAATTTGATGACATGAAGATGGAAGAAGGGGAGAATGCTGCTCAATATGGTGCAAGGATGAAGGAAGTAGTAAGTGTGATAAGAAGCCTAGGAGGACAGTTAGCAGAAGAAATAGTATGTAGCAAATACTTGAGAACTTTTCTTCCTATCTATGCTATAAGAGTATCAGCCATCCAAGAGCTAAGTTGTGTACTAGGAAACATAGTGACATTTGAAGGAATGATTAGAAGACTCACTACATTTGAGCTATCCAACTTTGACAACTATAAGCCAGAAAACTTTGAATCTGCATTCAAATCCAAGATGACAATAAAAGAGAATGATGAGATACAAACAAATAAAAAGAATGGAAAAGGAAAGTATGTATCTAGTGATAGCAGCACTGATGAAGATAATGTAGACCAATTGGAGGCATTACTAGCAAGAAGATTTCACAGAGGAAGAAGCAAATTCAAAGGTAAGTTACCAATCATTTTCTTTATTTGTAATGAAGTTGGTCACATTGCAGCTAGATGTACACAAAAGAAAAACTACAAAGATGGAGACAACTTCAAGAACAAGAAAGAGGACAACAAGGACTACAAAGGTAAAGGCAAAAGATGCTACATTGTTGAAGAAGACTCTGACAAGAATGATGATGAGGTAGTCTGTGTAGCTATGAAAGATGAATCAGATGAAGATGAAGCAACTGCCTTGGTAACATGCATGAACAAGAATGATAGATGGATAATAGATAGAGGATGTTCTCATCACATGACTGGAGACAAAAGTAAGTTCATTTCCTTTACTCAATTTGAAGGAAATAGTGTTAGATTTGGTAATAATGCACCATGTCAAATCAAAGGGAAAGGTAGTATCAAGATTACTGAAAAGATATCATGTGATAATGAATACTATGTTGAAGGCCTGAACTATAACTTGTTAAGTGTCTCACAATTAGGCAACATAGGATGTAAGGTTGAATTTGGAAAAGGAGTTGCTAAGATTTATGATTCTCAAGGAAGTCTAATAGGAAAAGGTGATCAAACTAAGAATAATTTGTTTTACCTTGACGTGGAAGATGTTTCTTGTCTCATTGCTGAGACTAATGATGTATGGTTGTGGCACAAGAGGCTATGTCATGTCAATTTTGACAATCTCATAAGCATCAGCAAGTTGAAGAAAGTCAGAGGACTACCAAAATTGAAGAAACCTTATAACATCGTGTGCAAACAATGTCAACTAGGGAAGATGACCAAGACAACTTTCAAAAGCAAGACTAATACTTCTAATGAAGTATTGAAGCTAGTTCATACTGACTTGTGTGGTCCTATTGAAGTACAAAGCTACAAAGGTGACAGATACATAATGCTATTTGTAGATGACTATTCAAGGATGATGACAATCATGTTCCTGAAACAAAACTTAGATGCATTCCAAATGTTCAAATGGTACTTAGCTAGGGTTGAGAAAGAAACTGGAAAGAGCCTAAAATATCTCAGATCTAATAGAGGAGGTGAATTCACATCAAGAGAATTTGAAGAATTATGCAATGAAAGAGGAATCAAAAGGCAGACATCAGCACCTAGGACTCCACCTTAGAATGTTATAGCAGAGAGAAGGAATAGATCAATTATTGACTATTCCAGGACTTTAATGATGGAGAAAAATGTTGCACTCAAGTACTGGAGAGAAGCTGTAAGTACTGCAATTTACACACTCAATAGAGTTCAAGTCAAAAAAGGTACAAATATGACACCTTTTGAATTATGGTATGGGCATTCTCCTAATGTAAAACATTTCAAAATATTTGGATGCAAATGCTATATATATAAAGAGTCTAGGAATGGAAAGTTTGATGCAAAGAGTGAGGAAGGCACATATCTTGGTTATTCTACTAAAAGAAAAGCTTATAAGTGCTTGAGTGTTAACACTAACAGAGTAGTAGAAAGCACAAATGTAAAGTTTGATGAACTTGCAGAAGTTCAAAGAGTTGAGAACACCAAGAAAGTAGAAGAATACAAGACCTTTGTGTACTTTTATGAAGGTATACCTAATTATGGTGAAGTTGCAATTCAGAATGAAAATCAGCAACAAAATTCAGCATCTATCGAGTCACAGATAGTGAATGCTAAACAACACACATTCAGAAGCTGGGCTACAGAATACAGAAAATGTTCATTTAGATTCTAAGAATAGTCAACAACAAGAAAATGAACAAATACCTAATGAAAATATGCATGAAGATTCAGATTCCGAAAGAAACAGTATGCAAACAAGGAAAGAACTAGTATTGGAAAAGTATGTGAAAAGACATCATCCTACAGATCATATTATTAGAAATAAAGAGGTAGGACCAATGACAAGGAATAGACTCAGAAGTGAAACATGTTTTCTCAATAAAATAGAACCAAAAATAGTAAGTGAAGCCATAACAGATGATGATTGGTATAATGCTATGAAAGAAGAAATAGAACAAATTGAGAAAAACAAGACATGGACCTTAGTCTCAAGACCAGCTGACAAAAATGTCATTGGAACCAAGTGGGTGTTTAGAAACAAGTCAGATGAAAATGGTGAAATCTCAAGGAACAAGGCAAGACTAGTTTGGAAAGGTATGCACAAGAAGAAGGATTAGATTATGGAGAAACTTTTGCTCCAGTTTCCATAATGGAAGGAGTAAGGACCTTACTGGCATATGCAGCCTTCAAAGGATTTAAAGTCTATCAAATGGATGTTAAGTCAGCATTTTTGAATGGTATACTTGAAGAGGAAGTCTACATAGAGCAACCAGAAGGTTTTGTTGATGAAAGGAACAAAAATAAGGTATGAAAATTACACAAGGCTCTATATGGATTAAAGCAAGCCCCTAGAGCTTGGTATGAAAGAATTCACAAGTATTTGGTACAAATAGGATTTGAAAGAACTGATGACAACAACAACATGTACATCAAATCAGAAGAAGGTAAGGATATTCTTATATCTAAAATATTTGTGGATGATATAGTTTTTTGCGGAAAGGAAGTACTTTGCAAAAGTTTTGCTGACAAAATGAAGCATGAGTTTGAAATGTCTATGTTTGGAGAAATCAAGTTCTTTGTAGGATTGCAAGTACATCAACTAAAATATGGAATATTTGTGACACAATCAAAATACATCAAAGAGATACTCGAGAAGTTTGGATTGGAAGACTCCAAATCTGTTAGCACACCAATGGAAACATGACATAAGCTATCTAAAAATGATGAATTAGTAGAAGTCAATCAAACAATGTGTAGATCCATGATTGGAAAACTACAATATGTTGTACATAGTAGACTAGACATAGCACTAGCAGTTGGAATAGTGGCTAGATTCTTTGCCAATCCTAGAGAAAATCATCTCATGGCAGTAAAAAGAATAATGAGGTATCTCAAAGGAACTGATGATTTTGGCCTATATTACAAAAAGAATGAGAAGTTTGATCTCAATGCATACACTGATGCAGATTGGGGAGGCAACATTGATGACAGGAAAAGTACAAGTGGAGGAGCATTATTCTTAGGTAAAAGGCTAGTTACTTGAACTAGTAAGAAACAAACATGTACATCTCAGTCCACTACAAAAGCAGAATATGTGGCAGCAGCAGTCAATTGCACAAACATTGTGTGACTCAAAAATCTATTGAAAGGAATGAAGGAAGAAGTAACCAAACCTATGATATTGTATTGTGATAATACAAGTGCTATAAACATATCCAAGAATCCAGTGATGCATGAAAAAACCAAGCATATTGCAATCAAGTATCACTATGTCAGAGAATTGGTGGAAGATAAACAAGTGAAGATGGAGTACATTCACACAAAGGAACAAATTGCAGATATCTTCACCAAACCATTGCCCAAGGATGCCTATGAATATCTTAGAGACAAGTTGGGGGTAATGCCCCTAACTCAAGCAGTCTAAAGGAACAAAGAAATTGTCATGCATCAATAGGAGTAGATAATTGGAATATCAAAAGAGTGATGCAGAGGATGACAACAGGAGCAAAAAATTTAGATCAGTCACAAGAATGGTGACAGAAGGAGAAAACATGAAAATGCAAAGCTTATATTTAGCATGTTGAAGATGCTACATCTTTGGCATTTATGTCAAAGAGGGAGATATATGAGAAACTGATCAGGAATACAAAGAGGGAGATATATATGAAGGATGATCAAGAATACAAAGAGGGAGATATATATGAAGGATCAGGAATAGGATCAGGAATATAGAGTAAGGATGCACCAGTCCAGAGGGAGAAACAAAACAAAGATTTTGGTGGTAACTAAGTTGATCAACTTAATCATTTGATCAGTTTGGTTTTCCATCAATGCCAAAGAGGGAGATTGTTGGAAATAATTGAAAAGATCATGAATGGAGAATAATGGAACTAGTAAATAATGTTTTCAATCATTTTTTTTTCATTGATGTCAAACTTGCTACTTGTAGGAATGAGAATTGCTTTGATGATCCAAATACTATTAATTGGTTGATTGACAAGGAGGTGGCAATCAATAAGATGTAACTAGAATACCTAAGAAAGGTTGATGTTATGATATTGTAATGACGTATAAGTATCAGCTAAGCCATTGATAAAATAGTGTATTGATGACATACTCTAAGACATAGAGGACGGACACACTGAGACACATGATGTAAGGATTAAGTAAGTTCTACTTAGTACCAAACAGATTTTCAGTAGAAGTCAAGCAAGTTCAACTTAGTTTGTGTTGAGTGATCTTCAGGTGCTGAGTGAAGATCAAGTGTTGAGTAGCCTTCAGGTGTCAAGTGAAGATCAAGTGCCGAGTAGCCTTCAGGTACT
Organism: Cupressus sempervirens; assembly: GCA_028749045.1. Classification (NCBI taxonomy): domain Eukaryota; kingdom Viridiplantae; phylum Streptophyta; class Pinopsida; order Cupressales; family Cupressaceae; genus Cupressus; species Cupressus sempervirens. The sequence goes on from CM053785.1 coordinate 4,042,609, forward strand.
GAGCGCCAGTAAACAATGTTAAGAAGTCGAGTAACACAGAAGGTGTCGAGCATCAATAGACCAATGATGCTGAGTTGCTACATTATTTTGAAGAATCAAAGATTCTCCAGATCTAAGCTAACATGGTAGTTATCTAGAATTTTGTGAACTAGTTGGATGATAAAGATGATGAGTAGATGTCACAGAATTCTATGTAATCCATGCAAACCATTTTCAAGGCGAATGCTAATAGATTTATCCTGAAGTTTCTAGAAGAAACATTTTGGATGGAAAACAATACTATTTTCTCTAGAGAAAATTAAGATTTGAGCAGGAAATCGAGAACATAATTCTTTTATAAGGAGTTACAGGTTAGAGATCAAATGTGCATGCATGAGAGGGAGTTGGTCATAAGTGTGATCATGTGAAGAAGCTAAGAGGAGTAAGAACAAAGCATCAACACTCTGAGTTGATCAAGTGACCATAGATTGCATTGGCATAACGAGTGGAAGAACTCAAGGAGACAAATCTTGAAGGGTGAACAAGTTGTTAGCACTGCAAAGGAAAGAAGCCAAGAAAAGAAAGGGACTGAAGAGTGATCTAAAATCTGCATAGTTAGGGTTGCAAATCTGTATCAGGTTAAAACCTCTCTAATACTTTCTTACCATTATATTAGATATTGAAACCCTACATTTCTAGGTTAGCTTAACAACTAGGTGAATAAGCCTTAGGCAAAGAATAGGAAGATCCCCAAGAGAAGGATAGAGAGATCCTTAGGAGGAGGATAGGAGATCCTTAAAGAGGGATGAAAGATTCTTTTGAGAAGGTGATTGAAAATCCCATGGACTTGGGTGAGCCTAATACCTCTATGTAAATATTTTAACAGGGTGACATTCCAAGTTGAATGTTCTTAAATCCTTTAACAAGGTCACATTTAACAATGTGCAGTAGCCTTTAACAAGGCAGGCCATCAAAAGTGGTTGAAATCAATTGTGCAGTTATTTTGTGGGTATCATCCCCACTCTAGTTTTACCTTCTTATTCTTGGAGGGTTTCTGGGTTATCAAATCCTTAGTGTTATGGTGTGATGCATGTTTACCTTTCATGGTTGTTTAATGTTCAAATTACATGCATGATAATTTTAGTTATGTGTCATTAAGGATTTGTAGAAAAAGTTGAATTGGACATCATTAGACCTTGGCTATGATAACTGATTCACCACGCCACCCCCCCCCCCCCCCCCCCCCCCTCCTCTCAGTTATTCTAAAGAATTCTAATATATTTTGTTATTTTTAGTATACAATAATTAATTTTATGTTTATATGTTGTATTTTAGTTTAAATGTTAGAAAATATTATTAAAATTGTAGTTAATGGAAGAAATAAATTATATGTTTAGTTTATTTTAAATGCTAGGTAGATAAACAATAAAAAAAATAAAAAATGATTAGAGTTAGAAAACCAAAAATAGAATTCACCATGTGTAGAAAACCAAAAAATATAATTCGATGTAGAAAACTAAAAATATTATCTAAGATGTAGAAAACCAACAATAGGATTAGATGTAGAAAACAAAAAATGATTTAAAACTTAGAGATGAATAAAAATTAATTAAAAAATTACCTTCAATATCTAGAAAAACTCTCTCTCTCTTCACTTTCTCTCTCCTCACACTTTCTCTGTCTTCTCACTTTCTCTCTCCACATACTTTCTCTCTCTTCTCACTTTCTCTCTCCTTAGACTTTCTCTCTCTTCTCACTTTCTCTCTCTTCACTTTCTCTCTTCTTTCTTTCTCTCTCCTCACACTTTCTCTCTCATCACACTTTTTCTCTCCTCACACTCTCTCCCTCTTCTTACTTTCTCTCTCCTCTTACTTCTCTCTCCTTTCTTTCTCTCTCTTCACTTTCTCTCTCCTCAAACTTTCTCTCTCTTCTCACTTCTCTCTCATCAATTTCTCTCTCCTCACACAAACTCTCTCCCTCCTCACACTTTCTCTCTCATCATAGTTTCTCTCTCCTCACACTCTCTCTCATCATAGTTTCTCTCTCCTTACACTCTCTCCCTCTTCTTACTTTCTCTCTCATCACTTTTTCTCTCCTCTCACTTCTCTCTCCTTACTTTCTCTCTCATCAATTTCTCTCTCCTAACACTCTCTCTCCCTCTTCTTACTTTCTCTCTCCTCACACTTTCTCGAGTTCTCCTCACACCTATCTTCTTAAACTCTCTCTAACTTTCTCTCTCCTTTCAAATCTCTCTCTCCTTTCTCTCACTATCTCATCACTTTCTCTCTCCTCACACTTTCTCTCTCCCCTCATACTCTCTGACTCTTCTTAATTCCTCTCCTTGCACTTTCTCTCCCACACAAGTTCTCTATCTCCTCACACTCTCTCCCTCTTCTTACTTTCTCTCTCTTCTTAAACTTTCTCTCTCCTCTCACTTCTCTCTCCTTACTTTCTCTCTCATCAATTTCTCTCTCCTCACTCTCTCTCTCCTCACACTTTCTCTCTCATCACACTTTTGATCTCCTCACTCTTTCTCTCTCACCACTTTCTCTCTCCTCACACTTTCTCTCTCCTTGAACTCTCTCTCTCACACAAGTTCTTTGTTTCCTCACACTCTCTCCCTCTTCTTATTTTCTCTCCTCACACTTTCTCTCTCTCACAAGTTCTCCATCTCCTCACACTCTCTCCCTCTTCTTACTTTCTCTCTCTTCTTGAACTTTCTCTCTCCTCACTCTCTCTTTCTATCCTCACATTTTCTCTCTCATCACATTTTCTCTCCCTCTTCTTATTTTCTCTCTCCTCTCACTTCTCTCTCCTTACTTTCTCTCTCATCAATTTCTCTCTACTCACACTTTCTCTCTCTCCTTGCACTTTCTCTCTCATCTTACTTTCTCTCTCCTCACACTCTCTCCCTCTTCTTACTTTCTCTCTCATCATACTTTCTCTCTCCTCACACTCTCTCCCTCTTCTTACTTTCTCTCTCCTCTCACTTCTCTCTCCTTACTTTCTCTCTTATCAATTTCTCTCTCCTCACTCTCTCTCTCCTCACTCTTTCTCTCTCATCACTTTTTCTCTCCTCATGCTTTCCCAAGCTCTCATCACACTTTATCTCTCCTTTCAAATCTCTCCCTCCTCTCACTTCTCTCTCTTTAAACTTTCTCTCTCCTCACACTCTCTCTCTCCTCTCTTTCTCTCTCTCATCACTTCTCTCTCCTTTCTCTCTCATCTACTCTCTCCTCACACTTTCTCTCTCCTTAAAATCTCTCTCTTTCTCACTCTCTCTCTCCTCACACTTTATCTCTCCTTTCAAATCTCTCTCTTTGAGCTCAATTCTCTCTCCTTTCTTTCTCTCTCGTCACTTTCTCTAGATCCTTGTGCACTTTCTCCCTCTCCTCTCTCTTTCATCACTTTCGTAATATTAAGTTAACATTAAGTTCCCCTTATGTTCTTGTAATATTAAGTTAACATTTAGTTTGCACATTGTACCCATAGATGGCATCTCATGATTAGCCTCAGGATTAAGGACAAGGAGAGGGTCAGGGACATGGACAGGGACAAGGACAAGGACAAGCTCACATTTTTGATATGTCAACTATATCCCAGTTTTCAACTACAAAGATTGCTAGACTAAGATCAACTATTGAGCAATCTCAGGATCATCTATATAGAGGTATATGTTAGCAGATTTTGACTAGTCTTGAGGAGCTCACTGATAGACTTAGATCACAGTCTGCATTTACACCACAGTCTATAGAAATAATTTTTTATGAGCTTAGAGTAGAGATCTTGATTGGTATATCCTTAGACTAGGTTCATAGCCTAGTTTCTAAGGAGATTGTCAAACAAGAGGTCTTCCCATGTTATGAGGGGAAGACCACGGTCAGGGCATATCAAGTTACTAGATGTGTTGTGCCACAGATTACTTGTATGATATACCTTTGATTCATAATAACACATGGTCATTATCCTAATAATGACCAAATTCCATTATATTTTTCCCAGTAGTTGTACACAAAGTTCTATTTGGGGCACAGTGTCAACTATTTAGATATTCCAAGATATTATGGTTAGGGACGTGGTAGAGCTTGTAATCGTGATGCATACCATGAGGTGACTCATGTTGTTCGTCATCATCGTGCATTGCTGGGATCTAGGACCTCATTAGTGATTCCAATGATGGCTGCTACTATGAATAGAGTTGTCATGGCTTCTCAGGGGGAAGAAGTTGAACAGATAGGACAAAAATTGCATCTGCTACTAGGAGCATTACATCTGACACTCTAGGTAGATATCTTTTGAGTAGACCTAGTCAACGTAGATCATCTTTTGAGGCATCATCGAGTACTACATTGCCCACTAATGAGATCTATAGAGTTGCATGTATTCCTACTCTAAAAAATATACGTGGCCTCATTGGAGAGCACAAACATATGGAGATGGCCTTGTATCTTCTAGATGATCTTTTACATGCATATTCATACATCGTAGATATATAGAGGATGCCTTTACATAGTGTCGTAGAGATGATTTCACAGAGGCCTATATTTTTAGTGTCTCATGATATGTCATTAGGTCATGCACACTAAAGTACACAACACTCTACACAATACTTTGACATTGAGCACTCTACACAACACTCTGGCACTCAACAGTCTAGTGCTCAACACTCAGCACATCAGTCTATTGTAGCTCCACTTGAGGGGACCTTAGGAGTTTATTGAGCTATATCTATTTGTACTAATGGAGTTGACATGCTTGATCAACAATTGCAAGATTTGAGTCAGATTCATGTTCCCAATGACATAGGATCATACATGGACATGTTTCTATTTCAGTTTACTGACACTACACCACTTCCATCCTAGCTTGTTAGTCCTTTGCATTCCTCACTATTTCAGAGGATTGAGACTATTAGAGATGGAGTTTCTATTGATGACACCTTAGTATGTGCCACTGATGACCCTCTTACTCCTCAGACCTAGGTACACCTCTTTTAAGTTCCATTTTTACAATAATAAACTTCCATATACAAACTTATAATTATGTACTCATATTTTCAAATGAATTATATTTTGTAGGCATAGATAGCAGAGCATTCTTCTTCTGATGTGGGCTCTGATCGTAGTGGGAGGAGAGATGTTTTCGATGCGGCACCTACTACTCATGGGGGTACAAATATGATGGATGTGACACCCACTAGTGCTTAGGTAATTTTTAAATTATAAAAATTTAAATTAATTTGAAATTTACTAGATACATGTGTACTTGTATTAATGCATTTAAATTTAAATATATACATGTAAATATTTGAAACTCTAGAACCCATGTGTATATATACAAGTCCCTATACATGTCTAATACATTGTTATATTTCAATTCACAAGGCTCAGTTGATACTCCATAGACACATGATCCTCACGATTCTCGATCAAAGGGTCACTCTATTCATATGTGTATGGATGATTCTCTAGTTTAGGACACATGCACATGTTTACTTTATCATTGATTTGATCGAGACATATAACATTTATGATTTGACATATATCTATATATATATAGATATATATGTACGTATTGATCTTTTCACATACATGTTTGTTTATGATTCATTTTTAATTAAACACATGATTGGTTTGAAACTTATTCAATCATCATATATGTTTCTAGTTTATGACCTTTGGATATGATCTATATGTATGCATTTCATTTATAGTTAGATATGTGTACATGAAAAGGTTCAATTTATGATTAGAAATATGATATATACATATATTTCTAGTTTATACCATTCAATATACATGTATTTAGTTTATGGTTAGACATGTGTACATAATTGGTTCAATTTACAATTAGAAATATGATATATACATTTTTCTAGTTTATGGTCCATGTGATATACATGTATTTAGTTTATGGTTAGACATGTGTACATGTATGATTGGTTCAATTTATGATTAAATCTAAATGTGATATATTCATGTTTCTAATTTATGGTCCATGTGAACATGTAAGTACTTAAATAAACTCCCAAACTTCTATGATCAAATGAACATGTAAGTATTCAATATAAGTATGCAAGTTACACATGTAAGTATTCAATGTATGTACATGTATGAATTGGATTAAATTAACTATGAAATATTAAATATCTAAGAAAGTGATCTAGAAATATGAAGTATTTAACGTAGCAAGTCTTGGAAATATGAAATATCTAAAGGAAGTTCTACAAATATGAAAACTGTTGAGTGGTTCCAAGTGGTTCCAGACACTCTAGACACATATAATGAAAATGCACTTGTATGTATGAAATGGACTAAATTAAATATGAAATATGAAATATCTTTAAGCAAGTGATAATAGAAATATGAGTATTAAACATAGTAAGTTATGGAAATATGAAATATCTTTAGCAAGTTCTACAAATATGAAATAGATTGCAAGTGGTTCCAAGTGGTTCCACATGCTCATGGAGAACATATAATATTTTCTCTTGGTCCTTAGTATCTAATCTCCACTTACAACATCCACCTTTATGTTTAACTAGATGTAGAGAAATGGACGTAGCAATAACATGGTGGCTATATTGAAGCACTTTATTGTCAGGTTGGTAATCAACAAAGTGAATTCCATATTTCACTATTTTTTGTTGCTTGAGATATGTTCCCTCCAAAACAATTGAATTTGCAGACAATGCATTTCAAATTTAATTTAACACATGTACATATGTATGTTATAAATAAATTTTCATCATTTAAATACAAACACACTCATAATTTAAATTAGCTAATTTAATGCACATGTACCTATAGGGAATAACATTCCATCACTTTCTTCAGGTTCAATTAACTTCATCCTTTTAGCAGTGCAACACAACAAATAGTAACTCTTCTACATTTCGAGGCTCAATAATAACTGCAAAGACTTCACCTTTAGACACAATTTAAATATCATACATATATATTGTGAGCTCTAAAATTTATTTGTGAATTTTATATATATATATATATATATATATATATATATATATATATATATATATATATATATATATATATATATATATATATATATATATATATATATATATATATATATATATATATATATATATATATATATATATATATATATATATATATATATATATATATATATATATATATATATATATATATATATATATATATATATATATATATATATATATATATATATATATATATATATATATAATTTTTTAAATTTTACTTACCAATTCAAACTAGTCCAAATATATAGTTAGAATCAATAGAAATCAAAAGAATGTTATCAAATTTTTCATCTTCATCTTGATTATCTGTATCAGTAACAACAAGTGGCACTGAAGTCCATAGAACTACATATCCACAATCTTGATTGATGCACTCATTGTAATTCTCAACAATGCAATAACAACAAAAACATGAATAGTCTCTCATGTACAATATCCAATTGTGATGATTAGTACTCATTACAGAATGTAAGGATCATTTTTTTTCTATCCTATTGCAACCATGCATTATTTTTCTATCCACACCTGAAGACACATATTTAATATTTATATAAAAACAAATTAGGGATAAAAATATATATATTCACATGTGTCATGTGTGTATAACTTAAATTAAGTTTAAGAGAAATTATATATACATGTGCATGTACATTTACTTGATATATCCCAAAAGACTCTACATGGTACTATTTGACTCACTCTTGATGATGTGCCAATCTCATTTGATGTAAAATGTGTCCTGCACCATTCAACAATGTCATGTGCATTATTTATATGAACTCCCTTATAATTCATTTGATACTTCTGTAGAGCATGTTTGATACAAGCTCCAACACCATCATGTTCACCTTTGCCATGTCCACTTTCAAAGAAACTCCATACATGTGGTATGTTTTCATCACAATGATATCAACAAAGTACATAAAATGGTCAAGATGATTTGAATTGTGCAATACACTCATTTGACCAAACATAATGTTTATCGATACTTATGCATCTTTCTTTGATATATGCAAACAAAGTCTTGAAACAATGTTCTACATAATGAATATAATGTTCTCTATCATCACTTATGTAGAATTGATATTCTTTTTTGATGACTTGTGCTTCAACTGTGCTTTGAATATCATCTAAATATAACTATGCATGATGATATCACACTTGTACCATGACAATAACCTGATCTAAAAAATAGTAGTCTAATTGAATAGCCTTTTGATGAACAAAGGAATGGTTTTCTACAAAGTTGACAACTGATAAAATGGTTCCATGTGGGAAGTTATCTCTAAGTTTTTGAAATTGTTGTGCTTGACAATTTAAAAATATGCAAGACATATATATGGTTCTATCAAACTTTTAAATTTTTCCATAAATGCTCAAATAGTCATCTCCTCTTCAACATATTCTAATCTTTTTGATTCTTTCCCAAATTTAGTTTGATTCATTACATACTTGTAACCCTTGCAATTTTTTTTTTTTTGACATCAATAACTTCATTATTCAAAGGAAAAAGAGCCAAAGTAGAACATGTGTCACATATTTCTCTAATGCAATTGATTTGACCAATAGGATCATCTATTTTTCACACAAAATAGATGTGATGAACACACTTCGTCTACTAGGAGGGGAATTTTCATAACCAAAAGTTTCTTCTATAAATTTCTAATAAACTTGATAGTGGAGATCAAATTTGATATGATAACAACAACAACAAGTTTCAAACACTTTGTTTCTCCTAACATAATATGGCTTCAATATTTCAAATAATGTCTGCCCAATCTTTATATCTAGATTTGAACTACAAAATAAGACATACATTTCATGTTGTGTTATGTCCAACCAATGTTTTGTATGATGTTCATAAAGGTTAGGTCTAACCTTATGTCTAAAAACATCTCTAGTATTTGATGAAGGATGAGTATTATAATTCCAAAATGATATTGCCAAATTTTTTATTCTATCATCAATCATATCACAACAGGGAGCTCTACACATAATTGCCCAATTTCCTTCAAAGTTATATCATCCAAAATCATTCTTCTCTTAATATATTTTGATATGGTTTTTCTACTAAAACCAAAATGTGATGAAATTGAAGTTATTTGTCTATTTTTCTGGTATACTACTACCAAGAATATATTGCAACATAACTCTTCCTGTAGTGCTCTTATCTTTACTTTGAGTTTTCTTCCCTATAGAGCTCAAAACTTTCTTAACATTTTCAACAATATCACTTTGCATGTTAGAAAATTTTCTCTTCTTTGATGTTGTGTCTACACCTAATAATTTTAATGACTCTTCCAAGTTTTTCTGTAAAAGAACATGAGCAAGTACTTGAGTTTTTTAAAGTGTTTCCAAAACATCAAACTTACTTGCGATATCTTTTAGTATCTTATTCATACCTCTTTTTTTGGAAAGACTTAATGATTTAATATCAGAAAGTGATTTCAATTTTTCCACATCCATTGTAAGTAAATGATCTAAATTTCTAAGACTGATTTTTTTTTTACACTTGTGGCTAGTCTTATGCATTCATCCATACCAATTTGAGAAACTAATTTTGACACTTCTCCAAGTTCCATTGGTTCATGTCTTAAATTATCATGTGTCAGATTGTTATGTTGTGGATTGTCATGTCTTGTATCGTTATGTCATGGACTGCCATGTCCTGGATTGTCATGTCTCAAATCTTCTTCAACATGTATTTGCTCATCTTGTGCTTGTTTGTTAAGACTTACATGCATATAAATGAATAAATTTAATTAATTATCAAATTGAAAATATACACATCCATATGAATGCACACATATACATACCTTCTCTTCTTTTGTGATAATTTGCTATAGTTTTCTCACAATTTCTCTGTTCTACATCAGTTGATCTATTTCTTGTAGATTTACTTTGTCTTCCTTATTGTCGTCCCATGTTTGATTTTCAAAATATTTTGAATTATGAATTTGATCTCCAAAAAACTAACAAAATATTTCAAATTGTCTTGAGTCTTCTTCCTTTTTCTTCAAAACAATGAATTCCTTCTAACATTTTTGTACACTGATTAAAATATGAGCTTACAATTTTTATTTATGCCAAACAAAATACTTGCAAATATTTTATTTTGGGCTGACTAAGGGCTTTGAACAAAACCCAAAGAACTAATTTGGGTTGACTAGGGGCTTTGAATGAAGCCCATAGCACAAAAAAAGTTCCCCAAGGGCTTCGCTCGATGCCCCTCAGCACCCAAACATTTGCCTCGAGGGCTTCACACAAAGCCCATAGGAATCCAACACAAGGGATTTGTTTGAAGCCCCCTATCCGTGGAAAGGTCATCCAAGGGGCTTTGATCGAAGTCCGTCGGTCTGCACAAGGGGCTTTAAATGAAGCTCCCTAGCCATCCCACACAACTAATTTTGGCTATCGGGAAATAGCATAGGGGGCTTCATTTGAAGCCCCCCTTGAAAATCGGTAAACCACCCAAGTGGCTTCATGCAAAGTTGCTTCATTCGAAGATCCAAAAATGGGCTTAGAATGAATTCGTCTTCGTGCGAAGCCTCCAAAAATGGAAATTTCTCAGATTATGCTCAATTTTTGACATTTTTTCTTCTTTTGATGGCTCAAACAAGGGCCAAATAATTTTAAACTATAAAACTAAGTTTATAAATGTGTTCTCCTTTCAATAAACTTTCTAGTGAATATATTTTTAGCATATATTGTGTTTATTGTGATGTTTTTTTTTTTAATTTTATTAAATATAAGTATTTTTATCATTTTAGAGACCTCCATTTGAAGCATTGGGAAAAATATAAAAGTAAAGAATTTTTTTTTAAATATGATCATCAAAGCTATGTGTATTAGCTTTCTAAAAAGTCAAGAAAAATTGCATTTCGATATATACAAATCAATTTATATTGATCAAAAGCAACCTCTGTCTAAATTATTGTTAGTATCACTTTGAAACTAAATAAAACCTATAATTTTTGATGAAATTGAACATAACCAAAAAAAAATTGCTAGTTATTGATGTTACTATTCTAGCCGAAAAAGAATTTTGTAATTATCCCATTTTTTTAAAAAGTAATGGTTATCAAAACACCCATCACTTTTTGAAAATATCAATTTTTGTATAAAACACTTCTTAGAGGAGATTAAAAAAAAAGGACTTCAAATTAAATTATTAAAAAAAGTAAAAAATATTCTTAGAAACTAGATAGAAAATGCTAAAAATTACTAGTTTACATCATCATCAAATTCTTTACGGTTTTGTTGTAATATGCATTTGAAAATCAAGTTTTTGTTAAAAATATCTACTTTAGTGTCAAACTTGGCCAAAAAGTGGGAACCATCACCATGGCCTTACCCATTATGGTAAAACCTGAATCACACATCACTAGGATCAATTATGTACATGTTGACTTCATGCCAAGTACATTGATAATTAGAGAATTGACCCAATGCCTACATCTTTTAAATAGATAAACTTGTGAAACATGGAAATCCCCATTAAAATTATAAATTACAAGTTTGAGAACCCAATAACAATTTGATTATATTTTCCTTGACTCACTCATTTTTCACATAACACTCCCATTAAAATATGGTTATTTCAGCTTTGAGGTGGTATAGAAAAATTTGATGCAATGACAATTGAAATTCAAATATTTTTGAGAAAATGTGTATAATCCTTAATTTTTTTCAAGAATTCAACTTGACAACTTCAAATTTCACTTGGCACAAGAGGGTTCCAAGTGATAGGAAGATGGTGCTAAGTGACTCGGCACATGAAGAATCTAAGTAAGATTGGCAGTAGGAGCAGCTCGGCACAAGAGAACGCCAAGTGGGTTCAGTCACTAAAGGGAAGGTGGAGCTTGGCATAGTGGTTGTCAAGGGAGCTTGGTCTCTAAAAGGAGGTGGAGCTTAGCAAGCTCTATACACAACCAACACTTAGACTGAGTGAACTCGGTCAACAAAGACACTGAGTGAACTTGGTAGGAATGATAGATAGAAGCTTTGTGGACTTGGTAGAGACAACATGTCTTACACAAATTGAGTCAGTTGTCTACAAACTTTCTATCTAAACATTTCGACCATTAAAAACACAAAGAGGAAAAACAACAAAAATTGCAAGTATGAGCTTCTCAAATACTAAACATGTAATAGTGAATAGAAGGGAGACAACAATGAGACAAGTATGCCTACTTTTTTTCTATTCAACTAGGTTAAAAAACTATTACAAAATTTAGGAGCATTCGGTTTCAACTAGAAAACTACAAAATACTTCAAATTGATAAAACTCAAACTTAAACTTATAGTACTAAAGGTTGCATAAATATGCCTAAAGCAATCACTGCTTCTCAGGACAAAACAAAATGAACTTACAGAATGATAGAGAGATTCAACATGTGTTGTGATACTAAACCTTCCTTCTATTCTTTGAACTCTAAATATTCCTCTGCTCTAATCTGTTGATTTTCTTCCTTCTTTTCTCTAGACTCTTCTCCTCTATCTACTCTCCTTCTAACTTGCTAACTTATTGAATGAATCAGATTCATTCCTTTTGTATCACACCAAAAAGTTTCCCTCTCATTTTTGGATTCAAACTCACCTACTGAGTGAATGAGCATCAAGTGGGTAGGTGGGCATTTGGCTCCAGGGGCAACCAACCAAGTCACATCAAATTTTTGACACTCCCCCTTTATCCCAAGCTAAACAAAGCAAGGATCACTCCTGATCCAAATTAACTACACCAAGACTCCTTAGGTGCACAAAAGTTCCTATGCCTAAAGGCTTAGTAAATATGTCTACTACCTACTGCTCAGACTTATAAAATTCCATTTTGATATCTCCATCCTCCACCAATTGTCTAATGAAGTGATCTCTGATTTTTATGTGCATGCTTCTCCCATGGAAGACTGGATTCTTGGATAGTGCAATCAAGGAAATGTTGTCAAAAAAGATAATGGTTCCATTCTCTTTCCTTTCATTTAAATCTATCAAGATTCTTCTTAACCAAATAGCTTGACATGTTGCTACATTTGCTGCTATGTATTCAGCCTCTCCTGTAGATTGAGCAACAATAGGTTGCTTCTTGGATGCCCATGAAATTGCACCTGATCCTATATGGAACATGTATCTAGAGGTTCTCTTCCTATCATCTAGACTTCCAACCCAATCACTTTATGTATAACCAACCAACTTAAAATCATTATCTATAGTATACAAAATACCAAATCCTTTAGTACCATTCACATACCTTAGGATCACCAAGATAACTGGAGCGGGAGGGAGGCGTTGAATCAGTTATTCAAAAATTAAATCATTTATCCTCTTTAAACAAACTTAATCAAAGTAAAGAATAACCATAAAGATGCACACAACAATTACACCAAATATGTTCATTAGGGAAACCCTTGATCAGAGGGAAAACCCTTATGGAAATGATGCTCACAAGATGATGTATTAATATAAATATTCCTTGTTAGAGGATGGACTATGTTAGGAGTCTATTACAACATTTAGTACAAAGAGTCCTTGTTAGAAGACTTTGAATCCCTGTTAGGAGATTCCAGCTGTTGGGCATTCGTTTTGCACAAGGTCAATGGTAGGAATCCATTCCATAATTCCTCTCTTAAAAAGAAAATATTTTTAAGGATCCACTCCAAGGTTTAGTGTTTGACTTGTGATGTACCAAAATTTTCTTAATAGAAGATAAATATGAGTGTTCATGAGGAGGCCTTTGTTGGTTCTAAAAACACTTTTGTCTCAGAATCGAAGTAAATCTGTTCACTATCTCAAAATAAAACACCAAAGAGACTTAGGTTTGTTCAAGATCTCTGCAATATCACAAATATCATCCTCTAAAGCATGGAATTGATGCTTGGCACTTCTCATTATCTCTTTTTGGAACCATCTCAAGATATGTTTTCCTACGAATCTGGCTCTTGATGATGAAGGGGTGTGTTCAACTACCTCCTTCCCTTTATTGCTCTTGCTTGGAGTCATCCTCTATTTTGAAGACTCTCCTTCCATAGCCTCAGTCTTTGTAGATCCTATAGCTTTCTCCTCACCATCTTGGGAAGGCTATTGTGCATATTCTACCATATGTCCCTCTTTTGATGCCTCATTAGTAGCCCTTGGCTCTAGTTGCTCTTGTGGCAATGGTTCCTTTTAAACTTATTCCTCTTCTAAACTCAGAGGTGGAGGAGTTACTAAACCCTTATCCACCATTGTAACCTTTGGTGGCATCTATGTCTAATCTTTCTGTTGGGGCTCACTAGTAGTAATTTTTCTAATCTTATCTCCAACCAACTTTGTACCCATGGGTATGAAATCAAAATCTATCATGGAGAAAAAATCCTCACCTCCTGCCCTTTTCTCATTCACCCACTATTGCACTTCATCTTCTAAAGAAGAGAGTTCTAATGGTTCTACTTGGGTGGATATCAAGGTACTAGCAGCACTCTTTCTTCTTTCCAACTATGCAGCTTTTGCTAACCGAGTTCTTCTTTATAGGGGTACTTGTTCCTCCTCCTCTTTTGATTTTGTTTCTTCCTCATCTTCTTCTTCCTCTAGAATATTTTTAGGAATAGATGGATTAGGTACTAATCTTCTACTAATAATTTTCCCTTTCTTCATCTTAATTTTGATCCTCTTATGTTTCTTGGAGACAAAAGGAGAAGGTGGCTCTTCTTGTATAGGAGGAATGGAGGCTTTTGGAATCTCTCCCTCTTCTTGTTGGCTTGGCACAATAGGAAGCAACTGAGATTCCTCTTGAATTTGAGTGGCTCCAATACTTTGGGACTCTTGTGAACTTTGTTCATGCTGCTAAGAAGACATATTCTATAACCTATTCTATCTAAATCCTCTGAGGAGAGGTTCTCTTCCTCTTTCCCTTCCTTTTAGGAGGGTGATAATATCCCATTGAGCAATCAAGCTGGTAGACTATCTCTAGTCTAATAGGAAACTCAAGGATAAAGATAGGAACTATGACTTTCCTTCCCTTAACCCTTTCTAGGTGAGCATGTGCATGGAAGATTATAGTATTAGGAATTGGATCAAGTGGAAAAGGTTTCTTGATCCTATCCTTTGTCATTCTAATGACATGTCTCACTCAATAATTGATGTCATCTCCTTCTTTTTTGTCAACCTTTGCATTCAAAATGGTTCTTTCACCGACTTTATCTATATTAAATAGGGGATCCAGTAATTCTTTAGAGTCTTGTAGCCTTATCTCATCATGGCTACTCAAATGGAGAGCCTTTTCTACTAAATACAAAGTCATCCTATAATAGTCCCTGATGTGGACATCATAGTCATTTGTGGCATTCATCTAATGATCTTCAATGGCATCTTCATCATGGAAGTCCTTTCCTGCCAGGCTTTCTACTTTACCCACATTGTCACAATATGGCCGAGGAGAGTAGTATTCTTCAAGAGGATAGTTCTCCTATTCCCACTCAAAGGTCAAAATATCCTATTTCTATTTCAACTAATACAGCCCAATGACCAATGGCCATTCCCAATAGGGTCTCTATTGTCTTTTGATCCTTTCATAAGCTAACTCAATCTAGCAAGAGATCTCAAATAGTACCAGCTTGTCACTTGGATATATTGGGAGCTTTTTAGGATTGATAAATACACCACCTACCCGAATATATGTGAATGTCTTGAACTGGATGAAGTAGGCTCCAAGAGTTGTGATCTATGCCTTGGCTTCATCAGACAACCTCTTCCCATAATCTCACTCAATGAATTAAATGATCACAAAGATGAATGCATCATTCATGATCCTATACTCTTTGCTCTGCACTGAGAGCTTGTTCTTCACCAACTAACGGTAAACTATGTATGGTCAGGCATTGAGATCCTGCATACTACCCTTCCTATACAAACCAAGATAGTTTGTTGCCCTTGCTGCAAGTAGGTACACCATATAAGAATTCATGTAGAACTTCTTCTTATCCTTTACCATTCTTAGCTGCTCAGATAGGTTTTCACTTAGTGTGGTGGCCCAATCCAATGGTATCTTTGCATGCCTGATGGTCTCTATGAAGTTGACCATGACTGGAGTGAGATGACCCATTGCGGGTACACCCATGACTCTACTTAGGAGAATAATAGAGTATCTAATGTCATCCCTCATATATCCCTGAGTCATATCCACTTTGCTAATTGTCTTTCCCTAAGGTGGCTTCTCAATGAAGTATAAGAAATGTATGATATCAATGGCCTCTTGATGATGCTCCTTGTACCATCTATCAACTGCTTCATAGGAAATTCAGATGAACTAATCAGCTCTAGGAAGATGGAAGGCTCTCTCAATGTTATTAGGTTGTAGATCTAAGACAACTTCTCCAGTAACACTCTTGACTACCCTTTTTCTATGAATGAAGTGCCGAGATAGGGTCATAACCAATTTAGCAAATTGTATTGACACAAGATGTGATGTTGCACTCACTAATCTAGATCAGATCAATGCGAACATGAAGGTTGACCTTTGTGTCATATTGTTGCAAACTTTTAGGAAATTTCCCAAGTTTGTGTGTTTGAGGTCAGTGTCTTTGATCTCAGCTCAATCATCATGTAACCTCAACTTTGGGGGTACACTTTAGAACTTGAAAAAAACTAGTTTTGCTACTGCTCTAGATGTAGATGCCATCTAATTACATTGCCTGCACATCACAAGAAAAGAAGATGTCATCAGTCACACAATAAAACAAACAAAATATCCCCCTTGGGGACTTATTCATTTATAACTTAGAAAAAAATTATTCCTTTTTTAATTTTATTTTTTTATTTTTTTTAATTTTATTTTATTGTTTTTAAACCCTTATGCAAAAATAAAATAAATAAATAAATAATTGAATTGAAAGGCGCAAGTGTGGGTGCCAATGCGTAGGCGTGCCACAGATGGTACTGTGCGAGCATGA
This sequence comes from Cupressus sempervirens, assembly GCA_028749045.1. Classification (NCBI taxonomy): domain Eukaryota; kingdom Viridiplantae; phylum Streptophyta; class Pinopsida; order Cupressales; family Cupressaceae; genus Cupressus; species Cupressus sempervirens. Next base: position 4,059,541 of record CM053785.1, read on the forward strand.
GTGCTGAAGCACAAGTGCACCACGGATAGCACTACGCAGGTACGAGTGCCATTACGTGAGTGTGGGCATTGTGCAGGCATGGGCACCACCATACAGGTGCCACTGCGGTCACCATGAAGGTGTCATGAAGGGCACCACGCCGAGCGTAGGTACCACCATGTGGGTGTGTCGCATGGGCAGCACATGCGCGCGCCCATAAGGGCGCTGCACTAAAAAATAAAGAGAGTTGGGGGAGCTCACCTCTCCCTCCTCCAAACACTTGAAAGAAATGGAGATGGAAAAAAAAAGGTGGGGGATTTATAGCCTCTCCCTCCTTGTGCGCAAAACATAATACGCGTCGTGCCTCGACATGCACATACGAGGGTGAGAGAAGTTTTTTTTTGTGCATCTCAACTTTTTTGAGTTTTCTAATATTTTTTGTGATTTTGACTTTTCTTTTCTTTTTGATTTTTATTTTTTTATTTTTTCAAATTGTTTTGACTTTATAACTCAAACTTTCAAACGAATTTTCTTCTCTCAACTCTTGAATTGTGACTCCAAGAGTCAAAAAAAAGTAGAGGGTCCCCATTCCTAGTGAGGAATGGGGTGTGTGTTGTGAACACCACAACACTAACCCCGTTAGGAGTTGTACCAACCCCATTAGGATTTGTAGAAGGTAGCTAAACCCACTATTGAAATATCTTCAGGATCAAATCAACAAACCCACTATCTAATTGACCTCGGTACTATTCCTCTTAGAATAATAGATGTGGAACAACCTTTTAATTCTTTCTCTATCTAGTACTTTGGACTTCTTCTCCTTTAGACCATGGAATCAAATATAGAACTATGCACTCAGTAATAATGACCCTTAAGTTCACTTACACACATTGATAAAGTACTCGACTCTGCTACTTGATAATTCATAAGTCTTTCATACTCTCACTATGTTCTCATTCTTTGTTAAACATAGAAAACATCTTTCCTTTATACCATGCTCAATAATAAATCCTTGAGTCATCTTCATACTTCATTACCATACATTAATTAAATGAAATACACATTTAATTAATTTTTTTGGCTCACAATTATACCCAAACTTTCACATGTATGACTTCCATACCTGCGTACTCACTAACATGATCAATGGTCAGTAAACTATCTCCAGTTCACTATGCAACCCTTCACTGTAATTGTAACGGGTTGTAGCAATCATGCAATAGAAACTACTTTCCTAATACATTGTTTCTATATGGTTCTCTATAATTCAATCATATCTTCTGTACACTATTGATTCAGGTTCTATGCACTTTCCCATGTGTCCAATACATATTATAGTAGGTGTTGGTAACTGCACATAAGCAGATATGTAATGTATTGTCCTTAATACAAAGATCATAGTCTAGTGTTCTGTCAATCTTTACAAACTTAATACTATGTTGTCATCAATGAAAAAAAATTTATAAATACATCATAACAATGTTTTGCAATGCTCCCCCATAGCATTAGCATTCATGATATCAATATCCCCCTTTGGCATTGATGGCAACATAGATGAAAAAATCCAGTTCCAAGAATACCAATAAGTCTCTTCATCAATCAGATCTTGCTTCATGCAAATCCTTTATTGCAACACTTCTCCCCCATAGTACAAACTCTCTCCAATATTTTTCATGTCACTCTCTCCCCCATTGACATAAATTTCAAAGATAGTACATAAATGGTTCAATTGTTTGAACATACAATAATCTATCAACACGACCACAAGCCAATCTATTTCTTTAAAAAAAATTGCATATATCTCTATAAACAATGCACGTGTCTAAAGACACTATTGCATACCAATTACCTATTACCAAGAGTCCTTGACTGAATTTGTTCATCATAGATACTCCCCCATTGAGGAAGCATTAGCATTCAGTCTAGTCTATCAATGGTTCTCTATACCCTGGACTGATGCACTTTTGCATCATCTATTCTGAACTAGGCAAGGGCATAACCCCAAGCATAGCTCTCAGGTACTCAAATGTATCCTTTGGCAAGGCCTTTGTGAAAATGTATGCAATATGTTCCTTAGTATTAATGTATTCCAATCTAATTTCCTTCTTTGTAACCTTCTCTCTCAACACATGATACTTTATAGCTATGTGCTTAGCCTTAGAATGCAAAACATGATTCTTAGACATCTTAACTATACTTGTGTTATCATAGTAAATGATAATAGGTTCTCTAAATGTAATTCCAATATCCTTCATTGTTTGCTTCATCCATATGACTTGATTATAGTTTTGTGCTGCTGCAACATACTTTGCCTCTACAGTGCTTTGTGAGGTACAATCTTACTTCTTGCTGAGCCAAGAAACTAATCTTTCTCCAAGAAAGAATGCTCCTCCACTGGTGCTTTTTCTATCATCTGTATCTCCAGCCCAATCAACATTAGTATAAGTATAAAGAGTAAAATCATTACTTCTATCATACCAAATGCCATAATCAAATGTCCCTTTCAAATATTTGAATATCCTTTTTACTGCTATGCAGTGATATTCTTTAAGATCAGCCTAAAACCTTGCCACAATTTCAACCACATTTTCTATATCAAGTCTACTATGAGTTAGATACTGCAATCCTCTAATCATAGATCTATAATTCTTTTGTTCAACTGTAGGTGTCTCATCTTTGCTTGATAACTTGTGACCAGTTACCATAGGAGTTCCAATAGATTTACAATTTTCCAATCCAAATATTTTTAGCAAATCTTTCAAATACTTGGTCTAAGAAATAAAGAGACCTTCTTTGTTTTGAACAATTTGCAAACCTAAGAATAATTTCATTTCTCCTATCATACTCATCTCAAATTCATTCTTCATATCTTCTTAGAATTTGCTACTAGCTTAATCATTTCCTCCAAAAATGATATCATCAACAAATAAAATGATTATCAACAAACCATTTTCTATTTCTTTCAAGTGTAAGTTACTATCTGCTATTTCTTTAGTGAATCCAAGCTTTGCTAAGTATTTATCTAACCTTACATACCAAGTTCTAGGTGCTTGCTTTAATCCATACAAGGCTTTCTTTAATGTGCAAACCATATCCTTCTCTTCTGTCAAAGGAAAACCTTCTAGCTACTCAATATAAACTTCCTCTTCAAGTTCTCCATTCAAGAATGTTGACTTAACATTCATTTGATATACCTTAAATTTTTTATTTGTTGCATCTACTAAGAACATTCTGACTACTTCCATTCTTGCTACAGGTGCATATGTTTCGTCATAGTCAATTCCTTCTTGCTGAGAATAGCCTTTGCATACCAATTGTGCTTTGTTTCTTATTACCTCTACTTTTTCATTCATTTTGTTTTTGAATACCCATTTTGTGCCAATCACATTTCTGTCCTTAGGTCTAAGGACTAGTTCCCATGTGTCATTCTTTATTATCTGTTGAAGTTCTTCTTCCATTGCTTTCATTCAATGATCATCCTTGAATGCTTCATCTATGCTCTTTGGTTCTACTTGAGATATTGGGCATAGTACTTCATTGATTGTACTCCTTGTTATCACTCCTTTTTTCTTTACTTCCTATTATCTGATCAGCAGGATGATTCTTTATCATATTCTTATTTGGAGTAAGAGTTACTACTTCAATTCTTATTTATAGTACTGCATTTTGTTCTTCTCTAACTTCTTCAATTTGCACATTATTCCACAAGTCATTGTTAGTCTTGAGAAGTAATTTATTACATCTGTTGTTCATCCTAGAATAACCATCTCCATCAAAGTCATAATCCATCACTTTCTCCTTGGTTCCAAATTTTTCATCTATTCTCACATTTGCACATTCTACTATAGTTTTTGTTCTATAGTTGAAACATCTATAAGCTTTACTTTTCAATGAATAGCCAAGAAACATAACTTCATCACTCCTTGGGTCAAACTTACCAACATCATCATCTCTTTTGATGTAACATTTTCTTCCAAATATTCTTAAAATATTTGACTGATGGTGAGTATCCAAACCATAGCTCATATGTTGTTTTCTCCATACCTTTTCTAATCTATACTCTGTTTAGAGTGTATACTGTTGTATTGACTACTTCTCTCCAAAATGTCTTTGGTACATCATTTTTGAATAACATAACTATTGTTGCTTCAGCAATTGATCTATTTCTTCTTTCAACAATCTCATTCTACTCAGGTGTATGGGGTGAAGATAGTTGTCTTCTGATTCCATGCTCTTCATAGTAGATATTAAACTCTCTAGAAGTGAATTATCCTCCTCTATCAGATCTTAGGCTTTTGATTTTAACTCCAAATTCATTCTCTACTCTATTCTTGAATGTTTTGAATTTCTCAAATACTTCTAATTTTTCTTTAAGAAAAGCTACCCACATCATTCTAGTAAAATCATCAACAAAAATCATAAAATACATTTCTCCATATAATCATCTTGTTCTTGAAGGACCACTCAAATCAGTGTGGATCAATTCTAGCTTCTATGTAGTACCAAACTACTTGCTAGGAAATGAGACTTTTTTCTACTTAGCCAAGATACATTCCTTATATAAAATGTCAGTGGGCTTAGTGATTTTAGGTAGATCTCTTACATCGAATGTATTACTAGCTTTCACAATGTTATCAAAGTTTATGTGACAAAATCTTCTATGTCATAACCAAATTTTTGTCAACTTTAGCTACTAAACATGTTATTTCACTGGTGTTCAACTAAAATACATTACCTCTGGTTCTTATTCTAGTACCAAGCAAATCTTTTTCCTAGGTATGTGTACGATCATGGTCAACCAAACTATGGCCTTAAGTGCCAGTGGAAAACCAGGGTTATGTCAACTTGACACATAATTTTAAAGTGGTTTTGGACTTTATATCAAAAATTTGTAAGAAAATAAACTATAGCAAATTGAATGTAGTTTATAAACTACTAGGCCTTATTCAGAGAAAAAATATTTGATTGGTCAAAAGTTTGGATTTTAATGCAGTACTATGAAAATTTCAAGGTGAAAATAAAAAGTAGGTGTATATCTAACCACCTTAATCAAAATCAAATGATAATATTTTTAAATATAATTAGAGATATAAAAAGTGGACTCATGCCCGGATGTGACGCATATTTTTGGGTATTTTTATTCTAAATAAATAATTAAATATGAATCTTCTACTAAAAATTTTTTAGAATAAAAAAACTCTTGTGTTTGACCACCTTAACTAATTGAAAACTTTACCAAATTAAACAAAATTTTCTCCTTATACTAGGCGAAGCATAGACTGTGATGCAACTTTTGGATTTAAAAAATGTTATACCATTTGAAAGTTATAGCTGTTTTTCAATCAGTATGTCAATCAGCACTTTACAAACATCTTCATTGAAAATTAAAAAATAAATACTTATAGAACTCGAAATTTGATAGCAATTATATCAATGGAATCTTGAGAGTGCTATAATAAAAACCCTTTTCATTTCATTCAATTTTGATGAAAATAACATTGTCAAATGGCTACTCGAAGTCTAAGTTTTAGTAAAAACCTTCTCAAACACATTCTTTGGGTTGACCAAATAGGTTTGGTAAATACCAAGCCTAATTAGATACCCAAATTCAAATTGGGTATCCAATTACAGATCAGATACCCGATATGAATTTGGGTATCTGTTTACTTCAAATTTTCCAATTGGGAGGGAAACCACCGATATTGGAAATTTTGGAGGGAAATTTTAGAGGAAACTTTTAGAGGGAAATTTTAGAAGGAAATTTATTTTCAAGAAGTGTGGGCATTATTATTATTACATATGATTATGATTATTATTATTAAATATAATATAGATATAAATATAATAATTATTGTAAGTAAATATAATATAGTAATATATATGATAAATATTATTATTATTATATTAAAATATATAGTATTATATTATTATTATTAAAAATAATATTGTGATGAAATGCGTCGAAAGGGATCATAGGCTCGATGCATTTCATGACAACATATGTCCCTAGGGCCCCTAGTGACCCCTTTTGACACATTTGCAATGGGTCCCTAGGGGTCATAGGGCCCTTAGGGACATATGTTGCATGAAATGCATTGCGAGGCATAGATTCACTTATGACCCCTCTTGACACATTAGAACCAACCAAATGGGTCCCTAGGGACATATGTTGTCATGAAATATGTTAAGAGGGGTCATAGGTTAACCTATGACCCCTCTTGACACAATCAAACCAACCAAATGCATCCCTAGGGGCCCTAGGGCCCCTAGGGACATATGTTGTCATGAAATGTGTCAATAGGGGTCATAGATTAACCTATGACCCCTCTCGACACATTGGAACCAACCAAATGGGTCCCTAGAGGTCCTAGGGCCCCTAGGGACAACTGTTGTTATGAAATGCATCGAGAGGGGTCATAAGTTAACCTATGATCCCTATCGACACATTAGAACCAACCAAATACGTTCCTAGGGGTCTTAGGGCCACTAAGAACATATGTTTTCATGAAATGCATTAAGAGGGATCATAGGATAACCTATGACCCCTCTCGACACATTAGAACCAACCAAAGGCATCCCTAGGGATCCTAGGGCCCCTAAGGACATATGTTGTCATGAAATGCTATTATAGGGGTCATAGGTTAACCTACGACCCCTCTTGATTCCTTAGAACCAACCAAATGCATCCCTAGGGGCCCTAGGGCCCCTAGGGACATACATTGTCATGAAATGTGTCGAGGGGAGCCATAAGTTAACTTATGATCCCTCTCAATGCAGTCAAACCAACCAAATGGGTTCCTAGGGGCCCTAGGACCCTTAAGGATATACGTTGTCATGAAATGCATCAAGAGGGGTCATAATTTAATTTATGACCCCTCTTGACACATTAGAACCAACCAAATGCATCCCTAGGGACCCTAGGGCCCCTAGGGACATTCATTGTCATAAAATGCATCAAGAGGGGTCATATGTTAACTTATAACCCCTCTCAATGCATTAGAACCAACCAAATGCATCCTTAAGGGTCTTAGGGGCCCTAGGGACATATGTTGTCATGAAATGCATTGAGAGGGAACCTATGACCCCTCTAGACTCTTTGGAACCAACGAAATGCATCCATAGGGGCCCTAGGGTCCCTAGGGACATTCGTTGTCATGAAATGTGTCAAGAGGGGTCATAGGTTAACCTATGACTCCTCTCGATGCATTGCAACCAACCAAATGCATCCCTAGGGACCCTAGGGCCCCTAGGGACATATGTTGTAATGAAATGCATTGATAGGGGTCATAGCTTAACCTATGACCCCTCTCAATGCATTAGAACCAACCAAATGGCTCCCTAGGGGTCCTAGGGCCCCTAGGGACATATGTTGTCATTAAATGCATTGAGAGGGGTCATAGGTTAACCTATGAATCCTCTTGATAGATTAGAACCAACCAAATGCATCCTTTGGGGTCCTAGGGCCCCTAAGGACATATGTTGTCATGAAATGCATTGAGAGGGGTCATAGGTTAACCTATGACTCCTCTGAACACATTAGAACCAACCAAATGCACTCTTAGGGCCCTAGGGACATTTGTTGTCATTAAATATGTCGAGAGGGGTCATAGGTATGCATTGAAACTAACCAAATGCATATGTTGTCATGAAATGCATCGATATGAGTCATAGCTTAACCTATGACCCCTCTCGACGCATTGGAACCAACCAAATGGTTTTGTAGGGGTCCTAGGGCACCTAGGGACATATGTTATCATGAAATGCATCAAGAGGGGTCATAGGTTAACCTATGACCCCTCTCAAAGCATTAAAACCATCCAAATGTGTCCCTAGGGATCCTCAGGCCCCTAAGGACATATGTGTTGCATATAATTGTTCAATTATGTGTTGTCTTTGATGTTACACAAATGTCATATTAGTTATCAGACAAAGTCTACCAAGCTTAGTTGGTTAGCAAAGAAAACTATAGAGTCTATTGAGCTCAATTGGTCAACAAAGCAGATTACAAAGTCTATCGAGCATTCCTAAAAGTTACTTTGTGGAAACAGTTTCTACTGAGCTAACTCAAGCGTTGAAGGTTTTTGTGGAAGAAGTCAGTTTCTATCGAGCTCACAAGGTCAATGAAGGAAAGTTAGTGTTTACTGAGTTCACTTGGTCTCCAAAGGATTTTACAAAGTTTGTAGTTTTCACCGAGCTTTAGTTGGTTAACACTAGAAATCATTTCTGGAGCAGTGTTTATTGAGCAAGGTTAGCAAATGAAGGATTTCATTATTTTTGGAAAATTAAGTTTAATTGTTTTGTGTAATGTTTTTAGCCAACTAATGTAATGATTATTGGTAATTGTAACTTATAAATGTGCCAACTTGATAATTTGTAAGGTATAAATAAAAGGTCAAGTTGTGAATTCTAAATTGTAATGAGAAAGCATGCAAGTGAGTTGATTGGATGAAGAGGAAGGTGTGAGAAAATTTTGAAGAAGGATTAGATATCCTTGAGGAGTAGCAAAGATTTATTTGATCAGAGAGGATCTAGAGAAGCAGAACAAAGATCTATATCAAAAAAGTTTGGTTGCATCTCATTCAAGTCAACTTTATTGTTACTTTCTCACTATTGTAGCAGTGATTCCTAAATCTCTTAATAGAGTTGGTCTAACATCCATTTTGTAAATCCTCTAACAAGGTGGACAGTTCTATTGAATTGTTCTAAAGTCCTCTAGCAAGGCCACTCCTAGCAGGGTGATTAAATCTTCTAACAAGGTCACACCTAACAATATGCTTTGTAACCTTTAACAGGGTTGGCTCCTGATAGGGCTCACTTTAGAAGAGTGAAAATCAGTAGCTAGTTACGTGTTGTTTTTTTTCATATTCGATTTCCACATTAAATCTGGTGTCTCTTGTGTTCATGTTATTTTCTTTTATGCATGCATGTTAATAACTGTGAATGCTTAAAGATCAGTAATAAGTTTACATATAGTACATCTACCAAGTTACATCATTTTTCTATGTGGCTACCGAGTGATAGAAGTAACTAGTTTTATAAGACATCTAAGGGATCTTTGGATTTTTTTTTGTGGTAACTGATTGACCCCCCCTCTCAGTTACTCCATCTATATTTCCAACAATTGGTAACAGAGCTTTTGGTGCTTGCAAGAAGGATTTCAAGGATCTAAGCTAAAGATCAAGATGTCTTACAAGAGGGAAATTCCAAGGCTTAATAGGGATAACTTTTCAACATGGCAAGGTCTCATGAGACTCCATCTAGCTTCCATTGGAGATACATGATTGAAATATCTTGATGAAGAATATACAACTCTTACTGGTACATTATCTGTCAATGACATTACTCAGAAGAAGACTCATAACACCATGATGATAGATATTGCATCTACCCTAAGCTATGAAGAATTTTATGATATCAAGGACTACAAAACTGCCTTTGCTATGTGGAACAAGCTAAAAGATATCTATGGAGGTGATGATAATGTGAGAAGAGGAAAAGAAAGAATTCTAAGAGGACAATTTGATTAGATGAGGATGAGAGAGGATGAGAACATTGCAAAGTATGTTGAAAGAGTCAAAGCAAGTGTCAGTGCAATCAAGGCTTATGGAGGAGATATCAAGGATGAAGCAATTGTAAGTAAAGTTCTTAGAACATTGCTTCCCATTTATGCAATTAGAGTTTTTGAAATTCAAGAAAGAAGATGTGAAGCAAATCATAATATAAATTTAGAGGCCATAGTAGGAAGATTGACTGCATTTGAACTAGATAACTATGACAACTATGTTCCATCTTCCAAAAACATTGAATCGACATTTGAAGCCAAGCTTTCACTCAAAGAAAAGGGCAAAAAGATAAAGGATTCTTAGTCAGAAAGTGAAGAAGAAATAGAAGAAAGGTCATAAGTGCAATGGCAAGAAAGACTTCAAATCATTCAAGTACAAAGGTAATAAAACATGTTTCATGGCCAAGGATTCTAGGATTCTGACAATAGTGAGGATGAAATTGTTTAAATTGCTATGAAAGATGAATCTAATAATGATAAGGAGGATAAGATGGCACTTATCTCTCATCTAGGAAAAAATGATACATGGATCATAGACAGTGGTTGTTCACATCATATGACTAGTGATAAAACTAAGTTTAAACATTTTGAAGACTATGATGGTGGTAGTGTGAGGTTTGGTAATAATGAACATTGTTGCATAAAAGGAAAAGGAAGAATCTCACTAACCAAAGAGCTTGTATGTGATAATGCCTATTGGGTTGAAGGACTACAAAACAATCTATTGAGTGTGGCACCGCTAATCAATATTGGATTCAAAGTGGAATTCATGCATGGAAAAGAAAGATTGTTGGATGACAAAGGAAAGCTGATTGGATCTGGCATACAAACAAAAGGTAACTTGTTCTATCTTGAACTTGGTGAATGCTCATGTTTTATTGCTCAAGTTGAAGAAAGTTGGTTATGGAAAAGAAGGTTATGTCACGTGAATTTTGATAACCTAGTGAAAATAAGAAAATTCAAAGAAGTAGGAGGCATTCCTAGTATAAAGAAACCTGATGTTGGTCTATGCAAGAATTGTCAGATTGGTAAGATGGGAAAGACTAGTTTTAAAAGTAAGAATTATCAATCTAAAGAAGTTTTGGAAATTGTGCATACTAATTTTTGTGGACCTATTGGAATTGAGAGCTATATTGGAGAAAAGGGTTCTTGAATCAACATTTTATTCCTCGATTCCTTTGATGAGTTTTAGAGTTATTGGTAAAAATCAGTTTTAGGAGACCTAATAGGCTACTAGGTATAAAATTGCAAGTTAAGTTGTGGGTTGTTGGGAGTACAACCAATGGTTGATTTTCCTTATTTGTGTTGAGACTAAGTTGTCCCAAGCCCTTTCTAGTGGTGGAAAAGCCTAGAATAGTAAAATCCTCATTGTACCCATTTTGACTAATCAGTGCATGTATGTGATCTCCATGCATGCGTGCCTATCTACCATGATCCAACTCTTCACCATGGTACAAAGAACCTAACTAGTGTAGGGCACCAAGACAAAGTTGCATAGAAATAGGTTAAATGATGTAATCTTGAAGAGTCAAGACCACATATAAGGTTGCATAAAAATTGTAAAAATGCAAGAAAAGTTGCTGATTGCAAAAAGTTGTTAAACATCAATTTTTGCAAAATAAGTTGTTAAACTGTAAGGGATGTGTATGGTCCTCCCAACCATTCAAAAATTGTTTGTGACTATTGGAAGACATCTATTTAAGGTTTCCACAAGAGGAGAAACCCATCGTATGGATGGGTGAACAACAAACATTGAATAAAACTCAAAATTTATGCCTTTTTCTATATTGTTTCAATTCTATATGGCCTATACAGATTGGTAGGAGTGAAATTTTGGTATGATTGGATAGAGGATTGAGTTAGTGTTCCATTACATTTGTTTTTAAGACTTTATCTTATCTAAAACAAAAGTTACATCAGTTTTTGTAAAGGTTGGTCAGATTTACCCTAAATCTGAGGGTTTCTTCAAGATGGCCTCCTAACTTGCAATTCCATCATGGGATTTCAATGCCACTTTGGGGAATGAAAGTTAGGAGATGCTACTTAGAGATGGCAGAGATTTATAACTATAGGTTTAGGTTACCTATTTTTATTAGAAAGCCCTAGACTGAACATTGTTATATGTCTAGTCTAGATTTGAAAAAGAAAGAAGGTTCAGGCTTCCAAACTAATTGATTTGACCCAAGTGAAGGGTATAGGAGGATTAATTGGATTTGAAGAAGAGTTAAAAGGGTTGGAGTCAGGTCTATGAACCCATTTACTCATACTTCCTTTGTAACCCTACCTAATCTAGCCAATTAGGTCTGTGACTCAAAGTGGGTGTTAGTTGGTGCTGGAACATAGTTAGAATTTGATCTTTTTGAATCTCTAAGAGGTGTTTAAAGGGTGTCTAAAGAGGTGAAAAGATAGTGTGGACCTTTGAAAAGTTTTGGAGTTTGACCAAGAAAGCTAGGATTAGCTCTATTAGAAATGCTGGTAACAATTATGCAAATAAGTTGTTGGGGGTTTGAGAACTTTAAAGTTGGGTGTTTTTGAGAGATTAGGTACATAGAAACCTTTTCTATCATGAAATTTGAGTTCTAAATCCATCTAGGGAGAGTTTTCCTTTTTAGTCTTATTGGAGAAGGGGAATCCCTAAGAAGTTGTGATTGATCTAAGTTAGTTGAGAACCCTAGGTTTGAGGGTTGGGCATGTAGAGTGGAGTCCACTTGCAGGGTAGAGTATAACTTTTTTAAAAGCCCTTTGGATAAGTCTACAACCTTTAAGGAAAGTTAAGGTTCTATTTGGAAATTGGAAGTGCATTTGGTTCTTTTGGCTGCAAGCTCTGCATCACTAACCCTCTTTCTTTTCATGATGTAATAAGGATCTCCCTATGACCCATCCACCTTGTAATGGACACAAGACCCCATGGTACGACTATAAGCCTTGGGCATCAGTTGGCCCAATAATTGGATTTTTGGTCATTTTTATGTTTTATAGTAACATCTAGGTGTTTAGAACATTAATAAGGTTCCTACGAGTGAGTAAAGTCCATTTGCAAACATTCTTGCAATAAAACATGTCATAAGTGCAAAATTGCTAAAAAGTTGCTTAGCAACTTTTGCATTTTTGCTGACAACTTTTTGAAATGCAACTTCCAATGGTTCAAAATTTTTAAGGGATCATTAAAGCTATTTTAAATTTCCTATTTAGGCTTAGATAGTTCGAGGATGGTGAGGGTGTGAAGATTCAATTGTATTTTGCTCCCAAAATCAATAAAATTTGCTGATTTCCTATGCAATTTATTGGTTTTTTTTCCATATAGTTTGAAATATAAGGTCTACAAGATGATCTTTGGACTCTAAGAATTTGAAGCTATCTTTTGAGAATATTTTGGTGTTGGTTTGGAGTTTTCATTATTTACCTTGCAAAAGTTATCAAATTTTTTCGAGTGTGGGTCTATGAAACCCTTAATTTCAGGGTTTGGTCATAAAAATGGCCCTAACTTGAGTTCCTACTGGTGGATTTCCTTCTTCCCTAGTATGGAGAAAGTTAGGGATCTACTCTATTATATTTTGGTAGTTTGGGAGAAGGAAGTTGTGTTGGTGATTTTTTGGGATGAGCCCTAGGTCAAATATTCCCATGTATCTGACTTTTGTTTTGGAGAAATTCGAGTGGATAGACTGATGGAAAGGGTTTGAGGACCTAATGTGTGAACAAAGTGCCCTTTTTTTAGTTTGAAGAATAACCTAAAATTGGATACTATATTCCATGCACCCATTTTTGACAACTTGCATTGAAAACCAAGCCTAAAGTAGCTAATTAGGTCTATGTACTTGGTTGTGGTTAGGATATGCTAGAGTGGAGTTGGTCCCTGCAACATTGGAGTTAGTAAGAAATAGCAAAAGGGTTCTTAAATCTATAATTTATTCCTTGGGCCCTTTGGTGATTTTTAGAGTTATTGGTCAAAATCAACATTAGGAGACCTAATAGGCTTCTAGGCCTAATCTTGCAAATCTGGTTGAGGGTTATTGGGAGTGCAACCGATAGTGGATTTACTTTATTTAGCTTGAGTCTAAGTTGTTCCAAGCCTTTTCTAGAATTTGTAAAGCCTAGAACAGAAAAATCCCTATTTTTCCCATTTTGAGGGAGTTGGCTCTATTTGCTCAAGTTGGGTTTACATTAGCTTTGTGTCTTGCTTGGAGTGGTGAGACTTGAAACTTTCCTCAATGATTCCTAGGAGGGATATACACCTGTGAGAGTAGAACATAACATCAGTTCAACCCTTGGAGCAAATTTGAAGGTTGTGTGAGATTTTGCTTATTTGTTGGAGCCCTTCAACCACTTAAAGTAGTTGTAAATGTACATTATAATCTTAATGCCTTGTTTTTTAGCATGAAAATGGCTAATTTAACAAAGAAACTCCCAATATAATAGACTTCCAAACCTTTTAACTTTCAACAGTCATCATTCATTACATAAAACCCCCAATTCCATAAGCAATGTTTCCTAGACCTACTAGAACCCCAAAACCCAAAATTACCTTTTTTCAAACCCTCAAATCTAGGGTATCACCAATATCACCCTTCCATGTTGTTGGCTACAAATCTAAATGTTGATTGTGCCTAGAATGCCAATCACTAGCACAATAGTCCCTTGCTTTAAATCAATAAAAGGAAATCAAGATAACATAACACCAAAGGAAATGTCTTAATGACCCCAAGAAATGCACTTACAACATTAAATAATACAAATTACATTCAATCCAAAATACAACTTTCTGTTGCAATGACTGCCACGGGACAGTGAACATTATGAAATGCAGAGAATTAAATTTTTATTGCTGTAAACCATTGTAAATTTGTATTAGTGCTTATCCCTCAGGATTCCCTCTTCATTCTCATATTTCTCTTCCCCAAATAGACTCCACACATCAAGAAAATGATAGTAACTAGATCCTAACTATCTCTAACTATGACTTTGATGAACCAAATACATTAGATTTGACTATGACATTAACATTCAATGACTTTTAACTCCTTAAACCTCACGTGTGTCATTTTGGCCTAAGTTTTCCCATTCTTGGCAATATATTACAAATTTGACAATTGTGTGCTTCTCTTTAATGCTTAGGTTTTGTGGGAGAATATGGGGTCTATTATATAAAGGTGGCAAGGGAATATGGTGGATCGAAGGTCCAAATACAAACTCAATCAAATGCACAATTGAATCTAGTGACCAAAAGTGTCTTCAATAAGTGAACTGGTAAATTATCCATCAACAAGTCTTATGATGTGATTTGATATCCCTAAAATATGAAATCCAAGGTACTTTAACAGTTTTCAAACTTTATTCAATGGTTTAGACACCAAAACTTCAATATTCCTCAAACTACGCCTAATAGCATGCCTTGTAGCCCTACAGCAACACTCACAAGGATTTTTCATCAACTTTTTCCAAAGAACTAGCCAAATAAATTATACATTTGAGTACCCTTTATGGATTAACTTAACATACCAAAAGGATAGGGTAGGTTTCTTTGGAATGTATATGATTGTTTTCACTGTTTCTCAAATTTTTAAGGCTTAATTCTCATGCATTCACAAAGGAAGTGCTAACCATTCTAACTCTCAAGCTCCAAATATTTTCATAGTGTCATAAATAGGTTCAAATCAAATTAATATGAAGTCAATTTGACTCCAAGAGGTTTCTAGGTACCAAAGTCCCAAATTGTGCCCTCGAAACCCTTAAATTTAGGGCTTTCTCAATGTCACACTTCCCAAAGTTTCTGGCAACAAATAAAGGTTGGAACACCTTTTATACAACATTTCTATACACATTCCATCATAAAATAGTTCCCTTGTTTGGACAAAACTCTCTAACCTTCGGCCTATCCTCCAAATTCACTTAGTTTCTTAGTCTTCTTTATGGTGATCACCACATAAATTAATCAAACTTGCATTTCCAAGATTAGTAAGATAATATACATGTTAAATTGATATTATTTATGTTAATAAGATTTCATTCTATGAGAATCAAAGTGCTACATTCATAGAATGACATTCATAGTGTGAAATCTACAGAAAGTTGTCTTAAAATCAAATTTTCCAAAGATTGAACAGTACCAAAATGATTAACAATGACTATAGTAAGGATTTTAGAACATGAAATAATTCAAAGAGATAAAATATGAATGATCAAAACATTTTCCAAGGAAATCCAATCAATAAAAACTTTGAATCATACCAAAAAACCCTTTAGCTTTGCAAGAAATCGGAATTTTTTATTTAATTTGTTGTAGCAGTCCCTACCATGGATTCTCTACCCGTACAATGGATTTGTCAAACATTTAATAAACTCCAATCAACTACCCCAACTGATCCAAATTTTTTGGATGGTTTAATTTGGCTCAAAACAATAAAGAAACTAATTCCCTCCTAAATGTCCATGACCATTATAATTTGAAAATTCAAATTTATAACTTTGTAAGTTTTGAATTTTTGAAATTGCTAAGTGATAAAATTTTACCAAATCATTTAAATGGACCTATTAACGTATTAAAAAAAATAGTTTATCCTAAGGACCCTAGGACCTAAATTATCCTTATTTAAGGTATTTCTACCTATTTCCCTAGATACTAAATTCCCTATAGGTCTTAAGGACTCAAGGTTTATAGAAACACCAATGAGTCTCAAGCCTTTACGAATGGGCTGATATCAACTTGAAACTAGTCCTAACATTCTAAAACATTATAAGATCCATCATGAGCCACTTAGGAAGGTAGTGCTATGAAGGATCATTGCAATATCTTGTGAAATGCCTTGTATTGTCTTTGTAGAAACTATTTTTAAAAGTGTTGGGTATGTTAAGCAATTTGAGAAGTTTCCAATACCTATGCACGTTCTTCATATATTTTTGAAGTGAAGCCTGACTCCCAAAGTCTACTAATCAGTGTGTGCACATGATCTCCATGCATTCTACATTTTCAAGATAAATAAGTCAAATGTATACTCAAGTTTAGTTTAAAACCAAAAATGGTATTTTGGAGTTTACATACCAAAGGTTCATCATTTGAACTCCTTGCACCTGTATCTGATGATATCCCTATTTGGTCCTAATCTGTAATAGTTTTCACTTCCTTAGCTCCCTTAGATTTTCTTCCATTTCCATTTGTAGGTGTGTTCACAGATGCAACTTGTTTACTCTTTTTTCTTTGTCCTCCTTCAGTTACAAACCAATATTACAATCACATTAAATGTTGGAACAAAATCAAGAAATACAGTAAAAGTTGTTAACATAGGAACCATTTTATGGAAGAGTAAATTGATTGTTTGTATACTTTTAATTCTTGTCAAATCCATCAATAAAAATTTAATATCCTAAAATATCAAAAGTTCCATTTGTTTTCAATAGACTTAAATAGTCTTTTGGTTCTCTCAACTTATACATTGGCCAAACAACATTATCCTTAAAGAGAACTATATCTGTAACTACCCCATTATCATCAGATTGAGACCTGTTTTCCTTCTTACTTTTTGATGATTGTGATCCTTTGCAATCCTAGGCATAAGATGATTAACACACAATGGTACTTGAAAAAATCACTAATAAACATTGAGGATGTGAATTGATAATACCATTTCATAGATGATTTTGGCATCTCACCCTTTATCACTGGTGCTTCGACTTTATTAGCCCTCTTCTTTGGTGACCTACAAATGAAGAATTAGCACGATAAAAAATCTAAGATAAGATTAATCCACTAAAATTAGAGAATGAAAAAAATTGAATCTGGCTTGTCATTAAGAATTATCCATTTGTACAAATCCTTGCTTTCTGAGTTGTATGATAACCCTTGCTTGTGGAGTATTGGAAACTTCTCCCATCGTATCCTTGCGTTTTCCATTTTGAAGCTTTTGGTTACATGCACACAATCATGACTTTACATCACAAAGCATTCACATTCTAACAATTTTTATGGTCTTTATTACATTTTGATCTAAACAATAAATTCTAAACTTTCACTTATTCAAATGACTAATCTGAAAATGGGTCCTATTAAAGAATCTAATATAAATTCAAATAATGTATCTAGATTCTAAACAAATAAAAACATAAAATCTATGATTTAAACATATCTCATCACTTACACATAATAACAATACCCACCTTGTCATGTGGACAGTCTTGGGGGAGAGGTTGCAACATTGTATTTGGATCCAATTCAATCTAATGAGCCAACTGGATCTGCTCTACATTTTAATGTCTCAAGTTTTGCCTCATGGTCTAACTCGCAAACTTTCCAAAGAATCTTATTATTTGGTTTTCAACCATATTTTTTCAAGTGGACATTTTATGTGACAACAAGGTTTGAATAATGAAGAATCTTCCTCTCTGTTTGCCAATCCTTGAATAACCACAAGTTAGGGTTCTTCACAGAATATCGTCTAAGTCATGTGTCGGTTACAACCACTGCACTAACATGGTACTCTAAAACTTCACCATCTATAACTGAGTGATCCAATTTTTGTTTGGCTTGGACACAATGACACAAATAATAATCTTTCCCTTCTTCATTTTTTTTAGGTGCAATAACAGCAAAAATATGGCCTGCAATGACAAATGTACAAAATGCTGTCATTAATTTAGAAAATACTTAGGTAAAAGTTATAAAGTTACATATTGAAATTACAAATATATATATATATATCTATATATATATATATATATATATATATATATATATATATATATATATATATATCTATATATATATATATATATATATATATATATATATATATATATATATATATATATTACCAAGTTGCACTAGATCAGACAAGCAGTCAAATTCAATAGACAAATCCATTTGTACCATTTCCAGTGCTTACGGTGGATGATAGGTGTTAATTGAGTCCAAAACCCGTATATCCCATTTTTCCACCCATTCAATTGACTCATAGTCATCCCAATTTTCCTCTGCACATGATGGACAATAGCATACCATTATTTATGTGTGGATACTCCATGAACCTACATCAAAGTTTCTAAAAGAGTGCAACTCACTAGATCATGTTAGTGTGCAACAATCTTGATATGGTGGAATGTTATCTATCAACCAAAAAAATCTACGAATCGTAGACTCACCTTCCTTAACTAGACCCATTGTAGCATTACACCACTAGACGATGGATTTTGCATCTATCAATATTGCTCCATCTTTGTACTTTAGTTCTTCAAGAGCTAATTCTCTTTTGATGCATGTTCCTACACCATCATGCCTTCCCTTTCCATGACTAGCCTTTGTGAAATTCTACATATATTGAATTCTACACAACCTGTGCATCTTGTTCAACCAATATAACATTCATGCATTCTTGAATTGAGATACGCAATTGTCTGACCAAATAATGTGATGCCCCTATTAGCCAAATCTCCATAAAATCATTAAAAACAACCTTGTACAAACTCCATAGAATTTGGTCGATCACTGCTGATGTAAAAATGGTACTCCCTCAAAATCTTCCTGTCATCCTCTGTACTTGTAGGTGAATGCATGAATGTTACGTGAACAAATATGGAAACCTACTGAGAAGTATAATACTTTGCTTGCACCTCATTTTGTAGTTGTAGTGTGTAGTTTTCTATGAATTCTACAACCGAAACAATGGTATATAGTGGAAATGTATCCTTGCACAACTTGAATTGCAAATCCAACCATCGAGCTCTATGTGTATGCCTTCCATACTCGTAAATAGTCTTTTCATGAAAAATCTTCATGAACTCAAACACTAGAATCTTTTCAATGACTAAACCACATCTTTTTCCATGTTTCCCATCTTTTAGAGTATATGTCACTATCTTAAATTTTTCGTAATCTACTATTTCATTTCCAATTGCATGTGTACTATCCATATGTTGACAAGTTGATAAAAGTTGCAAAGAACCACAAAATAAGCATGTACCATCCAAGCATGATGTCTTGTAAAATTGTTGGTCATCCCCTATTTCACATAAAATGTTGGATATGAATTCTCTTGAAGATCTTGGTGGCGCATTCATGTTACAATCTTACAAAACAAAGTTAGAATGCAAAAACACACATATATGCCTAAAAACATCAAAATGGTTAGAAAATTCAATATATATCCTACAACAAGAAGTTGTGCGTGTGTGATTTATCTTGACATAAAAATGTTTACCCATCCCAAAAAATATTTGACTTATTTGAATTTGAGGATACATACCAATAAATTTTGCAAAAAATTGTATCTAAGTTGAGTCCAAAAAATGTTTCGCATGTGGGTCGTGATTTTGGCTACCAATCCTCCTTGTTACAACATCTCTTTGATTAGGGGAAACACGTGTGTTATTTTTCCAAAAATCTTCAATCAATGATTTCAAAGCTTCACTAATTTCTTTATCCTTTCATGGTAGTCTACAGCTAAATGTCCATAACTCATTTTTTGTTGGATCTTCCAATCTCTCATGCCTTAGCATGGCTCTCCTTTATGTACCTTTACCAATTTTTAATATTTTTCTTGTCTTTATGATGAGTCAAGCTTTCTTCATTTGGCTACTTACTATTGTCGATGTAAGTACTTGTCCTATGATATTACTATCTTTGGTGCATGATTTAGAACTCACTTTGTCATAAGCACTCATTAGATTCTTTACAATGCTTTTTTCATTTATTCTTAGCCCAAGAATCTTCATGATAGACCTAAATTTCAAATTCCTCATCATTTCAACAAATAATTGGCATTGACCTATACTATTTAATTCTTCAAAAAATAATCTCCACATACGATTAACTTTTCTTTGACAAGTACGCTTGCTAACCTTATTAGGCATTGATTTCAAAATGTTAATATCAATATCAATCAAATATTTTGGTCTTCTAAAATGAATTCTAGAAGGTGTTATAATCTCGTCCATTCCCTTAACATTTTGAACATCAACATAAGGTTGAGTTTATTACGTACCTTGAACTGAAGATGATTTGCCTTGGCAATAAGATGCAAAAGATGGAATATCACCTACTTGATGTGTTGATGTTGTGTCTTCAAGATGACATGATGGAGTGTGTATATCATTGGATCTACAAATTAGTGTCTCTTCAACGTGAGAGGATGATATGACTCCAATATTGGAAGATGGTGTAGCTTCACAATTCAATTGTCTCCTTGAGCGTAATAGTCTCATTCATTCTCTGTCTTTCCTATTCTTCCTCTTTGTTTATTTGTATCGGTGGTTCTTGATCCTCTTCAAAAGTCAATTCTTCATTATTGCTTTGTAATTTTCTTTGTTTTTATTTTATCTCTTTTAATTTCCAAATCTCTCTCCCTATCTTCATTTGTTTGAGTTTTTGGTTTCTTCCTTGGCATGATGATGATTCCTACATGTCAAATTATTCAAACATCTGAATTACTTACAATGTATAAATTATAAATCATTCAAATACATATAAAAATTACAATTATTTGAATGAATACACAATATATATCAAACAACTAGTGAAATTTCTAAACATTTTGAAATAACATTTCATTCAAACATATAAATTTCAATGAATTCACTATATATTAAACAAAATGTCAAATTATAATAAAATATGTATCTATATAACAATAAACAATATCTAAAAATGATTGCAATAGCCTTTTCTATACAAAGAAAATTCAAAAAGTCTTCAAATTGTGTATCCAATGATTGAATTTGTTGTTTGCTAGCTTCAAAAAGTCTTCAAATAGTGTTTTCTATGTTGAAACCCATGTTTTCTATCAGAACAATAGAATGCACAATAGACCAAAAGTAGAGAATGGATGAAATGAGACCCAAACTTTCTTTTTTACCATTTTTGGGTGATTTGACATAGTGCGTACACACTATAAAGTGTGTACGCACTATGTCAAAACACATCTCTCCCTATCCCACCATCCCCCATCCCCTGGTCTCTCTCTCCTCTCTCATCTCCTACTCTCTCAATCTCTCTCTCCTCCCCCATCCCCTACTCTCTCTCTCACTCTCCCTCTCCTACTCCCTCTCCCATCACCTACTCTCTCTCACTCTCCCTCTCCCACTCCCTCTCCCATCACCTACTCTCTCTCTCTCCCATCCCCTACTCTCTCACTCTCTATCCTCTCCCATCCCCTCCTCTCTCTCTCTCCTCTCCCATCCCCTACTCTCTCTCTCACTCTCCCTCTCCCATCACCTACTCTCTCTCACTCTCCCTCTCCTACTCCCTCTCCCATCACCTACTCTCTCTCTCCCATCCCCTACTCTCTCACTCTCTATCTTCTCCCATCCCCTCCTCTCTCTCTCCTCTCCCATCCCCTACTCTCTCTCTCTCTCTCTCTCTCTCTCTCTCTCTCTCTCTCTCACTCCCATCCATCCCTCTCTCTCTCGGGCTACTCTCTCCCATCCCCTACTCTCTCTCTCTCTACTCTCTCTCCCCTCTCCCATCCCCTTCTCACTCTCTCTCTCCCCTCTCCCATTCCCTACTCTCTCTCTCTCTATCTCACTCTTCCTCTCCCACTACCTACTCTCTCTCCCTCTCCCACTACCTAGTCTCTCTCCCTCTCCCATTGCCTACTCTCTCTCACCCTCTCTCCTCTCCCATCCCCTACTCTCTAGATCTCTCACACACACTCCCATCTGCCCTCTCTCTCTCTCCCTCTCCCTCTCCTACTGGCTACTATCTCTCTCTCACTCTCTCTCTCCCTTTCTACTCTCTCTCCCATCCCCTACTCTCACTCTCTCTCCTATCCCCCTACTCTCTCTCACACTCTCCCATTCCCTACTCTCACTCTCTCTCTCCCATCCCATTCTCTCTCTACACCACCTCCTACTCTCGCACACTCTCTCCCATCCCCTACTCTCTCTTACACATGCTCCCATCCCCCCTCTCTCTCTCCCTCTCCCACTCCCTCTCCTACCACTTAGTCTCTCTCTCCCATTTTTTACTCTCTCTCTCTCTCTTGGGCTACTCTCTCTCCCCTCTCCCATCGCATACTCTCTCTCTCTCACTCTCACTCTCACTTTCTCTCTCTGTCAATCCCACTCTCTCCCTCTCTACTCTCTCTACCACCCCCTACTCTCTCTCACATTTTCATACTCTCTCTTATCCCCTACTCTCTCTCTCTCTCTCTCTCTCTCTCTCACACACACACACACACACACATTTCCATCCCCCTCTCTCTCCCTCTCCCACTCCCTCTCCCATCCCCTACTCTATCTCTCTCCCATCCTCTACTCTCTCCTGAGCTACTCTCTCTCTTCCCCCTCTCCCATTCCCTACTCTCTCTCTTTCACACACATGCACTCCTATCCTTCTCTCTCTTGCTCTCCCTCTCCCACTCTGTCTCCCACCACCTACTCTCCCTCTCCCCCATCCCCTACTCTCATTCTCTCTGTCCCATCTTGTACTCTCTCTCTCCCCATCCCCTACTCTCAATCTCTCTCTCCCACCCTGTACTCTCTCTGCTACCCCTACTCTCTCTAACACTTCCTCTCTCTCCCATCCCCTACTCTCTCTCTCTTACACACATTCACATTCCCCCCTCTCTCTCCCTATCCCACTACCTACTCTCTCTCTCTCTCACATCTCCTACTCTATCTCTCTTACACACACTCCCATTCCCCCTCTCTCCCCCTCCCACTCCCTCTCCCACCACCTACTATCTCTCTGTCTCTCACTCTCTCCCTCTCTACTCTCTCTCCCATCCCCTACTCTCACTCTCTCTCTCTACCACCCCTACTCTCTCTCTCACTCTCACACTCTCTCCCATCCCCTACTCTCTCTTACACACACTCGCATCCCCCCCTCTCTCTCCCTCTCCCACTCCCTCTCCCACTGCCTACTCTCTTTCTCTCCCATCCCCTACTCTCTCTATCTCTCTCTCCCCTCTCCCATTCCCTACTCTCTCTCTTTCACACACACACCCATCCCCCCTCTCTCTCCTCTCCCATTCCCTACTCTGTCTCTCACTCTCCCTCTCCCACTCCCTCTCTGACCACCTACTCTCTCACTCTCTCTCTCTCTCTCTCTCTCTCCCTCTCTCTCTCTCTCCCTCTCCCCATCCCCTACTCTCAATCTCTTTCTCCCATCCTATACTCTCTCTTTGCCACCCCTACTCTCTCTCTCACTTCCTCTCTCTCCCATCCCCTACTCTCTCTCTTAGACACAATCTCATTCCCCCCTCTCTCTTCCTCTCCCACTCCATCTCCCACCACCTGCTCTCTCTCTCTCCCATCCCCTACTCTCTCTCCCCCCTCTCCCATCCCAACTTTCTCTCTATTCATAGTTTTGCATTAAAACCAAACCTAAGGCTTAGTTTTTCCTTGCAGATCCAACCCAAAGGTTTGGAGTTTATAAATAGGTCTAAGATGTGTTTTGTTGCAAACATACAAAAAATGATTGATTTTTCTTGTGTTCTCTCCTTCAAGATTCCTCATGGTTGGGCATTGATAAGATCATGTTACATGACATTGTAGGTCTTTGTGTTAGCTATATAACCATATAAAAAAAATTAATTTGAACTATTTCAATTCTTTCATCTATAATTTCTTTTGAATGTATGTCCACTTTTATATCAAAATCCACCATGTACTAATTGGGCTATAGATTCTAGCTCGTTCATCAAATTTTGCAACAACTTAGTTTTTTAGAAACTAGACTCCATTCTACACACTTTGAAAAAAAATATTTTGATTTTAGATTTATTTTCAATTATTTATAGGGGGAGCACACAAATATTTCATGTTTTTGGGATGTGTCTACTTTAAAAATTCATTGAAAAAAAATACACATTATAAAATTACCTGAAAAATCTAGGATAAACTACATAGTGTTAAGTAACTTTTGAATGGAGTGATTAAAAAATTTCAAAAAAAATGTTAAAATTTTAGGGTGGCCACACTTTGTACTATGTTATGTTTTTTGGAATAAACAGTACCACTTTCTGTGGCCCCCTTTTTTGAGGACCTAAAACTAAACCATTTTGAAAAAAAATTAGTAGTTTAGAAACTAGATTCAAAATGTTCTTATCATATCTTAAAATTTTGAGCATAAATATCTTCAAATTCTTGTTGAGTTTAGAAATTGTTGATTTTAGGAAAAAGGTGTCCACTTATAGCCCCCTTTTGGCATCACAACTTGGTGCACTTACACCATTATGACCATTTAAAACATATTAAAATCCATTAATGCCTCTTAGATAATCTTAAGGGGCATTTAAGACACACTAATGGGTTATAATATGCCCTAATGGGTCCCAATGTGTCTTAAGGGGTTCTAATGTGTTTTAAGTGATCCCATGAGCTTTTAGGACCTGTTAGGAACCCTTATAATCCATTAGGGGCCATTAGGACTCATAAGAACCAATTATAACCCCTCTAAACACATTCACCATCATATGATACATTACTATGTCCAAAGGCATTATAATAGTTCCTAAGTGGTTCTAATCAATCCTAATGTTTCCTCTTGGATTTTAAACTATGGTCTTCGTATATCATGAAGGGTCATAATGGGTTCTGAGTGGTCCTAGGACATCTTAAGGTCTATTAGGATCCCTTAGAACACATTAACTATAATAGGAAACACAAATGGGATGTTAATGATTATAATGTATCATAAGTGGTCATAATGGATTGTAAGTTGCCCCAGGACCCATTACAAAACCTTAGAATATCTTAGGACCAATCAGGACACATTAAAACTACCTCAATTTGATGTGATATTTATCCAATAATCTTTTTAATATTAGTACTAATGTTCTATAAATAGTTAAAATTATGTCAATTAGGAGTAGTACTTTAGGTCCTAATTTTAGATTAATTTTAGGTACGTTATCCATACATGTGTGTCGTAAGGGGACATAGGAGTCCTAATAGGTCATAATATTTTTTATAGGTTCTAATAAGTCTTAATATATATTATTAGGATATAATAGGTCATATTAGGTAATAATAAGTCTTACATTACCAAACAACACATAAGAGCCCCTTATGATACATTTCTAGGTACTTAGATACATATCTGTATTAAGGGGACCTATAGAGTCTTACTTAGTCCTAATATGTGCTACAGGTTCTAATATGTCTTAACATGTCTTAGTACGTAATAATTAGTCTTACATTAACATAAAACACATAAGGACTCCTTATGATACATTTCTAGGTACTCTGATTCATATGTGTGTTAATAGGACTTAGGGAGTCCTACTAGGTCCTAATGTCCAAAGGCATTATAATAGTTTCTAAGTCGTCTTAATATATCATGAAGGGTCATAATAGGTTCTTAGTGGTCCTAGGATATCTTAGGGCCTATTAGGACCCCTTAGAATACATTAACTATGATAGGACACACAAATGGGATGTTAATGATTGTAATGTATCATAAGGGGTCATAATGTGTGAAAGGAAGGGTATCATCCATCATTTCATTAAAAAAATCTTCAATATTTACCTAAATTTTATAAATTTGAATTTTTAGGATGAAAAATATTTATTTAATAGTAGGTAAATTTTATTTGTATGAATCTCAATGCATAAATTTGATGTGATATTTATCCAATAATCTTTTTTATATCAGTACTAATGATCTATAAATAGTTAAAATTATTTTTCATCTAGCATATATACGTACAAAATGTGGCATATGTTCATGAATAAAATATGTCACAATAAAGAAAATGGTTTGAATACTTAAAACATGATGAAACATAATAATATATACTACATACACAAGCATGATAAGAAGTCATAAAAAAATAGTACATGGTCTAACATACATCATAACATGATCTATGAAGTTAAAAAATACATATATAATACAGTTTTAACTTTCCTAACACAAAGAGTATCAAAATATACAATATGTGTCATAAAAACACAATCTATAGGTTCCAAAAAGACCTAATCTATCTAATCAAATGTCATCTTTACTCCATGTGAAGAGGACTCAGATGGATCATTATAATGGTTATGACTTTAATGTTAGCAAACTTACCTAGGATTATGGTTTTAGTTAGAATTATAATTAGGTTTTAGATATTTATTATGGTGCTATTGTTTAAAGGATATATAATAGATGGCGTTAGAATGAGAGTTAAGCTTACAATTAGAATGAAAGCTTAAAGATAGAATTATGATTTGATTATTATTTATGATTATAGTTCATCCTAAATATTATCCGCTTTAATGAAAACTATAAGTCTATATCATCCTAATTCTAATACATGAACCCTATCCCTAACCATAATAATCGTAATTCTAATCATAATACTTAAACTTATATTTAATATCTTCTTTAGTAATTTAAATCCTATAGATTATCATTTAACAATTGTTATGAATTGCTAATAGAACTTTTCTTCCCTCTAAATCTCTATGTTAGAATGTGTTATATTAATTGCATTTTCTAATTATGACCAAAGTCTTTTTAATATTAGAAAACTTGCATTATATTACTTGATCACATCTTTTATAATTACTTTTGGATTCTTACTTGTCTTCCACCTGCGAACTACTCTTGGCTCATCCAAACATTAGCCTTAGTAGTTTCAAAATTAATAAAATATGTTTTCATAATTCTGATTTGTAGGTGGAAGCAACTACATAAATTATCATTTTTCTTAAGGTGTTTTAATGAGTTGTTGGATATAAACCTTAATTATAAACCCTAATCATAAATCTTAATTATAAACCTTGATTATAAACCTTAATCATAAATCTAAATATACTTATTAAATCTAAATTATAATACTTAGATCCTATTTATATTCTATAATTAAATACAAATCCTAATACTAGATCTTAATCTTAAATGTTAAATGTTAAACCCTAACCTTATACATGTAAATCATAGTTAAGGTCAAGATTACAGTTTAACATTTAAGCTTAATATTTTTATTTAGAATTAGGAGAAGGGCTTAGCATTTATGATTATTTTTAGGATAAAGGTTTAGCATTTAGGATAACTTAGTTAGTCTAAGGGTTAAGAATTTAGGATATAAAGGTTTAGGATAATGGTTAGACTTGACATAATTAGAATTTAAAACTTAATGTCAAGGTTTAATATTTTATAAATTAGGCACATATAATCATAAAATGGATGTAATCATGAACTCAAGTCACACTAAATAAACCCTACATGATGCTAGAGAGGTATAAAGTGTAATGAGATTATGATCTTGTAATATGGATTAGCTCTCAAATGCCCATAATTCACTCAAAAGCAATTGCGAATCACCTAGAATGATTTGCATAACCTTATTACAAAAATGTAGATATGTCAAAAGCTTGAGTTGATGACACATTTATAGAAATCTCTAGGAGTTCAATGGTTTGTATTCATTCTCCATGAGTGGTGGAGGTTGAATCCTTGATTGATCAATACATGATTAAGCTTTATTGGTGAGAATTAATTTTATTTTCTATTAGTGATGATATGGATAATTTATCATTTTAATTAATTCATTTAATTAATATTTCTAGCCGTAGGATTTAAAAACTTGATTTGATTAATGTTGATTCCATTTAGAAACTCCACCTCATATGCATTCCCTAAATCATGTTTCTTCCAAATCTTGCATGGACCAAATTTCTTCATCTTCAGGTTGTTGTAGGTGCCCAATGGAAACCATTCTTTTCTCAAGTACACCATAGCATGATCCCCAACTTTGAACTCATTATGCCTCCTCTTTTGATCTACCCTATCCTTATACTACATGTTAATCCTAGTGATATGCTCTCACACTTCTTCATGTAGGTCCTTGACATGTGCAACAAATTCCTCTTCCTCAACACTAGTCTTTCTACCTTGCACCATCTTCTTCAATTTTGGTGCAATCCTTGGACCACTCCCATACACAACTTGGAATGGTGACCTATTGAAAATGATTGAGTAAGATTATTAAAGAGGGATATTGATATATCTATTTCAGTCATTATTTTGTCACTAATGTTAGACTTGTTATTTGCTGGTAAGACAACTACTTATATGATTTAAGTACTATCACTTATTTGATTTATGAAGTGGATTTCATCAAAAGATGTAACAATAGCACCTAGAGGAAAGGTTGAATTATGATTATGTAAAGGAGTATAAGAATTAGTTAAGACAATGATAACATGATGCATTGATAATCTACTTAGGGTTACAAAGGTTGGAAACACTAGGAAAGTTTAGAAGAAAAAGTTACATAAAGTTTGTTTGCAAAGCTTAACCAACTGGACAGTAGGTGCTGAGCAAAGTCAGTACAAGTCGAGCATAAAATTAGTTGGAGTTGAGTAAAAGAAAAATCTATTGCATGCCAAGCAAGTCATTTGATGTCGAGTAAAGTTTAGTTGATGCCAAGTAATTTTATAGAGGATGTCAAGTAACACAGTATGTGTCGAGCATTACAAACAAGAAATTTTTGGGTTGCTAAATTATTTCAAAGATCATGGATTTGATGAATATGAGCTGACAAGTTTATTTTCTTGGATTGTGTGAACCAAGTGGAAGATAAGGATGATGAGTTGGGGGCACAAAATTCAAGGTAAACTATTTTTAGGTAATTTCAAAGAGGATCAAAGGAGAAGTTTCTAGAAGAGATATGGAATATGGGGTAGATACATTGTATCCTACCTAACCCTAAATTGGATGATGGAGAATGAGAGGCAAAAGATCTTAATTTACTATTTATAGGGATGGTTGGTCATGAAGCAAAGGTTGTCATGTGTGAGAACCTAAGGAAGAGAAGGAGATAAAGTTTTTAATTCATCAAGTGACTTAGAGAAGAATCTGCATTTGCATGTTAAGAAAGACGGTTTAAGAGTATGAATTCTTGAAGGGTGAACAAGCTAAAAAAATTGCAATGAGTGAAGGCCAAGTAGAATGGAGGATTGAAATAGAGATCTATAATCTACAACTGAAGTTGTAAGTTTGTAAATCCTTTAATTGGGAGACATTCCAAGTGAATGGTCTAAAGTCATCTAACAAGGCTCACTCCTAATAGGGTGATTGAAATCCTTTAATAGGGTCACATTTAATAGTATGTATTGTAACTTTTAACAAGGTTGCCCTTTCATAGGGCATCACTTCACTAGAGTGAAAAAGAGTAGCATGTTACTAGTGGTTTTTCCCAAATTGGATTTCAACATAAATCATTGTGTCAAATGTGTTGTTGAATCTTTTATGTTTCATGTTTACATTTTTACAAGTTGATTTGATAGCAACATATAAGTATATAAGTGATTGCATAATCTCATAGATGCATGCATTATGGTAAATGTTTTATGGGTTCACTAAGATGTAAAAAGTTTTATTTATACATCTAGACCTTGGATAATTGCTTCAGCCACCCTCTCAGTTATTCTAAAGAATTTCAACAATTGGTATTAGAGACATCTTCTTAAGAGGGCTAGTTTGAAGGTACTAGAAGTAGAAAGATCAAGATGTCAAAAAGAGAAGTACCCAAGCTTAACAAAGAACTTTCTTGCATGGAAAATTTTGATGAAGCTACACCTTGGAGGACTTGGAGATCATGCATAATCTACTATTACTACTGAGCATGTTGATTCTACTAATGCACTAATTGTTAAAGATTTGATAAAGAAGAAATAACACAATCTTGCCTTTGTCGTAAGCTATGCCAAATTTGATGATATCAAAGGCTGTGATAGTGAAAAGAAAAAGTAGGATGCTTTACACACCATCTATGGAGGAGACACTAATGCTCAAAGAGCTAAAGCTAAGAGTCTTAGAGGTAAGTTTGATGGTATGAGAATGGAAGTAGGTAAGAATATTGCTCAATATGTTGCTAGGATAAAAGAAGTTATTAATGCAATAAGAGGAGCTACTAGTCATATCGATGATGATATTATGCTAAGAAAAGTTTTGAGAACACTACTACCTATTTATGCTATTAGAGTTTCTAAAATTCAAGAACTAAGATGTATACCAAGGAATAATCTAACCCTTGAAGGTTTGGTAGGTAGGCTCACTACTTTTGAGCTATCTAACTTTGATAATTAAAAACTTTAGAGTCTTGAATCTACTTTCAAAGCTAAGTTGTTATTGAAGGATTATGATGAGAAGAATTAGAAGAAGAAGAGAAAGTTAAAGTATGTTTCTAGTGATAGTGATATAGATGAGGAAGATGTTGAACAACTTGAAGTACTACTAGCAAGAAGATTCCACGGAGGTAAAGGCAAGTTCAAAGGTAAATTACCTATCATTTGTTTCAATTGTGATGAGGTTGCTCATATTGCTGCTAGATGTACAAAAAAGTAGAACTACAAAGGTGGTGACAAGTACAAGAGCAAAAGAGATGATGATAGAAAGGATTAAAAAGATCAAGGCAAAAATTCATGCTACATTGCTAAAGAGGAAATAAAAGATGAATTTGATGAACATGATGATGAAGTGGTGTATGTTGCAATGAAGGATGAATCTAATGAAGATGAGGCAACTACACTTGTGACTTGTGTGAACAAAAATGATAGATGGATCATTGATAGTGGGAATTCACATCACATTATTGGAGAAAAAAGTAAGTTCATTACCCTAAATTATTGTGAAGGAAATAGTGTAGTATTTGGTAATGATGCACCTTGTTTGATAAAAGGAAAATGTTCTATCAAACTCATAGATAAGATTTCATGTCACAATGCTTACTATGTTGAAGGATTGAACTATAATCTTTTAAGTGTGTCACAACTAAATAATGTAAGATGTAAGGTTGAGTTTGAAAACAAGATTACTAGGATATATGATACTAATGGTAAACTAATTGGAAATGGTGATCAAACTAGGAGTAATCTATTCTACCTTGACATAGAGGATGCTACTTGTCTAGTTGTAAAATTTGATGATGTGTGGCTATGGCACACATCATATTGGAAAGGGTGATCAAACTAATGGTATATGATACTAATGGTACTAATGGTAAACTGATTGGAAAGGGTGATTAAACTAGGAGTAATCTATTCTACCTTGACATAGAGGATGCTACTTGTCTAGTTGTAAAATTTGATGATGTGTGGCTATGGCACAAAAGGTTGTTTCATGTTAATTTTGATAACATTGTTAGTATCAATAGCATGAAGAAAGTTAGAGGTTTTACTGAGTTGAAGAAACTTGACAATACAATGTGCAAACAATGTCAGTTAAGAAAAACAACAAAGTCAAGTTTTAAGAGTAAAACTTATACCTCTAAAGGGATACTAGAGATTGTTCATATTGACTTGTGTGGACCTATTGATGTGCAAAGCTATAAAGGATATAAGTATATTATGCTATTTGTTGATGAATATTCTAGGATGATGACAGTCATGTTTTTGAAATAGAAATCTAATGCTTTCCAAATGTTTAAGTAGTTAAATAGGTTAAAGTTTGAAGTGTTTGAGATCTAATAGAGGAGGAGAATTCACATCACATGAGTTTGAGATGTTCTATAATGATAGAGGAATGAAACTATAGAAATTTTCTCCTAGAACACCTCCACAAAATGGAATTGTTGAAAGGAGGAATAGGTATGCAATGAACTATGCTAGGACACTCATGATGGAGAAAAATGTTGTTTTGAAATACTGGTGAGAAGCTGTAAGTATAGTTGTCTATAACTTGAACCATGTGCAAGTCAAGAAGTGTACCCATTCAACACCTTTTCAAGTATGGTACAAACACTCATCCAATGTGAAATATTTTAAGGTATTTAGAAGCAAATGTTACATTCTTAAAGACTTCAAGAATGGTAAACTTGATGCAAAAGGTGAAGAAGGTATATTCCTAGGATATTTTACAACAAGTAAAGCTTATAAATGTTTAAATACTAACACTAACAAAGTTGTAGAAAGTGCAAATGTAAATTTTGATGAATATATAGAAGTACATGAGGGTGAACATATGAAAGAACCAGAAGAATAAAAATAATTTGTATACATTTATGAAGGTATGTCTGTTGAAGAAATTTCTACAAATCAAACTGCAAATCAACAACAAGTTTCAATGACTACCAAGTCACATCCTATGAATGTCGAGTTACATTAAAGAGTTAAGATACATTTAGATGCCAAGTTACAAAATGAAGTTGGTACACATTCTGATTCTAAGGTCAATGTACATGAAAGAGATGTTGAGATACCTGACATAGAAGTACATAGTGACTCTGAAACTGAAAGACAAATTGAAGAAACTAAAGCTGAACCAAGATTGTCCAAATATGTCAAAAGACATCATCTTGCTACACAAATTATTGGAGATAAAGATTGTATATCAATGAAAAAAAATAGATTGAGAAATGATACATATTTTTTGAGTATAAAGGAACCTAAATCATTGAGAGATGCATTAGAAGATGTGAACTGGAGTAAAGCCATGGAAGAAGAGATTGAACAAATTGAGAAGAACAAAACGCAAAGTCTAGTTCTTAGATCAGAAGACAAAAAAGTGATTGAAACTAAGTGGGTATTTAGAAACAAGCTAGATAAAAATGGTGAAGTCAAAAGAAATAAGGCAATATTAGTCTACAAAGGGCATGCACAAGAAGAAGGAATTGACTATGGAGAGACATTTGGCCTTGTTACAAGATTAAAAGGAATAAGAACTCTACTTGCTTATTCTACATACAAAGGTTTCAAAGTCTATCAAATGGATGTTAAATTTGAATTTCTAAATGGCATATTGGAGGAAGAAGTTTACATAGAATAGCCAGAAGAATTTGTTGATGTTAACAATAAGAACATGGTATGTAGATTACAAAAAGCTTTATATGGTTTGAAACAAGTACGAAGAGCATGGTATGAGAGACTTCATAATTATCTTGTGAAGATTGGATTTGACAGGACTAATGATAACAACAATCTGTACATGAAGACAGATAAAGTCAAAGGTATTTTGTTATCTAAAATTTTTGTAATGCCTTGCTTGGGAACCCAAGAGAAATAAACCTAACATATTACAATGTTTACTAAACTATTTTTTTTTAAAGTTTATACAACATCAAATTAACAACGCAGAAGCAATATACATATACACAACATTTACACAAATGTAATTACAATATGGATTTCATTCCTAAAGGGTTCCTTTGTGTTGAGTCATGTTTAAGAAATTTTTATTAACTAGTTAAGCCTCAAATACAATGTTCATGATCATAAGGAAAAAATAGATACATCTCATAAGCCAATACATAAATACAACTAATACAATGAAAGTACATCCACTGCACATGTTGTAGGTTATGCGAGAATATATACAAGATGTTAGAATATATGATAACATAAATACATCAAAGGAATAGAAAGTATCCAAGATAGTAATAAGAATTATAAAGGTACAATTGCATCTATAAGCATCCAACATCTATAAGCCTAAGGGGGACCCAAATGGTAAGAAGACACTACCTCCCGACTATGTGATTGCCTAGTCAAGCTACCACTCCCACCATGCAGGGAAGATAATGAATGATGCATATATGGTTAATCAATCATGAAACATTCCTAGGAAAGTAATCCTAATAGTTAACAACTACCTCAAAGGTAACACATACTACTCAAGAAGAAAAGATAATCCAAATACAATGAACACTCAATCCAGTACAAACACCACAATCGAAACAACATACATTTACCAAGTAGAAATCAAAAGCCAAAATCCTGATATACAATCACAAAGGATATCCACCTCATAAAAAAAGCCACATGTTAACAAAAAATAACCATCAAATAACAACTGTCATCAATAAAAGTAAATCACCAACAATAAGTACATCACCAATAAATATACCACTTGAGGAAAATAAAAAAACTATGGAGGAGACTAAGGCTACATACTAGGGAGTGTCATTACATGGTCAAACTACTTGAGTTACCATGGACTGGTCTCTCATTAGACCCCAGACCCTCAAGCATTGAGTTACCTTGGACTGGTCACTCTAGACCTCGGACCCTCAACATGACACATGTGAAACTAGAATAACCTCTCATGAAGATGAGAAAAAAATAGTCATACCTCCCACTAGGTATCATCCCATTCCCATCCCTCACCTATACAAGCACTCAAGGCATGTGCGAGGGAAACATCTCTAACTTATCTTTTTAGTGTATTTCAAGGAAAAAGGGCTAGGCAAGATATTTTAATTACTATGTTATCACTTATTACACAACTTACTATAGGTTATCTTGGTACTAACCACTTTGGGTCTAGGACCCCTATTGCAAGCCACTCCCAAAGACATGTACAACCTCCCCAAAGCACATAACCCACAATCGTGTCCCATATCACAACACTCATAATGACCAAATTTGGTTCTTTAATAGACAACCCAAAAATAAGTTGGTTCTCAAAACCCAAATTATCATATATGCTCACCAAATAAAAATCTCATAAACATAAGCCTCAATTTTGAATCATCAAGTACATCTTGACATCTAGTCAAATAACCACCATAAAAGAAATCTTAAAAGATGCCTCTGGTGCACATCCTAGTTTGGTCAGCTAAATAGTTTACATAAAAGCCATCACAAAATAAAACATCATATTAAAATTTCTAAAACCCATCACAAAAAAAAAAACCACAAAACCTCAAATAAATACACATCAAATAATACAAGGTTACATCGAATGATTTGGATTAGATTGTTTTGAAATTTTTTTTTTG
Source organism: Cupressus sempervirens (assembly GCA_028749045.1). NCBI lineage: Eukaryota > Viridiplantae > Streptophyta > Pinopsida > Cupressales > Cupressaceae > Cupressus > Cupressus sempervirens. Next base: position 4,094,716 of record CM053785.1, read on the forward strand.
AATTATATAAAGGTTATAAAAGTTTAGATAAATTTAGTTTGATAATTATCTAATAAGTTTAGAATTAAATATTTTATATGTTAAATTAATAATATTTAAAATAAAGATAAAACATTTTCAAGGTTCATAACATTGAGTTTTTATGCATTTTCTCTATGTAAATCAATTTGTATTTTAAATGTTATAATCTCATATGGAAAGGTAAAGATCTGCAACCTATGTTGATGGAAAGATAATTTAATTTCATATATTATTTGTTATTATCAATCCTAAAGAAAAATTTATTTGAATGGTGTAAAATATGAATCTTCCTAGCAGCACTATTCAGATTTGAAGGTTACCAGTTTACAAGAAAGAACATAACTTTTGTTTGAACTGTTGGATCTTCATGAAAATAAATTAAATTATTCATAATAGACTTATTTAAAATAAAAAAGAAGATATTTCTTAAATAATTATTTTGCAAGTAATTGTTCGTGTATCTAATTGAAAAATCAAGCTCAAATAGGCCTTGTTTTAGCATGATAGTCAATCTTTGACTATGTTTGTACAAAACAATCATACATAATTTTTATATATGTTAAATAAAATCTAAATGGGTGTCTAAAAGTATCTTTATATTTTTTATAAAATATATGAAATAAAAGTTATAGGAAAATCACATCTTTCAATCCCTCAAATTGACACACAAGTAACTACAAACAAATTTATTCATAATCAGGAAAACACGAAGAAGAAAATCTTTCCAACATAAATTGCAAAGAGATTTTAAAACCCCTACCTTCAAACACCAAGTTGATTTGTTAAGAAGATGAATAAAACCCAATTGTAGACTTTACTCCCAAGCTTTGAAAACAATCTTTTACATCAAAATCTGAATGCTTAACCTGTAACTTGTCTCCTTAAATTTCTGTTCTAAATTATCTTATTGTTCTCCAAAACAAATTCTCCCCTCAAAAGACCAAAATCACCTCTTAATAAGTAATAAATAAATAAAAATAAAACTAATAAAACTAAGATTTCTAAAATAAGTAAACTTACAAAAGAAAGTAACACAACTAAAATAAAATAATAGTTTCTTTTGTTTTCTTATATTTAAAAAAAATAAAAAAAATCTGTTTATTTATTTTTTGATAAAAGAAATACATAATTTCTACATTTTTGCCCCCTTCTTTTAATATTAAATAAAGACACATTCTTTATTTATTTACTTTTGTTTCACATAATAAATTTATCTTTTTAATAATAAATTAAATAAATATCCTTTCTTTTAAATTAAATTATTTATTTCCAACTCAGAAATCTTATTTTAATTTTATTAATTAATGTGCAATTAAATTGCATATAATTAGTTTAATCATTAATAATAATTAAAGCTCATTAATTATGTGCAACTCTAATTTTATTATCATTGATTAAATATTCATGATAAATCAGTACTTAATATTTAATATTTTAATTTATCTTTTTTTCCAACTTTCATATTTAGAATTTTTAAATCAAGTCTTTTATATAAATAAATAAACAAATATTTAATTAATTTAATTTTCCAATTAATTAAATATCCTGATATTATAATTTTTCTTATTATTTAAATAATTTTTAATAATTCTTATATTATGTGATTGATCTAAATATCACAATTAAACATTTTAGCAAACAAATAACATAGTCAAATCCATAGAAGAAAAACTATTCAAAATCCAAACTCAAACAACACACACAAAGACAAACTTGGGGTTTAAAAAGGGGTAGAGAGTCAAATACGAGTCCTCCTTACAGGACAAGTGTTTAGGCTATGGTTGGGATTGGACCTGATCATTATCTTCCCATTTGTACCATTGAATTATTGTGATAGGGTAAAATTACCCTAGCAATTCAAGGAAGTCAATGCCTGGTCCTACAACCTGCATAAAAGACGAGCATGTACATATGCATATATATAACTAAACTATATAGGCAATGATAGGGTGTGGTACATCATTTAGATCCTGACTAGCAAGTGACTATGACTCCTTCCCTTAACCACAGTAGACACGTTAGACATAAAAGTAAAATAGACATGCACACCATACACATGCAAGTATGGGGTAATTACCATAATGAATCACAAGTCAACTCATCAAATGCTTAGATATAACAATGCATTACTATGAATGTAAAACAACCACCATTAAAGACATATCATCTAACATCATTATGAAAATAATCATATTTACTAACTAAGAATCATTAAAGCAACATTAACATGTAAGTAATCACAATCATTATACAACACATGAAATATAATCAACTATGTAATCATAAATGGTATTTTTAAGTAATGAAATAACATCATACTATATATCTCTAAAACTAACACATGTATGAAATAGGCCTAAAAGAGTTCAACATATATAATATAAAGAAAACTATGGGTGGGCATTACATCACTTTTGATCCCATGATGAATGGTTAGAGAGATTCACCAGTTGGTGACTTTGTACTAGCCAACATGGTGTAGGGGCACATAGTCAAACTCCTTATTTTGATTTCTAGTTTTGATTTTCACCATTGCTGACTCTAGCCAAGTCAAGAGTCTGAGTTTAGACCTTTCAAGTTTAGGTTTTGTCTCCTCCTAGATGGATTGTGTTTGGTTCAATCCAGTCTAGAGCTTTTGGTCTTCTTTGTTGTTTAAGGGGTTTTGAGAGAAAACTTAGGAATAGGGGTCCAATGCCTTAAAAATATTAGTAAATTTGGGATTTTATCTACATATGTCCTCTAAGGTGTTTTTACATCTTTTTTTATAGTTTAGAGGTCACAAGTTGTCATTTGGGGAAAGATTGCATAAGTTGTCAAAAATGTTGCAATATTGTCAACTAGGCCCAAGAGGGAAAAAATATGAACTTGCATTAAAAATGGTGGTCTGAAGGTTCAAACATGATTAGACATCATTAAGGAACCAAGTCAAGGGTGTGTAGAAAGTTCCAAGTGTTAAAATGCAAAGATGATTAGAAATGCAAAATGTTACTCATGACAAAATTGCATTTTGTGATATTGTCATGACAACATTATGACAACCTTTACATTTTCTCATCCTAATGACACATGGGTCTAAGAAATAGTTAGGGCCAATAGGGAAAAGGTATTTAATCACCTCCAAATGACATTGTAAAATTTGGATATTGTAAGAATGAAGTTTGGTTATTGAAAGCCATGAATTCTATCACATGTTTCAACAATTTTTATGTTTTTGGTTTGCATGGTCATAATAATGGATTGAAGGTTGAATTTTGGAAAAAGGGTACTTGAATCCATGATTTTTTTATCACCTTTTTTAGAGAAATTTGGAGTTATAGTCAAAAAATCCAAGTAGGAGGGCTAATTCAATTAGGACTATTTTTTACAGCTTTTTGGTAGATGCAAGGAACTTGGAGAAATCTTGTGGATTTTGTGTCCAAAATCCTTGATAAAGACTAACGTCATATGTATGAACCTCTCACTCCATGTAGTTTTGGAAATGAATAAGATAGATCAAGAATTGAAGTTGGCAAGTTAGTTTGTAGAGACATTTGGTGAATGAAGAAGCAAAAATCCTTGGTGTAACTAGGTAGTGAGAAGTTGGAGGACAATGTAGATATCCTCTAGAGGTTAGGGTATTAAAGTGAACCCTAATAGGCTAAGAGAAAGCCTGAGCAAGTTCAAGAGAAGATATAGAATAAGCAAGAAAACTACCTAGACTTACATATCAACACTACAAGTTTCAGCATCATACTATTAATTTTTATTTACAACTTAGCTCTGAAAGGCACTGATAGGAAAGAGGTAAGAGAGAAAACCTCTAGTCTTTCCTAAAAAAAATATATGAAATATAAATGTTACATCAAATTTTTTTCATAATTATATTCAATATAATAAACTAGTTGGATTTTCTCTACATTTTAATATCTCAAGTATTGCCTCATGGTCTGACTCGTGAACCTTCAAAAGAGTCTTATTATGTGGTTTTCCTCCATTTTTGAAAAAGTGGACATTTTATGCAAAAACAAGGTTCAAGTAATGAAGAATAATAATGAAGAACATTTTATGCAACACAAATAATAATTTGTCCCTTCTTCATTATCTTCAAGTGCAATAATAGAAAAAAACATGGCCTACAATGATAAATGTACATAATGTGCTCATTAATTGAGGAAACACTTAGGTAAAAGTTAAAAAGTTACATATTGAATATATATATATATATATATATATATATATATATATATATATATATATATATATATATATATATATATATATATATATATATATATATATATATATATATATATATATATATATATATATATATATATATATATATATATATATATATATATATATATATATATATATTACCTAGTTGCACTAGATTAAACAAGGGGTCAAAGTCAAAGGATGAATCCACCTCTACCATTTCTAGTGCTTATGAGGGATGATAGGTGTCAATTGGGTTCAAAACCTGTATATCCCATTTATCCATCTATTCAATCGACTCACACTCATCCCAATTTTCCTCTACACATGATGGACAAATGCATGCCAATTTTTGTATGTGGATACTCCATAAAGCTACATCAGAGCTTATAAAAGAGTGCAACTCACTTGATCATCTTTATACACAACAATCCTTATATGGTGTAATGTTAGTATTATCTATCAACCAAAAAAATCTACGAACCATAGACTCACCTTCCTTACCTGGACCCATTGTAGTGTTACACCATTGGATGATGGATTTTACATCTATCAATGTTTCTCCATCTTTGTACTTTAATTATTCATGATCCAAGGCTCTTTTGGTGCATGTGCCTACACTATCATGCTCTCCCTTTCCATGACCAACCTCTATGAAATTCCACATATATTGAATTCGAGACAACTTGTGCATCCTACTCAACCAAAAAAACATCTCTACATTCTTGAATTGAGATGCACAATTGTTTGACCAAATAATGTGCTAGCAATATGGTATGCCCCTATTAGCCAAATTTTCAAAAATAGTTGAAAAAAAAATTAGAAACTCCATAGAATATGATCAATCATTAGTTATGTAAAAATAATACTCTCTCAATATCTTCCTATCATCCTTTGTACTTGTAGGTGAATGCATGGATGTTATGTGAATAAATATGGAAACCTCTTGAGAAGTATAATACTTTCCTTGCACCTCATTTTGTGGTTGTAGTGTGTAGTTCTCTATAAATTCTATAACCAAAATAATGGTATCCAATGGAGATGTATCCTTAAACAACTTGAATTACAAATCTAGCCATGAAGCTCTATGTGTATGCCTTGCATACTCGTAAATAATATTTTCATGAAAAAATTTCATGAACTCATACACTAGAATATTTTCAATGACTAAATCAGATCTTTTACCCTATTTTCCATCTTTTAGAGAATATGACACTGTCTTATATTTTCCATAATCTATTATTTGATTTCCAATTGGATGTGTACTATCCATATGTTCACAAGTTTAATAAAGCTTCTAAGAACTGCAAAATAAGCATGTACCATCTGAGCATGATATCTTGTAAAAATTTTGATTGTCCCCTATTTCACATAAAATGTTGGATATGAATTCCCTTGAAGATCTACATGGCTCATTTATGTCACAATCCTGCAAAATAAACTTAGAATGTAAAAATACACATATATGCCTAAAAACATCAAAATAGTTAGAAACTTCAATATGTAAATTACAACAACAAGTTGTGCATGTGTGATTTATGTTCAAATAAAAGGTTTACCCATCTCAAAAAATCTTTGACTTATTCAAATTTGACAATACATACCAATAAATTTTGTAAAATATTGTGTCTGAATTGAGTCCAAAACAAATTTTGCATGTGGATTGCAATTTTGGCTACCATCCTCCTTCTTACAACATCTCTTTGATTAGGGGAAACACATGTGTTGTTTGCCCAAAAATCTTCAATCAATGATTTCAAAGCTTCACTAATTTCTTTATCCTTTCGTGATAGTATATCACTAAATGTCAATAACTCATTTTTTGTTGGATTGTCCACTCTCTCATGCCTTACCATGGCTCTCCTTAGAGTACCTCTACTAATTTTCAATGGTTTTCTTGTCTTTCTCATGATTCAAGCTTTCTTCATTTGGATACTTACTATTGTTGATGTAAGTATGTGTCTTGTGATATTACTATCTTTGGTGTGTGATTTAGAACCCACTTTGTCATATGCACTCATTAGATTCTTTACAATATTTTTTCATTTGAATCATCCATCATTCTTAGCCCAAGAATCCTCATGATGGACCTAAATTTCAAATTCATCATCATTTCAACAAATTATTTTCATTGACCTATCACATTTAATTCTTTCAAGAATAATCTCCACATATGATTAACTTTTATTTGACAAATACGCTTCCTAATCTTGTTAGGAATTGATTTCAAAATATTAGTATCAATATCAATCAAATATTCTAGTCTTCTAAAATGAATTATGAAAGGTGTTACAATCTCTTCCATTCTCCCAATATTTTGAAGATCAACATAAGGTTGATTGATTTGTGTACCTTGAACTAGAGATGATATGCCTTTGCAATAAGATGCAAAAGATGGAATATCACCTACTTGATATGTTGATGATGTGCCTTCAACATGACATGATGGAGTATGTACATCATCAGACATAGAAATTGGTGTCTCTTCAACATGCAATGTTGATACAACTCCAAAATTGGAAGATGGTGTAGCTTCACAATTCAACTATCTTCTTGAGTGTAAGAGTTCATTCTCTTTGTCTTTCCAATTTTTCCTCTTTGTTTCTTTGCATTGGTGGTTTGTGTTCCTCTTTGAAAGACAGTGATTCATTATTGCATTGCAATTTTCTTTGTTCACATAGTAGTTTCATTTCATCTCCTTTAATTTTCAGTTCTCTCTCCCTCTCTTCCATTGTTTGAGTTTTTGATTTCTTCCTTGGCATGATGACTATTTCTATATGTCAAATTATTCAAACATCCAAATTATGTACAATTTGTAAATAACAAATCATTCAAATAAATATACAAATTATAATTATTTCAATGAATACACAATATATATCAAACAACTTGTATAATTATAATGAATTATTCATACATTAAAATTTCTAACCATTTTGAAATAACGATTCATTCAAATATGAAAATTTCAATGGATTCACTATATCTTAAACAATTTGTCAAATTATAATGAAATTTGTCTCTATAGTAACAACTAATATTTAAAAAGGACTACACTAACCTTTTATATACAAAGAATATTCAAAAACCCTTTGAATAGTGTATCCAATGATTGAATTTGGTGTTTGCTAGTTTCCAATATCATGAAACCCATATTTTCTATCAGAATAGCAAAACATACAATAGACAAAAAACATATTATGGGTCATTAGGGACCCAAACTTTTCTTGTAACCATTTTTTGGGTGTTTTCATATAGAACATAAATACTATGTGAAAACTCTCTCTCTCTCTCTCTCTCACACACACACACACACACACACACACACACTTGAGCTCTATCTCTATTTATCTCACTCTCCTCCATTTCTCCCTCTCCATTCCCTACTCTCTCTCTCTCTCTCTCTCTCTCTCTCTCTCTCTCTCTCTCTCTCTCTGTGCATCCTATCCCATGCTCTTTCTCCATTCCCTTCTCTCTCCATCCTCTCTCACTCTATATCCTATACCCTACTCTCTCCCCATCTTCTACTCTCGCTCTCACTCTCTACTCTCTCTCCCTCTCTACCTATCTCCTTCCCTCTCTCCCTATCCATTATCTATTGAAATATAAGGCTTACAAAGTGTGTGTACACTATAGCATGTGTCATTCAACCCTTAAATTTAAAAATGCTTTAAATAGCACACACATGTTATTGCATGCACATGCTATATAAAGCATTGGATACCACCAAGCCTAAATCTTGGATTTTCCTTGGGGATCCAACTTAGAGGTTTGGAGTCTCTAAACTAGTCTAAGACATATTTTTCAGCAAGCTTACAAAAAATGCTTGATTTTTCTTCTGTGCTCTCCTTCAAGTTTCCTCGCGGTTGAGCATCCATAAAATTAGGTACATAATATTTTAGATCTTCGTTTTAGCTATATAACCATATAATTTATTTCAAATTCATACTATTTCAAGGATTTCAACTATAATTTCTTTCGAATGTATGCCCATTTTCTCTCAAAAACCAACATGTACTAATTGGGGTGTAGATTTTAGTTCGTTCATCAAATTTTGCAACAACTTAGTTCTTTAGAAGCTAGATTCATTCTACGCACTTTTTTTAAAAAAGAATTTTGGATTAGTTTTCAATAATTTCTAGGGGAGAACATATATATTTCACATTTTTGGGATGTGTCCAATTAGAAAATTCATTAAAAAAAAACACACATTATAAAATTATCCCAAAATATGGGATAAAATACACAGTTTTATGTAACTTTTGACAAGAGTGATTAAAGATTTTTTTTTTTAAGTTAAAATTCTTGAGGGGGCACACTTTGCACTATGTTATGTTTTTTTTCTAAAAAGATAGTACCACTTTTTGTGACCCCCTTTTTGAGGACCCAAAACTAAACCATTTTGAAAAAAAAAAAAATAGTTTAGAAAATAGATTCAAAGGACTACTACTTTTGTTTTTGTCATATCTTAAAAATTTGAGCATAACTATCTTCAAATCATTGTTGAAGTTCAAAAATTGTTGATTTTAGAAAAAGAAAGTGGCCACTTATACCCCTCTTTTGGAACCACAACTTTGTGTACTTACCCTATTTGTGGGCTTCATTTTTGGCCTTAGTTGTCACAAGATGTATATAATTTTGTGTAGAGTTTTTTAGTGTGTTAGATAGCTAAAGGAGTCAGTCAGAATATAGGACTCTATGAACCAATGCATATTCCATCAACACCTTGGGAAGGCATAAGTATGGAATTTGTTCCTAGGTTGCCAAGGACACAAAGAGGTAATTATTTAGTATTTTTAGTGGCTACCATGTTTTCAAACATGGCTCATTTTATTGCTTTCCACATGATCCATGATGTGATTCACATTGTATATTTATTTTTAAAAGAGGTGGTGAGGTTACATGACCTTGCAAAGAGTATTATTTCAAACTGAGATGCAAATTTTGTTGGGTATTTTTGAAGAACCTTGTGGAAGAAGTTGAAGATAGATTGAAGTTCAGTTCTACACATCACCCACAAACTAATGGGAAAATTGTAGTAGTGAATATAAGTATGAGTAATTTTCTAAGGTGTTTAGTAGGTGATAAGCCCAAGGAATGGGATTGGATTCTACCATAGGTATAATTTTCTTACAATAATTTTGTGAATAGGAGTACTAGTAGATCATGTTGGAATTCTTTAGAATAACTAAGAAACGGGGGGGCACAAATCAGCTATCCAAGGTCCAGATGTATAAATAAAACTTTTCACAGCTTGATGAACCCATAAAACATTTACCATCATGCATGCATCCATAAGATTATGTAATCACTTATGAACTTTTAGGTTATTGCCAAATCAACTTGCAAAAATATAAACATGAAATATGAAAGATTCAGCAACACATTTGACATAATGATTTATGTGGAAACCCAATTTGGGAAAAACCACTAGTAATATGCTACTCTTTTTCACTCTTCTGAAGTGATGCCCTTTGAAAGGTTAACCTTGTTATAGGTGACCCAGTTAAATGATTTCAATCAACATGTTAGGAGTGAGCCTTGTTAGAGGACATAAGATCATTTACTGAGAATGACACCCAGTTAAAGGATTTACAAATGACTGTTAGGTCAACCTTAATCAAAAGGATTTTACCCTAGACTAATACAATCATTAGAGAGTAATAGTAAGGCTTGATCTAATATAAAATTACAACTTCACTTGCAGATTATAGATCTTTTTTTTAGTCCTCCATTCTACTTGACCTTCACTCATTACATCTCTATTAGCTTGTTCACCCTTCAAGAATTCATACTCTTAAGCCTTCTTACTTAACATGCCAATGCAGACTCTTCTCTAGGTCACTTGATGAATCTTTATCTCCTTCTCTTCCTTAGGTTCTCACACATGAAGACCTTTGCTTCATGATGAGCCATCCCTATAAATAAGAAATTAAGATCTTTTATTTCTCATTCTCTATTGTCTAATTTAGGGTTAGGTAGGATATAATGTATCTTCCCCATATTCCATGTCCCTTCTAGAAACTTCTCCTTTGATCCTCTTGAATTTGCCTAAAAATGGTTTATCTTGAATTTTGTGCCACTAGCTCATCATCCTTATCTTCCACCTAGTTCACACAATCCAAGAAAATAAACTTATCAGCTCAGATTCATCAAATCCATGATCTTTAAAATAATGCAACAGCTCAGCACTATCTTTTTTTTAATACTTGACACATATTGTGTTACTCAAGATCTTCTATAAAATTACTTGGCATCAACTAAATTTTACTAGTGCTTGACATCAAATAAATTTTACTCAACATCCACTAGATTTTATTTTTACTTGGCTCTAACCAATTTTTTGCTTGGCTTGCACTGACTTTGCTCAACACCTACTATCCACTCAATCAAGCTTGGCAGATAGACTTTGTGTAATTTTTTCTTCTAGAATTTCTTAGTGTAGCTAGCCTTTGTAACCTTAAGTAGATTATCAATGCATCATACTATAACTATCTTAACTAATCCTTGTACTCCTTTACATAATCATAACTCAACCTTTCCTTTAGGTGCTATTGTTACATCTTTTGATCAAATCCTCTTCATCAATCAAATAAGTGATAGTACTTAAATCATACAAGTAGTTGTCTTAATAGCAAATAGCAGGTTTGACATCAATGGAAACACAATGATTGAAACATATATCAATCTCCCTCTTTAAAAATCTTACTGAATCATTTTCAATAATCTCCCTCTTTGGCATTGATGGCAAACCAAATTGATCAACCAAAACAACCAGATGGTAAACACCTTTGTTCAACCAAACTGACTAAGTTAAAATAGTAAGACCAACAAGATACCAAAAAGTAAATAATTCATTGTATTGAAATCTTTCCTTCTATCAAAAACTTTCATCTTTTAAATAGGTTACAAAAATCTTATAACTCCCACTAAATCACTTCTATATCTCACTCATATTAGGTAGATATTAGGATTTCTCCCTCTAGGATCAGTTTCTATCTTCAATTATTAGCAACTCTCTCTGTTTGATGATGATTAGTTTAATACTCTTTCTCCCTCTTTGACAAAAATGTCAAAGACCTATCATCTTTACATGCAGATATAAACTTCTTTAGTTCATCCCTCTATCACCTTGTAGTTTCAACACTTTGATTACTTTAGGTAGATCATAAAGTAAGATCCACTAAATCACTTTGTAACATATGGAAATCAACTTGTTTGATGCAAGGAAACTCTCTTTGTTACTTAAATAGCCTTTGATAGGGGTATCATCCCTAGTTTACCTATTAGATACTCATGAGCATCCTTAGGTAATGCTTTTGTGAAGATATCAGCAATTTTCTCTTTTGTGTTAATGTATTCCATCTTCACCTCTTTATCTTGAACTAAGTCCCTCAAGTAATGATACTTGATTGGAATGTGCTTAGTCTTTGTGTGCATCTTAGGATTCTTTGATATTTTAATAGCACTTGTATTATCACATTAAAGTATCACTGGTTTTGTGATCGCTTTCTTTATTCTTTTGAGTAGTTGTTTGATCCATACAACATGTGTACAATTTACAATAGCAACAACATATTTAGCTTCAACAATAGATTGTGAAGTGCAGTTTTCTTTCTTACTAGTACATGTAACTAGTCTCTTGCCTAAGAAAAATGCTCCTCCATTGGTGCTCTTTCTATCATCAATGTTTCTAACCCAATCAACATTAGTATAGGCTCTAAACTCAAATTTCTCAAATTTCTTATAGTATAGACCAAACTCTTATATTCCTTTTAGATATCTCATTATTATCTTCACAACCATTAAGTGCTTCTCCCTGGGATTAGTAGAGAATCTTGCAACTATCCCTACAAATAATGAAATACCAGGTCTTCTATGTACTGAATATTGCAATTTTTCAATCATAGACCTGTATAGTGTTTGATTCACTTCAACAGAATCATCATTCTTTGATAACTTGTGTCCTATCACCATAGGTGTAATTACTGGTTTAAAAACTTCCAATCTAAAAAAATTCAACATTTTCTTGACATATTTTGACTTAGTAATGTATATACCATATTTCATTTGATATACTTGCAAAGCCACAAAAAAATTGATCTCTCCAAACATAGACATCTCAAATTCTTGCATTATTTCATTTGCAAAAGTCTTGCATAAAGAATCTTGACCACCAAAAATGATATCATCAATAAAAAATTTAGATAATAAAATGGGGCATTACATCATTCTATCTACTTTTTTTATCACTGAGGTTAAACCCTAATCCCAAGCTCATCCCATTCTGTTGACTGCTTGAAAATTCATGGGCATGTTGAATGGATTAACCTAAGAGTCAGTAAATGCCATAGGGTAGCGATCTTTGATAGGGAATATCGTGGAGCTCATGTGAGATATGGATGTAATGTAGAGCACTACAAGATTGTGTTGTCAAAACATACAAAAACCTCTCTCTCTTTTTGCAAATTTGATTTTGTTTTGCTTTTGCACTCCCATCTTGGGCATGACAAAACTTGTAGTGTTGGCTAGTACAAAGTTTTCAACTATGAATCTCTCTAACCATTCATCATGGGATCATATTAGCTACTCTTTTATCTCTAAGTGGCTAGGTAAACCCTATTCCCAAGCTTGTCCCACCCCATTAACAACTCGAATGTTCTCAGGCATGCTAGAAAAAATTAACCTTGAGAGTCACTAAATGCCATAAGGCAATGATCTTTGATGAGGCATATCTTGGAGCTTATGCAAGGTATGAATGCAATGCCAAATCCTACAAGATTGTGTTTTTTACACCTATAATAATCTCTCTTTCTTTTTGGAGATTCGATTCCACTTTGATTTTGCAGCCCCATCTCATGTGATGCTGAAACTTGTAGTGTTGGCTAGTACAAAGTTGCCAACTAGTAAATCTCTCTAACCATTCATCGTGGGATCAAGCTATCTACTTCATTAGCTTTGAGTGGTTAGAAAACCTTAGTCCTAAGCTAGTCTTATCTCATTGACTACTTGAACATGCTTGAGCATGTTGAACATAATTGACCGAAAGAGTCACTAAATGTCATACGATAGTGATATTTGATAAGGCATATCTCAAAGCACGTATGAGGTATGGATACAATGTTGGGTTCTACATGATTGTGTTGTAAATTTTTACAATAACCTCTATCTCTTTTTGGAGATTCAATTCTATTTTGATTTTGTGGCCCCATCTCATGTGATGCTAAAACTTGTAGTGCTAGCCAGTACAAAGTCACCAATTGGTGAATCTCTCTAACTGTTCATCATGGGGTCAAACTATCTACTTCATTAGCTCTAAGTGGATGGGTAAACCCTTTTCCTAATCTTGTCCCATTTTGTTGATCGCTTGAACATTCTTGGGCATATTGAATGAAAGTGACCCTAAGATTCACTAAATGTTAGAGGGAAGTGATCTTTGATGGGGCATATATCAGAGCTCATGCAAGGTATGGATGCAATGTCAAGTGTTATAGGATCATATTTTTGACACCTACAATAACCTCTCTCTCTTTTTGGATATTCAATTCTATTTTAATTTTGTGGCCCCATCTCAGGTGATGCTAAAAATTGTAGTGTTGGCTAATACAAAGTCGCCAACTGGTGAATCTCTCTAAAAATTCATTGTGGGATCAAACTATCTACTCTATTATCTCTAAGTGGCCATGTAAACTCTAGCCGTAAGCTCATCTTATTTCATTGACCACTCGAACATTCTTGAGAATGCTAAACAAAATTGACCCTGAGAGTCACTAAATGCCATAGGGAAGCAATCTTTGACGGGGCATATATCGAAGCTCTTGTGATCTATGGATGCAATACTAGGTGCTATAGGATTGTGTTATTGACACCTAAAATAACCTCTCTTTCTTTTTGAAGATTTGATTCCATTTTGATTTTGCAGCCCCATCTTGGGTGATGTTGAAACTTGTAGTGTTGGCTAGTACAAAGTTGCTAACTAGTGAATCTCTCCAATCATTCATCATGGGATCAAATTATATGCTCTATTATCTTTGATTGGACAAGTAAACCCTAGTCCTAAGCTCATCCCACCCCATTGATTTCTTGAATGTTCTTGGGCATGTCAAACAAAATTGACCCTAAGAGTCACTAATGTCGTAGGGTGGCGATCTCTGAAAAGACATATCTTATAGCTCATGTAAGGTATGGATAAAATGTTGGGTGTTAAAGGATCATGTTATTCAAACCTACAATAACCTCTCTCATTTTGGATATTTGATTCCATTTTTATTTTGTGGCACCATCTTGGCTGATGTTGAAACTTGTAGTGTTGGCTAGTACAAGATTTCCAACTGGTGAATCTCACCAACCATTCATCCTAGGATTGAACTATTTTATCTATTAGCTTAGAGTGGCTAGGTAGACCCTAGTCCCAAGCTCATCCCATCCTATTGATCACTGAAACATTCTTGAACACACTAGATAGAATTGACACTAAGAGTCACTAAATTCCATGGGGCAATGATCTTTGACATGGAATATTTCAGAACTCATGCAGTGTATGGATGAAATGTTGGGTGCTATGGGATCATGTTTTTGACACCTACAATAACCTCCCTCTATTTTTGGAGATTCAATTCCATTTTGATTTTGTGGCCTCATTTTGTGTGATGCTAAAACTTGTAGTGTTGACTAGTACAAAGTTGCCAACTAGTGAATCTCTCTAACCGTCTATCATTAGATCAAACTATTTTCTCAGTTAGTTTTGAGTGGCCAAGTGAACTCTAGTACCAAGCTAATCCCACCCCATTGAATTTTCAAATGTTCTAGTGCATGCTAGATGTAATGGACCCTAAGTGTCACTAAATATTGTGTATCGATACTTGGAAGAATGAAAAAGATATAAGAAGTTCAAGATGACATCCTAGGGGTATATAATCTATCACCATACAAAGGAGTTCAAAGATAGCATAGTCAATGCATAGTGGATAATGACACACAAAAGACATGCAAGAAAAAATGCAACAACTATAGCTATAGGAATCATAAGAAGAGCATTTATAATAAGTTTATATGAATGAAGCTCTCGAAGAGATGGATAAGCAAGCAATATTGATATCAAATACCATGAGTAAAATAAAATCTCTGTTTCAAATCTTCTCATGTTGTGAAGATAAAGCATATATAAACCCTTGACATGCTTATTATGACACTAAGATTCAAGCTCAAATATTTACATAATGCAACCAACTCAAGATTCAAATTTCAATGTTAATTGTATAACAATAATAAGAATTCAAGTTTCACTATTTTCATCCCAACAAAAACTCCAAATAAGTTACTCATAATAAAAATTACTCATAACTTGTACAATCTAAATACAAATTAATATTATGAGCCTTATTCACATGTCAAAAGATACTATTAAAGCTTATTATAATGATTCTTGCCCTTATTTTGGATGCAAATTACATTAAAATGAAATACTTAAAATGTAAAAAATAAAAACAAGATATATATTATGATAACCAATAATGTCATACATTAATAAACAAATGCATCAAATTTGTAATTATAATAATGTCATGCATCAAATATATGTCATACATCAAATATCTAATGGCATGCATACATCAAACATATGTCAAATATGTCAACTAACATAAAATCCAAGATATATGTCCACTAATGCCTATACATGTGTCCATCCCTATATCTTCCTATTCCCATGAGGGAAAGGAAAAAAATCCCTAGAGGTCTTTAGTCATTGCATGGAGGGAGATGATGGGGTCTTCCTCACATGCTCGCTCGTCCTCTTGTTTAGGATCCTCTCTAATTGGAGCTGATACAAAAAAAGTTCATATGAATCAATAATTATTATACATTGAAATTACATATATGTATGAAAAAAATTAATTATTTTCTTACCTCCATCAAATAGTCCCTCTATACATCCACCTCAAAGGCTTTCGGACGATCATGAGTAACAAGGCCCTACAACAATTCAATAAATATAATCACTTGATCATAATTATAAATACCATTTCAAATTTAAATTCTAACTATTATAAATAAATTAAAACAATGAAAGCTCTTTCATACCTTAGTCAATGACTTTGAACTAGCCATCGTGACAACAGCTCCATGATCGAAAGACTGGCAAAGATGAGGAGGAGTCTTTGATGTCAACAATTGCAAATCATATAATACAATTTAAATATTTTTTTATAGAATATAATATAATAAAAAGAATTAAATTAACATGAAATAAATGTACCTCTATGAAGCTCATATCATGCCTAGGCTTAGAATCCCTTATGAATTTTGATGGTCTAGTAGAGAACTAATGCACATGGATAAATATTTTTTCTGAATCCTTCATATAATTACTTAATAAATATATGTATTAATTGAAAGATTAAATCAATATACACTTTTCGGCGATAAGTAAAATGGGACTGGGGAATCTATACTAGGGTCATCAACACTCTTACCCTAAATTTTGAACAATGTCAAGATATGCTAATTTATTAGTCATTCATTGTACATATGAAATGTGATCAAATTCTATTTTATTATAATTGTAATTTTCCTATGTGTCAATGCCAAATGTCTCACTCAAGAAATCATTAGTGACTATCCCATCATCCATAGTGTCTCCAATGTGCCTCCCAAATGTGCATAAGGATCCACATGATGTGCACATATGACCATGGCATAAATAAGGCCCCTCCTCAACTAGTGGACTAGTGCAATGAATGAGGGTCTATGTCAAAGAATTGATAGTCCCTAGAGTACCAGTCTCTACATGTTCCTTCATAATTGAAGGAATAATGACATGCTCAACTTGTGGCTTGACAATAGGTGCCCTAATTTCATTAGGGTCACAATATACCCCCGACCTCTCGAATGACAACCCCCCACTTCTACCCTGAGAATCTAACATGTTTAAATAATTGGAGACCTCCTCGAGGAAAAATATACAATATAATTTTTGTCAAATATATATATTGAAACCTCATGATTATTGTAGGGAGTGCATCAAAGACCATCCACCATCTATCCCAAAATTTATTTCGAATATCAGCATGGATGCACCAGTGGATGGGGAACCTTTTAATTGTAATTTTAATAGTTTTTTATTCTCCCATATTTTTAAACAATGCAGATATGTTACCTTTCATTACATCCTTTTCTCTACATCTTTGTAGGATAATTTTTTTGCATAATATCTTCTTTATTCTTCTCTCTTAAAATGCCAAATATCCAACTGATGTCACCATGCTCTTAAGGGAGGATGCCAATTGTTCTCTTATAGGATTAGTTTTTCTGAAATCTTTTAACCTACCAATAATTATTTCTAATTATTTTTTCCTCTTTGTATTTCATTCATTATATTGTCTTGGGTGCCAAGAGGAGGTCTTTCAATCAGTGGAGGTTGTGGAGGTTCTTGCTCTTCCTCAAAAGGGTTTTCATTTTGATCTTGTGGAGGGTTTTCATTTTGATTTTATGGAGGATTTTGTTGATCAAGTTGGGGATTTGGTGGTTGATTATTCACATTTCTTGATAAGAAACCAATTGCATTTTTAGAAACTAAACAAACATGAAGCTAAACTTTAAAAAACATACAAAATAATGCAAAAAAAAGGTTAGAAGACATACTTGATGAACCCGATCTTGATCTCTTGCAACAAGGAGAAATTTTGAGGATGATAGTGAGAAGATATTTCATCTTCTACAACCTGCATGTGAACTATTGGGGGTAGAGAAGGAAACCAACAAAAGAAATGGAAGAAAATGGTATGGGCCATGGGTTGCAGTCTTTTAATATGATTTTGCATAGTCTGTGCGTGCTATGGCTTGGGCTCCACAAGCCTTAGGCTTGTGGAGCCCAAACTATATCACATGAATACTATAAGAAAATTTGAAAAATGAATATGGTTGTGGCTTGTGGAGCCTAGGCCATAGCGTGTGTATGCCATAGGAAATTCTAAAAAATGTATATGGGTGTCATCTTTTTGGTACCACAACTTGGTGCATTCGACCAACAATGGTGATGGTTTTTTTTGAACCAAGGTGTCCTATTATTCCTCCACTCTATTCCAATTATAGTTTCAAACAATCTCTTTCTTTGGCATTGATGGAAACACCTTTAGTTACCATGCAAATGAAAAAGTGTTCACTTGATTTTCACTGTCAACTCCCTCTATGTGTTATAATGTTTAGAATAACTGAGAAGGGGTGGATGGGGTGAATAATTTATCTAAGATCTAGATGTACCAATTCAACAAACATACATTTGAAAAACTTCAGATCTTAACATTCAATAGCTCGACCTCTATAGTAAAATTTAGTAACATAAACTAGTTGTTTATTGTCCTAAATATAATAGAACCACATAATGTAAACATTAATAGTAAATCACCAAAAATAACATCCACACAAGTTTGAACTACAATTTAACATGAAAACCCAATTTGGGAAAAACCACCAACAACATGTCACCAATCTTTTCACTCTTTTGAAGTGAGATCTATTAGGAGCCAACCCTCTTAAAGGTTACATAACATACTATTAAATGTGACCTTCTTAAATGATTTAATCACCCTATTAGGAGTGGCCTTGTTAGAGGACTTTGGAACATTCCATTAGATTTCCACCTTGATTAAAGGATATACATATGATTGTTAGGTCAAATTTGATTAAGTGATTTCAAAATGATACAATGGTTAGAAAGTAACAATATATTTTGATCTAACAAATACATCTGACTTTGCAAATAGAAATCTTAGTTAAGCTCAAATGTTGATCCACTAGTAGGCCTTCACTATCATCTCACTCTCTAATTCTCCTAGAAACCCTTCAAGCAATCACGCTTCACCTCTTCTCAACTCTTCTCAACGTTCTCCTTAAGTTTTCCAGTCAATAGCATCAACAACTAATCCAACCTTAAACCAATTAAAGGTTAGCTCTTGTACATCCTTAAATAGGTAATTCTAATCTTTTTCTACTTGGACACTACCACATATCTTAGGGTCAGGTCAGATTCATTGAATCCTTCTAAAATTTTATCTCTTCCTTTATGTTCTAGAAATTTCTCCAAACTTCTCCTTGAATCCTTGCTAGAAATGTGCAAACATGATTTCCCTTAATTTAAATATTCTAGGTCATCAATCCTTATCTTCAACATGTTTTATATATTCCAATAAATTAACTTTGTCTCCTAGAAATTATGATTTCTTATAAACTATCAAAATGTTGTCCCTTGACCAACACTATGTTATAATACTCAATCATCACTAGGTTACTTGGTCACTAATAAATTTCTATTTGACACATATATTGATGCTCGACCAATAATAATACTTAGTCAACACTATTTATACTTGGCTTATACCATGGCTCGTTTGACACTAGCATCACTTGACATCTACTTTAAGTTCCGTAATATTTTTCTCTATTTCTCAGTCAAGCCTATGCTTTTGGTCAATCTTTGATCACTTCTTCAAGACTTTAGTAAAAGTTTTTTCTACACTTGCAACATGATTTAAACAATCACTTTATCTTGTCAAAGTCTAATTAATCAAGTAATTTCTTCTCATAACTCAACCTTTTCTATAGGTTCCTTTGTTATGACCAACTTCTCAAATTGTCTTCATCAATCACACACACACACGCGCGCGCGCGCGCGCGCGCGCGTGCTCAAATTAGATAGAAAGTTATCTCACCAATAAGTTTTGACATCAATGACAACATAATAATTATTCTAATTGTATTTTCCAACAATCTTCCTCTTATGGCATTGATGGAAACACCTTTAATGACCATGTACTGAATTGATGAAAATCCCTCTATGTATAGTATCAGATCTTCATTAACATCCTTAGTTTCATTTTGATTCACATCTCTATGTCTAAAAATCTCTTTCTTTAGTTCCATTCTAATTCTCATCCATGCAACTCTAATATGCAACACATAATCTCTCTTTATCACATCATATCATGAAATCAATTAGATTCTTTTGTATTGCTAGCGACACCTTGCTTCTCTCTCTCTCTCTCTCTCCCTCCCTCTCTCCCTCTCTCTCTCTCTCTCTCTCTCTCTCTCTCTCTCTCTCTCTCATTGATCACTTAAATCTTATATCTCCCTCTTTATGGTAACTTCTTCACAATATCTCCCTCTTTGACAACAATGCCAAAGAAAATTTTTCTATCCCATGCATATTTTCTGTAGATATCTTAATGTAAGTTCCAAATTCATCATTTTTCATCTATTTATGACTAATAAAACTTTTTGTCCTTCTTCCTTCACTGTTACTTTAGGAATCTCCTAAAATAGGACTACCTACATCAACTTGTAAGATATTATGATCAACACATTTGATGCATAGTACCATCTCAACTTAAGTAGCCTTGTCTAGGGAAATTTCCCCTAGTTTACCTCTTAGATATTCATGAGCATCCTTAGGTAAAACTTTAGTGAAAATATTAGCTATTTTTTCCTTAGTATTCACATACTCCAATCTTACTTCTTTGTCTTGAACTAGCTCTCTCAAGTAATGATACTTGATAGAAATATGCTTAGCCTTTGTGTGCATTACATCATTCTTTGATATGTTTATAGAATTTTATAGCATTAGTGTTATCACAATAGATAACAACTAGAATAGTAATTTGTTCCTTTATACCTTTCAACAATTTCTTGATCTATATAATGTTTGAACAATTTCCCAGTTGTTACCACATATTTAGATTCAGCTATTGATTGAGAAATGTAATTTTGTATCTTGCTTGTCCATGAAATTAGTATGTTTCCTAGAAATAATGTTCCACCACTTGCACTTTTTTTTCCATTAGCATTTCCTACCCAATCAAAATTAGTGAACACCTTTAGTTCAAACTTATCATTCCTCTTGTAATACAATCCATAGTCTTCTATCCCTTTTAGATATCTTAGTATCATTTTCACTAGCATCATGTGATTATCTTTAAGACTTGCAAGAAATTTCATAGCTATCCCAACCACTAATGCAATATTAGGTCTATTGTGAATAACATATTATAGTTTTTCAATCATTGATCTATACAATGTCTAGTTCACATAAGTAGAATCATCATTCATAGATAACTTATGTCTAGTGGCCATAGGTGTAATGACTGGTCTTGAATCTTCCATTCCAAATGATTTCAATATCTCCTTGATGTATTTGGACTGAGTAATTAAGATACCTTTCTTCATTCGATGTATTTGTAACCTAACAAATAATTTGATTCACCAAACATAGATATTTTAAATTCCTTCCTCATCTCATCAACAAATGATTTTCATAATACTTCCTTGCCTCCAAATATGATATCATCAACAAAGAATTTAGATAATAATACCTCATTTTTCTTACTAGTCTTCAAGTACATATTGATATTATCATTATGGTAAGTGCACCATGTTTTTGTGACAAAAGGGGGGTATAAGTGGACACCTTTTTTCTGAAATCAGCAATTTTTGAACTTCAACAAGAATTTGAAGATAGCTACACTCAAAATTTTAAGATATGACAAAAACAAAAGTAGTAGTCCTTTGAATCTAATTTCTAAACTAATAATTTTTTTTCAAAATGGTTTAGTTTTAGGTCCTCAAAAAAGGGGGCCACAGAGAGTGGTACTATTTATCCTAAAATTTAAACTTCTTTTTTTGAAATTCTTTAATCACTTTGGTCAAATGTTACTTAACACTATGTAGCTTATCCCAAATTTTTTAGGTAATTAAATAATGTGCAAGTTTTTTTAATGAATTTTTAAACTAGACACATCCCAAAAATGTGAAATATTTGTGTGCTCCCCCTATAAATGATTGAAAACTAATCTAAAATCAAAACTTTTTTTTTTCAAAGTGTGTAGAATGGAGTCTAGTTTCTAAAAAACTAAGTTGTTGAAAAATTTGATGAATGAGCTAAAATCTACAACCCAATTAGTACATGTTGGTTTTTGACAAAAAAATGGACATACATCCAAAATAAATTATGGATGAAAGGCTTGAAAAAGTTCAAACAAAAAATAAATTATATTGTTATATAGCTAACATAGAGACCTAAAATATCATTAACCTGATCTTATTGATGTTCAACCATGAGGAATCTTGAAGGAAAGCACACAAGAAAAATCAATCAATTTTTGTATGTTTGTAGCAAAACATGTCTCAGGCTAGTTTATAGACTTCAAATGTTTGGGTTAGATCCCCAAGGAAAAACCAAGCCTTAGGCTTGGTATAATGAAAAGGTTTGGATAGCATGTTAACCCTATAGTGTGTATGTGCTATAGTGCATACATTCTATTTAAAGCTTTTTAAATTTTGGTCTCAATAGAATGTGCGCACTATAGTGTGCATGCACTATTGAGACCTATATAGTGCATAGAGAGGGAAGAGAGGCAAATCAAGAGAGAGGGGGGAATGTGTGTGTGTGTGTGTGTGTGTGTGTGAGAGAGAGAGAGAGAGAGTAGGGGATGGGAGAGAGAGGAAGTGAGAGAGAGTAGGGATGGCAAAGAGAGACTACAAGATGGAAGAGAGAGATTGAGAGTAGGGGATGGGAGAGAGAGGAAGTTTGAGAGAGTGAGTAGGGGTCGCAGAGAGAGTACAAGATGGGAGAGAGAGATTGAGAGTAGGGGATGATAGAGAGAGAAGGTAGTGGGAGAGGGGGAGAGAGAGAGAGAGAGAGAGAGAGAGAGAGGAGGATGGGAGTGTGTGTGAGAGAGTAGGGCATGGGAGAGAGTGTGAGAGTGTGAGAGAAAGTAGGTGTGGTAGAGAGAGAAAGTAGGGGATGGGAGAGGGGAGAGAGAGAGTAGGGGATGGAGGAGAGAGAGTAGAGAGGGGGAGAGTGAGAGAGAGATAGTAGGTGTGGGAGAGGGAGTGGGAGAGGGAGAGAGAGGGGGGGTGGGAGTGTGTGAGAGAGATCTAAAGCATATGGGATGGGAGAGGAGAGAGGGGGGGGGATGGGAGTGTGTGGGTATGTGAAAGAGAGAGAGTAGGGGAAGGGAGAGGGGAGAGAGAGAGTAGGGGATGGGAGAGAGAGAGAGTAAGTAGTGGGAGAGGAAGTGGGAGAGGGAGAGAGAGGGAGGAATGGGAATGTGTATAAGAGAGGGAGAGTAGGGGATGGGAGAGAGAGGAAGTATGAGAGAGAGTAGGGGTGGAAGAGAGAGAGTACAGGATGGGAGAGAGATTGAGAGTAGAGGATGGGGGAGAGAGAGAGTATAGGATGGGAGAGAGAGATTGAGAGTAGGGGATAGGGGAGAGAGAGTAGTTGGTGGGAGACAGAGTGGGAGAGGGAGAGTAAGTGAGAGAGGAGGATGGGAGTGTATGTATGTGAAAGAGAGAGAGTAGGGAACAGGAGAGGGGGGCAAGAGAGAGTAGCTTGAGAGAGTAGGGGATGGGAGAGAGAGAGTAGGTGATGGGAGAGGGTGTGGCAGAAGGAGAGAGAGGGGGGATGGAAATTTGTGTAAGAGAGAGAGAGTAGGGGATGGGAGAGAGTTTTAAAATGTGAGAGAGAGTAGGGGGTGGTAGAGAGAGAGTAGAGAGGGAGAGCGTGAGAGAGAGTGAGAGTGAGAGTGAGAGAGAGTAGACAGTGGGAGAGGGAGTGGGAGAGGGAGAGTGAGTGAGAGATAGAGTAGGGGGGATGGGTGTGTGTGTGTGTGTGTGAAAGAGAGAGATTAGAGAATGGGATAATGGAGAGAGAGAGTAGGTGGTGAGAGAGGGAGTGGTAGAGGGAGAGAGAGAGGGGGATGGGAGTGCATGTAAGAGAGAGAGAGTAGGGAATGTGAGAGTGTGAGAGTGTGAGAGAGAGTAGGGGTGGCAGAGAGAGTAGGGGATGGGAGAGTGAGTGAGAGTAGGGGATGAGAGAGAGTAGAGAGGGATAGAGAGAGAGTAGGCAGTGGGAGAGGGAGTGGGAGAGGGAGAGAGAGGGGGAATGGGAGTGTGTGTAAGAGAGAGTAGGGGATGGGGGAGAGTGTAAGAGTGTAAGAGAGAGTAGGGGTGATAGAGAGAGAGTGACAGTAAGGGATGGGAGAGATAGAGTAGAGAGGGAGAGAGTGAGAGAGAGAGACAGTAGGCAATGGGAGAGGGAGTGGGAGAGGGAGAGAGAGGGGGGATGGGAGTGTGTGCACTAATACATTAGGGGTCAATTTGCAATGACAGGAAAATGTTATGTGGTTTTGGCTTTTTTTTTTCAATTATAGCCCGACGACATCACAATTGCGATGATAGGGAAATGTATGTGTCGCAATTACGACATAGGCGAGCTATAATTGAAAAAAAAAACATTTGGTAGGTTTTCGACATACATTAATATATGCACGCCATTGTAAACATTTCATGTCACATACAAGCATTGGTCAATTCATTTGCATCTACGAGTTATCATCCCACACGCTACGAGTTAAAATAATCTAAGTTATCATCCCGCATGCTACAAGTTCAATAATCCAAGTTCAAACCTCTGCAATTGAATAGGGTTTGACTGCAATGCCTGTAATCCAAGATGCGTGAGGGTGATAAACATGAAGCCCATCATAATCTCCTTCCTCTACATTGTAATGAGCATCCCACAGGCTTAAACATCCATTGTTGTCTCCACTCACCACTATAGCCCTTTCTCTGTAAGGAAAAAACTCGACACACGTGATTTCGCTTGGAGCAATTTTAGATATATGCTTATAGTCTAGCGTTAGGTCCTCCAACTTAAACTCAGGCATATGGTATTTCATATCCACTGAAGAGGCAATATTTCTGAGACCTTTGAACTTGTCAATATCAAGATTTTAAGGCACTAGCATTTTGCGCACTTTGAGGCTGCATTTTTTCAAGGCAGGGCACCGTTTGCAACCTACGTGGATGTTTTATCAAATGGGAGCAGTTGGTTGAAGGAAGGGTGATTAGCAGGAAGAAGGATCTCACTGCCAATGTCTGGCATGTACATGTAAATGTGATAAATTTGTTTATTATTTCTGTGTTTTTTGGATTACTGATTATACATACCTCTATCAATGAACACATTTATTCCACCAAATAGGAGTCGACATCTTAGGGTAAAGCTGATGTGCATATTTTATTACACAATGCAATTGTTCATTATTAATTCTCAGCTACTAAAAAGTAGAAAATATTTTTCTTTAGAAATATAAATCATTTTAAACAACATCCCCCTACTAACTATTGACAATTAAGTGCAAAATCACATATCAACATAATCAAAATTTCACACAAGCAAAGTTTAGTGAAATGAATGCCAGGATAAGCATCATTTAGGGCATCCAAAGCTCAACAATTAGAATAGTTAAAATGCATAAAGAACAGAATAATAATGTCACATATTGTTTAGGCGGGAAGGCCTTTGTATTTATAAATATAAACTTAAGATGACATAACCTACATACCTTGAGAAATTACCTAGAGCTATACAACAAAATTAGCCACTTAAGTGAACCTTATAAGTTAGTTTTTGTTACTTGGAATAATATACCAAAACACACCTTGGGTGACCTTATAGAATGTAGTATTGACTCTCCATCTCCCCTATTAATGATAACTTCAGCAAGTCCAACAAGATCTCTAAAATCGAGAATTTTAACCTTAAACAACAAGCTACCCAAAGCTGGTATCTGGTAATGGCTTCTACAATATCAACTTCAACCATCCTATCCAGCTTGTACGATCAAATACTCTACTGATGAATCTCAATATGTCTGTTCATGGTGTTTAAAACCCAATCACCCTTGCTTTCAGAAAATAGTACCACTAATTACTTGGAGATTCATAACCCAATACTCACAATAATCTCGAATCAATGCAATTGTGGGTTTGTTCAAATTTGTGACAGGAAATATTGCAATATTTAGAAGAAATTGTTCTTTCACTAAAGAGAAGGCACAGGAAATGAAAGTTACTCTGATACCATGATAATAATATGAATAAATTGATAATAACAAATTATTAATCTGAAGGCCGATACTTATATTTCTATTGCTGCCTGTTATATATTTTCTAAGTCAGCCCTCATACTAATATATATACGGACAACCACTTAAAAGTCATACTTTATTAGTAACGACCATTCATACAAATGGTGATCATTCATAATGAAAATTAATTATAATTATGTTTATAACTTTATATATATGCATGTATGTATGTATGTATGTGATGCAGAGGAAGGGTGGTGAACTTCAAATGCACAAGAAGATTTATAAACTTGAGAGGTTTAGGCACTCTCGCCTACCCAATCCCTTAAGTGACTTGCAAGTTTCACTTCTTAAACTTATCTCCTAGATTTCCCTGTGATGTTTTGGACTCAATATATTCCAATCCTCTTGGATTTCAAGACTTTTAGAGTTCTAAGTTAATACCAAACTCCCACACTTCACAATCTCCTTTAATCTATCCTAGAGACCTGACTGGCAGCCTAGTAGCCCAAAAACCTTTGTATGACTATTTTGGGCCAACACCAACATATTTCTATGGCAGATGCTCTATTTTAATTGCATAAATTCACCAGATTAACAAAGGAACTATATGTAAGACACTTCCTAACACCTTCAACTCTTGGAAAATGCCTACTTATACTATCAAATGGTCAATTCCAAAAGGAATTAGCCCCAAGAATTCTGCAACACCCAAATCCCCAAATCTGGACTCCAAACCCCTATTTTAGGGCCTCCTTGATCTCTTGTCTGCACATACTCTTGTAACCAATTAAAGATGGGTTCACCATCTACTGGACATCACATAATATTCCCAATCACCACCTATCTCCTTTGCTTGGCAGATTAGCCGCTGCTACACTTTGTTACACCTTTACAACACATGGTCGGACTGTTCTCAACAATGATCACCTCTGTCCCAATGAATTCTGCATATGCATGGTCAATATTATATAATACATGTTAAATTGATTCATTCCATGAATATCAGGCCTACATATTCATGGAATGATCACCATTTCTCTTAAAACCTGATTGTGGTAAAAAAATAGTTAAAGAAAATTACTGTTATTTCAATAGGCGCAGCAGTGAATTCAAAACAATATGGAATTCATCAACTAGTAACTACAATAGTTAAAGAAACTCTTGTCAAATCCTATGAACTCCAATGAATCAATAAAGACTTCCAAAAACCAAAGAATAGTAGAAATCTCAGAGTTTTTTTATTCACCAATGTTACAAACCCGCACACCAGTCTCATTCATTGTCGCATAACAGAGACTCCACAAGATTAAAT
Source organism: Cupressus sempervirens (assembly GCA_028749045.1). NCBI lineage: Eukaryota > Viridiplantae > Streptophyta > Pinopsida > Cupressales > Cupressaceae > Cupressus > Cupressus sempervirens. The sequence goes on from CM053785.1 coordinate 4,122,175, forward strand.
AAGTTAAGAAACTATCTCAACCAACTTGTCATTGAATTGAGAATAATTCATTAAACAAAGCACAACTAAACTCTAACTTCACTCCAATCCCAAACTAGTCGTTTATGTTTAAATAGTTGAATATTTAACTAACAAAAGGTTTTATTTGAATATTCACCCTTAATTTTAATGTCTTGGGATTACTTCCTATCCAACCTAGACTTATCAAACATTATTAAAAGAATTATTAAACATTACATCCCAATACTTAGTCCTTTGTGGACATGACCAACATTACACAATGAAGAGTAGTCCTTTAAGGACCTTGTAAATATGCCAATGTAGTGTACTACTTGAAGGTCATGATCGATGCTAGGTTCTTCCAACTGATCCTTGGACTCCGCTTATACATTCCACACCTCTGATTTTCTTGGAGAGTTTTGAAGGTCTTCATGATCCTTAAGCCTGACTTGAGTGTTTGAGGTGCTCTTGCACCAGTATATTTATTATTTCCACATATATATTAAATATACAAATATATATTCAAACTCATATCCATTCCAAATAATAACCAATATAGTTCATATCGAATTCAAGATTAATTCTATATTAATCCATTACTGATCTGACTGAAACTATAACACTGACAGCAATATCATAGATTCATGAATTCAAATACAATTGGCCACAAACAATACAAGCTTATAGAACATATAGGTATATACCTATGCTCCACGGTATAATGGCCCGCCTAGGGCAAGACATGAAAAATAGCAAACTGCATTTTTTCAACCCAAAAAAGATATAATACACTATACATTGAATGCCCTCAAAAGGCTGTGAAACACTGTGGGAGTTCAAGAAAATGGCATGTTTATTCAAGAAACCCTAGTTCTGGCAGTGAACAGGCCAGTGGGTTTGGAATTTTATTACACTATGCCAAACTATTCACAAAGATCTACCAAAACATATAGAGCAAGGAATCAAAGCAAACTAACTAAGAATAAAAGAAATTGTGAATTTCAATTCATATTAAGGTAGTTTCTCGAGTTGCAAGCCAAACTGTGACAAAATTGCAGTGTAAATGTTATTGCTTGCTATTGAGGTTTGAGAAAAACCTCAACCAATACATACACCAGGCCTTGTATGACCTTATATATCTCCATATGCCATGTTCCAACTATTGGAACTGACCCATAACCACCTTTGGAGATTTTGTAAAATCTTTCCCAAATGTTGAAGTTAAAATGACAACTTTACAACTTTTCAGCATCTTGACTCCTATCAACCTACCATCACCTCAAATTGATGTAGAATGCCTTCCTCAGCTACATGAACCATGTCTCCATCCTTTTCAAAAAATTATGCTAAAAGTGTTAGATGATACTCATCAATGGCAGGTTAAAGCAATGTAAAGTTCTTCTTTTCCTGCAACACATATAACAACAATGTAAACTTATCTTGAAACTTCTTCTTTTCCTGCAACACATATAACAGCAATTATAAGTGCTTGCAAGGTATATACTTATGAATAAATATTACATCCTGATTTAAATGTATGGAAAAAATTTTCATTCCTTTTAAGCTTCATTCATCTTGAGGTGCAATTCACAAACTCAAGAATAGTGGCTTTTGTTCTTCAGGATACCTTTAGGGGAAGAGTATGTGAATGCCCCCTCGTGTCTGGAGTCTAGTTTAGAGGAGATGGCTATTTACACTACTAAGGGTTGTTGAATCTAATTCTGAATAACATTGCTTGCTATTGTATCATGATAGAAATGAAAGCAAATGATTTAAGAGTTAAAAGAACAAAATGGATTTTTTGAAAAGGCTTTAGAAACTTTCAAGTAAATACTATTGCTAATGATTTATTGCTGCTCTATTTTGGTATTTGATGATTGTCCATGCTTAAACATTTAATGTCATTATGGTTATATGAATGGATTCTTTGCCTTAGAACACTATCATCTTCAAAATCCCATATGAAATCTATATGACCATATCATTTCTTCAATATGCCCTATGGATGTCCCTATCTAACTTTATATCTTTTAATTGCATATAATAACTAATTTATGTGCTTTTTCATGACTATGTTTGACTCATATAATTGTGATCTCTCTAGCACTATGTTGTCATTTAATATTTCTTGCTAAAGCTTGTAAATTTTGTTGCTTTTTCCATGTCATGTAATATGTCTTGACTTGTAGCTTATATGTTTTGAAATTTTTGTTAGGCCTTGTAGCTTGTATGATTTGATTGCTGGAGAGCTTCTACAACTAAGCAAGAAGGTCATTGCACAAGTTATAGCCGTGCGTTAGGGTATGAAAATTGTATATTTTTTAATCTAATGTATATTTTAACTAGACTTGTAGCTTATATGTTTTGAAATTGTTGTTAGGCCTTGTAGCTTGTATAATTTGATTGTTGGAGAGCTTCTATAGCTAATCAAGAAGGCTATTGCACGAGTTATAGCCGCACGCTCGGGTATGAAATTTTTTTTATTTTATTCTAATGTATATTTTAACTAGAATTTTAGCTTATATGTTTTGAAATTGCTTTTAGTGGCTTAATGTTGTAAGGTCTCTTGAAATAAGACCTTCAAGCGGTTGGTCAAAGTTTTACAAATAATCTTAGGAATAAAGTCAAAGAAAGTATTTTTAAAATATTAAAGTATTTAGCTAGGTCTAAGAAGATTTGTGTAATTTCGAAAGTTTTGCTTAGTTTTTGAAAGTTGCAGTAGACCAAAGTTTTCATAGCCCAATTTTTGCTTCCTGCAAAGAACGATCATGTTAGATAATATAAGTGAAGAACAAAATAGGGAGACAATCACTAGATTGTGGTCTAACTTGAAAAGAAAAGGTGATGGAAAATGTTATTGTCCTTGCAATATTTGTAAGGGCTTAAACCGTAGAAGACTGCTAATCAAAATAGTTAAGAGACATTGTAGGGAGAATGGTCACATTGAAGGGGGGCATGACTATCATCCACTGGTAAGTCGTTCATTATATCGTTTTAACAATTTATATACATATGAAATCACTTGATGATGAGTTGATGATCATGGTTTATTTATGCTATTAAATTTAATATAGGTTGATCTTCCCAGGGAAGTACATGATATGAACCACAACAATCTGAAGAATATGGTTTTCGAAGTGGAGGAACATGGAGGTGCAAATATCCAAGGTGAAGATAATGATCCCATGGAAGATGACGATCATGCACCAGAAAACACAATTGAAGAGGATGGTATAAATACATTGATCCATGACACATCTAGTCCAAGAATATATGATCATGATGATGATGATAGCCTTGATGTACCTCTACTTCAGAAGGCATACGAGCCCCTATACAAAGACTCCCAAACAACTCTTCTCTCTGCTGTATTGTTGTTGTTGAACTTGAAGGTTATGAATGGTTTATCCAACATAACAATGTCACGTATGTTAAGGTATGTCATATAAGTCTTTATAGTTAACAAAGGGTGAATAATGTACCACTAATATTGTTTATATTAACAACTTATATTTTTTGTTGTAGATTGATAGGCGAGTTTTTGTTACCGTCATCAAATATTCTACCTCGCTCATATCAAGAATTAACTGCTGTTATGAAAGATATTGGAATGGAGTATGAAGCAATACATGCTTGTCCCAATGATCATATTATATATTATGAAGAACATGAATTTTCAACACAATGCCTTGTATGTCATACGAGTAGATATCGAACAGATCGACTAACAAAAAAGGTGCCTCAAAAGGTTCTTCATTACATCCCCATTATTCCACGGATGCGACAATTATTCAGGTGTAGTAGCTTGGCTCAATTTATGGATTATCATGCACGCAATAGAAGTTGAGATGACATTATTTGAATCCCTGTAGATGGTTCGGCATTTATGCACATAGAGGAAAAGTGGCAACACTTCAAAGAAGAACCTCATAATCTCAGGCTTTCATTGGCAGTGGACGATGTCAATCCATTTGGAGAGATGAGATCTGTTTACTCGGTGTGGCCTGTTTTTGTTATCAACAATAACATTCCTCCGTGGATGTCAATAAAGAGGGAGCACATTATGTTGGCAATGATTGTTCCAAGTATCTTATCATTTGATAGTTATTAATTTACACGTACTTACAAATCTTGCAGTAAAACGGTCACAATAACTATGTAATGTTATTGTTCATTCAAGTAGGTAAATATCAAGTAAAAGATATGAATGTATATATTGAGCCTCTTATCGACGAGTTGGTGGAGTTATGGAATGGTGTCACTATGTATGATGTGTCTAGACCAATACAACAAAGACAATTTCAATTCCATGCAATACTTGCATGGACAATACATGATGCCCCAGGGCTAACACGTTTTTGTGGTATGTTATAGTGAATTCAAGTTGCACACAATAATTCTAATTATAAAAATCAACATATTTAATAATCCAATTACATCATTATCTTGTAGGTCTTCAAACAAAGGGAAAATTTGCATGTCCAGTTTGTGGTCCAAAGATGAAATCTCGTCATTCAAAAAGTTTAGGAAAGTAGGTGTTTGATGAGTGTAGACACTTCCTCCACAGGAATCATAAGTATCGAAGTACGGAAAAACATCTTTTAAATGGGAAAGAAGAGACTACATCAAAGCCACGAAGAATGACACCTCACCTATGGAAGTTGGAATATAATAGAATTAATCATTGAGGTAATGCCGTTCCACCTAATGGTTTATGTTTGTAATTTATATATTTCTATTGTGATTTTTGTTGACTAATTGTGTAATTGATGATCATGAAGGTCGTCAAGGCAATACTGACAACCTTCCAAAGGGACTAAAAAGCTATCCCAGACAATTTAGTAGGTTGCCCTACTACAAGCACTTACAAATTGTGCATTTGTTTGATAGTATTCATATTGGAAAGAATATAACAGAGACATTGTGGAAAATATTGGATGGAAGGCGTGACAAAGAAAAAATTGTCAAAATTTGTAATGACATACATGAATCCAATCATGCATTGAAAAATTTCATTCACTCAAATAGCAACAGAGATCAAATTAATATAAGTGCCCTTCCATGATTATTAACGGAGCAGCAAAGTGATGCCATAAAAGAAGTCATACGAAAAATTTGATTTCCCACAGGATTTGCTGCGAACATAAACACTCTCATATCAAAAAAAAGTGAATTTGGGCCAGGGCTCAAAACGCATGATTGGCATACTTTCGTCAAGGTAAGTTATGTTCTTCTGTATTTACAATATATTCATAAACTACATGAATTGTTCGTTATGTTATGTTAGAAAACAATGAAATGATTGGTTTATAATTACTGCAGTACGTGCTTCCTCTATCTCTCCCAGAGCACTTCAACAATAACATCAAACAAGTGATATACGATCTTGGAAAATATATGAGGTAAGCAGTAATATCTATTCAATTTGTTGTATATATTTATTATATTCGTGATTTTTTTTCTTGCTATGTAATCTATTGTATATTATTTTGTAAAGTCTCATATCTATATATTTTTTGTGACTTGAATCTCTTAATGTAGGTGGTTGTCATCTAAACAAATCCATAAAGAAGATATAAACTATTAGAAGAGAAGAATTCCTCATTTACTGTGTGAAATACAAAAGTGTCTACCTCCAACTTTTTTCAATGCACAGGAACACTACCTCATACACCTAGTTGAGGAGATTGAATTGTGTGGACCTGTACACACTAGGTCAATGTGGATGGTTGAGAGGCATTTGAAATCTTTGAAGGCTTTGGTTTGACAAAGAGCGCATCCTAAGGGTTCTATGGTAGAGGGATATATGGTATACCAGACTATGGTGTACATTACTAAATATCTTCCTAAGTTTGTATCAAATATCCATGTAGATCGCATTTGGGATCTCGAGCCTTTTAAAAAATTAGAAGGGGAGTACTTGATGGGGAAAGGTACATTGAGGAAAGTGAGAGGTAATAAATTATAAGATATTATTGTAATAAATTATTTCTTAATCTTCAAAATAAATCGGTTGTAAGTTGTCTATTTTTTTTTTGTACAAGTGCTCGAGAGTGGGATGCACTACATTTGTATATTGCAAACAATCTTGATTGGATGACGGTATGGATTGAACGATGTCAACATTCTAGTTGCACATTAACATGGGAAGGTGTATCTTCATTGTTTAAAGAAGCTCATCGTAATGGAGATTCCAATGTTACGCAAAGGGAAATAGATTTAGCACGTGATTCAAGAGATTTCTAGGTACGTACAAATTTATTGATCACCCGTATGTTTATCAACTCACGATACAATAATTTTGATATGTTTCAGATATTATTGCAAGTTAAACACCACAAGGCTATTTTTTGTAATTGTCAAAAATTTTGCGTCAAAGTGTTGGATGACACGAAGAAAACTTGTGATTCAGGAATAACTGCAGTCTTTCAAGTGACTAATATTTCATCTAGAAACGACTTACATCCTCAAGAGTCTGAAAATTGATACTATGGCATTTTGGATGAGATAATTGAGTGTGACTTTAGTTCCTTCAAATTAGTACTCTTCGTTGTCAAATGGTATAGGCTATGACTTAATCCAAATGATCCTAATAGAACTGTTATTGAACATGATAATGGATTTACAATGGTTAATTCAAGGTCGTTTGAGCTAGTTGGGGATGAGCCTTATGTTCTTCCAAGCCAATGTGAGTAGGTATTTTACTTAGAGGTTCTACATAAACCGGGTTGGTCATTTGTTGTTAGACATGAACCGAGAGGAAGGCCAATAAAGTATAATGCGATGGAAGAAGAAGATATCGAAGAAGTAGAAGATGATGTAGATGGTGATCACGATCAACAGTTATTGGATGATGTTCCAGACACAAATTTTCATGAAGAAGAAGAAGAAGATGATGACGATGATGCTACTACTGATGATGATGATGAAGATGATGTTGATGTTGATGATGATGTTGATGATGATGATGACGACGACAATGACGATGACGATGATGACGAGGAGGATGATGATGACGACGACGATGATGATGACGATGACGATGATGATGATGATGATGATGATGATGAGGATGATGATGATGGAATTTAGAGGTATGCCATCAATCCTTAATCTATTTAATATTCATTTCTTGATAGAAATATATTTGTCTTATATATATGGTTACATATTTTATTCATTATCTATTTAAAAGCTACAAGTTTCAACTACAAATAGAATACTGCTAATCTAAATTAACTATTAATCTAAATTAATTAAATAAAACTATTCAAAACACATATTGATGCGTGAATGTATTGAGCCTTATTTTCTTTCAGGTCAAAAGCATTTGTAAGTGTTTAGTTTAGAAAAGGGAATTCAATAATTATCTATCAAAGAGAGTTGTACCTAGAATATAATTCATAGGGAAAACATAATATAAGTGCTTACCCAATTTGTTGGTTAATAATTCAAGTATCTCTAACATTTCATTTAAGAATAGGAATAACATTGTATTAGTATGTTGATTTACAGACTAAAACTAGAAAACTTATTTTAGTACATGTATTTGGATCTATGGGATTTACACGTTAAGTAAAAAGAAACCAGTAATCCATTTTAAAATTATTATAATGGGTTTTGGAAGAAATTATAGTTATCTTAATTAATATAAAATATCTAACTGAATTTCAAAATGTTATGCAAGTGGCTTTAGTCTAGGTGTTTCCTCCACCTCCACACACATCAAACAACTTCAAATAGCATGTCCCCAAGGTGACTAAGCCCTCAACTCATCAGCTGATACAAAAACCTAGTTTTAGCCCTTCACTAGGCCTACTTCCCTAGTAGGCTTATGATGTGAGCCTGATTTAAGTGTTTTATTGTGTACCTTTTAATGTTTTTAATTTTTATGTGATGCTAATGATGGATTTGATTATGATTATGATGTGATTATGCTCACAATAATTGAATTACATTTGCAGGAAATTGAACACCTTTCAGGAGCACCCTGCACAGTCATATGGATCGACAAGTATAAGTCAATACTCCTTATAGACAGTCTATTTAATACACTTATCAATAGTAAGATTGATGTCTTCTAAGATCTCTCCCATTTGCAGGTACCAGTGAATAGGTATTTGTCAGAAGTGTCTTCCTCGAGTGAGGGAAATATAGGAATAGAAGAGGAAAGTGAGACATGTAGTTTATCTAGAACAGGGAGATTAACTAGAGGTCAAAGGACTAGAAGGAAATTCAATAAATGCATGAAATTTTTCCTTGCTCAAGGGGGGTCATGTTCTTATGATGATGAGATGAAAGGCAACATCGAGGTGCCCTTGAGGTACCAACATCTACAGAAACATTGGGTACCCAAGGAACTTCCTCCAATAAACAATGATTTTTGTGTTAACGAGAGGATATATCGCATAGCACCATCATCACTACATGGTTTAGACCTATTTTCTATGGACGGCATAAAGGTGTCTTACAACAAAGTTTCTAAATTGATGGAGTATGTTGGACCATGTTACGATTACAAAAGTTGGATGCATATTGTTAAATATAAAAAAAGTATGCGTAGGTATGCCCTCTCAAAAAATTATATACAACAACAAGACAATAATCAAAGTAAAAGTGTGGCTATATACATTGATGGAAGGCCAAAAGAAACAAGGAATATTGTGGGTTTTATAAATAGTACACGACCTGGGTCAACTATAAAGCAACCCAATTGCATATTTGAGGTGCGTGAGGGAAATCGTGTATTCATCTGTGCGATAAAATCAATACATGCAGGGGAAGAGCTTCTTATTGATTACAATTTGAACCGCATAGATACAAATGAGGCTACTATCATGGGGGTGGTACATACTATTAAACCAACTTCTAATCAATGACTCCAACATACCATTTAGTCAATAAATTTTTGGCTAACATTTTTATACTTCATCTTTGACACAGGGGCACAATATGGAGCAACCACCCAGAGGGGATGCTGACGATGCTCCCGGTTCATCTACACATGAGCAGGTAAAACTCATTTGTAATTGTGCAAACTAGATAGAAGCAAAATGTTATTTTTTTAATGTTGTTTTCTTTATTGTTTTGGAGTAATTTTGATAATACTAATACTATTGTTTTCATAGAGGGCTAGTGGTCAGATGGAGGGAAAGGAACCTGCAGTCCCTCAACAGGCCCCCCCTAAGGAGGACCCTTTCTATATCGATTTAGCAGAGACCGATGACCTGATCGGTTTGATTAAAATTAATTTAAAGAAAATTAGCAAAGAAATTCTACGTTTGGCAACCATAAAGCCTATGACTCAACAAATAAAAGATAGGGCATCTGAATTGTTACACACCTCTGAGTCCTTAAAAGTAAGTATTAATGAAATTTTTAATTATAAAAAGAGTTCAATAATGGTTTTTATGTTATGCTCTTTTATGGCATTAATTAAAATATGGATGCGTTGTCTTTACAGATTTTTTTGCTTGATTTCGAGCCTCGTTCCCATGATGAGGGTGCTGCAGGTGGTTCAGGTAGATCGCATGTTCCATTCCCCACTTCTATTTTCCACTGAATATATATAGGAATGATCATAATCATTGACAATACATGCTCGAACAATCCTTTTTTTTAATGCTCTAACAATCTTGTCCATGCCAGTCCACGCATTCTATATTTATGCATGCTCTAACAATTTTATTCTTCAGCTTCACATCAATTGAATCCTACAATGACGTCGCCTCCATCCAGGACAACCACAAATCTCTTTCCGATTGCTGAGTCAGCAACACATAGCTTACATGCATCGACTGTTGCACCATCTGCTGGTACACAAATCCCTCTTTTTCTCTCTTATGATAGCAACAAACAGTTTCTTTTTTACAACTTTATAACATCAATTATCATTTGTTCTTTTATACATTGATCGTGACAAAGACTTATGAAACTTATGAAACTTTTTGCAACAGGACTTGCAACATCATTTCTTGGATGTTCCTATGTTCCTAGTACGGGAACGGTGAAGGATGTCACATTGATCGTCAGCGACGATGAAGGCATTCCATTAAAAGTAGCCAAAGTTCTAGGTACTTTAAAGTTATTATTATTCTATAGTGATATAATAGTAATTTAAATTTTGATCACTCTTCATCGACTAATGATCCCATGATTGTTTTGTAGAGAATGATCTTTTTTGGAGAAAACTTGGTGATGAGTGTTTGCGAATATTTGGGCCCACCATGCGTACTTGGTAGAACATCATATCCTAACTAAAACCCCAAACCACTATTTTGATTTCATATCATTGCTATAATAGTTTTCCTTTTCGTCCATTTCTTGAACTATATTAAAGGTAGCTTCACTTCATTTATGAGTCTAACATGTTTTTTTTTACTTAAAAGGTGGAATCACCAACACAAACCGTTGAAGGATGATCTTATAGAGAGCATGACCCAACTCTTTGGACCTCATGCATTCGAGAGAAACAAGCTCCTTGAAAAAGCTGGTTTATGTTTGAAGTATATTAGGGACCAGTACAGAAAAAACTTATGAGATAACCCTAGGTACGAGCGTCCACCCTATGTTCCTGAGGCTGAGTGGCAGGCTCTGATTTTGGATGGAAATTATAAAGCTGACAAGAAAAATAATATTACACCAGTGGAGAGTACATCAAGGTATGTGATACCGTTGAGAATCTAATTATGTACTAATTAACCTCCATATTTATACTATCTAACATATTTCAAACTTTTCTTAGATTTCCTGACACATCAAAGGCAACAAAGGCAAGACTAGAAAAGCACGGGACACACAAGCTCGGCTCTGGTGGTTTTTTGAAACTTCAAGCAAGAGTTGTAAGTATTAGTAAATGAAAAATTGTATCAAATTTTTATATAATGTGAAGGGAAATGCTAGGACTCCCTTATTTAGCTCATCAATTATAAATAGGTCAATAGAATATAATAATAGTAGTGGATTTTCATATTCAATATAAACAATTCAACAATTGAAGTCAAGACTCTGCAATCTAGATTAGTGAAGAAAACTTGTGATTCACTAATATGACATTATTTAAAATCTCACCCTTGACTGAATTTTCCTCCAATAGTTGAGAATAAAGGCAGTGATTGAAAGAATGAGGGAATGCAACAGCACTTGCAGCCATTTTTATTTCCAAAGAGCTGAACTAACTTTTACCCAACTTAAGAATTTGGAGAAAAAATGTTGGTACAAGCAAAGCATACAAACACACAACATTTATATAGTAGATTGCTCCATCAAAACTGCTCGATTTTTCTCCTATTATATTGTGATGGATATAGATGATTTGTTGTTGATATTTTAACTACCCTCCATTGGTTGATGAAACAATGCAATTAAAATTCACCATACCATGCAAAAATGCAGGGCTTAGAGTTCAAGAGATGCCTCACAGAAGACGATAAGAGAATTGGCTTCCAACAAGGCTATAGAGCCGTGGCTGAATAGCTACGAGTTGAAATTAGTGCGGAAGGTTCTAATACTGATGCATCTCAGCCACAGGTAAATAAGCTAAATGAAATTTATTTCAAATTGAATACTTTACTAATTAGTCTATTTGATGTTAAGTTCCAATATAAAGTGAGTATATCTGTTTTAAGCAAGCAATGATAACAATGCGTAGGATGTTGGAATGCAGCCTGACAATCCTTCTACACAATCTGTGGATGTCGAAGGTTTGCATGATGTGCATCCCAGTGGTGGAGGTATACATTTGCTATTAAATTTTTTATATGTAATTGCAATTGGTGTTTGGATTAACGTAACATTTTGTATAGCAGCTATAGAGGATTGAGGGGTCGATGTTCATGACCGTGTTGACATTGAGTCCAGACAAAATGATGTGGTCAGATCAGGTAAAGAGACACAGTTATGTTATTTAAAATAATTAAATACTTGTAACAATTATAATAAATTATTTTTAATTTAACTCTTTTATTTGTTATTGCAGAGGACCCCCCTTTGCAACAGCATAGGAATTTGAGATCATCAAGAACAGAGAACAGAACAACTGATGAGGGGGGAATTGATGATGACACTGATGCTCCTCTTAGAGCTTACATAGAAAAAAGAAATAGAAAGAAAAAAAATAAATGATTGTCACTACATACCTTAATTGATAATGACTATATTTTATGTCTCAATGAATTTAATTATGTGCTAATGAATGTTCATGAATTATGTGTTAATGCAGAATATTGATGAATGTTGCATGTTAACGAATCTAATGTGTTAATGAATGTTATCATGTGATATTGATTGAATGTTACATTTTATTAATGGTTGAAAGAATGAATGAATTTTAGATGTTAATGGGGAAAGTAGAGTGATGTTAGGGGGAGGGGGGTGGGGCCAAATGAGCTTCCACCTTCACGTTGTTGGCCCTATTTAGTAGAGAATATTAAACTATTCTCGAAACAAAGTGAAGCTCAATAAGATGTAAGTGAAGCTCAAATCGGCACAAATAGGGAGTCTATATGATGTAAGGGGTCATTTGAAGTCCTAGGGTGTCCTAGGAAGAGTTATGGGTGGATGGTAGTGTTTACATGATGTAATAGGCTATTAAAGCCCCTAAATGATGTAAAATGCACTGAAAGTGCAAGATCCATTATTTCCCGCTCCTTCCCCAATATCAAATGCTTTAATTTTGATCTCCCTGAAGTCATCTCAAAGGCTCCCAATTACATCGATACATGGATGCAAGAACACTGGCAACAACCTCATGTGTTAATAGGATATGACATAAAGCTGCACAAGATGACAAGTTGTGTTGGCTCTTGGTGGATTTTGGAAACTATATTCTCTTTCCCTTTGGCCTATGCTTAATCCATCTACTTCTTCTTCTTCTTCGCCATGTCCATTGCCTTCTCAAGCTTTGTCTCCCTTCTTATCAAAGCCTGGTCTGAATAAAAAGCACAGTGCAAAGACTCAATCTTGGGGTAAGGATGAGATTCATCTTTCTCTTTCTCTTTTCTCTATCCATTGGTATGAGAAAATGAGTAGTCCTCCTATGCAAAACGTGTCCTCTGCCTAGTTTCAATCTTCCAAGCATCCCATATTTGAAGATGCAAGAAGGCCCAAATAGGTATAAATCCATGTAGCCCCACAATAGATATTGCTGGTATTTCAGTTTTGTGTGTATTAAATTTTCATGAAGACCAAAGTTTGTATCTTTTCATTCCTAATTTGATCATGGACTTGTAAGTAAACATCAGAACCAGATAGACCTTATAGTTTTCATGTTAGATGTAAATATATAGCTAGTTTGATGCCCATACGTCTTACACTGACTGGTCAGAAGGAGCGCTCGTGTGCAACCTTGAAACCCTTCCAGGTGGCTGATAAGAAGGTAAAATTTCCAGATTTGATTTTTTTAGAGTGTTCCGTGATTGGTCATAGGTATTGATGCATCAATGGCAATAGCTTATGAGAAGAAATTAGGTATTGATGCACATAAAATTATTTCTGTGCAGTCTATTCGTGCATTTGTTGATGCATCAATGGCAACAGCTTATGAGAAGAAATGGCCACTTTACCTGAGTACTAAAAACACAATTTTAAAAAAATATGATGGAAGGTATGTTTTCAAATCAATACAAGGATTGATGATCTTATTTTTACCTTTTTCTCTAACACACCTTACTTCCCATGTTATCATTCTTTATGATTCTCTAGCTTAAGGATCCTCATATTCTCGGAGATTCTTCTTATATGTGACTTAAATTGGTAGGTTTAAAGATATCTTCCAAGAGGTATACGAGGCCAGTTGGAAAGATAAATATGACACAACAAGAATCTGGTTGGTTTTGTTTCTTGGCACAATAATATGAAGATTGCAATGTTGATTATCTTGATTCTGTTGGGCACACAATAACTTCTTTCAATGATTGATTCATGAACAAGTATGAACATAGGCTTATTGATGACATGGTAGCCTATGATTTGAAGAGTGATGGTGCCTATGTTTGGGCATGCAAAAATTATGATGGTGATGTGCAGAGTGATTTCCTTGAACAGGGTTAGTGGTGCAAAATACTATTTTTCATTGAATCTGGCTTTGAACTGATCATTATATCTAATCTTACATATATCTATTGTTTTTGTAAGGAAGGAAACATGAATTGAGATTTTTTCGGGGAAGATATTGGCTAGCTCCACAATCATGATTAATCAGGTATAATCAGTGATTTTGCAAATTATTGCTTCTCTGGTTTAAATCTGTCACTTCTTTTACATAGATAATATAACAATTTATAAATTATATTGCTTATTCAACAATTACAGTACTAACAGATTTGAAAACACCAAGCAATAACAATATAAGCATTAACTCTTTTGAACATATAGATGAATATTCTATGGAAGGCTTGTACTACCGTGTTTCATTGCAAGGTTATGCATATTTTTGTTCTCAATAAGATATCACAGATAGACTTGAGACTTGATACATATTCCAAATTGAAATAAGTCACCATCTTTTCTTGAAGTAACCAAATTGCGTAAATATGTTACCTTGGATATTTTAGTCTTACAATTTATGTATAGATTATTTTATAGTATGATTAAGTATTGTTAACTGTGTATATTTACTATTTAGTTGTATAGGATACTTAATGAAATAAATTAATGTAACTTTTTTGTTTTTTTTTTTTTGTATGGAGTTACCTAGCCCCAAAAAACATTGTTGTATTGGTATGTTGTATGCAACTACCCATTCCCAATTATGATTCCAATTTGGCAACTTAGGAGTTGTGAGAGCAGTTCAAATCACTCACTGGGGAAGATGGTTCATAATCATTTCCCCACTTGCTTCCTTGTATTGTCATAATTGGAACATAGGCATCTCTCTCTAATTAATGCTTACCTCTGATTTATTAACCGTATTGTTACTATGGATATAACACAATTAAATTTAAATCTCTTGATATCTAGATCATCAATCCAAGCATGGGTGTAGAGAATCGTAGCTATGTAGACACCAAATTTGAACAGTCCACTTACAATTGAGAAATAGATTATTGGTAGTGTCCTCATCTACTTGACAAATTGAGCATGCAGAAGCTTGGTAGGTGCCTCAAACCTAGCCCTAGTTTCATTGCCAACCAATAATTTGGTGTATACACGAAAGCTATTTTGATCTTGTGAGCATTGAATATCAGGATCTCCATTTGACTTCTCGTTATTAATGCCTTGACTCACTACTGCTAGATAAACAACCTAGTTGAAGTCCAGTGCAAAGAGGTTGCTGGCTACCAAAGATTTGATAAGTGTTACAAAAATATTCACTGTAACAATATCCTTCTAAATTGAACTCCCGATGAATATTAATCTGGAATTCTTTTGGCACCATCTTTTTTATTTGTTTTTTAATATTCTAAATTCCTACTCTAGCCTTATTGCTCTATTTTTGTTTTTATTCTATTTAATTATATATGTAATATTACAATGTGAAATTCAATGTTCAGATGTTTGTGGATGAAGTAATGGAACTTGTGGAGCTCACTTCTTTGAGAGGTGCCTTGGTTGGGCTTCCTAGACTAAATGGCCTATCTACTGAATAGCATAAGCGGTTAACAATAGCAGTAGAGCTTGTGGCTAATCCTTCAATTATATTCATGGATGAGCCAACTTCAGGCTTGGATGCTCGAGCAATAGCTATAATTATGAGAATAGTAAGAAATATAGTTGACACAGGGAGAACTATTGTTTGCACAACCCATCAGCCTAGTATTGATATCTTCGAGCTATTTGACGAGGTAAAGATTTGGTTTTCTTAAAATAGCTTTGTGAAGCATTTGAAATTGGCATCTTCTTAAAGCTAAATGAAATATGTTGTAGCTATTCTTAATGAAGAGAGGAGGTCAGCTTATCTATGCAGGTCCACTTGGTCACAATTCTAACAAACTTATAGAATATTTTTTGGTAAGATGTCATCCACTACGGTTTTATTCTGTTGAGAGATTTAGATCTGAATCTGGTACCTTTTGATGAGCAGTTTGAATTTTAGAGTTGTAAGTAGTCATAGTTTATTGTACTAGAACCAATAGGAAGTTGATTTTATATACAAGGAATTGGTCATGCTGGATAGTGTTGACCACTAAGCTTTTAGCAAACATTCTCAATATGTTGAGCTTAAGAGTCAAGCACTAGCTGCAATCATCATATATGTTTCAACTAATTGAAAATGATTCATGTAGGCCATTGAGGGGGTTCCACAGATCAAGGAAGGTTATAATCCAGCTACGTGGATGCTGGAAGTAACTTCTATGTCAGAAGAGCACCATCTAGGTGTCAACTTTAGTGAAATCTATAAATCATCAGAATTGTATAGGTGAGTGAGTTTTCCTTATTGATCTCTTCAGCCTATTCCAATGGATTTTACATTTTATTTTCTATCTTGTACATTTTTCTATCACAGGCAAAACATGGAACTGGTAGATAGTTTGAGCAAGCCAGTTCCAGGCTAAAGAGAGCTTCATTTTGAGATAAAGTACTCTTAGCCCTTTCTAGCATAATGCATGGCTTGCCTATGGAAGAAACACTGGTCCTACTGGATAAACCCTCAATAAAGGCATCCAAATATCAATTGAAGGACAGCTTAAAGCATGAATTTTGTTTTGTTTTGTTTTAATCCTTCAACCGTCGCATGTACAGTAACCCCGACGCAATTGGAGGGGTTGGCATCACAATTGCGATGGAAAACACCAGAATTGTGATGTGGTTTCCATCACATCTACCCTCCAATTGCAATGAGGTTGCTGTAGGTGCGACAGCAACCCCGTCGCAATTGCGACGAAAAACACAAGAATTGCGACGAGGATGACGGGACAACAAGGTGGCTACATAGCGACGGATAGGCATCACAATTGCAACGACAAGGGTAGACATCGTAAATTGTGACTAAATAACTACGACGTCTATGTCTGTCGTAGTGGCAACACATTGCTGTCATAATTGCGACACATAGCCATCGCAAATTGATGCCAAATCTATTAGTGGTGTGAGAGATTTAGAGAGAGAGAGAGAGAGAGAGAGAGAGAGAGAGAGAGAGAGAGAGAGAGAGAGAGAGAGAGAGAGAGAGAGAGAGTATGAGATGGGGGAGAGAGAGGAGGTGGTGGGAGAGGGAGTGGGAGAGGGAGAGAGAGAGGGGGAATGAGAATGTTTATAAGAGAGAGTAGGGGATGGGAGAGAGTGTGAGAGTTTGAGAGAGAGTATGGGGTGGCAGAGAGAGTATGGGATTGGAGAGAGAGAGTGTATGTGAGAGTAGGGAAAGGGAGAGAGTGTGAGAGAGAGTAAGGGATGGGAGAGAGAGAGTGAGAGTAGGGGATGAGAGAGAGAGAGAGTAGAGAGGGAGAAAGAGTGAGAGAGAGATAGTAGGTGGTGGGAGAGTGGAAGAGGGAGAGAGAGGGGGATGGGAATGTGTGTGAGAGATCTAGAGAGTAGGTGATGAGAGAGGAGAGAGAGGAGGGATATGAGTGTGTGTGTGTGTTTGTGAAAGAGAGAGAGTAGGGGATGGGAGATGGGATAGAGAAAGTAGCAGATGGGAGAGAGAGAGTAGGTGGTGGGAGAGGGAGAGGGAGAGGGAGAGATAGAGAGGGGGGGGATGGGAGTGTGTGTGTGGGAGAGAGTAGGGGATGGGAGAGAGTGTGAGAGAGTGAGAGAGAGTAGGGGGTGGTAAAGAGAGAGAGAACATAATGGGAGAGAGAGTCAAAGTAGGAGATGGGAGAGAGTGTGAGAGAGAGTAGGGGGATGGGAGAGAGAGTGAGGGTAGGGGATGGGAGAGAGAGAGTAGAGAGGGAGAGAGAGTGAGAGAGAGCAGGGGATGGGAGACATGAGAAAGAGGAGAGTAGGGGATGTGAGAGAGAGAGTGAGAGAGAGAGTAGGTAGTGGGAGAGGGAGTAGGAGAGGGAGAGTGAGAGAGTAGGGGATGGGGGAGAGAGAGTAGGCAATGGGAGAGGGAGAGAGAGGGGAGATGGGAGTGAGAGAGAGAGTAGGGGATGGGAGAGGAGAGAGGGTGAGAGAGAGTAGGGGATGGGAGAGAGAGAGTAGGTGGTGGGAGAGGGACAGTGAGAGAGAGAGTAGGGGGTGGGAGAGGGGAGAGAGTAGGGAGAGAGAGAGTAGGGGATGGGAGAGGGGAGAGAGAGTAGGGGATGGGAGTGAGGAGAGAGAGAGTAGCCCAAGAGAGAGAGGGGGGATGGGAGTGTGTGAGACAGAGAGAGTAGGGGATGAGAGAGGAGAGAAGGTGAGAGAGAGAGTAGGCAATGGGAGAGGGAGAGTGAGAGAGAGAGAGTAGGGGATGGAAGAGGAGAGAGACCAAGAGAGAGTAGGGGATGGGGGAGGAGAGAGAGTGAGAGAGAGTAGGGGATGGGAGACGATAGAGAGTGAGAGAGTACAAGATGGGAGAGAGAGAGTGAGAGAGAGTAGGTGATGGAGAGGGAGAGTGAGAGAGACAGTAGGGGATGGGAGAGGAGAGAGAGACTAAGAGAGATTAGGTGATGGGAGAGGAGAGAGAGTAGGGAGAGCGAGAGAGAGTAGGGGATGGGGGATGGTGGGATAGGGAGAGATATATTTTGACATAGTGCGTATGCCCTATAGTGTGTACACACTATGTGAAATCACCAAAAATGGTCACAAAGCAAGTTTGGATCCCTTTTGATCCATATTCTACTTTTTGTCTATTGTGCATTCTATTGTTCTGATAGCTAACATAGATTTCAAGCTATTTAAAGTCAGAAAACACTATTTGAAGACTTTTTGAAGCTAGCAAACACCAAATTCATTCATTGGATATGCTATTTGAAGGCTTTTCAAATATTCTTTCTATAGAAAAGTTTAGTGCAATCCTTTTTAAATATTGTTTGTTGATATATAGAAACAAATTTGATTATAATTTGACATGTTGTTTAATATATAGTGAATTCATTGAAATTTGTATGTTTGAATGAATTGTTATTTGGAAATTGTTAGAAATTTGGCAAGTTGTTTGATATATATTGTGTATTCATTGAAATAATTGTAATTTTATATGTATTTGAATGATTTGTAATTTTCAAATTGTGAGTAATTTAGATGTTTGAATAATTTGACATGCAGAAATCATCATCATCCCAAGAAAGAAACCAAAAACTCAAACAAATGAAGATAGGGAGAGAGATTTGGTAATTAAAAGAGATAAAGTGAAACTACTATGTGCACAAAGAAAATTGCAAAGCAATAATAAAGAATTGACTTTTGAAGAGGGTCAAGAACCACTAATACAAAGAAACAAAGAGGAAGAATTGGAAAGACAAAGAGAATGAATGAGACTATTATGCTCAAGAAGACAATTGATTTATGAATTTACACCATCTTCCAATGTTGTAGTCATATCATCCTCACATGTTGAAGAGACACTAATTTCTAGATCTGATGATGTACACACTCCATCATGTCATGTTGAAGGCACAACGTCAACATATTAAGTAGGTGATATTTCATCTTTTGTATCTTATTGCCAAAGCACGTCATCTTCGGTTCAAGGTACACAAAACACTCAACCTTATGTTGATGTTCAAAATGTTGAGGGAATGGAAGAGATTATAACACCTTCTAGAATTTGTTTTAGAAGATCAAAATATTTGATTGATATTGATACTAATATTTTGAAATCAATGCCTTACAAGATTAGCAAGCATACTTGTCAAAGAAAAGTTAATCATATGTGGAGATTATTTTTTGAAGAATTAAATATTATAGGTCAATGCCAATATTTGTTGAAATGATGAGAAAATTGAAATTTAGGCATATCATGAATATTATTGGGCTAAGAATAATGGATGATTCAAATGAAAAAATAATTGTAAAAAATCTAATAAGTACTTATGATAAAGTGGGTTCTCAATCATGCACCAAAGATAGTAATATCACAAGATGAGTACTTACATCAACAATAGTAAGTACCCAAATGAAAAAAGCTTGACTCATGAGAAAGACAAGAAAAACATTGAAAATTGGTAGAGGTACTCTAAGGAGAGGCAAGCTAAGGCATGAGATATTGGAAGATCCAACAAAAAATGAGTTATGAACATTTAGCGGTAGACTACCATGAAAGGATAAAGAAATTAGTGAAGCTTTGAAATCATTGATCGAAGATTTTTGGAAAAATAACACACATGTTTCCCCTAATCAAAGAGATGTTGTAAGAAGGAGGATTGGTAGCCAAAATTGCAACCCACATGTGAAACGTTTTTTGGACTTAACTCACACAATTTATTGCAAAATTTATTGGTATGTATCCTCAAATTCAAATAAGTCAAATATCTTTTGAGATGGGTAAACCTTTTTATGTGAAGATAAATCACACACACACAACTTGTTGTTGTAGGATACATATTGAATTTTCTAACCATTTTGATTTTTTTAGGCATATATGTGTGTTTTTGCATTCTAAGTTTGTTTTGCAGGATTGTGACATGAATGAGCCACCAAGATCTTCAAGGTAATTCATATCCAGCATTTTATATATAATAGGGGACAACCAAAAATTTTACAAGACATCATGCTTGGATGGTACATGCTTATTTTTTGGTTCTTTGAAAATTTTATCAACTTGTGAACATATGGATAGTACACATGCAATTGAAAATGAAATAGTAGATTACAAAAAATTTAAGATAGTGATATATGCTCTAAAAAATGGTAAACAAGGTAAAAGATGTGATGTAGTCATTGAAAATATTTTAGTGTATGAGTTCATGAAGATTTTTTGTGAAAAGATTATTTACGAGTATGCAAGGCATACACATAGAGCTCAATGGCTAGATTTGAAATTCAAGTTGTGCAAGGATACATTTCCACTGGTTACCATTGTTTTGGTGGTAGAATTTGCAAAGAACTACACACTACAACCAAAAAATGAGGTGCAAGAAGAGTATTGTACTTCTCAACAAGTTTTCATATTTGTTAACATAACATTCATGCATTCACCTACAAGTATAGAGGATGATAGGAAGATTTTGAGGGAGTACCATTTTTACATCAACGATGATCGATCACATTCTATAGGGTTTGTACATGGTTGTTTTTAACTATTTTATGAAGATTTGGCTAACAAGGGCATAACTTATTATCAGCACATTATTTGGTTAGACAATTGTGCATCTCAATTCAAGAATGCATGGATGTTCTATAGGTTGAGTAGGATGCACAAGTTGTGTAGAATTCAATATATGTGAAATTTCACAGAGGATGGTCATGGAAAGAGAGAGGACAATGGTGCAGGCACATACATCAAAATAGTCTTAGCTCATGAAGAACTAAAGTATAAAGATGGAGCAATATTGATAGATGCAAAATCCATCATCCAGTGGTGTAACACTACAATGGGTCTAGGTAAGGAAGGTGAGTCTATGGTTCGTAGATTTTTTTGGTTGATAGATAAGAATAACATTGTGCCATATGAGGATTGTTACACACTAATAGGATCTAGTGAATTGCACTTTGTTAGAAGCTCTAATGCAGGTTCATGGAGTATCCACACACAAAAAATGACATGCTATTATCCATCATGTGCAAAGGAAAATTGGGATGACTGTGAGTCAACTGAATGGGTGGACAAATGGGATATACAGGTTTTGGGCCCAATTGACACCTATCGTCCCCCACAACCACTGGAATTGGTAGAGATGGATTCATCTATTAACTTTGACTACTTGCCTAATCTAGTGCAACCTAGTAATATATATATATATATATATATATATATATATATATATATATATATATATATATATATATATATATATATATATCTTTCTAATTTCAATATGTAATTTTATAACTTTTACCTAAGTATTTTCTCAATTAATGACTCTATTTTGTACATTTGTCACTATAGCCCATGTTTTTGTTGTTATTGCACTTGAAGGCAATGAAGAAGGGACATATTATTATTTGTGTCATTGTGTCCAAGCCAAATAAAAATTGGATCACTCTTTTATAGATGGTGAAAGCTTAGAGTACCATATTGATGCAATGGTTGTAAACGACACATGGCTTAGATGATATTCTATGAAGAACCCTAACTTGTGGTTATTCAAGGATTGGAAAATAGAGAGGAATATTTTTCATTATTCAAGCCTTGTTGTCGCATCAAATGCTTGATAAAATATGGTGGAAAACCACATAATAATAGTCTTTGGAAAGTTTGCAAGTCAAACCATGAGGCACTACTTGAGACATTAAATCGTAGAGTAGATCCAGTTAGTTCATTAGATTGAATAGGGAGAGAGGGAGAGAGAAAGAGAAATAGTGATCAATTGGATCCAAATACAATGTTGCAACCTCTCCCCTAGGACTGTCCACATGACAAGGTGGGTATTTTTATTATATGTAAATGATGAGATAAGCTTAAATCACAGATTTTATGTTTTGATTTGTTTAGAATCTAGATACATTATTTGAATTTATATTAGATCCTTTAATAGGACCCATTTTCATATTAGTCATTTGAATAAGTGAAATTTTAGAATTTGTTGTTTAGATCAAATATGTAATGAGAAAACATGATTTTTTTAAGAATGTGAATGCTTTGTGATGTAAAGTCATGATTGTGTGCATGTAACCAAAAACTT
Source organism: Cupressus sempervirens (assembly GCA_028749045.1). Lineage (NCBI taxonomy): Eukaryota > Viridiplantae > Streptophyta > Pinopsida > Cupressales > Cupressaceae > Cupressus > Cupressus sempervirens. The sequence continues at coordinate 4,144,812 of CM053785.1, forward strand.
GAAACTGGTGAAAGCAAGGATATAATGGGAGAAGTTTCCAAGACTCATCAAGCCATTCAGTAAGCCACTTGATTATTGCTAGAAGCTCAAATAAATAATTCTTTGCATTTGGAACATTGTTACCAATAATGATATTATGACTAACATGATTTTATCATTTATTTGTTTTCTCATCTGTAATTATTTTAGATAAACTCCAAAACAAATTTATTTTTGAATCATAAACTTATAAAACCCATCTTATAAATTTTTTAGATGTTTTCTATTTGGAAGTGTTAAGACTAAAGTGTATGATCTTTGCTTCACTCCTAGTCACAAGATTCAAGTTTTTAGCATATGTATGGGTTCGGGGGTCAAATCCTTTAAGGATGACCATAGATTGTTATGTTTGTTCACTCTTAGTCTCAAGATTATAAGGCTATGATTGTGTGGAAGAACCCACACCGTTAAGGATAATCATAGGTGGTTCATCAATGTTTGATTTGTAGCCTTCCTTCTTCCCTTTTGAACTAATCATGTTTATATTCTCACAAGTTGGCTCAATCATATGTAGTTGATCTTTGCATCCTATTTTTCTTCCTAGAACTTTCTTCTTGTTCATGATTGGGTACCTAGATTCATTGAAAACATTATGATTAGTATTAGTCATGAGTCCATCCACCCCAAATTTCTTATCATCAATGAGATCTTGAATGAGGTATTTAAGTTTCATATAATTTGATGTAGAGTTCAATAATGGAAGCACAACCTTAAGACCCAACCTCAAAACTGACACTCAAGATGTTCAAAGGATTGAACAATAGGTTTGTTTCACTTCAACAAGTGTATACCTCTATAAGGAGCCACTATGATGGTTTTAAGAATCAACATACACAAGTATGACACAAAGTAATTTGACCCAAATCAAGCCTTTAAGGACAAGTTCCCTTAATTTGGGTAAAATAGAGATTTTATGGTTCTAGGCCTCACAACTTCCAACAAAGGCTAGAAACTATTGAGTCACAACCCAACTAAGCAAAATCAACCACTGGTTGCACTCCCAACAACCCACAACACAAATTGAAAGGAAGGACCTAAAATCCTATTAGGTCTCCAATCCCTGATTTTTGCCACTAACTTCAAAAATTCCCAAAAGACTTAAGGAAAAAAATCACACTATTAGATACCCTTTTTCAAGTTCTCTCAAACCCCAAAGTTGTAGAGATTGGCTCCATTCCAACATATCATAACCCTGACTAAGTCCATAGGCTTAATTAGTTAGGTTAGGCTTGGGTTTCAAAGAAAAAGGTTAGGAATGGGTGCATAGAACCAAAAATCCACTTGTAGAGTGTTTTACTAACTCAAAAAAGCACATTTTTTTTTAACACCAAGTCCTCAAATTCTCTCCATCTCTTTATCTAATCTGATCTCCTTAAAATTGGTCAAATACATGCTGATATTTGACCTAGGGCTTGCTCCCAAAATTCAATGCCTTCAATTCCTATTCTAGAACTACAAAAATATTATAGTACACATCCCTAACTTGCTTCATACAAGTGGAGAAGAAATTCCACCAATGGATCAACAAGTTAGGGCCATTCGAATGCCAAAACTTTGAAATTGAGGGTTTCTTAGACCAACAAGCTTATCAATTTGATTACTTTTGAAAGAAATAGGATAAAAAATTCAAACCACTACCAAAAGCCTTGAAAAACTTAGCATCAAATTTTATATTGGAAAGGTCACTGATGGGAGCATTTTATGTCCCAAATTATATCATATTTTAACCTTCATATAAGCATCCACACTCATTTCAATCCCCATCTTCTATTCCATTTTCTCCTTCTATGTTGCATATGATAAAATATTTATGAGTAATATTTAATATAGTTATTAGATAGAATATGTGAATAAATAAATGAAATTGTATTTATCTAACAAGTTATGGTTCTTCCTGTCACCCACTATGCATGTTCATATAGCTATTTCAAAAATACAAATTTCCATCCACTTTGAAATAGCTTAACCAAAATAATTACCAACTAAAGATGAGGACACATAGTTTTGCATTTCCATTTGCAAATAGATATGGATGTATTTAAAAAATCTGAGACATGGGTATTGTCCAGAACATGCCCAATTACAATCTCCCGCGGCAGAATCTTCAGAACGTGCATGATGGAAAATTTAGAGGCCATTTTCAAAACGTGATTTTTCTATTACGAGTTTGGATTTTCAAAGTTTTTTTTTGCTGTTGTTACCAACTCAACTCCTCCAATTTAGCTGAATTCATACGTGGACAATAGAGAATCCAATCAAACATTGTTGCTGCAAAACATTGGATCTTATGGCATGATTGCTAACTGTACACTACCCTCCTTTGGTTCTTTCTGCAGATAGTTTACTAACGTTGGTTTCTCTTCATCATACCTATTATGGGCAATTCAAACTCATGCAAGATGCATCCTTTAACAACATAGAGACCTTCAATTTTCATTTGCTAATATTTATGTGATCTCACATCAGCAAATGTATATGCACGTCTCACATGCAACAACCATTTCAAACCATTAATCAGCAACTATAGTTTGTTGGAATGATCAGAATAATTACCTATTCTTAGCATGAGACCAAAATTTGTTATAATTTGTTATTATTTGTATCATGGTGTTTAAATAGATGGTTGTAAAAATGTGATATAGATCTGCCTATAAAAGAAATGTAAGGCATATTTGAAAGGGCAGATTTTATGTAAATGAGAAGCATATTAGAATATAGTTTTCAGCAAGAAGAATGTATAATGCAGATCTAAACATCAGTATTTTGAAGTAAATGGAAATATTTGTTTTTGCATGATCATAGTGTAGAAACAACATTTTCTCTATCCACCATGCAAGCCAAGAGCAAGGGCCCACTCCATGGTGAAACACGGTGATGTATTTCATTAATGTTTTATTCTATTTTGTATGCACTTATATTTCTTCCTTAGATTATTATCACATCATATTTTAGTGTTTATATTGGTTTGTAATTTTTAGATCAGTAATCTAGTAATTAGAATATAATATAGAAATAATTTCATTACTATTTTATCTATAGATTATTGTCATTATTATTTTAGGAAGATAGTTTTGTTTTTGATCTTTGTAGCGTTAGGAAGTGACAATTCCTGTTGCTGCAACCATTTTGATTTCTTGTAGATTTAGTTTTGAGTGTTTTAGTTGCATTCATAAACCCTCATCTCACAACTATCATCCCTTGATAGCATACTGCTCGAACACCTTTCACAAGCTTACACTCTTGGATTGACACCTATAGACCAGCCTAACTTCATCATAAATTGTTAATTCTTTTGTTATTATTTGCCCCAGTGTTGGCCTATCAGTCATCATCCACCCCTTATTCTTTTGTACTGTACTTGTAAAATGTCAAGAAATTGCACTAAAATAGGTATATTTTATTGATTTGAAAGTAAGTTTACAATTGGATCTTTCCTCTTTATCCATTTTCGAATGTCTAAAGCCTAAATAGGCTATTTCCAACCATTCCACTCAACCATTAAATAGTTTGAGCCATTGGGACTCCTAAACCAAAAGTTTCTTTAGCAAATTGTAAAAGTTGGTAACAACTTTTAAGCAACTTTTTCCGCTATAGCAAGAAATGTTGCATTTAAACATGATTAACACTTAGAAACCTTGTTAGGCTTCCAAACCCCTAAGACACACTTAGAAAAACATAAAATGACTAACATATCATCTACTAAGACCAAATGATGCCCAAGGTTTATAAACACACCAAGGGGTCTTGTGTCCTTAACAAAATGGATGGGTCACAGGGAGATCATGAGATATATCCCTTGACCTTATTACAAACATATTGATGAATGAAAGTTAGGTGCTCTGCACCATAATTTTTAGTCTTATGACCCTTATTCCTATCATAGATACAATAGTAATTGTCATTCCAAAATTTAGGCTTAACCTTGGGTTCATAAGGCTTACAATTATATGGTGGTGTAATGATCTTATTCGATATCAAAGTATTCAACACCAGTTCAAGTGAGTCTCCTAGAGGTGTAAAGGTGTGCTTAGATTTGGAAACCCATGATGTTTTACCTCTACTAGAGTTATTAGACTTGTTTGAGTCAATATTCTTGGAGAAGCATATTGTTTTGTAGTTTGAATTTCATTGGTCAAGTTGATCACATTAAGCTCCTTAGGTTTGGGTGTGTTCATTATACCATCATTTACCACATTCTTTTTCTTGTTCCACGAGTATGATTTACCCTTTACATTACTGTTGTTTTGATCTTTGTTGTTCCAATTTTGTCCTTTATCAATTGAGTTCACCCTTTTTAACTGAAACATCCTCAATTTGTAAGGAATTGGAAAATAGTTGTTTCCTAAGTTCATGTTGTAATTAAGGCACAAGGTTGTTGATAAATATATCAATCTTTTCAACTTTAGGGATTTGCCTTGGATATCATGAATAAGGCTTCCTCCATCATTGAAGAAAGGAAATAGAATATTTTCCTTGGTTTTGTTTGATGTTTCATAATTCTAGCATAGTGATCACATGTTGAATACTGTAGGAATAATGTCGGAAATACCTTTTTCCATTTTTATCAAATGACATAAGTGGAGGATAGAATTTTGTGAACCATTCCATACCTTGCCCACTAAGACTTCTAGAAAAAAAGACTTATGAGATAAGTGAGTTCATGTAAGAATTTTATACTTAGTGCACAAAAATCTCTAATGTGATCATGAGGATCTACACTACCATCATATTTTTCATACTAAAAAAAATTAACCTTACAATTAAAAGGATACATTTATAAGTATTTGTCAAAAGGAAATAGACATATAGACTCAAGTGAAAAAGATGCCTTAGGTTTCTCTTGCTCATTTTTCATGTGTAACATATCCTTCCTCATTTCTTCCATTTGTTTCATAACAACTTCTAAAGGTGAAGGTTCCTCCTTTTGAATCAAGTTGTCAACATTGAGGTTGTATGAAAATTTTACTCCTTGAGAGAATAAGTGCATGAAGCATTTATCTTTTTCTTGGTCCAAATTCAATTTCATGAGATTTTGTTAATATTTATCTTGTTGAAATTTTAAGATCTCTTCCTTAGTGATTTTTGGATTTGGAACATTATCTTGTAAACCATGTCTAGTATGTTTTGACCTTTGGGGTGAAAGTGAACAATGTCTAAAAATTTAATTGGTAAATCCTTGAGAAAATTAACATGCTTGTTCCAGATAGGCTTGTTTTTCTTATTCTGTATGTTGTAACCATTTGTCTACCATCCTAGATAGGAGTTTGTCGATCCTCATTTCATGCTTCTCCCTAGATAATGTCAATGAGACACTATTTTCAAATCTAGGTAAAGAGGGTGTATACTCACTAAAGGTAGTAGAAAATGGATTAAAACCCAAAAATCCTAACTCTTTTCTAGGTGATATTTCAAAGATAGCCTTAGGTCACTTTCCTTAGCGAATCTTATATCTAGTTGTAACTGGCATGAAAGAAGATACAATAATTCAATAGGATAACTAGAATAGAATTTATTTTCAAACTAGGTTAGTAAAATTTCCACTCTTCCAAAGTGATTATGTAAAAGGAGAAAAAAATAAATTGTCCAAAGGTGTTTAAGTCATGGGTAAATGCCCTATGTACAAAACTTTTGAAGCAAGCAAAAATAAGATAAAAAGAACAATTAAAGTTATGCTAAGAAAGATGGATAAGTAAACACCCCACTAACTTACTAGTATAGACCAAAAATTAGAAACACCAAGTATAGGTTTTCCTAACCAACCAAGAGCAAGTTTGAAGTTTTAGAGGCTTGGAACAACTGTCATTTGATGACAATTACACTATGGGGCACTTTTTAGGAATAAAATGTTGTCCTCTTGCATTTTTATCCAAATTTTTCCATGACATGAAGAAAATAAATTGAATATTAGGATACCCATTTGGATTCTCTATAACATATCAAAAGATGAGGTATGATTGTTTTGGACCAAATCTGTTCTGTTACACTATGGGCCACTTTTTAGGCATAAAAACCTCTCCATTTACAAAGGAACTATATGGAATAATTATCCCTCAACCATAAAACTTGGTAAAGTATCTTAATATGATCCTAAAGTGAGGATTCTTCAATTATATTGAACTCATCAACTCTCTATATGTGCTTTTTATGAAAACCTCACCAAACAAGGCTAAAAACTAGGGCCTCAAATCTAACCAAGAAATCACTTCCAGGACCTATTAGTTGATCCTAAACCATGTTTATGATGATTAATTTGATTTTTTTACATAAAACCATGGCCTCCTTTATGAACATCTCCCACTGCTATATGTAAGGGATCAAATTTAATGCATTTTCATGCACCCAAGCACTTCAAACTTGTCCAGTTGGATGATCATTGGTGTAGGTAACCAAGGAAAATAGATAGGTGCCATCCTAGTTGTGAATTAGGAACAAGGTTGCAAAATGATGTAATAAGACCCAAGATGTAAGGTCAATTGGACTCTAGGTGCCATTATAACCTAGAGTGTCAAATTGAACCAAAGGGTTAAACATGAGCAATATAGGTGATTTTTCAAGGAAAAAATGATTTTTATGTTTCTTAGAAGGTTATATAGGTCCTTAGTGTTATTGGATTAATTTTTAGGTGTCTAGGAGTTAAGATGTCAAAAATTGTAGAAAATTGCAAAAGTTGTTAAAGTAAAATTGCAAAAATGTTGACAACTTTGCAATTTTGTTGAAAAACCAAGTGTATGTTACAACCATCATTTGAAATGTGGTTATAACTATTGGAATGGAAGCATATAGGTATGAGATGACTATACAGGCCTCAGTGGGTGATGGTTGTACAGATTTGATGTCTTTTGAAGTAATAAAAAAATGATTTTCTGCCATTTTTCTTGTGTTTTTCTATTGTACAAATGTGTACGGATTGGCACATGTGAAAATTTGATATGGTTGGATATGTATTTTAAGTATATTTTATTTTCATTTGGTTTGAGGTTTTGATTTTTTCATTTGTGTAAGATATTGCCATTTTACTGAGGGTTGCCTGGGTAAGCCTGTAAATTGACTAGATTGCACTTATGGCCCTCTAACTTGCAATCCAATAGTGGGATCTTGATGCCATTTTGTGGGAAGAAATTTAGGGTGTATTTTTACATATGGAAAAGTTTCAGTGGTAGAAAATTTGGTTTACTATTTTTGCTTGCAGGCCCTAGCCTAAACATCATCATGTGTTCAGCCCAGTTTTGAAGAGAAATTGGTGTTAAACTCTCAAATTTGTTGTAATGACCCAAGTAAAGAGTGGAATGGATTTTTGGCATGGTGAGGAAGAGTCCCAAGTGGCTGTGCTAATTCTGGAGGGCATTAATATATGGATTGGAACAAGTTGCAAAGAAATAAATTCAATTTTTGAGTCATTTGACTATTGTTTGCACATTGAATGAAATGTACAAACTTTTAGACCAGATGAGAGAGATTTTTGAGATAGAGCTTTGAATCAACTTTCTTTTTCTTCTAGTATCATCATTCTATGTGTATTCTAACTCAAGTTATTGCATTTTTAGTGAAACTAGGTTTTTAAGACAACATTTTAGTGCACATAGCAAAATAGGGCCTCTAACTACAATTTCCTTAGTTGAAATTTCATGCCCACTTGAGAAATGGTAGCTAGTAGGGTCCTTTTTTAATATTTCAAGGTTTCAAGACTGGAGGGTGTCTTTTGTGATTTTTCCAATCAAGCCCTAGGTCAAGTACCATGAAGGATTTGACCTCTTGTAGCATGTTGATTTGTGAATGGCAGGAGTTTGGGAATTGGTGAAAGGCTTAGCATTTGAAAATAAGTGATTTTAGTGTTGCCAAATCTTTTCCTAGTTTTAGAAGTTGAATCAAGTGAAAAATGTAAAAAATGCACTTTTTGCGCAAAGTTGCATTGTTGAAAGTTGTAAAATTTGCTCAAATTTGCAACTTAGTGGAAAAAGGGTTGTGAGATCAAACTATCTGTTGCATTAGCTTTAGGTGGCTAGATAAAACCTAGCCCCAAGCTTTTCCTATCCTATCGAGCACTCAAACATTCTCGAGCACACTGAACTAAAATATCCCTAAGGGTCACTAAATGCCATAAGGCAGCGATCTTTGATGGGGCATATCTCAAAGCTTGTGTGAGATATGGATACAATTCTAGGTGCTATAGGACTGTGTTGTGGAGATCTACAATAACCTCTCTCTCTTTTTGGTGATCTTACTTTGTTATGATTTTACAATGCCATCTTGAGTGATGTTGAAACTTGTAGTGTTGACTAGTACAAAGTTGCTAACTACCAAATCTCCCTCACCATTCATTGTGTGATCAAACTGTCTATCTCATTAGCTCTGGGTGGCCAGGTAAACCCTAGCCCCAAGCTTGTCTCATTCTGTTGAGCACTTGAATGTTCTTGGGTACAACTAACTGAAACATCCCTAAGGGTCACTAAATACCATAGGGCAACAATCTTTAATGAGGCATATCTCAGAGCTCGTGCAAGATAATCACCTAAAAATGGTCATCTAGACTATTAGCCCCTTTCTTAGCATTTTGGCTAAATTAATTTAATCACTTGGCTAGACCAAATTGCTAATAATCAATTAATTTGGTTATAGACCTATAGTTTGACTATGCTATTCTAAGTTCATGATTTGATTAAAAGAACATGTCCCCTTTTAATTAAATAAAACATCCCTTTCTTCTAACCCACTTAAAGTGCACACATAAAGTCCTTTTTCTATTTTACAATTAAAAGAAAAGGCTTATGAGACTTTTGTCTTATGTGACAAGTCAACTTATATTCTATTGGTTGACTTGTTCATGAACATGGATTCCCCCCTATTTTTGAATTCAATCATTTATTGTCAACCATCTTCATCTTGATCTCCACCGTCCATACGGCTTTAAAAGAGAGAGCTCTCTTCTTCATAGAGGATCCATCTTTTTGAGTAAGGTTATGTTGTAGGTTTTCTAATAGGTTTATTGGAGCTTTCTGGAGAACTTCATTTCCTTGTCTTCATTCTTGCATATAACAATTATTTTAGCTTAATTTGCATACTTTCATGCTAGTGTAGTTCTTTTTTTGCAATAATCCATCACACATAGCTTAATATTTGAAATAGTAACACTCTCATACATGTTTTAGTACAATTTCTTTCTTGCATACTCATCCTAGTTTAGTCTTCATACTTGCATTGCATACTTGAGGAATTCCTTGAGACATTTGCATTCTTGCATCTTGTCCTTAGAACCTCCAATTGCATGGTTTATTAGCAAGAAGCACATTTCTAAGGCTCAGTTGAGAGCCTTCATACTTGAATCCTAGCTTCTTGCACTCTGTGGATAGGGAGCTCTAAGTCAGTATCCAAGCATTCCAACCAATGGAATCGTTCGGATAAAAGGGTTTAGGGTGTGACACATATCGAGTGTACATTTTTGCGCCCACTATGGGGCTAGACTGTACATTTTTCCCTACATCTTTCTATTTTCACTTTCATTTCCTTTATTGTTCTACATTTTTAATTTTTTCACAGTCGCAGTTGTGGGTGACATTTTTCTAGTTTTGCGCAACAATTCACATTACTGTCGTGCGATACTTTTTTTGGAAATAGTGTCACACTTACAACTTGTAATATGTTGCCCTCTATGTAGAACTCTGTTGCATGGATAAGGGGAAAGTATCACCTGAAGATAATCTATCGCCTTGATATACTGTGAAGTATTGCATGATATTTTTCCAACGACAAGTATCACCTCACAGAGATTTTTCCTATTTATTGAGGAATTTGATCAAGATTTTCCCTTTTTTGGCTCGTTGTTGGTTTTTATAGATGTCTAGGCTATCTTGCAAAGGTTTATTTTGCAGGTTTTGTGTTATTTCATGCTAACTTGTGGTGCTAACAAGTTGCGATTGCAGGTTGCCATCCTTGTGAATAACAATTGAAACATTGCACAAAAGGAATGCATGTCAAAGCTTCAAATGTACAAGGGCTACTAATGATTGTTTGCAGGGTCATCCAATGCATAAAAACCCAATTTTGTTTGTTCTTTACTTTTACATGTGCAACATATACTAGTTGTTTTTTTTTAGGCACATTAAAACTTGTGATTGGAGTCTTTTGGTGATAGGAGAGTATGCTCTTCACCCTTGCGGTGAATCAAAAATTTTGACTTGCCATTTGGTTTCAAAAGAAAGGGGTAATTGAATATTCTTAGCGTGTTTGGGAGAAGACGATTGGAATAGGAGAGTATGCTCTTCACCCTTGTGGTGAATCATAAATCTTGACTTCTGAAAGTTGACCCACTCTTTGTGTAGTTTAGAATCCTTTAGAGGGCCTACTCTTGGACAACCTAAGAGAAATGACCTAAGTGGGGACAAGCCAATTACCTGGCTCTTCCAACCCACTATAAACTCAAGGCTACCAAGGACACAGAACTTTGGTAGACATAGTGTTTGTCTTCACCTAGTGTGACCACTTGTGGGATTGCGACCATGAGGAGATCTCTAGGCAATAACGCTTAAGGTGCTCTTATGACCGCGAGGTCTATTACCCACTACAAATTGGGGTGTCCCTTAATTGGGTGCAAGAGGAACATTACGAATGAAAGCTCTATCTAAACACCCTAAGTTAGTAACTACCCTTTTTAGCTACTCAACTTCTTGCTGCAAGGATCGATCCTAGTGGACTACCCAGATCACCCCAAGATTTTACACTCACCATATGTGTTCCTTTGGTTGTGCTTATGGCACTTTCATGACAAAGCCAATATCTCTTGTGGGAAACCACTTGGTGTGAGGCAAAGGAGCATCAAACATGGGCCAAGTTGTTGAGTAATGAATCGTGACTCTAAGGTAGATTGCTTGGCTATTTTTTTTGATGTGTTGACCTATGTTAACATCCTTGCAACATAAACATTTTGATAAAATTTGATAGAAAGGCTATTTGGATATCATAAATGTGTATTGACAAGGCTTTTTTTAACCTTGATCAATTGTTTTGAGACATGTTAAAACACTTATTGTTTGCGAACCTTGATGATGACTGATAGGAACTGAAATGAAACACTGTCTAATTGAAACAACTGCCTGATTGACAAATCGAAACAAACTTCAAATCAAAAAAATGGTTCTTTTTACTCAAAAATTGGCACTCTGTCACACACTTTCATGAGAAATATTGTGCGACAAATTTTACACAAGAAATCTGTCATAGGTCAGTTGTAAATTATGTTGCAGTCTTTGGAAAAGTCTGTCACACTATGTTAAAAGAACTACCGCCTAAAGGAAAAATGTCATACCATGTTCAAAGTCCTGTTGTACGATACTTTATGCTGAATTTTTGTCACCCACTTTCTACAAAAGTATTGCCTGAGGTTATTTTGGGTCAAAACAGAGTTTGCAGTTAGATTTTTCTGGTCTGAGGAACATCATATCAGTCACCCATGATCCTGGCTATGTATCAGTGTGTGAAGAATTTTTCCTAGGTTGAAAAGATGGTTTTAGTCTATCAAATGTAAGCCTTCAAACATCCTTGATGAATCACTTGTCAAAATCTAGTTATTGTTCTATTATAGCTATTCACTATTGAGCTTCTCACTCGCTCGCTCAACTCAAGTCACCAGTGTTGTAAGATCTTGAGCACTATTTGACAAGCCATTCATTACACTTTGACAAGTGACTAGTCCTAGTTTTAAAAGCTTCAAATTTCACTCACTTTTCTTGTCCTACTAAACAAATATAACTCTTTACATGCTAGTCACAACTAGACATCAAGTTGGTAATGGTAACCATACACCTTTCATTTTCAAACAATTGGAAACACCACCCAAATGACCTCGCAAGCAACCTTGTGATCACAATCTCAAATCTGCCCAAACATAAATGGCCAACATTTGGCACAACCCACTTTATAGTTTTGAGAATCCATTTGGTACACCTTTCGAGACACCCAACGATACCATCGATATAGTCACTATGGTGCACCCAAATGAAATTAAACGTTTCTTAGAAGAACAAGTGCATGAAACACAAAGAACCTTGGATGCTATATACACTATAGAAAGAGAAAACCAACATGTCGACACTGACAATCAACGATGGCAACCATATGCCACCAAGGACTCCTAAAGCCGCCATTGGCAAATGTCCTTCACCAACTAAGCCTTCTCATCATGATAGTGATGAAGAAATAACCACTGAAGATGTGATCAAGTTCCAACAAGATGGCCTTGCTCGAAAACTAATGCTCAGGGCCTTAGAAGAGAATGGAGATGAATACTTCCGCTACATGGTGGCAAGGGGATGGAAGCTACCCCAAGGTTCTGACATTGAGTGGATAATTCACAAACGAGAAGCCACTGAAGCTGAGATCTTGAGAGAAGAAGTACAAGAACTCAAAAATTAGTTTACATAATTACAAATGTCAAAAGAGAAACCTAAGACTTCTTTCATTGACTCAATATGCGCTCTCCCATTTGATAGGAGTTTATACATGCAACCATTTCCTAAGGATATAGAGATTCCAAAGTATGACAAATACGATGGAAATGGTGATCCTCATGATCATGTGAGGCATTTCTATGGTCTTAGCATGGACTTTATGAATGAAGACACCTTTCATATGCATCTATTCCCCAAAAGTTTAAGAGGACAAGCTATGGAATGGTTTACTAAATTGAGTCCCCCTCTTAAGACATTTGATGAACTTGCACAACATTTTATCTAACAATATTCATACAACATCTAACATCCTATGACTGTGTTGGACTTATGCCAAATCAAGAAAAAATTAGGGGAACCTTTTGCCATCTACCTCCAATAGTGGAGATCTCTATACTCACAATACCCTTGGCAAGTTCCTAAAGCTGAGAAAATTGACATCTTTGTCAACTCACTTGTACCTGAGCTTTACTTTGATTTGAGAAAGTAATTATTCACATCCTTCAACACCATGGTTGAGAGCACATATTGCATTGAGGATGTTTCTATCAAGAAAGGGGACATTGTCATAAACAAGGATAAAACTAACAACAAAAATTTTAGAGACAAAGGCAAACCTTGGAATAAAAACACATATGTTGTCAATGATAGAGTGGTGGACACTCCTAATACTAAGGAGCCTTGGTTTAATCTTTCCAATGCCATCTATGCAACAAAACAATGAGAAGGTTCAAAGCCACAAACCTTTGATAAAGGCTCTAAATTTGCAAAGAAGCAACGTGTTTACACACCTATAATTGAACCTTATGAAGTGGTTTTAAAAAATTTAATTGCAAACAAGTTGGTTAGCTTGCCAAAAAACTCATTTCCTTATGATCCACCCATTAGACCGCCATGGTGGAGAGAAGATGATACTTGAAACTGTCATTGAAGTAAAGGGCATAACACAAAAAATTTCTTCAAGCTCAAAGACGTAATTCAAGACCTCATTGAAGCTAGCAAAGTTTTCACAAATGGCCTTGTGAAAAATGTTGATCATAAGGCCTTTAAACAACCCCTACCAGAGTATGAAAAGGGTTAGACCTCAAAGGTGGCTACCAAAACAAATCATGAGGCCAAAATCAGTTATGCTTACACTGACACTGATAATGTTATAGGCATGCTTGAGCTCGTTGGATACATATGTATGGCAAGCTCCAATAATGATAACTCGCCAAATTATGATGTTGAAGATGAATGACCAAAAGTGGTCTTAAGGACAAAATCTACTCCTCAAGACCATACTGATACTAGACCCAAGGTGGTGCTCTGAGTGGCTGAGTCTTCGTCTTCTCAGAGTGAACCACTTAACATTGTTACTAGGGGGGAATCTAAGGCTGTCCTAAAAGTTGCTCATGACCCTAAAAATGTTTCATCATCTAAGCAACTGATTACTTCCAAGATATCCAACTATGATCTTCTTAGCCAACTACAATGCACACAAGCACAAATCTCCATTTTCAAATTACTAGAGTTATCTCCTTTCAACAAGGATATCCTTCAAAAAGCTTTACCCTTTGCCAACGTTCCCACAGATATTGATGCAGAACAATTCCAATCTATGGTGAACTGCATCTCCTTGCCTCACTATCTCACCTTTTCTAAAGAAGATGGCTGAGCTCTAAGACATCCCCATAACCTTGCTCTCCATGTCGAAGTTCAAATCTTCCATACCCGCGTCCGTCGAGTCTTAATAGACAATGGTGCAGGGTTAAATATTATCTCATTCAATGTGATGCAACAGTTGGGTATGTCAAAATTTTCCATTGACCCTAGGTGAAAGATCACCATAAAAGCCTATGATGAGGTTGAACGCCCTTCTAAGGGTTTAATTGTGCTACCAATTTGAGTTGGTCTAGTGGAAAAAGATGTTGTCTTCCAGGTCCTAGATATACCTCTCGCATATAACTTGTTGTTGGGATGACCATAGATTCATGACATGCAAGTGGTGCCCTCTACGTACCATCAATGCATCAAGTTCCCATTCAATAGTACTAAGATAGTTGTCCCTAGTGACAACTCAATGTCCATCAACACATTGTCCGCTACTAAAATGTTGGTCCCACACAACTGCTCTTCTCATGAACTAGCACCATCTTTCACAGAATGTGAACAAAAACTAAAAATGATGAGCCTTGGTATGGGTGAGTACACTTTGGACTCTATTGCTACCTTACCAATTTCCCCTTGGTCCTATGGGAAACCAACTACCACAAAGAAGCCTTCGACTTTTGCTATGAAAATTTTTGGCACTTTTGTGCAATCATCAGTATCTCTAGAAGTAGAAAAGGAAGAACGGGCCATTAAGGATTGGATCTACAGAGAAGAGGAAGATGAGGAAGTTACAGTGACTACTCATATTTCTCCCAAAAGATATGGAAAAGGCTATAAATTTCTAACAAAAATGGGCTATTAGGGCCATGGGTCCTTAATTGGTCATAAAAATGCTCTAGTTGAACCTTTAAGTCACACTCAAGGTCGTGATACTTGAAACACTGCTAGTCTAGGCTTTTGGCTAGACAATGATATACCAACATGTGATTGAAGATTGCTCACATCTAGCGAATTAAAGGATGATGACCCTCCCATAGTTGCTACCACTTCACAAGATGAAGACTTTGTCCCCCTCACTTCCCTCCTTTGGGGAGAATAAATATTGACTACTAATAATAATGAGGAAGCTTCTACCTCCCAACAATAGTAACAAGAAGAATATACTCCCGAGGACACGAATAAAGGATGAATTAGATAGAATATTGCTTGTCTCATAGCTAGGGATCAGAGTACAGATTCTCATGAGTATGAGTGGGAAAGTCCCTCAGATGCATCTTGCAAGCTAGGGGTGGATGTAAGTCATGCCTATACAACCCAACCAAATGTAGTTGAATGGTCTAGTATAGGTCGGATGAGTTTGACTCACAACATGTCTCAATTGATCATGCTAGTCCCTCTAGGTCTATTCCTAAGCTAGACTCCTTTGCGACATTCTCTATATGCTCAACTTCACAAGTCACTAGAGATGACTCCTTCCATATCAATCACATCAAAAATTCTACCTCATTCTCACTAATTCACATAGATCTCATAGATTGGTCTCTCCAAAATTAAAGACTTGAAATATGGTCTTTCCAAAATGACTATGAGATTGCTTGTTACCTGGATGCCATTGAACCCATCACTTCTTCCACCAGTGAACCCATGGTTAACATGACAGAATTAGATATCAAGTACCTTAGTCAAAAAATTAAAAGAAAAAATAAGTGGTCAAATGGCAAAAACCACATTGTGGCAATGTCTGATCCTTGAGCAAAAAAGTAAAAATAATGGTGTATCTAATGGTGAAAACCTCCCTGAGGCACCTGCAAATGAGGTACTTGGTAGTCTACCAAGCTATTTCTAGGATAGATCTTAGGTTCTCATTGAACCTACACAACCTATCAACTTGGGTACAGAGGAATGTCCTAAGAATATTCATGTAGCACAGTCCTTGTCAAACGAAGAAAAGACACCGTTTGCTCAATTCTTTCAAGACAAGGAGGTCAACTTCACATGGAAATACATATCAAGGCTTGATACAAATCTCATCATGCATCACTTATCAATCTCACTAGATGTAAAGCTTGTCAAACAAAAGTTGAGAAAATGCATCCACATGTGGCCTTACTAGTCAAGACAGAGTTGAAAAAACTCTTAAGTGTAAAATTTATTAGGGCCATTGATTATGCAGAGTGGATTTCCAACATTGTACCTGTCTCTAAGCATGACAAATCCATCCGAGTCTATACTAATTTTAGAGACCTCAACAAAGCATGCCCTAAGGATGACTTTCCACTACCAAACATAGATATGATAGTGGACATGACTGCGGGTTATGAGATGTACTCTCTCATGGATGGATTTTACAGGTATAACCAAATCAAGATTGCTCCAATAGACCAAGAAAAGATAGCTTTACATGTGCATGGGGTACCTTTTGTTGGAATGTCATACCTTTTGGGCTTAAAAATGTTGGCACTACATATCAAAGAGCAATGACAACCATCTTTCATGATATGATGCATAAAAACATGGAAGACTATGTTGATGACACAATGGCTAAATCTAAAAAATGAGACACACATCTTGAAGACCTTAGTCTGGTATTGGACCGTATGGAACCTTTTCAACTTAGGCTAAATCCAAAAAAATATGTCTTTGGTGTCACTTCTGGGAAATTGTTAGGCTATATCATTTTAGCAAAAGGCATTGAGGTTGATCCTAAAAAAGTCCAAGCTATCATGGATATGCCTCCACCAAAGAATATCAGTCAACTTAGAAGTCTGCAATGACGTCTACAATCCATAAGAAGATTTATCTCTCAATTGGCTGATAAGGCTCAAGCTTTCAATAAAAATATACACAAAGGATCTACACATATTTGGAATAGTGGTTGTCAACAGAGTTTAGATCAAATCAAAGGCTACTTCTAAAAACCTCCAGTTTTGATGCTACCCATCCCAGGAAAACCTTTGATTCTGTACATTTCAGCTACAGATTCTTCTCTAGGAGCACTCTTAGTCCAAAGTGATGAGACGGGTAAAGAAAGAGCCATATACTATATCACTCAAACTTTGGTGGCCTATGAAATCAACTATACAAGTATAGAGAAGGCATTCCTTGCTATCGTATTTGCTTCCCAAAAACTCTGATATTATATGTTGGCACATATAGTTCACTTGATTGCTAAAATAGATCCCTTAAAATATCTATTAAGTAAAGTTGTGCTTACTGGTCATCTTGCTAAATGGATGATGATTCTTTTTGAATTTGACATTCAGTATGTTGAACATAAGGAAATCAAAGGGCAAACCATAACTGACCAGTTGGCTAACTTTCCACTTGAAGATACAACACCTATGCAAGTTGAATTTCCAGATGCCTCAATCATGTACATCACTGAGAGAAAATTGAAGATGTTTTTTGATGGGTCTCATACACAGAATGGAGCTAGAGCAAGGGTTTTGTTCATTTCTCCTCATGGTTATATGATCCCAAAGTCCTACAAACTCCTATTCCCTTGTACAAACAATATTGCAAAATATGAAGCATTAACAAATGGGATCAAAATGGCTCTTGAATGGTGGATAACTAAACTACATAACTACGATGATTCTTAGCTTGTTGTGAACCAAGTGAACAATGAATATAGACAAAAGATGACAAATTGATCCCTTATAAAAAGTTGATAGATGCTCTAAGGAATTATTTTACCTTTGTAACCTTCCAATAGATTCCTAGAGTAGAAAATAAGGTTGTTGATGCTATGGCCACCTTAGTGTCTATCCTCCAACTGCAAGAACATGAATTGTGATTTGAGTTCCTGGTGGAAGAACTGTGTCATCTCGCCTATGATTCCTCGGATAACCAAGTGATTTGCACTATTGTGGGTCATGATTCCTCCTGCTACATCGCTATCTTTTCCTACCTACGTGATCAGGTTATCCTCGAAACCCTCACGTGCAAACAAAAATGCCAACTCCTTTGTAACGCTTCACATTACACTCTGGTCTCTAGTGACTTGTATAGGAAGGGTCTAGATGGGACATTGCTTAGGTGTTTAGAGCTAGAAGAGTCTTAAAAGACACTTGCCAAAGTCCACTATGGCATTTGTGGGGGCACTTTCTAATGGCCTTGCACTTGCTTGAAAACTGCTTAGGACAGGTTATTACTAGACCACCATGCAAGCTGATGTTGTTTGTTATGCGAAGTCCTGTCAAAAATGTTAGCTCCATGGCAACTTGATACATGCTCTTGGATTAGAATTAATCCATTCTATGACATATTGACCATTTCAACAATGGGCCTTTGACTTGGTAGGAAAGATTCATCGAAGCTCATCCAATGGTCACAAATTCATCATTATAGCAACGTAGTATTTTACCAAATGGGTTGAAGTTGTACCACTATCTGCTGCTACAGGAAAACATGTTGCCCTATTTATACTAAATCACATCATTTGCCGATATGGTATCCCATCCTCTATTGTTACAAACAATGGAGGACAGTTCAAAAATAAGGACCTAAAGCAATTATGCAAGAAATTCTGAATCAAACAATATTGCTCCTCTATTTACTATCCCCAAGGGAATGACCAAGCTAAGGCCTCTAATAAAACATTGTTGAAAATCCTCCACCGCACAGTTCACAAGTCTGGGAAAGATTGGCACTTACAGATAAATTCGACACTTTGGGCCTATAATGTCATGCCCAAAATTTAGGACTTAAACACCACAAATTTTTAAATTTTTATTATTTTTAAAAAGAGATTACACATAGACAGAAAATGGTTAACTTGCATAGTTATGTCTATGAATTCTTTCTATACTTTATCATTCTTAATTTTAGTAGGATGTTTTAATGTTGGCTTCCCTTTTTAGATACCTGAATTCCTATGTCTAGACTTAGGTGAAATACCATTAATTACGTTGAGGGTGTGAAGCTTAATTACTACTTGAGGAATGAAGAACCCTAAGTCACTACAAGAATATTGAATGCTAATCTCGTACATCAAGGTCAAATTTATTTATTCCATCTTATTATTTAACAAATTATATCCATTTAATTAACTTACTCAAAATGTTAAACCTCCTATACTTGAATATTATCACTAACTAGTTTTAGTTACTATTTTATTTCACTATTACCCTTTATCCAAGATTTTACTTTAAGCCACTTACTATGTATAGTTAGCTTTTCTTCAACTAGATTATTGAGGGCTCCTATCCTTCCATATACTTGATTATATATTAATCGTTAAAATGATATTTACTGATCCTCAACAAATTTTTATCTTTATAACCTATGTAAGTTAGTTACTAACACTGACCAATACCCTCTTTGCCCCATTCATATTAAGGGCGTTCATTTAGCCATACCCTAACCTTATTAGATGAATTGTCAATTACCACCTTACTAACTTATCTATTAATTGTATAGTGCCATGAGCCTATACTTGTAAGTTGCCAATATAAAAGCATTGACTTAATAAAATTTTATATGAAGAACCTATACTATTTGTCCTATCTACAATAAATATTATGTTACTCATTGTATAAATATACTTTACCGGCCATAGCAAGATTCACTCAATACTCATTTACTATACTTGAAAATATCATGTGTTACTCTCTATCCTAGCCAGACCAACTCCTAATTTTCTAATCGCTTACCATATTCTAACATGAAATGTGATGATTTAATAAGCATTAATGATCCTAACTACACCCTCATTGAAGCTAATTCCAATAGCATATCTATGTGCTTGCATTTAGGGTATTCCTCTATTCATGACATTATATATTCCATAATTTATTTATAATATGTTTATTGGTGATCACTAATAGTTATGTAAACTATAATTCAATTATGTCTCAATCGTTGACTGTATAGATTGTATACAATTATTATTATTATTTTTGCTAACAACTAATCTCCAATACCATTTCAATAAGCATTCTAGTAACACAAGAAGAATTACACTAATTGAATTCGCCATATCAATTAAATTTCTATAACTAATATAAATCAAATTACACTAGTTGCATTTAATCATATCAATTTTTATTTCAAATTGCACTAATATCACTATTACACTAATTACCAACTACTTTTCACCTCTTAAATAAATTAATAAGATGAAATCATATTAGTACATTAATTATCCATCTAATAGTAAAGTATCTAAACTTAATCCCCCTCACTTTCTATTATCTATACTAATCGCAATTAACTTCCCACTAACTAGCACTAACATTTTTAAAAACTTTTACTAGCAAATCTTTTGACCCACCATACTGACTTCATGATAGACATCCCTCTCCTCCAACTACCCCCTATAGGTTAGCGAATTCTACCAAGTCAGCACTCACCGACCCCATCACTTGTCCCATCTTCAAGGCTAATGGACGTGACACTTTCCAAGGCAGTTTAGTTTGGAGTTAAAGCCCTTTGAAGCCACTTGGGATGTGTTCCCAATTTTCCCACTTCTCATGCAAATTCTCTTCCTCTACTAGTGGGGCACCCAAGGAAGAAATTGACATTTACACCTTGCTACAGGTGTCATATCTGATGCCGCCCCTTTTTGGTTTGAAATTGTTGTCAGGTGAATGCAAGGGTACCGAGCTTCACATGAGGCGATAATAAGATTGCCCATGATTATTTATCTATTATTTTATTATTATTTGTTTGGTATTTGATTTGTTGAAAGGACCTTTAAGTCCTGGTCACGGGTCTCATTTTATTTTATTTCATTTTTGTACATTTTGTTTATGTTCTATTATGGTCTCACATTCTTTTTGTTAAATCCTTTAGAAGATTTCTGTTGAATATTTTAATGAACTGTAATAGGGACTGGGTTATTTTTCCCACTTCCATACAATTTCCAGAGAGCTGGATGAGCATGCACAGGATTTTTTTTTTGTTTTTTTTTGGTCAGCAGTAGTTTAACTATTCTCTTCAGCTTCTTAAATCCACTATGTTTCTATGTTTATGGTTTGGTGTTAGGTTGACACGATTTTCTTTCAATGTCTATATCTAATAAAGTGAATATATTTTAAGTCACTTTGGAGGTGAATTCATTCATGAGATACATTTTATAGACGAACATATATTTAAATTATACAATACTTGATAATGCATATTCTTGATGTGTTTCTTGATTCATAATACAACAATATATCTATATATTTCTTAGGTATCACTTGTATGGCTATCCTTGAATTTAATCCTTCTATATTTCTAATTATGATGCAATAGTCTCTCTCTTTCATTACATCTAAATGTGTAATCTAGAATTTTACAATGCAATCACATGTGATATTGTCCCCAAAAAAATGTATTCCTTAATGGATTATTTCTGCATACAAAGTACATAAGGTGACAAACTCACTCTTACAATACAATACCATGGACAAGAACATAAGTGAAGGTTGCAATATACAATGATAACTATTCATCCTATAACCACATTACCAATTGTCATATTCCTTCCCTTGATACTCTGCAATCTTTCTTTCAACAACATAAATGAGATGGAGAGGAATTCTCCATTATGAATATAATGCATAAGGAAAAAGTTTTCTCCATCAAGGACATCTACAAGATGACCATTCCAAGCTTATTTCCATTACTCCCATGAGCTCAAAATCTGCAACACATCACAAAGAAAACAACAAGGACCATAGGTGCTCCCCACCCTACCATAGGCCTCCAAAGAGACCACCCCTGCGCTAGGGGAACAAGGCTCAAACTGGGTTACACAAAACAATCATTCCAATGCATACACATTACATATCAAAACTTGAACAATTCCCTCCCAACGCTATTTCACAATGGTTTCACGAATGAAACCATAAACATAGGGTGAATGTATGTTCTAAAATGGAGACTTGCCATACCAAACTATATCTGCAATAAACAATTTTCATGCCCTCTCGGGGCCTCCACAATTCATCCTCCAAACCCACTACCATCAGCTATAGCCTCCTTGAAACCCATACTCCACAACTTCCTCTCTACACCATACTTTCCTTATCACCCGAGCAAGATATGAATGGTTATGGCATACAATGGAGCCCATACTCCAAGGTTCTCAATACATTTTTCGAATCCAACTTAAGCCCTTCACCCTGAACTTCTCTTCCCTTCCCAAAGGGTGAGTAAAGTCACACACCCATAACAACACTCATGCACAAACATGGAAGGTCCAAAAACAACAAAAAAACAAGGGAAATCCAAACTTCATGCTCAACACCACACAACACAACACAACACAACAAGTTACAAGATGGTAACACACATTTCCTTCCCAATGTCATACTCACTACCTACAATCTCATGAATGCAATCTCAAGATTCAACTTCAAAATGCAAGAAAAATAACTACATGGAAGAACACCATTCAAACATTCATGTGAACACTACATCACAATACAATGCCATGAAATCTACTCACAATATGAACTCACAACCCTACATGCTCATGAATGCAATACCATTATGTAAAATTGAGAAACAAAATATTGCATGGACAAGGAGAAACTAACCTTCAATTTGTTGCAAAATGGTAATGACTGTTGTAGAAGAGCTCCTCCTCCTAAGATTACAAACTCTACGAGTCTCTAAAATTAGAGAGTGGGTAGACAACCCACTAACTTCCCCCAAGCCCTCTAAAAAAAATCCCCAAAACTCCCTCTATCTAAAAATGGTGATAACATGAGCTGCCTTTTTCTTACACCCTTGTCTCCTTCTAAAAATGTAGCCTTTACCAACTATTAGAGTGGAAGGAGTCATGTGACATTCAAATTTCGAATTATTTGAAAGTGACTTGTTTGGAGGGTTCCCAAGGTCACCTAGGCCTACTTAGGGTTAGATTTAGACCCCCAACCCATAGTTCTATCATGAGAGCACTTATTTTTCACCAAAATAACCCCCTAGGGCCTCTTTTTGACCTTGACAAGCTAGTAGGAGGTTGGAATTCGAATTTCCCCTGATGGAGACTCCTCATAACATTTTTCTATGTGATTCTAACTTGGGTACTACCTCGGGGTTAGGTTTAGGTAAGGTTACTTCTTGCCAAACCTTGAATGACATGGCATCTCCACATGGACAACACAAGTGTCAAGTGACACACACAACACAACACATTACATTAAAAGTGACTTGACTCCAATAATACATGAACTAAGTTATTACACACACATGAAATTCACTTATACGAAGTAAAACACATTACAATGAGGTTTGAATCTTTTCCACTGATTCAACCTTGGCTATGTCATGTTTGTAGTAGTTTGAGCCTTGATTCCCTGCTAAACCCATGCTCAAATTCTTGCACACTAAACTTGAGCATCAGTAGTCCAAGAATTCATGTAAGAAATAAGTACATATGTGAAATAAATCATTAGCTCATTCAATATTAGACTTGCATATATTTCATCATCCCAAATTACTTTCCCTTTCTTAATCATTTCAAATATAGTATTCAAAATATTAAAATATCAAAACTTTCATATCACACCCAACATTTGAGTTCCATACTTCATTCTTTCAATTAGATTATTTTTCTTAACAATTTCTCGTAAAATGCTCATAATAAAATAACATCAAACATAGCATGGTAAATTTAATATTCTAAATAACTTCATAATTTATTTTTATCATTGTGCCAAGATGTTGAATCCACAACTATTGAATCCCTAGGTATATGGGTTAGGTCTCAATGCATGACACAATCTATCCTTTAACTCTAATCTCCACTTAAACATTATACCCTTACATTACAAGCATTTCTACCCTTCAATTTATATGAAAGCACCATTAAATACATCAATTAGGTCATAATATGCATAGGTAAGTGCAGATCATCAAAATGCGGATATTAAAATGACATAGCTCTATAGTCTCAAAAGTGTATCAAACATTGAATTAGAATCATCGTAATGTAATTATCTCATTTATACCAAGACAGATTGGGTGAGGCTTCACATATAGAACCACTATTCATACTCCTATAGGGGCTACGCTCTTTTCTCTAATCTATGGCTCTAAGGTTGTTCTCCTGTTAGAGGTCGAGATACCTTCCTTGCGTGTCTCCTTACATGGGTTAATAACTGATAAAGATCATAGAGCTATGTGAGTACAAGAATTAGAAACTTTGGATGAACATTGCAAGGTTGCTTTTGATCACATGAGGGCTTACCAAAAGCGCATGTCTATGCAATATAACAAAAAGGTTCACCCTTGTGAATTTCAAGTTGGTGAACTTGTGCTTAGAGAAAATCCCAAAAATCAGCAGCATCGAGAATAGAAAGGAAAGTTTTAACCTAACTAGTTAGGCCTGTACATTATCACAATGGTATTTGGGTCTAGTGCTTATCAATTATCTACTTCAGAGGGTGAAGAACTTGCAAAGCCTATCAACGTCTTACATTTGAAGAAGTTTTATGCTTAGAGGCTTGCTACTTAGCTATCTTCTATATATTTATGATCTTGAAAAAATACTAAAAATTGGAAAATATCTTGAAAAAAGATCATCTTAGTGAAAACCTAGCAATAGGAGCTTTGATGTATCACCAAGAAAAAAAATTAAAAAAATCCTAAAAATTGAAAAAAGTCCTGAAAAAATCTATCAAGTGGTGAAAACCTGGAAACAAGCACTACTTGAAACCCTCACACCTATGTCTATCAGTCTCAATCACCCATTTTGCTACACATTTCCTAACTTGGGATAGTTTCTTGTCCTCGTCTTGGGGACACCGCTGCTTAGTCTATTGAGGTATTCTTGTGCATTAGGGTTTCTTTGACAACTCATGAAATAGTGTTTCTCAACACTACCCCCATCCACCTTGACATCAAGTGTTTCTCAACACTTCTCAGATAGTTTACCTACAGTCTCTAGTGTCATGACATTTCTCACTATCAAGATCAAGTATTAAAGGAATGGCCAAGTGACTTACACACACACACACACACACACACACACACACACTTAAACATTTAAACGACTAAGCTATGTTGATCTTTATATACTTTGTGTGTTGTCTATGATGATTTCTTTGCCATGTGTTCCCTCCCTAATAGTCTTTCGAGGATGTTGTGGACTAGAAGACTAGGGGCATAGGGCATGTTTTTCTTGATTTCTGCTTGTGGGTATACTTTGTTTGTCTATAGTTTTGTAAGCATTCATGCTTGTCCTATTCAACACTTTGACTTATAAACGTATCATCCTTGACTATTTTGCAAGACCACACTTAGGGGTTATCCTAGCGCTTATGCCTTGATATAGGTGTAATCTTGCTAAATCAAATATAGGGAATCTAATCGCGTAGTTATCTTGACTTACATGTCTCTAATGCTTAGATTGGATTTCCACATACCTATCTAATATTGATCATATTCATATTTTTATAGTTATACTAGTGATAATTATATGATCTCATGATGTCCCTAATAAATGCTCAATGATGAAATTAAGAGTCTAAATGTTATGTGTTTCTTGCTGGTAAACCACTTTGCATACTAGCTTGCATTTTAGGTTCATTCATTTTTTATCTAGTTGTGCATTCCTACATGTGGGAAGAGCTCTCTCTTCATACTTTTTTGCAAACACACCATCTAACTACTTTCATCTTTGCTTTTTGCATATCTTTTCCTCCATCTTCTTAATCCTTTGCTACATCTGTTTGTTATCCTATCATCACAAGGGGTTAATCTAAAAACATCACATGCAATCTATCCAAGTGTCACATATTTTCACAAAAACATTAAAGTCTTTACCTTACATATGAGAGATTAAAATCAATACACATGAGCATATACACATACATGAGCTGAAAACAACAATTCAAACATCACATGACAAGCTAAAACATCCATTTGGGACAAGTACACAAGAATGCCAATAAGTCCAGTGTCTCATATATATATCAAATGTGTCATACTACATATACAAATGTGAGATCCAAAATTTGGACATATGTCTCAAAAATACATGATGTACAAACATAGCTATCACTAACTGTCATGTCTGACTGCCACCCTCTATGGCTAGTGCTGGCCCTAATGGGGGAGCCTATCTCCTATCTGGTGGCTACACTACACCCTTTGACCTACCTGCTTTCTCTAAATAATCATGGAGACCCTACCTTGGTGGCACTACAACCCTATAGGTAGCATAACAGTACATAGCTCGTGCACCATGGTGTGTTGCCTCTTGCCTCGTTGCATTCTACTCTCTACGTAGCTCATCTGCTCATGCTCACTCATCCATCAGCTGCTGATCCTGTACTGCAATGATCACTTGAGCTGCCTGTAGCTCTACCTCCAAGGCACAAATCCTTGCACCCTGATCCTCTCCCCCAACTGGCTACTCTGCAGGCGCCTCCACCCTAACTGCTCATTGCCGCCTTAGGGGCACCTCCTCCTCCTCAGCCCCCTCCTCCTTGTCATCATCCTCTGACTCCTCCACCTCCTCCTCCTCCTCCCTAATGGCCTCTACCTACCTCCTCCACCCTACTTAGGATCCCTCCCCCACCTCCCTCTACTGACCACCTCTCCCTCTCCCTCTCCCTCCACTTCCTCCTTCGCCTCCTCCACCTCTGTGTCCCCCTCTTGTGGTTGGTGCATCTAGCTCAGTTAACCATGGGAAAGGGTGCCTCTGCATCTCATATAGGTATCCCAGCTCTGCTCCTACATCCACCACATCTGGGCAATAGTCCCAGGGAGTCGCTACTAGTGTTGTTGTATCCTGAACTGCTATATGATAATCCAACATCAGTAGCCACCCCAATGCCTCATCTAGGCGCATCCATGCATAGGTGGTAGTCTCCATCGATATACTTTACTGCTCTGCAAACTACCGCCATACGCGACTGATCACAAATTGCTCCACAATGTCTATGCTCCGACCCACTAGTGCTCTACTATACCTCATAAAGTCAAGCTCCCATGAGTTTGACCATCTGCCACACTCCTGGTAAAACCACCATGTGAATGCAGTTAGCTCATCAAAGACACGTCAATAATAGGTCACATCTCCACTATGTCTCTATGGAATGAACCCTCTGTATCCAAAAATATAGGGCTAGCTATGCTCTCATGGTTGCACCCACGGTCAAATCACAACGATGTGCTCCCAAGCCCAAATCTGTGTTAGCACCACTCCACATGCCTAGGAACCACCCTTATGATACACTATCTCATGGAGCTCATGGTACATCTCCGCTAATATGGTAGGTCCCATGCCATCCTGCATGGTCGAGCTATTAGATCATATACCAGTCGACCCCACCCAAGAGGGAAGACCTTTTGGCCTTGGTCTATCACTAGGGCCTGTGCTGCCAACAAACAAAGCAAGCTGGGCAAAGGATAGTCATCTTTGTTCTCCACCATTAGTCTCTCCCAGCCTAGGTAACAGTCCAAAATAGCCACATCCTGGAATAATTCTTGCATCTGTGCTCACCCCTTTGTCGGGGTCTAATCATAGTACACCTGTGCCATCATCAAAGCTTAACATCAGTTTACCTAGCATCAAAATTGAAATTTCTCAATCAACAAAGCTATTTATCCAATAAACTTATTGGTTCACCATGGCATGGCACTCGAAGAATTTGATATACATCCTCTAAAGTAATTGAGGCCTTGCTGGTTGGTAAATGAAAGGTGTTATGCTTGCTATGCCACCTCTTTGCCAACATAGTCAACAAACCATGGTTTGCCTGTATATGGGGCATCCGTATCACCCATCGTAACCCCATGGCAGATATAGTAGTGTGCTCATCATCACTCAAATACTAAACAATGCGCAACCCTACCACTTTGGGGGCCCTGGTCTATAATGCTAGGAATACCTCCTATCAACACAAACAATATAAACATCATTAACATGGTCATATGACAGAAAAATGCACCAAAAAAAACCATAAAAATAGCCCATGCGACACTTTTTCTATATAGTAGGCAACATAATTTGTTGAAACTTTATCGCACGATACTTTTTTTCACTATGTACGATATAATTTTTTCATGCAACATTTTGCACTGGCCCGTGTGACATTTGGGTATGACCCTAGCAACAGACTCTACTACAAGCATGTGATATAATTTTGAAAACAATGTATCACACGATAGTTTTCCAATACTTGTGGGATACTTTTAAAGTATCACGTGACATTTTGTGGAAAAACCCTTCGCACATGCTAAAATAGACTAAAAATCTCGCAAAACATGTAAAAAATGTAGTACTTACCAGTACCCTATACCACTCTGGCCGGTTGTGCAACCGACTGTGCTCAAAATGGTGTCATTGAAGAGGAATGTTCACCAAAGCCATGATGCTATGTGGACCACTCACAAATCTCTCAAATCACAAAAAGGCAAAATGAGTAGTGAAAATGACACTTGGGCCTCTTTTATAGCCCCCAACCTCATTTTGACCTAATTTTCAAACTCCTTAGAGTTACAAAAAAATTGTACCCCTGGGTAATTTTGACATTCTGGATCCATTTTCAGGATCGAAATCAAAATTCGAGTTCATCTTGATGGTTAAAATTACATTTTAAAAATTTCACCTCTTCTGAGTAGTTAGCTGACCTTTTGAGGTCTAATCTCTGAATCATCATCAGGGCATCTTCATTTCTTCATATCTTTATCATTTCCATGCTTTATATCTACTCAAATTCACCTTTTCATGTCGAAAAACATCTTTCTACTCATTTTGACCTAATTTTTTTGATATATCCTTCAAGGTCAACTCTAGTCAAACAGGGGCATTTTGTTACTCTTTAATAGTCATTCTTGAGTTCTAATCATCTATCTATCATCTTATACATTGCTATATCTCAATTTTATCATGTCTAGCTTGTTTCTACACCCCCTTACCTCATTTTGATTTCGATCCTGAGGGGGAAAAAATACTCTATCATTGATTGCTACAACTACTTATTTCTTAGGAGCATTTTTTTGACCTTATCACTTGCTCTTGGTCTATTCCCTTTGCTAGGTGTTAGCATTCTTCTTGGATCCTGACATCATCTTCTCCTAAGTGTTCAGTACTATCGCTATCAGGCTTTACATTTAGGACTTACTATCTCTTTTTGCATTTCGTTCTACAGAATCAGATATCTATATCTATTTCTGCCTACTTGGCTTCAATTTTCTTTGACATAATGTGTTCCTAGATCAATCACACATTAGTCAAAGAGGGGAAAATGTAATCACCTAAAAATGGTCATCTAGAGGAAAATGTAATCACCTAAAAATGGTCATCTAGAGGAAAATGTAATCACCTAAATGGTCATCTAGACTATTAGCCCCCTTCTCAACATTTTGGCTAAATTAATTTAATCACTTGCCTATACCAAGATGCTAGTGTAGTTCTTTTCTTGCAATAATCCATCACACATAGCCTAATATTTGAAATAGTAACACTCTCATACATGTTCTAGTATAGCTGCATTCTTGCATACTCATCCTAGTTTAGTCTTCATAATTGCATTGCATACTTGAGGAAATCCTTGAGACATTTGCATTCTTGCATCTCATCCTTGGAACCTCCCATTGCATAGTTTACTAGCAAGAAGCATGTTTCTAAGGCTTAGCTGAGAGCCTTCATACTTGAATCCTAGCTTCTTACACTCCATGGATAGGGATCTCTAAGCTGGCATCCAAGCATTCCAACCCATGGAATCATTTGGATAGAAGGGTTTAGAGTGTGACACATGTCGAGTGATACCATAGGGTAGAAATATTTGACGAGGCATATCTCAGAGCTCATGCAAGATATGGTTGCAATTCTAGGTCCTATAGGACCATGTTGTGGAGACCTATAGTAACCTCTCTCACTTTTTGGATATCTTACTCCATTTTAATTTTGTGATGCCATCTCAGGTGATGTTGATACTTGTAGTGTTGGCCAATACAAAGTTTCCAACTACCAAATCTCCCTCACTATTCATCATGGGATTGAACTATCTATTCCATTAGCTCTAGGTGGCTAAGTAAATCCTAGCCCCAAGCTCATCCCATCTCGTTGAGCACTTGATCATTCTCAAGCTCGTCGAACCAAAATGTCCCTAAGGGTCACTAATGTCATAGGGCAACAATCTTTGATGGGGCATATCTTGGACCTCATGTGAGTTGTAGATGTGATTCTAGGTCCTATAGGACAATATTGCAGAGACCTACAATAACCTCTCTCACTTTTTGAAGATCATACTCCATTTTGATTTTGCGATGCCATCTTTGGTGATGTTGAAACTTGTAGTATTGGCTAGTACAAAGTTTCTAACTGCCAAATCTCTCTCACCTTTCATCATGGAATCAAATTGTCCATTTTGTTAGCTTTAGGTGGCCAAGTAAACCCTATCCCCAAGCTCTTCCTCT
The DNA here is from genome assembly GCA_028749045.1 of Cupressus sempervirens. NCBI lineage: Eukaryota > Viridiplantae > Streptophyta > Pinopsida > Cupressales > Cupressaceae > Cupressus > Cupressus sempervirens. The sequence continues at coordinate 4,175,249 of CM053785.1, forward strand.
CTCATTGAGCACTTGAACATTCTTGGACATGCTGAACTGAAATGTCCCTAAGGTTCACTAAATGCCATAGGGAAACAATCTTTGATGGGGCATATCTCAGAGCTCATGTGAGGTATGGATGTGGTTCTAGGTCCTATAGGACCATGTTGTGGAGACCTACAATAACCTCTCTCACTTTTTGGAGATCTTACTCCATTTTGATTTTGCAATGCCATATCTGGTGGTGCTAAAACTTGTAGTGTTGGCTAGTACAAAGTTGCCAACTGCCAAATCTCTCTCAGCTTTCGTTGTGGGATCAAACTACCTTTCATCATGGGATCAAACTATCTATTCTATTATCTCTATGTGGGTGAGTAAACCTATCCCCAAGCTCATCCCATCCTATTGAGCACTCAAAAATTCTCAGGCACGCTGAACTGAAATGTCACTAAATGCCATAGGACAATGATCTTTGACAGGGCATATCTCAGAGCTTGTATGAGGTATGGATGAAATTCTAAGTCCTATAGAACCATGTTGTGGAGACCTACAATTAGCTCTCTCAATTTTTGGAGATCTTACTCTATTTTGATTTTTCAATGCCATCTCAGGTGATGCTAAAACTCATAGTATTGGCCAGTACAAAGATGCCAATTGCCAAATCTCCCTCACCATTCATCGTGGGATTGAACTATCTATTTCATTAGCTTCGAGTGGCTAGGTAAACTCTAGCCCCAAGCTCATCCCATTCCATTGAGTGCTTAAACATTCTTGGGCATGCCAAACTGAAATGTCCCTAAGGGTCACTAAATGCCATAAGGGAGCAATTTTTGATGGGGCATATCTCAGAGCTCGTGCAAGGTATGGATGCAATTCTAGGTCTATATAACCATGTTGCAGAGACCTACAATAGCCTCTTTCACTTTTTGGAGATCTTACTCCATTTTGATTTTGCGATGCCATCTTGGGTGATGCTGACACTCGTAGTTTTGGCTAGTACAAAGTTAGAAAATGTTTTGTAAATAATTTGCCTCTTTATTTCATTATTCAAATCGATTCACACCTCCTCTAAAGGTTATGGAAAATTTTAGAGATTTATAATTCATTTCTTTCCAATAGTGATTATTATTTAGTACCTTCTAACAAATGCATGAATTTACAGGTTCTAAAATTTGAAATGTGAGAAGAGTAGGCAAGGAAGTTATTATTATCAATGACATGTGAATAGTGCATGCACAATTCTTTGTGTTTGCATTTATCTTTAATTTTGAAATTTGATGGAGCCCCATTTTTCAAGGTCGTGATAGTAAACTTCTCCACTCAATTGGCGAGTAAAAACCTTGTATGAATGACTTCCTTATTTACACTTGTAAATTAATAATTTTGTAAACATGATATAAAAAATCTCCTAGGTCTTCAAATCTTGGAGATACAGAAATCACAGACATAAAACATCTTAAATTCTGGTTGATTTTGTGTTTGTAAGATTTAGTTTTCTTCATCTTTCCATTACTATTGTTGGGATTCGAAAATGCTCTGCTTCTCTTGTGCTTGAATATTTTTTATTATGTATGCTCTATTTCTAGAGTTTACAATTTGATTGCATCTCATTACAATTATTCACTTATTTTACAAAGAAATTTGAAAAAGAAAAATATTTGAGAAATTAATGATTTTGTTTTATTTCACAAAGAAAAATTTATTTTGAGTAGTTCTATTACAGCAATTAGAGTTGAGATAGTGACTTTAGGGGGAAGATTTGTCTCATGTAAAGTTTAAGTTTTCCAAATAGTAGGGTGGGAGTTGATTGGGTTTCCTTCAAAGGAGATGGAGGTCTACCTTTTTCTTTTCTCCTAGACCCTATAAGGTTTGGTGAGAAGTTAAGGTCTTGTAATTATTGAAATATAGAATCAGGGATACCTTCCATTTTTGAGATCTACTGTATTGTCTAGATAATACAAACTCCAATTTTCCCAACAACAGTTCATAGACTAAGATATTTGGGATTCTTGGTTTCTAGAAATTATTTGGTTTTGTCTTTGTCTTTGTTGTTGTAGTTTTCTAAGAACATCATCTATATCTTGTTCCTCCCTGAGAACTCTACTAGCTCTATGCTAATCTTCTCAAGTTCTCCTAGACTGCCAAGCAAAAATATTTAACTGACCAAGAATATCTTCTTTCTTGTCGTGAAAACCAATATTGGGTTCCAACATAGGTATAATATTTTCATGTACTTTGTAAAGAAGCTTTGAAAAAGCCCTAAAGCCTATCTCTAACCCAAGGAGAAACCTATTTATGCTTGGATGAACCCTAATCAAGGGTTAGCAACTCATTTCTTGTATGAATCTATACTGTTGGAATGTATGCAACAAACTTTTACTATTTTAGCATAGATTTTACTAGTTTCTAATCTTGTTTGGAGGAAAATAATTGGGCTATTATCATTTTGATGCATGTTGTAGTTTTCTTATTTTTTTAATTCATTTTCCATGCATTAGTCATAGTTTGTGACCAAGTTTTGAAAGGTTTTGTAAATTTCTTCAAAGATACCTTTCTACTACCAGTTTTGGAGTTGTTTATCATGAAAGCGTTGTAAGTCTTGTCTCCACCATGGAGATTCCATGATCTTATAGATTTCAACGCTATAGACCCTAATGTATTATATTATGCAGGCAAGGGCCCTAAAAGTAAGTGCAAAGGGTTCTTTGACCAAGCCTTAGGTGAGCAAGGCAATGCCTGACTAGGGACTGTCAACAAAGAAAGAGCTCTCAAGAGAAAAAATTGAAAAATGAAGACTTTCCCTTATGAGGGATTGAAGAGGGGTATGAGGAGGTTCTAACTTGTGGAGGAGGAGTCTTGATGAAGTGTGGAAGGTGTCTTAAAAGTAGGGACAAGCAGCATCCAATAAAACCCTACCAAACCCTCAATTTTTCTATTTTTGTTGTACGACCTATATGCACCCTAAGACCCTAAAAATCCTTGAGCATGGGTCCTATGTATAAATTTTTATTAAGGATAGAGGTTTTTAAACTCTAAGAAAAAGGAGCTATTGGCCCTAGAAATCCAGGTGGAGGCCTAATTAGGGGCTCTCCTTGTAGCACTTTTGTGAAGAAATCTTGAAATTGGGTACAAACTCATTATTGTTATCCATTCAAGCAAAGGAAAAGTGTTCCAATAACACCCTAGGACATCATGGAAACCTTGGTTGGAATGGGGAGTGTTGTGGTACCCTAGTAGACCTAAAAACCCTTTGGAGGGATATTGTTCCTAGAAGAGTAAGGGAGTGATATTGCAAGTTTGGATCAATTAATCTAGTGAGGAGGTTGGGCAAGGTTAGGGGATTTTCTAAGTAGCAAGAGATCCTATAGAACACATAGGTGTATAGAAAACACCAAGATCCACATATAATATATTAGGTTGCATGAGGAAAGGGGTATTTGGGGTACTTAGGGTATGGGTATGGGTACGGGTACGGGTACAACTATTTTTTATAATAGGGGACAGGGGTTCTTGGGTATGTCAAACTTTATTTTTAATTATACTTTCATATTTATAGAAAACTTGAATTTATGAGTCATGACTTTTTCAAATCAAGAACAGTGATAAAGCTTGCAAATGTAATGTGTTATTTTTAGTTTCTAATTTGTTATATGTTTTTAATGATAATTTATAATAAATGTTTAGATGCATAACATAGAAGGAAGGTTTAAACATGAACAAGAAGATCATAAATCATATGACAATGACATATTAAAAATGATAAATTTCTGGCTTTAACACTGATAAATTTTATTGTTGATCAATATTGTATCAAAATTTCTAACTAATTAGGTATTGAATTAAGCTTGATAAACAAATAATAGAGAAGGAAAAATTTAAACATGAACAAGATCATAAATCATATGATGATGACATATTGGAAATGATAAACTTATGCTTAAACAATGATAAAGTTTATTGTTAATCAATATTCTATCAAAGTTTCAAACTGATTAGGTATTGAATTAAGCTTAATAAACAATGAGATGATATACAAACAAAAAATTGAAAAAAAAATCTAAAATCTCAATCAAGGTCCTTAGCTATGATGCTCTCCACCAAGTACCTGGTACTTGGGATACGTGTACCTGGTTCTTGGGTATGTGGGTATGAGTACCAAGGGTGTGGGTACAAGTACCCATGCAACCTCATAATATATTATGATAACCAATAATGTCATACATGAAAAAACATATAATATATTATGTTAACCAATAATGTCATACATGAAGGAACATATAATATATTATGATAACCAATAATGTCATACATGAACAAACATATAATATAAAATAATAACCAATAATGTCATACATTAACAAAAACATAATATATTATGATAACCAATAATGTCATACATGAAAAACTATATCATATATTAACCAATAATGTCATAAGTCTAATAATGTCATGCATCAAATAAATGTCATACATCAAATAAAAAATGTCATATATACATCAGATGTATATTGAATATGTCCACTGACATAAAATTCAACATATATGTTTGTTGATGCTTATACATATGTGTTTATCAACTATATCTTCTCCTTCCTACAAGGGGAAGGAAACAAATCTCTAGAGGTCTTCAATCGTCGTGTGGAGGGAGATGATGATGATGATAAGGTCTTCCTCACATGCTCACTCATCCTCTTGTTGAGGCTCTTCTCTAACTTGAGCTGATACAAATAAAGTAGATATGAATCAATAATTATTATACATTGAAACAAATATATGTACACACAAAACTAATTATTTTCTTACTACCATCAAATAGTCACTCTACAAGTCCACCTCGAAGGATCATGGATGATTGGGTGTAACAAGACCCTACAACAATTCAATCAATATAATCACTTATAAATAACATTAGAAACTTTGATACTAACTATTATAAACAACAACTAAAACCAAGAAAATTCTTTCATACCTCAATCAATGGTTGTGAACTAGCCATAGCTCCAGCCATTCGATGATTGATGGATTGTCAAAGATGAGGAGGAGTCTCATATATCAAGAGTTGCACGTCATACAACACACGTTACATGTAACATGAAACATGAAACAAATATAATCAAATGAATTAAATTAACATGAAACAAATATACCTCTATGAAGCTCGTATCACGTTTAGCCTCAGCATCTGTAGTGAATGTCGACGGTCCTATAGAGAATTGATGCACATGCATAATTTTTTTTGTCAATCCTTCATATGATTACTTAATAAATATAGTATTAATTTAAATGATTAAATTAATACATACCTTTGGACTTGTCGACGAGATGAAAAATGGGGCCAAGGGATTGCTACTAGGGCTGCCAATACTCTAACTCTGAATTTTGAACAATGTCAATACATGCTAATTAATTAGTCATTCACTATACATATGAAATGTGATCAAATTAGTTTATTGTAATTCTAATTTACCTATGTGTCAATGCCAAATGTCTCATTCAGGAACTAATCAGTGACTAGCCCATCATCCACACTATCTCCAACATGACTGCCAAATGTGCATAGGGATTCACATGATGTGCACATGTGACCACAATGTACAAAAGGCTCCTCCTCAACTAATGGACTCATGCAATGAATGAGGGTTTGCATAAAAGCATTAATAGTCCCTAGAGCGTTGGCCTCTACATGTTCCTTCACAACTGAAGGAATAGTCACATGCTCACCCTGTGGCTTGACCATAGGTGTCCTAACTACATTAGGGTCACAACGTGCCCCTGGCCTCTCAAATGATGTTCTCCCACCTCTACCCTGAGATTCTAATATATCAAAATAATTGGGGATCTCCCCAAGGAAAAACTCACAATACAATTTCCTTAAGAAATACATTGGGACCTCATGATTATTGCAGGGAGGGGCATCAAAAACCATCCACCATCTATCCCAAAAGTTATTTTTAATACCATTGTGTATGCACCAATAGATGGGGAACTATTTAGTTGTCTCTCTAATAGTATTTTGTTCACTAGCCTTTCTAAATAATGCACAAATGCTACCTTTTGGTATATCTTTTTTTTTTACATCTTGATATGATAATTTGTTTGCATAATATCTTTTTTGTTCATCCCTCCTAGCTTTCCAAATATCTAGCTAACCACTAACAGAAGCTATGTGGATCATAATGGACTCGAGGGAGGATGCCAATTGAGCTCTCATTGGATTGGTTTGTCCACAAGATTTCAACCTACCAATGAGTGCTTCTAATTCATTTTTGCCTCTTTCTATTTCATTTATTATGTTGTATTTTGTGCTTGGAGGAGGTCTTCCAATCAGTATAGGTTGCAAAAATTTTTGTTTTTGTTGTGGAGGGTTTTGATTCTCATCTTGTTGAGGGTTTTGGTTTGGATCTTGTTGAGGGTTTTGGTTTTGATATTGTTGGGGATTTGCCAGTTTATTATTCACATTTCCTAAAAAGAAACCAATTGCAATCTAAATAAATAAACAAATTTAAAGAAAAAATGAAAAAAAACCTACAAAACAATATAAAAACATATAAAAAATGCAAAAAGAAGGTTAGACAACATATGGCATGATCGTGATCTCAAACTTTGACAAGGAGGAGGCATATTGATGAGGAGGGTGGAAAAAATCTTCAAATTTCTCAATTCACATATATGCTGTAAGGAGAGGTAGTTGGAAAATGAGGAAAAAATGAATGGGATGTGAGTTTTCAACCCATTTATAATAATTTGGAGTTTTAAAAAGTGCGTACACACTATAACACATATGCACTATCCTATACCCAAGCCATAGTGCGTGCATGTTATTATAAGTTAGAAAAAAAGGGTGTCATCTTTTTGGCACCACAACTTGGTGCACTTACCCATTAGTTCTCACAAAACCAATCTTCATCAAATAATTGTGTAGTCTCTCATACCATACCCTAAGGGCTTGTTTCAAACCATAGAGTGCCTTGTGCATATTGCACACCATATTCTTCTTGTTGGGGTCAACAAAACCTTTAGGCTACTCGATGTATACTTCTTCTTCAAGTATTCCATTTAGAAATATAGATTTCACATCCATTTGGTATACCTTAAATTCTTTATAAGTAGAATATGTAAGTAGGGTTCTAACTCCTTCTAGTCTTGCAACAAGGGAAAATATTTTCCCATAGTCAATTCCATCTTCTTATTCATATCTATTAAATACTAGTTTAGCCTTATTCTTTGTGACTTCACCTTTTTCATTTAGCTCGTTCCTGAATACCCACTTTGTTCTAATAATATTTTTTTCCTTAGGTCTAGGTACTAGTTTCCATGTTTTGTTCTTTTCAATCTGTTCAATTTCTTCATTCATTTCTTGTATCTAGTCCTCATTCTCCAAAGAATCTTTTATAGATTTAGGCTCAAACTCCCAAAGTAAACATATTTCACTTTTGAGTATCTTCCTTGTCATAACACCAAATTCTTTATCTCTAGTGCATGATGTCTTGTTACATATTTTTCTAATATGGGTTCATCTTGAAAAATGATTTCAAACTCATTTTTTCTCTCTTGTTCAAGTTTTGGTTCATGTTCTGCTTGCTCAAAAATGTCTTCCTAATGTTCGGTTCCCTCTTTCTATGACTCAACATTATTTTTTTGTTGTTCGACACCCACAATCTATTGCTCTGCAATAAACTGTTGCAACTCAACATTCCCATTTTGTTGTTGATTTTCAGCTTTGTTCTCTTGATTAGGTTATGTCTTACATTCATCTTCATTCATTTTTGCATATTCATCAACTTTCACATTTGCACTTTCCAAAAAAAAATTAGTGCTAGATTTCAAATACTTATAAGCTTTTCTCTTAGTGCAATAACCTAGGAATATGCCTTCATCACTTTTAGCATCGAGTTTTCTATTTATATTATCATTAAGTATATATAATTTTCTTCCAAAAACTTAAAGACACTTTACATTAGGTGCATATCAATGCCATAATTCAAAATGTGTAACATTTACACCTTTCTTGATGTGCAGTATGTTCAAAGTATAAACTGTTTTACTTACAACTTCTCTCCAATATTTCTATGACGCATTTTTCTCCATCATTAGTGTTCAAGCACAATCCATAATTGATCTATTTCTTCTTCTAGCTATTCCATTTTTAGAAGGGGTTCTTGGTACTAACATATTCCTTTTGATTCCTCTATTATTGCAAAATATAATAAATCAATTAGAAATGAATTCTCCACCTCTATTAGATCTCAAGCACTTCAAATTCTTTCCCGTCTCCTTTTCAACTCTACCCAAATACCACTTAAATATTTAAAAGCATCATATTTTTGTTTAAGAAACAACACAATCATCATTCTAGAGTAGTCATCAACAAATAGAATGAAATATTTTTCTCCACAATAGCTTTGAAAGCCAATAGGTCCACATAGGTCAATATGAACTAATTCCAAAATATCATCGAATGAATATGTTTTTTTCATGAAACTAGACTTTGTCATTTTTTGCAATTGACATTGTTTACACATAGCATTGCTAGGTTTCTTTATTTTTGGAAATATCTTTCTCTTTTCATCTTGCTAATGCTAACCAAATAATAAAACTTTACATGATATAACCTCTTGTGCCATAACCAAATATCTTCATACTGTGCAACCAAACATGTCTCATTAGATAAATCTAGATAGAAAAATTTATCTCTTGTCTGATCACCACTTCTAATTAGTTCACCACTAGCATCATATATTTTGGCCATATGTGATGGTGTTCAACTTTGTATCTTGATTTTTTCAATTGTGAAACACTCAACAAGTTATAATTAAGTCCTTCACCCCAATAAACATTATCATATTTGATCTTATCAGTCTATTTATTGACCTTTTACCTTTCACAAGACATGGTACATGTTACTACCAAATTTAACACAACTACCCTTGTAGGGTCCAATGTTCTCAAATTTACTTCTATCACCAATCATGTAATTTGAACAACCAATGTCAATTATCCACTATCACTTTTTTTCACATATGAGATTAATGCATTTTTCTCATCTTTGCTAGAATCTTTTTTCATAGCAATATAGAAAACTTCTTCATCATTACTTTTAGATTCATTATCAGTTTCTTCTTCAATAATGTAACAAGATTTCTTACCTTTGTCTTTGTATTCCATATTTCTATTTGTCTCTCAGTCATCTCAACTTCCTTTTTTACTTTATTTCCCTATTATCATCCTTCTCTTCTCTATTAGGACATCTTGCAACAATATGACCAACATTTTTGCATGAAAAATAAATTGTAGGAAGTTTACCTTTGTATTTTCCTTTGCCTCTTGGAAGTCTTCTAGCCATCAGTGCTTCAAGCTCATCAAGTTCATCATCAAAAATATCATTGTCACTTTTCACATATTTTCCTTTTCCTTTCTTACTAAGAACCCATTGTGATGTAAAAGAAAATTCAATAGCGGTAGGAGTGACATTATCAAAATTTGACATCTCAAAAGTAGTAAGCCTACCAATCACACCTTCTTGAGTTAGGTCATTTCTTGTAGTACATTTTAGTTCTTGTATTGTAAAAACCCTAATAGCATAGGTATGAAGTATATTTGTTAATACCTTGTTGATTATAGTGTCATCGTCTATCTTTCAATTGGCTACTCTTATAGCATTTACAACCTCTTTGATTCTTCCACAATACTAGACTATAGTCTCACCTTCTATCATTCTCATCTCATCAAGCTTACCTCTCAAGCTCTTTGATTTTTCTCTCAAGAAATTCTTGTCTCCTCCATAGATGGTCTACAAGGTATCCCACATTTCCTTAGCATTCTTGCAAGTTTTAATGTTATCAATATTGACATAGCTTAGAGATGATTCAGTCTCCAAAATAGCTTGGTTGTGCTCTTGCTTCTCTTTGAACTGTTGAGCTATTAAAGGGACTATTGTTATCTCCTCATATGCATTGTCCATAAAATATGTTGCAACTTATCCAATTCCTACTAGATGTTTCTTCATCAAACTTTTCCATATAGAGAAGTTCTCTTTGTTAAACCTTTGCACCCCATTTTTGTACATCTTAATCTTTAGCTTCAAGTACCTTCAAAATTTTCTCTACAAGCACCATTTCTCTAATACCAGTTGTTAGAATGTTTAGAATAATTGGTGGGGGGGGGGGGGGGGGGGGGTGTGGTGGGGTGTGAATCAGTTATCCAACGTCTAGATGTACCAATTGAACAAACAAACACTTAAACAACTTTAGATCTTAATATTCAATAGCTCAACCTCTATGGTAAACTTTTAGGAACCTAAACTAGCAATTCATTGTACTAAATTTAACAAACTTGTAGAATGTAAACATAAACAATAAATCACCACAAATAATATCCACACAATTTTGACACTAGGATTTAACATGGAAACCCAATTTGGGAAAAACCACTAGTAACATGTCACCAATGTTTTCACTCTTCTAAAGTGATTTCTATTAGGAGTCAACCTTGTAAAAGGTTACAAAACACATTGTTAATTGTGACATTGTTAAAGGATTTAATCACCCTATTAGGAGTGGCTTTGTTGGAGGAATTTTGAATATTCCTTTAGAATGCCACCTTGATTAAAGGATTTACATATGATTGTTAAGTCAACCTTGATTAAAGGATTTAAACTAATATAATGGTTAGAAAGTAACAATAGGTTTTTATTTGACAAATAAAACTCACCTTCCAAATACATATCTCAGTTTGGCTCAAATGTTGATCCAATGACAAGCCTTCATTTTCATCTTGGTCTTTGATTTTTTTGGAAAACCTTCAAGCAATCACTCTTCACCTCTTCTCAACTCTTCTCATCCTTTTTCTTAAGCTTGTGAGTTAATAGCATCAAAAAATTCTCAAAGCTTCAATTAACTAAAGGTTAGCCCTTTTACCTCTTTAAATATGTAAATCTAATCTTTTTTTACTTAAACACCACCACAGATCTTAGGGTTAGGTCAGATTCATCAAATCCTTTCAACATTTCATCTCTTTCTTTCTATTCTAGAAACTTCTCCTTGAATCCTTGTATAAAGACACAAAAACATAGTTTTCCTTAATTTAAATGTTCCAAATCAATTCTTATCTTCAACACATTTTATATATTTCAAGAAATCAACTGTGTCAGCAAGAAATTATAATTTCTTATAAAGAGTCAAAATGTTATCCCTTGGCCAACATTGTATTCTGACACTTGATCATCACTAGGTTACTTGGTCACTGCTAAATTTTAATTCTATACATATACTGATGCTCAGTCATAACTATTTCTACTTGGCTTATACTATGGCTTGGTTAGCACTAGCATCACTCAAAATCTACTTTGAGTCCCTTAATCTTCTATTCTGTTGTTCAATCAAGCCTATGCATTTGGCCAATCTTTGATCACTTCTTCAAGGCTTCAATACAATTGTCTTCTTCTCTTGTAACATGATTTAAACAATCACTTTATCTTTTTGAAGTCTAAATAATCAAGTGTCCATTGTAGTTTCTTCCCATAACTCAACCTTTCCTCTAGGTACTCTTTTTATGACCAACTTCTGAAATCCTCTTCATCAATCATATAGATATGGCACTCAAATTAGACAGACAACTATCTCACCAATAAAGTTTTACATCAAATTAAGTTAGATAAAAAATTGTCTCACCAATAAGGTTTGACATGAATGAAAACATAATTTTTTTTCCAATTGTAGTTTTTAACATTGTGTTATGTATTAGATCTTTAGTAATAGCCTTAGTTTCATTCTGATTCTCATCCATGCACTCTTTACACTCTCCCTCTATGATACCAATTCCGATTCTTCATTGTAATGCAAATTTTATTAGCTCCCTCTTTGACATATCTATCTCTCTATGATGGTAACATAACATACTTCTCCCTCTTTATATGTAAATTGAAAACATATTGTCCCCTTCTTGTAACTAGATGGTAATTGTCATAGTTCTCCCTCTTTGACAATAATGCCAAAAACATCATCCACTTATACAGATCATCTCCTCTTGTCACTTTTTGTACTAACTAATCTTATCAAATATAACTCCCTCTTTCATCTTCTACTTGCAACTTCATATTCACACAACTCCTTTTCACAACTTTAGGAAGATTCTAAAGTGTGATCTCCTACATCAATTTGTAACATATTATGATCCTAACAATTGATGTAATATTGCATCTCTTCTTAGTTTTCTTTAGATAGGAGAATGACCCCTAAGTTATCTCTTAGATACACAAATGCATCCTTAGGTAATTCCTTAGTGAACATGTCAGCTACCTACTCCTTTGTGTTCACATATTCTAGTCCCACTTCTTTGTCTTAAAGGAATTCTCTCAAGTAATGATACTAAATAGAAATATACTTGGTATATGTGTGCATCACAGGATTCTTAGATATATTTATAGTACTTGTGTTATCATAATATATCACTATAGGTTAAGTAATATCTTCCTTCATTCCTTCAAACAATTGCTTGATTGATACAATGTTTGAACAATTAACTACTGCAACAACATACTCAGCCTCGGCTATGGATTGAGAAATATAATTTTTCTACTTTCTTGTGCATGAGATCAATTTCTTGCCTAGAAAGAAAGTGCCTCCACTTATACTCTTTATGTCTTCAATGCTTCCAACCCAATCAACATTTTTGTACACTCTCAGCTCAAAATTTTCATTCTTCTTATACCATAAACCATAGTCTTCTATTTTGTTTAGATATATCAATATCCTTTTAACAACCATCTTGTGATTCTCCTTAGGATTATGATGTAGGAGCATCCTAGGTATTAGAGCAATCTTACATCACCCAAAAATATTTCCTTTCAGTTGTTTCAATAAGGGTTGTCTCAATGTAGAGTTATTGTCTGTGGAGGCTTGCTACTTAGTAAGTCAGTCATACGAGTTTGAAATGTTCAAATTTTAGAGGTGAAGGTTCATTTTAGATATATTAACTTGTCAATGGAGTTTCATGTCCAGATTATATGTATTTGTGAAGTTATTGTAGATTTTTGGTGTGTAATTTTTGTAAAAAAACTCCAAGCTCCATTTTGAAGGCCTTAGAGGCCCTGGATGAGGTCTAAAAACTAAAAAAATGAGCACTTGGGTCAATCCAAGCCTATAGATCAGGAGCTAAAGTTTTCAAAAAGTGTTTATAATAGCCAATTGGAGCAATGGTTTGAGAGTTATGGCCTTTCGAAGTTGGGCTACCCAAAATTTCTAAAATAAGTGTCAAAGGTCTATTTGGCTAAATCTATATGTATTGCTAGGGTTGGTCCACCCTAGGTATTAAATTTGAGTGTCTAGAACCTTCCCAGGTGGCATAAAATTCCCTATTTAAGAAAGGCCCAAACATTGTCTAGAACTGCTTTGGTTGATAGCTTATAGCTTTGTCTTGCAAATTACTGTAATGAAGGCACCCATGTGGGTGAGCATATTGCAATTTTGAATTTTTTTATTCTACATTTGTGGTAAAAATAAGAAGTCCATATTTTTCTCTCCCAGATTTCTATTGTTTCTGTTATGAGTTTATGGTATTAAGGTGAGTATTGTTCATCAAGTGGTATTGGAGCTAGAGTTCCTAAGTGCGTGGATAGATCACCAATTGTGAGGCAGTTCGCACTAGGATCATGGTTTGGGTTGTGCATGCAGATAAATCATTGATCGTGAGGTAGTTTGGACTAGTGTTTCTGTAGAAGTGTGAAAATGCCTCCATAAAGAGAATGTGGTGGAAGAGTCGAAGGTGTTACACCTAAATATTTTAGAACCCTCATAGGAAAATGAAAGCATTATAAGAATAGATGCACAAAGGAATGAATCTTGTTGTATGAGATGATGAAAGCAAGGATGAAAGAGAAGAAGAAGGAAATGTGGACAGGGCCACAATAGAGGAAAATATTAACCCAGAGGAGGCAAATATTTTTAAAGCCATTTCCAGTATTGGAAAAAGACCTATGTTTGATGTTCGCACATTTTTGAGAAATATCAACCCAAAGGAATTGATTTTTTTGGATCAATGAACTAGAAGAGTACTTTGAATATGAAGATCTGTATAGGGTCAAGTTTGCAAAGGCCAAACTAAAGGGTCATGCAACGATTTAGTGGTAGGAGATCCAGTTGGATCAAAATAAAAGAGGATAGGAAAAAATCACTAGATGGGATCGGATGGTAGCTAAAATGAAGCAAAAATTCATTCCCATGGATTATGAGCTTGATCTGTTGAAGAAGATGCAAGGGTTGAAGCAAGTAGGAAAATATGTTCAATAGCATATTGAAGAGATATACAGAGTTCTCATTAGAATTGGCCATGCAAAAGTTTTTGATTAAGTAAAATAGGTTTTACAAGGATCCCGAAACCCAAAAGTTTTACAACAAAGAGAAAGATAAAAATTTAACAAATTCTAGCTAGCATGAAACTACCATGAAAAGACAAAAACAAACATAAGGCCCAAGGCCAGGAGGCAAAAGCCAGCAGCCTACCCTAGAAGAGAAACCAAAAGAGAAAAAAAACTAATGATTATCCTTATCTAGGTCCTACAAAGTTTCTATAGCTTCATTTTCCTTCTAATTGTCTGCTCCTTCCTAGTCTATGTTCTAGGTGTCCACTTAGTCCACCTAGTCCACCTAGTCCCTGGAAGCTTTCAGAAGTTGATAAGGAGAAAGTGATAGATTATCTTAAGGGGTTAAGGCCAAGCATTCAAGAGGAGCCAACTCTTGTTCAAGTGACTAGTATTGAGGAGGCATACCAATTTTCCCTAAGAGTTGAGGAGAAGTAAAGAAATTTTTTTGATAACAAGAATAGTGGAAGAGGTCATGGTGGAATATTTGGCAAATAGTCTTATGAAGGTCAAAATGATGATCAAAAGAACAAGGATGAGGTGAGTAGTCATAGTAAGAACTAGAGAGGGAACAATTCTAATCATTTTCATGACCAAAATAATAGAGATTATAGAGGAAGAGGTAGAGGAAAAGGATCTAGAAGAGGAGGCTTCCATGGGAAATGTTTTCACTATGGAGAAGAAGGGCATAGAGCATTTGAATGTTCCTAAAACCAAGGAAGGATAGATTGAAGAATAGAAGGCTAGGCCAGAGTTGCACATGTTGATGAAGATGCCAAATCATCACATTCTAAAGATGTTGAAAGAGGATAAGTCCTAGTTAATAGAAGAATCTTATTGAGTGGTGAGAATGAACCTGATAAAAAAAGGATCTTGTTTCACACAAGATGTAGATATAAAGATAAGTATTGTGATGTGATCATTTATGGTGGAAGTACTAACAATCTGGTGTAAAAAATGATGGTCACAAAGTTGAAGCTAAATAGGTAGAAACACCCACGTCCATACCATATTTCCTAGGTACAAGATGACCACAAGGTCATGGTTAGCAAGAAGTGCTCAATGAAGTTTAAAACTGGGAGCTACCAAGATGAGGTACTTTGCAATATCATACTAATGGATATATGTCATATGTTGTTGGGTAGGTCATGGTAGTTTGATAGGCATGTTATACAGAATGGGCAAGCAAATACCTAGACTCTAACCAATGATGAAGTGAAACCTAAGTTGAAGTCATTGAAGGAGAAAGAAGAAAAGGTTTGTAGTGCTACCAGAATATGTTTTGTTGATGGAAAGAAGTTTCTCCAAGGTATGAAGCATGATCATATGTGTTTTTCTATTATTCCAAAAGATGGTAAAGAAGAAGTAAAGATGGTACATGCAAAAGTTGCAAATATGTTGGGAGAGTTTTCTAATATTGTGGTAGAGAATGTACTTGATTGATTACCACCATTGTGGAAGATTAGTCACCAGATGGATTTGATTCTAGGAGTCATTTTTACAAATAAGTCAGCACACAAAATGACACCATTAGAAAGTGGCGAGTTGAATAGACAAGTGCAAAAATTATTGCAAAAGGGGTTGGTTTGAGAGAGTCTAAGTCCATGTGTTGTACTAGTAGTATTGAAATTGAAGAAGAATGGAGAAGGAAAGATGTACACATATTCATGGGCTATTAACAAGATCACAATCAAGTATAGATTTCCATTGCCAAGGACGGATGATATTATGGATGGTTTGAGTGGAGCTGTGTATTTCACAAAGATAGATCTCTAAAGAGTGGATACGATTAGACCTACATCAAAGAAGATGATGAGTGGAATAATTATTTCAAGTAAAGGGAGGGACTATACGAGTGGTTAGTCATGCCTTTTGGGATATCTAATGCACTGAGCACTTTCATGTGGCTCATGAATGAGGTACTGAAGGATTTTCTCGATAGGTTTTCCATTGTTTACCTAGATGATATATTGATCTTTAGTAAGACATTGGAGGAGCATTTTAGGCATATTCAAAAGGTGTTTGATAAGTTGAGGGAAGAAAAATTTCTAATAAACCTAAAGAAGTGCAGCTTTGTGAAGAAGGAGTTGGTGTACCTAGGATTCATAGTCTCAACAAAAGGTCTAAAAATGGACCCCAAGAAAGTGAAGGCTATCCTTGAATCACCTACTCCAAAGAGTGCTATAGAGGTAAGATTTTAGTAGTATTTTTGGACCCTTAACTAAAAAAATGAGAGGGGATAGGAAAGAATTTAAGAAGATTGTAGGAATGGATGAGAGTTTTAATCTATTGAAACAAAAAGTTACAGAGAAACCTATTTTAGCACTTCCATATTTTAAGAAGGTGTTTCAAGTATATTGCGATGCTAGTGGTACTACAAAAGGAGCCATTTTGAGCCAAGAAGGTAGACCAATTGCTTATTTTAATGAGAAGTTGAATGATGAAAAAAGAAAGCATTATGTTTATGATTAGGAATTTTATGCTATAGTTCAAGCATTGAAGAAGTGGAAACACTATCTTCTTTGCAAGGAGTTTGTTTTGTATACTAATAATCAAGCTTTGCAATATTTGAATAGTCAAGAAAAATTAAACCAAAGGCATTTGAAATGGGTTGAGTTTTTGTAGAGTTATACATTTGTTTTAAAACAAAGGAGTGGGATGTCTAATAGAGTTGTAGATGCTCCTAGTAGAAGATAAATTTTACTAATAGAGATACATATTGAGGAGGTTGGGTTCAACGAATTCAATAATTTTTATCCACAGGATCCTAATTTTGGTGAAGCATGTTTGAGAAGATAAAGTGGTTGGATTTCATAATCCAAAATGGTATGTTGTTCAAAGGAAGCCAAGAAGTTCAATGAGAGAGAATCTCACCAAGGAAAAGCATAGTGGAGAGTTGGCTAGAAATTTTGGTAGAGATAAAACTATTGCTTTGGTTGTTGAAAAATATTATTGGCCATAGTTGCAACAAGATGTGAAGAAGTTTTTATAGAGTTGTAGAGTATGTCAGATGGCAAAAGG
Organism: Cupressus sempervirens; assembly: GCA_028749045.1. NCBI lineage: Eukaryota > Viridiplantae > Streptophyta > Pinopsida > Cupressales > Cupressaceae > Cupressus > Cupressus sempervirens. Next base: position 4,192,605 of record CM053785.1, read on the forward strand.
AGTTAAGAAAAATACAAGTTTGTATTATCATTACCTATACCAGAGAAGTCATGGGAGGATGTCAACATGGATTATCAAGGACTCAATGATAGAATGATTCTATTTTTATGGTGGTTGATAGGTTTTCAAAGATGGCACATTTCATTCCCTACAAGAAGACTAATGATGTTGTTAATGTGGTAGAGTTGTTTTTAAGAGAATTGGTGAGACTACATGGTTTGCCAAAGAGTATAGTTTCAAATTGAGATACCAAATTTGTTAGATATTTTTGGCTTACATTATGGAAGAAATTGAAGCCAAATCAAAAGTTTAGTTCATTGTATTATCCATAGATTGATGGGTAGACAGAAGTTGTGTTCATCACAGTTTGAGAAACTTGTTGAGATGCTTGGTTGGAGAAAAGCCAAAAGGATGGGATATGATTTTACTAAAGGCAAAAATTGTATATAATAATTTTGTCAACACGAGTACCGGTAAATCATCATTACATATCATATATAGGAGTAGTTCCATAAATGCTTCTAAATTAAGGTAGTTGGATAAAGGAGACATAAGTAGTGCTAAAGTAGAAGAATTTGTTGAACATTTCAAGAACATCCATGAGGAGGTGAGGAAGCACATTATAAAGATGAATACACAATATAAAGCTAAGGAAGATGTGAAAAGGAGGTATAAGGAATTTCAGATTAGATATGAAGTCATGGTTCATTTGAGAAAAGAGCATCATATAATAAGCTAAAAATGGAAGAAGTTTGGGCCATGAAAGATAGTGAAAAGACATGATTCTGGAAATGCCTATGAAGTGGAGTTGCGTGCTGAATTGATTATTTCACTAGTATTCAACATTTTAGATTTGATAGGGTATTATGAAGGAGCTGATGTGGATGAAGTTGCAAAGTGCAATGGAGTATTTCAATAGCTAGTTTGACTACAAATGAGATTCATGAGATACTGGATAGTGGTGTTGGAAAAAGTACAAGGAACATAGCTTATGAAGAATAACTTGTCAGATAGAAAGGGAGGCTAGTAGAAGATTCATCATGGCTAGCAAGGGAGGAGGTTAACCATCTTGATTTTCCTCTAAATACCTGAGACGTGATGAGATCACTTCTCAAATTAACCTCAGTGTCTAATATATGAGCATCCTAGGTGTAAGCACAATCTTGCATCACCCAAAAATATTTCCTTTTAGTTATTTCAATAATGGTTGTCTTAATGTAGAGTTGTTGTCTATGGAGGCTTCCTACTTAGTAAGTCAATCATACAAGCTCGAAATATTCTAATTTTAGAGATGAAGGTTCATTTTATCTATATCAACTTGTTAGTGGAGTTTCATGACTATAATTGTTATAATTCTTTAGAATAACTGAGAGGTGGTGGGGCAGGGGGGGGGGGGTGTGAATCAGTTATCCAAGGTCCAAATGCCCTAATAATACTTTTTCTACAAATCCTTAATGGCACATAACTTCAATTATCATGCATGCAATTGAACATTAAACAATCATGAAAAGTAAACATGTATCACACCATAACACTAAGAATTTGATAACCCAAAAACCCTCCAGGAATAAGAAGGTAAAACTGGAGTGGCGATGATACCCACAAAATAACTGCGCAATTGATTTCAACCACTTCTGATGGTCTGCCCTGTTAAAGGCTACAAAACATTATTATATGTGACCTTGTTAGAGGATTTCACCATACTATTAGGAATGGGCCTGGTTAAAGGACTTTGGAACATTCACTTGGAATGTCACCCTGTTAAAGGATTTACAACATGGCTATTAAACCAACCTAAGTCCATAGGATTTATTATAACTATTACAATTGCTAGAGAGTAACAATAATGGCTTTTGATCTGATACAACTTACAACATATCTTGCAGATTACAGATCACACTTCAGTTCAATCCTTTGCTTGGCTTTAATCACTGCAACTCTGACAGCTTGTCATCTCAAGCTTCATTACCTTGAGTCTTCTTACTGATCATACCAATGCAATCATATCTATGGTCACCTATCAAAGCATAGTATCTGTGCTCTCTTCCACCTTAGCACCTTCTTTAGCACTTCATGTTTTCATGCTTGATCCTCTCTATGCTTCGTGACCTTATGACTCCTTAAATAGAAATCTAGAATACCTTTCCCACTCGATTCTCCCTCTCCAACTTTAGGGTTTCAATGGATTAGGTAGGATACAATGTATCTATCCCATATCTTGCTCTTATCTAGAAACTTCGTCTAGTTCTATCCAATTGTATTTGCCAAAAATATTTTTTTACATAGTGTTTTGTGCCGCTAGCTCAACATTCTTATCTTCTATCTGATTCACAAAATTCTAGATAACTACCATGTCGGCTCAGATCTAGAAAATCTTTGATTTTCAAAATAATGCAGCAACTCGACATTATTGATTTACTGATGCTCGACACCTGAAGAAATTTTGTGAAACTCGGCTCTTGAAATTTACTTGGCACCTCAATATCACTCGGTACTTATATCTTGCTTGAAACTTGAAAAATTACTTGGTACCTATTGTCTTTTCTGCTACTCGACACTTGATCTTCCCTCGGCACCTGAAGACTGCTCGGCACCTAAAGATCACTCGGCACACACTAAGTTGAACTTTTCTCAGCTTCAACTAAGAATCTATTCTGCACTAACTAGCTTGCTTGACTCTCTCTAATGAACTGAGTTAGGCTTTACAAATGACTTAGCTAAACCTTACATCTTTGATGTGTTTTAGTGTGCCCATTCTCTGCGTGTGACATCAATGCACTATTTCATCAATGGCTTAGCTGATCCTTATACTTCATTACAACATCATAACTTCAACCTTTCTCTAGGTACTCTAGTTACATCTTATTGATTGCCACCTCTTTGTCAATCAACCAACTTATAGTATTTGAATCACTAAAGCAATTGTCATTCTTGCAAGTAGCAAGTTTGACATCAATGACAAAACAATGATTGAAAACATTCTTTACTAGTTCGATTGCTTTTTCATTCATGTTCTTTTCAATCATTTCCAACAATCTCCCTCTTTGACATTGATGGAAAACCAAACTGATCAATTGATCAACTTTTAGTTACCACCAAAATTATATACGTTTTCTACTACTCTCTGCTTCCTTCTTGACTGCTGCATCCTTTACTACTGATCTCATATATCTCCTTATCTTTACCTTTTAGTTTCTCATAAATCTCCCTCTTACTTTGTGTTGATCAATTTTCTGCATATATCTCCCTCTTTGACATAAATGCCAAAGATGTAGCATCTTTAACATGCAAAATATAAGCTTTGCATCTCATATTTTCTCCCTCTGTCACCATGCTTGTGACTGATTTGGAGTTTTTGTTACTGTTGTTATCCTCTTCATCATTCTTCTGATATTTCAATGATTTTTTCATGTTGATGCGGGGTAGCTTCTTTGTTTTTTTAAACTACTTGAGTTAGGGGCATTACCCCCAACTTGCCTTTAAGATATTCATAAGAATCATTGGGCAATGGTTGGGTGAAGATATCTATAGTTTGTTCCTTTGTGTGAATGTACTCTATCTTCATTTGTTTGTCTTCTACCAATTCTTTGACATAGTGATACTTGATTGCAATATGCTTGGTTTTTGCATGCAGTACTAGATTCTTGGATATGTTTATAGCACTCGTATTATCACAATACAATATCACAGGTTTGGTTACCTCTTCTTTCATTCCTTTCAATAGATGTGTGAGCCACACAATGTTTGCACAATTGACTGCTGCTGCCACATATTCTAATTTTACAGTGGACTGAGATGTGCATGTTTCTTTCTTGCTAGTCCAAGTAGCTAGTCTTTTACCAAAAACTAATGCTCCTCCACTTGTGCTTTTTCTATCATCAATGTTGCCTCCCTAATCTACATCTTCCTATGCATTGAGCTTAAAATTTTCATTCTTTTTATAATATAGGCCAAAATCATTAATTCCTTTGAGATACCTCATTATTCTTTTTACTGCTATGAGATGATTTTTTTTAGGATTAGCATAAAATCTAGCCACTATTTCAACTGCTAATGCTATGTCTGGTTTTCTATGTACAACATATTGAAGTTTTCTAATCACGGATCTGTACATTTTTTGATTGACTTCAGCTGATAGATCATTTTTGGATAGCTTATGTCCTGCTACCATTAGTGTGCTGATTGGTTTGGAGTCTTCCAATCCAAATGTTTTAAGTATCTCTTTGATGTACTTTGATTGTGTCATAAATATACCATGTTTTAGTTGATGTACTTACAAACCAACAATTTTTTTTATCTCTCTAGACATAGACATCTCAAACTCATGTTTCATTTTCTTAGCAAAACTTTTGCAAAGCACTTCCTTTCCTCCAAACATTATGTAATCCACAAAGATTTCAGATACAATAATATCCTTACCTTCTTCTGATTTGATGTACATGTTGCTATTATCATTAGTTCTTTCAAATCCTATTTGCACTAGATACTTGTGAAGTCTCTCATACCATGCTCTAGGTGCTTGTTTCAGACCATAGAGTTCTTTATGTAGTTTACAAACCATATCCCTATTGTTCTCATCAACAAATCCCTCTGGTTGTTCAATATAGAATTCCTCTTCCAATATACCATTCAGAAAAGTAGACTTTACATCCATCTGATAGACTTTAAAACCTTTATATGAAGCATATGCAAGTAAAGTTCTTACTCTTTCCATTCTTGCAACAGGGACAAATGTTTCTCCATAATTTAATCCTTCTTCTTGAGCATAACCCTTACATACTAGTCTTGCTTTGTTTCTAGTAATCTCACCATTCTCATCTAGCTTGTTTCTGAATACCCACTTGGTGCCAATCACATTCTTCTCAACTGGTCTGGAAACCAAACTCCAGGTTTTGTTCTTCTTTATTTGATCATTCTCTTCTTCTATAGCTTTATACTAGTCACCATCTTGTAATGCATCATACACTATTTTAGGTTCAAATTTTCTTAATAGACATGATTCATTTCTTAGTCTATTCCTTATCATTGGTCTTGCATCTTTGTCACCAACTATGTATTCAGCAGGGTGATGTTTCTTCACATATTTTGATAATCTCGGTTCTGTCCTTGTTTCCATGTTTGATCTTTTAGATTCAGGGTCACTATGCACTTCATTGTCAAGTAGTTCTACATCTCTTTCATGTGTACTGACTTCAGAGTCAGAATGTGCATTTCCTTCATTTTGCAACTCGACTTTTGAATACAGCTCAACATTTATTGGTTGTGACTCGACTGAAATTGAAACTTGTTATTGACTTCCTATTTGATTGATAGCATCCTTGTCAATAGGCATTCCTTCATAAGAATACACAAAGGTTCTGTAGTCATCCATCCTCTTTGGTTTTTCAACTTGGACATCTGCATGCTCATTAAAGTTTACATTTGCACTTTTCACATTTTTTTTAGTGTTAGTATTTAAACACTTATATGCTTTACTTCTAGTGGAGTAACCAAAGAATATTCCTTCATCACTTTTTTCATCAAATTTTCCATTTCTAGCATCTTTAAGGATAAAGAATTTGCAACCAAATACTTTGAAATACTTTACATTGGGTGAGTGACCATACCATAATTCAAAAGGTGTTGCACTTGTACTCGATTTAGTATATGAACAACCACACTTATAGCTTCTCTCCAATATTTTAAAGCAATAGTCTTTTCCATCATTAATGTTCTGGCACAGTCAATCATAGATCTCTTTCTTCTCTCAACAATTCCATTTTGTGGGGGAGTTCTAGGAGCTGATGTTTGTCTCTTGATTCCTTTGTCATTGTAAAATGTCTCAAATTCATTTGATGCGAATTCGCCACTTTTGTCTGATCTCAGGCATTTAAAACTCTTTCCTATTTCTTTTTCAACTCTAGCCACATACCACTTAAACAGTTGAAAACCATCAAATTTTTGCTTTAAGAACATAACAATCATCATCCTAGAATAATTATCAACAAACAAAATTATATATTTATTTCCTTTGTAGTTTTGTACTTCTATTGGACCACATAAGTCAGTATGGACTAACTCAAGTATTTCTTTAGATGTATAGTTTTTACTCTTGAAACTTGACTTGGTCATTTTTCCTAGTTGACATTGTTTGCACATGATATTGTCAGGATTCTTTAGTTTGGGTAAACCTTTGACTTCCTTCATTTTACTGATATTGGCTAGATTATCAAAGTTGACATTGTATACACTAATATGTTAGCAAGAAATACTAATCTATTAAGAGAACAAAGTATTAACTAACAAATGTTAATATAACATATAAGAGAGACTAAAGAGGAACCCCTAATTAGAAATGTGAGCCAAATAAATGGACTCTCCCAATAGGAATTAACTCTTTGCTTGGTAGATGAGTCTAAGTAAAGGATTGGTATGTATGCTCAAAGGGCTTCAAGTTTGCTTCAATGGTGGAGATGGATAATGAAAAATTGGTAGCCTTGTGAGCTCTCAATTTGGCATCATAAGGGTATGGTTGATGGCTTTTGTTTCTCAAACTAGCATTATAACTTTAGCTTAAAAAATTGTGATTGAAATAGCTTGGGAGGGGATTCAATTTATAGGCTAAGGGCTTGAGGGTTTGACGGCTAAGATATAAGGATGGGAAAAAGCTTATGGAGGGCTCAGATTAAATGAGAGGAGAGTACATGAATTGTGCTTCCTTACAGCCAATCAGGGAGTGACACATGTCACAGGGTGAGTGGATGGAGGAAAGGGCAAGGATGAGTCAACAAAGGAGGCTCAAGGCCTTAAAGACCCTCATAAATGGTTTGTAAGAGCAATGAATGGGCTTGTAAGACTCTTTATGGCCTTGTAAGAGCATTCATGGTTGGGTGGTTGAGATATTTTGGAGGGAATTGAGATTGTTAACTTTGCTTGGTTTAGGAAAGTCTTAAGCTTGCTTAGGGAATGTGACAAGGTTAGGGGGGATTAGAGATGATTTAGGATTTAGATTAGGGATGTTAGAGATATGCAAGTGGATGACATTCAATGAGGGTGGGTGAGTTAGTAGCTAATCTTGGTTAGTATGGGTGGATGGGGTGGATTAGGCTAAAATGGAGGTTTAGAGATAGGCTTAGGATGAGGATAAACACTTTCTAGAAGAGTCTAGAATTTCCTAGGATGAGGATAAAAGGTTTTTTAGGAAATAAATAAAGTTTTATTTATTTCATGGATTTGGGTTGAGGAGATATTTATTAAAACATTTTTAATGAGGATTAATATTTAACTTTAATTAAATATTTTGAGTTGGGATTAAGGGTAGAAAATGATGGGATTAGCCTTTAATCAAAATTAAAGAAGGATTAGGAGATTTTGGAAGAGGTTAGTGATTTTAAGGAAATTGGCCAAGTTTTGAGCAAAAAATAAATTAAATATTTATTTTGAAATTTTTGGTCAATTTATTAATTAAATAATTAATAAATAAGGAAATAATGTTAAATAAGATTTAAACTTTTTTGGGAGGGATTCCTTAATTAAATATTTTAAATTAAGATAAAGGGATTTAATGGCATAAAAATAAATAAATTAATTAAATAATTAATTAATTAATTAATGATGATGTCATCAGGGACTTTTTAAGAAAATAAAAATACTTTATTTTCTAAAAGATTTTAGGTGTCTATATTTTGCCCCTCTTTGATGTGATGCTGCAAGTGGCATGACATCAATGATAAGAAAATAAGATGCCCAAGGCTAGAGTAGAAGAGGAGAGAATGGACTGTGAGATGCCCCCTCAAGAAGGCGATGGGGAGAGAAAGCGAGAAAAAAAATACAAGAATTTAGGATGAGTAAGGAGACTCAGATTGGCAAACAGAAGGGGCTGAATAAGCTCAAACTCTCACTATAAGAGAATGATAAAGGGAGAATCAGAGGCACAAGAGGAAGAAAGCTTAAGACTTTAGGGAAGGTGGAGGATGAAGGAGTGGAGCACTATAAAAAGGAAACCAGGATGAGGGATTTAAAAAGCTGATGCAACAGGATTTCAAAGAGTCACATTGATAGAAGATGGGTTTCGGAGATCCCTAGGACTAGGATTGCGAATCTCGAAAGATGAGGCTTGGTGGATCCCTAAGACTAGGATTATGGATCCCTAAAGCTAAAAGTGAAGATTGATTCAAAGAGATATTGATGCATAAGCTGGGGTAGGAGAGATGAATGCTAGATATGGATGGGGGATAATGGAGATGAAGGGAATCCATTGAAGCTTTTTGAGCAGGGGGATACTTCAAAGAGAAGTACTACCATATAGTTGAGCACTAGATTTTCTATAGGACTATTGGTTAATTTCCAAGGTTATCAAGAACATCAAGGCCTTTTCACTAACTGTCCAGAGGACTAACGAACTAATGAAAAACAAACACACAAGGATTGCCCCAGCATCACACATGATTCCCAAGGGAAGCAGCGTGGAATCGACACTGGGTAACCCACAAGCAAAAAAGAAAGACAAACAAAAGACCTGATTAAGACCTTATGCTTAGATTGTCCCATTCGTAGTATACCATGATATGGAAGATCGTGGCAACCCTGAGGAGGGAACAAAAAGATTGTTTGGAAAAGATACCTCAAGACCCAAAAGGGAAGATTTCAAATCAAAAGAAAGCGAAAATCTAAAAGAGAATTGTTTGCCAACGAGATGGGTGGGACGAGGTACTAACGGACCAAGATCAGACATGAGGAAAGCTATATCCTACAAGGATCTATCGGAGAGCACCTAAGCTGATGGATCTGGATGAGTGATGCGTCTGGAAAATTGAACTAAGAAGGATAACACTTTGATGATAGGAGATCTAGCTAAAGGATGCATTGGAATAGCTAACCAAGAGTTTTGTGATGTGTGCAAGATGTTGATCAAGGACATAAAAGATGGATAGATAAAATGGCACTAAGAAAAAGAGGGTTTACAAGCTAATAGACCCAGATATGTTACAAATGTACAAGGTTGTTCATGTTTTGGTTTTGTGAGATGGAAATGTGTGTGAAGGGTGGGATGCCTGTAATAGTTGATATGTGGATAGGTAGATGGTTTGCAAAAAGTGTAAGTGAAAATGGGGTTCTATGTGTGCATGCGATAGGATACAAGGTAGAATACAAAATTATTTACAAGCTAGAATATGGTACAAGCTTTGGACAAGATTTGAATATACAAGCTATGATACAAGGGATGATACAAGATTTACAAGCTGAGGTACAAGATTTACAAGCTGTACAGGAGGTATTTACAAGCTTCATTAGATTTTGGATATTTGGTTGGAACACCAAGGGAACAAGCAGGTGTTTTATGGGATGGTGCGTGAATGGATGAGGGATAGGATAGTGATATATAATGGATTAGTCTTAGTACACAAGGTGCCTGAATTACCAAGTTTTCACCAAGGTACCTATCCAAGGCACTTGAATTGCCAAGTTTTCACCATTGGATGCTTATTTCTCTTGATTATTTTTTTGTATTTTTCAAAAGCTAGGTATACCAAGGATCTTCAAGCATAAAACTTCTTGAGATGAATGATGTTAGTAGGATCATTAAAGAGTTCTCCTTCTAGTGTAGATAGCTGATAGGATCTAGAGCCAAAGGATGTAGTGACAATATAAGGACCAAGCCACGTAGGTTCAAACTTGCCTTTCTTTTCTTGATCTGCTTGGACTTTCATGTTTTCTTTGAGGACCATGTTGCCTAACTGAAAGTGTTGTGGAAGCACCTTCTTGTTGAAATTCCTTTTGAGATGAGTTTGATAGACTGTGAGATGATCATAAGCTTGTTGTTGCTTCTCATCTAAGAGATCTAGCTAGGTGAGTCTGGCTACTCTATATTCTTCATCTGATATTTGCCCTCGCTAAGATATGTGCAAGGAGGGACGTTCAACCTCTATGGGTAGTACCACTTTGGCACCATAGACTAGGGAGTATGGAGTTGTTCCTGTGGATGTATGGAAGGAAGTTTGATAGGCCCATAGGGATGGATTTATTTGTAGGTGCCAATCATGACTGGAATCATTGACAACTTTCTTTAGGATTTTGAAGAGGGCTTTGTTAGTTGCCTCTGCCTGGCCATTACCTTGTGGGAAATATAGGCTAAAAAAGCAGTGATGGATGTGAAGGGAAGTGCATAATTCTTTCATGTTGAGATTTTCAAAGTTACCTCCATGGTCGGTGAAGATGGTGGATGGGATGCCGAAGCGGCAAACAATGTAGTACAAGATGAACTTGGAGACCTAAACTCCTATAGCTGAGACTAGGGGGACTGCTTCCACCCATTTAGTGAAATAGTCTATAGTTGTTATTATCCATTTATGTCCATAAAATGAGAGAGGTGTGATAGTTCCAACTAGATCAAAGCCCCAACAAGCAAAAGGCCAAGGTGGTGCAATAGGCTATAGATCTTATGCTGGAGCGTGCACAAGATTTGCATGCTGCTGACATGGGAGACACTTTCTGACAAAGTCACATGAGTATTCTTCAATGTTAGGCCAATAGTAGCCTACTATAAGGATTTCTCACGCTAGGACAATACCACTCATCTGGGCATCACAAAGTTTGGAGTTTACTTCTTTTAATGCCATCACGGCCTCATTTTCATCTAAACATCAAGAGAGAGTATCATGATAACCCCGATGATATAGGGTATTAGCTATGATAACATAAGGGAATGAGTTTTGGATAAGGTTCTGGTGTTGGGTACATGTGAGGTGAGGGGATATGATACCATATTTAAGATAAGCATGAATCTCATGGTACCATGGGGATTGGGGACCAACTAAGATACAAACACAGTTTGAGTCATCATTCACATAGGTAGGTGCGAGGAGCTGTTCATCTAAAAACTCATACTATGTAGCTGCTTTGGGAATTTCCAAGAGCAAGCCGATAGTAGCCATAGCGTCTATTGCTTTGTTCTGCATTCGAGGCACTTTTGTAAACTGAAGCTTTGTAAAATGCTGGGTTAGCTGATCAACTAGCTCTTTGTAGGGTAATAGCTTTTCATCTTTGGTTTGATATTCATTTAGGGCTTGCTTGATGATGAGCTGAGAATCACCAAAGATTTGTAACTCAGTGATGTTCCATTCTGTAGCTATCTTTAATCCTACTATGACAGCCTCATATTCAGCTATATTGTTGGTGGTAGGGAATTGTAGCTTGAAGGCTTTTGGAGTGTAATCTCCTTGAGGTGTGACCAACAGTATTCCTACCCCTAATCCATGATATTTGTATGAGCCATCAAAATAAAGTTTCCATGGGGGCTGTTCTTCAATTAGATAGATATGCTCATCTAGAAATTTTGTGATCAAAGGATATGTATCTACTAGAGGCGCATCAGCTAGGTGATCTGCTATAGCTTGCCCTTTGATTGCCTTTCTGTCCACATACTGGATGTCAAATTCACTAAGGAGCATAACCCATTTGGCCAAACGGCCTATAAGTGCTATTCTAGAGAGCATATACTTGAGAGGGTTGATCTTGGAGACTAGTTGGATGGTATGACTTAGCATGTAGTAGCGAAGCTTTTGAGTTGAGAAAACAACTTCCAAACAAGCTTTTTCCATAGGAGTATAATTGAGTTCATAGCCAACTAAGGTTCTACTGATGTAGTAGATGGCTCTTTCTCTGCCATAGTCATCGAGCTATGCTAGAAGTGCCCCTAGAGCAGTAGGCATTGCTAATATGTACAAGGTCAAGGGATGATTAGGAACTGGTGGAACTGAGATAGGGGGATTGGTGAGATAATACTTGAGCTGATCGAAGTTGCATTGACATAAAGGATCCCACTTGAAGTTTTCATCCTTCTTCAATAAATGTGCAAATGGCATACACTTATCTGCAAGTTGGGAGATGAAGTGCCGAATAGATTGAGGCTTTCGTTAAAGAGTGCAAAGCTGTTGCAGTGTCTGGGGAGGAAGCATGTTTAAGATAGCCTTGACCTTCTTGGGGTCAATCTATATACCTCATTTAGAAACTATAAAGCCTAGATGCTTGCCAAATGTGACTCCAAAGACACACTTCTTGGGATTCAGCTTGAGATGATATGTGGCTAACCTATAAGAGACTTTCTCCAAGTCAGCAAGATGATCCATGAAGGTATGAGATTTGAGCAATATATCATCCACATAATCCTCCAAAATGCTATGGATAAGATCATGGAAAATGGCTATCATAACTCTTTGATAGGTAGCCCCTACATTCTTTAGGCCAAAAAGCATCATGTTGTAACAAAAGGTTCCCCAAGGGGTAGTGAATGTTGTCTTATGCTGATCCTCCTCTGCAATCTTGATTTGATTATACCCAAAAAATCCATCCATGAGGGAAAAAATATCATGTCTAGCTGTAAGATCTACAATCATATCTATGTTGGGCAAGGGAAAATCATCTTTTGGACAAGCTTTGTTAAGATCTTTGAAATCAGTGTAGATTTTGATGTCACCGGAAGGTTTAGTGATGGGGACCATGTTGGAGATTCACTTTGAGTAGTTGATAGGTCAGATAACCTTAGCAAGCTAACATTCTTTCTAGTTCAGCTTTGACTAGTAAAGCCACCTTAGGGTGCACTTTTCTAAGCTTTTGTCTGACAGGCTTGATCTTTGGATTGATTGCAAGATGATGAACTACAAGCTTTGGATCCAGTCCTGGCATGTCCTGATATGACCATGCAAATCAGCCAATGTTCTCTCTTAAGACCTCAAAGAGGAGGTCAGCTTGGTCTTGTGATAGGGATGCAACAATGTGAACAAGTCTAGGGATCTCTGAAGAACCGATGTTGACTTCTCTAGTATCCTCAATTAGAATAGAAGACACCTCTGGTTGATTATCTTGAGGAGGCAATGCTAAATCCTCATGTTCTACTTGTCACTCTAGATTTTCTTGCTGAGGGGCTCTCTTCACTGCCTTAGCTAGTCTCGGATTCACCTTAGTTCTAGTTTTGGGTGTATCGAAACTAGTTTGGGGATTTTCTCCAAAATACCCCTTGGTATCTAGCTTATAGACATAGGCAGAATCTGGGTTTGTTTTCTTGTGAGGTGTTTCAGCTCCCATGAATCTTAGAAGTGATTCCTCTAATGTGAACTCATCAATGTGTATGATTCTTGGTTGGTCCCAATCTATGAGTTGTGGATGGACAAGTGGGAGGTCAATGAAATGGATGGATAGTTCTTGGAGAACAGAGTCTTCGAGGAAGATTTGGTCTGAGATATCATCCTAGGCTCTCTTTTCAACTTCTTCAGGAATGTCTTTGATTTCAACAAGGTCACGGTGAATTTTCAAAAAAGCATGACCATTCTCATTGGTGCCCCCAATTGTGGGTATGCCAAAGCCAAGACCTGACTTTGTTTCCCACTTGTGTGCTTCAATGGGGCACTGCATGCCTCTTTCTTCTGGTCCTAGACCACCACCTTGATAGTTCCATTTGTCAGTGATGAGCTTATGTTCTTGGGGATACTTCTGGCTGAAGTGATCAAGGTGTGCTTGATTTCTTGGAGGTGCATCCTTATGTAACCAATTGTTGATATCTGGAGTGAGCTCCTCATGAAGAGGGATTTTCGAGTATACAAAGGTTGTTGGGCCAAATTGTTTGTATCGACGAGGTGGAATCTCCTTAGCTTTGTGATATGTTGGTCATCCATGGGTGTGTGGATCAAGTGGGAGTGCCCCAACAACAAATGCATCTGATAGACTATACTCTCCACAACCTTTGTTATTGATCTTCATAGTAGACAAGGTGGAAGTGAGGATGGTTTTTGGGTCATTACAAGTGTGGGATGAGCTGGCGATGGCTATGCCGATATCAATTCTAGGACAATGGTTTGTATATGAAGCTTCAACCGCATTGCAATAAGCAAAGGGTTCTGGGTCGACATGGATGGTTACCTTAGTGCCCTGATGCAAAAATTTGATGCACTGATGGTAAGTGGATGGAACAGCTTTCATGGCATGAATCCATGGGCGACCGAGGAGGATGTTAAATGGTAGGTTTAGATCAATAACATAGTAGAGTGTTTCTTAGATGACTGGCCCAACCTTGATTGGAAGCAAAATAATTCCTTTTGTGGTTCTTTCTAAGTTTTCATAAGCTTTGATGGTGATAACCTCGTTGAAGACATCTGCCTTAGTATACCTAGCTTGTTTTATGAATTTTAGCGTACAAATATTCAAGGCTGATCCATTATCTATCATTACTCTTTTTATGACAAAATTGGATACCATGATGGCTATGGAAAGCATGAGGGTGTGATCTAGCTTGACCACGGGTATTTCAGTGGGTTTGAATGATAGGGCACATGAGGAGGATAGGTGTCCAACGAGATTAAAAAAATTAGTAGTGTTGATATCTGAAGGGACATGGGATTCTATGAGAGCACTGTCAAGGATTTTTTTGTACACAAGACTAGTGTGGAGGAGGTCTAAAATGGAGATTTGGGCTGGCATTTTCCCGAGGTGTTCCAAGATATTGTATTGGCTTTTTGATGGAGCTGATGGTGCTGGTGAAACGGGTGGGCCTACAATGTTAAATCACACTCTTCAAGTGGTGACTACACACTCATTTTTTGGGCCTTGGATATTGATAACATTGACATAAGGCTCTTTTTCAAATATACAACTGATGAGGCTACCATAGTCTACATAGGATGAAGTGTGGTCATTGTTCTTCCGATGCTATTTGTTTGGCTGGCAGTTGTTGGTGTTGTTTGTGTTGGTTTGGATAGGTTCTTTTCCAGGATTTTGGTTTTTGTGAAGAGGAAAAGCATTTTGATAGATTTGTAAGCATGCATTGGGAGAGGTTTGGGCACCAACGGTGATTTCTTTTCGATCAATGAGGTCTTGCACATAATCTTTCAATTTCATGCATCTGAGGGTGGTGCGACTTTTTACCCTATGAAATTTGCAGTACTCATTGTCTTTGTACCATGTAGCTTTGGATTGGCCTGGGTCAATTTGTTGGGTATGAGGAAATTTGATGAGGTTTTCTTTAGTCAATTTCTCAAAAATGACATCCAATGGCTCACCAAGGGGTGTATAGTTTCTAGGTGTAGGGTGGAACTTAGGCTTTTTCCCTGCAGCTACATTGATGGCATTAACTTGATTGCTAGACGCTGGAAAGTTGGGTCTTGGATTGTGGATTTGATAGCTTTGGTGATTCTACTATTGGTAGTTGATAGCTTGTTGATTGTTTGCTTGGTATGGTGGGTTGGACTGATTTTGGGAAGGACCAACAATATTCACATGTCTCATATCGGTAACCCCATGTGTTGCAACATGGTTGTTTTTGTTCCAATACCTAGACTTGTCATTGGAATGTGTTTGATTTTGGTTGGCTTCCTTATAAATCTTGACCACACCATCTTTAATGAGTCCTTCCTCAAGGATCATTACTTTTTCTTTGATATCTTTGTAGGTCTGCAAATAGTTCATGGTCATGTGGTGAGCCAAGCTAGGATGGGCATTATCAATAAATATTTTCACCAAATGGCATTTTGGCAAGGTGCAAGATATGCGGGTGGTAAGGGTTTGCCATCTTTGTAGATATTCGGGAAGGCTTTCTCCACCTTTTTTCTTAGTGTGGACAAGATCAACTACTAATAGCTCTGTTTCAACAAGGTGGGCATATTGGGCTACAAATGCCTCAGATAATTCAACAAAGTTTTCAATTGTGCCATATGGGTTTCTATAAAACTATTCAGGAGCTAGTCCGGCCAAGCTTTTGGGAAAGAGATGCAAGAGGAAGATGTCACCATATGCCACTTCTTGGCAGTGCATGTAAAATTGTTTGATATGTGTGACAGGGTCTCCTTTTCCTTTGAATTTGTCAAACTTGGGTATCTCAAAGTGTTTGGGAAATGGTGTCATAGTAATGGTCCTATCAAATGGATAAGGACATACAGTCTCAAACTTGAAGGTTTTTGGATCATTTCCTTCTTGGATGTTTTTCAAAGCTATCTTCATGGCTTCCCTTTCTAAATTAATGGGTGATGGCTGGGGTGCCCCCAATGTAGGAGTTCCCTGAGGTAGGTATGTACTAGATGGGGCAATGGAATATGGATGGCTTTGAGGTATGGGCTGGTAGGGATTGTACATGGCTTGCGAAACTGAATGGTGGATGGTGGGTTGCTGAGGTGGAGGTGGCACATATTATTGAATGTGTTGCGAGGCTTGCTGCTGATATTGGATTTGAGGTTGGAATTGAGGAACATAAGCTGGCTATGGGATAAATGAATTTCTTTGTGGAGGTAAGGTATAAGAAGGTTGTGAAGCTTGGGGAAAGGATCGGGGAGCTTGTGGAACTTGACTTTAGATTTGAGGAGTTTGATCAATATATGTGGGTTGTGCCCCCATTTGGGAAGGTATCTGTATGAAAAAAGAGGCCAAGTAATTGGTGGTTGGTGGTGGTGGATTTCCTCCTAGAAGTGTCATAGAAAAATAGTTGGTAATAGGAGGTAATGGTTTAGTTGGTGGTGGAGGTGGTGGAAATTGAAAGCTTGGAAATGGAACTGATGGGGTTTGATAGCTCGATGGCTGGATTTGAAAGCTTGGTAGAGTGGTGGCAGGAGCTTGGGTCACTTGAGAGCTTGGCAGAACATTGGTAGTAGCTTGTGGGGTTTGATAGGTTTGTGGGGTGAGGGTAGTAGCTTGTGGATTTGTGGCTGATGGCACTGAGCTCCAAGGACCTAGTGAAAATGATGAAATTTTGTTTTGAGCTAAGGTAAACAAGCTGGAGGTGATGAAGGGTTGATTACTTGGCCCCATGGGTGGCATCCTGGTTCTATATTGCTGAGGTTGGCCAAAGATGCTAGCACTGATTTGGGAAATGGGTGGATTTGGAAGGCTGGGTTGGAGAGCAGTAGCAGCAATAGTGAAGGGAGTGAATGATGAGGTGTTTTGGGTGAAGGGGGTTTAGGATGGAGTGGTATGGACCAATGGTGGAGTGGTGGTGGCTGGATTGGCTTGTAGAAGGGAGATTTCAACTTGAGTGGAGGCTGGTATGTTTGGGTCTGTTGGATCATATGGGGTGGGTTGAGGTTCTTCTTTTGGCACATATTGAGGATAATTTGAATCATAAGAGCCTATGGGTGGTGGGAGTTGCCCAAACAATAGGTGAGATAGTTCTGATAAGGGAGGGGGTCTTCCAAAGTTGAAGGCTCCGACATTGTCCCTTCGAAAGTTAGCCATGATTATTTCTTTGTTTTTGTCTATAATGGCATTTACCAATACTGCATTTCTTGGTTGGTTCATGAAAGCTTCAATGTTAGTAGGTGATGGTATAGTGTTCTCTGGGCTGAAGGATGGTTGAGTGCTCAAGGGGAGAAATGTTGTTTGATCCAAATGATAGGGTTCCATTGTTTCTTTCTTCTTCTTGGGTAAGCGAGTGACAGGTGGCATGAAAATGTTCCTAGGGATGAGATGCAAAAACGCTAATAGATGCAAAATGGGAAGGATTTTCTATGCAAATGATTTCCTAGGTTGAGGCAAAGCTATATGACAAAACCTCAGGAGGATTGGGTTGGGGATTCTAACTTCAAAGATAGACTGATGATCTTTTAAAAAGAACATGAGATTGACCACTTGTGGATCCCAACCTTTAGCTCAAGATGATGAGGGATAACAAGTGACAAAGCTAGATTACCCTAGACAAAGCTCTGTCAAAGGGATAACCTTAGTGAGATTGGTGGATTTGGAAGATGTTAGGAATGGAAAACTTTTGGCAATGTGACAACAATTTTGAAGGCTTGGATGTGAAGTTTTTGGATTGCTGGCTAGATGGTTTGATTCTAAATGAGATGGATGAGCTAAAATGCTTACAAGAAGGACTAAAGATGGTTGGCTTTCCTACAAAGATGACTCTAATGCAAAAGTGAAGCTTATGCAAGAAGATGTGGAGAAACAAGGGGGTCTAATGATAGAAATCATGCCTAGTTGGTAAGGCATAAGTAGGGTTAACTCTTGGATGTTTGCTAAATTTGATAGTGTGATCTAACCAGGCATCTTGAAGGGCTTTGTCGGTAGCTTTGTCTTCTTCTTTGTGGAGTTTGGAAATTCAAGGGCTTTGTGTTACTTTTTTTTCTTAGCTACAATTTCTTGATATACCTGAGATGGCTTGAGTTTGGCTTTGTGAAACTTCTGTTTGGGATTGGGTTGTTATGACATAAATTATTGAATTTGTTTGGCTTTGAGAGATCTCGGTTGTTTTGTTTCGACTTGTTCAATCTTTTGAAACAAGCAGTGACTACGCTAAGTATGCCCTAAACTAGGATTGACCAAGTTTGGCAAACATTCATTCAACAAATAAAAAATCAAGCAATAGATAGGAACAACTAGATAGAAGTTTTTGATTCTCAGAATGTGATACTTGCACCAAGGAGTGTGTATGTTTTACAAATGTTTTGATCAGTCACTTCAAACACATTAACACCCTAGATGGTTGTCTGCAAGGCTGACAGTTGGTTTAGCTAGGGAGTCTTCGATATACCCAAGGTACGTAAGGCCCAAATCTATAGATGAAACCAAAAAGATGTCACACAATTGAGAGGAGCAGTAACCTACTTCTCCTCTTTCACTTCTCAAGGGTATAAAGTTCGAGTGACAAAATCTTGATTCCAAGAGAGGTGTCTTTGGACTCACCTCCTAATCTTTATACTCTGCTGGAATGCTGGAGTTGAGGTCGTCCCAAGGGGTAATGAAATCTCCAAGCAGGCTTCCTAAAAAATTAAACAAAATTTTGGATCCTAATCTTATGCACCCAAGATGGCCTCGAAAGATGACAAGGGGATTGAAGACTTGGATGATCTTGGGCTAAAAGACAGAGTTCTTTATTTTTTTCAACTGACGCTTAAGTTTTCTGATCTAGACCTTGAAAACACACATGTCTAGGATGCAAATGTTCAATTCCAACTTGAAGCATTAACAAAAGTAAATTGATCAAAGAATGAATACGCCAAGAAGATTTAGGGTCAACAAAAGTAAACTCACACCCTCGAAGGCCCTCCATGTCAAGTATCAATTGATTTTCTTTAGGGCATTCAAGATTGAGTGTGAGTTTATTTTAAGTCCAAAACAAAGATGTGTGTAACTCGATTTCAAGCGCACGCCTGGAGGCCCTCCATGCGAAGAGTTGTTAAATTTTTATGCCCAAATGAAGTGTTATCGAGATTAATTTTCATTCAAGAGATTTTCTAACTTAGAAAAACTACTAAAACTCCAAGTGAGTGGAGTTTGATTTTTGTGGAGCACTTAACACCCTCTTAGGTAGACCCATCCCCATAGATGGTGCTAAGATTGCAACCAATGGTTAAAATGATGGGTGATTAAAGAGGGTGAGTCCAACTACAAACTTATTCAAAGTGTTTTTATTAGTTTTTATAACTTAAAGTTTTTCTAAAATGTGGAGTTAGGTTCTTTTTTTTTTATGCCCAAAATTAAAGTGTGAGATATTGCAATAGTTAATTGATCTTTTGCATTCAAGATTGTGTTTGTTTGTTTTAAGCATGCATTCCAAGAAAAATTGATTTTAATCCATGGCATTCAAGATTGTGTTTGAGCAACATTTATTCAAAGAAAAAGATGGTTAACCATGCAAGTTCATTCTAAGAATAACCACAAAAATGCCAAGACAAAAATGATGATGGTGCAGATGGGCAACAATAATAGGCAGAGATGACAGTTCACCAAGCAAAGATGCCAAACTTCAAAGACGCTAAACTATGGAGACGTCAATCTGCAGAGACGATAGAAAAAGAGGCAGAGATGATAATTCAGTTTGGTGGCGTAGGCAACCGAAAAGCAAGCATAGATGGTAAACTGTAGAGACAACAGATGAGTTGGCGGCGCTGACAATCGAAAACTAGGTGGAGATGCTAAACTGCAAAGATGACAGTTGAGGTTGCAGAGATGATAGTTTGGTGGCAGCGCAGCCAACAAGAGACTAGGTGGAGATGCCAAAATTTAGAGACGACAGTTCACCAAGCAGAGACCACAATTGATCTGGTGGAGACGACAGTTGACCAAGGATAGACACCAATTTGCGGAGATGACACTACGCATGAACAAAACTTATGGGCATGATTTTTTCAAAAAAAAATTATTTTTTGATTATTTTTGGATTTTTAGAGGGTATGTTGTCTTCCCAAATGTGTCTTTCAAACCTGTAAAAATAAGAGAAACACCTTACAACCTACTTAAACAAAAAAAAATGTTAGATTATTAGTTTATAATGACAAAACATGGATTGAATGACCCATAGCGGGGTCCCACCGAGTGTGCCAAAATGTATACACTAATATATTAGCAAGAAATACTAATCTATTAAGAGAACAAAGCATTAACTAAAAAAGATTAATATAACATATAAGAGAGACTAAAGAGGAACCCCTAATTAGGAATGTGAGCCAAATAAATGGACTCTCCCAATAGGAATTAGCTCTTTGCTTAGTAAATGAGTCTAAGTAAAGGATTGGTATGTATGCTCAAAGGGCTTCAAGTTTGTTTCAATGGTAGAGATGGATAATGGCAAATTGGTAGCCTTGTGAGCTCTTAATTTGGCATCATAAGGGTATGGTTGATGGCTTTTGTTTCTCAAACTAGCATTATAACTTTAGCTTAAGAAATTGTGATTGAAATGGCTTGGGAGGGGATTCAATTTATAGGCTAAGAGCTTGAGGGTTTGAGGGCTAAGATATAAGGATGGAAAAAAGCTTATGGAGGGCTCAGATTGAATGAGAGGAGAGCACATGGATTGTGCTTCTTTACAGCCAATCAGGGAGTGACACATGTCACAGGGTGAGTGGATGGAGGAAAGGGTAAGGATGAGTCAACAAAGGAGGCTCAAAGCTTTAAAGACCCTCATAAATGGCTTGTAAGAGCAATGAATGGGCTTGTAAAAGTCTTTATGGCCTTGTAAGAGCATTCATGGTTGGGTGGTTGGAATATTTTAGACGGAGTTGAGATTGTTGACTTTGCTTGGTTTAGGAAAGTCTTAAGCTTGCTTAGGGAATGTGACAAGGTTAGGGGGGATTAGAGATGATTTAGGACTTAGATTAGGGATGTTAGAGATATGCAAGTGGATGACATTCAATGAGGGTGGGTGAGTTAGTAGCTAATCTTGGTTAGTATGGGTGGATGGGGTGGATTAGGCTAAAATGGAGGTTTAGAGATAGGCTTAGGATGAGGATGAAGACCTTCTAGAAGAGTCTAGAATTTCTTAGGATGAGGATAAAATATTTTTTAAGAAATAAATAAATTTTTATTTATTTCATGGATTTGGGTTGAGGAGATATTCATTAAAACATTTTTAATAAACATGAGGATTAATATTTAACCTTAATTAAATATTTTGAGTTGGGATTAAGGGTAGAAAATGATGGGATTAGCCTTTAATCAAAATTAAAGAAGGATTAGGAGATTTTGGAAGAGGTTAGTGATCTCAAGGAAATTGGCCAAGTTTTGAGAAAAAAATAAAATAAATATTTATTTTGGGATTTTTGATCAATTTATTAATTAAATAATAAATAAATAAATAAATAATATTTAAATAAGATTTAAACATTTTTGGGAGGGATTTCTTAATTAAATATTTTTAATTAAGATAAAGGGATTTAATGGCATAAAAATAAATAAATAAATTAAATAATTAATTAATTAATAAATGATGATGTCATCAGGGACTTTTCAAAAAATAGCAATACTTTATTTTCTAAAAGATTTTAGGTGTCTATAGACATGACATAGCCTTCTATGCCATAACCACACATCATCAAATTTTGCAACAAGACAAGAAGCATTTTTCATATCAAGATAAAATAGATTACTTCTTGTTTGATCTCCTTTTCCTATCAATTTATCATCAGTATCATAGATTTTTGCAGTTTTGTTTCCAAATTCTATTTTGCACCCTACATTGCCTAACTATGAGACACTTAGCAAATTGTAGTTTAGTCCTTCAACATAGTATGCATTTTCACATGAAATTTGCTCTGAAAACTTAATGGAGCCTTTTATTTTGATTTGACATGGAGAATCATTACCAAATCTAACACTATTTCCATCATACTGAGTAAAGTTAACAAACTTACTTTTGTCTCCTATCATGTGATGTGAGCATCCACTATCTATGATCCATCTGTCATTCTTGTTCATATATGTTACCAGTGTTGTAGGCTCTTCTTCATCAGATTGGTTCTTCATGGCCACATAAACAACTTCATCATCATCAGAATCCTCTTCAACAATATAGTACTTTTTTCCTTTGTCTTTGTAATCTCTCTTATCATCTTCTCTTCTATGTTTGTACTTGTTGCATTCCTTGTATTCTTTTTTCTGTATACACCTTGCAACAATATGTCCTACTTCATTGTAATTGAAACAAATGATAGGCAGCTTACCTTTGAATTTTTCTTTGCCTTTGTGGAATCTTCTATCTAGTAATGCTTCTAATTGTTCCACATCTTCCTCATCAGTGCTACTGTCACTGGATACATATTTCATTTTTCTTCCCTTCTTTGATTTCACCTGTTCAACATCTTTCAGTGATAGCTTGGCCTTGAAAGCAGATTCAACATTCTCAAGTCTATAGTTGTCAAAGTTAGATAACTCAAATGTAGTGAGTCTACCCACTATATCTTCAAAACTTAGATTGTTTCCTGGCACACACCTTAGCTCTTGTATAGCTGATACTCTAATAGCATAGATAGGGAACAAGGTTCTTAAAAACTTACTATTAATAGTATCATCATCTAATTGACCACTCAAGCATGTTATTGCACTTACCACTTCCTTTATTCTAGTAGCATACTGAGCAACATTCTCACTTTCTTCCATTTTCATATCATCAAACTTTCCTCTGAGGCTTTCTCTTTTTTCTTTTTGGACATTTTGATCTCCTCCATAAATGTCTGATAGGGCTTTCCACATCTTGAATGAAGTGTCACATCCTTCGATATCATCAAATTCAACATAGTTGAGTGCAAAAGCAATTTTCAACATTGTCTGATTGTGTTCCTATTTTTTTTTCAAATCTTCTATAGTAAGAGTACTAGTTGGATCAACATGTTTAGTAATAATTGAATTTTGGGCATAATCTCCTATGGATCCAAGATGTAGCTTCATCGAGCTTTGCCATGAAACAAAGTTGTCTTTGTTGAGCTTGGGAACTTCTCTCTTAGGCATTTTGATCTTTTCTGCTTCTAGTCCCTTTAAACTAAGTCAATAACAGAGCTCTGATACCAATTGTTATAATTCTTTAGAATAACTGAGAGGGGGGAGGGGGGGGGTGAATCCGTTATCCAAGGTCCAAATGCCCTAATAATACTTTTTCTACAAATCCTTAATGGCATATAACTAAAATTATCATGCATGCAATTGAACATTAAACAATCATGAAAATTAAACATGTATCACACCATAACACTAAGAATTTGATAACCCAGAAACCCTCTAGGAATAAGAAGGTAAAACTGGAGTGGGGATGATACCCACAAAATAACTACGTAATTGATTTCAACCACTTCTGATGGTCTTCCCTGTTAAAGGCTGCAACACATTGTTAAATGTGACCTTGTTAGAGGATTTCACCATACTGTTAGGAATGGGCCTAGTTAAAGGACTTTGGAACATTCACTTGGAATGCCACCCTATTAAAGGATTTACAATATGGCTATTAAACCAACCTAAGTCAATAGGATTTATTCTAACTGTTACAATTGCTAGAGAGTAACAATAATGGCTTTTGATCTGATACAACTTACAACATATCTTGCAAATTACATATCACACTTCAGTTCAATCCTTTTCTTGGCTTTAATCACTCCAGCTCTGATAGCTTGTCATCTCAAGCTTCATTACCTTGAGTCTTCTTACTCATCATACCAATGCAATCATATCTATGGTCACCTACCGAAGTAGAGTATCTGTGCTCTCTTCCACCTTAGCACCTTCTTCAGCACTTCATGTTTTCATGCTTGATCCTCTCTATGCTTCATGACCTTATGACTCCTTAAATAGAAATCTAGAATACCGTTCCCACTTGATTCTCCCTCTCCAACTTTAGGGTTTCAATGGATTAGGTAGGATACAATGTATCTGTCTCATATCTTGCTCTTATCTAGAAACTCTATCTAGAATCCAATTGTATTTGCCAAAAATGTTTTTTTACATAGTGTTATGTGCCATCAGCTCATCATTCTTATCTTCTATCTGATTCATAGAATTCTAGATAACTACCATATTAACTCAGATCTAGCGAATCTTTGATTTTCAAAATAATGTAACAACTCAACATTATTGATTTATTGATGCTCGACACTTGAATAAATTTTGTGAAACTCGGCTCTTGAAATTCACTCGACACTTCAATATCACTTGACACTTATATCTTGCTCAGAACTTGAAAACTTACTCGACACCTATTGTCTTTTCTGCTACTCAGCACCTAATCTTCACTCAGCACCTGAAGACTGCTCAACACCTAAAGATCACTCGACACACACTAAGTTGAACTTTTCTTGACTTCAATTAAGAATTTGTTCGGCACTAACTAGCTTGCTTGGCTCTCTCTAATGAACTTAGTTAGGCTTTAAAAATGACTTAGCTAAACCTTACATCTTTGATGTGTTTTAGTGTACCCATTCTCTGTGTTTGACATCAATGCACTATTTCATCAATGGCTTAGCTGGTCCTTATACTTCATTACAACATCATAACTTCAACCTTTCTCTAGGTACTCTAGTTACATCTTATTGATTGCAACCTCCTTGTCAATCAACCAAATTATAGTATTTGGATCACTAAAGCAATTGTCATTCCTACAAGTAGCAAGTTTGACATCAATGACAAAATAATGATTGAAAACATTCTTTACTAGTTCCATTACTTCTTCATTCATGTGCTTTTCAATCATTTCCAATAATAATATATGAATTTGTGAAGTTATTGCAAATTTTTGATGTGTAATTTTGGTTAAAAAAACTTCAAACTCCATTTTGAAGGCCTTAGAGGCCCTAGATAAGGTCTGAAAACTTGACAAATAGGAACTTGCACCAATCCAACCCTGTAGATTAGGAGCTAAGGTTTTTAAAAAGTGTTTATAATAGCCAATTAGAGCAACCATTTGAGAGTTATGGCCTTTCGAAGTTGGGCTACCTGAAATTTCTAGAATAAGTGTCAGAGGTGTATTTGGCTTACTCTGCATGTATTCTTAGGGTCTATCGGCCCTAGGTATTAATTTTGAGTGTCTAGAACCTTCTTGGGTGACATAAAATTGCCTATTTAAGAAAGGCCTGAACATTGTCTAGGACAACTCTAGGTAATAGTTCGTAGCTTTGTCTTGTAGATTACTATAATGAAGGTGTTAATGTGGGTTAGCATATTGTAATTTTGAATTCTGTAATTCCACATTTGTGGTGATAATAATAAGTCCATATTTTTCTCTCACAGATTGCTATTTTTTAAAAATTTTTGTTATGAGTTTATGGTATTAAGGGAAGCATCCTTCATCAGATTAGTAGAAAATCTTCCAACAATACCAACAACTAATGCAATGTTAGGTCTGTTATGAATAACATATTGCAATTTACCAATCATTGACCTATACAATGTCTGATTGACTTTAGTAGAATCATCATTAACACTGAATCATTAAATTCATTTACAATCCTCCATTAAAATTATGCGCACTTCTCTTAATGCCAAGTTATCAAATTCATTTACAATCCTACTTCATCTCTCATTTGTGACTTCACCTGGAAAGACCATTTACCTAAGACTTTAAAGTAGTTTAAACAAATATCTGACTCCATTTTTCAAACCAACAACTCTCCACATAAGATTTTTTGAAAAAAAAAATTAACCCTATAGTAGGGTTTTGGGAAAGAATTAAAACTCATACAAAGGATGAGGTGTCAATTTTGAAAAATAGCTTCTTTTTATGTGACATGTGTGAGATGTCAAAATTTTAATATTTCCAATTTAAAAATTGACTTTGTATTGATTACTTTGATCAAAGATACTTAAGTCTAGACTCTTTTGTTAAAATAATAATTATTACTTAGTTCTTGTCATCAAGAAACTACATAGTTGCCAGCCTCAGTTCCTCTAGTCTTGTTTAACCAACACTAATTATCCCAAACCAACCAAAAAGCACAACTTGCCTTTAATCTTCTATTAAAAACTATTGCATTCTATAAACATTTAAATTTTTCTAAATCGATTTTATTCTATAGACTCATGAAATAATGATCATTTATGATTTGAATTTAAAATTTGAAATATATCCTTCTCATTATCAAGATTCTTCATCCACTTTCAAAAGGGAATGAAAGGAAAAAACCAAAGAATAACCTCCAAAAATGAGAAAAAATCCAAACATATTAATACTTCTAAATCTAAATATATGAACACTTTAAGCTTTCAAGTTCTCTTGTTTAGAATTGATTCATCTCATTCTATCTTCTAAAGTAAAATTATTATACTTTTTAAGGATAAAATCATGACCCAAGAAACTAAATGATGCAGGACAAGACATGAGAATCCACAAAGGAGATGTCCTAGCCCCTAGTAAATAGTCACACAATAGAATATAAATAATAACACAAAGATATAGATCCAAATATGCCTTCTCTTGCAATAGAATCATAAGATTTTCATTCAACATGCCCAACTGTAAGGCCTTCTAAGTTATGACCAAATACAATTCAATTATAATAGTAATTTTGTAAGACCTTACAAGATCCAATCTCTAGCTAGTCCAAATCTACAATCTCATAGAGAACCCTAAGAAGAATCTAAACTTGTACTCACAAGCCACCAAGAAACCTTCTTGCTTCCCAAGCCCACACTTAGCTACTATCTTTTCTCAAACTTCACTCCTCTCAGCTACTCCATGCTAAAATGAAAATCATATGATATCATGACTTTAGACTCCAAAAGACCCTCTAATTATAATAAACCAAGCCACAAGTTCGTCTATCATAATAGACATTAAATAAATCCTCAAGCCACAATTTAACTTGGGAACAAACATTAAATACATTCAAAATAATTAAATACTCAGGACATGCCCAAGTTTAACAATGCATAACTAACTCAGAAGACCATATATGAATTAGACACTTACACATATGTCCACCTCCCATCGAACTATACAAATCCAAGAGTACAATTCCAACTCCCTCAAATTGAATCTTGTGGAAACAATCTCCAATATATGCCAGTAAATTAAAAACACACAACCAAAAGTCACCAAAATGGCTCTAATTCCAAGACTATAGCTCCAATCATTATGCTCAAAGGCTTCCCAATATGTCCCAAACATAACCCCAACTG
Organism: Cupressus sempervirens; assembly: GCA_028749045.1. Taxonomy (NCBI): domain Eukaryota; kingdom Viridiplantae; phylum Streptophyta; class Pinopsida; order Cupressales; family Cupressaceae; genus Cupressus; species Cupressus sempervirens. The sequence goes on from CM053785.1 coordinate 4,219,935, forward strand.
TGCAAACCATAACTCCACAAATATGAGCTCAAAGCCCCTCCATACATGATTTTTCACTTCCCTAGGATGCTCATGCATCACTAATAAGTCTTGTCTACATCAACCCAAACCAAGTGATAAATCTTCAAGATTTTTTAAAGATTGGCCATCTTACAATTTTTCCAAAAGGATGTAATTTTTGTGTTATTAGGATCCTCTCCATCCAATTTTTCAAGATCAAAAACAAATTTCCTTTCCCTTTTTTAATTGAACTTGAACCATAATCTAACTTCAACATTACTAATCATGGTTTCCAAGTCCATAAGGAATGACTTTCTTTCTTATAATATCTCATTTTTTCCCCATTTAAATCTAAAATTGGAATGGAATCAGACAATTCTATAATGTCAAGTTCTAAGATTCTTTCTATGAAATATTTCATGATATCTATTTTTTCCTTTCCCTCCAATTTATCAAGGCCATGAAGTCCAAGTAAGTCATATATAGCCTCAAACTCCCTAGGTAATCAATCCCCCTCTTCCATGTTGCATAGCCCAAAATGAAGCCCTTCCATTATAATATTTCCTTTTTTCAACTTCCATTCTTCAAATTTAATGTCTCTCTTTTTCTTACTGTAGTTTTTATTCATGTTTAAGTTCAAAAGGAGGAGTCTACCTAAACCCTAAAGCTCACTATCTAGTTTTTCAATGTACAATAACTTAAGCTTGCCATTTTCACTAGATAAATAAGAAGCCTTTATCTCTTGAATTTATAAATATGAAAAAATTAACTATAAACTTGTATTTGAAAATTCACATAGAGCACTTCATTTTAAATATTTTTTATGGATTTCTCCATAATGTATTTTCTAAAATACTCATTTACAATGTCTTTAAGTTTTTTTGATGGAGGTAAGGTTTTGGAGGCTTCCTAATTTTCCTTTTCCATTAATTTGTTTTATTTCCTGCTCCCTAAATTTGTGTTTTCATGTGTCTCTTGTTAATAGAGATGCCCATAAATTGGATTTCCTTTGTCACTAGTACACCCTAATGATATTCCTCTACCCATTTTATTTTTCAATGGGGTGCAATGCTACTTTACAGTTTACTAGCCCTAAGCTTTCCAAGATCATATTTACTAATCCTAGGCTATCCAAGATCATATTTCATATCTTAGAATGCTTTTTAACATTTTTGTCATGTATGAATATTTTTGTAAACCACTATTCTAGTTTGAACATAGATACCTAGTTGTAGATTTTGAACCTATTTTCTTGGCCAAATAAATACTTCTTTCTTTGATAATCTAAATATCCGAAGCCTTTCACCAAACTATTCCCTTCTTTGTTACAATTTGTGAGAAAATAACTAATTCTAAGATCGTTATATTTATGAATTATTTGGAAAAATCTTGTAGAAAATATAAAACATTTTAAATTAAAGATGTGATTCCATAAAAGGTTATGTTAGTTGGGCCTTTTCTTGACTTCTAGGGTCCATGTCAATAAAAAGACCCCGGACACAGAGTTTAAGAATGTGTAAAAGTTATACGCAATATTATTACCTTTCCTAAGTTGATAGATTTCGTAATAGAAGTTGTTTTGAATCTATTTTCCCTTTTTCATTTTGAGTTTAAGGGGAGAGGGTAAATATTTATCTATATCCATTAATAAACATAATCTAGAAGGGATATAAGAATTTGTACCAAAACAAGAATAAATCTGATATAGTTTTATTTCCATTATATTTCTCTAAGGGTGATTCTATTTTCAAATACTTTTGTAGCTAAGAAAAATTAAAAAGACCTGTGCAAAATTTTGGTAGAAAAATAATTTGCATCAACTCAGGGGCCTTCAAGATCTTGTAGTTTTAGCCCCCACGGGTTACGTGAGTTGGTCTGAGGCTATGGGAGATCTCCATGGTCTTGGGTTCGACTCCCTTGCCCATCATAACCTTGTCATAGAAACTTGGAGGAGGTGTTGGTTATCTCATGGCTGAAGGAATTAGTCTCACTCCAAACTCACCCCGTAAAGGGAACCTGCTAGGCTTGGATCACGGGGACACCCTCCAAGAAAAAAAAGGAAAAAGATCTTGTAGTTCTAGTAACCAACTTGGTGGCTTCCTTTACAATCTTAGTTGTTAACTCTATTTCAGCTGCTTCTCATAGAAAAAAAGAAGAGTATAAGGAACTTACCTTATTTTACATAAAACTATGTTCATGATATTCACATTCTCTTCACATAGAAAAGACAGAGGAGCATGATTTTCTCTGATGTCAAAATAAGAATAAAGAACATGAACATACAAGTGAAAGATATTGGTAAAGAGGAAAGATTGCTGTAGAGAAAGGGTACATCTTAAATGTCCATACTATTATGTAATTCATACCCATTAGAACATATACATATTTCTATATCTAAGAGACTCAACATATTTCCTATCAATATGAAAATTACATTGACAACATAAGAAAATTAAATAAGTTGGCAGTGAACTACAATTGACCTTACATGCATTTCTTTGAGCACATATTTCAACAATTATTAGTAAGGAGGACTATTGTGTGGTTGAAAATAACTCCAGAGTAATAGTATGCAGTACAAATTAGTTGTTGATAATTGTGAAAGATTTATTTGTAATCATAGTGTAATTTGATTATGAAGTATTAGTGAATGTCATAAAAATTTATTATTTGTTTCCTTTGATCTCTATAATGTCTAATTGTTTGATTAGAATAACTTCTATGATTGAGATCATGTTTTCTTTAAATTTGTCAAACTCATTTTGTACTATTTTCTCTACTTGTTTAGATCCAATATTTAGAATCAATTATTTTATTATTTTGTATTAACTAAAACGTAACCATCATATTATTTGATGATTATAAATTAGGAAAACTTTAATATCAGCACACATTTTGAATTCCTTCAAGCCAAACAAATATTGTATTAAATTTTTTTCAGATGGCATAAATTCCTACGCAAGTTATTAGTCCCTACCTTATCTATAAGACAAGGAACCAATGTTCCCAATGCCTGATTACATTAATTTTTGAATTCAAATAAAACTCAAAGCCTAAGGTTCATCATGCAATTATTTAAAAATTATTTTTACACAAATTTTGATTTTATGATTAAAAATAGAAAAAATAAAAACTTGCAATTACTCATTTGTGTATGTGCAACGATAAGTTGATAGAGGCAATATGCTTTGTAAAATTAAGGCTAACAATAGTCTTGATACAAATAATAATCATCTTTTAATTAAAAAACTTGCACGAGAATAATGTATTGTAGATCAATTCATTAAACCTATCTTTTGTCAAACCATTGGTGGTCAACTTCTCACAACACATTAAGTGTTGGATATCTCATATGTATCTACATAATTAGAAATCCAAAAACTTTGGCTTCAAACATGAATCAGGGGAATCCACACCAAAATTTTATTACTTCTAAAACAATAGCATAAATCTGATCCAAGGAAATAATTTCATAACTTGGATATACTCCAACTTGAGTTGAATCAAATAAAAAATCATTCCTTTATCCATGTTTTTAAGGAAAACTTCAAATCAATTTCATGCTCATAAAATAGAGCTTATAAACCCCCTTTCAAACTTAGATTCAATTTAGAGATTATAAATCCCCTTTCAAACTTAGATTTGATTCCCTCACTTTGAAACATTAAGGTAAAGAATATGTGGCATATAATCTACTTATAAATTCTTATTATTTGTTGTTAAAATCTGCACTTAGGTTTTTAATATGGAAATTTAAAAGAATCGCTATAGTCAGTTTTCCTATTTTAACAACCCTAAATGAAAGACAAACTAGTTACTATAAAAACATTAAAAAAATCAGTTTTCTCAAAATAAATCTGCTCTAATTTGAATCAAGACATGCCATTTCATGTATTTGTATAGGATGCATGTAGGAAAATAAATTCATGTAAAAATCAATTCTATCAATGATCAATTTTGTTGGCTTGGACAAATTGATTTTAAGCATATTTGCCAATTTTAATCATAGTCAAATCTTATTTCAACTGAACCACTATCATGTATGCTTGTGCAAATTAAAACAAAAGAAATTCATATGCCTAATACGATGCAACTTTAGATAACGAGACTTCAAAAGAGAAATGCAATTTATTATTCAAACACATAATAAAATGTAGAAAACTTTGTATTATTTCAAATCTTCTCCCATTACATATTATTTTTCTTCCTTAGAGAACAATCTTCTCTTCTAGTCATGATCAACTTCTCTTCCAAGAAAATCAAAATGCAAACCTAATAAAAACCACAGTGAGTTTTAGTAGAAGGGAAATTTAAAGATACAACATATAAGAATAGAAAGAAATATAAAGGAAATGAAAACAAATCAAAGAATTTAAAAAAAAAAAAAAAATAGCTTAAAACAATCGAAAATATTTTTTGCCGATTGGGATGACAATTTCCCAACATAAATTTATAAAATTCGGAACAAAGTTCCCACATATAAGCCTATCAAATTAAAATCAATAATCACCACTGACAAAAGGAATTTGGAAGGATCAGGAACCCAAAAACTTATTCTTCCTCTTCCTAAAAGATTCTAGAACCAAGTGACTCCTAGCTCATGATAGCTCTAAGGCTCTTAGAAACAATGGTCAAATAACTCCTACAAATCCATGTCCAAGGTTACACCCAAAACAATTCCAGCAGGCAAATTGTGGCTAATTGTGGTGACCAACTATCTGCTTTGACGAGTGAGGACAACATATCTGAGATTAACATCCCTATCCGCCTACCAACCCTGCTAATATCCACTACTATTGCTTACAAACACCTTTAGACAATCAACAATTAGCAGTCAAAAAATGATAATAATAACATCAAATAGTTCTCTTTCTCACAAAAGGATCCTTATCCTACTTTGTTTTCCCTTCATTATCTTCTTCTTCGCCCAACCTATTTTACTATCAAAAGAATAGTCAAGTGGACCATGCCCAAAGAAATTCCTTTCACTCGATGCTTATATAGGATTGAAAGAAAATGTGTATAGAAATAGTGTGCGTACCCCTTGAAACTACCAAAAATCTATGCAAAAATACCCTTAATTATGCCCTAAGAACACACTAAACCTTGTTGCATTTGAGCATCACAATTTGTGTCTGGACGATTCTCTAAAAAAGAGCAGTTGAGGGAGGGTGATCTTAGATCACCAATCATTTGATTCATAGACCAGAGGCAATGACTTTCATGCAAAAAATAAGGGAGGTGCTATTTAGAGTAAGACCACAAATTTCTAGATGAGGACACCAATTATTGATATTCATCTAGGGTAGGGGTTCCCATTGTTAGGATACTCAATGGAAGTACTTAAATCAATCCACAACTTATCACTCACAAAAAAACAAAGAGAAATGGAAACACTAGAGAATTTTCCTTTCCTTTGCTCTGCTTCTATTGAAATGGTAATGTAAACTAAAATTGCCCATGGAGCACATGACAACACAAATAAAACTAAGCTCAAACCCCTTAATAAAAGCCATAATAGGATAAAACAAATACCCAAAAAGAACCATGGATTATAACAACCACCTGTAGGCCCCATTTGGTTATGGGAATACGAGTGGTAGAATAGGGTTTTGACGGTGAAAACCTAGTTATGTAGCAAAATGGGGGTTTTTGGGTCACCAAACACAGAACCCAATTATTAGTTTTTTCTTCCAATTTTGGAGCAAAAATGGAAGAAGTTTCTTCCAAGAAATAGGTGGAATTCAAAATGAAAACCCAATTATGGATTTTTATGAAGGAATTTTAATCAAACCGTTGGGTCCATGAAATCCATATTAGGGTTTTGGAAGATGATAGAGGCATTTGGGAAGATTAACTCGTGAGCCATTTTTCCTCCTACAACTTAAGTTTCTAGTGTTCTTGGGTGAGATTGGGTTTTTGTGGATGATGATAAGTTTGGAGTTTAGGGGGTTACTATGGACATTGGTGACTTTGAAGATTTGGGGGTTTCTATGGATGCCAGTGAGTTTGGAGTTTTTGGGCCATTGTTCTTCACTTTGGCTGATGGTTGTATTGTTTTTCCTCTTTCAACAATAGTTGTGAGGTTTCTTCTCCTACCAATCTCTACGTGCATGGTTCTATTCTCCCACCCATCTTTGTATTTTGGGTTTTTTCATTACATAGATATATCATAGTTTTTTGCTAGTTTTCTTAGCAAAATAGTCAATATGTGAACATCAATGACTTCCAGTATTTGCTCAAGTCATTACCTTTGATTATCTAATTACATAGTTTATATCATTGTTCTATTTCTATTTGTTATCTGCTTAGCAAAATAGTCAATATATTTCGTAATCGTTTGTTTCAAATCTGTTTAGTAGAATAGACAATATGTGCTCACTAATGAGTTCCAATATAGTGTTGTGAGAGATCAATGCAAGACCATTAATCAAAGTGAATCATGCCAATGAAATGAACAACTAAACTATAGATATATCAAGTATGTATAGATCCATGAAAAACCATTCAACATAGGAAACTCATAAAATAGAATTACTTTAAATGTCAATCAAACCAATGCCAATGAAATGAACAACTAAACTATGTAATAGTTTTGTTAGAATTTTCCTTAGGGAAAAATTCACCCACGATCAAGGAACTCAAGTATAAACACAATAATAGACCAAAAGAATATGATTAAAATGATGATATCATATTCATCCAATGTAAAAGTACACTAGGACTACCTGTGTATAAAGGCCTCTAGAATGCTTCTAGAATGCTTAGGAATTAGCAACATGATAAGTCATACAACCAAGCACATGTCCACTAGGTGTGGGTTATCCTCCATTAAGCACAGGAGTAAGTGTGATGATGAGAGGATAAGCCTACAAAGGTGTAGAATGCAAATTTATGTTGTAGAGACCATGTGCTAAAATAAGAGTGTGAATAACTGTGCTATCTACATGACAACTCAGTTGATTATGAAAAATCCTAACTGTCTCACCAAAGAAATAATAAAATAATGCATTAACCTAAGTAAACTTAAGTAAAGTGTAATAAGTAAATACTTATTTACACCAACACCCCCTTAAGTGCAACCTAGGGGAATGCACCTAAGCTTACAAAAGCAAGGATGAAATACATAATGGGTCCCAGCTACTAGGCCATATTAGGTACCCATGTACATAATAAAATGCAATCTCTCATAAAGCAGAGGAAGAGAGAAAACCTCATGTGAAAAACCCTCCCCCAAAAAGAGAGATGAAAAGACAAGATGCATGAATGGATGGAGTAATCAAGACCCCTCCCCCCCCCCCCATTATGACATACATAAAGTATATAAAATAGAAACTATGAGAAGAACACAATCCCAAAGAAGGAAAAGCACCCACCCCCCTACCCCACAAGAGAGAAGAAGAAGAGAGACAAGGAATTCCCTCCCCCCTCTTCCACCCCCCCCCCCCCCAAAAAAAAAAAAAAATGTAGAATGTCGATTAGTGATAGCTTCTCTAAGGAAGAAGTTGGTCCATGAGTGCTAAATAATGTTCCTCCCCTTTGGAAGAAACAATGGAAAAGGTACATCTCACATGTGTGTAGAAAGAATCCCAAAGATCAATGATGCCTCTAAAACCTACTCAAGTGTCCATGTGTCGATGTTGATGGTCACCCCTTCCAACACTGCTAAAAAGAAAAAATGCAGATCTAGCAAGGATGGATGTAGAACCTATCATGCAACTTGCCATGGACTTAAGAGTTTGTTTCCTTAGTGCTGCAACATTTTTCTTGTGTGAACTAAATGTGGGTGGATTCTGAAGATCAATACCCTCAAGTTTGCAAAACTCTTCACGTCTTGTGTTCACATATTTGCTTTCATTGTACATCCAAAGAACCTTGATGGCTTTCCTTGATTTTTGTTCAACATGACCCTTGAATGCTTGATGCTTATCAACCACTTCATTTTTGTGATGAAGAAAGTAGACCCATGTGTAGCGTAAAAAGTGTAGACACCTAAATTTGATTACACTGCTTTGGTAATCCTATTTAGTTATCTCTAAAGGCATCATTAATTAAATTCCTATTTAATTAATCCTTTTCCATCCCCTAGCTGATTAATTTAATTAATTATCTATAGTCCTAATTGATAAATCAAATAACCTATCATTTATCAATTAAATCCTATTCTTCTATCTAATTCCAAAATCCCCATTTATTAAATAAATCTATTTGATAAATAAAACCCTAAAATCTAATAACCCCTAAACTATCCTAAACCCCCTTTTTAGCCTAATCCACCCATCCACCCATACTAACCAAGCTTAGCCACTAACTCACCCACCCTCATTGAATGCCATCCACTTGCATATCTCTAACAAGCCTAATCTAATCCTAAATCACCTTTAATCCACCCCCTAATGTTTTCACATTCCCTAAAGAAGCTCAAGACTTTCCTAAGCCAAGCAAAGTCAACAATCTCAACTCCCTCCAAAATATCCCAACCACCCAACAATGAATTCTCTTACAAAGGCAATAAAGACTCTTACAAGCTCTTACAAGCCATAATGAAGGGTCTTTATGAAGATATTATCCCTTGAGCCTCCTTTGTTGACTCATCCTTGCTCTTTCCTCCATCCACTCACCCTGTGACATGTGTCACTCCCTGGTTGGTGCTAAACAAGCACAATCCATGTGCTCTCCTTTGAGTGCATCCTAGCCCTCCTTGAGCTTTCATCTCTCCTTGCATCTTAACCCTCCATCCCTCAATCCCTTAGCCTATAAATTGAATCCCCTCCCAAGCCATTTCATCACAATCTTTGAGCTAAAGTTATAATGCCATTTTGAGAGCAAGGTTTACATCAAATCCATTCACCCAAGCCAAAATCCATCAAGAACACCATTGAAGCTAGTTTTGAGAAGCCTTGAGCATACATCCCACATCCATATAATAGACTCATCCCTAAATCAAGTGACCATCCTCATTGGGAGAGCCATTCTATGGCTCATATTCTCATTTGAGGATTTCACTTTGTCTCTCATATATGTTATGGTTTTTATTCTAGTTAATGCTTTTGTTCTTTTAATAGATTAGTATTACTTGCTAACATATTTTTCATATACAAAAAGTCATCAATGAAAGTAAGTATGTAGTGACCTTGCCTGACTGATGTCACTTCAAAAGGACCTACTAAAACCATGTGAACCAACTGAAGAAAAACTAGTGCTCTTGAAGACTACCCTTTATCAAACTTCTCCTCTAAATGCATATCCATTAAACATGTTGAACATTCACCCTTAGAAAGTTGATTTTAGGTAGACCTTTGACCATGTTTTTTGAGAAAAGTTGTTGAAGATAGAAGAAGGCAAGATGACCATACTGCTCATGCCATAATTTAGTTTGTGAATTAGATTGAGTCAATAAGGCATAAGAGGGAGACTTAGGCACAAAGTGGGAGAAGGAATAAAGCCTCTTGTCATGATTGACTTTCCCCACTACAACCAATTAATTATCTTTTAGATTTCGCACCATTACTGAATCTAGAAGGAACTCAACTTTGTTTCCATATCCAAGGTGAATGATTGGGTAAATTGAGAGGAGATTAGAGCTAAGGTTTGGAACATAGAGAAAATCTTTGAATTCCCCATTTTCCATCTCCACATGTCCTTTCCCTTCAACTTCCATTTTGGTATCATCTCCTACAAAGATGTGTGGTACCTATGGCTGCTTCAATGAAGAAAAGTCTTCTTTTGAAAAACCCATATGATATGAGGCACTTGAGTCAAGAATCCATTCTGATGAAGAAGTTGATTCAACCATAAGTGCTTGCCATTTTCCCCTTTGAAGTGGGTGGAGTTTGAATCCTTGGAAGCACTTGGCACATTGATTTTGTTCTTCTTGAGTAGGTTTTCCAACTCATCGATTCTCTTAGTCTTACAATGATGCTCATCATGATTTCATTTCTTGCAATATGCACAAATTTTTTTATCCTTCTTTTCATTGTTTCCCTTCTTGTTGGAAGAAGAACTACCTTGTTGTGAGGAGGATTTTTGTGTCTCAGATTGTGGCTTTTGCTTCCACTTCTTCTTCTTGCTATTACTAGAACTTTTGCCTCTTTGACTTGATTGGTTCTCATCACTAGCCATTAATGGTTTAGTCTTTGATGATGTAAGAAGTCCCATATCTATCAACTTGGTTTGTTCAAAAATCAATGTTTCTGAAAATGCATCTAATGTAGGCTTTTGGAAAGCACTTCCCATGGTTAACCTTTGAGTATTATAACTTGAAACAAAGGAAGCATACTCTAAAGGTAGCCTCTTTAGGATGTGATGAATCAACCTATCATCCTTCATGGGATTACCAAAATCTTTAAGTAGTGCTCTAAATTCATTGGCTTTGTTGATATAATCTTGAATTGTGTAAATTTTTTTTAGATCCAATAGAAGTAAATCATCCTCAATCTAGTATCCCTTTTCCTCATCCACCTTACCATACAATGATTCAAGTTTGTCCCAAGCAAGTTTGGCTTCCTTGAAACTGGAAATGTAGAAGAAGAGATCTCTATGGACATGACTTTTGATAATTCCTAAAGCTTATTGGCCTTTAATTTGTCAATCAGAGAGTGTTGTAGCATTAGTGGGTTTGGCAATTGTACCATCATCATAAAGAATTAGGCCTTTTTCCATTAATCTACTCCATACAATATCTTTCCATGTAGAATGATTGTGTGAAGTTAGAAGTGGACCTTTAGGTGAACCCATGATGCAAAAAATGAAAAAAAGCACAAAAGAGAGACAAAAGAACACAATACACACCCCCCCATTCACTCAATCAAAGAACCAACCCCAAAAAAATGCTTTTGGCACTTGATGTGTAGTGTGTGTACAATAGGCCACTTATCAAAATATAAAAAGTGGAATTCTAATTTTGTTGTTTAAAATTTCCTTTTGAGGCCCAAATCTATCACTAAGCACTGTAGCTTAGATGTACAATAATTCTAAAAAGTAATCAAAGCAATATAATGCAGAAAAGGCCCTAAGTCTGAAAGTGATATTTTTGTCCACACGATGCTATAATTTGATTGTAGATTAGGAAATTAAACAAAAAATTAAGTACTTTAAAAAAAAGGAACCTAATTTCGAGTCCAGATGAGCCTATACAGAGTATTTCAAGTTGCAAAATGTAGGATTGGATAAGTATAGTTTCCAAAAGACATAATTATTTTCAAATTCATGCAAAAAAAACTAGAAAAGAACCACACCACTAAAAAGTTCAGAAAATTCTACCCAAAATCAAATAAAATTGCACCTGATTTGGAGTCCAGGTGACTAAGTTACGGCCTCTCAAAGTTAGACTATCAAATCAAAACAACATCTCAAGAGGGGTCTAGGCAGAAAATTATGAGGTTAAATTTGACAGTCAAATGGTTGTCACAGTAGTTCAAAAGTGCCTAGAAATGATAGTCAAATGGCTATCAAATTTAATGCCATGAAATGATAACATTAGTAAAAAGTCCCCTCTGCTGACGTGACGGTTGACTGTGCATATGGACTGGTAGTTGAATGACACGGGTCTATACAGAGGTTTATGACCTAATGAGTCAGAGCTTGTTGTGGCTGTCTATGATGTCATGTGTTGACATGGCCTTCGGTGATGTGTCTGAGTCCATGTGGAGGTTTGTGTAGATAGGGTTGTAGCTAGCTAAAGTGGCAAAGCTGACTCATATGCTCTAGTTGTGGATTGGCCCATGTGGAGGAGTGTTTGCCAAATGTTGGAGTTATTGTAGCTCACCATCAATAACTAGAAAATGAAGACTAGAATTTATAAACACTGGGAACTATTGTGCCAAAAGCTCAGAAATAGGGGCAGTCAAAATCTTTAAATGAGATCGTCACCAGATTGAAACTGCCATGGCTAAAAAAACCTATTTCACCATCACTATTTTTAGAGCTCGGTCCAAAAAAGCACAAAGCAACCAAAAATAAAAAATCTAGTCGATGAAAGAGCCTTCAGGTTTTTGGGTTTTAGTCTCACATCGATGAGAAAAAAAAACTATGTGTGTTTTAAAAACTTGAGCCTATGGAGGTTAATTAACAAAGCCAAGCCCACTAGTATCATTGTAGTTTTCTTGTCGTGAGATGAAAATTTAGCCACCGAACTGTTGGCTAGTCAACAAAAAATTGATTGTGCCTACTGATTAATTAAGATGTTGATGGAATATTTGGCTTGTAGGGGTCGAGGTGTCACTGCATGGTTCTTACAAAAAAATTATCTGCAGAAATTCTTCCAAAAATTGTAGTAGAATACTAACAAAAATACAAGGAAAATTAAAATACTGATCTAAATTAAATTAAATTATATATCTAATAGATCATACCCATCTTCCAAATCGGGCCTTCGGATTTTGGTTTGCAAAAAAAATTGCCTCAAAATCAAATTTGGCCTAGAGTAGGAAAATTTATAGTCAATTTTCACTGAATCGACATTTTGGATGTAATGGCGAGGTCCGTTCTAGCTCTAGACACTCCTAATGATAGCAATACTCCAAATTTGGGTTGAGGTGCTGAAGCAATAGGATGGTCTCGAATGGCTATGTGAAGAGAAATTCTCCAAGCTCTAATACCATGTAAAAATTTGTCTTAGGAAAAAATTCACCCAAGATCAAGGAACTCAAGCACAAGCACAATAGTAGACCAAAAGAGTATGATTAGAATCACAATATGATATTCATCCAATGTAAAGGTACACTAGGAGTGCCTGTATCTAAAGGCCTCTAGAATGCTTCTAGAATGCCTTAGAATCAACAACATAATAAGTCATACAACTAGGCACATGTCCACCAAGTGTGGGTTATCCTCCATTAAGCACATGAGTAACTATGATGATGAGAGGATAAGCCTACAAAGGTGTAGCATGTAAATTTATGTTGTAGACACCTTGGGCTAAAATAGGATTGTGAATAACCATGTTGTATACATGATAACTCAGTTAATTATGCAAATTCTAGTGTTGTAGACACCATGTATTGAATTAGAGTTTCTTACTTCTTTGTTGTCAACATGACAACTCATAAAAGTATGCAAACTCCTAAGTGTCTCACCAAAGAAATAATAAAATAATGCATAATAATAAAATAATACATTAACCTAAGTAAACATTAGTAAAGTGTAATAAGTAAATACTTATTTACACCAAAAAATTTCTTACCAGTAATGAGTTCCAGTATAGTGTTGTGAGAGATCAATGCAATACCATTAAATAGAGCAAGTTGTAAAATCTATATGGATCAATTATGTATAGATCAATTCCAATCAGCGCTTTTATCTATACATAGTTTATGAGGTCGTACACTATGTATAGATCAATGCTAATCTTGGCTCTGATCTATACATAGTTCATGCACACAGTTTATGAGGTCATAAACTATGTATAGATCATTGCAATTCCATTAAACACAATGAAGTCATAAAATATGTATAGAGCATTACAATTTCATTAAACATAGCCTGCTCATAAACTATGTATGGATGTACCTAACTAAAATGTTTATTCCCATGACTCTATTCACATGTTTTGGTTTTGCATTGTTAAAGGGTGGATAATAAATTTGGCCTATATTTGTGTAGTATACATGGCAGATCAATGACAATCATAACTTTTATCTATACATAGTTGACCTATAGATAGTTTATAATGGTTCTATTTCTATCTGCTATCTACTTAGAAAAATAATTAATATATGTTATAATAGTTTATTTCAAATATACTTAGGAAAATAGTAAACATATGCTTAGTAATAATATCAATGCAAATCATGCCAATGAAATGAGAAACTAAACTATGTATACATCAACTATACATAGTTTATGAGGTCATAAACTATGTATAGATAAATGCATAAAGAAACCCTATACCCACATGCCAACAATGCTCCTTTTCATCTTCTAAAAGATGAGCCTCAGTTTCGACGGCCCAATGGTTTATTAAAACACATTCATAAAACCCCAAATTCATACATACATACATGTGTGTGTATGTATGTACATACATGTGTGTGTATGTATGTACATACATAGATGCATGTGTGTGTACATAAATACATACATACATTTGTGTGTGTACATACATACATACATATGTATATTTGTGTACATATAAACAAATGGAATCATTATTATGCTTTAATTGGTAGACAAATTACATGAAGTAGAATGACACGTTATTGTAATTTGTTCATTATGAACTTATGATCCTCAGTATTTGGTACTCCTTGTTATATTTGAATAAATAATTTACTTCTTAATGAAATGAGGCTAGAAAATAATCATTTTGTATCTCATAACTAATACTGTATAATTTTTCCATGTTTCAAACCATTGATGTATCCTATGGATAGTATAGAGGTTCAAGGAGGCATAGTTAGGAAGACCACATACACCCGCATTCTCACAATTATTTTTTCTTTTGTTGGCATAGCCAAAGTAACGGTAGCCTGAGAAGGAAGTCAAATGGGTAAACTAATAAGAAAAGGAAATTTCTTTTGTAGAGACATTATTCATTCCAATGAGGTGGATTTTCATGATCAGATTTGAATGAGTAGGGCAACCTTTTCTCTAGCTTGTATTCTCAGGCTGAAAGGAAGCTTGAGAGATATGATCCACTTGAAGTTAGAGGAACAACTAGTGATGTTCCTCCACACCCTTGGGTAAAATCTAAGGAATATCAAGATTGCCCATAACTTTGGGCACTCAGGAGAGAAAGTTAATCGATACTTCCACAAGGTGTTGACAACTATCTTAGCCCTTCACAAGGATTACATCATATGCACTCTTCCCAAAATTAGTGGGAAGGATCGCTTTGAACCATTCTTTAAGGTAAATTATGCATTGTTACAAGTTTATTGTCTAGATTGTTGTCCTTATCTTATTATTACTTGAGAATACATTTGATCAATGTATCATATCCCATAGGATTGCATTGGAGCTATCGACAGAACCCATATTCCAGTGCAAGTCAATGTCGACATACAGGGTAAATATTCTGATAGAAAAGGGAACCTTTCACAAAATGTTATGGGTATCTGCTCCTTTGATTGTAAGTTTTGGTATTGCCTTGTTTGTTGGGAAGGTTCTGGTACAAATAGTCATGTTCTAGCCTTAGCTCTATCTAGATCAGATCCACTTGTAGTTTGCCTTGGTAAGCCACATCACATTTTAATATACTCAAGGGTATTTAAAATTGTTCAAGTATTGACAATATACTTTCTTTATGTAGGAAAATAATTTCTAGTGGATGCTAGATATCCAAATGCACCTCAATTTCTTGCTCCTTATCGATGTACTTGCTACCACTTGAAAGAGTGGTCAAGAGATAACCCAATAAACTCTACACATGAGTTGTTCAACCATTTAGACTCCTCTCTTAGAAATGCAGTAGAATGTATGTTTGGTATTCTAAAGAAGTGTTTTCTAATATTAAGACATGCAACGTCTTATGATATCATGACACAATCTGATATTGTTTTAGCATGTTTCATACTTCACAATTTTATTACTATAGAGGATGGCCTTCCATAAAAAGTAGATATTGAAGAGGAAGATGATCATGATGGGATAGAGGTACCACTACTTGAGACATATGGGTTGTCTCAAGAGGATAGAAATAAGTGGGCCCAATTTGGAGAAGATATAGCAACTAGGATGTGGGAAGATTATAGATCCTAAGAATAAATGATTTATTAGAAGGAAATGTGCTCTATATGATTAAATTGATGTAGGCATATATAATGATGGTGTGTGATTTTGTTATTCTGATATCAGTCCTTGCTACATTCCAATCAAATAAAAAGAGCATTGACTTTCAATTTCACACCTACTTTATGTACAAAAAATCTTGATCATATCTACTATACACAATCAAACTTGAAATGTAGATTACATTATTTTAAATGTAAGAAAGAAAAATTATTATACATCTTTGCATCGAGAAAGTAAAATTACATGCTTCATAACAGGGCTCACAACTATTTACCTGCCATTGATATAACCATTTTGTCTTTCTGGTAGTTTTGTTGATGATGATGTGTTATCATCAATTATTGCAACTTGCACACCAATACTCTGTAAATGATATTTTGGGCACAAATATTCCATCCACCACCATAGTTACAATTAAATTTATAGTATCTGATGATTTGGAAAAGTTTGAATTGACTAGTATAGCAAACTGATGATGTGTTTCATTTTATAAGAGTAGTTTAAATGTCTCCCAACTATTCCTCCTATCCGCTGCCTCAAAACCACTCAAACTATCACATGTTGTAGTTGAATAATTTTTATCATGTTCACTTAAATGCTTTCAAGTTTATTAAATGTTAGCCTCATTGCATTAGGATGTATTAAAAAATGATATTTAAAGTTTATCATCTTCAATTTTAAATGAAATACAACAAGGAGTACCAAATGATGAAGATCATAAGCCCACTAGTAACAAGAGAACATTGAATTTGCTGAAAGTCCTATTTTTCTAATGTCACTCCTTGCTGCATTCCATTTAAATTCAAAAAGCAATAATGTTTAATTTTAATTGCATGATTACTTTAAATTGTAATACGTTTACATATTCAATATGTTCACCTCATTCCATTACGATGTATTACAAATTGATATTTAAAGTTTATCACCTTCAAATTTAAATGAAATATAGGAAGGAGTACACAATGGCATATACTGTGCTCATGATTAGCATGGATGGATCTGATCATGTGAACTAGATGTGTTCTCCCATTAGTTTGAGTGATATAGATGGATCCCTCATT
The DNA here is from genome assembly GCA_028749045.1 of Cupressus sempervirens. Lineage (NCBI taxonomy): Eukaryota > Viridiplantae > Streptophyta > Pinopsida > Cupressales > Cupressaceae > Cupressus > Cupressus sempervirens. The sequence continues at coordinate 4,236,728 of CM053785.1, forward strand.
GTGAGCAACAAATTTTCTTCTTCAAAGAAGAAAATATGGACAAAACTTAAGGAACACAAGTTTCTAGACTTGCTCCTTGAACAAGTTCATCTCGAACAAAAAATTGAAGATGGTTTTAAAAAAGAAGCTTGGACTGCCATAGAGAGGGCATTCGATGCTAGGATGAACTTGAATCTATCATGAGATCATCTTAAGAATAAGTTGAAAATATGGAAAGTAGAGTAATGAAGGACTTTAAAAATACAAGTGGGTTAGCTTGGAAGGAAGAAACTCAAATTGTGGATGCTGAGGATTCTATGTGGGATGACCTTTTAAAGGTAGGATGATCTTTGTACTCTTTTGATTGAAGAAATTTTCCCTTCTTATTTTAGTAATGAAAGACTAACAACCTATTCCATCTATTAATGCTTACATGTAGAGGAGAGAATTCAAAAATGCAAAAATGTATAAGAGGTCACCTTTCCAATATTTCAATGAGTTGGCTATAATTGTTAGAAATGACATTGTTGAAGGGTTTGTAGCTACAACGCCCCTTGATGCTAAATAAGGTCACCCTATGAATGATGCATTCCATGTGCTTGATAAGGGTGATACCAATTGTGGTACACCTCTTAATAGCCAACTAGATTTTGATGAAGAGTTATGTCATTCCAATAATATGAGTGCAAGTGGTAGAGGGACTCCTCCACCATCATCATCAAGGAAGGGAAAGAGGAAGAATATAACTCTGGTTGCATCATTGGATGTGATATGTGAAACTATGAAGGAACTAAAAGATGGCCTCGGTAAGCCTTAGATTGTAAAAATGGATAAATTTAAAGAGGATAATGTTTTGAGTGTTGCATATACCGCTCTCAAAGCTATCCTTGAACTGAGTCAAGTAGTTTTCCTAAAATCACATGATACCTTTGTGCTTAAATGTGAAAGAGCCAAATTGTTCCTGATGATGGATGAGGTAGAGAGAGTAGACTAGATTGCAATCACATTTGGTATGATTTAGCTATTTCAACTACTGACTGGAGTGCAATGACATATGCTGCATGATTTCTTTGTTCAATGGTTTTGCATTAATCTCTTATAGCACTAAACTAGAACTATATTGATCTTACAACTCTATATTGGAACTCATTACTGAGCACATTTTGACTATTTTATTGGCATTGGTATGATTGGCATTTGAAGTAATTCTCATTTATGAGTTGCCTCTTTTATTTTTTATACATGGATTAATTTATGAGTTGCCTCTGTTTAATGTTTGGCATTGATCAATACATAGTTTAGTTGTTCATTTCATTGGCATGATTGGCATTGATCACAACATAGTTTTTTTTTTCATTTCATTAGCATGATTGGCAGTGATCAATACATAGTTTAGTTGTTCATTTTATTGCCATTGGATCTATTATAGCACTATACTAGAACTCATTGCTGAGTACATTTTGACTATTTTTCTAAGTAGATTGGCAAGAAAATTTTACATAGTTCAATTGTTCATTTCGTTGGCATTGGTATGATTGACATCTAAAGTAATTCTAGTTTATGAGTTTCCTATTTTGAATGTTTTTGTATGGATCTATATGTACTTGATAAATCCATAGTTTAGTTGTTCAAACTATTACAACATATATTGACATTTTTGCTAAGAAAATAGAAAATAGAAATATAACCATGATAAACTATGTATAGGTGAGCTATGTAGAGATAAAAGCCATGATTTCCATTGATCTATACATATTTGATCCATACATAGTTTTCCACTTGGCTTTATTTAATGGAATTGCATTCATCTCTCACACCAGTAAAATGGAACTAATTATTGGCAAGAAAATGTTACATAGTGTAGTTTTTCATGGCATTGGCATTGGCATGATTAACATCTAAAGTAATTCTAGTTAATGAGTTTCCTATGTTTAATGGTTTTGCATGGATCTATACATACTTGATATATATCCATAGTTTAGTTGTTCATTTCATTGGCATGATTGGCATTGATCAATACATAGTTTATCTATTCATTTCATTAGCATGGCATGATTGGCATTGATGAATGCTTAGTTTAGTTGTTCATTTCATTGGCATTGGTATGATTGGCATCTAAAGTAATTCTAGTTTATGAATTTCCTATGTTGAATGGTTTTGCATGGATCTATACATACTTGATATATCCATAGTTTAATTGTTCATTTCATTGGCATGATTTTCTTTGATTAACGGTATTGCATTGATCTCTCACAACACTATACTAGAACTCATTAGTGAGCACATATTTACTATTTTGCTAAATAGATTCTAAAAAACTATTACAACATATTTTTGTTGAACAAATTCAAAACAAATAGTTACAGCATATATATTGATTGTTTTCCTAAGCAGAGAGTAGATAGAAATAGACCATGATAAAGTATGTAGAGGTCAACTATGTATAGATAAAATCCATGATTGTCATTGATCTTTCATGTATACTACATAAATATATGATGGACATCCATACATAGTTTATGAATTGGTTGCATTTAATGGTATTGCATTGATCTCTACATAGTTTATGACCTTATAAGTATGTTGAATGGTTTTACATGGATCTATACATACTTGATATATAGATAGTTTAGTTGCTTATTTCATTGGCATGATTTTCTTTAATTAATGGTATTGCATTGATCTCTCACAACACTATACTAGAACTTATTAGTGAGCACATATTGACTATTTTGCTAAACAGATTCTAAACAAACTGTTACAATATATATTGATTGTTTTGATAAACAGATTCGAAACAAATAGTTACAACATATATTGACTATTTTGCTAAGCAGATAGCAAATAGAAATAGAACCATGATAAACTATGTATATGTCAACTATGTATAGATAAAAGCCATTATTGCCATTGATCTATAGATATTTGATCCATACATAGTTTACCACTTGGCTTTATTTAATGGTATTGCATTGATCTCTCACTACACTATACTGGAACTTATTAATGAGTACATTTTGACTATTTCATTGGCATTGGTATGATTGGCATGTGAAGCAATTCTATTTTATGAGTTTCCTTTGGTATGATTAGCATCTGAAGTAATTCTATTTTATGATTGGCACTATGATATATACAGGTAATCAGAGGTATTCGCATGAGCACATTCTGGAACTTATTATTGAGCACATATTGAGCACATATTGACCATGTATAGATAAAAGCCATGATTTCCATTGATCTATACATAGTGGATCCATACATAGTTTATGACTTGGCTTTGTTTAATGGCATTGCATTGATCTCTCATAGCACTAAATTGGAATACTTGATCTATGCATAGTTTAGTTGTTCATTTCATTGGCATGATTAGTATTGGTCAATACATAGTTTAGTCATTCATTTTAGTGGCATTTGCATGATTTTCATCTGAAGTAATTCCAGATTTTGACTTGGCTTTGTTTAGTGGTATTGCATTGATGTATATATGTACACATGTATGTATGTATGTATGTATGTATATATGTATGTATGTGCATATGTATGTACACACATGTATGTACATCTGTATACATACTTGATCTATGCATAGTTTAGTTGTCCATTTCATTGGCATGATTGGCATTGGTCAATACACAGTTTAGTTGTTCATTTCATTGACATTCACACAATTGGCATGTGAAGGAATCCCAGATGGTTAGTTGCCTTTGTTTAATAGTATTGCATTGATCTCTCACAACACTATATTGGAACTCATTACTGAGCACATTTTTACTATTTTTCTAAGCATACTTGATGTATACATACCTAATCTATACATATTTTGTGATCTTGCAAATGTTTGGTATAGTTATTCATTGCATTGTTAATTAGAGCTATAATTGAACTATACATATGGGGAATACACAAGGAGTGGCAAATAATGAATGCTCCATTGTAGAACTTGAGAACATATGCTGATAGAAATGTGATTTGGTAGATGATTGTATAGTTCATGATAATGTCCATTGTTATATCTATAGTCCTAATTTTCTTGCATATGTTTTTATTTCTTGTCATTTTGTCCCTATTTGATATCCTATGTATGTTCTTGCTGACAAGATTATCAAAAGTATTGAGGATTTCTGGTAGATGATTGTATAGTTCATGATTATGTCCCATGTTATATGTATATTCCTAATTTTCTTGGATATATTTTTTAATTTCTTGTCTTTTTTCCACAATTTGGTTTCCTATGTATGTGCTTCCTGACAAGATTGTCATTGGTATTGACAAAGTGTCTTTCTTTTGTATATTTTTTTTATTGCTCTTAATTTGTTGATATTGCAAGACCACACATGCTAATAAAAATGAGCTATCTGATGATTGTTTACTGTACATGTTTGTAAATGGTCAATATTTTTTATGCTACTCCTTGGTGTATTCCATTAAAAAATAATTAGCTTTTAATTTTTCAAGCATGTTTAGTTAGTAAATGCAAGATTGACCATCTAATAATATAGATAGTAATGGAAAGATTGAGCAACATGAGAGGGTTTCTCATCGAATATGGGGCATAAGGGTATAGAGCATGGATTTCCTAGTGTTTTTGTATTTAATGGTGCATTTTCACACCACCATTTAGATCATGGATATTGTTCTTTCTCATCAGTTCATGGATATTATTTTTCTATCTTCTATCTTATGCTACATATGCAACATTGAATTATTGATCACATAGCTAATTTAAACATATTTGGATCACATTGATAATTTGAACATACTTTGATGACATTGTTATTTGAATATTGGTATATGTTTGATCTATACATAGTTTATATATGCAGGATTGACCATCTAACAATATAGACAGTAATGAGAAGAATGAGCAGCATAAGAGGGTTTCTCGCCAAATGTGGGGCATAATGGTATAGAGTGTGGATTTCCAAGTGTTCTCATATTTAATGGCTAAGTCACAAGGTTCGAGTTCAAGTTCAACAATTATGAAGTTTAGATGAAGCTCGACAAGGAAAAAAGATTGAAAAAAATCAACGATAAATTTGTCTTATATAATTTTCCAAAAATATATAAATACATATGATCATAATTCCCAACTATGGGACAATTTATAACTTTGTAGAAATGATTGCAAGTATGATCATTTTTTACTTTTCTTTGCTAATAAATAGAATAAAAATAAAAATAATTATTATTTTATGTATTCTTTACTAACAAAATAAAACTGTGAATATTCAAGAATAAAAATAATAATAATATAGTCTAATTATAAATAAATTAGTAATCATAAATATTAAATTAAATATTAATGCTTTACTCATTATAATACTTGTGTTTCACTAATAAAATAAGATTAAACATTTTTACTTCAAATTCCAATTCCAATTCAAAAATGAACAACCAAATGCAAGAAAAAGATATTCACAGTCATATTCCTTTCCAATTCCAATTTCTAAATTAGCAACCAAACGCATAATATGGATTTGTATATTTATCTTCTGTGTCAACCAAACGGTCCAATTATCTTCCTAAAATGCATAGCCGGGTATTCGAAAACTTGGTTATGTGACAAATTCATCTTCCCCAACCAAACAGGGCCTTAGGAATTACAACACTAACATAAATGAGTAGAAGTCAGTTTCAGATTACATAATAGGGATGAATGTAACTTTGAGTCTAACGAATCTATTCTACTATCCTAAAGATTTTTAGTTAAAAGAAGACATTTTTCTCGATAGGAATTTGGTTTACTATCAAAAAGGTTTGAAGACACCCGCGATGGAAACGATCATCTCTAGGACAAGTCTCCTGTGTTGATTTTGAAGCATGGCAATTAGTTGTAGAAATCACTATAAACACGACAACTAGATCTAAAAATCACTATAAACATGGCAATCAATTCATTAGAATAACTCATAAATTTAGACAGTTGTCTTTGTCAAGGTTAGAGAGATGTCAATTTTGGGAGGAAGTAGGAAATTTAGTCTGGCTCAAGGGTACACACTCACCCGCACTCACTCATTCGATAGAAAATCTGGCAATGCAACCATTTATTACAATGTCACTATACTTCATTACTGATAATGATATAACATGGTTTGCCCTAATTTTTCTTCTTCTTCTTGTTTCAATTTTGAATAACTATTTTGAGCTAGAAGTAATGGTGCATTTTGTTTTGGGCTGAATAATGTGATAGTTGCTAGGTGATATGTCAATGTGTCCAATTGTAATACATTGTAAATCTAAAATGTGTCTCTTATGTTTATAGTTTTAAGGGCACATTTATTTTCATTACTATTATTAGTATTAGTTTTTGGCTATGAAAGGAAATTTTAACGATCATTTCAGTGTTAAATGATTTTTCAGAGCTTTGGGTCATTTATATATTATTTTATTTTATTTTACTCTTAAAAAGCCTTATTCATTGAATTTTTTTTTTAAGAAATATAAATATTTTTATTTTAATTACAAATATCATTGTTCTCTTATTTTTTAATATCTTATAAATTTTCATGTGAAATTTAAATTTAATTAAAAAATAATTTTTTATTATACACACACACACACATATATATATCTGTATGTATGTATGTATGTATGTATGTATGTATAGATATACATATATACATATATGTATATATATATATATATATGTATATATACATATATGTATATATATATATATGTATATATATATATATACATATATGTATATATATATATATATACATATATGTATATATACATATATATATATATGTATATATGTGTGTATATATATACATATATGTATATATATATATATGTTTATATATGTATATACATATATATACATATACATATATGTATATATGTATATATAGATATACATATATACATATATATGTATATGTATATACATACACACACACACACACACTATAAATATCTAATTTGAAATTCATTTCTAATATTTATTGAAAATTTCATTTAAGAAATACAAAAAATTTAAATTTAATTATAAATACTATTGTTCTCTTATTTTTTAAATATATTATAAATTTTCATGTGAAATTTAAATTTAATTTTTTATCATATTGTTTATTTTTATTATAAATATTTAATTTGAAATTCATTTCTAAATTTTTGTAATATAGATAATGATTTTTTTAAAATATTAATAAAATAATAAGTATTTATGGTTAAAATATAGTTTATAATTATTTATAAAATTAAGAATTTACATTTAACATGTTTTAAGTACAAGATATGTTGCACAAGAAGTATAATTTGATATTGCTATCATGATTTCATGTATAATAGATGTTGGTCTCATACTTTGCATAGTAAACTCTTTTGTTTTGTTGATGCAAATTTAATTTTGATTGAAATATTTTATTAGGATAATCCAAAGCTAGAGCTTCCTAGAATACAAAAGCCCACATAGACTAGGTCAAGGAGTTCTTGAAAATTGAGCATTTAGAGTCAAAACCATTCAAAGACTAATGTGACCTCTCTTTATGCTTTTCACTACTTACTAATTATGATTTAACTACCACACAAATATATCTCTTAAAAAAAAATTTGACCATCACACAAATCTACCTCTTAGTTTTTACAAGAGCTAGGGACTCAGGCTTTAAAATCTTAGTGTAAGATTTCTAAGGATTTTAGTACATTCACAAAAATTTGTGACCTCTTACTATTTAGGGCTCAATGATCTCAACAAAGTCAAATTCACATACATGACATACATTCCACTTTGCACAAGGTAGGGACTCAAGCTCTTCCAAAGCTCTTTTTTTTAATGTAGCTTCCTTTCTTGACACACCCTTATTTTCCATACCTTTTTTGAATGAGCTCATTTGGCAACCTTCCCCAAAATCACAACTTGTTAACATAAAATAGGAAATTTTTTCAAATGATAGTATTGTAGTTCAACAGTCCATACATGCTTATATTACAATATATTTTAATGTAGTAGATGATCAATTTGAATGTCGTATCATAATTCTAGAGCCTTCAGAAAACAATATATTAATAAATAAAAATGATAATTAAGCTGATAGGTTTTTCCTTGGAGGGGATCTCCTACAGTACACAACATTTATTGTCCCACACTCAAACCTTGTCTCACCTTCAAACCATAGGTTTTGATCTCACGCAGTTTTTGTAAATCTTTGTCTCACTGACATAGTTTGTGTTCTGTGATTGGCAATGATAAGACCACATCTGAAACCATTTCATAAGTTAGCATGTTTTAGGTTACAAAAGTTTAGGTCTTTATTCTTTTTAAATTTTTATGCCAGATTTATAAATTTGTACAATTTGTACTTTTAATATGCTTTTAAACTAACATTGTTAAGTTTTTTTATATGGAGATTGTGTTGCATTTCAAGAAGATGCTACCCATCTCCCTTGGAATGGCACCATGGATATGATTGTAGCTGAGGTCCAAGTGCTCCATTTTCTATAGCTTAGCCACTTCTCTTGGAATTTGGCCTCTAAATTCATAGTCAAGTAAGCCGAGGTACTTGAGCCGCCTGAGCGCTCCAATTTGTGGAGGGAGGTCCAAGCGCTCCAAATGGAGGAGTTGGAACAACCCCATCCGAACCTCACTCCACTGGATGGAGTACTCATACTCCAAGTAACTCAAGTCAAGGGTGATGACGTTGGTGGAGTGTGGGTGGCAGCCCACTCCTTCCCAACTGCAGCAGTTCAACCCACTCCATGACTCCAGCGACATTACCAACTGGTATTCTCTGTAAAAATTTAATTCAATGCCTTGCTTGAAACCCAGGAGAGAATTTTGTTCCTCTAGTGAACAGACAGAGTAGGAAATAAAAACACTAATTCAGACTTCTTGAAAGACTTGTCGATTCCTTTCCAGTCAGTTATGTCAAAGAATAAATGAGGGCCAACAATCCAAGCAGCATGGAGAGGAGGATCCTTGGAGGGAGAACTCCCCAAGTGAGCCTAGAACTCAGGAAAAGATGAAGAATGCCAACAAGAAAAACCCCAATCACTCCACCAAAAGTGCTCGAATTTACGAAGTTTTCCATTTCTGTTGAGTTGTCCTTTTAAAGAGGAAACTTTACTACACATAAAAGGTAAAACATAAATGTTAAATTCATATCCAATAACAGATATACATACTTATACATCTAAGAGACTCAACAGATTTCCTATAAATATGAAAATTAAATAAGTTGCCACAGAACTACCATTGACCTTGTGCACATATCTTTTGAGCATATATCTCAAAAGTGATTAGTAAAGAAGAGTGTGTTGTGCAGTTGAAAATAGCTCCAGAGTAATAGTACAAATCAGCTATTGACAATTGTGAAAGATTTATTTGTAATCATTGTGTGATCTGATTATGAAATGTTAACAAATGTCATGGAAATTTCCTTTGATTTTTATAATGTTAATTATTTGATTAGAACAATTTCTACATGTGAGAGTGTATTTTCTTTTAATCCATCAAACTCATTTTGTACTACATTCTCTACTTGTTTAGATTATATTTGATATTTAAAATTAATTATTTTAAAATTTCATATTGAATAACTAATGTAAAGTTCATATTAGCTTACAATTGTAAATGAAGAAAGGTATTGACACTTCAAACAATAATATTTGCACACTGTTTGATTTCCTTCAAGCTAAATAAATATTGTATTAATTTTCTTTCAAATGGCATAAATTCTCACAAGTTTGTTTTGATATACTATCCTTACTTGACAATATGCCATTCTTTGCCATACATTTTTCGAATGGAGCCATTTTGCAACCTTCCTCAAATTCATGCCTTGTTAAAAAAAAAAAAAAAGTTTTCAGTTTGTAGTATTGTATATCAATAGGCCATGCATGCTTATATTTTAGTATATTTCAATGCAATAGATGATCAATTTGAACAATGTATCATAATTCTAGAACCTTATGAAAACAATATAATAATAGGAAGATAAAATATTTTAAGATTTATTTACTTCAAAGCATTTTTATAAAGATTCATGATAAAAATATTCTCTTTTTTTTTGGAGCACTTGAGATATTAATATTTATTAATGTTATTAATACTGGAAATGTGTTTCACAATCTAAATATTTTATCATAAATAAACTTATATTATAATATATAATGTATTGAACCACAAATTCTAACAATATTATGTTGAATATAAATGCTCTCTTTGTATTTTAAATAGAGAGAGAATAATATCATCCATGATTTTAATGCATGGGATACTCCATGTTTTGTTGAGACACAACATTCCTATTACAATTGAAAATCCAACTGCAAACCCTATTGCCATTCCCATATCCCACCATATATCATCCTCTGAATCTTCATTAGATTATTGATCATCTTCTTGGTGTACCTTTGAAGAATTAGGAAGAGTACTTGAACATGACACATATATTTGTAGACCACATAAACATGGATTGTTACTGAAGAATGTAGAATCAAATGTCATCATTTGTCCTCCTTGCGGTATCATCCCTGATAGGTTATTGTAGGAGACATTAAAGTAACTTAAGGATGTCAGAAGTTGTAGCTCAGTAAGAATTGCCCCTAATAGATAATTTTGAGAAAGATCAAGTGATTGGAGTAGTGTCATATTTCCAATAGACTTAGGAATATCTCCATAGAAATTATTTCTTGAAATGTTGAGAATAGTCAACCTTTGAGCGATCCAATATCCCAAGGAATTCTAGCTAACAAATTATTGCTAGAAAGATCAAGACATTTCACTAATCTCAAAATTTTCATAAGCTCCATAATCTGCCCTTTACTGTAAACTGTTATTTCATCTATATAATAGTTCGATGTTTCAAACCTAGGTGCCCAATATTCAAGCATGTTTGTATTTTTTGATTGATTTGCCATTGTGGTTAACTTCATAAAGTCATTTGGAATGGTTTTTAAAAATTTATTTTTTGATGGCTCTAAAATCTGAAGATTTTGTAATTTGGTTAATTGTAATGGGATTGGACCCTTAAAACTATTATTTTTTAAAATTAAAATTTGGAGATTGCCCAAGGTTTCAACCCATCCTGTAATGTTACCTTGCAAATTATTGTTTCTCAAATCAAGGATTTTTAAATTTCTACATTTTCCAAAAGATGATGGAATATACCCTTCAAATGCATTGTCTCCTAATTTCAATGTCTCAAGAGAATCCATTCCCTTACATATATTTGGAATCTTCTCTTGTAAATTCTTCTTCTCTAAATTTACGACAATCAATATAGAACAATGCTGGAGACATTGGGGTATTTTTCCATTGAGCTTATTATTTGAGAAATCTAAAATATCCAAACTCTCCAGTTTAAAAATAGAAGTTAGAATATAACCATCAAGATTATTTCCCACCAGAGAAAGAAACTAAATATTTTGTGTATCTTTATGTATTGATTTTGAAATTGATCCATCAAATAAGTTATCTGAAAGATCTATGTACTCGATATCTGTGAATCCCCAAAGCCAATTTGGAATAAAGCCTCTAAGAGAATTATTTGAAAATTTTAAATAACTAATGGAAAATTGAGTTGAAATGAATGTAGGGAAACTTCCTCCAACATTACACCCACATAAAGCTAAGTACTCAAGCTAAAATTTGGAAATGATAGAAGCATTGACTTTTACGGTCAACATATTGCTTGAGAGATCCAAACCATAAAGTTTGGGGCAATTGTTCAAATTGAAAAATGAGAAAGTTCCATTTAATCTATTGTTGGCCAAATCAAGCATATTTAGGTTGGATAGCTTAGCAATTGGCCATGGAAGGTGCAGTGAGATTGGCGAGAGAGAGCAAGTATCCTCCCAACCAAGTATCTTTTGCCATTATGGGATTCATGTTGCTCTGTCCAAGATGCTCTAGCCCTCTCAGACGTGTTATCCACTCACCCAACTTGTTGCTCTGCAAACCTTCATTAAAAGAGAGATCGAGGAATTTCAAGGTGGAGATGTTACCCATCTCCCTTGGAATGGCACCATGGAGATCATTGTGGCTGAGGTCCAAGTGCTCTAATTTCTGCAGCTTAGTCACTTCTCTTGGAATTTGGCCACTAAATTGACAGCCAAATAAGCTGAGCTACTTGAGCCTCCTGAGCTCTCTAATTTGTGGATGAATGGAAAGAGGGTTGAAGTTATTGTAATTAGAGAGGTCTAAGTGCTCCAAATGGAGGAGTTGGAAAAGGCTTAAAGTAACTCGCATACATTCATAGTTGCGAAGGTTGTGAGTCATTATCTTAAATATGCCTAGATTGCTTGAATTGTTGGGAAATCTGGTTATACCGCTTCTACTCTCTAGTTAAGAGCATACCTCTAAAATTTCTGCTCTTGGTGAGGAGTGAGAGCAACATTAGAGGAACCTGGGAAACAACATGTCATTTTTTTCTTTGTCAAACTTTCTTTGATCAAACCAAAATTCTTATGCAATTAATTTTTTTGTTCAATTTTCCTTTTCAAGCTACCCATCGAAGATTATAGTTTATGAATATGAAAACCTCACAATCTGATGAAAATTCTACATGTACAGTTTGACTCAACTCTTATCTCAAACCCCACCACGCTAAAGACAAAAACTTTGATGCTTGCAACCCTTGTTTTTAAAGATCTTATAACTCACATCTTTCATTTTAAAAATTAAAAATTGAAAAAAAAAATTCTCAGAGCTATCTAAATGTGAAACATGCTCTATTTCTTTCTATTCGTTATTGACCTAACTAGCCAATTCATTAAACGAGATATTTATAGTTCACAACTTACATATGAAAATTCGACAATGTAAATCTTTGATTGTAAATTGTAATATCTATTCTAAAGATTTGATATTGAAGTGCTTTCTTTTCAACAGATGTGAATGAATCCCATCTTATGAAACTATGGAATTTGTGAAGTTTTCCATTTTTGTTTAGATGTCATTTTAAAGAGGAAAGATTGCTGCACAAAAAGGGCATAGCTTAAATGTCCATAGTATTCTTTAATTCATATCCATTAGCAATTATACATATTTATACATCTAAGAGACTTGAGAGATTTCCTATAAATATGAAAATTATATTGACAACATAGGCAAATTAAACAAGTTGTCATGAAACTACCATTGACCTTGTGCACATTTCTTTTGAGCATATATCTCAATACTAATCAAATAAGTTGTCATGGATCTACCATTGACCTTGTGCACATTTATTTTGAGCATATATCTCAATAGTGATTAGTAAAAAGGAGTGTGTTGTGCAGTTGAAAATTTTGTACTGATTAACTAACATAAAGATCATATTATTTGACAATCATAAATAAAGAAAGGTATTGAGACTTCAAACAATAATATTTGCACACTATTTGATTTCCTTCAAGCTAAACAAATATTGCATTAATTTGTTTTTAGATGGTATAAATTCCCACAAGTTTTCTTTTAATGTATTGTCTTTTCTTGATAGTATGATATTCTTTGCCATACCTTTTTTGAATGAACTCATTTCACAACCTTCCCCAAGTTCGAGCCTTGTTAAAATAAAATAGTAGAGTTTTCAGATGATGGTATTGTATTTCAATAGGCCACACATGCTTATATTTAAGTAAAATTTTTTGCAATAGATGATCAATTTAAACAACATATCATAATTCCAGAGCCTTAATAAAATATATTAAGATTTATTTACTTCAAAGTATTTTTATAGATATTCATGAATAAAATTCTATAATTTTTCTAGAGTATTTGAGATATTAATATTAATTAACATTATTAATACTAGAAATGTGTTTCATAATCTAAATATTTTATCATAAATAAACTTATACTATAATATATATGAGCTATTAAGTCACAAATTCTAACAATATTTTGCTGAATACAAATGCTCTCTTTATATTTAAAATAGAGAGAGAATAATATCATCCATGATTTTAATGCATGGGATACTCCATGTTTTGTTGAGACACAACATTCCTATTACAATTGAGAAGCCTACTACAAATCCTGTTGCCAATCCCATATCCCACCACATGTCATCCTCTAAATCTTCATCAAAATCTTGATCATCTTCCTGGTGTGCCTTTGAAGAATTAGGAAGAGTACTTGAACATGCCACATATATTTGTAGACCAGATAGACCTGGATTGTTGTTGAAGAATGTAGAATCAAATGTCATCATTTGTCCTCCTTGTGGTATCATCCCTGATAGGTTATTGTAGGAGACATTAAAGTAACTTAAGGATGTGAGAAGTTGTAGCTCAGTAAGAATTGCCCCTGATAGGTTATTTTGAGAAAGATCAAGTGATTGAAGTAGTGTCATCTCTCCAATAGACACGGGAATCTCTCCACTGAAATGATTTCTTGAAATGTTGAGAATAATCAAACCTTTGAGGGATCCAATATCCCAAGGAATGCTACCCGATAAATTATTGCTAGAAAGATCTAGACATTTCACTAATGTCAAAATTTTTGTAAACTCCATATTTTGCCCTTTATTGTAAACCGTTATTTCATCTATATAATATTTCAATGTTAGAAAATTATCAGCCTGATGCTCGAGCATGTTTGTATTTTCTAATTGATTTGCCATTTTGGCTAACTTCATAAAATCTTTTGGAATGGTCCCTGAAAATTTATTTATGGACATATCTAAAATCTGAAGATTTTGTAATTTGGTTAATTGTAATGGGATTGGACCCTTAAAACTGTTATTTTTTAAAATTAAAATTTTGAGATTTTCCAAGGTTTCAACCCATCTTGAAATGTTACCATGCAAATTATTGTTTCTCAAATCAAGGAGTTGTAAATTTCTACATTTTCCAAAAGATGCTAGAATTTACCCTTCAAATGAATTGTCTCCTAATTTCAATCTCTCAAGAGAATCCATTCCTTTACATATATTTGGAATCATCCCTTCTAAATTATTCTTCTCCAAATTTAAGACAGTCAATTTAGAACAATTCTGGAGACATTGGGGTATTTTTCCATTGAACTTATTATTTGACAAATCTAAAATATCCAAATTCTTCAGTTTAAAAATAGAAGCTGGAATATAGCCGTAAAGATTATTTCCAGC
The DNA here is from genome assembly GCA_028749045.1 of Cupressus sempervirens. Classification (NCBI taxonomy): domain Eukaryota; kingdom Viridiplantae; phylum Streptophyta; class Pinopsida; order Cupressales; family Cupressaceae; genus Cupressus; species Cupressus sempervirens. The sequence continues at coordinate 4,251,748 of CM053785.1, forward strand.
TAAAGAAAGAAATCGGAAATTTTGTGTATATTTATCTATTAATTTTATAATTGATCCATCAAATAAGTTATCTGAAAGATCTATGTACTCAATATATGTGAATCCCCAAAGCCAATCTGGAATAAAGCCACTATGAGAATTGTTTGACAGATCTAAATATCTAATGGAATATTGTGTTGAAATGAAAGCAGGGAAACTTCCTCCAACATTACACTCACGTAAAGCTAAGTACTCAAACTGAAATTTGGGAATGATAGAGGCGCTGATTTTTATGGTCAACGTATTGCTTGAGAGATCCAACATGTACAGCTTGGTGCAATTGTTCAAAATGAAAAATGAGAAAGTTTCATTTAATCTATTGTTGGATAAATCAAGCATATGTAGGTTGGATAGCTTAGCAAAGGAAGTTGGGATAGGACCGCTCAAAGAATTATTCTTCAAATCAAGAAGTTTCAGGGCTGAGAGATTCCCTAGAGCAGGCGGAATGCTGCCATTTAATTTGTTTGAACTGAGATAAAGGGACTTCAGATTGGAGAGGGTGCTTAAAGAGGACGGAATAGAACCTTCCAAATTGTTCCAAGAAAGATCAAGCGATGACAGAAGGGGAGTTCGAAGAAATGTAGGAATGTTACCTCTGAATGAATTCCCCCAATGGTCCAACTGCTGAAGGCGTGAGAGATTTGCAAAGAAGGGAGGAATTTCTCCTGAAAGCCCGCAATTGCCCATGGAAAGTGCGGTGAGATTGGCGAGAGAGAGCAAGTATCCTCTCAACCAAGTATCTTCTGCCATTGTGAGATTCATGCTGCTCAGTCCAAGATGCTCCAGCCCTCTCAGACGTGTTATCCACTCACCCAACTTGTCGCTCTCCAAACCATCATTATCGCTGAGGTCGAGGAATTTCAAGGTGGAGATGTTGCCCATCTCCATTGGAATTGCGCCGTGGAGCTGATTGTAGCTGAGGTCCAAGTGCTCCAATTGCTGCAGATTAGTCACTTCTCTTGGAATTTGGCCACTAAATCCACAGTCATCTAAGCTGAGGTACTTGAGCCTCCTGAGCTCTCCAATTTGTGGAGGGATGGAAAGAGGGTAGAAGTAATTGTAAGAGAGGTCCAAGTGCTCCAAATGGAGGAGTTGGAAAAGGCCCCCTCGAACTTCACTCCACTGGATGGGATACTCCAAGTGACTGAGGTCGAGGGTGATGACGTGGGCGGTGCGTGGGTGGCAGCCAACTCCTTCCCAACTGCAGCAGTTCAACCCTCTCCACGACTCCAGTGGCTCGATCAACTGCTCTTCTCTGGAATAAGTGAAGTTAATGCCTTGCTTGAAATCCATGAGAGAATTACGTTCCCCTTCCAAACAGGCAGAGCAGAAATAATAGATGGGAGAAATAAGAACAGCACCCGAATCCCCAAACCCATTTTGTATTGCCTTCCAGAAATAGAGAAAAGCAATACAATATTAGAATTCTCACTAGGAATGAGTTGCTTTACTCTGCAAATATCAGAGGCTTCTCTTATCTTCTCTTGTCTGATGATGAAATGGGGATTGGAAGGTGAGGCAGATTTATAGATCATTCAAACTGGAAGTATGTGGAAAAGTCCATCCACGAGATGGAAGGCTGTTGCGTCGAAAGAGCAGGCTAACAAAATTTCCAAGTCAGTCTCGTATTTAAAGAAAATGAAGAGAAAATTGAGCGACGAAAGTGGCTTGTCAAACACGGCGGCAGAATAAAATATCTCCTGCGATTTTCTCGGGTCTAAAGTTTCACGACTTTTTTGAGCGGAAGAAAATCACTCATGTCGCAAAGAAAAGCAGGACGACGTATTTTCATCTACTAATATATGGATAAAACATTATTATTAATTTATATAAATGAACAGTGAAGGTAAATGTTTTTATTAATATGTGGTAAATATTTTAAAATAACTATATATATTAAATATAATAAATTAAAAATTAAAAATAAATACTTTTATTTTTGTAATAATAGTATGGAAACAAGTTTAAGGACAAATATCTTGTACATATAAAAATATTCAAATGTTTAAAGGATTAACAATATCTAGATAAAGAATGTGAGCATGTTCTCAAGTAAAGTATAAGCATTAATACATACATGATGAAATGGGCATGTAAACATATATGATAATAAAGCATGCAAAATGTATGTGTGGTATAGATACACTTTTTTTTTTTTTTTGAAAACTCTTAAATGCCCCTGAAATGTATTAAAGAAATTAGTGAAGTAGTCCTCAATGTCAATAAACACCTATTCAAGCATGGTAAAACATTAAATCGATTTATCCCCTAATAGAACATCCAAGAGGGAAAGGCATAACTTTAGATACATGATGTATTTTTTACATGCACAAATGTAAAACTTAGAACATGAATGAACTACGCGAGCACAATAGAGTAACATGTGAAAGTATTGTGGTATTAAAGTAACTTCTATCAAACTTTCATATAAGTACATGATATTCTGGTTTCCATCCCCATAAGGATTTTCCCTCTAATCAGGGGTTTCCCTAGCTAACAAATCATTGTGTCATTGTGTTTGCTTTATCTCTTCGCCTTGTTCATATTACTGGTTATTGAAATTGGATTTGATAAGTTAAGTTTCATTTGATCAAGCATGCAACTGATTCACCCACCTACCCAGTTAACAATATCCATATATCACTCACACTTACAACTACAAATTGGTCTCATATTTATATTGATTACAAAAAAAAACATCTATTAGGTGTACTAGCCAACCTAACATAATAAAATATATAAAAATTATGCTCAATCACCACTATGATCCAAAATAAGTCAATTAATACTTAGATAGGACCCATGCCTTCAACCATGTGACAGGGTTTCTTCTCTTGTCTTTTTCTTCTTTGTGATAGGTTTTCTACATGCAGGTATTTGAGGGCTTTATGGATTTTTTTTGCATATTTGCTCAAATCCTTCATGGTATCAAAGCTAGATTTGTTGTAACTTGTTTGGTATTTGGAGAAAAAAGGAGAATGAGGGTTTGACAAATTAGATCTGGTGTTTTTTAGATTTTTTTTTTTTTTTTGGGGGAGAGGGTGGGGGGCGGCAGTTCTCTGAATTTTGGAGCACTTTGAGGCCAAACTGACCTCATAGTTGGATTCAGAAGGTGTCAAAACCCCATTTTCATATAAAGTTCGTCTATTTTTGACAACATTGATTCAAAAGGCAATTTTTTTGCCTACAAGGCCGTACAACCTCCTACATGTAGATCAAGAAGATTTTTTCAACAATTAAAAAAAAAAAGGACCATAGACTAATTTTTCAACTTGTGGACCCATTTTCCAACACCAGTACCTCATTTTGGCATTGGTGGTGATTTTTTAAAAATTTGTCAGCCCGCAAGAATTTTTTGGCCCATAGGCCCTTTCCTGACTACCGCCCTTTAATTTTTCGAGCATCGCTCCATGGCCACTGTGCCGCTGCCACTTGTCACCACTTCACTAAGACTCTCCTCCAACTATCGCATGCCTTGCCTCTGTCGCTTGCAGTCTCTGCTCTGCCACCACCATGGCCTGACTACAAGCTGCACTGCCTCCTTCTATCATTTGAGCACCACTCTGCCAACGGCTTTGCATACCGACCATGTGGCATCTTGTATTTGATCAAGAGTTTCTGTAGCTAAGAAATCATTGTGTCATTGTGCATGCTCTATCTCTTTGCCTTCTTCATATTAGTGGTTATTGAAATTGGATTTAATAAGTTAAGTCTGATTTGATCAAGCATACAATTAATTCACCCACCTACCCAACTAACAATATCTATATATCACTCACACTTACAACTACAAATTGGTCTCATATTTATATCAATTACAAAAACAAACATCTATTAGGTGTAATAGCCAACCTAACATAATACAGATATATAAAAATTATGCTCAATCACCACTATGATCCAAATTAAGTCAATTAATACTTAGATAGGACCCATGTCTTCAACCATGTGACAGGTTTTCTTCTCTTATCTTTTTCTCATTTGTGACAGGTTTTCTACATGTAGGTATTTGAGGGCTTCGTGGATTTTTTTTACATATTTGCTCAAATCCTTCATGGTATCAAAGCTAGATCTATTGTAGCTTGTTTGGTATTTGGAGAAAAAAGGAGAATGAGGGTTTAACAGAGCAAATCTAGTGTTTTTCAAATATTTTTTATTAGGGGGGAGGGAGGTGATATTTGAATTTTGGAGCACTTTGAGGCCAAACCAACCTCATAGTTGGATTCAGAAGATGTCAAAACTCCCATTTCCATATAAAGTTCATCTATTTTTGACAATGTTGATTCGAAAGGCAATTTTTTTGCCTACAAGGTCATATGACCTCCTGCACGCAGATTGAGAAGATTTTTCAACGATTTTAAAAAATAGACCACAGACCAATTTTTCAGTTCATTGACCCATTTTCCAGCACCACTGCCTCATTCTGGCACTAGCGATGATTTTTTAAAATTTGTCAGCCGATAGGCATTTTTCTGACCCACTGGCCCTTTCTCGACTATCGACCTTTCATTTCTTGAGTGTCACTCCATGGCCACCATGTTGTTGCCACTCATCACCACTTCGTCGAGACTCTCCTCCAACTGTTGCATGCACTACCTCCATCGCCTGCAATCTTTGTTCCGTTGCCACCATGGCCCAGCCACAAGCTACGCCACCTCTGTCATTCGAGCACCACTTCACCAATAGCTCTATACATCGACAATGTGGCATCTTCTACCGGCCCTCCTCTGCCCACATGGCATCACTAATGCTTGCCATGTGGCATTGGTGCCACATCAACACCTGCCATGTGTTAGGTGCCACGTCAACCTTTATGGACCCACTACCATGTGGCATTCTCTTTTGCTGTGACGGTCACTAGGCCGTCAATTTTAAAGTAGTGAAATACTAACATCTTTTGGTTGTATCTTAAGCATATAGAGGTCTTTTTCTGATCAGAAAGAAGCATCGAAAAGCTGGTTTCAAGACAGAGACAATGTCATAATAATTTTTGGGTTTTGATATAGTTTGGTCACCTATTTGGGTAGTCAAAGGTGAATTTTCTATTTTTCACTCTGGAGGGCATATCTTGAGTATCCCAACTCTATTTTTTGAAAACATTATATTTTTGAAAATCGTGTTCAATACTCTTTCCAAAAATGATGGTTTATCTTCTAGATTCTAAAACAATCTCTTTTTATTATGGTTTCTTGTTTATTGTATTATGGTGGAAATCTTGGGTATTTCAAGTCCCGGGATCAATTTCATGGCATAAGATTTATTCTTCTAGGTTAAGTACTATATGTTGTAACAACTCTTTTCCATTTCTGATCATTGTTGATATCATTTGTATGAATTCTCACAAATGCATTGAGATAAAGTGCCATATTGCATCTGTATTTTTGTTTCAATAGTTTTTGCCTTTTGATTCGAGTAGTGTCATCTGAGGACGCTCGTGCAGATTATTGTATTCTTGGGACTCATTATATCTTGTGCCTTATTGTACATGCACTACTCATGATTAAAGTGCCATGGGGGATTGATGTATTGTGTTTGTTTTCCATTTTCCTTTGTCCAATGAGCTTCCCTTCTAAGACATTAGCCTCATGACATTTTTGAAATTTGATCACCTCATTACACACACATGTACTCTTTTATGCATCTTGATCATGGTTCATTGGTTCATTGACTTGTAGTTCTTTTGGCCTAGTTTTCGAGTTGCATATCACGTCACCCTTGTTTGCATTAGAGGGGTTCTTCTTCTTTTTATCATGCTTACTTGGCTCAATGGAGTGAACTATCTATTCAAAAAAATTTCCTATGTACTAGGCGGATGTAGTGGCTAGGTACCTATGCATTTTGGTGAGATGGATCATTTACCATATAAACACTCTTCTTTTCATTCCTGCTTTAGTTATACCCTTCCATTTTCAATTAATCAACTCTTTAGGCTTTGGTGTGTCATGCCATTTTTATCTTCAAGTTAGTTGTTTGCCTTTCTGTGCCTCCTAATTTGATGTAGATTACAGTCTTCTCTACCTCGTCAGGTTCTATTTTAGTGGAGGCTCCTTATATCAAGAGTTGCTTTTGACAGAGCTTTGCAACTTCTACATGTGAGTAAGTGCACCAATTTGTGGTGCCAAAAAGTTGACACAATCGAAGTTCGAGATCACAAGCACACCATATGTTATCTAACTTTCTTTTTGCATTGTTTGATATGTTTTTTATATTGTTTTGTAGGTTTTTTTCAATTTTTCTTTAGATTTGTTTATTTATTTAGATTTCAATTGAATTCTTATCAAGAAATGTCAATAATGAGCTGGGAAATCCCCAAGAAGGTCAAAGCCAAAACTCTCAAGAAGATCAAAACTAAAACCCTCCACAAGAAGAACAACAAATTCCACAATTTGAACCAATTGCAAGACCTCCACCTAGCACACAAGAAAATATAATAAATGAAATAGAAAGAGGCAAAACTGAATTAGAAGGTCTCATTGGTTGGTTGAAATAATGTGGACAAATCAATCCAATGAGAGCTCAATTGGCATTATCCCTCAAATCCATTAAGACCTACATAGCTTCTGTTAGTGTTTAGTTAGATGTTTGACAAGTTCAGAGGGATGAACAAAAAAGATATTATGCAAATAAATTATCATATCAAGATGTTAAAAAATATATATACCAGAAGGTATAATATGTGCATTATTTAGAAAACTTGGTGAACAAGATACTGTTAGAGAGAGTAATAAACAATTTGTCATCCATTGGTGCATACACGATGCTATTAGAAATAATTTTTTGGATAGATAATGGATGGTTTTTGATGCCCCTCCTTGAAATAATCACAAGGTCCCCATGTATTTCTTAAGAAAATTACACTGTTAGTTTGTCCTTGGGGAGATCCCCAATTATTTTGATAAATTAAACTCTCAGGGTAGAGGTGGTGGGTCATTATTTGAGAGGTCGGGGGCACGTCATGACCCTAATGTAGTTAGGGCACATGTGGTCAAGCCACAGGGTGAGCATGTGACTATTCCTTCAGTTGTAAAGGAACATGTAGAGGTCAATGCTCTAAGGACTATTAATGCTTTCACATAGACCCTCATTCACTGCAGGAGTTCATTAGTTGAGGGGGAGCCTTCTATGCATCATGGTCACATATGCACATCATGTGAATCCTTATGCACATTTGGCAGTCATGCTGGAGATGGTGCAGATGATGGGCTCGTCACTAATCAGTTCTTGAATGAGACATTTGGCATTAACACATAAGTAAATTACAATTATAATTTAAACTAATTTGATCACATTTCATATGTATAGTGAATGAATAATTAATTAGCATCTATTGACATTGTTTAAAATTCAGGGTCAGAGGGTTGGTTGCCTTAGTAGCGATCCCACGACCCCATTTTTTGTCCTGTTGATGAGTCTAGAGATATGTATCAATTTAACCATTTGAATTAATACATATATTTATTAAGTAATCATATTAAGGATTGACAAAAAAAATGCTTGTGCATCAGTTCTCTATAGAACCATCAACATTTACTACAGACTCCGAGCCTAGATGTGATATAAGCTTCATAGAGCTACATTTGTTTCATGTTAATTTAATTCATTTGATTATATTTGTTTCATGTTTCATGTTACATGTAATGTGTATTGTATGACATGCAACTCTTGACATCAGAGACGACTCCTTATCTTCAGCAGTCCATCGATCATGGAGTGGCTTCAGCTATGGCTAGTTCATAGCCATTGGCTGAGGTATGAAAGAATTTTCTTGGTTTTAGTTGTTGTTTATAATAGTTAGTATCAAAATTTCTAATGTTATTTATAAGTGATTATATTGATTGAATTGTTGTAGGGTCTTGTTACACCTAATCGTCCACGAGCCTTCGAGGTGGACTTGCAGAGCAAATATTTGATGGTAGTAAGAAAATAATTAATTTTGTGTCTACATATATTTGATTTCAATGTATAATAATTATTGTTTCATATCTAGTTATTTTGTGTCAGCTCAAGTTAGAGAAGAGCCTCAACAAGAGGACGAGTGAGTGTGTGAGGAAGACCCCATCATCACCACTGTCTCCCTCCACACGACAACCAAATATCTCTAGAGATTTGTTTCCTTCCCCTCGTGGTAAGGAGAAGATATAGTTGATAGACATGTACATGTATAGGCATTAGCAAACATATATGTTGGATTTTATATCACTAGACATATTTGATATACATTTGATGTATATATGACATTTTATATTTGATGTATGACATTTATTTGATGCATGAAATTATTAGACTTATGACATTATTGGTTACTATATGATATGTTTGTTCATGTATGACATTAAATTAGATATGTTCATGTATGACATCAAATTAGATATGTTCATGTATGACATTAAATTCAATACCTAATCAATTAAAAGCTTTGATAGAATATTGTTTAACAATAAAATTTATCACTATTTAAGCATAAGTTTATCATTTCCAATATGTCATCATCATATGATTTATGATCTTGTTCATGTTTAAAGTTTTCCTTCTCTATCATTTGTTTATCAAGCTTAATTCAATACCCAATCAGTTTGAAATTTTGATACAATATTGATCAGCAATAAAATGTTATCAGTGTTAAAGCCATAAATTTATCATTTGGAATATGTCATTGTCATATTGATTTATGATCTTCTTGTTCAGTTTTAAAGCCTGCCCTCTATGTTATGCATCTAAACATTTATCATAAATTATTATTACAAACATACAACAAATTTGAAACTGAAAAAAATACATTACATTTGCAAAATTTATCACTGTTCTTGATTTGAAAACTCATTGTCATGACTCATAAATTTAGGTTTTCTATAAATGTTTGACATACCCAAGTACCCTCGTCCCTATTATAAAAAATAGTTGTACCTGTACCCGTACCCATACACATACCCCAAGTACCCCCATCCCCATGCAATTTTGTATATTATATGTGGATCTCGGTGTTTTTTGTACACCTATAGTGTAACCTCAAAATCACCATATATCACTAGTGCACTGACATTTATGCAAAAATATTTGAAAGACTTTGTTGAATTCTCAGTTCATGGTAGGTGAAACTTGTAAATTTATTCTAATCAAGTTCAACATTGAAAAAATAGGAGTAGATTTAACAAGTTCCCTCAAACTAGCAACCTACCACCACCTAAATGGCATTTGGAGCTCCTCTTCATAGCTTTAGAACTGAGATTGTTCCTTTGCGGTTATCCCTTTATGAACTAACTCACAACTTTACAACTCATTGTAGTATTTGATTGTGAGTCATCTTGCACGTATAGAACTAGATGTTTTGTTAAAAGATCTTTGAAACATTTTAATTTATTATTCCTACTATAAATAGTACTAAATGTCTTCTATTCTATTACGCATGATTACTAAATTTGTTAAGATTGTTGTAGAGCCTAATAGGATTCTCAAGGTTTCATTAATTCCATATGTTAGATCTGCCATTATAGAATACCAATTGTAATGGGCACTCACATGTATTCCAATGCATATATTTCCTTATATGCACAATTGGTCAATGTTGTACCTTATAGAAGATAGAATTTTATAGGCAGAATTACTCAATCTTGTACTACACTAGATAAGATGTTCTCTATTATGCATAATGTTTAGCTCTGGCATTGTTTATAAGAGTGTTTCAAGGTTGGGAACCACTTCAACATCCTTTCCATGGTTTAGAGGTAATGTCATTATGGAAAAGGCTTAATGCAAGTGAACGAGCCTCATGATTTTTGCATTTACACAGAAGCAGAACTTGCTTCTTCAACTCCTTACACTCAACTCTTCATTGAAGTTAATCTTATAGTACTGAGAATAGTTGCTACAAATTCTTGGGAGCCAAGGGACCCTGAACCTATGCTACATTTTCAAGAGACATAGGAGAAGTTACTACATGCTTTAGTACTTCATAACATTCTAGATCATATAGTGACGCCCAAATTAATAACAACAGTAGATACTTGGGATCCTCCCAGGGAGACTATGCCAATACATGCATGGTTACATCCTTGGCTTCCATTTTTGGGCCAGCATATGGAGCCTTTATATCCAACCATTCGTTATAAGTTGGGGAATGTACACGTAGGTTTCATATGGCTCATTAAGTGCATCGATTCTTGAGATTTTACTTCAACCCAAGATCATGTCATCTTTTCCATATTTTTCCTTATTTATGAGTTGGGGATGGGAGTTTCAATAATGTCATAAAGTCCTCCAAAAGTTTCCCCAACAAACTTTTAACTAGCTTGGTCTCATTTAATGGCTATTGGTCAACAATTGGAAGCTCGACATGAATCCATTAACCAATCCAAATGAATTTGACCAACTAAATATATATAAGTAACACTTTCTTATGATTATAAAATGATTAAAATTACACACAAGTAATTTTTTAGTTTTATTCTATTTAGTATTGATACTAAATTGTTGTACATTATTGCCAGTGAAACAAATAATAAAGCAATCAATTCAACAATATGTGATTTTTAATACAACTTCTTAGGATGAAACATTAAAGAAAATAATTCCTTGTTGTTAACAAACTAATATATAAAATTTATATGGTAGTTCTAGTCATCAATAGTTTTTTTACCATTTTTTAAAGAATTGTAAAGTATTTATATGTGTTTCCAAATGGTAAGAATTACCTTTGAAAAAGTTAACCACAATTCGAATGTGCGAAAAAATCAATAGAAACAAATGAAATCGATTTTGAACTACTTAAATGCAAGACAAAGAAATTTAACTTCTAATTCCCTATCTAAATACAAAGAGCTATTATCATTGATTCATTATGTTTGGGCATATCAAAATATTATCCCATAAAGAACAACATGATCCATCCCATAGCAAGTTGTCGAATCAAACTTTTTGCAACTAAGGAGGAGAAGAACTTTGAAGAGGAATACTTTAATGGCATCATGTTGAAACAATTATGATGCAACTAGTTCCTAGTTCTTTAAATCTAGACTATCTTGGCATTTCACCTATGCTAAATACAACCCACCTTTAGCCCTAATGTGAGTGGAAAAGATGAAATCACATTTTTTTTATGAGAATTGGACAAACATGCTCCCACAAAATTCCCCAACTTCCACCCAAAATTGGATGAATATTTTTAATGCTACACTGATGTTGATCCTAGCACTTTGAAAAATAGGGTGTACATAATAGGATTGTTGGATTAAGAGTTAAAATTGTAGAAGTTTTAGAAGTTACTAATTCCCCCCTCCCCTCTCAGTAACTTAGACTAGTTAAGAATATTTCGAACATCAGCTTCATGGGATGACTTCTTTCTAGACATTGTAGTGTTGTTTGTGGTTTCTTACATTGAAGATGTGGGAGACATTATTGATGACATCCATCTTCTCTTTGTTAAGGAGAATTCTTCTCCACTTGTTGAGAGGGAACATTCTAACCCTCAATCACTTGATCTTTCTTTTAAGACTGACATGATTGTGGAAACTTCTTTTCAGTAGTTCAAGGAGGACTCTTTTACTTCAAAGGAGACATATTAGTCTTTGGAGATTGTATTCTAGTTTCCTCAAACATCATATCTTTTGAGGATTCTTCCTACTAGTTGGGGAGCATTCTCTACTACACCTATGGCACCACTTCTTCAGTCATCAAGGAGCTTCTTTCATGGGTGTGCATTCATCATTGAGGGAAGGCTACATTGCTTCTCTTCCCATATCTTCCTATAAAGATGATTCCTTGTCTTTGGAGTTTGATTCACTTTCGTACATGGACATGTTACCTTGTTTGCCATCTTCTTTTGGGCATCCACCAGATTTTCTTGTGACATCTGCATTTATCAAGGACTTGTCAACATGTGAGTAGACTTTAGAGGCAACATCCATAGCATACTACATATGTATTCTCATACATCTTCCAATCCACAATGGGAAGTATACTTTCACCTATACTTGGTGTATCTTATTCCTAAAGGGAGAAATGTCATTTGTAGGCATTGGATACTTTTTTGTCTTCATGACATCCTTACAGGAGATTATTTAATATGGGGGGCTAGCATTAGATATTTTTTCTTATGGGGGATATATGCTTGTACATACATGATGTATGTCATACTAGGGGGGTCTTGATCACTCCATCCTTGCATGCATCTTGTATTTCTTCATCTCTCTTTTTGGAGGAGGTTTTTCCCATCAGGTTTTTCCTCTTTCTCTCTTTTCAGAGAGATTGCATTGCATTTCATTGCATAGCATTATGTGTAGAGAATTTCATTTATGGGTACCTAACATGTCCTAATAATCGGGACCCATATTGCATCTTGCATTTAGCTTTGTGAACTTAAGTGCATTCCCCTAAGTTGTACTTCAAGGGGTTGTTAGTGTAAATAATTAATTATTATTACACTTTACTTAAGTTTACTTAGGATAATGCATTTTTATATTAGTTTTCATGTAGACACTTAGGAATATGCATAGACATATGAGTTGTCTTATTGACAACACAGGAGCTAGCAACTTATTTGAGCACATGATGTGTACAACATCTCTTTATGAGATACACCTATGTAAAATTATCCTCTCATCATCACACAAACTCCTGTGCTCAATGGAGGATAATCCATTCCTGGTGGACATGTGCTTAGTTGTGATGTTTATCTCTTTACTAACTCCTAGTCATTCTAGTTGCCTTTATATATAGGCACTTCTAGTGTGTGTTCATCTGATATCTAATTATATGATATCCAATCATCTTATATCCATTCTCATTTGACCATCATTAGTCTCTCTTGTGCTATCTATTGAGCTTATTGATCTTGGTGTTGAATTATTGCCTTAGAAAAATTCTTACATGGTATAAGAGCTATACTAAATTCTTACAGCAGCCATAAATAGAATTCTCCTCATAGGTTAAGGCTTTGTAACAGATGACTAACTAGTTGTTGGTAAACAGATTGTTCTTTTATATTATTACTCTTTATTACCCAATTAAGAACACTATCTGATCACAAATAGTTGGAAAGCCTCTTGTGAATAATTTAGCTTTCCTCTGAATTGATAGGTACAACTCCCTAAAACAATTTTGCAATGAATTTTGCTTTCTTCCTAAACTACTCTGTGGTATGTTCTTAACTCGAGAGCAGTAGAGGAATAACCAAGTTAGACCTAAATTAAATCCAACTTAGGAAAATAATAACCTCTCAATACTGAAATAGATTCATGTACCCACACATCTTATGAATCCATAAATCCATTTGCATAGTCGACTGATGCTAAGCTAAGCCAAACTCAAATTTGAATTACAACTAATGAATCGAAAAAAACTAACAAAATCCTTTTGTCAAATGAATTATAAAAATACTTATTACATTTATTTATATTCAGGAAAACAGGGGAAATGAAACTCTATTCTTCCTTAGTTCTCTATAATACAGAAAGGAAATACTAACTAATCACAATACGTACTGGAACAAAAAATGATTGAAATAAAATACCATTCAATTGTCTCTGCAACAAATAGTACTTCACACCAAAATTTTGCCAACCTTTCATTAATCATTCAACTTCATACATATAGATTTTGAGAGATGACCATTACAATAGGAATTTTAATCGGTTCATCTTCTGAGGAGACAAATGGAAAGATGCTAGTTTATGATATTACAAAATTTACAAAATCAGGAGAAGCTGCAAAAGAAGGTGAAAAGGAGACATCATCGAATCATTTAGACTTATTTCCCTTTTCAAATTTTTCCCTAAATTCCTTAGCAGCAATTATAATGGGAACTAATTCCTCATGACTAGGCACTGTATATTAGTGAATCTTAAGAGCCATTTTGAATGTTCTCGAGCCAACTCTTTCACAGAATTTAGATGTCCTGTCAATTCTTCAGCAGCTACGTGTATGCATCCACCTAATGTTTGTAGCTCTGTCACTCTATTTTGAATGCTTGAATCCATTCTTGAAAAGTTATTTAAATACATGGAGAAGTTTTTCTTCATTATCTCCACTCCAATAAGGGCTCTCCCTTGACCGCTAGTTTGTGGATCAATCTGTAATCCTTTCATCAATTTGAATGCCCTATCTTGAGTTCTCTTCACTTTATCTTCTATTTCCTTGAGTCCTTTTTTAGCTTCTTGAATCATCTCTAGCTTGAAATGCATACCCTAGAGCCATTCAAACAGGGGTTCAGTTCCTTTCTTCAAAAATTTTACTTCAACCGCCTCCTTGGCCTTCATCTGGATAATCATTTTTAGGAGAGAAATACACTCATCACATCTTGCTTTCTCTGTAGTCAAAGTGTGTTGATTAGATGAGATATTATCTTTCTCATTCTCCAATCGAAGGATAACATTCCCAATTTGACCAATCAGAGCAACTCCATCTGCATTGAGTTTATCAATCCACTCTTTCCCAATCTAACCAAAATGTTTATCTTTCTAAAGCTGTGAGATGAAAGCTTGCACTTACTCTGTTGTAGGATTTTCCAAAATGTCTATCTTTCTAGAGCTGTGAGATGAAAGCTTGCACTTCCTCTATTGTAGGATTTTCAGTAGCAGGCACACCAGTAATGGTTTCCAATGGAACAACTAGCTTCCTAATGAATCTTTGGAGTTCTTCTGTATTAACTTTCATCTTAATCTTTGATAATTTGAGGTTTTTTAAGTGACCTTCTATTATCTCATTGCCTAATCTCCATAAGCCAACTTTTGTATCATGCCTGGCCTCTCCAAGATCAATTGAATGTAGAGTGAAGTCTTCAGGATTCATATCCTCAATCTTCCTTGCTTTATTTCGTTTTGCAATCTACATAGTCAAATGTCTAGTCTCTAGATCCTATCCAAGTATGGACAAAGTTTTCTGCTTCTTAGCTTTTACTATGGCTGACCCAGAGCGTACCGCTTGAGACACAACATCCTTTGTAGGAACATTCATCTTTCCTAATTCTTTTTCTTTCTAAGGTGCCTTCAATCTAGGACTGCATACCAATCACCTTAGAAGAAGTTCCAAGTGACTCTATGCTGAACATTTTCTTCTTTACTGGAGTCATGGCTACTATTGTTGTAGAGAAGGGGTTCTTCAAATCTTTAGAGAGGAGCTGAGATGAAAGAGAAGCACATGCAGATGTAGTAGGGCTATGATGAGGAGATGAAACTAGGGTAACACATGGAGATGGAATTGGGGCAACATTTGGAGATGGAATTGGAGTGGTGTGAGGAGATGAGGTTGGAGCAGTGGTTCCATCTTTCAGCTCTTCTATCCCTTTTTCTTCAGTACCAGCCTGAGCTCCAATCACTGGTAGAGAACCTCCTTGGCAAGTTGGAGCTATTGAAATATTCTTCTCTGGGGGTTGATCACCTCCTCCTGCAAATTGAGCTGGCCCTTGAGTAGCCGAAGTTGTGACACTGGGTGGGGCACTTTGGGAGGAAGTGGGAGTACCAACGCTTGGAGAAGCTTGAGTAGTCTTGCTCCTACTCTAGCTCTTTTTTGCTGTCCACTCAACCCATTTCCCAGTTCTCTTGATGACCCGGGCCATCATAACATCAATATCTTCGTCTATATTTACACACGGCTCAGAAATGATTGGAACATTTCTCAATTTGGTCAAATATGTATTACTATACATATTTTTCCCATCATCTTCTAGCCCTTCCACATCCAAGTCAATTCCATAGGTCTTTATTTGATCTATTGTGAGTCTAGAAAAGGCACAGTCTCAGCTCTCTACCTCATCTTTGCAATCAACCCAATAATCTTCTATAGTAGTTACATGTTTGATGACACTTCCAATTTGAAGCACATCTCTAGCATACCCATTTGGATCAAACATGGGCCTTACCACTTCATACTCCTCCAGTCTATATTTGTTCTTGAACACTTTGAATATGTTCTTTGCATCAAGTTTGGATTCACAACTATAAGCTCCAACTTTTATGGGGAATTCATACCCCTTCTTTCTCAAATTGTCGCTCATCACATTTTACTTGAATTTCTTTCCTAACTATCTCAATAAGCACGATCATATCATCCGGATATCTAGGCAGCTTCAGGGGAAATCTATCAAACACTGCAAGACACAAATAGGAGAAAGATGAGAATTGAATAAAATAACAGCCAAATTGGCTGATGACCGCCATCACTTCTAGGTTGAACCTCTGCTTCAAACATCCTTGGAGTTCCCTACAGATTCTCATAGTGAATGCATCATTAACCCTAATATACTCCGCATAGCTATTTTGTAACTGCAAGCATGGATAAAACTCATAGCTTTTTACATTTTTGAGAAAATTCTCTATTCTGGGGAGTCCCAGCCACAATTGTAGGGAAGCCAACATATATATCAAGAAAGATGACATAGAAAATGACTTATAAAACTTGGCTACACTGAGAGCCCTAGAAAGATGTTCACTAACTTCATACGCCCAGTCAACATACTGTTTGTCTGAGCAGATACTTTGCACCATAAAGAAGTATGATTCTATAAAATTGAGTGCTTCTACCTCACCTTTTAGCCAATGCAAGAGGACCAAAATATCCACAATTTTGAGCTTAAGATCCATGCCAAACAAGGTTTTAGGGACCTTACTCTTTTCTCCCCTGGGCTTTTGGAACTAGGACATCATGATCTCCTTCTGTCACACCATCTTCTTAAGGGAGAATTTGGACATGGCTCCTCTGATTGTTAGCTTAGAGAACTCCTCTCATTCCAGAATTTGTAGACAGTTCACCACCACTTGCCTGTCAATTGAAATCAATACCATTTGATCAAGCAATAGGATCTTCTTAGTGTCTGGGTTGTAATGATTGATACATTCTACAATTAGTTATGGAGTTTGTAGTGTGACAGGAAACCCGAATGCCTCCACCAGTCCACTTCCTTAGAGTTTCTTCGTTATAGGGTGAATTGGCTCAGTTCTCAGCCTTCTCTAAAAATCTTGCATATCAAAGAAACGTAGTGAAGGATCAGAGATACTCTACAATGTTGACTTGATTCCACCCAGCCCATCAAAACTAGAGAAGCTTGATGCCATCTTGCCTGTTATAGAATGATAGAAATTCAACAATTGTGATAATGAAGAATGAACCCTAAACTTTGAAGTTTTTCGAAAGCATTATTAAATATAACATCATAACAGTAAAGTAGTTATTTGAAATTTTGTTATTGTCTTCTTTATAGAAGAACCCTTAATTTGCCCATTAAATTCCACAATCTGCACCACACGAGTGAATTTAAGGATAAATCCGTTGGATTAGTAAATATAAGGGTTCTAACAGATTTCTCCTTGTCATTTCACTGTTCCCATTGGCCCAACAGTAACTTCTCCTTTATTACTGACTTACCTTTCTATTTTCACCCAATTTCAGAAAAACAAGAGTGGAGTACCTCCTAGGGAAAAACTCGCTTGGCTAGATTCCGCTCAAAATATCCTTACAATTTTAACTAATTTGCTTCCACTTCTATTCCAAACACATCTTTTGATCAATTCAAACACTTATTATGCTTGTAGGAGTGATTTTTCATTAGATGCAAAAAATTGCTCTCAAGGGTAGAAAACTCGCAATGGAGAAGGCGATTTCCATTTTTTCGCTTATGCTTTAGTTTTACCTTTTATGCCTTAAGAACTTTACTATAAGCCTTCAGAAAACATAAAAAGGGCTTTGCAAGGACAAAATAAAATGGGGCCCACCAGTAACTTTACCCTTCTATTTAGGCTTTTTTGGAAAAATTACTTCTTGGTTCAAAACCTGCCAAAGGAGAAGCTGTTTTTGAGTTTTCCATCGACGCTTATTCTGATCATCCTGGTGAGTTCTGAGTGATTCCCACTATGAAAACATGATAGTATTTGAATGATCCATCCATATTATGACTCACCCTTTCCTTGTTTCAGCCTGCAAATAGCATTTATAGATCTCTATGGAGTTTCACCTTCGGGGTGCGGAAACTCGCTACGGAGAAGACAAAACTTGATTTTCTGCTAGTTCAACTTTCTTTATACTTGGATCAAATGAGCTACAAGTAGATTCATCTGAGGTAGCATTATTCAAGAATCTCCATCAAGTAGGGATCTAGACTACTCGCCTGACTCATGACAATAAGAAACACCTACCCAACTATTAATGAGGGAAAAGGAAAAAGATGGAAACCCGATGGAGAAACTTAACACTTGAGGAAGGAAGGACCAACTAACTCGACTGCCTAAACACAATACGAGTTAAATAATCCACTTTGCAAAATTTGACTATGATAAAAAGTGGGGCAACACTAGTCAATCCTATTTTTGGAATACATCTGTTCAAAGATGCTCTATGTGGTAATCATGAAATGTAACTGGCCAGTTCTAAAGTGCTTATAAATGTAACTTTTTGAGAAGTGAATAAGATCGGCAAAATTTCTATGTGGGAAAACTGATGTAGCTAGAACTATTGTGTAATACTCAACATCTACATTTTGATTTTGTTGTTCATGTTATTTTAGTTATAGCTCTTTCATGGTGTGTGGAGTGAAATGTGTTGTTAATGAAAGTTGTGGGATTCAAAATAAACTGGGTTTTGTTTCTTTTCTTTTAGTGGTTATATGACATATTGCCATCATTCACAATATTTCTTCATTTCCTTTGTTCTATGCAAGCTAGTTTCATGTGCATTTTCATGGTTGTATTGGAAGTTTTGGATTTGGTTAATATAAGGTGTTAAGTAGGAAGCAAATGGTTGTTGCAAAATCTCAATAACTTGGACAATCTAGGTATTGTTTAGTTGATCATATGAACTCTCTTCTTATACAATATGCATCAGTAAATTGTCTTGCATTTCACATCTCACATTCAGTATATAGGATAGACTACATTGTAGGTGTTATAAAACCTTTAAATTCACTCACATATGCCTGGATTGCTTGAAGTGTTGGACAATCTAGTTATACCGCTTCTACTCTATGTTCAAAAGCATACCTCTTAAATTTTTGATCTAATAAAAAAATAGTCATTGCAAATATTTGCACACAAGGGAGATGTGCCTTTCAATTTAGGGGTTCTTGATAGAATGCCTACATTGACCCATTTTATTGCTAACAACTTTGTCTTTCACCACATTGGGTACATTAAGAGTAAGGGTATAAATCAAAATCCAAGGAAGACAAACTGTCAATAAACATATTTTTTCACCTAAATAGAGAATAAATAAATAATTTTTTTAAAAATGTATCTTATTAACTTTAGATAAAAGAATTTACAATATTTAAAAAAATAGCTCTCACAATAAACTATATTATTCTACTATTAACATTATTTATTATTTTAGGTTTAAATCATTTTAATTTATTAGTTTTCAATTTAAGTTATGAATTAATGCAATAGTTAATTTAGATTCTAAAATTAGAGTAATATTAAACTATTTCTAATGGAAAATAGAAACATTTTAAAAAGTAAGTTTTTAAGTTGTGCTCCTTGGTGAGGAGTGATAGCAACATTGGAGGAACCCAGGAAACAACATGTCATTTTTTTCTTCGTCAATCTTTCTTTAATCAAACCAAAATTCTTATGCAATTAATGTTTTTGTTCAATTTTTCTTTTCAAGCTACCCATTGAAGATTATAGTTTATGAATATGACACCCTTACAATATGATTCTACATGTACAGTTTGACTCAACTCTTATCTCAACCCCACCACACTAAAGACTGAAACTTTGATGCTTGCAACACTTGTTTTTAAAGATCTTATAACTCACATTTTTTGTTTTAAAAATTGAAAATTGAAAAAAAAAAACTCTTAGGGCTATCTAAATATCAAACATGCTCTATCTTTTTCTATTCTTCATTGACCTAACTAGCCAATTCATTAAACCAGATATTTATACTTCACAACTTACATATGAAAATTTGACAATGTAAACCTTTGACTGTAAATTGTAATATCTATTCTGAAGATTTCATATTAAAGTGGTTTCTTTTCAACAGATGTGTATGAATCCCATCTTATGGAACTATGGAATTTGTGAAGTTTTCCATTTTTGTTTAGATGTCATTTGAAAGAGGAAAGATTGCTGCACAAAAAGGGCATAGCTTAAATGTCCATAGTATTATGTAATTCATATCCATTAGCAGATATACATATTTATACATCTAAGAGACTCGACAGATTTCATATAAATTTGAAAATTACATTGACAACATAGGCAAATTAAACAAGTTGTCATGGAACTACAATTGACCTTGTGGACATTTCTTTTGAGCATATATCTCAATACTAATCAAATAAGTTCTCATGGATCTACCATTGACTTTGCGCACATTTCTTTTGAGCATATATCTCAACAATGATTAGTAAAGAGGAGTGTGTTGTGCAATTGAAAATAGCTCCAGAGTAATAGTACAAATTAGTTGTTGATAATTTTGAAAGATTTGTTTGTAATCATAGTGTGATCTGATTATGAAATATTAGCATATGTCATAGAAATTTCCTTTGATTTCTATAATGTTAATTGTTTGATTAGAACAACTTCTATGTGTGAGAGTGCTTTTTTTAAATTCATCAAACTCATTTTTGTACTGTGTTCTCTACTCATTTAGATTATATTCAATATTTAAAATAAATTATTTTAAAATTTTGTATTGATTAACTAACATAAAGATCATATTATTTGACAGTCATAAATGAAGAAAAGTATGGAGACTTCAAACAATAATATTTGCACACCATTTGATTTCCTTCAAGCTAAACAAATATTGCATTAATTTGTTTTCAGATGGCATAAATTCCCACAAGTTTTTTTTTAATGTATTGTCCTTTCTTGATAGTATGACATTCTTTGCCATACCTTTTTCTAATGAACTTATTTCACAACCTTCCCCAAATTCATGCCTTGTTAAAATAAAATAGAAGAGTTTTTAGATGATAGTATTGTATTTCAATAGGCCACACATGCTTATATTTAAGTAATTTTTTTTGCAGTAGATGATCAATTTAAACAATGTATCATAGTTCCAGAGACTTAAGAAAATATTATAATAATAAGAAAATAAAATATATTAAGATTTATTTACTTCAAAGTCTTTCTTTAGATATTCATGAATAAAATTCTATATTTTTTTCTAGAGTATTTGAGATATTAATATTAATTAACATTATTAATACTGGAATTGTGTTTCATAATCTAAATATTTTATCATAAATAAACTTATACTATAATATATATGAGTTATTAAGTCACAAATTCTAACAATATTTTGCTGAATATAAATGCTTTCTTTATATTTAAAATAGAGAGAGAATAATAGCATCCATGATTTAATGCATGGGATACTCCATGTTTTGTTGAGACACAACATTCCTATTACAATTGAGAAGCCTACTACGAATCATGTTGCCATTCCTATATCCCACCATATGTCATCCTCTAAATCTTCATCAAAATCTTGATCATCTTCTTGCTGTACCTTTGAAGAATTAGGAAGAGTACTTGAACATGCCACATATATTTGTAGACCACATAGACCTGGATTGTTGTTGAAGAATGTAGAATCAAATGTCATCATTTTTCCTCCTTGTGGTATCATCCCTGATAGGTTATTGTAGGAGACATTAAAGTAACTTAAGGATGTGAGATGTTCTAGCTCAGAGAGAATTGCCCCTGATAGGTTATTTTGAGAAAGATCAAGTGATTGAAGTAGTGTCATCTCTCCAATAGACACGGGAATCTCTCTACTAAAATGATTTCTTGAAATGTTTAAAATAATCAAACCTTTGAGGGATCCAATATCCCAAGGAATGCTACCTGATAAATTATTGCTAGAAAGATCTAGACATTTCACTAATCTCAAAATTTTCACAAACTCCATATTTTGCCCTTTATTGTAATCTGTTATTTCATCTATATAAAATTTCAATATTGTTAGAAAACTATGAGTCTAATGTTCAAGCATGTTTGTATTTTCTAATTGATTTGCCATTGTGGTTAACTTCACAAAGTCTTTTGGAATGGTCCCTGAAAATTTATTTATGGACATATCTAAAATCTGAAGATTTTATAATTTGGTTAATTGTAATGGGATTGGACCATTAAAACTATTGTTTTTTAAAATTAAAATTTGGAGATTGCCCAAGATTTCAACCCATCTTGAAATGTTACCTTGCAAATTATTGGTTCTCAAATCAAGGATTTGTAAATTTCTACAATTTCCAAGAGATGATGGAATATACCCTTCAAGAACATTTTCTTCTAGTTTCAATGTCTCAAGAGAATCCATTCCCTTACATATCTTTGGTATCATCCTTTGTAAATTATTCTTCTCTAAATTTAAGACAGTTAATTTAGAACAGTTCTGGAGACATTGAGGTATTTTTCTATTGAACTTATCATTTGACAAATCTAAAATTTCCAAACTCTTTAGTTTAAAAATAAAAGCTGGAATGTAGGAGTAAAGATTATTTCCAGCTAAAGAAAGAAATCAGAGATTTTGTGTATAATTATCTATTGATTTTATAATTGATCCATCAAATAAGTTATCTGAAAGATCTATGTACTGAATATCTGTGAATCCCCAAAGCCAATTTGGAATAAAGCTACTATGAGAATTGTTTGACAGATCTAAATAACGAATGGAATATTGAGTTGAAATGAATGCAGGGAAACTTCCTCGAACATTACACTCACGTAAAGCTAAGTACCTAGGCTGAAATTTGGGAATGATATAGGCGCTGATTTTACGGTCAACGTATTGCTTGAGAGATCCAACATATACAGCTTGGTGCAATTGTTCAAAATGAAAAATGAGAAAGTTCCATTTAATCTATTGTTGGATAAATCAAGAATATGTAGGTTGGATAGCTTAGCAAAGGAAGTTGGGATTGAACCGCTCAAAGAATTATTCTTCAAATCAAGATTTTTCAGGACTGAGAGATTCCCTAGAGCACGCGCAATGCTGCCATTTAATTTGTTTGAACTCAGATCAAGGTACTCCAGATTGGAGAGGGTGCTTAAAGAGGAGGGAATAGAACCTTCCAAACTTTTCCGAGAAAGATCAAGACATGACAGAAGGGGAGTTCCAAGAAATGTAGTAATCTTACCTCTGAATGAATTCCCCCAATGGTCCAACTGCTGAAGGCGTGAGAGATTTGCAAAGAAGGGAGGAATTTCTCCTGAAAGCCCGCAATTGCCCATGGAAAGTGCGGTGAGATTGGCGAGAGAGAGCAAGTATCCTCTCAACCAAATATCTTCTGCCATTGTGAGATTCATGCTGCTCAGTCCAAGATGCTCCAGCCCTCTCAGACGTGTTATCCACTCACCCAACTTGGTGCTCTGCAAACCATCATTATCGCTGAGGTCCAGGAATTTCAAGGTGGAGATGTTGCCCATCTCCCTTGGAATGGCACCATGGAGCTCATTGTCGCTGAGGTCCAAGTGCTCCAATTTCTGCAGCTTAGTCAGTTCTCTTGGAATTTGGCCAAGTAAGCTGAGGTACTTGAGCCTCCTGAGCTCTCCAATTTGTGGAGGGATGGAAAGAGGGTAGAAGTAATTGCCAGAGAGGTCCAAGCGCTCCAAATGGAGGAGTTGGAAAAGACCCCCTCGAACTTCATTCCACCGAATTTCATACTCTGACCGAGAGATTTCGAGGGTGATGACGTGGGCGGTGCGTGGGTGGCAGCCAACTCCTTCCCAACTGCAGCAGTTCAACCCTCTCCACGACTCCAGTGGCTCGATCAACTGCTCTTCTCTGGAATAAGTGAAGTTAATGCCTTGCTTGAAATCCATGAGAGAATTTCGTTCCCCTTCCAAACAGGCAGAGCAGAAAATAATACATGGGAGAAATAAGAACAGCACCCGAATCCCCAAACCCATTTTATATTGCCTTCCAGAAATAGAGAAAAGCAATACAATATTAGAATTCTCACTACGAATGAGTTGCTTTACTCTGCAAATATCAGAGGCTTCTCTTATCTTCTCGTCTGATGATGAAATGGGGATTGGAAGGTGAGGCAGATTTATAGATCATTCAAACTGGAAGTATGTGGAAGGCTGTTGCGTCGAAAGATGAGGCTAACAAAATTTCCAAGTCAGTCTCGGTTTTAAAGAAAATGAGGAGAAAATTGAAGCTACGAAAGTGGCTTGTCAAACACGGCGGCAGAAGTAAATATCTCCGGCGATTTTCTCGGGTCTAAAGTTTCATTTTACATTTTTCAGTGGAAGTCACTCGTGTTGTGAAGGAAAGCAGGACGACGTATCCTAGTGTAAGAATTTCTATATATAAATATTGCAATTAATTTAAATTTGGCAAATATTTTAATCTACTAATATATGGATAAAACATTATTATTAATTTATGTGAAGGTAAATGTTTATATATGTATAAATTTAAAATTTTAAAATAAATAGTTTTATTTTTGTAATTATAGTATGGAAACAATTTCTATACTATAATTAGTGAAATAGTCCTCAATGTTCATAAACACCTATTCAAGCATGGTAAAACAATAAATCGATTTATACCCTAATAGAACATCCAAGAGGGGAAGGCATAACTTAAGATACATGATGTATTTTTTACATGCACAAATGTAAAACTTAGAACGTGAATGAACTACATGGGCACAATGCAGTAACATGTGAAAGTATTGTGGTATTAAAGTAACTTCTATCAAACTTTCATATGAGTACATGATATTCTGGGTTCCATCCCCATAAGGATTTTTCATCTAATCAAGGGTTTCCCTAGCTAACAAATCATTGTGTCATTGTGTATGCTCTATCTCTTTGCCTTGTTCATATTAGTGGTTATTAAAATTAGATTTGATAAGTTAAGTTTGATTTGATCAAGCATAAAATTAATTCACCCACCTACCCAACTAACAATATCCATATATCATTCACACTTACAACTACAAATTGGTCTCAAATTGGTCTCATATTTATATCAATTACAAAAACAAACATTTATTAGCTGTAATAGCCAACCTAACATAATAAGATATATAAAAAGGATCCATGCCTTCAACCATGTGACAGGTTTTCTTCTCTTGTCTTTTTCTTCTTTGTGATAGGTTTTCTATATGCAGGTATTTGAGGGCTTCATGGGTTTTTTTTTGCATATTTACTCAAATCCTTCATGGTATGAAAGCTAGATCTATTGTAACTTGTTTGGTATTTGGAGAAAAAAGGAGGAGGGTTTAGCAGATCAGATCTGGTATTTTTCAAAACCCCATTTTCATATAAAGTTCATCTATTTTTGACAACGTTGATTTGGAAGGCAATTTTTTTGCGTACAAGGTCGTATGACCTCCTACACACAAATCGAGAAGATTTTTTCAACAATTTAAAAAAAGGACCACATACCAATTTTTTAGCCCGTGGACCCATTTTTCGGCACCGCTGCCTCATTCTAGCACGAGCAGTGATTTTTTTAAAATTTGCCAGTTCGCAGGCATTTTTTCTGCTCGCAAGTCCTTTCCTAACTACCGACCTATCATTTTTCGAGTGTCACTCCATGGCCACCGCATCGTTGCCACTCATGACCACTCTGTCACGACTCTCCTCCAATTGTCATATGCGCTGCCTCCGTTGCCTGCAGTATCCAATCTGCTGCCACCATAGCCTGATCACAAGCTGTGCCGCCTCCTTCTCTCATTCAAGCACCACTCCACCAAAAACTCTACACACCAACCATGTGGCATCTTCTACCAACCCTCCTCTGCCCACATGGCATCACTGGCACTTGCCATGTGGCATTGGTGCCACATTAGCACCTGCCATGTGTTAGGTGCCACGTCACCTTTTATGGGCCCACTGCCACATTGATGCCATGCAGCATTCTATTTTGCTGCGACGACCACTAGGCCATCAATTTTAAAGTAGTGAAATACTAACATCAACATGACATCAGCACTACATCATCACTCCTGCTTGCCCTTCAAGTCCTCTTTTGACATACTATTAGTTTTTTGGCCATATCTTGAGCATACAGAGGTCTTTTTTCGATCCAAAAGAAGTGTTGAAAAGCTAGTTTTGAGACAAAGACAATGTTGCAAGAATTTTTGGATTTGATATAGTTTGGTCACCTATTTGGGTAGTCAAAGATGGATGTTCTATTTTTCACTCCAGAGGACATATCTTGAGCATCCCAAATTCATTTTTTGAAAATGTTATATTTTTGGAAAGCTTGTTCAATACTATTTCCAAAAATGTTGGTTAGTTTCTAGATTCTACAACAATATCTTTCTATTATAGTTTTTTCTTTATTGTACTATGGTGGATATCTTGGGTGTTTTAGGTTCAGGGATCATTTTTGTGGCATAAGATTTCTTCTTTTGGGTTAAGTACTATCTATTGTAACAACTCTTTTCCCTTTCTGATCATTGTTGGTATCATTTGGATGAATTCTTGCAAATGCATTGAGATAAAGTGCCATGTTGCATCTGTATTTTTGTTTCAATATTTTTTGCCTTGTTTTGCCTTTTGATTCGAGCAGTTTCATCTGAGGTCACTCATGCAGATTATTGTATTCTTGGGATTCATTATATCTTGTGCCTTATTGTACATGCACTACTCATAATTGAAATGCCATGGGGGGTTGATGTATTGCATTTTTTTGCCATCTTCCTTTGTCTAGTGAGCTTCCCTTCTAAGACATTAACCTCATGACATGTCTAAGATTGATCACCTCAATACACACATATGCACTCTTTTGTGCATCTTGATCATGGTTCCTTGACTTGTAGTTCTTTTGGCCTAGTCTTCGAGTTGCTTATCACCTCACCCTTGTTTGCATTAGAGGGGTTCTTCTTTTGTTTCTCATGCTTCCTTGGTTCGATGGAGTGAACTATCTATTCAATTTGTGTTCTTATGTACTAGGCGGATGTAGTGGCTAGGTACCTATGCATTTTGGTGAGATGGATCATTTACCATATAGACACTATTCTTTTCATTCCTACTTTAGTTGCAACCTTCCATGTTCGATTGATCAACTCTTTAGGTTTTGGTGTGTCATGCCATCTATATCTTCAAGTTAGTTGTTTGCCTTTTTGTGCCTCCTAATTCAATGTAGATTACAATCTTCTCTATCTGGTTAGGTTCTATTTCAATGGAGGTTCTTCTTATCAAGAGTTACTTTTGATAGAGCTTTGCAACTTCTACATGCTTCATTGGTTTTCTTCATGATTTTTCTTTGTTCCTATTTTCTAGAACAATCCTCTAGTTGGAGGCTTCCATAGTCCTTCACTAGGTTTTTAGCTATATCTTTTTGGAGTAGAGTTTTTCCCACTGAGTTTTCTCTATTTCTCCATTTCATAAAGATTTGGTTGTGATTGGCTACCTCATCAGGCCTTGTTGTCGGGACCCAAGTTTGCTTTTAGCATTTTATTGTAGTTTCCTTGCTCTCTCTACATTGTTTGTAGTTGCATTGTTGCTCATCTTAAAGGGGGTGTTAGAGTAAAGCATTAATTTAAATTACTTTTTAAAATTTTCTTTATTCCCTTCCTAAGATTTCACTTTATGAATCTTCTGCATCTCTATTTAATAATTAATTAGTAATTATTAAATAGCTTTTACCTTTTAGGTTATCCTTTGTAAATTTTTAGGTTACCCTTTTGAGTTTTGATCTTCTTTTATAAGGATTGATCTTTTGTAATAATCTACATCTTTTCTTTATCTGAGAATACATTTTCATATTTTTCAGAGTTAACCCTTGCCTCCTTTTGTCTTATTCTTCTTTGTGGTAGGTTTTCTACATGCAGGTATTTGAGGTCTTTATGGATTTGTTTTGAATTTATTTTCTCAAATTCTTCAAACTCCATGCATACTTGGTGAAAATTAGTTTTGCAAAGACAAATGACAACAATAATATATACTTGAAAAAAAAATTTGAGAGCAAGATATTGTTGGCTGAATTTTTGTGTGGATGACATCGTATTTAGAGGAAAAGATGAATTGTGTAAATAATTTGTTGATGAAATGAACAAAGAATTTGAAACGTCTATGTTAGGAGAGATCAAATTCTTTGTTGGCTTGTAAGTATATCAGATAAAGAAAGGTATCTATATTACACAATCCAAATATATCAAGGAGATACTTAAAAATTTTGGTATGGAATATTTAAGACCAGTTGGAACTCTCATGAATACTAGACATAAAATTTCAAAGAATGATGATTCTAAAGAGGTGAACTAGACATTGTACAGGTCAATGATTGGAAAATTGTAGTATGCAGTTCATAGTAGACCTAACTTTACATTAGCAGTTGGAATAGTTGCAAGCTAATCCTAAGGAGAATCAGATGGTTCCTATGAAAAGGATACTAAGATATCTGAAAGGAATAGAAGACCATGGCCTATGGCATAAGAAGAATGACAAATTTGAGCTGAAGGTTTATAGCGATGTAGATTGGGCTGAAAATGTTGATGATAGGAAAATTACTAGTAGAGGTGCTTTATTTCTTGGAAAGAGGATGATTTCTTGGACAAGCAAGAAACAAAAATACATTTCTCAATCCAAAGAAGAAGCTGAATATGTTGTTGTAGCAGTAAATTGTTCTAATATTTTTTGGATCAAAAAATTGTTACAATGTATGAAGGAAGATATTACTAATCCTGTAGTAATCTATTATGAAAATATAGTGCTCTAAATATTTCAAAGAAACCTATGATGCATACTAAGAAAAAACATATTCACTTTATCATTACCTAAGAGAGTTGGTACAAGACACAAAAAAGAGGCTTGAATATGTGAACAATAAGGAATAGATAGCTAACATATTTACTAAGATATTAGCAAAGGAAGCACATGAGTATTTGAGAGACAAGTTAGGGGTCATTACCCTCTCTAAGGATGACTAAGGAGGAATGTGTAAATGCATCAAATATTATTATTAGAATATCATACACATTGATGTAGAAGATCACACGTTGGGATCTGACTAAAGCCATGAAATGATGTAAAGTGTTGATTTTGAAGATCAACCTGATGATAGAGGCAAATAATATACAAGTGAGATTGATGATGTCTACATGAAGAAGATGTATCACAATGTTCCTGATGTTTTTATGGTTTTTTATGGTGACTAAGGTGTGTTTGACATTGTTTTCAAAGAGGGAGATAAACACTAATGTTGATGAAGATCATAAAGAAAGAGGGAGTTGAAGATTGTTACATGACAAATGTAGATGAGGATAAAAAAGATGAACAAAGTTGAAGACTATTTTTATTACACCAATTGACTAGATGAGAATCAGAACCAAATTCAGAAGATCTATTAAGTCCTCATTTTGAGTACCATCTAAAAAATCAAACCCTACAAGCACTTTTTAATGCATGTGTACCTAGCTATCCATTTGAGGCCTAAGAGGTGTTTGATGTTTCTAACACCTTGAATTCTACTCATCCTATAAAGATAAATTTCCATTCCAAGTCATTCTGTGAGGTTCCATTTTGAGCAATGACCAAATTTGCATTTTTGCCTAAGTGTCAAATAGCAACAAGAGGCCTTGTTTGCATTTGAATATCTCACACCCAGTAATATTTCATGACTCACCACTCTAATATCTTGCACCTAATAATGTTTTATGACTCACCACTTTGAGAGTATTTAATGTCTATACTAGAGAGCCTATGTTTCAGATTTGAAGTTATTTTGATATGTTTTGACTAGGTTTTGAATCCTTCAAAGTTGGTCATTTATTGTTGTTATGCTGATGCAAATTGTTTAGAATTCTGGGAGGCCTTGTTTGACCAATTATAACTTTGACTTAATTGACCAAAATGAGAAAATTCATTTTGCATTGCATTCTAGAGGTCGGATACATGTTATGTTTTAATTTTGAGCTTATGACAAATCCATTTGATCAGTTTTTGAATGCGATTCTATATGCAATTTATAACTTTTCACTGGTGTCAAGAAGTGCGGAGTTGTCAGTACCCTTGTTCATGATGTCATATATTTGAATTCGTGATACGTGGGATTGAATGGATTGTACCACTATATTTTGCTCTAAAAATACTTTAAGTGTGCTAGTTTGCAAGTCTTGACGAATCCATCTACACAATTTTCCAGGTCCATTCTATGTGCAAAAAGTCACTTTTCTGCCAGTGTTTCTAGTTTGCAAATTTTGAGCAGCCTACTTTGACCATTCACTATTCTTGCCCTGTTATTAGTCATGATCCCTAATCAAAGATTCATATTCTCCTCATGATAGTGAACTAATGCCCCAGTTTTTGTTTCCCCAAGTGTCAGTTTGCCCTATTTTCAAAGCCAAATCCAATGCGTTTTATGGTTTTCAAACACATTTTCTTGGAGGTAGTTCTGAGAGGACAACTTTGACTATCAATATCTTTTGACTAAGAATCTTTTATGAGTTGATATTCAACAGGGTAAAAATATGTGGAACATAAAATTAGTGTGTTAGATTTCAGAGCTTGGATAGGTGTTTCAGTTAGTTTTTAAAGCCATTAAAAGAACCTCCTAGCACAAAGTTGACAATTCACAAGGAAGTGATAAAATGAGTTTTAATTGGTAGTTCAGTGATGGATTTTGATTTGGATTTGTATCAGATGATTAATGGATCAATGTGATAGTTTAGTTGTTTGAAAATGATTTTTTTTTAGTTAGATACACATTGGGGCCCAACTAAATGGTATCAAACTAAAGATCGTAGAAAAGGATTATAATGTTTCCTATCGTTATAAGTCTTCAATATGTTTTCTATCAACCAAGATCAAATCAATGTCTGATTTTATGTATCATGAGGACAATCAAAATGAATTTTGTGTTTTTCAAAGAAAATAGGTCACATCGATTTTTTCAATGTGATTTTAGAGTGAAACATATAAAATATGAGGGTTTGGTGAAGTACATTATACCAAATCGAGAGATTTTACCTGTAGAGTCAATTATCCTTATAAGAATGACATACCCATAATGCTTAAAGTTAAAAGAATCAAAATAGTTTCAAAATTGACTCGAATGTGTTAAAAATGTCCATGTCTTCACTTAATGTGTTGAATGCACAAGTCAACGTACTTTAATAAAGAACGGAGGGAACTAAAATTTAATGAATGCAAAGATGACATTACTCATCGACTCTTTGTGAAAGACTTAAACAAAAAAGGTGGGGAAGACATCGATTGCAGGCATGGCTATGAAGCTTGCTGGCTAAACCTTTGCGAAAAAGGTTGTGAGCTCCTCAATGACCTCCGTGTGAAGCAAGAAATGAATGGATTAAGACCACATGGGAGGCATATATTTCCTCTATATGTTAACTGAAGAGAGTTAAAGTCAAAGTCATCTTGACCATGTTTTGAGTAGAAGAAATTGCTCTTGCTGCAGATTGATGTGCGATTGTAGACAAATAGTTGATGTTTGAAAGGATGGAGTGGTAGAGCCTAACGTGGGGTCATTTCTAGTCTAGCGTACCAGGACAGAGAGTTAATTCATTGATTTCCTTAATCCAGGGTCAACACTTTATATAAAATCTATAGTAAGTTTTTAAAGACTCCAAATGCCTATGAATACGACTCTCAAAATAGATGGCTCGCCTATTAACGATAGAATATTGATACTTCATAAATAGAAAACTCTGTCTAAGGGCTAAAAGTCTTTCACACCCAACAAAAGAGGAAGAATGAAAAAAAAGCTCCAAAGTAGTATTCAAAAACATGCCTGTGACTATAGCTGTTCAAAGCATGGGTTGTTCTCCAACACCATTATAAATTTGAGACATAACCAAGTGTTTCATATATCTAATGCTAACAAGAGGTTGCAGCATGAAAGATGGAAGCTCTCATGTAAAGGGGAAGATCATCACAATAGTGGCAAAAGAGTAGAATCCGTAGGGGAGGCATCATATAATGAACCCTTATAGGGGGAGCCGCCTTGGAGTTTACTCACGACAGGGAAGAAGGCCACCAGATGAAGCAATAATGCATATTGCATGTGGGAGAGAGTTGGAGACGATAGGAAGAGTTGGGTAGCCACACCAAAGGCAGAGGCCCACAATACTAGAGGCTGCATGTGAAGAGGAATACTACCCCCATTCCATAATGTTGCAAAGGAATTCCACATTAAAATAGTGGATGAAGCCCATTGAAGAGAGGTCGTTGAAATAACAGGGAGATGTTTGTATTCTTTGCAAGAAAATGACGGGAGGAGGAAGTGACAGAAGAACGGGTCAAAACATCCACTTGAGAAACCTACTCAACAATCAAACCGCACTCTTTACTCTCTTCCAAAAAGCAAAAACGTTGGTGAATTTTGATTTGAGTGATTGCAGAGCAGTAGAGATGGTCTTGGGAAAGCATTTTATCAGCTCGTCCTCTACAACACAAAGAACACCATAAGCAACTTGGTCTAGAGAGAAAACAATGAAAAAACATTATCCCACATTCATTGTGGTGAGCCTTTTTCATGTATTTAAATACATGAGCCCATAGTTAGTAAGATGTTCTAAAGATAATTGGCTTTTATAAGCCAAGGTTTCACATGTGGGACCCATGGATACTAGCCAGCTGGAAACAATAATGCAAATTTTGAACAAAGATGCAAAATAGAGTGTTGACATCATCAGATGATGTGGAACCCAAGAACGAATCCAAATTTGACATGTTACCTAAGAACTAGTCATGAGATGACAAGTGGTGAAGAAGACTCCAACTAGGTGCAAACTCTAGTGTGCTGATGTGGCATAGGGGATACGTGTCACAAAGGCACATCCCAGTCAGCAGCCTACTGACTATAATGTAGCAAAGTGCCTAGCTAACACATGGCAACAAGCCACAATGAGCATGATGATGTGGTAGTGATAGAGTTGTTTGAGAATGAATGAAATGCTAACACGTGGTGCTAACATGTCAGTTTGTCGAAGGGTGCCATGTAGCACTCAAGTGGATGGTGACTCTACAAAAATCTAACCAATTGGGGCATGACATGTAGTAATGACAGTCAAATAGGTTTGACCTAGAATGAAAACCAGAGGGAAATTTTCAAAAAGCTTAAAAAGTTAATATTTTAATTTTTTCTCTTGGCTGATGCATATAGGATTATTTTTAAATAAAATTTGTTTTAAACCTATAGTTGGAACTTTGAAGAAGTTTGAATATTTGTAACCAAGTGCAAAGCAGAGACAGTTGCTAAAGGTATATTTTTCAAAATGGTATTTTAGGCATTTCTGATAGGCTAATATAGGAGTATTATATATCTCCAGAATCGGGAGAAGACAAACTTTCTGTTTCTAGAGTTTTCATTTTTATAGGAGGCCACTGGTTCAAGTTATGTAGGGATTTTTTTCAAGTACTTGATTTACAAATTTGTTCATTTGAGGTAGTTTAGATCTAATTTCTAGTATAATGACGAAAAAAATGAACATAAAAGACACTATAAATGTAGCTATGGATGAGTTTGGTCACCTTCAAGTTAGTTAAATCTAGATTTTATCAACATTTTCATGATGCATCCCAGATATTTTGGTGACACAAGGGTTTTCATCATTCATAAGAGATATTTCCAAGTTGGTAGCAAAATAATGATGAAAACTAAATCAGATTTTAGGGGTAGAAAGAGGAGAGATGTCTTACAATAGTAACGAATGGAGAATCAAGTGGACACATGTCATTTTTAGATCAGATTTGAGAATTCATTCCTTGTCTATATCTTCTTCTTTCTCATTCATTGTAAGTGTTGGTTCTAGTTTTGGAGAAAAATTACTCATTACTGTGATACCATGTGTGTTCCAATCTTGAGATTTCTCAAATTTGTGAAACTAGGTTCCAATTTTGATGTGTTCTCATCACTATAACACCACATTCTTTAGAATATTTTCTCTTATATGAATAGTAGTAGTGAAGATAATATAGATAGTTTTGATTTGTTAGACATTTCTATGTTTTAATTTCATGCATCTGAAGGCATAGTTTCAAAGAAATGAATACAAATAAAAAGAAATTTCTTAGTTTCATTTTGATTTTCATCTCCCATCTCTGTAATCTACACTCTTATATGGTTTAAGTATAGAGAACTGAGACCCATTTGCATCCCCTTAAAGTCATATGTTTGATATATTTTGCTATTAGAAAAAAGGGCTAAGTAAATGCTTGATGTGTTTGACAAGGTGGCTAGTTATTTGAGAAAGATACTTCATAAGAATGAGGTCTTTATGAACACCGATGTCTGATTCACAAAGTGATAAGATAGATGTAATATTTGGGTGTGTGAAATATGTCACTAATATCATAGATGAATGTGTTTAATTTGAAGAATTGCCCAATTGATAATGCACGGATCAGCTACATGATCAACTTGTTGGAATTATATATGGAGTAACTGAGGGGGGGGAGGGGGGGGGGGGGTGGGTGGGGGGTGAAGAGGGTGGTGAATCAGTTACCATAAAAACAAATCCACAAATCCCTTAGATGTCTTAAATACCTATTTATTGCTGATACTTGGTAAACACTGTAAGATTATTGTAACTCAATAGATTAACTAGTTACTAATCATCTAGCATTCATAATTATTAATATGCATGAAAAGGTTAAATAAAATGAACACAAGAGACACTAGATTTAACATGGAAACCCAATATGGGAAACATCACCAAGTAACTAGCTACCAATTTTTCACTCTTTTGAAGTGAGCCCTATTAGGAGCCAACCCTATTAAAGGTTATAATACAAACTATTAGGTGTGACCCTATTAGAGGATTTAATCACCCTGTTAGGAGTGGCCTTGCTAGAGGTCTTTAGAACAATTCAACTGAACTGTCACCTTGTTAGAGGATTTACAAAATGGCTGTTAAACCAAATTTGTTAAGAGATTTGAAATCACTACTACAATTGTTAGAAAACAACAATGAATTGACCTGAACAAGATGCAACTGAATTGCTGATTATAGGTCTCTGTTCTACATCATTAGATCCTTCTTGATCAAATATGGCTTTGCTACTCCTCAATGATCTCTGATCATCCTTCAAATTCGCATACACAATAATCAGACCTTATATCACATCAATTTCACTACCACACTTAGAATTCACAACTTGACCTCTTATTTATACCATTCAGATTATCAAGTCAGCTCATTCACATGTTACATTTATCAATAAACCATACATCAGTCAGCTACAAATATTACTTTAGACAAATAAACAATATTTCTTAAATCAATGAAATCCTTCACTGGCCGACCCTCCTTAGTAAATACTCCTTCCAAAAATTTCTTGAGTTCATCATCTTGACACGGTTAACATTGCAACATCTGCAATATCCTTTGGCTACTGAGTTTACTCGATAAGAACTAAATTCTTTCATTATTTGTGAGAGCTCGATAAGAACTATTTATTCCATATTTCCCTTTGATGACTGAGTGAGCTTGGTAACAATTGAATTTCATTTGTTTAACCATGAAAGCTCAATAACAACTATCTACTCGATAGACACTACAACTTTTCTTTACTAACCTTCTACTTAACCATCTGAGCTCAGTAGACTCTATCGTTTGCTTTGTTGACCATTTGAGCTCAATAGACTCTATCTTTTTCCTTGCTAACCATCTAAGCTCGGTAGGCCCTGTCTGATTACTGATATGACATTTGTGTAACATCAAAGACAACACACAATTGAACAATTGTATCCAACAATCTCCCTCTTTAGCATTGATGGCAACACAATATGTCATTTAAGAATGAAATTTGAAAACAAGTCTTTACTAATAGAATACTTCACTTTCTTCTTCAAACATAGCAAACTCCCTCTTTCATAATAATCTCTCCCTCTTACACAAACTCTTATTATATTGCAAATTTCAAAAGATATGACAACATACTCTCCCTCTTTGACAACACATGCCAAAGACAACGACAATCAAATGAATAGCATTGTACCTGATGTACTAATTCATATGAAATGTATTCATTACTTTGCTGCATCAACTGATAGATCTTCAATTCTATTTCTGTTGATGCATCACTAAAACTATATTTTAGTGAGCTTCAGATAGAGGATTACCCCTAACTTACCTCTTAGATACAAGAAATCATCCTTAGGTAAAGGCTTTGTGAATATGTCAGCAATTTGTTCCTTTGTATGGACTATTCCAATTTGATTTCCTTTTCTTATACCAATTCTCTAACAAAGTGATACTTTATATCAATATGTTTGGTCTTTGAATGCATTACTGGATTCTTGGATATGTTTATTGCACTTGTGTTGTCACAAAACATAACAATAGGTTCTTTTATTTCATGCTTCATACCTTCCAATAATTGTTTGAACCACACAATGTTTGAGTAGTTTACTACTGCTGCAACATATTCAGCCTCTAGTGTGGATTGAGATGTATAGTTCTACTTTTTACTTGTCCAAGAAACTAACCTCTTTCCAAGAAAGAAAGCTCCTCCACTTGTGCTCTTTCTGTCATCAACATTCTTTGCCCAATCTGCATTAGTGAACACCTTTAAATTCAGATTTCCTCCAAGTTTATACCATAATCCATAATCTTTAGTTCATTTTAAGTATCTCATGATTCTTTTGATTGCCATCATGTGATTTTCTTTTGGTTTTGCTGAGAATCTTGCTACAATTCCCACTACAAGAGCAATGTTTGGTCTTGTATGCACTACATACTGCAACTTTCCAATCATAGATCTATACAATGTCTGATCTACTTCCTTTGATTCATCATCTTTGGCAAGCTTCAATCCAGTACACATAGGAGTCCCAACTAGTTTGCAGTCTTCCATACCAAAAATTTTCAGTATCTCCTTGATGTATTTAGATTGAGTTATGTAGATGCCATTCTTACTCTATTGAATTTGAAGACCAACAAAGAATATGATTTCACCAAACATTGACATTTCAAATTCCTTGTTCATTTGTTTTGAAAATTCTTTGCAAAGATCATCATTTCCTGTGAACAAAGTATCATCTACAAAAATCTCTGCTAAAATAATCTTATTATATGGTCCTTCCTTTATTTA
The DNA here is from genome assembly GCA_028749045.1 of Cupressus sempervirens. Taxonomy (NCBI): domain Eukaryota; kingdom Viridiplantae; phylum Streptophyta; class Pinopsida; order Cupressales; family Cupressaceae; genus Cupressus; species Cupressus sempervirens. The sequence goes on from CM053785.1 coordinate 4,288,743, forward strand.
CAAACTACTATTATCATTAGTTCTTTGAAAACTAATTTGAATAAGATAGTTATGCAATCTTTCATACTGTGCTCTAGGGGCTTGTTTTAGACCATATAATGCTTTGTGCAATTTGCAGACCATATCCTTCTTGTTTGAATCAACAAAACCTTCAGGTTGTTCAATGCAAACCTCTTCATCCAATATGCCATTGAGAAATGTTGACTTGACATCCATCTGATAAACTTTGAATCTTTTTAATGCAACATATGCAAGTAAGGTTCTGACACCTTCCAATCTTGCAACAAGGGCAAAATTTTCTCAATAGTCTACACCTTCTTCTTGAGAGTATCCTTTGCATACCAGTCTAGCTTTGTTCTTTGACACCTTACCATCTTCATTTAACTTGTTTCTGAATACCCATTTAGTTCCAATTACATTTTTGTCTTTAGGTCTAGGTACAAGAGTCCATGTTTTATTTTTCTCTATTTGGTCTATCTCTTCATTCATTGCTTCAATCCAACATTCATTTTCTAATGCATCTTTAACATTTCTAGGTTCAAAATCAGTAAGTAAACAAGGGCTTTTCAACTTACTTCTTATCATTTTTCCTTCTAATTTATCTCCAATGACCTAATCTGGTGCATGATGCTTCTTGACATACTTGGCTAACATAGGCTCCTTGCCTTTTGAATGACTTGCATTGTTATCCTTCTGTGTCTCAACTTCTGGTTCTGATTCTGGTTGCTCAGGCTCGGTAGATGCTGACTTAGTAGCTTCTATTTGCAACTCAAGTTCTTTCAACTTAGCAGGTATTATCTCAGTTTGAACTTCTTGTGACTCAGTTACTAAAGACTCAGGAGTTGAAGATTCCTGATTGACAGGTGTATTTGGCATTGTATCAAATTTAATGTAAACAAATCTTCTGTAATCTTCAAGTTCCCTTTTTCTTTCTTCTTCAATTCTTTTTGCAAACTCATCAACTTTCACATGTACACTTTCTATGACTTTGTGAGTAGATAAATTCAAACATCTATATGCTTTGCTTTTGCAAGAGTATCTCAAAAATATTCCTTCATCACCTTTTACATCAAATTTTCCTTTTCTAGATTCTTTCAAAATGTAACATTTTCTTCGAAATACTTTTAGGTAACTTATATTGGGTTTGTAGCCATACCATAACTCATAGGGGGTCTTGAATGAGTCCTTTTTTAGCTTTACTCAGTTCAAGGTATGAACTACAATGCTAATAGCTTTCTTCCAGTATTTGATAGAAATGCTCTTCTCAATCATTAAGGTTCTTGCACAATCCATGATAGGTCTGTTCCTTCTTTCTGCTATTCCATTTTGTTCAGGAGTTCCAAGTGCTGAAAGTTGTCTTTTGATTCCCCTTTCAATGCAAAAGTTATTGAATTCATGTGAAATAAATTCACCACCTCTATTAGACCTTAAACATTTTAGTCTTTTGCCTGTTTCCTTTTCCACTTTGGCCAAATACCATTTGAACTTTTCAAATGCTTCTGATTTCTCTCTTAGGTAAATGACAGTCATCATTCTTGAATAATTATCAACAAAAAGAATGAGAATTTCTCATCAGTATAACTTTCAATGCCAATAGGTCCACACAAATTAGTATGCACAATTTTTAGAACTTCTTCAATCTGATAGTTCTTGCTTCTAAAACTAGTTTTTTCCATTTTGCCAATTTGACAATTCTTGCATAGACCAACCTCAGGTTTCTTTATGTTAGGAATGCCTCTTACTTTCCTAAATTTACTGATTTTTATCAAGTTGTCAAAGTTTACATGACATAACCTCCTATGCCATAACCAACTCTCTTTAATTTGAGCAATAAAACATGAACATTCACCAAATTCAAGATAAAACAAGTTACCTTTTGTTTGAGTTCCTGATCCAATTAGCTTACCTTTTTCATTCAACAATCTTGCTTTTCCTTGCATGAATTCTACTTTAAATCCATTATTGAGTAGTTGTGCCACACTCAATAGATTGTGCTTTAGTCTTTCTACCTAATATGCATTATCACATACAAGTTCCTTAGTCAGAGAGATTCTTCATTTTCCTTTTATGCATCAAGGTTCATTGTTACCAAATCTTACACTACCACCATCATAGTCTTCAAAATGTTCAAACTTAGTTTTATCACCAGTCATGTGATGAGAACAGCCACTATCTATAATCCATGTATCATTTATGCTCATAGGAGAAATAAGTGTCATTTCTTCATCATTACCAAACTATTCTTTTACAACAATGTAGACAATTTCATCTTCTTTTTCATCATCAAAATCATTAGAGTCTTTAGCCATGAAACATGTTTTCCTACCTTTATCCTTGAATGATTTGAAGTCTTTCTTGTCATTGCACTTGTGACCTTTCTTCTCATCCTTGTTCTGCTTATTTGAGCACCTAGCAGTAATATGTCCAATTTCTTCACAAGAAAAATAGATTAGAAGAACCTTACCTTTTTATTTTCCTTTGCCTCTTGAATATTTCTTTGCTAGCAGAGCTTCAACCACTTCAAGATCACTATCTAAACTCTGTTCTGATTCTTCATTACTGTCTGATTGAGGATCCTTTAACTTTTTGCCTTTTTCTTTGAGTGAAAGCTTGGCTTCAAATGCTAATTCAATGTTCTTGGCAGCTGGAACATAATTTTCATAGTTGTCTAGCTCAAATGTAGTCAATCTTCCAACTATGGCCTCTAAATTTATTTTATGATTTGCTTCACATCTTCTTTCTTGAATTGTAGAGAGTCTGATTGCATAAATGGGAAGTAGAGTTCTAAAAACTTTACTTATGACTGTCTCCTCCTTGATATCTCCTCCAGATGCTTTTATTGCACTAACACATGCTTTAACTCTTTCAACATATTTTGCAATGTTTTCATCCTCTCTCATCCTCATTTGATCAAACTATCCTCTCAAACTTTTTGCTTTGGCTCTTCTCACATTATCATCTCCTCCATAGATCTCTTTCAGCTTGTCCCACATTTCAAAGGCAGTTTTGCAATCTTTGATGTCATCAAATTCTTCATAACTCAAAAGAGATGCTATATCTATCATCATGTTGTTGTGAGTCTTCTTTTCAGCAATATCATTGATAGAAAATGTGCCAGAAGGTTCTACATATTTTTCATCAAGTTAATTCAACCTTGTATCACCAATAGAAGCCAGATGAAGTCTCATCAACCCCTGCCTTGCTGAGAAGTTGTCCCTATTAAGTCTTGGAATTTCCCTTTTATAAGACATCTTGACCTTTGGCTTAGATCCTTGAAATCTTTTCCTACAAGCACCAAAAGCTCTGATACCAATTTTTGGAATTATAGATGGAGTAACTGAGAGGGGGGAGAGGGGGGTGAATCAGTTACCACAAAAAAAATTCCACAGATCCCTTAGATGTCTTGAATACATATTTACTATTGATACTCGGTAAACACTATAAGATTGCTATAACTCGGTAGATTAACTAGTTACTGATCATCTAGCATTCATAATTATTAATATGCATGCAAAGGTTAAATAAAATGAACAAAAGAGACACCAGATTTAATGTGGAAACTTGTTGTGGTGTCCACAACACACACCCCATTCCTCACTAGGAATGGGGATCCCCTACTTTTTTTGACTCTCGGACTAATAGTTTAGGAGTCAGGAGAAGAAAATTTGGTTAGAAGTTAGAATTTTAGAGTCAAAAAATAAAATAAATAAAATAAAAAAAATACAAAAAAGAAAAGAAAAAAACTCCAAAAAGCATCGTGTGCACACCAAAAAGCACCACATGCACAAGAATGCACTGCGCCTATGAAAAGGTGCTGCACACGCTTCAAATGTGCGCATGGCCAAAAGCGTCGCACGCACGAAAATGCACAGTGTGCCCGCCAAAAGACATAGTCCACACGAAAAGGCCCAGTGTGCATGCCAAAATGTGCCACACGTGCCGCATGTGTGCTTCATTCATCCTACACATGCACACCAAGACCATGTGCACTTCATTTGAGCTATGCATGCACGTCAAATGCGCCGCACATGCCACAATGCACCGCGCAACTAATTTTTTAGTTTTTTTTATTCTGGTGTCATTAAGGTTTGCCTTAAATTAAGTATTTTTTCATCTCTTTGGACTAATGTTTGCTTCTTTTTCTAGGTAAAAAAGGTATCCTCAACTTGTCGAGGTCATAACTTTTGACTTGAAGCTCAGAATTCAGAACCACTTACATCCTTGGAAAGAAGAATTGAAGATCTAATTTCAGCCCCTAAAATAGTGAGTCTTCGGCTACCTAATTTTAGGGATCAATGAAAGTTTAAACCTGAAATTTTGAGTAGAAGACCTCTGAAAAACCCATTAAAAATGCCTAGAAAAATTTGTAAAATAATATGAAAAAGTTTCAAACATTTGATCATTTGGATCACTTGGTTTTATGCCAGGAAGGATAGGGTAGTTGGAGAGAAGACAAAGGTCGAAGATACAGAGGTTGGACACATGAAGTGGAATAGGTTCCTCATCTTATGCAGCTATTAATGGAAAGATTCAACACAGGTGCCTTAGGATTTTAGATCGAACAAGCAGAAGGAGTTCAAGTTTATGAAAGTGATTGGCTATAAAGATGGGTTTGGAGATCTTGGTTTCACTTAGTACTGACACTTTGGTTGTGTGAGTATAAACCTAGAGGATCTTTATGTAGAAGATGGATTTTATGATGCCATATGTGACTTGGTACCATAGTTGAGTGGGAGTTATTTCCATCGATGTATTTATTTAGAATTTGAAAATGTTGGAGATTTGTCTTAGATCCTATTTCTATAGAAACATCTTTAACATTTGTATGGTGCATTTGGTTATCTTCATACTGTGTGAATATGGTTAGATCTTGAGGACTCATGGGATTCTCAATTATCTTCATGGTGTGTGGAGATGGTTGCATCTTGAGGACTCATGAGGTTCCTGGTAAAGGTGTGGTTTATGCTTTGATTTGACATGTTATCCTTGGTGTGAGGATGGTTTCATTTTTATGTCATAATATATTCTTGATATATGTTTAGAGTTTTGACATGTTATAGTATGTTCATATGGAGCATGCTATCTCTTTGCTTGAGATGGTTAGATCATGTTGTCATGTTCATGTTCCTGAGGCCATGGTTGGAACTTTGATGTTGATCTTGGTTTAGTTTCTTGGTGTTGAGTACATTGATCATAAGCTGGATACTTCCTGATAATGCTATGCTACATTTGGAGTTGGTGTGGATTAATTCATTAGAGGATCATGGATACTTAGAAAGGGTGGTAATGGATAGTTGTTTGGTTTTAGTAGGAAGTCTAGGGGGCAGTCACCTAATATATACTTGAGACTAGATTGCTCATAGATGAGTCTTGGTTGGAGACTTGGATATCTTGATGAGCATTCTCATTCCCCACTCTTGGTCTACTTGACAGTTTGCTACTTGAGAGGTATAGCCTATTGTTTCTCTCAGGTCCATTATGCTTATGCTTTTCTTACATGGATATGGATCTTGAGCTACAAAACATCAATTAGTTCTAGAGAGTTCATTTAAGAGATGGTATAGCATTGGTTATCTCCATGTGCAGATGTTGTTGTTATGCTAGTTGAGTTTAGGAGATGGTTTATATTGGAATATTCCTTGATTTAGGAATGGTTTAATGATTTTTTTTCTTCTTGTGAGAGGCTTACATCCATGATTAGTTATATGGTATGGTTTGGGTGTTGTTTTATCATCTTGGTTGGGGTTTTATGGAGGAGATTCTACTTGCACAGTTTACATCAAGAGGTGTGTGTAGAAGGACATGATATAGATTATGATGTGCATAGTTTCTCTTTGCTCTTGGTTATCTTCTAGGATGTTCAATTTTCACTTACATTGTATTTGAGATTGGTTAGAGATTGTGATCACTATTTTGTGTTCATATATGTCATGTAAAGGATGACATGGTTTTTCCTTTATCTCTTTCCTCTGTTGGTGGTGGAGAGCTTGGGAGACTATTGGAGATTTTTTTATGAGAGTTTCTCTTGCAAGTTATTGATTTATGTGTTGTGGATTTCATTGAGACTATATGGATTTACTTCTTTGAGATGTTGTGAGTGGATTGGTTATAGATTTTGCATTATATTTTGCATTAGATTATATTTTGCATTAGATTGGTTATAGATTTTGCATTATATTTTGCATTAGATTTTCACTTACATTGTATTTGAGATTGGTTAGAGATTGTGATCACTATTTTGTGTTCATATATGTCATGTAAAGGATGACATGGTTTTTCCTTTATCTCTTTCCTCTGTTGGTGGTGGAGAGCTTGGGAGACTATTGGAGATTTTTTTATGAGAGTTTCTCTTGCAAGTTATTGATTTATGTGTTGTGGATGTCATTGAGACTATATGGATTTACTTCTTTGAGATGTTGTGAGTGGATTGGTTATAGATTTTGCATTATCTTTTGTAGTGGGAGCTTCTTGGTATATATGTGGCAGGTATTGCTCTTGAGGCTTGTGATTACAAGTTATAGATTGGATATCTTGATGATGTGAGATTCACTTGGTATACATTTGGAGGTATGGATAGTTGGATGGGTTTAGCACTTAATGTGGGTGTTATTTCAACTATAGATATTTTGACAACTATGGATACATGTGATTACCTTTGGATCAGGTCTTTTGTGCTTGGCATTTTAGTTATTATAAGATTTTATGATTTTTTAATGTGATAGGTTGGGTGGCTTTCTCTTTGGATGGCTTTATGTATGTCTAGTGGCAATGGAATAATAGAAGGTGAGATCATTCATGTTTGAGATATTGGATACTTTGATTTTTTTGGGGTACTAGGATGGAGCGCATGGTGTACTTTGATTCATGATGGTGGATTTCCTGGGAGGGATTGTCCCTTTGGTCATTTATGTGGCTACAAATCTACCCTATCCAATGTATACAAGTGGTAGATTGTTGAGATTATGGGTGTTACATACATTGCATAATTTTATTATATTTTACTATGGAATACTGCACCTAGATGGATGTGCAACATGTAAAGATTCTCACGTGATATTCTTGATGACTTGTATTGTAACATTGCGGAACTATTTTAGGTCATTATTTAATATTGCAAAAAATAATTAAATTTCTAATATTAAATGAGGGGTCCATAGGTTAGGTAAGTAGCACATGGTTTTAGCACATAGTTTATGTAATACCACTTGGTGGTTTTGTGGGACTTACTACTATATAGGCAGCCACAACGATAGTTGTGTTGCCCCCACTTTTCTTCTTCTACCTGATTAGTAAAGTAGAAATTTGTGTTTCAGTAAAGTCATAGGTGTTTGAGTCTAGATCTAAGCCCCCTAGGTGGAATGAGTTTTCATCAAATTTTCCATTCTCCCCTTCCCTAAATTTCACAGTCAGGTGGTTTTCCTTTTCGAAGTTGAGATTTTGTGGGTAGCTTAGCACCTAATCCAATGAAAACTCACATTGCTCATGCACAGATGATTTTCAAAGTTATTGTACTTATGAATTGTTGTTTATTCAATGTAAAATAGAAGCCTATGGAAATCTAGACATTGTTTTCTCCTTGGCAAGTTTTCAACCCATGAAGACAATTTTTCGCAAAGAGTTTCAGCTGATGCATATGGGTCAAAATAAGGCCATAGTGAAGTGCTTTATGATCACTTCCCTTTTCCTTAATGACTATTTTCTGGATTTTAAAGAAAATCAAGTTGTGAATAGATTGAACCCAAAATTTATGGACAAAATTTCTCAAGATGAGGATAGGAAACATTCTAACTATCATGGGAAAGAGTTATTAGGAAGAATTTGACTCAGCAGAAATTTTTCCATGAAGTACTCTATTTGCAACTTCCCAAAAATTAAAGGAAAACAGGAAAGTAAGTATGAGAAAATAGGAAGTTACCATTGGGCCAACAGAACAGTGAAAAGACACCAAGATATCTGTTGAAACCATGCATTTACTACCTCAATGGATCACTCCTTTAATTCACTCATGTGGCATGAATCCTAAGTACTAATGGATGAATTAAGTTTCCTATATAGGTAGAAACATGAGTAGTTACAAAACCACCGCTCTTTCTTGAATTGTTGTTCTATTAAAATTGCAAAAATTGTCAAAAAACTAATATCTATGCATTTGCTATTCTTTCTATTTCTTTGGATTCAAAATTCACTCTCAAACAAAAATGGCAACTAGATTCATGAGTTTTGATGATTTGAATGGAATTAAGTCCTCACTAAAAAATTTCATGAATACTTCTCTCTCTTTCTATGACATGTAATATTTTTAGAATAGATTGAGATTAGAGTCAATACATCCCATTATTTAGAAGCTCCAAGGATACGACCTTGTGGAGGCAAGTAGTTTTCCTATTGTAGTCTAGGCTCTGAAATTAATCTATGAATGCACCAACCATTACGAGCCAGACACCAGATAGATTGTATTGTTAGATGACAAAGTGTTGATCTCCATTGATAAACAAACAGTGGTCAATTTTCTCTGAGTCCTAGAGTAGGAAGAATTTTTAGGCTTGACAATTGGAGGAACTTTTTTTGAGTTCTCCATGAAGAAGATGATTTGGACAAAAAAGATCATGCAATCATGGTTCCAAAAACCATAGGGTGCCAAGAGTAAGGTTCCTAAAATCCTATTTGGGACAAATCTCAAACCTGAGATTGTTGACATCATAGTCCTCTTACATAGATTGAAAGGTAAGGTTGAAGCTTTAAACTTTGTTGAGTAATATTTCTTTTTGGTGCAAGTCATATGTTCTAATACCCAATATATTGATTGGTCCTATGAGCTAAGTGAGATTCTATCCAATGCTCTTAGTGCTGCAAAATTCTACATTGCATTCTACATGTCCTCTTTCCTAATTTACATGTTATCTTCTTTACAATTATGGCCAAGCCTCCCAAGAGTGGAAAACTTCCCTGATAATGTAAAGTCTTATGAATTCTACCCATATTTACAATTGGAAAATAGTTATACAGAATATATTAGAGTTAGTGATGTATTCAGCATGAGAATTTGTAGGGAACTCCAGGGATGTCTAGGAGGAAATATAGTCCTGAAGCTATGGTGTCCATTAGCCAATTTGGGAGTTATTTCATTAAGTTATCATCCTTTTCAAAATTGCATCTTGCAACATTTGATGGCTTTCCCTTGAAGCTATTGAGATATCCTAGTGATATGATCACATTGAGCAAGATCATGTAGTAGGAAATCTAGTTGAACGTGCTGAGCAACAATTTGAAGAAGAAAGGGTATGAGCTCCCCATGAATGTGGGAGCTTACAATTTTGAATCTTGTTCGAATGCAAAGAACATACTAAACGAGTTCGAATAAAAATATAAATTAGAGATTTTTGAGGTTTTAAGAACAATGTTTGATCCTAATGGATATGTAAGGGAGCTGTTACAGATTGGAAGCATTATCAAACACATCACTATGATTGAAGACTACTAGGTTTACTATAGTGATGAATTTGAAAGCCATGATCGTGCATTCACCAAACTCATAGTAGATCAAGTGAAGATGTATAAAGTTGATATCAATTTTGAGGGAGTGGAAGATGATGGATAAAATATCTACAGTAGTACCTATCTAACCAAGCTAAGGAATACTCCTATTAGCTTAGAACCTTATGAAGATAATGGAGAAGAGCTAGAGATCATGATGGCCTAGATTATAAAAAGAAATGGAAAGTGGGTTGAATGGACCATAGCTAGAAGAAGTCAAAGTAAAAGTACATTCTCTCAAGCTTCTCTAATAGCTACAATTACCCCTTCTTCTTAAGGAGGTACATCAGGTGTGACCCTAGCTATAACTCAGGGATCGGCTCAAGCATCAAGTAGAGGTGATCAACCTTCTAACAAGAATATTCCTTTGGCTAAAACTTGCCATGATGGCTCCCTCCTAGTCATTAGAACTGAAATATAATCCGAGAAGAAGAAAGAAAAATAACCTAAAGATGTTGTGGCTACTCCAGTCCCCTCATCTCATAGTAGTCCAGTTCCATATGCTAGTGTTGCACTTCTCCAGCCAAGTAGTCCTCAAGTGCAAGTAGTAGATTTGGGAGATGGAGGAACCAATGATAGTGAATCCATTGAATGTAATGAGGGAACCAAGAAGACTTTGAAGGTTGAAGAAGGCCAAGAGTCTTCAAAGCTCATTTCATAGGCCCAAAATAATCCCTTCTCCTCGGCCGTGAAAGCAATCACACTGGTCAAAAGATTTTTTTTTAGTATAGATTCTCTAGGGATGGCCTCCAAAGTGATAAGAATAGATTTATGGTTGGAGGATACTATAGATAGGAAGAGAAAGAGGAAGGATGAAGGTGCCCCAAAAAATGATACCTTATCTCTTGTGGTTCACTTTGGGTCTGCATCAAGTAAGGTTAAGAAGAAAAAGACCTTGTCCATCCTCAAACAAGACCCTAAAATAGGGTATCAAACAATGGAGATAGCAAAGCCTACCAAGGAGAGAAGGATTAAGGATATGTCTACTAACGATTTCATTTTGCATTCATTGGATCTTGGGGAGGCTAGACATGATACTAAAGTTGGCTTGTGGAAGTCAAAAAATGAGGTGATTGCAGGACAATTGGAGAGCCTTACATTATCAAAGGTTTTGACCAAAGAGGAAATACAAAAATTGAATGGCTTCATCAGGCAGTTGGTCACCCTATTTGCAAGCATGTATGGGATCCCATTACTAGTGATCCCACCACTGCAGATGTTCAGGCACTTATCTCCCAACTCTAGGAGGATAAGCATTTTGCACACATCAGTAGAGAGTGAAGCAGGAAAGTCAAGGAAGAAGGACACTCTATAATAGAGCATATTGGCAATGCTATATTGAGATTGGAAACAGAGAAAGATAACATATAAAAAAATAGAGCCACCTTGGCCGCAAAAAAAATCAAGAGTGATGATTGTGTTTCCTTGTTGAAGATGATCATCCACATGAAAGAAAAGGAGGCTATTGAAGCAAAAATCCTGCCTAAAGGAGATGAACCCTTAGTCGAGTGGTTCCAAAGCATGTAGTTCAAGTCTGAAATGATCATGGCGAAAGAAGAGGGATTTAAAAATATTGAAGCCAAAGTGAAGAAGGACCAAGATAAACTTTATGAGCTATTAAAAGGTTTGCACATAGATTCATAGTCTAGTGGGAAAGAAAAAGTGATCATTGAAGTAGCTGTCATGCAAACAAATTTCTCCAATTTCATAGATGCTCTATCAAGAATAGCTTTTGGTCGCCCAAATAGAGTCTTTGAACTTTAGAATTTGGGTGGATGTGTGCACATGGCCATGGAAGAGTTATGAGACTGGTTTGGTGTTGTCAAGGATCTAGCCCGAGAGCATTCTGAGTGGCTCTTGAGATACACTAACATACACATCCATAAACACAAAGAGCTAATCCCAATCATTGTTTCCACCAAGGCCTATAGGGAAATGGAAAAAAAAGGAAAGAAGGTGAAGTGATTCATATTCTGCCTCTTTCAATTCCTTTTATGTAATCAGTGTAATAGACAAACTCACTCCTTGCCATTTGTTATTTTTGAGGAGATGAACCGATTGAACTTCCTTTGTAAGTCATTTCAAAACCTTATATGTACAATTAATAAAAGGTCAACAAATTTTGGTGTGACATAATGGATGTTGCAAAGTCAGTTAAAGGGTATTCATTGTAGTAGTTGTTAATTGTTTGTTTCCTTGTTCTCTTTTATCTGAATTAAAACAAGGAATGAACAAAATTCCATCCCTTCTTTTGAGGCAGTGAGCTAAGATTAATAAGTATTGTCATCATAGGCTCAAAAAATATCTTTAGGATGTTCCCCCATAATTAATCTTCCTTCCTCCATCTTTTGAGTTTCTCGTTGATTTCATTAGCATTTTTTGTCATGCAATATTGAATCTTTCAGTCTTATGAGCTCATAGGATGTGTGAATTCATAAACTTAGTTAATATTTTGAAATCATTCCTTACTCGAGTTAAATCTTGTGTAGTTTTAGCTCGGTTTACCTCTCCTAATTTTGGGTTAAGAACACACCCTATTAGATTTAGGAACAAACGAAATTCATTACAAATTTGCAATGGAGAGTTATACCTAATAATTTAGAGGCAAGTTAGTTTTCTTAGAAGCAACTTTCCAACTATTATAATAAGATATTGTTCACAAATTAGGGCATCTAAGAATCAAAATCGAAAAGAACAAATCTTTTTACCAAGAAGTTGTTGGTGTGAGAAGGAGAAGAAATAAGAGAAAAGGAAAGGGTCGAGTAGGACAAGGCTGGTCAGGTTAGCCAGGGGAGCATTTGTCAGCAAATATGCCAAGTTATGAGCATTTACCTTCTGTTAGAAAAAGTCAGCATACATATCAAAAATTTATTACAGTTGAACTCATGTTTTGTTGTCAGTTTGTTATGAATATTTAAATAAAACATTCAGTGTTGTCAATGATATTCAGTACACTATTTCCTTCATCACCTTCCCTTTAGCCAGGTGGTGGAAGCTAGTTATGATAACAATCAGTTCCAACTACATCCAAAATTCTTTGCCAAATGAGAGATCTCTATATAAAGGAACTATAACATATGTTTTAAAAAAAGCATAATCAATAAAATGTTTCCTTCTTTCAATCTACTTTCTGTTGCTATTCTTTGCTCTTAGATTTATTTATATTTTTCTACATTTTATCAAAGCAGATCTAATTTTTGGGAAGTGCCTTTTTGTAGAAAATATCTAATCTTCTTTGTTGCAAGCTGAACATTGGTTGAGCAACACTATGTCTATTCTCTACACAAGTTTGGTAAGAATTTCATGTTCTTGTTAACTCTGAGGTGCTAAAAGTTCTATTTTCTTTTCAAAAAGAAGAGAAGTTGATTAATGGATTCTCTTGGTGTTCCTCTACCCTCTTAGATTGAAAGAATTACAATGATTGGGTTTCACAAATTGAAATTTCTCTAACTCTAAAAAATTGTTATGATTTTGCTAATGCTAGTGAGTAGACACCAACAGGTTCTGGAAAAGAATGTGATGATTGGGATAGGAGAGACAAGAAGGCAACAACTTTGATAAAGTTAACACTTTCAAAAGAATTTTTTCCAAAAGTTTGAAATGAAAGAAGTGGAGTGCAAGTATAGAAGATCCTGAAAAGTTTGTATCTAAATTCAGGTGATGTATGGATTATATCTCTCACCACAGAGCTATATAATCTAATCAATCGTTTAATGTATTGTTCTTAATGTGTGATGTTTAAAAATAATCAATTATAAGGGGACTTGACACTGCTGATAAATTAAAAGCCATTAAATCTGATGAGTTGTGTGCTAAGTTAATTCAAGAAGAAAAACATCAAATAAAAGAAAGAGAATCCTCTATTGTTGATTGTGAATCTCAAACATTTGTAATGAAAAGAAAACAATATCATCAAAGGACACAAGATAATAGATCTAATGGAAAGAATTAGAAGTATAGAGATGATGATAATAATAATTAATATGAGTAACATGTATGCTGACTTTTTCTAACACCTTCCCATCGTTCGGGCATTTTGTCAAACATCTTTCTTGTAGTCACTGTTTATTAATAATAGTTTGTTATATTGAAGACTTTATCATTTGGAATTCCTTTTGTGAGTATTTAGTCAAATAGTTTGGATGAACAATCCTTTATATGAATCAATGTCGTACTCCCTACGGATGATTCACATCCCAAAACTGAGACTATGAACTTACCATTCCGTTGGCCTCTATGGACACAAAACAACCATGAGAGATTATTCAATCTAACACAACATATCATGAGAACACAATTCTTGACACTACTTCCCATGTCTCATTTTTTACTATCTGATCCAATTCCTCTTTCATGGATTGTTTCCAATAATCATCTTTACATGCTTCATCTCCAATCTTAGGCTCAACTTGAGATATCAAGCATAGTTCTTCATTGACTCTATGTCTTTTCATAACATCTTTGTCTTTTCTTCTGATGATTTTCTTGGATGGGTGATTCTTTATCATATTCTTTCTTGAAGTAGGAGTTGTTGCCTCAACTCTTGGTTCTACTAAAGGTTTTGAGCTTTCTTCCTACCTTATCTCTCCTTCATTCTAAAAATCATTTTTAGTCTCAAGAAATACCACATCATTCCTTAGCTTAGTAACAAAATCATCATCTAAATTGTAATCAACTATTCTCTTTTGTTTTTTGAATTTCTTATCAATTCTCACATTTGCACTTTCCATAATAGTCACCAAAGTTGTTTCCTCTGATGTGAGCTTTTCATTAACCAATCTAGACTTATTCACACAATCTTTTAGGGATCTTTCAATACTTTCTCTAAATTCTTCAACTTTATCAGAAAGTAGATTTTTTCTAACTTTTCTCAATCTCTTAGGACATTTACTTGAAAAATGACCAAACTCTTTACATGTCTAACAAACAAAATTTTCCATACCTTCTTTTCCTCTTTTCATAAGTAGATCAATACCATCCTTTATCTTTATGTCTTCTTATTATCTAGATCTATCTTTACTTGTGCCTCTATCTAGAAACTCAATGCTCAGATCTATACACAATTCTGATCTCTTACCAAGAAGCTCCATGTTCTAGGTGTCAAAATTTCCTCCATTAGATTTAGGACAAACTTTTTTGAGATAACTTGCCACTAATCTCCCAAAGCTATTAAGTTTTATCTTCAAGGACATGATGCATTGATACCAATTGTTAGAAATAATAGTCCATGGAGATAACATGGGGGGGGAGTGGTGAATCAGTTATCCAACAACTAAAACATATACCTTCTTTATCCAAACTTAACTATTCAACCAAAGTAAACAACAATGATAATAAAATGCACATAGACAATTACACTAGATATGTTGACTAGGGAAACCCTTGATTAGAGGGAAAACCCCAGTGGAAATGATGCCCACAAGATGATGTACTAATGTAAATATTCTTTGTTAGAGGAGACTTTGAATCCCTATTAGAAGATTCCAACCATTTTAGGAGTTTTAGTACAATGTGTGCAAGAAGAGTCCACTGCCCAAATATACAATTTTAACTACAAGAAGAGTTCACTGCTCAAACAAGTAATTTACTATTATTCTCTTCTTTTCTTTTTTCTATCAACCAAATCAATCACTGTTAGACCTGTTGGCGCTCAAAATTGTAGTCCGAATTTTGAAGCCTATAAATGGTTTGTGAAGCCTATGTACCTAGCTGTACCTTTGAACCCCATGAGGTGTTTTATGCTTCTAGAAACTTTCATTTAGTGCGTCTAAGTGTTCCATGAAGTTAAAGCATCATTTTGAACCATTCTGTGAAGTCTTGTTTTGAGTGCATTTCAAATCTGCTTTTTACCCCAAGTGTCAAACAGCGATAGGAGGTTGTGTTTGCCATTGAATATTTTGCACCCAAAAAAGTTTTTGTGACTTTCCACTTTGAGAGTGTCTAGTGTCCATACCTGAGAACCTATATTCCAGATTTTGAATCATTTCAAATCCATTTGATTAGGTTTTGAATCCCTCGAAGTTGGTCAGTTCCTGTTTTCATGATTTTGCACTTTGCGCATATTTCTGGGTAGGCCTGTTTGACGTGCTATAACTTTTGACTAGTTGACCAAAATGTTGAAATTCCTATTGCATTATATTTTTGACGTCAGATACTTTTTATGTTTCAAGTTTCAACTCTTGACGAATCCGTTTGAGTGATTTTCAAACGCGATTCCAAATGGAATTTCTAACTTTTCACTGGTGTCAGTATTTACAGATTGATTGGTAGCCCTGTTTGAGATGTCATAACTCCTGATCTGTGATTGGTGAGATCGAATGGATTATACCCCTATGTTGTCCTCTAAAAATATTCCAAGTGTGTCAGTTTGCAAGCCATGACGAATCCATTTACACACTTTTTCAGGTCAATTCCATTTGCAAAAATCGCTTTCAGTCAGTGTTCCTAATTGCAAAATTTTGAGTAGCCCACTTTGAGCGTCCGCCATTTGTGCCCATTTATTCGTCATGAGCCAAAATTGCATAGTCATACTCACCTCATGATAGAGTTTTAACGCCCCAGTTTTCATCTCCCCATGTGCTCATTTACCCAAATTTTTCATGAGACGAGATTCAACAGAGATTCAGTGTGCTTGTTTTTAGAGAATTGTCAGTTGTTTGGGTCAATTTTTAAGGCCAACCAATGGACCTCCTAGCACGAATTTGACAGTTGGTAGAAAGTGATAAAATGAATTTTAAATGATCAAATTGTGATCCAATTTGATGTCAGATACTTTGAAGATCTTAATGGATCAGTTTAAGGTGTCAGTCGTGTGAAAATGAAAATTTTTTAGCCGGACCCACTGTGGGGTCTGATTGATTTCAGTGAGCTGATATGATATGTTAAGAATTTTGTTGTCTGTTTGCATGCTTCGAAGCCAACCAGACCTGCATAAAAAATAGTTTCAGAATTTACTACAAATACATGATGCATACAACAACCTGAAAAGACACTCAAATTTAGCATCTATTATAGCATCTAAGCTAGCCATGAATTGTGCAGAAAGGGCTTTGAGTGCAATGAGGTGGTGATTTCAATGGGGGTCAAAAAAGTTTTAGATAGGGCAAAGGAAGGAGATGTGAAACAAACTTTACCCTCGTGCAACATCAAAATTGACAGCAAAATTGTTTTTCATCAGGAGAATCTCTGAGAAACGTTTGCAGAGAAATTTTAAAACTAAGGAGCCATTTTTCTTGTAGGATTGTGTAAAGATATACTGCCGGATGAAAATTTTATCCAATGGACCATAGATATGGGGCAAATAGCAGAGCCACATGCAATGAAAAGGAGTGAATATGTAACAGGTAAAGTGTGGAATATTGCTATTAATTTTATGGATAAAGGCACATAAAAAATGAGGTCACGACATTAAAAGAAAAAGCTGCCAAGGGACAAGGAAGTCACGTCTAAAATAGAGGAAGGTGTAAGAGTTTGAGGATGCCATCAGAACAGCCCATGCCATTGAAGATCCACGTCCAGGCATAAAAGAAACTTAGCCAAGTCACAAAACCCGCAGTTCATTGGAAAGAAGTCACCCACCACTTGTAAAAAGTCGTTCATGCCTAGCAATGGAGAGAACAGGCTCAGAAAAATGAAAGGAGATCCATGTTTGAGGGAGGCATCTCACAGCAAGAGCACACGTCTTATAAAGGACATCACGCTTTTAAAGAGACAAAGTTTCTGTTTTCATCCAGTCCAGAAAAAAGAGGGCAGGGGCGACATCTTTTCAGCCCATTTCAGGCCATGAAAGAGGATGAAGCCTCACATTTTGAGTGAAGAAAAATGTTAGCAAGTGGAGGCTCACGTGATGGAGGTAGAAGCAACATCTTCAGCAAAATCACTCACGCAGAACAGTAACTTTTAAAATGAGGCATTAAAGGAAGCAGCTATCTTGAACACACAGTCAAACACATGATCTCACGCATCTTGAGAAGCAAGCAGCTGGCTATGATAAGGATGAAGCTCACACCACGCTAACAAGAAGAAAAATCGCAATCATAGAGAGGTGAAATGTAATGTCCCACATTCGCTAGAGTGAGAGGTTTTTGAAACTTTAAATACCTTTTCACACAAAAGACTAAATGAATTAAGAGAAGGCTTTTGGAAAGCCAAGCCCATGTGGTAGGGGCCCCATTCAATCCGACCTTAAATGCCTGATGACATCAGCATGATGTGGGGTGGGGTCAATATGAAATTTTGAACGGAAATCCAAACATGATGACATGGCGCCAGAAAACCTAGATGCTCCCAGATGATGACACATGTTCCTATCAAAGGGTTGTCATTTCCTCGCCATGTGAAGATGCTCGCCAATTAACTACAGCGAGATAGCGAGGCTGACATGGCAGCAAGCAAGATGATGATGTGGCACCCAGCTATGCAAAGCTCGAACCAATCAAAAGGTGACACATGGCAGTGGTCAACTAAAGGTTGACCCCGAATTCAAAGGGTCAGGAAAATTTGCAGAGTTAAAAATAATAATATTTTATTATTATTTTTGTTGAAAATGCACGTCAGTTTTTAAAATCAAGCAGGGTTTTAATTCTAATGTTAAGACATTATATTATTATTTTTTTTTTGGATTTTAAATTCAAAGATATGTAGACCTGATGTCTCTACCAGAGAACTATTTTTCAAACGAAGATTTCAGGTGTTTTCGAGAGGCTAGATATGCCTTATCATATACCGTTGGAATCGGGAGAAGACGAACTTTCCAAATCTGGAGTTAGTTTTTGCACAGGTATCAATCAGTTTGAGCTACACGAGGTTTTCTATCTGGTACCTAAAGTGTAACCATATTCATACCAGGAAGTTTAGATTTGTTTTTTGTCAAGATAATGACCTGGATATTAGTAGAAGGCAATGGAAATGCAGTTAGGGTCGAATTTGTTCTGATTTACTCAGTAAAAACTCATTTTCACTGGCTTTTTATGGGGCAATCAGATTTTTTGGCAAGTAAAAGGTTTTCATCATTAGGCAAGGATATTTTGCAAGTTTGTTACAGATTAATGATGAAAAAAAATCAGATCAGAAGGGATAATGGAAGAAAGAAGTTTTTCAGTTACCAGAAGATTGATTTTCAAGTGGACACTTGTCATTTTCAGAATAGATCCGGGATTTCTTTCTTGTCTATATCTTTCTTTCTCTGTTACTTTGTAAGGGTTCCAGTTTAGGCACTAAGAAACCATTCTTCAGCATTTCTTCTTGTATTGAACAGCATTTTTAAGTTTTGCAGATAGTTCTTTTCTATTGGGTGATCTATGACTTATTTTCTGTACATTTCATGTATTTGATTTCAAGGAAAACAAATAAAGTGCAGCAAAAGTTTGAAGTTCAGTTTGAATCTTGTCTCCTGATTATGGCTCTGTTATTTCTTCTAATTTGTGATTAAAGAGCATGAATTAGGTTGCATTACATTTTGAAATGTATGTGGTTAAAATGTCTTGCTTATGGAACAAAGAACCATGTAATTGCTTGATATTTGTCACAGGGTTTGCAGATTTCATGATAGGATTTTTTGAGTATGAGATTCATTATGTAGCAGATGTCTATTCACAAGGTGAAAGATAGATCAGGGATCTTAATGTAGAGATACGTTTGAGGTTTCCAAGAGATGTATGGTTATGATTCATTTAATTGCCCAATAGATAAGGCACTGGTCAGAGATAGGATCATTAAGTTCTGTTGTTCATACTTGGGTCTTGCTGTTATCAACATATTAAATCAATTTTCCCTTTTATGTTGAAAGCTACTCAATGTTAACCCACACTTAGCTTGCCAGTTTTATGAGTTATGTTCTTAGCTAGTTCATGCTTATGATTCCTGGTTGAGTATAGAAGAAATAAGGGTTTTATCTGCTTCATATTAGATTCAGTGTATGCTTTGACAACTGGTACCATATAAAGAATCTACAGGTCTACCCGCCTAGGTTTTGCAGAGCCTGAAGTAGAAGAAGGGTCATGCCTTATAGTTGGCCTGGTGTCTGAATGGATGTGTTGATAATGGGAGTTAGCTGCCCCTAGATGCATCTTGTTCTCATTAGGGTAATGGGAAATGGATAACATTTTCAAACTCCAACAAGACCTGATCATGAATCTTGGATCCAAATATCAAACATCAAATCACTCAAAAAAACCTTAGCAATGAATTTTCCTTCACTTCTGCATTGTTCTGCTCAACTTTGTAGTCCACTCTTGTTGTTTCTTATCATCAATTATAAAACATATCCTTCTTGTTGAGATTATGGGTATTGTACATATTACATACTATTATTATTTTATTTTATTTTATTTTATTATGTAATGTTGCACCTAGATGGGCATAAAACATGTAAAGATTCCCATGGGATATTCTTAAGTAATTGTACTGTAACATTGTGATAATATTTCATGTAATTATTTAATATTGAGGAAAAGAATTAAATTTCTAATATTAAATGTGGGGTCCATGGGTTAGGTAGCACATAGTTTATGTAATGTCACTTGGTGGTTTTGTGGAACTTGCTACTATATAAGTAGCCACAAGGGTAGTTGTTGGTGTGAGAAAGTGAGAAAGAAAAAAGGTGAAAAGGGAAAGAGTTTAGTGGAACAAGACTTGATGGGTTAGCCAAGGTGGCTATGGCTTTGAAGGATTCTATAGTTGTATTGCAATGGTATTTTTGTTGAATAATACATGGTGATGGATGATTTTTGAGGTTGGGTTTTTTGCCTTAATGAGGGTTTCCCATGGTATACCTTATATCACATTTTTGTGGGTATGTTATCTATTCTCTTGCATGTGGATTTTTAATTGCGTATTTGTTTCAGATCTATTATGTGTTATGTGAAAATGGTTATATTCTTTGTTGCAAGTTTTCTTACAAGTGGTATTAGAGCTATGGTTTTATTATTGTAACCCTAGATTGAATCCATGGGAATATTGCTAGAATTTTGGGCATGTGAAATTATTGGAGAAAATAATTTTTTTGGATGTTTTATTTAAATGAGAGTTTTAGGAGGGAACCTACATAAATGACCTCCTAGGTAAAAACAAAGCTTACCGTTGGATCTAGGTCAATGTTTCCATAACTTTTGTTATATAATGTACCCTAGTTTAGCCATCTTCAAATGAAATGAAAGAGTTTTTTAGTTTATGTCCTTGATGGCCATCAAATTTAATCCCATCAGAATTTTTGTCACAAAAAAAAAAATATCACAGTGAAAATGGTAAAAATGTTGTCTTAGTAAAATGACCATAACTTTCTCTTGGGATATCAAAATTTAGACTTCTTATAGGCATTAGAAAGATAATTTAGAGAACTACAACTTGGTGTAGGTTTAGTTCTATGATTTTGATATTTGGTGAGGTTTTAGGAGCTTAAAAGTTAGATTTTATTTATTTTAAGCATAGATTAGGGCATAACTTGGGTGTACGAAGTCAGATTTTGGACTTCAAGTAGTCAACATAAAGCTCTTGGAGAGCTCTACACATTGGTTCATATTTGGTGTAGGTTTTACATGATTTATTTGGTGATATATTGATCTAAATGGTTTATGATATATATTGACTATGGTAGCATTGTGAGTATATGACATTATATGTTTGGAGATTTAAGATTTGATGTCATTGTATACTCAGTTCATATTTTAGATTGGTCTTATGATGATATGGTTATCAGTATTTGGTTTGGATATGTATGATGATTTGGTGGGTCTACAAGTTGTGCATTATTGTAAGTGGTCTATACTTACAGGTTTCATTTATAGCTTGTGTTGGCCTAAATTTTTGTATAATAGGTTTTGTCTTGCCCAGATAAAAATTTTCAGATTGTGATCCTTTAGTGGTAACTAGGTTTCCAACTAAGTTTGTTCTTTTGGCTAGTCCCTTTTTCCCTTTTTCCTTTTAAATTTTCCTTGGCGTGAAAATTCTTTAAAAAAGGGGGAAGAGGGTTAAACAAATGATCTTTATTCACCTTTGTTGAAATTGTTGTTTTAATCCTTGTGAAAGTGTTTTACCTCACCGTCGGATTTCTTTTTAAATCTACAGTTGTCGTTGACTCGCTAAAGAAAAGTGCTCAGAAGCTAAGGATAGTGAGTTAGTGACATGATGAAACATGTACATGGTCATCGTGAATAATAAATCTAGCATCCAAATTACCCTAGCAAGTCACTAAGTCGGTAGCGACATAGCGAGGATGAAATCATCGCTAAAGGCGACTTTCTTTTATGACCAGAAATGATTTGGAAAATCCCAAAAAAATTCTTTGCAAGCTGTGCTACATTTCCTAGCGCTTGTTTTTCGGTGGGTCGTTGCATTGCTAGCCAGGTATTTTTGTGTTTTGCCAGTAGCGACATAACGACTGACCCAAAAGTCAAAAACATGGCAGAACCTAAGATAAAGGATGATTAAAATATAATTATGCTAGCGCATTGTGCCAGCTCAGAAACAACGATACCATGGACCCATTTCCCAGGAATGTAGTACAAGGTTTTTTGACCGTGAGATTGGGCCAAGATCAAGGGTTGTCATTAGCTCGCTATGAAGAAGTGCTTAGAAGTTAAGCATGGTGAGTTAGTGAGTGATGGCCCACCATTGATTCCTTGAAAAGTCATTTCAAATGTATGCCACATGATTGACATAAGATCAAAGGTTATCGCTAGCTCACCATGGAAAGATGCTCGAGGTATAAGTATAGCGAGTTAGCGATGTGATGACATGTGTTTGTGGTCATCCGTGGGCCTAGTCTAAAGCACCAGCATTGAAGGAAAGGTGCAGGTGGAGCTATTCTATTGGTTTGATTGCAAATATGTTAATAAGAAAATGAGCCAGCTTAGTTGTCATTACCAGATCGCAAGTTTTTCCAAGAATTGACGGCGCATTTTTATTTTTTTTTAAAGGGGAAGTATGGTGACATTCTGTCCTGCGCATTTATGATGAACGAAGACTTTGCGTGTGAGAAAAAAATAAACTATAATTTGTAAGATTTTCTTTTATTATTCATTACAGTCCACTCCAGCAAAGATTTCATTTTCTCTGAGCATAGGCACCCGTCGATCATGTTGTGATTAAGCATTGGTGAAGACGCGAAAATAGTTTCATATCTATTTGAAAGCAGTTACAGAAGTTCAAAAGAGGATAATTTTGGCAAAATCAAGTAAGTACTCGATCATAACCTTCGTAACATTCCAATTCCCATTATTACAATCAAGATGCCTCCTAAGAAATCATTCTCTGGGCAAGTTAACTATATGAATAGGAATATCCATGATGATTTCTTAGAATTACTCCCACGATCCACTATAGAGTCTGCATAGGTCAAAAGATTAATTTCATTAAATCCTAGGCTTAAAATTGCTTATGGCTTGTATGACAAGGGGAACTGGGTAAGGGATGCAGTAACCAATCAGACTGGCCTTGTTCTATTTAAAAAGTGGTTTTCAGAGAGGAATCTGTTTGCCCCTCATGCTAATATATGGAATTTTGACTTGGGAAAGTTAGTAGTTCCTAGTGTTTTCATGGAATACGACTTGCTAGAAGATATTGCAAAGAACTATGACCAAGCCATTAGGGTTGTGAGAAGAAATGATGGTGTGCCTCTAGTGTCAATTAGCCCTGAAGAAATTAGAGAGGTTTTTCACTTAGAGCCATTATCAAATTTCTACATGCCAATCAACTTGCTGGAATTAGAAAAGGAATACAAAGTGAAGAGAGATATAATTAGGGGAGGTGCATTGAGGGCACACATTGGTACCATAGGAACTCTGCCAGTAATAACTGCAGCCTCTAAAGAACCTTTTAAGAAGAGCCTTTTCACTTCCCGGGCTGTAGAGATATACAGGACTCTATGTCGTGTTCTTGGTGAAGATGAGCAGGATTTCATGCTCATTGACCTTATGTATATGATGATTCAAATTACCTCTTTCGGTGTAGATGTCATTTTTGATTTTGCCTCCTTTCTAGCTGAAGAAATTCACATCGGTTTGGTTGGAATTGCAAGAGGTAAGGTGGAGAAAACTTTTGGCCACTATTCCTTATTAATGCATATGTTATTGTTCAAAGTGGTAACATATTTTGGTAATGAGATGAAATTGAACAGAGAGGAAAATGTGGAAACATTGCCAGTCCAGTTGTGGAGTGCAGATATGACTTGGGATGCAAATAAAGTCAATTTTGTCAGATTTGATAGATATTTTGCCTCTAAATTGAGATGTCTATTTTTGAGTGATAATCCCAGGATCCCTAAAGTATTGATGAATCTCATAAGACCTATGGATAACCCCCATAATTTGAAAGTTTCACACAATTGGGGAGATATTATTCCTTACCCTATTTCTATAGTTTTCAAAATTTATGGTTTTAAAGGGAGCCCTCATGTCTTACCTTACCAAGTGCCCCTAAAAATAGGGATGGTAGAAGTCTTATGGAAACTAGGAGGAGTAGAGGAAATGTTCTTATCAAAAAGGTAACTAGGGTTGATTTTCCCTACCTGCACAGTGGCCCATCAATTTGTGATTACTAAAGGAGGATGGCTCTTTTTGTATAAAATTTTGGATCAGTATATGATGGTTGTCTCCCACCCTCATTTTTGTGATTCTGAGGGATTTTTCAATCAGGTTCTGAGGCATTGGATCAAGCTAGGACCAGTAAAGCATGATTCATACTACCCAGAAGACATTATAAGAAATGAATTTTCTTTACAAGAACAAGAAACTTAAAAAGAAAAATGGAAAGTTTACTCCCGGGTCCTATAATTTATTCATTGTTTTGATCAGAATTATAGTCCTTTAGACAATGCTAATATAGAGGCTAACCAAATAAACAAGCTCATAAATAACTTCCCTGCAATAATGGAAACCATGAATGAGAAGAAATAATTTTTTATTAATTCTTCTCCTGATAAGGCCAGAGAAGTCATGAAGAGGTTAGCCTTCACTCCTAATATAGGGGTTGGTCAAATAATTGTATAGAAAAAACCTTGTTACACTATAATTCAAAATAAAAGGGCTCCTATAGATAAGGGCAAACAAATAATGGGATCCACCAGTATAGCTTTAGAGGAGAGACCTGATGAGCCTAGCCCAAAGAGGTAGAAGGTAATAAGAGAAGGGAGACCTCAAACTGAGGAATATTCACCCACCCAATCTCCTTTGAGAATTGGAGAAGAGTAGCTCACAAGTGAGCAAGTTGAAGAGATTGGATCACAAGGAGGTGGTTTTTATTACCCAAGCAGAATTGGATGAAGGTAACCCTCCAGAGCTTCCTCTCCCAAGTTTGGATCTAACAAGAGCTAATTATAGAGGCAGGGAATTGGACCCTGTATTAGAACAAGCAAGTCATCAATTTTTGACTAATGACAATTTTGTGAAATCAAGAGCTTTTCAACAATTTGCATGGAGGACAAACATGAACATCTTTGAGGAGAAATGTAAAAGGATGAAGACAGAGCATCCATAAATGAATGAAATTTTCATACAAAACCAGATTAAAGAAGAAATGATGAAGGAATTCCAAAACATTACTCCTGAAGAAGGAAAGAAAATGGTAAAGACCTTTAACATATTATTGTTGCCAAATTGGGATATTTGCAAATGCCTTAATTTTCAATTCTGTTTCAAGTAAATTGGAATTGCAAGACCCAAATAACAAGGATTTCCAAGGAACTGCATTTATTGAGGATCAAGTTGCTTTGGTCAGTTGGTCATTGAAAAGAGGATCTAGAGCCACATCATCACAACCAGATGAGTCTAGACTGATGGGCAACATACTTGTAAGAAGGGTTGCTGACACCTCCCATGTACAGGTAGCCTATTGGAATGTGGAGTCTTCCCAGTTTCTTTTGGCCACTGCTAAGAAGGAGGAACAGGTCATGTTTGAGTTACAAAGCAAGTATGAGACAGTGGTGGATGCATACAACAAAGAGGTAAAGAGGAGGATTGATCTTGAAAATAAGCTATTGGAACAATCCACCAGGCCTAGAATAACCTACCCTCATCCCCCAGTAGAACCTTTTAAGTCTACCCCCCTCATTGAAATGCCAGATACACCCCAGGGGCCACGATATTACACTGCTGAGGAATTTGAAGAAGATAAGGCTAAACTATGGGCCTTACATATAGAGTTGGAATCTCAGTATGAAGATAAACTAAGAAAAGCTCTTACATATCTAGGAGACAAAGTTGAATGGTGATTAATCTATCATCAATTGGTCAGGGTGATTAACATTTGGGAGGAATTAAAAGGAAATGATGAGGCTCTAAAGCCTATTGTGGACAAGTGGGTAAGAAGGGAAAAAGAAGTAACCTTTTTATGTTTATCTGTTATAGATAATTCCCATGATCAGATTGAAAAAGTCTTTGATATTGTTTTTGACCTTGCTGACTTTGATAATAAAAGGACACATTTAAAGAAGATAACAAAAAACCACTTAGACAAATATAAGAGTCAAAATTTCAAATTATTTCCTCATGCCCTAGATAAGAAAAATAATTTAAAAAGCAAAGAGGAATGGACGAAAGAACTTGATGATGCATTTTGTTTAAGAATGAATGAAGTAGTAAATGAAACTGGGCATGCATGGTGGGCCACCACAACAGAGGAGATGGTGAAAGCCAAAATATTCTTTGATTCTTTAAAACAGGATTTCATTGATATTAATAATGTGGCTGATTATGTAATAAAAAAATAGAAGGACATTTTGCAATTCAACTGGCCAGATGATGCATTATTTGACAGGTGGATGGCAGAAATGGCTTCTAGTGAACAGTTGGATGCAGATGAAACTGACAGTGATAACGTACAAGATGAGGAAGTCCAAATCACTGATACTATCATTTCTTAGACTCAATCAGAAGAAGAAGACAAGAGAAACCTATCATTTTCAGTTACAAACCCGAGACCACAGGATGCTGATACGGCTAGAGAAAAGGACAAGATAGGAGTTGTTCCTGCCACCCAAGATAAAGACGAAGAAAGCCTATAGGTGGAAGTTAATATGCCATCATCAGAACAAGCTTCATCATTGGCTAATTTGGCAGTTACTTATGCAGAGAAAACAGATCAATAACCAATAAGCAACACAAAATCCTATAACAGAAGCTGACTCACTTAAAAGAATGTTTTGATCTAGACATCTTCTATTACCCACATTTTGTCTTTTTGTGGTAGGTGTATGTAAATATTCTTTGTGAAGGACACCTGTCACTTTCTTTTAGCCTGAAGCTTGTTGCATCTCACACTATTTTAAGTGAGATTCCAAGGCAAAAGAAGGGTCCGAATTCTATTTTTCTAAGTAGTATGCTTAGTTTGTCTTTGGTCCAAAATTTTTGAAAGAAAATCCATGATTTATTTTCTCTACCAATTCTCTAAGAATACATGAATATAGAATGAATTGTGTCTCTTTTTGAAGGTCATTCTGAGTTTATTGTAAATGATATACCATTTTCAAAGAAAATGAATACAAAATTGTGAACTGTCCCCATATCAGTTCTTTCTGAATTTTGTCTCCTTCCAATTACATGGTTATCTTGATATTGTATAAAAAAAGGCTTGTACAATTCAATACAATCTAGTTACCTATTGTATATCCATTTATCACTGCTGTTAATTCAATGGATTAAATAAAAGCTTTGATGAATGTGATGAGATTTCTTTAGTAATTGAAAGGATTTTGAATGATGAATTTTGATAAGAACTGCTGATAGAATTTGTTGTAATGCAACAAATTAGATCTAAGAATTTGCTATAGACTCTAAACCCCAATGGATTAGGCACTTATCAAATTGATTAAGCTGGAGGAGAAATATATCATAAATGGTTATCAAAATGCATCATCAAATCAAATTTCACTTTTATTTCCTATAGATTTTCAAAGGTTGGCCAGTACTTGTCTGCATGGAATGTTTTAGCTTCAATTAGCCAATATTGTTAAGAACACCTTCAGATCTATAGAAGAAATTTTGGCCATATCTGTTATATGAGATGTATTTAGCAAATTGTTATGAATTATGTATGTATTGGAGGATTTGAGATGAGAATCAGAATGAAACTAAGATAATCCTCATATGGTCTTTCCTAGTTGTGAATCATCCCTGGGTATACCCACCCTAGATTTGCAGAGCCAAAAGAGTAGAAAACCATATGTGGTTTTGTTGAAGTTGGGTCCAAGTACTTTGCATATGCAACTGTTAATAAGAATTAGCTAATCTTTAGATTGTGTATGTACTATCATCTTGGTATTAAGCATTTTGTCGCTTAGTAGTTTTTTTGCATTTTAAAACACCAACAACTTGGTTATGGTTGTGTTTTCCCATTGATGCATATTCATATTGGTGGCTTGGATTTTGGTTGTCTATACCCTAAGTCACATTATTTTCTTATTTTTTCTTCATGTAGAAGGGATGAGATGTTGTTACTAGGTACATTCATGGTGAATAATTATGGTTGAATATTTTATGCTGATAGATTGAGCATATTAAGAATCAGATGCTTGGTTCAAGGATGTGATCATGGTGCCATAGTTTTTGGCATGACATGATTCGATATGTAGGTACATCATTGATGTTTATTGGTTTGGATTCCTAATTTGATTATGGTGGTATATCTTCTTGGTTGAGGATCATGGTTATTTGATTTATTTTGAGGAGCTCATGATGTGCACTTTAAGTTCTTTGATGTTTGATGCCTTGGTTGATTCTCATGGTTTGGGGATGATATTTTATGATGATGTCATGGATAGCTTCAATACATGATTTAGTGGGAGCTTGTGATAGTGATAAGGTGACAGTGTAGGATTAGTTCCTAGTTTGGTTTGTATCTTCTTGGGTTTGGAGATCTTAGTTTCACTTAGTACTGACACTTTGGTTGTGTGAGTATAAACCTAGAGGATCTTTATGTAGAAGATGAATTTTATTATGCCATATGTGATTTGGTACCACAGTTGAGTGGGAGTTATTTGCATCGATGTATTTCTTGAGAATTTTTAAATGTTGGAGATTTGTCTTGGATCCTATTGCTATAGAAGCATCTTTAACATTTGTATGGTGCATTTGGTTATCTTTATAGTGTGTGAATATGGTTAGATCTTGAGGACTCATGGGATTTTTGATTATCTTCATGGTGTGTGGAGATGGTTGCATCTTGAGAACTCATGAGGTTTCTGGTAAAGGTGTGGTTTATGCTTTGATTTGACATGTTATCCTTGGTGTGAGGATGGTTTTATTTGTATGTCATAATATATTCTTGATATATGTTTAGAGTTTTGACATGTTATAGTATATTCATATGGAGCATGCTATCTCTTTGCTTGAGATGGTTAGATCATGTTGTCATGTTTATGTTCCTGAGGCCATGGTTGGAACTTTGATGTTGATCTTGGTTTAGTTTCTTGGTGTTGAGTAGATTGATCATAAGTTAGATACTTCATAATAATGCTATGCTACATTTGGAGTTGGTGTGGACTGATTCATTAGAGGATCACAAATACTTAGAAAGGGTGGTAATGGATAGTTGTTTGGTTTTAGCAGGAAGTCTGGGGGGCAATCACCTAATATATACTTGAGACTAGATTGTTCATAGATGAGTCTTGGTTGGAGACTTGGATATCTTGATGAGCATTCTCATTCCCCACTCTTGGTCTACTTGACCATTTGCTACTTGAGAGGTATAGCCTATTGTTTCTCTTAGGTCCATTATGCTTATGCTTTTCTTACATGGATATGGATCTTGAGCTACAAAACATCAATTAGTTCTAGAGAGTTCATTTAAGAGATGGTATAGCATTGGTTATCTCCATGTGCAGATGTTGTTGTTATGCTGGTTGAGTTTAAGAGATGGTTTATATTGGAATATTCCTTGATTTAGGAATGGTTTAATGATTTTTTTCTTCTTGTGAGAGGCTTACATCCATGATTAGTTATATGGTATAGTTTGGGTGTTGTTTTATCTTCTTGGTTGGGGTTTTATGGAGGAGATTCTACTTGCACAGTTTACATCAAGAGGTGTGTGTAGAAGGACATGATATAGATTATAATGTGCATAGTTTCTCTTTCATCTTGGTTATTTTCTAGGATGTTCAATTTTCACTTACATTGGATTTGAGATTGGTTAGAGATTTTGATCACTATTTTGTGTTCATATATGTCATGTAAAGGATGACATGGTTTTTCCTTTATCTCTTTCCTTTGTTGGTTATGGAGAGCTTGGGAGACTATTGGAGATTTTTTATGAGAGTTTCTCTTGCAAGTTATTGATTTATGTGTTGTGGATGTCCTTGAGACTATATGGATTTACTTCTTTGAGATGTTGTGAGTGGATTGGTTATAGATTTTGCATTATCTTTTGTAGTGGGAGCTTCTTGGTATATATGTGGCAGGTATTGCTCTTGAGGCTTGTGATTACAAGTTATAGATTATATATGTTGATGATGTGAGATTCACTTGGTATACATTTGGAGGTATGGATAGATGGACAGATTTAGCACTTGATGTGGGTGTTATTTCAACTATAGATATTTTGACAACTATGGGTACATGTGATTACCTTTGGATCAGGTCTTTTGTGCTTGGCATTTTAGTTGGTATAAGATTTTATGATTTTCTAATGTGATAGGTTGGGTGGCTTTCTCTTTGGATGGCTTTATGTATGTGTAGTGGCAATGGAATAATAGAAGATGGGATCATTCATGTTTGAGATATTGGATACTTTGATTTTGTTGGGGTACTAGGATGGAGCGCATGGTGTACTTTGATCCATGATGGTGGATTTCCTGGGAGGGATTGTCCCTTTGGTCATTTATGTGGCTACAAATCTACCCTATCCAATGTATACAAGTGGTAGATTGTTGAGATTATGGGTATTGCATACATTGCATAATATTATTATATTTTATTATGGAATATTGCACCTAGATGGATGTGCAACATGTAAAGATTCTCATGTCATATTCTTGATGACTTGTATTGTAACATTGCAAAACTATTTCATGTCATTATTTAATATTGGGGAAAATAATTAAATTTCTAATATTAAATGAGGGGTCAATAGGTTAGGTAAGTAGCACATGGTTTTAGCACATAGTTTATGTAATACCACTTGGTGGTTTTGTGGGACTTACTACTATATAGGCAGCCACAACGGTAGTTGTGTTGCCCCCACTTTTCTTCTTCTACTTGATTAGTAAAGTAGAAATTTGTGTTTCAGTAAAGTCATAGGTGTTTGAGTCTAGATCTAAGTCCCCTAGGTGGAATGAGTTTTCATCAAATTTTCCATTCTCCCCTTCCCTAAATTTCACAGTCGGGTGGTTTTCCTTTTCGAACTTGAGATTTTGTGAGTAGCTTAGCACCTAATCCAATGAAAACTCACATTGCTCATGCACAAATCATTTTCAAAGTTATTATACTTATGAATTGTTGTTTATTCGATGTAACATAGAAACCTGTGGAAATCTAGACATTGTTTTCTCCTTGGCAAGTTTTCAACCCATGAAGACAATTTTTCGCAAAGAGTTTCAGCTGATGCATATGGGTCAAAATAAGGCCATAGTGAAGTACTTTATGATCACTTCCCTTTTCCTTAATGATTATCTGCCTTGGGGAGTATCCAGGATTCATCATGGCTCCAATAGTCATTCTACGTGAAAAAATTGAAATCAACTTCTCCTCGGCGGGTTTTCAACCCATGAAGTTGATTTTTCACAAAAGGCAATTATGAAGGAAAGTAAAGAAAGCGTGGGCCCCTAATGGATTTTTGAAAACTTTAGACTTTCCCAAACCAAAGGTAATTGTAGTTAGAGAGATAAAGGAAAAGGAAGGCATGGGTGGAGAAATAGAAATCATCTTCTCCTTAGCGAGTTTTCAACCCATGTAGACTATTTTCTGGATTTTAAAGAAAATCAAGTTGTGAATAGATTGAACCCACAATTTATGGACAAAATTTCTCAAGATGAGGATAGGAAACATTCTAACTATCATGGGAAAGAGTTATTAGGAAGAATTTGACTCAGCAGAAATTTTCCCACGAAGTACTCTATTTGCAACTTCCCAAAAATTAATGGAAAATAGGAAAGTAAGTATGAGAAGATAGGAAGTTACCATTGGGCCAACAGAACAGTGAAAAGACACCAACATATCTATTGAAACCATGCATTTACTACCTCGGGATCACTCCTTTAATTCACTCATGTGGCATGAATCCTAAGTACTAATGGATGAATTAAGTTTCCTATATAGGTAGAAACATGAGTAGTTACAAAAAGCACCGCTCTTTCTTGAATTGTTGTTCTATTAAAATTGCAAAAATTGTCAAAAAACTAATATCTATGCATTTGCTATTCTTTCTATTTCTTTGGATTCAAAATTCACTCTCAAACAAAAATGGCAACTAGATTCATGAGTTTTGATGATTTGAATGGAAATAAGTCCACACTAAAAAATTTAATGAATACTTCTCTCTCTTTCTATGACAT
This sequence comes from Cupressus sempervirens, assembly GCA_028749045.1. Lineage (NCBI taxonomy): Eukaryota > Viridiplantae > Streptophyta > Pinopsida > Cupressales > Cupressaceae > Cupressus > Cupressus sempervirens. Next base: position 4,320,754 of record CM053785.1, read on the forward strand.
GCAATATTTTCAGAAGAGATTGAGGTTGGAGTCAGTACATCCCATTACAGAGAAGCTCCAAGGATACGGCCTTGTGGAGGCAAGTAGTTTTCCTATTGCAGTCTAGGCTCCAAAATTAATCTATGAATGCACCAACCATTACGAGCCAGACACCATATAGATTATATTGCCAGATGACAAAGTGTTGATCTCCATTGATAAACAAACTGTGGTGAATTGCCTCTGAGTCCTAGAGTAGGAATAATTTTTAGGCTTGACAATTGGAGGAACCATTTTTTAGTTCTCCATGAAGAAGATGATTTGGAGAAAAAAGATCATGCAATCATGGTTACAGAAACCACAAGGTGCCAAGAGTAAGGTTCCTAAAACCCTATTTGGGACAAATCTCAAACCTGAGATTGTTGACATCATAGTCCTCTTACATAGATTGAAAGGTGAGGTTGAAGCTTTAAACTTTGTTGAGTAATATTTCTTTTTGCTGCAAATCATATGTTCTAATACCCAATATATAGATTGGTCCTATGAGCTAAGTGAGATTCTATCCAATGCTCTTAGTGCTGCAAAATTCTACATTGCATTCTACATGTCCTCTTTCCTAATTTACATGTTATCTTCTTTACAATTATGGCCAAGCCTCCCGAGAGTGGAAAGCTTCCCTGATGATGTGAAGTCTTACAAATTCTACCCATATTTACAATTGGAAAATAGTTATTTAGAATATATCAGAGTTAACGATGTATTCAACATGAGAATTTGTAGTGAACTCCAGGGATGTCCGGGAGGAAATATAGTCGCGAAGCTTTGGTATCCATTAGCCAATTTGGGAGTTATTTCATTAAGTTATCATCCTTTTTAAAATTGCATCTTGCAACATTTGATGGCTTTCCCTTGAAGCTGTCGTGATATCCCAGTGATATGATCATGTTGAGCAAGATCGTGCAGTAGGCAATCTAGTTGAACGTGCTGAGCAACAGTTTGAAGAAGAAAGGGTATGAGCTCCCCATGAATGTGGGAGCTTACAATTGTGAATCTTTTTCGAATACAAAGAACATACTAAAAGTGTTCGAATCAAAATATAAATTAGAGATTTTTGAGGTTTTAAGACCAATGTTTGATCCTAATGGATATGTAAGGGAGGTGTTACAGATTGGAAGCGTTATCAAACACATCACTTTGATTGAAGACTACTAGGTTTACTACAGTGATGAATTTGAAAGCCATGATCCTGCATTCACCAGACTCATAGTAGATCAAGTGAAGATGTATAAAGTTGATATCAATGTTGAGGGAGTGGAAGATGATGGATAAAATATGTACAGTAATACCTATCTAACCAAGCTAAGGAATACTCCTATTAGCTTAGAAACTTATGAAGATAATGGAGAAGAGCTAGAGATCATGATGGCCTCGATTATTAAAAGAAATGGAAAGTGGGTTGAATGGACCATAGCTAGAAGAAGTCAAAGTAAAAGTACATTTGCTCAAGCTTCTCCAAAAGCTAGAATTACCCCTTCTTCTTAAGGAGGTACATCAGGTGTGACCCTAGCTATAACTCAGGGATCAGCTCAAGCATCAAGTGGAGGTGATCAACCTTCTAACAAGAATATTCCTTTGGCTAAAACTTGCCATGATGGCTCCCTCCTAGTCATTAGAACTGAAATATAATTCGAGAAGAAGAAAGCAAAAGAACCTAAAGATGTTGTGGCTACTCCAGTCCCCTCACCTCATAGTAGTCCAGTTCCATATGCTAGTGTTGCACTTCTCCAGCCAAGTAATCCTCAATTGCAAGTAGTAGATTTGGGAGATGGAGGAACCAATGATAGTGAATCCATTGAATGTAATGAGGGAACCAAGAAGAATTTAAAGGTGGAAGAAGGCCAAGAGTCTTCAAAGATCATTTCACAGGCCCAAAAGAATCCCTTCTCCTCGACCATGAAAGCAATCACACCGGTCAAAAGATTTTTTTTTAGTATAGATTCTCTAGGGATGGCCTCCAAAGTGATAAGAATAGATTTATGGTTGGAGGATACTCTAGATAGGAAGAGAAAGAGGAAGGATGAAGGTGCCCCAAACAATGATATGTTATCTCTTGTGGTTCACTTTGGGTCCGCATCAAGTAAGGTTAAGAAGAAAAAGACCTTGTTCATCCTCAAACAAGACCCTAAAATAGGGTATCTAACAATGGAGATAGCAAAGCCTACCAAGGAGAGAAGGATTAAGGATATGTCTACTAACGATTTCACTTTGCATTCATTGGATCTTGGGGAGGCTAGACATGATACTAAAGTTGGCTTGTGGAAGTCAAAAAATGAGGTGATTGAAGGACAATTAGAGAGCCTTACATTATCAAAGGTTTGGATCAAAGAGGAAATACAAAAATTGAATGGGTTTATCAGGCAGTTGGCCACCCTATTTGCAAGCATCTATGGGATGCCAATTACTAGTGATCCCACCACTGCAGATGTTTAGGCACTTATCTCCCAACTCTAGGAGGATAAGCATTTTGGACACATCAATAGAGAGTGGAGCAGGAATGTCAAGGAAGAAGGACTCTCTATAATAGAGCATATTGGCAATGCTATATTGAGATTGGAAACAGAGAAAGATAACATATAAAAAAATAGAGCCACCTTGGCCGCAGAAAAAATCAAGAGTGATGATTGTGTTTCCTTGTTGAAGATGATCATCCACGTGAAAGAAAAGGAGGCTATTGAAGCAAAAATCCTGCCTAAAGGAGATGAACCCTTAGTCGAGTAGTTCTAGAGCATGCAGTTCAAGTCTGAAATGATCATAGCGAAAGAAGAGGGAGTTAAAAATATTGAAACCAAAGTGAAGAAGGACCAGGATAAAGATTATGAGCTATTAAAAGGATTGCACATAGATTCACAGTCTAGTGGGCAAGAAAAAGCAATCATTGAAGTAGCTGTCATGCAGACAAATTTCTCCAATTTCATAGATGCTCTATCAAGAATAGCTTTTGGTCGCCCAAATAGAGTCTTTGAACTTTAGAATCTGGGTGGATGTGTGCACATGGCCATGGAAGAGTTATGAGACCGGTTGGGTGTTGTCAAGGATCTGGCCCGAGAGCATTCTAAGTGGCTCTTGAGATACACTAACATACACATCCATAAACACAAAGAGCTAATCCCAATCATTGTTTCCACCAAGGCCTATAGGGAAATGGAAAGAAAAGGAAAGAAGGTGAAGTGATTCATATTCTGCCTCTTTCAATTCCTTTTATGTAATCATTGTAATAGACAAACTCGCTCCTTGCCATTTGTTATTCTCGAGGAGATGAACCGATTGAACTTCCTTTGTAAGTCATCTCAAAACCTTATATGTATGATAGTGAAAGATTAATAAAAGGTCAACAAATTTTGGTGTGACATAATGGATGTTGCAAAGTCAATTAAAGGGTATTCATTCTATTAGTTGTTAATTTTTTGTTTCCTTGTTCTCTTTTATCTGAATTAAAACAAGGAATGAACAAAATTCCATCCCCTGTTTTGAGGCAGTGAGCTAAGATTAATAAGTATTGTCATCATAGGCTCAAAAAATATCTTTAGGATGTTCCCCCATAATTAATCTTCCTTCGTCCATCTTTTGGGTTTCTCGTTGGTTTCATTAGCATTTGTTGTCATGCAATATTGAATCTTTCAGTCTTATGAGCTCATAGGATGTGTGAATTCATAAACTTGGTTAATATTCTGAAATCATTCCTTACTCGAGTTAAATCTTGTGTAGTTTTAGCTTGGTTTACCTCTCCTATTTTTGGGTTAAGAACACACCCTATTAGTTTTAGGAACAAACGAAATTCATTACAAATTTGCAATAGGGCCGAGAGTTATACCTAATAATTTAGAGGCAAGTTAGTTTTCTTAGAAGCAACTTTCCAACTATTGTAATAAGATATTGTTCACAAATTAGGGCATCTAAGAATCAAAATTGAAAAGAACAAATCTTTTTACCAACAAGTTGTTGATGTGAGAAGGAGAAGACATAAGAGAAAAGGAAAGAGTCGATTAGGACAAGGCTTGTCAGGTTAGCCAAGGGAGCATTTGTCAGCAAATATGCCAAGTTATGAGCATTTACCTTCTGTTAGAAAAAGTCAGCATACATATCACAAATTTATTACAGTTGAACTCATGTTTTGTTGTCAGTTTTTTATGCATATTTAAATAAAACATTTAGTGTTGTCAATGATATTCAGTAGACTATTTCCTTCATCACCTTCCCTCTGCCCAGGTGGTGGATGGTAGTTAGGATAACAATCAGTTCCAACTACATCCAAAAGTCTTTGCCGAATGAGAGATCTCTATATAAAGGAACTATAACATATGTTTTAAGAAAAGCATAATCAATAAAATGTTTCCTTCTTTCAATCTACTTTCTGTTGCTATTCTTTGCTCTTAGATTTATTTATATTTTTCTACATTGTATCAAAGCAGATCTACTTTCTGGGTAGTGCCTTTTTGTAGAAAATCTCTAATCTTCTTTGTTGCGGGCTAAACATTGGTTGAGCAACACTATGTCTATTCTCTACACAAGTTTGGTAAGAATTTCAGTATCTTGTTAACTCTGAGGTGCTAAAAGTTCTATTTTCTTTTCAAAAAGAAGAGAAGTTGATTAATGGATTCTCTTGGTGTTCCTTTACCCTCAATTAGATTGAAAGAATTACAATGATCAGGTTTCACAAATTGAAATGTCTCTAATTCTACAAAATTGTTATGATATTGCTAATGGTAGTGAGTAGACACCAACAGGTTTTGGAAAAGAATGTGATGATTGGGATAGGAGAGACAAGAAGGCAACAACTTTGATAAAGTTAACACTTTCGAAAGAAGTTTTTCCAGAAGTTTGAAACGAAAGAAGTGGAGTGCAAGTATAGAAGATCCTGAAAAGTTTGTATCTAAATTTAGGTGATGTATGGATTGTAACTCTCACCACTGAGCTATATAATCTAATCAATCGTTTAATGTATTGTTCTTAATGTGTGATGTTTAAAAATAATCAATTATAAGGGGACTTGATACTGCTGATAAATTAAAAGCCATTAAATCTGATTAGTTGTGTGCTAAGTTAATTCAAGAAGAAAAACATCAAATAAAAGAAAGAATCTTCTATTGTTGTGAATCTCAAGCATTTGTAATGAAAGGAAAACAATATCATCAAAGGATAGAAGATAATAGATCTAATGGAAAGAATTAGAAATATGGAGATGATAATAATAATAATTAATATGAGTAACATGTATGCTGACTTTTTCTAACACCTTCCCATCGTTCGGGCAGTTTGTCAAACATCTTTCTTGTTGTCACTGTTTATTAATAATAGTTTGATATATTGAAGACTTCACCATTTGGGATTCCTTTTGCGGGTGTTTAGTCAAATAGTTTGCATGAACAATCCTTTATAGGAATCAATGTCGTACTCCCTAAGGACGATTCACATCCCAAAACTGAGACTATGAACTTACCGTTCCGTTGGCCTCTATGGACACACAACAACCATGAGAGATTGTTCAATCTAACGCAACATATCATGAGAACACAACCTTGCAATACTGTCAAGCTTTCACCTTTGATTTTCGGAGACAACTCATGGAGATTCCACTAATTGCATAGGGGGTAAGTTGGGAATTCAGCCTTGAACTTCCACGCAACCAATACTGATAATTCAAGAAATGTTACTATCGTCTCTCATTATGTTGTTTTGAAAAGGATCAAGTCCTTTGAATTCCCTCATATGTATTTAAATATGAGGATTTAAGAGCACTGCGAGCCGTCTAGTTGTTACTATTCTTCATCTCGATTTTAAATCCTATTCTTTCACCATCCTTGTTCGAATTCTTTGCTTCCCATTAGTATTTTGAGCCCTTCAAAATATACTTAAATATCATTATCATGACGGTTTCTTCGATAATTTAGAGATAGGAACCTTTGGGATTACCAACAATGAAGTTGTGACTTCAAACAACGTTACTACTGCATACTAAAAGAGTGCCTCTGAAATATCTTTGTCCCTTGCTAATGCTTGGGTATATAATGTGTCTGTTGAGCTGTTGACACCATTCTAGAACCTCAAAATTGAACTCTTAAAAGTTCCATGGTGATAAGATTTTATTTGTTGTAGTAGTAGTGTCAAATACAACAATAACACACTAGATCTTTATCAAACAGTTTTGTTTTTTGTTTTTGGATGAGTAGTCCCTTTCTTATATTAAAAAAAGTTACAATAAAGTTACATATTCATCAAAAAAGAGTAGGAAAGAAGGATCACAAGGAAACAATTGTCTTTTGAACAATGACTCTTCTAATTTTATATTTGTTGTGCTTGGAAATATACCATTCTTTGAAAATTATGTTCTTCTAAAAGATATCACATCTTACATTCACATTCTTTGAAAATCGCTCAATATTTCCCCATTTTTAGGATCACTAAAATACAAATCCACTCGTCCTTAAGCATAAATTATTTTAACCTTCTAATAGATAGCGAATTCAAGCCTTGAATCTGCATTTCGATCTAGATCTTGAAATTGAACTTGAACCTCTGATCTGGAGTGCTTAAATACGAAGGAATTGACTTTGCAGTCAAATCTACAGTTTGAACCTCACATTTGAACTTTTATATTAATAGCTAGTGGACCAACATGCCGAGATTCTGAATTCAACCTTGAACCTGAAATCCTCAATTGATCATTCATGCTCTTGAGCTTGAACCTTCAAACTTTGTCGTTCTAAGTTTAAGTTCAACACAACCTTAGAACATTGTCTCTTAGTAGATCAAATCCTACAAAGACGTCATTAGTAATAAAAACACACAAGAAACTAAAATGATTTGAGAATTCCTTCAATGGGACTGGTTCTCAAAATTTTAATGGGTGCAGAAAGCATTCTTACAGCTCGCTCTGACTGGGGATGTGGGTCATGAGGGACATGAAGAATTCAAAAATATTTGTTAATGACCAGTGTATAGTCATTGGGGATATAGAGTCAACATAAATTGGAGAATAAGAGGTTTCTTGTAGAGAGGGGAGAACAGGGCAACAAGCAACTAAACTACCAGCAAGCCAAAAACTAGCAGACTAAAACTATGCACAACCAAAACTCGAAGGGGTGAAAGCTAGTTACAAATATATACAGGTTAGAAGACTCACCATAGAATGTGAATGAGGAAAGACTCACACAAATCCAATTACCGAGTGAGAAAACAAAGAGCCCTTACAGAACAATGACCGATATCTAAAAGAAATAACTTGTTACAAACTCTACTTGCCCAACTCTTTATCACAAATAAACTGACTGATTGTGTGTAGTAATTTGGTGAGCCAAAAATCAAACCCAAACAACTACAACTCATCATAGATCTCAATTTTTTCTTGAATTCTAGATAGTAACTTCAAAGATCATCCCTGACTGATGACTAAAAACAATTAGGCTCAATAATTGTTAAAGAAAAGATAATGCCATTCACCTTATCATCATTCACAAGATTCCAATCTTTGGAAGGATTTTCAACATTCAAAGTAACTTTAAAGAAAGAACATGCTTCATTTAGTATAGGATCAATACTGGTTGGACAACCTTCCTCATATGTGTTTGCAACTAAATCTGAAAACACTCTATCCAAGCTAAATGCATTAGTTCGACCAATACTTGGATCTTTACCTTTAGGATATTCTTGTTTGTTTGCTCACAAAAATTCTTCAATAATCTCTGCTTCATTCAAGAGATCACCACTTGAGCAAGTTGATGTTAGTCTAAGTCGTAGTCCTCCATCATTCTTGAAAAATGCATTCACTTTGGATATTCCTCTTTCTTCTAACTTTCTAGAGTCTAAAACGCTTGTAGCCAGACATCGATTAATTTCACTTTCAATATAAGAAAACTCATGCAAGGAAAAAGACTCTACAATAGGCTGATTTAGAGAACCATACTTATCTTCATCCCAAGTAGAAAATAAAGTTTCAAATTCTGACCATACACACATTTGAGAGTGTTCATAGTTAAGTTTTCCAAGGAAAGAACAACTACCAACACTTCCAATCTTGTGAAAAAGAATGGAAACATGAAAAATTTCTTCACTTACATCTTCCATCTTTGCTAATGCTTGATCTCTATAAGGCTTCATCGTTTCTTTCTTTGCAGGTAAGGGAAGCCTCTGTGTGGCTTCATCTTCACAAGGAGTACCTCTTAGGTAGCTTGGTAATCCTCAAGGTTGGGTTACTCCAACATAATTATCAACATATTCTCTATTTTCCTCAGGAATCTCCCTTTCACGCATATTTTTCAGAACTATAGGGCTGCCTTTCAGGACATGATTCTATTTCACCCTCTTGAGATTTGTTAGAAGTACATGGCCCGAAAGCTTCATTGAGAAGACTATACCCTATATTATCTTCAAAATAAAATGTTGTAGAATAGGGTCATTACAAACACTTACACATAGAGAATCATTTTCATTGATATCTCCCATGTAACAAAATGTTTCGTTTTCAGGTAATGCATGAATATGAAAATTTTCATTCTCTACATTTGTTGTAGCAGGATGATCTTCTAAGCTTTCAATACTGAAACTTTTAGAATCTAGAAGGGAAAAAGGGTTATATACAACATCTTATTTCATACTAAACATATTTCGACAGCCTTGTTCATTTGGACTCACCTGTGCTTGTTCATTGTGAGATTCCAAGGTTTCATGCTGAAATTCTTGCTCACTCATAACAAAGTAGTTGTATGACAGGGAAGAGATTGAAATGACTGGAGCCTCTTCATCACCAACCTCTAGTTTTTCTTCAAGTTGTTGCACTTTTCTTTGGTGGTCTTTGAGACCTTTTAACTTGTGATGATCAGCTAGGCCTGATATCATCTTTGACCAAGCTATTTGAAAAGAATAAGAAAAGCCTTGTGAAAGGTATCTGATAAGATACAGGTAGTTTTATCTATTAGAATAAGAGAAACTAATCCCTAAAAGAGTGTAGTTGAGCTAATGAGTGAATTTGTTAGTAAATGCACTCAGTTAGTAGAAGTAACAGCAAGTCAAGCACAAATAAAAGATTGTGCACAACTATTTGATATTGTGCGTAATAATGTGAGAAATGATTTGTAGACACTTCAAACTTGCATCAAGGAGCTAAGGAGAAGTCTAGAAGAAGAAGGAATTTTATGGACAATGTACCTTGTCATACAATTATATCAAATACATTTAATGATGAATTCAGTGCTAAGATGAAGAAACTTCAAGTTTTGACTAACAAACTTCAGTAGCCAGAAAATTAGGTAGAAGACCTTGAGGCGAAAATTGAACAAGTTCATAATGACATCAAAATCATTGAACTAAAGAAAGATAAAGTAATAAAGAGCTTCTCTTTGCTAAGAGAGCATCCAATGTTGAAGATAAGCAATGTGCAAAAGATCTTGAGACAAAGTTATGGAATGATTACTTATTACAGTTGTATACAGGCAGAATATGGTATAAGAAAGAATTAGATTATATTTGTCAAAGAATTTTTTTTTTTACCAAAATATTTACTTAACTAATTGGGGAAGACATCCTAGATGTTGACCTTAAGAGGGAAGGAGGTAATAATATATTTTGTAAAGAATGTAAAAACATGAAGACAGATTGGGTAGTAATATTGTAATTATGAAGGTATAAAGAAATATTGTAATATGTGAAGTTTTGTAGTGTGTGTATGTATTATGTGATACATGAATTTTGATATATGATTAGAGGAATGTGAGCTGAGATAAAGTTTTGTGTTAAAAAATAAAGGTAATATCAGATATTGAAGATATCAACAACAATGTAAATCGGTTCTTGTATCTATATCTTTGTATTAAGGAACTACATTGTATATTGCATGTTCGGGCAATGAGGTCATCTTGCATACATTTTGTATTTGTAGATTACAACTCCTAATAGGGTTGAGGCTTCTAAAAAGGCCTAGCCCTCTAACAAGGACCGAGAAACTATACAGATGTAATAAACTCCTAACAGGGTCAATATCTTTCACAAGATACTTTTGACTAGTGGATCATTTTGTGGGTACCATCTGTTAGAAAATAAAGTCCACCAATATAACTAAGAGGGGGTGGGGGTGCTGAATTAATCATCCAACTATTATAACATTTATCAACCTTGTTAATCCTTAATCATTTGACCAATATAATTAACAATCATAACAATATATTCATGTAAACAATAACACAAGATATGTAGTTGACTAGGGAAACCCTTGATCAGAGGGAAAACCCCGATGGGAATGGTACACACAAAATAATGCACTAATATAAATTTTCATTGTTAGAGGATGGACTAGTTATGTTAGGAGCCAATGAAATACATTTAGTACATACCAGTTCCTATTAAGAGACTTTGAATCCTTGTTAGGATATTCTAACTCTATTAGGAGTTGTAGAAAAAATATTGGACCCACTGTCCAAATAGTTTTAGAGGAAAGACCACTAAACTCACTGTCTGACTCATCTCTATATCATTCATTGCAGAATAATAGAATAAAATGTGCATGTACTTCCTATGTCCTATCAACCGGACTTCTCCTCTTTTGATGTTGTTACTAGATCACCAACTTTGCATCCAATAATCCCTTGGATTACTTACTCACATTTACCAAATACTCTTCTCTTGTTCACACACTTCACACTTCATGCATAGAACTTCCACACTTTACCAAAAGGAAAATAGATAACATTGATGTAATTGTCAATGTGAGTTCTACTAAGAATATCTCTCAACACCACATCCTATAGGTTAATATCTACACCATTAAAGATTTTCTTCTCAACTAGCAGATATGACTTTTTCCTTTTCACTATTGTGGAGGACAAGTTTATAGTTCAAGAGGGATAATGGTTTTTAAGTATCCTTTGATTCTATAAAGGGTCATCTATTTGTTAGGAAAGCAATGGTGCAGAAAAGTTTTTTGAATTCCAAATGATAGGGAAATAAGGATAAACAAAATTATAGAGATGTGCAGATTAATAAACTATCAAAAAATGTATTAGACACAAGATACAGAGGAAACATAGATTTAATGTGGGAAACCCTGCTAGGAAAAACCCACCACCCAAAACCCTGAGCAAGATTTTGTATTACTAGTAAACAAAATTTGCATAGAACAATCTGGATTTTCATAGGCTTAGACTGCCTTTACAATTAACCTGATTTCATCAAGTTACTTTCAAATGAATTCTTGCAGCCAGTAAAACACTCTACAAATTTGTTATAAATAACACAAATGGTTTCAGGCAAAACGGTCTACCAGTCATCTGTCACACACAGATGCCTTTGGTGAACATAGATGCTTTAGTCACTCCTATGGTGACATAGATGCTTTACACAACAAACTCTACTTACCGTACTCATCTCGCACACCATACTATTTGTCACACAAAATCATCCACCGTGTCTAGCACTATTGTATTATCTAACACCACCATATAGTATGTAACCATTACACCACCATACATTTACAAGAAAAATATATGTTATCATATGATGGACTAATTGTATGGTGAGGCTGCACCGTACAGTGCACTTTGTCACTGTAACAATCTCCCACTTGACAAAGTGTAGAATCACTCCCTCAATACAACTAACAAGAGTCAAGGGTATTAAGCTCCATAGAGTTTGTGCACCATTTGAACTTGTGTTCATCAGCTTTGTCAATGCATATGCAAAATTCTCCCAAGTATCAACTTTTTCAAGATTTACATTTTCATCTTTGACCATGTCGCTTACAAAGTGGTATTGTACGTCAATATACATTGTTCTAGTGTGGAAAGTAGGATTTTTCACTAAACATATTGCACTTTGAATGTCATAGAGAATTGTAATTCTTATTACATCATAGCCAATATCTAAAGACAAATGCTTAAGCCAAACTGCCTCCTGACATGCATGACTAGATGCTATGTACTATGCCTTAGTTGTTGACAATGTAGTTATACTTTGTTGTTTTCTCATCCAAATGATAGCACCACCATTTTCCATGAATACATATCCATTGGTGGATCTTCTCCTATCAATGTCCTCGACCCAATCCACATCAACATAACCTTGAATGCTAACTGACCTATTAGATCCCACTGAATTAGGCAATGAACATAACAGTAACATGCATCGATCTTCTTCATCAATAGACACACCAATAGATGTTAACTATGCAATCACCATATTAAATGAATTTAGGTAATCTACCATAGCTTTTCCTCCATCCATCTTCAAGGAGTATAGTTTCTTTCTTAGTAAAATCTTGTGATCTTAATGGATATTCATTTAAATTCATGGATATTCATGGATATCCATCTACCATAGCTTTTCTTTCTCTTCATGGATATTCAATAAAACTAAGTCTACAAGACTCAATCTTATCAATCCTCTAGCCTTTCGATCCATTAGTTCCCAATCTTCTTGTTTCATGCTTGAAGGTTTAATGTCTGACACAACCTCCATAGGTCTCGATCAACTAGCAAATCTTTTACTTTAAGTTCCAACAACTCAAATTTTATGCCATTGAACTTTTCAATGTCTTCTCATCCTAGCGTGCTTGCCCATCTCAATTTACAAATAAAAAACTTGCAAACTCCCACTGAAACCAAATTGGCACAAAATACCAAACCCTACCCGACAAGGATAACACAACTGACCAGGCTTTGATACCACTTGTTAGGAAAGCAATGGTGTGGAAGTGCTTTTCGAATGCCAAATGGCAGGGAAATAAGAATAAATAAAATTAAAAAGATGTGCAAATTAATAAACTATCAAAAAATGCATTAGGCACAAGACACAAAGAAAATAAAAATTTAATGTGGGATGTTGGAAAATGATTGAAAAGAATGAAGAAGTTGATAAAGAATGTTTTCAATCATTTTTTTGTCATTGATGTCAAACCTACTATTTGTTGAAATGAGAATTTCTTATATGATCCAAGTACTATCACTTAGTTGATTAACAAGGAGGAATTAATCATAAGAGGTAACAAAAGCACCTAAGGGAAAGGTTGAGTTATGTTGTTGTAATGAAGTATGAGGATCAGCTAAGACATTGATGAAATAGTGTATTGACAACATATTCTAAGGTACAGAGGATGGACATACTTAGAAACATTAGAAGGATAAGTTAAAACAAGGTTGACTGCAAAGCTTAACTAAGTTTATTAGTGAGTGCCAAGCAAGCTAGTTCAAGCTGAGCAAATTTTTAGTTGGAGCCAAGAAAATGCAAAATCTAGTGTGTGCTGAGTGAACTTCAAGTGCCGAGTGAAAGTGTTCAGGTGTCGAGTATAGTTCAAGTGCCAAGCATCAGTAAAACTTAATGGATGCTGAGTGAATCCACAGTAGGTTTCAAGTATCATTAAAACATAGTTGATGCTGAGTAACATAGTATGTGTTGAGTATTAGTATTTCAATAATGCCAAGTTGTTGCATTATTTGAAAAGTCAAAGATTCACCAGATCAAAGAAAATAAGGTTGTTACATTGAATTTTGTGAACCAGGTGGAAGATAAGGATGATGTGCTAGTGTCACAAAGTTTTATGCGAACTATTTTTAGGTGAATGCAAGTGGATTTTATCATGATGTTTCTAGAAGAAAAAATTGGAGGGAAAGCTACATCATATCTTTCCAAGTCAATTCAAGTTATGAGCAAAAAGAATTGAGCAGGAAAAGATTTTCATACTTCTAAATAAGGAGTTACAAGTTAGAGATTGAAGTGTGGCAAGAAGAAGGGTCTGAGAGTGGCTGAGTGTGGTTATAGGTATCTGCAAGAGGTAGAGTGTTGGCAAGTGTGAAGTGTTAAATAAAAGAAATAGTGAGGAAGAATAGAGCATAGAGACTCTGAATTGATCAAGTGACCACAAGGAAGGAGATTGCATTGGCATAATGAATAGAAGACTCAAAGAGACAGAACTTGTAAGGGTGGACAAGTTGTCAGAATTGGAAAGGAAGGAAGCCAAGCAAAGAATTAGCTGAATTGTGATCTGAGATCTGCAAGGTTGAGTTGTATGTTGTATCAGGTCAAAGCTTTCTAATACTCTCTTGAAATTGTATTAGATAATGGAAATCCTATTATGATAGGTTAGCTTAATAGCTAGGTGGAAGATCCTTTAACAAGGTGATTGAAAATCCTATGGACTTAGGTTGGCCTAGCAACCATTTGTAATTCCTTTAATAGGGTTACATTCCAAGTTGAATGTTCTAAAGTCCTCTAACTATGCACACTCCTAACAGGGTGTTGAAATCCTTTAATAGCCTACTCACATTTGACAATGTGTTGTAGCCTTTAATAGGACTGGTCTTTAATAGGGCATCACTTTAGAAGGGTTAGAAAGAAGGTAGCATGTTACTAGTGGTTTTCCCAAATTGGATTTCCATGTAAATCTATGTGTTATGTGTTGATTTCATGTGTTCCATTTTTGCATATTGATTTATAGTAACCTACCAAGATAAAGATTTATGCTTGGATGCATGATAGTGTAAATGGGCTCACTATAGAAAAGTGAAAAAGTTAGAAGTGGACAATTTGGACTTGAATAACTAATTCACCCACCCCCCCCCCCCCCCCCCCCCCCCCCAAACTCTCAATTATTCTAAAAGAATTCTAACATGGGAAACCCTTCTGGGAAAAAACCACCACCCAAAACCCCAAGAAAACTTTTGTATTATAGGAAATGAAATCTACATACAATACTCTGGATTTTTACAAGCTCAGACTACCTTTACAATCAACCTTATTTCATCAAGATACTATCAAAAAAATTCTTGTAGCTAGTAAAATACCCTACAAATTCATTACAAAATACCACAATGGTTATGGGCAAAATGATTTGCCAACTGTCTATCACACAAATATACCTTCGGTGAACATGGATGCTTTAGCCACTCCTTCGGTGATGCAGATGCTTTACATGATGGACTCTACTTACCATACTCATCTTGCACATTGTATTATCCATCACACAACATTATTCACTGTGTTTGGCACCATGGTACAATACAACATCATGACACCACCATACATTTAAAAGAAAAATGTATGTCACTGTACGATGACTTACCTCCACTGTATGGTGCACTTCATCATTGTAACACTATCCAACATTCCTATTGTATTCTTGAGCATGCTAGATTGACCCTTTCTACATGATATAAAAGAATTACTAGCCTTATTGGCTTAGTATAATGATGCTAGCAAAGAAAGGGAAATTATAATGTTAGTTGCATCTTAGTTGAATATGAGACATAGATTATGCTATCTAAAAGTAATTTCTCACTTATGTATTTGTGAAATAAAATCTAAGGCATTACCTACTCCATATAGATACTTGAGTCATCACTAGGAATGATTTATTGAAACACAAGCATTTGGTATTGATATTTTAAAAGCTATGGTCATTCTAAATATGATTTTAGGAAGGCAAGTCACAACACAAGTATCTGGAGAGTGGTTGGAATTATAAAAGCACTAAACATTTTTCATGTAAGTTGTGCTGTCAAACTCCATATTATGAATACCTTTTCTTTCTTAAAAAAATGGTATTAAAATATTATCTCAAACAAAGGACAAAATCTAGATATTTAAAATCCACTAGTATATTTTTACTATATCATCCTTGGCATAAATCATGAAAATCTATATTAGTTAAATATTTTTAAAATATTTAATAAAATAAATTATCCTCTAATAAAAAACAATTTTTATCTTAGTTAACTATACTATTTCTCCTAACTTTATTTATCTCTATCTTCCCAATAATGATGAGCTCATAAATAGTCATTTTGTTAATGATACTGCTTTATTTTTTGAGCTCACTGACAAGAATTTTAAAGCTTTGTAAACTAATTTGGATTTGCTCTGTACCATTTCTAGTGCTCGCATCTCCCAAGCCAAGTCCATCTACCTAGGATGGGATGAGCAACCCCCTAATTGGTTCACTCAGTATAGCTTCCAGCGGGGAGGCCCTAGTAAGATTGTCAAGTACCTTGGTATTCCTTTTTCTGTTGAACCCTCTCTTAAAGATGTGTGGTCTTGGATTAAGGAAAAAATTGATAAGAAGCTTTAAAAATGGCATAATAGGTCTTTATCTCTTGCTGGTAGAATTCAGGTTTGTCAAAAGATGTTTTCTTATAGTATTTATTATTCTTCTACTTGGATGTTCAATAATTACCAAATTTTAGAAATATAGAAGGCTATCAGACTTTTTTATGGTCTGATGGTAAAGGTAGTAGAAAGATGCATGTGGTCAAGTGGGACTAGTGTCATATTGAAAAAATCTTGGGGGGTTAGGGCTTAAAGACCTTAAGATTCAAGGTATTGCCATTTTTGCCAAATGGATCTTTCACTCTTGGGAGGGTAATAATCCTTGGAAGGTGCTTGTTAGACATAACATTGAGAGAGGTTGTCCAAATAAAGACAGAACTTGGAAAAATCTCCCCTATTGTGATTGCATTGTTGGTAACATCTTGATTATTGTTCAAGGCTTTGTTGTTTTCAAATATATTTGGAGAGCTTGGGATCATGTCCAAAAATTTATCACCAATAAGGAATTTCATAGTGACATGCAGCTCCATGGTGAAAGGTCCATTTGGTGGAACTTACACCTGAATGGTAAGCCTCTAGCCCTTTCTCAAGGATGCTCTGCCAGATCGTGGGTTAAAAAAGGTATTTCCCAGCTGGTTGACATCTTCAAGCAGGATACTCTCATTCAATCGGATGAGCTCAAAACTAAGTTTAATATCCCTAATTCTCACAAGAAGACTTATAATATGACTTCTCAAGCTTCTAAAATCCTTCCTTCTGTCTGTCATGTGGATTCCCATAGACACTTAAAATATAAGTGGCCGGATGGGGTCATCATGGCTAATCTCAAAGCCAAAAACATATAAGGATTATTGATCATAATGAAGATATTATTCATCACATTAACATTGTTTGGTATTCCTCTCTTGATGCCAAGGTCTGGAAAAATTACCTTGATATTCTCTGGAAAAGCCCTATTGAGCCTAAAATCAGATGTTTTAAATGGTTAGTTCTACTTGATAGACTCCCCATTAAAAAAGATGGTTATAATGCTGACATTTTTAACTTATGCAAGCTGCCCGAAATTGGTAGACACATTCTTTTTTATTGCTTATTTGCCAAAGAGATCTGGAATATGTTTGGTATCTTTTATCCTGTTAATGTGAATATTGTTGACATTGGTATTGGTCATATCAATGGTCTTAATAAGGATGCCAATTTTTTTTGGAATATGTTGTCTTCTAACATTCTCTGGCAGATCTGGAAGTGTAGAAGGAGGAAAGGTATCAAGGTAAGCCAAGAGTTCTTACTAAGTTTTTCCAAAAACTCACACATTTTAAAATCTTTTTGCAGGTCCATACCATGATAATGATTGAAAAAGAGAAGTTGAGAAGATTTCTTAAGGATGGGCACACCACCTTCTTCTTCTACGAGTTAGAGCATGGCTTTGAGTGGACAAGAACCCTTGATGATCTCCAGGTTTTTGAACAAACCTACAAAAGATTGAACAAAGAAATCAAGAAAAATATCAATACTAGGAAGGAGGAGTTTTTTATGCTGACCTAGATCCAGTAGCGCAAAAGTATTGTGTGGATGGAAGGCCTACTTGGGTGGACTGCTTGGGTTGATACCTACTATGATGTCCTACATTAGCTTTTCAGTTACTTCTTTTTGAGCTATTTGTAATTATGATACTTTGATCTCAGGTTGAGGCTTTGTCTCTTTGTCACTACTCGGTGAATTTTCTATAATATTTATGATCTCTCCATAGTTAATATAAAAAACTTTATTTATCTTCTCTACATTTATTTAACACTTTCTCTTCTTTAAAAAAAAAAAATCAAATAATTTATTTTCCTATGGATTAATAGGTCACCTTATGTTCATCTTTGCAATATATGTCCATTATATGTCATAATCTCTCTTGAATTTTTCCAATTGTTGGTTTGACATTTCTCCATCATTGATTTTGTCTCTTAATGTGGACAGTTGATTTTGCCTCTTAATGTAGATCGTTGATTTTGTGTCTTATCCAGTGAAAATTTCTAGATTGTTGATTTTGTATCTCAATTCATGGAAATTTCTTCCACCGTTGATTTTGCCTCTTAATCCCTACCATTAATCACATGCATGTGAAGTGTATAGATAATATCTTTAACCCTCTCATAACATATCTAGCACTACTAACAGTGATGAGCAAACTGCAGGCTAAGCAGAAATGGCTTCTATTAAGGTATTTGTAATGGTATTTTCTTTTACCTTTTGATTTTCTATATAGATGAAAATAATTTTGTTTATCATTTGATTTGTGCGCAGATCTTATATTTATTTTATGTTTGTGTCAATTCAAGGAATAAACTGTTTAGATAATGAATCTAAGATTTATTTCTTTTATATGTACATAATTATTTCTTCTATGATAAATAGATTTTCCGTATTGATTAGTACATTTATTGCATTTATTGTATTAACCTTAAAAAATTATATTTCATCAGATATTTGGAATTTCTGAAGTGGACAGATTTGAGAACACTTAATTTCCTCACTGTGGAAATACCGGCGATGCATTCGATACCAAAACTGGAGGGCATTGGCAATTGCACATGCATAAATGTCAGGCATTTGCAATTGAACATGCATAAACATAATCCATATGATTTATCAGATTACTGTCAGGCATTGGCAAATGTAAAGAATAAACCATCTGATTAATTCAGATGAAAAGGAAAGAATAAGTTTTCTAAGTTTTCTGTATAATCCATCTGATCCATGTTAGGAATGTCAGAGAGCAGAACATATATCAGATGGATTATAAGCAAACTTAGCCTTTCCTTTTCATTTGCAAGGTGATGAGGTTGTTGATTCTAATGAGAACATGAATCAAATGGATTATTCTTTTCATTTGCCAATGTGTGATATTAATCTCATGAATCAGATGGAATTTAAATATCTAGATGAATCAGTTTTGGGTTTTAAATTGGATAACCATTCAAGAATCAGAAATATACTTTTCGGTACCCAAAAGAAAGCAAAGTTCTGTCAAGTAAAGCTTAATTTTCAGCAATACTATTTAATATTGTCATAACATTGCAATGCAAGGGTTGTCATAGCTCTATAATGGAAGAGTCTCCTTAATGATAATAGGTGTGTGGAATTTATGGATGAATTTTGTTTATCAGGGTCTTGAACATGAACTCGATAGCCACAATTTTATCATACATGTGTTGTATCTACATCTGTTGTAACTTAAAAGTTGTAATGTTCTTCTAATCTCGATTTCATCCATTCAACGTCTCAATCTTGAATCAATTGAAAGTGGAATATATTTGTTGAATGGAATATAGCTTCCAGGGCAGCCAGGTAGGGCATATTGAATTGAAAAGAAAAATATATCAGATTAAAGATAAGCATCTGTAGAATGCAAGGTAGAAACAAGAACAATGCATTCAAAACATTTTTTAACAATCGCAGACTCAAATGTGTCTAGTGTTTGTTGGGTAATTCGAAGCTGATATCCAGAGATGACTAAACCCTAGATATGTGTGCTTGTATTGTTTATAATGTTTCAAATGTCAACTTTTGATTGATGAGAATTATCAGGTTTGGTTCAAAGCTGTTTTTATTGTTTCGTCATGAAAAGGTCTTTGTTTCTATAAGCACCTGCAAATCTGTCTATTACAATTACAGAATGTTCTGGTTTGTAATTTTTGTTGCTTGGCTGTATTGTTATTTACAGTAGTTGTTGAGCCGATAGGCCTTTTAATTGTGAGTTTTTTTCGAGAAAAATGACGTAATCTTCTACAAAAAAAAATATAAAATAAAGTCAAATTATTTTTTGTTGTTTTTGACTACAAGCTATGCAGATCATGAAATTCAAACTGTCCAACCCTTTCAATTAATTGATGACATATTCATAGATGGTGCCTCCAGCAGGAGAGAAAAAATGGCACACTTGTTCTACGGGTCCATCTGATGGTGCCCATTGCAGAGGATGGTGAAGATCAACAGCTGCTGATTGTTAGGGTTCTAACTGTCGTGACCTGCTAATCTCCATCTAAAATGCACTAAAGACCAGAATCATCAAAACGTGGTGATTTTTTTCAAATTTTTTGTTGTTTTTTATCACAAATTATGCAAATCATGAAGATTAAAAGCTAAAAATTTCTGAAAAAATCCATGAGATTTTTTGGAAATTGGTAAATTGGAGGATAGGCACATCCTTCTTTAAATGCCACTCGAAAAGCGGTTGTGAGGTAGACTACACTGTTTGGTGCTGGCTAACTGGCTAATCTCCCCACACAAAATATAGAACAAAATTTTTCTCAAAGTTTTTATTATTTTTTATCACAAAATACAGCCTTGTTTTGGATTATTTATTTTTTGGTAGTGTTTAAAGTGGTGAAGTTGGAAAAAGGAGGATCTGCAGGAGAAAATCAAGAAGTTGGGCAGATGTTAGAAGATAGACAGGAGCCGAAAGATTACCTTTGGATCTGCTCCGCTTGTTGCTTTTGCTGAGGCTTCTGCTTCCTTATCAACCAGAAACCATTGATATGTAGGCTATGGTCAATTCCTTAGGATTGTTGGTGGAGTAATTTCTCCACCTACCTGCCAGATAGGCAGATCATTCATTTTCCATGTGCAACCATCCAAGCACCTTCCAACTAACTCAACCATCCATCTCAGCTAATCTCATTAATATTGTAGCTAATTATATGCCATAGTCAAGATAGCATTTACTATGAATTTTATATAAATGCAGTGAACTAGGCTTGTGATCAGCAGGGCCCATTTTGGGTTTCTCATTATGGATCATGAGTGGATAGAATGCTGTAGCATTCTAAAGATTTGTAATAGATTTTAGTTATGTTAATGAGTATGAAGTGCTGTAGCACAGCTTGATGTCTTTGTGTTTTTCTTATTGATTTGAATGTTTATCGTTGCATTCTTGTTTGTCTTTGATCCACTCTATCCATCTCTTTCAAAAATAACTTGTCACAACCGGCTACATTTCTCCACATATATTTCAAAAGAAGTTACACGTGGACATTTTTAAAAGTAAAATAAAATATTAGATATTAACAATTCAAAAATTTATGGTGAGGTTAGTTATACGCGAAAACAGGATTAAAAACTGAATCGATTATTAGAAGAGAACTATGAATCTTGGAAAGAGGAGGTCAGCGGCTTGAGAGAGAAATGGTGGAACTGTGTTGGAGCTACAGGAAAAATCAAGATCATATACACAGCTATAATGGACCTGCAACCAGGAAGTTGGAAGCAATGGTCACACACCAGAAGTGAATTTTCTCAGTTTCCCCATGAATCGCCAGCTGAACGTTCTGAACCCCCGCGGAAGGTTGAAAGTTGCCAAATATTCATTCCAACCTTATGATTTATGACTTGAAGGTACTCAAATTCTATCTTGGCTCGTGCGATTTTGAAAAAAGATTTAGTTTCTTTATTTATTTATTCCTCATACTTGTTTCTATCCTTTAAATTTTTCCGTTGAATGCTGAAGAAAAATAAAATGTTTAGATAAATTTTGTATTTGAGGAGTAAATCGTTGTTTTACAGAGTTGCTTTATCATTCTGCATTTTTCTTTCCGTCTGTATGAGTATTTTATTTCTATGTCCATTTGTGAGAATGCCGAAAAACAATAATGGATTACCCTTAAAATACTCAGAATATGAACAATTTTAGGTTTAGTTTTGATAATTTTGAGTGACTACAATGGATTTAAAAGCGTGAATGTTTCTTAGGATTGTTATTTGTAGTCCATGCATTATTTGTATCACACATCTCAACTTGGGAATTAGATAAAAAACAACCGAACTGTTTTGTTTGTGCTATTTTATGAAAGAGCCGTGATTTTTAAGCTTGAAACTTGCTTTAAAGATTTTGCTTCTTTGAATAATGGCGGAGGCGTTAAATGAAGATTTCTACCGGTGAAATTTAGACTAAATTAGTGTCATGTTGTACCCTAGTTGTGTCGGTTTTTGATTCGATATCTTTCCTTAAGATGGGTTAAAGGGTGGTAATTAAGAGTTGTCAACGCAAGGTCTGAACTACTAAGTTTTGACAGCAAACATTACAACAGTAACCGCTGATGTAGATGGAACTCCATTTAACCTTTTCATTGCTTCTGAACAACTATCATACTTGAGACTGATCACTTCTCTGTTATTGAATAATGTGTGCAAGGAATCTAATGTATTGACTTGTCAGAGTGATGAGTTTCATATGAGTGGCAGTTGCTAGTTATTGTTACTCCATTTGAAATTATATTAGACTTCCATTTGAAATTATATTAGACTTCCATTTGAAACCGCTAATGGCAATCATTATTGAATACAAGTAAAGATACGTATGGACCTTTGAAATTATTTCTTCTTACTAACTTACGAGGCTATAAAAGAGAACAGTCAGCAAAATGATAACTGATGTAAATTAAAATGTTGTTGCGATTCTATGTTGTTATTAAAATAACACCTCGATTGTGATAACTTAAAGCTCTGAGGAACACAACACAAATGACGCATGACATACATACTGGAGGGGACTATTTGGCTCTGATTTCATTGTAGAACAATAGGTTACCTTTTCTAAAAATCATTTTGTCAAAAGTTATAAACATGGAGAGTACATTAAATCGATGCTTCCATTTGTGGCTCTTTTGGGCGTTAGCAAAATATGTGCAAGTATTGGAATTGAGATATGGACTGTTTTATGAATGCTATAACAATTACCTTAACCAGGGAACATATGATTAACGATGGGAAAAGAGTTTCATTGTTACCTTTGGGAATTAGCTTAATATATGTATTTATAACATGTATTAATAGAGATTTGATGGTAGTATTTGTATGTTCTTGGAAATTGGACTAATTTTCTTGCTAGAGATGAGTTAAGATGACATGATTCATTGATGCATGTAAATGGACTTTATCATTTTATCCTTGTACGTTGATGATTATATGTAACTCAATGTTGGATTAACCATGTTACATTTTTTTATAATTTTTAGAGATGAGATTGTGATGCCGAAGTGATAACTAAGAAAATATTGTTGACCGATTAGTGTTCTTGATATTATTTGTGTAGCACGATTCCATTACTCCTCTAAGTTTTACTTGTTTAGACTATCTCATTTCCGGACTGGGTATCTTTCATGTTACGAAAGATTTTGGGAAAGCTTAACAACTTTGTCGTAGAGTGGTAAAACACTCCTACAATATTCTTGCCCTTCTATTCTTAGACAAGTTTTGGAGCTTCCTTCAAAATCGACAACATAATCAGCACATCTTGGTAATCTACTAACTAAATTATGGTATACTTTTAGATTTGAGCATATATGTATATGTATCATTTTTGTATAGGTTAACGATAGTTAATAACCTAATGTTGACTAGTCAATATTCAAATGACTTGACTCTCATTGAATTTTTCTGCATATTATTAGGATTGTTGATGTGGCATTGGTTTTGTAGGGACAATCTTTACATAACTCCTCTCAGCACCGTGTTTAATTTTTCCCCTTTCCTCTCTAGAAGCCCATTCATTTCAACCCACAAAGCTAGATACTTCTAGGCCATTCTTTGATCCAATGTATATGATAAGTAGATGCTAGGGAATCTTCTTTTCCCTTCAATAAACCCACAAGAGAATTAATTTTAAAATTTTAATGTGTAATATACTTCCTCTTGTAGCAACCCTTTGCTTGGATGTTGTCGCCTAGGGTGTATTGTTTTGGAATGTATACCAATTACTTACCTCAAGTTGCAAGAGGGATTAGAGCTCCAAGTTTCCTGGTAGAATCAAGCAGTAGTGTAGTCAAAACCTAAAGAGTTAGATATAGAACTGGCATGGTGCTGAAGTAGATTTAGATTCATTATAGACTTAGGATCAAGATTTACTATGAGATATGATTTTTTTAAACTACTAGACATGTCATACACACACAAACATTTTCTTTTGTCATTATGAAATAAACTAACTTCAAAGACATGTTATTTGTCTTGAGCTCTTTCAAGGCCTCTATCTACTTCTTAGTCATGCTTTTGGGAAAGGCTAGGTTTGCAGTGAAGTTCTTGAAAGTGAAGATAGAAGATTGTATAATATTTTCATGTCTAAAATACAAATATTCCACCACTAGAAAAAGACATTTGATGGGAATAGATTAATTATCAATAAGAGACTCATTTATTTCTTTTGTTTAAATATGATTATTGAGCATGTATTGGGTAGATTCATATTGCCTCTCTAGATTGGGCATGTATTAGGTAGATTCTATATTCTATAATGTGACTCTCGTTAGCATTAAAAAAACTTACACACCAAATCAAGATGCATTGTATCTTTTGAGCAAAACAAAGCAAGGGAGATATGTGACCTATTGGCGATGGAACAAATAAATAGTTGTTTCAAAATTAAATTAAAAACCATGAGAAAATGATCTAGTTGAGTGTAAAGTGATCTAAAAAATTGAAATTATTGAAACCATGGCATATTTTTAGTTCCTTTAGAAATTTAATGGTAGGGATGCATTTGTTTTATAGAAAATTCTAAGGTAAGGTTCTCTCCATGAACATCAGATCCAAGGACAACATATATCACAATGATGAATGACCATGATGGCTAACTACATTTTAGAGATTGAGTCTCACAAGAATAGACATACTAATGTGCACAAAGGAAAGAAACATCATGAGATTGGGTGGAACATGAATTGTTTACAGGGTAGAGATGCACAGTGGTGAGATCATTGTAGTGAAAAAGCTTTGGAGATTCCATGAACATGCTAAAGATTGCAAAGACTCAAGCTTCCTAGTAGAGGTAGATATTGTTGTGACCACTAGTCACCATCACCCCAGCCTGGGCCCCCCTTTATTCTAAGTTTTTTCTAGTTGTTTCCTTCTTTTGAAAAGCGCAAATCTGAACGAGTCACAGAATAGAATCCTTCATTTCCAAAAAACCCTGCTCTTGCATGCAGAGGCACAGATTTGGAGTGGATGCAATTTTTTTTGAAAAAGACAAAATTTGCCATTTGATAAAAAGCCTGCTCCGAAAATCATGGAGTGTAGTTTCAAGGAAATGGAGGAATAGAATAAATTCCTTCACTCCATCAAAATTCCGCTTTCATGAAGTAGTGGATTGAGTGCAATTCGACGGGAATGAAGGAAATTTCATGCAAAGAAAAATCCTCCATTTTGGGAAATCTTTGTAGTTTCTTGTTAACTTTCAAAGCTGCATGATACTAGACTTAACCTTTTCATCAAGCCTAACTATAATAGATTTGTGGCAAAGGCACATTCGATTTCCAAGATGACATAGTTTATGAATCAAAAGGTCTAATATTTCTATGATGTGATAGGAGTCAGTGTTTGAAGGCTCCACTCTTGTCACTGCACCAGATGAAGCTACGAGTTTCAAGTATAAATTAGGGAAAGGAACATTTTGAAGGTGCTTACCGAATTTTGTAGTGATGGTCTTCATCGGATTTGGATTCTGACCAAAAAACTCAATCCTTGTACACATGATTACTCTGTTTTGGGATTTAGGATTCCTGAAAATCATGGAGCACAGGTCAACGGAACTAAGGGAATGGTCAACTAATGAAAATCTCCAACGATTTTAAAATTGCATATCCTTCATTCTGAAAAAGCCCGATCCCAAAAAGTGTGGAGCGCAAATTTGAAGAAGTCATGGAAAAGACAAATTCCTTCACTCCATCAAAATTTCGCTTTCATAAAAGTGTGGAGTGCAAGTTTTAAGGGAGTAAGGAATATTTTGAAAAAGATAAAATCCTTGATTTCATAGAAAACCTTCTCCTGTAAATTGATTGGAGTACAAGAATTTGTTAAAAAATCACGAAAATCGAGAAAATTGAAAATTTTGAGAAAAAATCCAAAATTTAGAGGAAGAGGGTGAAATTCCTTGAGGAGTGAAAAATTGGGCTAACAGAAAAGCGAAAAAGCAATGTTCCTTCAAAAAAAGTATTTTTTTGGATTTACATTAAAAATTTAAATATTAGTTTACTAATACTTGATTTGATTTTTTTTTGAATAATAATCCAAAACATTAAAAGGTGGAGAAAAGTTGGAAATGAATTTGATTTTTTCATTTAAATATAGAAATTAATTAAATATTGATTTTTAATTAATTTAAAAAAAAATCAAAATAGAAGAATACTTAGCTTCATCATGAAGCTAAAAGCATAAAAAATAGAAACTTTTTGAATCAAATAGAAAAAAAAGTGACAAGTGGCACAAAAAATGGAAACCTTAATAGTTAAGTAAAGCAGCTGCCTAATTTTAGTCTGCAGCTTTAAAGGCATCTTTTTTGAAGGATGATTTCTATAAGAAACCCTCTCATTCATTCAGGCTCACACATAAATTTGGAGAGAAAATTGAGAATAGGAGTAAGATTTGAGGAGTTCAAGGAAGCATATTTTTTTGAGAAACTTTTTGAAATTGTTGAGGAGTTTTTTTGAAATTGTTGAGGAGTTTTCTGGGAATTCACATCAGAAGATTTTGAATCCTATCAGAAAGGAATTTTCTTTGCAGTGAATTGTGGAATTTCATATTTTTCGCGGAAGTGTTGAAAAGTGAATCTTGAAAGGAGTATGGAAATTTTGGGGAAAATCCAAAAATCTCCGTCTTATGGACAAGTCATATCTGTCATTTTCAATACTTTCCTTGCATAGTCTTATGTATGTATGTTTTCTATTTTGCAAGAAAGGAAAATGGCAGAGCCCAGGGGAGCAGGAGAAATGCGAGTACAACTGATAAAGAATGAAAGGAGAGGATTCTATCCTGAATCCAAAATTGTGTCAAAGTGGGTAGAAATTGGAGATACAAGTCTTGGTGGCCTTGATTTGAAAGATTTTATCCAAAGAATGCTCGGATATAATGACTATCACCCAACGCACCTAGCTACAAAAATTGTGAGAAGTGGAATTTTTGCTATAGCTAGTTTCCCTCCTTCTTTTCAGCATCCAAAGTTAATTGTGGAATGTACCAAGCACTATAGTCCTAGAGACAAAACCATCCAACATCCATTTCTGAAGCATTTGGAATTCCTTCAGATCCAAGGATGGTCACAAAAACACAAGAGCAAGCACTGAGAATCTATACATCTAGAATCAATTTTTGTGAAGAAATAATCAACAAAAGATGGTTGAAAAAGAATAGACTGCATCATTCCAAGATTCCTAAAGAAATAGTATGGCTTGACTTGTAGAGGGAATATAGTGATATGGTCATGATGTTGAGTCGCATATTTGGCATGCCTTATTCTTATAGGTTTGAATCTTGGATGTGGTATTTTGTTGAGCAGGGGATGGAGGAAGGCGACAGAATAGATTGGGCTGGGCTCATAAGTGATAACCTAAATGAGCAGTTGATGAATCTAGAGCATACAAGGAGATTTTACATGAGCTCCTATGTCATCTACATGCTAGCACGAAGGAAAAATTATGACGGACTATGATGCAAAGGACCAATTGGAAGCTGAAGCCAACACCTCAAAGTCCATGAATGTTACCCGTAGTTGCATTTGTATTCAAAGGATGATTACATGAGGGTTAATGATATATTTTCCATGCACATAGTAAGAACATTACAAAAGAGTCCACATATAAGAATGTCAATGGGTGCAATGAAGTTGATTGAGGAATATGGCACCTGGTTCATTTAGTTTCCTACCTTTTCATACATCTAAGTTCAAGGATTCTCCACGGAGCCATACAAACTCCCCAGGTATCCAACGGATAAGATGGTCTTGTTAGAGCTTACTCGACAACTTACTTCCTATGACAAGATTTAGAAAGTGAAGAAGAAGTTGGGATTGCAGTTTCCAATTTCCATAGGAAAAGGGAAAACTAAGGTATGCCCATGTCTAAAAGTCGTAGAGAAATCATCAGATGATCTCCACTTCTTCCACCTTCTGCTTTATCCAAAGAGGAATGATTTTGATCCTTACAATAAGATCTCATCAGCAGGAGGATCAAAGTACCAACACAAGATTCACCTTGAAGACTTTTGGGAAAATGTAGCAGACGAGAATGAGATTAGAAAAAGATTTCATTCAAGAATACTATTGAACATTATTAGAGCATGCAACATATTCAAGGTTCCTAATCAAATGGAGGAGGACCCAAATGTGATGCGAAAAGGATTCAATCCAAAAATGACAGCTCAACCATTTGATTGGAAGAAGAAAGAAATTACAAATTTCGAAGCTCTTTCAAAACCAGTCTTAGATTTTACAAAGTGGTGGATCGAGCATAAGCTTGAAAAATTAGTTGCACCAGCTAATGGATTCACATATAAGTTGCTTGGCCAAAGACCATT
Organism: Cupressus sempervirens; assembly: GCA_028749045.1. Lineage (NCBI taxonomy): Eukaryota > Viridiplantae > Streptophyta > Pinopsida > Cupressales > Cupressaceae > Cupressus > Cupressus sempervirens. Next base: position 4,349,146 of record CM053785.1, read on the forward strand.
TAGGTATGAAAGATCAAGACAAGTATCGGAAGGGACTAATGAAGAAAGGGAAACTCCATCTGAAGATGTAAGAACCAAGAAAGGGAAGGAGGTACCTCGAGAAAAGCATCCTAGTATTGAGGAAGTCATCTAGGAACCTCAAAATAAGAATTAGAAACATGGAGATGCTCCCTCTTCTCTGAGTAAAACTCCAAGTGTCCAAGAGATAGAAACTTTTGAAAGGCAGGATGTAGGGACAAGTATAAGGAGATTTGAGCAAGTAGAGAATTTGGATAGGCCAATTCATGATAGGTTGAGTATAAATGCTTATGAAAAATCCATGCAAGAAAGAGGGAGAGATCAAGATATTGCTACAGAAGAAAGTCTTGCTACGATCTTAGAGTGAGAAATGATTAATGATGGAGATGGTCCACTAGAGGAAGAAACTCCAGGGGTAGCAATACATCTTCCAAGTGCCGAGCTATAGTTCCTGAGGTTACAATGGATAGTCCAGGAGGTGAAGAGGAGATTGACATTCGAGCGGTCCAAAGGAAAGAACAATTAGTACTTTTGGGGGACCAAAGTATACCCATTCCGGAATGGTTGAGGCAACGAATTCAATTGCGTCAACAAAAGGAGGTTGATCCAAAAATTGAATTGCAAGAAATTTTGGACCGATCAAACCGATCAAAAGAACAAGGGAAAGCAAAAAGATATACTAAATTCATCAGAGGAGAATCAGGATCCAGAATCTTGCAGATTGCGACTCCCACAGTTGACAAAGGAAAAAATTAGATTGCTCCAGATGAATATCATGTTATAGAAGTAAATCTTGGTTGGGCCTCCCGAGATCAAATATTGGAAGAATTTGATGACTCCACACAGGCTTTGAAGGATAGGCTGAAGAAAGTAGAAGAAGGGTATGAAAAGAAGAAAAGAGAAATTCAGACCTTATGTCAGTACATCAATAACTTGCCTCATCCAGTAAGCGAGGAAGGTCCATCATTTGTCCCTCCAACAGGTGTTTCTAGTGAAGTGGTAGGTGATATTGACAGAATCAAGTGGATTACTCAGGGTGCAAAGATTTGGATTGAAGGAATTCAGGAGCTAGCCTTCAAACATGTAGAAGAATTAGTGCAAGTGCACAATAGGGCATTGGCTGCAGTCTCTAGGATCCAGTGCATGGAGGAATCATGGGTGTGTAAGGAAACTTGACAACAAATAATATAACCGTTTCCACATAACCCATAATAGATCTAAAATAAACACGGAATTAAAATCCACATGCAAGAGAATAGACAACATACCCACAAAATTGTGACACAAGATATACCCTGGGAAACCCTCATTGAGGGAAAAAAAACCCAGCCTCCAAAAGCATCCATCACCATGTATTATTCAGCAAAAATACCATTGCCATACAACCATGGAAGCCTTCATGGCCATAGCCACAACCGAGCAAACTATGTGAACAAGCATGAATCCACACATCCCATGCCATGCTTTCAACCTTCACAAATGCTCCCTTGGCTAACCTGTCAAGCCTTGTCTCGCTCGACTCTTGCCTTTTGTCTTCTCCTTGTCACTCTCTCTCTATACAACAACTACTCTTGTGGCTTCTTATTTAGTAGCAAGTCCCACAAAACCACTAAGTGGTATTACATAAACCATGTGCTAAAACCATGTGCTACCTAACCCACTAACCCCACATTTAATATTGGGCATTTAATTCTTTTCCCCAATATTAAATAATTACATAAAATATTTTCACAATGTTACAATACAACTCATCAAGAATATTCTATGAGAATCTTTACATGTTGCACGTCCATCTAGGCACAACATTACATAACAAAATAAAATATAACAATATTATGCAATGTGTGCAACACCCATTATCTCAACAATCTCCCACTTGTTGTATACATTGCATAGGGTCAATCTGTAGCCACATAAATAAACAAGGGAACAATCCCTCCCAACACATCCACCATCATGGATCAAAATACACTAAGTGCTCCATCCTGGTACCCACAACAAAATCAAAGTATCCAGCATCTCAAACATGAATGATCTCACCTCCTATTATGCCACTACCACTGGACATACATAGAAGCCATCCAAAGAGAAAGCCACCCAACCTGTCGCATTAGAAGATCATAAAATCTTGTACCAACTGAAATGCCAAGCACAAAAACTTGATTCAAAGGTAATCACATGTATCCATAGTTGTCAAAATATTCATAGCTGAAATAGCACCCACAGCAAAGTGCAAAACCCATCCAACTATCCATACCTCAAAGGTATAACAAGTGAATCTCATATCACCGACATATCCAATCTGCAATCTGCAATCACAAGCCTCAAGAGCAATACCTACCACATATATACCAAGAAGCTCCCACTGCAAAAGACAATGTCAAATCTATAACCAATCCACTCAACACGTCTCAAAGAAGTGAATCCATGTAGTATCAAGGACATCCACAATACATAAACTAATATCGTGCAAGAACAACTCTCGTAACAAGTCTCCAATAGTCTTCCAAGTTCACCACAACCAACAGAAGAAAGAGATAAAGAAATAACCATGTCATCTCTCACATGACATACATGAGCACAAACTAGTGATCATAATCTCCAACCAATCTCAAATCCAATGTAGGCAAAACTAAACATCCAAGAAGATAACCAAGACCAGAGAAACCATGCAAATCATAACCTATATCATGTCCTTCTATACACACCTCTAGATGTAAACTGTACAAGTATGATCTCCTCCATAAAACCCCAACAAGAAGCCTCAACAACACCTAAACCATACCATTTAACATATCATGGATGTAAGCCTCTCACAAGAAGATCAAACTCAATAAAACCATTCCTAAACCAAGGAATAACCATTCCTAATCCAAGGAAAATGCCCAATATAAAACCATCTCCCAAACTCAACCAGCATAACAACATATGCACATGGAGATAACAATTGCTAAACCATCTCTCAAATGAACCCTCCAGAACTAACTCATGTACCATAGCTCAAGATCCATATCCATGAAAGACAAGCATAAATATAATGCAAATGAGAGAAAAAAAATGGGCTCTACCTCTCAAGTAGCAAACTGTCGAGTAGACCAAGAGTGGGGAATGAGAATGCTCATCAAGATACCCAAGTCTCCAACCAAGACTCATCTAAGAACAATCTCCTCTCAAGTCCATATCAGGTGACTGCCCCTCAGACTTCCTGCTAAAACCATCAACCGTCCCAACAAATACTTTTCTAATCCAAGAGAAATCAGCGTCACCACCGTCTCTAAGTATCCATGAGCACCTGTAACCAATCAATCCATGCCAACTCCAAATGCAACATAGCAATAACATGAAGTATCTAGCTTATGATCAATGTACTCAATACCAAGAGACTAAACCAAGATCAATGTCAAAGTTCCAACCATGGCCTCAGGAACATAAACATGACAACATGATCTAACCATCTCAACCAAAGAGATAACATGCTCCACATGAACATACTATAACATGTCACAACTCTAAACGCGTATCAAGAGTATACCATGACATAATAATGAAACCATCCTCATACCAAGGATAACATGCCAAATAAAAAATATAAACCACACCTTTGCCAAGAACCCTATGAGTCCTCAAGATGCAACCATCTCCACACACCATGAAGAAAACCATCTCCACATACCAGGAAGAACCATCTCCACACACCATGAAGAGAACCAAGAACTCCATGAGCCTTCAAGATCTAACCATCTTCACACACCATGAAGATAACAAGTGCACCATGCAAATGTCAAAGACGCTTCTGCAGCAACAAGATCTAAGACAAACCTCCAACATCTACAAACACTCAATAAATATATCAATGCCAACAACTCCCACTCAACCGTGGTACCAAGTCACCTATGGCATCATAAAATCCATCCTTTCTAAACCAAGAATATATAAACCAAACCAAGAACTAATCCTGCACTGTCACCCCATCACTGTCACAAGCTCCCACTAAACTGTGTATCCAAACTATCCATGACATCATGATGAAAACCCATCCTCTAACCATGAGAATCAACCAAGGCATCAAACTATCAAAGAACTCAAAGTGCACATCATGAGCTCCTCAAAAGAAACCAAATAACCATAATCCTCAACCAAGAAGATATACCACCATAACTGAATCAGAAATCCAAGCTAATGAACATCAAGGATGTACCTGTATAACCAATCATGTCATGCCAAAATTCATGGCACCATGATCACTTCCATGAATCGAGCATCTGGCTCTCAAAGTGTCCAACCTATTAGCATAAAATAGTCAACCACAATCCTCTGCCATGACTATACCTAGTAACAACATCTCATCCCTTCTACATGAAAGAAATAGTAAATCATGTGACTTAGGGCATAGACAACCCAAATCCAAGGCACCAATCTGAATATGCATCAATAATGAAAGATCAATGGGCAAAAACAACCCATAACCAAGCTATAAATGCAACCTGTAAGTATAGACCACTTACAACATTGCACAACTTGTAGACCCAACAAGTCATCATGCATATCCAAACCAAACACTGATAACCATATCATCATGAGACCAATCTGAAATATGAACTGAGTATACAATGACATCAAACCTTAAATCTCCAATGCCATAAATTCACAAGTTACCATAGTCAAAATATATACCATAAACTATTTAGATCAATATATCAACAAATAAATCATGCTAAACCTACACCAAATCTAAACCAATGTGTAGAGCTCTACAAGAGCTTTTCATTGACTACTTGAAGTCCAAAATCTGACTCCGTATGCCCAAGTTATGCCCCAATCCCTGCTCAAAATAAACAACATCTGACTTTAGGGCTCTTAAAACTTGAAAAAATCTCAAAATCATAGAACCAAACTTACACCATGTTGTAGTGCTCTGAATTAGCTTTCCAACGCCTGTAAGAACTCTAAAATTGAATATTCTGAGAGAAAGTTATGGCCGTTTTACTACAACTGTCTTTTTACCATTTTCAGTACGATTTTTCATTTTTTATTTTTTCAGTGACGAAAATTTTGACGGGATTAATTTTGATGGCCATCATGGGCTGAAACTAAAAAACTCTTTCATTTCCTCTGAACATGGCCAAACTAGGGCATATTATATCTCAAAATATATGGAAATGTCGACCCGGATCCAATGGTGAGGTCTGTTTTTAGCTAGGAGGTCATTTCTGCAAGCTATCTCCCAAAACCCTCATTTAAATGAAAATCCGAAAAACTCTTTTGTCCAACAATTTCACATGCCCAAATCTTTCAACATCCCATCATAATAGCAAACCCAAAACCCTTAGATCTGCAATAAATCATTCATATATCTTGCCCTTTCTTTAATCCTCTCATGCATTCCCATGGATTCAGTCTAGGGTTACAATAATAAAACCATAGCTCTGATACCACTTGTAAGAAAACTTGACAATAAATAATATAACCGTTTCCACATAACCCATAACAGATCTAAAATAAATACGGAATTAAAATCCACATGCAAGAGAATAGACAACATACCCACAAAATTGTGACACAAGATATACCTTGGGAAACCCTCATTGAGGGAAAAAAACCCCAACCTCCAAAAGCATCCATCACTATGTATTATTCAGCAAAAATACCATTTCCATACAACCATGGAAGCCTTCATGGCCATAGCCACAACCGAGAAAACTATGTGAACAAACATGAATCCACACATCCCATGCCATGCTTTCAACCTTCACAAATGCTCCCTTGGCTAACCTGTCAAGCCTTGTCTCGCTCGACTCTTGCCTTTTGTCTTCTCCTTGTCACTCTCTCTCTACAACAACTACTCTTGTGGCTGCTTATATAGTAGCAAGTCCCACAAAACCACTAAGTGGTATTACATAAACCATGTGCTACCTAACCCACTGACCCCACATTTAATATTGGGCATTTAATTCTTTTTCCCAATATTAAATAATTACATAAAATATTTTCACAATGTTACAATACAACTCATCAAGAATATTTCATGGGAATCTTTACATGTTGCACGTCCATCTAGGCACAACATTACATAACAAAATAAAATATAACAATATTATGCAATGTGTGCAACACCCATTATCTCAACAGGGTGGATGAGCATATTTACCAAGAAGAGGTGATTGCCAACATTCAGAGTCTAATGCATACCCAAAAGAAAGAATTGATTGATGGTAAATTTATCAGTGAGGGGGATGTCTATGATTTTATTCAATGGTACAGTGCAGTGATCATGGCTAAGGAAATGTTTGAGAGCTTTACTAGGGAATCCAGTCAATGGAAAAAGATTGTTGATAACATCAAGAAAGGAATATCAAATGCAGTTGCATCCTTGTTATCACAAAGATTGGGGGAAGAGGAAATGACAACTGATAATCTGAAAGTCAAGTTAGAGGAATTCTTTCAGCTAAATGTATATGGAAGAGATGATTTTGAGAACTTCTCCATCTTCTCAAATACAATGCACACTACTAAGGACTACTACCAGATTGAGATGAAAGCTTGGGAAGAGAAAAAAGAGTAATTGCAATTCTAGAATTCAAGCAAGAATTTGCACCAAGCATCAATACAGAGGAGTTGGAAATAGTGTTAGATCGATTTTGATCTTTCAGGCGAAGAAATCAAGGATAGATGCATTAAATGCATAGTGGGTGTGCATAGGGATCATTTATTACGCCCCACTCTTTAAATTAGCATGCATAGTGGACATTTATTACCCACTACAGTAGTGGATTCCTTATGGCATTAATGTAGATTCATTTCCATTTCCCTAACCCTAATTAGGGCTGATGTGGCACAATCTCGGCCATCGGTTATTGCGATCATCTGGGCCACCCGTTGTAATCGAGGACCTATATAAAGGCATCATTTCTCATTTGTAAGGGGAGATTTTTTATGAGATTGTTGCTATGAGTTACTAAGATAATAAAATTTTCATTGGAGTTTGGTGAATACTTGACGTATCTTAGTTCTTACTTGTTCTCCTAAAATTTCTTCAATTAGATTAAGTTTAGCATAGTCAATGTGTGGTGATTACAATGGAGAATATGATGGTGTATTGATGAATTCCTTTGGTTCATACTTTTGACATTTTAGTAATTCTAATTCATTGTGTAAAGTTAGCCTAAACCCCTTTCATGCATATGATTAACTTCTATCATTTGTATACATTGTTCTTTATGATGGTGTATGTGGTGATATGAAAATCTTTGGCATAACCCTTGAAGATTGCACTGGTTCATGCTTAGTTGTATTATAACTTGGCAAAGAAAAATTTAGCAAATTAAGGAATTTGTCCACTAGAATACTATTTGTTGTTATCACTACCCTTAGGATTAGAATAGAATTCCTGAACCCCATCCTATTTAATTTTTACATATTCTATGAAAAATTAAAAAAAGCACTTAATTGCAAAACCTTAAGATAGCTCCCACATCCAGTATGACTTGAAATGAATATGAATTAACATGTAAGGCCCCTTGTGATCATTAGCGAATCACATCAACCACCGATCTTATCCACAATTAAGACCTGACATTAAAGGAACCTTGAAGTCATTTTATGATCTTCTCGCAATCTTAGCATACACAAGACTTTATTCAAGAGAGGATAAGATATTTTGGTATTTTGTTCTACTGTTTGGTGAGTCATAAAACACACATCAACAGATATCTTGGAAATGTTGAGATAGAGAAATATAATGAGATTGTTGGGATACTTTACAAAAATGTAAAACCTAATGCTCATCTATGAGTGCATGCCAAATGGAAGCCTTGCATGGAAAGGAGGCTTGACAAAACATGTTGGTAGATTGGGTCAGAAGATATAATATTGCTTTCTGCACCATGATTGTTTTAGCATGGTTGTACAGAGAGATGTCAAATTACAAAATATTCTCCTTGAATCTAATCTTAATGCGCACCTTTCTAACTTTGGAGTGGCAAAGCTTGTGGAGAATAATGAATAAATGTCAATTGTTACTAGATCCTATGGTAATGTTGGTCTAGGTTAGTATGTACTATGGAAATTTTGATTTTTGAGTTAACCAGTAACTATAATATGTCCTTACTTATTTTGGCTGCCCATAAACAAAATTTCAAAAGTGATATAAGTTAGATGCCATTAGCCTCCATCGACCATGGACCATAGATAAAGCTAGTAACCCAAATATTACAGCATGTTTCTAGAAGAATTATGCCAATCTTGAAAGTATATACAATCCAATAGCCTCATTCCTGTGTAGCTCAATAACCTCAATCCTACAAACTGTAATGTCAAAACCATAGTAGAACAATTACTAGAGTATGTGATAGATTAAGGGACTAAATAGATGGTTTCGATTCCATATTTTATTAAATAAATGGTAGGTTCAACTCTCTTACTAATTTAAGTCTAACCATCAAATAATGGGAGTTATATTGGTGAACAATGGTCATGTCCACTTGTTTATGCTGCTTACCACTTGTTACCATGTTATCTTTTCTACATTACTAGACAACTTCTTGCAATTAAAAAGAAAAGAAAAAATGAATTCATATGATGACTTTTTCACATTATTTATGATGCAATGAATTTTTACTTTGAGGCACTTTCTAAATCAACACATTATTTATGGCCAATGAATTTGTACTTTGAGACACTTTTTGAATCATTAGCTTATTTCCTTTTTCCATCAAATATTTTAGTAGTCAAATAACTATCATAAAAAATCACATAGTGGGGAGGCCAAGGATCAACCATATAATTCCTATATCTATATAAAGAAAACAATGACATTGTCAGCTATTTAATTAAATAAAAATATTGTAGATGTTCCCATAGAGCAATGATATTTTGATCAATGAAGCTTGTCTATCCAACAAAAACATTGTTTGCACAAATAAAAGAGCAATGTCTTCTACACTATGGTCAATTAATTTTTAAATTCTCCATTATATCTTATTTGTTATTTTTAAGAATGATTTCCAAAGTACATTCTTTTACACACAAACTATAGAATGAATAAGAAGTAAGGTCTAGCAATAGTATACTTCTCTAGTTCTTCAAACCCACAAGAAATAACTTACCCTAGTATGTCTAAAATTAATGAGAAAAAGGTGCAACATTAGTTAAAATTGATAAAAAATTTACAAGCTGGAGGATCAACTTAAACTGAATCCAGATTTGGAAATGAATCTAGATTTGGGAAAGTATCAGGAAACATGGAAACCAACATTATTTTTTACCAGCCCAATAACAAAAATGATTTGTCAATAAAATATCTAAAGATCTTAGAAACAAAGATGACGATAACATAATTAATCAATGAAATTGAACTGAAAAGGGGAAAAGCAGTTAGAATATTAGCTAGTAAAGAATATGGATAATATAATTTCTTGTAAATTCATATATAAAAATAGAATTTTGAAAAATTGCAATTTGAAATTGGCAAAATGAAACAAGGTATTCAAATAACTTTTATTTAAGGCTTGAGAGAAAATCTACAGAAGTTTGGCTTTCATTTCTCCTACTAATGAGGAAGAAACATTAGATGAAAAGGAACAAGAATTATAGAAATTCCAAATACTCATTCCTACTACCAATAATTTCATTTATCAAATGCGCACAAAAGACATAATATTTCTTCACAGGTTTAATAATAGAGCCCTTGCCCCCACACAGGTCCTCAAATTACTGTTACAACCAGTTTTTTTTAATCGTGTTCCAACTAGAAGACAATACAAATAACATCTTGATGAGAATGTTGAAATATAGTTGACACCTTGATAATATTTTCCAATGCTATTGACAATTTTTCTAGAGCAGATGGTTAAAATTTGTTGCTGAATTGATTGAGTTCATTAAACATTAAGGAAATTCTCTCTATATGGATAGAGACCAAGGAACACTAACACCTCATTAAAATTAATTAATTAAAGTAGAATACGTAATCAATACTCAAAATATCATGAAATATTTCACAAACCCATGAATTGTGAGGAAGCAAAGGTGAGTAGAATCACTTCCTATGCTAATGTTAAGAAGACAATTACACAAATTCAACTAACTATTACATATAACAACATAACACAATGATTACCATGGTTACCATTAGGAAACCCTTCCGAGAGAAAACCCACACCCTTCAAAACCTATATAATGTATTACCAAATCAAGATGATTACAATAGACTTGCAATGCAAGTTCTTACAAGAGCACATCACCACAAATTGAGCTCAGGGAGACACCTTCTAGTGTCATGATCAAACTCCTCCCCAAACCCTTCTTATATGGTAATTTTACAACCAGGAAACACCTTGTGGTTTTACAAAACCATGGGAAAATTAAAACAACTAGACAACATTGTATGTTACCCATTCTTGATATTTGTAACTCTAATATAGGAAAACAACCAAGTTAAAATAGTATTCCCATCAATAGTTTTGTTCCCTACTTTAGACCCTCATAGAAGTCATTTAATAAGTTTCTTATACTCTAAAAGTAGCCCACCTATATTCTACTAGGGACAAAGCACATTCGTAACAAACTATACACCTTTTTTCAACAAATAAACATGTGGAAAACTAACATAAATAAATTCTAGAAATTTCTAGAAAAAAATTGCAAGATTGAGACACATGTTTCTCACTATTGTCCCACTTGTTGAACACCTCACAAGAGTCAAGGGGTCCAAAGTCTCATGGACTTAATTTCTAGGGGCTAAGAGACCCATAGACTTTGAAAACCATATAAACTTTTCTATGCTCATAGGCTTAGTTAATGCATTAGCAACATGTCCCAAAAATTCTACCTTCTCTAGCTTCACCTTTTCATCCTCTACCATATCTCTCACAAAATGATATTGTACATCAATGTTTTTGGTTGTGACATGAAATTTTGGGTTCTTTACTAGGAAGATTGCACTTTGATTGTCACTATAATTTGTCATTGTACCTTGTTTTAACTCTATATCTAAACATAATCTCTTAAGCTAGATGGCTTCCTTGCAAGCATGAGTAGCTACCATATAATTTGCCTCTATAGTGGAAAAAGAGACCACAACCTATTTTTTTCTCATCCAACTGATTGTATCACCAAATAATATAAACACATATGCACTGGTGGATCTTCTTCTATCAACATTGGCAACCCATTCTGAATCCACATAGCCTTGAATATTCAAGGAATGCTAATTTCTAGTTTCATGAAAATATATAGAGTACTTTGAGGTTACCCTCAAGTATCTAAAAACTCTTTTTACTAGATTTCAATATTCTCTTCTTAGATTATACATGTAACAAAAAAGTACTCCCACTGCTTGGGCAATGTTTGGTCTTGTATAGACCATGACATACATCAAACTTCCAACACCACTCTTGTATGGTACTCAACTCATCTTTGCCATCTCCAATCAGTATATAGGACACTGTGAGATAGAAATCTTTGTTCCATAGTAACAAGAACACTCAATGGCCTTGAATCTTAAATATTGGATCTTCTTAGAATAGTACCAACATACTTATTATGATCTAGCCAAATCTTTATGTTTTTATTATCTCTTATAATCTCGATTCCAAGAATGTGTCTTTTTGCACCAAGATCTTTCATTTCAAACTTTGTTGAGAGTTGAGATTTTAATTTTGCAATCAAACCTTTTCCTTTACCAATAAACAACATGCCATCAACATATAAGGAAATAACCAAGAAATGATCACCATCAGAGTTGAAATATATATAGTAGTTTGACCTTGAATGCACAAATCCTAAACTCAATACATATGTATGTTGGAAATATTCAATATATAATAGGTTACTGAGAGGGGAGGGGTGAATCGGTAACCTTAAAATTTTTAAGTCAACCATACACAACATTTACTCATCTATCTGCTGCATAAAAAACTATTAAACATTTAAACCATATATGCACTGAGATTTGGTGACCCAGAAACCTTCCAAAAATAGAAAGTAAAATTGGGGTGGGGATGATACCCACAAAGCTTCATTACTGTAGTATGAAGTTGGCCGGTTAAGGCTTACAATGATCACTTCTGGTGATCTGCCCTATTAGGAGCACAGAGGATTGCTAGATCCACCTGGTTAGAGGATTTACAAAAATACTTTACAAGTATGCACTCTGTTAGGAGACTTGAATAAAGACAGTTAAGTCTACCTTGTTAAAGGATTTACAAAAATGATTCACCTGTTAGGATGAACCAACAGATCAACTTACAACTTGACTGAGTTCTTTATTGTAGATCACCTTATGTGATTGATGAAATCATTTCTACTCCTGGTAGACCTTGTTGAATATTCTTTTCTGTTGATGAATTCGCATATCATATCTTATGTTCCTCCTTTTTGCAATATTCTATCTCTTGTGTATTGTTGAATGTGTCAATATGTATGTCTCTTGAATGATATAATACATTATATATATATATATATATATATATATATATATATATATATATATATATATATATATATATACCATTCCAATAATTATTCATGCAAGGTTAGCCAAAAACAAGTAAACAAAATATAACTGAGTTGGCCAAATAGTAAAATAAACTCGGGTTCTTCAGACAGACTTGATGACCTTTTGATACGCGGCATCCACTACATTACTCGGCATCGTCATGCACTCGGTAGAGGTAGGGGCTCGATTCATACTAGTCATACAATGTTTCCTGGAACTCGGTAACCATTGGTGACTTGGTAGATATAGTGTCACTCGGTAGAAACTAACTTCTTCGATAACCTCCTGAGCTCGGTTATCACTGAGTGCTTCCTCACTCGGTTAATACTGAGTGTATCTTTACTCGGTTGATACTAAGTGCAACTTTACTTGGTTAATACTGAGTGCATCTTTACTTGGTTGACACTAAGTGCAACCTTGCTCAGTTAATACTGAGTGCATCTTTACTCGATTGACACTAAGTGCAACCTTACTCGGTTAATATTGAGTGCATCTTTACTCAGTTGACACTAAGTGCAACTTCACTCGGTTAATACTGTGTCTTCAGTGCTCAGTTTGAACTGTGTTGCCATCATTCGGTCTGCATTGTATTATTTGATGCTCGATTAGAACTGTGTTGCCATTATTTGGTCTGCACTGTATTACTCGATGCTCGGTTAGAACTATGTTGCCATTATTCGGTCTGCACCGTATTACTCGATGCTCGGTTAGAACTATGAGATGAGTGTTGTCACTAATGGCAAATAACTTTATACCAACAATCTCCCCCTTTGGCATTAGTGACAAAAACAATTATGATTCAAAGTTGATGTGCAAAAAATTGACATACAGTTCTGAAAAAAAAAATTGCTCTTTTCAAGTCTTATTTACACATATTTTTCTTACATGTATCTCCCCCATACAGTATGCATAGTATTTACAAGTCATTACACATGTTTGCACAATTATATCTCTTGGAGTGTGTTATCCTTTTTGACAATAATGCCAAATTAAACAATATATATTTACACAGAGAGTCCAAAATGAGAGATAAACTCATAATGTACCTTGAGAATAAGAGCCAATTTCTTATCCCAATTTTCTTGCAAAAGTTTTCTGGTGGAGAGTGCTATTTGAACTTCTGCAGGGAGTTCAATCATATGATCTGCAATTGAGAAGTTTTTGTCATGAATCAATGTTTTGGAATGGGCAATATGCTTTTGCATTGTGTCCATGACAAGAAGGATCATATTTTGGATATCAATCAGAGTACACCTGATCCTTGCTTCCTGTCTCAACAATTCTGCTTGTTTCTCTGACAAAAATCTTATTCTGAGATGACGGGATGAACTTGAATCTGGTCAAGCTGCAACATTTGTGCACTGACCTTCATATCCTCATCAATTTTATTCAACTTTTCTTTGATTTCCTTAGTATACTCGGTAACATCACAAAGTTTTCCAAAAAGTGAAGTTACATTATTAAAAGAATGTTCAAAATTACTCAAAATTGTAGACAGTTCTACCTGTTTTAATGCAATATGCTGAGCAATGTGCTCAAGCACCTTATTGTCAAATTTCTTCTCTGCCTTTTCAATCAATTTTTCTTGGCTAGAGGTATCCTCATTGAATTTATATACAACCTCTTCTAACTGATTCAAAATGTGTTGAGTAGAATCTACTTCAACACCAATAGCTTCTGTTAGAATATTCTTAGCACTTTCAATAATGTTATATTCCTGGTCTCTCTCATGCCTTAGTTGTTTTTGCCTTGCCTTCTGATCTAATAGCTGACTGATCATTCTCATTTCATCAACTGATGCATTATCCAGATCTATCTTAGGAATGACAATGTCCTTATCCAAGTCAATTTCCTCATCCACTGCCTTGCTGGAAATCATGTATCTTTTTGCTTTTCTAGCAGTGACTTCACCTTTTCCCTTTGAATCTGAAACAATAGTTGATGAGGCTGGACTGGCTGACAAAATTGGAATAGGACTAGCTAGAGGAAAACTGAGAGAAGTGCTAACAGTATCAAAAATTGATGTTCTTCAAAAGATTGATGTACAGGTTGGTATGGGAGAACTAACAGATGCAAAAATTGGAGCAGATGAAGTTGTCAAAATTAGAGTACTAGAGGGTACACTTACTGTACATGCTGCAGTAGAAGTTGATATGCCTGATGAACTAACTACTGTAGCTGATGATGCCTCAGTCAATGAAGATGGCCATAGCTCAATTAATGAAGTGGTAGACACTTGCACAGGTGGTGCCCGGAGCTGAGAGGAGACAGGTGAAGACTGGGCAATTGATGAAGCTGTTGTGCACACAATCTCACTAGTAGAGGCTATCTCCGCAATTGATGTAGCTGCTTTAGGTGGAGAGTGAGGAAGAGATACAATGACTTTGGCTGCAATTTTTATAGGGTCATCTTCCTCAGCTTGATCAGTTTCTTCTTCTTCCATTTCCTTGTCGTCTTCCTCTATTTCATCTTCCTTGAATTCTTCCTCAACATTTATCATCATTGAATGCAGATCCCATGGAATATCTTCAATGTCATCATCATCACTGCTGTCATTGTCTTTGATTTCAACAATATCTTCACTGGATTTATGTAGATGATAGATATGTTTCCACATGTTTGTTGCATCATTGACAACATGCTCAATGTGTTTGATAAGTATCAAACAAGTGTGAAATCTAATCATCATATTACTTTCATGATCTTTCAGTGATTTCTTCACTTCTGTATCAGTGAGACTCGGCAGGAGATTTTTTAGGATTTGTTCAAAGATATCTTTGACAATTTTGGTTGCAATTTTCCATCTTGGTTGCAACCTCTCCGATAGCTCTTTAGGGATCTGAGAGGCAATCTCGTCTGGATAGTATTTCCATCTTCCCATTTTATTTAATATCAATTCCTCAATCTGCATTTTCTCCTGTTTTGTTCTTGTCTCAAACTTCAATGCTTCGAAGTTTGTGAAGCTAGTACCTTCTTCTAATTGCTTCAACCTTGCCTCAAATGTGAGTGGAGGCTTGAAAAATACAGGTTCCTTCTTCCCCTGTCTTGTTCTTCTGGAGAAGACTGCAGTAGCTTGCTTTTTAGGTTTGGTGATAATCACCTTACCTTTCTTCCATTGAGGCTCCTCTTCTTTTTCTGACTCAGTTTCCTCTTCTTCTTCATCATCTTCACCTTTCCCTTCAGTAATCATCAGAGGACCAAGTTCTATTTTTAGCTTTGCAATATTCCTCTTTCCTTTGCTAATGACCTAAGGGATTTTGATTGAAAGCTCAATTCTGGCTTTAGCTTCATCATAAGTTCCAAAGACTGGTTGCTTTGGATCTACTGGTTCATTCACTAGTGATTCTATGATATCTCTGGTTTCATCAATATTAACCTCATAAGGAAGAGGTTTCACCCATACAACTCAGGGCCTGACTGCCTGTATGTATACTTTGTCATAATCTACCATAAAGCATACATCTTCTTTATATTCCTCAACTAGTTTTGGTGGAATCTGAAACCTATTGTTCATTCTTTCCTTAAAATCTTCAAAGTAATTATCCAAAACACTGTCAAAATTTTCTCCTAACTCTGCAATGAACTCATTTATTTGATAAAGAACGGGAATATCTTTTCTCCATACTATTGATCCTTTTGATGGAAAAGACTTTTGAACATAGAAAAATAAACAGATCAAAAGTGAACCAAATTTGCAGGAATTTTTCTTTGAAGTCCTTATGCTTTCCATATTTTTGTTAAATTGAGACAAAAGAAATTCAACCAGATCAAACTCAACATTCTTCTTTACTACCTTATATGCTAAATCTACTACTTCGCAAGGTACACTGTTTGGATGGTTGGAACTGTAAATTTTATGAGCAATGATGTGAATACCAAATCTTAATTCAGCGTCAGCTACTGTACTGAGCTTAAGTACTCTACCATCCCATTCTGCTTGGGTTAGCCTTTGCAATTCTTCTCGACCTAGGGTTTTGGTAGTCTTAGCTTTGCTCAATATGGGAAGGCCAATAATCTTGTTAATCATTTTCTTTGTGATAAGCACTGGTTTCTCTAACCACAATTTCCCATTGTGAACTCGACTGAGTACATACCTAACCCATTTAATTTGAAAATTTCTTGGCAAATGTGAAATGTGGGTTAACCCTTTTGTTTCAAGATGCTTATGCTCGGGTTTCAAATTTCCATATACGCTCATTTATCCTAGAGCATTATCAATTTCTAGGTTTCCAAGTTCTTGAATGGAACATTTGAAATGAGAGAAAATATCATTTACAAGGAGTACCTTTGGAGGAATTTGAGACTAAGCACCATTAGGGTCAAGTGATTCTACAATTGCTGGTGCCAATTTGAAGTTCAATGCCTTCCATTCCACACCTTTAACCAGCATTTCTGAGTCTCTCTTTGCCTTGGAGCTACTGCTATCGGATGCGATTGCTACTTGGTAAGTGAAGAGAAATTCTGAATAGATTCTTCACTTCAAAAAAAAAATTGCTCGAAATTTCTTTAAGCTTGTTCTGGAATCGCAAAAGATAACTTAGCTCAAAGTTTGTAGTAAAGAATGAGATCAAATTTTGCCCTTTTTGACGAAACATTCGTCATAAATGCTTGGTATGATGGTAGATGAAATGACAGGTTGTCATCCACTTGCTCGGTAGATACTATCAAATCAGTGATCAAAAGAAAACATTGATGTACTGACCTAACTCAATAAGGTCACAAACCTACCTTGCTCGTTTGATATAACTCGGTAAATGAAACTTTATTTCACTCGACCGAACTTGGTTAAGATTAGGATCAAAGTGTGTCTGAATACTGTTCTGATCATCTTCCTTCATGTGGAACTATTTAGGATAATTCTTGGAGGATGCAGTTCCATACTTTCTTTTATGAGTATTAATTTGAAATGGTGGAATCACTCATTTCTTGAGTGATATTGCCATTGCTTGACTTATCTTGTTTAGTAGATTTTGGAATCCATTGTTGCTTCATTTGCTTCCGAATGTTGTTTGCTTTGATTTTCTTCTCATCTTCAATTCTTTCTATATTCATGCAATTTCTAGCTATATGACCAAGTTTTGTAAAAGTGTAGCACCTTACAGTAGTGTCCTTCTTCCTTAGGTGATGTCTTGCACAATTTATGCCAGTATGTCCATATTCTCCACAATAGTGACATCTGCACCAGGTGTTGTAGTCCCATCCAAATATGGCTTTGACAAGTTGTTCAGCTGGATTGAATGATTTAGATCTGCATTGGAATGCCTTGTGACCATGTTTTTTGCATTTGTGACAGTTGCCTTCAAATTTTGGTTTTTCCTTGCACTCATTTGCTTTGTGAACATGCTGATTGCAATTGAAGCATTTACCATTGAATTTTTCTTTTCCATTGCTCCAACATTTGTTTGATGTATGACCTAACTTGTCACAGTGATTACAAGTGGGTTTTTGATTCCTTCATTCACCTTGTTTGGAGGATTCACCTTCTTCTTTGTATCCAAGACCGGCTTTACCTTTATGTCTATAAAGATTTTCCTCATTTTGTTGATTTAATTGATTCATATCTACTTGGGATTTCATCATTCTTTCATTGACTTGCCTT
Source organism: Cupressus sempervirens (assembly GCA_028749045.1). Classification (NCBI taxonomy): domain Eukaryota; kingdom Viridiplantae; phylum Streptophyta; class Pinopsida; order Cupressales; family Cupressaceae; genus Cupressus; species Cupressus sempervirens. The sequence goes on from CM053785.1 coordinate 4,367,259, forward strand.
TCAGAAATCAGATCATTTTCCAATCTTTCATTGATTTGTCTCTCAGTTCTTAAATCATTCTGTAGACTTTCATTTTGTACTCTGAGAATCCTGATTTCTTCATTTGCATTAGAGAGTTGGTCTATAAGGTCTTCATGCTGATGGGATTGATTATGGCTTTTATCTTCCAATTCTTCTTGTGCTTTGTTTCTTTGTTCCAAAACTTCACATAGCCTAATTGAATGTATTTCTTGCTCTCTTTTAAGCTTTCTTACCTCTTCTTGCAGAGATCCATTCTTTTCTAGAAGTTCTTTGATTGCCTTGTTAGCTTCTTCTGAACTACTTGATGGTAACAAATCTTCAATATTTTCTTCAACATAGTGATGGTCATTCATTTGTCTTGCAAGTTCCTTTCTTCTTTTTAGGGATTGAGAAAGATGCTCCTTTGCTCCTTTGAGTTGAACCATGGCCATTTCTAGATCTAACTTTTCATTTTGCATAACTTTCTCCAGTCTGAATATCTCCATAACTTAGATCTTTGTTCAAGCTATCAAACTTTGTCCTGAGAACCAAAAGTGCTCTGATACCAATTGTTGGAAATATTCAAGATATAATAGGTTACTAAGAGGGAAGGGGTGAATCAGTAACCTTAAAACTTTTAAGTCAACCATACACAACATTTACTCATCTATCTGCTGCATAAAAACCTATTAAACATTTAAACCATATATGCATAGAGATTTGGTGACCCAAAAACCTTCCAAAAATAGAAAGTAAAACTGGGGTGGGGATGATACCCACAAAGCTTCATTACTACAGTATGAAGTTGGCCGATTAAGGCTTACAATGAACACAGAGGATTTTCTAGATCCACCTGGTTAGAGGATTTACAAACATACTTTACAAGTATGCACTCTGTTAGGAGATTTGAATAAAGACGGTTAAGTCTACCTTGTTAAAGGATTTACAAAAATGATTCACCTATTAGGATGAACCAATAGACCAACTTACAGCTTGACTGAGTTCTTTATTGTAGATCACCTTCTGTGATTGATGAAATCATTTCCACTCCTGGTAGACCTTGCTGAGTATTCTTTTCTGCTGATGAATTCGCATATCATATCTTATGTCCCCCCTTTTTGCAATATTCTATCTCTTGTGTATTGTTGAATGTATCAATATGTATGTCTCTTGAATGATATAATACATTATATATATATATACCATTCCAATAATTATTCATGCAAGGTCGGCCAAAAACAAGTAAAAAAAATATAACTGAGTTAGCCAAATAGTAAAATAAACTCGGGTTCTTCAGACAAACTTGATGACCTTCTGATACGTGGCATCCACTACGTTACTCGGCATTGTCATGCACTCAATAGAGGTAGGGGCTCGATTCATACTAGTCATACAACGTTGCCTGGAACTCGATAACCATTGGTGACTCGGTAGATATAGTGTCACTCGGTAGAAACTAACTTCTTCGATAACCTCCTAAGCTCAGTTATCACTGAGTGCTTCCTCACTCGATTAATACTGAGTGTATCTTTACTAAGTTGATACTAAGTGCAACTTTACTCGGTTAATACTGAGTGCATCTTTACTCAGTTGACACTAAGTGCAACCTTACTTGGTTAATACTGAGTGCATCTTTACTCGGTTGACACTAAGTGCAACTTTACTCGGTTAATACTGAGTGCATCTTTACTCAGTTGACACTAAGTGCAACTTCACTCGGTTAATACTATGTCTTCAATGCTCGGTTTGAACTGTGTTGCCATCATTCTATCTGCACTGTATTGCTTGATGCTCGGTTAGAACTGTGTTGCCATTATTTGGTCTGCACTGTATTACTCGATGCTCGGTTAGAACTGTGTTGCCATTATTCGATCTGCACTATATTACTCGATGCTTGGTTAGAACTGTGAGATGAGTGTTGTCACTAATGGAAAATAACTTTATACCAATAATGTATCAAATTTCTCGTACCACATCCTAGAATTTCATTTGAAACCATACAAGGATTTCTTCAACTCATAGACCAAATGACTTTTACCTTTCACCACATAGTGCTCTAGCTATTTCATATAATTTTCTTCCTCAAAATCAATATGGAGGAAAGTTATCTTCACATCCATCTACCCAACTTCCAGATCATAAAGTGTTGTAATAGAAAGAAAAAATCGAATGGATGTCATTTTTTCTACATGAGAAAAAAAATTCTCCATAATTAATTCCTACAACTTGGAAATAACCTTTTGCAACCAAACATGCTTTATACTTGTCAATGCTTCCATCTAAAAACATCATTCTTTTGAACACTCATTTACAAAAAAACATGCTTTCATCCTTTAGGAAATGGTACAAGGTCTCATGTGTCATTCTTCTTAAGAGCTTTCATTTCTTCATCCATGGCTACTTTCTAGGACTTTGAATCATTCATACTAAGAGCCTCTTTTACAAATCTTGGTTCATCAATATTTCCATTCAAAAAAAATATACACCTCCAATCATCAGGAGAATATCCATACATTTTTGGTGCTTTCTTCTATCTACTAGACCTTCAACAAGACCTAGTTCATGTTTAGGTTCATGATTAGATTCTACATATTCCTCTAATGATTCTAAACTCGTATAGCTCTTCTCGATATCTTGTTATTCTAAGGGTCTTGATTCAACTTTCTTAGGTGTAGTAGGAAGTTGAATCACATCTTTTTTTTCTTCTATCCATTCTAGATGCACTATAACAAAAGTTGAAGGCTCAAGTATCCTTTCATACCATAACTATATTTGATGAAGATACATTTGATGAATTTGTTGTCCAATTTTGTATGCTTCTCCTTTGGCACATGAGCATATGTCTTGCAACCAAACACTTGTAGATGTCTAAGTGAAGGCTTGGGGCATGATCATGCTTCTATTGGTGTCTTATCAACAAGATTTGATGTAGGAGACCTTTTTATCAACTAGTAGGGAGTGGCTACAACTTCATCCTAGAAATTTTGTTCCAGTCCAACTCCACTTAGCATACTCCTAGTTTCTCCATCAAGGTCATGTTTAATATTTCTTCAATGTCATTCTTCTATCGAGAGTATGGAGTTGTCTTCTCTCTTTTAATACCACAATATTTACAAAATGTGTCAAAATCATTAGAGCAATATTCACCACCATTATCAGTTCTCAAAACCATTATCTTCTTTCCATCTTGTAACTCAACCATTGCTTTAAATTCTTTTAAGTTGCACTCCAAAAATCTACAATAAATTCATGAATACTCATGATATGACACTGAGCCTCAAATGGTGGGCTAACATATTCCAAGACAGACATATGCCTCTGAAATTAGAACATTTGGAGCTTGGATAACTTAATTACTAAGTAGCCAACCTTCATTGGTAATAGCTCTGCATTAAGACAACCCTTACTCAAACAACTAAAATAAAATATTTTTGTTCCATACAAGATTTCTCTTGCACCCAAGATGCTCTTGCATCAGACACCCGAGGTAATTTGAAAAGTGACCCTGTCACTCTCAAATATTCATATGAAAATCAAGATGGTTAACCTCCTCCCTTTCTATCCATGATGAATCTCCTACTAGCCATCCTTTCCATTTGACCAAGTATTATTCATAAGTAATGCTTCTTGTACTTTTTCCAACATGACTATTCATTATCTTCTCAACCTTCTTTATTGCCAAACTATTTTCTAGAATACTCTATCGTGCTTCTGCAACTTCATCTCCATCACCTCCTTCATAATACTCAATCAAATCTAAAATATTAAATGTTGGTGAAATATGTAGTTCAGCAGGCAACTCCACTTCATAGGCAGTTTCAGAATCATTTCTTTTCACTATCTCACATGGTCCAAACTTTTCATTTTCAGTCTGTTATATGTACCCATTAAAAAATGCACTTTCCTCAAATGAACCATGACTTAGGCTCTAATATAAAATTCCTTCAATGCTCTTATCACATCTTCCTTAGCCTTGTACTAAGTATTCATCTTAATAATGTGCTCCCTCAACTCCTTATAGATATTCTTTAGATGTTTAGTGAATTCTTTTGCTTCAACACTACTTATCTATCCTTTATCTAATTGTCTTAATTCATAAAAATTTATAGAACTTCTCCCATATACAATCTAGAATGATGATTTACCAATACTCCTATTGACATAATTAGTATATGAAAATTCTTCTTGTGGTAAAATCAGATCCCATCCATTTGGTTTATCTCCAACCAAACATCTCAATAAGTTTCTCAAACTGTGATTCATAAATTTGTCTATCTATCAGTGTGTGAATGATATTATGAACTAAACTTCAAATTTTTCTTCAATTTCTTCCATAATGTATGCCATAAATATGAACAAACTTGGTATCTTGATCTGAAATTATACTCTTTAGCAGACCATGTAGTCTCACCACTTTTTGGCAAAATAAATCTACCACATGAACAACATTGCTAGTCTTCTTGAAGGGAATGAAACATGTCATCTTTGAAAACTTGTCAACCACCACAAAAATAGAATCATGTCCTCACTGATTCCTTGATAATCCAAGATCGAAGTCCATGTTGACATCCTCCCTCAACTTCTTGGGTACAGGTAATGGTTGATACAACCTATATTCTTCTTCACTCCTTTTTCCATGTGACATATTTTGCAACTTTGTACAAACTTTTTCATATCTTGTTGTAATTATGATTAGTAATAATTCTCAACAATCAAAGTAATGGTCTTATCTCTCCCAAAATGTCCAACCAATTCTTCGCTATTCTTATCCTTGATGACATTCTCTCTCATAGAAGTTCTAGGAATGCACATTTGACTTTCTTTGAATATCATACCATCTTGAATAACAAAATCCAACCATTTTGTACTATAAAGTGTAATAGATTCTATACAAGTCTTCCAAGCTTCACCAAAATTAGGATCCTTTAGATATAAATTCTTGACTTCCTTGAACCCAATAACCTTAATATGCATGTTTGTTAGAAAAAACTATCTTCTACTAAGAGCATGTAATGCCTACCCCTAGTTTACTTTTCAAATTGTATTGCCAAAATTTTTTAGGCCAATTTGAAGATTATGTTTTATGATTATTAGTACTTCGTTATTGGATTTGTTGAGATGTTATTTCATACTTAGTTTATTTATGCAACGAGTTAGTTATTTCATGCATTTAGGATTATTTCTACGATGATACATGTAGGTTCATTTAGTGATTTTTCAGTTATCTCATAATAATAGTAGATGGATTATTTATATACAATTTTATGGTTACTTACCCCATACTTGCATGTGTATGGTTTACTTGTCTATTTTACTTTATGATTAACATTCCTAATGTAGTTGAGGGAGGAAGTTGTAATCACCTGCTAGTTGGGATCTACACAATGCACCACTTCCCACCATTGCCTATTTAGTTTAGATTATATGTGTATGTACATGTGTGAATTTAATGCAAATTGCAAGTACTGTACATCGACTTCCCTGAATTGCCAAGATGAGTGTGCCCGATCACAGTATCTCAATGGTAAAAGATGGAAGATAGTTCTTGAGTCCAAATCTTAACTTTAAGCTAATTGTCCTAAAAAGTAGGACAAGCATATGAGTTGTTTACCCTTTCAAATTTATCAAGTGATGTAAATTCCTGATTTTGACCCTTGAGTTTGATCTAGTAAGTTGTACTTTATTATGGATTTTTGTAGTTCATCTTCTGGGTCTATGGTAATTTTCAATCGTAATTAAATCAAATTAAAAGGGTATTTAGTGATTTAATTTAATGAATTAAAAAAAAAAAAATTCAATATTTAATAATATTTAATTAATGGAGAAATTAATTAATTAAAAGAATTAAATTTAAAATATTTAATTGAAGTTCTATTTTGGCATAATTATATTTATTCAATTTAATAATTATTATTTAAGAGTTCATTTTTATAATAAAATTTAAACAATATTATTAGTTAAATTAATCAATATAATATTTAAAATGTCTTAAGAATTAATTAAAAAGAGAAAGGAATTTATTTAATAAAATATATTTTAATTAAAATGTAAAAGCTTGCACATGAAATTAAAATAATAATAAATAATAAAGGAAAAGGGTTTTGCGTGATTGCAAAATCAAAGCCCTAATTTTGGGGAAAACTCTTTATTAGGAAATTAGAGCTCATTTTTCAATACTGAGATTTGGAGGAGCCATTTTTCCAAGAGGGCTTCGAAGAAAAATGGGAATTTACTTGCTAATTCCGTGCATTTGGTTGTTTATCATTAGATCTAGGTAGGATCTTGTGCATTCTACACAGTAGATTCATTCTTGAAAATATTTGTCTTCTCCATGTCTGATTGAATTTGTTTCAAATTATATTTAGGTTGAAACCCTTGTGTATGGATTTGTTTTTTGTACATTTTTGGAAACCTTTGTAAATAGATGGAAGAATTGAAACCCTTGTTTGGTAGATTTTATAGATTTGTAGTTTGATCACTTGGATTCAGGTTGGGGTTTGAGAAAGAATACCATAAACCAAAATTTTAAATTTGAATTGTATCATTTTTGTTGCTCTATTAGATTGGCTACAAGAGCAGCAACTATAGTAGTAGCACATGCTACCAAGTTAGTAGCTGCCTTTGATAGCCCAACTGCTATGTGGCTTCCCCCAACTAGGGGTTATGTGATAATACATCGCATGTTTGAAAATTATAGTTTTTCCATTTTAATATTTTATTAATCAAAAATTATTTTAATATAGCTTTCTAAAAATTTATTTAAAATTGTTAATATAGTTTATAATTATTTTAAATATCAAGTGTAATAAAGATTATTATTATTAGTTGATTAATTTTATTATAATAGTTAATTTGATAATTATTATTGTTAATAAATAATATTATCTATATATTACTTTTATTAGAAATTTAATAATTATTAGTGTTAATAATGTAATGATATTTTAATAATAGTATTAAAATTATAAGGTTTTATAATTGTAATTATTTTATATTAAATAGTTAGTACAAACATGATTTTTGATTTGTTAGAGCTTTTTATTTGAGTTTTAGAGGTATTAAGTTTCTAAAAGATGGATTTAGTTATACAAAATTGCTTTTTATTTCTTTAAGTAACATAAAAGAAAACTTTATCAATTATGATTACTTTTGGAAGAACAAAAAAATGTGAACCTTGGATGTTTATCAAAAACCCTATCAACTGTAATACTTATAAATGAAAATGGAAATTTGAAAACCAATAGTGAAGATTAAATTTTTATGTTTTCGAAACCTAATGAGTTATGAAAGTGACATTGTTATGTAATTTATATGATGTGTGGTATTGAATGTTGGGTTTTGGGTTTTGACTTAGTGCTTTGATTAAATTAGGATGTTTATTAGAGGCATGAGAGTTTTTTTGTGAAGATATTATGTATATGATCTTTTCTACCTGACCATGGTGATGTGTCGTATGTTTTCTATGATGAGTTTGTTCAAATGTTTATTGTGCTTTCAAGTTTTCTTATGTAGAACTAAGGTGAATGGTATGAGTTTCCTAGTGTAACCTTTGAGTTATCGATGAGTTATCTTTTGGATGCTTTCTAGTAGTTCGTAGGTGTTTTCCAGTTGCTTGTAAAAGGATTGAGGTGAAATTTATTGTGTTATATCTATAGGTGCTTTCTAGTCACTTGTGTTGGCCTTAGATGGTTTTGACATTTGAGTGTCAACACACTTAACCACTTTCTACATTGAAGCCGAGTACACTATGTGTGTCGAGTCAAAAATTCCAATAGGAGCCAAGTGACTTTAGGTGCCATGCATTATATAAGTTTTGAGTGATATATAGGTGCCAAGTCATAGTTGATACTAAGCAAGATAGAATGTAATAGGTGCTGAGCAATCCAGGATAGTATATGTGCCAAGCACCAGTAGTCCAATATGGCCGAGTAACACAAAATTAGCATATGAGTTTGTGCCTACACAAACTCAGATGTAAACTATTTTTGGAGTTGACATAGAAGGATTTCAAAGGAGAAAAAGGATAAGAATGAATCTTTTACATTTTTTATGCAATCAATATGTAGCCAATCAAAAAAATGGAGAAGGCATGCAACTAATGAGAAAATTGCAAGGAATGAGCAAGAACTTAAGATTCAAAATGGATCATAGATAAGTCTTCACAATATTTAAAAGGAGGATGAAAACTCCATTGTATTAGTGGAAGAGAGTAGTGTATGGGTAAACTATAGTGAAATTGAGTGTGAAGTGAGAAAGACTTAGAGGAACAGAGCAACAATTACATATCTAGTTGATCAGAATAGTACAAGGGACACAATTAGATATCAAATCTTAGAGGATCAAGATCACAGTGAGTAGGTCAAGTGCCTAAAATTAGCAATTGAAGATTGTAAGTAATCAGGTCAAAGATTCCTAATACTTTCTAGCCATTGTATTAGATAAGTGAAAATCCTATGTTGATAGGTTAGCTGAACAACTATTTTGTAGATCCTTTGAAGAGGTGATTAAATCCTTTAACAGGGTGACACTTCATATAAAATGTTTGTAAATCCTCTAGCAGGTCACTATTGACATAGTGTAAATCCTTTAACATGGCAGGCCTTTCACAAGGAAGACCATTAGAAGTGGTCAAACAATTATTGTTGTAGTGATTTTTGTGGGTATCATCCCCACCCCAGTTTTACCTTCTTATTCTTGGAGGGTTTCTAGGTTACCAAATCTGTTGTTATGTGTTTACTTGCTTGTGTTTACTTTATGTTCATTTATATGTTTACATGCATGCAATTTACTTTTCAAATATATGTCTTAAAGGATTAGAAAAGGTGAAAAGTTTGGTACTCTTAGAAGTACTCTTCACATTTTGAACACTCCAACAATTGGTATTAGAGCACTAGGTTCTCACAAGGGGAAGCCTAAAAACTTAGAGAAAAGGTTTGAAGATGGAAGTCTTCAAACTTGGGAAGATCATAGACAATCAGGTGATTGATGTACACCTCACTCTACACAAATTGGAGGAAGCCAAAGAGGAATTGAGAAAGTCCTTAAAAAGAAGGAAGGCTATAGCCATAGCTAAAAATGACATACACTACAAGGAGATTGATACCACACAATTTTTTTCCAATAGAGATTCCAAGGAATTTGATGCAGCAATAGTAGAACTAATGGAGAAAAATAAAGCACAAGATGAGGACATCAGAATACTCAAGCTTGAACAAGAATAACAAGCCAAAATACTTTGTGAAATGATTGAAAAAAATAAGAGAGCCATTGAAGACAAGGCCATGATAGAAGATTAAAAGAGAAATCTTACCAAAATATTGTAGGAGAAGACAATTGGGTTTGAAAGAATCTCAAATATGTAGTTCAACACCTTAAGCCAAATGATGAATGCTCATCATGAACTGAATATCAAAGACATTGAAATTTCCACCTTGAAAATACAAAATGAGCAATTGTAGAATGAATTAAAAAAAGAGAAGGAGATAGCATAAAGCTACAACAAACCCAATGAGGCTATCAAGTACTTTGAGAAACTACTGAAATCACCAAGGGCTAGTAATGATACTTCAGGACTTGGCTACACTAGCACTAAACAAGGAGAATCATCCAAGACTACAGAAGAAAGGAGTAACAAATGTAAGAACACTAAACCTACTTGTCATTTCTATGGTAAAAAGGGTCATACCTCTAATGTGTGCATGAGTAAGAATGGTCATCAGCATGATAAGCTTAAAAAAGCAAGCTATTGTCACAAGTGCAAAAAGCAAGGACATCAAGCATATGAATGTAGAACCAAGACTATGAAAACACCAAGATTTGAAGGTCACTACTACAACTGCAAAAAATATGGACATAGATCATTTGAATGCAGATCAAAGCCTATGTGGACACCTAATTAGCCTGCAAAAGGAAACAACCATGCACATCACTACAATTGGGATTACAATACTAGGTATAGCTCTCACTATTGTTAGGAATATGGACACATTCCTAGAAATTGCATAAGGACACATTTTAGAGGGAATTATAGTAGATGGTTAAACCAAACCACATGTTTCAGTTCCTTGAAGACTAGTCATATCAACAGGAACTACCCAACAAAGTCAAAAGCACCCAAGACAAAAATCAGCAAAGAAAAAGAGAAGGTTGATGTTGAACAAATAAGAGGGAAAATGAACAAGACTTGGAAAAAGAAAGATGAGTGTAGCACATCAAACGGAGAGATCACTTCACCCAAAAGGTCAAGTGGTCACATCTCGTCTAACTAAGCAAGAATAGGTATATGGGACTGATATACAAAGTTATATCATACATCAGTCCCAAAGACCAAAGGAGTACTACAAGGAAGAAATCTGCATGAGCAAAGATGCCAAGTCAAAATTTTGAAGAAGCATTTGAGTTACCCTTGGATGTTGAGTAAAGCTCTAATGGATGCTAAGTTTCTAATAGTGACCAAGCTCATAGTTGAAGCTGAGTGAAGTGGAAAACTAGTGGAAGCTAAGAAAATGAAATACAATGGGAGCCAAGTCATGGTGAAGCCTTCAAGTGCCAAGTTTGCAGTTGTATGCACTAAGCATTTAATGCTAGGTTTTGAATCATATAAGGTTGAATTTTGCTCATTTTTATGCCATTTGAACATAGAGAAAATATGAGAAGAGCGAAGAAGTGATCAAGTAGCAACCTTGAAGCAATTTGCATGGATTTCAATAGCAATTCAACACAAATTCATTGATTTAAAGGTATTTATCAAGTGTTGAGCTACGCAGAAGTTAACGTTTTAATAAATTTAAACCATAGTTCAGGAAAATGGTTTCTAGTTCCAAAAACCCAAAAGGAAAAGAGAGTCATGAGGTTCAATTAGTCAAAAATGAGGTCAAACAACCCAAGTTCAAACCCATTCTTGAGGTTGTGTATAGGAATGACCTAGCTGGCACATTGTCTATCATTCCACCTAAAGTAGTCATGATGCAAGATTTGAAGAAGTGTTATAACTACAAAATTAGTGCCCTAGGTGATCTTGAAATATTCCAAGCTTATGATAAACTATTCAGGAACAAGATTCTAAAAAAAAAATTCGAAGTAGTTGAGAAAAAGGGTTTGACAAATGCCCTAGTTTTTCCCACGGTGTTTAAGACAGAATGGATATAGATTGTTTTGGGTAGAATTCACAATGGATGTTTATGGTTGGAAACTGGACTAGTAAAGATTACTAAAAGGATAGTGCATAGGGTTACAGGTTTCCCAAACCTAGATTAGCCTAAGACCTTGCATTGTGATTCCAAAGAGATCATTGAAAAGAATACTAGTGCCAAATGGAATAAGAGGGTTATGGCCATTGATAATGTAATTTTTCCTCTTCTAGATTTTTCTATGAGAATAATATCCCACAAATTCTCTCAATCTAGTAGATTGAACAATGTGCCATGTATAGTTGTTGATGTAGCGTACAAACTAGTGAAGAAAGATCACACATATGATCTGTCAGAGCTTATGTTGTAGCAAATTAATGGAAATCTAGGAGCAATAAGGAGATCCAAAGGTTCTCAATGCAAATTTGGTTTAGTTCTTATGTGTATATTCTTTTATGTTATGGAAGAGTTTTTTTTCTATAGGAAAGGTGAATTGGAACCCCAACAAAACTACAATTATACAAATTAATGAGTTCATTGATCAAATGGGTGACAATTTTGAGGCACAAATGACAAGTTATTTTGAAGATTTTAAGAAATCCATGAAGAAAAGGGTTAGAATACCACTTTCCCTAGTGTAAAAGCACATAAATGACATATGCTTCTTGGTTGCCATTGATAAGACCTACATCTAGGTAGCAATACCAAGAGTAAGATGGCTAAGGGCATTGGGATATGAGCTTGATGTAGATGAAGCCTTAGTAGCAATCACAAAATTGCTTGTAGAAGAGATAGACAAGAAGGTTCCTCACTTTGGAATATATGATGTTGTCAAATCCAAAGTTGAGACTGAATTAAAGACAACCACTATTATCAAGAAGAAAGATATGTTAGTAAATAAAATAAAGAAGAAATTTGGAGTAAGCATTGAAGGAGAAGCAGGTGGTGAAGAAGAAGAAGAAGAAGAAGTAGAAGAATAAAGTGAAGAAGAAGAAGAGCAAGGGCAAGGACCAATAGAGTTGACCCAGGGTTTAGGAGAAGACAAGGAGGAAGGTGTTGAGGAAGAAGAAGCCAAGGAAGCACCTACACCTATCGAGCAAAAGAAAAGAAAGGTTAAAACTCAGCCTCCAACTTAGCCCAAACCCAAGAAGGTCACTAAGACAACTCAAGCTAGGCCAACACCAACAACAAGGGCTACTACAAGGGCATCCACTCAAAAGGCCAAAGAGGCAACAAAAGAGAAAAAGAAAGCCACTGAACAACCTTTTGAAGACCCAAAGAAGAGAAGAAGATATGTGGCACAACTAGATATTGATGATGAAGAAAGAACAAAATTAGAGGATATCAACCAATTTAGAGTGGTATGTCATCCTCCTAAATCTACAATTGACAAACTTTGTGAAAAGATTAGGAATGCAAATTTAAATGATTTAAAGACTCTTGATTTTAATAAGCTTAGTAGAGAAGAGAAAAATAAAGTAGAGGAATCTGTTAATGCCATGATGGCAGAATTCAAAAAGACACCTCTAGAACTTTACAATACCATGCCCAAGGAACTAAATGAGATAGTTGAAAATAAATGACATTATTGCCTAAAAATGGAAAAAAGAGATTAGAGAATCTATCTTGGCTCAAGTAAAGCTTGATATGAAAAAGGTCAAATAATAAAGGCTAATAAGAAACATGGTGGAAAATTTGCACCTAAGTATAGAGCCTTTAGCATCCTGCAAAACAAGATTGAGGATGTAGTGAATAAATCCACACAATTGTGGAAAACAATTTATAAAATAATTGAGGACAAGCAAGAAGAAACAAATAAGGCAGAAACCAGTGCCAAAGAAAAGATAGAAGAAAAGAAAGGAGAGGAAGAAAAGAAAGAGGAAGCAACAGAGAAGTAGGAAGAAGAAAAGAAAGAGGAGGAAAAGAAAGATGAGGAAGAAAAAGGAGGGGAAGAAAAAGGAGAGGAAGAAAAGCAAGAGGAAGCAACAGAGAAGCTGAAAGAAGAAAAGAAAGAGGAGGAAAAGAAAGGTGAGGAATAAAAAGGAGAGGAAGAGAATAAAGAGAAATAAGAGGAGGAATTAGCTAAGGGAGAAGACATGGCAATAGCTGAACAACAAGAGCAACAAGAGGAACAGAGTGTGCAAGACACACAAATGCCACCTCCTAGCCCTCCTCATACAACCATCACACCTACAAACACAATAATCATTAAGGATATTCTTGAGAATCCAACTTAGAACATCAATCCGCTAACTATAAAGGATCTCTCCAAGATCCTTCACCAATCCACTTTACAGGCACCGTTATGCACAAGCCTTGTATTGGTGAGTGTAGATGAATTACAAAAGGAAATAGTAGAACCACAAAGAGAAAAGGTGAAACCAAAGGAACCACCTTTCACCTACATAGCTAGTAGGACTAAAATTTTGATGCTTCCACCACCTATAACAATAGATGACACCATATAGAAGCCAAGTGTACTGGAAGGAAAAATAGATGAGAAGGAGGATACCTCAAAAGAAAAGGAGTAGGCCACCATTCAAACATTGGTAGAACTACCAAAGTCAGGCACTCCTACACAAACTCTTCAAAATCTAAGCACTGAAATGATATCACTATAAGTCCAAACACTAGGCTCAAGCTCTAAAAAGGTTGCCAGGATACTTCACTATGGAGATCCTCTTATGACTCCAAGACCATAACCATTAAGAAAATAACTAATATGTAGATTGCACTAGATAGGAGAAAAAGTCAGGAGATACTCAAAAAAGAGTATAAACACAAGAAAGCATTGAATGAAATTAAGGACATCTTCATGGATGCCTTCAGATTGTAGTCACCAAATGAATCAAAGTCCATAATGGAGCAACTATCAAATATAGTTGATTAGGTGACTAATGAAGACCAGGATACTAATCTTAAACTTATGGAATGATCTGAGAGAAATTTTCAGGAAAAAGTAAATGAGAAGATATCAAGTGATATAGGACTTGAATAGGTTGAGTTGGCCAAGAAAATAGACAAGGTCAAAGCTATACTTGAGAACATTTTCTTATTGTATAGAAAGTTGTGTGATTTTTCCAATTTCACACAAGAAACAAGTCAGAGAATAATGAGCTTGGAAAGAAATTTGAAAATTTCTAGCATGCAATTACCTAGAGATCTAGCTCAAAGTGAGAAGCATTTTCAGTAATCGCTTCACACTCAAAGGGAATTAGTTGTACTCATAGTAGAGGAAGCCAATATAAAGGCTAAATTGATGCGCATTCAATCCTCTATCACCCCACATTTGGAAGTCCTCCACAAGGAGCAAGTATATGTAGAAATAGTTCCAAAGAAAGATCCTAATCTTTCTACACTTGATGGACTTGTACACCTTGCTACAGAGACTGCCATCTAGTACAAGTCACTTGACATTGCTTTGGAGAATTGGGATGCAGCTTTGAAAATAATAATAGAGGTAAATAGTAACTTTTTGGATAAGTATGGTATTACTCCTTAGAACCCTTTGACATTAGTGTCAAAAAGGGGGAGATATCATTTGAGGGGAGATATAGAGATATAAGGGAGATATAATATTTTGACAAAGATATAACTAAGGGGGAGAATACTATAAATTTTGATTACATTATTTCATTCATTTTGAGGAAAAATAGGAAAGTTTGTAGATAGCTAAAAGGGGGAGATAAGTAATAAGAAAAAGTGAGGGGGAGATACAAAATTTTGGCAATCATATGGAAGATAGCTCTATTCCATATAAGATCTAATACAAAATGTAGGAATTCCATAGCTCTGATAGATCAAATACAAAACACAAGTACAGAATACAGGTATAGGGCAAAAGACAAAGAGTACACAATCAACTTAAGGGGAGTTATAAGGTACATTGTTCCTGAAAAAAAATTCAAAAAAATTTGAAATATTGCATATATGATGAGTAGAATAAAAAAATGTACTCATAAGGTTAGTCCAATAATGCATAGTTAAGTATTTTTGACACTCATGTCAAAGGGGGAGAGTGTTGGCCTTAGATGGTTTTGACATTTGAGTGTCAACACACTTAACCACTTTCTACATTGAAGTTGAGTACACTATGTGTGCCAAGTTAGAATTCCAATAGGTGTCAAATGACTTCAAGTGCTAAGCATTATCTAAGTGCCAAGTGATATATAGGTGCTGAGTCATAGTTGATGCCAAGAAAGACAAAATGTAATAGGTGTTGAGCAATCCAAGATAGTATATGTGCCGAGCACCAATGGTCCAGTATGTGCCAAGTAACATAGAATCAACAAATGAGTTTGTGCCTACCCAAACTTAGATATAAACCATTTTTGGAGCCAACATAGAAGGATTTCAAAGGAGAAAAAGGATAAGGATGAATCTTTTACATTTCCTATGCAATCAACATACAACCAATCATAAAAATGGAGAAGGCTTGCAACCAATGAGAAAATTACAAGGAATGAGCAAGAGCTTAAGATTCAATATGGATCGTAGATCTATATCTAACCCTAAGTCTTCACAATCTTTAAAAAGAGGACAAAAGCTCCATTATATGAGTGGAAGAGAGTAGTGTATGGGTAAACTATAACAAAATTCAGTGTGAAGTGAGAAAGACTTAAAGGAACAGAGTAGAAATTACATATCTAGTTGTTTAAAATAGTACAAGGGACATGATCAGATACAAGATATCAGAGGATCAAGATCAAAGTGAGTAGATCAAGTGCCTAAAATCAGCAATTGAAGATTGTAAGCAATTAGGTCAAAGATTCCTAATACTTTCTAGCCATTGTATTAGATAAGTGAAAATCCTATGTTGATAGGTTAGCTTAACAACTATTCTGTAGATCCTTTGAAGAGATGATTAAATGCTTTAACAAGTTGACACTTCATGTAAAGTGTTTGTAAATCCTCTAACCAAGTCACTAGCGACATAGTGTAAAGCCTTTAATAGGGCAGACCATTAGAAGTAGTCAAACAACTATTGTTGTAGTGATTTTTGTGGGTATCATCTGCACCCCAGTTTTACCTTCTTATTCCTGGAGAGTTTCTAGGTTACCGAATCTGGTGTTATGTGTTTACTTTATGTTCATTTATATTTTTACATCCATGCAACTTACTTTTTAGTTATATGTCTTAAAGGATTAGAAAAGGTGAAAAGTGTGGTACTTCTAATTCACCCCACCCAAACCCCCCCCCCTCAAAAGTACTCTTCCCATTTTGAACACTCCAACAACTTGTAAAGGGCTAGGGTGAAAACTATGGTTCTATGATTTATACTTTTATAAGCATAAGGTAGGTAATCTATGTATACATTGGGAAGTGGCTTGCAATGAAGGCTGAAGCCCTAAGTGGTTGCCTAGGTAACTCATTGTAGGTTGTTTTAATAAGTGATAACATTTTATTAAATGAGTTTTAAAATGAATTAGTAAGAGTTAATATTTTCCTTGCCCATGCCTCGAGTGCTAGTATAGACTAGGATTGGAGTAGAGAGGATTCTTGGTTGTGACCTTGCTTCCTTAGTATGCCTTGTTTGTACAAAGGATACTGGTGCTATAGAGTCTAAAGAGGATTCTAGGGTAAACTTAGAGTTGGCTCATGCAATGACACTTTTCCACTTACATAGTAGATTTCTTACACGTCTTTGTTGCCTCTGGGATTAGATGATACTTGTGTCTTAGTACCCTTTGAGTCTTTCAGGTGTTTTCTTGACCTAGATGTTAGTTTGACTTTTGGGATTCATATTTGTATGGGACTTGAGTTTATCTCCTCAGCATAGTGAGAGTGGGCCATTTAGGTTCCACAAGGTCGGGTGGTAGTTTATTTTTTCTTATCCCATTGAGATGCAATAGCTAGATGTTGTTGTTGGATGTGTTTTTGCAAATGTTCCTTTTTTATATGATCTTGCATTTATGTTGGATGATTATATTCTATTACACTATAATTGATTTATTAGAGATCTTAAGAGATGATATATTATATTCATGATGTATATTTTTTGAGCTTTTTGTACCCTGTAACTTGTATAGTGGATGATTAAGAACTTTGATTATTGCCAAGTGACATCCCATTTAATTGGATATTATTTAAATGGATTTGTACTTGTGATTATTCTTTAATGTAGAATTATTATATATTGGATTTAGTATTAATTGAACTTAAATGTGATTCAATGTCATGTGACCTTTAAGAGATGTAATCTATTTATGATGGTTTTATGTATGTGAGTAATGTTTCCACTATATTATATGTTGTTATTTAATTTTTATCTTAAAAAAAATGTTTGACAAACTTAGTGAAACGTTAGGTTATTTTCTTTTGTGTTCCTTGGTGTGGTGTTACAGAACATCTACAACTCTATTAGATTCCCACTCTTGTGCTTCAAAATAAATGTATAACTCTAAAAAAACTCAACCCACTTCAAGTGCCTTTGGTTGAGTTTTCTTCACTATTCAAATATTACAAATCTTAATGATCAATATACAAAACAAACTCCTTAGGAAGAAGATAGTATCTCCACTTATTCAATGTCTGAACCATAGCATAAAATTATTCATTATAAAAAAAATATTTTCTTTTGGCATCATTCAACTTCTCACTAAAATAAGCAACAGGTCTACCTTCTTTGCTCAAAATAGCTCCTATTGTAGTACTGCTAGCATCACAATCCACTTGAAACACCTTGTTCAAATTTAGAAGTACTAAAATAGATAGATTTGTAATTTTTTGTTTCAATAGATTAAAAATCTTATATTCTCCTATTGTCCACTTAAATTCTTTCTTATCTCCTTTAATTATTTTAGTCAAGGGTCCACACATACTGCTAAAACCTCTTATGAAATTTCTATAAAAAACTAACCAATCCATAAAAATTTCTTACCTCTATAGCACTCTTTGGAGTAGGCCATTCAAGGATACCCTTCACTTTTTCTAGGTCCATTTTTAGACCTTCTACTGAGACTAAAAATCTCTGTTATACCAACTCCTTCACAAAACTATACTTCCTCAAGTTTATCAACAACTTTTCTTCACTCAACTTATCAAACACCTTTCAAATATGCATCAAATACTCCTCCAATGTATTTATTTCCTTGAAGGAAGTCTTCCACTCATCTCCTTCTCTCATGCAAATCTGATGGTACCCACTCTTTAGATATATCTTTTTGAAATACACAACTCCACTCAAATAGTTCATAATATCATCCATCCTTGGCAACAAAAATCTCTACTTGATTGTGATCCTATTAATATCCCATGAATATGTGCACATCCTCCATTCTCCATTCTTCTTTGGTGTCAATACTACTAGTACAACACATGGACTTAGACTCTCTTGAATCAACCCCTTCTGCAACAACTCATAAACTTTTCTATTCACCTCCTCACTCTCTATTGGTGCCATTCTATACACTACCTTGATTGGAAAACTTTCTTCTAGAATCTTATTCATTTGGTGACTGGTCTTCTTCACTAGGGGTAATCCATTAGGTACATTAACTGACATAATATTTGGAAACTATCCCAACAAATCTGCAAGTTCTGTTGGTACCTCCTTGTTACTACCCGATATGGTCACAATTTCAAAACTTCAAGTTTAGAGTTGTTGAACCACTTCAAACTGTAGTTCAAAGTAGTTTGATGGTTTAGACGTCCAAGTTGGTTTTTTGGTTCAACATGCAGACTCAGATCAAGCTTAAGGTTGTCAAGTTCAATGATTTAGAGAAAAGGTATAAGGATCATTTAATCCAAGTTCAGAGGACTTCACAAGAAGTTTCACAGTTTTCAAATTTAGTTTCAGATGTTGAACCTCTTCGAACCACTTCTAACTAAAGTTTGAAGTAGTTCAAAGTAGTTCAGAATGGTTTAATGGTTCAAATAACCCATCCTACAAGTTCAATATAAATGAAGTTCAGACTCATTGGTTCGAGGTGGCATAGCAAGGATGTTTAGATCATAATTATCAAAGCTTAGCAACTTCAGCATTGCCACACTTCATTGTTTGGGTTCAAAAGGCAACTTGATGGATGGAAGCTCAACTTTTGTATTCAATAAGGATATTTTAGATGAATCTGTTGAGGATGATGTAGCTGAGCCTCAATCTAAGGATGATGTGATCAAAAGAATACCACTAGTGAAAAAGCACTCACTACAAATGTTAGGTTCATGGCCAGCTCCAAGATGTCGTTACATGTATGACAAAATCGAAGAGAAGTTTGAGTATTTGGAGAAAATAATCAAAGTGTTCACCACTGAGTTAGTTGATAAGGAAGCTCACAATTTCCCAATAAAGTTTCTTTAGCATCACATGAAAGTGTGTTGGTGGCAGGACTAGTTTGCTATAATGGTGAAAGCCGCCTAAACGGTAAGTCTATTATGCTTAAAGGCAACGCTGAAGTCCCGTGGAGGCCAATGACTTTAATGCCCAAGTTTATCTTAAGGAATGTGACTTTATTCATGCTGAACCCATATGCAAATTGGAGGATAGTTTTTTAGCAATTCAATCAGTCAGTTCCCAAAGTTGGCAGCTTTAAAACGGTACATGGATTTTAGTAATGAAGGCCCAGGATCCTCTGATGCCGAGGTTATAAATTATTAAGAACCTTTAATAGAGGATAGTACAACCTTAGCACCCATTCTACACTTTGTTCGAAGGCTGGCTGAATAAATATCTAATCTTTCTGAGGTTTCATCCATTCATATGTTGCCACCAAATCATGAAACTTCACTAAATACATTATATAGGATGGTTCATGGAGATAATAATGATAAGGAACTTATTTCTGACTTGTTAACGAAGAAGCAAAAGTTGTCTCCTCCCCATGATTGTGTATTACAAAATTTTTCTTTTCCTCATGGTATTGAACAAGCTTTAGTATGGAAGCACTTGATTGATACCAAAGCAGTGCCCAAATTTCACATAATACTTCCTCTGTGATTGTGAACTCCAATAGAGCCTAGGCCCAATCAAACTCCAACAGAGCCTAGGCCCAATCATGATGACAAGAAAGTGTAGTGCGGTATGGATATACGAGTTAGCATAAGAGAGAAGATGATTTTGAATATTTAAGCTCACATTTTTAGGACTTTAATCCAATTCAAAATTCTCACATTCCAAGTTTGAGGGTGACATTGGAATGTGGGTTTTACACACTCATGAATTAGAAGGTTGCAAAACAAATACATCCATCATTCACGACATTAATATACATATGTGAAGATTGCTGAGGAACTATGGATCATGTTGCATCTCTCATGGCAAGAGTTCTTAAGAAAAATGAATGTGAGGATGTGGATTACAAAAACAAAATAGGCATTCTCGATATCAAGGTAGAGGATGAAAGAATCAAGTTTATTGACTCCCAATTTTTGAATAATAGGCATTGACTAACTATTGAAAATGATGTATTTTCATTGGATGTGTTTGAGAAATATTTTATATGCAGCAGGTTATTGAGGTTGCTTTCCTGAAAACAAAGACTTGGATTTGTTCATGTGATTTTGAAACAAGCTGCCCATTAGTTCCTTTCTTTTGCTTTGGTCAAATTAAAGTTTATCAATGGTGGAGACCAAAAGGAAAATTATGCAACCATTTGGATCGAGCTTGGCCTTGATGAAGAATAGTGCAATGTATTTCATCCAAAAACTATATGGTCTCAGACTTAATACAGGTAGCTCAAAACAAATAAACCAAAGGTCACCTTATTTTGAAAATGACTAGTTAACTCGAGAGTTAATAATCTAAAGGGAATGATTTGATGAGTCATCAGCTATATATGCCACCTATCAAGAATCATGTGTGCCTTTGATAAACCTTAATTCTAATATTTCCAAAGGAGATGATTTAGAAGAAAGAGGATTTTCAAGATTTAGTTACGAAACTGAAAAGCTATAGGAAAAGAAAGGTTAAATAAACTAGCAACAGAGTAAATAGGGGTTCCATTTTTTCTCTCCAAAAGACTATAGACTTTGTGCTACAATATGGAGGAGAGCTTTTCCCAATTTTATTTCATTTTCTTGTGAAGTTGTGGAGGGCAAAGCAAGTTTTCATTTTCCTGTTCTAAACTGTGTGTTAGCAATAGGAGAGTTTTGATTTGTTATAGCTTTCTTTAATGGTGATTGTAATAGCAAGTGCATCTTTATGCTTTCAAAGGAGGGAGACTTGAGAGTTAATTGTTTTTCAAAACTTTGAGTTTGAGCAATCTACTTTCCACTAAGTGTAATCTTTGTGTCACTTTGGTTTTCTCTAAAATATGTTGTTATATCTCCATATCTTCATTTCTACACTTTCTCAAGAAGATGGAAAATGTGTTTCTTGATTCTGTCTTTTGTGGCATGTTAGGGTGAATGGACTTTGTGTCATTTACCGTTTAGTTTCTTGTAGTAGTATAGGTTTTCGCATCTACACTATATTTATGGGTAGATGTTTGATATCTTTTTATGCTTTCTGGTAAAAGCATTCACATTTAATTCATTGAATATTTCATACAATGAGTTGTACCCGATAAAATTTAGAGGAAGGTTATCAACCCAATGATAATCTATCCAGCTATTGGTGTTGATTTGTCCTTTTACTTGGGCATTCAGGGTCAGATTTCCACACATTCTCTCGAAGGACAATCTGTTCTCTAACAAATTTTTGGTGACTTTGCTGGGGAAAGAATCATGGTTTCAATGTTTTCTTTTCTCAAAAATCTGAAGGTACCTCCCTGAGCATGGAGGTTGGTGGCTCTATTGTGGAAGAATACCGGAAAGTCTTCCTTGCACATCAAGAAACCTTGAAGGAATGGGTTCCAGCAAGAGATGAAGATAACTCAAAAGTCTTTATCTTCATCCCACCATTCCAAAATGATCCTATTAGAGAGGTTACTAAAGAATTGGCAAAACAAGTGGATTGGTTAAAGTCTTTTTATGGTGCAATTCTCATCCAGAAGAAACCTCAAGTGCAAGATCTAGGAGAAGAAGGAGATGCATGTGAAAAAGAAAAAGTAGTTGAAAGTCAGGAGAATGATGAATTTCTAGAGACCTTTCAGCCGCATATGATTCCCATCTCCACACCATCTCTAGTAAATTCTGAGAACGAGGTAAATATTTTGGATTGCCCATCTTCATTTTCCTCTAGAGAAAATTTTAAATACATTCAAAAAGAGGAATGTGCCTCTTTTCAGTCTGTTCCTATGAATATAGAGACTCGTGCAAAATCCTTGCCATACCATGAGGATAGCTTAGCTTTTGATACCCAAGAAGAGAGTAATAAATCAAATTTCCCTCTTATCTACCATAGCAAAAATATGGAAGATGTGACAGCAATAAGGAATCAATCCCAAGATGCTGATGGCAAGATTTTGTCCTTCCCTCTTCTATTTGACTCCAATTGGATTTCTTGCCACTAAATCTTTGTGTGACCCTTCAGTTTGGCCTTCACAAAATTGACCCTCTCTAGATATTCTATTTTTCATAGTTAAATTACTCTTCAAATTCATTGATCCAATCAATCAATTCCTCTAGGTTCAAATTTCTAAAAAATGTTGGAATATCAAACTTAGGTCTTTTTGAATCTTAGAAATGGACTTTAAAATGTTTTCCTCCTCTTGATGAATAACATCTCTAAAACCCTCATGTGTAACACCTACAACTCTCCCACCATGCTCTCTTTATGGAGGAATCTTTGTACTTCCACTAAAACCCTAGTGCAAGTTGCCTCACAATTGATGATCAGTCTACATGTTCATCCCAAACCATGGTCGTGGTGAAATATGTCTCACAACTGGCAATCTATTTACACACTCATGAAGTCCAACTTTGACACCACTTGATGAAGGGTGCCCCCCTAAATACCATAAACACATAACAGAAACAAAGAAATAAAATAAATTTTCAAGAAAAAAATATGGGTTTCTTATTATCATTACAAATGTGGAATTATAGAGTTTAGGATTAAAATATGCTAAACCTAATGGGTAGCTTCATTAAAGTAATTTGGAAGAAAAGCTATGAACTATCACCTAGAGCTTCCCTAGATAATGTATGAGCATTTCTTAAATAGGAAATTTTATGTTGCCCAAGAAGTTTTCATACATTCAAACTTAATACCTAGGGGCAAAAGACCCTAATAATACATATAGAGTCAACAAAATACATTTTTGACATTAATTTTGGAAGTTTTAGTCAGTCCAACTTCAGAAGGCCATAACTTTTGAACCATTGCTTCAATTGGCTATGATAACCACATTTTTGAAATCTTTAGCATCTAATCTACAAGCTTGAATATGTGCAAGTGTCCTTCCATCAAGTTTACGAGCCTCATCTAGGCATGTTTAGACTTTCAATGTTGAGCCTAAAGTTTCAATACCAAATTTGCACACCAAAGATTTGAAATAAATTATGGAGACAACCCTCACTCAAGTTATGCAAAATTTTAGCAAGGCACAAATGTCTAAAGCCATAAAGAAATATGTTGTGAGATTTTTACCTAAATATATGGCATTTAGCTTATTACAAAATAACATAGAGGATGTTGTATGAAAGTCCAAAGAAATGTGGAAGATTACATATGAATTAGCCACAACTAAAGAAGGTGAACAAGAACCTATTGAGGTAAAAGATGATGAAGAAGATGACAATGAAGAAGACATAATTGAGGGAAATACTAGTATGGATGTTGATAATCAAGCAATTTTTGAGGGAGAGCAGCAACTAGATCAGAGTGTACAAGATACACCAATGTTGAGTGTCATTCCTCCATAGGTAATACATACAAGTATTGAAACCATCATAGTAAAGGATGTTTTTGATCCCACTGATTAGAACATCAATCCCCTAACAGAGGAAGATTTGAAAAGAATACTTAACAAATCCACATTGTAGGCCAAATTATGTGACAATCCTATATTGGTAAGTGAACAGCCTACAAATGACATCTAATTTCACTCCTCAAGTCACAAGTGTACAACCTTCACCACATTTAGTTGTGTATCAAAGGAAGGAGAAAATAGGATGCACTATCAGTACACCCATGGTAAGCACTCCAATCTTAGAAAATGCATAAGAACCTAAAAAGGACAAGGTTGAGATAGTTGGAGAAGATAAAGTGGAAACATGAGTCAATAAGGAGACACCAAGTCAAACAAGATAAGTAGGTGTACCTACACCTCCAGTACAAGATCAAGGTGCAACTAAAATCAATAAGACAAAACAAGACAAGCTTGAAGAGACAAATTTGATATCTAAGCTAAAGGAGATAGAAGTAATTCAAGCACTAGTAACCTTACCAAAATCAAGAAATCCTTCCATTAAAACTCTTCAAAGGCTGAGCACAGATGCAATACCATTGCAATTCTCAGTGTTGATTCCTAGCTCATCAATGATAGAAGAGGTAATAACCTATGGAGATGTTAAACTAGATGTTAGCCTAGAAGCATCAAGAACTACTCATAAGGGAGCATAGGTAGAATCAATCTTTGATTGCAATCAAAGACATTTTCTTGGATGTATTCAGTTTGCCTACTCCAGATGAAACAAAGCCAATCATTGAATAATTGACCAACATAGTGGAAAAAGTACATAATATATACCTAGACACTAATGTCAAATTGTTAGAATGGTATAAAAAGAAATTTCAAACTAAAGTAAATGAGAAGATATGCAATGAAATGACACTTACACAACTTGCATTGGCAACTTAGATAGAGAGTGTGAATAAGGTACTAGAGAACATTTTTGCTCTATACACCAAATTGTGTAATCCTACACTCTTCACATAGAAACTAAGGATTCACATCCTGAGCTTGGAAAGTCAAATGTGACTATCCTAAGCTAAATTTTACATTACTCCAACTCAAAGTGAGAAAAACTTTTGGACCGTATTATAAACCCAAAGTTAGTTAGCCACTTTACAAGAAGATGAAGAAAATATTAGGGCTAAACTGATTAGCATCTAATCTATATTGACTCCTCATATGGAGATTCTACACAAGGAGCTAGGATATGTAGAAACACTTATGAAGAAAGACCCCAATGTTTCTACATTAGATGGCTTAGTACACCTTGCTACTAACCTAGCCATCCAAATTAGGTCTTTGGAGGTAGCATGTGATGATTGGGATGCAAATCTTAAGATTATTCTTGAGGTCCATGAATCCTTTTTGGAAAAATACACTAATAGTCTATAAAACATTGACATCAATGTCAAAAAGGGGAAGTAAGAGCTAAGGGGGAGAAAAAAGGGGGAGTAAAGAGAAGAGAAGAGCCAAAAGGAGGAGCAAGAGCAGAATGCAGAGAAAAAAGGGGGAGCAAGAGAAGAAAGCATAAAATAGTGAAAGAGTATCAGTTAAAAAACACCTACTTAGTAGGAGAAAAATATTTTGATATATAATATAGTAAAAAATAGACCAAACAACTAAGGGGGAGCTATGATATTTTGAGGTATAATTCATGTTGCAAAAATTTGATATTTTTGAAATTTTGTATAGAGGCCAAATAATCACTTATGTTATGCTTGTAAGAATAAAAGTATAAATATATGATCAATTGTTTTTGACACTCATGTCAAAGGGGGAGATTTTTAATCTTAGATTTAGCTTTCCAAGTGAGTTTCTATGTACTTAAGTCATTTACTTATTTCATGTTGAACAAGTGACATATGTTGAGCACAACATGTAAAAGTTAGAGCATGCTAAGTAAACAGTGAGTACTAAGTCATTCATCTATAAAGTCACTGATATGCCAAGTCACTAAGGTCTTGAGTAGATAGTTTATGCTAAGTAATTCAAGAGCTAAGAAAGCAGTGCATGCCAAGTCATTCAGATGCTGAGTGACAACATTAAAGTCATATTATGTGTTGAGCACCAGGGACTTCAGATCTAAAGTAACACAGTTTGGTCATAGTAGCTTGTATTGGCACAAGCTACTATGTAAACCATTTTTTAGCCAACTTAGAGATTGAATTATGATATTTTGGTGATAAGGATGAATCTTAAGTTGGAATCCCTATGTATAACATGCACCCAATCATGTAAAGGGAAGGTTTAAGTGGCAATATGGATGAATCATAGCTGTTGATTCATACCTAACCCTAAGTAACCTAGGTCTTCTTAAGGAAGACAAACACTAAACTTATTATAAGCATGAAAGGGAATGAATGAATAATCAAGGTGATTTTTGCATGCACAAAACAAAACATTCATGGTGATCAAGGTATTATGACCTAAATTGTGGAATCAGTTAAAGGAGAATAGAAGAAGGAAGTAGTGAACAATAGAGGGACATCTTATCAAGAAGGATCAAGTACTTAGCAAAATAGAGGTGATCTATCATCAAGCATTAGAGTGCTAATTATAGGACCATTTATATGACATTCTAACTAGTGAATCAATTATATCTCTTAACATAGTAGTCCTAACAAGCTAAATTGAAATCCTCTAGCAAGTTGGTTACTTAATTGTGAGTTGAAGTCCTCTTATTAGGCACACTTCTAACAGGGTGTTCAAATCCTTTAACAAGGTGAGATCTAATAGTCTTTGTAAGCCTTTAATAGGGTAGACATTCCATAGGGTAGATCATGGTTCATGATCAAACATTGTAACCTTCATTGGATACACTTTATCACTATAGTAGTGAAGATTTGTGGGTGTCATCCCCACCTCAATTTTACCTTCTCATTGGAGGGTTTCTGGGTAATCATATCTATTTTTGAACATATATGTGTGAATGCTTACTTATTTACATGCTTTAGATGTATATACTTTACATGGTATTTCAATTTACTTATTGAATAGGTGAGATGGATGTGTGGTGAATATTTTATGGGTCAAAGTTTAAAGCACTAGTTCAGCCACCCCCCCTGCCCCCAACCTCTTAGAAGATTACCTTTCCTATTGTAATTCCAATAGTCTTCCTACTCCAAATGAAACAAAGGAAATCATTAAAAAATTGACCAATATAGTTGAAAAAGTAAGTGACACAAACCTAGATACTAATGTTAAACTATTCAAATGGTCTGAGGATAAGTTTCAAAATAAAGTGAATGAGAAGATATCTAGTGATATTACACTAACACAAGTTGCATTGGCAACTAAGATAGATAGTGTGAAGAATGTACTAGAGAAAATTTTCTCTCTGTACACCAAATTGTGTAATCCCGCACACTTCACATAAGAAATAAAGAATCACATCCTAATTTTGGAGAGTCAAATGTAGTCATCTAGTGCAAAATTACCCATGTCTCTAGCTCAAAGTGAGAAACACTTGAGGACCCTTTTGCAATCCCAAAGTTAGTTAACATCATTACACACAAATAAATTCAATATAAAGGCTAAACTAATCAACATTCAGTCTACATTGACTTTGCATATGGAGGTTTTATGCAAGGAACTATGCTATGTAGAAACACTTATGAAGAAAGACCCCAATCTCTCTACATTATACGCCTTAGTACACCTTGTTTCCAACTTGGCCATCCAAATTAAGTCTTTGGAGGTAGCTTGTTATAATTTGTATGTGTTGTGGTTTCATAATGCATGCCCCATTTTGATTATAAATGGGGACCCCCTACTTTATTTTTTGGTTAGCCGGATTCCTAGTTTGGGCTCTAAGTCCTTTTGAGGTTTTATCTAGTCCCCTAGTTCATGTCCAAGTCTCGCTTAAGAAGCCCAGTTGGAAAAAATTAGAGTTTTAGGATGAGGAGTCTTTTTTGCAAAATAAAAGGTGCACCAGTGCACCTAAATAGGTGCACTCGTGTGCCACACTAATGAAAAGAGACACACTTTTTGTGATGTGCAGCTGTGCACTTGCACAACACAAAAAGTGTGTGAATTTTCCTAGGCTATATGACTCAAGGGGTCCACCTCCCTCCTTACTTTGCTTTATTTCTCCCCTCTATGTTTCCTTTATTGTAGTCTTGTGCTAGGTGAGGTGTGCCTCCTCACTACTTTCCCTCCTTGTACAAAGCATAAACACTAACACAAATTAAGAAAACATAACATAAGGTGCACATTAGCGCACCTCATGATGTGCACTGATGCCCACCTTATGACCTTAACACCTTATTATTTGCACAAAATCCTTAATAAAATAAAAAATAAAAAATGAAAAACCTAATAAAGGTGCAAATAAATGCACCTAACTAGGTGTACTATTGTGCACCTTAAGAAATCTAAAAAACTTCTTTGCACCTAAGTATGACTTGCACATCAACCGCATCTCATAAGGTGCAATGATGGACAACACATAGTATAATTTATATATTAAAAAATGGCACACTAAGCACACCTATTTGTTGTGGTTTCATAATGCATGTCCCATTTCTATTAGAAATGGGGACCCCTACTTTATTTTTGGTTAGTCAAATCCCTAGTCTAGGGTCCAAGTCCTTTTGAGGTTTTATCTAGTCCCCTAGTTCATGTCCAAGTCCTGATTGAGAAGCCTAGTTGGTGAAAATTAGAGTTTTTAGGATGAGGAGTCTTTTTTTCAAAATAAAAGGTGCACCATCACACCTAAATAGGTGCACTAGTGCATCAAACTAATGAAAAGAGACACACTTTTTGTGACATGCAGCTGCACACCTATGTAGCACAAAAGGTTATGAATGTCCCTCGGCTATACAACTTGGGGGTCCCCCTCCCTCGTTACTTTTCTTTATTTCTCCCCTCCACATTCCCTTTATCGCAGCCTCGAACTAGGTGAGGTGCACTTCCTCACTACTTTCCCTCCCTTCACAAAGCACAGACACTAACACAAAGTTAGAAAACATAACATAAGGTGTGCATTAGTGCACCTCATGAGGTGTGCTGATGCACACCTTATTCTTCGCACAAAAACCTTAATAAATTTTTTTTTAAATGCAAAACTTAAATAAGGTGTGCATTAGTGCACCTATCTAAGTGTGTTGATGTGCACCTTAAGAAAGCTAAAAAACTTCTTCTCTCCTAAGTATGAGTTGTGCATCAACTGAACCTCATAAGGTGCACTGATGTACAACACATACTAGAATTTGCATATTAAAAAATGGTGCCCCAAGCCCACCTAGCTAGTGCACCTTGTTCACCATTTTTTTAGTTTTTAAATTTAAAATTACGTTTACACATTTTTAGGAGTGACTAGTTTTAGGGGTTTTGTTCAGAATAGTATTAGGGTATGATTAATCATTTTTTCTTCAACTTTGGACAAATAGACATGATTTTTGTGCTGATTCAATGGCATCTTCATCATCCTTCCTTGGCAAGAAAATGACACCAAAACCAATAGTATTCAAATTTTAGGGCATTCCTACAAAATCATAGTTTAAAGATGACCACTTAAAGATTAGAGACATAGATTTGGGTCACACAAATTTTGGAGAGTTCTTAAAGCTATACAAAAAACCAACTTAGAGGTATTAGATGATCTCCACATTGATCCAATTAGGGCTCGTTAATGCAACATCACATTTGATGTCAGTACAATCCTCTGAACTAATTATGACACTTACAAAACACTATGTTCCCAAAGAGAGGGTAGTCGAGAGTATTGCATGAGAGATCATCCTTAATCTACCACCCAAGAACATTGAGAAAGTACTCCATCTCCCGAGGGAAAACCAATTCATTAGAATAGGGTAAAAGTAGAAACTCGTATCACCCTTTTGTAAAGGAAAAGGCTAACAAAAGTATAATTGTTCACCTTCAATGACATAAAACTAGTATTAATATTTAAAATTTGAAAATAAAGTAAACTAATGAAATGTGTAGAAATGAATGAAGTTTAGGATTATAATTTTTTTAAATTATTTGGAATAAGAATTGATATATTTTCCTAATTTTTATAAATGATTTTTTAGTTGCTGAAAAATACAAAAAATTAGGGGTTTAGTTCCACCACAAAACTATATGGAAATAAACTTATTTCTATTTGATCTTAGACTATGTTATGTATAACATATATAGCTAGAACAATCAAATATAAATATTGACTTTAGACCTATATTTTCTCTTTTATAATGATTCAAATTTCAACTCACCTAAAATTGATAGTTTTCATCTTGACCACGTTTTTAAAAACAAATCTATTCTAACAAAAAGAAAAATTATACATTCTTAAAGAGGGCTCTTCCTCTAGAATATCATATAATTTTAATTTTTTTAATATGATTTAATATTTTTTCTTTCTCAAAATCAACTTTTTTTTAGTGTTAAAATATGTGCTTATAGAATTTTTTAATTACAATATACTATATCTATTGAAAATATTATAAACTCTATATGAGAATATTCTTGACTTTGAGCTCTATAAAATGGTGTTTATATGTTACTAAAATAATATCATAAAACTAGTAAGAGTTATTGAAATGTTAGTTTTCTAAAATAATTTTATTTCTTTAGTAATTGGATACAAAATAGTATAAAACATGTATTTAATAGGCATTTCGAATTGGAAAAGTGTGAGATTATATATAACTTAGTTAGAATAAATTTTTCTTGGATCATATGTTTGAAAAAAATTGATTTTTGGATAGAAATTCTCAACTTTAGTTATTCTGATAAGTTAGCCTGAAAGGTGACATAGCTTTATACTTTTACCCCCTAACCTATGAGCAAGTGGAGAGATGGTATTGGGAATATATTAACGAGGCTTCTAAGTTTATCCAGTCTTCATACCTTATAGAGAAGACTTCTCTAGGAAAGAAATCAGACAAAGTAGACACGACAAGAGGATACATGAAGGAGGATATTGAATATTCAATCATACTCTTGAGAAGAGTTATGGGTTTGTCAGCAACTAGGCACCTAAACAATTTTATGGTGCATTTCATTGAGACAATAAAGAAAGTGAAGATGCTACTGGATTGGCCTACTACTCTCAATGAGAATTTGGGTGAGTAGTTGGTGGCAGTAAAGAACAATAGGAAATTCTATATGACATCATACTTGGCGTACTTGTTAGCCACGAGGGAGACAGATTATCCAAGGCTTTATAAGAGGGGTAGCATGCAAGATGAAAATGCATCGCCATACATAGTATATCCTTAGCTGGTGAAGAAGAGGATTTCAAACCAATGTAAAGAATATAGAATTGTAAATGATGCTTTCATCTTTGCAATAATCTGGTTCATAGGAGGGGATTATGAAAAGAGAATATCAAAGGAGGTAGCTGTAGAAATATCACTAGTCAGAGCTTATTACATCTAGTTCCATACATTAACATATTCAAGGGTAGCAAGGAAAACTATCAACCCTAAGAAGCTTCCTAGGTATCCTAGTGACAGATTGATTCTCCTAGAGATTTTCTGACAATTCTTGTCTACCTATGATAGAGTTAGAAAGCAACATAAAATATGTTGGACCTAGCCTATGACTATAGGACCTTTCTAGGTGGATCGAAGACAAGATATTCTAGTTTTTGAATGTGAATGGGATCAATATCCCTTGGATGAGTATAACTCTCCTTGGCCATATTTTGACTACATTGGAAGAGTACAACACTTAGCTAGCAAAGCATTTCAACATGAAGAGGCCATTGAAGATCACTAGATGAATGTGACAAATGACTACGATGTCAGAATAAGGGGTTATTGTAGGATGGATTTGTATCTGATAGAGAAGGCCTTGAAGATAAAGATTCCATTGAAGATAGTGCAACAAGACATAGAGGAGTTTCTTCATCCATTATTCAATTGAGATAAGATTGGTGAATGTCCTATTATGAATGCCAAGATAGATAGAGAAGAAAACTCAGACATCAACCATAGGGAAAGTCACATCATCAAAATGACATAGGATTGGATCAAAAAACCATTCAAACTTGATCAAATTCTTGAGATAGTGATCTTCCATGTGCAAGCCCATCTAGCTAGAGGTAGAGTAGAAAAGGTCACCATGCCTACATTTATAACTCAGTCACCAGTAAGACCAGAAATAGTGCACCACCTTGATATGCTAGTTGGTTATTATCAAGCTCAAAAGGGTAAAGGTAATGGCAAGAGGAAGAGCAGTTATCCTCACCAAGTCGAAGCTAAAGAGGGAGAAATTTTGGCACCTCCACAGCAAGGAGAGGAAAATATACAGAGGCTAGAGAATGTAGAAGCCACACAACCTCAAGCTGATCCCCAACTACCACCAATTGCACAAAGCCAAGGGCAAACAAAAATAGAAGCACAAGAGGTTTCCCCACCACAATAAATAGAGCAAGACTCCCCCTTCACACCTAAAAGAAGAAAGATTAAGACTATAGTAAGGAGGAGGCAAAAGGTGATCAAGAAAGTGATTCCTTTCCCCTTAGTTCCCAAACTAATTCCAAAAGAAGTAGAGGAAGAGGGTGATGAGAAGGAAGAGGATAATCTACTTTTGAATAGGAGAACTTAGCTTTCCAAATCCATAGAGGAGGAACAAAGAAGAAGTTCCATGATCACACTACCATCTATCCCTGATGATCCCATTCAAACTACAACATTAGAAGATGAGATGCAAAAATGGATAGATGAATAGGATGTAATAGGCACTAATGTCTTTCAAGTGTCATATTTTGACTTTATGCCCATGGGTACTTAGTTGGTTGAGGATGAGATAAGGGATGCTCCAACTAATCAAACTCAATAGGAGGATTGGAGTCAGATACCCCCTAAACCACAAGGACCCGAGGTAGTTTTGATATGTCAAGTACAAGTCACATTTTTTGTAGACAAGGGATAGAGAAAGCCTTGAAGATAAATATTCCATTGAAGATATTGCAACAAGACATAGAGGAGTTGCTTGATCCATTATTCAATAGAGATAATATTGGTGAATTTCCTATTATGAATGTGAAGATACATAAAGAAGAAAACTCAAACATCAACCATAGGGAAAGGCACATCATCAAAATGACACAGGATTGTATCAAAAAACCATTCAAACTTGATCAAATTCTTGAGATAGTGATCTTCCATGTGCAAGCCCATCTAGCTAGAGGTAGTGTAGCAAAGGTCACCATGCCTATGTTTACAACTCGGTCACTAGTAAGGCCAGAAATAGTGCACCACCTTGATATGCTAGTTGGTTATTATCAAGCTTAAAAGGGTAAAGGTAAGGGCAAGAGTACGAGGAAGCTGATCCCCACCTACCACAAATTGCACAAAGATAAGGGAAAACAAAAATAGAAGCATAAGAGGTTTCCCCACCTCAAAAAATATAGCAAGCCTCCCCCTTTTCACCTAAAAGGAGAAAGATTAAGACTCTAGTAAAGAGGAGGCAAAAGGTGATCAAGAAAGTGATTCCTTTCCTCTCAGTTCCCAGACCAATTCTAGAAGAAGTAGAAGAAGAGGGTGATGAGAAGGAAGATGATAATCTACCTTTGAATAGGATAACTCAGCTTGCCAGAGCCACAGAGGAGGAATGGATAAGAAGTTCCATGATCACACTTCCATCTATCCCTAATGAATCCATTCAAACCACAACAATAGAAGATGAGATGCAAAAATGGATAGATGAATAGGATGTGATGGGCACTAATGTCTTTTAGATGTCAAATTTTGACTTTATGCCCATGGGTATTGAGTTGGTTGAGGATAAGATAAGGGATACTCCAACTAATCAAACTCAATAGGAGGATTGGAGTCAGATGCCCCCTGAACCACAAGGACTTGAGGTAGTTCTTATATGCCAAGTACAAGTCACATTTTTTGTAGACAATGGATCAACTACCCCTCTTCCTCCAGGTATAGAAGTTGAATAGGTCCTAACAAAGCATGAAGAAGAGCCACGACAAGTATCCATTGATGAAGTGTTGAAATAAGGATGGGAAAGTGAACAAACACAACAAGCTTCCCAAGACACTGAGGTAAGAACTATTGGCTCCATAGATATAGAGACTCCAATTGATGATATATGATAGAGGGAGAAGACTCCAGAAAGGAGTGATAAGGGGAAGAGTATAGCTGAGAAAACTCATTCATCCTCTAAAGGTAAATCCCCAGTACAACATATCCCAAGGTAGCTTAGAAACAAAGTAATAAGAAAAAAAGAACAACAATTCACTACTGAAGAGGAGGATAGAATGGAATTGATAGAAGTTCTAAGGAAACCTGATTCACCTCCAAAGGATGCACGAGCACTAGCCTTTGTTACAAGTGATCAGAAT
Source organism: Cupressus sempervirens (assembly GCA_028749045.1). NCBI lineage: Eukaryota > Viridiplantae > Streptophyta > Pinopsida > Cupressales > Cupressaceae > Cupressus > Cupressus sempervirens. The sequence goes on from CM053785.1 coordinate 4,401,473, forward strand.
CAAGACCTTTTTGTTCATGTAGCTATCCCTCCTCTAGATTAAAATGCTAAAGAATTAACTCCAAGGGATTATCAAATCTAGGAAGTTATGCTTGGGAAGCCAACCTTGGAAACTACAAAGCTAATGGTAACAATAGGGATGAAGGAAGTGTTCAAGAGCTTAGAGTAGGATGGGGCATAATTGATAATACTTGGGTTGAAAAATGAAATCCTAAAGGGATATTTGAGAAAATTTGTTCACCCCTTGGATCCCACTAACCCCAAGGAAACTTTAAATTTAGTAATTCAAAGAAGGGATAAGGGTACAATGCAATTGGACCCATTTTTGAGAGCTTGTTAGCAATTGTAAAAAAGTTTTGAGGAGAAAGGCATATTGATCATTCAAGGAAATATTAAATTATTACATGTTATGTAGGAGAATGTAGACAAGTTAGTGACAATTTTGAATCAAGATTTTGGTTTAATGGATGAAGTGTATGCTTGGGGAAAACACTTAGAGGCATTATAGGCAATCAAAAGCCAATGGTATCAGATGCTAATGGATGTATATATGGTTGAGGCATTAGATAAGATAGATGATTGGATAGAGAAGATTGTAGATAGTAATAAAGTAATGGAAACATTACATGTGGAGATTCATAGGCTCAAGGACCAAGCCCAAGAGTAAATTTTGGAAGCTAAGAGACATTATAGTGATGCATGTTTGGACATTTTTTAAGATGATACACGGGAAAAACTAATACTAGTAGAAGTAGTAGTTGAGAGATTTTGGAAAATTTTTGATGAAGTTTCTAATGATGAGGATATCCAACAAGCATTTAGAACAAAAGGAGCTTTATTAGAGCTTGATACAAAACTTGGGGATTTTGCAGAAACCCATATAGAAGTGGATAAGTATGGGCAAAAAGTAAAGGACAAAGATAATGCCTTAGATTTACTGGATGCAACTCAAGTCACTAAGATAATTGAGAAATTCAAGGGAAAATACCTAGAAATAGCTCTGGTATAAAGGGGAACAAAACCTAGAAGCCAAAATTTCAATTTTAAAACTCAATAAAATTTTGTATTTTTTTATCTCTGAGGAACACGTGTGCACGACAAGTTCCAAAATTAGAGTTTTCCATGCATCAGAAATGCATTCTAATGATACTTTAACTCCTATGGATGCCTAGTGAAGATGGAGCTATTTTTAGCACTTCCAGACACTCTACATGAATTGAAGGCTCTCTTCTTATTATTTTCTCATGCTTTCTTTTTTTTAATACATGTAAAGGCTTATGCATCCAATTAATGATATAAAATGGATAGGGTCCTACTTAGCATCAGTTAGATGGATAGTTTGTACATAAATAGATTTGTTTTATTAGTTTAAAGCATATGATTTCATAAAGATGTCTCTCACTCTCAACACAAATTGAGGAGAAGATTTTTTATAAATATGGGATTGTAATATGTAATCAAGGCTACTAGTATTTTTCAATAATATATGCTTTTGGTGCTCATATTTGGAGTGTAGTGATTCTTGCCTAAGTGTGTTATATTTTGTGAATGTATGTTCATGGAGTGTGATTGAGCCAAAATTTTATTGCATTATTTTGGGTTGTACAATCTTTTAATTCTAGTGTTTGCTACATGTTTACAAATTTCACTGACATATCTAGTTTGAGAAGAGATCGTCTATTTTGTTCCTGCATAGCTTTTTGTCTCACATGAGCAACCTTTTCGTGGTCATGCAATTTGATGAAAAGTGAAACATCATATGGTTACTGAACTCCCCATTGATGATTGCATTAGTGGAATTAAGGGAGTGTTGCTCCTATTTTTATTGGTTACCTACTAATCTTTTTGAAACCTTAACTCATATACGTGTTGTTCTCGTAGTTTATGTTTGTTAGGATTTACTTTTCAAGTTATTTTCTTAAACTTGTTATCACCTTATCTTTGTTATATAATTTACTAACCTCTTGGTTAAATTAGGAATTTGTATAGTTTCATTGTTCGATTACATTCATCATAAAATAGAAAATACAAAATTATGTTTCTTCTCGTGTGTTTACTTTTTGAAGCAACAAACAAATTCTACATCTTATTCAAAGTTATCAGAACCACCAAAGGCCTCCTCATGAACATTCACATTTATCTTCAATTGAGTGGATTCCATTAGGTTGCAAGATCACCTAGAACCTTGAAGTTGATCCTCATATTAGCTTTTCAAGAGAGGAGTTTGAAATGATTCTTGTCATTAAGCATCGTGCAAAATGATAGCTCAATAGAAGTGCTACTAAAAGGAGGGCCTCTTAACTTTTCAAATAGGTAAAAAAAAATTGAAAACTTTGAAATTTTGCACTTCACTACAAATTTAGAAAATTTTCTAAGTTTTTGAGATTTTAAGATGCACTAGGTGTTCCAGGTGCACTAAATTTTGAGGTGCGCCTCATTTTGTGAGAAAGTGTACTTCTACAAAGGTGTGATTTTTCAAGAGTTGATGCAAACTAGAGGATCTTGATCAAAAATCCTCATTTTAGTGAGCTTTAAGATCTTCACCAAGTGCACACGTGTTCCTCAATCTTAGCCATTTTTGCAAAGCTCACATTGATAAAGGAATCCCTCAAATTCTACCACTTCCATTTAACATTTCATCATCTTCTTCAGCTCTACCTTCACAACAACCACTTGGTGGACCACCAAATATCCCAATAGTTCCACCTGCATAATAACCACCCCTCGGTCAACCAAATCCTTCGATGGCCTTTTTTGAAAATGTTGTAGACTCACCAATCAACTTAATAGGCGTGCTCAATGATCTTCCTAAGAATCCTAAGAAGTTTTGCCCAAGGTTTATCTATGGAGAGACACAAACTGCTGAAGATCACATCAAGTTGTTCAAAGAAATTTGCAATCGAAAGAAGATTGCTAATGAGAATGTGGTTCTTTAGTTATTCTCCTACTCTTTGGGGAAAGTTTCCTTTAATTGGTACATTAATCTACCACCTTGATGTATTGGACATTGGGCTACTTTTGAAAAATTGTTCTTGGAACAATTTAAGAATTTCATTAATCTAGTCATGATACATCAACAATTCTATCAATCAAAAAGGATCTAGTTGAGACAGTGTCATGCTTCAACCATTGTTCCACATGGCATACTACAAGTTAAAAATTCCATACACTATACCAATTGAAGCTACTATTCAGATTTATCTAAATGCTATGGACCATCTTACTACTATTTTTCTAAGAAGACTTTTGGCAATAGATATTGACACATTGGACAAAGTCTTTGCATAAGTGATTACCCTCACTAAGCAAGCCAATCCTAATGGAGGATGATTGATGCTTCCAAATCAAGCTATTACTAGAATGCAAATATATCCTATCGAAGAATCAGAAATGCCTAGCCAATTGATACCAATGAATCTAATTTCATTATAGCAAGCACCCACTCCACAAAACCTAGCTTTAACATATCTAGTGTATGAACCTCTGAAAGTTGATTTCTTCTAACAAAAGGTGGCAGCTTCTATTGAGGAAAACAATAGTTTTGCCTCTGAGTTTGGTCAAATGAAGAAGACCATGTGACAAATGAACAATGAGCTGACTTGCTTAAGATTTTCACAAGGATAGAATAACAACTTTCAAAGAAATAATGCCAGTCCTTACAATAACAATAATTACAATTAGAATTACAATAGGAATTTAATCCAAAACAATAATGTTGGGGAAACAATTCTAATCCTCTTGATCATAACAATGGCTTCTAGATATAGAATAGAAAATGGAATACTCATCTGAATAATGGAAGCATTCCTATAGATAAAAATAACAAAAATGTTCAATATGTCAATATCAATCAGTATGACAATGGCCAAAATGCATCTAATAATTATGGTTCTTATTATGATGGGAATCAAGACATGACTCAAAATTCACAAGAAAATGACAATGTCCCTCTCGTATAGTTTAGTGCTATGCTACTAGAATCCTATGATTTTGCATAGAATAAATAGGTAGAACAATTGAACAATGAGGAATTTTCATTTTCATTTAGCTAGGAACCAAACATTCAACCTAGAGAGATGTTTGCCTTTCGAAATGATAATTAGAACACATATAATCTATGGAGTCAAAAAGAACTTATAATAGATGGAATTTCTCCAGGACTATAACCAACTTCTCCTGATTTAAGAGAAAGTAATAATATGGTCCCAATCAAGCCCCCATATGGAGGACAACAAAATCAAAATCAAGGAACTGTCCCAACAATCTTGAAAAATCTCGCTTGGTCTACTGAGAAATATAGTGTGGTGGAAGATTTGAAATGAACAAAGGCCAACATGTCCATGTTTGACTCACTGGAAATTTATCCTCAACAATGAGAAGCATTGATGAAAACTTTGGATCATACAAAGGTGCCCCAAAATACAAATATTGTTTCTCAAAAGGTAGTATCTCAACAAGTCAATGCTTCAGAGGCAATGCCAACTATGTTTAAAGACAAGGTTGAGGTGCCCCCATTTCTTCTTAGCATTAGGATATATGGGAAGAATATTCATAATTGCCTAATTTATTGAAGAGCCTCATGTAATGTTATACCACTATCAATAGCATAGAGTTTGGGAGTTATTTATTATCCTTCTAATCAAATAGTGATAAAGTTGGATAAAACAGAGGTGAAAGTCATTGGTGTGTTGAAAGATTTTTAGATACAATTGATGTCATTGATATACATGTGGTTAATATTCCTAAAACCTATGGATTCCTACTAAGAAGAGAATGGACGAAATGCCTAAGAGGATGGTTTTCTATGGATTTCACTCGATTATGGTTACCATGGAAAGGGTTGAACAATCAAATCAAGATAGATGCAAAGCTAAAGTTAAAAACAATGATTACCAAATATAATGCACCTAAAGGGATTGCATTCTTATAATCAGATTTGGTCTCTTACAAAGTGATGGCTTTTGATACGATTTCAACCAAAATATCAATTGATCAAGATGAAAGTTCCAAGGTTTCCTTCCCAAAACAAGAGGTCAAAACACAATTCATAGATAACATGGTGGCTAATATACAATGTTTAGGAGAAGAAGATAATCCCAACATCCTCCTTTTCCTAGGATTTTTCCAATTACATAAAGTTATTCATTCAAAGTTTGAACATTCATCTTGCCCAGAAGTAGTCACTAAAGTATTAACACAACTAATGAGGCTAAGAAATGGTCCAAATGATGAGCTCGCAAAGAATTAAAATCTTATAAACATATCTAAATCTATGGGAAATGTTAAAGAGGCAATTCAAGATCTAAATCTATTATATAGTGATACCTCTTTATATGGTGGAGGTTTTTCTTCTCCTCTACCAGGGATGATCAAAGTTCAAAGAAGAAGATGATACATGAAAGGTCAAGGATGGACTTCAATAGTCATCCATCCAAAACCCAAAGTGGATGAAATTAAGGAATTGACAGGGGAAATTCATAATGAAAAAAAAAAATATACACTACCAATATCAAGGAATAACATTGGAAAATTACAAAGTCCACCCCATGAAAGACTACAATGGGTACCTAAGAGGCAATCCTTCCAAGCCCAAGTGAAAGAGAAGCTAAGGATGAATAAGCATAAAGTTAGAAAACCAAAGGAAGATCCAATTTGGACACTTCACTTCAATGGTTTCAAATGCAAATTGGGACCTGGCATAGGTATTGAGTTGATCAACCCAAAAGGTAAGTCTTTCTATATAGTATATTGATTATAGTTTAGATGTACTAATAATGCTATAGAATATGAAGCATTGATCTAAGTACTTCTTTTCACACTGGAGAAAGGAATCACAGCTCTCATAGTTGAATGAGATTCTCAGTTGGTTATAAGATAAGTGAAATCATTATACTCCTGCAACAATAAGAGGTTTCTTTCTTATAGGAAAAGAGTATGGGATTTAATGGATGACATTTAAGCTTTAAATATAAAGTCCATTCCAATAAAGAAAAACATGGTAGTAGATGCTCTCACTATTTCAGCTAGCGCATTACAACTAGTCAAAAGAATGAAATTGAAAAGATTTTCAATTGAATTGTATTCTGGACAATATCACAAACTTCCAAGTCTTTTAGGATGATCAATATATACTCAAATTTATCATGTGCAATGGCCACTTTAAGGGGAAATAAATTGATGACACTCTAGATGAAAAACTTGAAGATGATGAAATTGAAGAGGAAGATGGGAACTTTAACTTAAAAACCAACACTATTCACAAGGGAATGATTGAGTTGGAGTGAATTTTTTATTGTGACAAATCAAAAATTTATAGAAGAATGGCCAAAGAGAAGGGAATCAAGGAATCTAATTCGTAAAAGTTACGTATTGATGATGATCTTAGAATGGTAGGGATTGGAAAAGAATGCAATACAAAAGATGTTATTAACTTACAGAGTATAAGGATGTTATTGCTTGGAGCTAAAAAGAGCTAAAGACATATGATCCTGAGATTATTATGCATGAAATTCCATTAAAAACTAATGCAAAGCCTTTATAGCAAAGAAAAAAGCCTATTAATCCAATTATTGAACCATTGATATTGAAGGAAGTTAAGATGTTACTTGATGCCAAGATCATTTTCTCCATTTTAAATTCTACATGGGTGGCTAATTTGGTTCCTATACAGAAAAAGACCAAAGAAATTTGTCTTTGTGTAGATTTTTGTAATTTGAACCTTGCATCTCAAAAGGAAAATTATCCATTGCCTTCACTAGATGAGGTTTTACAAATTGTAAACGGTTCATAGATGATGTCATTCTTGGATGGGTATTTAGGATATAATTAGGTAATGGTTGATAAAGAAGATAGGCTAAAGATGGCCTTTATGACTAAATGGGAAACCTTTTCTTATAGAAGAATGCCTTTTGGGTTGATTAATGTAGGGGATATATTTCAACGAGCCATAGACAAAGCTTTTAAGGGATTGATAAACAAGTGTATAGTCATTTACATGGATGACTTAGCTATATTTTCAAAGGATCAAAGCACTCACATCACTGATTTAAGATAGGTATTCAATAGATGTCGTAAATACAACATATCCTTCAATCCCAAGAAATGTTCATTTGGGGTTACTAAAGGAAAGCTCCTAGGTCATATAATCTCTAAAGAAAGAATATCCATCGATCCTAATAGAATTGAAGCTATTTTGAACTTATCACCGACTCACAGTTGAAAAGAACTTAAGTCTTTCTTTGGGAAGATAAATTTTGTGCAAAAATTCATAAGTGAATTTGTAGAGATAGTTCATCCCCTTAATGATTTACTCAAAAAGCGAGCTAAAATAGAATGGCTTCTAGAGATTAAGAAATCATTTGAGGATATCAAAGTGGCCAATTCCATGACCCTAGTATTGGTAAGTCTGGATTATGGACTACCTTTCAAAATATGCTCTTTTTCTTTAGAACATTCTTGTGTTGGGATTCTTACATAGAAGAAAGAAAAGGAAGATGAAAGACACATTGCCCTCATGAGCTACCCTCTGAAAAATGTAGAGTTAAATTATTCTAACCTCAAAAAATAGTCTTTTCCCTTAATCAAAGTGATAAAGAATTTTTTTTAATACATACTAAGAATCAAGGTATATGCAATTGTGCTTGATCCAATAGTTATGACATTGCTAACAAAAATGAACTTGGTGAAAGATGAGGGAAATGAATGGCAATCCTTCAAGAATTTGACTTAGGAATTCAACTCATGAGGTTAACTAGAGGTCAAGGATAATTAAAGATGATAGCTGATAACTAGATTCTGAATGAAATAAAATTTAGGTTTGATGGTGTAACATATGTAGAAGATCAAAAGAAGATTTTAGTATCTCAAGTTGATATTGATAAGGTAGTAGTAATAGATATTTGGTACTAGGATATTGTCCACTATCTTTTACAAAATATGCACCCTAGTTGGATGAATACTTCATAGCATAGGGGACTCAAAATGAAGTGTGAATCCTACATGTTGCATGATAGAAAGTTATACAAAAGGAACTATGATGGAATCTACTTGAATTGTCTAGGACATGAGGAAGTAAAAGAAGTTATGGAACAATTTCATGATAAGTATGGTATAGGGCATGGTTCGGTGGAAGAAACTACTCACATGATTTTAAGATTGGGTTATTTTTGGCCCACAATATTCAAGGATACTTTTGAGCATGTGCATACTTGTCATATTTGTCAGACTAGTGAAAATAGAGAAAGATATCCTGCAATGCCATTACAACTCGTGTTTGAGATATGTCCCTTCGCAAAGTGGGGGCTAGATTTTATTGGTCTAGTCAATCCACCATCATCAACTAGACATAATCATATTCCCATAGCTAGCAATTATTGTAAGCAATGGACAGAAGTAGAGACATTTAGAAATTACATGGCTAAGGTGGTTACAGACTTCTTGGAGGAACACATAGTTGTACTAGATTTGGGATGCCATTCTCCCTAGTGTGTGATAATGGATCAGATTTTACATCAGTGTTCCTAACTCAATGGACATTTGAAAATCAAGTTATTATCAAGTTCTCTTTAAATTATTATCCACAAGGGAATGGCATTGTAGAATCTATGAACAAGAACTTGATCATGGTGATAAGACATTTGTTAAAGGAGAATCCTAAAGATTGGCATACAAAACTCAAATACGCACTATGGATAGATCAAGTTAGAGTCAAGAATGCTTTAGGGACATCTCCATATCTTCTTGTTTATGGACAAGATCCAATATTCCCACTTAATCTCAAGATTCCTATTTTCAAATTCATGAGGGGGTATGTTGAAGATGCTGATAGAGTACAAATCAGATTGATGAATCTTTTAGAGATGGATGAAAAATGGATAGCTTCTTTGGAGCATGATCTAAGGGATAAAAGTAAGTGAAAATTGAAATGTCTCCAATGCTCAAAGAATCAACATCATTACAAAGTGTTAAACATTATGACTCCAACACAACTTGAGTGAGAAAAATCAAAGTCTACATGACCAAGTTATGGCTAGTCAAAATTTGGTCAAATTGGGAATACAGACTGTAAAAAAAGTGGAAAAATAATCATCTCGAATTGAAGAGATCATCAAGAGCTTTCCAAGCATGTTTGTTTCATCAAAAAAGGAGCTTGTATGTTGAAGTTATGCACATTTCAATTTCAAAGAAAAATACAAATATTGATGACATCATCATGATGTCAGCAAAGTGACATGGTAGCTTCAAGCTATCAACAGCTGACATGTGGGATCTAGAAGGTGGTATTTGGAAGGAAGCTTTGTTTTCAAAAATTAAAGTAGCTTATGGTCAGTTGAACTCATAACCAACTTCTTAGTAGCCTTCCACTTTAGCTACTAGACTAACCAGTTGCATTTGCTAGGGAAATCAGTATATCTATAAAATAAGGAATGAGGTCGGTGGGAGTTGAACTCCCAACCACCAATCACCTAAAATTAAGGCCAACCACTACACCATTAGCATGATCAAAGATATTGGTGTGGTTAATGCTATATGATATTTAGTTGCCAACCTTAGTTAAATAAGGTTTATAGTTATTTTGTTAATATTTTGTTAACTCCCACTTAGTAAATGCCAAAAAATAAAATGGTAAAAGGGGTTTGAACAAAATAAAAATGGTTAGAAGGCCTAAATATGTAAGTTATTATTTTGGCCTATTTTAGGCAAATATTTTTTTTAAAAAGAGGGGTTAGGGGCCATTTCAAGGCATGGAAATTATTCTGAACAACCAAATGATGAGAAGGAGACTGTGTTTTTGGAGACTTGGTGATTATTCTTGCACATTGGAAAATATTTCTGCATGTGCTTGAAGGGAATTATTTCAAATCACTTGTAATTGATTTCTTGGAGTTAATCAGATCAGTCCCCCTATTGGAGTTGGACCCAAAGATGTAGTCCATACCGGACAAACTCCAAAATCAAATGTGTTGTGTCGCTATCTCTCTTTTTATCATTTCCTTTTGTGTTGTTCTTTTATTGCAATTAGATTAATTTTCTTTATTAAAGATTTCAATTTAACTTTATGTAATTGGTTAACATTCTCTATAATAGTCCTAGATCCTAGAAATTAGATCAAATTTGTTATTAGAGCTTTGTTGGACTAGTATTGCAGATTTGAATGTTAACAAGATCCAGGTTGAATCAAGGTGAAGGTGACCTTGAAGAATATAATCTTGAGATTAGAAAATGAAGAGCCAATCCACCATTCTAGATGGAAGATAAAGATGGTGGACAAGGTTTAGAAGATTGAAGTATCCAAAAGACTCTCTAGAATTTTCAATCAATGGTTGAAGTCTTGTTATGAGAAAGAGAGGAAAAGATGTAGAAATATGCAACTTGTGGAGACAAAGGGAAAAAGAAAGGTGCTTATCATGATCTGCCAAAGACACCTCCATCTTCTCCCTCTTCTCCTTCTTCTCCATATTCTCCCTTTTCTCCTTCTTCTACACATTCTAAATCTTCTAATATTTTAGGGGTGAACATAAGCCTTGAATTAAGTTGGATGTAAAGTTTGAGTTGCCAAAATATTGTGGGGAGTTAAATGCCAAGAAACTAGATGACTAGATTCAACAACTAGAAGTCTATTGTAGAGTTCAAAACCTTGTAGATGATGTTGATAGAATTCAATTAGCCACTCTTTAGTTAGGTGGCATAGATCTAACTTGGTGGGAGAGTAGGACTCAACATGAAACTTCAAAACATGGTAAGTTCAATCTGTCTTGGTCAGAATTTCTTAGTGCTTTAAAGAAACAATTCTACCCCCTAGGCCATATGCAATAGTTAATGATGAACTGACAACATTTTAGGCAAGGGATAGGTCACATTGTCTAGGAGCACACCCATGAGCCTTGTAAAAAGGCTATTTCATTAAATGTCCCATTGTATACCTAGGACACTTTACTCAAGTATATAGGTGGTCTTCATTCTTACCTAAGGCATTCCATTCTCATTCTGAGTCCTTGTAATTTGGATGAAGTGTGTGTCCAAGAAACACATTTAGAGTCAAGAGGTAAGGGTACTTTCATTGATAAGTTCGATAAAAAGTCATCTAAGTCTGAGGAAAAGTCCAAAGGAAAGGGAAAGGGTAAAAAGACAACTATAGTAAAGAAAGAGGGTGATAAATCCACATGCTCACATTGCAAGAAAGAATGGCATGATGATTCTAAGTGTTGGAAGTTGCATCTTGAAAAGAGGTCGAAGAAATTTGGTGGAAATAAAGGCAAACAAAATATTGCTACTATAGTACAACAAGATTTTGGATTTGATTCTAGAGATGAAACATAGATTGTTGCCATCGAGATCCAAGGTAAAGGAAAATATATTTCTCTTTCATTAACTCCCAGTTCTTCTAGCATACGTGCAAGTATGAGTAAAGATTCTTCTCCTAAGAATGATAATAAAAGGAATGAATTATTTCATATTCGAGTTTCAATCAAGAAAAATAAGGTAGATACATTATTTGATATAGGTTCTTAATTGAATTTGATATTGAAGGAAGTTGTTAAGAAGCTTAATCTGACTACAACACCTCATCTAAAGCCATATCCTCTTGGATGGTTTTGCAATGATACACAGTTACAGGTAACCAAGCAATGTAAGTTAAGATTTGATATCACTGCAAACTTTGTAGATGAGGTAGAAGCTGATGTAGTCCCTCTAGATATTTATGAACTTGTACTTGGGAGTCCCTATTTGTATGATTGATGGGCTATCTTCTATCGGGGGGAAAATAAGTACCATCTATATAGAGATAAAATTAAATACATTGTACAAGAACATAAGGTTAAGACTAATTTGGCACTAGTTAATGTTTGTCAAATGAAAAGATTAATCAACTCTAGTTATAATTTTTTGTTGATGATTGTAAAATCCAAAGAAGATGAAACAACTGAGGCATTTAAGGGATGTGATCCAAAACATAAAGCTGAAATGGTCAAAGTTGTTTCCACTTACGATGACTTGTTTTAGGAACTAATACAACATGAAATTTAGTTTTAGTCAAAAGCACCACTTCCTAATATTGGCATGTACCATTTATTAGTCTTGTAGAATGAAGAAATCAAGAAACAAGTTTAGGAGCTCATCAAGAAAGGAGTCATCCATCCTAATACTTCTCCTTGTGGTTCTCCTATTGTGTTAGTTCCAAAGAAATATGGGACTTGGAGAATGTGGATTGACTACAGGGCTTTGAACAAGATAATGGTAAAGTATAGGTACCCTCTTCCTAGGATTGCTGATTTGATTGATCAGTTGAAAGATGCAATTTATTTCACTAAGCTAGAATTACGTAGTGGATATCATCAGATAATAATTGCAGAAAGTGATATTTGGAAAATTGTTTTTAAGACAAAACAGGGACTTAATGATTGGTTGGTCATGCCTTTTAGGCTTTGTAATGCACTAGCTACATTCATGAGAGTCATGAATGATGTCTTTCATCTTTTTATTGATGATTTTGTCATAGTCTATTTAGATGATATTCTTTTATTCAGTAAGTTTTGGGATGATCATGTAATTCATGTAAATAAAGTATTTGATATACTGAGAAAAGAAAAACTAAAGAAAGTATTTGATATACTAAGAAAAGAAAAACTTTATGTAAAGATGTCTAAATGTGAATTTTCAAAGAAATCATTAGTGTTCTTAGGCTATGTCATAGGGAATGCTTAATTGAAAGTAGACCTTGAAAAGGTGAATATATTGTAAAATGGCCTAAGACAAGTTTAGTTATAGAAGACATGAGCTTTATAGGTGCAATACAGTACTGGAGGAAGTTCATTGCAAACTTCTCTTATATTGCATCACCATTGCATGCACTAACCAATACCAAGGGAACTTCTCAGTGAGGAGGTCCACAGTAGAAGGCTTTTGACACTTTGAAGGAAAAATTGATCACCACTCTAGTTTTGGCTTTACCAAATTTACATAAACCATTTGAGATCGAGATAGATGCAAGTGGGTTTGCCATGGGAGCTATACTCATGCAAGGAGGTAAACCAATGCACTACCACTCTGAAACTTTTTCAAGAGTAGTAAGTAACTATCCTACTTATGATAAGGAACTTTACACTTTAGTTTAGAGTGTTAAGAAATGGAAACACTACTTAATGGGAAAAGAAACTATAGTCCACACTAATCATCAACCACTTTAGTGTTTGTACTCATAGTCTAAATTGCAACAAAGTAGGCATTTCAGGTGGATGGGTTTTCTACAATAGTTTCATTCAGTAATTAAGTAAAAGAAAGGTGTCCATAAAAAAGTAGTAGATATGCTCTTTAGGCCTCCTATTATGAATTCTTTGATAATCCTTTAGAATAGTTCTATGGTTCATGAAATTTTTTAGGAACAGTATACTAACTATGGGAACTTTAAGGATATCTATGCATCTTTAATCTAGGGTAAACATGTAGAAGAGAAAGACTATTATGTGCATAATAAATTATTGTATCACTTGGGAAAATTATTCATTCCTAAAGATGAACAAGCATAGGTAATTTGAGAAGTGCATACCTCTTTGATTGTAGGATATTTTGAGGTAAGTAAAACATTGGCTCAATTGCAAAAATATTGTTACTGGCCTCATATGCAAGAAACTGTCACCAAGTATAAAAATGGTTGTGTAATGTGTGCAACTGGCAAACCAAGTAATAGGAAATTTGGTTTGTATAAACCATTACCTGTACCATACTATCCATGGGAAAGTGTGTCTATGGACTTTGTGGGAGGTTTACCTATGTCTAGGAAGGGTCATGATTATTTGTATGTAGTAGTTGATTGGTTCAAAAAAATGTGTATTTTAATGGCTTGTAAAAAATAGGTCAATGCTAAACTAACAACACATATGTACTTTCAAAATGTATGGGTTCATTTTGGGTTACCCACTTCCATTCTATCAGATTGAGATTCTTGACTCTTAGGGGAATTTTGGTCAGCACTGTGGGGCCTCATGGATACCAAGTTAAAGAAAAGTAAACCCTTCCATCCATAGACTGATAGATAGATAGAGGTATTGAATAGGACAATTGTGCATTTACTTACACATTACTACAGCAAGCATACTAAGATTTGGGATGAAAGTCTTCACTATGTGCAGCATGCTTACAACCATGTGGCACACTCTTCTACAAAGAGGTCTCCTTTTGAGACTTGCTTTGGTTATTTTCCTAAAACACCAATGGATTTTTCTTTTGGGAAGGATGAAATCATTGATAGATTTCATGATGCAAAAAGAGCTTTAAAGTTCATCTAGAAGGTCCAAGCAATCCATCAAGAAGTAGAAGCACAGTTGGAGTAGATCCAAGCAAAATACAAGGCTTTCCATGATAAGCATCACATTGATCATTAGTTTCAATTTGGTGGTAGAGTTAGGTTACATATCAGAAAGGAAAGAATGAAAGGTAAATGAATGAAGCTCAAGCCTATCAGGTATGGTCATTTGAAATCATGGAAAAGATTGGTATTAATGCCTTTTGCCTTAATCTTCCTCTGTACAAGCACATTTACTCGATTGTCAATGTGGAGAATCTGAAGCTGTATGACCCTCCAATGACCTTGGATGAAGACATCAATGTTTAGATTCCATCAATTGATGATCTTTCACCAGAGTATATGTCAGAATTGCCAGAAGATGTTATCCTAGACAGGAATGTCAAAACTTTATGAAGAGGACTAGTTGAATACCTCTAAGTGGGATTGAAGGGGATGCATCCAAGAAAGGTAATATGGATAGAGATTGGTAAAGTGAGGGAGCTATACCCTCACCTACTTTTCGATAATCAAACTTTTGGAGATCCAAAAGCTCTTCAGTGGGGAGGCTTGATTTGGGGGATAAAAATAAGTGAAAATTAAAATGTCCTCAATGCTCCAAGAATCAACATAATTACAAAGTGTTTAACATTATGAATCCAACACAACTTTAATAGGAAAAATTAGAGTCTAGATGACCAAGTTATGGCCAATCAAAGTTTGGTCAAACTGGGAATAGAGATAGTAAAAAAGTGGAAAATAATCATCTCAAAAGTGGTCAACAATGGATTTCAAATTGAAGAGCTCTTCAATAGATTTCCAATGATGTTCATTTCATCAAAAAAGGAGCTCATATGTTGAGGTTATGCACATTTGAATTTGGAAGAAAAATACAAATATTGATGACATCATCATGGCATTAGAAAAGTGACATGGCAGCTTCAAGCTATCAACATCTGACACATGGCATCTACAAGGATTTTTTTGTTTTCAAAAATTAGCTTATGGTCGGATTTAAACTCATAACCAACTCCTTAGCAACTTTCCATCTTAGCCACTAGACCAACTAATTGCATTTGCTATTTAATGGAGCAAAATTAATTTTAAACAATACCCAATCCACCAAATTAGGAATGAGGTCGATGTGAGTTGAGCTACCAACCACCCATCACCTAGAATTAAGGTTGATCACTACACCATTAGCATGATCAAAGATATAGGTGCGGTTAGTGCTATTTGAAGATGATTTAGTTGCCAACCTTAGTTATATAAGGTTTATAGTTATTTTGTTAATATTTTGTTAACTCCCACTTAGTAAATAGAAAATCATAAAATGGTAAAAGGGGGTTGAATGAAATAAAAATGGTTAGAAGGCCTAATTATGTAAATTATTGTCTTGGCCTATTTTAGGAAAATATTTTGTATAAAAAGAGGGGCTAGGGGCCTTTTCAAGGCATGGAAATCATTATAAACAACTAGATGATGGGAAGGAGATTGTATTTTTGGAGACTTGGTGATTACTCCTGCACATTGGAGAATATTGCTACATGTGCTTGAAGGGAATTATTTCAAATCACTTGTAATTGATTTCTTGGAGTTAATCAAATCAGTCCCCCTATTGGAGCTAGACTTGGAGACATAGTCCATACTGAATGAACTCTGAAATCAAATGTCTTGTGTCTCTATCTCTCTTTCTATCATTTCCTTTTGTGTTGTTCTTTTATTGTAATTAAGTTAATTTTCTTTATTGAATCAATTTAACTTTATGTAATTGGTTAAAATTCTTTGTAATAGTCCTACATCTTAGAAATTAGATCAGAGCACATGGCTAAACATCAAGATGTCATCAAGAGGTGGTTTGACAAGAGGGCCATGATAAAATCCTTCAAAATATCTAACCTTGTTTTACTCTAGGAGAAGGCAAAAGAAAAGCTAGGTAGCCATACAATGTTTCAATGCTTTTGGATTGGTCCCTATCAAATCATGGTAATTCTTACAGAAAATACTTTTAGGTTGAGTTCCTTATAGGGGGGATTAGCTTCGTTGCTAGTCAATAGGCAATTTATGAAACATTACTTTGAAGCCTAGAAGACCCAAGAAAAAGAAAAAAAAGAAAGATTTCATTTCTGCAAGTGTGTTTCATTTTTGCAAGTGTGTTTATTTATGCAAGTGTGTTTCTTTTCAATTGCATGTTTGATTTTAGTTGTGTGTCTATTTTCAAAGTTTCATCAATCCATGGGGTAGTTGCACTCAAGATCAAGATTTTTTTATCTTGACATATCTTACTAGCTACTTTTTTGGTTCCAATTTCTAGGAAGAGGTATTTGTTTGTCAAAAATTTTTGATGATTTTGTGTCTTATACCAACTGAAGAATGGATGTTACTTGCAGTAATAGAAGATTTTTAGTCTTGAATTCAAAATTGCAGATCAACAAGTTCTTAACACTTTTCAAACTTAAAAAATCAACTTTCTTTAGATGTTTTTGAAACAAGGTTGAAGACTACAACGGATAGTCCTAACCCCATTGGTTCAAATAGAAGGGTTTTCTTGAAGGAGTTGCTAAGATCATTGTTTGGCATGAGAGTTTCTAAAAGGTTCTTAAAAGAGGAACACAAGGGATTTTCACAAAATATCAAATCCAAGAAATGACACCAATATCTTAGCCACATAGTCTAAGCATGGTTAGGATATAGAAAGAAAATAAAAAAGGAAAAGAATCATCTTAAGAATGAAGGATTCTAAAAGTTCTAAAAGGGGTAATCCAATTAAATAGGATATGCATTCTAAATAAGCTATCTAGAACCCAAACATTGATTCATCAAATAATCAAATGGAAATATTAAGAGCTACATGGAGCAAGTATTCAAAAGGTTACCCAGGACTTCAAATGAAAAGTGACAACCCACCAAAAGCCTTCAAAACTAAGTATTTCATCTAGTTAGATAAAGGATCAATGAACAACTTTTGTGAAGATTCCTGACCAATGGATTGGATGGGGTGGAAGATTGTTTCTAGGTTTTTGGAAATTTTTGATAAATTTCCTCCTAAGATGTTAAATGAAATGAGTATATACAACACACACTCAACTTGGAGCTTGAGATTTTGATGTTTTGACTACAAAGTTACTCAAAATATGGATGGAATATTTGGGATTCAGTTGGTGTTTAACACATGCCAGAGGAATGTTTGTTGATGAAGAAATACCTTTTTCATTTCTTCCTTTTTGTCAAGACTATTTGTTGTGATTCCACAATGCATGCATGATTTTGATAAGAAATGGGGACCCCCTACATTATTTTTTGGTTAGTCTAATCCCTAGTTTGGGGTTTGAGTCCTTCTGAGGTTTTATCTAGTCTCCTAGTTCACATCCAAGTCCCAACTAAGAAGTCTAGTTGGAAAAAATTAGAGTTTTTAGGATGGGGAGTCTTTTTTGCAAAATAAAAGGCACACCAATGCACCTAAATACGTGCACTAGTGTGCCAAACTAATGAAAAGAGACACACTTTTTTGTGATGCACAATTGCATAGCTGCGCAACACAAAAAGTGTGCAAATTTCCCTAGGCTATATAACTTGGGGGTCACCCTCCCTCCTTACTTTTCTTTATTTCTCTCCTCCCTATTCCATTTATCACAGCCTCATACTAGGTGAGGTGCACCTCCTCACTACTTTCCCTCCCTACATAAAGTACAAACACTAACACAAAGTTAGAAAATATAACATAATCTGTGCATTAGCACACCTCATGAGGTGCACTGATGTGCATCTTATCTCCTTTACACCTTATTCTTTACAAAAAAAACCTTAATAAAATAAAAAAATAAAAAATACAAAACCTAATTAAGATTTGCATCAGCACACCTAACCAAGTGTTTTGATGTGCACCTTAAGAAATCTAAAAAACTTCTTCACACCTAAGTATGAGTTGCACATCAACTGCACCTCATAAGGTGTGCTAATGCTTAACACATACTAGAATTTTCATATATAGAAAATGGAACACCAGATGCACCTAGCTGGTGTTCCTAGTGAGCTATTTTTCTTATTTTTTTAGATTTTAAATTAGGATTTCATGTTTTTAGTAGCATCTAGTTTTTAGGGGTTTTGTTCGGGATAGTATTAGGGTATGATTAATTATTTTTTCTTTTTCTTCAATCTAATGGACATTATTTTTTCTTAGATTCAATGGCATATCTATCATCCTCCCTTGGCAAGAAAATGACACGGAAATGAGTAGTATTCAAGTTTCAAGGCATTCCTACAAAATCACGATTTCAAGGTGACTACTCAGAGATTAGAGACATAGATTTCAGTCAATTGTTTTTTGGAGAGTTCTTAAAGCTATGCAAAAAACCAACTAAGAGGTCTTAGATGATCTCCAAATCAATCCAATTAGGGCTTTTTAATGCAACATCACATCTGGTGTCAATATAGTCCTCTGAAGTGATTATGACACTCGCAGAACACTATTGTTCCCGAAGAGAGGGTAATCAAGAGTATTACAAAAGAGATCATCCTTGATCTATGACCCAAGAACATGGAGAAAGTATTCCATCTCCCAAGGGATAACTAATTCATTAGACTAACCTATGAACAAGTGAAGAGATGGTATTGGGAACATATTAACGAGGCTTCTATGATTATCCAATCTTCATACCTTATAGACAAGACTCCTCTAGGAAAGAAAGAAAACAAAGTAGACATGACAAGAGGATACATGGAGGATATTAGATATTCAATCATACTTTTGACTAGATTTATAGGTTAGTCGACAGCTAGGCACCTAAACATTTCCGTGGTGCATTTCATTGAGACAATAAAGAAAGCAGAGATGCTACTAGATTGGGCTACTACTCTCAGTGAGAATTTGGGTGAGTAGCTGGTGCTGGTGAAGAAAAATAGGAAATTCTATATGGCATCATACTTGGTGTACTTGGTAGCCATGAGGGCAATAGATTATCCAAGACAATATAAGAGAGGTAGCATGTAGGATGCAAATGTTTGGTCATACATAGTATATCCTTAGCTGGTGAAGAAGAGGCTTTTAAAGAAAAAAAAAGAACATATAATTTTAAATGATGCTTTCATCTTCATAATAATCTAGTTCATACAAGGGGATTACACAAAGAGAATATCAAAGGAGGCAACTACACAAATATCACTAGTCAGAGCTTATTACATCCAATTCTATACATTCATATATTTAAGGGTAGCAGGGACAACTATCAACCTTAAGAAGCTCCCTAAGTATCCAAGTGATAGATTGATTCTCCTAGAGATTTCTTGACAACTCCTGTCTACCTATGATAGAGTTAGAAAGAAACATAGAATATGTTGGACCTAGCTTATGACTATAGGACCTTTCCAAGTGGATCGAAGACAAGATATTCCAACTTTTGAATGTGAATGGGATTAGTATCTCTTGGATGTGTATAACTCTCCTTAGCCATATTTTGACAACATTGGAAGAGTATAACAATTAGTTGGCAAAGTATTTCATTATGAAGAGTCCATTGAATATCATTGAATGAATGCAACAAATGACTATGATGTTTGCATAAGGGATTATTGTAGGATGACTTTGTATCTAGTAGAGAAGGCCTTGAATATAAAGGTTCCATTGAAGATAGTGCAACAAGAAACTAAGGAGTTGCTTGATCCATTATTCAACAGAGATAAGATTGGTGAATGTCCTATTATGAATGTTGAGATAGATAGAGAAGAAAACTCAAACATCAACCATAGGGCAAGGCACATCATCAAAATAATGTAGGATTGGATCAAAAAACCATTCAAACTTGATCCAATTCTTGAGATGGTGATCTTCCATGTGCAAGCCTTTCTAGCTAGAGGTAGAGGAGCAAAGGTCACCCTGCTTACATTTACAACTTAATCACTAGTAAGGCTAGAAATAGTGCAAACTCTTGATAGCCTAGTTGGTTATTATCGAGCTCAAAGGGTAAAGGTAAAGGAAAGAGGAAGAGGATTTCTCCTAACCAAGCCAAACTTGAAGAGGGAGAAATTCTAGCACCTCTACAACAAGAAGAGGAGACATACAAGCGTTAGAGAATGTAGAAGTCACACAAGCTCAAGGTGATCCCTAAGTACTGCCAACTACACAAAGCCAAGGGGAAAAAAAAAGAGATGTATAAGAGGTTTCCATGCCTCAACAAAGAGAGCAAGCCTTCCCCTCCACACCTAAAAGGAGAAAGATTAAGACTTCAGTAACAAGGAGGCAAAAGGTGATCAAGAGAGTGATTCCTTTTCCCTTATTTCCCAAATCAATTCTTATTAGAATTAAACCTCAGATAGAAATAACAATTATATGCAAATATAAACAACATTAAAAAATAATAGACCACAAAGAAAAGAACACAAGACATCAAGATTTAACATGGTTCACCCATCCCTAGGCTACATCCACCAAACAACAAGTCCAATATTATTACAATCCGGTGATTAAAACTTGATTACAATCCATAATCCCTTATAGCTCAATACTACCACAAGAACTGATTTTGCATCACTCACAATGAAAAAATCCCTAACCCTAAGCCCTTTTATACAAGTATTTTTATCGCTTTAGGGTTACAACATATTGGTCATAAATTGGCAAATATTAGCCCAAACTTTAGTTGCAAATCGATGAATAATATATGTAGTACTTCCCTAATTAGTCACCAAAAACTAACAATCTCCCACTTGGGGACTGATCAAACTCCACATAAGACAACAATCTCCCTCTTGGAGATTGATCTTGTAGCTATGCCACTACTCCATGCGGCTCCCACTGGATCAAACCACCCTAGACTTTGATGTTCTTTTATTCCTATTTAGTCTAGAAGGCCAACCAAAGTTGAAGAGGAATTTAGCTTCTCTCACATCACTACTTTTGTAAACATATCTACTAGATTTTCATTTGTATGTATCTTAGCTAGCTTTTACAGTTCATCCTCCAAAATTGACTGAATGAAATGGTACTGCAACTGTATGTGTTTTTTCTTTGAATGTAGAGTTGAATTCTTTGCAAGATGAATGGCACTCTGGCTATCTATAAAAACATAATTATCCCTTTGAGGGTGTCCCAATTCTTCCAAGAGGAAATGAAACTATATCTTCTCCTTGGCTTCCTCTGTTGCAACAACATACTTTTCTTCTATAGTGGATAAAGCATTAACCTGCTATAACCTAGAAACCTAGCTCACAGCTACCCCACCAATAGTAAAGACATAACCTATAGTACTCCACCTAGTATGAATATCTCCTATCAAATCTAAGGAAACATAGCCCTATAAGTCAGTAGTAGAGCCCCCAAAGTGTAAACACTTACCAGATGTTCCTCTCAAATATCTGAGAATCCATTTTACTGCATTCCAATGCTCAATTTCTAGATGACTCATATATTTGCTAATGACTCCCACTACATGTGCAATATCAAACCATTTACATACCATAGCATACATCAAGCTTCCTATAGCTAAGGCATAGGGTACCTTGGACATCTTATCCTCCTCTTCATGTGTCTTGGGACATATCTCCTTAGTCAACTTCAAATGACCAGGTAAAGGTGTGCTAACAATTTTATCACTCTCCATAGAAAAATTTTGCAACACCTTCTCAACATAATCAACCTGAGATAGCATCAATTTCCTATTCTTCCTATCTCTACAAATCTTCATACGAAGGATTTGTTTGGCTACCCCCAAATACTTCATAGAAAATGCATGTGCTAATTGGTGTTGGACATAGCTACAAGCATATCATCAACATATAAACATAAAATAATGTAGCTATTATCATCCAACCTCTTAAAGTAAACACAATAATCTAAATGACACCTATTGTATCCATGCTCATGCATAAAACTATCAAATTTAGATACCATTGCCGAGGTGCTTGCTTCAAGCCATATAAACTTTTCTTCAATCTACACACTAAGTTCTCCTTACCTTTTCCCTCAAATCTGTATGGTTGAGCCATATATATCTCTTCATCCAAATCACCATGAAGGAAGGTTGTTTTACATCAAGCTACTCTAAATACAAATCTTCAGTAGCCACAATACTTAAAACAATACGGATAGAAGTCATCTTAACAACAAGAGAAAATATCTCATCAAAATTAATATCCCTTTTCTGTGCAAACCCTTTTACAACTAACCTAGCTTTAAATCTTCTCTTACCTCCATCCTCTTCTGTTAACCTGTAAACTCACTTATTTTGTATAGTTCTTTTACCTATAAGCAACTTACATAAATCTCATGTCTTATTCTTTAGCAATGAGTCTATTTCATCTTTCATTGCAAACTCTCACTAAATCTTAGTATCCACGTACATAGCTTCATCATAACATTAAGGTTCAAAAGCATTAGCAAGTAAAACAAAATACAAAGAGGGAGAAAATCTTTGTGGAGGTCTAGTTTTCCTTGTTGACCATCTAACATTCACTAGTGTGTGCGGTATTTGGTTTTGCAATTGTTGCACATCATGAGAAATGGTTGGAACATCATCTTTTGGAGTATCATCTAGCACTATATAAGAATCTTCTTTCTTCTCATGTTGTTGCAACAAATATTTGTACAACACTTTCTCATTGAATATGACATCCCTACTTCTTACAATTTTATGATTTTCAAAATCCCAACGCCAATAACCGAATTCATGAATTTCATATCCAACAAATACACATTTCTTTGACTTAGCTTCTAGCTTGGTTCTATTTTCAAAATTTGTATGAGCAATTGCTTCACAACCAAATTTTTTGAGAAATGAATAAGTCACCTTCTTACCAGTCCATGCTTCCTCTAGAATAACACAACCCAAAGGAGTAGAGGGACCTCTATTAATCAAATATACAATAGTATTGATAGGCTCTGCCCACATGTGTAGGGGCAACCCAGCATGCAACCTCATGCTCCTTGCATGCTCCATTATAGTCATGTTGATGCATTCAACCACTCCATTTTCCTATGGAGTCCTTGGAATAGTTTTCTATCTATGAATACCATTAGTGGGGAAATAATCTTCAAATTCATGATTGTAATACTCACCACCATTATCAGATCTAAAACATTTTAATTTCTTACCGGTCTCATTTTCAACCAAGCATTTCCATTTGGTATAAGTTTGAAATACATCAAATTTTTGTCTAAGGAAATAAATCCATACCTTTCTATTTGCATTATCAATGAATGTAACATAATAGTGAGATCCACCAAGGGAATATACCTAAGCCAGTCCCCATACATCAGTATGCACAAGCTCTAATTTTTCCCATTTATTTTCCTTCCCAGTCTTCATAAAACTCACTCTCTTTTGTTTTCCATACACACAACTTTCACAAAAATCCATATTAACACATTTGAAACCTGGTAAAACACTCTTTGAATGAAGTACTTTCATACCTTTCTCACTCATTTTCTCAAGTTGATGGTGCCACAACATTGTATTAGAATTAATAGTAGCTATTTGTCCTTCTTGCTCAACTACAACAACTATTCTTGAACATTTGTTTTTATCTAAAACAATTAAAATAGAACGAACAATATGACCTATACAAATATATAAGATGCCTAATTTCACACCTTTTGCTACTACAAGTAAACCTTTTAAAACTTTACAATTTTTATCATTAAAAGTAACTACACAACCCTCATCACTGAGTTGCCGTACTGAAATTAAATTCGTACTTAGCTTTGAAACATGTCTTACTTCATTTAGTAGCCAATGATTCTCATTCTACAACTTAATCCTAACTTTTCCCTTTCCAACAATCTGATGGGTTCATTATCCCCCAAATAAACAAGCCCAAAATCCTCTTGGACATAATCAATGAAATAACCTCTATGAGGTGTAGCTTGAAATGAAGCACCAGAATCTAAAATGCATGAATCATCAAAACTTTCTCAAGATAGAAGCAAAGCATCCTCTTTAGATTCGTTACTTACCACATTTGCCTCCTTGTCTCCATTTGGTTTATTTCCTTTATTTTTCTTTTGAGTCCAGCAATCTTTCTTTTTATTCCCTAGTTTCCCATAATACTAGTAGTCATTTGGTCCTCTTGATTGAGATCTCCTCCTCTTTGACTTTTCTCTTCCCATGATTTCTAGAATTACTTCCTCTCTTAGCTATTCTACCTCAACTTTGTGTGTTCAAAGCACTTCCTAATGTAGATCCACCTAAGGATTTCTTATGAGTTTCATTACTCAAAATAACACTGATGACATCATCATATTTTAGGGTACAAGATCTAGGAACATAATTACTCACAGTCATTACCAAGTCATTCTAGCTTTTAGGCAAAGAACAAAAAATCAAGAGAGTCTTAAGTTCTTCATTAAAATTGATACCCATAGAAGATAATTGATTAGTAATAGTATTAAACTCAGTTAAATATTTTTTAATAGATCCACCCTCTGCCATTTTCATATTAAATAAATGCTTCATGAGAAACACCTTGTTTGAAGTGGAGGGCTTTTCATACCGTTCAACTAGGGTTTGCATCAACTCTTCTATTGTCTTTGCTTTTGTAATATTAAATGCCATTGTTTGTGCTAGGCATAATCAAATTCATCCAAGTTCCTTTTTTTCCAAAAGATCCCAGTCGTGATTTGACATAAATCCCTAATTCTTGATTTTTCCTTCCAATGACTTCCATAAATCCTTCTAATAAATATAGTCTTCCATTTGCATCTTCTATAACTAAAAGTTCTGCCCATTAAACTTGTCAACCCTCAACTTACCCTTGTCTGCCATCACTCTCACTTAACTGTGAGAGTTTCCTACTGAGGATAACTGGAAAAAAAACCTTTCTCTAATACCAATTGTTAGGATTAAACTTCAAATAGAAATAAAAATAACTTGAAAATATAAAAAATATCAAAAAACAATAGATCACATAGAAAAAAACACAAGACACTAAGATTTAATGTGGCTCACCCAATCCTCGGGCTATTTCCACCAAATAGTAAGTCTGATATTATTACGATCCAGTGATTACAATCTAATTACAATCTGTAATCCCTTACAGCTTAATATTTCCGCAAGAACCAATTTTCACATCACTCACAATGAAACAATCCCTAACTCTAAGCCATTTTATACAAGTATTTTTTCTACTTTAGGGTTACAACATATTAGCCATAAATTGGAAAATGTTAGCCCAAAATTTAGTGGAAAATTAGCAAATAGTACCCGAAAGAATTTATGAAGTGTGTATATTACTTCCCTAATTAATCACCACAAACTAACAATTCTAGAAGAAGTAGAAGAAGAGGGTGATGAGGAGGAAGAGGATAATCTACCTTTGAATAGGAGAACTTAACTTACGAGAACCACAGAGGAGGAATGGAAAAGAAGTTCCACAATTACACCATCATCTATCCCTAATGAACCCATTCAAACTACAACATTAGAAGATGATTTGCAACAATGGATTGATGAGTAGGATTGGATAGGCACTGATGTCTTTCAGATGTCATATTTTGACTTTATGCCTATGGGTAATGAGTTGGTCAAGGATAAAATAAGAGACACTCGAACTAATCAAACTTAACAAGAGGATTTGAGTTAGGTGCCCCCGAATCACAAGGACCCAAGGTAGTTTTAGTATTCCAAGTACAAGTCATATTCTATGTAGAAAAGGGATCAGCTACCCATCTTCCTCCTAATACAAAAGATGAATAGGTCCAGATAGAGCATGAAGAAGAGCCATAATAAGTATCCACCAATGAAGTGTTAGAAGAAGGCTGGGAAAGTGAACAACCATAGAAAGCTTCTCAAGACACTGAGGTGAGAACTATTGGCTCAATAGATATAGAGACTCCAGGTGTTGATATCGCATAGAGGGAGAAGACTCTAGAAAGGAGTGATAAGGGGAAGAGTATAGCTGAGAAAACTCCTTCATCCTATAAAGGTACATCCTCGATACAACATATCCTAAGGTGGCTTAGAAAAGAAGTAATAAAAAACAAGAAACAACAATTCACTACTGAGGATGAGGATAGAATGGAATTGATAGAAGTTCTAAGAAAACTTGATTCACGTCCAAAGGATTCATCCCTCCTCTAGAATCAAATGTTGAAGAATTAACTCCAAGGGATTATCAGATCTAGGAAGTTACACTTGGAAGCCAACCTTGGAAACTGCAAAGCTAATGGCAACAAAAGGGATGAAGGAAGTGTTTAGAAGCTTAGAGTAGGATGGGGTAGAATTGATAGCACTTCGATGGAAAAAAAAATCCTAGAGTGATATTTGAGCAAAGTTTTTGGCCCCTTAGATCTGACTAACCCCAAGGAAACTTTAAATGTGGCAATTCATAGAAGGGATAAGGGGGTAGTATAGTTGAACCCATTTTTGAGAGCTTATTAGAAATGGCAAGAAAGATTTAAGGAGAAAGGAATATTGATCATTCAAGGGAATCTTAAATTATTACATGTTATGCAGGAGAATGTGGACAAGCTAGTGGCAATTTTGAATTAAGATTTTGGTTTAATGGATGAAGTACATACCTAGGGAAAAGACTTACATGCATTACAAGCAATCAAAGGCCAAAGGTATCAGATGTTAATGGATGTATATATGGCTAAGGAATTAGGTAAGATAGATGATTGGATAGAGAAGATTGTAGATAGTAATAAATTAATGGAAAGATTACATGCAGAGATTTAAAAGCTTAAGGACTAAGCCCAAGAGAAAATTTTGGAAGTTGAGATACATTATAGTGATGCATGTCTGAACATTTTTGAAGAGGATACATAGGAAAAACTAATACTAGTAGAAGTAGTAGTTGAGAGATTTTGGAAAAGATTTGATGTAGTTTCTAATGTTGAGGATATCTAGCAAGTATTCACAATGGAAGAAGCTTTATTAGAGCTTGATACAAAACTCAAGGATTTTGCAGAAACCTGTATAGAAGTGGATACCTATAAGTAGAAAGTAAAGGACAAATATAATGCCTTAGATTTACTGAATGTAGGTCAAGTCACTAAGATAATTGAGAAATTTAAGGGAAAATACCTAGACATAGCTCTAGCATAAAGGGGAACAAAACCCAAAAGCCAAAATTTCAATTTTGACACTTAGTGAAATTTTTCATTTTTTTACCTCTAAGGTGTGTTACCATGCCTAATACGCCAGCTGCACCTTTTAATGTAGTGTCTTGGAAGATTTTGAAAAAGTTAGAGGTGCACCAATAGTTAACTACTAGTTCCAAAATTAGAGTTTTTCATACATTCGAAACACATTCTAATGATAGTTTAACTCCTACGGATGCCTAGTGAAGATGGAACTTCTATTTTTGGCACTTCCAGACACTCCTACATCAACTGAATGATCTCTTCTTCTTATTTTCTCATGCTTTCTTTTTTTTAGGACATGTAAAGGCTCATGCATCCAATTAATGATATAAATTGGATGGAGTCCTACTTAGCACTAGATAGATAGATAGTTTGTACATAAATAGATTTGTTTTACTAGTTTAAAGCATATGATTACATAAAGATGTCTCTCACTCAACACAAATTGAGGAGAAGATTTCTTATAAATATGGGATTGTAATATGTAATCAAGGCCATCATTATTTTGCAATACTATATGTTTTTGGTGCTCACATTTAGAGTGTAGTGATTCTTGCCTAATTGTGTTATATTTTGTGAATGTATGTTCATGGAGTGTGATTGAGCCAAAAGTTTATTGCATTATTTTGGGTTGTGTGATCTATTAATTTTGGTTTTTGCTATGTGTTTACAAATTTTGTTGACATATCTAGTTTGAGAAGGGATCACCCATTTTATTCTTGTATAGCTTTTTGTCTCACATGAGCGCACTTTCTATGACCGTGTGATTTGATGAAAAGTGTAACATCATATGGTTACTAAATTCCCCATTGATGAGTGCATCAATGCAATCAAGGAATTATTGCTCCTATGTTCATTGGTTACCTACTAATCTTTTTGAAATATTAACTCGCAGATTCATTGTTTCTATAGTTTATGTCTGTTAGGATTTACTTTTCAAGTTATTTTCTTAAACTTCTTGTCACATTATGTTCACTTTTTTCTTGACTAATCCATTGGTTAAATTAGGAATTCATATAGTTGCATTGTTACATTGCATTGATCATAAAGGAGAAAATAAAAAAAAATATGTTTCTTCTTGTGTGTTTACTTTTTGAAATAGCAAATAGATTCTACATCTTATTTGAAGTTAGCAGAACCAGCAAAGGCCTCCTCATGAACATTCACATTTATCTTCAAATAAGCAGATTCTAGTAGGTTGCAAGATCACCTAGAACCTTGGAGTTGATCCTCAGATTAGCTTTTTAGGAGAGGAGTTCGAAAGGATTCCTACCATTAAGCATTGTACAAAATGATAGCTCAATAGGATGTAGCTATTAAAATTATGCATAAGGTCCATAATTTTTTTTTTGAAAAATACACTATTAGTGTATAACCCATTGACATCATTGTTAAAAATGGGGAGTAAGAGAAAAGTGGGAGCAAGAATGAGGGAGTAAGAGTTAGTAGGAGAGCAAGCAAGCATAAACTAGAGAAAGAGTATCAGTTGATGCAAATCTAATTAGTAGTAGAAATATTTTTGATACAAAGTACAATACAATACACAACTCAAGGGGAGTTATAAGATTTTTAGGTATAGGTCATGTTGCAAAATTTGGATATTCTGAAATTTTGTATTGAATTCAAATAATCATTTATGTTATGCTCGTAAGAATAATAATATTAATTTATGACCAAGTGTTTTTGACACTCATGTCAAAGGGAGAGATTTCTAATCTTAGATTGGTTTTGACAAGTGAGTGTCTATACACTTAAGTCATTTACTTAGTTCATGCTAAACAAGTAATATATATCAAGAACAACATGTAAATTAGAGTATGCCCAATAAACAGTGAGTTCTAAGTCACTCATCTGCCAAGTCACTCAAGTGCTAAGTAGATAGTATGTGCCGAGTGATTTAGGAGCTAAGAAAGTAGTTCATGCCGAGTCATTTATATGTTGAGTGATAGCATTTAAATCATAATTAGTGCTAAGCACGAGGGGCTTTAGATGTCAAGTAACATAGTTTTGTCATAGTTGTTTGTATTGGCAAAAACTATTATGTAGACCATTTTTGGGCTGAATTACGGATTGAATTATGATATTTTGTTGATAAGAAAAAATCATAAGTGGGAGTCCCTATGTATTACATGCATCCGATTAGGTAAAGGGAAGGTTTGAGTGGCAATATGGATGAATCACAACCACTAATTCATACCTAATCGTAAGTGACCAAGGTCTTCTTGAGGAAAAACCTTAAAATTTTAAGGGAGTGAAGAGAGAATGAATGAATGGTAAAGAAGAGTTTTATATGTGAAAACAAGACATTCATGCTGACCAAGGCATTATAATCTTAATTGAATTACAAAATAAATTAAAGGATAATAGAAGAAGGAAACATTTAACAACAAAGAGACATCTAATCAAGAAGGATCAAGAACGCAACAACATAGAGGTGATATGTCATCAAGTGTTAGAGTGCTAATCGTAAGATCATTACTGAGACATTCTAATAGGTGAATTAGTTAAATCTTTTAATAGAGTAGTCCTAAGAGGCTATATTGAAATCCTCTAACAAGGTGCTTACTTTATTCTAAGTTTAAGTCCTTTGACCAGGCACACTTCTAACAGGGTGTTGAAATCCTTTCATAGGTTAAGATCTAATAGTCTTTATAAGATTTTAACAAGTTATACCTTTCATAGGGTAGATCAAACATTGTAGCCTTCATTGGATACACTTTATTATTGCAGTAGTGAAGATTTGTGGGTGTCATCCCCACCCCAGTTTTACCTTCTCATTGGAGGGTTTCTAGGTAATCATATCTTGTGTCATATATGTGTGAATACTTACTTTTTTACATACTTTTATTTATATTCTTTAAATGGTATTTCAATTTACTTATTGAATATGTGGGATGGATGTATGGTGAATATTTTTATGGGTTAAAGTTTAAAGCACTAATTCACACCCCCTTAGATCTTTATCTCTCCTATTGTAATTTCAACAATATGCGCATGCTTCATACCTTGGAGAAACCCCTTTCCATCAAGAACACATATTCTTGTAGCACTACATATCTTTTCTTCCTTCTCCTTCAATGGCTTCAACTTATGTTTCACTTCATCCTTTGTTAGAATGTCAAGAATGTAGGTATTTTCTCACCCATCATGCAGGTCATGCTTTTCCAACTATCACGACCTACCCAAAAAAATATGATATGTCCATAGGTATAATATTAGACAACACCTCATTCTAGTAACTTCAAATCTTGAACTTCACTGAGAATTTCTCATTGACCATGACCTTGTGGTCATCTTTCACCCAGGAAATATGGTATAGACGAGAGTGTTTCTACCTCTTGAGATTTAACTTTATGACAATCTTTTCTAACACCAGATTATTAGTACTTCCATCATCAATCATCACTTCAAAATATTTATCTTCACATTTTCACCTTGTGTGAAACAAACTCCTTCTTTGCTTATGTTCATTCTCACCACTCAGTATGAATTTTCTATTAACAAGGACTTCTCCTCTTTCAACATCTTCAAAATGTGGTGATCTAACATCTTTATCAAAAAGTGCAACTCTGGCCTAGCCTTCTATCATTTCATCTATCCTTCCTTAGATTTGGGAAAATTCAAATGCCATATGCCTTTTAGTGAAAGCATTTTCAACGAAAACCTCTTTTTCTAGATCCTTTCCCTCTTCCTCTTTCTCTCAGATCTCTATTATTGTGATCATGGAAATGATTGGAATTATTTACCCTCTGGTTCGAACTAATATTTCCTTCCTCATCCTTGTTCTTTTGATCATCATTTCATCCTCCATAAGACCATCTACAAAATATTCCACCACAACCTCTTCCACTATTCTTGTTATCAAAATTTTTGCTTAGCTTATCCTCAACTCTTAAAGAAAATTGTTATGCCTCCTTGATACTAGTCATTCAAACTAGACTTAGCTCATCCTAAACTCTTGGCCTTAACCCATTAAGATAATGGGAGACTTTCTCTTTGTTAGCTTTAGCATGATAAGTTTTGATGAGAACTTGGTAGAATTCCTTGATATACTCCTAAAAAAATCTTCTCACCTACTTCAACCCTTGCATTTTATTTAGTAGATCAAGTTCATAATCCATAGGATTAAACTATTTCTTCATTTTAGCTATCATTTTATCCCATCTAGAAATTTTGTTCTTGCCTCTTTTATTTTGCTCCAATTGGATCTCCTACCGACAAATATTTGCACGATTCTTTAGTTTGGCCTTCATAACCTTGACCCTATCTAGATCTTCAATATCTTCATATTCAAAGTACTCTTCAAATTCATCGATCTAATTGATCAATTCTTCTAGTTTCAAAATTCTTGAAAATGTTGGAACATCAATCAAACTTATGTCTTTTTCTAATCTTGGGAATGGACTTAAAAAGATCTTCCTCCTCTAGGTGAAGAACATCTCTAAAACCCTTAGATTTAACACCTATGATTCTCCCACCATTCTCTCTTTGTGGAGGAATATTTGCACTTCCATTGAAACCTAGAGCAAACAGCCTCATAGTTGGCAATTTGTCTACATGCTCAACCCAAACCATGGCTTTGGTGCAAGCTACCCCATAGTCAATGATCTGTTCACAGACTCAGGAACTCCAGCTCTCATACCACTTGATGAAGGGTGCTCTACCTAATATCATAAACACATAACATAAATAAAGAAATAATATAAATTTTTAAGAAGAAAACATGGGCTTCATATTATCACCACAAATGCACAATTACAAAATTTAAAATTACAATATGCTAACCCTAATGGACATCTTCATTGCAGTAATCTACAAGACAAAGATGCAAACTATCACCAAGGGATGTCCTAGATAATGTATATGTATCTCTTAAATAGTTAATTTTATGTCACTCAAGAAGGTTTCAAACAGTCAAACTAATACCTAGGGCCAACAGACCCTAACAATAAATATATAGTTGGCCAAATACACTTTTGACATTTGTTTTGTAAGTTTTGGTCATGCCAACTTTGGAAGGCCATATCTTTAAATTGGTATTCTGATTGGCTATTATAACCACTTTTTAGAATCCCCAACTTTTGATCTACATGCTCAGATCTACACAAGTACCTCTCCTTTGATTTTTTGAGTCTCATCCAAAAATGTTTAGGTCTTTAATGGTGAGCCTAATTTTTTTATACCAAAATTACACACCAAAATTTTTCAATAAAGCCATGAATACTCATGTTATGGTATTGGGCCTCAACTAGTAGGCTAATATATCCAAGATGAACATCCAGATATGAAATTATGACATTCTGAGCTCATATGAATGACTTACTAAGTACAAAGCCTCCACAAATAGAAACGCTACATTAAGACAAACCTTATTCAAGAAATTGAAATGAATTATTTTTGGTTGATGCAAGATTGCTCTTACACCCAGAATGCTCCTACATCAAGATTAGATTTGCAAGAACAAATGATGATGACAATTTGTATTTGAAGAATGGTAAGAACAATGATGTATTTCTATCTAAAATCTATTTTGATGATATCATAATTGGAGGCAAGGAAAAATTATTCAAATCATTTGTTGATGAGATAAAGAAGGAATTTGAAATATTTATCTTTGGAGAGATAATATCTATCTACTAATGTTGCACTAGAAGTTGGTATAAGTCACAAGATTTTTTGTAAGTCCTAAGGAGAATCACATGATGTAAGTGAAAAGGGTACTAAGATATTTGGAAGGAAAAAAATACTATGGATTGTATTATAAGAGGAATGAAAAGTTTGAACTAAAGGTATTCACTCACTCGGATTGGGCAAGAAATGTTGATGACAAAAAAAAAGCACAAGTGGAGGTGCATTCTTTCTAGGAAAGGGACTAATTTCATGGACAAGAAAGAAGTAGAGATGGATTTCTCAATCGACACCTCAAGTTGAATATGTTGCAGCAACAGTGATTTATTCAAATATCATATGGATCAAGCAATTATTGAAATGTATCAAGGAAGAGATTATTGATCTATTTCTTATCTATTTTTTATAACATTAGTGCTATAAACATATAAAAGAATCTTGTAATGCACATAAAGACTAAGCATATAGATCAAGAATAAGTACTTGAGAGAGGTAGTTCAAGACAAAGTAGTGATATTGGAATATGTAAACACTAAGGAGAAAATAGCTTATATTTTTACTAAAGCTTTACCTAAGGATGTTCATGAATATCTAAAAGGTAAATTTGGGGTGGCTCCCCTATACAAGACTACTTAAGCTGAAATGGTGATTTGCATCAAATGTGTTGATCAAAATATCTTACAAGTTAATGCAGACAACCCTACTTTCAGAGTTTCCTAAGGTATTAATGAATGAAGAAGGACATAATCATGTTGCATCAGTCATATATAGATTACAAAGGATGAATTTAGAATTGACATGAAGATATCTACATGATAGAGATGCATTTGATTCATAAAATTGTCTTTGGCATTGTTGTCAAAGAGGGAGAAAATAAGATGAAAGGTACTTACCTATGCAATAAGAGGGAGATATTTCCAATAGGAGGAAAATGATGTGAAGAAGTTACCATCAAAAAGAAGAAGCACATGAAGTAGTTAGTAGGAGAGAGAGTTTGAACAAGCATGAAGGATTTCATAGAACTAGAGTTGTTGTATGGATGAGAATCAAAATGAAATAAGGATATTAAAAAATCTAATATTTTACATAGAGGGAGTTTTCTCAATTTAGTACATGTTTTGGATTGCATGCTAACTAGAGGTATTGTCATCAATTCCAAAGAGGTAGATTGTTGGAAACTATAATTGGAAGAATTATTATGTTGTCATTGGTGTCATACCTTATTTGTGAGATAGTTTTCCTATTTGATCTAAGTGTCATATCTATTTGATTGATGAAGGGGATTTTGTGAGTTGATCATAACAAAATAATATAGAGGAAAGGTTGAGTTATGAAGTAGAAACTAAAAATGGACACTTGATTAGTTAGACTTTGACAAAATAATGTGATTGTTTAATCATGTTACAAGTAGAGAAGACAGTTATGCTAAAGTATTGAAGAAGTGATCAAAGATAGACCAAATGCACAGGCTTGACCAAGCAATAAAACATAAGAATAAGGAATTTGTAATACAAGTTGAGTGATACTAGTATTGAATGAACCATAGTAAGTGTCGAGCATAAATAGTGTTGACCAAGCATCAATATTGACTAAGTGATAGTATATGTGTTGAATAAAAAATTTAGTAGCAATTGAGTAATCTAGTGATGACTAAGTGTTAGAACATAGTGTTAGTTGAGGGACATCATTTTAATAGTTTATGAGAAGTCATAATTTCCAACCAATAGAGTTCATTTCTTGGGATATGTAAAGCATATTGAAGATAAGGATAAATGACTTGGAACATTTAAATCAAGGGAGACAAAAAAGAACAAAAAAATTTTTGGAGAATTTTCTATAACAAAAAAGAAGAGACAAAATGTTAGAAGGATTTGATGAATCTAACCTTACCCTAAGATTTATGGTGGTTTTTAATTGAAAAAAAAATCAACATTACCTATTTAATGAGGTGCAGGGGCTAACCTAATAGAGGTTGGAGTAGATGTCGATGTTATTGATTGGAAAACTTAAGAAGAAAGCTAAGAAGAGTTGAGAAGAGGTGAAGTATGATTGCTTGATGGGTTGCCAACAGAATTAGAGATTGAGATGACAATGAAGGCTAGTCAATAGATCAACATTTGGGCCAAACTGAGATTTGTATTTGCAAAAGTGACTTGTACTTGACATATCAAAACTTTTTATTGCTTTCTAACCATTGTATCCATTTTGAAAAAAATTAATCAAGGTTGACCTAAGAGTCATATGTAAATCCTTTAATCAAGGTGGCATTCTAATGGAATGTTCTAAAGTCCTCTAACAAGGTGTTACATCCCAATTTTTGACCTAATTTAAAATATAGCCATTAAGGTTCACATGAAGTTAGTTGATAGTTAATTTGGTTGTAATCCTATGAAATGGTAAGATGGTTAGTCATTATAATTTCAAAATAACAAGCTAGTTGATCATTTGTTACGAATTCATGGAATTGAGAAGATGGTTAACCGTTATGATTAATTATGGTTAAATAATTTATTATGATAATATAATTTAACTGCATGGAATTTTCTTGCAAGAACCACATCGAAAGGTCGAAGCATTGTTAGAAAAGAATTTGGCAAGGAGCATCACCATCATTGGGCAGATGGATTGAGGACTTGGTGACTTGAAATAGGATACATTTGTGGGACCCACATGAGCTATTTCAATAAATAAATTAAGAAACATAAAATAATTGAGTTAAAATATAATACTTACCTTTAGAGATTTATTATTGAATTTTCTTATTTTATCATTATAATAAACACTCAAATATGAGCACATAAATATAAAAATGAAATGGCACCAATAAATTATAATAATATAATCTAATGATGTCATCTTATCGATATACTTATGTGAACATATATAAGAGCATATTATAATAATAAAATAAAGTTAAACTCTTCAACCCCTCCTTATTTCCTTTCCCTCTTTATTTCTCTCCTTTTCAAATTTAAATTTATGATGTATTCAAATAGTTTTCTTGATAACTGATGGTATCCGAGGAGTCTCAGCCAACAATTAAAAATGCCATGAATTGATTTGGAGAAGCAATCCTTTATCCATTCTTTCTTTCATCTTCTATTTGCTATGAGTTATACCAAGTCAAATTAGATGTTCTTAGGAGAATAACCAACCATTATTTCATAATCCTAATTTTCCATTCTTTCCTTAACTTCACCGGTGTTAGGAAGCCTAAGGAAAATATCTTCAGTTAGAAAACAGGAGTTTTGGCCATGGGAGGAAGAGTTGTATCACAAGTCATGTGTCTTTTATTATCACTGTTAATTTTAAGCCCAACTGTAGTTAGCTTTATCCTTTTAAATGCTGAGTGGTATACCAAAGAAACAATTTTGTTTGATTTTATTGATTGCAATGTTTGTTGTTAGATAGTATAAATAGGTAGAGATTTAATACATTTTCATGAACATATCTCTTCTTAAATCCATATTCACCCATAGTTGGCTTTACATGTAGTCTAAGATAAATTTTGGTACCTTTTTGTTGGTTCCCTGTATTATATTTAGATTCTTTCAGATCCTCATCAAGTATCAACATTTATGAATTAAAATGATAGCTATAGAAAGCTTGATTGAAATGTATGAATCATCATCAATGCACATGTTATCACAATTTTTTGAACACATTTAGAGTACTTGT
The DNA here is from genome assembly GCA_028749045.1 of Cupressus sempervirens. NCBI lineage: Eukaryota > Viridiplantae > Streptophyta > Pinopsida > Cupressales > Cupressaceae > Cupressus > Cupressus sempervirens. Next base: position 4,438,134 of record CM053785.1, read on the forward strand.
AACACCAAGGAATTCACTGGCAAAGTAGCCATAGAATGGTGAAGAGGTGCATATAATAACAAGGTGATCTTAATCTTTCAAACATCTAGGATTCACCTAGCCATAGAAGCCATAGAAGAGTGAATAGGTGGAATTAACCTGCAAGAATCAATAATGAAGTCAAATTTGAATAATGTCATGGTAATGGAATCTATTGTTAGGTTGAGTGGTTAATATACTAGGATTTCTCGATAGCTGATAGATGTTCCAAGTTCAATTTTGGGTAGGGAGGGCCTTTCCTATTAGAGATTGTGTGGGGAAAAAGTTAAGGTCTGAGATTGGGTGGTTAAGCCCTTGACATTGTTTCACCTCTCTCCAAGTTGTCAAACAAACAACAGACAAAGATAAGTTGTCAAAAAATGGGTATTATCACTTTTATGATGTATATGCAAGAAGGTAAGATTAATTGAGTTGATTCATCATTATAGTTATTTTACACTTAGATGCGAGAGATAGATTTATGGATTGTTTTTCATTTGTATGAATATTGAATTTGAGCATAATTCTAATCTTGAGTTATTGCCATAGTTAAGTGATCATAAGGAAAGGAATGATACAGTGGTATATGAAGCCCTAATTGATTCAATGGTAACTAGAACCCTAATTGAATTAGTAGTATCAAAAGCCCTAATTGAATCAGTTGTATCAGAAGCCCTATGTGATACAATGTTATCAAAAGCCCTAAATGATCCAATGGTAATCAATGCCCTAATTGATAAAATGGTTTGTGATGCCCTAATTTTATATAGTGGTTTTTAATAGTAATCATAATTTGATTTTGATACAGCAGTATTGGATGGTAGTCATTATATGATTTTGTTATAGTGGTATTTGTGGACTAATCAGGGTGATTGTAAAAGTCTTCTTACAATGATTTATCGATTCAAATTTCATGATATTTGGATTTTAATTTCTATAGTAAATTCATTAATGGTATTTTAAGTTCTTAGTTAAGAAATATTGTCTAACTAATTTTAATGATAAATCTCATTCACATGAACATGACTAATATAACTGTCTTCCTATGAAATTAAAGTAGTAACTATATTCCTTTGAGTATGTTAGTTGTTAATTAAGACCTCAAAAAAATGGGATGTTATACAAGGCCACTCCTAATAGGGTGATTAAATCCTTTAACAAGGTCACATTAAACAATGTATTTTCTAAAATTTAATAGGGTTGGCTCCTAACAAAGATAAGTTCAGAAGAGTAAAAATATTGGCGACATGTTATTGGTGGTTTTTCCTAAATTGAGTTTCCACTTTAAATCCTAGTGCCAAATTTGTGTGGATGTTATATGTGATGATTTACTATACTAATATTTATATATTGTAAGTGTATTATATTTAGTATAGTGGACTTCTAGTTGATGTTACTAAAAGTTGACTATAGAAAGTGAGCTAATGAATGTGAAGATTTGAAGTAGTTTAAGTGTTTTTTTGTTCAATTGGTACACCTAGCTATTAGATAACCAATTCACCCCCCTCTCTTGGTTATTCTAGATAATCTAATTATAATTTCATGTATATAAATAGATATACCCTTAATAAATATGTATATATACATATGCATACACATAGATCTACCTCAACTGTGCTCCGATCAAATTTCCCACAGTCACAATGGAAGTGATCATGGGCTTTTGGTAGTTTAAATAATACCACTATAAGTTACCATAATACATTAAATTGAAAGTATTAAGTTTGTTTTGATAAAAACTTAGTAATTTTGGTGAAAAGTACTTTTCATTTACATTTGGTCAAAACAAATTAAAATCAAGAAGTTTAATCGAAAGTTTTGGACTTTTGATCAAACATCTCGAGAGGATTTAACAAACTTTTCACATACATACTATTTTGGAGGATTTTCTTCTTCCATCAAAGTGTGACCTAGTATTGTGGGCTCACTTTTTTTGTTAAACTCCAATGCCTCCTAAAGTGTCCTCTTAGGATACAATCCCTTGGATTGGGTCCTCCTAAATGTAGATCATCCCAAGGACAATCCACCTAAGGAAAGTAATAAAGAATCACCCTTTATTATATTTTATAAAGATCCTTCAATTCTAGAAATTAATATATATTAAACTATAATTAATTATTTGGGAATTTGATATTTCCAATTCTCATATCCAAAATTACAAATTCAGTCCAGTGAACCTAAAATTTTGAAGATATCATTTGTCATGAGTATAAGACGATATCATGTCTTTATAAACTCTAGTGATACACTCAAAGTGGAGCATCTATTCTATACTAAACCAACTAATTTTGAAAAGGTTTATTCAATCTATGTGAGAGGATATTCAATATGGTCTCAAAATGTGTATATGATGTTAGGGGCTATGGTTTTAATCAGGAAGACATCCAAATTATTTTAGTTCCTAAACCCAAAAATCATATCACTAGATTTAGATACTATTTTGGTTATTCCCTTGGATCTAATCCATTCAAAGTACCTTGAAAGTACCATTATATTTTGAAAATACCTTTCTTTAGAAGGAGTAGAAATGCATTTTTATATTTTACAATGTAGGAAGATATTTTTGCTTTGACATATAAGGATGTGCAATGTGCTAGTGAGTTAGTAGTGTTCAATAATATAGTATTGGCATTTTATGATAGGATGATTAAAAAAATTGATTTAAAAGGTGAATCCAAGTGTAAATTTAATGGTAAATATGAAAAAAAAAATCTCTTCAAATATTATTTCATCCATTCCATTGATTATTTTCATTTCATATATAAGAAATTGTTTCTTTATAAACATAGGAGGTGATTTAGATATGTGTTAGTGAACAGATTGTCTTTTCCTACTAAAATGATAACTCAATCTAGGCTTGGAAAATTCAATAAAGTTTATAATAGTTGGGTAAACATTGTGTTATTCATTTCCCTCTATATTTTATAGGTATAACTCCCTTTAAAAATGATTTATTAGTAAGTTCAACAAATCAAAACTAACTGAATGCACACTTTTTCCAAAAAGTGATTAAGGGACACTCATGTACTCTTAGGTACTGAGGTAATGATTTACACATTTAGAAAAATAAAAGAATGAAAATATCATAGTCTTTCCACAAGAAAGCAATATTTAATTAGGAATTTAAATTTTACAACAAGTCAAACCAATTTTGGAGAAATATAAATAAAGATGAATGACAAAGAAATAGTTGTAGATGTCATACAACTAATTATCACAATCATAAAGTAACCATGATTGAATCTGCTTCAAACACCAAGTTTTAAAGTGCATATATATATATATATATATATATATATATATATATATATATATATATATATATATATATATATATATTCAAAAAGACATCCTCAGCACAAAGTCATTTAAGATAACACTTTCATATATATTATTATCTCTGTATCACCATTTCTATATAATCAACTTAAAATAGTACTAGCTTTATCAAAGTATACTTAGGCTACTAAAAATCTAACCCCTAACTAGCTAAATGCTCTAGCATTTATAGTTCATTACAAGCCTGAACAAGCCTCCATTAAAGCTCATCCTTTCGATTAGAAATAATTACAAGAACAAGAAAAAATTTGAAACAATTTGAAAAATAGAACAAAAAGTAATTGATTTCAACTAAACACCATCACCAGCCTTCTCTCCATCCACTATGGTCTTCTTGACCAGTTTCTAGCTCTTGAAGGTGTTTGTGAATTCCTACATTTCATGAGAGTGAGGATTTTTCAGGTTGAGTAGCTTTGACCTGCAAGCATTCTTTTACCAGTTAAACTCTTTAATCCTATGGCTTTGTCTTAGAATTCTCATTTAGATATAACATTGACTTGATATTGGCCAAAGTAGTGAAATTTTTGGTTAAGACCTCAAAGTCCATGTTTCCATCTTCAAACTATAGGATCCTTGTAGGGTTAACAATATGCATATCCTTTAGGAGTTCTTTATGCATGCCAGTGATTTCCATTTCTATTGATTGCATTTATTCAATGGATCCTTTGTAAATCAACTCCTTCCAACCCATATTACTTTCGAGTATGCACAGCATGCATGAATCTATAGTTTTCATAGGATTTTCATTTAGAAACTTCAATACTCCATAATTTTCAACTTCATGAAAATGGAACACAATACCTTGGCATTGATTCTGATCAACCTCCCATACTGGCACAAGGGTTTGAATTTCACCTTAAAATACCTCCCCTTCCATGTACATGGTAGTAAAATCTATGATAAATTTACTACCTTCTTTTACTATGGATGCCAACCATTCCTGTACTACATCTAAGAGTAGTTTACCCCTTTACATTTTCTAAATCAATTGCTAGCTATCGAAGAAATTGGGATCATCATATTGCAAAGTCTGAACCAATGGAAGGGTGCCCAAATTCATTATAAAGTCATTATAAATAGTCATAGTGATTACCAACACCTTTAACTCTTTCTTCTCTTTGCTATACCTTTCAAACTGAGTTAGCATGTGGAATATAGAAAATTTAAAAAAGTGATTACCAGTGTCTCTAGTGATGGCTCCCAATTCTATAGTGGTGACTTAAAGACCTTTGGCATCAATTTCTCCATATTCATCATTCTATTTGTATGTAGCCATCTTTTCCATTACCCTTTTGGTTACTAGTTCTTTGATTAAGCTCATGTCACTCTTCATCTTTTTACTCTTACAACTATGAGCTACATATTTGGTGATGATATCTTTAATAGGTGTAGACATGAGCTAAAAGTTTCATTTCTTGCTAACTGAACTAGACAACCATAATGGAATAGTAGGAGTAATGGTCATCCTTGTCTTCCTCTAGGAGGAGTCATGAATTTAGGCTGATTTTACTTAGGAGCTTCTATTAACTCCACATTACCATCTAGAGTATCTAAGAAGCTAAGATCCTCTCCTAGACCTTGTCCTTAAGTCATCATTTTCTCCTTCTAAATCTCCTATTGCATGAGTGCCTCAGATTTAGTCTTGGACCTAGTTCTAGGGTTTGTGATTTTTTTATGAGATGATGCTCTTTTTTGTTTATTGGGAGCTGAAGTGCTACCTACAATGTGAGATGAAATTGAGATGTCAGAGTTTAATGTTTAAGAGAAAGACACCACTTTTGGCAATTTTGCAATTTTTTTTCAATTGTAGCCTTCATGTTTCTTCTCCTTAACTAGTTATCTATGTGGGTGAGAATAGATCAGTTTCTCAATTTTATATCATCTTCTTCACCCTAACTCTATTCTACCTCTAATTTTTTTAGTTCACTTGCCTCTTCCCATCTTGTTTCAATAATATCTTAACCATCCTTAACTACCCCTTCTAATTGAAATTTCAATTTGAGAGAATTGATTTGCAAAAATATTAATCTTGAATGGTCTTTCTTTATCACTTCTTCCTCATTATTACAATCCTACCACAGATCTTCTAAATGTGGAACCATATGTGACTAACCCTTCAAACCAAGTATTTTAACTATGAAACCCTTGTTGTCAAAATTCCTCCTTCCCTGGTAGGATCCAAAATTGAAACTGAGCAAGTTTCTTCCAACCACTAAGGCATTGATCATGTTTCTCTAAGTTAAATGACCAAGCTAAATAGGGAAAATAGAATCCCACTCTTCCTGAGGTAGATTCTCTTTAATCAGGAAAAATAACTTTCTACTTATGTGAACTTAGGAAATTGAATGAAATAACTCCCATAAATTTGAATCATCTTTTGGGCCTCTAGGGATATCCTTGCCATTGGTGTTTTCTTGAGGTTCAAATGCACACTTTCTATCTATACATCATTTGTTTTCCTAAAATCTTCCAACACACTATCTCTTTGAAGTAGGGGACAATACTAGTAGAAAGTTATGCCTCATTCTAAGTTTCACGAGGAAGAGAAGTGTTATTACTAACACATGTAATCCAATAGGTCAGATAGGAAGACATGTAGAAGTCTTCTCTAGACACCTTAGCATGTTTGAGTTGACTTTTCAATGAACTAGCTATTAGTTTTGCCCAATCTAACAATTGTTCTCCTTTCACAATGATTTCTACATAATGATACATCCAATCTTCAAAGAGGAAAACATCTAAAGAAGCTTTAACCTAGTGCAATGAGACCATGAGGTCATGGACATGAGGTTTCATATAATTCTTGGTGATTATTTTGGGCAATCTTGAGCTACCTTTATAATTAGTCTTTGTCTATTTCTTAGCTATTTCTCACATCATAATGATTAATACATAACTGAAGTAGCTCAAGACTCAAAAGGCCAAGGGAAAAGCCACAACTTCAATTAAACCACTTGTTAGGATCTCTAAATTACCATTAACATCATTAGCTTTCTCAAGAAAATTTCCTTGTAACTTCTCAACTTTGACACCTTCCAAATTAGTATTAGAAATGACAAGCCTCTTACACTCTAAACTGGAAATGTTCCCAAAGAAATGCAAAGAAAACTTCATTCTAAGAAAAGGAAATAAAAGCCCAATGCTAATCTCATTCTTCAAAACACACACAAAGGAAAGAACAAGGGAATTTTTGTATTTTTACTTGTAATCTACTGAGAGAAAACTAGATCTCTTTTCTTTACTTATTGTTGCTCCTCCTTCCATTCAACTTTTCACATGAAAATGTTGGATACAATTGATTAATTGTGTGTTGTCTTTAATTTTATACAAATGTCATATCATTATCAATTAGTATATGTTGAGATCACTTAGGTAGTGAAAATAATTTTCTGTGTCTATCGAGCATTCATGTGTTTGCTTAGTTCAAAAGGTAGTGTCTACTAAGTTCACTCAGCCATCAAAGGAAAATATGCAGAAGATGAGTGTTAACTAAGCTCACTTGGTTAATAAAGGAAAGTTGGATGGAACTAGTGCTAACCAAGCTCACTCAATTACCAAAGGATTTTTGGAAGTTTTCAGTGTTAATCAAGCTTTTGGTTAACAAAGGAAAAAAATTTTGAGTTTGTTTCTACCGAGTTGGATCAACTAACAAAGGATTTTTTTAATTTTGACATATTAAGCTTAATTGATTTATTTGTTGGTTCTAGACAACTAAGGTGATGAATATTAATTATTCTAAGTTGTATTTGAGCCAACTTCACTAAGTGGAAGAATAAGTATAAGGTCAAGTTGTGATTTCAAAGTGTGTGTTTAAAAAAAGCATGAAGATGTTATTGAAGATCTAATAATGAGAAGAGGAAGAAAATTTGAAGGATAAGCAGAGTATCCTTATGAAGTAGAAAAGCCATATTCAATTAGGAAGAATCAAGCTTAAGCCAAAATAGAGATCTATAATTAGCAAATTATTTGCATTCAAATTAGATCATCTTATTTTTACTCTCTAACCATTGGAGTGGTGATCTAAATCTCTTAACAAAATTGGCTTAACAACTAATTGCAAATCCTCTAACAAGGTGGCAGTTCTATTGAATTGTCTAAAGACCTCTAACAAGGCCACTCCTAACAAGGTGATTAAATCCTTTAATAGGATCACACCTAACAGTGTGTTTTGTAACCTTTAATAGGGTTGGCTCCTAACAGGGTTCACTTCAAAAGAGTGAGCAATAGTAACTAGTTGAAATTGGTGGTTTTTCCCAAATTGGGTTTCTACATTAATATTATTGTCAAATGCATTCAAGATTTTATTTTTTATGTGTTTGAAAAGTAGTGGTGGTCATAGATAAGATCTAAAGTTTATATGCCAAGCATTTACCAAGTTACAACATTCTGTATATGTTTACTAAGCTTTAGCAATATTTAGGTTTCAGTTTGCTTTTTGTACTAACATCTAATGGATCTAGGATTTATTTTAGTAGTAACTAATTCACCCTTCCCCTCTTAGTTACTCCTCTTATATTTCCAACAATTGGTATCAGATATTTTTGTGCTTACAGAGAAGGTTTCAAGGACCTAAGCTAAAGATCACAATGTCTTACAAAAGAGAAATTCCCAAGTTAAATAGAGACAATTTTGTAGCATGGCAAGGACTTATGAGGTTACACCTTGCTACTATCAGTGATTCAAGTTGCAAATATCGTGATACTAAATACAAGACTCCCATTGGAACATTATCTATTGAAGATATTGCTGAAAAGAAGAATCCTAATATCATGATGATCGATATTGCATTTGCTCTTAATTATGCTAAATTTGATGAAGTAAAGGATTGCCAAACTGCTGATGCAATGTGGACCAAACTAAAAGATATCTATAGAGGAGATGACAATGTAAGAAGAGTTAAATAAGAAAGCCTCAAAGGACAATTTGACCAAATGAGAATGACAGAAGATGAAAGCATTGCAAAATATGTGGAAAGGATCAAGGCTAGTGTAAGTGTAATTAAGGCATCTGGAGGAGACATTGAAGAGAAAATAGTTGTAAGCAAGGTATTTAGAACTCTTTTTCCTATTTATGCAATTAGAGTATCTGCTATTCAAGAAATGAGATGTGATCCAAATAAAAAAATATCTTTGGATGCTCTAGTTGGAAGATTGATAGCTTTTGAGTTAGATAACTTTGATAACTATGTTCCTAGTTCAAAAGTTATTGAATCTTCTTGTAAAGCTAAACTCTCACTCAAAGAAAATGGTAAGAAATCAAAGTCCAGTCAATCAAGAAATGAAGAATAAGGAACATCAAAAGAAATTTCAAATAGTAATTTTGAAGCTGTTGAAGCCCTACTTGCTAGAAAGTATTCCAAAGGTAGAGGAAAGTACAAAGGTAAAGTTCCTCTTATCTACTTTTCTCGTGAAGAAGTTGGTCACATTGTTGCTAGGTATCCAAATAAGAAAATCAAAGATGAAAAGAAAAGAAATAAGAAAAAAGGAAAGAAGGACACCAAGAACTATAAGAACTACAAGGACAAAGGTAATCATTCTTATTTTCTAGCTAAAGATTATGATAATAGTGAAGATGAAATGTTATATATTGCTATGAAAGATGAATCTAATGATGAAGAAGATAAGATGGAACTTGTCTCTCATGCTAACAAAAATGATATATGAATTATTGATAGTGATTGCTCACATCATATGACTAGTGACAAAACAAAATTTGAGCACATGGAATATTATGATAGAGGTAGTGTGAGATTTGGGAACAATGAACCTTGTAACATTAAAGGAAAAGGATATATTTCATTGACTAAAGAACCTATATGTGAAAATTCTTATTAGGTTGAAGGACTAAAGGATAATCTATTGAGTATGGCATAGTTGAATAACATTGGATTCAAGGTAGAATTCATGAATGGACAGGCCAAACTACTGGATGAAAAGGAAATTTGGTTGGATCTGGCAAGCAAACAAAAGGTAATCTATTTTATCTTGATCTCAATGATTGTTCATGTTTTATTGCTCAAATAGAGGAAAGATAGTTATGGCACAAAAGGCTATGTCATGTAAACTTTGATAATCTAGTTAAGATAAGCAAACATAAAAGGGTAAGAGGTATTCCTAGTTTGAAGAAACCTAACATGGGTCTATGCAAGAATTGCCAAATTGGTAAGATGGGAAAGAATAGTTTCAAAAGAAAAAACTATCAATCAGAAGAAGTCTTGGAAATTGTTCATTCAAATTTATGTGGACCTATTAGAATAGAAAGCTATAGTGGAGAAAAGTTTCCCATTCTTTTTTTTGATGACTATTCTAGAATGATGACAGTAATGTATCTAAAAAGAAAAACCAGAAGCTTTTCAAAAATTCAAATGGTATCTGGCAAGAGTAGAAAAAGAAACTAGAGAGAGGTTGAAATGCTTAAGATCAAATAGAGGTGGTGAATTTATCTCGAATGAATTCAATAATTTCTACATTAAAAGAGGAATCAAAAGACAAGTATCAACCCCTGGTACACCACAGTAGAATGGTATAGCTGAAAGAAGAAACAAATCTATCATGGATTGTGCAAGAACCCTTATGATTGAAAAGAAGGTTGATCTCAAATACTAGAAGGAAGCTATTAGCACTATAGTTCATACCTTGAATAGACTACAGTTGAAGGAAGATTCAAACAAAAAACCTTATAGGATATGGTATGGCTACAAACCCAAAGTAAGTTGCTTGAAAGTATTTGGCAGCAAATGTTATATCTTAAAAGAATCTAGAAAAGGAAAATTTGATGTAAAAGGTGATGAAGTCAATTTCTAAGATATTCCTGTAGAAGTAAAGCATACAAATGTTTGAATTTTTCTACTCATAAAATTATAGAAAATGCACATGTTAGAAGTAATAAGTTTGCAAAAAAGAGTGAAGAAGAAAGCAACAAGGAACCAAAAGATTACAAAAGTTTTGTTTACTATGAACTTGATACCCTACCAAATCTATCAAAAGAAAGGAAGCTTCATCTCCCGAGTCCCCAAAATCCCCAAAATTTATCAAGTTGTAGATAGTGTAACCCAAGCTACAATCTAAAGGACCCAAGTCACAATCAAAGACTACTGAGCCTAATGGACTTGAGTCATAGACAGAAGGACCTAAGCTTGAAACTAAAATTCAAGATGAAGAAGGTGGAACTCATTCAAATCCCAAACAGCCTGTATTAGTAAGATATGTTAGAAGGCGGCATGCACCTAATGAGATCATGGAAGACAAATGTGATGGAACAATAACATAAAGAAAATTAAAAGGTACATGTTTACTAGCTGAATATGAACCTAGAAATGTTAAAGATGCTCTAGAAAATGAAAGTTGGATTGAAGCAATGAATGAAGAGATAGAACAGATAAAAAAGAACAAAACTTGGAGTCTTTTACCTAGACCCAAGGATAGAAATGTAATTGGTATAAAGTGGGTACTTAGAAATAAGATGAATAAAGATGGAAAAATTTCAAGAAATAAAGAAATATTGGTGTGCAAAGGTTATTATCAAGAAGAAGGTATTGACTATGGGGAGACTTTTGTTCTTGTGGCAAGATTGTAAGGTGTTAGAACCTTACTAGCATATGCAACACATAGAGGATTTAAAGTATACCAAATGGATGCCAAATTTTGATTCTTGAATGGAATTTTTGATGAAATAGTCTAAATTGAATAACCAAAAGATTTTGTACATCCTAGCAAAAGAGACATGGTTTACAAGTTACACAAAGCACTATATGGTCTCAAGAAAGTGCTCCTAGAGATTGGTATGAAAGACTTCATAATTACTCAGTACATATTGGCTTTCAAAGAACAAATGATAATTGTAGTCTCTATATCAGGGAAGGACCAGACAAGAAGATTGTGTTAGCAAAAATATTTGTTGATGATACTCTATTTAGAAGAAATTATTTAGAGGAAATGATGATTTATGTAAAGCATTTTTAGAAGAAATGAGTAAATAATTTGAGATCTTCATGTTTGGTGAGATAAAATTATTTGTTGAATTACAAATATAGTAGAACAAAAATGGTATCTACATCACTCAATCTAAGTATATCAAGGAGATACTAAAGAAATTTGGAATGGAAGATTCAAGACTAGTTGGAACCCTTATGTCTACTAGACATAAGCTCTCTAAAAATAATGATTCCAATGAAGTAGATTAGACCACATATAGATCAATGATTGGAAAATTGTAGATGTAGTACACACAAGGCATGATATTGCTCTAGTAGTTGGAATAGTGGCAAGATTCTCAGCAAATCTTAAGGAAAATCACATGATGGCAATCAAGAGAATCAAGAGATATTTGAAAGGTACTAAAGACTATGGTTTATGGTATAAACTTCGAGGCAATTTGGACTTGAAAGTATTTATTGATGCTGATTGTGTAGGAAGTGTTGATGACAGAAAAAGAACTAGTGGTGGAGCATTCTTTCTTAGTAAAAGACTAGTGTCTTGTACAAGCAAGAAGCAAAAGTGTACATCTAAATCTACAGTAGAGGTAGAATATGAAGCAACAATAGTTAATTGTTCTAACACTATTTGGTTCAAATAATTGTTGGAAGGAATGAAGATAGAAATCAAGGATACAATAGTCATATACTATAATAATACTAGTTCAATTAACATATCAAAAAATCTAGTGATGCACACTAAAACAAAGCATATTGCAATAAAATATCACTTCTTAAGAGAATTGGTGTAAGAAAAAGAAGTCAAATTGGAATATATTAATACAAAGGAATAGATTACCAACATATTCGCCAAGTCATTACCTAAGGATGCATTTCTATATCTAAGAGGTAAGCTAGGGGTCATTCCCCTATTTGAAATTCACTAAATAAAGTTTAGTGAATGCATCAACAAAAACCTATTGAAGATCAATCAATTGGTGTAGAATTAGCAAGGGCATATTGTAGATGAATCAAAGCTTAAGGTACATTGGTATTAATAGAATTGCTATCTTTGGCATGTGTTCTCAAAGAGGGAGAAGTTTACTATCATTTATCTAAGAAATTTTCTAGAACCAGAATAAAGTAAGGAACTAAAGAGGGAGAAGTTTTCCAAAGAAAAAGTTTGTTGAAAGAGGGAGAAAATTATAAATGAACTTGGTAGCATTTCTTCTAGTCAGAATCAAGTGAAAGAAAGAACTCATACTAACAGAGGGAGTTTTCAAAGAAACAATTGAAAATTTCATTGTGATATGAAATGTTGTGTTGCCATCAATGCCAAAGAGGGAGATTATTGGATACAATTGATTAATTTTGTGTTGTCTTTGATGTTACACAAATGTCATATCATTATCAATTAGTCTATGATGAGCTCACTTAGGCAGTAAAGATAGTTTTCTATGTCTATTGAGCATTTATATGTTTGCCTAGTTTAGAAGGCAGTGTCTACTAAGTTCACTCAGGCGTCAAAGGAAAATATGCAAAAGATGAGTGTTAACTGAGCTTACTCGATTAATAGAGAAAATTTGGATGGAACCAATGCTAACCGAGTGAACTCAGTTGCCAAAGTATTTTTGCAAGTTTGCAGTGTAACCAAGCTTATGTTGGTTAACAAAGGAAATCATTTCTAAGTTAGTTTCTACCAAGTTGGGTTGGCTAATGAAAGATTTTCTTTTTTTGACATATTAAGATTAATTGATTTATCTATTGATTCCAACCAACTAAGATGATGAATATTAATTATTCTAAGTTATATTTGAGCCAACCCGACAAAGTGGAAGATATAAGTATAATGTCAAGTTGTGATTTCAAAGTATGTGTGTGGAAAAAGCATGAAGATGTTATTGAAGATCTAATAATGAGAAGAGGAAGAAAATTTGAAGGATAAGTAGAGTATCCTTGTGAAGAAAAAACACTATATTCAATCAAGAAGGATCAAGTACAAGCCAAAATAGAGATCTTTAATCAAAAAATTAGTTGCATTCAAATTAGGTCATCTCATTGTTACTCTCTAACCATTGTAGCAGTGATCTAAATCTCTTAACAAAGTTGGCATAATAGTTATTTGCAAATCCTCTAACAAGGTGGAAATTCTATTGAATTGTCTAAAGACCTCTAACAAGGCCACTCCTAACAAGGTGATTAAATATTTTATTAGGTTCATACCTAATAATGTGTTTTGTAACCTTTAATAGGGTTGGCTCCTAATAGGGCTCACTTCAAAAGAGTGAAAAATAGTAACTAGTTGCAATTGGTGGTTTTTCCCAAATTGGGTTTCCATGTTAAATCTTGGTGTTAAATGTGTTCAAGCTATTTTCTTTTATGTGTTTGGAAAGTAGTGGTAATCACTGATAACATCTAAATTTTATATGCCAAGCATTTATCAAGTTATAGCATTTTGTATGTGTTTACCAAGCTTCAACAATATTTAGTTTTTAGTTTTCTTTTTTTACTGACGTCTAAGGAATCTGGGATTTATTTTATTAGTAACTGATTCACTCCTCCCCTCTCAATTAATCCTCTTATATTTCCAATAGATAAAATAATCAAATGGGAAACTTATGCTTTAAAAGGAAAGGAGACATACTGGAGAAAGTACCACCTCATTATGAGGTATTCATGGTGATTTTGTTGAGGCTTGATTTGCACACTTGAAACTATGACAAGACATCTTCATTAAATAATCATCCTTTGCATATGTCCTTGCAATAATTACAAATTTCTAACAAATAATCTGACTCATGGATGAAATATTTTCCCTTTTTAATCATAATGACAACTGATCTTGCATCTCAAAAAAAATTACATCAAACAAAATCTTCAATCATTGTTTCTAACCTCTCAATTAATTTTTTAGGAACTAGTTATCCTTGGGGAATCATTAACACTTGTGTGTAAAAAGCTTTAGTAATAAAACCACATTGAATTGCTTCAAATCAAGGTTCAAAGAGGTTTGAAGAGGTTCAAACAAGCATCTTCATTATGCTCAGCAGGTCCCACCTACAAAAAATGATTAGTATCAAAATCCTTTGGTTTAACTACTTTGAACTACTTTGAACTAAAGTTTTAAGAGGTTCAAAGAAGCTCAAGAAATGAGAACTGTGATAGACATCACATGATTAATCTCTATATGCAAATCTTGGTCATAATTATAAGATATTAGATTGAGAAGTTCTAGTTCAGTGTACAGATTTAGGTTTCAAAGAAAATCAAAGAAAATTTAAAATATGGTGACTTAAAACTAAGGCTAACAGGGGCTCTGAATAGGGACTATCTACACAGAGAACTCAGAATGTTGGAAATAGAACTGACTCAAGGAAACACCAAAATAGAAAACAATAGAGAGACAAGAAAAAACAAAATAGAAAGCCAAAACGGGGAATATACATGAGTAGGATCTCTTTAAGGAATTAAATTTTCAATAATTTTAGGTCTTTCCCATTGTAAGAAAAGGGTAGACTAGTACCATCTAGATAACTTAGGTGAAAAGAATTTGGACCAACAACCTCTATGATAACAAACATACCCTTCCATAGAGAACCAAACTTATCATGTGCTCCTTTGGGCTCTCTCCTTTTATCCCATAAGATAACTTCATCTTCTTTTAGGAAGTTGTAAGGCCTAGCCATCATATCAAAAATCTGCTTTACCCTCATCTGGTGCTTAGTAATGTGGTCCAAAAGTTTGTCTCTTTCTCCTTCCAGTTGATTTAAATACATCACCCTTTTTTTTCTAAAGAGTCTCGGAAAAGAGTATCTTCAATCATGGACTACAACTTTACAGTAGATAATTCTAGAGGTAGAGATACTTGGGCACCTAATCCATACACCAGTTCAAAAGGGGCCATGCTAATAGACCTTTTAAGAGTAATCTAGTCATCCCATAATGCTTTATACAATTTTTTACGCCAATTTTGGGCATTCTCATTGATCAAGTTTTTGTTACTAGATTTCGCCTGCCCATTTCCTTGAGGGAAATAGTCTAAAGAATGAGCTAAAGATGTTCCATGCATTAGAACATAGAAATATCATCAAATGAAAAGTGGGTTGCATTATCAGTGACTATCTTTTGAGGGACCGCAAACTTGACAAAGATGCATTCCATCAAAAATTCACATACCAACTTTGAATTAGCTTTCTTAGTTGGTATGGCTTCCACACATTTGGTGAAGTAATCCATGGCTATCAATATATATACACATGGCCAGAACTAGATGGAGGATTCAATGGCCCTATGAAATCTATAGCCCACTGATGGAAAGGCTCCTCAATTACTACAGGCCTTAGTGGCAATGTCACTAGTTGAGGACAACCCATGAAAAGTTTGCACTTCTCACAATCTTTTACAAAAGAATATGCATCTTTAAACATACCTGGCTAGTAGAAGTTATTTCTAAGGATTTTAAAAGTATTCACAGTAGAGGAAAAGTGTCCCCCAAAACATCTGAATGATATAGCTTCAATAATTTTTTCTGTTGTTCACCGTCTACACATCTTAGAAAGGTTCCATCGATACTTCTTTTATACAACATGCCTTGAGAGATTACATATTTTGCCACTTTCAACCTAAGATTTTATTTTTCCTTATAAATCAAATTTGTGGGACATTCACCATATATCAAGAAGTACACTACAATAAAAACCCATGGATCAATTGAACTTACCAACAAAATAGAAGTTGTAACCTCAGTACTTTCTGACGGTGATTCTTTTCAGCTATTAATTTACACAAATCCAACCCTCTTACCAAAGTAGTAGGTTTAATGGTTAGATCATATTCTTGAATCTTGGCTAGCCACACTACTCTCTTATTTATCTTGATCTCCTATTGAGTTAGTATGCTCTTGACTATTGTTTCATGTACATATACAGTAGAATGAGAAAGTAAGATATAATGCCTAAACTATTTCATCATATTCACCACTACAAACACATGCTTCTCCATTTGGGGGTAATTCAATTCATGCTTCTTCAAAGGAATGCTCATGAAAGCAATTGGGGCTTCATTATCTTGATCATCTTTCTGGGTTAAGATACTAGATAGAGTGTTTTTTGAAGCATAGCAGTAAATGATAAAGTCCCTCTTGAAATCCAAGCTTACCAACATGGGAGCATTTGAAATAGCTAATTTAATATCTTCAAAAGCCCCTTTACCTTCTTCTTTCTATCTGAAAGGATGCTTCTTACTCATCATGTTCAACATATACCTTACTTTTCTAGAGGACTCAAGAATGAAACTCCTTAAGTTGATCTTACCAAAGAAGGATTTCAAGTCACTCCTATTGGTGGGCAAAGATAACTATATATTATATTTGTTTGATTCAATTCTTATACCTCTTTTTGAAACATTATGTCTAAGAAATTTTCTCTCTTCCACAAAGAATACAGACCCTTTAGGATTGAGACATATTCCATGTTGTCTACATTGGCCTAACACTACCTCAAGATCTCTTAAGTGATGTCTCATCCTTTTGGAGTATATAGTCAAATTATCTAGATATATTATAATTATTTTATCCTAAAAGTCTTTAAAAGAAGAATTCATTGCCCTTTGAAATGTTTCTCCCACATTGATCAAGCCAAACAACATTCGATTATAAGCATAGGTGCCCCAAGGAGTTATAGAGGTTGTTTTATGTTGATCCACACAATTTCTTATTTCATCATTTTTCTTTCTCACAGGAACAATGTTTTCTATCCAGGTTGAGTGGTGAACTGGATATATTGTATTGGCTTTCAACATTTTATTCACTTCTTTAACTATTTCTTTGGATACCTTTGGGTTATAACTTTGAAGTTTTTGTCTGAAAGTGGCTACCTTAGGTTTTATAGGTATGTGATGCCTAAACTCTGCATTCATGAAATTCTTCAAGTCTTCATATCCTGAGGTGACGACATCTTTGTATTTGATGAGAAGTTTTAGCAAACTATACTTCTCTCTTTCTGAGCATGTTTGGCCAATAGAAATCCATTTAATATTTCCTTCATCTCTAATGTTTATCTTCTCATGTTCCTTTAAGATTTTATTTTGATCACTCTACCTTGGGATGGCACTGTCATCATTTCTTCTAAACAAATGCTCCAAAGAAAATAACTACTTGGGGATTTTATTTCTTTTTAGTTGAACAACCTCTCTAGATCTAACTAATTCCTCCCCAACTAATTTTCCATCCTTTTCCAACCCTTCAAAGAAAATGTCAGTAAAACTTCCAACACATTTGATAAAATCTTTTAACTATGAATCATAGTTAAAAACCTACTAATGGTTTACATTATTTGGGACCCTAAGTCTATGGATCATTTTGATCCTATAAGTATCACTTTTGAGATTTGGATGTGGTAATAACAAAGAAGCTAAAATAGCTAAGTAATCAGCTATAGAATTTTGAGAGCAAGGTATAAACTCTATGGATAAAGCATCATTTGATCTCATCCTAAACTAGGTTTCTATAGTGTCTCAACTTATCTTTTTTATAGAAAATTGATTTCTTACCTATTTTACGATGATTTTAGCATCACCTTTCACCTTCAATTACTTTATCCTTATTTCTTTGGCTTCCTACAATCCTAAGAGCAGGGCTTCATATTCTACAGTATTATTGGTATTGTAGAAGTCCAGTTTAAAAGAGAACCAAAACACATCTCTTGAGGGAGAAATTAAAATTTCTCCTACCCCTAATCCTAAATTAGAGAAACTACCATCAAATTCCAAAATCCACAAGGTGTCTTTGCAATTTTTTCCCCTCTCTTCCTCGAGCTTTTCATCATGCAAAATGACATAGTTCTCAAATTGGCATTCTTTTAAAATATCTAGGCTTTGGGATTGTTCAAAGGCGCCACTGTGTATTTATTCTTTAGCTCTAGTTTTATTTTTATCTTCTTCTTTCCTACTAGAATAGAAGCCTCAAACCAATCCATCTTGATCTCCCCTCCCATGTCCTTGTAGAATGTTCTACTAAGCAACATTCCATAACTAGTTGGGATATCAACCACTAAGATGGTTAGTTTCAACCTCTTATCTAGGAAATCATAAAGGACTTCTTGTACATTTTTCACTTGGCCAATGAGGGGGACTTGCTTCCTATCCATGGAATAACAGTGCCCAAAATTTTTAGTAAGGTCCAAGCCAAGAGCTTTAGCCACTGGAGCTAGCATGATGTTGTCAGAAGATCCTAAGTCTATAATACAATTGTTGAGTTTTTGTGCATTCAATAACAAAGACACATAGAAGGGGTTAGGATTTATTTCTTCAACTTCTCCTTCAATGACATTAACAATCAGCTCTATATTAGTGACCTATCCAATACATCCTTCAGATACAAAAATGAGTTTCTAAAGGGGTGTTCAATTTTTAACTTATTAAAGAATTGGGCATTAGTAATAAGTCCTCCCTTCACATATTGGACTAACTTATCCAACTCCTTAAGGTTTATTCTTAAGTATTCTTCTAGGTAGATGATATGGAAGAGGATTTAAAAAATTCTATTATGTCAAAAGTGGAAGTGCTAGTTGCCAATTCTGTTCTAGACAATATTTTAAAATCTACATTCTTTGTTGGATCACTATGTATGTGTTCTTTTCTTTTAGAACTTGGAACAACTATGGTATTTCCCACATAGAATTTTTGATTTCTTTGATTCCTAGTCAAGATAGTGCAAGAAGGATCTTGGAGCATTAAAAAAGCATTGCCTCCCCTTTTAGTGTCAAATTCATATTTAAGAAAATAGGTACCTACATTCTTGTTTCCCCCTTTGCACTTTCAACTAGTTGTTTAGTTCTAAGAGCATCTTTTGTTAACTGAACACATCCAATTAGTGCAAGTTTTTCCATCGTGATCAGTTTTTAAATGGAAAGAAAACATGGTCTCTTTTGGTACTTCTTCAATTTGTAACCTTGGCTGAGGGGCTGTTAGAAATGAGGCTTTGTCATGACCCTAGTGTTTTTGGCATCTATTAATGTCTTGATACGAGGATAGGTAAGGGCCAATAGGTCTATTCTTTTTTCTTTTTAACATAGTCATATTGTTCATTAACCTCTGCATGAAAGGGTCTATGGGGGTTTAGGTGGAAGCAGGCCCAGAGGATTGAACCTCCCTTCTCTAGTTACAAGTAGTAATACGTGCATCTTCTAACTGAATAGATAGTCTTTGAGCGACAACTAAGTCAGCAAATGCATATTTAATAAGATGAAAAATCACATCTGGGGAAACCACATTAATAAAGAATATTTTTTTATTTTTGCAATTAAGTCTAGAGGCAGCAAGGATTCTTTGGATCAATCTATTGAATTTTGCTACGAACTCCCTCATGGGTTCATGCATTTCCTTCTTTAATTGGCTTAGCTATAGCAATAAAGAACACTCATTGTTAGGGGTTTTGAATATTTTTTCAAACACTATTTTCATGTCATTCCAATTAGCAATGGAATGTTGGGTTAGATGGTTGAACCAATTAGTAAAAACATTAGTTAACATTTGAACAAACAACCCAACTACTATTTCTTGGGTAGGAACACTTATAATTCCACAGGTTGTGTGAAAATCACTCAAGTGATCTTCCATAGAATTTTTTTCATTGCCACTAAAATTAGGCAAAATTTTAGTTGCATCCTGATGGGATTGACTCCAAGATTCAATGGACCTATATTCTACCCCCATGGTTGGTTGACAGCCATGTTTGGTAGTATAAATTTCAAAGCTTGGATATTAAAATGAGAAGGAACCAGAGCTTTCAATGGAAGCTGAGATTTCACCAAAGGTGAGATAGGGGAATGCTTAGGAGGAGAATTGGGTCTACGACAAGATTTAGTTCTCTTCTTCTTTGGGTCATTAAAGTTGGGAAGAAAACTCAAGTTCCTTAAAGGCTCAAAATTTTCATCTAAAATGTTCTTTTCTCTTTCTCCTCTTGTGTACCTCCTACTAGCTAGATCTACTTCTTATTCTTTTACTTAGGGTCTTACGGGGATTTGGGCAAGTCTAATAACCACCACTTCTTGAACTTTTGGCATAGCTCTCAAAAGTTTAGCACGCTCTTATTCTCTTTCAACTACTTTCAAGGTTTTTTGAAATTGCTAATTATTCTGGTGTAATGTCTAGGTTGTCAAAGTTAAATCAAAAATTATATCTTCTTATGTGTCTTCAAATCTAAGATTAGGCTGCAAAACAAGAAAAAAATTATCGTATGATAGGACCATTGTAATTCATTACTAATTTAAAAAGGCTTTAGTCCTCTTTCTCCAGGGACTCCCCCTAGTAAAGTTACCAAAAATCTGCTAGTGAACAAATTGCCTTTTCCTACTAAAATGATAATTCAATCTATCTCCAAGGCTTCAAAAATTCAATGAATTTCATAAAATTTGGGTAAATATTGTGTTACTTGTTTCCCTTTGAATTTTAAAGGTACAACTCCCTTTACAAATGATTTATCAATAAGTTTAAAAGATCAAAACTAACTGAATGCACACCTTTACTAGCAAGTGCTTAAGGGATCCTCATGTACTCTTGGGTACTGAGGTAATGATTTACACATTCAAAAAAATCAAATAATGAAATGCTCATAGTTTGTCCACAAGCAAGCAAGATTCAACTAGGAATTTAAATTTTGCAACAAGTCAAACCAATTTTGGAGAAAGATAAATAAAGATGAACAATAAAAAAATAACAATAGATGTCATACAAAACTAATTATCACACCTCACAAAGTAACCATGATTGAATCCGCTTCAAACACAAATTTTTAAAGCACCAAAATATTATATATATATGGAAAGACTTCCTCAGTGCAAAGTCATTTAAGATAGTACTTTCATATATATTACTATCTGTCTATCACTATTTCCATATAATCAACTTAAAATAGTACTATTTTTGTCAAAGTATAGTTAGGCTATTGAAAATATAATCCCTAACTAGCTAAATGCTCCAACATTTATAGTCCATTACAAACCCAAAAAGGCCTCCATTGAAGCCCAACCTTCTAGTTAGAAATAGTTACAAGAACAAGAAATAGTTTGAAATAGCTTGAAAAAATAAATAGAAAGTAACTGCCTTCAACTAAACACCATAGCCAGCCTTCTCTCCATCTACCATGGTCTACTTGACCAGTTTCTAGCTATTGAAGGCATCTGTAAATTCCAATATTACATGAGAGTGAGAATTGTTTAGGTTTACTAGCTTTGATCTGTGAGCATCCTTTTTCCACTTAAGCTCTTTAATTCTATGGCTTTGTCTTGGCATAAGATTCTTGTTTAGATATAATATCAAGTTGATGTTGGCTAGGGTAGTGAAATCGCTGGAACTAGGTGTATCATTTTCCTTGATTCCTATCACAATGTTATTGAAATTTTTGGTTAAGATCTCAGAGTCCATGTTGTCATCTTCAAACTGTAGGATCCATGTAGGGTTAATAAAATGCATATCTTGTAGGAGTTCTTTATGCATGCTAATGATTTCCATTTCTACTAATCGCATTTCTTCAATAACTCCTTTGTAAATCAACTCCTTCCAACCCATATTACTTTTGAGGATGAACACCATGCATGAGTCTATAGTTTTCATAGGATTTTCATTCAGAAACTTCAATACTTCATATTTTTCAACTTCATGAACTTGGAATACAATACCTTGGCATTAATTTTGATCAGCCTCCCATACTGGCACAAGGGTTTGAATTTTACCTAACAACACCTTCCCCTCCACATACATTGTAGTAAAATCTAGACTAAATATACTACCTTCTTTTAGTATGGATGCCACTCATTCCTGTGTTGCATTTGAGAGTAGTCTACACCATTACATTTTCTTAATCAATTGTTGGTTGTTGGAGGAGTTTGGATCAAAAGACTATGGAGTCTGAACAAATGGAAGGGCACCCAAATTCATCAAAGAGTCTATATAAGGAGCCATAGTATTTACCAGTTCTTTGAGCCCTTTATTCTCGTTGTTATCCCTTTCGGACTGAGTTAGCATGTTGTCCAAAGATAATTTAAAGAAGTGATTACTAGTGTCTCTAGTGATGGCCCCAAATTCTGTAGTAGTGACTTTAAAACCTTTGACAACAATTTCTCTATATTCATATTTCTATTTGTATGTAGCCACGTCTTTTATTACCCTTTCGGTTATTGGGTCTTTGATCAGGCACATTTTACTCTTCATCTTTTAATCTTAGAACCATG
Source organism: Cupressus sempervirens (assembly GCA_028749045.1). Classification (NCBI taxonomy): domain Eukaryota; kingdom Viridiplantae; phylum Streptophyta; class Pinopsida; order Cupressales; family Cupressaceae; genus Cupressus; species Cupressus sempervirens. The sequence continues at coordinate 4,460,631 of CM053785.1, forward strand.
AGGTACATATTTGGTGATGATATCTTTAACAAATGTAGAAATAGGCTAAAGGTTTCATTTCTTGCTGACTAAATTAGAAAACAATGATTTAATAGTAGGAGTAGTGGTCATCCCTTGACTTCCTCTAGGAGGAGTCATGAATTTAGGCTGATCTAACTTAGGAGCTTCTATTAACTGCACATTACCAACTAGAGTATCTGAGAAGCTGAGTTCCTCTCCTAGACCTTGTGCTTGAGTCATCATGTTCTCCTTCTAAATCTCCTAAGCATTAGTGCCTTAGATTTAGTCTTGGACCTAGTTCTAAGGGTCATGATTTTCTTAGGAGATGGTGTTTTTTTTTCTTCCTTATTGGGAGTCAAAGTATTACCTACAACATCAGATAAAATTGGGATGTCAGAGATTAATGTTTCAGAGAAAGAAACCACTTTTGGGGATTTTGCAGTTTGTTTTTCATTTATAGCCTTCATGTTTCTTCTCCTTAACTAGTTATCCATGTGAGTGAGAATAGATCTAGCTCTCAAGTTCATATCATCTTCTTCACCCTGACTCCAATCTACCTCTAATTATTTTAGTTCACTTGCCTCTTCCCATCCTTGTCCAATAATATATGAACCATCCTCAACTACCCCTTCCAATTAAAATTTCAATTTGAGAGAATTAATTTGCGGAAGTGTTAATCTTGAATGGTCTTTCTTTATCAATTCTTCCTCATTATTAAAATCCTTCCACAAATCTTCTAAATGTGGAACCATAGGTGACTGACCCTTCAAACCAAGTATTTTAACTACAAACTCCTTATTGTCAAAATTCCTCCTTCCCTGGTAGGATCTGAAATTTAAACTGAGCAAGTTGCTTCCAACCACTAAGGCATTGATCACATTGCTATAGGTTAAATAACCAAGATTAATAGAAAAAAATAGAATCCCACTCTTCCTAACGTAGATTGTCTTTAATCACCGAAAACAACTGTCTACAAATTTGAGCTCTATGATAAAACAATCTAGAACATATTGAGGCATTTTCACTAGTTCTTCTTCAAATTACCCTATTCATAAGTATGTGAACTTAGGAAATTGAATGAAATAGCTCCCATAAATTTGAATCAACTTTTGGGCCTTTAGTGATATCCTCGGTATTGGTGCCCTTTTGAGGTTCCAATGCACACTTTCTATTAGCACATCATGTGTTTTCCTAAAATCTTCCAATGCTCTATCTCCTTGGAGTAGGGGACAGTACTAGTAGATAGTTACATCTTCATTCCAAGTTTCATGAGGAAGAGAAATGATATTGCTAACACATGCAATGCAATAGGTCAGATAGGAGGACATGTAGAAATCTTCTCTAGGCACCTTAGCATGTTTGAGTTGACTTCTCAATGAATTGGCTATTAGTTCTACCCAATATGACAACGGTTCTCCTTTCAAAATGATTTCTATTTAATGGTACATCCAATATTCAAAGAGAAAAACATATAAAGAACCTTTGACCTAGTGCAATAAGACCACGAGATCATGGACATGAGGTTTCATATGATCCTTGGTGATTATTTTGGGAAATCTTGAGCTACCTTTATAATTAGTCTTTGTCTATTTCCTAGCCAACATGTTATCGTTTTTGTCTGGAATTTCCTTATAGTCAACTAAAGACTAAGTAGGGCTAAAAGTGACAAAGGTGCACTTAGGAAAACATAATACTGATGAGATAGTCTCCCTAGAGATGGACAACATTGCTTCCCCATCTTTATTCAAAATACTCTTGGTTCACACATCATAATGGTCAATACACAACTAAAGTAGCTCAGGACTCAAAAGGGTAGGGGAAAGTCATAGCTTCAATTAAACCACTTGTTAGGATTTCTAAACAACCATTAACTTCATTAGCTTGCTCAAGAAAATTTCCTTGTAACTTCTCAACTTTGACACCTTCCAAATTAGTATCAGAAATGATGGGCCTTTTATAGTCTAAACTAGAAATTTTCCCAAAGAAATGCAGAACAAAATTCATTCTAAGCAAAGGAAATAAAAGCCCAACACTATTTTTGTTCTTTGAAACACACACAGAGGAAAGAATAAGGGATTTCTTATATTCTCATCCACAATCTGCTAAGAGAAAACTAGATCTCTTTTCTTCGCTTATTGTTGCTCCTCATTTGATTCGCCTTTTTGCATGATAAAACAATCAAATGGGAAACTTATGCTTTAAAAGGAAAGGAGACCTACTAGAAAAAGTACCACCTCATTATGAGGTATTCATGGCAATTTTTTTGTCTCTTGATTTGCACGCTTGAAACTATGACAAAACACCTTCATTAAACGATCATCCTTTGTAGACATCCTTGCAATAATTACAAATTTTTGACAAATAATCTAACTCCTAAATGAATGATTTGACTTTTTTAATTATAATGACAATTGATCTTGCATCTTAAACAAAATTACATCAGACAAGATCTTCAATCATTTTTTTGACATCTCAATTAATTTTTTTGGAATCGGTTGTCCTTGGGGAATCATTAACACTTGTGCATAAAAACCTTCAATAATAAAACCACTTTGAACTACTTTGAATTGAGGTTCAAAGAGGTTCAAACAAACATCTTCATTATGCTTAGTGAGTCCCACATGTAGAAAATGATTAGTATCAAAATCCTTTGTTTGAACTACCTTGAACTACTTTGAACTAAAGTTAAAAGGGGTTGAAATAAGTTAAACAAATGAGAACTACAAATGAAATCATGTAACGCCCCGATCGGGAACCCAAGAGAAATAAACCTAACATGTTACAATGTTTACTGAACTTTTTTTTTTTTAATATTTAAGCAACATCAAGATAACATTAATGCGGAAGCAATATGAACATACACATCAAATACACATTAGCAATTATAGATATAGTTTCAATTCCTCATGGGTTCCTTTACGTTGAGTCACATTTAATAATTTAAATTAATTAGTTTAAGTCTCAAGTACAATGCCACATGATCATAAAGAAATAACAGATACATAATCACATAAGCAAATGCATAAGTATAAACAATACAATGAAAGTACATCCAATAGATAACATCCACTACACATGTCGCAAGGTATGTGAGAATAGATACATTACATCAGAATACATGATAACATATATACATCATCTAAAAAAAAGTCTCTGAGATAAGAAATAAGAATGAGAAAGGTACATCTTCTGCAACGAACATCTAATAGTTGGCAATGTGAGGGGAAAACCCAAATGGCAAGAAGATACTACCTCCCGACTGCATGGTTACCTAGTCAGGCTTCCACTCCCACCATGCAGGGAAGATAATGAATGATCCTCATACGACTAATCAAACATAAAACATTCTTGGGCAAGGTACCCCTAATAGCCAAAACTACCTCAAAGGTAACAAATGCTACTCAAGAAGATAAAATAATCCAAAAGTAAGAACACTCAATCCAATACCAATACCACATAACCAAACATCATACACGAACCAAGTATAAACCAAATACCAAGATCATAAGATAAAGTCAACGAGAGATAATCACCTCAAGTCAAAAACCACATATTAAGAGTACATCATCCATGAATCACCAATCATCATCAATGAAAGTAATAACCACAATAAACACATCCAAAAATAAGTACACAACATCCAACAATAAGTACACCACCAGAGGTACACAAAAACTACAAAGGAGGCTTAGGCTACATACTAGGGAGTGTCATCACATGGCTGCTTGAGTTACCTAGACTGGTCTCTCAATAGACCCCGGACCCTCAAGCATTGAGTTACCCTGGACTGGTTACTCTGAACCTCGAACCCTCAACGTGACACATGTGGAAACTAGAAAGCCCTCTCAAGAAGACAAGGCAATCATCCCGTTCCCATCCTTAGTCTATACAAGCACTCAAGGCATGGGTGGATCAAATATCTCTAACATATCTTTTTAGTGTGTTTCCCCCTAGACAATTTTTAATTACTAGATTATCACTTATTACATAACTTGTATTAGGTTACCCTGGTAAGGACCACTTTGGGTCTCGGACCCCTATTGCAAGCCACTCCCGAAGACATGTACCTAGACAACCTCTCCTAAGAACATAAATACACAGTTGTGTCCCATACCATAACACCCATAAAGATCAAACTCAGTTCCTTAACAAGCAACCTGATAATAAGATGGTTCTCCCATCGAAGTACACATAAATGCTCCACAAGTAAAACTCATAAATATAATCTCAATTTGAATCACAGAACACATCTTGACATCCAACCACATAAATGGTATAAAATAAATCTCACAAAGCCTCTGGTGTATATCCTAGACTGGTCGACATTTAATCAACACCAAAATCCAAAGCATAGACAATACAAGCAAAACAGTACGATTCCATCAATATATTTTTGAATTAATAAAAGGTTCCAGTTTGCAGTAAGATTCCAATTTCGTTACAGTACAAGTTTTCGAATAAATACGAACTATAGTTTTACCCTTACGATTAAACTCATTCTCGTTCTTATAATTAAAATCATAACATTACTTAAAAGTAATGGTAATCATTTATTAAAATAATAATAATTGATTATCAAAAGAGAATACTCCCAATTCCATGAATAATCAAATTTTACATAATATAATTAACATTATTTAATTGATAGTTATCATTAATCCGAACTATTCCAATTTTATTAAGCCAACATCATAATTTTAAAAATAACTCCAAATATATATATATATATATAACTTAAGTAAATTTCATTTATTTAAGCTAATTAATAATGTAGAAATAAAATTAAAATAATCTTACTCTTTTATTAAATATTTATTAAAACAATAAATATTAATAAATTCATTTAAATAATAACATTCATTAATCAAATTACTAAATAATAATAAAACTTGTTAATAAAATATTATTCAATATTAATTAAAATTAACATATTAAAATTCATTAATAAATAATAGCTAACTTTATGTAGAATTATTATTAAATATTAATAAATATTAATAAACTTTAATAATAATTAAAGAAAAACAAACATTATAAAAGAAACAAACGAACCATTTTATAAAAAGGCCGCCGATATAATAAAGGTAAGTGGGTACTTTTTTTGATAATATTTTTATATTTAAAAATTGACATATATTAAGTAATATTTATATTTATTAAATCTCATATATTAATACTAATTAATTAATACATATATTATTAATTGAAAACTATATTTAAACCTCATCATATTAAAACTTATAAATCAAAATGCAAGCGTTTTTCTTGAAAATCGCTGCATGAACTAATTAAGCCGCACGTGAATAGCCACCAAGATTTAGAAAGAGGTAAGTGGGGGGGGGTGTTAATCACTCCCCAAACATATTTATTAATATTTTTTTTAAAATTAAATTAAATTTGTTTAAAATTCACTTCTTTTAAAATGAGATAACCCCAATGTTCAGAATGTAATTATATAAATGATTTTTATTTTAAATAACGTTCTTTAATAAATTTATTTATTTTTAAAGATTTATGAATAAACTCTCTCTTTTAAAAAAAAAATATTTTTTCTTTTTTCTTTTTTCTTTTTCTTGTTTTATAGTTGTTTTCAACTTGATAAAGAGAATCTGAGCAACCAATTAAAACTATTATTATTATTATTAATTTCAAAGCCTTACTCCGATTTAATTTCTCAAATTCTTTCATTTAGAATGAGAGTTCTAAGTGATTTATTTTTCCTCAATCTTACTATATAGTTGAGCTACAAATATCATAGACACAGAACAAGAGAGTGATAGATTCATGCAACAAAAATTAGAGAAATTGATTTTAACAATCACGAAAAAGATAGGGTTATCTAAATAAGGTAATTTTAACTAGGTGAATGAAAATTCAACCTACCTGGTTCTGATGATAAACTTTGACAGCTAGATGAAATTCCTACTGCAAGAAAAATCTTTTAAGCCACGAAAATTCCTTTCTTTTCCAAACCCTCCGAGTTGCTCCCCAATCCCTGTGTTCCTAAAACTTGTGTGTCCGCAATAATGACCCGAATAGCTCTAATATAAACTTTAATTACCTTTTAGGGTTTCTGTCAATACCACTTCTAAAATTATAATCATTTTATTTAATTAATTCTTTCTTCACAATTAATTTTCTTTTTAATTAAAATATTATTTTATTATTCCTTTCATGCACATCAAAGGAGTTATTTAATTACTTTATTTTATATTCCACTTGACTTCACTTTTAAGTTAATTTATTAACTTTTAAATCTAATGTACACATTATTAAAATATCTTTATTAAGTTCACATATTTTATCTTTTTAATTAATTTCCTATATTTAGATCTCATACACGCATCATGTGAACTTAAATCTTTTCCATAAATTAATATATTCTAACTTCTTAATTTATTTTTGAACATTTAATTTGATAAATATTTATTAATTTAAATAACAATTATATTTAGTATTTATTTAAAAATGAACTCTAAATATATTATTATTAATTTAAATAAATATCATCACATTCTAAATTTATTCTTATAACTTTTATCTTTGAATTTAATTCTTTTTATTTAATTAATTTTTCAATTAATTGAATATATTTAAATATTAAAATGTCCTAATAATTTTCCATTAAATCATTAATTTAATCTTTTAATTAGACTTGTTTAATAGAAAATTCATCAAAGACTCATAAAACAACATACGCACAAAAGACTCACAGGTTTTTAAAAGGGTAGACAGTCTGTTACGAGCCCTCCTTGTAGGACAAGTATTATAGGCTATGGTTAGGATTGGACCTGATCATTATCTTCCCATTCTCACCATTTGAGTATTTGTAATTGGGCACGCTCATCCTGGCAATTCAGGGAAGTTGATGCCCGCTACCTGCATCCTGCATAAAAGACGAGCATGTACATGTATATAATCATATCTAAACTAAACAGGAAATGGCAGGAAGTGGTGCATCGTGTAGATCCCGACTAGCAGGTGACTACGACTCCCTCCCTTAACCACATCAAACACGTCAGACAGAAAGATAAAATAAACAAGTGCATCATACACATGCAAGTATGGGGTAAGTATCATAAAAATCACAAATCTAAGATCAATGCTCAGTTGTAATAATGCATCTCTATCAATACAACATAATCATCATTAAAGACATCACGTTAACATTGTTACAAAGGAAAACACATTTACTAATTAGGAATCATCAAGACATCATTAACAACACGTGAAATGAAATCAACTAAGCAATTATCACTGCTATATCACTAATTCAAGTCATGAAATAATATCATAATATTGTAAATCTAGTATCTTTAAAACTAATCAATGCACAAAATTGGCCTAAGAGAATTTGACAATGATAATAGAAATGTGAACTAGGGGCAAGCACTACACATCATAGGATTAAACTCTATATGCAAAGCCTAGTGATACTTATAAGATATGAGATCGAGAAGGGCTTGTTCAATGTATAGTTTTGTGCTTCAAAGAAAACTAGAGAAAATTGAAAATATGGTGACTCAAAATTAAGGCTAACAATATGCATCTACTTTGATAACCTAGATAAATTATCTTTGAAAGATAGTTTTGCATTAGGAAATATTGATATATTGTTGAGTCTAAAACTAGTTATCAATTTTTATCTTTGGTTAATCGCTTCTCTAATTACAATATTTTTTTCAAAAACTGTAGAGATCAATAAAAGAATAATTCAACTATTTAGGTTAGGGTATATTTTGCTATGTAGTCATGCCCTTTGGCTGATGATTTCTAGTACAACCTAAATATAAGAAATTATACTCATCTTTTATAATTTCATCCATAACATCCTAAAGGGTTACATGTATGATATCTTAATGAAAAATATAATCTTTACCAAGATCCTGTTGATTGTATTGAACTTATCTTTGATTGTCTCTTCCTAGTTAAGAAAAGATTGAACCCTCTTAAGCATTTTTTTGGCATATTTGGAAAACAAATTCTTGGTCATCTCTCAAAAAGGAATATAGATTTATATAGATAACATTGATGTAATAGTCAATATGAGTTCTACAAAGAACATTTCTCAACTCCACATCCTATAGGTATCCACACCATTAAATATTTTCTTGTCAACTAGAAGATACGATGTTTTCCTTTTCACCATTGTGGAGGACAAGTTTATAGTTCAAGAGGAATAATGGTTTTTAAGTATCCTTTGATTCTATAAAGGATCATCTATCCAAAATTCCTATTGTATTCCTGAAAATGCTAGACTGACCCTTTCTAAATGAAATAAAAGCATTACTAGCCTTATTGGCTTGGTATAATGATGCTAGCAAAGAAAGGGCAATTATTATGTTAGTTGCATCTTAGTTGGCTATGAGACATAGTATTATGCAATCAAAAAGTAGTTTCTCACTTATGTATTTGTGAAATAAAATCTAAGGCATTACCTACACCATATAGAAACTTGACTCATCGCCATGAATGATTTATTGAAACACAAGCATTTGGTATTGATATTTTAAAAGCTATGGTCATTCTAAACATGATTTTAGGAAGGCAAGTCACAACACAAGTATTTGAAGAGTGGCTAGAATTATAAAAACACTAAACATTTTTCACGTAAGTTGCATTGTCAAACTCCATATTATGAATACCCTTTTTTCTTTTTTCCTTTTTTCTATTAAGATAGTTTAATAAATATTTACATCATGAGTTTAGAGTTCCAAAAACAACCAAAAAAAAAAAGAGACTTTTCACACCCCCTTAAATATATACAATTACAAAATTAGGGGGGTGATTGTATCAATACTTTTTAACTAGCTATATTTAGACTAACAATCCATTTTCAACTACTAATTACATTACAAGTATTAGCAATTTTATAATTTGATAATTAACTATTGAAATTAACTCCATCCATCCTTGAGGCTATACACCTCCAAATGGGCCACTTGATCAGCTTCACTCTGTCTATTATCTTGATTGGGCATTATATTCCAGCCATCATATTGCACTGGTCCATGCTCTTCATGATTATGAACTGAACCTCAACTAGATTGTTGATCAACTCCCCAACCGGATTGAACAACACCAACCTGATCTTGGTCTTGATTATACATATTTTCCCAACCTATTTGAGGAAGCTCAGTTTGAGGGACATCTTGCAACTACCATTCACTAATATATTTGTTCAATTCATCCATTTCTATCGGAGCCAAGAAGGATTGGAATCCTAAAACATAGTTTGTAGCTTCAACTTGATCTTTCTTTATCATTAAGCACCCTTCATAGACTAGCATCATTAAGTCTAACCTTGTGATTTGAAGAACTAATGATACCTATGACATAATATTAAAATGGGTGAGTTTAAAATTAAACTTAGTAAGCTTCCTCCTCTTGGCTGGAAAGATTTCTTTATTCATGTCCTTCCATAGAGTCCATAACACCTCAATAGTTAGAACAAACCAAAAACTATTGAATTTAGAATCAAATCTATCCACATATCTAGCAAGGATCTCTAACTAGGAAAAACTATTAATATAGTTCCACGGACATGGAGACCCCAAAAAAATAGACCATATCTTACGTGCATATAAACATTCAAAAAAGAGATGCTAAAAAGACTCATGAAAATTACAAATATTATGACACATAGGAGCAAGACCAATTGTTGAAAGGACTTTCCCAACAGCTAACTTTTTAAATAAGAGCAACCACTTGAAACAAAGTTTTTTTTGGCTCTGCTTTACTTTGGCACATGTATTCAAAGAAAAAAGACCAATTAGAAAAAGGGTTAATTTTCCCCCAACACTGAGACACCCTTGCCATGAGAGAGGAGTCATTTTTCATACAGAGATAAACATTTTTGGTAGTTCTTTCTAACAATAGATTACCATCAATCCATTTAATCTTCTTTAAGAATCCATTAGCATCTAACAATTCTTTTGGATTACAACTAAGCATTTCTTTCTTAATAAGGGTATATGTCTTATACTATGAGTCAAGAATGTTAAATCTACATTTGATATCCTCCCACTCCCTTAGTTTCCTACCATCCATAATGTCCTATATCAAAGAGATCCCCTTTAAGTTCCAAGCCTTGGCTAAACAACTTTGTGTTAAAGCCAAAGGTTTACCATTATAGGAAAGCCCCCACCAAATAGATCTATATCTTTCACCAAATAGTTAGGGGGACCTCCTACTACTCCCCTCATTGGAATATACTTCCTCACCTGAATCCAAGCCTTCCAAAAAACCTAAAAAATCTTGGATCCAAATATCTTCATATTTAAATCACCAAATACAATGTCCACAAATGGAATATCTTTCCATAGTTTCCCTTTCCTAATGACAAACCTGAGAATGTTATTCCTAATAAGAATCTTCCATGGCTCATTCCCCCATAAGGCTTTTACCATCCACTTAGATGCAAGAGAATAGCCCTGAGTTTTAATGTCTTTTAATCCCAATCCACCCTGATTCTTCTCTTGGCAACACCAAGCCCATTTGACACAATGCCTTTTCCTATTCCCTTTCCCATCTGACCATAAAAAATCTCTAAGAATCTTGTCAATCATATTTACTTGAGAACTTAAAAAAAACCAAGCCAAAGCATAATATAAGTGATGAGCTGCTAGAAACTTTTGCACTACCTGGAATCCACCTACTATAGAAAGTGAATGTGTTTGCCATTTAACATGTTTTCTACTAATAGTAAAGGAGGAATCGGGCAACCCTATCTAATAGACCTTTGCAACCTAATAGGTTCTAAAAGATTGTCATTGACATCTATAATAGTAGAAGCCTCATTAAATAGAATGTTGATCTAATCACAGTACTTCTTTGGAAAACCAAAAGCCTTTAGCATACTAATAACAAAACAACATTCTATTCTATCATATGCATTTTCAAAATCTAACAAGATCATAGCCACCTCTTGCCCATTCTCTTTTGCCCAGTGCATTGCTCCCAACTTGTAATGAGATTTTCCAATATGTATCTACCTTGTATGAACCTAGTTTGAGTTTGTGAAATGAATCTACTAACCAATGGAGCAATTTTCTTGGCTAGGGCTTTGGCTAATATTTTATATGAAAGGCTTAATAAAGTAATCGGCCTCCAATTTTTAACCAGTGTTTTATCTCCAATTTTTGGAAAAAGCTTAATGACTCCTTTATTAATATCTTTTCCTATAGATTCTTTAGAAAATGCCTCCTCATATACTCTTAAAAGCTCAGCACTTATCCAATTTTTGTTCTTTTTATAAAAATTTGCCAGAAGGCCATCTATTCTAGGAGATTTTCCATTAGATAAGAAATCAATAGCAACATCAATTTCTTCTATTGAAAGCCCTTTATTGAGAGAATCCTACTATATTGTAGACACTTTCATTGGAATAAGCCTAAAGCACTCATCCATACTTGAATGCTCCTCATACCCCATCTCCGAAGAAAACAAATATTTATAAAATTGATAAAATTCCTTTTGAATATCTTTTGGCTCCTTAGAAATTCTACCATCTACTTGAATCTCATCAATCAAGTCCCTTCTATGCTTAGCTTTAATAATGTTAAAGAAATACCCTAACCCCTTATCTCCTTCATTTATCCAATTCATCCTAGCTCTAATTTTTTGACCTTGAATTTTATACTTCTGAATAATATTTAGGTTATGCTTGATCTTCACAAGTTGTGCTTCTAATGTTTCATCATTCTCTCTAATTTGAAGATCTTTTTTAGTGTTATTAAGTTTATTCTGCCAGAAGTTTTCTTCTCTATTCCTATCAATGGCTTGCTTCTTCCCAATAACTTGACAAAGAATTTTCCAAGTTTTAGCCTTTAGATTCCACAACTATATGGCATTCAAAAGAGGGTTTCTCATACTAGTAAGATCTGAGACCATCTAAATAGCCTCAAGATTATTTGTGTCATCCAAAAGGGAAATATTCAATTTCAAAGTATTTTCATTCCTCTTCCTCTCCTCCTTACTCCTATCACCTACAAAGAGACAACAAGTGTATATTGGAGAATGATTAGAAAGTGAAGTAAGAAAAACTTGTACAAGGGCATGATACCGATCTTGTTTGAAGCACACTGAACTCACTTCCCCATACACTCTATCAAGTCTACAATACACCCTTTGCTTACCTCTCTAATTATTACACCATGTGAACCAGATATCAGGGAATTTCCCATGCATATTTTCCATAGGATCAGTTAGATTAAATTTTCTTTTAAATTTATGCCAAAAAAAAGTTCATTTCCTTTTCATGAGTGTGTCGAACATCTTGATTTATCAGCACTATGTTCTACCATATTGAAATCCCCAACAAACACCCAATGAATTTTAGGGAGATTAGAACAACACCAATCCCATAATTCAACTCTTTCTCTATAGTTATTAGAATCATACACATTACATATACCATAAACTATCTCATCTCTATTCAATGACACCCATATAATTCTCTGGTAAGGTGAGCAACCATGTTCTACAATATGGCTTTCCCACTTAGGGTTGACTAGAATAGCCACCCCTCCTTTTCCCCTTTCATGATTGGAATGAAAACCAACTACTTTGTCCCATAAGAACTTCAAAATAGAATGAGCTTAAAACCCTACAACTTTAATCTCTTGTAAAAAAATAATATCTTTAGTATCCAATCTATTACACCATCTCCTAACTAAATATTTTCTATCAAGCATTTCTAACCCCCAGACATTCCAACTATTAATGTGAAACATCATTAGGATTTAAGGAGAGATTTGGAGTTCTTACAAAAATTGTTAAAACAATATAGCAAGTTCTTTCTACCTCTTCCCCCATTAGGAGGAGCAATTCTTTCTACAATCTTTCTTTTCTTTTTCTTCACTACCTTAGAGAATTGATTATCCTACTCTGAACTGACCAAAACAAGAGGTCCAAGTGAGGCATCTAACACTTCCAACTGGGGGAGCAACATCTTGTTATCCACTTGCATTTTACAAGCTCTTTCCTTAATGGTAGCAAGAGCTAGCTATTGGGCATTCAAGGCTGGAACTAAAGCCTTATCAGAAGGGGCCTTTAAAGCAACATTTCCTAGCAGGAAGGTAGCTACAAGAGTTGGAATCACCTCTTTAGCAAAACTTTTAGTAGGAATTACTTCAAACTCTTCTTCAAATAGAGGATTCAAAAGGAAAATAAATTTATTAGATGTCAGGGTATCTACATGATCTGAAGCCCTCGACTGAAAATTTAGATTATTGTTAACATCCACATCACCATTAACATTCTTATTATTAGCATAAACTATTAAAGAGTTCTTCTCACCCACCACTAGATTCAAATCATTCTTCATATTATTATTAGGCCCAATTTTATTAACCACATTAAATTTTTCCTCTTACAAATTCATTAGGGTTGGACAATCTTTCTTCGTATGGCTATTGCATCTACAATGAAAGAAAGCATTGAGATTTCCTAGCAAGGAGATATCCCAATAGAAAGATTCCCCATCAAATTCTAAGGAATTTTTTTTTGGAAAATCCACCTTTGGGGCCAAAGCAACTAAAACCCTAGCATTCAAATGCAGCAGTGTAACTTAGGATTGTTCAATCTACACCACAGACCCTAAAGGCTTAAGAATTTGCAAAATAAAAGACCAAAATTCAACATTAAGGTTTTTAATCTCCACCCAATTTGGAGGGGCACGAGCAACCATTTTTTCAATATTACATTTTGGAGACCAAGGATATGCCCTGAACATCGACCTACCAACATTCCAAAATTTCTTCTCTAAAATTATTTCCTACATATTATGGTTCTTTAAAAACACAACAAACAATCCTTTTTGAATCATACGACAATATGTCACATAAATTCCAAGTTTCTTTCCCCACACTGTAGCAAGCCAATCATAAAAAAAAAATTTGGTCAACATAAATTCCAGCTTATCAAGACATACAAAGAAAATAGCAATGCCTTTAAGCCTAGATTGTTCACCTTTTATTGCAAAAATCATGTCCTCATTGGGGGACAAAGAAAGAACTTTTGGGATAAGAGAAGGAACCTTACCATCTTCTCCTCCGCCATCACTAGCGATGGCATCTCCTCCTTGGGAAAGTCCACATCCAACGGCTGTGGCCCATCATCCATTTCCACTGGTACCACCACACTCTGTCTCTACTAGAATCCTCCTAAAAATTCCATCAAACTCTATAGAGGCCGAGAAAATAGGACCACTATCGGCCAGGATTTGTTTATATGACAGCTTCTCCCCTGTATTATTGGCATAAATACCTCCATCCTTAGTAAAAATTCCCTCAAAAACATGTTCCAAGCCATCTCCCATAATAATATCCCCCTAATTTCCATCATGACTTAGCTCTCCCATAACACGAGCGAACCAAGCTAAGGGCAAAGAAACCAAAAACAAACTAGGACACAATAAAGACACACAATTACATCCCTTAAAACAATTAAAACAAATGCACATAAGAGATGAAAGGACACTTGACATGACCAATACAAACTAAAATCATGAAATGACACCTATTCACATAAAGTATGAAATCAGGCGCAGACATCATCACACATTCGCACAAGTTGCAGAGCCATCTTTTTTCTCTAGAATCGCAATTACCTTTTTTTCTTATTCTTAAAAAGATGGTATTAAAATATTCTCTCAAAAAAAGGGAAAAATCTAATATTTAAATTCCACTAGTATATTTTTACAATATCATCCTTGGCATAAATCGTCAAAATTTGTATTAGTTAAATATTTTTAAAATGTTTAGTAAAATTAATTATCCTCTAATTATTTTTTTTTTTAAATTATCTTAATTAATTATACAATTTCTCCTAACTTTATTTATCTTCTCTACATTTATTTAGCACTTTGTCTTCTTAAAAAAGAAAAAGAAAAAAAAAAAGAATCAAATAATTTATTTTCCTATGCATTAATAGGTCACCTTATGTTCATTTTTGCAATATATGTCCATTATATGTCATAATCCCTCTTGAATTTTCCAATTCTTGGTTTGACATTTCTCCATCATTGATTTTGCCTCTTAATGTGGATAGTTGATTTTGCCTCTTAACGTAGATCGTTGATTTTGTGTCTTATCCTGTGGAAATTTTTAGATTGTTGATTTTGTATCTCAATTCATGGAAATTTCTTTTGCCATTGATTTTGCCTCTTAATCTCTATCATTGATCAATTGCATGTGAAGTGTATAAATATCATATTTAACCCTCTCATTTACATATCTAGAACTACTACCAGCGAGGAGCAAACTACAGGCTAAGCAGCAATGGCTTCTGTTAAGGTATTTCTAATGATATTTTCTTTATCTTTTGATTTTCTGTATAGATGAAAATAATTTTGTTTATCATTTGATTTGCGCGCAGATCTTATATTTATTTTATATCTGTGTCAATTTTAGGAATAAACTGTGTAGATAATGAAGCTAAGATTTATTTCTTATATATGAAAATTGTACTTTATTATTTCTTTTATGATAAATAGATTTTCCGTATTGATTAGTACATTTATTGCATTAACCTTATAAAATTAGATTTCATCAGATAAAGTGGAAATTTTTCCTCATTGTGGACCTTGTATGGATCTAGATTTGACAACACTAGAAATTTCCTCATTGTGGACATACCGGAGATGCATTCGATCCCAAAACTGGAGGGTATTGGCAATTGAACATGCATAAACATAATCCATATGATTTATCAGATTAGTGTCAGGCATTGGCAAATGTAAAGGATAAACCATCTGATTAATTCAGACGCAAACCAAAGGCTAAGTTTTTTGTATAATCCATCTGATCTATGTTATGTTAGGAATGTCAGAGACCAGAACATATATCAGATGGGTTATAAGAAAACTTAGCCTTTCCTTTTCATTTGCAAGGTGAATCAAATGAGAACATGAATCAAATGAAGTATTATTTTCATTTGCCAATGTCTGATATTAATCTCATGAATAAGATGGAATTTAAATATCTAGATGAATCGGTTTTGGGTTTTGGATCAATTGCCGCCTATAGGAGAGAAAAAAATAGCACACTTATTCTACTGGTTCATCCGATGGTGCCCATTGCAAGGGACGGTGAAGATCGATGGCTGCTGATTGTTAGGGCTTTAAGTGTCGGGACCTGCGAGATGGGAAACTGCTTTGGGTGGGTTCTTCTTTAAATTCCACACGAGAAAAGCGGTTTTTTTTTCAGCCTTGTTTTGGATTTTTTTCAGTAGTGTTTAAAGCGGTGAAGTTGGAAAAAGGAGGATCTGCAGGAGAAAATGAAGAAGTTTGGCAGATGTTAGAAGATGGACAGGGGCCGAGAAGTATTTAAAAATATTCCTCTCCAATGGCTCCAGTAGCGCTCCATCTAAAAAAGTATCAATGGAGGGATTTGATCTCTATGCATATCCTGTCAAACCCACACAATCCTGTCATGGACCCAAACTTCATTCACAATGGTTACCATATTCCAGAGGGGTTCTTATCATCAGCAAGGATAATCCTGAAAATAGAAGTTTGTGCAAGATCCAAAGTGTTGCAATTCTTAATTGTTTTAAAATTTTCTATATCATATGATTGGCTATACATGAGCTGCCCTTTTGGTGCTGCTCAAAGCTGTCAAGGCCATGATTTTATACATTTTTATTCATTTCATGGCTCATGTGTTTCTCGACATGGATTTTGTTTTGTTTTGTTTGGTGTTTCTTAGTAGCCATGGTTTATACATATTTTTTCTTGTCTATGTCATATGTTTGGTTTTGGTCTCTAGTTGGGAGTTTGAAATAATTACTTAGATGACCTTTCCATTAAAATTAATCGATTTATAGTTGATCATGGTGTAACGCCCCACCAAGGGATCCAAAAGAATTAACCTAAGGTTTCACTAAGTTTGCTAAACATTTTTTTTTTTTTAAAGTAAGAAAGTATAACATACACATCAAACACATAGTAGTGGAAGCAATAACATGTAATCATCAACAAACATACATCACAAGTTACATTCCTTAAAGGTCCCAAGACGTTGAGTCACATTTAAATTTAATTAATTCTAAGTCTAACAACTACCACATACATATGAAAGAATAATCAGAAAGTCCAATGTTCATAATATACATTTGTTCTGAATGCCTCTTGGCAAATTAATTCGGAATGCTCAATCATCCACTGTACATGTCACAGGGTATGAAAGGCTTAAAAGAATATACATATGTAAAGATAAAGTTACATCATCCTCAAATCCATGATACAAAGTACAATAAAATAAATGAAATCATCCACCATACATGATACATCAATACATCCATAATGATAAAACATCCATGAACAGAATGAAGGTAAATGCCAACCAAGAAAACTCCAGTCACGATGACCACGGACGGATCTCAATGATAAGAGTAAAAAGCACTACCACCCGACCGCGTGGAACCTAAATGGTCCACTCCCTCCACGCTGAGGAGATAGTCTCAAGTCCCAAACAGGATAACAAAACCTATAATCATAAATACTCTCTAAGTCTAGAAAATCCTATAAGTATGCTAACTCAAGGGTTCCTAAAAAGATCGACATCTAAACCCAGAGGCACCACAAAGACATGTAGGAAACCTACTATGCAAGTGGGAAAATGTCATCGCAAAAGTCACATCGGAAGTTACCCAAGCAATCCCTTAGGAATCTCGGGTCCCTTGTGATCCTACGGCCACTAGTATCATCTTGTATTGACGAGGCATACTACGAAATGCAAGGTCGTAACCAAGCATTCTCTCTACCCCATCCTAGTTTGTACTAGCACTCAAGGCATGGGAGAGGACATACAGTTATCTTATTAGATTCATTTAAGTCAGTATTTAGATGAGATGTTTCTACTTATTAAAACAACTTACAATGAGTTACCCTGGCAGCCACTTAGGGCCCTGGCCCCCATCGCAAGCCACTTCCCGACACTACACATAGATAACCTACCCTAGGCTTATGAAATCACAAATCACAAATATCACCTCAACCCTATACAAGCGACTGGAAAACATCAAATGATAATCATAATGATCGCAATAGTTCTCTATCAGCAACTGAAGGCATCAATAATAAGTCACAATATTCAATGGTTCTCCAACGAGCAACCAACAAGTATCCCAATAATAGATCATAATACTGATCGAAGACTCTAAAATGGTCAAGTCAAAACATGTCACAATGTGACATCACCAAGAACAAATCATCCAAAACATCTCAGTCCTCTCAAAGCGACTGGAAGGAAAATCATATATTTATAACTGATCGATGACTCAAACATGGTTAAGTCAGGGAACTCAAATACATACACTTTAGCTTCACACAAGGAAATTGGAAAGCAATAACAAACAATAAATACATCCATCATAGAGCACTCCATCACATTACCATGGTCGAGTTAAGAAAGATCGAGACTAAATCATTATAAAATCACATTCACAAAACCCCCGAACCTCTGGTAACAACCTAAACTGGTCAACATCTAAACAACCCCAAAACCCCCAAAGCATAGTCAAGTACAAATAGCACAATATAGTTTCATAGTTTGGGTTTGGTTTGAAATACACAATAGGGTTTAAGTTCCAGTTTCGTATATGTTTTCAAGTAATAAGTTTTTTTCGCAATTAATCCATTTCTATAATAACCTCCATTTAATCAATAATCAAATTCTACAATTTAATCAATAATATTCATTATTAATTAACTTTAATTAAACTAATTTTAATTATATTAATCAATAATTACTGTTCTAATTACTTATATTAATATATTCATTAATTATTAATTTATTAATATTTAACCAAAAATTATTAATAAACTAATATTTACAAAAACTATGTTAAATGCATTAATATTTAATTATTAAATATTAATAAAGATTATTATTAAAATATTATTAAATAAAATATATTAAAATTTATTAATAAAATTTTTAAATAATAATAAAACTTTTTTTTATAAAATAATGCAAATTTAAAAATGAAATTAAAATCAAATATCAAAAAAGAAACTTATTTTTAATAAGCTCGTCAGCTTAATAAAACGCCTGCAACCTACCGCAGTCCTGCGGTCGTAGGGCCTGTGGTGGTAGGTACTATGTACCTGACGTCACAATACCTGTGACGCAGGTACTGTCGCGTAGAGCCGCGGCAATGGGGGTGGGGTACGGGGTAATTCCCTCCCCCCCCAATATTAATGAATATTATATTTTTTTATTATTATTTTGTTTTTTTTTTTTTAAACAATTTTTATTTAAAATAACAATTCAAACCCCCCAATAAAGATAGGAAAATAAATCAAACCAATCGAATTTTCATTCTAAGATTTTCAAGATCAAATATCTTTCCAAATTAAATTTCTCAATTCAATTTTAATTCAACCCAAAACCTGATTTAATCCAAATTCCCTTTTTACCTACGAATGAGGTTTTCTATATAGTTTTCCAATCTAGATTTACAGATGAAATCGGATAGCAAAAGATCCAGAACAAAGAATTCACACATTCGAGAAGACAAGATCTTACATTCACGAAGTAGATAGAACATATTAAATTTCTTAAACCATTTAGGGGTCAAAATATTAGACCCTACCTGAACCTGATGCTAATACGCAACTCTCAAAAACTGTAAGAGAACTAGCTCCTCTTCAATGACTTTCTTCTGAAAATCTATCCTAGAATTCTCCTTCTGAAATTTGCTTCCGAAGTTCTTTCTCCAAAAATTCCTGTCTCTCCAAAATTCCCCCTCTCCCAAAAATGAACCCCAAAGTTGTGATAAGGAGTTTTTTCCTCAAATCGGGGCACTAATTGTGCGTTCACCCGAGAAGACTCTTTGCACAACTGAGTTAACTCAAAATTAACTTTTATTATCTTTTCTTTTATTTTGCATTCATCTTTTCATGCACATTAAGTTGAATTATTAAATAACTTTATTTACTATTTCACTTGACTTCTATTTTAAATTAATTTATTACTTTAATCTCATGTGCACTTTATGAAATTAAAATAACATTATTATTTTCTATTATTTTATCTTTTAATTTATTTCTCATATATTAAACTCATGCTTAGATCATGCGATCTAGAAACCTTTAATAATTTAATATCTTTCAACTTTTAATTTATTTTAGAAACTTAATCAATAACATATTTAATTAATTTAAATAACAATAATATTTAGCATTTATTTAAAAATGAACTCTAAATATATTATTATTAAATTAAATAAATATTATCATGTTCTAAATTTATCTTTGAACTTTTATCTCCAAATTTAATTCTTTTATTTAATTAATTTCTCAATTAATTAAATATTAAAGATATCATATTAATTCTCCATTAAATTAAATCATTAATTAATCTTTTTAATTAGACTTAATTAATAGAAAACACATCAAGGACTCATATAAAAACATACAAAAACCCATCATAGAAAAATACATACTAAATCAAACAAAAGGGTTATAATCACGAAATTACATCCTTTGATGTATTCGGAGGGTACTTAACTTAGATACTTGCCCTAATTATCAATTAGGACAATTGGCTAAAGGGTTTAAGAATTGGACTTAAGAGTTTATCTCCCCTCTCTTACCATTGAGATAATGCGATAGGGTACGCTCATCCTGGCAATTCAGGGAAGTCGATACCCGATACCTGCAACCTGCATAAAATCCACACATGTACAAACACAATATTCTAAGCTAAACAGACAATGGCAGGAAGTGGTACATCGTGTAGATCTCGACTAGCAGGTGACTATGACTCCCTTCCTTAACCACATCAGAAACACCATACATAAATAAAATAAACACGCACACCATACACATGCAGTATGGGGTAAGTATCCATAATAAAGAACGTGTGATAATAAACCATCTAACTAATCATTAGTAATAACTGAAAACATTGAATAATCATCATACATGTCTGAAATATAGAGTACCAAGTAATCTCATCATATAATAAACTGAGTGTAAAACAGTATTTGATAATCTCAAGATAATGCTACTAATTATCAAACATAAAACTTCGCCTAAAAGAGTTTGGCAATGATATCAGGAATGTAACTAGAAAAATGTAGACTAGGGGTAGGCACTACACATGGAAGTTTAACTTAAAAATGTCTACAAATTTCTTTTAAAAAAATTTGCTAATATGATTGATTTTGGAAACCTAGATCTTTGGTTACGGTCACCATTTCTTTTGTGATATAGTTTTTTTACTATGATTGTGGAAGTTGAACTTTAAAATACCCCCAAAGTTTCTTTTAAAAATAAATTGTTAATACGATTGATTTTGGAAATGTCAATCTTTGACTAAAGTTTCCATTTCTTTGATTTGTAATGAAACATGCACATAATGACCCAAAATTAAAAATGAAGATTATTTATTATTTATTTTTAAATTGAGGATGTGAGGAGTCTCCCTAGACTTGAAATTAAAGCCATTGCTGCTAACAATGAAAAGGTGGCAACGATAGAATTATTATATTTATCCTTGAGCAGTGAAGTTTTTCAAAGTGAAGGTAGAAGATAGTATAATATTTACATGCCTAAGGCACAAATATTTCACTACTAAAAAAAATATTTGATGGGAATAGATTAGTTGTCAATAAGAGGCTCATTTATTTATTTTGTTTAAATATGATTATTGGGCATTTGTTAGGTAGATTCATATTACCTCTCTAGATTGGGCATGTATTAGGTAGATTCTATATTCTATAATGTGACTAGTTAGCATTAAAAAAAACTTACACACCAAATCAAAATGCATTATATCATTTGAGCAAAACAAAGAAAGGGAGATATGTGACCTATTGGTGATGGAACAAAAAAATATATAGTCATTTCATGGTTGAGTGTAGAGTCATGTTAAAAATAGAAGTTATTGAAACCATGGCATATTTTTAGTTCCTTTGGAAATTTTATGGTAGGGATGCATTTTTTTTACAAAAAATTCCAAGGTAGGGTTCTCTCCATGAACATTAGATTCAAGGACAACATCTATCTAGCTAATAAATGGCCATGGTGGTTGACTAGATTTCAAAGATTGAGTCTCACAGGCACATACTGATGTGCATGAAGGAAAGCAACATCATAGGATTAGGTGGAAAATGAACTGTTTACAAGGCAGAGATGCCCAGTGGTGAGATTGTTGCAGTGAAAAATCTTTGGAGAAGCTATGAACATGCTAAATATTGCAAAGACTCAAGCTTCCTAGTAGAGCCAAATATCTTGGAAATGTTGAGACACAACAATATAGTGAGATTGTTGGGATAAATTTACAACAATGTAAATCCTAATGCTCATCTATGAGCACATGCCAAATGGAAGCCTACCAAAAGCCTTGCATGGAAAGGAGGCTTGGAAAAACATGTTGGTAGATTGGGTGGAAAGATATAATATTGCTTTCTACACCATGAATGTTTTAGCTTGGTTGTACATAGAGATGTCAAAATACAATAGATTCTCCTTGAATATAATCTTAATGTGCATCTTTCTAACTTTGTAGTGGGAAACTTTGCATCTTTCTAATGGTAATAGTGTCATCATGGTAGTAGTTGACTACCTCACTAAATATGCACATTTCATTGTATTATCACATCCTTTTATGGAAGAAATAAATTTCTTGGAGAATATCCAAAAGCT
Source organism: Cupressus sempervirens (assembly GCA_028749045.1). NCBI lineage: Eukaryota > Viridiplantae > Streptophyta > Pinopsida > Cupressales > Cupressaceae > Cupressus > Cupressus sempervirens. Next base: position 4,483,288 of record CM053785.1, read on the forward strand.
AAATAATACACCTAAGGTTATTGTTAGTGAACATGATCCTATCTTCACTAGTCAGTTTTGGAAAGATTTATTCTCATATTTTGGTACTTAATTGGCTCATAGTTCTTCATACCATCCTCAATAATATGGGCAAACTGATGTTGTTAATAAATGTTTGGAAGGATATCTATGGTGTTTTACTTTAGGGGAACAATCTCAATGGATAGATTGGCTACCTCTTGTATAATGGTGGTAAAATACTTCTTTTCATAGCTCATCAAAAATGTCTCCATTTTTGTCACTTTATGGATATCATCCTCCTTCCATCACATCAACATTAAAGGTGTCACCAAGAGTTTAAGAAGTAGAGGACCACTTGCTTCATCAACAACGGGCACTTTCAAGTCTCAAGGAGAATTTAGCTATGGCATAAATTGAATGAAACAACAAGCAAACCAACATCATAGTGAAATAAATTTTGAAGTTGGGATTGGGTCTTCTTGAGATTGTAGCCTTATAAACAAATCTCAATAAATCATAATAATAATAATAACTTGTCTCCATGATATTATGAACCATACCAAATTATGCAAAATATTGGTAGTATTTCTACAAGCTAGAGTTGCCACCAACAACAAAGATACATCCAATTTTTATTGTTTCTTATTTGAAGAAAATAATTGGACAAAACATTCCTACTCAAATAGTACCACCAGAGCTTGATGAAGAAAGAAGAATAATCTTGGAACCAGAGTGCATTCTTCAAATACATACAAAGAAGTTGAGGAATAGAACCCTCCCCGAATATCTCATCCAATGGAAGAACTTATTAGTTGAAGAGGCCATGTGGGAGGATGAGGAGTTTATTCAAAAGAATCCACACTTGGTTAGCATTGAGGAAAATGCTTATTTGAAGAGAGAGGAGATGTTAAACCCTTAATATTGGTTTATACAGGGTTATATGAATAGTCAACTTGCAGCTATCTTAATCCTTAATTAAGTCATGTTATCATTATTATATTATTATTTAGGTAGGTAGATCAACCTAGGTGTTATGTAGAGTTTTGCCTATTTAGCCTAAGCATAATTAGGTATATATAGGAGGTTGTGAGTCTTATTTCGACATCATATTCTAAGTGTGTTCTCATTGGAGATATTTGGAGGTTTCCCCATCAAAGTGGCATATTACTCTCAGTTATTATCAAGTATTTATAGAATATTTCAAATTATATCTTCCATTGTGCAAGTTATTTCATTACATTCTGCTTGAGCATCCATGATTTGCAGCCGACTCCTATACTATTGTGACAAAGAAGCCTACACCTTCCCAATTTTAACTATTAATATTGTAACATGTTGGCAAATTGTGGTCTTCAGAACTAGTAGTAATAAGGCATCATCCATGGTCTCCATGTTGCTTCCAATATATAATTGGATCACTATGACTCAAGGGTCTCGAGAATGATTGGGCAACAATGGTTTTGCTTAGGGATTCAACTTCATCATATTCAAATTGGCCTTTCTTCTCATGGATATTGGTATTTTTGTTTTTCAAATGGTTAATAGAACATATTGAACTCAAGATTAGGTTTGAACCAGTGTTGTCATTCATTTACAAAAAAATCACATTATTGATCCGAAGCATGTCTTATGAAGAAAACACCAATAATTTTATTTAGGTTATGAAAATAACATTAGCTTGAAGTTCCAAACACTTTTGGTTTCATGTCTTCTTTTACATTGATATGAGTGCTAATAATTTCTCATTGATCCATTTTGATAATTCCATCAAACAATTTATAGAACAACTCATATTGGCATATTTCAATGATGAAAGGTCACTCGGCTATTTTTTTAAGCACTTGGTTGACACTCTTCTACACATAAAGGCATGATCTTTGAGATAGGATCAAAAATCAGGTAACTCAACATCATGCAAGCCACTTGAGGTTCCTCACACGTATCATGAACATATCTCCATCCACTTTTTAAGGCACAAATTCATATGTATTATAAAAAATTTGGGAGTGTCCCTTTATGTGATTCTTTTCTTAAAGCTTGTGGCATGGGGATTCTATTCATGCACAATCTTTTTCCTCATGCCTATGATTGAACCAAGGAAACCCACCCCCCACCCACCACCACACCCCCCCCCCCACAACCCCCGAGGAGAGGTTAGCTCTTATAATTGTTTGGTGCCTTCTCATTTATCATTCTCTTATGTGGATTTGATTTGGATTCATATTCAATCCCCTTTAATTTGACATCTACAATGTCATTATATCCTTCTTGGATAATATCTAGTGATTCCATGAATGATGAAAGTCTCCATTTTATGACTATACTTTCCTTTGGAGAACTTGGAGAGATCTACATTCTAGACCAATGAGCATGGCTTTCAAACCTTGGACTAAACTTTGACTTGAACCTCTTAACCATGTACCTTGAATTTGAACTTCTAAAATTTGAACTTCTAAAATTTGAATCCCGAACTATGTGAACCTTTGAACTTGAACTTAAACTTGAAACCCATGGTTTGGTCCAAGTTTAACACAATATCAGGATGTTGCCTCTATACAAAACAAACCTTACAAAGGCATTGTTAGAAACCAAAAAAATAAGAAACTAAGGTAATTTCGCCACAGGATGAATTTACAAAGTTTAAAGACTTGAGTGTGAAAGCATGCTTACAAGAAGTCAATTACAAGTCATCCTTGCAAGAAAAGTGTTTAGGCTATGGTTGGGATTGGATCTAATCATTATCTTTCAATTCTTACTATTGATTCATTGTAATAGGACACGCTCATTCTAGCAATTCAAGGAAAACAATGCTCGGTACCTACAACCTACATAAAAGAAAAGCATATATATATATATATATAAGTCCAAGCTAAATAGATAATGGCAGGGAGTGGTACATTGTGTAGATCCTGACTAGTAGGTGACTATGACCCCCCTCCCTTGACCGCATCAGACATGTCATACAAAATAAAAATAGACACACACACACACACACACACACAAGTGTGAGGTAAGTACCATAATTAATCATGAGTACAAAAAAAATCATATTTCTATATGAATATTTATATTCATGAATGCACGATCATCATTTTTTAAAGACATCATCATGAAAGAAATTGCAATTACGAACCAAAATTCCTTAAAGCATCATCATTATGAAAATATTCAATCTAGACATAAAATCAAGTCATGGAATAATGTCATATAACTATAAATCAAATATATCTAAAACTAACACATGCATGAAAATATACCTAAAAGAGTTCAAAACATAGAACAAAAAGGAAAACCTTGGGTGGGAAATACACTTTCAACTTCCATGACATCATTTTGGGTTGTTTAGTTATGCTCACTATGAGATGTTATATCTCTATATTTGAATAGAGTATTGGGATCTTTGTTTTGATTTATATTTGAATCTGAAATTGTATCACCATGACTCTGATAAACAAAACTATTATGGTGATTTCCAAAATCATCACTGTGGTTCCACATGCCTGTAGATGAAGAGGATAGAGGGTCAGGAGCTAAAACATAGGTAGTAGAAAAAACATTCAAAGAAATGGTATTCTGATTTCTACTAGTATGATATTTTTGTGAAGAATAAAGATGAGGAAAAATAAATCAAGACAAAGTGAATTGACAAGAAATAGATTAGTTGATGTGGAATAGAGAAATCATAAAAAAACATTAGAAATTTATCATCAAAAGAGAGAAGCTATGTAACTGTACATTCATATTTGTTTATATTTTTTATTTTCTAGCTATGACAAAGGATAGGATTAAAAATCCAAGCAATAGAGTGAGAGCACAATCATGAATTGAGATGACCATAATCACTTCTAGTAGAGAGTAAAAGTTGACATGTGGTACTACGTGTTGGAAGCTACAATTGAGAAAATTGTTATGTTGTCATTGTTATCAAACCTATTGATGAGACAGTTTGCTATCTGATCTAAATGTCATATCTATTTGATTGATGATGAGGATTTGAGAAGTTGGTCATAACAAGAAAATCTAAAGGATAGATTGAGTTATGAAGAGGAAATTACAAATGGATATTTGATTACTTAGAATTTGACAAGATATATTGATTCTTCAAATTTTGTTACAAGTGGAGAAGTCAATAATGCTCAAGTCTTGAAAGTGTGAACAAAGATAGATCAAATGCATATGCTTGACTGAGCAACAGAGTAGAAGACTAAAGAATTTTGAAGTACATGGTGACTGATGCTAGTGTTGATCGAGCACCAGAACAAGCTAAGAAAAAATAGAGTTGACTGAGTGATAGGGCATATGTCGAGCATGAAATTTAGTAGCGAATGAGTAACTTAATGATGACCAAGTGTCAAACCAAATTGTCGGCCGAGGAACAACATTTCTAACTATTTGTGAGAAATCATAATTTCTAGCTGACTAAGTTGATTTCTTGGAATATGGAAAGCATGTTGAAGATAAGGATCGATGAGTTGGATCATTTGATATCAGAAGAGGACTAGGTAAATTACCTTAGAGATGGATTCCAAGAGAAGTTTCTAGAAAAGAAGAGGAAATATAAAATGGTGATTAGATTCATTGTATGTGACAAATCTAATTGTAAACCCTATGATCTATTGTGATGATTAAGTGAAAAAAGATCATAATCACCTATTTAAGGAGGTATAAGGCCTAACTTGCAATGTGTCTATGTGCGTACCTATGTACGAATGCTTGTAGAGTTGGAGCAGTTGCTGATGTTATTGACTAGCGAATCTAAATAAGTAGAAGGTTGAAATGAATTGAGAAGAGGTGAAGTGTGATTTCTTGAATGGTTAACAACTGAATCAAAGATAGAGATGACAATGAAAGCCTACCCATGAATCAACTCATGAACTGAACAAATATCTATACATGAAAAGTCAATTATGCTTAATAGATCAAAACCTTGTTGTTACTTTCTAACCATTGTAAATAGCATTTGCAATCCTTTTTAATCAAGGTTGACCTAATAGTCATATATATATATCCTCTAACAAGGTGGCATTCTAATGTATTGTTTTAAGGTCCTCTAACAAGGCCATTCCTAATACGATGATTAAATCCTTTAACAAGGTCACACTTAACAATGTGTTTTGTAACCTTTAATAAGGTTGGCTCCTAACATAGCTCACTACAAAAGAGTGAAAATTAGTGACATGTTGCTACTAGAGTTTTTCCCAAATTGGGTTTCCATGTTAAATCCTAGTGTCAAACTTGTGTAGATGTTATCTATGGTGTTTACTGATTAATGTTTATATTCTACAAGTTTGTTATATTTACAATAGTAGACAACTAGTTGATTTTTCTTATAGTTGATAGTAGAGACCGAGCTATGGAATGAGAAGATCTGAAGTTGTTTAAATTTTTGTCTATTTAATTGGTACATTTGGACCTTGGACAATTGATTCACCCCACCTCTTAGTTATTCTTAATATTCTAACACCGAGACCCCAATAGCATCCTGCTTGACATTGGGGAGGTGTTGGCTGATTTCTATGGCTTAATTCTAGAGAAATCATCTTCCTTGTGAAGGATTTTTGTTATCTCCAAACAAATGTGATGTTTAGAAGAAGCGAAGTGTTTAGTAAGGGAAGATTTAGATACCTGCTCATATTTTATGTCATCTCTATGCTATTTGATCCTTGTATAAAGGATAGGCCAGTTTCACAAATGTATGACAACCCACATGAGAAGGAAATTTTGTAGACTCTAGCATTGGAAAAAATAAATCCTTGGAATCTTTCGAAGGGAGAAGGTGACTCTAAAAGAGGGACAATGGATTAAGGAACAACATAACCCTCTTTTCGAAAGGATTTTAGATATCTACATGGTTAAATCTTGACAACAAGATCACAATTATTATTATTATTTTTGTTGTTATATTTCTATGTTTTCCACATTTATTTTTCTCTTTTTTTTTCCATTATTCTTAATTCCCTATATTTTAGCTTAATTTCTTTTATTTTTATTATTTGGGGTGTTTTGTCTTTTTAATCTTGGGCTTCTTTATTTATTCGCTCCTTTTTATTATCATCATCATCATCATTATTTTATTCTGATGTCATTTTATGACATTTTGTCATTAGTTTTTTATTTACTATGTTCATTTTTTAGCCTTTATTTCATTCTTTGGTTGGATTGTTTCTATTATTCTTTAATTTGTTTCCCTTCTTTATTTTCTTTTTCTACTTTTATTTATTATCAGCTTTATTTATTTTTTAGTCTTTATGTTTAGTAGTTGTGCTTTCCTTTATTATTGTAATTGTTTATTATTTTTTGCCTCTTTCTTGTTTGTTTGTTTTGTTGTGGGGTTGTTCCTCCTCTCTTTTCTACCTTGGTCTCTAGTTTCCTTCTTCTTGCTTTCTAAATATGCATTCTTCTTTCTATCTTGCTTGTGTGCTCGTTGATTCTAATGAACAAAGTGTGATACAAAATGTTGATGAAAAAACTTCATACACAATCTAATCCATAAACATATACTTTTTAGGGATTGTAGAAATTTATTAGCTTTAAAATAAAAAATAGTTTTAATTGATAGAAATATTTACATACATATTCTTAGATTCAAATATATTACAAATGATGACTTTTTTTCAACATTTCAAAAATATTAAACTAGCATTTGCACGTTTGAAGGGTGCAAGGATTACACCGATAGTGTTATATATAAGAGAGTGTTATGATATTTTTTGAGATGGAATTGCCACATACACAAGATAGATGATGTGAAATTTTTTTAGTATGGTTGTGGTTTTATTTTTTTTCTTTATTGATATTAACAATTATTAAAGTATTTTATGTATTATAATTTAAACAATATTTATATTTTAAAATAAATGATACATATTCTTTAGCTAAATCAAATTATTTATTTATTTATTGATATATTTATATAATTTTGTAATTAATTGAGTTAATTATACAAAATTTATCTTTTTGCATCTTGATTCTTTAGTTTTATTTCTAATTTATCATTTATTCTAACTCTTAAATTTTTTTTTTTTTTTGAAAAGTATAATTTAACAATTCTAATAAACTATTATGATCTTGGTGGGTGGCCTTCACTAGCACCTTGGGGTTTTGGTGCAATGGTTCGTACCATGTGGTATCAAAGTCTCCACCCAGGTTCGAGTTTCAGAGTGAGTGGTAGTGTCGGAATTGCAGTGTTTATCCGAGGCTTATACGGCCAAAGGAGGGCCCACCATATGGGTGCACATCTAGTTCAGAGTCTGGACTGTGGAGCATTGTGGGATGTGATGATCTTGGTGGGCGGCCTTCACCAACACCTTGGGGTTTTGGTGCAATGGTTCATACCATAAATTGTCAAATAATATTTTTGAAGATCCATCATTATATGAATTTTTTTTTTTTAAATAGAAATTAATAAAATTATTTTAAAAATATAGTTTATATCTCAAAAATATTAATTTTGAGATTATGCCTTGTAAAAAATTTATATTCTTGCACAAATTTAAAATAATAAAAGTGAACTGAATAATCCTCTTTAAACCTTGAATTTAGCTTAATATTTTTAAAAATATACGATATGCACCAAATTTTGTTCTGACTAAAGTCATGTACAACTCAATTAAGAAAAAAGTAATTTAAAACTTCTTAAATGAAGGAAAATTTATTGAAAGTGGTCATTTAGAGTGAATCGGCTAATATAAAGCCAAGCCCTTCAATTTCGTTTTGTCCATTTGCAATGACAGTGAAACTTCTGAAGAATTATATCAAGTTGAATTTTTTTGTTAGCGATGCATGTCTAATTATATATATATATATATATATATATATATATATATATATATATATATATATATATATTGATTGCCTTCATCCATTAGACTTTCTAATGATTCGATCAAGAATAACTAAAAATAATAATGAAAGCACAATTGATTCTAGGCTCCACCATTACCACAAAAGTATCCTTCCCCAACAACACGTGTCACTTAAATTTCTGATTCATTTGTTAATACAACAACAACAAAACCAAAAATAAGAAAACCCTATCATTTGTTTAACCAATTATAATTAGCAAAATCAATTAATTGTACATTCGTGCTGTAAATAGGTGCCTTTTAGACAAAAATGAAAGTTTTTTCCTCAAAATTACTGATAGTCACTTTTCACATCGGCACCAAGATATGGCTTTCCCGTGAAAGTTTCTCTCGATAACCAGCATGACCACGTGTTGGGACAAAATGTTTAGCCATTTCTCGATACTGTTGTTTTGGCTTAAGGCCGTCAGATTGTCAAATTTGTTAGAAGAAGGCTGACATTGCACTCCATGTGATTGAAGACTATTTGGCAGAGAATACTCTTTTTTGACATCGCAAATCTTTAAGCCGACATAAGACTCCTCGAAAATTTGGACAATCCGATAACAATTCTCAAGCAGTGAAGCTTATCAACTTAAAAATCATATAAATATAATCTATATTTTTTCTATGTATATTGTCTTATTACACACACATCTTTTTGACCAAACATTTTCTTATGATTTTTTTTAAAAAAATGTAGCTCTCCTTTTTTCATCATTTTCTAAGAAATTGAGAGAAATATTTGTTTGGTCTATGCCATATGCACTAAAGTTAGATTTAAGTAGTGATATTTTTCCAATTTTTTTATTGTTTTTTACTACAAATTATGTAGATCATGAAGATCAAATTCTATAATGTTTTCAAATTTTTGAAAATTGGTCAAATATATAGTTTGTGGGAGGATAGCCACGTTTTATTTGACCAAACAATTTTGACCAAACATTTTTCTTGATGATGTGGTAGAAAATAAGGGAGAAATTTTGTACCTCTCAACTACCTCACTTTATTGAAAAAGAGACATTTTATAATAAAAAAGAGAAAAACAAGACTTGAAGGTGCTATTGAAATTGACATATGAACTTAACCTGCTCATTGAAATCTTCTGATCTTGACATATGAGCCCAAACTGCAGCAGCGTAGCTTTTTCTTCAAATCTTCCATCCTGTGGATGAATTTTCCCACATAATTGCACTTTGAAGAAGCTATAAATCCTCCTCACCTTGCAAACCCATTTCATTCGCAAGCGAGATAGCTGCTTGATATTTGCAAAGCAAAAGCTAATCTTGAAATTGTTTCAGTGTTTTTAGAAGCCAATTATAATGGGTTTGGGTATTTGGGTAGTGATACTACTGCTGCCATATGTTATTCGCTGCTCTGCATGTTCGGTAGAAGAGAGAAATTCCCTCCTGGATTTCAGGCAAGGCATTGATTTCAGTGGCTACAGAGGACCCTCCTTCCCACTGGAATCATGGAAAGGATTCAACTGCTGTGCTTGGGAAGGAGTGGGCTGCCACCGGCGAACTGCGCATGTGCTCAGGTTGGATCTCCACTCTAACAATGAAAATCATTTTGCTTTTGGCTTTGTATGGAGTGAAATTCGACGAGGGCTATTCCAACTCTTGCATTTGGAATACTTGGACCTCTCTCATAATAACTTCAACTCCCTATCCATCCCTCCACAGCTTGGAGAGCTGAGGAGATTGAAGTATCTCAGATTATATGACTGTGAATTCGCTGGTCGTATCCCAAGAGAGTTGGCTTGGCTACAGCAACTGGAATACTTCGACCTCAATTACAATCATCTCCATGGTGCCATTCCTAGGGAGATTGGTAACATCTCCACCTTGAAATACCTTGGGCTCTATGGGAATGATGGTTTGCAGAGCGGCAAAATGCGTGAGTGGATAACACATTTAAGAGGATTGGAGGGCCTTTCACTAGCAGATTTGAATCTCACTATGGAAGGGGCCAGCTGGTTGGGGAGTATTGCCGCTCTCACCAATCTCACCAAAATTTACATGGGCAATTGTGGGCTTTCAGGAGAAATTCCCCCCTCCTTTGCAAATCTCTCGCGGCTTCAATGGTTGGAACTTCCGGGCAACTCATTAAGAGGTAAGATCCCTGCCTTTCTTGGAGATCTCCCCCTCTCATTTCTTGATCTTTCTGGGAACAATTTGGAAGGTTCTATTCCCTCCTCTTTTGGTGGGCTCTCAAAATTGGACACCCTCGTTCTGATTTCAAACAAATTAAATGGCAGCATTCCGTCTACTCTTGGGAATCTCTCATCACTAACTTGGCTTGAATTGCAGGATAACTCTTTGAGTGGCCCAATTCCTACTTCTTTTGCTAACCTATCCAAACTGAGTCGACTTAATCTGGCCAACAACAGCTTGAATGGAACTTTCTCATTCTCTATCTTAAATGATTGCTCCCAGCTTTGGATTTTGGATCTCTCCACCAATTTGTTGACCGTAGAATTCACCGCCTCGACCATCCCCAAATTTCAGCTTACTCACTTAGATCTACGTGACTGTAACATTAGAGGAACTTTGCCCATGTTAATTTCAACCCAATATTCCATTCTCTATTTAGATTTGTCCAACAACTCTTTGACTGGCGTTGTTCCAAATTGGCTCTGGGAACTCAATGATCTAGAGTATATAGATCTATCCAATAATTTTTTTGAGGGACCTATTTTAAAGGTGTTTAGTAGATATACCAATTCTTTTGGATTTCTTTCACTGTCCAAGAATAATATTACTGGTACCATTCCAAAGTCTATTTGTAAAGCGGTGAGTTTAGAGATTCTAGACTTATCATATAATAAGTTTAGTGGTACGATTCCTCAATGTCTAAAGAACTGCACCATGTTATCTGTCTTGAATCTAGAGAATAATGACCTAAAGTGGGTGATACCAGATATATTTGAGAGCATTCCTCTTGAGACATTGAAATTAGGAGACAATATGTTTGAAGGAAATATTCCACCGTCTCTTGGAAAATGCGTGGGGCTCAAAATCCTTGATTTGAGAAACAATAAGTTACAAGGAAGTATTGCAAATTGGGTTAAAAGCTTATATAGTCTCCAAATTTTAGTGCTGAAAGGTAACGAATTCAAAGGAAAAATTCCATTGGAATTAACAAAGCTTCAACAGCTTCAAATTTTAGATATTTCAAATAACAAATTCTCAGGGGTTATTCCAAGTGACATTATGAACTTATCTACAATGGCAAATCAATCAGACAACACAGAAGTCTTTGAACAATCATATGATATTAGTCTTATTGCTTCAGAGGGAGCTGTACAATACATAGATGAAATCATAGTGATAAACAAAAGACAAAGTATGGATTTTAAGAGAATTTTGAGACTGGTAAAGTGTCTTGACCTGTCCAGCAATAATTTTTCAGGTAAAATTCCTTGGAATATTGGATTCCTCAAAGGTTTGATTATTCTTAATATTTCAAGAAATCATTTTAGTGATGAGATTCCTAAATCTATTAGAGAGATGACATTGCTACAATCCCTTGATCTTTCACACAATAATCTCTCTGGCGTTATTCCTAGTGAGTTGCAGCTTCTCACATTTTTAAGTTACTTTGATGTTTCCTCTAATAGTCTATCAGGGATGATACCACAAGGAGGACAAATGATGACATTTGATTCTACACATTTCTCCAACAATTCAGGCTTATGTGGTCTACAAATATATGTTTCCTGCTTAAGTGGCCATCCAAATTCTCTACAGGAACACAAGGATAACATTGAAGATTCAGGAGATGATATATGGTGGGATATGGGAATGGCAACAGGCTGCATCATTAGCTTTTCTATTGTAATGGCAATATTGTGGCTGAGTAGAACATGGAGCATCATATGCTTCAAATTCATGGATGCTATTATTAGTTTTTTATTTCAAACATTAAGAACATAAGCATACTCTATAATCTAGGATCATTTGTATTATACTTTTGATCCACAAGCTAGTCATGTAACATTGCTTTTCATATTTTCATATTCTAGAGTACAAAATACATGGGTTGATGTATATTCTATATTTTATAATAAAAACTACTATGATACATATTGTGCATCAAATTTTATATATTTTAGATTTTTTTTTTTAAAACAAAATTTTGTATTTTATAGATTAAATTTTAGTAATGATTTTTTGTGGGATTGGATTTTAATCTATGTAGATCATATATCATTTCATGTAATATCATTAACTAGCATAGGAGGTGGATGAAGTAAATAAAGACAACACATACTCAAAGAGAAACATTCAAATCAATTACCAAAACACAAAAGACTTATCAATCTGTGTTACAACACTTCATTCTCATTAACATAACTATAATCTATTACAAATCTTGAGAATGCTACAACATTGTTTATCCACTCAAGATCTACAATGATCTGATGTCTAAATCTTACATTATTTCTCTATTTAGAGGTCTAGGAACAATCTAGACTGTAAACTATAACAGTCAAATAACATGTGAATAATATGGCAGATGGTGCTGGAAACTTTTATATTAAATATGGTCGTTGGGAATCTGCATGGAAACTTAATATGGTAGTTGGAATCTGCATGAAAACTTCCATATTAAATATGGTAGTTTGGAATCTGCATGGTCGACAATGGCCACTAGAAAGCTTTTATTGTTGTTTTTAATGGAGACTTTGACTGGCCATAATTTGGTGGTACAAAATACATGGGTTGATGTATATTCTATATTTTATAATAAAAACTATGATACATATTGTGCATCAAATTTTATATATTTTAGATTTATTTTTTAAACAAAATTTCATGTTTTTTTTAATTTTAGTGATGATTTTTTGTGGGATTGAATTTTAATTTATGTAGATCATATATCATTTCATGTAATATCATTAACGAGCATAGGAAGTGGATGGAGTGAATAAAGACAAACACATACTCAAAGAGAAACATTCAAATCAATTACCAAAACACAAAAGAATTATCAATCTGTGTTACAACACTTCATGCTCATTAACGTAACTATAATCTATTACAAATCTTGAGAATGCTACAACATTGTTTATCCACTCAAATCCACAATGATCAGATAAACATATGATGCCTAAATCCTTATATTATGCCTCTATCTAGAAGACTAGGAACAATCTAGACTGTAAACTATAACAGTCAAATAACATGTGAATAATATGGCAGAGTGCTGGAAACCTCCATATTAAATATGGGAATCTGCATGGTCTGGCAGACAGAAAGCTTTTATTGTTTTTAATGGAAACTGTGACTGCCCATAGTTTGGTGGTTGAAATTGTGTCCTACCAACAACTAGCCACAACAAGATTTGAAAGGAAGTTGGATATTTTTATTTTATTTTGGATTTGTCATATATAATTCTTTTCTTCTTTGAAAAAATAATGTTAAATATCTACAATTAAAATATTTTGTTAACCTTGATTAATTAGACGTAATGCTGCCATTTAATTTGTACTCCAGATTGTAGACATGAAGAGCACCAAATAAGAGATGGCATGAGTAGTAAGAGCACAACCCAAATGCCCAAACCCATCATAATTGGCTTCTTGAAAACACCAAAAGCAATTTGATCTCTATGTCGAAACAGAAAGAGTAGATTTTGCTTTGCAAATCTAAAGCGCTTATCTCGCTTGGGAATGAAATGAGTTTGCAAGGTGAGAGGGATTCATAGTTCCTTCAAAGTCCAATTATGTGGAAAAATTCATCCAAGGGATGAAAGATTCGAAGAAAAAGCTGCGGTGCTGCAGTTTAGGCTCATATATCAAGATATGAAGATTTGAATGAGCAGGTTAGGTTCATATGTCAATTTCAATAGTCACCTAAAGTCTTGTTTTTCTTTTTTGTTTGGTTTTAAATATCTCTTTTTCAGAAAATGAGGTAGTTGAGAGCTACGAAATTTCGTCTGTATTTCCTACCACATCATAAAGAAAATGTTTGGTCAAAGTTGCTTGATCAAATATGGCGATAGACCAAACAAATATTTGTTAGAATTTCTAAAAAATAGTAAAAAAGGAGAGCTACAATTTCTTTAAAATCGTATCTTTTGTTTTAAAGCTAATAAATTTCTTCATATCTTGACATGTGAAATTATTTTAAGAATATGTATGTAAATATTTCTAGTCAAGAAGTATCAATTAAAACTATCTTTTATTTTAAAGCTAGTAAATTTTCACAATCTATGAAAAATACTTGAGTGTTTCTAGATTAGATTGTGTGTGAAGATTTTGCATCAACATATGTGATCCATCATGAGCAAATAAATAAAGAAGCTCAAGATTAAAATGACAAAATGCCCCAAATATTTTTTTTTTAAAAATTAAGGTAAAAGATAGGGAATTAAGAAGAATGAAGAAAACAATGAGAAAAACATAGAAATATAACAACAAAACAATAAAAAAATTGTGATGTTGCTATCAAGGTTTAACCATATATATATCTAAATTCATTTTGAAAAGAGGGTTTTGTTGTTCCTTTAATCCATTCCCCCTCTTGAAGAGTCGTCTTCCCCTTCTAAAAGATTCCAAGGATATTTTTCTCCAATGACAGAGGCTACAAAGTATCCTTCTCGTGCGAGTTGCCATACATTGATGAAAAAGAGCTATCCTTCAATACTAGGACCAAAGAGCATAGAGATGACATAAAATATGAGTGGATATCTAAATATTCTCTTTCTAAACACTCAGCTTCTTCTAAACATCACATCATATATATATATATATATATATATATATATAGAGAGAGAGAGAGAGAGAGAGAGAGAGAGAGAGAGAGAGAGAGAGAGAGAGAGATCACAAAAATCCTTCACAAGGAAGATAATTTCTATAGAAGGAAGCTAAAGGATGCCATAGAAATCAGTCAACGCCTCACCAACCTCAATTGGGATGCTTTTAGGGTCTCAGTACCATGCGACAACCTTTACTCTCTACTAGAAGTGATTATGGTCGTCTCCTTTCATGATTGTGCTTTCACTCTATTGCTTGAGTTTTTGTTCCTATCCTTCATCACAACTAGGTTTATTGGTTCTCTCTTCTTCCTTCTTGGTCACCCTATCCCTCCCCTTCTCTTATCTTTCTTATTGTATATCACCTTGGGCCTTTTGTTTTATCCTCCCCCTTCATTCCTTTGTGCCCCATTCTTCCTTTTTTTTCATATCCATTTTTCTTTTCTTTTCTTGTTTTGATTCATTTTTTTTATTTCATAGATTTTAATTATTTTTTTTGGATTTTTGTCCTTATCGCCCAACAATTCTTTCATTGATTAGTAGAAGATATGATCCATAGAAATTCAAATTGTGATATTGCTAACTAGATTTAACTATGTAGTTTATGAGTCAAACTCATTGACTCGTGTTTCATGTTTGACTGAATGAAACATGGGTCAATGAGTTTGACTATAAAACTACATAGTTAAATCTTGATAGTAATATTACAATTCTTGATTTTATTTTTGTTGCTATATTTCTATATTTTTCTCATTTCTTTTTCTTGTTGGTTTCTTCACTCTTCTTAATTCTCTATCTTTTAGCTTAATTTCTTTTATTTTTATTATTTGGTAAGTTTTCTCTTTTTAATATTGGGATTATTTATTTATTTTCTTCTTTATTATTGTTATTATTATTATTTTGGTTATTATTTTATTGTGGTTGATATTTTATAGTTATTTACTTTGTTTTGGTTTTGCATCAGTTCATTTTTAGCCTTTATTTCATTCTTTGGTTCGATTGTTTCTATTATTCTTTAATTTAATTTATTTTTCTTCTTTTCTTTTAGTCTTCTTTAATTTCTTTTTTTTAATTTTATTTATTATCATCTTCATTCTTCTTTAGTCTTTATGTTTAATAGTGTTGCTTCTTTTATTATTGTAATTGTTTAATGTTCTATTCCTCTTTCTTATTTGTTTATTTTTATGTGGGGATTGTTCCTTCTTCCTTGTCCTAACCTTGGTCTATGTGGACCCTTGGCCCTTCCCTTTTTCTTTTCCCTCTTCCTACATACTAGATCAACATTCTTTCATTCTATCTTACTTATGTGCCCTCTCATCCTGACGATGCATCACGTAGTGTGATCAGAAACATTGATGCACAAATTTCATACACAATCTAATCTAGAAGCACTCAAATATATTTTCTTTTATTTATTCTACTTTAAATTTTATATTTACTATATCGAGATATCTAAAAATTATTAAATTTGTTTTTATAAAGATATTTAGTATATGAAGATATTTAAATATTTTACAAGTACAAGATTGTGATAATCCTTATGAGTGGCTAGAAAAGTTTACATTAATAGGTTATTTGTGAGTTGTGTTCCTCCTAAAAGTATGTTGTCGAACTTTGCTACCAATGCTTGGGCCCCTCACGGGCTTTACATGGGCACCATTCAATGTTTCACCTTTTTGTTCCATTTTGGAAACCCATCTCACATTGAAGGTGTTTTCAAGAATGGTCCCTATTTTGTCATTCCTTTTTGTTGGTCATTTAGCCATGTTCAAGATTGGTTTTAGTCTTTGATGAGAAAAAACTTAAGGTTATGATTGGGTTAATTTTCTTGGTCTACCTTTGCCTTGTTGGCCTTTTTTGGAAAACCATAGCTCAAACCCTTTGTAGGGTTTTCGATATAGACTTGGACTACTTTTTTTTTTGTGTCCTCTCATATAGGAGGGCTTGCATTGAAATTTATTTATCCATGGACCTAAATTAGTCAATTAAGATTAAAACTAGTGGGTAGTTCTTCTCACAAAAAGTGTTTTTTTAAAAACTTTTCTAATACATGTTTTTATTGCTAATGCCCATAGCATAAAATTAAGGATTCTCTCTTAAAACTCCAAGGACCAATTGTCCATATATGGAGGCTATTTCAACTAGGTCCCATACACCCTAAAGGAAGATGAAGGATGGATCATAGTAGTTTATAAAGGAAATCACACTTAGGCATTCTTGCCGAAGTGTGATTTATTCTCCACTTCACCAACTTCTCAAAAGTTTGTATATCCCTGAATGTCAAAATTTCCTCCCTTGGAAAAGTGGATTTCACGTTAGAGTAAAGCATTAATTTAATTTAATTTATTAAATTTTCTTTACTCCCTTCTTAAGAGTTCACTTTATGCACTTATGCATTCTCATTTAAAAATCAATTAGTAATTATTAAATAGCATTTACCTTTTAGGTTACCTTTTATCGAGTTTTGATATCCTTCTATAAGGATAGATCGTTTGTAATTATCTCTTAACTTTTTCATTTTTGAGAATACAATTTGCATATTTTCAAAGCAAAACCCTTGCCTCCTCTTGTCTTTTTCTTCTCTATGATAGGTTTTTACATGCAGGTATTCTTCGAGATTTGTGGATTTGTATTGCTCAAATCCTTCATGGTATTAGAGCTAGATCTGTTGTAGCTTGTTCAATATTTGGAGAAAAAGGAGAATGAGGGTTTGACATAATAGATCGAGTGAAAATAGGGGGTCTCTAATTTTCGGAGCACTTTGAGGCCAAACAGACCTCACAGTTGGATTCATAAGAGTCAAAACCCCTCTTTTCATATAAAATTTGTCCATTTTGAAAAATGTTGTTTTGGGAGGCAAAAAAAATTGCCCAATAGGGTCATATGACGTTTTGCATGCATTACGAAGTGATTTCAAAAAATGAAAAAATGAAAAAAAAAAGGCTTGTAGGCCATTTTTCGGTGCCACAAGTGACTTCTGGCACTACTACCACACTCCAGCCACTGGCAGTGTTTTTTAATGTTTTCTAGCACGGGCAAAGGTTTTTTGATCGTTATGTTTATTTTTCAATCATCATGTTCTTTTTTCAGGTCGCCGCTTCACTGCACCACCGTGATCGTCGTGTTGCCACTATTGCACTAGCGCAACTGCTACCTCTGCCATACCACCAACATAGCACCAATGCCTTCCCCCACTCATCCATCACTCCTCCTGCGATGTATTTTTTTATTAAAAACTTATATATCCTTTTCAATGCATTTTTGGGGGCCCTATCAATATTTTTATATATCTTGATCATACAAAGGTATTTTTTCAATCTAATAGAAGCACCGTAAAGATAGCTCCGAGACGAAGATGATGGAGCAAGTATTTTTGGGATTTTTTTCCAGTTTGGTACATGTTATTGCACTTGAAGTCTTTTGATGACTTCTATCTTTTGGGAGGCATAACTTCTTTGTTATAGCTCTATTTTCCAATCCAAATAAAGCACTATAAAGATCTTCTCGAGCACTTTCTAGATTCTTTGTCATTTCACCAACATTTTGTACCAGGTATTTGAGATTCATTTTAGAATCCTTTTTTCTCTTCTCTCATTTATGCATTCCTTCTAGTAGCTAGGGTTCTATTTTTTTACATTGTGGGGGGTGTTTTGTCATATTTTTTATAGTTTTCAATCTAACAGAAGCACCGTAAAGATAGCTCCAAGACGGAGCTGATCGAGCAAGTATTTTTGAGATTTTTTTTCCAGTTTGGTACATGTTATTGCACTTGAAGTCTGTTGATGATTTCTATCTTTTGGGAGGCATAACTTCTTTGTTATAGCTCTATTTTCCAATCCGAATAAAGCACTGTAAAGATCTTCTCGAGAACTTTCTAGATTCTTTGTCATTTCACCAACATTTTGTACCAGGTATTTGAGATTCATTTTAGAATCCTTTTTCTCTTCTCTCATTTATGCATTCCTTATAGTAGCTAGGGTTCTATTTTTTTACATTGTGGGGGGTGTTTTGTCATATTTTTATAGTTATTTACTTATGTAAACTAGAAATACATTAAAAAAGAATTCAACACCTTCTAGACAATGGCCAAGACCTCTTCTTGTCTAGAACTTTTGACCCCTCATAACCATCACACATGGAAAACCTTGACGACACAACTTCTCTAGTCAAAAGGGTTTTGGTCTTGTTTAGATGTAGTGTAGATAGTTTTACAAAGGTGTTTTGAGGTCATGCAACATAGAAACAAGATTGATGAGGCAATGGAGTTGATTTCTTTATAGGTATTGGACAGTCTACAATTTTATCTTGACGAGTGCAATGCCCCTCTAGCTATGTGGACCAAGCTTCAAGGCTTTTTTGGCACTGTGAATGAGTTTAGGGCACTTTAGATAGAGGCAAAGATTTCCTCTCTTGTATCGGGTTCCTTTTCGACCATTGATGACTTCTTGATGAAGTTTAATCAACAAAGATCCATATTGTAGGGTTGTGGAAAGATGAAGACTTATGTTGAGTGCATTTATCTGATTCTCTCTAAGCTTCGAGGGAATTTTCAGATTTTTTCTTCTACCTTCTATTCTACCAAAGATGCTTTGGGTGATAGATTTGTTATGCCTACTTTTGAGCTCTTTTTTTATCGCTTGACTAGAGAACAGTCAAATCTTACATAGTTGGATACTATGTCTAGTTCTAAGATGAAGTCATTAGTAGCTCAGACATCTACATGGAAGCTTAAGAAAAAAATAAAGCATAAGATAGAGAAAGTAGTGAGAGTTCCTCCAAGCCTACTCACAAGTCAGATGCTCAGAAGCCCTCTAAGAAGGGTAATTCTTCTAAGTCTGGTGAGTCTTCCTCCAAGCCTAAGAAGTATACAGGTGATCCTTGCAATTTTTGTGGCAAGGAAGGACATCCAATTTCTAGGTGTTGGAAATGTCTTGAGGCTTTAGACAAGGCCATGCAACATACTAGTATTGCTTATCCAAAGCCTCCACCTAATCCTACAAGGAAAGGAGATGCTCTTTCTACATGAGCATTGTCTTCTATAGCTTCTTGGATTCTTGATTCTAGAGCTTCCCATCATATGACACTCGCACCTGATTTGGTTACCTCACTTGCTCAAAGTGTTTCTAGATAGATTAGAGTTGGTGATTCTTCTCATCTTTTAGTCACAGGTTTAGGAACTATCTCTTTAGAAGGTGGTTCACTACAGAATGTTCTCTTGATTTTGGCCATTTCTATGAACCTCCTGCCTATCTTTTAGATTTTCCATGGAGGCTCTAGAAAGATAGTTGAGTTCTCACCAGATGATGTCATTATTCGAGAGCTCTATGATCCTAAATTGGTTATTGCTACAGGGAGTGTTGATCATTAGTCTCACTTATATTAGTTTGATGGCTTTGAGAGCTTTGATTCTACAAGTGGTTCTCTCATTGCTCATATAGACTAGTGAGAAAGATTTAGCATGAGCATTTTGACCATGTCAACTACAGATATCTACAACAAATGAGTACACAAGAGCTTGTGATTGGGATGCCTCAGATCTCTTGTACTAACGATGTGTGTCAAGGTTGTGCACTTGGCAAACATCATAGAGATCCTTTTTTGGTAGGTAGATCCACACATGCTAAGGCACCATTGGAGTTGATACATAATGATCTTATGTCATTTCTCACTCCATCTTTTTTAGGTGCTCGATATGTGCTCACCTTCGTACATGACTTTTCTAGACACACATGGGTGTAGTTTTTGAAGTACAAGTCCTATGTATTTGATTCCTTTCAAATCTTTAAGACATTTGTGGAGAAACAATCTGGTCTTTCTATTAGGAATATGCACACTAACAATAGGGGGGAATATGTGAATCATTCTTTAAGAGATTTTTTTCACTAAGCATGGTTTATAGCATCAATCCTTCATTCCCTATACACCTCAACGGAATGGGGTTGCAGAGAGAAAGAACATGACACTATGGGAGATGTCCAATTGTATGATTCAATCTAGAGATATGAATTATTCATTCTAGGCTAAAGTTATCAATTGTGCTAACTATATTTAGAATCAGATGCCTCACAAGGCATTGCAACACTTGACTCCTAAGGAGGCTTGGACTCATGTCAAGCTCAATGTTTCTACTTTTCGCATTTTTGGTAGTGAGGCTTGGGCATTTATTCTAGATGCTCAGTGAAAATCCATGGAGAAGAAGAGTCGACCTCTCATTTTTGTTGGCTACTATGAGGATGTGAATGAGTATAGGTTGCTTGATCCTAATTCTAGAGATGTCTTATTTTGACAAGATGTTCAATTTCATGAGCATTATCTTTAGATGGATCCTCCATCTCCAGCTTATTCCTCACTACCCAGTACTTCCTCTACTCCTCTACAGGATTATGCATCCTTTGAGGAAGATCTAGATATTGATCCCCCTTCACCAACTCTGCTAGATGTTCTACGAGTGCCCAAGTAGGATTTTGATATTGTTGATGTAGCCAAACCTTTGGCAGGTGATCCTACTGATGCTCGTCACACTCGTGCTCAAACTGCAAGTAGTGGCCTCTTGATTCATGCCATTTGTGATGATCCATAGAGTTTTTCACAAGCTACAGGACACTCAGAGTGGGATGGGGCCATGGATGAGGAGTAGTCTTCTTTGATCAAGAAACACACATGGGATCTTTATCCTCTTCCAAAAAGGAAGAAAGTTGGTTTGGTAGCTATGGGTGTATTGCACCAAGTATGTTTTAGATGGTACTATTGATAGGTACAAGGCATGTCTTGTTGCAAAGGGTTTTTCATAGGTTGAGGATATTGATTACTCTAAGACCTTTGACCCTATTGTCAAGATGAATTATATTCGCCTTGTATTCTCTCTTGCAACTTCATAGGAATGGACAGATTTTTAGATGGACATGAAGAATGGCTTTTTGCATGGAGACCTTCATGAGGAGATCTACATGGAGCAACCTCATGGTTTTGTGCAAGATTCTTCATTAGTATGCCAGCTTTGGAGGTCTTTATATGGTCTCAAATAGGCCCCTAGGGCTTGGTATGAGAGGATGGATTCCTTCTTGCTTGCTTCACAGTTCACTCGATGTCATTCTAATCCTACCATTTACATTCAGCATCATAGGTCTGACTTAGTGATACTTGTGCTTTATGTTGATGACCTCATCATCACAAGAAGCTCAGTCTCCATGATATAGAGTGTTCAGGAAGCATCGAGAAAGTAGTTTGAGATGATAGACCTTAGACTTCTACACTATTTTTTGGGCCTACAAGTTGTTCAGTCTTCAGATGGGATAACTATACTCTAGCAGAAGTGTGTTATTGATATGCTTCAGAGGTTCGGCATGCTTCAATGCAAACCTACACCCACACCTTTTCAATCAAGTGTTGTTTTATCTACCACTTGTTCTACTCCTATAGTGGATTCCACTCTATACAGATAATTTGTGGGTAGTTTGTTGTACCTAACACACACATGTCCTAATATTATCTTTGCGGTTGGACTTGTCTTTTGATTCTCCCATTATCCACATGAGAGTCATTGACAAGCTTCCATATGTATCTTGAGGTATATTAGAGGTACAACATGTTATGGCATTCACTACACATCAGGGGATCCTCACATTGTTGGTTTCATAGATTTAGATTGGGCTGGTGATATTGATTATTGCAAGTCTACTTCTGGTTCTATCGCATGGTCTTGCAAGAAGCAACATGCTCATGCATTATCATCTATAGAGGTAGAGTGCAGGACAGCTGTATTGGCTAGTCAGGAGGTTTTGTGGCTTTGATATTTGATAACAAAGTTTGGATTTCCTCCTAATAGTCCCACCTTTCTATGGTGTGATAATCAAAATGTTGTACACATTTCACGCAACCCAGTTGAGCATCAGCAGACCAAGAACATCGAGCTTCACATGCACTTCATTAGGCATCTAATTCAAGATGGCGCTTTGAGCTTGGAGTACATTCCTACTACTCTGTAGGTTGCAGAAATCTTCACTAAACCTTTTGCATCCCCATGGTATCTTGAACTACATTCTATGCTCTGGGTGAAGGAAGTTGTCATTGGGGGGTCTCACTGATTGAGCCCTTCCTTCCTTCCTTGTTTTTCATGCATACTATCTCTTTTTGGAGTAGATTTTTTCCCACTGGGTTTTCTCTATTTCTCCATTTCATAGAGATTTGGTTGTGATTGGGTACCTCATCAGGCCTTGTTGCCAATGTTAGGATAAACCACAGACAGAAATAAAACTATATGCAAATATAATCAATAATAGAAAATAATAGATCACACAGAAATGAACACAAGGCACCAAGATTTAACGTGGTTCACCCAATCCCTGGGCTACGTCCACCAAACAGCAAGTCTGATCTTATTACAATCCAATGATTACAACCTGATTACAATCCATAATCCCTTACAGCTCAATACCACTGCAAGAACCAATTCTGCATCACAACATAATGAAAAATACCTAACCCTAAACCCTTTTATACAAGGATTTTATTCATTTTAGGGTTAAAACATGTCGGCCATATGTCGGCTACCATGTCAGCCACGGCCCAAAATTTTTTTGATCAGTCACCATAATCTAACAATCTCCCACTTGGGGACTGATCAGGCTCCACACTAAACAACAATCTCCCACTTGGAGACTGATCCATATATATTTCTTCATCCAAATCACCATGAAGAAAGGTTGTTTTAACATCCAGCTGCTCTAAATGCAAATCTTCAGTAGCCACAAGACTTAAAACAGTACGAATAGAAGTCATTTTAACAACAAGAGAAAATATCTCATCAAAATCAATTCCCTTTTTCTGTGCAAATCCTTTTACAACTAACCTGGCCTTAAATCTATTCTTACCTCCTTCCTCTTCTTTCAACCAGTAAACCCACTTATTCTGTAAAGCCTTTTTATCCGTAGGCAACTTGCACAAATCTCATGTCTTATTTTTTAGCAAAGAGTCCATTTCATCTTTCATTGCAGACTCCCACTGAATCTTAGTATCCACCTGCGCAACTTCATCATAACTTCCAGGTTCACCAGCATCAGTAAGTAAAATAGAATACAAAGAGGGAGAAAACCTTTGTGGAGGTCTAATTTGCCTCGTTGACCATCTAACATTCATTGGTGTGTGTGGTATTTGTTGTTGTGGTTGTTGCACATCATGAGGAATGGTTGGAACATCAGCTTTTGGAGTATCATCCAGCACTACATAATCATCTTCTTTCTTCTCATGTTGCTGCAACAGATCTTTGTACAACACTTTTTCATTGAATATGACATCCCAACTTCTTATAATTTTATGATTTTCAAAATCCCAAAGCCTATAACCAAATTCATTAATGACATATCCAACAAAGACACATTTCTTTGATTTAGCTTCTAGCTTGGTTCTATTTTCAGAGTCTATATGAGCAAAAGCTTCACAACCGAAGGTCTTGAGAAAAGAATAACTCACCTTCTTCCCAGTCCATGCCTCCTCTGGAATACCACAGCCCAAAGGAGTAGAGGGACCTCTATTAATCAAATATACTGCAATATTGACAGCCTCCGCCCACATGTGTAAGGGCAACCCAGCATGCAACCTCATGCTCCTTGCACGCTCCATTATAGTCATGTTCATGTGTTCAGCCACTCCATTTTCCTATGGAGTCCTTGGAATAGTTTTCTATCTACGAATACCATTAGTGGAGCAATAATCTTCAAATTCATGACTGCAATACTCACCACCATTATCAGATCTGAGACATTTTAATTTCTTACCAGTCTCATTTTCAACCAAGCATTTCCATTTCTTAAAAGTTTGAAATACATCAGATTTCTATCTAAGAAAATAAACCCATACTTTTCTAGTTGCATCATCAATAAATGTAACATAATAATGAGAGCCACCAAGGGAAGATACTTGAGCTGGTCCCCATACATCTATATGCACAAGCTCTAATTTCTCCTTTTTGTTTTCCTTCACAGTCTTTACAAAACTCACTCTCTTTTGTTTTCCATACACACAACTTTCACAGAAATCCATATTCACACATTTTAGACCTGGTAAAACTTTCTTTGAATGAATTACTTTCATACCTTTCTCACTCATGTGCCCAAGTCTATTGTGCCACATCACTGTATCAAAATCTACATCAACTATTTGTTCTCCTTGCTCAATTGCAACAATTGTTCCTTAACATTCATTTTTCTCTGAAACAATCAAAGTAGAAGGAACAATATGACCTGTACAAATATATAAGGTGCCTACTTTCACACCTTTTTGTACTACAAGGGAACCTTTTGAAACCTTCCAATTTTTATCATTAAAAGTAACTACACAACCCTCATCACCGAGTTGCCCTGCTGAAATTAAATTCCTACTTAGTTTTGGAACATGTCTTACCTCATGTAGTAGCCAATGATTCCCATTCTGCAACTTAATCTTAATTTTTCCCTTTCCAACAATTTGACAAGGTTCATTATCCCCCAAATAAAAAAGCCCAAAATCCCCTTGGACATAATCAGTGAAATAACCTCTATGAGGTGTAGCATGAAATGAAGCACCAGAATCTAAAACCCACGAATCATCAACACTTTCTAAAGACAGAAGCAAAGTATCCTCATCGGTTTTGTTACTTACCACATTTTCCTCCTTGTCTTCATCTGATTTATCTCCTTCATTTTTCTTGCGATTCCAGCAATCTTTCTTTTTATGACCTAGTTTGCCACAGTACCAATAGTCGTTCGGTCCTCTCGATTGAGACCTCTTCCCCTTTGACTTTTCTCTTGATTTCTCATGATTTCCAGAGTTATTTCCTCTCTCAGTTGTTCTGCCCCTACTTTGTGCATTCAAAGAACTTCCTAATGTAGATCCACCTGAGGATTTTCTACGAGTTTCCTCACTTAAAATAACACCAATCACATCATCATATTTTAGGGTACTAGATCCAGGAACACAATTACTCATAGCCATTACCAAGCCATTCCAACTTTCAGGCAAAGAACACAAAATCAAGAGAGCCCTAATTTCTTCATCAAAATTGATACCCACAGAAGATAATTGACTAGTAATAGTATTAAAATCATTTAAATGATCTGCAACAGATCCACCTTCTGCCATTTTCATATTAAATAAATGCTTCATGAGAAATACCTTGTTTGAAGCGGAGGGCTTTTCATACAGTGTCGCTAGGGTTTTCATCAAATATTTTGTTGTCTTTTCTTTTGTAATATTAAATGCCACCGATGGTGCCAAGCATAACCGAATGCTTTCGAGTGCCTTTCTGTCCAAAAGATCCCATTCAACCTCTAACATAGTTCCCTGATTCTTGGCTTTTCCTTCCAATGGCTTCCATAAATCCTTCTGTTATAGATAGTCTTCCATTTGCATCTTCCATAACTAGAAGTTCTACCCATTAAACCTGTCAACCCTCATCTTCCATTGCTCCCACTCAACCATGAGACTCCCACTTAACCGTGAGACTTTCCTATAGAGGATAACTGAAAAACAACCTCGCTCTGATACCACTTGTTATGATAAACCATGGATAGAAATAAAACTATATGCAAATATAATCAATAACAGAAAATAATAGATCACACAGAAATGAACACAAGGCACCAAGATTTAACGTGGTTCACCCAATCCCTAGGCTATGTCCACCAAATAGCAAGTCCGATCTTATTACAATCCAGTGATTACAACCTGATTCCAATCCGTAATCCCTTACAACTCAATACCGCTGCAAGAACCAATTTTGCATCACAACATAATGAAAAATACCTAACCCTAAACCCTTTTATACAAGAATTTTATTCATTTTAGGTTTACAACATGTCATCCATATGTTGGCCATAATCAAACAGCCAAGACCCAAGTTTGCTATCAGCATTGCATTTTAGTTTCCTTGATCTTTTGGTATTGCTTGTAGTTGCATTGTTTCTCATCTTAAGGCGAGGTGTTAGAATAAAGCATTAATTTAATTTCATTTATTAAATTCACTTTACTCCCTTCTTAATATTTTACTTTATGCACTTATGCATTCTCATTTAATAATTAATTAGTAATTACTAAATAGCATTTACCTTGTAGGTTACCCTTTTTCAGGTTTTGATCTCCTTCTATAAGAATAGATCATTTGTAATTATCTCTTATATTTTTCATTTCTGAGAATACAATTTGCATATTTTCATAGCAAAACCCTTGCCTCCTCTTGTCTTTTTCTTCTCTATGACAAGTTTTTACCCGAAGGTATTCTTTAAGCTTTGTGGATTTGTATTGCTCAAATCCTTCATTTCACACCTACTTCAAACCTTGATCCATAGGGGAATAATGTGTCTTTCCTTATTTTATAGGTGAAGATTTAGGATGATTCTACGTCTCCTAATACAATGAGGGTTCACACTCCTCAACCTGCTTCTTTGATCTCTAGTTCATCTTCTTCCTTGTTCTTACTACCCTTTAGGGAGTGATAAATTAGAATATGATGTGAGAGAGAAATTATGGGTGATCTTAGGGGATCTTTACCCTACCTTTTATCAATACACATATTTTTTATAGAGTAGTTGTCCTCTCTTATAGACAAGGAGCCATGCATGATACTACAAAATGAATTTATATCATGAAATATTTGAGGTCTCATAGACCTCTTTTGCTAATATGTTGTGTGATATGTTAGTCAAAGTAATGTTGTACTGATGAGTTTTTCCATTAGGAAGCTAGTCATGGAGGGGTTTCCAAAATATGTTGTATTATTTGGCCAAGTAGTTTGGTTTTCACTTCTAGTGTCATGAAGCTAGTCATGGAGGGTTTTCTACCCTTCTTTTTCTATCATGGAAAGATGAATTATTTCTTATGGGTTAGAACCCATGAAAATATTGGTTTTGGTTCTTATGCAAATCGATTATAATTTTTTTGTGATAATTAATCTTATGTTCTCAATGATATTGTGTAGAGATCTCACCTTTGGTGTTATATAGTTGATTTATCACCAAACACCACTTGTTTTATGTGTAAGCATTCTCATATGGTTGAGGTGGCCTCTGATAAGGAGGATATTTTACTATTTCCATGGATAACTAGTGAGAGTTAGGAGAGGTTATGTACATGCATAATAAATTAGGCCTTTTTTATCCCAATATTATTTTTTATCAATCTCAGGAAGTTTGGCATACTTCGTCTAATTATCAAGCTGAATTTGACCAAAAATTTTTGAGGCATGATCATGCCATATGATTTCTAATAAAAAAAAATTCTCATTTGGAGTGGAACAACTTTTTCCAATATTACCACTTCCTAGAGGCACTTTGTCAGAGCATTTTATCATTAAATTTAAAATCGAATGCAAGAAATCTTTACCATGTTCTTTTTTTACTCTCTTTTTTCAAAACATTTCTTAATTGACTCATCCTACTAAACTAGTGCACATTTACTAGATTTGGACCTTTGAGCCAAGATACACTTAGACTATTGGTTAAAAAGTATAGTGGAATAGTGCTACTCTTCATGTTGTAATATCTTGCCAAATTTATGGTAGAGAACTAGAAAATTCATTTTGGTGGTCCTATTAAATTCTTACCAAGGATTTACATGTAATTGGAAAGAAATTGACAGGAGATCCTTTTGCATTGAGTTAAAAAATTTACAAATTTATGTAGCTACTCTCTACCATCAAAAGAAAATTGATGACAATTATGTTGCAAGAGCTTCTTAGATTGAATTGGCTTAAGATTGGAGATTGAGTTTTAGAAGATTTTTTATTCTCTCTCATCTCGTTAATATTCCTCTAGAATTAAAAATAATTCAAAGAAGGAAAATTAGTACTTTCAAAGATACTTGATATTTTGCAAGCCTTTGTGCTTCACTACAAAAATATATTCACTAGATATGAATCTTCTATTGCTAGTCATCAAGCCTTAGAAGAATTTATTGTAGTTGTTTCCTCTCATCTCTCTAACTCACAAAGATCTTTCTACTAGTAACCTTCAAATACCTTAAATAATACACTTTATCCATGGTGGATGACAAGTCCATAATAAAAATAAAAAATAATTTAAAGAAAAGACTATCTAGGTAAACAGATGAATATAGAAGAAGAGCATATCATAGTATTAAGTAGCTAACACATACAAGAGTTGTGCACAAGTATCATGTGAAGATAAATATATATAGGTTGTCTATTAGATTTTAGCTATCTTGATGAGTTCACATACAAGATAAAATAGATTTTAGCTAAGATCATTTGGGAAATCTATTGTTTAATACATATTACTCAATTTAGGCATATGTCATCTTTATCTTTCGATAATTATTGCAACAATATTTTTTGGTGATCCTATTGAAAATAATGTATATGAAAAATATTACATGTCTCTCAATCATTAAATAGGCTCTCATATGAATCCATATGATCACCATCTTCACACTCATTCAAAACAAGGTCTTCACATTAAATCTCAGCAAATACATGGACATTGGTTTCAAAAATGTTATCACCAAGTGTAGCCACCCCTATGGAATTTCTATTCAAGCAAACATAATATAAAGTTGCCAATAATAGGGGAAAAGGAGGGCCATTTATTAAACAAGAGATCCATAGAGCTAAAGTCTCACCTTATGACGTTCTTAAAGAAACATGATCTTAAGTCCTTTTGATAAAAACTAAAAACCAGACTAAAGAACTACATTACTCTAATTCAATGGCTATAATATGCCAAATTATTGAGAAATTTTACCATAGTCAACATAGAGGTTAAAATCTTCTTAAACAAATATTAGAGATAGTATTAAGAGGCTAACATGTGAAAAGTCTCATGACGTTGATGGGCCACAAGAAAAATAACTAACATAGGCTTTGGAAGCTAGAAGCTTTAGGAGTATACATGAAATGAGGATTCAACATAGAATCATTAGTTGAACTAAAACTAGAAGTGGGAAAAAAGGTAAACAACCTTCAAACCAAAAATTTTGACCATTAAGTCACTCTTAGACATCTAATAGACAAAGGAGATATATATTGTTGCTTTATTGATTTCAGAAAGTGTTGACAAGGATTGAAGAAGAAAAGTACATACTACCATGGAAAAGCATGTTTATCCTAAACTTAAAGTAACATTCTAAGATTCATTAGTAGGGATGCACCAAAACCAAAATCCAATAGGGTGCTCCTCAAGTGATATTTTCATCAAGCAAGGCCATTCATTATCCAAATAGTAGATAAGCTAAAAGAACATAGAGATAAACTAGTGCTTGCACCCAGATAGGGTGTAAGTGTAAGCTGATAGATTTGGAAGGTTTCAAGGTTGATACTTTGTTTAGGCTGATTGTCTTCACGTGCATTAAATCTTGAAATTGTTGGAATATTAATTATTATTGGTCATTTCTCCTTGGATCCAAATGCCCACCTACCACCTGACGACCAGCAGAACAGATAGAAACATAAATGCGGTGGGTGAGTTTTCAAATTTAGAAATGAGGGGGAAAATATTTTGCAAATATTACAAAAGGAATGTTCTTTTCATTCAATCAGTAGAAGGAGAAGAAGTTGAAGAGCTCAGAAGTTGTAGAGCAGAGAGCAGAGAAAGTGATCAGCAGATCAATCATTGTAGAGATAGAAGGAATCATTGGCATGCCTGCAGTTGCACATGGTTATACCTATCATTCTGTAAATTCATAGTTCATAGTGTATTGTTTCATTTGTCCTGTTGAAGCAATGATTGCTCCAGGCATTATTGTATGTAGCCATTAGAGCTGCAAGTTTGAAGTTTAAAGTTTAAAGTTTCTAAGTATTGAAGTTGTTCAAGTTTTACCATTTTAGGGTTTTCTGGTTGAAGCCGAATGCTCCCAAATTTTTGTAATAGTTTGAATCTAAGTTGAATAGTAAGAAAGCAGGCATTAGTGATTCCATTGCTTCTTGTTCATTATATTTGTGAAGTTTATTGTTGAGTATTTGAAGCTTTGGGTCTCTATTTTTAATGGTGAACATATTCACATCATAAGTCTGCACTCGTTATTGTCTTTGGTAGAAGTCATTTTTAGTTCAAGCCAATCTCACTCGGTAATGTCTTTTACTGAGCTCCTCCCAACAATGGCTACTGACCTCACTCGGTGCTTTCTTCTACCGAGCTCCACCTTCCTGTGGTTACTGAGTTCACTCGGTAATCACACTACCGAGCTCACTCGGTATCCTTTGGTTACCGAGTTGTGTGTTTACCAAGCTCACTCAATATCCTTTGGCTACCAAGTTGTTTGCCCTTCATTTATCGAGCTCACTCAGTAAACTCTCCTACCACTCAGTTTCTTATGTTATCAAGAAATTTTTGGCACTCGGTAATAGTTGTTGCCGAGAAGATTTTTAGGTTTAGGGTTGTTTTTTGTGATTGAAATTTTTTTAATATTTCTCACATGGTATCAAAGCTTTGAGGCCCCACATCCAAAGTGAGTTAGGGCATTTATTTTTTGGGATATTTATCATGGCAGGAGATGCAGGAAAGATATGGCAGTAGCCACCACCATTCAATGGGCAAAATTATGATACATGGGCAAATACAATGAAGACCATTATGGTTGCTAATGATTTGTGAGAGTTTTTAGTTACTGGATTCAATGATGTGACTGATCCAACTCAGTATGTTGCTCTCACAAATGCATAGAAGACTCATTTGAAGGAGTCAAGGAGGAAGGATGCTAAGGCATTAAGTCTTATTGAAGTAGCAATGACAGAGATTGTATTCCCAAAGATTTCAGCAACAAATTATGCAAAGGAAGCATGGGATATCCTTGAGACAAACTTCAAGGGGACTGATAAAGTCTGTAGAATAAAGCTATAGAACATAAGGAGGGAGTTTGAGAACCTTCAGATGAAGGAAAATGAATCAGTTGCAAATTTTAGTTCAAGGACCTCCAATGTGATTAACCAAATGAAGTCAAATGGAGAAGACTATCAAGAGTAGAGGATAGTGGAAAAGATATTGAGGATTTTACCTCATAAATATGACAATTTGGTCATGACCATAGAAGAGGCAAAAGACCTCACTGTTTTGACAATGGATGAGTTAATGGGTACACTTCAAACCCATGAGCATAGGATCAACAGATCTACTTCTTCATCTTCCCAAGAGAAAGCATTCAAGGCTCGGTCAAATCCAAGAGGAAGGGGGAGAGAAAGAAATGGCTCAGGCAGGAACTCCAGAGGCAGAGGTCAAGGTAATGGAGGACAAAGGAATGTTGTAGCAAAAAGCTTAAGAAGAGCAAATGGAGCAAGTAGCTCACAAAATACATCAAGAGGAGGTAAGAAAAACTACAACTCATATAAGAGTAATGTAGAATGCTACTATTTTCATAAATATGGGCATTATGCAAGTGAATGCTAGAAGAAGCAGAATGATCAGTCAAGACAAGCAAATGTGGCTGATGTGAACATGGGAAGTGGACCCAATGCTGCTGCCTTCATCATGTGTAATGTTGGTGAAGAAGGAAGCCCTGAGGTTTGGTACCTCGACAGTAGATGTAGCAACCACATGAGTGATAATAAAACCTTGTTTTCATTCATTGACAAGAGTTTCAAATTTGAAATTAAAATGGGAAACAATGGAACCCTACCAGTTGTGGGCAAAGGATCTATTATGGTTCGCACCAAGAAAGGTGAGAAGAAAGAAATAGAAAATGTGTATTTCACCCCTAGTATAAAGCACAATTTGATGAGCATTGGTCAGCTCATTCAAAATGGATACAAAGTGCTGATGGAGAATGACATGTGTGTCATTCAAGAAAAAGATGGGAGCAAGAACCTACTTGCAGTAGTTCAAATGACCAAGAATAGAATGTTTCCCTTGAGGATAGAGACATGTTTCTCATCTCAAGTTGGTGTTGCACCTCTCACACAATCAACTCTAAGGAGTGTGATTGAAGACCCCTCACGGTTATGGCACCTCAGATATGGTCATCTTAGCTATGCTAGTTTGAATTTATTATCAAATAAAAGAATGGTAGAAGGGTTGCCAAAAATAGAAAATTCATGTGACAAGTGTGAGGCTTGTATTTTGGGTAAGCAACATAGGCTTCCCTTTAATTCTGGAAATTCTAGGAGGGCTAGATATCCATTAGAGTTAGTGCATACTAACCTAGTCGGTCCTATGCAATTTACTTCCATTGGGGGGAGTACATATTTTATGACATTCATTGATGATTTCAGTCATAGGACATGGGTGTATTTCTTAAAGAATAAATCTAAAGCATTTGATAAATTTGTAGAATTTAAAGCCCAGGCTAAAAGAGAATATGGACACTATATCAAAGTCCTAAGATCAGATAGAGGAGGGGAGTATACCTCCAATTCTTTTGTAAATTTTTGCAGGAAACAAGGCATAAAGAAAGAGCTCACAGCTAGCTACACACCACAGCAAAATGGAGTGGCTGAAAGAAAGAACAGGACCATTGTTGAAATGGCAAGGAGCATGATGAAAGAGAAAGGTCTCCCAACTAAATTTTGGGAAGAGGTTGTGGCAACAGTAGTTTACCTAATTAATAGGTGTCCTACAAAGGTAGTCCGTGATAGAATTCCAATGGAAGCATGGTCACGAAGAAGATGGACAATTGAACACTTAAGGGTGTTTGGATGTGTAGCATATGCACATGTTACTAAAGAGCAAAGGCAAAAATTTGATGACAAAGGTGTGAAAAGTATTTTCATAGGGTACAGCCTAGAATCAAAGGCATACAGATTGTATGACCCATTGAACAACAAGATGATGCTTTCAAGAGATGTGGAATTTTTTGAAAATCAATCTTGGTATGGTTCAATTGATGAGTCACCGAGTACTTCAAGTAAAGTGCCAATTATAAGTGAAGAGGATGCTAATGAATAGCAAGAAGAAGGGGCAGATAGAAGCAAACGCAAGTAGCCTTAGTCATTACCGAGCTCCTCTAGGCATGATCGAGTGTCAGGGCCAAGCAGCAGCAGTGAAGATTCTAATCCCAAACTCTCCTCCCTGTTACTAGGAAAGACCAAGAGTCTTAGGGAGATATATCAAGATGAAAGGTATGAAGATTATGATGAGAGTGTTAATTTTGCATTATTTTCTCATAGTGATCCAATATATTTTGAAGAAGCCATTAAGGAGAAAAAATGGTGTAAGGCCATGGATGAGGAAATAGATGCTATAGCAAGGAATGAGACATGGGAGCTAACTGAATTGCCTCCCAAGAAGCAAGTGATTGGAGTGAAATGGGTCTATAAGACCAAATGCAATGTTGAAGGAAAGATTGATAGGCATAAGGCAAGGCTGATAGTCAAGGGCTACAAATAGAAGTATGGAAGAGATTATAATGAAACCTATGCCCCAGTTACAAGAATGGAAATCGTGCATGCTATCATAGCAATTGCAGCTCAGCACAAATGGAAGGTATTTCAAATGGATGTGAAGTCCACCTTCCTAAATGGTGTATTGAAAGAAGAAGTGTATGTGGAGCAGCCACCTGGTTATGAAGTAGCAGGTGAAGAAAATAAAGTATATAGATTGAAGAGAGCTCTTTATGGGCTCAAGCAAGCTCCAAGGGCATGGTACAGTAGGATTGACTCATATTTGATGAGTAATGGTTTTAGCAAAAGCAATGGTGAGCCTACTCTCTACATCAAGGCATCAAATGGAAATGTGTTGATTGTTGTCTTGTATGTAGATGATTTTATTTTTACTAGAAATGAAAGGGCTCTAATTGATGAGTTCAAAGAGGCCATGAAAAATGAGTTTGAAATGATAGATCTAGGTCTCTTAAAATATTTTCTAGGTATAGAAGTAAAACAAATGCATGATGGCATCTTCATCTCTCAAGAAAAATATGCAGGGAAGATCTTGGAGAGATTTAAAATGTAGAATAGTAAGGAAGCCCCCACACCAATAGCAATAGGTCTGAAGTTGAGCAAAGAAGACTCTAGCAAGAGAATGGATCCAACACTATACAAGAGTATGGTTGGAAGTTTAATGTATTTGACTGCAACTCAGCCAGACCTAATGCATGCAGTAAGTATGATTTCCAGATTTATGGAAACACCAAAGGATTCTCATTAGCAATTAGGAAAAAGGATCCTAAGGAATGTGAAAGGTACCAAGGGATTTTTAATTTTGTATACTACAAATGATGAATTCAAGTTGGTTGGTTACACGGATAGTGATTGGCCTGGAAGTATAGATGATAGGAAGAGCACTTCTAAATACATGTTTCATATGGGATCGAGTGCAATTTCATTGGCATCCAAGAAGCAACCTATTGTTGCTCAATCTACAGAAGAGGCTGAATACATAGCAGCAAATGCAGCAACATGTCAAGCAATTTGGCTAAGGAGGATCTTGATAGATTTAAATGAAAGGCAAGAGGATGGAACCACAATTTATTGTGACAACATCTCATCTATTGCGTTGTCCAAGAATCTAGTCTTCCATGGGAGAAGCAAACATATTGAGATCAAATATCACTTCATCAGAGAGTTGGTGGAGAATGGGGATATCAAGATGGAATTTTGTAAGTCTGAGCAATAGCTAGCAGACATTTTTACCAAGCCATTAGGCATTGGGACTTTTGTACACCTAAGAGAGTGTCTTGGTGTAGTTGACTTGGATCAGTAATGATCCTTGTTTTTTTGGCTCGCGATAAAGGGGGAGTGTTGGAATATTAATTATTATTGGTCATTTCTCCCTACAGCCAAATGCCCACCTACCACCTGATGACCAGCAAAACAGATAGAAACATAAATGTGGTGGATGAGTTTTCAAATTTAGAAATGAGGGGGAAAATATTTTGCAAATATAACAAAAGGAATGTTCTTTTCATTCGATTAGTAGAAGGAGAAGAAGTTGAAGAGCTCAAAAGTTCAGAGTAGAGAGCAAAGAAAGTGATCAGCAGATCAGTTGTTGCAGAGACAGAAGGAATCATTGTCGTGCCTGCAATTGCACATGGTTCTACCTGTCATTCTATAAATTCACAGTTCATGGTGTATTGTTTCATTTTTCCTATTGAAGTAGTGATCGCTCTAGGCATTATTGTATGTAGCCATTAGAGCTGCAAGTTTGAAGTTTAAAGTTTAAAGTTTCTAAGTATTGAAGTTGTTCAAGTTTTACCATTTTAGGGTTTTCTGGTTGAAGTTGAATGCTCCCAAATTTTTGTAATATTTTGAATCTAAGTTGAATAGTAAGAAAGCAGGCATACGTGATTCTATTGATTCTTGTTCATTATATTTGTAAAGTTTATTGTTGAGTATTTGAAGCTTTGGGTCTCTAGTTTTAATGGTGAACATATTCACATCATAAGTCTGCACTCGGTATTGTCTTTGGTAGAATTCATTTGCAATTCAAGCCAATCTCACTAGGTAACATCTTCTACTGAGCTCCTCCCAACAGTGGCTACCAACCTCACTCGGTGCTTTCTTCTACCGAGCTCCACCTTTCTGTGGTTACTGAGTTCACTCGGTAATCACACTACCGAGCTCACTTGGTATCCTTTGGTTACCAAGTTGTGTTTTTACCGAGCTCACTCAGTATCCTTTGGCTACCAAGTTGTTTGCCATTCATTTATTGAGCTCACTCGATAAACTCTCCTGCCACTCGATTTCTTATGTTACTGAGCAATTTTTGGCACTCAGTAATAGTTGTTGCCGAGCAGATTTTTAAGTTTCGGGTTGTTTTTTGTGATTGAGATTTTTTTAATATGTCTCACAGAAATCTATATAACAAATTCAAACACTTTTGTCATAGATATTCATTGAATGTTGAAATCTTGAAATTTGTATATAAAATATTCATAATCTATATATACAATACTCAAATACTTTTTTCATTGATATTCTTTGAAAGATACAAAGTTTGAAACATACAAAGTTAGAGCATTACAGACAATAAACAGGTATAGCACAATTTTAAGGACTTTTCTTCCATCCTCCAATCTACTCCAAAAGAGGAAGAACTTTTTAACTACTATTTTCCTTCGATAGATGAAAAGCTAGAAGACAACAGAATGCAATCAATCCTAGAGGACAAAGAAGAACACATTGGATCAAAATCATGAATAATAGTAAAGTATTTCCATGATAAATGATTTTTCAAAGAGAGGGCATGTGGCTATATTCTGAATTGAAGGAGGATATGTTGAATTTGGATTTGGACTTCTTGACACAAGGGAATCTTATTTTGGGTTTAGAACGTTGAGTCCGAATTTAGAATTGGATTTCTTCCATGGTAATCTTGCCAATTTGTTTTAAAATCCTCTGGAAAAAATCATTTTGCAGCAATTTAATATATAAGAAAACTATTCATCTTAAAACTTCTTTATAAAATCTTCATTTTTCAATTCATGTACCATTACAAAATATGACTGAAGTAGCTTGAAAAATGCAAGAAATTGTAAAAGCTTCATAAAGCTTCGATTTCACACTCCTCTACTGCAAATTTGGAGAGTTGGAGAGCCCCATACAAAATCAACTACTGCCATTTCATAAATGATCCACATTCAGGAATCTAAAACAACCAAGAACCAATAAAACTACTAATTCACAACTTGTAAAACATTTTGGAAATGATTCAACGTTGGCAGATTTTTCAAAGTTGGGATAGGCTTAATATTCTTGTCGAAGCTGTAAGTAGTATGCACCTTCTATAACGCAAGAAATGAATGACACAACTGTTATTAATGGAAATTAATGAGCAAGACACGTATCATTAGCTAGAAACTGTAAAAAATGAGAACCTTACACGAAGCATATTAGTTAACATTCACATTCTTCATGGCAGATTAAATATTTTTAATCTCACCAAGCAAGAAAATACTTCCGTCATATTGTTTTTTCGACTGTTTGAGATAGACTTCTATGTGAAACTAACTATTGCAGTTACTAATTATTAATTTCTTATCGTAAATGATTATTAAATTTTTGAAAACAAATTCTGAACTAATATCGAAAAATAACACAACTGCAACTTCACTTATAAAATACGGAAAGAAATGTGCAACACAATGAACACAATATTTTTGGACAAATTGTCCCTAGAAAAACCCCTAAGGGAAAACCAGTTCTATAGATGAGGAATTATATTACACTTCAGCAAATCAAGAGATACAAAATTCCTTGCCTCTCACTGGCAGAACTCTGACAACCTTCTAATTTCTCCCGCTGATATTTCCCACTGCTATTCCCATGCTAGCATTGTGCCCTTGCCAACACTGCAAGATTGTTTACTAACACTACAAACATTTCTCCAAATTTCGTCTCTTGTTCTTCCAAATGCCCCCCTAAACTCCTTTTGTACTATTCCTATTGGTAAACCAATAGCCAAGATCAATTTATAATCAATGGTCGAGATTAAAACAACTTAACAACCCTAACCAAGGTTGTTTCTAGTTGTTTCCAAAAGTGGTCAATTATTTAACAAATATTTGTTTCTAACCTAACCAATTAGTTAGCAAAAAAATTGCTTGCTAAATAATAACAAATGGATGAATAGCTGTCCAAAGCTAACTAAACTAACACTCCCTCTTAGCGAGGAAATTTTTCTGCATGACACCTAACTTATCTCTGAAGAAGATAAATTTTTCCTTCCCCAATGCCTTAGTTAGAATGTCTGCTACTTGCTCCTCTATAGGTATGTGTTGTAGCTGAACAACTCCCCATTGTACACAATCTCTGATGAAGTGATATCTAATATCTATATGTTTAGACTTATCATGAAACATTGGATTCTCAGACAACTTAATGCAACTCTGATTATCACAATGTATCATAGTAGTCTCAACCTTTTGACCAAACAAGGCTACTAACAACTTTCGAAGCCATATAGCTTCACATGTCGCCATGCTCGCTGCTATGTATTTTGCTTTTGTTGAACTCAGAGCCATAGCCTTTTGCTTCTTGTTGAACCAAGAAACAACTCCTGATCCCAAGCTAAAACAACACCCTAAAGTGCTCCTTTTGTCTGTTGTACTTTTTGCCCAATCTGTGTTAGTATAGCCTATCAACTTGATACCATCACCTTGAACATATCTGATCCTATACTCAACTATACCATGCAAGTAACGTAATACATGCCTGGCCGCTATCCAATGCATTCTCTTTGGTTCAACCATGAACTGACTAAGAGATTTAATTGCAAATGCTATATTTGGCCTAGTGTTGACTAAATACATAAGCAAACCAATCAACTATCTATATAAAGTGGGATCTACATCCTTCTCCCTAGATGTATCTACCTTCCTCCAATTTGTGATCATTGGTGTAGAAATGGCTTTGCAATCCTCCATCCCAAATTTCTTAAAGATTTCAATGCAGTATTTCCCTTGACCAAGGAAAATCTCCCCCTCTGTCTACCACACTTTCATGCCTAGAAAGTAGTGCATAAGTCACAAATCCTTCATCTCAAACTCTTCTGCAAGGTTCCTCTTGTAGTCCACTATGAGCCCTAGTGATCCTATAAGAAACAAGTCATCCACATAAAGAACAAGAATGAGAATCTCACCTCCAACCATCAAGTAGTAGAGATTAGCATCTGCTTCACTCTTCACAAAGCCCATTTTTTGCAAGTATGTATCAATGCACTCATACCATGCTCTAGGAGCCTGCTTGAGTTCGTACAATGCTTGCTTCAATCTACACACGTGGGTCTCTTTGTTGTGTGCTACAAAGCCTTTTGGTTGTTCTATGTATACCTCCTCCTTCAACTCACCATTAAATAATGTTGTCTTGACATCCATTTGATGGATCTGCCATTCCATCTGTACTACAAGTGAGATTACAGCTTGTACATAAGTATACCTAGCAATTGGAGCAAATGTCTCCTCATAGTCTATTCCCTCCTTCTGAGAGAAACCCTTTGCCACATGTGAACCTCTCCTTGTATTTCTTGATGCTACCATTTTCACCGTGATTTATCTTAGAGATCCAGCATGATCCAACAACTACTCTATCTATTGGTCTAGGAACTACCTCCCACACATCATTCTGCATTATTGAGGAATATTCCTCAACCATAGCATCTCGCCATACCTGATGTTCTACAACTTCTTGACAGATAGAAGGCTCACTATCTACCAACTAACTAACTAATGCCACATAGTCATTGAACTTGGCTAGTTTTCTTTGCTATCTCATACTCTTCCTAGGAGCTCCCACAAACTCCTAAGTATCCTTTTGTGTATCTAGAACCTCATGGTTCCTGCTGCCAATTGTAGAGGATGAAATGTCAACCTTTGATTCCTCTAGATGCATTTCCTATTGCACCTATTGCTCCATACTCTATGAATCTTCACTACTTGAGTCTATACTCGTACTGATAACTATACTTGAGCTTTGCTACCCTTGACTCGGTCTTGGAGCTTCTGTTGGCTAGTCACTCTAATCATCTGCTGGCAAATCTCTGGATCTCTTGAATGCCTTGTCCTCCATGAACTTGACATCATGTCTGACAATAATTCTTTTAGTCCCCAGAATGAAAATCATATATAATTTTGAGGTCTCACTATACCCAACAAAGTACCCCCTCTCTGTAGTCTGATCTAACTTTGTACATGTATCTCTAGGAATATGACAATATGCCAAACTCCCAAATATCTTGAAGTGACCAACATCTGGCTTCTTCCCTATGAAAGCCTCCTCTGGTGTCATCTTCCCTAGCACCTTGTGTGGAACTCTATTCTGAATGTAGACTATTGTATTACACGCATCTTTCCATAAGTAATGGGGCATGTCTTGGTCATGTAGCATAGCTCTTGCTGCCTCCGATATAGAACAATTCTTCCTCTCAGAAACTCCATTCTACTATGGATTGTAAGGAACAATCCATTCTCTTTTGATTCCTTCTCTAGTACAAAACTCCTAGAAGACATTTCCTTTGTACTTGCCTCCATTGTCTGATCAAAGAACCTTTATATTCTTCCCTATCAAATTCTCCACAAGAGCCTTGAACTCTTGGAATCGATTGAAGACCTCATCCTTAGTCTTCAAGAAGTATATCCAGGTCTTTCTAGAGAAATCATCAATAAAAGTAACATAGTACTCATATCCTCTAAGAGATTTCATTGACATCAGTCCACAAACATCTGAATGTACTAGATCAAGAACACCCTTAGATCTAGTGTCACTCCTTGGAAAAGATGCTTTCGCAAACTTCCCCAACACACATCCCTTACATACATCATCATGCTTTGTGCTCACCTCTGGAACACCTATCACCATCTCACGAAGCAATCTAAGTGCTCCATGATGAATATGACCCAACCTCCTATGTCATAGCTCTCCAAGATCTCTAGGATTACCACTGCTCATGAGTGCCTTGGGAGTATCAAATTGTAATCTATAAAGGTGACCACTCCTAACTCCAATAGTTATGGGTGATTTCCAATCCTTGTGCTTAATCAACACATCTGTCCCTCTAAAGCGTGCATTATACCCCCTATCCTAAAGAACAAATACAGAAATCAAATTCATACCTAATCCTGGCACATGCAACACATCATGAAGAGGAATTATCTTTCCATTCTCCCTCTAAAACTAAACAGTCCCTTTCCCAACTAGGTTGAGTTTGGACAAGTTTCCCATAGAAATCTGGATGTTGGTGTCCTCCTCCTTGTAACTAGAGAAGTACTCTCTAACTCCTATCATATGAAATGATGCCCCACTATCTATACACCAAACACACTATGAGGTTGAGCTAATCATACAAGCTATGAGTGCAAACTCATCTTCCATTCTACTAGAGAGTTCTTATGCACTTGTTGAAGCTGCCACCTACTTCTTACCCTTCTTCTTCTTTGGGCAATCACTGACATAGTGGCCAAACTCATGACATCCAAAGCACTTGACCTTAGAAAGGTCCTTCTTCTTCTTCTCACTTTGTGAATTTGATCCTTTGCTAGATCCCTCCTTTGCTTTCCTTTTACCCTCTTGGGCAATGTTGTCTTGTTCCACCTTAGCTTTCTAACTCCTGTTGGCCCCATTGACAAGACTTAGTCTAAACTCCTCCTGAGTGAAATCAGTCCATAGTCGATCCCAACTTGGTAAAGTATCTCATCCACTAATAACTTGAACAAAGACACTTCAGTGTTTAGTAAACCCATTTAGGGCTATTCTCACTAGCTCGTCATCACTGGGACTATCTCTAATAGCTACTAACTCATCCTTGACAAGTCTGAGCCTAGTAAGGTAACTTGTGACATCTTCTCCCTGGTTCGTTCGAGTATTCTTTAGCTTCTCTCTGAGAATCAACTTCCTATTGGTGGTAGCATTTTTTTATAGATTCAAAATGGTGTCCCACATCTTCTTTGATGTATCTAGCTCTGCGATATGTGGAACAATATGATCCTTGACACCATCAAGGATAATCCTCCTCACCTTGGCATCATCATTCTTATGTGTTGCAAGCTGTGTTGCATCTGTTGGTACAGGTACAACACTAGTAGCATGATTCTTGATACCATTCTCTTCCAACAATAAAGAAATTCTGGCCTTCCAGACACCAAAATTCAAGGCACCATCCAATCTATCCTTATCTCTCAAACTAGCTGAAGCCATCTCAAGGGTTTAAAGCAATAGTAAATCTAAAGAGATCAAAATTTCTTTCCTAGGGAAAAACTCTTCTACCCTTAATAATGTTCTAATACCATGTGAAACTAACTATTGCAGTTACTGATTACTAATCTCCTATCATAAACAATTATTAAACTGCTCAAAACAAATTCCCAGCTAATATCAAAAAAGAACACAACTGCAACTTCACTTATAAAATATGGAAAGAAATGTGCAACACAATGAACACAATATTTTTGGATAAATTTTCCCTGGAAAAACCCCTAAGGGAAAACCAGTTCTACAGATGAGGAATTATATAACACTTCAGCAAATCAAGAGATACAAAATTCCTTGCCTCTCACTGGCAGAACTTCGATAACCTCCTAATTTCTCCCACTGATATTCCCCATTGCTATTCCCATGCTAACATTGTGCCCTTGCTAACACTGCAAGATTGTTTTCTAACACTACAAACATTTCTCCAAACTTCGCCCCTTGTTCTTCCAAATGCCCCCCTGACCTCCTTTTATACTACTCCTGTTGGTAAACCAATGGCTAAGATCGATTTACAATCAATGGTCGAGATTAAAACAACTTAACAACCCTAACCAAGTTGGTTTCTAGTTGTTTCCAAAAGTGGTCAATTATTTAACAAATATTTGTCTCTAACCTAACCAATTAGTTAGCAAAACAATTACTTGCTAAATAATAAAAAATGGATGAATAGCTGTCCAAAGCTAACTAAACTAACATTTTGAATGCTCACTCTGATGAAACAACATCTCTCTATCTAGTATTGGTTAGGGTAATGCAAATGCCAAAGATGGGAAACCATGGCCGCAAACCAAATTTTTTGTCTGGCACAACTAGCAGTGTGAGGAATTGCTGGTTGGTTTTCGCCCAAGTGAAAGCCTATCGGCAATTAGCATGTAGACGTGTCAACTTGGCCAGTTTTACGACAAAGCCACTTTCACATGTTGATTATCTCATTCTAAATACAAAATTGACCCTCACTACTATCAAACACCAAGAAGCCTTTAATTTTTTAAAGAAGTATGGATCCTAGAAAATATCTTCAAGATTAAGGTCTCATACTTTTATTTACAACATGAACAAAAGATAAATAAACTATTTTTGAAGATCTACTACAACTAATGTCACAATACAATTAAAAACTCAACCAAAAATCATTTGGAATGTACAAGAGTGTCCTACATACTAGATGAGTTCCAAGATACAAAATAATGGGATCAAAAGACCATCAGAGTATTGTTTTTCTTGCTTGCAGTGTCATAATTTTCTTATTAATGTGAGGTAAAACTCTACAAAACATCGAGTCTAAAACAAAAATAAATAGGGAAAATCCAAAATAA
Source organism: Cupressus sempervirens (assembly GCA_028749045.1). Classification (NCBI taxonomy): domain Eukaryota; kingdom Viridiplantae; phylum Streptophyta; class Pinopsida; order Cupressales; family Cupressaceae; genus Cupressus; species Cupressus sempervirens. The sequence continues at coordinate 4,526,805 of CM053785.1, forward strand.
TTTAAAGACTTTTAGAATAAAATCTTCATATAGCTTTTTTTATAGGCAAGAACCATGATATATTTTCTACAATGGTTACAAAAATAAAAGACGTTGAGAAAAATAGAAGGCCTAGAATAGTAGTAACAGAAGAGTTGAACAAGTAGATAAATATTATATGGTCCATTAGTTTATAATATATTTCTTGGCATCAAATTCATCAATCTAAAGACAATACCTATCAAGGGGTCATCCCACGCAACTTGTTCCCACTTTTCATCATGAACGGATTAGATGAAAAGTGGGAAAACCTTTTTTAGGTGCTTCGAGCAAAGCCTTGGCTTCCATTGAATCCACCACATGGCTTCTAACATAGCCATGTGGGGAGGGCTTTGATGGAAGTCAAGGGCTTCACTCGAAGCCCTTGCTGCCCATGGGTCCGCTTGGGCTTCGAGTGAAGTTGTGGGCTTGCTTCGAAGCCTTTATGGCTTCAAACAAAGTCCTAAAAGCTTTGTCTAAATCCCTTAAACACCCTAAATATGGTGACTTTTAAGCCAATTTACAACTTTAGAATATCATTTTCATGACAACTATTTTGAACCAGTAGTTGGAGCGAAGTTCGTGATCTCTGCAGTTAGACCATCATTCCATATTAGCGTATTCAACCTCCTTTGAGAATTCAACATACCAGGTATGTTCATCTTTGTATATTTTTATGAATATTTAGTTATATTTAATGATTGTTTAGCTATTTTGATTAATTATTAGTAGTTTTTTTTTTTTTTAATTAGTTAGTTTTATGAATTTATTTAGCTTTTTTATGGGTATTTTGTTATTTTTAGTATACAGTAATTAATTTTATGTTTATATGTTGTATTTTAGTTTAAATATTAGAAAATATTGTTAAAATTGTAGTTAATGGAAGAAATAAATTATATGTTTAGTTTATTTAAAATGCTAGGTAGATAAACAATAAAAAAAAAAAAATGATTAGATTTAGAAAACCAAAAATATGATTCGCCATGTGTAGAAAACCAAAAAATAGGATTCGATGTAGAAAACTAAAAATATTATCTAAGATGTAGAAAACCAACAATAGGATTAGATGTAGAAAACAAAAAATGATTTAAAACTTAGAGATGAATAAAAATTAATAAAAAAATTACCTTCAATATCTAGAAAATCTCTCTCTCTTTTCACTTTCTCTCTCCTCACACTTTCTCTCTCCATAGACTTTCTCTCCCTTTTCACTTTCTCTCTCCTTAGACTTTCTCTCTCTTATCAATTTCTCTCTCCTTAAACTTTCTCTCTCTTCTCACTTTCTGTCTCTTCACTTTCTCTCTCATCAATTTCTCTCTCCTCACACTTTCTCTCTCATCACACTCTCTCCCTCTTCTTACTTTCTCTCTCCTCTTACTTCTCTCTCCTTACTTTTTCTCTCTTCTCACTTCTCTCTCATCAATTTCTCTCTCCTCACACTTTCTCTCTCATCGCACTCTCTCTCATCATATTTTCTCTCTCCTCACACTCTCTCCCTCTTCTTACTTTCTCTCTCATCACTTTTTCTCTCCTCTCACTTCTCTCTCCTTACTTTCTCTCTCATCAATTTCTCTCTCCTCACTCTTTCTCTCTCATCACACTTTCACTCTTCTCATACTCTCTCCCTCTTCTTACTTTCTCTCTCATCACTTTCTCTCTCCTCACACTTTCTCAAGTTCTCCTCACACCTCTCTTCTTAAACTCTCTCTCTCACTTTCTCTCTCCTTTCAAATCTCTCTCCTCTCACTTCTCTCTCCTTTCTTGAACTATCTCATCACTTTCTCTCTCCTCACACTTTCTCTCTCCCCTCACACTCTCTCCCTCTTCTTAATTCCTCTCCTTGCACTTTCTCTCCCACACAAGTTCTCTATCTCCTCACGCTCTCTCCCTCTTCTTACTTTCTCTCTCTTCTTAAACTTTCTCTCTCCTCTCACGTCTCTCTCCTTACTTTCTCTCTCATCAACTTCTCTCTCCTCACACTCTCTCTCTCCTCACACTTTCTCTCTCATCACACTTTCGCTCTCCTCACTCTTTCTCTCACCACTTTCTCTCTCCTCACACTTTCTCTCCTTGAACTCTCTCTCTCACATAAGTTCTTTGTCTCCTCACACTCTCTCCCTCTTCTTATTTTCTCTCCTCGCACTTTCTCTCTCACACAAGTTCTCCATCTGTTCACACTCTCTCCCTCTTCTTACTTTCTCTCTCTTCTTGAACTTTCTCTCTCCTCTCACTTCTCTCTCCTTACTTTCTCTCTCATTAATTTCTCTCTCCTCACTCTCTCTCTTTCTCTCCTCACATTTCCTCTCTCATCACATTTTCTCTCTCCCTCTGATGCAGGAGCATCTAGAGGTATAAGAGCAATCCTGTGTCACCCAAAAAAAATATACTTAGACTTAGTTTTTGTTTCATGTGTTTTCATTTTTGGATACCCATTTGGGTCAAATAAAGGTTCCAACTCTCACAGTTCCACTATCAGTGTTCGTGTAAATTCAAAAAAAATAGGAGTATGTAATTGAGCCATCATTTTGGTGAACTAGGAGGTGTAAATTGGCTAGATGAATGTAATTGTAATTTAGAGCATTCCAAAAAAAGAATCAGGTCAAAAGGCCCCACGGTTTGAGAGTTATTGCAATTTTTCAAGTTGTGGAGACCTCCTAAGAATGCTTCAAAGTCAGGTTAGGGGCATTAAATTACCTTGAAAAGGGCTAAAAAAATGGTGGATGAGCGAAGTTGGTCCATAGGGCTATAGAGCACTTCGAAAGCTTTCCAAAAATGTAAACGGTTTGTCAATCGGACCTACGGTTCAAAAGTTATGCCTCCCAGAAGTTCGGTTACCATTTCTAGATTCTTCCAGATTTGCGTCGACTTCTAACGTAGCTTCTGGAACCTTCTATTTGGTTAGTGGATGCCTACTAGCACTTTCTAGAATGTACTCATAGTCCTTAACCCTCCGAGATCTATTTAAGGAGATTTCTGGCATTGTAAAAGGAAGTTCGGACCGGAGTTTGAGAGGAGGTACTGAAAGGGGAAATTATCTCCACATTTATGCTATTGTAAGCCCTTAGGGCATGTTTTGAAGTTTATCTCCTCTGTACTGAATGTACTAGCTTATTTTTCAGTTAATACAATTTCCCTTTTCTGTTGTGTCCATTCTGTTCTTGGGTTGTGTCCCCATCAAGTGGTATCACAACTGGTTTTCCTGAGTGTGTAGACAGAGTGCCAACTGTGAGGCAGTTTGCACTAGGACTGTCTGGTTGTGGGTTCGAGTTAGAAGATCCCTCCACAAAGAGAGCGTGGTGGAAGGGCCAGAGCTATTAATCCTAAGGAGGTTAGAGCCCTCCAAAGGCAGGTACAAGCATTGCAAGAGGAGCTTCGTAGAGGAGCAAATGTTGTCGCAGGTGACGACAGTGAGGATGACAATGAAGAAGAAGAAATGGAACCAGAGGGGGAATTTGACGGGGAAGTTCTGAATCATGTAGAGGAAAGGCTTTTTAGGGCCATTACTAAGTTTGGCAAAAGACCTACAATTTAAGTGGGTGTATTTTCAAGAAATCTAAAACCAGATGAGTTGATCAATTGGATCAATGAACTGGAAGAATACTTTGAGTATGAGGATATCAGGGACCCAGATAGGGTTAAGTTTGCAAAGGCCAAACTAAAAGGCCATGCAAAAATTTGGTGGCAAGAGGTTCAATTAGAAAGAAATAGAAGAGAAAAGGAGAAGATCACAAGATGGGATCGCATGGTGGACAAATTGAAGAAGCAGTTCATTCCTGTGGACTATGAGCTTGATTTGTTTAAGAAGATGCATGGGTTAAAGCAAGCAGGAAGATCAGTCCAAGAATATATAGAGGAATTTTACCGACTCTTGATTAGAGCGGGGCATGCCGAAGCAAATAAGGAGAAGGTTGCTCATTATATCAGTGGGTTGCAACCTAGCATCCAGGAGGAATTAAGTCTGGTAAGAATGACCAGCGTTGAAGAGGCATACCAGTTTGCCCTACGATTTGAAGAGAAGTTGAATAAAAGGTTTGAAGGAAGACAAAGAGGGCACGGTCAAGTAGGAAGGGGAAGTGGTAGATCATCTGGAGGCCGCAATGAAACCCAAAAGAAAAATGAAGATGTGGGTACTAGCAAGAACTAGAGGAATGAAGGTTTCAACCGCTCCCATGATCAAAACTTTGGAAATCAGAGAGGAAGAGGAAGAGGACATGGACAAGGAAGAGGAGGCTTCTGTGGTACCTATTTCCATTGCAATAAAGAAGGTCATTGTGCCTTTGAATGCCCTCAATGACAAGGAAAGACAGATAAGAGAGCTAAGGGCCAAGCTAGGGTTGCTCATGTGGATGAGGATGCACAATCATCACATTCAGAGGATGCAGAAAGAGGAGGGACCTTGGTAAATGAAAGAGTCCTACTAAGTGGTGAGATTGAACCAGGACAACGAAGGAGTTTGTTCCATACCAGATGCAAGTGTGAGGATAAATGTTGTGACGTGATCATTGATGGTGGTAGCACTGATAACTTGGTATTAGAAGAGATGGTCTCTAAGCTGAAGCTCAAGAGGGAGAAACATCCCCAGCCCTATAGGATTGCTTGGGTAAAAGATGATCATAAGGTCCTGGTAAGTGAACAATGTTTAGTGAAATTCAAAATTGGAAGTTACCATGATGAAGTTCTCTGTGATGTTATTCCGATGGATGTTTGCCATCTATTGTTGGGTAGATGATGGCAGTTTGATAGACATGCAGTACATGATGGGCATGCAAACACATACTCTCTAACAAAGGATGAAGTTCACCACAAATTGAAGCCCATGAAAAATGAAGGTGAAAAGGTATGTAGCAGTGCTAGGATTTGTCTTGTTGATGGAAGGAAGTTTTTAGATGGCATGAAACATCATCATATGTGTTATGCTTTGATTCCTAGGTAAGATAAAGAAGGTAGTAGTGAAATACCACTTGAAGTTTCAGATTTACGAGGGGAATTTGGAGATATTATCTGTGATAATGTTCCAGATGGATTGCCACGAGTAAGGAAAATCAGTCATTAGATAGATCTGATTCCAGGAGCTAGTTTGCCTAACAAGGCTGCTCACAGGATGACTCCTATTGAAATAGAGGAGCTAAATAGACAGGTTCAAGAGTTGTTGAGGAAGGGCTTGATTCGAGAGAGCCTGAGTCCATGTGTAGTACCTATAGTACTCGCACCAAAGAAGGATGGAGAGTGGAGGATTTGTACAGATTCTTGAGCTATAAATAGGATAACCATCAAGTACCGATTTCATTTTCCAAGGATGGATGATCTTATGGACTGCTTGAGTGGAGCTCAGTACTTCACAAAGATAGATCTCAAGAGTGGCTATCATCATATATGAATTTGAGAAGGAGATGAGTGGAAAATGACCTTCAAGACCAAGGAGGGTCTTTATGAGTGGTTATTCATGCCCTTTGGATTGACCAACGCCCCAAGCACCTTCATGCGGCTCATGAATGAGGTACTTAAGAAGTTCTTGGGAAAATTTGTTATTGTCTATTTGGATGATATTTTAATTTTCAACAAGAGTTTGGAAGAACATTTACTGCATATGCGTAGTATCCTTGAAAAGCTAAGGGAAGAGAAACTATTAATTAATCTGAAGAACTGTATCTTTGCAAAAAGGGAGTTAGTCTATTTGGGATTTGTTATATCACCTAAAGGTCTCAAAATGGATCTGAAGAAGGTAAAAGCCATCTTGGAGTGGCGTACTCCAAGGTCTGCTACTGAGGTAAGATCATTTAATGGTCTGGTTAGTTTTTACAAGAAGTTTATTAAGAATTTCAGTGGCATATTTGCACCTATAACTGATACAATAAGAGGGGATAGAAAAGAGTTCAAATGAACTGTAGCAGTTGCGAGAAGTTTTGAATTGCTGAAGAAGAAGGTAACAGAACAACCTGTGTTGGCACTTCCAGATTTTAGAAAGGTTTTCTAGATGGATTTTGATGCTAGTGGAACGCTATTGGGGTTGTATTAAGCAAAGAAGGTAAGCCTATTGCATATTTTAGTGAAAAATTGAATGATGCAAAGAAGAAGTATTCTATTTATGATCAAGAGTTCTATGCAATAGTTCAGGCCTTAAAGAAATGCAGGCATTATTTATTACCAAAGGAATTTGTTTTGTATACTGATCATTAGACATCACAGTACCTAAATAGCCAAGGTAAATTGAATCAGAGGCATATGAAGTGGGTAGAGTTCTTGTAGAGTTATACATTTGTGTTGAAGCATAGAAGTGGAAAATCTAGCAGGGTTACAGATGCACTAAGTAGGAGACAGTTGTTGCTTACAGTAATGCAGGTTGAAGTAGTTGGGTTTGATGAACTCAAAAATTTGTACCCCAAGGATCCTAATTTTGCTAAAGCATGGAAAGCTTGTAAAGAACCTATTGTTGTAGATAGAACCAAGTGGTTAGACTATTTGATTCAGGATGGCATGTTGTTCAAAGGTAGTCAATTGTGCATTCCAAGGAGTTCCATGAGGGAAAATTTGATTAAGGAGAAACACAGTGGAGAGATGGTAGAACATTTTGGTCGAGATAAGACCATTTCCATTCTTAGAGAACATTATTTTTGGCCTCAAATTTCACAGGATGTGAAGAAGTTTGTACAGAGTTGCCAGGTTTGTCAAGTTGCCAAGGAGTTTAGTCACAATACTGGCCTATATCAGCCATTGCCTGTTCCATCAAGGCCATGGCAGGACATAAGTATGGATTTTGTTCTTGGATTTCAATTGACACAAAGGGGTAATGACTCAGCATTCATGGTGGTTGATAGGTTCTCCAAAATGGCACATTTCATTCCATGCCACAAAACTCATGATGTTGTCCATATTGCAGACTTGTTTTTCAAAGAGGTGGTAAGACTACATGGTCTTCCAAGGAGCATAGTTTCTGACAGAGATACTAAATTTGTGGGGTATTTTTGGAGGACATTGTGGAAAAAGTTGAGAACAGACTTGAAATTAAGTTCCACGCATCACCCACAAACTGACGGCCAAATAGAAGTGGTAAATAGAAGTCTGGGCAATTTGATGACACGTTTAGTTGGGGATAAGCCCAAGGGATGGGATTTGATTATACCACAAGTAGAGTTTGCTTACAATAACTCTATAAATAGGAGTACTAGAAAATCACCATTGTAAATTGTATATGGGAATAGCCCAAGGACTGCACCAGAATTAAGGAAGATAGAGCAAGGGGAGAGGACAAGTGCTAAAGCGGAAGAATTTGCTGCACATATCAAGCGTCTACATGAGGAGGTTCAAGCACACATTACCAAGATGAATCAAGAGTATAAAGCTAGGGCTGATTAAAGGAGAAGACATAAGGAATTCCAAGTAGGGGATCTAGTCATGGTGCACTTACGAAAAGAAATATTTCCAGCCGGTACTTACAACAAGTTAAAAATGAAGAAATTTGGCCCCTGCAAAATTTTGAAAAGACATGACTCAGGAAATGCATATGAAGTGGAGCTGCCAGATGGTATTCACATTTCTCCCATTTTCAACATTGCAAATTTAACAGAGTATCATGATGATGGTGCAGATGAGGAGCTTGTGTTAGAGCCATGTTCAATTCCTACTTCTAAGAAGGAGGAGATAGAAGACATTCTAGATCATCGTGTGGGTAGGAGTACCAGAAACTGGCAGTATGAAGAGTATTTGGTCAAATGGAAAGGACGATCGATCGAAGACTCAACTTGGATTTCAGTAGATGAGGTTTCCCATTTGGGATTTCCTCTACCATTCATAAAGTGACAGGGTCACTTTTCAATCTACCCTGAGTGTCTAATGCAGGAGCATCCAGAGGTATAAGGGAAATTCTATGTAACCCAGAAAAAAAAATACTTAGACTTAGCTTTTGTTTCATGTGTTTTCATTTTTGGATACCCATTTGGGTCAAATAAAGGTTCCAACTCTCACAGTTCTACTATCAGTGTTCGCTTAAATCTCAAAAAAATAGGAGTATGTAATTGAGCCATCATTTTGGTGAACTAGGAGGTGTAAATTGGCTAGATGAATGTAATTGTAATTTAGAGCATTCCAGAAAAAGAATCAATTCAAAAGGCCCCACGGTTTGAGAGTTATTGCAATTTTTTGAGTTGTGGAGACCTCCTAAGAATGCTTCAAAGTCAAGTTAGGGGCATTAAATGACCTTGAAAAGGGCCAAAAAATGGGGGATGATCAAAGTTGGTCCATAGGGCTATAGAGCGCTTCAAGAGATTTCCAAAAATGTAAACGGTTCATCAATCGGAGCTACGGTTCAAAAGTTATGCCTCCTAAAAGTTCGTTTACCATTTCTAGATTCTTCTAGATTTACGTCAACTTCTAACATAGCTTTTGGAACCTTCTATTTGGTCGGTGGATGCCTACTAGCACTTTCTAAAATGTACTCCTAGTCTTTAACCCTCTGGGGTCTATTTAAGGAGATTTCTGGCATCGTAAAAAGTAGTTCGGAGCGGAGTTTGAGAGGAGGTATTGAAAGGGGAAATTATCTCCACATTAATGCTATTGTAAGCCCTTAGGGCATGTTTTGAAGTTTATTTTATCTGTACTGAATGTACTAGCTTATTTTTCAGTTAATACAATTTCCCTTTTCTGTTGTCTCCATTCTTTTCTTGGGTTGTGTACCCATCAAGTGGTATCAAAGCTGATTTTCTTGAGTGTGTAGACAGAGCGCCGATGTGAGGCAGTTTGCACCAGGACTATGTGGTTGTGGGTTTGAGTTAGAAGATGCCTCAATGAAGAGATCATGGCATAAGGGCCAGAGCTATTAATCTTGAGGAGGTTAGAGCCCTCCAAAGGCAAGTACAGGCATTGCAAGAGGAGCTCCATAGAGGAGAAAATGTTGTTGTAGGTGACGACAGTGAGGATGACAATGAAGAAGGAGAAATGGGACCAGAGGGGGAATTTGACAGAGAAGTTCTGAATCATGTAGAGGAAAGGCTTTTTAGGGCCATTACTAAGTTTGGGAAAAGACCTACAATTGAAGTGGGTGTATTTCTAAGAAATTTGAAATCAGATGAGTTGATCGATTGGATCAATGAACTGGAAGAATACTTTGAGTATGAGGATATCAGGGACCCAAATAGGGTTAAGTTTGCAAAGGCCAAACTGAAAGGCCATGCCAAAATTTGGTGGCAAGAGGTTCAATTAGAAAGAAATAGAAGAGGAAAGAAGAAGATCACAAGATGGGATTGCATGGTGGACAAATTGAAGAAGCAGTTCATTCCTGTGGACTATGAGCTTGATTTGTTTAAGAAGATGCATGGGTTAAAGCAAGCAGGAAGATCAATCCAAGAATATACAGAGGAATTTTACTGACTCTTGATTAGAGCGGGGCATGCAGCAGCAAATAAGGAGAAGGTTGTTCATTATATCAGTGGGTTGCGACCTAGCATCCAGGAGGAATTAAGTCTGGTAAGAATGACCAGTGTTGAAGAGGCAGACCAGCTTGCCCTACGAGTTGAAGAGAAGCTGAATAAAAGGTTTGAAGGAAGACAAAGAGGGTGCGGTCAAGTAGGAAGGGGAAGTGGTAGATCATCTGGAGGCCGCAATGAAACCCAAAAGAAAAATGAAGATGTGGGTACTAGTAGGAACATGAGGAATGAGGGTTTCAACCGCTCCTATGATCAAGACTTTGGAAATTAAAGAGGAAGAGGAAGAGGACATGGACAAGGAAGAGGAGGCTTCCATGGTACCTATTTCCATTGCAATGAAGAAGGTCATCGTGCCTTTGAATGCCCTCAATGAAAAGGAAAGACATATAGGAGAGCTGAGGGCCAAGCTAGGGTTGCTCATGTGGATGAGGATGCACAATCATCACATTCAGAGGATGCAGAAAGAGGAGAGGCCTTGGTAAATGAAAGAGTCCTATTAAGTGGTGAGATTCAACCAGGACAACGGAGGAGTTTGTTCTGTACCAGATGCAAGTGTGAGGATAAATGTTGTGACGTGATCATTGATGGTGGTAGAAGTGATAACTTGGTATCAGAAGAGATGGTCTCTAAGCTAAAGCTCAAGAGGGAGAAATCCCCAGCCCTATCAGATTGCTTGGGTAAAAGATGATCATAAGTTCTTGGTAAGTGAACAATGTTTAGTGAAATTCAAAATTGGAAGTTACCATGATGAAGTTCTCTGTGATGTTATTCCGATGGATGTTTTCCATCTATTGTTGGGTAGACCATGGTAGTTTGATAGACATGCAGTACATGATGGGCATGCAAACACATACTCTCTAACAAAGGATGAAGTTTGCCACAAATTAAAGCCCATGAAAAAGGAAGGCAAAAAGGTATGTAGCAGTGCTAGGATTAGTCTTGTTGATGGAAGGAAGTTTTTAGATGGCATGAAACATCAGCATATGTGCTATGCTTTGATTCCTAGGAAAGATAAAGAAGGTAGTAGTGAAATACCAGTTGAAGTTTCAGATTTACTAGGGGAATTTGGAGATATTATCTCTGATAATGTTCCAGATGGATTACCACCAGTAAGGCAAATCATTCATCGAATAGATCTAATTCTCGGAGCTAGTTTGCCTAACAAGGCTACTCACAAGATGACTCCTATTGAAACAGAGGAGCTAACTAGACAGGTTCAAGAGTTGTTGAGGAAGGGCTTGATTTGAGAGATCCTAAGTCCATCTGTAGTACTCGCACCAAAGAAGGATGGAGAGTGGAGGATGTGTACAAATTCTTGAGGTATAAATAGAATAATCATCAAGTACCAGTTTCCTTTGCCAAGGATGGATGATCTTATGGACTACTTGAGTGGAGCTCAATACTTCACAAAGATAGATCTCAAGATTGGCTATCATCAGATATGGATTTGAGTAGGAAATGAGTGGAAAATAGCCTTCAAGACCAAGGAGGGTCTTTATGAGTGGTTAGTCATGCCCTTTGGATTGACCAACACCCCAAGCACCTTCATGCGGCTCATGAATGAGGTACTTAAGAAGTTCTTGGGAAAAAATTTTATTGTCTATTTGGATGATCTTTTAATTTTCTACAAGACTTTGGAAGAACATTTACTACATATGTGTAGTGTCCTTGAAAGGCTAAGGGAAGAGAATTTGCTAATTAATCTGAAGAAGTGTATCTTTGCAAAAAGGAAGTTAGTCTATTTGGGGTTTGTTATATCATCTGAAGGTCTCAAAATGGATCCGAAGAAGGTAAAAGCCATCTTGGAATGGCCTACTCCAAGGTCTTCTACTGAGGTAAGATCATTTCATGGTCTCGTTAGTTTTTACAAGAATTTTATTAAGAATTTCAGTGGCATATGTGCACCCCTAAATGATACAATAAGAGGGGATAGAAAAGAGTTCAAATGGATTGTAGCAGCTATGAGAAGTTTTGAATATCTGAAGAAGAAGGTAATTGAACAACCTGTGTTGGCACTTCCAAATTTTAGAAAGGTTTTCTAGGTTAATTTTGATGCCATTGGCAGTGCTATTGGGGCTGTATTAAGCCAAGAAGGTAATCCTATTGCATATTTTAGTGAAAAATTGAATGATGCAAAGAAGAAGTATTCTTTTTATGATCAAGAGTTCTATGCAATAGTTCAGGCCTTAAAGAAATGGAGGCATTATTTATTGCCAAAGGAATTTTTTTTGTATACTGATCATCAGGCATTACAGTACCTAAATAGAAAAGGTAAATTGAATCAGAGGCATATGAAGTGGGTAGAGTTCTTGCAGAGTTATACATTTGTGTTGAAGCATAGAAGTGGAAAATCTAACAGGGTTGCAGATGCACTAAGTAGGAGACAGTTGTTGCTTACAGTAATGCAGGTTGAAGTAGTTGGGTTTGATGAACTCAATAATTTGTACCCCAAGGATCCTGATTTTGCTGAAGCATGGAAAGCCTGTAAAGAACCTGTTGATGAAGATAGAACCAAGTGGTTAGACTATTTGATTTAGGGTGGCATGTTGTTCAAAGGTAGTCAATTGTGCATTCCAAAGAGTTCCATGAGGGAAAATCTAATTAAGGATAAACATAGTGGAGGGATGGCAGCACATTTTGGTTGAGACAAGACCATTTCCATTCTTAGAGAACATTATTTTTGGCCTCAAATTTCACAGGATGTGAAGAAGTTTGCACAGAGTTGCTAGGTTTGTCAAGTTGCCAAGGGGTTTAATCACAATACTGGCCTATATCAACCATTGCCTGTTCCATCAAGGCCATGGGAGGACATAAGTATGGATTTTGTTCTTTTATTTCCAGGGACACAAAGGGGTAATGACTCAATATTTGTGGTGGTTAATAGGTTCTCCAAAATGGCGCATTTCATTCCATGCCACAAAACTCATGATGTTGTCCATATTGTAGACTTGTTTTTCAAAGAGGTGGTAAGACTACATGGTCTTCCAAGGAGCATAATTTCTGACAGAGCTACTAAATTTGTGGGGTATTTTTGGAGGACATTGTGGAAAAAGTTGAGAACAGACTTGAAATTTAGTTCCATGCATCACCCACAAACTGACGGCCAAACAGAAGTGCTAAACAAAAGTCTGGGCAATTTGCTGAGATGTTTAGTTGGGGATAAGCCCAAGGGATGGGATTTGATTCTACCACAAGCAGAGTTTTCTTACAATGACTCTATAAATAGGAGTACTGGAAAATCACCATTCCAAATTGTATATGGGAAGAGCCCAAGGACTGCACCAGAATTGAGGAAGATAGAGCAAGGGGAGAGGACAAGTGCTGAAGTGAAAGAATTTGCTGAACATATCAAGCGTCTACATGAGGAGGTTCAAGCACACATTACCAATATGAATCAAGGGTATAAAGCTAGGTAGGGGATCTAGTCATGGTGCACTTAGGAAAAGAAAGATTTACAGCCGATACTTACAACAAGCTGAAAATGAAGAAATTTGGCCCCTGCAAAATTTTGAAGAAACATGACTCAGGAAATGCATATGAAGTGGAGCTTCCAGATGGCATTAACATTTCTTCCATTTTCAACATTGTAGATTTAATAGAGTATCATGATGATGGTGTAGATGAGGAGCTGGTGTTAGAGACATGTCAAATTCCTGCTTCTAAGAAAGAGGAGATAGAAGACATTCTAGATCATTGTGTGGGTAGGAGTACTAGAAACAGGTAGTATGAAGAGTATTTGGTCAAATGGAAAGGACGAACGATTGAGGACTCAACTTGGATTTCAGCAACTGAGGTTTCCCATTTGGGATTTCCTCTACCATTCAATAAGTGACAGGATCACTTTTCAATCTACCCTGGGTGTCTGATGCAGGAGCATCTAGAGGTACAATGGCAATCCTGTGTCACCCAAAAAAATTATACTTAGGATTAGTTTCTGTTTCATGTGTTTTCATTTTTGGATACCCATTTGGGTCAAATAAAGGTTCCAACTTTCACAGTTCCACTATCAGTGTTCGTGTAAATCTCAAAAAAATAGGAGTATGTAATTGAGCCATCATTTTGGTGAACTAGGAGGTGTAAATTTGCTAGATGAATGTAATTGTAATTTAGAGCATTCCAAAAAAAGAATCAGGTCAAAAGGCCCCACGGTTTGAGAGTTATTGCAATTTTTTGGGTTGTGGAGACCTCCTAAGAATGCTTCAAAGTCAGGTTAGGGGCATTAAATGACCTCAAAAATGGCCAAAAAATGAGGGATGAGTGAAGATGGTCCATAGGGCAATAGAGCACTTCGAGAGCTTTTCAAAAATGTAAACGGTTCATCAATCAGAGCTACCATTCAAAAGTTATGCCTCCCGAAAGTTCGGTTACCATTTCTAGATTCTTCTAAATTTGCGTCAACTTCTAACGCAGTTTTTGGAACCTTCTATTTGGTTGGTGAATGCCTACTAGCACTTTCTAGAATGTACTCCTAGTCCTTAACCCTCCGGGGTCTATTAAAGGAGATTTCTTGTAAAAGGCATTTCGGAGTGGAGTTTGAGAGGAGGTACTGAAAGGGGAAATTATCTCCACATTTATGCTATTGTAAGCTCTTAGGGCATGTTTTGAAGTTTATTTCCTCTGTACTAAATGTACTAACTTATTTTTCAGTTAATACAATTTCCCTTTTCTATTGTGTCCATTCTGTTCTTGGGTTGTGTTCCCATCAAGTGGTATCAGAGTTGGTTTTCCTGAGTGTGTAAATAGAGCGCCGACTCTGAGGCAGTTTGCACCAGGACTGTGTGGTTGTGGGTTCGAGTTAGAAGATGCCTCCACAAAGAGAGCATGGCAGAAGGGCCAGAGCTGTTAATCCAGAGGAGGTTAGAGCCCTCCAAAGGTAGGTACAAGCATTGCAAGAGGAGCTCGTAGAGGAGCAAATGTTGCCGCAGGTGACGACAGTGAGGATGACAATGAAGAAGAAGAAATGGGACTAGAGGGGGAATTTGATGGGGAAGTTCTGAATCATGTAGAGGAAAGGCTTTTTAGGGCCATTACTAAGTTTGGGAAAAGACCTAAAATTGAAGTGGGTGTATTTTCAAGAAATCTGAAACCAGATGAGTTGATCGATTGGATCAATGAACTGGAAGAATACTTTGAGTATGAGGATATCAAAGACCTAGATAGGGTTAAGTTTGTAAAGGCCAAACTAAAGGCCATGCCAAAATCTGGTGGCAAGAGGTTCAATTAGAAAGAAATAGAAGAGGAAAGGAGAAGATCACAAGATGGGATCGCATGGTGGACAAATTGAAGAAGCAGTTCATTCCTTTGGACTACGAGCTTGATTTGTTTAAGAAGATGCATGAGTTAAAGCAAGCAGGAAGATCAGTCAAAGAATATACAAAGGAATTTTATCAACTCTTGATTAGAGCAGGGCATGTAGAAGCAAATAAGGAGAAGGTTTCTTGTTGTATCAGTGGGTTGCGACCTAGCATCCAGGAGGAATTAAGTCTGGTAAGAATGACCAGCATTGAAGAGGCATACCAGTTTTCCCTACAAGTTGAAGAGAAGCTAAATAAAAGGTTTGAAGGAAGACAAAGAGGGCACGGTCAAGGAGGAAGGGGAAGCGGTAGATCATCTGGAGGCCGCAATGAAACCCAAAAGAAAAATGAAGATGTGGATACTAGCAGGAACCAGAGGAATGAGGGTTTCAACTTTTCCCATGATCAAGACTTTGGAAATCAAAGAGGAAGAAGAAGGTCATCATGCCTTTGAATGCCCTTAATGACAAGGAAAGATGGATAGGAGAGCCGAGGGCCAAGCTAGGGTTGTTCATGTGGATGAGGATGCACAATAATTACATTCAGAGGATGCAAAAAGAGGAGACCTTGGTAAATGAAAGAGTCCTACTAAGTGGTGAGATTGAACTAGGACAACGGTGGAGTTTGTTCCATACCAGATGCAAGTGTGAGGACAAATGATGTGACGTGGTCATTTATGCTGGTTGCACTGATAACTTGGTATCAGAAGAGATGATCTCTAAGCTGAAGCTGAAGAGGGAGAAACATCCCCAGCCCTATCGAATTGCTTGGGTAAAAGATGATCATAAGGTCCTGGTAAGTGAACAATGTTTAGTGAAATTCAAAATTGGAAGTTACCATGATGAAGTTCTCTGTGATGTTATTCCGATGGATGTTTTCCATCTATTGTTGGGTAGACGATGGCAGTTTGATAGACATGCAGTACATGATGGGCATGCAAACACATACTCTCTAAAAAAGGATGGAGTTTGCCACAAATTGAAGCCCATGAAAAAGGAAGGCAAAAAGGTATGTAGCAGTGCTAAAAAATTTCTTGTTGATGGAAGGAAGTTTTTAGATGGCATGAAACATTAGCATATGTACTATGCTTTGATTCCTAGGAAAGATAAAGAAGGTAGTTGTGAAATACCACTTGAAGTTTTAGATTTACTAGGGGAATTTGGAGATATTATCTGTGATAATGTTCTAGATGGATTGCCACCAGTAAGGCAAATCAATCATCAGATAGATCTGATTCCAGGAGCTAGTTTTCCTAACAAGGCTGCTCACAGAATGACTCCTATTGAAATAGAGGAGCTAAATAGACAGGTTCAAGTGCTATTGAGGAAGGGCTTGATTCGAGAGAGCCTGAGTCCATGTGTAGTACCTGCAGTACTTGCACCAAAGAAGGATGGAGAGTGGAGGATGTGTATAGATTCTCAAGCTATAAATAGGATAACCATCAAGTATCGGTTTCCTTTGCCAAGGATGGATGATCTTATGGTCTGCTTGAGTGGAGCTTAGTACTTCACAAAGATAGATCTCAAGAGTGACTACATGGTCTTCCAAGGAGCATAGATTCTGATAGAGATACTAAATTTGTGAGGTATTTCTTGAGGACATTGTGGAAAAAGTTGAGAACAGACTTGAAATTCAGTTCCACGCATCACCCACAAACTAACGGCCAAACAGAAGTTTGGGCAATTTGCTGAGATGTTTAGTTGGGGATAAGCCCAAGGGATGGGATTTGATTCTACCAAAAGAAGAGTTTTCTTACAATAAATCTATAAATAGGAGTACGGTAAAATCACCATTCCAAATTGTATATGGGAATAGCCCAAGAACTGCACCAAAATTGAGGAAGATAGAGCAAGGGGAGAGGACAAGTACTGAAGCGAAAGAATTTGTTGAACATATCAAGCATCTAAATGAGGAGGTTCAAGCACACATTACCAAGATGGATCAAGAGTATAAAGCTAGGGCTGATCAAAGGAGAAGACATAAGGAATTTGAAGTAGGGGATCTAGTCATGGTGCACTTATGAAAAGAAAGATTTCCAGCCGATACTTACAACAAGCTGAAAATGAAGAAATTTGGCCCCTGCAAAATTTTGAAGAAACATGACTTAGGAAATATATATGAAGTGGAGCTGCCATATGGTATTCACATTTCTCCCATTTTCAACATTGCAAATTTAACAGAGTATCATGATGATGGTGCAGATGAGGAATTGGTGTTAGAGCCATGTCCAATTCCTGCTTCTAAGAAGGAGGAGATAGAAGACATTCTAGATCATTGTGTGGGTAGGAGTACCAAAAATAGGTAGTATGAAGAGTATTTGGTCAAATGGAAAGGGCGACCGATCGAGGATTGAACTTGGATTTTAGTAGCTGAGGTTTCCGATTTGGGATTTCCTCTACCATTCATAAAGTGACAGGGTCACTTTTCAATCTACCCTGAGTGTCTGATGCAGGAGCATCCAAAGGTATAAGGGCAATCTTGTGTCACCCAAAAAAAATATACTTAGACTTAGTTTATGTTTCATGTGTTTTCATTTTTGGATACCCATTTGGGTCAAATAAAGGTTCCAACTCTCACAGTTCCACTATCAGTGTTCATGTAAATCTCAAAAAAATAGGAGTATGTAATTGAGCCATCATTTTGGTGAACTAGGAGGTGTAAATTGGCTAGATGAATGTAATTTTAATTTAGAGCATTCCAAAAAAAGAATCAAGTCAAAAGGCCCCATAGTTTGAGAGTTATTGCAATTTTTCAGGTTGTGGAGACCTCCTAAGAATGCTTCAAAGTCAGGTTAGGGGCATTAAATGACCTCAAAAAGGGCCAAAAAATGGGGTACGAGCGAAGCTGGTCCATAGGGCTATAGAGTGCTTCAAGAGCTTTCCGAAAGTGTAAATGGTTCATTAATCGGAGCTACGGTTCAAAAGTTATGCCTCTCGAAAGTTCGGTTATCATTTTTGGATTCTTCTAGATTTGCGTTGACTTCTAACAAAGCTTTTGGAACATTCTATTTGGTCGGTGGATGCCTACTAGCACTTTCTAGAATGTACTCCTAGTCCTTAATCCTTCGGGGTCTATTTAAGGAGATTTCTAGCAATGTAAAAGGCAGTTCGGAGTGGAGTTTGAGAGGAGGTACTGAAAGGGGAAATTATCTCCACATTTATGCTATTGTAAGCCCTTAGGGCATGTTTTGAAGTTTATTTTCTCTGTACTAAATGTACTAGCTTATTTTTCAGTTAATACAATTTCCCTTTTCTGTTGTGTCCGTTCTATTCTTGGGCTGTGTCCCCATCACCCTCTTCTTACTTTCTCTCTCCTCTCACTTCTCTCTCCTTACTTTCTCTCTCATCAATTTCTCTCTCCTCACACTTTATCTCTCTCCTCACACTCTCTCCCTCTTCTTACTTTCTCTCTCCTCTCACTTCTCTCTCCTCACTTTTTGTCTTATCAATTTCTCTCTCCTCACTCTTTCTCTCTCATCACTTTTTCTCTCCTCACACTTTCCCAAGCTCTCATCACACTTTCTCTCTCCTCACACTCAATCTCTCCTTTCAAATCTCTCTCTCCTCTCACTTCTCTCTCATCGGTTCTCTCTCTTTAAACTTTCTCTTTCATCAATTTCTCTCTCCTCACACACTCTCCCCACTCTTTCTCTCTCTCATCACTTCTCTCTCCTTTGTCTCTTATCTACTCTCTCCTCACACTTTCTCTCTCCTTGAAATATTTCTCACTCTCTCTCTCTCCTCACACTTTATCTCTCCTTTCAAATCTCTCTCTTTGAGCTCAATTCTCTCTCCTTTCTTTCTCTCTCACCATTTTCTCTAGATCCTTGTGCACTTTCTCTCTCTCATCACTTTCATAATATTAAGTTAACATTTAGTTTGCACATTGTACCCATAGATGGCATCCCATGATTAGCCTTAGGATTAAGGACAAGGAGAGGGTCATGGACATGATCAGGGACATGGACAGGGACAAGGACAAGGAAAAGGATAGGCTCACATTTTTTATATGTCAACTATATCCCATTTTTCAACTATAGAGACTGCTAGACTAAGATCAACTATTGAGCAATCTCAGGATCATCTATATAGAGGTATATGTTAGCAAATTTTGACTAGTCTTGAGGAGCTCACTAATAGACTTAGATCATAGTCTGCATTTACACCACAGTCTATACATAGAATTTTTGATGAGCTTAGAGCAAAAATCTCGATTGGTATATCCTTAGACTAGGTTTAGAGCCTGGTTTCTAAGGAGATTGTCAAATGAGAGGTCTTACCATTTAATGAGGGGAAGACCACAGTTAGGGCATATCAGGTTACTAGATGTGTTGTGCCATAGATTACTTGTATGATATATCTTTGATTCATAATAGCACATGGTCGTTATCCTAATAATGACCAAATTCCATTATATTTTGCCCAATATCGTGCACAAAGTTCTATTTGGGGAACCATGTCAACTATTTAGATATTCCAGGATATTATGGTTAGGGATGTGGTAGAGCTTGTGATCATGATGCATACCATGAGGTGACTCGTGTTGTTCGTCATCATCATGCATTGGTGGTATCTAGGACCTCAGTAGTGACTCCAATGATGGTTGCTACTATGGATAGAGTTGTCATGGCTTCTCAAGGGGAAGAAGTTGAATGGATAGGACAAAAATTGCATCTGCTACTAGGAGCATTACATCTGACACTCTAGGTAGATATCTTTTGAGTAGACCTAGTCAACGTAGATCATCTTTTGAGGCATCATCAAGTACTACATTGCCCACTAATGAGATCTATAGAGTTGCATGTATTCCTACCCTAATAGATATATGTGGCCTCACTGGAGAGCATAGACATATGGAGATGGCCTTGTATCTTCTAGATGATCTTTTACATGCATATTCATACATCGCAAATATATAGAAGATGCCTTTACATAGTGTCATAGAGATGATTTCACAGAGGCCTATATTTTGAGCATCTTGTGATATGTCATTAGGTCATGCACACTAAAGTACACAACATGGTACACAAGACTTTGACATTGAGAACTCTACACAACACTTTGGCACTCAATAGTCTAGCGCTCAGCACTCAACACATCAGTCTATTGTAGCTACACCTGAGGGGACCTTAGGATTTTGTCGAGCTATATCTATTTCTACTGATGGAGTTGACATGCTTGATCAGCAATTACAAGATTTGAGTCAGATTCATGTTCTGAGAGACATAGGATCGTACATGGACATGTTTCTATTTTAGTTTACTAACTCTACACCACTTCCATCCTAGCTTGTCAGTCCTTTTAACTCCTCACTATTTCAGAGGATTGAGACTATTAGAGATGGAGTTTCTATTGATGACACCTTAGTAAGTGCCACTGATGACCCTCTTGCTCCTCAGACCCAGGTACACCTCATTTAAGTTTCATTTTTACAATAATAAATTTCCATATACAAACTTATAATTATGTACTCATATAATTTCCAAATCAATTATATTTTGTAGGCATAGATAGTAGAGCATGCTTCTTCCTATGTGGGCTCTAATCGTAGTGGGAGGAGAGATGTTTTCAATGCGACACCTACTACTCATGGGGGTACAAATATGATGGATGTGACACCCACTAGTGCTCAGGTAATTTTTAAATTATAAAAATTTAAATTAATTTGAAATTTACTAGATACATGTGTACTTGTATTAATGCATTTAAATTTAAATATATACATGTAAATATTTGAAACTCTAGAACCCATGTGTATATATACAAGTCCCTATACATGTCTAATACATTATTATATTTTGGTTCACAGGGCTCAGTTGATACTCCACAGACACATGATCCTCATGATTCTCAATCAGAGGGTCACTCTATTCATACGTGTATGGATGACTCTCTAGTTTAGGACACATGCACATGTTTACTTTATCATTGATCTGATCGAGACATATAACATTTATGATTTGACATATATCTATATATATATATATATAAAGATATATATATATATATATGTATGTATGTATTAATCTTTTCACATACATGTTTGTTTATGATTTATTTTTAATTAAACACATGATTGGTTTGAAACTTATTCAATCATCATATATGTTTCTAGTTTATGACCTTTGGATATGATCTATATGTATGCATTTCATTTATAGTTAGATATGTGTACATGACAAGGTTCAATTTATGATTAGAAATATGATATATACATACATTTCTAGTTTATACGGTTCAATATACATGTATTTAGTTTATGGTTAGACATGTGTACATAATTGGTTCAATTTACAATTAGAAATATGATATATACATGTTTCTAGTTTATGGTCCATGTGATATAGATGTATTTAGTTTATGGTTAGACATGTGTACATGTATGATTGGTTCAATTTATGATTAAATCTAAATGTGATAAATTCATGTTTCTAATTTATGGTCCATGTGAACATGTAAGTACTTAAATAAACTCCTAAACTTCTATGATCAAATGAACATGTAAGTATTCAATATAAGTATGCAAGTTACACATGTAAGTATTCAATGTATGTTCATGTATGAATTGAATTAAATTAACTATGAAATATTAAATATCTAAGCAAGTGATCTATAAATATGAAGCATTAAACATGGCAAGTCTTGGAAATATGAAATATCTAAAGGAAGTTCTACAAATATGAAATATGTTGAGTGGCTCCAAGTGGTTCCACACAAGACACATATAATAAAAATACACATGTGTGTATGAAATGGACTAAATTAAATATGAAATATGAAATATCTTTAAGCAAGTGATAATAGAAATATGAGTATTAAACATAGTAAGTTATGGAAATATGAAATATCTTTAGCAATTTCTACAAATATGAAATAGATTGCAAGTGGTTCCAAGTGGTTCCACATGCTCATGGAGAACATATAATATTTTTTCTTGGTCCTCAGTATCTAATCTCCACTTACAACATCCACCTTTATGTTTAACTAGATGTAGAGAAATGGATGTAGGAATAACATGCTGACTATATTGAAGCACTTTATTGTCAGGTTGGTAATTAACAAAGTGAATTCCATATTTCATTATTTTTTGTTTCCTGAGATATGTTCCCTCCAAAACAACTGAGTTTGTAGACAATGCATTTCAAATTTAATTTAACACATGTACATATGTATGTTATAAATAAATTTTCATCATTTAAATACAAACACACTCATAATTTAAATTAGCTAATTTAATGCACATGAACCTATAGGGAATAACATTCCATCACTTTCTTCAAGTTCAGTTAACTTCATCCTTTCAGCAGTACAATGCAATAAATAGTAACTCTTCTACATTTCTAGGCTCAGCAATAACTGCAAAGACTTCGCCTTTAGACACAATTTAAATATCATACATATATATTGTGAGCTCTAAAATTTCTTTGTGACTTTAATATATATAATTTTTAAAATTTTACTTACCAATTCAAACTAGTCCAGATATATAGCTAGAATCAGTAGAAATCAAAGGAATGTCATCAAATTTTTCATCTTCATCTTGATTATCTGTATTAGTAACAACAAGTGGCACCGAAGTCCATAGAACTACATATCCACGATCTTGATTGATGCACTCATTGTAATTCTCAGCAATGCAATAACAACAAAATCATGAATAGTCTCTCATGTACAATATCCAATTGTGATGATTGATACTCATTACAGAATGTAAGGATCATTTTTTTCTTTCCTCTTGCAACCATGCATTATTTTTCTATCCACACCTAAAGACACATATTTAATATTTATACAAAAAAAAATTAGAGACAAAAATATATATATTCACATGTGTCATGTGTGTATAACTTAAATTAGGTTTAAGAGAAAATATATATACATATGCATGTACATTTACCTGATATATCCCAAAAGACTCTACATGGTACTATTTGACTCACTCTTGATGACGTGCCAACCTCATTTGATGTAAAATGTGTCTTGCACCATTCAACAATGTCATGTGCATTATTTATATGAACTCCTTTATAATTAATTTGATACTTCTGTAGAGCACATTTGATACAAGCTCTAGCACCATCATGTTCACCTTTGCCATGTCCACTTTCAAAGAAACTCCATACATGTGGTATGTTTTCATCACAATGATATTGAAAAAGTGCATAAAATGGTCAAGATGATTTGAATTGTGTAATACACTCATCTGACCAAACATAATGTTTATCGATACTTAAGCCTCTTTCTTTGATATATGCAAACAAATTCTTGAAACAATGTTCTACATAATGAATATCATGTTCTCTATCATCACTTATGTAGAAGTGATATTCTTTTTTGATGACTCATGCTTCAACTATGCTTTGAATACCATCTAAATCTAACTATGCATGATGATAGCACACTTGTACCATAACAATAACCCGATCTAAAAAATAGTAGTCTGATTGAATAGCCTTTTGATGAACAAAGGAATGGTTTTATACAAAGTTGACAATTGATAAAATGATTCCAAGCGGGAAGTTATCTCTAAGTTTTTGAAATTTTTGTGCTTGCCACTTTACAAAATATGCATGACAAATATATGGTTCTATCAAACTTTTAAATTTTTCCATAAATGCTCCAACAGTCATCTCCTCTTTAACATATTCTAATCTTTTCGATTCTTTCCCAAATTTAGTTTGATTCGTTACATACTTGTAACCCTTGCAAGTCATTATTTTTTTGACATTAATATCTTCATTATTCAAAGGAAAAAGAGCCAAATTAGAACGCGTGTCACATATTTCTCTAATGCAATTGATTTGACCAATAGGATCATCTATTTTTTCACACAAAATAGATGAGATGAACTCACTTCGTCTACTAGGAGGGGCATTTTCATAACCAAAAGTTTCTTCTATAAATTTCTAATAAACTTGATAGTGGAGATCAAATTCAATATGATAACAACAACAACAAGTTTCAAACACTTTGTTTCTCCTAACATAATATGGATTCAATCTTTCAAATAATGTCTACCTAATCTTTATATCCAGATTTGAACTAAAAAATGAGACATACATTTCATGTTGTGTTATGTCCAACCAATGTTTTGCATGATGTTCATAAAGGTTAGGTCTAACCCTATGTCTGAGAACATCTCTAGTATTTGATGAAGGATGAGTATTATCATTCCAAAATGATATTACCAAATTTTTTATTCTATCATCACTCATATCAAAATAGGGAGCTCTACACATAATTGCCCAATTTCCTTCCAAAGTGCTATCATCCAAAATCATTCTTCTCTTAATATATTTTGATATTGTTTTTCTACTAAAACCAATATGTGATGAAATTGAAGATATTTGTCTATTTTTCTAGTATACTACTACCAAGAATATATTGCAACATAACTCTTCCTATAGTGCTCTTATCTTTACTTTGAGTTTTCTTCCCTATAGAGCTCAAAACTTTCTTAATGTTTTCAACAATATCACTTTGCATGTTAGAAAATTTTGTCTTCTTTGATGTTGTGTCTACACCTAACAATTTTAATGACTCTTCCAAGTTTTTCTATAAAAGAACATGAGTAAGTACTTGAGTTTTTTCAAGTGTTTCCAAAACATCAAACTTCCTTGCTATATCTTTTAGTATCTTATTCATACCTTATTTTTTGGAAAGACTTGACGATTTAATATGAGCAAGTGATTTCAATTTTTCCACATCCATTGTAAGTAAATGATCTAAATTTCTAAGATTGATATTTTTGTTTACACTTGTGGCTAGTCTTATGCATTCATCCATACCAATTTGAGAAACTAATTCTGACACTTCTCCAAGTTCCATTGGTTCATGTCCTAAATTATCATGTGTTAGATTGTTATGTGGTGGATTGTCATGTCTTGTATTGTTATGTCATGGATTGCCATGTCCTGGATTGTCATTTCTCAAATCTTCTTCAAGATGTATTTTCTCATCTTGTGCTTGTTTGTTAAGACTTACATGCATATAAATGAATAAATTTAATTAATTATAAAATTGAAAATATACACATCCATATGAATTTACACATATACATACCTTCTCTTCTTTTGTGATAATTTGCTAAAGTTTTCTCACAATTTTTCTGTTCTACATCAGTTGATCTATTTATTGTAGATTTACTTTGTCTTCCTTATTGTCGTCCCATGTTTGATTTTCAAAATATTTTGTATTATGAAGTCGATCTCCAAAAAACTAACAAAATATTTCAAATTGTCTTGAGTCTTCTTCCTTTTTCTTCAAAACAATGAATTCCTTCTAACATTTTTGTGTATTGATTAAAAAATGAGCTTACAATTGTTATTTATACCAAACAAAATACTTGCAAATATTTTATTTTGGGCTGACTAAGGGCTTCGAACAAAACCCACAAAACTAATTTGGGCTAACTAGGGGCTTTGAACGAAGCCAATAGCACCCAAAAAAGTTCCCCAAGGGCTTTGCTTGATGCCCTTCAGCACCCAAACATGTGCCTCAAGGGCTTCACACAAAGCCCATAGGCATCCAACACAAGGGATTCAGTTGAAGCCCCCTATCTGTGGAAAGGTTATCCAAGGGGCTTCGATCAAAGCCCGTCCATTTGCACAGGGGGCTTTAAACGAAGCTCCCTGGCCATCCCACATAGGTAATTTTGGCTACCGAGAAATAGCCTAGGGGGCTTCGTTTGAAGCCCCCCTTGAAAAGTGATAAACCACCTAAGTGGCTTCACGCAAAGTTGTTTCACTCGAAGACCCAAAAATGGGCTTAGAACGAATTTGTCTTCGTGTGAAGCCTCCAAAAATGGAAATTTCTCAGATTATTCTCAATTTTTGACAAATTTTCTTCTTTTGATCTGGCTCAAACAAGGGCCAAATAAGTTTAAACTCTAAAACTAAGTTTATAAATGTGTTCTCCTTTCAATAAACTTTCCAATGAATTTATTTTTAGTATATATTTTGTTTATTGTGATGTTTTATTTTTAATTTTATTAAATATAAGCTTTTTTATCATTTTAGAAACCTCCATTTGAAGCATTGGGAAAAATATAAAAGTAATGAATTTTTATTTTTTTAAATATCATCATCAAAGCTATGTGTATTATCTTTCTCAAAAGTCAAGAAAAATTGCATTTTGATATATACAAATCAATTTATATTGATCAAAAGCAACCTCTATCTAAATTATTGTTAGTATCACTTTGAAACTAAATAAAACCTATATTTTTTGATGAAATTGAACAAAACCAAAAAAAACTTGCTAGTTATTGATGTTACTATTCTAGCCCAAAAAGAATTTTGTAATTATCCTATTTTTTTTAAAAGTAATGGTTATCAAAACACCCATCACTTTTTGAAAATATCATTTTTTGTATAAAACACTTCTTAGAGGAGATAAAAAAAGGACTTCAAATTAAATTATTAAAAAAACTAAAAAATATTCTTAGAAACTAGATAGAAAATGCTAAAAATCACTAGTTTGCATTATCATCAAATTCTTTATGGTTTTGTTGTAATATGCATTTGAAAATCAAGTTTTTGTTAAAAATATCTACTTTAGTGTCAAACTTGGCCAAAAAGTGGGAACCATCACCATGGCCTTAACCATTATGGTAAAACCAGAATCACACATCACTAGGATCAATTATGTACATGTTGACATCATGCCAAGTACATTGATAATTAGAGAACTGACCCAATGCCTACACCTTTTAAATAGATAAACTTGTGAAACATGGAAATCCCCATTAAAATTATAAATTACAAGTTTGAGAACCCAATAACAATTTGATTATATTATCCTTGACTCACTCATTTTTCACATAAGACTCCCATTAAAATATGGTTATTTCAGCTTTGATGTGGTATAGAAAAATTTGATGTGATGACAATTGAAATTCAAATATTTTTTAGAAAATGTGTATAATCCTTAATTTTTGTCAAGAATTCAACTTGACAACTTCAAATTTCACTCGGCACAAGAGGGTGCCAAGTGACAGGAAGATGGTGCTAAGTGACTCAGCACATGAAGAAACTAAGTAAAATTGGCAATAGGAGCAGCTCGACACAAGAGAATGCCAAGTGGGTTTAGTCACTGAAGGGAAGGTGGCGCTTGTCATAGTGGTTGTCAAGGGATCTTGGTCTCCAAAAGGAGGTGGAGCTTAGCAAGCTCTAGACACAACCAACACTTAGATTGAGTGAATTCAGTCAACAAAGACACCAATTGAACTTGGTAGGAACAATAGATAGAAGCTTTGTGGACTCTTTAGATACAACATGTCTTACACAAACCGAGTGAGTTGTCTTTAAACTTTCTATCTAAACATTTCCACCATTAAAAACACAAAGAGGAACAACAACAAAACTTGCAAGTATAAGCTACTCAAATACTAAACATGTAATAGTGAATAGAAGGGAGACAACAATGAGACAAGTATGCCTACTTTTTTTCTATTCAACCAAGTTAAAAAACTATTACAAAATTTAGGAGCATTCAATTTGAACTAGAAAACTACAAAATACTTCAAACTAATAAAACTTGAACTTAAACTTATAGCACTAAAGGTTGTATAAATACACCTAAAGCAATCACTGCTTCTCAGGGAAAAACAAAATGAACTTACTGAATGATAGAGAGATTCAACACATGTTGTGATACTAAACCCTCCTTTTATCCTCTGAACTCTAAATATTCCTCTAATCTAATCTGTTGATCTTCTTCCTTGTTTTCTCTACTCTTCTCCTCTATCTACTCTCCTTCTAACTTGCTAACTTATCAGATGAATCAGATTCATTCCTTTTATATCACACCAAAAGTTTCCCTCTCATTTTTGGATTCAAACTCACCTACTGAGTGAATGAGAATCAAGTGGGTAGGTGGGCATTTGGATCTAGCGGCAATTGACCAAGTCACATCAAATTTTTGACACTCCCCCTTTGTCCCAAGCTAAACAAATCAAGGATCACTCCTGATCCAAATTAACTACACCAAGACTCCTTAGGTGCATAAAAGTTCCTATGCCTAAAGGCTTAGTAAATATGTCTACTAGCTACTGCTCAGACTTATAAAATTCTATTTTGATATCTCTATCCTCCACCAATTGTTTGATGAAGTGATCTCTAATTTCTATGTGCATGCTACTCCCATGGAAGACTAGATTCTTGGATAGTGCAATTGAGGAAATGTTGTCAAAAAAGATAATGGATCCATTCTCTTACCTTTCATTTAAATCTTTCAAGATTCTTCTTAATCAAATAGCTTGACATGTTGTTGCATTTGTTGCTATGTATTCAACCTCTGATGTAGATTGAGCAACAATAGGTTGCTTCTTGGATGCCCATAAAATTGCACCTGATCCTATATGGAACATGTATCCAGAGGTTCTCTTCCTATCATCTAGAATTCCAACACAATCACCATCTGTATAACCAACCAACTTAAAATCATTATCTATAGTATACAAAATACCAAATCCTTTAGTACCATTCACATACCATGGGATCCTCTTGTTAGAGATAATAGTTCAACTTGGCGGGGGGGGGGGGGGGGGGGGGGGGGGGCATCGAATAATTTATTCAAAAATTAAACCATTTATCCTCTTTAAAAAAACTTAACCAAAGTAAACAACAACCATAAAGATGTACACAAGAATTACACCAAATATGTTCACTAGGAAAACCCTTGATCAGAGGGAAAATCTTGGTGGAAATGATGCCCACAAGATGATGTACTTATATAAATATTCCTTGTTAGAGGATGGACCTTGTTAGGAGTCTATTACAAAATTTAGTACAAAGAGTCCCTGTTAGAAGACTTTGAATCCTTGTTAGGAGATTCCAACTGTTGGGTGTTCATTTTGCACGAGGTCAATGATAGGAATCCATTGCATAATTTCTCTCTTGAAAAGAAAATATTTTTAAGGATCTGCCCCAAGGTTTAGTGTTTGACTTGTGATGTACCAAAATTTTCTTAGTAGAAGATAAATGTGAGTGTTCATGAGGAGGCCTTTGTTGGTTCTAAAAACACTTTTGTCTCAGAATCGAAGTAAATCTGTTCGCTGTCTCAAAATAACACACCAAAGAGACTCAGGTTTGTTCAAGATCTCTGCAATATCACAAATATCATCCTCTGAAGCATGGAACTAATGCTTGGCACTTCTCATTATCTCCTTTTGGAACCATCTTAGGATACTTTTCCCCTCAGATATGGCTCTTGATGATGAAGGGGTGTGTTCAACTACCTCCTTCCCTTTATTGCTCTTTCTTGGAGTCATCTCCTATTATGAAGGCTCTCCTTCTGTAGCCTTAGTCTTTGTAGATCCTATAGCTTGCTCCTCATCATCTTGGGAAGGCTATTGTGCATATTTTTCTATATGTCCCTCTTTTGATGCCTCATTAGTAGCCCTCAGCTTTGGTTTCTCTTGTGGCAATGGTTCCTTTTAAACTTATTCCTCTTCTAAACTCAGAGGTGGAGGAGTTACCAAACCCTTATCCACCACTGTAACCTGTGGTGGAGATGGAGGAGTGAGATCAAGATCCTATGTCTCTGGTGGCATCTACGTCTAATCTTTCTGTTGGGGCTCACCAGTAGCAGTGTTTCTAATCTTATCTCCAACCAACTCTGTACCCATGGGCATGAAATGAAAATTTGTCATGGAGAAAACATCCTCACCTCCTGCCCTTTTCTCATTCACCCACTGTTGCACTTCATCTTCTAAAGAAGAGAGTTCTAATGGTTCTACTTGGGTGGATAGCAAGGTACTAGTGGCACTCTTTCTTCTTTCCAACTATGCAGATTTTGCTAACCAAGTTCTTCTTTGTAGGGGTACCTATTCCTCCTCCTCTTCTAATTTTTTTTCTTCCTCATCTTCTTCTTCCTCTAGAATAGTTTCAGGAATAGATGGATTAGGTACTAATCTTCTAATGATCCTTTTCCCTTTCTTCATCTTAATTTTGATCCTCTTATGTTTCTTGGAGATGGAAGGAGAAGGTGGCTCTTCTTGTATAGGAGGAATGGAGGCTTTTGGAATCTCTCCCTCTTCTGGTTGGCTTGGCACAACAGGAGGCAACTGAGGTTCCTCTTGAATTTGAGTGGCTCCAATACTTTGGGAATCTTGTGAGCTTTGTTCATGCTGCTAAGAAGATGCATATTCTATAACCTATTCTATCTGAATCCTCTAAGGAGAAGTTCTCTTCCTCTTTTCCTTCCTTTTAGGAGGGTGATAATATCCCACTAAGCAATCAAGCTAGTAGACTATCTCTGGTAGGAGACTCAAGCACAAAGATAGGAACTATGACTTTCCTTCCCTTAACCCTTTCTAGGCGAGCATGTGCATGGATGATTATAGTATTAAGAATTGGATCAAGTGGAAAAGGTTTCTTGATCCAGTCCTTTGTCATTCTAATGACATGTCTCACTCAATGATTGATTTCATCTCCTTCCTTTCTGTCAACCTTTGCATTCAGAATGGTTCTTTCACTGACTTTATCTGTATTAAATAGGGGATCCAATAATTCTTTAGAGTCTTGTAGCCTTATCTCATCATGGCTACTCAAATGGAGAGCCTTTTCTACTAAATACAAAGTCATCCTATAATAGTCCCTGATGTGGACATCATAGTCATTTGTGGCATTCATCCAATGATCTTCAATGGCATCTTCATCATGGAAGTCTTTTCATGCCAGGCTTTCTACTTTACCCACATTGTCAAAGTATGGCTGAGGAGAGTTTTATTCTTCAAGAGGATAGTTCTCCTATTCCCACTCGAAGGTCAGAATGTCCTATTTTCATTTCACCTGATAAGGTCCAATGACCAATGGCCATTCCCAAAAAGGTCTCTGATGTCTTTTGATCCTCTCATAAGCTAACTCAATCTATCAGGAGATCTCAAATAGGACCAAATTGTCACTTGGATATCTTGGGAGCTTCTTAGGATTGATAGATGCACCACCTACCGAAATATATGTGAATTTCTTGAACTGGATGAAGTAGGCTCTAAGAGCTATGATCTATGCCTTGACTTCATCAGACAACCTCTTCACATAATCTCCCTCAATGAATTAAATGATCACAAAGATGAATGCATCATTCACGATTCTATACTCCTTGCTTTGCACTAAGAGCTTGTTCTTCACCAACTGATGGTAAACTATGTATGGCCAGGCATTGGGATCTTACATATTACCCTTCCTATACAACCCAGGATAGTTTGTTGCCCTTGCTGCAACTAGGTACACCATATAAGAAGTCATGTAGAACTTCTTCTTATCCTTTAGCATTCTCAGCTGCTCACACAAGTTTCCACTTAGTGTGGTGGCCCAATACAGTGGTATCTTTGCATGCCTAATGGTCTCTATGAAGTTGACCATGAATGGAGTGAGATGACCCACTATGGGTAAGCCCATGACTCTACTTAGGAGAATAATAGAGTATCTGATGTCATCCTTCATATATCCCTGAGTAATATCCACTTTGCTAATTGTCTTTCCCTGAGGTGGCTTCTCAATGAAGTATAAGGAATGTATGATATTGATGGCCTCTTGATGATGCTCCTTGTACTATTTATCAACTGCTTCATAGGAAATTTGGATGAACTGATCGGCTCTGGGAAGATGGAAGACTCTCTCGATGTTATCAGGTTGTAGATCTAAGACGACTTCTCCAGTAACACTCTTGACTACCCTTTCGCTAGGAATGAAGTGTCGAGATAGGGTCATAACCAATTTAGCTAATTGTATCGACAGAGGATGTGATGGTACACTCACTAATTCAGATTGGACCAATGCAGACACCAAGGTTGACCTTTGTGTTTGATTTTTGCAAACTTTCAAGAAATTTCCCAAGTCTGTGTGTTCGAGGAGAGTGTCTTTGATCTCAGCATAATCATCATGTAACCTCGACTTTGGGGGTACGCATTAGAACTTGAAAAAAACTAGTTTTGCTACTACTCTAGATGTAGACGCCATCTAATTATGTTGCCTGCACATCACAAGAAAAGAAGACATCATCAGTCACACAATAAAACAAAAAAAATATCCCCCTTGGGGACTTATTCATTTATAACTTAGAAAAAAATTATTCCTTTTTTTATTTTTTATTTATTTAATTATTTTATTTTTTAAAATAAGATTATTTTATTTTATTTTTGTTTTGAAACCCTTATGCAAAAATAAAATAAATAAATAAAAACTTGAACTAGAAGGCGCGGGTGTGGGTACCAACATGTAGGCGTGCCGCGGACAGCACCACACGAGCATGAGTGCCAAAGCACGGGTGCACCACAAATAGTGTCACACAGGTGTGAGTGCCATTACGTGAGCATGGGCACTATGCAGGAGCAAGCGCCACTGCACGGGTGCACCGCACAGGTGCTGCTGAGGGCGTTGTGCAAGTGTCACCACATGTGCACGCCCATAAGGGCACTACGCTAAAAATAAAGAGAGGGGGGGATCTCACCTCTCCCTCCTCCAAACACTTGAAAGAAATGAAGATGGAAAAAAAAAGGTGGGGGGAGGGTTTTATAGCCTCTCCCTCCTCGCGTGCAAAACATAATGCGCGTTGCACCTTGACGTGCGCATGCGAGGGTGAGAGAATTATTTTTTTTTGGTATGTCTCAAATTTTTTGAGTTTTCTAATTTTTTTGTGATTTTGACTTTTCTTTTTTTGTGATTTTTTAATTTTTTTGTGATTTTTTTAACTTTTTTTGTTTTTCCAATTTTTTTTGACTCTATAACTCAAACTTTCAAATGAATTTTCTTCTCTCAAATCTCGAATTGTGACTCTAGGAGTCAAAAAAAAGTAGGGGGTCCCCATTCCTAGTGAGGAATGGGGTGTGTGTTGTGAACACCACAACACTAAGCGCGTTAGGAGTTGTGCCAACCCTATTAGGAGTTGTAGAAGGCAGCTAAACCCACTATTGAAATAGCTTCAGGATCAAATCAACAAATCCATTGTCTAATTGACCTCGGTACTATTTCTCTTAGAATAATAGATGTGGAACAACCTTTTACTTCTTCCTCTATCCAATACTTCAGACTTCTTCTCCTTTAGACCATGTAATCAAATATAGAACTCTGTACTTAGTAATAATGACCCTTAAGGTCACTTACACGCATTGATAAAATGCTCAGCTCTGCTACTTGATAATTTGTAAGTCTTCCATACTCCCACTATGTTCCCACTCTTTGTTAAACATAGAAAACATCTTTCCTTTATACCATGCTCAATAATAAATCCTTGAGTTAGCTTCATACTTCATTACCATATGTTAATTAAATGAAATACACATTTAATTTATGTTTTTGGCTCACAGTTATACCCAAAATTTCACATGTATGACTTCCATACCTACGTACTCACTAACATGATCAATGGTTAGTAAACTATCTCTAGTTCACTACACAACCCTTCACTGCAATTGTAATGGATTGCAGCAATCATGCAATAGAAACTACTTTCCTAATACTTTGTTTCTATACGGTTCTCTATAATTCAATCATATCTTTTGTACACTGTTGATTCAGGCTCTGTGCACTTTCCCATGTGTCCAATACATATTGTAGTACGTGTTGGTAACTACACATAAGCAGATACGTAATGTATTGTCCTTAATACAAAGATCATAGTCTATTGCTCTGTCAGTCTTTAAAAACTTAATACTATTTTGTCATCAATGACAAACACAATTATAAATACATCATAACAATGTTCTGCAATGCTCCCCAATAGCATCAGCATTCATATTAACAATCTCCCCCTTTGGCATTGATGGCAACATAGATGAAAAACATCCAGTTCCAAGAATACCAATAAGTCTCTTCATCAATCAGATCTTGCTTCATGAAAATCCTTTATTGCAACACTTCTCCCCCATAGTAAAAACTCTCTCCAATGTTTTTCATGTCACTCTCTCCCCCATTGACATAAATGTCAAAGCTAGTACATAAATGGTTCAATTGTTTGAACATACAATGATCTATCAGCATGACCACAAGTCAATCTGTTTCTTTAAAAAAAATTTACGTATATCTCTATAAACAATGCAAGTTTCTAAAGACACTGTTGCATACCAATTACCTATTACCAAGAGTCCTTGACTAACTATGTTCATCATAGATACTCCCCCATTGAGGAAGCATCAGCATTCAGTCCAATCTATGAATGGTGCTTTGTACCCTAGACTGATGCACTTTTGCATCATGTATTCTGAACTAGGCAAAGGTATAACCCCAAGCATAGCTCTCAGGTACTCAAATGTATCCTTTGGCAAGGCCTTTGTGAAAATGTATGCAATATGTTCCTTACTATTAATGTATTCCAATCTGATTTCCTTCTCTATAACCTTCTCTCTCAACACATGATACTTTATAGCTATGTGCTTAGCCTTAGAATGAAAAACATGATTCTTAGACATCTTAACTATACTTGTGTTATCATAGTAAATGATAATAGGTTCTCTAAATGTAATTCCAATATCCTTCATTGTCTACTTCATCCATATGACTTGATTATAGTTTTGTGTTGCTGCAACATACTTTTCTTCTACAGTGCTTTGTGAGGTACAATCTTACTTCTTGCTGAGCCAAGAAACTAATCTTTCTCCAAGAAAGAATGCTCCTCCACTGGTGCTTATTCTATCATCTGTATCTCCAGCCAAATCAACATCAATATAAGTGCAAAGAGTAAAATCATTACTTCTATCATACCAAATGCCATAATCAGATGTCCCTTTCAGATATCTAAATATGCTTTTTACTACTTTGCAGTGATATTCTTTAAGATTGGCCTAAAACCTTGCCACAATTTCAACCATATTTTCTATATCAAGTCTACTATGAGTTAGATACTACAATCCTCTAATCATAGATCTATAATTCTTTTTTTCAATTGCAAGTGTCTCATCTGTGCTTGATAACCTGTGACCAGTTACCATAGGAGTTCCAATAGGTTTACAATTTTCCAATCCAAATATTTTTAGAAAATATTTCAAATACTTGGTCTGAGAAATAAAGATACCTTCTTTGTTTTGAACAATTTGCAAACCTAAGAAGAATTTAATTTCTCCTATCATACTCATCTCAATTTCATTCTTCATATCTTCTTAGAATTTGTTACTAGCTTCATCATTTCCTCCAAAAATTATATCATCAACAAATACAATGATTATCAACAAACCATTTTCTATTTCTTTCAAGTACAAGTTACTATCTTTTATTCCTTTAGTGAATCCAAGCTTTGCTAAGTATTTATCTAACCTTGCATACTAGGTTCTAGGTACTTTCTTTAATCCATACAAGGATTTCTTTAATCTACAAACCATATCCTTCTCTTCTATCAAAGGAAAACCTTCTAGCTGCTCAATATAAACTTCCTCTTCAAGTTCTCCATTCAAGAATGTTGACTTAACATTCATTTGATATACCTTAAATTTTTTATTTGTTGCATCTACTAAGAACATTTTGACTACTTCCATTCTTGCTATAGGTGCATATGTTTTGTGATAGTCAATTACTTCTTGTTGAGAATAGTCTTTGCATACCAATCGTGCTTTGTTTCTTATTACTTCTCCTTGTTCATTCATTTTGTATTTGAATACCCATTTTGTGCCAATCACATTTTTGTCCTTAGGTCTAAGGACTAGTTCCAATGTGTCATTCTTTATTATCTATTGAAGTTCTTCTTCCATTGCTTTCATCCAATGATCATCCTTGAATGCTTTATCTACGCTCTTTGGTTCTACTTGAGATATTAGGCATTGTTCTTCACTGATTGTACTCCTTATCATCACTCCTTTTTTCTTTACTTCATATTATCTGATCAGCGGGGTGATTCTTTATCATATTCTTATTTGGAGTAGGAGTTACTACTTCAATTCTTATTTACAGTACCGCATTTTGTTTTTCTCTAACTTCTTCACTTTGCACATTATTCTACAAGTCATTTTTAGTCTTGAGAAGTAATTTATTACATCTATTGTTCATCCTAAAATAACCATCTCCATCAAAGTCATAATCCATCACTTTCTCCTTGGTGCCAAAATTTTCATCTATTCCCACATTTGCACATTCTACTATAGTTTTTGTTCTATAGTTGAAACATCTATAAGCTTTACTTTTCAATGAATAGCCAAGAAACATACCTTCATCACTCCTTGGGTCAAATTTATTGACATCATCATCTCTTTTGATGTAACATTTTCTTCCAAATATTCTAAAATATTTGACTGATGGTGAGTATCCAAACCATAGCTCATAAGGTATTTTCTCCATACCTTTTCTAATCTATACTCTATTCAGAGTGTATACTGTTGTATTGACTGCTTCTCTCCAAAATGTCTTTGGTACATCATTTTTGAATAACATAGCTATTGTTGCTTCAGCAATTGATCTATTTTTTCTTTCAACAATCTTATTTTGCTCAGGTGTATGGCATGAAGATAGTTGTCTTCTAATTCCATGCTCTTCACAGTAGATATTAAACTCTCTAGAAGTGAATTCTCCTCCTCTATGAGATCTTAGGATTTTGATTTTAACTCCAAAATCATTCTCTACTCTATTCTTGAATATTTTGAATTTCTTAAATGCTTCTAATTTTTCTTTAAGAAAAGCTACCCACATCATTCTAAAAAAATCATCAACAAAAATCATAAAATACGTTTCTCCATAGAATCATCTTGTTCTTGAAGGACCACTCAAATCAATGTGGATCAATTCCAGCTTCTGTGTAGTACCAAACTACTTGCTAGGAAATGAGACTTTTTTCTACTTAGCCAAGATACATTCCTTATAGACAATGTCAGTGGGCTTAGTGATTTTAGGTAGATCTCTTACAATGAATGTATTACTAGCTTTCACAATGTTATCAAAGTTTATGTCACAAAATCTTCTATGTCGTAACCACTTGTTGTCAACTTTAGCTACTAAACATGTTATTTCACTAGTGTTCAACTAAAATACATTACCTCTAGTTATTATGCTAGTACCAAGCAAGTTTTGTTCCTGGGTATGTGTAGGATCATGGTCAACCAAACTATGGCCTTAAGTGGCAGTGAAAAACCATCAAATCAGGGTTATGTCAACTTGACACATAATTTTAAAGTGGTTTTGGAATTTATATCAAAAATTTGTAAGAAAATAATCTGTAGGAAATTGAATGTAGTTTCTAAACTACTAGGCCTTATTAGGAGAAAAAAATATTTGATTGGTCAAAAGTTTGGATTTTAATGCAGTACTATGAAAATTTCAAGGTGAAAATAAAAAGTAGGTGTATGTCTAGCCACCTTAATCAAAATCAAATGATAATATTTTTTAATATAATTATAGTTATAAAAATTAGACTCATGCCCGGATGTGACACATATTTTTGGGTATTTTTATTCTAAATAAATAATTAAATATGAATTTTCTACTAAAACTTTTTCAGAATAAAAAACTCTCATATCTTACCACCTTAACTAATTGAAAACTTTACCAAATTTTTAAAAAAAATTCTCCTTATACTAATCGAAGTATAGAATGTGATGCAACTTTTGGATTTAAAAAATGTTATACCATTTGAAAGTTATAGCTATTTTTCAATTAGTATGTCAATCAGCACTTTACAATCATCTTCATTGAAAATTAACAAATAAATAAGATCAATGAGATTTCCACAATCCATGCATAAGAGTTCTGGTTTCTGGGTTCGATTGTGTCCCAGAAACCAGAACTCCTAACAAATAAATAATTATTGAACTCAGAATTTGATAGCAATTATATCAATGGAATCTTGAGAGTGTTATAATAAAAACTCTTTTCATTTCATTCAATTTTGATGAAAATAACATTGTCAAATGGCTACTCAAAGTTTAAGTTTTAGTGAAACCCTTCTCAAACACATTTTTTGGGTTGACCAAATAGGTTTGGTAAATACCAAGCCTAATTAGATACCCAAATTCATATCAGGTATCCAATTACAGATCAGATACCCGATATGAATTCAGGTATCTATTTACTCTGAATTTTCCAATTGGGAAGGAAACCACCCACATCGGAAATTTTAGAGGCAAATTTTAGAGGAAACTTTTAGAGGGAAACTTTAGAGGGAAATTTTAGAAGGAATTTTATTTTCGGGAAGTGTGAGCATTATTATTATTACATATGATTATGATTATTATTATTAACTATTATTATTATATATGATTATAATTATTATTATTATATATAGTGATATTTATGATTATTATTATTAAATATAATATAGATATAAATATAATTATTACTATAACTAAATATAATATAGTAATATATATGATAAATATTATTATTACTAAATATATAATCTAGTAATATATATGATTATTATTTTTATATAATATAATAATATATTATTATTATATTAAAATATATAGTATTATAATATCATTATATTAAAATATATAGTATTATATTATTATTATTAAAAATAATATTGTGATGAAATGTGTCGAGAGGGGTCATAGGTTAACCTATGACCCCTCTCGATGCATTTCATGACAACATATGTCCCTAGGGCCCCTAGTGATCCCTTTCGACACATTTGCAATGGGTTGCTAGGGGTCATAGGGCCCCTAGGGACATATGTTGTCATGAAATGCATTGAGAGGCATAGATTAACTTATGACCCCTCTTGACACATTAGAACCAACCAAATGGGTCCCTAGGGACATATGTTGTCATGAAATATGTTGAGAGGGGTCATAGGTTAACCTATGATCCCTCTTGACACAATCAAACCAACCAAATGTTGTCACGAAATATGTAAATAGGGGTCATAGATTAACCTATGACCCCTCTCGACACATTGGAACCAACCAAATGGATCCTTAGGGGTCCTAGGGCCCCTAGGGACAAATGTTGTTATGAAATGCATCGAGAGGGGTCATAGGTTAACCTATGATCCCTTTCAACAAATTAGAACCAACCAAATACGTTCCTAGGGATCTTAGGGCCACTAGGGACATATGTTGTCATGAAATGCATCGAGAGGGGTCATAGGATTAGAACCAACCAAATGCATCCCTATGGATCCTAGGGCCCCTAAGGACATATGTTGTCATGAAATGCTTTGATAGGGGTCCTAAGTTAACCTACGACCCCTCTCGATGCCTTGGAACCAACCAAATACATCCCTAGGGGCCCTAGGGACATACATTGTCATGAAATACATCGAGAGGGGCCATAGGTTAACATATGGCCCCTCTCGATGCAGTCAAACCAACCAAATGGGTCCCTAGGGGCCCTAGGACCCTTAGGGATATACTTTGTCATGAAATGCATCAAGAGGGGTCATAAGGACCCTAGGGTCCCTAGGGATGCATTTGGTTGGTTCTAATGTGTCAAGAGGGGTCATAAGTTAACTTATGACCCCTCTTGACATATTAGAACCAACCAAATACATCCCTAGGGACCCTAGGGCCCCTAGGGACATTCATTGTCATGAAATGCATTGAGAGGGGTCATAGGTTAACTTATAACCCCTCTCAATGCATTAGAACCAACCAAATGCATCCCTAAGGGTCTTAGGGGCCCTAGGGACATATGTTGTCATGAAATGCATTGAGAGAGAACCTATAACCCCTCTGGACTCTTTGGAACCAACCAAATGCATCCATAGGGGCCCTAGGATCCCTAGGGACATTAGTTGTCATGAAATGTATCGAGAGAGGCCATAGGTTAACCTATAACCCCTCTTGATGCATTGCAACCAACCAAATGTGTCCCTAGGGGCCCTAGGGCCCCTAGGGACATATGTTGTCATGAAATACATTGATAGGGGTCATAGCTTAACCTATGACCCCTCTCAATGCATTAGAACCAACCAAATGGGTCCCTAGAGGTCCTAGGGCCCCTAGGGACATAAGTTGTCATTAAATGCATTGAGAGGGGTCATAGGTTAACCTATGACCCCTCTCGACAGATTAAAACCAACCAAATGTGTCCTTTGGGGTCCTCGGGCCCTAGGGACATATGTTGTCATGAAATACATTGAGAGGGGTCATAGGTTAACCTATGACCCCTCTCGACACATTGGAACCAACCAAATGCATTCCTAGGGCCCCTAGGGACATTTGTTGTCATGAAATAGGTTGAGAGGGGTCATAGGTTAATCTATGACCCCTCTCGATGCATTGAAACTAACCAAATGCATATGTTGTCATGAAATGCATTGATAGGAGTCATAGCTTAACCTATGACCCCTCTCGATGCATTCAAACCACCCAAATGGGTCTCTAGGGGTCCTAAGGACCCTAGGGACATATGTTATCATGAAATGTGTCGAGAGGGGTCATAGGTTAACCTATGACCCCTATGACCCCTCTCGATGCATTGAAACTAACCAAATGCATATGTTGTCATGAAATGCATCAATAGGAGTCATAGCTTAACCTATGACCCCTCTCGACACATTTGAACTAACCAAATGGGTCTCTAGGGGTCCTAAGGCCCCTAGGGACATATGTTATCATGAAATGTGTCGAGAGGTGTCATAGGTTAACCTATGACCCTTCTCAAAGCATTAAAACCATTCAAATGTGTCCCTAGGGGTCCTAGGGCCCCTAAGGACATATGTGTTACATATAATTGTTCAATTGTGTGTTGTGTTTGATGTTACAAAAATGTCATATCAATTATTAGATAAAGTCTACCGAGCTTATTTGGTTAGCAAAGAAAACTATAGAGTCTACTAAGCTCAGTTGGTCAGCAAAGCAGATTATAGAGTCTATCGAGCATTCCTAAAAGTTACTTTGTGGAAATAGTTTCTACCGAGCTAACTCGAGCATTGAAGGTTTTTTTGGCAGAAGTCAGTTTCTATCAAGCTCACAAGGTCAATGAAGGAAAGTTAGTGTTTACTGAGTTCACTTGGTCTCCAAAGGATTTTACAAAGTTTGCAGTTTTCACTGAGCTTCAGTTGGTTAACACTAGAAATCATTTCTGGAGTAGTTTTTATTGAGTAGAGTCAGCAAATGAAGGATTTCATTGTTTTGGTAAATTAAGTTTAATTGTTTTGTGTAATGTTTTTAGCCAACTAATATAATGATTATTGATAATTGTAACTTGTAAATGAGCTGACTTGATAATTTGTAAGGTATAAATAAAAGGTCAAGTTGTGAATTCTAAATTGTAATGAGCGAGCATGCAAGTGAGTTGATTGTGTGAAGAGGAAGGTGTGAGAGAATTTTGAAAAAGGATTAGACATCCTTGAGGAGTAGCAAAGATTTATTCAATCAGAGAGGATCTAGTGAAGTAGAACAAAGATCTGTATCAACAAAGTTTGGTTGCATCTCATTCAGGTCAAATTTATTTTTACTTTCTCACTATTGTAGCAATGATTCCTAAATCTCTTAATAGAGTTGGTCTAACATCCATTTTGTAAATCATCTAACAAGGTGGACAATTCTATTGAATTGTTCAAAAGTCCTCCAGCAAGGCCACTCCTAGCAGGGTGATTAAATCCTCTAACAGGATCACACCTAATAGTATGTTTTGTAACGTTTAATAGGGTTGGCTCCTACCAGGGCTCACTTTAGAAGAGTGAAAATCAATAGCTAGTTACTTAGTGTTTTTTCCCATATTGGGTTTCCACATTATATCTGGTGTCTCTTGTGTTCATGTTATTTTCTTTTATGCATGCATGTTAATAACTATGAATGCTTAAAGATCAATAATAAGTTAACATAGAGTACATCTACCGAGTTACATCATTTTTCCTTTGCGGCTACCGAGTGATAGTAGTAACTAGTTTTATAAGACATCTAAGGGATCTGTGGATTTGTTTTTGTGGTAACTGATTGACCCCCCCCAGTTACTCCATCTATATTTCCAACAATTGGTAACAGAGCTTTTGGTGCTTGCAACAAGGATTTCAAGGATCTGAGCTAAAGATCAGGATGTCTTACAAGAGGAAAATTCCAAGGCTTAATAGGGATAACTTTTCAACATGACAAGGTCTCATGAGACTCCATCTAGCTTCCATTGGAGATACGTGAGTGAAATATCTTGATGAAGAATATACAACTCCTACTGGTACATTATCTGTCAATGACATTACTGAGAAGAAGACTCATAACACCATGATGATAGATATTGCATCTACCCTAAGCTATGAATAATTTGATGACATCAAGGACTAAAAAAATGCGTTTGCTATGTGGAACAAGCTAAAAGATATCTATGGAGGTGATGATAATGTGAGAAGAGGCAAAGAAAGAATTATAAGAGGACAATTTGATCAAATGAGGATGAGTGAGGATGAGAACATTGCAAAGTATGTTGAAAGAGTCAAAGCAAGTGTCGGTGCAATCAAAGCTTCTGGAGGAGATATCAAGGATGAAGCAATTGTAAGTAAAGTTCTTAAAACATTACTTCCCATTTATGCAATTAGAATTTTTACAATTCAAGAAAGAAGATGTGAAGCAAATCATAATATAAATTTAGAGGCCATAGTAGGAAGATTGACTACATTTGAACTAGATAACTATGACAACTAAGTTCTAGCTTACAAAAACATTGAATCGGCATTTGAATCCAAGCTTTCACTCAAAGAAAAGGGAAAAAACATAAAGGATTCTCAGTTAGAAAGTGAAGAAGAAATAGAAGAAAGGTCATAAGTGCAATGGCAAGAAAGACTTCAAATCATTCAAGGACAGAGGTAAGAAAACATGTTTCATGGCCAAGGATTCTAACGATTACAACAATAGTGAGGATGAAATTGTTTACATTGCTGTGAAAGATGAATTTGATAATGATAAGGAGGATAAGATGGCCCTTATCTCTCATGTGAGAAAAAATGATACATGGATCATAGACAATGGTTGTTTCACATCATATGACTGGTAATAAAACTAAGTTTGAACATTTTGAAGACTATGATGGTGGTAGTGTGAGGTTTGGTATTAATGAACCTTGTTGCATAAAAGGAAAAGGAAGAATTTTACTAACCAAAGAGCTTGTATGTGATAATGCCTATTGGGTTGAAGGACTACAAAACAATCTATTGAGTGTGGCACAACTAGTCAATATTGGATTCAAAGTGGAATTCATGCATGGAAAAGAAAAATTGTTGGATGACAAAGAAAAGCTGATTGGATCTTGCATACAAACAAAAGGTAACTTGTTCTATCTTGAACTTGGTGAATGCTCATGTTTTATTGCTCAAGTTGAAGAAAGTTGGTTATGGTACAAAAGGTTATGTCATGTGAATTTTGATAACTTGGTGAAAATAAGAAAATTCAAAAA
Source organism: Cupressus sempervirens (assembly GCA_028749045.1). Lineage (NCBI taxonomy): Eukaryota > Viridiplantae > Streptophyta > Pinopsida > Cupressales > Cupressaceae > Cupressus > Cupressus sempervirens. The sequence continues at coordinate 4,569,788 of CM053785.1, forward strand.
AGTAGGAGGCATTCCTAGTATAAAGAAACCTGATGTTGGTCTATGCAAGAATTGTCAGATTGGTACGATGGGAAAGATTGGTTTTAAAAGTAAGAATTATCAGTTTGAAGAAGTTTTGGAAATTGTGCATACTAATTTGTGTGGACCTATTGGAATTGAGAGCTATACTAGAGAAAAGGGTTCTTGAATCAACATTTTATTCCCCAGGTCCTTTGATGATTTTTAGATTTATTGGTAAAAATCAATTTTAGGAGACCTAATAGGCTACTAGGTCTAAAATTGCAAGTTGAGTTGTGGGTTGTTGGGAGTACAACCAGTGGTTGATTTTCCTTATTTGTGTTGAGACTAAGTTGTCCCAAGCCCTTGATAGTGGTGGAAAAGCCTAGAATAGTAAAATCCTCATTTTTCCCATTTTGACTAATCAGTCCATGTATGTGATCTCCATGCATGCGTGCCTATCTACCATGATCCAACTCTTCACCATGGTAAAAAGTACCTAACTGGTGCAGGGCACCAAGAAAAATTTGAATAGAAATAGGTTAAATGATGTAATCTTGAAGAGTCAAGACCACATATAAGGTCACGTGAATCCATGGTGCCATTATAAGCTAGGATGTCATTTGAACCAAAGGTCATTTTTTTGGTCAATCTAGGTTGTTTTAGGTGGGAATAAGTAATTTTTAGTTCCCTGGGTGGTTTTACACACCTTAGTAGTCATTTGGCATGATTTAGAAGCATAAATAGGAAATTGGGACAAAAATTGTCAAAAGAGGAAAAAATTGCAAAAATGCAAGAAAAGTTGCTAAACATCAATTTTTGCAAAATAAGTTGCCAAATTGTAAGGGAGTTGTATGGTCCTCCCAACCACTCAAAAATTGTTTGTGACTATTGGAAGACATCTATTTAAGGTTTCCACAAGAGGAGAAACTCATTGTATGGACGGGTGAACAACAAACATTGAATAAAACTCAAAATTTCTATCTTTTTCTCTATTGTTTAAATTCTATACATCCTATACAGATTGGTAGGAGTGAAATTTTGGCATGTTTTTATAGAGGATTGAGTTAGTGTTCCATTACATTTGGTTTGAAGTCTTTATCTTATCTACAACAAAAGTTACATCAGTTTTTGTAAAGGTTGGTCAGATTTACCCTAAATCTGAGGGTTTCTTCAAAATGGCCTCCTAACTTGCAATTCCATTGTGGGATTTCAATGCAACTTTGGGGAATGAAATTTAGGAGAGGGTACTTAGAGATGGAAAATATTTAGAATTGTAGGTGTAGGTTACCTATTTTTATTAGCAAGCCCTAGACTGAACATTGTTATATGTCTAGTCTAGATTTCAAGAAGAAAGAAGGTTCAAGCTTCCAAACTAATTGATTTGACCCAAGTGAAGGGTATAAGAGGATTAATTGGATTTGAAGAAGAGTTCAAAGGGGTGGATTCAGGTCTATGAACCCATTTACTCATACTTCCTTTGTAACCCTGCCTAATCTAGCCAATTAGGTCGGTGACTCAAAGTGGGTATTAGTTGGTGCTGGAACAGAGTTAGAGTTTGATTAGAGTTTGATCTTTTTGAATCTCTAAGAGGTGGTTAAAGGGTGTCTAAAGAGTTCAAAATATAGTGTGGCCCTTTGTAAATTTTGGGAGTTTGACCAAGAAATCTAGGATTAGCCCTATTAGAAATGTTGGTAACAATTATGCAAATCAGTTGTTGGGGGTTTGAGAACTTTAAAGTTGGGTGTTTTTGAGAGATTAGGTCGATAGAAACCTTTTCTATCAAAAAAGTTGAGTTCTAAACCCATCTAAGGAGATTTTTCCTTTTTAGTCCTATTGGAGAAGGGGAATCCCTAAGAAGTTGTGATTGATCGAAGTCAGTTGAGAACTCTAGGTTTAAGGGTTGGGCATGTAGAGTGGAGTCCACTTGTAGGGTAGAGTATACCTTTGTTAGAAGCTCTTTGGATCAGTCTGCAACCTTTAAGGAAAGTTAAGGTGTTTTTTGGAAATTGGAAGTGCATTTGGTTCTTTTGGCTGCAAGCTCTACATCACTAACCCTCTTTCTTTCCATGATGTAATAAGGATCTCCCTATGACCCATCCACCTTGTAATGGACACAAGACCCCATGGTACAACTATAAGCCTTGGGCATCCGTTGGTCCAATAAGTGGATTTTTGGTCATTTTTATGTTTTATAGGTATTTCTAGGTTTTTAGAACATTAATAAGGTTCCTATGAGTGAGTAAATTCCATTTGCAAATATTCTTTCAATAAAACTTGTCATAAGTGCAAAATTGCTAAAAAGTTGCTTAGCAACTTTTGCATTTTTGCTGACAACTTTTTGAAATGTAACTTCCAACGGTTTAAAACTATTAAGGGATGGTTAAAGCTATTGGAAATTTCCTATTTAGGCTTAGATCATTCGAGGATGTTGAGGGTGTTAAGATTCAATTGTATTTTGATCCCAAAATCAATAAAATTTGCTGATTTCCTATGCAATTTACTAGTTTTTTTTTTTTCCGTACAATACAAAATATAAGGTCTAAAAGATAATCTTTAGACTCTAAGAAGTTGAAGCTATCATTTTAGAAGATTTTGGTGTTGGTTTGGAGTTTTCATCATTTACCTTGCAAAAGTTATCAAATTTTTTAGGGTGTTGGTATGTGAAACCCTTAATTTCAGGGTTTGGTCATAAAAATGACCCTAACTTGAGTTCCTACTAGTGGATTTCCTTCTTCCCTCGTATGGAGAAAGTTAGGGATCTACTCTATTAGATTTTGGTATTTTGGGAGAAGGAAGTTGTGTTGGTGATTTTTGGGGACGAGCCCTAGGTCAAATATTCCCATGTTTCTAACCTTTGTTTTGGAGAAATCCGAGTGGACAAAGTGATGGAAAGGGTTTGAGGACTTGATGTGTGAACAAAGTGCCCTTTTTTAGCCTGAAGAATAACCTAGAAGTGGAGACTAGATTCCATGCACCCATTTTTGACAACTTGCCTTGAAAACCAAGCCTAAAGTAGCTAATTAGGTCTGTGTACTTGGTTGTGGTTAGGATATGTTGGAGTGGAGTTGGTCCCTGCAACTTTGGAGTTAGTAATAACTAGGAAAAGGGTGCTTAAATCTAGAATTTATTCCTCAGGTCCTTTGGTGATTTTTAGAGTTATTGGTCAAAATCAACATTAGGAGACCTAATAGGCTTCTAGGCCTAATCTTGCAAATCTGGTTGAGGGTTGTTGGGAGTGCAACCAATAGTGGATTTACCTTATTTAGCTTGAGTCTAAGTTGTTCCAAGCCTTTGCTAGAAGTTGTAAAGCCTAGAACAAAAAAATCCCTATTTTGCCCATTTTGAGGGAGTTGGCTCTATTTGCTCAAGTTGGGTTTAGATTAGTTTTGTGTCTTGCTTGGAGTGGTGAGACTTGAAAGTTTCCTCAATGATTCCTAGGAGGGATATACACTTGTGAGAGTAGAACATAACATCAATTCAACCCTTGGAGCAAATTTGAAGGTTGTGTGAGATTTGGCTTATTTGTTGGAGCCCTTCAACCACTTAAAGTAGTTGTAAATGTACATTCTAATCCTAATGCCTTGTTTTTTAGCATGAAAATGGCTAATTTAACAAAGCAACTCCCAGTATAATAGAATCCTAGACCTTGTAACTTTCAACACTCATCATTCATGGTATGAAATCCCCAATTCCATAAGCAATCTTTCCTAGACCTACTGGAACCCCAAAACCCAAAATTACCTTCTTTCAAACCCTCAAATCTAGGGTATCACCAATATCACCCTTCCATGTTGTTGGCTACAAATCTAAATGTTGACTGTGCCTAGAATGCTAGTCATTGGCACAATAGTCCCTTGCTTTAAATCAATAAAAGGAAATCAAGATAACATAACACCAAAGGAAATGTCTTAATGACCCCAAGAAATGCACTTACAACATTAAATAATACAAATTACATTTAATCCAAAATATAACTTTCTGTTGCAATGACTTTCATGGGATAGTGAACATTACGAAATGTAGAGAATTAAATTTGTATTGCTGTAAACCATTGTAAATCCATATCAGTGCTTATCCCTCAGGATTCCCTCTTCATTCCTATGTTTCTCTTCCCCAAATAGACTCTACACATCAAGAAAATGATAGTAACTACATCCTAACTATCTCTAACTATGACTTTGATGAACCAAATACATTACATTTGACTATGACATTAACATTCAATGACTTTTAACTCCTTAAACCTCACGTGTACCATTTTGGCCTAAGTTTTCCCATTCTTGGCAATGTATTACAAATTTGACAATTTTGTGCTTCCCTTTCATGCTTAGGTGTTTTGGGAGAAGATGGAGTCTATGATGCAAAGTTGTCAAGGGAATATGGTGGATCGAAGGTCCAAATACAAACTCAATCAAACGCACAATTGAATCTAGTGACCAAAAGTGCCTTCAATAAGTGAAATGGTAAATTATCCATCAACAAGTCTTATGATGTGATCATATAGCCCTAAAATATTCAATCCAAGGTACTCAAACAGGTTTCAAACTTTATTCAATGGTTTAGACACCAAAACTTCAATATTCCTCAAACTAGGCCTAATAGCATGCCTTGTAGCCCTACATCAGCACTCACAATGATTTTACTTCAACTTTTTCCAAAGAACCAGCCAAATAAATTATATATTTGAGTACCCTTTATGGATTAACTTAACATAACAAAAGGATAGGGTAGGTTTCTTTGGAAGGTATATGACTATTTTCACTATTTCTCAGATTTTTAAGGCCTAATTCTCATGCATTCACAAAGGAAGTGCTAACCATTCTAACTCCCAGGCTCCAAATCTTTTCATAGTTTCATAAATAGGTTCAAATTAAAGTAATATGAAGTCAATTTGACTCCAAGAGGTTTCTAGGTACCAAAGCCCCAAATTGTGCCCTCGAAACCCTTAAATTTAGGGCTTTCTCAATGTTACACTTCCCAAAGTTTCCTGCAACAAATAAAGGTTGGAACACCTTGTATACAAAATTTATATACACATTCCATCATAAAATATTGCCCTTTTTTGGCCAAAACTATCTAACCTTCATCCTATCCTCCAAATTCACTTAGTTTCTTAGTCTTCTTTATGGTGATCACCACATAAATTAATCAAAATCACATTTCCAAGATTAGTAAGATACTATACATGTTAAATTGATATTATTTATGTTAATAAGATGTCATTCTATGAGAATCAGAGTGCTGCATTCATAGAATGACATTCATAGTGTGAAATCTACACAAAACTGTCTTAAAATCAGATTTTCCAAAGATTGAACAGTACCAAAATGATTAACAGTGACTATAGTAGGGTTTTTAGAACATGAAATAATTCACAGAGATAAAATATGAATGATCAAAACATTTTCCAAGGCAATCCAATCAATAAAAACTTTGAATCATACCAAAAAAACCCTTTAACTTTGCAAGAAATCAGAATTTTTTTATTTAATTTTTTGTAGCAATCCCTACCATGGATTCTCTGCCTATACAATGGATTTGTCAAACATTTAATAAACTCCTATCAACTACCCCAACTGATCCAAATTAATTAGATGGTTTAATTTGGCTTAAAACAATAAAGAAACTAATTCCCTCCTAAATTTCCATGACCGTTATAATTTGAAAATTCAAATTTATATAACTTTGTAACTTTTGAATTTTTGAAATTGCTAAGTGATAAAATTTTACCAAATCATTTAAATGGACTTATTAACCTATTAAAAAGACTAGTTTATCCTAAGGACCCTAGGACCTAAATTATCCTTATTTTAGGTATTTCTACCTATTTCCCTAGATACTAAATGCCCTATAGGTCTTAAGGACTCAAGGTTTATAGAAACACCAATGAGTCTCAAGCCTTTACAAATGGGCTGATATCAACTTGAAACTAGTCTTAACATTCTAAAACATTATAACCTCCATCATCAGCCACTTAGGAAGGTAGTGCTATGAAGGATCACTACAATGTGTTGTGAAATGCCTTGTATTGTCTTTGTAGAAACTATTTTTAAAGGTGACGGGAATGTTAAGCAAACTAAGAAGTTTCCAATACCTATGCATGTTCTTCATATATTTTTGAAGTGAAGCTCGATTCCCAAAGTCTAAAAATCTTTGCGTGCACGTGATCTCCATGCATTCTACATTTTCAAGATAAATAAGTCAAATGCATACTCAAGTTTAGTTTAAAACCAAAAATGGTATTTTGAAGTTTACATATCAAAGGTTCATCATTTGAACTCCTTGCACCTGTATCTGATCATATCCCTATTTGGTCCTAATCTGTTATAGTTTTCACTTCCTTAGCTTCCTTAGATTTTCTTCCACTTCCATTTGTAGGTGTGTTCGCAGATGCAACTTGTTTACTCTTTTTGCTTTTTCCTCCTTCAGTTACAAACAAATATTACAAACACATTAAATGCTAGAAAAAAATCAAGAAATATAGTAAAAGTTGTTAACATAGGAACCATTTTATGGAAGAGTAAATTGATTGTCTATATACTTTTAATTCTTGTCAAATTCATCAATAAACATTTTATATCCTAAAATATCAAAAGTTCCATTTGTTTTCAATAGACTTAAATAGTCTTTTGGTTCTCTCAACTTATACATTGGCCAAACAACATTATCCTTAAAGAGAACTGTATCTGTAATTGCCTCATTATCATCAGATCGAGACATGTTTTCCTTCTTACTTTTTGAAGATTGTGATCCTCTGCAATCCTAGGCATAAGATGATTAACACACAATGGTACTTAAACAAAAAGCACTAATAGACACTAAGGATGTGAATTGATAATACCATTTCACAAATGATTTTGGCGTCTCACCCTCTGTCACTGGTGCTTCGACTTTATTAGCCCTCTTCTTTGGTGACCTACAAATGAAGAACTAGCACAATAAAAAATCTAAGATAAGATTAATCCACTAAAATTAGAGAATAACAAAAATTGAATATGGCTTGTCATTAAGAATTATCCATTTATACAAATCCTTGCTTTCTGAGTTGTATGATAACCCTTGCTTGTTGAGTATTGGAAACTTCTCCATTGTATCCTTGCTTTTTCCAGTTTGAAGTTTTTGGTTACAAGCACACAATCATGACTTTACATCACAAAGCATTCACATTCTAAAAAATTTCCCGTTCTTTCATTACATTTTGATCTAAACAATAAATTCTAAACTTTCACTTATTCAAATGACTAATCTGAAAATGGGTCCTATTAAAGAATCTAATATAAATTTAAATAATTTATCTAGATTCTAAAAAAATCAAAACATAAAATCTATGATTTAAACTTATCTCATCACTTACACATAAAAAAAATTCCCACCTTGTCATGTGGAAAATCTTTGGGGAGAGGTTGCAACATTGTATTTGGATCCAATTCAATCTAATAAGCCAACTGGATCTACTCTACATTTTAATGTCTCAAGTATTAACTCATGGTCTAACTTGCGAACTTTCCAAAGAATCTTATTATGTGGTTTTCAACCATATTTTATCAAGTGGACACTTGATGTGACAACAAGGTTTGAATAATGAAGAATCTTCCTCTTTGTTTGCCAATCTTTGAATAACCACAAGTTAGGGTTCTTCATAGAATATCGTCTAAGCCATGTGTCGGTTATAGGCACTGCACTGACATGGTACTCTAAACCTTCACCATCTATAACCAAGTGATCCAAAAAAAAATTGGCTTGGACACAATGACACAAATAATAATCTATCCCTTCTTCATTGTCTTTAGGTGCAATAACAACAAAAACATGGCCTACAATGACAAATATACAAAATGCAGTCATTAATTCAAAAAATACTTAGGTAAAAGTTATAAAATTACATATTGAAATTACAAAGATATAAATATATATATATATATATATATATATATATATATATATATATATATATATATATTACCAAGTTTCACTAGATTAGACAAGCAGTCAAATTCAATAGACAAATCTATCTGTACCATTTCCAGTGCTTGTGGTGGATGATAGGTGTCAATTAGGTCCAAAACCTGTATATCCCATTTGTCCACCCATTCAGTTGACTCATAGTCATCCCAATTTTCCTCTACACATGATGGACAATATATAGCATGTCATTTTTTGTGTGTAGATACTCCATTAACCTATATCAGAGCTTCTAAAAGAGTGCAACTCACTAGATCCTGTTAATGTGCAACAATCTTGGTATGGTGCAATGTTATCTATCAATCAAAAAAATTTACAAACAGTAGACTCACCTTCCTTACCTAGACCCGTTGTAGTGTTATACCACTAGACGATGGATTTTGCATCTATCAATATTGCTCCATCTTTATACTTTAGTTCTTCATGAGCTAAGGCTCTTTTGATGCATGCACCTGCACCATCATGCCTTCCCTTTCCATGACCAACCTCTATGAAATTTCATGTATATTGAATTCTACAAAATCTGTGCATCCTATTCAACCAATAGAACATTCATGCATTCTTGAATTGAGATACACAATTGTCTAACCAAATAATGTGATGCCCCTAAAGGCAAAATCTCCATAAAATAGTTAAAACCAACCCTATACAAACTCCATAGAATGTGATTGATCATTGCTGATGTAAAAAAGGTACTCCCTCAAAATCTTCCTGTCATCCTCTGTACTTGTAGGTGAATGCATGAATGTTATGTGAACAAATATGGAAACCTGTTGAGAAGTATAATACTTTTTTTGCACCTCATTTTGTAGTTGTAGTGTGTAGTTCTCTGCAAATTCTACAACTAAAAAAATGGTATCTAGTGGAAATGTATCCTTGCACAACTTGAATTGCAAATCTAGCCATCGAGCTCTATGTGTATGCCTTGCATACTCGTAACTAATCTTTTCATGAAAAATCTTCATCAACTCATACACTAGGATCCTTTTAATGACTAAATCACATCTTTCGCCACATTCCCATCTTTTAGAGTATATGTCACTATCTTAAATTTTTCTTAATCTACTATTTCATTTCCAATTACATGTGTACTATCCATATGTTGACAAGTTGATAAAAGTTTCAAAGAACCACAAAATAAGCATGTACCATCCAAGCATGATGTCTTGTAAAATTGTTGTTCGTCCCCTATTTCACATAAAATGTTGGATATGAATTCTCTTGAAGATCTTGGTGGCTCATTCATGTTACAATCTTGAAAAACAAAGTTAGAATGCACAAACACACATATATGCCTAAAAACATCAAAATGGTTAGAAAATTCAATATGTATCCTACAACAACAAGTTGTGCATGTGTGATTTATTTTGACATAAAAATGTTTACCCATCTCAAAAAATATTTGACTTATTTGAATTTGAGGAAACATACCAATAAATTTTTCAACAAATTGTGTCTGAGTCGAGTCCAAAAAATGTTTCACATGTGGGTCGCGATTTTGGCTACCAATCCTCCTTTTTACAACATCTCTTTGATTAGGGGAAACACATGTTTTATTTTTCTAAAAAAATTTAATCAATGATTTCAAAGCTTCACTAATTTCTTTATCCTTTCATGGTAGTCTACCGCTAAATGTCCATAACTCATTTTTTGTTGGATCTTCCAATCTCTCATACCTTAGCATGGCTCTCCTTAGAGTACCTCTACCAATTTTTAATGTTTTCCTTGTCTTTCTTATGAGTCAAGCTTTCTTCATTTGGCTACTTACTATTGTCAATGTAAGTACTTGTCTTGTGATATTACTATCTTTGGTGCGTGATTTAGAACTCACTTTGTCATAAGCACTCATTAGATTCTTTACAATTCTTTTTTCATTTGAATCATCCATCATTGTTAGCCCAAGAATCTTCATGATAGGCCTAAATTTCAAATTCCTCATCATTTCAACAAATAATTGGCATTGACCTATAATATTTAATTCTTTAAAAAATAATCTCCACATACAATTAACTTTTCTTTGACAAGTACGCTTGCTAATCTTATCAAGCATTGATTTCAAAATGTTAGTATCAATATCAATCAAATATTTTGGTCTTCTAAAATGAATTCTAGAAGGTGTTATAATCTCATCCATTCCCTCAACATTTTGAACATCAACATAAGGTTGAGTGCATTTCATACCTTGAACTGAAGATGATGTGCCTTGGCAATAAGATGCAAAAGATGGAATATTACCTACTTGATGTGTTGATGTTGTGTCTTCAACATGACATGATGGAGTGTGTACATCATTGGATCTACAAATTAGTGTCTCTTCAACATGAGAGGATGATATAACTCCAACTTTAGAAGATGGTGTAGCTTCACAATTCAATTGTCTCCTTGAGCATAATATCTCATTCATTCTTTGTCTTTCCAATTTTTCCTCTTTGTTTCTTTGTATCGGTGGTTCTTGATCCTCTTCAAAAGTCAATTCTTCATTATTGCTTTGCAATTTTCTTTGTTCACGTAGTAGTTTTATTTTATCTCTTTTAATTGCCAAATCTCTCTTCCTATTTTCATGTGTTTGAGTTTTTGATTTCTTCCTTGGCATGATGATGATTTCTACATGTCAAATTATTCAAACATTTGAATTACTTACAATGTATAAATTACAAATCATTCAAATACATATAAAAATTGCAATTATTTGAATGAATACACAATATATATCAAACAACTAATCAAATTTCTAACCATTTCGAAATAACATTTCATTCAAACATATAAATTTCAATGAATTCACTATATATTAAACAAAATGTCAAATTATAATCAAATATGTATCTATATAACAACAAACAATATCTAAAAAGGATTGCAATAACCTTTTCTATATAAAGAATATTCAAAAAATCTTCAAATCGTGTATCCAATGATTGAATTTTTTGTTTTCTAGCTTCAAAAAGTCTTCAAATAGTGTTTTCTCTATTGAAACCCATGTTTTCTATTAGAACAATAGAATGCACAATAGACCAAAAGTAGAGAATGGATGAAATGGGACCCAAACTTGCCTTTTTACCATTTTTGGGTGATTTGACATAGTGTGTACACACTATAATGCATACACACTATAAAGCATGTACGAACTATGTCAAAACACATATCTCCCTATCCCACCATCCCCCATCCCCTAGTCTCTCTCTCCTCTCCCATCCCCTACTCTCTCAATCTCTCTCTCCTCTTGCATCCCCTACTCTGTCTCTCACTCTGCCTCTCCCATCACCTATTCTCTCTCACTCTCCCTCTCCTACTCCCTCTCCCATCACCTACTCTCTCTCTCCCATCCCCTACTCTCTCACTCTCTATCCTCTCCCATCCCCTCCTCTCTCTCTCCTCTGACATCCCCTACTCTCTCTCTCTCTCTCTCACTTCCATCCCTTCCTCTCTCTCTCAAGCTACTCTTCCCATCCCCTACTCTCTCTCTGCTCTCTCTCCCCTGTCCCATCCCCTTCTCACTCTCTCTCTCCCCTCTCCCATCCCCTACTCTCTCTCTCTCTCATTCTCCCTCTCCCACTGCCTACTCTCTCTCACCCTCTCTCCTCTCCCATCCCCTACGCTCTAGATCTCTCACACACTCCCATCCGCCCTCTCTCTCTCCCACTCCCTCTCCCACTGCCTACTATCTCTCTCTCACTCTCTCTCTCTCCCTCTCTACTCTCTCTCCCATCTCCTACTCTCACTCTCTCTACTATCTCCCTACTCTCTCTCTCACTCTCTCCCATCCCCTACTCTCTCTCTTACACACACTCCCATCTCCCCTCTCTTTACCTCTCCCACTCCCTCTCCCACCACCTAGTCTCTCTCTCCCATTCACTACTCTCTCTCTCTCTTGGGCTACTCTCTCTCCCCTCTCCCACCACCTACTCTCTCTCACTCTCACTCTCTCTCTCTCTGTCAATCCCACTCTCTCCCTCTCTACTCTCTCTCTCTGCCACCCCCTACTCTCTCTCACATTTTCATACTCTCTCTTATCCCCTACTCTCTCTCTCTCTCACACACACACACATTTCCATCCCCCCTCTCTCTCCCTCTCCCACTCCCTCTCCCATCGCCTACTCTCTCTCTCCCATCCCCTACTCTCTCTTGAGCTACTCTCTCTCTCTCCCCTCTCCCATTCCCTACTCTCTCTCTTTCAACACATGCACTCCCATCCTCCTCTCTCTCACTCTCCCTCTCCCACTCCATCTCCCACCACCTACACTCTCTCCCCCATCCCCTACTATCAATCTCTCTCTCCCATATTGTACTCTCTCTCTCCTCATCCCCTACTCTCAATCTCTCTCTCCCACCCTATACTCTCTCTACCACCCCTACTCTCTCTCTCACACTTCCTCTCTCTCTCATCCCCTAGTCTCTCTCTCTTACACACATTCACATTCCCCCTCTCTCTTCCTCTCCCACTGCCCACTCTCTCTCTCACATCCCCTACTCTATCTCTCTTACACACACTCCCATTCCCCCTCTCTCCCCCTCCCACTCCCTCTCCCACCACCTACTATCTCTTTCTCTCACTCTCTCCCTCTCTACTCTCTCTCTCCCATCCCCTATTCTCACTCTCTCTCTACCACCCCTACTCTCTCTCTCTCTCACTCTCACACTCTCTCCCATCCCCTACTCTCTCTTATACACACTCCCACCCCCCTCTCTCTCTCCCTCTCCCATTCCCTCTCCCACTACCTACTCTCTTTCTCTCCCATCCCCTACTCTCTCTATCTCTCTCTCCCCTCTCCCATTCCCTACTCTCTCTCTTTCACACACACCCATCCCCCCTCTCTCTCCTCTCCCATTCCCTACTTTTTCTTTCACTCACTCTTCCTCTCCCACTCCCTTTCTGACCACCTCCTCTCTCATTCCCACTCTCACTCTCTCTCTTCCACCTCCTACTCTCTCTCACATTTTCACACTATCTCCCATCCTCTACTCTCTCTCTTATACACATTTCCATCTCCCCTCTCTCTCCCTCTCCCACTACCTACTCTCTCTCTCCCATCCCCTACTCTCTCTCGAGCTACTCTCTCTCCCCCTCTCCCATTTTCTACTCTCTCTCTTTCACACACATTCACTCCCATCCTCCTCTCTCTTGCACTCCCTCTCCCACTTTGTCTCCCACCACCTACTCTCTCTCCCCCATTCCCTACTCTCAATCTCTCTCTCCCATCTTGTACTCTCTCTCTCTCTCTCTCTCTCTCTCTCTCTCTCTCTCTCTCTCCCCATCCCCTACTCTCAATCTCTTTCTCCCATCCTATACTCTCTCTTTTCCACCCCTACTCTCTCTCACACTTCCTCCCTCTCCCACCACCTACTCTCTCTCTACATCCCCTACTCTCTCTCTCCCCTCTCCCATGCCCACTTTCTCTCTATTCATAGTTTTGAATTAAAACCAAGCCTAAGGTTTGGTTTTTCCTTGGATATCCAACCCAAAGGTTTGAAGTTTATAAATAGGTCTGAGACGTGTTTTGCTGCAAACATACAAAAAATGATTGATTTTTCTTGTGTGCTCTCCTTCAAGATTCCTCATGGTTGGGCATTGATAAGATCAAGTTACATGAAATAAGGGGTGTTTGTGTTAGCTATATAACCATATAATTTATTTTTAATTTGAACTATTTCAAGTCTTTCATCTATAATTTATTTTGAATGTATGTCCATTTTTTGTCAAAATCCACCATGTACTAATTGGGCTATAGATTTTAGATCGTTCATCAAATTTTGCAACAACTTAGTTTTTTAAAAACTAGACTCCATTCTACACACTTTGAAAAAAAATGTTTTGATTTTAGATTTATTTTCAATTATTTATAGGGGGAGCACACAGATATTTCATGTTTTTGGGATGTGTCTAGTCAAAAATTCATTAAAAAAAATACACATTATAAAATTACCTGAAAAATCTAGGATAAACTACATAGTGTTAAGTAACTTTTGACTAGAGCGATTAAATAATTTCAAAAAAAAAAATTAAAATTTTAGGGTGGCCACACTTTGTACTGTGTTATGTTTTTTCGGAATAAATAGTACCACTTTTTCTGGCCCCCTTTTTTGAGGACATACAACTAAACCATTTTGAAAAAAAATTAGTAGTTTAGAAACTAGATTCAAAGGACTATGACTTTATTCTTGTCATATCTAAAAATTTTAAGCATAACTATCTTCAAATTCTTGTTAAAGTTCAGAAATTATTGATTTTAGAAAAAAGGTGTCCACTTATACCTCCCTTTTGGCAATACAACTTGGTGCACTTACCCCATTATGACCATTTAAAACATATTAAAAATCCATTAATGCCTCTTAGATAATCTTAAGGGGCATTTAAGAGACACTAATGGATTATAATATGCCCTAATGGGTCATAATGTGTCTTAAGGGATTCTATTGTGTTTTAAGTGATCCCATGAGCTTTTAGGACTCATTAGGAACCCTTATAATCCATTAGGGGCCATTAGGACTCATAAGAACCAATTATAACCCCTCTAAACACATTCACCATCATATGATACACTACTATGTCCAAAGACATTATAATAGTTCCTAAGTGGTTGTAATCAATCCTAATGTTTGCTCTTGGATTTTAAACTATGGTCTTAATATATCATGAAGGGTCATAATGGGTTCTTAGTGGTCCTAGGACATCTTAAGGTCTATTAAGATCCCTTAGAACACATTAACTATAATAGGACACACAAATGGATGTTAATAATTCTAATGTATCATAAGGGGTCATAATGGATTGTAAGTTGCCCCAAGACCCATTACAAAACCTTAGAATATATTAGGACCAATTAGGACACATTAAAACTACCTCAATTTGATGTGATATTTATCCAATAATATTTTTGATATTAGTACTAATGTTCTATAAATAGTTAAAATTATGTCAATTAGGATTAGTACTTTAGGTCCTAATTTTAGATTAATTTTAGGTACGTTATCCATACATTTGTGTCGAAAGGGGACATAGGAGTACTAATAGGTCATAATATTTTTTATAGGTTCTCATAAGTCTTAATATCTATTATTGGGATATAATAGGTCTTATTAGGTAATAATAAGTCTTGCATTACCAAACAACACATAAGATCCCCTTATGATACATTTCTATGTACTTAGATCCATATATGTATTAAGGGGACCTATAGAGCCTTACTTGGTCCTAATATGTGCTATAGGTTCTAATATATCTTAACATGTCTTAGTATGTAATAATTAGTCTTACGTTAACATAAAACACATAAGGACTCCTTATGATACATTTCTAGGTACTCTGAGTCATATGTGTGTTAATAGGACTTAGGGAGTCCTACTAGGTCCTAATGTCCAAAGGCATTATAATAGTTCCTAAGTGGTCTTAATATATCATGAAGGGTCATAATAGGTTCTTAGTGGTCCTAGGACATCTTAGGGCCTATTAGGACCCCTTAGAACAAATTAACTATGATAGGACACACAAATGGGATGTTAATGATTCTAATGTATCATAAGGGGTCATAATGTGTGAAAGGAAGGGTATTATCCATCATTTCATATAAAAAAATCTTCAATCTTTACCTAAATTTTATAAATTTGAATTTTTAGGATGAAAAATATTTATTTAATAGTAGGTCAATTTTATTTGTATGAATCTCAATGCATAAATTTGATGTGATATTTATCCAATAATCTTTTTTATATCAGTACTAATGCTCTATAAATAGTTAAAATTATTTTTCATCTAGCATATATACTTACAAAATGTGTCATATGTTCATGAATAAAATATGTCGCAATAAAGAAAATGGTTTGAATACTTAAAACATGATGAAACATAATAATATATACTACATACACAAGCATGATAAGAAGTCGTAAAAAAATAATACATGGTCTAACATACATCATAACATGATCTATGAAGTTAAAAAATACATATATAATACACTTTTAACTTTCCTAACACAAAGTGTATCAAAATATACAATATGTGTCATAAAAATACAATCTATAGGTGCCAACATAATCTATCTAATCAAATGTCCTCTTTACTCTATGCGAAGAGGACTTAGATGGATCAGCCTATGTAATATGAGTTGTCTCATCATGTGGGACACCCTGTGAGGTAGATGGATCACCCTATGTAATATGAGGCACATCTCATCATGTACATGCTTAATTGAAATGGGTTTCAAAATCTAGCCTGCAAATAAATTAAATATTCACTATATAATAAAATAAATACCACATGAGATGGGTGTCCCTTAGTAACAGGAGGAGGCACACTATGAAAACTATCAAATGCAATAGTGGTAAGGTCTTGTAATTTACAATACATACATGTTTAAAATTTGATTTGAGAGCATAATGAACCATACATTATGTACATAAATCACAATATTGACCTCAAAGGATGATGTAGGTACCTCCATCTAGCTAACTCCTATGCTCTCAACAACACTCATGGTAACATAGTTCTAAAATTATGGATACATAAACGTTGAGTCCAAATTATATATACATGAATAATTACAAAGTATGCAAACTAAAAAGTACATAATTTGTACACTACATTTTTTATACACTATAAATTTAACATGTATATATATCATACTTGAGTAGTAGCCAATGTCACAGATGCGTCTACAGGTATGCTAGCATGATGATCATAAGATGGAGTTAAAAAGTAGACTATATTGAGGCCTATATGGATGAGTACAATCCATCTCATGTTCATCAAATCAAAAAACATAAAATATATATACATGAGTAAAAATTGTTCAAATTATAAGTTAATAAAAATGTACATACATATAAATAGTACAAATTATTTGTCTTTATTCAAAAGTTCATACCATATGTATTTGAGGCTATGCCTCAGTGGTAACTGGAGCAGGACCTATACCGACATCAAACTATGTAGCTGTGGACAATCCCTACAAAATCATATAAAAAGAACATATGAGCACATGTTATTAAATTTGAGTTTGAATGTACATTTTTATAGTGTAATTCAAAGTGCATATCGTATGAGGGACGCCAACTTATGTAGGTCTCAAAAAAAGACTATATTGCCTCCTAAGAGGAACAGTATCATCCATCCTCTGTTATTTCAAAAGTACAAATTAATATGGTTAATACAATTACATATGTATGTAGAAAGTAAATAATTATGTGTACTTTATATTTAAATTAAAATTAAAATTTTACCTGTTGCTCTTGACTGTCTCTGGGCTCTCCTTGCTACATGAGGTCAAAAAATGATGACATCAATCTCATCACTACCATCACCATGGGTAACATATACATCATCATCAAAATCAGCACCCTCAGCATAATGGTCATCATGTGCTACATTAGCATCGCTCTATGGGCCTGTGCATATGCCTCCACAACTAGTACAAATATGTCCAAGTGGACAAACATGTGTCGCCTACGTCCAATGTTGTACTAAATTTCCTAAAAGGGAACTCAAAGAGGTAAGAGTAGATGAAACTGCTCAATGATGGTGTGGAGCTAGTACAATGGGCATAGGAAGAGGTACAAGGGGCTGAGGTCATCTGGGGTTTCTCATTCTATCACTCAACTTTTCCCTAGGCCTATCCTGAGGCATCCCTCCACCAACCCCCTGCAATGCTTTCATATCAAAATAATTGGGTTTCAAACCCAATTCAAGCTCAGCCCATAGCTTCCTAAGGAAGTACATGGGCACCTCATGATTAGCATGTTGTGGATGGTCAAATACCATCCACCACCACCACTCCCAAAAATGTGCTGCTATACGTGGATGTGTGCACCACCTAATATAAATGCAAGGCTTCTTCTCATTAATCTCTTCACCTGTCTTAGGGTTTAAAAAATAGCTTTTAAAATTTCCTTTACCTATATTGAGGTTATGAACCTCTCTATATGATAAGTCGTCGGAATAGAAGGCACGCATGTTTTGCCTCCATAATCTAAATGAATCAATATCACAATCTAAATGTTGTATAGATTGGATGACACCTTGCATGCTATCTACAAGGTGTAGTAGGTGAGGAGGGGGGTGGGTCTCGCGTTGGATAGCCCCAATATTGCGCATGAGGTCATTAAGATTACACCTCATGCTCTCAAGGAGATCATTTGTGGTGGGTCATGGAGGTGGGGGTGGAGGTGGAGGTGGAGGTGGAGATGGAGGGGACAGAGGTGGGGGTGTGGGAGGGGGAGGGGGTGGCGGCAGGTCCATCAAATATAATCTGCATATATGTTTATTTAAGCAACATAAAAATGACAAAATTACTATTTAATAAAATTTAAATCTAAAATATCAATTATATAAATGCACAGATCTTTAAAATCATATCAATTAAATAAATAAAGTTAAACACTTAAGTCTAATTGAACATTAAATACTGAATTTAAGTCTAATCATAAAATAATACTCCATAAAAACTATATAGGTTACTTCAAGGTTTCTTTTCTAAAAACAAGAGCCACCTAGCTAATTTCTTTCATGTACACTTATTTTGTAACACTGGAGGATTGTATTCTCATTATGGATTATATGTTCATCTCAGGATCAAACAATGTTAAGGTTATGATTTACAATTTCGTAATGTTTATGGTTTTCATGATGGCTGAGCTTAAGATTATTATAATGATTATGACTTTAATATTAGGGAACTTACCTAGGATTATGGTTTTAGTTAGAATTATATTTAGGTTTCAGATATTTATTATGGTGCTATTGTTTAAAGGATATATAATAGATGGCGTTAGAATGAGAGTTAAGGTTACAATTAGAATGAAATCTTAAAGATAGAATTATTATTTGATTATTTATGATTATAGGTCATCCTAAATATTATCCGCTTTAATGAAAACTATAATTCTAGATCATCCTAATTCTAATACATGAACCCTATCCATAACCATAATAATCCTAATTCTAATCATAATACTTAAACTTATATTTAATATCTTCTTTAGTAATTTAAATCCTATAGATTATCATTTAACAATCGTTATGAATTGCTAATAGAAATTTTCTTCCCTCTAAATCTCTATGTTGGAATGTGTTATATTAATTGCATTTTCTAATTATGACCAAAGTCTTTTTACTATTAGAAAACTTTGTATTATATTACTTGATCACATCTTGTATAATTACTTTTGGATGCTTACTTGTCTTCCACCTATGAACTACTCTTGGCTCATCCAAACATTAGCCTTAGTAGTTTCAAAATTAATAAAATACGTTTTCATAATTTTGATTTGTAGGTGGAAGCAACTACATAAATTATCTTTTTTCTTAAGGTGTTTTAATGAGTTGTTGGATATAAACCTTAATTATAAACCTTAATCATAAATCTAAATATACTTATAAAATCCAAATTATAATACTTAGATCCTATTTATTTTCTAGAATTGAATACAAATCCTAATACTAGATCCTAATCTTAAATGTTAAATGTTAAACCCTAACCTTATACATGTAAATCATAGTTAAGGTCAAGATTACGGTTTAACATTTAAGCTTGATATTTTTATTTAGAATTAGGGCTTAGCATTTATGATTATTTTTAGGATAAAGGTTTAGCATTTAGGATAACTTAGTTAGTCTAAGGGTTAAGAATTTAGGATATAAAAGTTTAGGATAATGGTTAGACTTGACATAATTAGAATTTAAAACTTAATGTCAAGGTTTAATATTTTGTAAATTAGGTGCATGTAATCATAAAATGGATGTAATCATGAACTCAAGTCACACTAAATAAACCCTAAATGATGCTAGAGAACTATAAAGTGTAATGAGATTATGATCTTGTAATATGGATTAGCTCTGAAATGCCCATAATTCACTCAAAAGCACTTGCAAATCACCTAGAATGATTTGCATAACCTTATTACAAAAATGTAGATATGTGAAAAGCTTGATTTGATGGCACATTTATAGAAATCTCTAGGAGTTCAATGGTTTGGATTCATTCTCCATGAGTGGTGGAGGTTGAATCCTTGATTGATCAATACATGATTAAGCTTTATTGGTGGGAATTAATTTCATTTTCCATTAGTGATGATATGGATAATTGATCATTTTAATTAATTCATTTAATTAATATTTCTAGCTGTAGGATTTAAAAACTTGATTTGATTAATTATGTTAGGATTAATTAATGAATCAATGTCCCTTTTTTAGAATTGATTTTTTATATTAAATTATTGATGTTTTATCATGGGCCTCTGTAGCAGGAAGCCAAAGGAGAGCCCACATAAGAAGATGTCATTAGGGGACTCTAGAGAATATTGAGAGTAGCACAGTACCAAGTGATAGTCTAGACATAGGTGATCATCTGAGCTAGCATGGTAATTGATCATGATAGGCAGATTGCAGAGCTAACTTCTCAACTAAGGATTACATAGGGTGAGGCCACTTATCATAACTCTAGAGAGGCTTACTATTATGATGAATACTTAACAACTATATTCTGGTGGAAAGACAAGTTATTCACTTCTCTATATATTCTTAGGCATCCAAGGGTGTAGTCCCTCCTACTCGCACTGATGTTCCACCTCCACCTCTTGATGGTGAGGGAGGGTTATTTAATTAGATGCTTGATTCCTTCTTCTCTTCTAATTTTTTTATGATGTATCATTGTCTTTATATCATTTTCAGACCTTGATATTGATAATGCTCCAATATCACTCATTTTTTGATAATTTGATTATATCACCCCCATGCATTGATAGTATATGCAATGATTAAAAATATTATTTGATCTCATTACATGTGTCATGATCAATTTTTCTAGTTTATACATGAGATGCTCCTGTATGGTGTTTTTCTTTTCTTATAATATCGTGTTATATATAGATTTACCTAAGTACCCTTCTTGATTATCTATGATGGATGTAGTAAATGACATGTCTCTATATGATTCTTTTGATATGATATACATGGGTAATATAATGAAATTTTTTAATCCTTCCTATGCAATAAATGATGTAATTAGATATGTAAATGTTTTTATATTCATATGAAATGTAGATGTAGATATGATGCTCCACTAGGATAATAGTTTATCATTTAAGGTTATGATTATGGTTTGAAATTTATAATTAGTACTTGGTTCTTACGATAGTTATTCAATTATTTATATATTAGGGTGTAGGTTTTAGGAAATTAAGATTATGGTTAGGATGATAGTAAGGGTTATGATTAGAGTTTTGGTTAAAATTGGGATTATAGTTAATCCTAAATGATGCCCAGCCAAGGGATCCAAAGAACTAATCTAAAGTTTTACTAAGCAAGCAATAACATGTACAATAATTTACATCAAAAACATAAGAGATTACATTCCTTAACGATTCCTTAACGAGCACATTTACATTTCATTTTTAAATAATTATAAGTACTAGAAGTAAAATAAATAACACAACCACATGAAAGAATAACTACTTGAGTTCAATCTATTTAAATAATATACATTTGTTCTGAATGCGACTTGGAAAATTAATTCAGAATGCACAATCATCCACGATACATGTCACAGGGTATGAAAGGCTGAAAGAATATACATTTATAAAATAGTTTACATCATCCATTTTTTATCCATGAAACAAAGTACAACACAATAAGTAAAATCATTAAATACTGAGTTTTGTGTTTGGATCCCTTGGCGGGGTGTTACGTAATTAAATACTTAGTTATATGTTTAGGGTTTTATTGTACATAACTATATGGTTAGGTAAAGGTTATAGTTAGCTTAAATACTTTCTTTGTTATATGGTTTACAGACTAATGTAGATAATTAATCACTAGTTATTTGAAATTCATATTTATTTATAATTACATGTTTAAACAATGAATTTAAATCTAATCTAATCATTCAACATTGTAATAAATACATAAATTAAATACATTTCAAAACATCTAAAATAATAATTTTTAAATGAACATCTATGAAACTATTATTTAAATTAACAGATACAATAATCTAAAGATAATACTCATTAACAATGTAAATTTACAATTTTACGTATATTAAAACTAAAAATAATAATAAATTGGCATACATATAAAATGTAAAACTGAAAATAATTAAGTAAAATAGTACAAAATAAATTAAAATACCTGGTATGTCAGAAAATAGTAGGAAGGGGCAGTTAGTAGAGGTAAAAAATGGGCTCTCGTATTGCTCTCAAATTGGGATCCCATTTTCCAAATGATGAAAATGACCCCAAAATGCTTTAAAAAGGGTATTTGTAACTTTTACAAATTGGGTGCCCGATTTTTAACAAATCGGGTGCCCAATTTTTAAGTGGTTCGGGCACTCGATCCACTTTTCAAAAATCAAGTACTCAATTTGTGAATCATGGCTCAGGCACTCGAAATGCGATTTTAAAAAAAGGTACCTGATTCTAAGAAAATTGGGTACCCATTGCTGAGAAGTACAATTTTGCGGATTTGACTTCCACTGAATTGCAACCCAACTTCTTGCGATCACCCTTCATTCATTCAATAAAAACATATTAATTTCTAATTCAGAATCCATACAAACTATCATCATTATTCAATAGATTATTAATAATTCTTGTCATATTTTGAGTTTCTTTCACATTTTCATTAAGAGACAAAATGAAAAGTCAAATCACATTTGCACTTAGAAGATTTTTGTATTAGATCAACTATTCATGCATGATGTTCTCTTATTGCTTATAGATTAGTTTTCTTTGGATGTGTGAGTTTGATTTCTAGAATTATTAAAGTTGGTGTTGTTATTGTTGCTAGGAAGATATTTTTATTTCTGATGTTTATGTTGTAGGAATTATTTTAGTAGGTTTCAATTGAGCTCTTATTGCCAAGAAGTGATAGTTCATGTCACCAATTCTATTTTGGTTTGTTGCAGGTTTATTTTTCATGTGTCCTAGTTGCATGCATAATTAGTCAACTCACAACCTACACCCCTTGATGGTATATTACCTGAACACCTTTCACAAGATTACACCCCTGGATTGACATGAATAGATCAAGTTGAACTTCATTTAAAGTATTAAATATTTTATATTCATTTGCCCTACTGTTGGCCTATCACTAATGTCATCTTAAGATCCTTATTGTACGATCCTCAACTCTACTCTAGTTCTATCTATAAATAATTCTCCTCTACCTCTAATTTTCATCATTGGTTCTCTTTACCTTTATGAATAATCTCATTCTTCCCTTCTTGCTTTTGAACATTTGCATTCTGGCTCTAATACCATATTTTCTTATTAGGATCATTGCAAATGTATTCATAGTGCCTCTTCAATATATATTTTTCAAGAGTAGGGACCTCTCTCTTATATTTTGGAAAACAAATGGAGAAACATGTTCCTTCATTAGACATGTCTATTCATTATTATTTAATTAATATAAAAATTAATTAATTCTCTATATGTGGATATGTATGTATGTATGTATGTATGTATGCATATCTTTAATTTAGTCTCATGTGTTTATTCAACTAAAGCTACCAAACACTAATAATGACAACGATTTGGCTCTGCCAATATGCAAGATTGCATTACTAGACTAAAAGAATGAGTGAAATATATAATGGATCAATCCTTGTAGAAGGAGGTCAAAAACCTAAAAGGTAAAATTATTTAATAATTAATATAATTATTGAATGTGGCTAATGCAAGTGCATGATAGTGAAATCTTAATAAGGTAGTAAAGTTAATTTAATTAATACAATTAAATTAATACTTTTCTCTAACACTTCTTAAAGCTTTCCACACAAAAGATGGGATACAACTTATAGGATACAGATTATAAACAAGAATTTATTGTTTTCCTTTCTTACTTACCTTTAAGAAAAGCTAAGTTGTTATTGTGCACTAGCCCAAAGGACCTTCTTGTCTAGAATGCATCACAAAAAAAAGAGTCAAACATCAGCAATTAAATAAAAATACTAATATTGATATTAAATCACACCCACACGAGAAGACATACAAAAATTCATTAAATAGGTTTGTAATAGCCTTAAAGTTTGAAATATTTTATTGTCCAATAATCTTAAAAATTTATATGCACACAAGTAAATTTTATTAATAATAAAAAGAGCCTAACATTTGCAACATATACCCTATCCTTATTGTTAAAATAATTAACCACAACCCCAAGAGTGGCCAAAATAAAAAATACAAAAATAAGCCCAACCATTTAAGCTAAACCACACCCCAAACAAGAAAATAGAGAACTCCACAAAATATGTGAAACAAGGTTTTTATGGACCAATTTTACAACTTCTAAAATCCTCCAAATCAACAAAAAGCCTTTTTAATAAGATGGAGAAACTAGCAATTACAAAAAAATAAAAATAAAAAATTCAATATGAAATATTTTTTGAAATGCATTAGATGCTAGTTGGAAAACATGAAAAGCAATTAAAGAGCTAGACTAAATGATCATATTCAAAAGTAGAAAGATCCATCATGAGATATATGACTTTTTTGCCTAGAGTAAGAAAGTAGAAACTTGTTTTTAGTGCATATAGTTGATTCTCACAAAGGTGAAGCATTGAGTCTTCCTAGGATAATTGAGAGGTCACCATATGCCTATATATAAGGGAATATAATCTTATGAATCAAATCATATTATTAATTATTATTAATTTATATAAATATTGAATAAATTTAATAATTACCATAAATGAATATTTTGTTGACAAGATAGTGAGTAGGACATATTTTCCATAGTAACTCAAAATGTGATATTTTAAAAAGTCGTGATATCAATATCACAAGATAGTAGTTGAATGATACATAACATTCATTTCTTATAAATAATAATTATAAATGTCAAACATTAAACTTTCTTCCAATAACAAATATTAAACATTTTTAAATATCATAATATATCTTTATAAAAGAAAAGATAAAATGAAATCTCTAAACTTTACTTGAATAATTAAATTATTGAAGCCCCTATATGTAGAAACCACATTAGAGTATCCAACCTATCAACTAAATTTCAAAGCCAAAACCTAGTCCATTTACAAACACACTAACCATATATTAGCAAACACACTGACCACATATTAGTAGGAGGAAACCCAATGAAAAGATAGGAGAGGATTCTCCTGTTAGCATTGCTTTTACCTTACTGGGACGAGGCGATTCAGCTAATGTATTTATCCCCAAAGAGCAAGCGATTCTGAAAGATAACTTCTAATTAATAACTTTGTTACATTGTGTTATTTGACTCAAAGGTTTCCACTTCCTGGACACGCCCTTGCGGGCTGTTGGTTATAAAACATGTCAATTGTATCAAATAGAAGTGGAAGAGATTTTGCCTTTCATATTCATATTATTAGAAGCTCTTTTGAGCCATCATCACAACAATAGAAAATGGATGGGCATGATAGGATGAAGAGTTTTATAAAGACTTCTCCTGATTGTGTTCATAAAGACTTATCTAAAAATGATATTTATCGTACAAACAATGAAGAGGCCGAAGCGAAAGAGTTGATCAAGAAGACAAGGTATACTGTGAGAGATATGGATAATTACAAGGATTCAAGAAAATCCTCTACGATAGCAGAGCACAAAAGACAATGCAGATTGGGAGAAAATAAAAGAGAGATCTTATTTCATGAAAGGTGGAAGCCACAAATTCGCCACGATGATAGTTCTAAGTATCGATGTTATTGTCTAGAGGAATGTGAAAGCCCAGATGTAGTATCTGGTTTCAGGTATGATAATCACCCAAGTTCATCCCAAGCTTCCTATGGTGTAGCCGCCCAAGATGTATTGTCAAAATCAAGAGCTGCTTATAATAAATTTAAGTGCAATAATAAATATAGGCATGATGATCACTCAGATTCAAGTTGGGCTGACAATGCATCTCATGTAAACAAGTATAATATGAAGCCAAGAAAATTAGAATACCTTGATCAAACCTCAGAACATTGGGAAGAGGATCATCCAAGTAAAAGAATCAGACAATGTGTTCCCCTTTCTAGAAAGAAGAATAGAAATAAATATATATGTAGAGATGAAAGAAACTTCATGAGAGAAAAGATACAAAGAGACTACGAAGAACCATTTGATATTTGCTGCATGTCCAACATTTTCCCACCAAGAGAGTTATCCCACAGAGTAATGCAACTTACAAGGAGATTCATTACTTGATGCCTGGCATGGTTTTGCTAAAGAAATGGCTAACGGAATCTGAACAATGTGATATAGTTAATAAATGTCAAAAACTTGGTGTTGGGAATGGTGGGTTTTTCCAACCTAGTTTTAACAGTGGTAATAAAATGCATTTGAAGATGATGTGCCTTGGCATGAATTGGAATCACAAAACACATAAATATGAAGAAATCCGTGAACATGATAATGCACTGCCTCCACCCATTCCTTCAGAGTTTGTTCTCTTGGTTAAGAGAGCCATTGAAGATTCTCATGATAAACTCGCAATGGAGCACAATATAAGAAACAAAGAAGAGTTGTTAAAAGCTTTGCCTGAACTAGACCCTGATGTTTGCATTGCTAATTTCTATGAAGAGAGTGGGAAACTAGGGCTGCATCAGGACAAAGATGAAAGTCCAGCTAGTCTTAAAAAAGGTTTACCTGTGGTATCATTTAGTGTTGGTGACACTGCAGAGTTTTGTTATAAAAATGATAGGAAAATTGAGAGTCTTGATAAGATTAAGTTGGAGTCTGGAGATGTTGTAATCTTTGGAGGGGAATCAAGGCTTGTTTTCCATAGTGTCTCTAAATTGTACCCGGGCACTGCTCCCCAGTGGCTTACTCAAACAACTTCGTTGCGTCCTGGCAGACTAAATCTCACTTTCAGACAGATATCTTTATGACAGAAGAATGTTGTTTTTATGTATGATTGCCCGCCTTATAGAGAAAGACTACTTAATTGTCATCTTAGTGGGAAAAAAATCACGATCTGCATAATCAAATTAATTAATTGATTATTCTTTTAAGTAGAATGAACTTTATCAGCTATGTGAATTTAATACGATGAAATGATTCAATTTCAATTCACTGATTTATTGAACTCTATTATTAGCCCTAGCTGCATGTGGAATAATTTGCATTGAAAATTGTACCAACACAAAACACATAAATTAGTCATATATGTTTCTATTTTTCTTTGATTTATGTAGAAATAAATTATCACCATATTATTCATCTTAATAATAACTTGTTTTCTTGCAAAGTCAATTTTGATTATTTAACACTTTTAGCTGAAGAATTAAATTATCTTAGTATGGATGTCAGTTACAAATCTAGAAAAAATGAAAGTTTACCAATACAACCATCCAATTCTATTGGGGTGCTCAGAAAGAGAGATGTTAGAAAATTAGGAATGAGCTCCAACCTTATATACTAGGGGGTTCCGCCCTTTCTCTTATACTCCTATATTGTATTATGATTTCAGCAAAAAATGGTTATGATGGGTTTTATAACAGAAGATAGTGGTTCATGTTAGGATAAACTACGGACAGAAATAAAAAACTACATGCAAATATAACCAATAACAGAAAAAATAATAGATCACACAGAAATGAACACAAGGCACCAAGATTTAACATGGTTCACCCAATCCCTGGGCTACGTCTACCAAACAGCAAGTCTGATCTTATTACAATCCAGTGATTACAACCTGATTACAATCCATAATCCCTTAAAGCTCAATACCGCCGCAAGAACCAATTTCGTATCACAACATAATGAAAAATACTCAACCCTAAGCCCTTTATACAAGTATTAAACCGCTTTAGGGTTATAACATGTCGGCCATATGTTGGCCATAATATGTCGGCTACCATGTCGGCCACGACCCAAAAAAAATATGAAGTATGTACAGTACTTTCCTGATCAGTCACCACAATCTAACAATCTCCCATTTGGAGACTGATCCTGTAGCAATACCACTACCACATGGGGCTCCCACTGGATCAAACCATCCTGGACTCTACTGTTCTTTTATTCATGTTCAGTCTAAAAGACCAACCGAAGCTGAAGAGGAGTTCAGCTTCTCCCTTGTTACAACCTTTGTCAACATATCTGTTGGATTGTCATTGGTATGTATCTTCTCCAGCTTTAACTGTCCATCCTCCAAAACTGACTGAATGAAATGGTACCGCAACTGTATGTGTTTGGTCTTAAAATGCAGAGCTGAATTCTTAGCAAGATGAATGGCACTCTGACTATCTGTGAACAAATAATTATCCTTCTAAGGATGTCCCAATTCTTCCAAGAAGAACTAAAGCCATATCATCTCCTTGGTTGCCTCTGTAGCAACAACATACTCTGCCTCTGTAGTGGAGAAAGCATTAATCTTCTGTAACCTAGAGACCCAGCTCACGGCTGCCCCACCAACAGTAAAGACATAACCTGTAGTACTCTGTCTGGTATCAATATCCCCAGCCAAATCTGAGTCAACATAGCCCTGTAAATCAGTAGTAGAGCCCCCAAAGTGTAAACACTTATTGGATGTTCCTCTAAAATATTTGAGAATCCACTTGACAGCATTCCAATGCTCAAATCCTGGATGACTCATATACCTGCTAACGACTCCCACTGCATGTGCAATATCTGGCCTAGTGCATACCATAGCATACATCAAGCTTCCTACAGCTGAAGCATAGGGTACCTTGGACATCTTATCCTCCTCTTCTTGTGTCTTGGGACACATTTCCTTAGTCAATTTCAAATGACTGGGTAAAGGTGTGCTGACAGCTTTAGCATTCTCCATAGAGAAACGTTGCAACACCTTCTCAACATAATCAGCTTGAGATAGCGTCAATGTTCTGTTCTTCCTATCTCTGCAAATCTTCATACCAAAGATTTGTTTTGCTGCCCCCAAATCCTTCATAGAAAATGCATGTGCTAATTGGCGTTTCGGCCCCTTAATATGATCCATGTTAGACCCAGCTACAAGCATATCATCAACATATAAACATAAAATAATGTAGCTATCATCATCCAACCTCTTAAAATAAACACAGTAATCTGAATGACACCTATTATATCCATTCTCATGTATAAAACTGTCAAATTTCAGATACCATTGCCGAGGTGCTTGCTTCAAGCCATATAAACTTTTCTTCAATTTGCACACTAAGTTCTCCTTACCTTTGACCTCAAAACCCTGTGGCTGAGCCATATATATTTCTTCATCCAAATAACTATGAAGAAAGGTTGTTTTAACATCCATCTGCTATAAATGCAAATCTTCAGTAGCCACAAGACTTAAAACAGTACGAATAGAAGTCATTTTAACAACAGGAGAAAATATCTCATCAAAATCAATTCTCTTTTTCTGTGCAAATCCTTTTACAACTAACCTGGCCTTAAATATTTTCTTACCTCCTTCATCTTCTTTCAACCTGTAAACCCATTTATTCTGTAAAGCCTTTTTACCTACAAGCAACTTGCACAAATCCCATGTCTTATTTTTCAGCAAAGAGTCCATTTCATCTTTCATTGCAGACTCCCCCTGAATCTTAGTATCCACTTGCATAGCTTCATCATAACTTTCAGGTTCACCAGCATCAGTAAGTAAAATAGAATACAAAGAGGGAGAAAACCTTTGTGGAGGTCTAATTTTCCTTGTTGACCGTCTAACATTCACTGGTGTGTGTGGTATTTGTTGTTGCAGTTGTTGCACATCATGAGGAATGGCTGGAACATCATCTTTTGGAGTATCATCCAGCACTACATAATTATCTTCTTTCTTCTCATGTTGCTGCAACAGATCTTTGTACAACACTTTCTCATTGAATATGACATTCCGACTTCTAACAATTTTAAGATTTTCAAAATCCCAAAGCCTATAGCCAAATTCATTAATGCCATATCCAAAAAAGACACATTTCTTTGATTTAGCTTCTAGCTTGGTTCTATTTTCAGAGTCTATATGAGCAAAAGCTTCACAACCGAAGGTTTTGAGAAAAGAATAACTCACCTTCTTACCAATCCATGCTTCCTTTGGAATACCACAGCCCAAAGGAGTAGAGGGACCTCTATTAATCAAATATACTGCAGTATTAACGGCCTCCACCCACATGTGTAAGGGCAACCCAGCATGCAACATCATGCTCCTTGCATGCTCCATTATAGTCCTGTTCATGCCTTCAGCCACTCCATTTTCCTATGGAGTCCTTGGAACAATTTTTTGTCTACGAATACCATTAGTGGAGCAATAATCTTTAAATTCATGACTGCAATACTCACCACCATTATCAGATCTGAGACATTTTAATTTCTTACCAGTCTCATTTTCAACCAAGCATTTCCATTTCTTAAAAGTTTGAAATACATCAGATTTATGTCTAAAGAAATAAACCCATACTTTTCTAGTTGCGTCATCAATAAATGTAACATAATAATGAGAGCCACCAAGGGAAGATACCTGGGCTGGTCCCCATACATCTGTATGCACAAGCTCTAATTTCTCCTTTTTGTTTTCCTTCCCTGTCTTTACAAAACTCACTCTCTTTTGTTTTCCATACACACAACTTTCACAAAAATCCATATTCACACATTTTAGACCTGGTAAAACTTTCCTTGAATGAAATAATTTCATACCTTTCTCACTCATGTGCCCAAGTCTATTGTGCCACAGCGCTGTATCAGAATCTATAGCAGTTATTTGTTCTCTGTGCTCAACTGCAGTAATTGTTCCTGAATATTTATTTTTCTCTGAAACAATCAAAGTAGAATGAACAATATGACTTGTACAAAGATATAAGGTGCCTACTTTCACACCTTTTTCTACTACAAGGGAACCTTTTGAAACCTTCCAATTTTTATCATTAAAAGTAACTACACAACCCTCATCACCGAGTTGCCCTGCTGAAATTAAATTTCTACTTAGTTTTGGAACATGTCTTACCTCATGTAGTAGCCAATGATTCCCATTCTGCAACTTAATCTTAATTTTTCGCTTTCCAACAATCTGACAGGGTTCATTATCCCCCAAATAAACAAGCCCAAAATCCCCTTGGACATAATCAATGAAATAACCTCTATGAGGTGTAGCATGAAATGAAGCACCATAATCTAAAACCCATGAATCATCAACACTCTCTAAAGACAGAAGCAAAGCATCCTCTTCGGATTTGTTACTTACCACATTTGCCTCCTTGTCTCCATCTAATTTATCTCCTTCATTTTTCTTTCGATTCTAGCAATCTTTCTTTTTGTGCCCTGGTTTCCCACAGTACCAACAATCATTTGGTCCTCTCGATTGAGACCTCCTCCCCTTTGACTTTCCTCTTGATTTCCCACGATTTCCAGAGTTACTTCCTCTTTCAGTCATTCTACCCCTGCTTTGTGTATTTAAAACACTTCCTGATGTAGATCCACCTAAGGATTTTCTACGAGTTTCCTCACTTAAAATAACACTGATCACATCATCATATTTTAGGGTACTAGATCCAGGAACAGAATTACTCACCGCCATTACCAAGCCATTCCAGCTTTCAGGCAAAGAACACAAAATCAAGAGAGCCCTAATTTCTTCATCAAAATTGATACCCACAGAAGATAATTGACTAGTAATAGTATTAAACTCATTTAAATGATCTACAATAGATCCACCTTCTACCATTTTCATATTAAATAAACGCTTCATGATAAATACCTTGTTTGAAGCGGAGGGCTTTTCATATAGTGTCGCTAGGGTTTTCATCAAATCTTCTATCGTCTTTGCTTTTGTAATATTAAATGCCACCGATGGTGCCAAGCATAACCGAATGCTTCCGAGTGCCTTTCTGTCCAAAAGATCCCATTCAGCCTCTGACATAGTTCCCTGATTCTTGGCTTTTCCTTCCAATGGCTTCCATAAATCCTTCTGATATAAATAGTCTTCCATTTGCATCTTCCATAACTGGAAGTTCTGCCCATTAAACCTGTCAACCCTCAACTTAACCTCATCTTCCATCGCTCCCACTCAACTGTGAGACTCCCACTTAACCGTGAGACTTTCCTGCAGAGGATAACTGAAAGACAACCTTGCTTTGATACCACTTGTAGGGCCCATTTGCCATTGCACCAAAAGCCATGACTGTTAGTGAACATGGAACACCACATAATTAACCACCTATGGGCAGGGGAGCGCATCGCATCACCCAAAAATCTCCCCCTCGATGCGCATACCAGGTGCTTACACGAGTCTGGAAGGCACCGAAGAGATTTGAACCCATGACCAGGCCAAAACCAAGCTCTAATACCACTTGTTAGGATAAACTACGGACAGAAATAAAAAACTACATGCAAATATAACCAATAACAAAAATAATAATAGATCACATAGAAATGAACACAAGGCACCAAGATTTAACATAGTTCACCCAATCCCTGGGCTACGTCCACCAAACAGCAAGTCTGATCTTATTACAATCCAGTGATTACAACCTGATTACAATCCGTAATCCCTTACAGCTCAATACCGCCGCAAGAACCAATTTCGTATCACAACATAATGAAAAATACCCAACCCTAAGCCCTTTTATACAAGTATTAAACCGCTTTAGGGTTATAACATGTCGGCCATATGTCGGCTACCATGTCGGCCACGTCCCAAAAAAATTTTACCCCACTATTTATGAAGTATGTATAGTACTTTCCTGATCAGTCACCACAATCTAACAGTTCAATCGATGGAGGAGGGTTGTTGGAATTGTGGTTCGAGTAACTATGAACTAGGCATGATTTTGAAATTTCTCAAATGGTTTGAGGTAAGGGTTTATTTTATTTATGTAATATAAGCATGATAATCCTTGTTAAAAGTAAGGCCTCTCATGATTCATTTTCCTTCTAAAAATATTCTGAATACAATTTCTAACTTCAAATTGGATTGGATTACGACCAACTCAAGATCTTTGTTGTACGTGTTTTACAAAGGGACTGAAATTATAAATTATGATATAGTTATTAGGATTTGACTATGTAGTTTTTGATTAAAACTCATTGACCCATGTTTCTGTAGAATCTAAAAACATGTACTAGCAATCTAAAAGAGGGATAAAAATAGAGCAACACATAACACACAAATTTACACACAAACCATTAATCTTTTATTCATTTCCTTGCAGTAAACAATGGCTTCAATGACACACTTTCTACTGGTGCAGCTTTGTATGTATGGAGATAAAGTTAGTTTCAATATAGTAGTTAATTGGAAAATTAACTTCATGGTAGACCTAGGAGTAGAGTAGCAGCTCCACATTGACTAGTATGCATGTACAAATTGATAATCTAAGTGTTGAATGACAAGCAAAACTGGTGCATGTAAACCAATGATGAAGTCCAATAAAGGTGATGGATTTGTGACTTGAGCATCAGTTTCTACATAATCCCCCTTGATACCAAGACTTGCAGTTTGATTCTCATGCACTCAAACATGACACATACAACTTTTCATCACTAGAGTCATATAGACTTGCATGGTATTTCTAATAGAAGTCAACCATCTCTTTATCAATTTATCTCTTTAATGAGAGGTCACAAGGCTTTGTCTTCCCCTCCTTTTCTTAATATAGAGAATACACATGACACTTCTATGTGCCAATCAAAAAAAGTAGTCATCAACTGCTTCACTCAAACTTTAGAACCTTGATCCACCACTGTCACTTTTGACATGCAAACTTGGTCATTTGTACAACCTTCTCAACATCATGATCGCTTTCTGCCAATAGGATCCATCGATCCATCTATAATCAACATGCATACAACCTTTCATAGCTTCTCCACTACAATCTCTATTCCAACAAGTCATTTTTCTATGACTCTTCAACCCACAAATGCTACAAGGGTGAAGATCTCCACATTTATCTAATGAATGTCCTTCCCTACCACAATGGGAACATGAAATGAATTCTTTACTTTGGATTGATTTTTTTTAACCTTTCACGCTAGCAACATCAAATTTTTTTCACTTACCAAATCCTAGGCTTTCATACTTTGACATCCAAATGGGCTGGATGGGCTCTTTCATGCTTGCCCATGAATTCCTAGTCCACTTCTTTTAAAACTCATTTTTCTGCATATTCTTCAATCCAAAATTGTTTTTTAAACACCCATTGTTATCATCATAACAATTTCCATCTATACCTACAAAAGTCTTATTACCTTCATCTTTACTTGACCAAATAGGAGAACCATTGTTTCTATCATCAATTAGGTAGTTTTTTTTAGATTTAGAATAATAAATTGATTTTATCAATTAGTGATACATGCAACCATTAATTAATTAGATTTAGAATAATAAATTGGTTGTATCAATTAGTGATGCATGCAGCCATCAATTAAGGAGGCAAATGCACCACTTTTGAGTAGTTTGCTATAGTTCTTTATGTAGAAAACTACAATTGCATTAGTGGAGATTATGTCCTTCATAAAATAATGCATAATCTACATGCTACATCATAAAATATTTAAATTTTTTAGTTATTTTTTATAGTTCATCTTCCACAAGTTGTGCAATTCATATATGTTGTTCAAGTCAGATAATTATAGAAACTCTAAACAACAACACACCAAAAAGAGAGCTTTGATACCAAATTGTAGAATCTAAAACACATGTAGCGGTAATTTAAAACAGGTCCTACAAACAAGGGAAGAGTAGAACACAAATAAACTTTGACACAAAAGCTCTATTTTTCATTGATTCATAAAACTATTATAAATTTCCTCCGAGGTCTTTACAATTATTGTTGTAGTGGCGCACCTTCTATTGTGCATCTTCTATGTCTCTACATTACACATTACATTATGTATATAAATATAACAACCTAATTCTAAAATATGGAAGGACTTGAGTTTGGACTTAGTTTAATACAACAATCACAATATAACTACATTTATTATTCAGTAAATTCAGGAATTAAAATCTTTGATAATTATGAAAAATTACCAATCAATAATCATGCAGTCAAGGAATTATGCATGAATATCTTTATTTAAATTGATACAAATTGAATAATGGTTGGTGGAATTGTGAGTTAAGTTTCAATTCCTACATAATCCCCCTTGATGGTTATAAATCCAATATTGCTCTTGGAAATAACAATATAGTGGAGGTTGCAGCCAAAGGAGCCATGTATGTTCAAACAAAGGAAGGTACAAAAAGTATTTAGAATATTTATTATACTCCCAAATTGAAGCATAATTTATTGAGTGTTGGGCAGCAATGTGAGAAAAAATATAGAGTGGTATTTGAGAATATTAAATGTACTAGCTATGATAAGAACTGGGGCAATAAAGTGATTATAGTTGTTATTATGACAAAAAATGGGATGTTTCCTTTAGAATTTGGTGAAAATAACAATTTACTTGTCAATGTGGCATATGAGGATAAAAGTTGGTCATGGTATCTTAGATATGGACATTTGAATGTTAATATCTTGAAGATTCTAGCATGAAATCCATTGGTTCTTAGATTGTCTAAGGTTGAAGAACATAAACACATTTGTGAAGGATTTGTAAAAGGGAAGCATGAAAGGAATCATTTTCAAAAGGAAATGGATCAAGGGCCCAACACCCACTTCATCTTATTCATTCAGATATTGTGGTCCTATGCAAACATAAAGCTTGGGTAAGTCATCATATTTCATTAATTTTATTGATGATTACTCACACATGTGTTGGTTGTATTTTTTGAAGACTAAGGATGAAGCGTTTGATAGATTCAAGAAGTTTAAAGCTCGTGTAGAGAATGAGAAATGGAACACATTCAAAAAAAAATTAACATATTGTGGAGGAGAATTTTTCTCAACAGATTTTTAGAATTTTATGAGATGAATGACTTACACACCTCAACAAAATGGAGTGGGTAAAAGGAAGAACCACACTATGGTAGAAATTTCTAGGAGCATGTTACAAACCAAGAGTTCAAAAAATTCTTACTAGGCTGATTCAATTGCTACAGGAGTCTATATTCTCAACAACAGTCCTACAAGTTCTCTAGACAAAATGACTCCATATGAAGCAAGGTATGAGAAAAAGTTTAATGTGAATCATTTTAATGTTTTTCATTTTTTGGTTTATGTTCGGGCACCTATTCAAAATAAGAAAAATTTAGATGCTAAAATTTAATGATGTATTTTTGTGGTTTATAGTGAGGAAAGCAAAGCTTATAGGTTATTCAGTCCTATTAGTAATAAGATTTTTGTTTTAAGAGATGTGATTTTTGATAAAGGGGGAGTTTATGGTCATAAAAAGGCCATGTTGAAAAACCAAAATCAATTTTGGATGATAATATTAATTCTAATAATGATAATGAGCAGCTAGCTAATGGATCTATTTCAAAATCTCCAAGCACACTAAGCAATCCTTCATCAATTTCTAGTGAAAGTCCATCCTCAAGTCCAAGTCCTCCAAGAAAGCTAAGAAGAGTAAGTGATATCTATTAGAGGTGTAAAAATCAAGCACATGAAGAAGATCCAATAGGTCACATAGTAAATTTTGCATTACTTGCTAAATCTAATTTTGACCCATCATATTTTGAAGATGTACATACTAATGAGTTTTGGATGCAAACAATGAATGAAGAGACAGATTCCATTCATAGGAATGAGGCATGCAAGCTTGTAGAGATTCCAAATGAGAAGAAAAAGATTGGAACAAAATGGGTCTATAAGATCAAGTATAACAATGATGGGAGTGTTGAAAATACAAGGCAAGATAATTGATAAAGATTTCACTCAAAGGTATGACATTGATTATGAAGAAACATTTGCATCAGTAACAAGACAAGAAACTATTAGGATTTCCATCTCTCTTGTAGCTAAAAATAAATGGAGTACTCATCACATGGATGTGAAAAGTTCCTTCTTCAATAGGTATTTAAAAGAGAAAGTATATATGGGACAGCCACAAGGTTTTGAAATTCAAGGAAAAGATCGTGTCTAAAAGTTTAAGAAGACTTTGTATGGTCTCAAGAAAGCACCACGTGCATGGTATGCAAGAATTGATGGATATTTTCAACATAATGGTTTCTAAAGAAGTAAGAGTGAACTTACCCTTTATTACAAGCAAGAAGGTATTGATTTTCTCATTGTGAGTTTGTATGTTGATGATTTGCTATATATGGGTAGTTATCAAAGATAAAAGATGAATTCAAAGTTGTTATGATGAATTAATTTGAGATGAAATATTTAGGTCTCATGAAGTATTTTCTTGGCATGGAGATCTATCAAGGTAAAGATGAAATTTTCATTTGTCAAGAAAAGTTTTGGGACTCAAAATTGAATTCCCATTTTTTAGTACCATTCTGAAATTTGAGTCATTTTTGAGCTCTATAAGTGCATTTCATGCATGTATACTCGGCTATCATTTTAAGGCCTAAGAGGTGTTTTATATTTCTAGCACCTTGAATTCAGTATGTCTATGTGTCCTATAGTGCTAAATCACTATTCTGAGTCATTCCGTAAAGTTCTATTTTGAGCAATGTTTAGTTCTACATTTTTGTCTAAATGTCAAATAGTGACAGGAAGCCTAGTTTGCATTTGAATATCTTGCACCCAGCTAAGTTTCATGACTCACCACTTTGAGATTTTTTAATATGCTTATCAAAGAAACTATGTTTTAGATTTCAAGTTGTTTCAGTAAGTTTTGACAAGGTTTTGAATCCCTCAAAGTTGGTTACTTATCTATGTCATGCTGATGCATATTTCTTTGAATTCTAGGAGGCCCTATTTGACCATATATATCTTTGACCTAGTTGATCATACTAAGAAAATTCCCTTTGCATTATATTCTATAGGTCACACTTTCTATATTTTAGATTTGAGCCTATGACGAATCTGTTTGATTAGTTTTCAAACATGATTCCAAGTACAATTTGTGAAGTTTTACTAGCATCATGAAATGAAAATTGATCAATACACCTGTTCAGGATGTCATAACTCTAAATTTGTAATAGATTAGATCAAATGGTTTGTACCACTATGTTCCACTCTAAAAATACTTCACGTGTTCCATTTTTTTGTACCTTCTTGTTTGATGTCCACTTGGCATTAAATATGCATTCATATGCTTTGTGTCCATACTTCTAACAATTGTGGAAGTATCCTTCAAATCTCTGAGTGCTCATTGTCTTGGTCCTATATTCATGTGCCTAATGTCCTTACTTATTGCACTCATAATAGTAACCCTTGAATTTCTTCTTAGGGTTTTGATTTGCATTTGTTGCTCCTACAAATATGTGTTGTATGACCTAGCTTTCCACAATTATGACAAGTTGGTTTGTAGTTCTTACCTTAGTTTTTTCTTTGTTCACCACTTTTAGATGATTCTCCTTCCTTGGTGTTGGTAATCCCAATCTGGTAGTATCATTTTTAGGTATTGTAGATCTCATCATTTCTCAAAATATTTAATGGCTTCACTAGGTTTGTTGAAACTTTCAGTAAATTCCTTTTCTACTCTCAATTGATTCCTCAGTTGATCATTTTGTAACTTCACTATTGTGATCTCAATGTCCTTTCCATTTGATTCATGGCCATCAATCATCAATTGATTCATTGTATCTAGTTGCATGTTAGCAAACTTTTGCATATCTAATATCTTCTCTTCCAATCTTGTGGTCAATGTTCTTTTATCATCTTCAATCATGAATTTTCTTCCTCGGATTTTTTTTTTTTGTTCAGTCACCTCACATAGTAATACTAATTGGACTTCTTGTTCTATCATAAGATTTATGTCCTCTTCAATTAGGGCATTTTTCTTTTCCATCAAATCTGCAATTTTTGTATCAAACTCACTTGAGTTTCCATTCTCAAAAAACTTAGTAGTGTCTTCATCTTGGTAATGAGTGTCATTTAGCTCAATATCCAATTCCTTTCTTCTCTTTAATGAGCATTGCAATTCATCTCTTGCTTCACTGAGTTGGTGCAGGGAAAGTTGTACTTCAATCTTCTAGTTCTCAATACCTTTTCCCAACTTATAGACTTC
The DNA here is from genome assembly GCA_028749045.1 of Cupressus sempervirens. Taxonomy (NCBI): domain Eukaryota; kingdom Viridiplantae; phylum Streptophyta; class Pinopsida; order Cupressales; family Cupressaceae; genus Cupressus; species Cupressus sempervirens. The sequence goes on from CM053785.1 coordinate 4,608,701, forward strand.
CACCTTCAAGATCTTTCCTCCAAAGCTATAAAGCTTTCCTTTCTATAGAACTAAGATCTACTACCAATTTTTGAAAATAAAAATGGGATAGTAAACTCTAAGAGGGGGGTGAATCAACACTTCAAAAATTTAACCATAAAACATTCACCACACATCCATCTCACAATTTAGCATGTAAACTAAAATAGCTAACTACACATGTTCATCCATAGCATAAAACAAATAACACATAACATAATAATTTTTTTACCCAAAAACCCTCCAATGAGAAGCTAAAACTGGAGTGGGAATGACAACCAGAAATCTTCACTATTGCAACTATAAAGTATAGCCAATTAAGGTTACAATAAGTTTGACCATAAACTATGATCTACCCTATGAGGGGTCTACCCTATTAAAGGCTTACAAAGACTGTTAGGTCTCACCTTATTGAAGGATTTCAACACCCTACTAAAAGTGTGTCTTGTTAGAGGACTTAAACTTACAATAAAGCAAGCACTCAGTTAAGAGATTTATACAAGTCTATCAAGACTACTTTGTTAGGATATTTACTCTATATCACCTGTTAGAATGATTCAGCACCATGATCCTTCAGTTAGCACATTGTTGCTAGATGTCAAATCTTCTCTTTCCCAGTGAATCCTGGATCTTTTTTATCACATATGTTTTCAAAGTCCTCTCTCTACTTTCTTTTGTTCTCTCTAATTGATTTTGCAATTTGAATCATTTTCACAACCTCCATTTTTAAAGTTGAAAATGGGGCATATTGTGGAACCACAACACTTACCTATGTAGAGCTTCTTTATGTGTCAAGGATGAATGCATACAAAAAAATTCCATTGAATTATCTCCTTGTGCCTCTAGGTTGTTCAGGTTGATTTGGTACTTCATTGTTCAGATCTACTTGGTGATTAGGTTTTTTATTCACAAGTTTTCTATCAATGACTTTATATCCTTTAGATGATTACTCTTCAACATATCCAATTCATGTCTTACCTCCAACAAGTCTTTGTGCCATTATTTGTTCATCAAGTTTCTTAGTGATTGTATACAAATTCTCAAGATGTTGCTTGGTTTTTGTAAGCTCTCCTTTAACAATAGTACTATACTTCTCTAATTTTGCAAATTATAACTCTATACTCCCAAGTTAAAATCTCACCTTATTAAGTTGTGATTTCATATTTGCAATCTCAAATCTCAAACATGATTGAATCTTTTGTTCATCTTCCATCATGCTCATCTTCAATGTTGTGATTCCAAGTTCATGCCTTAGAATTTCATTATTCTTTTTAAGCCTTGTAGTAATCTCGTGATCTTTAATTTCTTCAGGTGATTCCTTCTTCTTGAATCTTAAATTTTGAATATGATCTTTTAAATTCTTAATAAATTTGTGTATATCCTTAAGCTTTATTTTCAACATGTTTCTTTGATATCAGTAAATGTATCAAGTTCCTAAAGTGACACTTCAATATTATGTGCTAGAGTTCCAAATCCATAGTGACTTCCCTTAAGCTATTAAACTTCTTCTGAGTAACTATGCTCTGATGCCAATTGTTAGAAATTAATATCTTCCATTATAAATATGGGGGGAGGGGGTGGTGAATCAATTATACACTTTAAAAAAATTTCTACCCAAGTATGGATATCATTCACAAATCTTGAACTTGCATATAACGATAACTAAAAAGTAAAATCATGCACAACATAAAGAAACTCATAACACTATATTTTATTTATTATGGAATGTCTAGTGAAGGGAAAATTCCAGTGGGGATGCTACCCATAAAATGATCCACTGATCAAAAAGTATCTCATTAGGATTCTATTACATCTATACAGTGTATCTATCCTTGTTAGAGGACTAGGCCTTGTTAGAAGACTCAATCATGTTAAGAGTTAAAAAGCTTGTAAAGGAGATATAAGTGCTAGTGAAAATTAATGACATAATTTTATACTTGGAATGAATTAATTCTTTAGAGAAATAATCATTATTATTTGCAATTTATATTTGTACATAACTATGGAATTTAATTCTGCAAGAGACTTGCAAGTGGGGACTTAAACTTGGGAGAAAAACTATTGAGGTAAAAATGTGATGCAAGAGCATCATGCATCATAAAATAAAGGGGGCATAATTTATTTATTTATTTTTTAATTGTAGAGGAGAGAGAAAGTGACAAAAATTAGAAGAAAAATAAATAAATAAATAAAAATGGAGAAAAGAGGGAAAAAGGAATTTGATAGGTGGTATTATTTAATGTAACTTATGGCTTGAGGATTTATTTAATGTAACTTTCTAGACCAACTTATGGCTTGGTTTGGTATAAGTAGAGGGTCTTGTCTTGTCATTATTCATTCATCATGGAGCATGGGATCTAGCATGGAGGAAGTCAGCTAGAGAGGAGTAGTTATGAGGAGCAAGCTTGAGAATAACTAGTAGTTGAGGCTTGGTAAACAAGAAGATTGGTTGGTGTCTTGCGAGCACAAGTTTAGATTCTTCTTGCGATTTTTGACAGATTGTGGGTCTGGGCTAGCTAGGGTTTGGATCTTGCAAGATCTTGCAGAGTTGTTATATTTGCTGAATTATTTGGCTATAACCTGAAAGGCCTTACAGTTGAGCATGTTGGATGTAAATCTTATTATTATATTATGAAAATTTTCATTTTTTTTTTTCTAAATCTCTATGTTATTTTTATTCTTCCATTGTGTGGTTATCTTTTAGGGGCTAGGACATCTCCTTTGAGGACTCTCTTGCCTTGTACTGCATCAAGTGGTATCAAAGATAAATTTGATCTTGTGGTGGATTATTCCTTCTGAAGTCCTAGATATCTTTTTTGTGAGGTAAAAGATTGTGGTTCTAACATAAAATTGCATAGGACTTGCACATGGATCGATGGTTGTGAAGATGGAAATTCAATCTTGTTGACTTAAATTTTGGTCTAGTTGGTGATTATTAAGAGTGTGGATTTTTTATAGAGGGTTTGCAAAGATCTCGAAAGATTTCTCTAAGAAGATTGGAACCTAGAATGATTGCAGATCTCTGTGATGTGGTGGAGAAGAAGATTTTAGAGATGTCTTCTCGGTTGGAAGCTAGATTGACCAATCAAGTAAAAGGAAAGGACGGTTGAGCTTCGTAGAGTTTTATGGAGTTGGAGTCTACTTATCTAGAAGTGAGTTGTCTAGTCATTTAGAAGACTTGTTTGAGAGAAAAGAGGGCATGGCCAAGTTGAGGTAGAAGTTGGTTTTGTTGATCAATTTGAAGAGTGTGATGTGAAACCTATAGAGAAACTTATGGTTGTTGCTAGAGAGGTTCCTAACCTTGATGATGCTAGAATTAATATTTTTTTCATGATAAGTTAGATAGATTTGACATGAAAATTGTAGAGCATCTTATTGTGGATGATGAAATTTTTGGTTATGAGGATTTACATACGGATGAGGACTTGCATCCATAAGTTGTTGTTGAAATGATTAAGGATGTAACAATTTTTATGGATATGGTTGATATGGATGTTGCTACTGATGTGGAGTTGAATGTTGCTAATGTGGTTGAGGACCTACATGATACTACGAATCTGTATTTTCTTGATTTGCCTTTGGTTGACATAGCTAAGGATTAACATGTTGTTGACTTGGTTTTGGAGTTTCATGATGACATAAGTTTCATATTTGAGGATATTGGTATTGCTAGTTGTGATCAGTTGCAAAGATTGTTGGTAAAACATTATGTTCAATTTGGTCTTGGGAGTGAGCGTGTTGATTGGGTTTCTAAGATTCATTCATTTCATATGTTTGTATGGATGAAGAAGAGATGGTTGGTGTGCAGATTTGTTCTTTTGTCTAGAGAAGATTGGAAACCTTTAGTGAAGATGAAGATGCTTGCATACAATTATTTTGGCCTCAAAGTGTGTGACACATTTTTCTATCTACCTAGGGAGACTGATGCAAGAGCATCTTGCATTAGAAAATAAAGGGGGACATAATTTTATTTTTATTTTTTAAGCATTATGGAGGAGAGAGAAGGTGACAAAAATTAAAAGAAAAATAATTAATTAATTAATTAAAATGGAGAAAAGAGGGAAAAGGGTATTTAATAGGTGGCATTATATAATCTAATTTGTGGCATGTTGGTAAACAGATTGTTCTTCTTTTAATTCTTCTCTAAATTTGCCCAATTTGTTATAAAGAACAATTGTACGCAACAGTTGGGAAACTATTTCTAGAATATCTAGTTTCCAACTGAATTAAGGTACAGCTCCCTGTATGGAAAATCTTCAGTGAATTATGTTTCAAATATAATCCCTACTACAAATAAGTTCTTAACCAGAGAACAGTAGAGGAAAATCGAGTTCCACCTAGGCAAGTGAAATCTCAGGCAGGATTTAGATGCAAAATGCTATGTTGTAATCTTCACACTCTTATGAATTTCTCAACAAAGAAATCATGAAAGATGCAAATATGGAATGCAATGCAAGCTTGACTATGCAAATGAAACAACTAAAAAATACTTGTTGTGTTCGAACCCTCACAATCTTATGACTTCTGATGCACAACAGAATATCACAATGCTTAAGGAGAAACGGGATGGAATGCATATAAATGAAACACTTAACGGAAATATTTCCCACAACTAGTTTCAACTCTCTGATTGATTTACTAGTTTAATTAAAATGAAATAACAAAATGAAACTATGTTCACTTAATTACTTCAACTTAACATTCAAGGAAATATAACATACAGAAGAAGAAAGTGGACAGTAAAGAAATGGCACAAAACTCAGTTGTCTCTGCAACAAGATTCACACCAAAAATTTTCCTACCCTTCCATTAATCTTCAACCTCATACATATAGAGATGAAAGATGACTATTAAAATAGGAATACCAATCGGTTCATCTTCTCAGAGGACAAATGGCAAGATGTCAATTTTTCATTTACAAAATTTACAGAATAAAATAAAAGGAAATGAAAAGGAGACATTATTTTGACTTCTTCCCCTTTTCCATTTTCGCTCTATATGCCTTGGCAGCAACTATAATAGGAATTAGCTCATCATTGCTAGACATGTGTACATTTGTGAATCTTAAGAGCCATTTTGAATGCTCTTGAGCTAATTCCTTTACAAAATTCATCTGACTTGTTAATTCTTCAGCTGCCACATGTATGCATCCGCTCAATGTCTGTAAATCTATCATTATGTTTTGACTATTAGGAGCGATGCTTGACAAGTTACTCAAATATACAAAGAAGTTGTTCTTCATCACTTCTATTCCAATCAGAGCCTTTCCTTGACCACTAGTCTACGGTTCAGAATGCAGTCCTTTCATCAACTCGAAAGCTCTGTCCTGAGTCTTCTTTACCTTATCTTTTGTTTCCTTAAGCCCCTTTTCTGCTTCCTGAATCATCTCCTATTTGAATTGCATGCCTTGAAGCCATTCAAATAGGGGATCATTACCTTTCTTCAGAATCTTCACTTCAACTGCTTCTTTTGCCTTCATCTGAATGATCATCTTCAGAAGGGAAACACACTCTTCACATCTTCCTCTCTCTGTGGCTAGAGTATGTTGATTAGATGTGAGGTTATCTTTCTCAATCTCTAGTTGAATGATAACATTTCCAATCTGATCAATCAACATAGCTCCATCCGAATTGAGCTTGTCAATCCATTCCTTCCCGATCTAACCGAAATGTCGGTCCTTTTGCAGCTGGGAGATGAAGGCTTGTACTTCCTCTACCATGGGATTTTCAGTAGCAGGTACACCAGTAATAGTTGCCAATGGGACAACTAACTGCCTAATGAACCTCTTAAGCTCTTCTATCTCAGACTTCATTCTGATCTTTGACAACTTGAGATCCTCCAATTGATTTTCTATGATCTCATTACCCGATCTCCATAGGCCCACCTTTGTATCATTTTTGGCTTCTCCAAGATCAATAGAATGCATAGTAAAATCTCCAGGAGTCAGGTCTTCAATTTGCCCTGCCTTACTAGGTTTGGCAATCTCCATGGTCAGATGTCCTGTTTCTGGATCTTGTCCCAGAATTGACAAAGTTTTTTTCTTCTTGGCCTTCACCATGGCAAAACCAAAACGAACTGCCTAAGACATAATGTCCTTTGCAGGAACATTTTCATCCTTTCTTTTCCTTTTTCTTTCCAGTGTGTCTTCAAGCCAGGACTCTGTTCCAATTACCTTAGAAGCTACTCCTAATGATTCGATGCTGAACATCTTCTTCTTCACTGGAGTCTTCACCATCGTTTCTGCGGAGAAAGGATTCTTTGAATCTCTAGAAAGGAGTCTAGATGAGCTTGGAGCTTTTTCCTCCTCTTGTGTTCCTCCTTCAGCCTTGTCCAATTCAGTGGATTCACTGCTACTAGAGTCTCCATCTCCAATCTCTACTACCTGAATTGGAGAACCAGGTGACTGCAAAATGGGAGCCTTCTCAGATAGAATAGGGCTATGATGAGGAGATGGAGGTGGTGTAGTATGAGGGGAGGGGACAAGTGTATTCAGTGGAGATGGAGATGGGGAAATGTGAGGAATGAAGATTGGAGGAGCACCACTATCTTTTTCCTTATCGGTCTCTTTTTCTTCAGTAGTAGACTGGGTCCCAATAACTGGCAGAGAGGCACCTTGACATGTCGGAGATATGGGAATGTTCTTCTCAAGTGGTTGATCTCCTCCTCCTGCAGGCATAGCTGGTCCTTGAGTGGCTGATATTGATATATTGGGTGCAGCACTATGAGAAGAAGTAGGAGTAGCAGCAGCTGGAGATTGTTGAGAAGCTTTGCCCTTACTTTGGCCCTTCTTGGCTATCCACTCTACCCATTTTCTTGTTCTTTTGATGATCCTAGCCACCATAACATCGAGATCTTCATCTATATTAGTGTAGGGCTCTGAACTGACCGGGGTATTTCTCAACTTTGTTAAATATGTATTGCTATACATATTCTAGCCATCATCCTCTAGCCCTTCTACATCCAAATTGATACCATAAGTTTTTACTTGATCCACCGTGAATCTAGCAAAAGCACGATCTCTACTCTCTAGCTCATCTTTACAATCTGCCCAGTAGTCCTCTATGGTGGTGATATGTTTGATCGTGCTTCCAATCTGAAGCACATCTCGAGCATACCCATTCAGGTCAAACATGGGTCTCAAAACTTTGTACTCTTGTAATTTGAACCTTCCTTCAAATGCTTTCACCACGTTCTTAGCATCTGACCTGGATTCGCAGTTGTAAGCTCCAACCTTTATAGGGAATTCATATCCCTTCTTTTACAGTCCAACACTCAACACGTTCACCTGGAGAGCCTGTCTCATGATCTCCATCAACACGATCATGGCATCCACGTATCTGGGCATCTTCAAGGGAAACCCATCGAATGCTGCAAGACGCAAATAGGAGAAGGATGAGAATTGTATAAAGAAGCAACCAAACTGATTGATTACCGCCATTGCTTCTGGGCTGAATCTTTGCTCTGGACACCCTCGGAGTTCCCTGTAAATTCTCATAGTGAACGCATCATTAACTCTGATAAAATCTACATAACTGTTTTGAAGCTGCAAGCATGGATAAAATTCATAACTTTTAACATTTTCTGGCGCATCCTCAATTCTAGGAAGACCAAGCCATAACTATAAGGAAGCCAGCATATATATCAGGAAGGAAGACCTATAAAATGAATTATAAAACTTGGCTGCACTGAGAGCCCTAGATAATTGCTCACTGACCTCAAATGCCCAGTCAATATACTGTGAATCCGAGCAAATAATTTGCACCAAGAAAAAGTATTGCTCTACAAAATTAAAGGCATCTACCTCACCTTTGAGTTGATGCAAAAGAACCAGAATATCCACAATTTCTGGCTTGAGATCAGTGCCAAACAGGGTTTTGGGGACCTTACTCTTGGCTCCCCTTGGTTTCTGGAACCAAGACTTCATGATTTCTTTCCTCCATACCATCTTTTTCAAAGAGAACTCTGACACAGCTCCTCCAACTGTTAATGTGGAGAACTCCTCACGTTCTAGGATTTGCAGACAGTTCACCACTACTTGTCTATCAACTGAAATCAATACACTCTGATCAGGCAACAGAATCTTCTTAGTGTCTGGATTGTAATGATTAATACATTCTACAATCAACTCCTGAGCTTGAATTTCCACAGGAAGTCCAGCTGCCTCCACCAGTCCACTCCCGTGGAGCTTCTCAATAATAGGATGAATTGGTTCAGTCCTTATCCTTCTCTGAAAATCTAGAATATCATAGAAGTAGAGTGAAGTATCTGTGATGTTCTTCCATGTTGATCGGACTCCACCCATACCATCAAATCCAGAGAATTGAGCCATTTAATCAAACAGATGTAGACTATGAAACTTGAAAATGTAAATGATTGCGAGAAATAGCTTTGCAAGTACTGTATTAGCATTGTTCAATTCAATAGCATAACGATTCAAAGCAAGAAAATGGTAATTTGAAAATCGATTATACTGTTCTTTATATAGAAACCTCAATATACCCGTTAGGTTTTCAAGATCTGCGCCACACAAGTGACATAAATGATCAATCCGTTAGATTGATAGTTATAACGGATTCCTCCATGTCTTTTCACTTTTCTGTTGGCTTAACAGTAACTTTCTTTATTACTGACTTACTTTCCCGTTTTAACCCTATTTCGAAAAAACCAAGACGGAGTACTCTGTTGGTGGAAATTCACTCAGCTTGATTTTGCATTTAGACTCCTTTTCAGATGTGACTATTCAGTTTCCTTATATCCTTTAGGCTTCTTGTGATTAATTTGTTACATAACCAAGCTTGCAAGATTAATTTTCTGGACAATGCAAAAAATCGCCTCTGAAGGTAGAAACTCCGCAAAGGAGAAGGAAATTTCCAATTTTTCGTGAAGCCTCCGTTTTGTCTTTTCTATTTTAACTATTATGCTTTAAGCCTTCGAAAAATAGAAAAAGTACTTCACCAATGGAAGTGGGGCCCATTGACTTCCTTTACTTTCTTTAGTTATGCCTGTTCGGAAAATTGATTTCTTGGTGCAAAAGTTTGTAAAAGGAGAAGCTATTTTTTAGTTTTCCGCAAATCTTCCTTTTACTCATCTCAATAGGTTTTAAATCATTCTCATCGTTGAAACATCTCAAAATTTAGATGATCTTATGCAAAACATAACTCTTCTTTCTCAATTTCATCCTATAGACTGCATTTACATTTCTGGCGGAGTTTCACCTTCCGAGTACGAAAGTCCGTAGGAGGAGAAGTTGGTTCTGAGTTTTTCGCCAATGCCTTTTCTGATCACATTGGCAATTTATGAATGATTCCCATGCTATAATATGATGATAATCAACTGACTTGTCCATAACTTCACTCACCTTTCTATTTTGAAATCTGCAAATCGTATTTATAACTCATTGCAGAATTTTACCTTCAAGGTGCGAAAGTCCGCAAAAGGAGAAGGCAAAACTGAAATTTTTGCCCCTTTATCTTCCTTCATATTCAGTCTGAATGATCTGTAAGTAAATTCATCTGAGGTAGTATCTTTTGAGAATCTCCATCGACTAAGGATCTAGACTACCCAAATGAACCATGACCATGAGAAAAACCCACCCAGCTATACAATGTGCGAGAAGGGGAAGGATGGAAACCCGATGGAGAAATTCATCACCTAAAGAGGGAAGACCTATTGACTTGGAAGGACCAAATATGACGGAACTCCGATATCCACTTTGCAAAATTACTATGGGATTAAAAGTGGGGCAACATGGCATAAGGGTTTATTTAATGTAACTTGCTAGGTTGACTTGTGGCTTGGTTTGGTATAAGTAGAAGGTCTTGCCTTGTCATTATTCATTCAACATAGAGCATGGAATTGAGCATGGGATCTAGCATGGAGGAAGTCATCTAGTGAGGAGTAGCTGAGACTAGGAAAGTTTGAGAAGAGCTAGTAGTTGTGGCTTGGGAAACAAAATGGTTGATTGGGCCAGCACAAGTTTATATTCTTCTTGGAGTTTCTACCAAATTGTGAAACTGGACTAGCTAAGATTTGGATCTTGCAAGATCTTGTAGAGTTGTTATATTTGCTTAAAATTATTTGGCCATAACCCGAAAAGCCTTATAGTCGAGCATGTTAGATGTAAATCTTATTATTATATTATGAGAATTGGAATTTATTTTGGATCTAATTCTCTGTGTTATTTTTATTCTTCCATTGTGGTTATTTTTTGGGGGCTAGGACATCTCCTTTGGGTATTCTCCTACCTTGTAATACATCAAAATGAGTTTGGTGAAAAGAAGCTTAGGTAATTACAAACTACTTATACATGAGTTCTTTAAAAAGGGGAATAATATGATTGTAAAAGGTTCCTTCCTCATGGGAGAAATTTGTGGCAGAAAATTTATAGATTCAAATATTGAAGAAATCGTGGAAGTTTGGTGGAAGAAATAGTGATTCACCATTATTGGTTTCTTTAAGTGAACTTTGTGTCATGGAAAATGAAATACATATGTTTATCACCATCTCAGAAGAATATTGCTAATCTCGGTGCTCTCAATTTTTCTTTATCCATTGGATGATGTTAAATAATATAAATAGTATATTCTCATTTGATTTACATACAGGGGTTATTCTACTATTTTATATTATCTAAACCTGGGATCATTATTAATAGACTCTGTTCTATTGATAATTGGTGGCTCTTTGTTTTGGTTATGAATATTTGTTTAATGGAGATGGAAAATTAGAATTATTTTCATATTTAAAAATCAAGAAATAAGGGGGATACCCCCTTTTCAAACAAAGGAGAATCACCTTTTCCATGGTGATTTAGCCAAATGTTACAAGGCTTTGTCATTTTCATTGGGCAGATTTGGAAAGAAGAGAATGTTGACAAATTGCTTGCTAGCATAATTGGTGACTTTGCTAGGGAATCAAAGTGCCTTGTGCATTCAAATTTTAGACATTTAGGAGTACTTGCCTCGAGATGGAGTTTGGTGGCTCTATTGAATATGAATACCAAAAGAAGAGATATCCAAAAAGTTTGAAAGATTTAATATTTGCAAGAAATGAACATGATATTGACATATTTCTCTTTATATTGTCATTTATAGAAAATCCAATCAAAAAAGTTATAGGAAATTTTCCAAAGGAATTTGGGATTTTAAAATCCTTCTATGGTGTTATCCTCATCCAGAAGAGAGCTCTTGTGCAAGAGTTGACAAAAGAAGAGCAAGTGCATGAAGAAGAAGAAATTGGTGAAATAGAATATGAACAAGAAAAGGATCTTGAAGAAGAATTAAATAGGAGACAAGAAGAAGAAAAAATTTGGAAATGTTTCAGCCTCATATAGTTCTCTTCTCTACAAAATATTTGGAGGAATCAAAGGAAAAATCTACATTAAAGGAATCATATGAGCCGTCACAAAATCAAGGTAGAGAAAAAGTCATGAATTTCCTTGTGAAAAATGATATGGGTGTAAATAATGTGGAAGAAATGTTTTATTAAGTATTCATGTTTCCTCCTATGCATATATCTTCCATAAATTATATGAACATTGCATTGCTCTCATTGCTTGCCCTTCTACAAAATTTGCATCCATTTTTCCAAAGGTTAGTGCAAAAAGGTACATACTTTCTTTGCTTGTAAATGGTCATGTTTAGCATTTTTTTCATTCTCTTCTCTCATTGTAGATAATCCACTGCCCTTTACAACTTTTTCTTATCTTTATTTTTTGGTGTGGTGTATTATTTTTCCTTGAATAAGGTTACATCTGCTTTCATCTTTTCCTTGCAATCCTTATCACCCACATTATGAAAGTTTCATGAAATGGAAGTTGTGATTCTTTTGTCATTATGAAAGTATAATAATATGATACAATAATATGAAGAAAGGAGGCTATTGTTTTGTCAGATATTCTTATACATTGTATCCTAATTGAGTTGTATGGTCCTACTATTTATGCATCCATTGTAAGTGAGGGAAGATGGTTACAATGCACAAAGAGGCACTCACAACAATGAAGATCTTGCATGATGTAATTGACTATGGTTGCGAAAAAAATCCAAATTCAATAGGTAGAGCTAGAACCAAATTATTACGAAGAAATCCTACAATGAACTTCAAAAGGAAGAGACTATGAAGGGGGTTAAGAAACGAAACACTATAAGAAATATTTACTTTGGACCTATGGTTTTGTTCAAAAGTTTAAATTTATTATCTCAACCAACCATGGTCAACACAGACCAACCGGCCAACATAGCCATCTTCTACAATCCAACTCAACTACAATAATAAATAATACAACTAACTCCATGCTACAGTATAGTTAGCATTTATTATGTATTTCCTTGTAAATTTATAGATGAGGGCGTATGATCTATAGAGCCCATATTTGGGTTTCTCTCTTTTTTTGTGTTATATTTTTTAACTTGGTATCATATAACTAAGGGTGAGAGCAATATGGATGTTGTTTGTTTATCATACTAGCAACTAAAGAATGGAGATTTCTAAGTCTAAAAGAGATTAATGTTGCTAATATGATAGAAGTTGAAGCTGCCCAAGTATATAGTGAGCTAAGATTGCTATTAAAGTATTACACATGACATGTGTTGAATCTGCCTAGTGAATAAAGGAAAAGAGAAATTTTTTGTTTTGGAGTCAAGGTTATTGCTTGGAGTTTGTGTATTTCGGAAGGTATGCCAATGATTATTTGTTGCAGCCAAAAGAGATTCAAAGAAATTTTCTGAAAAGATATTGTTATCATGTGTGAGAGTGATTGTTCAAGCCATTGTGAAAGATGGTTGACATTTTATTTGAATGGAAGATGGTTGGTGGTATATCTGGCCAAAGAATGTGATTTGTGATGTAGTTCGTTAATGAGGCAACAAATTGTGTCAAATGATAACTTGTGTTAAAGAAAGATACTGCTAGAAGGAAGAGAAAATTGAAAGTATGATTTTGTTAGTAATGCATGAAATTGGAGTGGATAGTCAAAGATAAAGAAACATTATTGTGAAGCTTCCAATCATATATTAGTGGTTTATGGAGCACTTTTCTGCAAGAGGAAGTTCCTAAGAGTGCATATAAAAGAGCATGAGAGTTCTCACATGGTGTGGAGGACATCACTTTTGCAAAGTGTTTTATTAAATGTGCTTGTATTTGAAGTATGTGTGTCTAATGTTATAGAATAGTTATTGAAGTTAGTCGTAGTTTCATTAAGTGAAAATAGTTTGGCTTGATGGTGAGTTGGTTGTCACAGTGGAATGAGGTCTGTGTGAGATGTCTGCTGATTTGGGATTAAAGTTTTGGGATTGAAAGTGTGAAAATGTTTAGTTAATTGTGAAGGCTTTGCCTGTATCAAAAGTGGTCATGTAGTAGAAGATTATTTGATTGATATCCCCCAACTAAGTAATGAAGATTAAATTTGTGAATGTTTGTTGATGAGCTATGTAGATGTATGTGGTGCATTATCAGCTGTGCCGGACACCCCAAAGGTTTTTTGTTTGATGTATTAATGAACCATGTAACTGAAAAGAATTCCTATACAATTGGAAAGTGTGGCGGTTGCATACCTATGCATCTCGGTAGATGGATTCCTTTTTATATGGACTTAATAATCAGTTTTGATGCAAGTATAGAAGGATAATGCCCAAAGTGATGATGGTTTCTCCATAGTGATGGTTTTTGCACAATATGTGCTTGGTTTGTGTTGAGCCAAAATCACTTTAATGCGAAGTTTGTGGTGATTGTGAAACCACTTATGTGATGTTTGTAAAGTTTGTGGTTAACTTTACACCACTTCAAAATTGCATGGTGAGGGGTAAACTGTGAAAATCCAAAGTGTCTGTGACATGGAAGAAATGATATGAATGATGATATTTAATGATTGATTGTAAATGGGTAGCCAACAAGGCTTTAGGCCATGACCCATCAATTCTGGATTATGAGAAGATATATGAAAAAAAATTAATTTATGAGAGGCTATTAGAAAGTTCAAATTAATTATCTCAACCAACCATGGTCATAATCATCTTCTACCATCCAACTCAGCTACAATAATAAATATACATCAAACTCCATGCTATAGTATAGTTAGTATTCCCATATTTGGGTTTCTCTCTTCTTATGTGTTATAGTTTTTAACTTTTTTCTCTATTCATTTCTTCTTTCTATCTATGTTCTTACTAATGATATCTTCATGGAAATTGTCTACAATTGGTGAACATGAAAAATCTTGGTACAGTCCTTAGATGGGTATCATATACCCTAATACAATTCAAAATTGGCTGCAAATATTTTTGGAATCATAGTTGGCATAACCAATGCACAAGCTCACAACCATTTCCTGAACGCTTCCTAGTCTGTGCATCTTAAAGTGAATTTGTTGGGAGAAATTATAACTGCTAAAATGTGTGCGCAAAATGTGGAGTGTTGGATAAAGAATCTTGATTGTTTGACGGTGAAATGGTATTTTATGGGAATGAGAAACATGAAACTATTTTTTGTTCAATGTCATGGAGAGATTGCACAAATTCATCAATCTTGAATTAACACGTGTCTATTGCACGACAACTTCTTGAGGAGGTTGCTCATAACCTGACACTGTTGCTACTACTTTTTCCAAATATACATTAAGTAGAAAAATGACTTGAGAAGAGTGGTTGCAACATTGAGGAGAAGATGCTTTCAATAGTCTACAATCCACCAGGTACTATTGTTAAGAATATGTCGCAAGAGCTTGTGACAACCTGGTTTAGTTTAAAAAATACACTGGATAATATTTTGCTCATCTGTCTCTCACATTTATCATTTTATCAATGTTACGCACTACTTTGTGGTCTTGATGGTTTTACAAAAAAATTCCTTATAATACTTGATAAAAGAGAATATTGGAATATTGATGTTCTTTTGCACACACTCATGGAGTGGATTTGATGGAGGTGGATGGATTGGATCCACAATGATAATCAACACAAAATATACAATATAGGCACTTATAGAAATTATAGAATCATTTCATTGTCTTATCAATAAAAAACCATTACAATTTGCCTCTTTTATAGAGATCTTTGATTATTTCTAAAAACATCTAAATTAACTAACATAAAAAAAATAGACTTTTCTAGAGCTATCTACACAAATGACTTCTAGAACTTTACAGAATTAAAGATTAATTTTACCTAACCCTATTCATAATCCAACAATTTCTAGAATCCTTTATTATGCCTTTACATTTCATTTGAGGGGGAAACTACATTCCAACACTCCCCCCTATTTCAACCTCAAATATTGTTGCATACAAATCTAAATCCTTTCTTTTGCTTGATGCCCAAAAGCTATTTTCTAATAATCTTCATAGCTGTTAACGCCTTCATGAATAGTGTCTTCCAAGGTTGAAGCCTTTAATTTCTAGAAACATTTTTTCAGCAATTAACTGCCAATGATTTCCTCTTTTCACAAGATCCACTAATAATCTTGACAATCTTGCCTCATCTATCACAAATGTCAGTGACAGGGTTTACTGATAACCTTTTGCCTCTTTGATGCCTTGCTCTAATCTATCTCCCAATGTTGTTGCATTCCTTCTTACACTTGAACATTTGTACCTAAATAAACCTCTAATCATTCCTGCAATTTTTCAAAAATTTGATCCATAGCTCCATCCACAATCCATTTTTATACAACTTGTCATAGAGTGCTTCTTGCACTCTCTATTTCAACATGTCATATAACAATGATTTTTCAAGTCACAAATACTACATGGATTTAAATCCCAACATCTATCCTTTGTATGCACTTTCCTATTACAGTGTGAACATTACACAATCTTTCTGCCTTCAATTAGTTCTCTTGAACCTTTATTTATCTTTCCACTACTTGCATCATATCCAAGACATGCATATTTTGGCCTAACTGTAGTCTCAATCGGATTCCTTAATCCTTGTTCATCCTTTCCTAAACCTTTACTTTTAAAACCCATTGTTTCCATAATCTTCAAACCAAAAGTGTCATTATAATAGCTAGAAGTTTTATCAATACAATTTTCCTGTTCATCAGTACACTCCTTTTTGCAAACAACTTCAGTAAAATCACATTTCTCAATCCCATAATCACTCAAATCATTTGTGTCACAAGATACAGATGTCACATACAAATGGTTTCACCTTCAAACATGTTTTCTCTTGTTTTAGAGTAGATGATTCTTTCTTTAACGTACTATTTTCCTTTTCCAATTTCTTTAATTTTTCTTCTAAAACTTTTTCCTATTTTTTCAGCATTCAAACAACTATAACTTTTCTTCTAATTCTTTATTTTTCTCTCTAAGTTTACACATTTCCTTCACCTGCCAATTATGTACTTCTTCCACAAACTTTAACATATTTTCCAGCTCTTCAATTTCCTCTATGTAGACACTAATTTCATTTAACAATTTAGACTTTTCTTCTCCCATTTCATTTCTTACTTTTGTCCGTTCCTTTTGCAAAATATATTTTTCACACAATAATCTTACATTTTCTTTCTTTACTATCACTAATTTTTCTTCTAACTTATTTGTTTTCTCTTTCTGAATTCTACCAGCTTTTCCCATTGAAATCAACAATTTAACACACCTTACTCTTTCTAGAAAATTATAAATAGCTTTTTCCTTCTAGAATTAAATCTTCAAATAACTTGAAACAAACCCTACATAAATATCAAACTTGATTCCATGTCATATCCTTTTCTTTTCTTTTTAAATGACAATAGGAGAATTTCTCAAATGACCATATCTTTTGTTCTTTCCTCTGTCCTTTCTTCTGTGCTTTACAAACACTTTGGTTCCTTCATAATCTTCATAAAAAGTCTTCTTTCCTCTAATTATGTTGTTCTCAATAATGTGCTTTCTTTCCTACTTGCCCTCTTTCCTTTATCTCACAGCTGCTCAACTTATCTTGTGTGGTCTTCTTCAAAACAATTATCTTTTCTATAAAACAAATCAATCCTCCATATTTTAGCAGCACCAAAACATTGCTTCCTTTTTAATCAGCAATTTTGTCAACCTGGCTCTGATACCAAACTAATGGAGGTGGATGGATTGGATCCACAATGATAATCAAACATAAAATATAGAATACAGGCACTTATAGAAATTATAAAGTCATTTCATTACCTGATTAATAAAAAACCATTACATTGTGCCTCTTTTATAGAGGGCTTTGATTGTTTCCAGAAACATCTAAATTAACCGACATAAAACAAATAGACTTTTCTAAAGCTATCTACACAAATGAGTTCTAGAACTTTACAGAATTAAATATTAATTTTACCTAACCCTATTCGTAATCCAGCAATTTCTAGAACCCTCTATTACACCTTTAAATTTCATTTCAGGGTTAGATTGCATTCCAACACGATTCCTATGTTGCATCATAAAGTAGTTGACACATGCACTCATACTGAGGAACAAGGTAATAGTACAGTCAGTGTGTCTACAATGGTATCCACATAAACAAGTCAGATTTGGTAACAATCTCGATGCCATCTCAAAGTCTAGAACCAAGGAACATATGGAAGCTCTATGGAAGCTCTCACTATTGGTGTTGATATCTACATGATATCGCATTCTATGTAAGTTCCTCTTACATATATCTAGTTGTAGAAAAAGTTGTTGCTTCTATAAAGTACAAGGATGATGAGAAATATACCTTAGAGTCTATTTGTAGTAAACAAGAGCTACAGAGCAGCGAAGTTCATGCGAAGATGGTGCAAGTTTGATGCTAGCTGGAAACATTTGTAGATTGGAAATAGTTATGGAGGATGGTCATTTTCCTTGGAGTGAGAAGCATTAGATGTTGTGGAAGTGAGAACTATCACCAACAACATCTGCGATCTGTAATTGGAAGTAGCGACCAGCAATTTAGGCCTTGTTCTATCCCTACTCTACATTTGTGCCCTATTTTCAAAAAAGAATAGCCATGTAACTAGCGTCAATTTTGACCTTGTACATGGGAATTTGTCTTATATGAATTTGATATCATACTATGTATTTTTAGTTGTAGTAATGTGTAGCTAAATAGGAAGCAAGAGGAGAGGAAAATAATGCTTGCTTGTGAGGAACATGAAAGAGCTTGCATTGAAGAAATGGTTTCTTATCATGATTATGATAAGGTGAGTCTGAGTTGGGTGATGAGTTGAAGTACCCTTCCCGAGTCCAGATCGGGTCGAGACACTTTACTAAGATTTGAACCTAGGTTATCTTGATGATAACTACCCTCACTTATCATACATCCTTGGCTCATCAGACTATACATCAAAAAAAAATGTGAAAGGCTGATGATTTTACTCAGCACCACATTCATGAATTTCAGAATAAGCTCTGAGTTGGGAAGGTGGGATGTTAGCACATGTATAAAGATAAATCCAACATGGGGTGTAGGAAATCAAAATGTGATGTAATATAAAATCCAACATCTTAAAACAGACTCCTCTGTAAACCAAAACAACTATGATGGGCTTTATGGCTCAACAAAATGTGGTATGATGGAATGCAATCATTTGTGGGTATGTACAAAATAAAATTCATAAAAAGATCCCTAGATACTTATGAGGAAATGTAAATAGAAAGTTTAAAGCCAGACTTAGCAACCATTTCCTACATCCTCACAGCTTGAGCTACAATTGGAGTATCTAAAGTGGGTATGCAATTTCATAAGATAATAATTGAATGCATGTTTTTGTCAAATGTTATTGTTGTGACCTCACTCATAGACATGTATGCATAATGTAGACGCCTACAGAAGTCGCTTATACTATTTGATAAAATGTTTGGTTTTGTGGAATGCAATAATAAATGGATATGCTCAAAATGGAGTTCTTGAGTAAACCAAAGATAGTTCTTCACCTGACCATGAACACTGCCATATTTGAAAATATAGGTCTGATTGTAGCATAACAAAGAAAATAATAGTGAGCATTCAAAATATGATTATGCCTGTAGTAAGTTGAAGAAATATGCAAAGATTCGGAATAACATACTTCATTATGGAAAGTAAAAATCGTTGTAGGAAAGGGATCGCCAAAAGAAAAGGATCAAAACTTCCTATATACCTATCCTTTAGAAAAGAGTTATGATGATGCTCACAAATTTGGAAACTAATATCTAATGACAGATTCAAAGTTTTGCATAGAAATCAAAATCTTCGGTGCCCATTTGTTATAACAATCCTATATGTACGTTAAATTGAAAGCACCGAATTCTTTACCATTCAAAACGAGATTATTTGGAGTAGCATTGGTTAAATGCCTCTAGCCTTGAAACAGTAGCCAGTGAACAATGCAGTGGTTAAATTTTGTTCGCTGGTTAAATTTTTAATGAAACAGATAAATTGCTCAAAATCTCTTTAATACGGAATATAGACGATATTGCTAATTAATAAGGAGAGGTAAAGAAATACAGTGGATAAATAGTCAGGAGATGTTTGCACTTGATTAAAAAGGATCCTTCAAAAATCCTCACGTGAAGAGACAAATACAATGACTTTATAAAGTGATTTTTAATTTCAATTGTAATTCAGGCTTCATTGGTTCAGTTAGAGATTTAAATTCTAGAAAAGAGAGACATGGTCCATCTGTTACAGAACGTACCCACTATGGGCGCTTTAATAATTTTAAAAACTTCTCAAATTTGATTAGATGATTATGAATAAGACATCACAAAAAAAGAGCATGATCATAAAGGCTCTTGGGGTCAAAGAATACATAATAGCATCAGACGAGAAGAAGAGCTTAATCAAAAAGGCTTCTGGAGCCCAAAAAAAAAAATAATCCACTTTGTCGCTAAACAACTATTTTAATCCTTTTTCAGCCATTTACAATCACCTGATGGAAGAAAGTGAAACGTATAATCTGTTCAATTAGGGCATGAAGCTTCGAAAATAATTGGACTATGGAAAATCTGAATTAAATCCACTAGATTTCAGTCCCCTAAGTCACTGCTAATGATGAAATAAAGACATTTATTAATTTCATCTATCTACCTTGGGTTGCTGTTGGAATTTCCAAGTTTTGATCCCATACTTCAAAGTTGATGAGTTTTAAAGTCTTCCAGTGTACACCCAAAAATCGATTTGTATATTGTGATTCCCTTAGTGGCTTTTGAGTTCCACGACATGGTTGAGAGTGGTTTGCAAGATTTTCTTTTATTTTATTTTACACATACTCTCGCCAATCACGTTTCCAAATCTTTGATTTGGGCATTTTATCAAACATATCATTCATCTATATCGTGCGGATTCTAAAATGTCTCATCACATATTTTGCCTACAAAATGCCCATACTCTTCATGGATCAAGGATTATATGTGTAACAGTATGCTTTACCAACACTTCCTAGATTCAGTTTGGTTGAATTATTGTCCTTGTGTTCTCCATACTCGATGCCCATGAGATGGCCAATGCTTTGAGGTATTCAGTCAAACAGTTCACATGCTTGGTCTTCTTTACATTGAGCGGAAATCTATTAACAAACCACACTGCTATCAAATAGTTTACATGCCTTCTTTGGCAATTTTTTCATTCAATCTTTCATATCATTCCATTGGACCATTCATGGAGTCGTTCTTTTAAACCATTCGAGCGCATAGCCTTGGGCTCATTCAAAATGCATTGTGTCAAGGAACTAGCAGCCTGTGGGTTATTGAGATGACGGTCTGGTCTCAATCTTTTACTGCAACTTTCAAAAAATTTCTAGCAGGAAGAAACATTTTACCAATTTACTTTCCTCTTCTCAATACCATGTCCCTATTTCATGATTGATGGCACTTTTCGTAGTTTGACATTTTGTCAAATAGTTCATATGCACGTCTGTGATGCTCTGTAACCCAATGGAACATCATATTTAGTTGGCATTTAGTACCTTGCCTTTATATGCGGTGCTCATACTTGTAATGAATAAACTGGTCCAACTTTCCCTTTATCATTCTCCAAACGCAAGAGATTTGGCCCAGCTAAATGAGATAATTTAGTTTTGAGGTGATAGGTAGAACACATAGATGAATTTATGTTCAGGTATTGAATGTAACAACCGCACCTTCCCATCTGTTTAAACTGTCGACCTGGTGGCTTTGTAGAGAATCACGAACTAACAAATCTGTTGGTAGATTCTGAAGTTAGTATCTTTAATAGTGTCATTTACCTGATTTGCATTTGAGTTTAGTGACTACTCAATCCTTCACACAATGCATTTATTTGGGAAATGTTTCTGAAATAGGGCTCCAAACATATGATCATAATTTGACATGGATTTGTGTGGTGTCGATCTAAAGGCTCTTGCGCAGGCAGGTTAATGAAGGAATTTATCAAAGGTTGTTCAATTCATGAATGCTCCTTCCAACGATATTTTTGAAGCTTCAATTTGGGTACATGTTGCAGTGGTATAGATAAATGAAATGATTTTGAGCTTCACGCTTTTCCCGTTGCATTCCAAGGGTTAATACCTGTCTCTAACATTCGTGTTTTGAGCAAAGACAAAATCTAAACTTGAACTTATTTCTAAAACTTTTAGTATTCTAATGAACAAGAGGTTAATAACCGTCTCTACCATACGTGTTTTGAGCAAAGACAAAATTCAAACCTAACTTCTTTCTAAAAGTTTTAGCACATAGAGAGATGGTTTTAGTATGTAGAGTGAGACAGTTTTAGTACTTAGAGAGAGAGTTTCAGTATGTGGAGAGAGAATAGTTCTAGTACATGGAGCAAGAAAGGATCTTAGAGAGAGAATGTTTTGACATTTCAATTTTTCTCTTGTTGCAAAAGTAAACTTTCTCTTAGCATTCCAATGAATAAGGGGTTAATAACCATCTCTAACATAGAAGTTTTGAACAAAGATAAACCCCAAATCTTAACTTCTTTTTAAAGGTTTTAGTACATAGACAGATAGGATTTTAGTATGTAGAGAGAGACAGTTTTAGTACATGGAGAGAGAATAGAACTTCTAATACATAAAGAGAAAAAGGTTCAGAGAGAGAATGTTTTGAAATTTCAATTTTGTTCTCATTGCAAAATTAAACTTTCTTTTAATTCCTTGAGCTATTATCAAGGTAACAAGTTGGAGGCAAGTTTAATCATTTCCCCAATTCAAGGAAAAAAGAATCGTGGAACACATCACTCAAGAATTATTATGAAATGTGTTGGAACTGTAACTCTAAGACCAACTAAGAAAGCAAGTGTTTCATAGATTTTAAAGTCCTCTATATTGTGTCACATAATGAAACCCTAATAGAGCCAATATTATCTATCAAAATATTTTTGTCAAAACATAACTACATCAAAGTTATGCACATTTTCATTCTTTAGGTAAACTATTAAAAAAAAATTGATGGAGATTCAACTTTTTCACCTAGCTTCTTCAAGTATAATAATTTGAAAGAAGAAATCAAAAATTATTTTATATTAAAATTTAATATTAATTTGAAGTCAGAAATAGTTTTATATTAAAATTTAATATCTAATTCTTTTAAGGAGTTAAATATATGGTTGGTGGAAAATAAATTATACAAATTATTTACATAGCAAATAAATTAGTTTTTCCAAAGAACTAATTTAAAAAGCTTGTAAAAGGAGATATAAATTTTGCTACAAATTAATTCCATAGTTTTATCCTTGAAATGAACTAACTCTTTTAAGAATTAATCATTATTATGCGTAATTTATATCTATACATAACTATGTAAGTTGCTTGTACAAGAGAGTTACAAGTGGGGAATTAAATTAAATGAGTCTGGTGAAAAGGAGTTGGGGTAGTTATAAACTACTTACATGTGAGTTCTTTAAATGGGGAAAAATATGATTATAAGGGGTTCCCTTCTCATGGGATAAAATTGTAACAAAAAAATGTAGATTCAAAAATTAAGAAATAGTGGAAGTGATGTTTGGTGGAAGAAATAATGATTTGTCATGATTTTTTTTAATTTATTTTTTTCGATGAAGTTTTTGTCATGGAAAATGAAATAGATCTTTTTATTACCATCTCAATAGAATATTGACAATTGTGTGCTTTTAATAATTCTCTAGAGTTCATTTGTAAATTGCCAAGTATATTAGTAGTCTATGTGCTCTCAATATTCCTTTATCCATTTTCTGATTTTAAAAAATATAAATAGTCAGTGTGAGCTATATATATTCTCATTTGATTTACCTACAAAGTTATTCCACTATTCTATGTTATCTAAAGTTGTAATAATTAGTAATGGACTTTGTTCTGTTGATAGTCAGTGACTCTTTATTTTGATTACAAATATTTGTTTAATGGAGAAGGAAAATTAGAATTATTTTCATATGTAAAAATCAAGATTTAAAGAAGATGCCCCCTTTTCAAGAAAAGGAGAATCACCTTGTTTGTGGTGATTTATCAAAATGTTACAAGATTTTATCATTTTTGTTGGGCAAATTTGGTAAGAAAAGCGAAGTGACAAATTACTTGTTAACACAATAATAATAAGAAACATATATTTTGGTCAAAGAACACCAATAAGAACCTTGTTAATGATATAATAGTAGAGGCTAATAATCGTAAACCCAAATCTTTCAATTGTTAACCATTAGGGTTGTCATTGCACCAAAAGATCAACCAATTAATGTTTGATCCAACCACTAGACTTATACAAGACACATGAGGTTGTTAAAACCTTGTTTTAAATCTAGCAAGGGATTTTGGTTCATTGCTAGTAATCCCCCTCCAAGTGTTACTCATTGTGGCTTATAAGTATTTGAACATGTGACCAAGCTCTAATGTCATTTATTAACCATTAGGGTTATTGTTGCACTAAAAGATTGAGTTGCTAATACCCAATACAACCATTAGACTTATAAAAAACATAAGAGAATGTTAAACCATGTTGAAAAATCAACAAAGGATGTTGGACCACTACTAACATCAACATATCAAGTGGATCCACACCTCAAGCCAATAACCTTAATCCTCAAACTCTCCTTTAACAATAGTAACACTTTCAACATCAAGGGAATTATAATCTTAAGCAAAAATTTATGTCTCAATTTACATCATCAACACCAAGAAGAAAGTTTACTCCATTGGGTGAATCGCTTGAAATTTCTATAAGAACCATCATTTCAAACAAACTCGTCAATTTTCTAGAGGCAAGACAATATGAACCTCAAGTGAAACCATCATGGTGGAATGATGTCTATCATTGTGAATATCATTAAGATAAAGGGCATAAAGAAAATGACTATATGACTTGTTCAAACATGGGGTGCAAGACCTTATTGGTAATGTCACAATTAAGGTTGATGTTCCTAAAAATAATGAAGATCACGCAAAATTCAAAACCCCTTTCTTGAATCATAAGAAAGGAAAACCTTCTAATTCAAACCAAAACAACAAAAGTGGAAGCAAAAAACTAATTTGCCCATACTTATGACAATACCTTAATTATTTATCTAGGTATGAAAATATCATCAATATCATAGTGGTAAAGGACAAACAAAAGAAAGAATCCTCTAATGTTGTAACAACGGGGCAAGATTTTAAAGTTACCTTAGAAGGAACCACCCCTAAGACCAATGTGCCATGTACATCATCTTTTACATCATAAAAATACAACCTTGTTGATCAACTCCAACTCAAATCTCAATATTGGAGTTACTAAAATTTCCACCAACTAACAAGGAAATTTTGGAAAAACCTCTAGTAGATACAATAGTCCTAAATGACTTCGATACATAACGATCTCAAACTATGGTTGGTCACATCATTGCTCCCTGGTGTCTCTCATTTTCTAAATAATATATGATGTATTTGATCCATCCTCAAAATCTTCCATTGAATATTATAGTATTGATCAATAAACCTCATGTCAAAGAGTCATAACTAATGGAGGAGTAAGTTTGAATATATACCCCTTTAGCCTAGTCAAAGACGAGATATTCTAAAAAAATTGTTGATCCTACAAGATAATAATCAAGGCTTATGATGATGAAGAAATGTCTTCAAAAGGGGTCAATTGTTTACCTATCAGAGTGGCTCCTACTCAAAAGGAGACAGTTTTCCAAGTTCTAGATCTAAAATTAACCTACAATATCTTGTGGGAATCCATGGATTCATGAAATGTAGGCAATGCCCTCCACTTATCACCAATGTTTGAAATATTCATACATGGGCCAAGAAATAACTATAAATGGATATTTCAACCCATTTGAATATTGCAACACTTTTATTCCACACAATTGTAAAAGTCATAGCATTTGACAAATTTGTGCATAAAAGATAAAACATATAAGAATATGAATACAAGGTAAAAGAGAAAAAGAACTCATAAAAAATGAAAAAAAAAATTCTTATTTAAACCTCCACACACTAAAGATTAAAATAAGACATCACTCACACCACCAACCTTATTCTAATCCAAATTCAAACACAACTCTCTCATACAACCTATGACCACATTCATTATTAAAACCACAAATAAAAAATTATAAAATAGTAATAACAATATTAAAAAATGTGTGAAGCAAAATTAATTTTAAAAAAGTGCATTATGGAGGACTGGGACCATAGTCCTTAGTCATCATATTAATGTATTGTTTGATCAACGTCGGTGTAGCCCCCCAAAAAAAATAAAATTAAAAAAATAAATAAGAACTCATCATTCCATTTTGACACAGAGGGAAGAAGCACTCTTAGCCACAAGATTTGTAAATCCAACTTTCCACTCTTTTTCCACCCTCGATTTGATGGTGAGAGGTGAAGCATCCCTCCATCAATTGCTCGTGATTTTTGATGTACTATTGATGTTAATGCAGTGCAGCTGGATGATCTTTTAGTCAATAATTATACACCGGTGGCTTGTTTTTGTGCCTTCATGCAACGTAACAGCACCAAATTCAGACTATAAAAATACATTATAAGTCAAACTTCACCAACCCACCATGACTCGATCTAATTTCGATTGATTTATATTTTTGAAGCTAGGTCTGGATTAATCAAGACTAACAGGAATTTTTTGGCTATAAAATTTTAGTTTGCTTGGAAATGCCCATTGCAACATTTGTATAATGGGTTCTTCTACCACCAAGAGTGTAACTGCGTCATGCAATGTTCTGTTTCTCTTACTTTTTATTTTCTTCTCGCACAAGTCTGTGGGAGCACGATCAGGTATTTTAATTCAATCTCTATTCATATTGTTGGAAACACAATTGATACTTTGTCCATAGGTTCAAACTTCAGATTGAGCCATGAAAGCTATCAGACACAGAAGTGTATTTTAAGTGCTAAGGAGCAGTAAAGAAACAAGCAAATAAAAACAAATGGTATCCTTGATTCTACAGATCCTCGTGAGATAGTGTTTGATTCCAGCTGCAGCCATGTGTTTTTGCTTCGGCTAAGGCCATGTGATCTCATTCGCAGGATGATCTTGTATCCCCACGCCCTTTTTTGTATATTGTATTCTTAGTATATTTTCATTAATAGAAAAGGACTATTCATAAATTAAAAAAAAATTAACTCTTCTTTTCAGTAGATTTACTCAATTGATGTTTAATCATATGAACGTATGCCATGTTAATATTTAGTATTATGTTTTCATTGAAGCTGCCGAGACGGGAAGCTTAACTTTGGCTTCAGCAATGGGGAAATTGCCTAATTCAGATGGTTTTGCAAGAAGATCAGGTGGAAGAAATGTAGGCCATTTCTCAGATGGGTTAGCATTGGAGATTGAGAAGAGTGGTGTGGAAGTGAGAAAGCTGAGAGGAAGAGCTCTAGTACCACCACCTCCTAAGCCAAATGGAAATGCGTCTTATAATCCTCCAATTAATGCTCCTCCTCCAGCATCTTAACAGCATTTACAATCATGATTGAAGAGTTGTCTTCTGGTTTGTTTCATTTTTCTTTGAGATTTAACCTTCATAGATTCAGATTTTTGAAAAGGTTGTATATAAATCTTATAGAGATTTTTTAATAATTATTCAAGTCTGTTATGTCTATTCTAATAACGAAGTGGTTCAACTAGTTTATAATGGCAAAACTGTAGAATTTCTAACTTATTTTTTCACGTATTTGATACTAATGAGTTGTCACATAAATAAGAAAGGAGGAACACTATATAGATTTATTCCTTCTATAATTATTATACCAATAGAATCAAATAATGAAACTTCACCAAGACTTGTTACGACATTAATGCATTAATCGCTTTCGTATCTAAATCAACTCCATACTCAAGGGAAACACCTATTCTAGAATTTGTGCTTGCAAATGAATTGATAAATAAAAAAGAGGCAAATTTGGTTTGAGTCAATTAGATTTAGTAGATGATAAAATCAATGAAGAAAATAAAGATATCATGTTGCTTTTCTCTTTACCTCAATCTTACAAGAACTTTTTATTCTATAGCCAATATTGACATAGAGTTTAAGAGGAATTCATTTATTTCTACATCACTTAGTTATTTGTGTATCATGAATTTATTTATGCACCCAATTCAACCAAAATCTATTTTTGCATACAATTCAACCAAAATTAACTTAAATGTTTTACCTATTTAAACTCTAGCACAAATGACCATCATACCAATTATTAAAAGTAGAAAAAAAAAATGTTAATGCCACTACAAAATGTAGATAAATAATGACTAGTGGAGGCTTACTTATTTGGTTCATAAAGGTCTAGTTATATAAGCCTGATAAATATAACATACAATTGGGACATCAACCGTAGGTAAAATTCTTGATGTAGAAAAGTAGCCCATTTTTATTAATAATTTTTTTGTTAAATTCATTTTCCCCAACATTGAAAGAAAGGAAAACCTATTTGAATACTAGTTATTGATTTTATTTTCTTATTATGATAACTAATCTTTGTATACATCTTAGAAGTAGATCGCTATCATTCCTAAAGTTTTTCTTAGCCGTGAGAAAGAAGTGACAAACTTAAAAAAATTAGAAAGCCATCAAAAAAACAATTTACTCACACAACTTCTTCAATTGAAATCCATTGTATAAAGATATTCTAAGGACCAACTTGTAATTAACTTAACATACCTCGAGTTCTAGCGGAAAAGATATATAGAAACATAAAGGAAATTACCAAATTTCAAAGGTGGGAGACATTGAAAATGGTGGTAATAAGAAGGAGAAAGATAAGGACGGGAGGACTAAAAGACAGGAGGTGAAATGGTTGCTCCCTCCTAAGGGATGGTATATTTAGCAAATTTTGATGGTGCAACTAAAGGAAACCCTGGACCTTCGAGTTGTGGAGGCATCATTAGAAATAGCTATGGTGGAGGGGTGGCGGCTTTTTCCCACCCTTTGGGTTACCAGACAAACCATTATGTAGAAGTTGGTGTTGCATGCCACACAGTGAAATTAGCTTTGGACATGGGAGTTAAAAAATTATGGTTGGAAGGGGATTCAAATAACATCATAAGGTGTATTAAAGGGGTCACCCAATCATCATGGTCCATGGCTATATCATTGAAGAGACCTACTCCTTTCTTGGCAATTTTGAAAGTGTCCACGTCACCCATGAATATAGGAAGGCAAATTTCATGGCAAACTGGTTTGCCAACGAAGCAATTAGGCAAGATAAGGTGATGATTTGGAATTCGAGCGGGAATATCCCAGAAGAAGTGAAAAGCCTAATTGAGCTAGAAAAAATCCAAGGAGGTACAATGGATATCTAATTTTAATAATGGTTATAATGAGAGTTTGGGTTTGAGTATTTGTAATTATGGCATTAACGAAAAATGCAGTCAGATGAGGTTATCGGTGTCAAATCGACACGTTTCTTGGGTCAATTTTTTTCTCTTCCTTTACCATTTTTGGGGTAAAGAAAGACATATCGATGATTATCAAAGAGGTGGCCATCAAGGTTTTTAGAGGTTGGAGAAGGGATATCAGAGGTCAGAGTTTATGAGAATAGTTAGTGTTGAAAATACAGGAATGGTGGGGGGAAGAAGAAGGAAGGAACTTGTTGGTGAAGCAAATAAATAGAAACAATGGACTAAAGTCTAGGAAAAGTTAGAGAAGGGTGGTATAGCCAACTATATTGCTAAACTTCATGGTTTCAACCCTACGATCACTAATAGTGTGGTTAATTCATGGAAGGATGGGAGGCTTAAAGTGGATGGGGTTTCATTTTAGGTCACTAAGGAAGTCATTGCTCTTGTAACTAAAATTTTGGTAGAGCGGTTGAAGTTTTACAAAGATAAGAAGGTGTCAACAAATGCTATGAAGGACTTTGTAAAGAATACTGAGGAGAGAAATGAATTGGTAAAGTGTGAATCTTACTACAAAATGGATTCAATCAAGAAGCTATGGAGGTATGTTTTATAGACTATTATAGAGTATATTTCTTTGGACACTAGATTTGATAGAGTAAGAACACACCCTTTTGTTTTACTTAATCACTTTCGCTATGGTGTCAAGATTTCGTTCCCTTTTTATTTATATACTTCAATGTGTAAGGGTATTTCTGGGCACAAGAAGAAACCCTTTGCAAATCTAGCCCTACATGAGGGGTTATTACTTCTAATTTATGAGCATTTCAAGGCTCAAACCATAAGAAAAACCCCCCTGCAAGGCACGGACACATCTATGGATACGGGAAGTTCTAGCTTCTCGTCTGATACAGAGGATGTCCAAAGTATTAGGTTGATACGGAGGATGTCCAAAGTATTAGGTTGGAGGGTGAAGAAAACATTTTGCCTAGAAAGAAGGCCAATGATTTAGAGAAGAAATCGCCCTCGTCAATTAATACCCCGAGCAAGAAGAGCCCTAGAGGACATGGGTCTAAAGCTTCAGGCCAAGGAGATGAAGAGTACAACGAGGAAGGGGAGGATATGAAAACTAATGAAGAGGATGAAGAGGAGGCAGAAACTAAGAAAGAGGAGCTGGTGGCTGAAAAATAGAGGAGGTCTAAAGAGATGGGTGCAGAGGGGATTTCGGATTTTGGGCTGGAAATCTTTGTCATTCCTCTTTCCCCTATTCATCCTCAAGAACAGGACAAGGAGAAGAAAGATGGTGAGGGAGGAGAGGTGGTAATTAAGGATAGGTGCATCACCTAGAGAAATTTTAGTGTAAGAACTTCCAAAATGGGTGTTGTCAAAGAGGCTATGAACCCCCAAATTCTAGAAGAAAAATAGGGTCAGCTCCGGTTCAAGGATCTCATTGATCCAGCAATGGTGTCTATTATGGATAATACAAGGGAAACTGGCATGAATTTGCATAATAACACTAGAAATAGTATGATTGACAATTTCAGGTCAATCAAATGGCTTTACCATGAATTGGAGGAGTTCAAAGAAAAAAATAGGCCGGCTAGAAAACAAAAGGAAGATGGGCCAAATTGTGGAAATTTGAATGAATAGGGGGATTGACTCAGTTTGGTTGAGAAAAGAATCCAGAAATTGGAAAACTACAATCATAATTTGGCGAATCAAAAGATATCCATTTTGACTTCTATCAATGATAATATCTTGTCCCTTACTGGAATGCTGAAAGCCAAAGGTCTTCTACATGAAAATGAGGAAAAGGATAGAGAAAGAGACAAAATGGAAGAGGATGTGATAGTTGACATTACCTTCAGCAGCATGGATCGGGATGGCTAGAAGCAGGAGCATATGGTTGAGGAGATTAACAAAGCCTATGAAGCAACAAAAACAATGTAGGAGCTCGAGAGAAAGATAGAGTATTAACTTTGGTTTTTCTTTTCTTATCTTTTGGACTGTTAAACTATTGTATGTTTTTGGTTAGTTGGATTTTTTTCTATCTATTGTACTAGCCCTTTGGTTGGCTTTCATTCTTTGGCTGGGCTTTAACTACTTATTATCAGCCTTTTGATATGTTTTAATTTTCGGGTTTCAGGATCCCTGTAAAACCTGTTTTTCTTATCAAAAACTTAACATATCTAGAAATCATGTTGAGCTGCATGATGCAATATAAAAATATAATGAGTAAAATATCATATGGATTCTACTTAATAAACTTATGTCATTTCATATTTTTTAGTAAGCAATTAAATATTGTTCTTAATATATATGATGATTGATAAGTTTGAAAAGCGAGGAGTGAAGAAGACCATATAAATGGTGAATGCAAATTGAGATCCTTACAATCTTTCCAATCCCATATAGATGATGTAATATATAAAAGTTTAAAAGTAAACGATCTCATATAAAAGTGAAAATAAAAGAAAATGAGATTCTTATTCAAACTCCCAAAAAAAAGGTGAAGCTAAACTTACTCATATAGATCTCCAAATAGGAAGGCACTTTTGAAGCTAAAGCTTTATCCTAATCTAATTCAAATACAAGGTGATGATATAAACTATTGTCATATTTATCATTAAAAAAAAATGTATTCATAATTATTTTTAAGTTGATTCTTTTATTGAAAATAGAATAAATTATATCATTAGTTGAGAAGGGAAAAACTACAAAATACAAAGAATAGATCAATAACAATCTTTTAACAACCCATGAAAACATTTCCATATGTAGGAAAACATTAAAAGATTAAAAACTAACATATATCTAGCCATATAAAAAGTGTCATAGCAAGATGAACATTTGACCAACCAAAATTGTTTAAGTTGGCAATAGAAAATTATGGAGGAGAGTCATCATATGTGATAGTCACTAGAATTTGATATAGATCATCCATGTTTTAGTCTTAAAGATCTCCTTCAATAGTGGACAAGTCTAGCTACATGATCATTCTCAAATTTTTGTTTTTATGGTGAAACCTTATCTTTGAGTTGAGTTAAAAGATATTCTACCTACATTTTGATAGCATCATTATTTACTCAATCTTATGAAAGGTTGACTATTAATATCATTTAAATTAAGAGGTTATAAAAAAATATTTGAATTTTATTCTCGCATCAAGAAAAAGAGTGTGACAAAGGAGTCAAATATCTAAAATTAATTTTAGGGATACCACAATAGTTGAATATAAGTTATACACAACTAAGGTTTTGAGAAGACTAACCTTCCAAGAACTTGTGGCCAAGGACAAGTAAGGAATCAAAAATCTCATTCCATAAGAGTCGAATATTTGTAAATGCACCCCTTATAGGGTTTGATGGGGTAGCTTAATATATCAAGGCTAGGAGAACAAAGTAATATGGTTAATAGGAAGTGGGTTTGGTGGGTGGTAAGGGTGAGGGTACACTTTTAAAGGCCTAAAGTTAGAAAGGGTAATGTTTTTTATTAAGTAAAACAAGTTTTAGAGGAATCTTGAAACCCAAAAGTTTTATAGCAAAAAAGATAGAAATTTAAAAAGTCCAGCTAACATGAAACTACTACGAAAAGCCAAAACCAACAAAAGGCCCAAGGCCAAGAGGAAAAAGCTAGCACCCAAAAAAACTTTGAGAAAAACCAAAAGAAAAACAAACTAATGGTTGTCCTTATCCAGATCGTGCAGAGTTTCTATAGCTTTGTTATCCTTCTGATTGTTCGTTCCTTCCTGGTTCTTGTTCTTGGTTTCCACTTGGTTCACTTGGTCCCTGGAGTCTTTCTGAGTAGCCTCTTCTTGGCCAAAGTCTAGCCTGGTCTTCTACATAGTGTCCCCACAAAGTCCGGCTCTCATTAGAGAACCCCCCAAATTGACAATGTTCTCATTTAGGGTGTGCAGAGTGTCCATGATTTTTTTTATCATGATTTTGTAGATGGAATCAAACCTCTGGAATTTCTGTTCAACCAAGGAGAGTCTGTCCTCATGTTCATCCCTAGTATCCTAGCTACTATAGAGATTCTAACTACCTTCCTAATCTCTCTTCCTTCCTGTGGTCACCTGGTCCCTATGAATGTTCTAGCTACTATCTAAGTTTTTCTTATCCTTTAGAGCCTCAATTTCTTGAAATAAGCATTTGATGGAATGAAAGTTATCAATCAAGCTATTCTTCACATTGTTCAAGAGGTTGAAGCCGATTTCCCATGCATTGTCAAAAATGACCAACAGAGCAGGGTCAATTAGCTCATCATAATGGGTTCTGTTGTCAAGGTCTTCCAAAACCTCGATGTTCATTGGCTCTCTAACAATACCCAAACTTGCAGTATCCAAGTTAAAATTCCTCCAAGCCCTCCTCCTATTCTTCCTAATCACCTTCCCACTACTTTCCACCATAATTTCAATCATCTCCTTAGGCGGTGATGTGGGTGGAACAAGGCCAGGGGTCTCAGCACACTGGACTTTTAGGTTTACCTAGGGTAGGGCCTAGTCATCTTTTCTTTTCCTGGGGTTTCTCGAGGGGGAATCAAGAGCCAGCTCCTCCTTGTTGCTTCCCCTTCTCCTCTTCTATCAAATTATCCTTCCCCTGCTCGTTATCCTCATCCTTAGAGTTCATTTCAGTCTCCTCTTCTCCCTCACTATCTGCCTCCTAAGGCTTAGGCTTGGGAAGAGGGGGAGGGAGGCATCTAGAGCTCTTTCTACTAGAAATGTGGGGATTACGAGTAGAGATGGCTTTGGAGGTGTTTTCCTCATCCTCAATTTTCACTACCTGAACATTCCCAGAATCGAAACTGGTAGTGTCCTCTAAAGCACAACTCGGATCACCAAGGGATTTTCCTCTGGTTTGAGATTTCAAATACTCATAAACTAGGAGAAGGAGGCCTTCATGGAGGGTAGGGTTGGTAACAGGTTTTTTCTTGAAACCATCAATAATATTAGACATGGAAGTGTAAAGATAAAGGGGAAGAGAAATTTTAACAGCATGCCTAAAGTGGTTTAACAAAAAAAAATGGTGTGTTCTTACCCTATTGAACCTAGAGTCAAGAGTGATATACTCAATGAGGATCCCGAGAACATACCTCCAAAAAAATTTGATGGATTCTATGTCATAGTAGGTGTCAATCTTGACAAGTTTATCTTTCTCCTTTTCATCCTTGAAAAAATTGCAAATTGTATTAGCTGACATATTTTTGTCCCTGTAGAAATTCATGCCTTCCTAGGGAATGTCTGTCACCCAGAGATTTGATGGGTGACACCATCAATTTTGACTCTCTCATTGCTCCGTGTTTTCACCATGATCTTGGCAACCCCAGCTTCAAAGTCGTGAAGCTTCTCCATGAACCTGGTGATGCCACCTTTTTCAAGTTTGTGCCACACCTTCTTCTTCTCCTTCTAGCTCTCTAACTCCCCTTAGGGATCTCTTCTGATCCTCTCTTGGCTCTGCAAACCCTATACCAATAGCTATTTTATAGTGCTCAATTTTCCTTGGGATGCTTTAAAAAAAATGTTTTTATGATATTAAGTGGTTCTGTTCTTGCCAGCCCTCGAAGCATGACTTCCATACACATAATTATGACTTGAAAAGGGCTCCACATGATTTCTAATAACTCCTCCTCCAATGTGTGATTTAGAAAATCCTTTCATTATTAAAATGCAATTATATTTTTACCTTGGATTCTATCCTGCCAGATCAACTCAATCGTCATGACTAAGATTTCTTCTCTGTTCATCTACGTCATCACTGAGATTTTGGCGACAGTGTTATTGGCAAACCAGTCAGCAACCAAGTTGGCTTCCTGATAAGCATGGCTAACATGAGTCTTTTCAAACTTGCTCAATTTGGATTTGATGTCCTCTATGATGTTGGCAATCATCTAGGAAGGTGCAGATTGACCTTTGATGCAATTGATGATGTTTAGGGAGTCACCCTCAAGCCACAAGTGCTCGATCCTGAAGGCCAAGGCCAGCTTAACAATATGTCTGGCCGCACTAGCTTTAGCAAAGTTTTTTTTTGGTGACCAAGAGGGAATGAAATGGCTGCAATTCCTCCGCCCAAACTATTTCTAATTATGCCTTCACTTTCAGCCGAACCGAGGTTCCCCTTTGCCACCCCGTCAAAGTTGGCTTTGTGCCATTCCTTAGGGGGAAAAGACCATCTTGCCTCCTATCTTCTCATGGCCCTATCTTTCTTACTATCTTTTCTAATTCCACCTTCCTTAATATTTCTTCCTTTAGTTATTGCAAAGTTCTCCAAAATGAGACCTATTTTCTTAGCGATTATGAACTCTAGAGACTCTCTTTCTCTGAATATTCTGTTGTTGTGCTCTTTCCAGATTCCCTAGAAGAAGTGTGGGAGAGTCTAGGAGCTCATTAACTAAGAGTGCAAACTAGAGTGATGGCTTCTCCACTAGCAGAAGAAATCCAAGATACTGGCCGGGGGGCACCAACTTAATCCAAGATCCTTAGTCAGGAATATCCACACCTTGGAAGAGTAGGGGCAATGGATGAATAAATGATTGACTATTTCTAGTTCAAGCTTGCAGAGACAACATCTATCAGGGATAATTTTGCCTCTCTTGGCTAAATTATCCAAGGTGAGAATTTTGTCTTGTAGGAGGAACCAAAAGAAAATGTTGATTTTAGGTGTGAGACCAGAAATCCAAGCTTTGGCCCAAATAGGTTTCTCCATCCTGTCCCATAAAGAGAAATAGCCAGAAGCAACAGAATAAAGCCTGTTTGAGGTATCTCCCCAAATGATGGAGTCCCTATCATTGTTAATGAAGGTGGCATTTAGTAAAACCATTAGGGGGTTAAGGTCCAGGGATATCACAGATAGGTTGTGCCAACCATTCTCTGATCTGTACTCACTAAATTTTGTGCCAAACCTTTCCATGCATTACTCTACCCATCTTCCATAGCTAGGGTGGTTGATTAGTGGTCCCTGACACATCCAGTTGTCTTGCCAAAATAAAATTTTGTCACTTTTGCCTACTTTCCATTTGGCCTTGGATTTGGCTAAGGGTTTGGCCTTCAAGATCCCATTCCAAATGTAGGACCCCTAGGGAATCTCAGTCTCATAAATCAAGAAAATGAGGGATTGTCTTCTTAGATATTTCTTAAACAAGATATCCTTCCAAACACCTGTGCTTTGAAAAATGTGCCATAGCTATTTATCTAAAAGGGCATTATTGAGAAGTCTGATTTTTTTGATACCAAGCCCCTCATGGAATTTGGGAAGGAAAATGAGGTCCCAAGCAACAAGGTGATATCTCTTGTGATCTTCAAACTCAGACCAGAGGAACTCCCTCTAAATCTTCTCCATTATATCTGCATGTTTGGCCAGGATACCAAAGAGGCTTAAGGCATAAGTAGGGAGGTTTTGGAATATGGATTTAACCAAAGTACACTTGCCAACCTAACTTAGGGTGGCCCCTTTTCAGCTAGAAAGCTTCCTATTGAATTTATCAATGATGCTATTCCAAAATGAATTCGGGGGTCTAGTGCCCAGAGGTAGGCCAAGATAGCTAGCTAACAAGGACCCAATGCCACTTCCCAAGATGCGAGCAATTTTCCTCTATCTCTCCAAAGGGGTATTGATAAAGTAAAAGCTCTTCTCCCAATTGATAGCCTGGCTTGAGCCCCTAGTATAGGTGTTAAGGAGATTCTTGAAAACTCTGGCCTCTTTAACAAAGCCTTCTCCTCCAAAATAGTGTCATCCACAAATTGCTGATGAGTGAAGGAATAGGAACCTGAACAGGGCTTGAGCCCTTGTAAACTTCTGTCCTAACATTTCCTATGGATGAGTTTTCCCAAGCATTCAGCCAGGATAATAAAGAGAATAAGGGATAAGGGATCCCCTTTCCTTAGTCCTCTCAAAGGGAAGAAGAAAAGAGAGGGGGAGCCATTAACCAAAATCGATAAAGAAGGAGAAGTAACAAGTTGAGAGATGAGCTTACAAACCTGAGCATCAAACCCAAAATCCTGAAGGATAGCCATAAGGAAATTCCAATTCACCCTGTCATAGGCTTTAGACATATCTAATTTGAGTAGAAAACCTTCCTTCTTACCAGCCTCTAGGGAGTGGATGACCTTGTGGACCATGACAATGGAGTGAATTTGCCTCCCAAGGACAAAGCCAATCTGTTGAGGAGAAATGATCAAGTGAAGAATGCTGAGGATCCTAGAAGTAAGGACCTTAGATATGATTTTGTAGAAAGAATTTCATAGGCTAATAGGCCTAAAATTATCCATTGAGTCAGCTCCTAGAATCTTGGGAATGAGAACTAGGAACATGGCGTTGAACTCTTTCAAAATATTTTTGGCTCCAAAGAATTCTTGAATAGCCTTAATCACATCCCTATTGACCACCTCCCAATAGACCTAGAAAAAGAAGGTTGGGAAACCGTCTAGGCCAGGAGATTTGTCCCCCGGAAGAGAGTTGAGAGCCTGGAATATTTCCTCTAGGGAAGGAATAGCTTTCAACATTGAATTGTGATGCGCTTGCAACAAGGAAGGAATAGCAGACAAAATGTCTGCTTGATCAGGCACCGAGAGAGAAGGGTCCTTAGAGAGGAGGGAAGAGAAGAACTGAACAATTTCATTCATAATCTCATCATCCTTTAATAATTGAGCCTATCCCTTCTTAATGTTAGAGATCTTGTTGTTTTCCCTGTGTTTAAGAGTGGTCAAGTGGAAGAATCTTGAGTTCTGATCACCCTCTCAGAACCAGTTAACTCTAGATCTTTGTTTCCAAAAGTGTTCTTCCTTTGATATAATTTTGTGGAGATCAGAGAGGATGGCCCTCTCTTCCATCATATTCTGGTCATTATATCTAAAATGTTGAATCTCTTCCTGGATGATACAAAGCTGGTCGGTCTTCTCATCTTTATCTTGGAAAATGTGGCCAAAGTCTGACTTATTCCAGATCTTAATGTTTCTCTTCACATTTTTCAATTTTTGGGCAACTCTAAACATAGCAGTGCTTTCGACCTCAATATTCCACCATGAAGAGATCTTGGATTCTAGAGTCAGGTGGGTAATCCACATTTTCTCAAAATGGAAAGGGAACTTCCTTTTGACAACAAGAGGAGAGACAGAGAGAGAAATAGGAGAATGGTCTGAGCCTATTCTAGGGAGGAGGGAAAGTCTATAGGAGTGTGTCTGTAGCCACCTAGGAGAGATAAGGGCTCTATCAAGACGAACTTGGATACAATCACCGTCAACTCTTCTATTAGACCAAATGAATTTTCCTCCCTAGAGGTCCATGTCCATGAAAGCTAGGTTGAGGATGAAGTTGGAGAGGTCAAGCTTGCTTTCTTGATCTAGGGCAAGACCACCACATTTATCATCATCAGTGAGAGGAGAGTTAAAGTCCCACATGATGATCCCTTTGTTGACATCATAGTTGGTGATGATAGAAAAGATCTTATCCTAGTAGGCTTTCCTTTCCCTTTTAGAGTTGGGGGTGTACAGGTTCAAGATAAACCAAGAGTTGTCGCTATGGATATGAGACACCTTGCATAGGAGAGCATTATCATCATGGAAGATGGGGATCAACTTGAATGCCCTGTTGTTAAAAAGAATCATCACCCCTCCTGAGGCACTGTCTGAGTTAGTGGCCTCATAGTTCATGAGTTTTCTAAAAGAAATCTTTTTAACTATATTCCTTTTCATCTTGGTCTCCTGGATCAACAAAAAACCAGGTCTTTGATCTCTAATCAAATTTCTAACTAGTTCCTATTTATAAGCCCCATTAAGGCCCCTTATGTTCCAAGAAATGACCTTCATTTCTTACTTCCTGAGAATTCCTTGATGGTTCTCTAGCTCCCATCTATTAGGTTCCTTTTGGTTTCTTCTTGCAATAGTTGATTGGATTTCTTCCTTCCTTTTTGCTTGGGGGTTGTCCCAACATCAGCCCTAACCTTGCTTCTAGTTGTCGCAGGGGACAAAGGGGGGTGGTCACGGAGTTGGTTCTTCTTTTCTTTTTTTTCATGCACCAACTATTAAGGCTGTTAGGAGAGAAACTGTCAATCCATTCTTCCCAATGAGAGATCTAGTCAAGAGATGTGTTGCCTATGAGTTGAAGGAGTTTTGCCTCCAATCCCTTGGGAATAGATGGGGCAACCTCCTGCACAGAATCCATTCTGGAGGGATGGATCGAGGGAGCCAAAGGCCTGGGGGATATCTTCTGAGGAGAGTCTTATCTGCCATTGGAGCAAGGGGTCTCCATCCTCAGAGCTTCTCTCTTGTTGGAAAGGGTTGGTTCCTACCTCTTGTCATTCTGCCTCTTATCGTGTTGTTCAAGATCTTTCAGCAATATACCTCCCTCTTTCATGGTAGCTTCCTCGGGGGCAGGGGGGGGGGGGGTAGCTTTAGCTAACACCATTTGAGTTGGATCACCCATGTTGGCATCAATTTGCCTAGATGCATTCTACTTTTCTTCCTTTCTCTCCCATGACTCTGAAGGCTTGGAGGGTTTGTGCCTCCAGATCGGCTTTTTCTTTCCCTTGGCGAAAGAATGTGAAGGGATAGATTTCTTTTTAGCTTTGTCTAAGGTGGTTAGCTCCTTTGTCTTCTATTTTTCTACCCTAGAGGGCACTGATGAGCCTTTTGACCAGCCTTCAAGCAAAGAAAGCAAGTGAAAGGAACAGTTTCATATATCAGTTTCTAGATGTGCACTCCAAGTTTGGAATGAAAGGCCACAGTCTTAGGCATGTCTATGCCTTCTCTAACACCTATTTAGATGTGTGCATAGTTGAGGCGATGC
This sequence comes from Cupressus sempervirens, assembly GCA_028749045.1. Taxonomy (NCBI): domain Eukaryota; kingdom Viridiplantae; phylum Streptophyta; class Pinopsida; order Cupressales; family Cupressaceae; genus Cupressus; species Cupressus sempervirens. Next base: position 4,648,190 of record CM053785.1, read on the forward strand.
TTAGAAGTTGTGATTAGATCTGGAGAGAAGAGTTCACCAAAAGTCCTCACAAGCCCCACAAAGACATGCTCATTCCAAAATTCTAAAGGCAACTCGGGTAATCTAACCCAAACACGATCTTGAACAAAAAAGGAGTCACTCAAATTTAGTTTGGAGGACCACTTCTATAGCACCAAAGTGGATCAACCAAAAGCCCATTGTCCTTCACAAAGAATATTGGCCAAATCTTCCATGCATGTGAAATCAAATGACATGAAACCTTTCTCCATAGTTGTGACCAAGACTTGGCCTTTGAGGGCCCAATGCTTCTTGATGTAAGTCCTAACATCATCAATGTTTTGTCTGGGCCCCAAAAATTTCCCAATCAATGTTGAAGCCATGGATCAAATGCTATGATCCAAAATCTTGTCTGGGATGGCAATGGCACAAGAGCCTTTCTCAGATTCAGGAAGAGTTTTGATAGGTGGGAAAGAGAACTTACCTGAGGGTTTGACCCCAAAAAGAGAGGACCATTTTGTAGCTCCTTTCTGGTCCACTTTGGGAATCGAAGGAATCTTGACCACTTCCTTGGGGGGGACATCTAGGTCCCCATCCATGATCTTTGACTAGTTCCTAGTACCTGAAGCTGCCTGACTGTCCCCCCCTACAACTCGTGTTCCAGTCCAGGGATCCGATCTCAATGATCTAGAGAAATCCTGCCCTTATGTGATTTTAAATTTTGAAAATCTTCATTCCCTCCACTCCCTGCACTCTCACTCAGAATTTTTAATCTCTATTAGAAAGGGTAATGTTATTTTGGTAGTGTAGATGTTGTTCTTCCACATGCATTAATTAAGAAATAATTTATTTCTCAAGAAAACTAAATGATATTAAAATGGTTTAGAAACCACATACAATAAGTTTAGCTGAAAGTGATCAATAAAGAGTATCAAACTTAATCAATTACTTTAGCATCTAGACCCAGCTATGATATACATTTTATTACATATTTAAAAAATTATCTCATACAACCATAATGAGAGTTTAGAGAGTATGAAGATCTTAGAGAAACTATACAATATCTAGAATATATATCACAAAATAAAAGACTCAAAAATGTTTAGAAGATTTTAATTTTCCTCCATTCAAGCTCCAACCATCATTAGAAACCATATATTGTAAAAAGGTATCAAAAAGTTCATCATTCTAGCATGCAAAAATATTTTCATTATAAGTATTGTAATTGGGTTCATTAGTTGCTTCGTTTCCCCTAATTGCATTTACAGAATTATGAACATTATTGAAAATGTCTAGATCTTCCATTATCTTCTCAAGTTTAATTAATTCAATAGGATCTAGCATATCTTTGAAGTGATCCAAGTGTTGGAAGGGCCTGAACTCGTCTTTGTGAATAAGTAGCATACCATCTCAAACTAACATCATAAATTAAGCAATAGAAATTTCCAAGGAAAGAGAAAAATTTGACATAATGAAAAATAATGGACCTGAGTTTACTTGTAAATCCAATAAATCTTCTATTTATGTGTTGAAGGACCTCTTCATTTCTTGCTTTCCAAAGAAACCATAAAATCTCACAGGAGTAGACCAAAACATGTTAAGTATAGAATCAAAGGCTTCAACATATCCTACTAAGATTTCACTCCAAGAAAGACCTAGCTTTAAGTTCTACTCAAAAGGAGTCTCTAAGAAGATACACCAAACCATAATGGAAAAACTACATTGCAAAAAGTCATGAACCAAAAATATTCAATTGAGTCTCAAATGTTTCAATTTCTAGGACTATGACCCAAGGATATCATATTGGTAACTAAATCAAGTTTTTAAAGTAACAATAACCACCTAAAACATAACTTCTTTGGTTCAACTTTTGACTACCAAAATGGTTGAAAAAATAAACACCAATCAAAAAATGGAGAGTAAAAACCCCATCCTTGGATCACTCTTCGGTAGATATCTAGATCTTAAACAAGCATATTATAGATTTTCTTTGGAGTTACTTTATTAAGCATTGTCTCGTCACACCATATCATCTATTTAAGGAAACTATTTGAATCAATTACCATAGAAAAGTTATAGTTTCCAAGTGTCTTGATAATCAATGTATAAATTTTGTTGTAAGTCTAAGGGATTCCAAATATGGTTCTAATATCCTCTCAGTTTCCTAGCTAATTATTAATCATTAAATAACTAATTAATGAAATACCAAGATTATTTCAATGTTTAGCTTAACAACTCAGTGTAAGTGCTAATGGTTTCCCATTTAAATACAACCCCCCACTAAACTAGTCTATCTATCATAATATAAGATGGAGAAGACCCAACAACAACTCTGATTGGAAGGAATATCTTTGCATGGTTCAAATCCTTCCACACGGTAGAAAACACATTAGAGCTAAAAGTCTTAATTTTAAAATCCCCCATCAACATGTCACAAAATGGGATATTCCTCCAATTTTTATCCTTAAAGATAGTGGAGCATTGAATATTATGCATAATCAAAACTTTCAAAGGATGATTTCTATAGATAGCCTTTAATATTCATTTAGAAGAAAGAGAAATACCATACTTCGCAAGATCCTTCAATCCCAAGGCTCCATGTTGTTTGGGTTTAAAACACCAATTCTAGTTCACACAATGCCTTTTTTTGTTTCCCATCCCATTAGACCACATAAAATCTCTTAATATATTTTCTATTTTGTCCATTTGGTATTTTCTATCAACCAAGTAGAGGCAAAATATAGATGATGGGAAGACATCACCTTCTGAATAACTTGGATCCTTCCATCTAGGGAGAGGTGATGGGTTTATCATTTAATATGATTTTTCTTTTTTTTTCTCAAATACCCATTGCCTCATGTCTTTGGTTGAATGATTAATAGAAAAAGGGATACCAAGGTATCTAACAATCTCATTTGGGCCTTTTCATTGCCAACCCATTGACTGAATCCAAGTAGGGGAAGAATCAAACCATCCTAGAATAGAGGATTTATGTGGAGCCACTTAACACCTAAAGCTAAACAAAATAATTCTAGTTTATCCAAGGCATTAGATTATTTTCTTTCTTCAAGTTCCAATAACATAGTAGTATCATTAGAAAAATGGGAGTTTAGTAAGGTATCTTCAATAGGAAGAATACGACCTTTAACATGAGGACTAAGAGAGGGGTCTCTAAGGATGAAATATAAGGCATCAACAACTATCACAAAAAGTGAAGGGGCAATGGGGCAGCCCTATCTTATTTATCACCCAAGAGGAATGGGATTAGTAAGATTTTCATTTAGATCAATGACTATAGAAGAGTCTTTAAATAACACCTTAATCTAATTACAAAAATATTCAAGAAAACCAAATGCTTTAAGAATTCCAATAACAAATGGCCATTTTATTCTGTCATAGGATTTTTCAAAAGCAAGTAGTACCATTGCCACATTCTAAATGCTTTTATGAGCTCGAAGCATTTCTTCCCAACTTTTTATTAATTTCACCAAAATGTACCTTCCTTTAATAAATCATGTTTGTGTGAATAAGATGAATCTATCAAACATGTCCTCAATTCTTTTGTCTAGCAATTTTACAAATATTTTATATGAGATGTTCAACAACGTAATTGGTCTCCAATTCTTAATTTGAGATATGTCATCATATTTTGGAATCAACTTAATCATTCCTTTATTAATATTCTCACCTAAAGACCCTTTTCTACTTCATATAATGCCAAGAGATCAATGGATATCCAATCTATATTAGATTTATAGAACTCAATAGGAAGTCCATCAACTCTCAGAGATTTTTTGTTGGATAAGGAGTGGATAGCCCATTTAATCTCTTCCAAAATTATACATTTATTGAGCCTTATACAATCATCATTTGAAATTTTATTGGGAATCAGTTGAAGACATTTATCAAGAGCCTCATGATTGACAAAAGTCATTTCAGAAGAAATAAGCTGAGAGAAATAATCAAACAAACCTGATTTTGATGTTTTAGGATCAATAGTAATCATGGATATGAATGCTTTAAATAAAATTACTCTTATTTTTAGATTTAATGATATTAAAAAATTACTTACATCCTCTATCTCCTTCAAGAATCCAATTCCATTTGGACCAAGTCCACTGTCCTTGAATCTTGTAATTATGTATCTTACTCAATGAGTTTCAGTGTCATGCAGAATAACTTCCTTGCTAAGATGGAGTGTTAGTTTAGTAATGTGGATGATATTCATCTAAATGTCTTAATTAAGCAATATTTTCCTTCCTGAGAAAAATTTGGTTGAAAAATATTTGTCTAATTATAAGTTGTGTGCAAATGATTTGCTTTTGGTTGTTAAGAGGCCTTTTTATCTTATTCATTGATTGTGAATCAATCTTGGTCGTTGATTTTTTAGAGAGAGTATAAAAAGAGGGATAGTGGTAATTTGGAAAATATTAAGTTTTGGAGAATCATTTATAGCAATAGAAAATGTAGTTGTTGTAACAACAAAGAATCTTGCGGTAGGAGCCATGGCATAGTGATAGCATTGCTATGAGCAGTAGGGAATATTAATGGGAGATATTATGAGTTTGTTGGAGTTCTTCTAGTAAGAGGAAAGGAATTTTATAACTCTTAATTTTTTGAAGTTAATTTATATTTTCCATTTACAAGACTAGTTTTCCCTTAGGGGTTTTTCACGGGATAATTTATCTAAAAATATTGTGTCATCATGTTCATATTTATTTTTTGTTAGTTAACAGTTTGTTCTACTATTAAATTTGATAATCTTGACTCTTTGACACCCAATTTTTTGAGAAATAAAAGGATGTTTACCAACAAATGGGTCAGTGTGTGTATACTATCACTACGCTCTGAATTGACTAGGTACAGCTCCCTATGATTCTTGTAATACTATGCAATGAATATGTCTTTATGTGATTAGAAATTCTTGATATTATAAGCTCTTAACCTAAGAGTAGTAAAGGATAACAAAGTTGTTTGTAGGCAAAAATAGTTCAAGCAAGATGTATATGAATAACCTATCACACTCAATGGAATGATTGCAGTAGATTATCTTGATATCTTATGACTTCTAAATCTATTCTAAATGCAAATTACTCACCTAAATGGAAAAGTAGGAAAGAAAGAACTTTACATATGAAGGCAAGTCGAATTGCTTTATCTATTAGACTTGACTGAAATGGAACTCAACAAGTACCAAATAGATTCACATATATCATTCTTTAACCCCCATTGAATTATCTAGCATGTATGAAACTATCAAAAGAAGAAATAGAATTATATATGAAGTAGCAAATGGAATTACTATATTGCAAATATCAAAATAAAGTGGAATCCATCTGATTATGTATAGGATCATGCACAATTATATTTCAACTCTAAGTGCAAAGCTATATAATGCATGAATGACAAAACATGGAAAGTAAATACTGCAAATGGCATTATAGAACCATTCACTCTCAAGTTTTTCGACCTTTGTAATGTCTAATGAGATTACATTTATAGTGTAATGTTATTCTTTTCTAATTTTGGTAGAGAAATAGTCACAAATAGAAAATGAGATGAGGATAAAATGTGACGTGATGTCTTCTCCATCGATGATTCTAAATCAAAGATATTCCTGAAAAAAAATTTGTTTTGCACCAAGTACACATATTTCATATTCTAACATTCACTGCATTTGCAAATAATGATCATCGATGTCAAATCAATGATCATGATTTAAATGTTGAGAATTTCCTTTATGGTTTCCACTGTGAGTCCATTGAGTATGCATGTCTTCTTGTCACTTTGTTGTTAAGAATAACAGTCAAGAAACTTCATAGAGAAAGATAGTGACAATCATGGATCTCTTTCCAATCTGATGATGATAACAAAATAATATTAAATTTCTTTACTTTGTAGTGCAGGTCCCTCTTTCTAGCTAGGTACACTGTGGCAGATAGATTATAGAATTTTATCATCTGACATTGGACTATTTTGCTTTGTTGTCACCTTGTGACTAGATTCTAACTATGGTTCTTGAAAAGTAGTGGCCCACTAGACACGTGTCTCATTGGCACTTACCCACATTATTTATTTCTCAAGCACTTCTAGAATGCAGGGAAGCACTATGCATTGACCTTTCAAGATCTGATGGTGCTTGCAAAACTGACCCACCTTTGTCACTATTAGAGAATCTATCCAATCGTAGTATGCCAATCTGGCACCTATTCTAACATTTATCTTTTGCAACTCACAAAAAAAATTCATCCCCACAGCTCCAGGTTTTGTGTTGTCTCTGTCTCTTGAGATAACAACCTCACAAATTTTTATAACAAAATAACAACAATCGTAGATTTATTTTGATTAGATGGATGAGAGCATTCATGACCTATAGTCTTTCTTTAAACCATTTGACTTCTCAACCAGCCAATGACATGCAATCTTTTATTAATTTGACTTTTCTCCACCACATAGATGTGTAGATCAACCATTAATCATCATTTTTTTAATTTTCAAAAGAGTCACACCACTTTTGAATTGATTCCTTCGCCATTTCTTCATTTTCAAGAATTTATTCTATATTGATTCAACTAAACTTGATTCGAAACTCTTCTCATGATCTGTATATCAATCTTCAACTTCAGTCTTCAATGTTCTATTCTGCATTTTCTCTGTATATATCCATGAAAATGTATCCTTCTTTAGACATAGATATTTGACCATGGAGTTAGAAACTCTTAGAGGTGAAGAACTTCTTCTCAACATGAATATTTTTCTTAGACATGATTAGGAGCAAAGAATTATGAATTATTAGAAACATCCAGATCTTCTTCTCATTAGGAAAATGCATAACAAAGCCTCCCAAAACTTAATCACCTAGCCAAGAAATAATGTATTGCTCATATGATTTCCTACATTAGGTTAACTCAAAGGGAGATGAGAAGAAAGACCATCCTGAGGGAAATCTAGATTTAGACTCAAGACTTTAACCTTTGACTTGACTTCAAACCTTAAAGTAAAAATGATATGAGTAAAACTTGGGTAGCAACTGGCTCTGACTGGGGATTTAAGCATGATAATGCTTGAAAGAATCCAAGCAATCTCTATGTTTAAATTCTTTAGAATAACTAAGAGGGGGGTGAATCAGTTATCCAAGGTCCAAATATACAATTAAAACTTTTCATAGCTTAGTGAACCCATATCCATAAAATATTTTCATCATACATGCATCCATTAGATTATGCAATCACTCTAACTTGTAGGTTACTATCAAATCAATTTGCAAAAATGTAAACATCAAACATAACAAATTCAATAATGCATTTGACACAATGATTTAATGTGGAAATCCAATTTGGAAAAACCCACCAGTAACATGCTACTCATTCTCACTCTTTTGAAGTGATGCCCTGTGAAAGGCCAACCTTGTTAAAGGTTACAATACATACTATTAAATGTGACTTAGTTAAAGGATTCCAATCACCCTGTTAGGAGTGAGCCTTGTTAGAGGACTTTAGATCATTCACTTGGAATGTCACCCAATTAAAGGATTTACAAATTATTGTTAGGTCAACCTTAATCCAAAGGATTTACCCTAGACTGATACAATGATTAGAGAGTAATAGTAAGTCTTGATCTAATAACAACTTACAACACACTTATAGATTACAAATCTATGTTTCAGTCCTCCATTTTGCTTGGTTTTTATACACTTTAGCTCTGATAGCTTGTTCACCCTTCAAGCATCCATACCCTTAAGCAATCTTACTTTTCTTGCCAATGTAGTCTCTTCTCTTAGGTCATTAAATGAAGATAATACCCTAGACTCCTTGTCTTCGTTAAGTTCTCATACATCAACTCTTGCTTCTAACCAGCCATCTCTATAAATAGAGAATTAAGATATTTTGTTGTTCATCCTCCATCATCCATTTTAGGGTTAGGTTATATTAGATAAGATTCAGTGTATCTATCCCTCATTTTGTTTCATTCCCTTCTAGAAAATTCTCCTTTAGTCCTCTTTGAATTCACCTCAAAATGGTTTATCTTGAATTTTGTGCTGCCAACTCATCAATCTTAACTTCCACATGGTTCACACAATCCAAGAAATCAAACTTATGAGTTCAAATTCATCAAATTCTTGATCTTTCTCATAATGCTGACACTTGGCATTAACTAACTTTTAATGCTCATCACATACTACACTTCTCAACATCTACTGTCAAAATACTCGGCAAGAACTAAAGCTTACTAGTGCTCTACATCAACTAAACTTTACTTGGCTTACATTGTTTCACTCAGCTTACAATAAAATTGACTTTTCTTAGCTCCAACTAATTTTCTACTCGACTTGCACTAACTTTTCTTGGCACCTATAGTCCACTCAGTCAAGCTTGGCAGACAAACTTTGCTTAACTTGTTCTTCTAAACTTACTTAGTGTAACCAACCTTTGCAACCTTAAGTAGATTATCAATGCACTATAATATCACTATCTTAATTGATTCTTGTACTTCTTTTCATATCATAACTCAACCTTTCCTCTAGGTTCTATTGTTACCTCATTCAAGATCAAATCCTCTTCATCAATCAAACAAATGACTGTACTTAAATCATATAAGCAATTGTCTTACTAGCAAGTAGCAGGTTTGACATCAGTGACAAAAAAATGATTGAAACACATTTATCATACTTATATCAATTTATTTTCAACAATCTCCCTCTTTGGAATTAATGGAAAACCAAACTAACCAGACTTAATCAGTAAGACCAACAAAGCACCAAAAAATAATAATTCCTTGAATTGAAATCTCTCCCTCTATTAGCAACTTTCATCTTCTAAATAGGTCACAAAATTATGTTATGATCAATAGGCAATCAACACATCCTTATGACTCCCTTTTGATCACTTTTTATATCTCCCTCAACATTATCTTCCTTTTACTAGGTAGATGTAATTAGTAGGTAAACTTTCTCCCTCAGTAGTCAAGATTAAGCAGATCAGGATTTCTCCTTCATCTCCCTCAGCTTTCATGAAACTTAATACACTTTTTGCCTCTTATTTTCTTATTTTGATTCCTTTATCTCTCTCTTTGATAACAATGACAAAGATGCGTCATCTTCATATTCAGATATGAATATTTTTTATTTTCTCCCTCTGTCACCTTGCTTGTGACTAATTTGTAGTTTGATCTCTTTGATTACTCTAAGCACATCCTAAAGTAAGATCCATTGCATCAATGTGTAACATATGTCAACCAGCTTATTTGATGCAGGGCACTCCTCATGCTTCTTAGATAGCCTTTGATAGGGGCATCACTCCTAGTTTACCTCTTAGATACTCATAAGCATCCTTGGGTAATGCTTTTGTGAAGATATCAGCAATTTCTTCTTTGGTGTTGACATATTCAATCTTCACCTATTTATCTTTAACTAATTCTCTCAAGTAATGATACTTGATGGCAATGTGCTTAGTCTTTGTATGTATCATAAGTTTCTTTGATATATTTACAGCACTTGTATTATCACAATAAAGTATCACAATTTTAGTGATTTCCTCCTTCATACCTTTGAGTAGTTGTTTAATCCATACAATGTTTGTACAATTCACCATAGTGGCAACATATTTAGCTTCAGCAGTAGATTGAGAAATGCAATTTTGTTTCTTGCTAGTCCATATAACTAGCTTTTTTCCTAATAAAAGTACTCCTCCACTGGTGCTCCTTCTGTCATCAATATTTCCAACCCAATCAGCATTAGTATAGGCTCTCAATTCAAATTTGTCATTTTTCTTTTTGTATAGACCATACTCCTATGTTCCTTTCAAATATCTCATTATTCTCTTTACTACCATCAAGTGACTCTCTCTGGGATTAGCAGAAAATCTTGCAACTATCCCCATAGATAATGCAATATAAGGTTTGCTATGTACTACATACTATAATTTTTCAATTATAGACCTATATAATGTTTGATTCACCTCATTTGAATCATTAGTCTTTTACATTATGTCTTGTCACCATATGTGTGCTTACTAGCTTGGAATCTTCCAATCCAAAAGTTTTTAGTATCTCCTTTACATACTTTGACAGAGTGATGTTTATACCGTATTTCATCTAATGTACTTGCAAACCCACAAAGAACTTGATCTCTCCAAATGTAGACATCTCAAATTCTTGTTTCATTTCATTTGTAAAAGCATTACATAAAGTATCTTGACCTCCATATATGATATCATCAACAAAAATTTTAAATAAAAAAATACCTTTGTCTTTCACTATCTTTAGGTATAGATTGATTTTATCATCAGTCCTCTCAAATCCAATCTTTACAAGATAATTATGAAGTATCTCATACCATGCTCTTGGTGCTTGCTTCAAACCATAAAAATCTTTGTGTAGTCTACATACCATGTTTTTGTTGTTAGCATCAACAAATCCTTTTGGTTGTTTTATATAAACCTCTTTCTCCAATATACCATTTAGAAATGCAGACTTAACATCCATTTGATAAACTTTGAAATCTTTGTATGCAAAGTAGGCAAGCAGAGTTCTTACTCCTTCCAATCTTACAATAAGAGTGAACGTCTCTCCATAATCTATCCCTTCTTCTTGTGCATATCCTTGATAGACTAATCTTTCCTTGTTCCTTGTGACTTTTCCATTTTCATCTAACTTGTTTCTATATACCCACTTGGTACCAATGACATTTTTGTCTTCTGGTCTAGGAACTAGAGTCTATGTCTTATTTTTCTCAATTTGTTCAATCTCTTCTTTCATGGCTTTACTCTAGTCCACATCTTCTAAGGCATCTTCACTAACTTGGGTTCTTGCATGCTCAAAAAAAATGTATCATTTTTAAACTTGCTCCTTTTCATTGGTCTAGCATCTTTATCTCCAAAGATTTATGCAAGAGAATGATGTGTCTAGACATACTTAGGCAACCTTGATTTAACTCTGGCTTCTACATTTACTCTCTCAACTTCTAAATCACTATGTACCTCTATGTTAGGTAGTTCTACATCTCTTTCGTGTACACTAATTTTAGAATTAGAATGTACCTCAACTTCATTATGTAACTTGGTACTTGAATGTAGCTTGGTTCCTGAATGTAACTCAGCATTCATAGTATATGACTTGGCAGTCAATGAAACTTGTTGTTGGTTTGCAACTTGATTTACAACATCTTCATCAATAGGCATACCTTCATAAATGTATACAAAATAATTTGTATTCTTCTAGTTCCTTAATAGGTTTGGCCTCATATACTTTTTTATATTCATCAAATTTCACATCTGCACTTTCCACAACTTTGTTAGTGTTAATATTTAAATACTTATAAGCTTTACTTCTTGTGGTATAACCAAGAAATATACCTTCTTCACTTTTTGCATCTAGTTTACCATTCCTAAAATCTTTGAGAATATAACACCTACTTCCAAATACCTTAAAGTATTTTACATTTGGTGAGTATCCATACCATAGTTCAAAAGGTGTTGAATGAGTACCTTTTTTGACTTGTACACAGTTCAAGGTATAGACAGTTGTACTTACAACTTCTCTCCAGTATTTCAAAGCAACATTTTTTTCCATCATGAGTGTCCTAGCACAGTCCATTATAGACATGTTCTTCCTTTCAACAATTCTATTTTGTGGAGGGGTTCTAGATGCAGACATCTATCTTTTGATTCCTCTATCATTATAAAACATCTCAAACTCATTTGATGTAAATTCTCCTCCTCTGTTAGATCTCAAACATTTCAGACTTCTACTTATTTCATTCTCAACTCTTGTTAAGTACCACATAAACATTTGGAAAGCATCATATTTATGTTTCAAAAACATAATAGTCATCATTCTAGAATAATCATCAACAAGAAACATAATGTACTTATCTCCTTTGTAGCTTTGCACTTCAATTGGTCCACATAAGTCAGTATATAATCAATCTCTAATATTCCTTTAGAGGTATGAGTCTTACTCTTAAAAATTGACTTTGTCATTTTGCCTGACTGGCATTGTTTGCAAATTATATTGTCAGGCTTTTTCAACTTAGGCAAACCTCTAACTCTTCTCATGTTACTGATAGTAACCAAGTTATCAAAATTAACATGACATAACCTCTTGTTCCATAGCCACACATTATCAAATTCTACAACCAAACAAGTAGCATCCTCTATATTAAAATAGAACAGATTATCTCTAGTTTGATCACCTTTTCCAATTAGTTTTCTGTCAGTATCATATATCTTAGAAATTTTATTCTCAAACTCAACCTTACAACCCAAATTATTTAGTTGTGACACACTCAACAAGTTATAGTTAAGTCCTTCAACATAGTAAGCATTGTCACATAAAATATTTTTTGTGATCTTGATATAGAATTTTCTTTTTATTAGACATGGTGCATCATTACCAAACCTTACACTATTTCTATCATAATAATTCAAGGTAATGAAATTAATTTTATCTCAAGTCAAGTGATGTGAACACCCATTGTCAATGATCCATATGTCATTCTTGTTTACACAAGATACTAGTGTAGTTACCTCATCTTCATCAAATTCATCCTTCATTGCAACATACACCACTTCATCATCATGATCTTTAGATCCATATTTTTTTTCCTCTTTAGCAATGTAGCAAGACTTCTTGCCTTTGTCTTTGTATTCTTTGTTGTCTTCATCTCTTCTACTTTTTTACTCATCACCACCTCTATAATTCTTCTTCTTTGGGGCATCTAGAAGCAATATAACCAACCTCATTGCAATTGAAACACATGATAGGTAACTTACCTTTAAACTTTCCTTTACCTCTATGAAATCTCCTTGCAAGTAGTGCTTCAAGTTGATCTACATCTTTCTCATCTGTATCACTATCGCTGGACATATATTTTAACTTTTTCTTCTTCTTCTCATTGGGTTCCTTCAATGAAAACTTAGCTTTGAAGGAAAATTCAATATTTTTAGATTTGTAATTATCAAAATTAGATAGCTCAAAAGAAATGAACCTACCAAAGAAGCCTTCAAGAGTCAGATAATTCCCTAGTATACATCTTAATTCTTGTATTATAGAAACTTTAATAGCATAGATGGGCAATAGTGTTCTTAAAAACTTGCTTAGTATAGTATCATCATCTATTTTACCAATAGCTCCTCTTATTACATTAATAACATCTTTTATCCTAGAGAAATATTGAGCAATATTCTCACCTTCTTTCATTCTCATATCATGGAACTTACCTCTAAGACTTTCAGCTTTGGCTCTTAGAATATTCTTGTCACCTCCATAGATAGTGTGTAGAGTGTCCCACATTTTCTTTGCACTATCGCAACCCTTGATATCATCAAACTTGGCATAGCTTAGGGTAGAGACAATCTCCAACATTGTCTAGTTGTTTTCTTTCTTCTTTTTTAGATCTTCAGTAGTTAGGGATCCAGTAGGATTAGTATGCTCAATAGCAATAATAGATTATGCAATAATAGATTATGCATGATCTCCAAGACCTCGTAGGTGTAGATTCATCAGACTTTTCCATGTAGGAAAGTTATCTCTATTAAGCTTGGGTACTTCTCTTTTTGACATTTTGATCTTTGTGCTTCTAGTACCTTCAAACTAGTCGTCTTAAGCAGATGGCTTTGATATCAACTGTTAGAATTCCTTAGAATAACTAAGAGGTGGGGTGAATCAATTATCCAAGGTCTAGATGTATAATTAAAACTTATCACATCTTAGTGAACCCATATCCATAAAAAAAATTCATCATGCATGCATCCATTAGATTATGCAATCACTCAAACTTGTAGGTTATTGTCAAATCAATTTGTAGAAATGTAAACATGAAACATAATAGATTCAATAACACATTAGATATAATGATTTAACGTGAAAACCCAAATTGGGAAAAACCACCAGTAACATGCTACTCATTCTCACTCTTCTAAAGTGATACCCTATGAAAGGTAAACCCTATTAAAGGTTACAATACACATTGTTAAATGTGACTGTGTTAAAGGATTTCAATCACCCTATTAGAAGTGAGTCTTGTTAGAGGACTTTGGATCATTCACTTGGAATGTCACTTGGTTAAGGAATTTTCAAATGATTGTTAGGTCAACCTGATGCAAGGTAGAATAGGGGAAAATAGGGCCAAAGGCATACCCAACTCTCTCAACCACCCTGTAAGAGTTAACACAGCAGAAATCTAACACATAGAATCAACAACCAAAGGAGGAAGAGCAAACACTTTCATTGATTCTTAAAATATTCAACATACATGCCTACCTTTAAGACATTCTAGGTTATGGCCAGATAAAAAATATATTCATACACAAAGATATAGCAGAAAATTCACACTTTCCAGTTCTGCTCTAAAATCATCTCCTAAAACTTTTAACTCCCAAAACCTCTACTAGCTCTAAGCCTAAACACTCTATGTATACTATCCAAAATGTCTTATAGATCATTCTAGAACATAGAGAAGCCACAAGTTTTCTCTCAACAAATATTAAACGAAAATAAACTTAACATTAAATACATAAGTTGGCCTACATCAGTAATTAACTATAAAGAAATTGATGTCCAAGAAAAATTGTGATCTCTCCTAGCTTCGATTGAGTTAGAAATTGTACTTCATATTATTGGTAGATATTTAGATCCTCTACAATCCCTTAAGTTTTCAAATTTTTATTCATTAAGGAAAAGTGTGCATCCAACTTGAAAGTCAAGCATAGAGAACTATCGTACAAAAATGCCAAAAATTGATACTCCAAGAGAATAGCCATATCTCCCAACTCATAAGGAGTTAGAAATTGTGCCTTGGACTATAGATATTAATCTAGGACTTATTTAATCCTTCAAGTGTGCAACCTTTCATTCATTATGGACAATTAGTTACATGGTCTGCAACAAGCACCCAGAAACAAAAAACCAAAGTTTCAGCAAAACACAATTTCAGCAATAAGATAAAAACTAAAAACATGCAGGATAATAGTGTAACCCAGGATGTTCCTATATTAGAAAACCAAGGTGCGAAGAAATAATTCTCTTGAATCATTGAGATGTCATAACCTGAGCTAAATACAACTCAGATTGAGAAATCCATGAAGCATCTTCCATAGGTATGTTCTTCCACTTCACCAGATATTCATAATCATTTTTTCCTCTTGTGCTCTTACAAATTCTTTGATCTAGTATCTATTCAACTTCTTCAATATGCTTCTTAGGATAGTCCTCTGATACAATAACTTCATTATCGAACTCATGATACTTGTATAAATCAGCAACATTGAATATAGCAGATATATCCATGTCATTAGGTAACTCAATTTCATAAGTGTTTCCACTGTCAAACTTCTTCAAGATCTTACAAGGTCTAAAATTCTTCATCTTCAACTTACTATATGTTCCAACAGGAAATCTTCCTTTCTTCAAATGAACCATTACCTCATCACCAACTTGAAACTCATGATGTCTTCTAGACTGATCAGCATTCTCCTTATACTTTTGATTACTTTGTTCTATCCTCAACTTCACTTCCTTATGTAAAGATTTCATAAAATCAGAAAATTCTTCTCTTGTAGCACTTCTCTTTTCTTCACTAGCAACACCTCTCAAATTTGATACTCCTCTAGGCTTCATTCCAGTAATAATCTCAAAAGGTGTTTTCCCTGTACTCCTCTTCATAGAATTATTACATGTAAATTTAGCTTGTGCCAATACTATCTCCCAATTACTTGGCTTATTCCCAACTAAATATCTCAGCAAATTACCCAAGCTTCTATTTACAATCTCTATCTATCCATATGTTTGTGGATGGAATTCATAACTAAACTTAAACTCAGCACCCATCTTCTTCCACAAAGTCTTCCAAAAATAACTAACAAAGTTACTGTCTTTGTTAGAAATAATACTTTTTGGTAATCCATGCAATCTCACAATCTCTTAAAGAAAAGTTTAGCAACGTTCTCAACATTTGATGTCTTCCTACATGGTATGAAATGAGCCATCTTAGAAAATCTATACACCACAACAAATATAGAATCATAGCCCTTCACTGTCTTAGGTAATCCAAGAACAAAATCCATACTAATGTCACTCCAAGGTTTCTCAGGAACAATAATAGGTGTATACAAACCAATATTTTGACTCAATCCTTTTGAAACTTGAAAAACTCCACAACTCTTTACAAATTTATGAACATCCTTATACATTTGTGTCTAATAATACTTCTCTTTTAGCAAACTCAATGTTTTATCAATTCCAAACTGTTTAGCCAATTCACCACTATGCTTTTCCTTAATCAGGTTCAACTTCATAGAACTTCTAAGAATACACAACTGAATACCTTTAAACAACATACCTTCTTGAATGAAATACTCATCATACTTACATGATTTGTCAGATTTGGTGCTCTACACTCTCTCCATGCCTCAGAAAAATCAGGATCAGCATCATACAACTCTTTCATTTCATCAAAACCAAGAACTTCAACCTTCATTTCAATCAACAAAAAGCGTCTTCTACTCAATCTATCAACAACTCTATTAGTAACTCCACTCTTGTGCTTAGTGACAAATGTAAAATTCTACAAGTACTCAACCCACTTCATATGTCTCTAATTCAATTTGTGTTGACTTCCCAAGTATTGTAAAGTTTTATGATCAGTATACAACACAAACTCCTTAGGAATCAAATAATGTCTCCACTTCTTTAATGCTTGAACAATAGCATAAAACTCTTGATCATACATAGATTACTTCCTTTTAACATCATTTAACTTTTCATTAAAGTAAGCAATAGGTTTACCTTCTTGACATAGTACACCTCCCATTGCATTACCACTTGCATCACATTCAACTTGAAATACTTTGTTGAAATCAAGCAAAGCCAATACAAGTAATTTAATAACCTTTTGTTTCAAAGTCTCAAAACTCTTATCAACTCCATGTGTCCACTTCAATTCCTTTTTATCTCCTCTCATTGTCTCAGTCATAGCATTACAAACAACACTAAAATTATTTATAAACTTTCTATAAAAATTCTCCAAACCATGAAATGATCTTACCTCACCCACATTGGTTTAGACCATTCCAAAATTTCTTTAACCTTCTTAGGATCCATCTTCAATCCATTAGCTAAAATCACAAATCCCAAATACACAATCTCCTCTTGCATAAAAGAACACTTTTTCAGATTAATTAGCAACTTTTTCTCTTTCAATCTCTGCAATATTTGTCTAATATGCTCAAGATGTTCTTCCTTAGTCTTACTAAATATTAGAATATCATCCAAATAAACAATCACAAACTTACCCAAAAATCTTTTCAGAACTTCATTTGTCAACCTCGTGAAAATACTAGGTGCATTGGTCAAACCAAAAGGCATAACTAACCATTCATACAAACCATATTTGGTCTTGAAAGTAGTCTTTCATTCATCACTTTCTCTAATTTTGATCTAATGATAGCCACTCTACAAATCATTCTTGGTAAAATACTTTTCTCCACTCAAATAATCCATTATGTCATCCATCCTTGGCAAAGGAAACCTATATTTCACTATGATCTTGTTAATAGCTCTAGAATCAGTACACATTCTCCATTTTCTATTCTTTTTAGGTGCTAATATAGTAGGTATAGCACATGGACTCAAACTTTCTCTGATCAAACCTTTCTACAACAACTCATGCACTTATCTGTTAAGTTCTTCATTCTCTGTAGGTGTCAATCTATATGGTGCTTTGTTTGGAAAACTAGCTCTAGGAATTAGATCCATACAATGACTTATACTTCTTACTAGAGGTAAACTATTAAGAATATCATTAGCAACAATATCTTTATATTCATTCAGCAATTCTACAATTTTTGATGTCACTCTGTCATTACCGACTTCTACTGCTTAGTCATTGCTACTAGCACTCGGTCCTCTAGGAACTATAGCAAAAAAAACTTGATTCTTCTTTACTTCCTTTTCAAATTGCTTTTCATTAACCATGCAAACTTTTATTGCAGTACAACTGACCTCATCTAGACTTTCAATTAAAGGTAACAATATTTGTTTTTTCCCATTTACCCAAAGAGTATATTGATTCAATCTTCCATCATCTACAACATATATATCATATTGCCAAGGTCTACCCAACAAAATTTGACAACAATCAATGGGCATAATATCACACAACACTTCATCAAAGTAATGTCCAGTTTTGAACTTCATAATACATTTCTCACTTACCAATATCTTATGCTCATCTTTGATCCATGAAACATTATAAGGTTTGGGATGTTTTAGCCTCTTCAATTGCAACTTTGTAACTAGCTCTTCTGATGCCAAATTTGTTGAACTTCCACTATCAATGATCACCTTGTAGCATTTTTCATCCATCTTACATCTAGTCTTGAAAAGACTTCTTCTAAGGATAGGTTCCTCATCGCTTCCCTTATTACATAAGGTTCTTCTCACCATCAAATTTTCTCCAGCCCAAGGTCCACTTGGTGAACTCTCAATGTCTCCTTGAATCACAACATTTCTATTATTCTTCCCACTTTCAGAAGATCTATATTCAAAAGATCTATGTCCTTGTTTACCACATCTGAAACAGTGACCATGAAAACCACCTCTAGGATAAGAATTACCTCTTCCTTAGTAAGATCCAGTACCTCCTCATTATGAACTACCACCTTTACACTCAATCTTTTCTTTCTCATCATTCTTCCATTCAGATTTGCCTTTATCTTGCACAAAATTATCAAATCTACCACCTTCACCATAAGATCTACCTCTGCCTCTCTAGAATCTACCACCTCTACCTCTTTGTCTTTGTTCATGCTTCTTTGTCAAGATCTCCTCAACTTTAAAGGCATATCGATATGCTTCATCCACACTTTCCAACTTAACAAAACTTATTTCATCTTGAATTCTAGATCTCAATCCATTTATGTACCTTGCAATTTTCTCAACATCATCATCCACATGTCTAGATCTAATGGCCAATCTATAGAATTCCTCAGTATACTCTTTCATAGTCATGTTCTTTTGTTTCAAATTTTGTATCTTTCTCAAGAAGCTAACTTGGTAATCAGTAGGAAGGAATTTGTTCTTTACTTTGATTACCATCTTTGACCAAGTTTTGATCTTCTCCTTTTCTCTCCTTTTTCTATCAGTTTGTAAATGTTCCCACCACAGTGAAGCATGACCTTTCAACCTAGTAATTGCAATCTTCACCTTCTTATTATCAGGAGTGTTTTCATAATCAAAGAACTTCTTCATATTTGAGATCCAATCTAACATAGCATTGGTATCCAATTTTCCATAATAAGGAACAACTTCTATAGCAAGCTTTGAATTTTTCCTAGACAACACTCTCAACAATCTTTCCTCATCTTGATCTTCTTCAAGTTCCACATTCAGGTTTGGTATTTTTTCTTCACCATAACTTACATCATCAAGATGTGCTCCTCTCCTCTGAGTTGTCTCCATAGCATTTAATCTGGCTACAATTTGTCTCAATTGATCTAAAATAGCATTATTCGCATTTCCTCTACCATGAACCATCTTTACAAATCAGGTTCTTGGAAGATCATAACCCTCTACAAGTTATAGATCAAATCCATAGATCTTCAACCCTACAACCAAATTTGAATTTGGATTCTACATGATCCTATCACCACAAGGATGAACCTCAAGCTCTAATACCACCTGATGCAAGGTAGGATAGGAAAAACTGGGGCCAAAGGCACACCCAACTCTCTAAACCACCCTACAAGAGTCAACATAGTGGAAATCTAACACATAGAATCAACAACCACAGGAGGAAGAGAAAAAACTTCCATTTATTCTTCAAATATTCAACATACATGCCTAGCTTTAAGGCCTTCTAGGTTACAGCTAGATACAAAATGCATTCATACACAAAGATCTAGCAGCAAATTCACACTTTCCAGTTCTGCTCTAAAATCATCTCCTAAAACTTTTAATTCCCAAAAACTCTACTCGATGTAAGCCTAAACACTTTATTAATCCTAAAAAAATGGCTTACAGATAATTCTAGAACATAGAGAAACCACAAGTCAACTCTTAAAAAATATTAAATGAAAATAAACCTAACATTAAATACACAAGTCAGCCTACATCAGCATTTAAGTGTTTAGAAATTAATGTCCAAAAAAAATCATGATATCTCCTAGCTCTGATTGAATTAGAACATTCACTTTGAATTGTGGGTAGATATTTAGGTCCTATACAACCCCTTAAGTATGAAAAGTCTGATTAATCAAAGAAAAGTGTTCATCCAACCTGAAAGTCAAGCACAAAAAACTGTCACATAAAACTACTAGAAATCAATACTCTAGGAGAATTTCCATATCTCCCAACTCATAAGGAGTTAGAACTTATTCCTTGGACCATAGATATTAATATAGGCCCTATTGAATCCTTGAAGTGTGCACCCTTTCATTCATTATGGAAAATTAGTTACATGGTCTGCAATAGGCACCCAGAAACCAGAAAATACAATTTCAGCATAACACAGTTTCAATAGCAAGATAAAAATTAAAAACATGCAAGATAGCAGTGCAACCCAGGATGCTCCTACATCCCAACCTTAATCCAAAGGATTTACCCTAGACTAATACAATTATTAGAGGTTAACAGTAAGGCTTGATCTGATAACAACTTATAACACACTTCCAAAGTATTGATCTATGTTTCAGTCCTCCATTTTGCTTGGCTTTCATATACTTCAGCTCCAATATCTTGTTCATCCTTCAATCATCCATACCCTTAAGCTTTCTTTTTTTTCTTTCCAATGTAGTCTCTTCTCTTAGGTCATTGGATGAAGCAAATACCCTAGATTGCTTGTCTTCCTTAGGTTCTTACACATCAACTCTTACTTTTGACTAGCCATCTCCATAAATAGAGAATTAAGATATTTTTCCATTCATTCTCTATCGTTCATTTTAGGGTTAGGTTAGATTAGATAGGATTTAGTGAATCTACCCCTCATTTCATTTTATTCCCTTTTAAAAACTTCTCCTTAAATCCTCTTTGAAATCACTTCAAAATGGTTTATCTTGAATTTTGTGTCACCAACTCACCAATCTTATCTTCCACACGGTTTGCACAATCCAAGAAATCAAACTTGTTGTCTTAAATTCATTGAATTCTCAATCTTTTTCATAATGTTAACACTTAGCATTAACTGGCTTCTGATGATCGTCACATACTTCATTTCTTAGCATCCATTATCAAAACAATCAGCATGAACTAATGTTTATCAACTAAACTTTACTCGGCTTACACGGTTTCACTTGGCTTACGCTGAAATTGACTTTGCTTGGCTCCAACTGATTTTCTAGTCAGATTGCACTAACACTTCTCAGCACCTACTATCCACTTGGTCAAGCTTGGCAAACAAACTTCTCTTAAGTTGGTCTTCTAAACTTAGTGTAACCAACCTTTGCAACCTTAAGTAGATTATCAATGTACTATAATATCACTATCTTAATTGATTCTTATACTTCTTTTCATATCATAACTCAAGCTTTCCTCTAGGTGCTATCGTTACCTCATTTTATCAAATCCTCCTCATTAATGAAATAAATGATAGTACTTAAATCATATAAGAAATTGTCTTGCTAGGAAATAGCAAGTTTGACATAAGTGACAAAACAATAATTGAAATACATTTATCATACTTATATCAATTTTTTTTCAACACTTTGGTTTTGCACAAAAGGGTGACAACTTGGAAACAAAAAGAATGGGCTTAAACTAAGAAAGCAGCAAGGAACTACCTAAGGAAAACAAGCAAGTAAACTAAGGAAAAGCTAATTGCATGAAAAGGAAAACCTACCTAGCTATCTACTACACAGGGGTTACCTATTTTTCAATTTTTCATTTGATACAACTTCAAGTCCTATCCATTATAAGAACATAGTAGGATGTCTCCAATGGATATGCCAATTTAAAAGAATTATTTTGATTTTCCTATATGATTTGAAAAGGCCCTTTCCATAAAAACTAGAACTTGGAATGCATACCTCTTGGCTTTTTTCTTTTACCCCATAATGACACCAAGTCACCTTCCATAAATTTTATAGGCCTTTCTCTTCTATCAAATAGTTTCTTTATCCTTCCCTAATGTTCAATAATCTTGTCAACCATCTCTTCTCTCTCTTCTTGTACTTTAGTAAGATACAAGATCCTCTTATCCAACCCATCTTGGAAGACATTGTCTTGAATTGCAGTTTTCAATTTACATGCAACAAGTTCTAAAGGCAGTGGCAAATTAGCTTCTACTCCATAGACCAATTCAAAAGGTGAGATCCCAATAGCCCTTTTAGGTGTGGTCCTATCAGCCCACAAAGCATCATGAATTTTCTTGTTCCGACCTTTCTAATTATCTAGGACCAATTTCTTCAAAATATTAATCAGGTTCTTATTACTGGACTCATCTTGCACATTTCCTTGAGGGAAATCATTAGAAGAATGTCCAACTTGAATACCATGATCATAAAAAAACTCAATGATGTTGGAGGAGGAAAATTAAGATGAATTATCCATTACTAACTTCATAGGGACTCCAAACCTGATCAAAATATGTTCTTTGATAAATTCGCATATCACTTGTAAGGAAGTCTTCTTCATTGACTTTGCCTCTACCCATTTTCTGAAATAATCTATAGCAGTGAGTATGTATAAATGTCCTTGACTAGAAGGAGGATTAATTGGGCCTATAAAGTCTAAATCTCATTGATGGAAAAGAGATTCAATTACTACTAGTCTAATAGGTAAGGTAGCTAGCTGAGGTTTACTAGTAAACATCTTGTATTTCTCACAATTAGCCACCCACTTATATGCATCTTTAAACATACCAGGCCAATAATAACATTGTTTCAAAATTTTGAATGCAATGATAGTGCTAGAAAAATGTCCCCCACATGCTTCATCATGAAAAGATCTTAACAACTTTACTTTCTACTCCTCATCCACACATCTTTAAAATGTTCCATGAATGGCTTTCTTGTATAAGACATCATCATGAATTACATTTTTCAAGGCTTTAGTTTTTGTAGATCTCTTCTTTGCTTAGCAGTCAATCCATTAGGGCATTCACCATATGTCAAAAAAAAGTAATGTTTGAGAACCAAGGATCCTAAAGACTTACCATAAGAACCTTTGGAGTATCTTCTTCTTTGGTTTGTTGATCTTATACCAAAGCTTTATAGAGTGCATTTCCTCTTACAATTTTTGTTGGTTTTATTTCTATATCATATTATTGAACTTTTTCTATCCAAACTCCTCTATTATTGCAACCAACATCTTGTTGTGTCAAAATATTTTTCACTATAGGATCTAGCACCTATATTATTGAATCAGAATGCAAAACATAAAATCTGAAATTCTTAAAGTCTATCACCACTGCATATGCATGTTTTTCCATTTGAGAGTATCTCAGTTCTTGATTTTTCAATGGTATACTCATGAAAGCTATTGGAACTTGTAATCTCTCTTTATTTTCTTGCATCAATATAGCTAACATGGTATGCATTGAAGCATAATAGTAGATGATGAACTCGTTGGTGGAGTCAGGATGAACAGGGATAGGGGCTTTGGCAATGGCATCCTTGATATCTTCAAAAGCCTTTTTCCCAACATCACTCTATTTGAAAGTTTTATTTGCATTCATCATATCAACCATACATTTAAGTATTTCAGAGAAATCAAGAACAAACCTTCTCAAAAAATTTACTTGGCCAAAGAAGGACTTCACTCTAGTTTTACTCAATGGTATACTTAATTATTGAATAGCTTTAAACCTATTTGGATCAATCTTCACTCCTTCTTGAGATACAATATGACCAAGAAACTTACCTTCTATAACACAAAATACTGATTTCTTTGGGTTCAGAGAGATACCATGATCTTTACATCTTTGCAACTCCTTTTCTAGATATTTGATATGATTTTTTCTCTTCTTGTAAAAGACTGTCAAATCATCAAGGTATATAACAATAATTTTTTCTTTCAAACCTTCAAAGCCCAAGTTCATACCATGCTAAAAAGGTACACCTACACTGATTAAGCCAAAATGAATTCTATTGTATGCATATGTACCCCATGGTGTGGTAAATGTAATCTTGAATTGATCTACTTCATTTACCTAAATTTGATTATATCCTAAAAATCCATCCAACATGGACATCATTTTTTGTCCTGCAATAGTCTACAAAAGATGGTCCATATTAGGAACAGAAAAATTATCTTTGAGTGAGGCCTAATTTAGATTCCTAAAATCTACACAAATCCTTATCTCTCCATTCTTCTTCCTCATTGGTACAATATTAGCCACCCAAGTGGAATGATGAATAGGATATATAATCTTGGCTTGCATCATTTTGTCAATTTCCATAAATATTGCCCCTTCAACTGTAGGATTATTATTTCTCTGCTTCTACCTGAATGGTGTTGCATATGGCTTAAGAGGGATTTCATGTTTGAACTTCCCACCCATGAAATTATTTAGGTCTTCATAACTCCAAGAAAAAAACATCTTGAAATTCAATAAGTAATTTCTTGATCTCTACCCTCTCATCTGGTGTGCAAGATTTTCCTATGTTTATCATATTGGGGCTAACTTATGTCCCTATGTTAATTCCATCATATTCACCATAGGTATTTCCCTTCTTATCTCTTTCTCTCTTTATATATTCATCATGCCTATCAAAAAAAATTCTAAAGAGATTAGATGAGGTGGAATCTTATTACCTTTCAACTGAATCACATCAGATCATGTCTTCTTTTCATCTCCTTCCACTGAATCATCACCTTTTGCATTAATGCTTCCTTCAAAATAAAAACATTTAAAAGGATATTACCCTCCAATTAATTTTAGTATTTTTTTATCATCTTCAAATACTTTCCATGATTCCTTATTATCAAGGACATTAGGCCTAAATAGAACTTCTACTTTATAGGTTTGATTTTTGAAATCAAGGTGTGGTAAGAGAAATGATGCAGAAATTGCCAAATAATTAGCTCTTGAATTAAATTCTCTAATTATTTATTTAATTGAGAAGGCATCAAAACCCTTAATTTCATCCCACGCCTTGCTACGGTATTTTCTCAATCTTGAATTCTTCATTGCATATTGATTCTTGACTTGTCTTCCTACCAACTCTGCATCTCCTTGTGCTTTAAGTATATTGACTCCCTTTTTTTGGTTGCCATTATACCAAGAAGGAGAGCTTCATATTATACATTATTATTAGTGTTTTTGAAATCCAACTTATAAGAAAAACAAGTCATTTCTCCATCAAGTGATATCAAAAATACACCTACACCTAATCCAGCATTGGCACAACTGCCATCAAATTCCAAGGTCCACAATTGATCACCTTTATTTTGTTCTGATTCTTTTAAGATTATAGGGGTATCAAATAATAACATATAATTTCCAAACCACATTTCATGATAAAACATTTGGGATCTAGGATCACTTGATTTCAAAACAATGAATTTTGCTTTCTCTTATGGTTCTAACTTCACCCTTTTGTCTCCAACTTGTATAGTGGCACTAGACTAATATAATTTTATTTCTCCCCCTATGTCTTTGCAAAAACATCTACTCAAGATCATTCCATAGTCTATAGGGATTTCTACTTCTAGAATGGTAAGTTTCAATCTCTTCGAGGGGTAAGCATCAAGGGCAACTTGAGCATCTTTAATTTTTCCTAGCAATGACACTTGTTTGGCATCCATTGAGTAGCATCTACCAAAATTTATAGTCAATGGGAGTCCTAAAGCTTTTGCAACAGAAGTAGGCATCACATTATCAGACGCTCTTGAATCTATGATGCAATTACTCAATGTAATTTCATTGATGAACAAAGAAATATAAAAAGGATATGGCTTTTGATTTGGGTAGATAGCTAAAAAAGTAGATTCTTCTTCTTGAAATAGTCTAGGAATTGAAAAATCTTCACTATCAAAAGAAGCTCCACAAGTGCTAGCCTTATTATGATGTTCAACTTTGGCATTAATATTAGCATGATATGCATCTGTACTATTGTAATGCTCAACTAATATTTTCAATTGATCGGGATTAGTTTTCAAATAATCCAATGGAGATATCTGAATTCTTGCTTCTTTACAATATTGTACTATGTCAAAGGAATTAGTAGACTTACCTTTGTACTCCTTTTGTGAAGATGAAGTTACTATGACACTATCTTTATCAACTTTATTTGATGGTGCATTATTCTTGATAGGAATTGAGTTGTTGTTTTGATTTTCTTTCTTTTGACCTCTAGTCATTGCTATTAACTAAGGTCCTTCTAGAGTAGCAAAACAATTACCTCCTATTTCTAAACTCGATTCATACTCCAAGAAATAATTTTTAGAGTCGCAACAAGGAGCATGATCATCCTCACTTTTAGGATATTCAATTGTTTATTCTTTATTATCCACTATCAGTCTATATCTGATCATGTCAGCACATGTATCTCCATCATGATCTTCTCTTAGGTGAAAAGAACACATATTTTGTCTTTTCAGAGCAAGTTCAATTGCTAATCTCTATTGAATAGGTGGTATTTGCAATGGTTTACTTCCATTTGTATTTCTATAACCTTCCTGATGAGGTTGATAAGCAGATCTATTGAATTGTTTCTTCAATGACATGAGCTCATTAGACAACTTTTGAAGCATGGCCTCTATAGTATTGGAAGTACTAGCTGTATTGCTCACAATTGTAGATTGAAATTCTCTCTTCCATTTACCAGAAGCAATCATATCATCCTCCATCTCCATAGCTAGTGTCTAGGTATCTTGCAAGTTTGCTACATTGACTCTTCTAATTTGATATTCCAAATAAGGAGGCATAGAACTAATGTAGAAATTATTCTTATTATCATTTTTAGGTGCACTTGCAATAGGTATTCTTTTGATAATTTTATTGAATCTTGCATTAAAATCTCTCATGGAAACTAATGGTTCTTTCTTTATTTGTGCCAATTGCAACAACAATACTTGTGCATCTTGTGTACTTTTATAATTTTCCTCAAACCTTTGTTTCATAGTGTCCCAATTTGTAATGCATCTAGCAACTAGATCTTGTAACTTCTAAGAGGGGGAGAGGGCGGTGAATCACTAGTTTAAACTTGAACCCATAAAAATTTCACCACACATCCATCTCATGCATTCAATGAGTAAACTAAAATAACATGTAAAGCATATACATCTAAATAATGTAAAAATGTAAGCATTCACACACATAACATTAGATATGATTACCCAGAAACCTTCCAAGTGAGAAGGTAAAATTGGGGTGGGGATGACACCCACAAATCTTCACTATTGTAGCAATAAAGTGTATCCAATGAAGGTTACAATGTTTTTACCATGAAACATGATCTACCCTATGAAAGGTCTACCTTGTTAAAGGTTTACAAAGATTGTTAGGTCTCAGCTTGTTAGATGATTTCAACACCCTATTAAAAATGTGCCTTGTTAGAGGAATTAAAATTGAAACTAAGCACCCTGTTAAAGGATTTCATACAATCTATTAGGACTACTTTATTAAGAGATTTGACTGAAATCACTTGTTAAAATGTCTCAGCATAGATCCTATAGTTAGCACTTGCTTGTGTGATAACAGATCACCTCTAAATAGTGACATCTTGATCCTTCTAGATCAGATGTCTCAATGTTGTATCATTTCCTCTATCCTTTGTTCTACTCTAACTAATTCTGCAATTCACTCTCACTTCATAACTTCTAAGTCACCATGAATGCTCTATTTGTGCATGTAAACTTCTCTCTTTGCTCCTTCAATTCCTTACACACTCACATAAAGATGTTAGAGTTTCATCCTCCTTAAGAAGACTTTGGTGGCTTAGGGTTAGGTATAAATCTACAGTTGAGATTCATCCATTTTTCCACTTAATCCTTCCCTTTTTCTAATTGGCTACATGTAATTGCAAAGGGAATCCAACTAGAGATTCATCCTTATCTCTAAAATATCAAAATACAATCTTAAGTTGACTCAAAAAATGGTTTACATAGTTGTTTGTGCCATTACAAACAAATATGTCAAAATTGTCTTACTCGGCATTTGAAGCCTCTGATGCTCAACATGCACTATTCTTTATATTGTGACTTGGCATCTACATTTCTCGGCATCCACTATTTACTCGGCTCCTAAATCACTTGGCATGGTCTATCTACTCAACACTTGAGTGATCAATGCATGAGTGACTCAGCACTCACTGTAACTTAGCATGGTCTAATATTTACATGTTGTGCTCAGCATATATTACTAGTTTGGCATGAACTAAGTAAATGGCTTAAGTGTGTTGACACTCACTCATCAAAACCAATCTGAGATCAACAATCTCCCCCTTTGACATGAGTGTCAAAAACACTTGAATATGCAATATTATCCTTGATCTCTCAAGCATAACATATCCATGACTCGGCTTATATACAAAATTTCAAAAACTTGTGCAATAACTTTTATACCTCAAATTTTGATAACTCCCCCTGAGTTGATAAGTTTGTTCTATATCCAAAATTACGTGCTTCTTTCTAAGTAAATGTGTCTCTACTACACTTTGACTTTAATGCTCTATTTTCTTTCATGCTCTCCCTTAGCTAATATCTCTCCCTTTTTTCTTATTCTCCCCCTTTTCTTATACTCCCCCATATTATTTTTCTCCCCCTTTTTGACACTTATGTCAAATGGGCTATACACTTATTGTGTGTTTTTCCAAAAAATATTTATGGACATCCATTATTATCTTGAGGGTTGCACCCCAGTTATCACATGCAACATCTAATGAATTGATTTGGATTGCAAGCTCAGCAATAAGGTGGACTAGACCATCTAAAGTAGAAAGATTGGGGTCTTTCTTTAGTAGAGTTCCAACATAGCCTAGCTCCTTGTGCAATATTTCCATGTGTGGGGTGAGGGTTGCTTGTATGCTTTTCAGTACAACTAAATAACTCTTTGATTGAAGCAATGTCCTAAAATTCTTCTCACTTTGAGCTGGATTTGTTGGTAATCTTGCACCTAATGTAGATATTTGACTCCTGGTCTCTTGGGTGAAGAGTGTTAGATTACATAGTTTTATGTACAATGAGAATATATTCTCAAGTACCTTCTTCACATCCTCAACCTTAGTTTCCAATGCAACTTGTGTAAGTGCTATGCCACTAGATATTTTCTCATTCACTCTATTTTGGAACTTCTTTTCTAACCATTCTAATAGTTTGGCATTTGTACCAAGGTCTTCATTACTAACCTTCTCCACTATTTCTATTAGTTGTTCAATGAGTGGCTTGGTCTCTTTAGGAGTTGGTAGACTAAATGCATCTAGAAAGATGTCTTTAATATCTTGAAGTGCTTGCTTCTGCCTATGTTCTCTCCTAAGAATTTCTTGATGCTTTTTCCTTTCTAAGGCCTGCTACAGTATGCCTATTTGTTCTAATGTCATAGTATCGTAATCATATTTTAGTATAATAATTTCTTCATCAAGAGTTATATCTCCATGGTGAATTACCATTTCAACGTTTGATGAACTTGGGCTTGGCATTGAGATCTGCAATGGAGTAGCATTTGTGCTCATCTTCTAAAGAGTTTGTGTGGAATGAGTGCCAGATGCTGGTAAGGCTACCAGTTCTTGGATGGCAACATGTTCCTTCACCTTCAGTGTTAGCTCACTCTCTTCAATTTTTCCCTGGTCTACCACTATGACTTGGCTTGCACCTTGTCTTTGTGTCATAGGTGTAGATAAATCTATCTATCTTGTTTCCTGCTATCTTGCAATTGTATCTTTCTCTTATGTTGTTTTCTTCTCAATTGTATCAACCTTAACAATTGTATCAACCTTGGTAGATGTAGTTTCTAGTATTTGGACCAAAGGTTATACATTAGTAACTAAAAGTACATGATAGAAAGTGGTTATTGTGGATTCATCTTTTCCCCTATAACATCAGTTACTACCTTTTGTAGTTCATCTACACTAACCAAAATAGGATTGCCACTAAGTTTGGCCTACAATGTAGTGACCTAATCTAATATTTTCTTCAAATCTTCTACAGTAAGAGGATTAATGTTCTAAGCTAATAGATCAGAGACATCCTTGATAGTTATTGTTTCACTAGTCTTAGTTGTGTCATGGGGAGGACTGACACTTGGGAATTATGTGTCATGCACAATTTGTTCTTCTTGCTCCTCGGGCTAATCTGTTGCCTTGTCATCTCCTTTCACTTTTGTCTCTCCTCCATCTGTATTATCTTTGTCATCATCTTTAACATTACAAGGTTCAGTTTCTCCTTTCTTTATAGTGGAAAACCCATAAATGAGTTTCCATATTTGTGTTGACTTCTTGACAACATCGTCAATATTATTTTGTAGAATGCTAAAGGCTATGTATGTAGGTGCAAACCTAACTACATATTTCTTTATAGCCTTAGCAATTTGTCCTTTAGTTAATTCAAGCATTACTTGGGCTATAGTGGTCTTCCTGATTTGTCTTTCCAAATTCAAACAATAATGTCATTTTTGTTCAATTATGTCATATAAACTTTTAGGTATAGAGTTGGAAAATTCCAGTGGTGTTGTCTTAAACTTTGACATCATGGCATATAGGGCCTCTTCCACTTTGTTTTTCTTCACTTTACCTAATTTGTCAAAATCAACATTACTAAAACCTGATAAATCTACAATGTTCTTAACATTTTCACATAAATTCTCAAGATCTGAGAGAGGATTGTGACTCACTACTTTATATTGGTTGTTGCTATCTGACTCTATTTTCTCTTCATCAGAATCTGGTTGTGCCACATACTTTCTTCTCAGTCTCTTCTGCACCTGACCTCCTTATTCTATTTTCTTTTTCTTTTCCTTAGCCTTTTGTGTTGTAGCATGTGTGTTGGCTCTAGTTGTAGGTGCAGTGAGCTTAGTTTGACTTGGTTTGGCAATTTTCTTTGTCCTTTCTACTAGTTGTGCCTTAGCCTTCCTCTTCTTTTTCTTCACAAGAGTAGGTGCTTCCTTGGCTTCTTCTCCCTCATCACCTTCAGTCTCCTCCTCTTCTTTATCTTCTCTCATGCCCTGTGTCAATGTTAGAGGTTCTTGAGCTTGAGCTCCTTCTTCCTCTTCTTCCTCTTCTTCTTCTTCCTCTTCCTCCTCAACATCCTCTTCAAATTTGGTCTTCAATTTCTTTACTAGCTTGTCCTTCTTCTTGATAACTAATGTAGTTTTCAGTTCTACGGTAATCTTAGACTTTGCCACTTCATAGTTTCCAAAAGCTTTTATAGTTTTGTCTACTTCTTCTGCTAGTAGAGCTATTATAGCTACATAGGCTTCATCTACATTTATCGCATACCCTATGGGTCTCAACCATCTTTCCCTAGGTGTGGTAACTTGTACAAATGTGTAGTCGGCATCAACAAGAAAACATACATCATTATAATGCTTCTCAACTAAGGATACTAGAATTCTTAGTCTCTCCTTCATTGAATTTTTAAAATCTTCAAAGTAACTAGTCATTAAGGATTCAAAATTTTCTCCTAGATGTTCAATGTATTCATAAATATGTACTACAACTGATCTGTTGGTCTTCCATCCCATAGTACCAAATGAGGGGAATATTTTTTGTACATAAAAGAATATAAAAATCAATGTAGAACCAAATTTTAATTGTGCATTCTTGGTTTTCCTGATTGCTCCAAGGTTCTCTATCAGTTGTTGTAAGTGTAGCTCTACTAGATCATATGTATGATCTTTCTTAACAATCTTGTAACCAACATCCACAGCTATATGGGGTACACTATTCAATCTACTAGATTGATAAAACTTGTGTGATATTACCCTTACAGCAAAGTCAATAATAGGATCTATGATTGTATCTATAGTCATACCTCTTTTATTCAAGACTGCTCCAGTATTCTTTTCAATCATCTCCTTGGAATCACTTCTTAGTGTCTTAGGCTGATCTAGGGTTGGGTAGCCACTAACACTATGAATTATTTTCTTGGTTATTTTGATAGGTTTTCTCTCTAGCCATAAGGAACCATCATGAATTTGACTGAGCACTATTTGTGTCCAGTCTATCTTAAATACATTTGGAAAATCTAGGCTTCGTGTTAAACCCTTTTTATAAACAATTTTAAATTATTCTTTCAAAACACCATTTTTATATAACCTTTTTTTATGCACCTCTGATTTCCATGTCACCAATGCTTCCTATCTTATAGGTGTAGCATTTCCTCACATCTTGTACCATTATTACATTTGGCAGGATTATAGATAATGCACCAGAAGGGTCTTGTTTATATGTGATGTCAGGAATGGCTTTAAACAGAAGTTGCTTAACTTCATTACTCACTAATTGAACATTTAAAACTTCCTTCCCTTCAACATTTTTTGAACTTGATGCCATTGTACGAAAATAGGGTTTTCAAAAATTAAAACTGTGTAGCTCAACTCTTGATAAATACCTTAGGAAATTTGATCAACTGGCATGAAATCACTATTAAAATCTCTTGCAACTGCTTTGAACAGATTTCTAGATTGCCTTCTACTTTTCTCACTCTTTCTCAAATTTGGAATGATGAAAAATGAGCACAAATTGATCAAATAGCCTTTGAAAGCCTTGCATTTGATGTTGAGTTCTTACACAAATGTAAGCTCAGCATCAACCAATTTTAGGTTCACTCAGCATCTATTGACATTTCCATCACTCGATAGCCACTACGAGCTTGGCATCAACTGCCTAGTTTGATAGCTTGGCGTCTTCTAGCATTCCACTTGGCACATATAGGATACTTTTCATGCTTGGCAATAACATTAAAAACTTAAAGATTTGTCTTGAATTTCTAACAACATCTTCTATCTTTATTTATGCTAATGTAGTCTTTTCAGTAGTATCTCCTTTTGGAACCGATGCATGATATACCCTTTAAATATCAATCCCACATACCTCTTTTTTGCCTAGTTTGATGAGGTGTGATCACCCGACCCTTTGGGTGAAGTGATCCCTTCTCCATTTGATGTGTTGCAAACATATTTCTTTTTAAATGTCTTATTCATCTCATCTCTGATGCATTC
The DNA here is from genome assembly GCA_028749045.1 of Cupressus sempervirens. Lineage (NCBI taxonomy): Eukaryota > Viridiplantae > Streptophyta > Pinopsida > Cupressales > Cupressaceae > Cupressus > Cupressus sempervirens. The sequence continues at coordinate 4,681,275 of CM053785.1, forward strand.
AACATTTGCCTTGCCTTTACCTTTATCAAATTCACAACTTGGTGCCTTTGACCTAGTTGGAAAATATTTACTAATGTGACTAGTCTTCAAATAGCTAAAACATGTAGTTTGACTCAACCACCTTTGGTAGTTACCTCTGAAGCGTGTCCTAATACAATTTTCAGGAACATGTCCATATTCTTGATAATAATTATAGCTATATCTTGTATTATAACCCCAATTATAAGAGTTTCCATTGTTCCTTACCTTTGTTTTCCTGTTTGATGACCACATGGGTTTGGATCTGCATTCAAAAGCTCTATGTCCATACTTCTAACAATTGTAGCAACATCCTTCAAATATTTGTGTATGCATGGTCCTAGTTTTGCATTCATGTGCCTAATGACCTTACTTGTTGCACTTATGACAATGAATCATGTTCTTAGGCTTGACATTCTAATTTTTAGTTTTTCTCTTGCATACATTAGAAGTATGTCCTTTCTTACCAGAATTATGACAAGTAGGTTTGGAGTTCTTACTTTTGTTGTTCCTTTCTTCTACACTTTTGGATGATTCTCCTTCTTTAGTTCTTGTATATCCTAATCCACATGTATCATTGTTGGATCTAAGAGATCTCAATAATTTCTCAAAGTATTTGATGGCTTCATTTGGTTTGTTGAAACTTTTAGCAAATTCTTTTTCTCTCTTTAGGTCACTCTACAGTTGTTCCTTCTACAACTTCAATGTAGCTATCTCATTGTCCTTGACATTCAATTCATAGGTGGCATTCATCATTTGACTTAGAGTATCCAATTGCATGTTGGAGATTTTGGTTAGCTCTGTTGAATTTTCTTCCATTCTATTGGCTAAAATTCTTTTGTCTTCTTCAATCATGGCTTTTTCTTCCATAGCTTTCTTCTTTTTTTTAGTTACCTCACATAGCAGCATAACTTGTGATTCTTGCTCTAACTTGAGATTTTTGATTTCCTTCACTTGAACTCTATTCTTTTCCATTAGATCTACAATTGCTACATCAAATTCATTAGAATCTCCATTTGCAAATATCTTAGTAGTGTCTATCTCTTTGTATTGTGTATCATTCTCCACAATATGAATTTCTTTCCTTCTCTTCAAGGAATTTTGTATGTCTTCTTTTGCTTGATTTAGTTGATGTAGTATGAGATGTATTTCAATCTCCTAGTTCTCAATAGTCTTTCCTAACTTGTAGACTTCAATTTCAAGATCTTTCTTCAAAGCTACAAATATTCTCTATTAGAGAACAAGGCTCTGATACCAATTGTTGGAACTACAATAGGAAAAGTAAACTTCTAAGATGAGGGGCTAAATCAATAGTTTAAAATTGAACCCATAAAACTTTCACCACACATCCATCTCATGCATTCAATGAGAAAACTAAAATAACATGTAAAGCATATACATCTAAATAATGTAAACATGTAAGCATTTACACACATAACACCAAATATGATTACCCAGAAACCATCCAAGTGAGAAGGTAAAACTAGGGTGGGGATGACACCCACAAATCTTCACTACTATAGTAATAAAGTGTATCCAATGAAGGTTACAATGTTTTGACCATGAAACATGATCTACCCTATCAAAGGTCTTCCATGTTAAAGGCTTACAAAGACTATTAGGTCTCACCTTGTTAGAGGATTTTAACACCCTATTAGAAGTGTGCCTTGTTAGAGGACTTCAACTTACAACTAAGTAAGCAACCTGTTAAAGAATTTCATACAATCTGTTAGGACTACTGTGTTAAGATATTTGACTGAAATCACCTATTAAAATGTCTCAACATAGATCTTGCTGTTGGCACTTGCTTGCCTGATAATAGATCATCTCTAAATAGTGTCTTCTTGATCCTTCTCAATCATATGTCTCAATGTTGTATCATTTTCTCTATCCTTTGTTATGCTCTAACTGATTCTACAATTCAGTCTCACTTCATAACTTCTAAGTTACCATGAATGCTCAATTTGTGCATGTAAACTTCTCTCTTTGCTCCTTCAATTCCTTACACACTAACATAAAGAGTTTAGAGTTTCATCCTCCTTAAGAAAAATTTGGTGGCTTAGTGTTAGGTATGAATCTATGGCTGAGATTCATCCATTTTGTCACTTAATCTTCCCTTTTTTTGATTGGCTACATGTATTGAATAGGCAATCCAACTAGAGATTCATCCTTATCTCCAAAATATCAAAATAAAATCTTAAGTTGTCTCAAAAAATGGTTTACATAGTTGTTTGTGCCATTACAAACAAATATGTCAAAACTATCTTACTCAGCATCTGAAGTCTTTGATGCTTGGCATGCACTATTCTTTATTTTATAACTTGGCACCTACATTGCTTGGCATCCACTATTTACTCAACTCCTAAATCACTTGGCATGGTCTATTTGCTCGACACTTGAGTGACTCAGTACATGAGTGACTCGGCACTCACTATAACTCGACATGGTCTAATATTTACATATTGTGCTCGACATGTATTACTAGTTTGGCATCAACTAAGTAAATGGCTTAAGTGTGTTGACACTCACTTGTCAAAACCAATTTGAGATCAATAGAATCTTGGAAAGTTCTTCCTTGATTCTCTTGGCAGATCATTTTTAGCCCCAAGGGTAAGAGAATCAATAGCATTTCCCCAAGGTTTTGCCATAATTATTGATACAATGATTTGATTTATCTGGAAAGTAACAGAAAGTGGGAGTGTTGCACCAATCAACATCAAAGCATTAAAAGTAGAAGAAATAGAAATTCTAACAATAGGAGGAGTAGAAGATTGACTTCTCCATGAAACTATCAAAAGAAAAAATAGAATTATATATGAAGTAGAAAATGGAATTATTGTGTTGCAAATATCAAAATTAAGTGGAATCCATCTAAGTATTGATAGGATCATACACAATTATCTTTCAACTCTAAGTGAAAAGCTATGTAATGCATGGATCAAAAAATATGGAAATACTACAAATGGCATTATAGAACCATTAACTCTCAAGTTTTCTGACCTTTTTAATGTCCAATGAGATTACATATATAGTCTAATGTTATTCTATTCTAATTTTGGTAGAGCAATAGTCACAACTAGAAAATGAGATGAGGATACAATGTGACATGACATCTTCCCCATCGACATTTCTGAATCAAAGATATTCCTAAAAATACTCCATGACCTTTCAACTTCTTGCGATCTCAAAAAACCTTATGAAAATCATTTATTCTTCATATTTTATTATTTCATGCTAAATGTGCATATTTCATATTCTAACATTCACTACATTTTCAAATTTCGACCATCAATGTTAAATCAACGATCGTGATTTACATGTTGAGACTTTCCTTTATGGTTTCCACTATGGGTCCACTAAGTACACGTGTCTTCTTGTCACTTTGTTGCTAAGAATAATAGTCAAGCAACTTTGTATAGTGAGATAGCAAAAATAGTGGATCTCTTTCCAAACTAACAATGATAATAGAACAATGTATGTTGTGAGTCCCTCTTTCCAGCTAGGTACATCATGGTAGACAGATGACAAAATTTTATTGTCTGACATTGGACTATTTTTCTTTTTTGGCACCTCATGACTAAACTTTGACTATGCTTCATGAAAAGTGATGGCCCACTAGACACGTGTCTCATTGGCACTTGCCCACATTATTTATTTCTCAAGCACTTCCAGAATGTAGGAAAGCATCATGCATTGATCTTTCAAGATCTAACAGTGCTTGCAAAATTGACGCACCTTTGTCACTATCAAAGAATCTATCCAATCATAGTATACCAATCTAGCACCCATTCTAAAATTTACCTTTTACAGCTCACAAACTGAATTTGGCCTCATACCTCCATGTGTCATGTTGTCGCTATGTCGCTTGAGATAATAGCCTCGCGACTTTTTATAACAACTTATCTCAAATCATAGATTTTTTTTGATTGGATGGCTAAGAAGATACGTGACCTATAGTCTTTCTTTAAACTATTTGACTTCTCAACTAGCCAATGGCGTGTAGTCTTTTATTAATTTGACTTTTCTCCACCACATAGATGTGTAGATCAAATATTAATCATCGAATTTTTTTTTTTGAAAGAGTCACACCACCTTTGACTTGTTTCCTTCACCATTTCTACATTTTCAAGAACTCATTTTGTATTGATTCAACTAAACTTGATTCTAATTTCTTCTCACGATCTGTATATCAGTCTTCAACTTCAGTCTTCAATGTTCTCTTATGCATTTACTCTGTATATGTCCATCAAAATGTATCCTTCTTTAGACATAGATATTTTACCATGGATTTAGAAACTCTCAGAGGTGAAGAATTGCTTCTCAACATGAATCTTTGTCTTAGACATGATTAGGAGCAAGGGATTATGAAGCATTAGAAACATCCAGATCTTCTGCTCATTAGGAAAATGCATAACAAACCCTCCCAAAACTTAATCACCTAGCCAAGAAATAATGTATTGCTCATATGATTTCTCACATTAGGTTAACTCAAAGGGAGATGAGAAGAAAGACCAAATCCTAAGGGAAATCTAGACTCAGACCAAGACTTTAACCTTTGACTTGACTTCAAAACTTAAAGTAAAAATGCTATGGCTAAAACTTGGACAACATTTTCATAGTTATTTTTTGGGAAGTTGTAGTTGTTTTCCTATTAAATATTTGGTTGTGAATTAATTTTCAATAGTAATTTTAACTTTAAGATAGGATATTAACAATTAGTGATTGCAATATTAAATTTTCACAAAGTATCATAGCCTAGTTGAGGGTAGAAAAGTTCTTCCCTATGAAAGAAGTTGAGGGTTTATAAACCCTAGTTTGACCTCTTTGGAATTATTATTTATTTTATCCCTTGAGATGGTTTCAACTAGTTTCAGAGATCATGACAAATTAGATGGTGCCTCAAATTTTGTGTCTGGAAGGCCAGAATTTATTAAGTGTTGGAAGATAATGGTATCAAGGATTATGTTACCAGTGTTGTAGTTGCATCTACAAATGCAACACAACTTGCAACATACAAGATGGATGATGCCAAGGTGATGAGGATAATCCTTGATGGTCTCAAGGACCATATTGTTCCACATATCCTAGAGTTAGATACAACAAAGAAGATGTGGGACGCCATTCTAAATCTATACTAGAATGCTACCACCAAGGAAGTTGATTCTCAAAGAGAAGTTGAAGAATATCCAAATGGACTAGGGAGAAGATGTCAGAAGTTACCTCACAAGGCTTAGACTTATCAAGGAAAATTTAGTAGTTATTGGAGATAACCCCAATGATGATGAGCTAATATGAATGGTCTTAAATGGGTTTACTAAGCAGCGGGGTGTAATTTTTAAAGTTGTCAGCAAACAAGATACCTTACCGAGTTAGGGCTAACTATGGAGTGATTTCACCCAGGAGGAGTTTAGACTAAGTCTTGTTAATGGGGCCAACAAGAGTCAAAAAAGTGAGGTAAAATAAGAAAACGTCTCCATAGTAGGGAAGGGAAAGCAAAGAAGGGGTCTAGTAAAGGATCAAATTCACAAAGTGATAAGAAGAAGAAGGACCTATCTAAGATCAAGTGCTTTGGTCATCATGAGTATGGCCAATATGTCAATGACCATGTGGCAGCTTCAACAAGTGGAGAAGAACTCTCTAGTAGAATGGAAGATGAGTTTGCACTCATAGTTTGTATTGTTAGTTCAACCTCACAATTTTTTTGGTATATAGATAGTGGGGTTTCATTTCATATGAAAATAATTGGATATTTATTCTATAGTTATAAGGAGGAGAACACCAATATCCAAAAATCTATGGGAAACTTGTCCAAACTCAATCCAGTTGGGAAAGGGATTATTAAGATTTAGAGGGAGAATAGAAATATAATTCCACTTCATGATGTGTTACATGTGTCAAGCTTGGATATGAACCAGATTTTTGTATTTTTCCTTCAGGATAAGGAGTATAATGTACTCTTTAGAGAAAAACATGTGTTGATCAAGCACAAGGATTGGAAATCACCCATAACCATTGGAGTTAGGAGTGGTTTCCTTTATGGGTTACAGTTTGATAGTCCTAAGGCACTCATGAGAAGTAGTAGTCCTAAAGATCTTGGAGAGATTTGGAATAGGAAGATGGGCCATATTCATCAGGGAGAACTTAAATTTTTTTGTGAGATAGTGTCAGGTGTTCTAGAGGTGAGCACTGATCATGATGATGTATGCAAGGGATGTGTGTTGTGGAAGTTTGTGAAAGCATATTTTCCAAGAAGTGACATCATATTTGAGGGTGTTATTGATCTAGTACATTCAAATGTGTGTGGACCAATATCGATATAGTCTCTTAGAGGATATAAGAACTATGTTACTTTTATTAATGATTTCTCTAGGAAGACCTAGATATACTTCTTTAAGACCAAGGGTGGGGTTTTCATTTGATTTCAAGAGTTCAAAGCTCTTGTGGAGAACTCAATGGGAAGGAAGATAAATATTTTTTGGTTAGACAATGGAGGTGAGTAGAAAGGAAATGACTTCCAAGAATTCTATACTAGAGAAGGAACCAAGAGAGAGTGGATTGTTCCTTACAATTTGCAATATAATGGAGTTTCTAATAGGAAGAATTGTTCTATATTGGAGGTAGCAAGGGATATGCTATGTATGACTAGGACATCCCCACTACTTATGGGCAGAAGCATGTAGAAAAAAATTTTACATTCAAAAAAGAGTTCCACCCAAGGTACTAGGGAAGATTGCACTAGAGGAACCTTTAACAAGCAAGAAGCTAGATGTTGGTCACGTCAAAATATTTGGGAGTTTGGCATATTGTCATATTCTAGGTGATACATATACCAAGTTAGATCAAACTACAAAGAGGTGGTACTTTTTTTGGTACAATGAAACCTCAAAGGCATATAGGATTTTTATTATAGGGACTAGAAGAATTATAGTAAGACATGATGTCAATTTCATGGAGTACAAGGCATTTAGAAGGTCCAGATATTTGCCATCAGACAACAATAGTTCACAACCAACAAAAGCTCCAAGGATAACTCCACTAAGTCAAGAGAAATAAAGCTCTAATACACTTACTAATACAAGCATAGGTTTAGGTGGTGGAGATTCACATAATATGAAGAAACTAGTGCAGTAGGAAGTGCATCAAGAAGATATAGAGGTTGATCTTCCATCCTCTATAGTTGGTAGTAGGAACCATAAGATTCAAGAGACACAAATGGATACTCAAAGGTTGTGGGAGCTACTAGGAAGAGTATGAGAAAGAAGAGACAACTAGCTACATTCAAGGATTATGTGGCATTAGTCAATCAATTGGTAGATAGTAAGCCTTCCACCTTTTTGGAGGTTGTAGAACATCAGGTATGGTGTGATTCTATGGTTGAGCAATACACCTCAATAATGAAAAATGATGTGGGAGGTAGCGCCTAGACCAATAGATGGGACAGAAGTGGGATCACACTAGATTTACAAGATAAAGCATGGTGCAAATACCAACATCGAGAAATACAAGGCATGGTTTGTGGAAAAGGGGTTTTCTCAAAAGGATGGAATGGACTACTAGGAGATATTTACTCCAATGGCTAGGTATACTTCTATTTGAGCTATGATCTTGTTTGTAGCAATGGGATGGTAGATCCATCAAATGGATGTCAAGACAACATTCCTTAATGGTGAATTAAAGGAGAAGGTATACATAAAGAAACCATAAGGATTTGTAGCATACAATAAAGAGACCCACATGTGCAAATTGAATAGAGCTTTGTACATACTCAAGTAGGCTCCTAGAGCATGGTATGAGTGTATTGATACATACTTGTAGGGAATGGGATTTTTCAAAATAGAGACAAATGATAACCTATACTACTTGGTGGTTGCAAGTGAGTTTCCCATTCTTGTTATGTATGTGGAGGACCTATTTCTTGCAACTTCACTAGGGCTCATATTGGATTATAAGAGGGACCTTGTAGAAGATTTTGAAATGAGGGATTTGGGACTTATGCACTAATTCCTAAGCATGGAGTTGTGGCAGACAGATGGAGAGACTTTCCTTGATTAGGGGAAATATTGCATTGAAATCTTGAAGAGGTTCGAGATGGAAGATTGCAAATCTGTGTCTACTTCTATGATAACTAACTGGAGGAAGGTGGATACATCTAGGGAAAAGGATGCAGATCCTACCTTATATATGTAGTTGATTGGTCTTCTCATGTATTTGGTCAACACCAGACCATAAATAGCATTTGCAGTAAACTCTCTTAGTTAGTTCATAGTTTAGCTAAAGAGAGTGCATTGGACAATGAATAAGCATGTGTTGCATTACTTGCATGGTATAATTGAGTATGGTATCACATATATTTGAGGTGAAGGTATCAAGTTTATAGGCTATAGTGACAAAGATTGGGCAGATAGTACAGTGGACAAAAGGAGCACTTTAGGGTGTTGTTTCAATTTGGGATCAAGAGTTATTTCTTGGTTCAGTAGGAAGAAGAAGTATGTAGCTCTAAGTTCAGCGCAAGAACAATACATAGTAGCTAGCATGGCAACATTTGAATCCATCTAGATTTGGAAGTTTCTAGTAGCCTTGTTTGGTTAGAGAGTTGAGACCACTGTGACACATTGTGGCATCAAGTTGTCTAAGAATCCAATGTTTCATGATAGTTCTAAACATATTGTCATTAGATATCACTTCATTAGAGATTGTGTACAATAGGGAATTGTTTAGCTATAGTACATACCTACAAATGAGTAGGTAGCATACATTCTAACTAAGGCATTGGGGAAGACAAAATTCATTTCCTTCATAGATAAGTTGGGTTTCATGCAAACTTCCTTGCCAATAAGGAGTGTTAGTTTGGTAGTGTGGATGTTGTTCTTCCACATGCTTTAATTGAGCAATATTTGATTTCTTGAGAAAATTTTAGTTAACAAATATTTGTTTAATTATTAGTTCCTTGCAACCAATTAGATTTTAGTTCTTAAGAGGTTTTTTTTATCTCTACATTGTTGATTATGAATCAATCTCAATCATTGATTTTTTAGCGAGAGTAGTATAAAAGGGGGCTAGGGGGCATTTGGAAATCATAAGGTTTTCGAGAATCATTGGCAATGATAGAAAATGTGTTTGCAATAATAGAGAATAATCTTGAAGTGAAAGAAGGGTGCATTGATAGTGTTGGGATTCTGATTAGTAGTGGGAGATATTAGGAGTTTGTCGGAGTTCTATCAATAAGAGGCAAGGAATTTTCTAACTCTTTATTTGTTGAATTTAATATATTTTCCATCTGTAGAATTGGTTTTCCCTTAGGGTATTTTCCAGGGACAAATTGTCAAAAAATATTGGCTCGTCTTGTTCATATTTATTTTTGTGAAATTGCAGTTGTGTTGTTATTCAATATTTGGTTGTGAATTAATATTTTATAGTAAAATAGTCTTTTAAGATAGGAGATTAATAATTAGTGACTACAATAGTATATTTTCATAGGGGGCTGATTCATTTCCTTTTACAAACAGAACTTCTAAATTATAGGACATCTATGAAAGAACTACTACTAGAGGGAGAGGATGCATCAAGGTTGAGTAGAAGCACATGATGAGAGGAAAAAGAAGGGGTTTGATTATGAGGTTGGAAAGTTGATGGGTCTTAAAAGGTACTAATAGATGGAGTGATGGAGGGTTTGGCACCAATAGTAGAACCTTTTTGTTGATGATGTTTGCAATGAGGGTGGTCTCTAATATGATGTCCTTCCTTTCAATAATAAAAATAGTGTTGGCGTTGTTGAGATAAACTAACTACTAAGTATATTCAAATTGAGGGCCTATGAGTGTAATAGAGTCTAGAATATATTAAAAAAATCTTGTAAAAGCTCAAGGGTATCAAATTTGCCCACTTGTCAATGCTACACTTACACAAAATAACCCTTCTTCATTGAGTATCTAGATGGAAAGAAAGGTTCAAGAGAGGTAATTCTAACCACATAAGGTATTTAGGTTTACATATTTCTTTTGGTGGAAGTCAATTTTCTAAGCCCACAAATAGCATGTGTCTCCATAGATCATATAGTAAAAGGTTTATCTTGCATTATTTAGGTCCTCAAATATACAAGCTATATATCTTCTTATTAGACTTTTAAAACATAATGTTAACCATCTAGTTTTTTCTAAGTTTTAAAGCTATCCTTTAAAAAATCTTAGGCAAATAGTATATGTTAAATAGTGTATCTTAAAGGAAAAAGAATAAAATATTTGGATTTAAAATCATCAATAACATCCTGTGTGGGAAGTCTAAAGAAATGGTCTTACTCAAGTCGAGAGATTGAGAAAAATGAACTACCACCCCATCATCTTGATGACATATTTTTTGTTTGTTGTTGGCCAAGGTAGGGTTAGCAGCATGGAGCCCATTGGTAGAAGTGTTCAAGGATTTGTCATTTTGCTAAGAAGCCATTTTTAGGCAACATCTTAAGAATGTCCAACATTCATTGCTTTCATTACAATTTTCTATAATTTTAGCTGTGTAGGTTATCCCATTGAAGTAGGCTTGAGGACTTATATTCCTTGCCTAATTTTCATCCCTTAGAAAATACACAAACAGATCTTGATATCTTGATTTCTTTTAAATAGATTCAAATGTGGCCTCCGACCATAGTCTTTAATAACCTATTTATTTAGCCTCAAAATATAAACATAAACCGAAGGGCCTCTCATCACTCTACTTTGGCATAAAGACAAGAAAAGAGGATTGCAAAACCTTGCTCCTCTTGCTAGGTATTCAGCCTCTTTACGGCAACTTTTAACGTGGTGGCTTTAACGGTCAAAGGCACAAGCTATTTGTAAGGTGAAATTAATTTAAAAAATCCATCTTATGAGGACTACGACCATTCATTCGTGCCGTAATTGGCGATAATGCAATGCAGCTGGATGATCTTTGACTCAATAATTATATATTCACCTGTTTTTAGGGGTCAATTATCCACGTTATAGTCAATCTTCACGCTGCGTAGCCGCGTTATATTCAAGTTAAAAAAATATATTACAAGTCAAACTTCACCAACTTTTAATGACTAAACCTAATTTCCAAGTTTTATTTTGAAGGTCGGTTTGGATTAATCAAGACTAAGAGGAACTGCATGGATATAAAAATATGGTTTGCTTGAGAAAGCCCAACACGAAATTTGTGTGATGGATTCTTGTCCTGTCAAGAGTATAACTGCATCATGGCATATTTTTTTCCTCTTACTTCTCACCATCTTCTCGGACAAGTCAGTAGGAACACGATCAGGTATTTTCATTCAAGTTCAATTTAATTTGCTGGAAGCAGAATTCAGACCTTTGGATATGTTAATGCCAATAATGAAAAACGAGATTATATCAGAGACAAAAGACTATTTGAAGTATTACAAGAAACAGAAAAAGAAAGCATGTTATCATCCATGATTCTACTTTTCATTAGTATATTTGCTTGATTAATTATACATGAATGCATGCCATGATAATATTGAGCATTATGTTCTCCTTGCAGTTGTTGATAAGGGAAGTTTAACCTTGGCTTCACCACCGGTGATATTGCCTGATGCAAATGGCTTTCGAACAAGTTCACTTGGAAGAAACAGCGGTGTGGAAGTAAGAAAGTTAAGGGGAAGAGGGCATCTAGCCCCACCACCTCCTAAGTCTAATGGAAATGTGTCTTATAAACGCCCACCACCTCCCAAGTCTAATGGAAATGTGTCTTATACATCCCCACCTGCTGCTCCTCCAACATCTTAACAGCATAGAGGCCAGGGATATCGGAATATTTCTTCTCCTTTGATTAAGGAGCTCTTGTAATATTTTAAAATAATAGACAATTTGTTTTGTATTTTTTTTTAATTACTTTTTAAGAATGACCTTCTAATATCTTCTAAAAAAATCAAGGAATGTGCTTATGCTTGTATCATTAGACTGAGAGAGTTAATGGTCGGGCATGTGTAGTAATATAATAAGATTTGTAGAGTTATTTTTTAGTGTTATATTTACTTTGAAGGTTTAAATTTGACAATTGTATGATCATGTTTAGTAAAAATAAGCTTAATATAAAATTAAAATTGTGGGAAGATTACTATCATATAAAGTAAAATTATTTGACAAACTAATAAAATTTATATGAGATCATAAAGAAAACTCTAAATGAGGCACTACAAAAAAAAATTTAAAACGATATGACTTATAAGAATGACCAACAATTTTGTTTTAGTTAATAAATATTTGTATTATTGTACCATCCTAATTTGTAAGCAGTCAATTAGTGTACACAATTAAGATTTATTTTGCACCCACCTTAGTATGTTTTCATTGTGGGACTTCATATGACACTTAATAGACACCTAGATAAGTCCTCTATCGCTACAATCTTGTTCAAAACTGAGGTAGGCCCTTATTTCTATGGTGCACTCCTATATTTTTTCTCCAATCTTTATTTCTTCACCTAGGCCATATATTAGTATTTGCAACCTTCGTGTCTTGCCTCAGTCTTAAAACTAGTTATACTCTACAATATGGGATACCCTGATGATTTGGGACCTATAGTCCTCATCTAAGCTCTAATTGGTTTGGACATAATTGCATAGGGCATTATATTCCTAGGAATATAATGCCCAAGGCATTTTATTCATTAAGGGTCATATCCAAATTGAAACTAGGGTTGGACCATCTTGATGGTTTAGAGGGATATTTAGATCTACAGTCGGTATGCTTCTCTTTTAATCCTTGAGATATTGTGAGAGGTATACAAGCACTCTATCTCTCCTCATTTTGGTGTTCATTGTTATCAAAATTTGAATATTGTCAAGTGTACAAAATCAAGTCAATCTTTCATATATTCAAGATCTAGATTTCTTCTTAAGAATTCAAATTGTTCTTCTCCATAGATCAATATTCTTTCCCTTGTTGAAGGCCTAGCAACAAAGTGTTCTATCGAAAAGGACATACAACCCTCATCTACATCTTTTGTCTTAGTCAAGCATTATGACCAACTACAATGTATTTCACACAAGATTTTGTCTTTCATGATTTTCTTTTGGGTTTCTATGAGTCAAAGACTATTGCATCAACATATTTGATCACATTCAAAAATGCATTTTTATTATTAAGATAAATATATTATATTTTCTAGATCTACCTCTATTATATGACTACTTAATCTAGTTTGTTTCATTTCATTTCAAGATTGATTCCTGTTGACTAGTGTAAATACTTATTTACTATTTACACTTACTTAAGTTTACTTAGGTTAATGCATTATTTAATTATTTATTTATTAATTTGATACCTAGGAGTATGTGCACTCCTGTGAGTTGTAATGTTGACTTCACAGGAGTTTGCACCTCTTTTATGCACATGATGTCTACAACACAAGAGTTAGCACTCTAATTAAGCACATGGTGTCTACAACATCTCCACATGAGATACACCTTGTCATACTTATCCTCTCATCTACAATGAAGGATAAGATGTGTGCTTAGTTGTCATGCTTATCTTATCTCCTAGCACCTTCTAGAGACATTCTAGATACATCTTAGAAGTCTTTATATACAAGCACTCCTAGTGCGTATGTACATAGAACATGCTTTGAAAAAATTGATTCTCATATTGATCATACTCTTTTGGTCTACTATTGTGCTTGTGCTTGAGTTCCTTGAGCTTGGATAATTTTTCCCTAAGAAAAATTCTTACAATTCCAAATAGATGTTTGACCAAGAAGAACCCTTCTATCTAAGCTTCTTCTTTATTTTTCACTTTTTATGTACAACTACAAGAAACACAAGTGTCAGAACTTATCTAATGTGTAAATATAAACCAAAGGTCATCTCTCATCAATCCTCTTTTTCATAAAGGCAAAAAGAGAGACTTGTTAAACCTTGCTACTCTTGCAAGGTTATATTCACTTATTGAGCCTCAACATCAACTTTCAACTTACACAATTTGACAATTAAAGAAAAATGTTATTTGTAGGGTGAAATTAATTAAAAAAAGGTGTTTCTTATGAGGACTAGGACCATAGTCTTTAGTAGTCATCTTAACCTATTCCTATCATAAAAATTAGCATAGCCAAAGACATGATCTCATCATTCCACTTTGGCATAGAGAGAAGAAGTATTCTTAGCCACATGATTTTGAAGCACTGCATTGAGCTAAAAAGAAAGATCATAAAGAAGAAAATGAAATCTAAAACTATAACATACAAGAGACAAATAATTTTAATAGTGGTTCATCCAAGGAACTAGACTATGTCTGCTCTTTAAATAGAGGATTATATCTTTATTACTTAATCTTTGGTTTACAACCTTCAACGGCTCTTTGTTTCATAGCATACAAAAACCTACATTAACTCTCATTGCATTCTCTCTTTTTTTGTTTAACATATCAAATAGAGGAAGAATGTGTAAGGTGGAATATATCAGAGCATGATGATTGGGCTTTAGACTATGCAAAACCATTACAATATCGAACTTGAAGTCCAATAAATGTTTCAAGGAGAACTAGACAGATATATCCCCCACTTGGAGTTTTTATGGCTATGTCATGACAATGTCAATAGAAGCTCTACAGGACTCGAACTTCTCCAATGATACTACCTTTGTTAGTGCATCTACTCTAGATTAATTTAGTGTCAATATTCTCTAGCTGGAATTTTCTCTCTTCAAGAGCATGAAAAATGAAGTGAAATATGGTCTCTATGTGCTTTGTGCAACTTTGGAAAGCTGATTTTTTAGCCAAATAAATGGAAATCCTACCATCACAAACTAGAGTGAAGTGAGATTTCTAATACCCCAACTCTCCAAAAAATGTTGTAACCATACCAGCTCTTTAGTTCCATCAATGAGAGCAATGTATTTAACCTCGGTAGAGGAAAGAGCAACAACTTTTTGTTTATGAGAAGCTTAGTTGATAAGTAAACACATAACCTCCATCTCATTTTGTCTAAGTGTCTAGCCATATTAGAAACAACATAACCACAAATATGGGGATCCTTACTAAGAAAACATAAAACATGAGAGGAAGTGTCTCTCAAATACCATAGAATCCATTGAACTACTTGCCAACAAATTTTTCCTAGACTACTCATTAAACCAATCACAACTCCCACTACATGAGCAATATCTGTACATTTGTTAACTATTGCATACATCCAACTCCCAAGCACTGAAGAATAAGGAACAACATCCATCTCATGTTTTTCTTCCAAGGTGGAAGGACACATCTTAGAAGATAAGAAAAAATGATTAGCCAATGGAGTAGCAACTACTTTTGTATTTGACATATTGAACTTTCTAAAAAAATCAAAAAGTATTTTTCCTTAGATAATATTATTTCTCATTTATGTCTATTTTGGGTTATGTCCATCCCAAAAATCCTCTTCATTGCCCCTAAATATTTCCTGGAAAAATGAAGAGACAAATGCATTTTCAACTCATTAACTACTCGCACACTATTCCAAGAAGCCAACATATCATCAAGATGGAGTAGAAGAATCACATACTCACCATTTGGAAGCCTCTTGTAATAAACACATGGGTCTAATTCATATCGAGTTAAATTTTTCTAACTCGTGAAGTTATCTAATTTCAAGTACTATTGTCGTGAAGCTTGCTTTAGCCCATGAAAACTCCTCTTTAATCTGCAATATAAATGCTCCTACGCCTATTTAATTTATCCTTCAAGATGCTCCATGTATAATTCCTCTTCAATATCACCATGTAGCTAGAAACACATTTTTCACATCAAGTTGCTCAAGCTTAAGATTCCAAGTTGTTGCTATGCCTAAAACCAAATGAATCATCTTCATTTTAACAATTAGTGAAAATATTTAATTATAGTTTATGCCCTTTTGTTGAACAAATCCTTTGACCACTAATTTGCCCTTGTATTTTTTTTGTTCTCCATCTTCCTCTTTTATCCGGTATGCACATTTTTTTTCAAATCTTTATGATTTGACAAAAGAGGAACCAAATCTCATCTTTAATTGGTATGTAAAGACTCACCTTCATCTTTCATGGAATCTATCCAATGCATTGAATTAACATCAATGCAGTTTTATTAACATACCATGTTGTTTTATGGTATGTTATTGTATTCTATTATTCATTTTTATTTCCTTGTATATCCTTATTGGTTGCTTACAACATGGCATACCAATTCATTTTTTGATCTCCACCTTATTGGCCCAAAAAGACTCTTCTTTGTAACTCTTACATGTCATTTCCTCTATTGTTTTTTAGTTATACTTCCTTTGGGGAATAATGATATTTCATACTTGATATAATATTAAATATTATCATGTGATCATACTAACCCCAAAGTTATGTTAGAAATAAGGTGTCTCAACCTTGAATAATTCCTATTCTTATTATTTGTGTTGTAAATGTATTTTTTTGCAAATAATGTAATTAAGTGTGAATGTACATGTCTAGTTGACATGTTGATGTGTCACTCCACTTGCACGTGTTAGCATCTTGAATTGTGTGTCAATAGATCATGTCTAAAATGGTTATGATAGATTCCTATTATGCATAAGAGCTATCTTTGGAAGATTTGATGATGGGTGAAGATGTGAAGACATGTGACAATTGATCATTGAATGTTGTACACTGGATTCTCCATCTAGTGCATGGGGTTCAAGGCATCACCTCGAAAAAAATTGGGTTCCTAATTTTCTAGAGAATGATAAAACCCTAATATGGTTGTTGTTTGGAAGAGTCCCTAAAAATAGGAAGCACATGATATAAGCATTTTTAGGGTTGTAGATAGGAGAGCATGAAAGGTGTATTGTTGGTTGCTACTGAATCAGTCTTTCTATCCTGAAAGAACTTGCATTGCAAGTGTGTTGTAAACTTTGTGTTGAAGATAATACATTGTTGAGGTTTTGGAGGGGTGGGGTTGTTTTATTGAGATTTTTCCCCACTAGAATATCTTTGTGTTTATGTATTTTCTTTCTCTTTCTATTTTTTGTATTCATGGTTGAATGCAATATTATTGTTTACATAATATCAAATCTAAAATTGTAAGAATTTAATAGGAATTTGCACAATACTTTCCTTAATGGATTAGTGTAGGAAGTTTTTTCCATACCTAAGTTTCCTCACAAGTTAGTAGATCCCTTATTGTTCTCTTTCTTTGACATGTTCATTTCCCTTGACATGTTTGCTTCCTTGGGGGCATCTCATAGTAGAGACATGATGTGATAACCAGTCTTGCTCTTATGCTAGCTTCCTCTAGGGTCATCTCAATCTTTCCCTAACCTAATAAGGTTTCTAGTTACCCTATTCTCCTTAGGATCCTAATATTAAGGTCCTAAGTCATTCAACTAGTGCACACCAATTAGTAAGACCAACAACACTCCAACATTACAACCAACCCCAAACATTCAAATGAAACCCCAATGGATGAATGGTCATCTAAGAAGGAATTTGGATTCCCTCCAAGGTCCACAACCACAGCCCAACTTGAAACCCTAATTGAGTTCCAAAAAACATGCAAGATTTCGCAAAAAAAATTGGTAACAGGGCTACAAGCAATTAGCCCTCCTAATGAAGAAAATACTAAATAACTTGAAAAAGTCCTTTAAAAGGGGTCAAATAAACCAATGATTTGGACACCATTTTTAGAGAACTCAGATATTCTAGTGGTCTAGGGCTCTCAACTATCCATACAATATGGCCACAAATTAAGCTTGAAAATCAAGGTTTCTAAGGTAATTGAATCAGTTTTGCAAGAAACAAGTTTAAGACTCCTTAAAACCTTCCTCCAATACTCTACCCTATATTTAGGGTTCCTATACACCTTATCCTTTCATAATCCATACTCTAATTAAATCTTCTCATGCATTCAATCACTCATATCACCTCTGTTACACATTGTGATCCCTAGCCATGCATCTCTAGCTCGCCTAGGGCATCACCATAAAAATGCTTCCTTAGCTTTCTAGGGCTCCTCCTTTACTATATAGTATTTCAAGGATTCATCTCCCCATTCTCAAGAGGTCATATAGATCCTACAGTGAGAGAGGGAGTTATGACTCCATTTTGCTCTAGTACTGGATTCAGAATAGCAAGCAATCAAGAACCAAAATAATTTATACAAGAAAATAAAACCTCACAAAAAAAACTAACACTATACAGAATCACAAATTAAACTCCTCTAATACTTCAAGCAACAAAAATTCTAAATCTAATCCATTAAAGTGCCAAAATCCTCAAAAGCATAAAATTGTAACTATAAAGTTGTTATTCAATCTGTACACCAACAATTTTCTCAAACTTCCAACCCTATCAAAAGGTAGAGGATGGCCTTATAAATACATTCCAACTCCTATTTTGATTTTTTTAGATAGTTATTAACTCCTAACTAAAAATTTTCTTGAATGCAACAAAAAGTTATCAATCTTGTCAATGACAACATTGACAATTTTTGAGCAATTTTACATCTTTGAGTGTTTGACCCTCAAACTTGCTACAAGGGTTTCCAAGCCTTGCCAAAAGTATTGAATGGATACAAAACATGGATACAAAAATTCTTTTAAACAACATATCATCCTGGATCATGTAATCTAACCACCTGGTCCTATTTAGAGTAATAGGTTCTTTACAAGCCTTCCAAGCCTTGGCAAAGTCAGGATCCCCAAGGTATAGATTCTTGAGTTCATCAAATCCAACCACTTCAACCTACATTTTTGTCAAGAAAAACTATCTCCTACTTAATTCATCTGTGACCCTGTCAAACCTTCCACTTCTATGTTTCAATACAAATTTATAGTTTTTCATAAACTCTACCCATTTCAAATGTCTCTAATTCAATTTACCTTAGCTATTTAACTACTGTAATGCCTGATGATTAGTATAGAAAAAAAATTATTTTGGCAAAAAATAATGCCTCCATTTCTTTAAGGCCTAAACTATTGCATAGAATTCCTAATCATAAACAGAATACTTCTTCTTTGAATCATTTAATTTTTCACTAAAATAGGCAATAGGCTTAACTTCTTGGCTCAACACAGCCCCAATAGCACTGCCACTAGCATCACAATCCACCTAGAACACTTTGTTAAAATTAGTAAGTTCCAACATAGGTTGCTCTATCACCTTCTTCTTCAACAATTCAAAACTCCTTATAGCTCCTATAGTCCACTTGATCTCTTTTCTACCCCCTCTCATTGTTTCAGTTAGGGGTACACATATACTACTAAAATTCATAATAAACTTCCTATAACAACTAGCTAGACCATGGAATGACCTCACCTGAGTGGTAGACCTTCGAGAAGGCCATTCCAAGATGACCTTCACCTTCTCTGGGTCCATTTTGAGACCTTCAACTAATACAACAAACCCCAAATAGACTAACTCCCTTTTGACAAAGCTACACTTCTTCAAATTAATCAACAATTTCTCTTCCCTCAACCTTTCAAGGAAAATATGAATGTGCAAATAATATTCATCCAAATACTTACTGAAAATCAAAATATCATCCAAATAAACAATAACAAATTTTCCCAAAATTTTCTTTAGTACCTCATTCATAAGCTGCATAAAGGTGCTTGGATCATTGGTCATTCCAAAGGGCATGACTAACCACTCATATAGACCCTCCTTGTTTTTGAATGCAATCTTCCACTCATCTCCCTCTCGTATCCATATCTAGTGATAGCCACTCTTGAAATCTATCTTTGTGAAGTACTAAGCTCCACTCAAGCAATCTGTATGATCATCCATCCTTAGGAAAGGAAACCGGTAGTTGATAGTTATTTTATTTATAGCCTGAGAGTCTATACACATTCTCCACTCTCCATCCTTCTTTGGTGTCAGCACTACAGGTACTGCACATGGACTCAAGCTCTCTTGAATTAAACATTTCCTCAATAGCTCTTGAACTTGTCTTTTTAGTTCCCTAGTCTCCATAGGAGTCATCCTATGAGTAGCCTTGTTAGGAAAACTAGCTCCAAGGACTAAATCTATTTGATCATTGATTTATCTTATTGGTGGTGACCCTTTTGGAACATTATCAGAGATGACATCTCCATACTCACTTAATAGACTCAAAACTTCAAGTGAAACTTCACTACTACCTTCCTTATCCTTTCTAGGAATTAAAGCATAATACATATGCTAATGTTTCATGCCATCCAAAAAATTTCTTCCATCAACAAGACATACCCTAGCACTACTACATACCTTTTCACCCTCCTTTATCAAGGGCTTCAATTTGTGGAAAACTCTATCCTTTATTAGAGAGTGTATACTTGAATGACCATCATGTATAGCATGCCTATCAAACTGCTATGACCTTCCAAACAATAAATGGTAGACATCCATTAGGATGATTTCACAGAGAGCCTCATCATGGTAACTCCCAATCTTGAACTTTACCAAACATTTCTCACTAACTATGACCTTATGATCATCCTACACCTAAGAAGTCCAATAGGGATGGGGGTGTTTCTCTCTCTTGAGCTTTAGCTTTGAGATTATCTCCTCTAACACCAAGTTTTCAGTGTTCCCACCACCACAATATTTACCCTTACACTTGTACCTAGTACAAAACAAACTCTTCCTTTGTCTAGGTTTAGTCTCACTACTTAGCAAGACCCTTTCACTAACTAGAACCTCTCCTCTTTCTATATCATTTAAATGTGATGATTGTGCATCATCATCCACATGAGCAACCCTTGCTTGATCATTAGCTCTCCTATCTATCCTTCCTTAGCATTGAGCAAATTCGTAGGCACAATTACCTTCCTCATCATAATGAAAACAAGTACCACAAAAGCCTCCTCTTCTTGAACCTTGTCCACATCCTCTACCTCTTCCTCTCTGACCTCCAAAGTTTTGATCACATGAGTGGTTGAAACCCTCATTCCTCTGGTTTTGGCTAGTACCCACATCTTCATTTTTCTTCTAGTTCTCATTTTGGCCTCCAAATGACCTACCACCACTGCTTCCTCCTTGATTGCACCCTATTTTCCTTCCATCAAACTTTTTGTCTAACTTATCCTCAATTCATAAGGCAAACCAGCATGCCTCTTCAATGTTGGTCATTCTAACTAGACTTAACTCCTTTATAATGCTAGGTATTAACCCATGAAGGTAATAGGAAACCTTTTCCTTTTTTGCTTTCACATGCCCCACCCTTATAAAGACTTGGTAAAACTTCTCTGTGTATTCTTGGATAGCTTTTCCCACTTGTTTTAACCTTTGTATCTTTTTGACCAAATCAAGCTTGTAATCAACAAGAATTAATTGCTTCTTTAGTTTGTCCACCATGTAATCCCATCTTGTGATTTTCTCGTTTCCTCTTCTATTTATTTCCAATTGAATCTCTTGCCACCAAATTTTGGCATGGCCTTTCATTTTGGACTTTAAAAACTTAACCCTATCAAGGTCCCAAATATCTTCATACTCAAAACATTTCTCTAGCTCATTGATCTAGTCGATCAACTCATCCGAGTTCAGATTTTTTGAAAAAAATGCCAACATTAATTTTAGTTCTTTTTCCTAGCTTGGAAATGGCCCTAAAAATATTCTCCTCCACCTGCTTTAGGAATTCTCTATCCCCTTCCCCTTCCTGCACATTATTTCCTTCTTCTTCATTTTCCTCCTCACTTTCATCGCCTACAACAATATTCATCCCACTATGGATCTCCTCTTACAATGCATGAACTTGTCTTTGGAGGGCTCTAACCTTAAGAGGGACAACTCTAGACCTTCCACCATGCTCCCTTCATGGATGAATCTTCTTTCTATATCAAAACCCACAACCACATAGTCCTGGTTCAAACTACCTCACAGTCGGCACTCTATCTACACACTTAGGAAAATCATCTCTAATACCACTTGATGAGGGCACAACCCAAGACAAAATGAGTACAAAAAGAAAAGGGAAATACTATTATCAAAGGTGATATGCTATTACATTCAATAAAATGAAAATAGACTCAATGACATGCCCTAGGGGCTTACAATGTTGTCTGATTCTGGAGAAAAAATCCTCCTCATAGTACCTTCTCCCAAACTCCACCAAAAACTGCATTTACAGTGCCAGAAATGACCTTAAGTAACTTGAATTAGGTTTAGGGGTAGGAATAAATTCTAGAATATTTCATTTGGCATCCACTTCCAAAATAGAAGGTTCTAGAAAACACGTCAAAAGTCAGTGTAAAATTAGGAGAATCCAGAAATGGCAGTCCAACTTTCAGGAGGCATAACTTTTGATCCGAGACTCTAATTGAAAAACCATTTACATTTTTGGAAAGCTCTCCAAGTTCTCTATAGCCGAATGATCAGCTATGCTCATCTCCCATTTTTTAGGCCCATATTAGGCCATTTAGTGCCTCAAATTTGACTTTGAAGCACTCTTAGGGGGTCTCTAGGCAACTTAAAACTATAATAACTTTCAAACCATAGAGCCTTTTGACCTATTTTTTTCTAGAGTACTTTAAATTACAAGTATAATCATTCCTCCAACTTACACTCTCTAATTCATAATAATTATGGCTTAATTACAAAATAACCTATTTTTTGCATTGGCACATATCCTAAGGTGTTCAAAAACTCTAACCTAGAAAACCAATAGTGCAACTATGAGAGTTGAAATCTCTATTTAACCCAAATGGGTATCCAAAAATAAAGACAGGTTAGAAAGAAACTAACACTAGGAATATTTTTGGGCGATAAAATATTGCCCTTACACCACTGGATGCTCCTACATTAGTAATTGAAGAAGGCTATTTATATAACTCTAGTGCTTTCCACTCTAGACTTCACCAAGGAATTCGTTGTGGAATGTGATGCTTCTAGAAATAGGATAGGAGCAGTTCTCATGCAAGAAGGTCAACCAATTACTTTTGAGATTCATCAATTAAAAAAAAATCAACTCAAACCTATGAATGAGGAGGAAATGCTAGCAATCCTTCATATATTTAAAAAATTGAGGCCTTATTTAATGGGTTGATACTTCAAGGTTATGATAGATCATGGTAGCCTAAAATATTTTTTGGAACAAAGAATATTGTTAGAAGAGCAACAAAAATTTGTCATTAAGATATCAAGATATGACTTTGAACTTGTATACAAGAAAGGGAAGGAAAATATTGTGGCCAATGAACTTTCTAAGAAGGATGAAAAATATGAAGCCTTATTATGTTCCCTTTCAATATTACAAGAAAATTGGGTGGTAGAAGCCAAAGAAGAGTGGCAAAATGATGTTGCAACAAGTAATCTCATCTAGCAAATAAAAAGTGACCCTAGTAGTTTAGATAAGTTTTGTTTAAAGGGGTATATTCTTTAGTATAAAGAGCACTTGTATCTCTACAAGAATTCCACTCTTAAACACAAGATTCTCAAAGAACTACATGAGTCCCCAATTGGCGGTCATTCAAGATTATTGAAGACATATCATCGGGTCAAGAAAGATTTTTTTTTTGGGAAGGGCTAAAAAGTGATGTTCAAAAATTTGTGGTTGAATGTTTGGCTTGTCAAAGAAATAATGGGAAAACAATTAAGACACCAGGTGTCTTGCAGCCTTTATCTATTCCTAGCCAATGTTGGGAAGAGTTATCCATGGACTTCATCATAAGGCTTCCCAAATATCAAAGTCATAATGTCATCATGGTAGTAGTTGATTGCCTCAATAAATATGCACATTTCACTAGATTATCACATCCTTTTGCAGCAAGTATAGTGGTAAAATTTTTCTTGGAGAATATCCAAAAGCCACATGGTACATCTAAGGTTATTGTTAGTGATCATGATCCTATCTTTACTAGTCACTTTTGGAAAGTTTTATTCTCGTGTTTAGGTACTCAATTGGCTCATAGTTCTTCATACCATCCTCAATCGGATCAGAAAACTAAGGTTGTTAGTGAATGTTTGGTAGGATATCTACGTTGTTTCATTTTAGAAAAATAATCTCAATGGGTAGATTGGCTACCTCTTGTAGAATGGTGGTACAATACTTCTTTTCATAGCTCATAAAAAATGTCTCCATTTTTGGCACTTTATGTATACCATCCTCCTTCTATCACATCATCATTAAAGGTATCACCAATAGTTTAGGCAGTAGAGGACCACTTGCTTTATCAACAACAATTACTTTCAAGACTCAAGGAGAATTTAGCTATGGCACAAAATTAAATGAAACAACAAGTAGACCAACATCATTGTGAAAGAAATTTTGAAGTTGGGGACTAGGTCTTCTTGAGATTGCAGCCTTGTAAATAAATCTTAATGAAGCAACAAAAAAAGAATAATAAGTTGTCTCCAAGATATTATGGACCATACCAAATCATGCAAAAGATTGGTAGTGTTTCCTACAAGCTTGAGTTGCCACCAACAACAAAGATACATCTAGTCTTTCATGTTTCTTATTTGAAGAAGGTAATTAGGCATAATATTCCTACTCAAACAGTACTACAAGAACTTGATGAAGAAGGAAGAATAATTTTGGAACTAGAGTGGATTCTTCAAACATGTACAAAGAAGCTAAGGAACAAAACCTTGATTCAATATCTTATACAATAGAAGAACTTACTAGTTGAAGAGGCCACATGGGAGGATGAGGAGTTCTCAAAAGAATTGACACTTGATTAGCATTGAGGACAATACTTCTTTCAAGAGAGGGGGCATGCAACACCATTAATATTGGTGTATATAGGGTTATGAATAGTCAAATTTTGGTTATCTTAATCCTTAATTAAATAATTTATCATTATTATATTAATATTTAGGTAGGTAGGTTGGCCTAGGTGTTTTGTATGGTTGTGTCCATTCAACCTAATCATAATTAGGTATATATATAGGAGGTTGTGAGTCTTATTTCAACATCATATTGTGAAGTGTGTTCTCATTGGAGATATTTGGAGGTTTCCCCTCTAAGTGGCCTATTACTCTCAGTTATTATCAAGTACTTATATAATATTTTTTATTATTTCTTCTATTATGCAAATTATTTCATTACACTATGGTCCTATTCTTATTGTTATTGTAAGCATACTCCACATGGGGAATGATAACATCCCATATTTTCACAGACACCTTAGTTAGGCACCTCAAGAGGTTACCCAATACCCTGTTAACCACCTTATTTTGGCCATCAGTTTGGGGATGCTAGGCTAATCCAAATGAAAGGTTTGTACCAAGTCTACTCCACAAGGTCTTCCAAAAATGACTCATAAACTTCACATCTCTATCTGAAAAAATACTCAAAGGAAGTCCATGAATCCTCAAAACTTCCTTAAAGAATAAGTGTGCAATGTGGCTAGCACCATTTGTAGTCTTACATGGAATGAAGTGCCCCATCTTAATGAATCTATCAACCACTACATAGATACTGTCATAAGTTCCCTATTTTGTCTTGGGAAGACTTATTATGAATTCCATGATCACACACTTCCATGGCCTATTTGGAACTAATAAGGGCTGATAGAGACCTATATTCTTCATTCCACCCTTGGCTTTCATACACACCATGCATTGATCAACGTACTTAATCACATCCCTGACTAGTTTTGGCCAATAATAGAATCTTTGGGCTAATTCTAAAGTCTTGTTGACACCAAAGTGACCACTTTGGCTCCCATTATGCTTTTCTTGAATTAGATTCTCCCTTATTGATCCCCTTGTAACACATACCTAATTTCCCTTAAATAAAAATCCATTTTGTAAGGTAAATTCAAAGAACTTGCTATGGAAATGGTTCTCAAAATTGGAACATACCTTCTATGCCTCTACAAAGTCTTCATCCTCCTTATAGAGACTCTTGAGGCTCTCTACCCCAATGCTATGTAACTAAACCTCTTGGATAGTTAACAATCTCCTACTAAATGCATCTACTGCCTTGTTCATCTACCCTTTCTTATGCTTAATTATAAAAGTGAAAGATTGTAAGTACACCTTCCATCTTAAGTGCATATTACTCAACTTTTCTTGAATGTTTATATAGAAAAGATCTTGAGTGTCATTTATACAAAAAATTCCTTGGGCAATAGATAATGTCTCCACTTTCTAAGAGACTGAACTAGAGCATAGAGTTATGGGTCATAGGAAGAATACTTCATTTTGGCTTTATTTATTTTTTCACTAAAGAAGGATATTGGCCTACGTTGTTGACTCAACACTCCTCCTACTACTAGGTCACTTGCATCACACTCTATGGTGAAAAGTTTCTCAAAACTAGGAAATTAAGAAACAAGTTGGGTAGCTACTTGTTTCTTTAGCATCTCAAATGGTTTTTGTAATGCCCCACCAAGGAACCCAAAAGAAATTAACCTAAAGTTTCACTAAGTTTGTCAAACTTTTTTTTTTAAAGATAACAACAACAACAACAAAAAATTATATATACAGACACACACAGAGAGACATAGTGAAAGCAGTAATAACAAGAGATAAAGTAGTGGATGCAATAACTCATATACATACAACCATCATAAATAGATTACATCTCCTAAGGGTCCCATGATGTTGAATCACATTTAAGTTTAATTAATACTAAATCTAACACATAACCAATATCCACATCATGGAATAATCACAAGTATGAATCCATTTAAATAAATATACAATTGCATAAACTACCACTTGGCATAACCAGAATGCATAATCATCCATTGTACAAGTCACAGGGTATGAAAAGATCAAAGAATACATAACATATATAAACTACAGCATCTCATAAAATCTCTAATAAAAAAGTACATTATAATAGAGAATAACCATCCATTAGTAAACACAAGAATAGAGAGAAAGGATCAATTGGACAGATACATCCAGCAATAGCATCCAATAGTCAGATCTCAATGGTATAGGAAAAATGCACTAGCACCCAACCTTGTGGAACCTAAATGGCCCACTCCCACTATGCTAAGGAGATAAACTCAAGTCCCATATGGATATCAAAACACAAGTCATAACCAACATCTAGGTCAAGGAAACACTTGAAAGAAAACTATCTCAAAGGGTACCAAGACGTAAGTATCATCTAAACCTAGAGGCAACACATACATGTAGGAAATCTACTATGCAAGTGGGAAAGTGTCATCACATGAGCTAACTCTAAGGTTACCCTGGTAGCCTCACTAGCTCTGGCCCCCTAGTGTCTATGTATGGCATCAATATCCTTTTGTACAGACAAGGCATACTAATGAGTCAACTCTAAGGTTACCGTGGCTATCTTTCAATACTCTAACCCCCTAGTGACTTTATGTGGCACTGATATATTATTAATTCATTTTAAACCCATTTAATGAAATCTTATCACTTATTATAACAACCTACAAGCAGCTTCCTTAGGGCTTTAGCCTCCATTGCAAGCCACTTCCCAACATGACATATAGATAACCTACCTTATGTTTTTTAATGTGGAGCTTGATTAGTCCCCAAGTGGGAGATTGTTAGATTGTGGTGATTGATTAGGAAAGTACTATACATACTTCATAAAAATTTTGGGCCCTATTTTATCAATATTTTGGGCTGACATGTAATTATTAATTATAACCCTAAAGTGGTAAAAATACCTATATAAAAGAACTTAGGGTTAGGGATTGTTTCATAGTGGTGATGTAAAAATTGGTTCTTGTGGCAGTATTGAGTTGTAAGGGATTACGGATTGTAATCAAGTTGTGATCACTAGATCGTAATTATATTAGATTTGTTGTTTGGTGAACATAGCCCAGGGATTGGGTGAACCACATTAAAGCTTGGTGTCTTGTGTTCTTTTCTATGTGATCTATTATTTTCTAATATTGGTTATATTTGCATGTAATTTTTATTTCTATCCATGGTTCAATCCTAACACCTTAAGCTCAGCAAAAGCAAAAGGTATCATACAATCATAAACCACACATCACTTCTTAAACAAGTAATTGCAAAGTACTAAAATATCACTAATCAAAATAACATATTTCACCAATACAATGATCTTAACAGGGTTGATCAAAAATTAACTACACATATAGCAACCCATGACATCACCAAAAAACAAATCACATAATCACCTCAATCCTAAACAAGCAACTAGGAAGCAATCCAAAAATAATTGATTGAAGACTCAAAGGTTACACCAGAAAAGTCACACCATTCACTCTAGTTCTACACAAGAGAAATTGGAAAGCAATAACAACCAATAGATCAAACTCATCAAAGAAGACATGTGACTACATCACAATGGTCAGGTATAAAAGATCAAATACATGACATCATCATAGAACAAACTCCCCAAGCCTCTGGTAAACATCCTAACTCATCAAAGTACTAAGTTAACTTGAAGCCAACATCAATAAACCACACATCACATATAGTACATTAAAAAATAACTTTCATAATGCATTAGGTTTTGAAAACATGACAGTTCAATTTTTGTTGAAGGTTTTCAAGTTTTCATTTTCACTTTTAGGTATTATAGATTCGCTAAAGTTCTTGAGTCCACACGAGTTTCAACACTCAACAAATCATAAGAAGTTGTTTAAACATAGTTTTCATAGTTCAATTTGTTATCAAAACACAATATTCAATAAACATACACATTATAGTTTTTGTCTTTTCAAAGTATTATATTTTTTAAGGGTTCTCAAGTACACAAAATCTCAAGAAGGCTTAACAGTTCATATAGAACTCATTTAAATATAAAACCCTTCTTTTGTATAAAAAGAACTATTGATTTAACAACACCAATATCCATTTAAAATACTCTAATCAAAATATCATCATTTTTTTTTTCGAATTTTGTGGATAACCTTACAACCACACTTTTAATAATTATTATTAAAATTAAATAACAATTATTAATTATCATTATAATCAAATTATTAAAGTTATAATTTATTAAATTATAAAAAACTAAATAACACTAATCTCTTAATAATTATACTTACTAAATTTAATATAATAAAATTTATTAAATTTATTCCTAATACTTAATATCAAACAAAGTATTAATTAATAATTTAACAAACTAAATTAATATAGAAAAAAAATAAAAAACTTAATTTAAAAAAAAAATGTTTTAAGCCCTTCAGCTATCAAAGGGTGTCATAGTAGTTGCAGCAGGTCTGCATCAACAATACCTACTACATCAGCAATAGGCCTGCCATAGTGGCCACATTGTTGTTGGTAATGAACATAAGGGAGGAGGAAAGGTGGGTGGGGGAGTGGTGGCCCTCACCCACCAAATATACTGATCTTTTTTTAATGAAAACAAAATCGCATCCCCTCAATAAAATCGTAGTACGAGTTCATTCACTTTTTTTTTAGATTATATTTAATAACATAATTACATAGTAACTTCCAATTAATTTGTAATTGTATTATTTTTTATTTTAATTTTTTTATAAGTTTTCCAATATAAACCTGATATAGAAACCCGGATCAAACAATCAAGATCTATAAAATAAAACTGGTTTTCTTTTCAAAACCCACATCCTGATTTTAACAACTCCATTATGAATCATCCAATCTAAATCAAACGAGGGTTTCTAATTTCCAACTCAAATATAGATTCTTCTCAACCGAAGAATGATAGTTCACATACAAGGGTTTTAATCTTGATTTGTTTGTAGATGTTTTTAGAAATGAAACCAATAGATTCACAACAAGGGTTTCAGATAATTCAATAATGAATATTAAATTTTCTCAAACAAGGGTTTCAACCCAGAGGAATTCTAAAAATAGATTCACAAACACGGAGAAGAAAGAGAAATCAAAGAATGAGCAACTACTGCACAAATCCACAAGATCCTGCTTGGATCTGATGCTAAAACAACAAATGCACAAAACACGCAAGAATTTTCCTTTTCCTTCAAAAACCCTCTTTTTTAGAAATCAACGCCTCCAAACTTGTGTTA
Organism: Cupressus sempervirens; assembly: GCA_028749045.1. NCBI lineage: Eukaryota > Viridiplantae > Streptophyta > Pinopsida > Cupressales > Cupressaceae > Cupressus > Cupressus sempervirens. The sequence goes on from CM053785.1 coordinate 4,711,146, forward strand.
TGGAGAAATGAACTCTAAATATTTAATAAAGATTTTTTCCCCAATTTAGGACTTCAATCATGCAATCACGCAAAAACCCTTTATCTTTTATTATTTTATTATTTTAATTTCATGCACAAGCTCTATACAATTTAATTAAAATAAACTTTATTAAATTAATGCTTTCTCCCTCTTATTAAATCATAAGATGCTTTTAATATAATATTTATTAATTTTATTTAGAATATTATTAAAATAAAATTCCTAAATAAGTTATTATTAAATTTAATAAATATAAATACGCCAAAATTAGAACTTTATTAAAATATTTTAATTTTTATTTTTTTATTTAATTCTCAATTAATTAAATATAATTAAATACTAAATTTTCTTTATAAAATTTCCATTAAATTAAATCAATAAATTATCTTTTAATTTGATTTTATTACAACTAAAAATTACACCAAACCCACACGACTAAATATGACAACTCAACTTAAAATGAAGAATAAAATCAAACTCCAGGGTTAGAATCATGAATTCATGTCACTTGATGAATTCGAATGGGTAAACAACTCAAATACTTGTCCTACTTTCTAGGACAATTGGCATAGATTAGGATTTGGACTCAACAATTATCTCTCCACTTGTACCATTGAGATACTGCGATACGGTACGCTCACCCTGGCAATTCAAGGAAGTTGATACCTGGTACCTATAATTTGCATAAAATCCATGCATGTACATACTCATATATTCAAAACTAAATAGGCAATAGCAGGAAGTGGTACATCATGTAAATCTCAACTAGTAGGTGACTATGACTCTCTCCCACAACTACATCAGGAACGTCAATCATAAAGTAAAACAGACAAGTACACCATACACAGACAAGTATTGGGTAAGTAGCCATAGAAACTACATATAAATCATTCATCTAACTAACATCATGAAATAATTGAAAGTCCCTAAATGAACATATCTATCATCATCAAAATAATCCTAAAATAACTAAAATAACTAAATAACTCATCACATAAATCAACTGAGTATGAAATATATTTAATCTAATCTAGTAACCAAGTACCAATAATCATAAACATAAATATAAAATAGGCCTAAATAATCTGATAGTATAATCAAAAAAGTCAACTAGGAGTAGGTATTTTAATTTCTCTACTTCTAAAGTCCATTTGAACAAAATAGACTCCACCCTTAATGGTATCTAGCAAAGGCACACATATGCCACTAAAATTCCTAATGAACTTTCTATGAAAATGAGCTAGACCATGAAAACTTCTTACCTTGTTAGATGTAGTAGGTGGTGGCCAGTTGAGAATAGTTGCTACCTTCTCTTGATCCACCTTCAAGGATCCTTTTGACACCATAAAGCCCAAACACACAAGCTCTTGTTTGAAGAAGTCACATTTCTCAAGATTGATGGCAAGCTTCTCCTCATGCAACCTCTGCAATACTTCTTCCACAAGTTTGATGTGCTCCTCCTTTACTTTTCTAAATATTAGTATATCATCTAGATATACAACCACAAACCTTCTAGTGAAATCCTTATGCACTTAATTTATGAGTCTTATGAATGTACTAGGAGCATTTGAGAGACTAAATGGCATCACAAGCCATTCATATAGCCCCTCTATTTTCTTGAATATTGTCTTCCATTCATCTCCCTCCTTAATCCTAATTTGATGATACCCACTCTTCAAATCCCACTTGGTGAAGTACATTGGCCCTCCAAGACAATCCATAAGATCCTCAATCCTAGGTATAGGAAACCTATACCTGATTGTGATCATATTTATAGCCCTTGAGTCTATGCATAGCCTCCATTTTCCTCCCTTCTTGGATGCTAGTATGATAGGGATTGCACATGGGCTTATACTTTTCTTGATCAAGCCTTGATCAAAACTTCTTGCACTTGTCTTGCTACTTCCAAATTGTGGTCAAGAGTGAGCTTTTATGTTGCCTTTTTTGGTAAAGATTCACCAGGAACAAAGTCTACTTGATGGCTTATCACCCTTCTAGGAGGTATTGTGGTAGGAGTTCCATCACTTACAATGTCTTTATATTTCTCAAGAAATTCTTGTACCTCTATTGGGAGTGGCTCTTTAACTATCTTGTCTTCTCCTTTGGACTTCAACACAACTACATAGCTTTGGCTCTCATCATCTTTGAGATCGTTGACAAATTCTTTACCACTTCATAGCAACACACTAGGCACCTTAGACTATGGTTCATCTCCTTCCAATAGAGATTCAATTTTAAAAGTTCTTCCTCCTTTCTTGAATGATATAGAGTGTGCCTTCCCATCATATACTATTTCTCTATCAAATTTCCAAGGCCTACCTAATAGAAGATGGAAAGTATCCATGGGCAAAATTTCACACAACAACCTATCCTTATACCTTTCTATGGAGAAGTCAATCCAAGTCTTCTCATTATCCAAAATGCTTTGACTCTTGTTGAGCCAAGTCACCTTAAGGTATTTGCATGGGGAACCTTGATTAGTTTAGACTTGTTGACTACATATTCAAATATGATGTTATCAATAGATCCAGGGTCTACTTGTGTCTTGCAAACCTTCCCAAGTATCTTACATCTGATCCTAAATAAAGCCCTCCTATGCTTAGGTTCATTAGTATCTAGTTTCTTGATCAATATCCTTCTAAACATGAGGTTCTCACCCTTTGCTAATTCTATTTGATCCACTTGATTTTCCTTGCCACTAGAGTTATCTGTTGAGATAATGGGTGTTGCACACATTGCATAATATTGTTATTTTATTATTTTATTTTATTATGTAATGTTGTACTTAGATGGACGTGCAACATGTAAAGATTCCCATGAAATATTCTTGATGAGTTGTATTGTAACATTGTGAAAATATTTCATGTAATTATTTAATATTGGGGAAAAGAATTAAATGCCCAATATTAAATGTGGGGTCAGTGGGATAGGTAGCACACGGTTTTAGCACATGGTTTATGTAATACCACTTGGTGGTTTTGTGGGACTTGCTACTATATAAGCAGCCACAAGGGTAGTTGTTGTAGAGAGAGAGAGAGTGACAAGGAGAAGACAAAAGGCAAGAGTCGAGCGGGACAAGGCTTGACAGGTTAGCCAAGGGAGCATTTGTGAAGGTTGAAATCATGGCATGGGATGTGTGGATTCATGCTTGTTCACATAGTTTGCTCGGTTATGGCTATGGCCATGAAGGCTTCCATGGTTGTATGGCAATGGTATTTTTTGCTGAATAATACATGATGATGGATGCTTTTGGAGGCTGGGTTTTTCCCTCAATGAGGGTTTCCCAGGGTATATCTTGTGTCACAATTTTGTGGGTATGTTTTCTATTCTCTTGCATGTGGATTTTAATTTCGTGATTATTTCAGATTTATTATGGGTTATTTGAAAACGGTGGTTATATTCTTTCTTGCCAAGTTTCCTTACAAGTGGTATCAGAGCTATGGTTTTATTGTTTGTAACCCTAGATTGAATCCATGGGAATGCATGAGAGGATAAAAGAAAGGGCAAGATATATGAATGATTTATTGCAGATTTGAGGGTTTTGGATTTATTGTTATGATGGGATGGTAAAATATTTGGGCATGGGAAATTGTTGGACAAAAGATTTTTTCGGATGTTTCATTTAAATGAGGGTTTTGGGGGGTAGCTTGCAGAAATGACCTCCTGGGTAAAAACAGACCTCACCATTGGATCCGGGTCAACATTTCCATAAATTTTGATATACAATGTGCCCTAGTTTGGCCATGTTCAGAGGAAATGAAAGAGTTTTTTGGTTTCAGCCCATGATGGCTGTCAAATTTAATCCCGTCGGAATTTTCGTCACTGAAAAAAATAAAAAATGAAAAATCGTACTGAAAATGGTAAAAAGATTGTCTTAGTAAAACGGCCATAATTTTCTCTCAGAATATCGAATTTTAGAGTTCTTATAGGTGTTGGAAAGCTAATTCAGAGCACTACAACATGGTGTAGGTTTGGTTCTGTGATTTTAAAATTTTGTCAGGTTTTCAGTGCCCTAAAGTCAGATGTTGTTTATTTTGAGCACGAATTGGGGCATAACTTGGGCATACGGAGTTGGATTTTGGACTTCAAGTAGTCAAAGGAAAGCTCTTGGAGAGCTCTACACATTGGTTCAGATTTGGTGCAGGTTTGGCATGATTTATTTGTTGATATATTTATCTAAATAGTTTATAAGTATATTTTGACTATGGTAACATTGTGAGTTTATGGCATTGGAGATTTAAGTTTTGATGTCATTGTATACTCAGTTCATATTTCATATTGGTCTTATGATGATATGGTTATCAGTGTTTGGTTTGGATATGCATGATGACTTGTTGGGTCTACAAGTTGTGCAGTCTTGTAAGTGGTCTATACTTACAGGTTGCATTTATGGCTTGGTTATGGGTTGTCTTTGCCCATTGATCTTTCATTATTGATGCATATTCAGATTGGTGGCTTGGATTTGGGTTGTCTATGGCCTAAGTCACATGATTTTATCTTCATGTAGAAGGGATGAGATGTTTTTACCAGGGACAGTCATGGTGGAGGATTGTGGTTGACTATGCTGACAGGTTGGACACTTTGAGAGCCAGATGCTCGGTTCATGGATGTGATCATGGTGCCATGGATTTTGGCATGACATGATTGGTTATACAGGTACATCCTTGATGTTCATTAGCCTGGATTTCTAATACGGTTATGGTGGTATATCTTCTTGGTTGAGGATCATGGTTATTTGGTTTCTTTTGAGGAGCTCATGATGTGCACTTTTGAGTTCTTCAATGGTTTGATGTCTTGGTTGATTCTCATGGTTAGAAGATGGTTTGTTCATCATATGTCATGGATAGCTTGGATACACGGTTTAGTGGGAGCTTGTGACAGTGATGGGGTGACAGTGCAGGATTAGTTCCTAGTTTGGTTTGGATCTTCAAGTAGGAGATGGATTTTATGATGCCATAGGTGACTTGGTACCACGGTTGAGTAGGAGTTGTTGGCATTGATATATTTATTGAGTGTTTGCAAATGTTGGAGGTTTGTCTTAGATCATGTTGCTGCAAAAGCGTCTTTGACATTTGCATGGTGCACTTGTTTTCTTCATGGTGTATGGAGATGGTTGCATCTTGAGGACTCATGGGGTTCTTGGTAAAGGTGTGGTTTATGCTTTTATTTGGCATGTTATCCTTGGTGTGAGGATAGTTTCATTATTATGTCATGGTATACTCTTGATACGCGTTTAGAGTTGTGACATGTTATGGTGTGTTCATATGGAGCATGTTATCTCTTTAGTTGAGATGGTAAGATCATGTTTTCATGTTTATGTTCCTGAGGCCATGGTTGGAACTTTGACATTGATCTTGGTTTAGTTTCTTGGTATTGAGTACACTAATCATAAGCTGGATACTTCATGATATTGCTATGTTGCATTTGGAGTTGGCATGGATTGATTGGTTACAGGTGCTCATGGATACTTAGAGACGGTGGTGACGCTGATTTCTCTTGGATTAGAGAAGTATTTGTTGGGACGGTTGATGGTTTCAGCAGGAAGTCCGAGGGGTAGTCACTTGATATGGACTTGAGAGGAGATTGTTCTTAGATGAGTCTTGGTTGGAGACTTGGGTATCTTGATGAGCATTCTCATTCCCCACTCTTGGTCTACTCGGTAGTTTGCTACTTGAGAGGTATAGCCCATTATTTTCTCTCAGTTGCATTATATTTATGCTTGTCTTTCATGGATATGGATCTTGAGCTATGGTACATGAGTTAGTTCTGGAGGGTTCATTTGAGAGATGGTTTAGCATTGGTTATCTCCATGTGCATATTTTATTATGTTGGTTGAGTTTGGGAGATGGTTTTATATTGGGCATTTTCTTTGGATTAGGAATGGTTATTCCTTGGTTTAGGAATGGTTTATTGAGTTTGATCTTCTTGTGAGAGGCTTACATCCATGATTATTTATATGGTATGGTTTGGGTGTTGTTGAGGCTTCTTGTTGGGGTTTTATGGAGGAGATCATACTTGCACAGTTTACATCTAGAGGTGTGTGTGTAGAAGGACATGATACAGGTTATGATTTGCATGGTTTCTCTAGTCTTGATTATCTTCCTGGATGTTCAATTTTGCCTACATTGGATTTCAGATTGGTTAGATATTGTGATCACTAGTTTGTGTTCATGTATGTCATGTGAGAGATGACATGGTTATTCATTTATCTCTTTCCTTTGTTGGTTGTGGAGAATTTGGGAGACTATTAGAGACTTTTTATGAGAATTTTTTCTTGTAGGATATTAGTTTATGTATTGTGGATGTCCTTGATACTACATGGATTCACTTCTTTGAGATGTGAGTGAATTGGTTATAGATTTGACATTATCTTTTGCAGTGGGAGCTTCTTGGTATATATGTGGCAGGTATTGCTCTTGAGGCTTGTGATTGCAGGTTATAGATTGGATATGTCAGTGATATGAGATTCACTTGTTATACCTTTGAGGTATGGATAGTTGGATGGGTTTGGCACTTGTTGTGGGTGCTATTTCAGCTATGGATATTTTGACAACTACGGATACATGTGATTACCTTTGGATTAGGTTATTTGTGCTTGGAATTTCAGTTGGTACAGGATTTTATGATCTTCTAATGCGACAGGTTGGGTGGTTTTTCTCTTTGGATGGCTTCTATGTATGTCCAGTGGTAGTGGCAAAATAGAAGGTGAGATCATTCATGTTCGAGATGCTGGATACTTTGATTTTGTTGCGGGTACCAGGATGGAGCACTTGGTATATTTTGATCCATGATGGTGGATTTGCTGGGAGGGATTGTTCCCTTGTTCATTTTGTGTGGCTATGGATTGACCCTATGCAATGTATACAACAAGTGGGAGATTTTTGAGATAATGGGTGTTGCACACATTGCATAATATTGTTATTTTATTATTTTATTTTATTATGTAATGTTGTACTTAGATGGACGTGCAACATGTAAAGATTCCCATGAAATATTCTTGATGAGTTGTATTGTAACATTGTGAAAATATTTCATGTAATTATTTAATATTGGGGAAAAGAATTAAATGCCCAATATTAAATGTGGGGTCAGTGGGTTAGGTAGCACACGGTTTTAGCACATGGTTTATGTAATACCACTTGGTGGTTTTGTGGGACTTGCTACTATATAAGCAGCCACAAGGGTAGTTGTTGTAGAGAGAGAGAGAGTGACAAGGAGAAGACAAAAGGCAAGAGTCGAGTGGGACAAGGCTTGACAGGTTAGCCAAGGGAGCATTTGTGAAGGTTGAAATCATGGCATGGGATGTGTGGATTCATGCTTGTTCACATAGTTTGCTCGGTTGTGGCTATGGCCATGAAGGCTTCCATGGTTGTATGGAAATGGTATTTTTTGCTGAATAATACATGATGATGGATGCTTTTGGAGGCTGGGTTTTTCCCTCAATGAGGGTTTCCCAGGGTATATCTTGTGTCACAATTTTGTGGGTATGTTTTCTATTCTCTTGCATGTGGATTTTAATTCTGTGATTATTTCAGATTTATTATGGGTTATGTGGAAATGGTGGTTATATTCTTTCTTTCCAAGTTTCCTTACATTATCCTCTTGAATATATGCAACTCTTTTGTCATGGCTTGAAGAAGAAGACTTTTCAAGTCATCTATATGCCAGATGGCCTAGTTAACCATAGTTATAAGACTTCATACTAGCAAAGTAAGAGATACTTTTTCCTAATCCTCTACCTATTCTAGAATCTCCTTGATTACCTCTTCCTCTACTATAACCTCCTCTAGGAGTGCTTTTAGTGGTTTTCTCAGTGATCTTGGTTTCACCTTGGTTCTTTTGCTCATTATCTCTACCCTAATATCCTCCTCTTGACCCCTATGATTTATTCCCTTACCTCTATCCTTAAAGTTAGAATCCCCCTTCTTTCTAGTCTTCTCTTCTACCTTTAAGCCCATTTGATGGCACCTTTAAATAATAGTAGGTGTCCACAAGCTTAGCTCCTCTTGGATATTCCACTTTAGACCACCCAAGTATCTAGCCACTTTTATTGGCTCTTTTTCTTGCTCCTTGGATCTAAGGCATAACCTCTGAAACTCCTCTGTATAAGAGGCCACATCCAAGTCTCCACATTTCAATCCTTGGCTCCTCTTGTGAAGTTGAATTTCAAAATCCTCTGGCAGGAAATTATCCTTTAGTTTGGTTACCATGGCATTCTAGTAGGCTCTAGGCTTCTTTCCCATCCTAATGCTCTCATCTTGGACATATTTCCACCATGTCAATGTTGATCCTCTAAGTCTTGACTTGGCTACTTTGACCTTTTGTGCCTCTAACACCCCTTCACATTCAAAGTGATTCTTCATCCCATCTAACTAGTCCATTGTTGCATCAATGTCTATCTTCCCACTAAATAAGGGAACACCTTCCAAGGCTTTCCCTCCTAGGGCTTTTATGGTCTTCAAGAAATGCTCTTCATTCAAGATAGGATCTGGTTCAGGGACAACATCTTCTTCTAATATCTCCTTACCCCTAACATTACTCTCCTCTTCCTTTTTCTTGGTTGCATCGAAAACTATATCCAACTTTATCTTCACTTCTTCTAAGGATTCTTCAAGAAGTTTATTCTTCTCCTTTTTCTCATCAAACACTTTGGATAGCTCTACATTTTCCACCATACTAGACTCACCCACTGATTCTCCAGTAGCTACAAATATACCCTAAGCTCCCAAGTATTTAACTTCCTTTGATACCTCTCTTGCTTTGATATGCTAGTTTCTTCTAGGGTCTCCTTAGGTCATTTTCTTGACCCAATAGGGTTTCTAGTTACCGTACTCTCCTTAGGATCCTACCTATGAGGTCTCAATCCTTTCAACTAGTGCACACTAGCTAGGTAGAACAACAACTCTTTCACTACTTCCTAGGCTTGTTTAGCCCTTCTTGCTTTCTTGACACCAACTCCACAATCAACCCCAACATCCCAACCAACACTCCAAATTTAGAGAATCGTCATCTAGGAAGATATTAGGATACCCTTAAGACCTATGACTAATCTAGGTGGATCTAGAAGACCAAAAATTCAACAGTCTCATAATCTCTCAAATTTAGCATCACTACAAAGAGCTTAGAGAATGGAATTCGACGCAACTTGAATGGGTGAAAAAGGAGCTCGTATGCAAAATTTACACTTGGTCAAAGTTTAGGTCAATAGGCAGACTAGAGGGATAGATAAGGGGAAAAATTAGACCATCTTGAAAGTGGTCAACAATGGATTTCAAAATGAAGAGCCCAATGAAAGCTTGCCAACAGCATTAGTTTCGTCAAAAACGGAGCTCGTATGAAGAAGTTATGACAATTTGAATTTTGGAGGCAAAATGTAATAGTGATGATATCATCAAGATATCAGTAGCTTAGGTGATGACAAGTGTCAAAGATGTGTGCAAATAAAATAGTGCCACATGGCACCTCAAGCTCCTTCATGCAAATTTGGTTGTTTAAAAATTGGTTGAGGAGGTTTGAACCTTGAACCTCACATTTCCCCATTTTAACGAATTTGCTACTTAAGTCTTAAATTGCCACCATTTTGTTTGAATAGCTGTCGGCAGGGGTTGAACCCTCGACCTTGATCCGGTGGATAATTTTAGTGAAAATTGAAGTGTCTTCAAATCTCTAAATTTTTGCACCATCAAAAAGATCTCAACGTCCATCAGATCAAGTGGTATCAGAGCTCAGTTGACTATTATTGCAGTTGCTTTCTTGAATGCTAACTGTAGACACCTAAATCCTTTAGAAAATAAAGTATTTTTATTTTTTGAAAAAATTCTTGATGACATCATCATTTATTAGTTAATTATTTATTTAATTAATTAATTAATTTTTATGCCATTAAATCCCTTTATCTTAATTAAAAATATTTAATTAAGGAATCCCTCCCAAAAATGTTTAAATCTTATTTAAATATTATTTTCTTATTTATTAATTATTTAATTAATAAATTGACCAAAAAACCCAAAATAAATAAATAAATTATTTTTTGCCCAAAACTTGGCCAATTTCCTTAAGACCACTAACCTCTTCCAAAATCTTCTAATCCTTCTTTAATTTTGATTAAAGGCTAATCCCATCATTTCTTACCCCTAATCCCAACTCAAAATATTTAATTAAGATTAAATATTAATCCTCATGTTTACTAATAAAGTTTTAATAAATATCTCCTCAACCCAAACCCTTGAAATATATAAAACTTTATTTATTTCCTAAAATCTAATTTATCCTCATCCTAAGAAGTTGTAGACTCTTCTAGAAAGTCTTCATCCTCATCCTAAGAAGTTGTAGACTCTTCTAAAAAGTCTTCATCCTAATCCAAATTTTAGACTCTTCTAGAAGATGTCTTTAAACCTAATCCTAATCCCCTCCTAACCTTGTCACATTCCCTAAACATGGGTTAAGACTTATTAACCCAAGCCAAAGTTAACAAATATCTCCTCCTTCACCCACCCTCATTAAATGTCATCCACTTGTGTATCCCTAAGCTAATCCTAAACCATCCTAATCCATCCTCTAATCATTTGCACAATCCTAAGCAAGCTTAAAACCTTCCTAATCAATTCCAAATCAAAATTTCTCTCATCTCCCTCAAAATATCCCAACCATAAAACTTTATGAAGCCCACTAGGCCATAAATGACTCTTTCAAGCCCTTTCATTGCTCTTACAAGCCATTATGAGGGTCTTTATGAAGATTTTATCCCTTGAGCCTCCTTTGTTGACTCATCCTTCCCCTTTCCTCCATCATCTCACCCTATGACATGTGTCACTTCCTGATTGGCTATAAGGAAGCACAATCCATGTGCTCTCCTCTCATGCAATCTGAGACCTCCATGAGCTTTTTCCCGTCCTTGCATCTTAGCCCTCAATCCCTCAAGCCTCTTGCCTATAAATTGGATCCTTCCCCTTTGCAAAAAAACACAATCCATGAAGTAAAGTCATAATGCCATTTTAAGAAGTCATTTACATCAAAACCATACACTCACACCCAAATTCCAACTCCATTTGAAGCCCTTTTTGAAGCATAATCTTGGGCATACATCCTATCTATTTAGACAAAGCCACTCAACAAGAGAGCTTCTTATTGAGAGAGCCCATTAATGGCTCATATTCTCAATTGAAAGCTCATCTTAGTCTATCTTGAAGTTTATGAACTTTATTTAGTTTGTAGCAGCTTTATTTAAATTTGGTTTCTATTATCATACTAACTCATATACATTTTGGCACGCCCGGTGGGACCCTGCATGGGTCATCTTCATTAGCTTTTTTAATCAAGTTTTGTATGTCATTTGCTAATTTTGGCTAATTTTTCTTGTTTTGCTGATTGGTAGGATTATATAAATAGGTTTTGTAGGTCCACATGAGCATGAAGAAGACAAAGGAACTCATAGTCTATCTCATAGTGTTTGCAGATTTTTCAAGCTTATAGGTGGACAAAGCACTTGGAATTCTTCTTCCTCTTCTTGTCTATATTCTTTTTATTCCATCTACTTCTTCTTCTTCTTCTTGTGGGAAATTTTGGCCTTTTTTTTCTTAAGGAAGCAAAATCATACACACTTCTTTTTAGTGCTTAAAATGAATCCCCAAATCATACTTAAATCCATTAAAAATTAAAAATTTGCAAAAAAAAAAAAAAAATCTTTTAACAAGTGAAACTAAACCAATCCAATCATTTGCATCCTTGCAACATCAAGGTTTAAGATACATTCATGCAAAGTTAGGAACACTTCATTTTTGGAAATTTAAAAAAAACTTCAAGTTTCCATTTCAAAAGGTTCAAAATCAACACTAAGTGCACACTAAAATCTAAATCAACCTCAAAGCATCAATCAAAGATAAAATGAACCTCATTTGCAAATATTTTAAAGTTTTTTTGAAAATTTCATGAAAACTAAGAGTCCTAAATGGTTGCCAAAATTGTCCTAAAAGCTTTGTTATTTGTTCCAAACAAATGTCTTGTTGCAAAATCTTAAATGTTTCTTAGGTTTTTCATGCATCAAAACAATCTAGGAATATCATTTTTGGGCTTAAAACATGCAAACTAGAACACAAAATCTTGAATGAAAAGCAAAGTCCAAAGATTTTCATCTTTGAGTCCAAAACAATCTTGAATGATCTAAGGTTAAAACAAAGCACTTCAAAGTTCTTAAAACAACACACAAAATCTCAATCTTGAATGCTCAAAGGAAAAAAATTTGAATGTTTAATCACTTTTCTTTGAATGCATGTTGCTAAAATCACTCTTGAGTGCCATGGATTAAAATCAAGTTTGATTTTTTATGAATGCATGATTAAAACAACAAATCCAATCTTGAATGCAAAAGGTTTATTAATCATTGCAATATCTCACTTCATCTTTTGGGGCATAAAAAACAATCTACATTTTAGAAAATTTCTAAGTTATAAAAACAAATAAAGACACTTTGAGTGAATTTTTTGTTGGACTCACCCTCTTTAATCACCCATCATTCTAACCATTGGTTGCAATATCAGCGCCATATATGGGGATGGGTCTACCTAAGAAGGTGTTAAGTGCTCCACAAAAATCAAATTCCATTCACTTAAGTTTTTATTGATTTTTCTAAGTTAGAAAATTCCTTGAATGCACATAAGTCTCGCTAACACTTCATTTGGGCATAAAAAAAATTGAACAAATCTTGACGTGGAGGGCCTCCGGGCGCGTGCTTGAAATCAAATTTCACACATCTTTGTTTCGGGCTTAAAACAAACTCGCACTCAATCTTGAATGCCTTAAAGAAAAATCAATCAATACTTGACATGGAGGGCCTCCGGGCGGGCGAGTTTACTTTTGTTGACCCTAAATCTTCTTGGTGTATTCATTCTTCGATCGATTTTACTTTTGTTAACGCTTCAATTTGGAATTGAACATTTTCATCCTAAACATGTGTGTTTGCAAGGTCTAGATTAGAAAACTTAAACGTCAATTGGAAAAGAATTTTGTCTTTTAGCCTAAGATCATCCAAGTCTTCTCTCCCCTTGTCGTCTTTTGAGGCCATCTTGGGTGCATAAGATTAGGATCCAAAATCTTGTTTAAATTTTAGGAGGCCTTCTTGGGGATTTCATCACCCCTTGGGATGACCTCAACTCTAGCGTTCTGACAGAGTATAAAGATCAAGAGGTGAATTCAAAGACACCTCTCTTGGAATCAAAATGTTTTCACTCAGGCTAAGCCTCAAGGAACTTTATACACTTGAGAAGTGAAAGAGGAGAAGTGGGTTACCGCTCCTCTCGGCTGTGTGACATTGTTTTGGTTTCATCTACGGATTCAGGCCTCACATACCTTGGGTATATCAAGGAATCCCTAGCTAAACCAACTGTTAGCCTTGTAGACAACCATCTAAGATGTTAATGTGTTTGAAGTGACTGATCAAAACATTTGTAGAACATACACACTCTGTGGCGCAAGTATCACATTCTAAGAATCACAAACTTTTATCTGGTTGTTCCTATCTATTGCTTGATTTTTTACTTGTTGAATGAATGTTTTCCAAACTTGGTCAATCCTAGCTTAGGGCAAACTTAGTGTAGTCACTGCTTGTTCTAGAAGTTGAACGAGTTGAAGCAAAACAACCAAAATATCTCTAAGTCAAGCACATTTAGGAATTTATGTCAGAACAACCCAAACCCAAATAGAAATTTCATCAAGTCAAAATCAAGCCATCTCAGGCATACCAAGAACTTTTAGCCAAGAGAAAGGAAATAACACCAAGCCCTCGAATTGCAAAACTCCACAAAGCAGAGGACAAAGTTACCAACGAAGCCCTTCAAGATGCCTGGTTAGATCGCACTATCCAACTTAACCAACATCCAGGAGTTAATCCTGCTTATGCATTACCAACTAGGCATGATTTCTATGATTAGACCCCCTTGTTTCTCCACATCTTCTTGCAATCCAAAATCTTCACATCCAAGCCTTCAAAATTGTTGTCACTTTGCCAAAAGTTTGCCATTCCTAACATCTTCCAAATCCACCAATCTCACCAAGGTTATCCCTTTGACAAAGCTTTGTCTAGGGTAATCTAGTTTTGTCACTTGTTATCCCTCATCACCTTGACCTAATGGTTGGGATCCACAAGTGGTCAATCTTGTGTTATTCCTAAAGGATCATCAGTCTATCCTTAAGTTGACACAATCACCACCAAGCTTGCACATAGGAAAGCAGACCTTTCATGCTTTGGAAACATATCTTTGAAGTTAGAATCCCCAACCCAATCCTCCTTAGGTTTTTTCATACAGCTTTCCCTCAACCTAGGAAATCATTTGCATAGAAAAGCCTTCCCCCTTTTCATCCATCAACATTGTTGCATCTCATCCCTAGGAAAATTTTCATGCCACCCGTCACTCGTTTAGCCAAAAAAAAGAAGGAAACAATAGAGCCCTATCATTTGGATCAAACAGCTTTGCTCTCCTTGAGCACCGAACCATCCTTCAGCCCAGAGAACACTATACCATTACCTACTGACATTGAAGCTTTCATGAACCAACCAGGAAATGTAGTATTGGTGAATGCCATTATAGACAAGAACAAAGAAACAATCATGGCTAACTTTTGAAGGGACAACATAGGAGCCTTCAACTTTAGAAGACCTCCTCCCTTATCAGATCCATCTCACCCATTGTTTGGACAACTCCCACCACCCATAGGCTCTTATGATTCAAATTATACTCAATATGTGCCAAAAGAAGAGCCTCAACCCACCCCATATGATCCAACAGACCCAAACATACCAGCCTCTACTCAAGTTGAAATCTCCCTTTTGCAAACCAATCTAGCCACCACCACTCCACCATTGGTCCATACCACTCCATCCGAAACCCCCTTCACCCAAAACACCTCATCATTCACTCCCTTCACTATTGTTGTTGTTGCCCTCCAACCTAGCCTTCCAAATCCACCCATCTCCCAAATCAGTGCTAGCATCTTTGGCCAACCTTAGCAATATACAACTGAGATGCCACCCATGGGGCCAAGTAATCAACCCTTCATCACCCCCAGCTTGTTTACCTCAGCTCAGAACACAATTCCAACATTTCCACTAGTTCCTTGGAGCTTAGTGCCATCAGCCACAAATCCACAAGCTACTACCCTCACTCCACCAAGCTATCAAACCCCACAAGCTACTACCAATGTTCTGCCAAGCTCTCAAGTGACCCAAGCTTGTGCCACCCCTCTACCAAGCTTTCAAATCCATCCATCAAGCTATCAAACCCCATTAGTTCCATTTTCCAAGCTTTCAATTCCCACCACCTCTACCACCAACTAATCCATTACCTTCTATTACCAACTATTTTTCTATGCCACTTCTAGGAGGAAATCCACCACCACCAACTACCAATTACTTGGCCTCTTTTGCCATGTAGATACCTTCCCAAATGGGGGCACAACTCACATATATTGGTCAAACTCCTCAAATCCAAAGTCAAGTTCCACAAGCTCCTCGATCTTTTCCCCAAGCTTCACAACCATCTTATACCTTACCTCCAGAAAGCAATCCATTTATCTCACTGCCAGCTTATGTTCCTCAATCCCAACCTCAAATCCAATATCAACAGCAAGCCTCACAACACATGTAGCAATATGTGCCACCTCCACCACAACAACCCATCATCCACCATTCAGTTTCCCAAGCCATGTACAATCCCTACCAGCCCATACCTCAAAGCCATCCATATTCCATTGCCCCATCTAGCACATACCTAGCTCAGGGCACTCCTACATTGGGGGCACCCCAGCCATCACCCATTAATTCAGAATGGGAAGCCATGAAGATAGCTTTGAAGAACATCCAAGAGGGAAATGATCCAAAAACTTTCAAATTTGAGAATGTGTGTCCTTACCCATTTGACAAAGCCATTACTATGACTCCATTCCCCAAGCATTTTGAGACACCCAAGTTTGACAAATTCAGAGGAAAAGGAGACCCTGTCACACATATCAAAGAATTTTGCATGCACTACTAAGAAGTGGCATACGATGATGTCTTCCTCTTGCATCTCTTTCCAAAAAGCTTGGCCAGACCAGCTCTTGAATGGTTTTATAGAATACCATATGGCACAATTAAAAACTTTGTTGAATTCTCTAAGGCATTTGTAGCCCAATATGCCCATCTTGTTGAAGCAGAGCTATCAGTAGTGGATCTTGTCCACACTAAAAAAAAAGGTGGAGAAAGCCTTCCTGAATATTTGCAAAGATGGCAAACCCTTACCACCCGCATATCTTGCACCTTGCCAGAGCGCCATTTGGTGAAAATGTTTATTGATAATGCTCATCCCAGCTTGGCTCACTACATGACGATGAACTATTTGCAGACCTACAAAGATATCAAAGAGAAAGGAATGATCCTTGAGCAAGGACTCATTAAAGATGGTGTGGTCAAGATTTACAAGGAAGTCAACCAAAATCAATCACATTCCAATGACAAGTCTAGGTATTGGAACAAAAGCAAGCATGTTGCAACAGATGGCATCACTGACACCAGACATGTGAATATTGTTGGTCCTTCCCAAAATCAATCCAACCCACCTTATCAACCAAACAATCAAGAGGCTATCAACTACCAATAGCAAAATTACCAAAGCTATCAAAACCACAATCCAGGACCCAACTTTCAAAGGTCTAACAATCAAGCTAATGCCATCAATGTAGCTGCAGGGCAAAAGCCCAAATTCCAACCTGCACCTAGAAACTATACACCCCTTGGTGAGCCATTGGATGTCATTTTTGAGAAATTGACTAAGGAAAACCTCATCAAATTTCCTCCTACCCAGCAAATTGACCCAAGCTAATCCAAAGCTACATGGTACAAAGATAGTGAGTACTTCAAATTTCATAGGGTAAAAGGTCACACCACCCTCAGATGCATGAAACTGGAAGATTATGTGCAGGACCTCATTGATCGAAAAAAAATCATCGTTGGTGCCCAAACCTCTCCCAATGCAGGCTTATAGATCTATCAAAATGCTTTTCCCCCTCACAACAACCAAAATCCTGAAAAAGCACCTATCCAAACCAACAACAACAACACCGATAACTGCCAGCCAAACCAACAACATGGGAAGAACAATGACCACACTTCATCCTATATAGATTATGGTAGTCTCATAGGTTGTATATCTGAGAAACAGCCTTCTGTCAATGTTATCAATATCCAAGGACCAAACAATGGGTGTGCAGTCACCACTCGAAGAGCACGATTTAACATCACAGGCCCACCAGCACCATCAGCTCCATAAAAAAGCTAGTACAATATCTTGGAACACCTTGGGAACATGCCAGCCCAAATCTCAATTTTAGACCTTCTCCGCACTACTCCTATGTACAAAAACATCCTTGACAGTGCTCTCATAGAATCTCGTGTCCCTTTAAATATCAATGCTATTGATTTTCATAATCTTGTTGGACACCTATCCTCCTCATGTGCCCTATCTTTCAAACCCACTGACATACCCATGGTCGAGCCAAATCACACCCTTCCGCTTCGCATAGCCATTATGGTATCCAATTTTGCCGTAAAAAGAGTAATGATAGATAATGGATCAACCTTGAATATTTGCACCTTAAAATTCATAAAACAAGTTGGGTATACTAAGGAAAATATCATCAGTGAGGTTATCACCATCAAAGCTTATGACAACTTGGAAAGAACCACAAAAGGAACTATTTTGCTGCTAATCAAGGTTGGGCCAGTCATTGAAGAAACACTCTACCATGTTATTGATCTAAACCTACCATTTAACATCCTCCTTGGTTGCCCATGGATTCATGCCATGAAAGCCGTTCCATCCACTTACCATCAGTGCGTCAAATTTTTGCATCAGGGCATTGAGGTAACCATCCATGTTGATCCAGAACCCTTTGCTTACTGCAATGCGATTGAAGCTTCATATATGAACCATTGCCCTAGAATTGATATCGGCACAGCCATCACTAGCTCATCCCACACTTGTAATGACCTAGAAACCATCCTCGCCTCCACCCTATCTATCGTGAAGATCAATAACAAAGGCTATGGAGAGTATAGTCTATCAGATGCATTTCATGTTGGGGCACTCCCACTTGATCCACATGCCCATGGACGACTGACATATCACAAAGCTAAGGAGATTCCACCTCCTCGATACAAATAGTTTGGCCCAACAACCTTTGTATCCTCAAAAATTCCTCTTCATGAGGAGCTCACTCCAGATATCAACAATTGGTTACATAAGGATGCACCTCCAAGAAATCAAGCATGCCTTGATCACTTTAGTCAAAAGTATCCCCAAGAACATAAGCTCATCACTAAAAAATGGAACTATCAAGGTGGTGGTCTAGGACCAGAAGAAAGAGGCATGTAGTGCCCCATCGATGCACACAAGTGGGAATCGAAGTCAGGTCTTGGCTTTGGCATGCCCACAACTGGGGGCACCAATGAGAATGGTCACACTTTTTCAAACATTCACCGTGACCTTATCAAAATCGAAGACATTCCTGAGGAAGTTGAAAAGAGAGCCTACGATGATATCCCAGGCCAAACTCCATGGGAGAGTCTGTTCTCCAAGAACTATCCATCCATTTCATTGACCTACCACTTGCCCATCCACAACTCATAGATTGGAACCAACCAAGCGTCATACACTTTGATGAGTTTACATTAGAGGAAGCACTTCTGAGATTCATGGGAGCCGAAACTCCTCACAAGCAAACAAAGCTAGATTTTGCCTATATCTATAAGCTAGATCCCAAGGGGTATTTTGGAGAAAATCCCCAACCTAGTTTTGATACAGTCAAAACTGGAACTAAGGTGAAATCGAGACTAGTTAAGGAAGTGAAGAGAACCCCTCAGCAAGAAAATCTAGAGTCACAAGTAGAACATGAGGATTTAGCATTGCCTCCTCAAGATAATTGACCAGAGATATCTTCTATTCTAATCAAGGATACTAGAGAAGTCAACGTCAGTTCTTCAGAGATCCCCAAACTTGTTCACATTGCTGCATCCCTATCACAAGACCAAGTTGATCTCCTCTTTGAGGTCTTAAGAGAGAACATTGCCTGATTTTCCTGGTCATATCAGGACATGCCAGGACTTGATCCAAAGCTTTTAGTTCATCATCTTGCAATCGATCCAAAGATTAGGCCCATCAGACAAAAGCTTAGAAAAATGCACCCCAAGGTGGCATTACTAGTTAAAGCTGAATTAGAAAGAATGTTATCTACTAAGGTTATCTAACCTATCGACTACTCAGATTGGATCTCCAACATGGTCCTCGTCACTAAGCCTTCTGGTGACATCAAAATCTACACTAATTTCAGAGATCTTAACAAAGCTTGTCCAAAAGATGATTTTCCTTTACCCAACATAGATATGATTGTAGACCTTACAGCTGGACATGAAATTCTATCCCTCATGGATGGATTTTCTGGGATAATCAAATCAAGATTGCAGAAGAGGATCAGCATAAGATAGTATTCACTACCCCTTGGGGAACCTTTTGCTACAACATGATGCCTTTTGTCCTAAAAAATGTTGGGGTTACCTATCAAAGAGCTATGACAGCCATTTTTCATGATCTCATCCATAGCATTTTGGAGGATTATGTGGATGATATCTTAGTCAAATCTCATACCTTCATGGATCATTTTTCTGACCTAGAGAAAGTCTTTGATAGGTTAGCCAAATATCATCTCATGTTGAATCCCAAGAAGTGTGTCTTTGGGGTCACATCTGGCAAGCTTCTAGGGTTTATAGTTTCTAAACAAGGTATAGAGATCAACTCCAAGAAGGTCAAGGCTATCTTAGACATGCCTCCTCCACAAACACTACAACAACTTCACTCTCTTCAGGGAAAGCTTCAATCCGTCCGGCACTTCATCTCCCAGCTTGTAGATAAGTGTACACCATTTGCACATTTACCAAAGAAGGATGAGAACTTCAAGTGGGATCATTTATGTCAGCGTAGCTTTGATCAGCTCAAGTAGTATCTCACCAATCCACATATCTTGGTTCCACCAGTTCCTGGTTGTCCCCTGATTTTGTACATATCAGCAATGCCTACTGCTCTAGGGGCACTTCTAGCATAGCTCGATGACCATGGCAGAGAAAGAGCCATCTACTACATCAGTAGAACCCTAGTTGGTTATGAACCCAATTATACTCCTATGGAAAAAACTTGTTTGGCAATTGTTTTCTAAACTCAAAAGCTTCACCACTACATGTTAAGTCATACCATCCAACTAGTCTCCAAGATCGACCCTCTCAAGTATATGCTCTCTAGAATAGCACTTACAGGCCGTTTGGCCAAATGGGTTATGCTCCTTAGTGAATTTGACATCCAATATGTCGACAGAAAGGCAATCAAAGGGAAAGCTATAGCAAATCACCTAGTTGATGTGCCTCTAGTAGATACATATCCTTTGATCACAGAATTTCCAGATGAACATGTCTGTCTAATTGAAGAACAGCCCCCATGAAAACTTGATTTTGATGGCTCACACACATCTTGTGGATCAAGGGCAGGAATATTGTTGGTCACACCTCAACTAGATTACATTCCAAAAGCCTTCAAGCTACAATTCCCTAGCACCAACAATATAGCTGAATATGAGGCTCTCATAGCAGGATTAAAGATAGTTGTAGAATGGAACATTACTGAGTTACAAATCTTTGGTGATTCTCAGCTCATCATCAAGCAAGCCCTAAATGAATATCAAACCAAAGATGAAAAGCTATTACCCTACAAAGAGCTAGTTGATCAGCTAACCCAGCATTTTACAAGGCTTCAGTTTACACAAGTGCCTCAAATATAGAACAAAGTAGTAAATGTTATGGCTACTATAGGCTTGCTCTTGGAAATTCCCCAAGCAGCTTGTACACAGTATGAGTTTTTAGTCGAGCAGCTCCTCACACCGGCCTATGCGAATGAGGATTCAAACCATGTTTGTATCTTGGTTGGTCCCCAATCCCCTTGGTACCATGAGATTCACGCTTACCTTAATGATGGTATCATATCCCCTCACCTCACACGTACCCAATGCCATAACCTCATCCAAATATCATCCCGCTATGTTATCATAGCCAATACCGTATATCATTGGGGTTATCACAATACTCTCTCTCGATGTTTAGATGAAAATGAGGCCACAATGGTGTTAAAAGAAGTACATTCTAGACTTTGTGATGCCCACACAAGTGGTATTGTCCTAGCATGACAAATCCTTAAAGCAGCCTACTATTGGCCTACCATTGAAGAAAACTCTTGTGACTTTTTCAGAAAGTGTCTCCCATGTCAGCAGCACACAAATCTCGTGCACGCTCTAGCATAGGATCTATAGCCTATTGCACCACCTTGGCCTTTCACTTGTTGGGGTCTTGATCTAGTTGGAACTATCACACCTCTCTCATCTGATGGACATAAATGGATAATAACAGCTACAGACTATTTCACTAAGTGGGTGGAAGCAGTCCCCCTAGTCTCAGTTATAGGAGTTCAGGTCTCCAATTTCATCTTGTACCACATTGTTTGTCGCTTCAGCATCCCATCCACCATCTTCACTGACCATGGAGGTAACTTTGAAAATCTCAACATGGAAGAATTATGCACTTCCCTCCACATCCATCACCGTTTTTCTTGCCCATATTTCCCATAAGGTAATGGCTAGGTAGAGGCAACTAACAAAACCCTCCTCAAAATCCTAAAGAAAGTTGTTAATGATTCTGGCCGTGATTGGCACCTACAAATAAATCCAGCCCTATGGGCCTATTGAACCTCCTTCCATACATCCACAGGATCAACTCCATACTCCCTAGTCTATGGTGTCGAAGTGGTACTACCCATAGAGGTTGAACTTCCCTCCTTGTGCATATCTTTACAGGGGCAAATATCAAATGAAGAATATAGAGTAGCTCGGCTCACCCAACTAGATCTCTTAGACGAGAAGCAACAACAAGCCTATGATCATCTCACAGTCTATCAAACTCATCTCAAAAGAAATTTCAACAAGAAGGTGCTCCCATGACACTTTCAGCTAGGCGACATGGTCCTCAAAGAAAATATGAAAGTCCAAGCTGATCAAGAAAAGAAAGGCAAGTTTGAACCTACATGGCTTGGTCCTTATGCCGTCATTGCATCCTTTGGCTCTAAAGCCTATCAACTATCTACACTAGAAGGAGAACTCTTGAATGATCCTACTAACATCATTCATCTCAAGAAGTTCTATGCTTGAAGATCCTTGGTATACCTAGCTTTTGAAAAATACAAAAAAATAGTAAAGAGAAATAAGCGTCCAATGGTGAAAACTTGGCAATTCAAGCGCCTTGGATAGGTACTTTGGTGAAAACCTGGTAATTCAGGCACCTTGTGTACTAAGACTAATCCATTATCTATCACTATCCTATCCCTCATCCATTCACCCACCATCCCATAACACACCTACTTGTTCCCTTGGTGTTCCAACCAAATATCCAAAAGCTAATGAAGCTTGTAAATACCTCTTGTATAGCTTGTAAATCTTGTACCTCAACTTGTAAATCTTGTACCCCGGCTTGTAAATCTTGTATCATCCCTTATATCATAGCTTGTATATCCAAATCTTGTCCAAAGCTTGTACCATATTCCAGCTTATTTTATATGCCAAATCTTGTATCTTAGCTTGTATCCTATCGCATGCACACAAAAAATCCCATTTTCCTTAAGCTTTTCGCAAACCATCTACCTATCTGCCTATCAACTATTGCAGACATCCCACCCTTCATGAACATTTCCATCTCACAAAAACAAAAACATGAACAAACCTTGTACATTTGTAACATATCTTGGTCTGTTAGCTTGTACATCCTCTTTAGCTTAGTACCATTGTATCTATCCAAATTTCGTGTCAGTTCCTCCTTGATCAGCATCTTGCACACATCGCACAACCCTTGGTTAGCTATTCCAACGAATCCTTTAGCTAGATCTCCTATCACCAAAGTGTTATCCTTCTTAGTTCAGCTTGCCAGACGCATCACTCATCCAGATCCATCAGCTTAGGTGCTCTCTGATAGATCCTTGTAGGATATAGCTTTCCTCATGTCTGATCTTGGTTCATTAGTACCTTGCCCCACCCATCTCGTTGGCAAATGGTTCTCTTTTGGATTTTTTCTTTCTTTTGATTTGGAATCTTCCCTTTTGGGTCTTGAAGTATCTTTTCCAAACAATCTTTTTGTTCCCTCCTCAAGGTTCCCACGATCTTCCATATCATGGTATACCCCAAATGGGGCAATCTGAGCATAAGGTCTTGATCAGGTCTTTTGTTTATTTTTCTTTTCTGCTTGTGGGTTACCCAGTGTCAGTTCCACGATGCTTCCTCTAGGATTCATGTGTGATGCTGGGGCAATCCTTGCGTGTGTTTTTTCAGTCAATCTGTCAGTCCTCTAGACAGTTGGTGAAAAGGCCTTGATGTTCTTGGTAACCTTGGCAACTAACCAACAGTCCTATAGCAAATCTAGTGCTCAACTACATGGTGGTACTTCTCTTTGAAGTATCCCCCTGCTCAAAAAAAAGCTTCAATGGTTTCCCTTCATCTCCATTATCCCCCATCCATATCTAGCATCTGTCTCTCCTACTCTAGCTTATGCATTAGTATCTCTTTGAATCAATCTGCACTTTTAGCTTTAGGGATCCATAATCCTAGTCTTAGGGATCCACCAATCCAATCAATCCACCAAGCCTCATCTTTCAAGCTCCAGAATCCTAGTCCTAGGGATCTCCAAAACCCATCTTCCGCCAATCTGACTCTTTGAAATCCTTTTGCATCAGCTTTATCATCCCATCATCCATCTCCCTATCTTGGATTCCTTTTTATAACTCTTCGCTCCTTCATCCTCTGCAATCCCTGAGATCTTAAGCTTGCTTCCTCTTGTGCCTCTGATTCTCCCTTTATCATTCTCTCGTAGTGAGAGTTTGAGCTAACAAAACCTCTTCTCTTAAGCCAATTTGAGTCTCCTTGCTCATCTCAGATTCTTGTACTTTTCAAGAAGTCGTCGAGCCTCGCTTTCTCTCCCCACTGCCTTCTTGAGGGGGCATCTCGCAGTCCATTTTCTCCTCTTCTGGTCTAGCCTTGGGCATCTTATTTTCTTATCTTTGATGCCATGCCATTTGCGGCATCACATCAAAGAGGGGAAAAATGTAGACACCTAAATATTTTAGAAAATAAAGTATTTTTATTTTTTGAAACAAATCCTGATGACATCATCATTTATTAATTAAATATTTATTTAATTAATTGATTTATTTTTATGCCATTAAATCTCTTTATCTTAATTAAAAATATTTAATTAAGGAATCCCTCCCAAAAATGTTTAAATCTTATTTAAACATTATTTCCTTATTTATTAATTATTTAATTAATAAATTGACCAAAAAACCCAAAATAAATTTAAAAAATTATTTTTTGCCCAAAACTTGGCCAATTTCCTTAAGACCACTAACCTCTTCCAAAATCTTCTAATCCTTCTTTAATTTTGATTAAAGGCTAATCCCATCATTTCTTACCCCTAATCCCAACTCAAAATATTTAATTAAGATTAAATATTAATCTTCATGTTTATTAAAAAAGTTTTAATAAATATCTCCTCAACCCAAACCCTTGAAATAAATAAAACTTTATTTATTTCCTAAAATCTAATTTATCCTCATCCTAAGAAGTTGTAGACTCTTCTAGAAAGTCTTCATCCTCATCCTAAGAAGTTGTAGACTCTTCTAGAAAGTCTTCATCCTCATCCAAAGTCTAGACTCTTCTAGAAGATGTCTTTAAACCTAATCCTAATCCCCTCCTAACCTTGTCACATTCCCTAAACATGGGTTAAGACTTACTAACCCAAGCCAAAGTTAACAAATATCTCCTCCTTCACCCACCCTCATTAAATGCCATCCACTTGCCTATCCCTAAGCTGATCTTAAACCATCCTAATCCATCCTCTAATCATTTGCACAATCTTAAGCAAGCTTAAAACCTTCCTAATCAAGCCCAAGTCGAAATTCCTCTCATCTCCCTCAAAATATCCTAACCATAAAACTTTATGAAGCCCACTAGGCCATAAATGACTCTTCCAAGCCCTTGCATTGCTCTTACAAGCCATTATGAGGGTCTTTATGAAGATTTTATCCCTTGAGCCTCCTTTGTTGACTCATCCTTCTCCTTTTTTCCATCCTCTCACCCTGTGACATGTGTCACTCCCTGATTGGCTGTAAGGAAGCACAATCCATGTGCTCTCCTCTTATGCAATCTGAGCCCTCCATGAGCTTTTTCCTGTCCTTGCATCTTAGCCTTCAATCCCTCAAGCCTCTTGCCTATAAATTGGATCCTTCCCCTTTGCAAAATAACACAATCCATGAAGTAAAGTCATAATGCTTTTTTCAGAAGCCATTTTACATCAAAACCATACACTCACACCCAAATTCCAACTCCATTTGAAGGATAAGCTTGAGCATACATCCTATCTATTTAGACAAAGCCACTCAACAAGAGAGCTTCTTATTGAGAGAGCCCATTAATGACTCATATTCTCAATTGAGAGCTCATCTTAGTCTATCTTGAAGTTTATGAATTTTATTTAGTTTGTAGAAGCTTTATTTAAATTTGGTTTCTATTAGCATACTAACATCAACTCATATACACTAACAAGATCCAGGATTCAAAAGGGTGAAGGCAAGCTTGAAGAATTTAATCCTAAGATTGGAAAGTGAAGAAATTTTCCAAAGATGTCTATTTTTGGAATGGAGGTTCTTGATGAGATCAGTGAGCAGGAATTTTGAAGAGCATTCCTCGAGATGAAGGCTAAGGTGGACATTCTTTTTCAAGAGGGACAAGAGTGGAAAGAATGTGAAGAAGAGAAAGCGAAACATCATGGAGATGATGATATGAAACCAGATCCACCCTCTTCTTCTTCTCCTCCCTCTTCTCCTTCTTCTCCATCTTCTCCTCATTCTACTTCTTTTAATCCTTTCAAGAGTGGGTATAAGCTTAAGATTAAACTGGATGTAAAATTTGACTTGCCTAAGTATTGTGGTGAACTTAATGCTGAAAAATTGGATGATTGGATTCAACAAGTAGAAGTCTACTATAGAGTCCAAAACCTATTAGATGATCTTGATATGATTCAATTAGCTACTCTTCAGTTAGGAGGTACAACTTTAACCTAGTGGGAGAGTAAGACTAAGGTAGAAGTTTCACAACATGGTAGAGTCAGTTTAACTTGGGAAGAGTTTGTTAATGCTCTTAAGAAGCAGTTTTATCCCCTAGGACATATGCAATAGTTAATGATGGACTGGAAAATGTTTAGGCAAGGGAAAGATCAAACTGTCCAAGAGTACACCCATGAATTTAGGACAAGGGCTATTTCTTTGAATGTTCCTTTGTACACCTAGGATACTATGTTGAAGTACATAGGAGGTCTTCATTCCTACCTTAGACATTCTATTTTGGTATTGAACCCTTGTAATTTGGATGAAGTGTCTACTGAAGCTACACACTTAGAGCCAAGGGGTAAGGGATCTTTTATTGATAACTTTGATAATGATGTAAAGAAATCTTCTAAGAATGCAGAGACAGAAAAAGGAAAGAAGGAAGCTACAGTTAAGAAGGATGAGAAACTTTCTTGCACTCATTGTGATAGGAAGGGTCATGATGAAGAACATTGTTGGAAGTTGCATCCTGAATTGAAGCCTAAGTGGGCTCAGAAATTTGATCAGAAATAGAAAGGTAAGGAGAAAGCAGCAAATGTTGTTTTGGATCTTGGTTCAAATTCAGATGATGAGACTAAGATAATAGCTATGGGTTTGAAAGGTAAAGCTCCTATTTCTAGTGTTTCTGTTGCTAGTTGTGCTTCTACAGTAAATGATTTGTCTGAGGATAGGAAAAGGAATGAGCTATTTCATTTAAGGGTTGTTGCTAAGAACACTAAAATTGATGGACTCATAGATAGTGGTTCTCAAGTGAACTTTATCTCTCAAAGTATTGTAAGAAACTTGGGATTGAAAACTACATTACATGAGAAACCTTATCCACTAGGTTGGATTTGTGAAAATGATAAGTTGCAAGTAACAAGACAATGCACTTTAACATTCACAATCACTAGTAAGTTTGTGGATGAAGTACAGTTCGATGTGGTTCCACTAGATATATGTGGGATAATGCTTGGTAGCCCTTATCTTTATGATAGAAAATCAATTTCCTATAGGGAAAAGAATCATTATCACTTGTTTAAAGATGGCATTCAGTATATTGTACATTCTCATAGGATTAAGATTGATCATTCTTTTGCAAACACAGGGCAGTTAAAGAGGGTAATTAATGCAAGTAAAGAGTTAACTCTTCTGTCTGTTAGTACAGGTGGTTCTACACTTGAACTTGGAGTAGCTAAGCAGGATCAAATGTTGCAGGATGCACCTATAGTACAACATGAGGGAATGATGATTGAAAGCATTGATGGTTCCTTGGGTAAAATTGTTCCTGTTATAAAGGATTGATATGTTGTTGATTTATTCTCTTTCATTTTTGCATTATTGTTCAGCTTGATGCTAGTCAATGTTTGTTGGTTAGTGGCTACGATAGTTGATGCAGATGCTTATGGAAGAGATAGAATAATGTTTATGATCAACAATGTTGTTGCAGTCTTCATTGTGCTTGTGAGCCAAGTATTCAGATGTACAGATGATACAAGACAAGTGGGGAGGACAAGTCCTCACTTAATCTTAGAGTAAATGTCACTTTTGGAGGTCCAAATGGTCTTCAGTGGGGAGGCCTGATCTGGTGGATAATTACAGTGAAAATTGAAGTGTCTTCAAATCTCCAAATTTTTGCGCCATCAAAAAGATCTTGGCATCCTGATTCCAACACAACTTGAACGGAGCAAAAAGGAGTCTGTTTGTGCAAGTTATGCTCGATCAAAGTTTTGGTCAATAGGTAGACTAGAGGGCTAGATAAGGGGAGAAATCAAACCATCTCAAAAGTGGTCAAAAATGGATTTCAAAATGAAGAGTCTGATGAGAGCTTTCCAACAGCGTTCATTTCATCAAAAATGGACTTCATAAGTGAAAGTTATGGTCGTTTGAATTTTGGAAGCAAAATGTAATAGTGATGACATCATCATGATATCAGCAACTTAGGTGATGACACATGCCAAAAATATGAGCAAATAAAATAGTGCCACATGGCACCTCAAGCTCAAATTTGGTGGTTTAAAAATTTGTTGAGGAGGTTTGAACCCTCAACCTCTCATTCCCTACTTTCCCTCCTTGCCACTAGACCACGTGGAACATTTAACAACTTTGTAATAGATTTTCTATTTAACCTATGGATGCCGACAAAGCACTTGATGAGGTTTGAACCTGTGACCTTGTAGGTATGGCAAAATGATAACTACCACTACGCCACACGTTGGACTTGAAAAGCATGTGGCAGAGTTTCTATTTAACTTTTGAAACAAACAAACTACCCACTTCTTAAATAGGATTTATTTGTTATTCTATTAATAACTAACCCCAAATATGAATGTAATGCCAAAATATAAAAATGGAAAAGGGGTTATTCGTAGGTGTCTTATGGTTAAAATGTCTAATTATGGATTAATTGGTTTTGAGCCAATTTAGGCAAATTATTTTGTATAAAAAGGGGGGTAGGATGTCATTTTGAAGGCAATCAAAGTTGGAGAATTATTGTAATTCTTGAAGGAGACTTGTAGAGAAATTGGTTTTGGTGAAGTTTTGAAAGAATAGAGAGGTCTTGTAAGGATATTTTTGAGCCATTCTTGTACATCAAAGTTTTGTTGCTGTCGAACTGCTCGAAAGAATGGACTTGGTGCATTTGTAATTGATTTTTGGAGATTAATCGGATCGACTGTACTCTATTGGAGCCAACCTGGAGACATAGTCACGTTTGTGGCAAACTTTGAAATCAAACTTTATTTACACTTTCTATCTTCTTCTCTCTCTCAATTCTCTTTATTTCACCTCAAGCTTTTGAGTTTGTGATGCTTAATTTCATTTATGTTAAATATATTAAGACTTCCACTGAGTTGTGTTTTTGATTAAGCATTCAATACTACAATTAGTCTAGATCCATTAATTAGATCAGGCCTAGAGGTTATGACAAAACTGTTGTGGCCACTACGCCACGTTAACAATTTAAAATTATTGTGGCTTAACTTGTATTTAAGTTGTAACAATCAGCCCACCACCTTTTTAAAAATAGGTTTTGGTTATCTTGTAAATTGTTTAGACCCTTCAATTTATGTAATGCCAAAATATAAAAAATGGCAAAGGGGTTATTCGAAGGGGGCATTTTGTTTTATGCCCTATTTTTAAATTAATTGGTTTTGGGCCAATTTTTGCAAATTTCATGTATAAAAAGGGGTGTAGTCCTTTTGTAAAGGCATTCTTCAATTAGAGCTTGGAAGGAAAATTTTCTTTTGAGAGAATTTTTGTAATTCTTGAGAGAGTTTGTAGGTGAGAGATTATTGTAACCACGAAGTTATTATCTTCAAGTGCAAAAGAGAGAGACTATAAAGGCTGAAGCTTGGATGTTGTAAAAAGGTGTGTTTTGCCTGGCGACATTAATAAAGTGGTCCTTGAATTGAGAAGCAGACTTGGAGATGTAGTCCTAACTAGATGAACTTTGTTATCAAATCATTTGCATCTCTTCTATCTCTTTCTTATTTCTCTCATTTTTTTAGTTATGTTCTTTATTTTATGTTATTAAACACATTATCAATTTTAAGTGTTTAATGCATAAATCTTCTTGTAATTTCAATGGCTTAAGATACATAGCCACGCATTTATTGCCTGGATCAAGAATTTAAATCTAATTAATAAGATTAAGTTGTTAAACTAATAGATCCTAAATCAAATCAAGTTTGGTATCAGAGCTTGTTTTGCAGTGAAATTGCAAGTGGTGAATGTTAACCAGGTTGAGATTAAAACAAGGAGAAGGTGAACTTAAAAAGTTCAATCCAAAAATTGGGAAAAGAAGAAATTTTCCTTAGTCAGAGATGGCATCTAAATAGAATCTTCTCAAGTTTGATGCAGAAGCATTCCAAAGATCTTTTATGGATTCAAAGGCTTTGGTCGACATTCTTCTCTAAGAGAGACATGAACGATAATTGAAGAAAGCAAATAAAGCTAAGAAAAAGGAGGAAGAAAAATCCTCATCAGAAGATGCAAAAGGTAAAGGAGTAGGAGGTGGTAGTGACCCTCCTGAACCTCTATCCTCATCTTCATCATCTTCTTTGTTTACTTATTCTTCAAAGAAACCTGACAAAGTTAATGTGCCTTTGTTAAAACTAGATGTTAAGTTTGATTTGCCTATATATAGTGGTGAATTGGATACAGAGAAACTAGATAATTGGCTTAAGAAAATTGAAGTGTAGTGCAGGGTTTAGAAGATTTTGGATGGTTCTTCCAAAATCTAGCTAGCTACTCTCAAAATGGGAGGTATCGCATTAGTCTAGTGGGAGAGTAAGATCCAGGATGACCTTGTTGCACATGGTAAAATCATTTCATCTTGGTATGAATTTACTTCTACTTTGGAGAAACAATTTTATCCATTGGGTTATATGCAACAGGCCATTATGGATTGGAAAAATCTAAGGAAAGGTAAAGGACAGTCTATACAAGAGTATACACAAGTGTTTAGGAAGAAGGCATTAACTCTTCGAATTCCTTGTTATATGCAAGATACTTTTTTAAAGTATATAGGTGGAATGCATTCATATTTGAAGCATATGATATTGATGTTTACTCCTTCTAACTTTGATGAAGTATGTGTTCAAGTGACTCATATTGAAGCAAGTGGAGGAAACATGAGTTTCAATTCTAATAAGGAATGTGTTCCCCTTGACAACATCAAGAAAGGAAAGAAGATAGTCATAGAGAAGAAAGAAGAAGGTGACAAGCCTACTTGTTCGCATTGTCAGAAGAAAGGACATGCAGAAGAGAAGTGTTGGAAATTGCATCCAAAATTGAAACCAAAGTGGTTTAAGGATTGTAAGGGTAAGAAAAATTCTACAGCTATTGTTCAAGATCTTGGATCAGATTCTGGTGATGAAACAACAATATCGGCTATGGGTTTGAGAGGTTAAGATTTTGTTGATTCTACCACTGATGTTTCATGTGCTTCTACTTTCAAAAGTCATTTTGTTCCTAAAGATAGAAAAAGATCTAAGCTTTCTCATATAAGGGTGATTTCTAAGAGCACTAAAATCGATACATTGACAAATAGTGGTTCCCAAGTTAATATGATTTTAGAAGAAGTTGTTAAATAGTTGGGATTGGAAACTAAGCCACATAAGAGACCTTATCCATTAGGCTAGGTGTGCAATGATAACAGATTAAGAGTTACTAAGAAATCTATATTAAGATTTGCAATAACATCTAAGTTCGTAGATGAGGTTGAATTTGATGTGGTTCCACTTGACATATGTGGGATTGTGTTGGGTAGCTCGTACTTATATGATAGGAAAGTTATCTTCTACAGGCAACATAATAGGTATCACTTGTTTAAAAATGGAATTGAATACATTATAAGAGCTCATCACATGAAGAATGCAGGATTAATTATAAACACGGGACATTTGAAAATGATAGTAAATGTAAGTAGTAAACTGACTCTCATGTCTATAGCAGCTAGTGAGGATCAGGTGCAAGCAGAATCAAGTCTTCAGCTAATGATGATAAAAAAGGATTTGACAAGATCATTTTCTACTGATGTTTCTATACAAGAGGTCCAACATGTAGATACTTTTTCCATTTCATCAGTTATTTCAGTTTCGTTGCCTCTATTTCTACTAGTTGGTACTATGTGGGTGATGGATGTAACAGTGGAAACTAGTGGATTTATAGTTGATTATATTAACAGTGTCATGTCATTCTTCATAATGTGTTTGATAGTTTAGATATTTAGAATTCCAATAGTTTGTACAGATGATACAGGACAAGTGAGGCAAACATTTCCTCACTTGCATTCTATGTAAAATAGACTTTTGGAGGCCCAAAATCTTCTCAATGGGGAGGAATGATCCAGGTGGATCCAGAAGGCCAAAAATTCAACAGTCTCATAATCTCTCAAATTCAGCATCATTGCAAAGAGCTCAAAGAATGGAACTCGACGCAACTTGAACGGGAAAAAAAGGAGCTCGTATGCAAACGTTATGCTCAATCAAAGTTCAAGTCAACAGGTAGACTAGAGGGCTAGATAAGGGGAAAAATTTGACCATCTCAAAAGTGATCAAAAATTGATTTCAAAATGAAGAGCTCGATGAAACCTTTCCAACGGTGTTAGTTTCATCAAAAATGGAGCTCGTATGAAGAAGTTATGGCAATTTGAATTTTGGAGGCAAAATGTAATAGTGATGATGTCATCAAGATATCAATAGCTCAAGTGATGACACGTGTCAAAGATGTGTGCAAATAAAATAGTGCCACATGGCATCTCAAGCTCCTTCATGTCAATTTGGTTGTTTAAAAATTGGTTGACGAGGTTTGAACCTTGAACCTCACATTTCCCCATTTTAATAGATTTTCTACTTAAGTCTTAAATTGCCGCCATTTTGTTTGAATAGTTGCTGATAGGGGTTGAACCCCCAACCCAGAAGTTATGACTAAATTGTTGTGGCCGCTACGCCACATTAACAATTTAAAATTATTGTGGCTTAGTTTGTATTTAAGTTGTAACAATCAGCCCACCACTTATTTAAAAATAGGTTTTGGTTATCTTGTAAATTGTTTAGACCCTCCAATTTATGTAATGCCAAAATATAAAAAATGGTAAAGGGGGTATTTTTTTTTATGCCCCATTTTTGAATACATTGGTTTTGGGCCAATATTGGCAAATTTCATGTATAAAAAGGGGTGTAGTCCTTTTGTAAAGGCATTCTTCAATTAGAGCTTGGAAGGAAAATTTTCTTTTGAGAGAAGTTTTGTTAGCCCTCCTAATGAAGAAAATATGGAATAACTTGAAATTTTCCTTAACAAGGGGATGAACTAATCCTTGATCTAGACACCCTTTTTAGAGAACTTAAGGATTTTGGTGGTCTTTGGTTCCCAATCAGTCTATACAATATGACCTAGAAATGTGCCTAAAAATAAGGTTTTAAGGCTTTTAAAGCCTGTCTACCAAGAAATTTCCTTTCACCTCCTCAAATCCTTCACCAATTCCTCACATTAAACTTGGAATTCTCCTTCCATACTACTACCTTCCTCCAAGATTTATTGAAGCTAATTATGCATTCAATCCCTCCTAACACCACTATTGCATACTATGATCCCTAACCATGCACCTCTAGCTCACCTAGAGCATCATCAAAAAAATGTCTCCCTTGCTTCCCAAGGTCCCTCCTTCACTTTAAAATATATACAATGATTCATTTTCCTAATCCCAAAATTCCATACAAATCCTACAGTGGGAAGAGGAGCTATGACTCCATTTTGCTCAATTACTTGATTCAAAATAGCAGGCAAGAAAGAAACAAAACAATTTAAAAACCAACTAACAACTTATAAAATCACAAAATAATGTTATACATAACCTTATATTGAATTCCTCTAATGCTTCCAAACACTAAAAATCGAAATTCAATCCATGAAAATGCCAAAATATTCAAAAAACATAAATTGTAACTATATTCTTGCTTTTTAGTCCATACACACCAAAAAAACTTCCATCCCCCTCAAGAGGTAAAGGATGGCCTTAAATATTCATCCCCAGTCCAGTCCTAAGTATTCATACTATTATTGAGCCCCATCTACTAAGTTTCTCGAATGCAACAAAAAGTTGTCAATGACAACATTGATAATTTCTGAACAACTTTTACATCTTTTAGAGTCTTTCCCTGAAACCTGGTCTAAAGGATACCAAACTTTACCAAAATCTTGAAATGGAATTTCAATAAGTAAAGAGTATCCTAAAACACTTATTTGTCCATTTTAGCCTCCAAAATACAAAAATGCCCTGTTTGACCTACTCATGCAACTAGGAGCAACTAAGGCCTAATTAGGCTTCCCACATTTAACCTACCACAACTTAAGAATAAGTTAGTCCCATTATTATCCTAGTTGGTGTGGATATCACCACTGAAAGCCAAAATAACCTAGGATCCCTAGGTCTTCCATGAGCCCTACCTAGGTGCCCATGCACCACAAAGTGCTTACTTTATTGTAAGTTTTCAATCCTTTAATCAAGGTAGACCTAATAGTATTATAAATATATTAATAGGGAAGACTCCTCACATAGTAGATCATCAAAAGTGGTCACATTTGTAGCCCTAATAGGTGAAATTTGTTACTACAGTAGTGAAGATTTATGGGTATCATCCCCACCCTAGTTTTACCTTCACCTTGGAGGTTTTTGAGGTAACTAAAATCTTTTGTGTTATGTGTTTATTTTCAATCTTATGGATGTGATGAGTAGTTAGAATTATTTCAACATTACAAGTTTAAGGTTATGTTATCCATGATCTATAAAAGAGATGGATTAAGTGGTGAGTATAGTTAAGTTGTTATTTTCTTTGAAGGATAAAAGTTTTGGTGATCTTGATTCAACCCCCCCCCCCCCGCCCCCCGCCCCCTCCCCTAGTATCTCACTTTTCCAATAAAATTCCAACAATTGGTATCAGATCTTTCTCCTCTTAGAATAAGTTTAACCACTTGAGATTTGAGATCTTGGAGATAGAGGCTTACAAATTGGGAAAGACTATTGAGATCCAAATCATATTTTAGCAACTTGAAAATCAAGAGAGGAGTAAAGGAAATCCTTAAATAAAAGGAATAATGTGGCCATTAAACAAAATGATACACTCTACCAAGTAGACACTAAAGTAATTTTATTTTTTTTGATGAATAATGTCCTTTTCTATTAATAAAATATACTCAGATTACAATTCACAAAAAAGGGGCCAAGGGATACAAGATCACCCCACGAATGAGTTCGAAGCTAAGAATATTTGAGCATAGAAATTCCAATGAGAGTGATGCAGCAATAGTAGGCCTATTAGAGAAGAAAAAATTTTGAATGAAGAAGTCATAAGATTGAAGAGAGAACATGAAATCTAACTAGTAAGGATATGTGAAGTGATTGAACTAGAAAAAGAAAGTTGAAGAGGACAAAG
Organism: Cupressus sempervirens; assembly: GCA_028749045.1. Taxonomy (NCBI): domain Eukaryota; kingdom Viridiplantae; phylum Streptophyta; class Pinopsida; order Cupressales; family Cupressaceae; genus Cupressus; species Cupressus sempervirens. The sequence continues at coordinate 4,746,346 of CM053785.1, forward strand.
TCATGGCTGAAGAAGACAAAAGACAAATGGCTACAAGACTTGAAGAAAGTTCATCTTGTGTGCAAAATCTTACAAGCACTCAACTGGACATGATGAATCAACTGCTACTTGCAAATCATTAATTAAATAGAAAGGATATAGACATTTCAAATATGAGATCACAAATTGACCAACTGAAGAATGAGTTAAGATTTTACAAGAGAATCTTGGAAAAGATTAACAAACCTAATGAGGCTATAAGATACTTTGAAGTGTTAGGATTAAACCACAAATAGAAAATAAAAATTACATGCAAATATAACTAATAATAGAAAATAATAGATCACACAGAAAAGAACACAAGGTACAAAGATTTAATGTGGTTCACCCAATCCCTAGGTTATGTCTGCCAAATAGTAAGTCTAATATTATTACAATCTAGTGATTACAACTTGATTACAATCTGTAATCCCTTACAGATCAATACTACTACAAGAACCAATTTCACATCACAACATAATGAAAAATTCCTAACCCTAAGCCCTTTTATACAAGTAATTCTATACCACTTTAGGGTTACAACATGTCGACCATATGTCGGCCATCTGTCTGCCACAACGTCAGCCACGACCCAAAAAAAAATTCCAAAGAATTTATGTAGTATGTACATTACTTTCCTGATCAGTCACCACAAACTAACAATCTCCCACTTGGGAACTAATTAGACTCTACACTAGACAACAATCTCCCACTTGGAGACTGATCATGTAGCAATATCACTACCACATGGGGCTCTCACTAGATCAAACCACCCTAGACTCTATTGTTCTTTTATTCATAGTCATTCTAAAAGACCAACCGAAGCTGAAGAGGAGTTCAGCTTCTCTATTGTTACTACCTTTGTCAACATATCCGTTGGATTATCATTTGTATGTATCTTCTCTAGCTTTAACTATCCATCCTCCAAAACTAACCAAATGAAATGGTACCACAACTTTATGTGTTTGGTCTTTGAATGCAGAGCTAAATTCTTTACAAGATGAATAGCACTCTAGCTATTTATATCCTTCTGAGGATGTCCCAATTCTTCCAAGAATAACTAAATCCATATCATCTACTTGGATGCATTTGTAGTAACTACATACTCTACTTCTATAGTGGATAAAGCATTAACCTTCGGTAACCTAGAAACCTAGCTCACGGTTGCCCCACCAACAGTAAAGACATAACCTGTAGTACTCTACTTGGTATCATCTTCCCCTACCAAATTTGAGTCAAATAGTCCTATAAATCAGTAGTAGAGCCCCCAAAATGTAAACACTTATTGAATGTTCCTCTCAAATATATGAGAATCCATTTGACGGCATTCCAATTCTCAATTCTTGGATGACACATATACCTGTTAATGACTCCCACTGCATGTACAATATCTGGCCTAGTACGTACCATAGCATACATCAAGCTTCCTATAGCTGAAGCATAGGGTACCTTGGACATCTTATCCTCTTCTTCTTGTTTCTTGGGACACATCTCCTTAGTCAACTTCAAATGACCAAGTAAAGGTGTGCTGACAACTTCAGCATTCTCCATATAGAAACATTGCAACACCTTCTACACATAATCAACCTAAGATAGTGTTAATGTTCTATTATTCCTATCTCTACAAATCTTCATACCAAGGATTTGCTTTTCTGCCCCCAAATCCTTCATAAAAAATGCATGTGCTAATTGGCGTTTCAGCCCCTTAATGTGATCCATGTTAGACCCAACTACAAGCATATCATCAACATATAAACATAAAATAATGTAGTTGTCATCATCCAACCTCTTAAAGTAAACATAGTGATCTAAATAACACCTATTGCAACCATGCTTATGCATAAAACTATCAAATTTCAAATACCATTGCCGAGGTTCTTGCTTCAAGCCATATAAATTTTTCTTCAATTTGCACACTAAGTTCTCCTTACCTTTGACCTCGAATCCCTGTGGTTAAGCCATATATATCTCTTCATCCAAATCACCATGAAGGAAGGCTATTTTAACATCAAGCTACTCCAAATACAAATCTTTAGTAGCCACAAGACTTAAAATAGTACAGATAGAAGTTGTGTTAACAACAGGAGAAAATATCTCATCAAAATCAATGTCCTTTTTTTGTGCAAATCCTTTCACAACTAACCTAGCTTTAAATCTTTTCTTGCCTCCTTCTTCTTCTTTAAACCTATAAACCCACTTATTCTATAAAGCTCTTTTACCTATAGGCAACTTGCATAAATCCCAAGTTTTATTTTTCAACAAAGAGTCCATTTCATTATTCATTGCAGACTCCCACTAAATCTTAGTATCCACCTACACAACTTCATCATAACTTTTAGGTTCACCAGCATCAATAAATAAAATAAAATACAAAGAGGGAGAGAATATTTCTAGAGGTCTAATTTTCCTTGTTGACAGTCTAATAGTCACCAATGTGTGTGGTATTTGTTGTTGTGATTGTTGCAAATCATGAGGAATGGTTGGAACATTAGCTTTTGGAGTATCATCCAACACTACATAACCATCTTCTTTATTCTCATGTTGCTACAACATATCTTTGTACAACACTTTCTCATTGATTATGACATCCCTGCTTCTTACAATTTTTTGATTTTCAAAATCCCAAAGCCTATAACCAAATTCATTAATGTCATATCCAAAAAATACACATTTCTTTGACTTAGCTTCTAGCTTGGTTCTATTTTCAAAATCTATGTGAGAAAATGCTTCACAACTGAAAGTTTTGACAAAAGAATAACTCACCTTCTTACCAGTCCATGCTTCCTCTAGAATACCACAACCTAAAGGAGTAGAGGGACCTCTATTAATCAAATATATAGTAGTATTCATATCCTCTTCCCACATGTGTAAGGGCAACCCAGCATGTAACCTCATGCTCCTTGCATGTTCCATTATAGTCGTGTTCATGCGTTCAGCCACTCCATTTTCCTATGGAGTCCTTGGAATAGTTTTCTATCTATGAATACCATTATTGGAGCAATAATCTTGAAATTCATGATTGCAATACTCACCACCATTATCAGATCTGAGACATTTTAATTTCTTACAAATCTCATTTTCAACCAAGCATTTCCATTTCTTAAAAGTTTGAAATACACCATATTTATGTCTAAGGAAATAAACCCATACTTTTCTAGTTGTGTCATCAATAAAAGTAATATAATAATGAGAGCAACCAAGGGAAGATGCCTGAGTTGGTCTCCATACATCTGTATGCACAAGTTATAATTTTTCCTTTTTGTTTTCCTTCCCAGTCTTTGCAAAACTCACTCTCTTTTATTTTCCATACACACAACTTTCACAAAAATCCATATTAACACATTTTAGACCTAGTAAAACTTTCTTTGAATGAATTACTTTCATAGCTTTCTCACTCATGTAACCAACTCTGTTGTGCCACAGCATTGTATCAAAATTTACAGTAACTATTTGTTCTCCCTGCTCAACTACAACAATTATTCTTGAACATTCATTTTCCTCTAAAACAATTAAAGTAGAAGGAACAATATGGCTTGTAAAAAGATATAAGATGCCTAATTTCATACCTTTTGCTACTACAAGGGAACCTATACAAAACCTTCCAATTTTTATCATTAAAAGTAACTACATAACCCTCATCACTGAGTTGTCCTGCTGAAATTAAATTCCTACTCAGCCTTGGAACATGTCTTACCTCATGTAGTAGCCAATGATTCCCATTCTACAACTTAATCTTAACTTTTCTCTTTGCAACAATCTAACATGGTTCATTATCCCCTAAATAAACAAGCCCAAAATCCCCTTAGACATAATCAATAAAATAACCTCTATGAGGTGTAGCATGAAATGAAGCACCAGAATCTAAAACCCATGAATCATCAACACTTTCTAAAGATAGAAGCAAAGCATCCTCTTTGGATTTTTCACTTACCACATTTGCCTCCTTGTCTCCATCTAGTTTATCTCCTTCATTTTTCTTTCAATTCCAACAATCTTTCTTTTTGTGCCCTGGTTTCCCACTATACTAGCAATCATTTGGTCTTCTCGATTGAGACCTCCTCCCCTTTGACTTTCCTCTTGATTTCCCATGATTTCTAGAGTTACTTCCTCTCTCAGTTGTTATGCCCCTACTTTGTGCATTCAAAGCACTTCCTAATATAGATCCACCTGAGGTTTTCCTACAAGTTTCCTCACTCAAAATGACACTGATCACATCTTCACATTTTAAGGTGCTTGATCTAGGAATAGAATTACTCACAATCATTACCAAACCATTCCAACTTTCAAGCAAAGAACACAAAATCAATAAAGCCCTAATTTCTTCATCAAAATTAATACCCACAGAAGATAACTAACTAGTAATAGTATTAAACTCATTTAAATGATCTACACTAGATCCACCTTCTGCCATTTTCATATTAAATAAATACTTCATGAGAAATACCTTGTTTGAAGCAGAGGGCTTTTTATATAGTTTCGCTAGGGTTTGCATCAATTCTTCTATCATCTTCGATTTTGTAATATTAAATGCCACTGATGGTGCTAGGCATAACCAAATGCTTCTGAGTTCCTTTCTATCTAAAAGATCCCATTCACCATTTGACATAGATCCCTAATTCTTGGCTTTTCCTTCTAACGACTTCCATAAATCCTTCTGATAAAGATAGTCTTCCATTTGCATCTTCCATAACTAGAGGTTCTGCCCATTAAACCTATCAACCCTCAGCTTACCATCGTTTGCCATCACTCCCACTCAACCATGAGACTCTCACTTAACTATGAGACTTTTTTGCACAGGATAACTGAAAAACAACCTCACTTTGATACCACTTGTTAGGATTAAACCATGAATAGAAAATAATAATTACATGCAAATATAACCAATAATAGAAAATAATAGATCACATAGAAAAGAACACAAGATACCAAGATTTAACGTGGTTCACCCAATCCCTAGGCTACATCCACCAAATAGAAAGTCTAATATTATTACAATCCAATGATTACAACTTGATTACAATCTGTAATCCCTTACAGCTCAATACCACTGCAAGAACCAATTTCACATCACAACATAATGAAAAATACCTAACCCTAAGAACTTTTATAGAACTAATTTTTTGTCGCTTTAGGGTTACAACATGTTTTCCATATGTTGGCCATGGTCCAAAAAAATTTCCAAAGAGTTTATGAAGTATGTACAGTACTTTCCTAATTAGTCACCACAATCTAACATGAAGAACTGATGAGATTACCAAGAACATCGAGTCACACCTTTGGAATAGGACTTAGCAAGCATCATTCATATACTAAAGAAGGAGAACCATCAAAGAGTGGAGAGAAAATAAATGTAAAGCTAAGAAATGAGCCTATATGGTATCATTGTGGAAAACTTGGAAACACAGAAAACATCCACATAAGTAAGATTGGTAAGAAAAATACTAAGTCTATGTCTACTAGTAACTATTTTAATTGCAAGAAACAAGGCCATCAAGCACATGAGTGTAGATCAAAGGTTATAAACACACCTATTCACCTAGATTTGAGAGATATTGATAAAATTGTCAAAAGTATGGACATAGAGCACATGAATGCAGATCAAAGGAAAAATCTGACTAGGCACCCAAAAGGCAAGTTAATGCACCAAAGAAAGGTAACTCCTACAATTGGGATTACAACACATGATACAGTTGTCATTATTGTGGAGAATATGGTCACATTCCAGAAAATTGCATAAAAACACACTTTAGAGTCAATTACAAGAAATGGTTGAATTGAAGCTTAGTTTGTTTTAGTTGTCACAAGGTTGGACATGTCAGCAATAACTATAGGACCTTATTGCTAGCACCAACAATGAACACATCAAGGGAAAATACAAAATGGATGTAGAATAAACAAAGAAGGAGATGAATCAAACCTAGAAGAAGAAGATAGAAGCTAGAAGTAGTGGAACAAGTGAAGTCGAGATTACCCAATCCAATGGAGAAGGTGATTACACTACCTCAAATTGATCAAGAAAAGAATGTAAAGATCTACATATTCAAAATCTATATCATACATTAGTGCCTAACAAAAAGTGTGCCAAAGTTCATATTTGCATAAGATAAGATGGATTAGGACAAATTTGTGGAAAGAACCGAGCAATAAAATCAACTAAAGTATTAGTGTTGAGTGTCAACAACATTGTTTGTGTTGATCGAGCATTGAAATATGGATCGAATGGATACAATGATCAAGCTGATGGGTTGGCTAAGATAAATAGTAGTCACTAAGTTGTGTAGTGTAGACCGAGTTTAAAAAGGTGTAATAATGGATGAAAAAGTTGGATTCCACCTAAAAATGTACATAGCATTTATGAGTACCCTAATTTGAATGAATGAAGGTACATAGTGAAAATTTAAAAGTATTTTGTATACTTACATTCAAATTTTGAGAGCCTGAGTAATTTGAGAGAACTATGAAGCAATTCTAAAGGCAATTGTGAGAAAATTTGTTTGTGAAGTGAGATCAAGCATTGATTGTTAAAAGTATCTCAGGAAGTAAATCTCAAACCCTAAATAAATTCATGGCATCTGGATTGACATCAACAATGAAGAATCAAGGAAAAGAGGTTAGTAATGTTCAATTGGTGAAGAGTGACACTTTGTCCTCCACCTAAATACCAAGTTGTTCCAAACATTTTTATGAAAGGATATTCAATGGGTATGTTATCATTGATACTACTAAGGGTTATTATGATACGTTGTGTATGGACCTTCTATATGTGTAAGATTAGTGAAGTTGTAGACTATGAGATTCAAATGACATATCAAAAACTATACAATGAAGTAATTTTGAAAGATGTATTCAAGATTGTGGAGAAGAAAGGGTTAACACACACCCTAGATATTTTGAGAAATTTCAAAATTAAATGGATTAAAGAAGTGTTGAGCCAAATTCACGATATGGATTTATGCTTGGAGAAAGGGTTGGTGAAAATCATAAATAATATTATACATAATGTCACAAGGTGTCCCACATTTAAGAAGAAGAAGACCATGAGATGCCAAAGAAAAAAAGTTATTGTAGCAAATACTAAGGCCAAGTGGAATGGTTATGGCATGACAATTTCAAGTATTACAGATCCATTGATAAATTTTTCTATAAAAGTGATTGCACACAAATTTTATCAATCAAGTTGACTTAATAGTGTGCAATGTATGGTAGTATACAAGCTTGGAATATTTTGATGAAAGACCATGAGTATGATCTTTCCAAGCTCCAATGGTTGCAATTAGCTGAAAAATATTCTATCAATCAGGAAGGTGAACAACTCTATGTGTAAGTTTAGATCATTGATAATTTGCATCTTCTTTTATGTTCAAAATTATTTTCCTACTATTGGTAATGTTGTGTGGGAGCAAGGAAAACTTGTTACTAGATAGATAAGTGTTGCAAATCTAGAAGAAAATTTTGAAAATGTATTAGATGGATACCTTGATGAATTTAAATACAAGATGAGAACTAGAACAAGGATTCCTAAATCCTTAGTAGAAAAGTACTACGATGATGTGTGTTTTCTAGTGGACACAGATTACACATCTGTTTGGGAAGTTAAGCCAAGAGTATCCTGGCTTAAACTATTTTCTTATAAAATTGATAGTCATGATGTAAGTACAATAATCACTCCATTTCTTGTTCAAAAGATTGATGCAAAGGCTGAGCCCTTTGGAAAATATGAGGAAGAAAAGGCAAGGATAACAATATATGTTAAGATTATTTCATCTGACAGAAAAAGGAAGAAGATGATAAAATACCTAGAAGAGAAACTAGGAAAATAAGATAAAGGTGAAGAACCTTAAATGATTACACAAGGTCTTGGAAAAGATAAAGAAAGTGATGATACAAAAGAAGAGGAAGAAAGTGTAGAGAAGATGGGTAAAGCCCTAGCACTTGTGTTGCAACTAGAAAAAAAGGCCAAGAAATTCAAAATTATAGAGCCTAACATGAATAAGTCTGTAAAGAAAGCTATAATGAAACCCTTCTCTCCTCCTCCACGACACAAACTGAGAACTACAACAGCCATAATAGCTAGTGTCAAGATACCTTTGAGAAAAGGGGCTTCCAAGATTACAAAACCAAGAGAAGATTCTATTGAAAATAATTAGTTAATTGTGTATTGTATTTGATGTTATACAAAATATCATATTATTTCTAGTTAGTGTATGCTAAGCTCACTCAAGCAATGAAGATAGTTTCCTATGTCTGTCAAGCATTCCAAAGTTTGCCAAGTTCAGAAGTTGATGTCTATTGAGTCCACTCAAATAAAAAAGGGAAGATCGCAGAAGTTGAGTGTTAAAGGAGCTCACTTAGTTAATGAAGAAAATGTTGGATGGAACTAGTGTTAATTGATCTCACTCAGTTACCAAGGGAACTTTGTAAATATGCAATCTTAACTAAGTTCACTTGGTTAACATAGGAAAATTATTTCTAAGTTAGTGTCTACTAAGTAGGGTCAACTAATGAAGGATTTTCTTGTTTTGGCATAATGAGTTCAATTGATTTTTTTGTTGGTTCTAACTGAATGAAGAGATAAATATTAAGTATTTTAAGTTGTATTCAAGCTGAATTGACATGTGTAAGATATAAATATATGGTCAAGTTGAGAATTGATTGTGTGTAAGTGAATAGAAGATTTGAATATGCTTAGATGAAGCAAATTAGAAAAATAAAAAGTAATGTCCTTATGGAGTTGCAAAGATACATTCGATCAGGAAGGATCATGTATACAAGCCAGAATTGAGATCTATAATCAGCAATTCAGTTGCATCAAAAATAAGGTCATATCATTGTCACTCTCTAACCATTGGAATAGTGATCTAAATCTCTTAATAGAGTTGGCTTAACAACTATTTGTAAATCCTCTAACAAGGTGGCATTTCTATCTGAAGTGTTTTGAACACCTATAACAAGGAAACTCCTAATAAGGTGATTAAAGCCTCTAATAGGGTCACACCTAATAGTGTATTTTGTAACATTTAATAGGGTTGGCTCCTAACAGGGCTCACTTCAGAAGAGTGAAAATTAGTAACTTGTTTCAATTGGTGGTTTTTCCCAAAAAAAAATTCTACGTTAAATCTTGGTGTCACTTGTGTTCATGCCATTTCTTTTATGTGTATGAAATAAAGTTAAATTTAAGGTTAATCACATTAAGATCAGTATATTTAGTTATTACCAAGTTACAATTAATTCACAATGTTTGTTGAGTTACAATATTTGTGAGTGTTAACTGAGTGCCTGTGTGTTTGCTAAGTAGTAGCAAAATATAGTTTAATCAGATTTTATTTTATTTTTTATTGACATCTAAGGGACCTAGGAAATATTTTGTGGTAACTGATTCAACCCTCCCCTCTCAATTACTCCTCTTATATTTCTAACAAGTTCAAGTGGCACAAGTAATTCAAAGAAAATTGTAATCAACCAAAGGTCAACCTCAATAGAGGAGAAGAAAATTCATTTCCCAAAAGGATGATGAAGAAAATGATGTAGACAAGAAAAATTTAGATGAACATAGTCACTATCAAGTTACAGTAAATACAAAGCCCAAATCAATTGATGAGGTATGTGGCAATATTAGGAATTCTATAGGCTTATCTGGTTTTAAGCTCGTATAGTGTGGAACACTAAGTGCAATAGATAAAACAAAGGTAGAAGAATTCATGTTAGACATGATGGCCAAGTTTAAGACCATATCTACAGAGATAAGTAACAATATTCCCAATGAGTTGTATAATACAATTGATGCCAAATGACAATATGCAATAAAGACCAAGAAGTAGATTAGAGAAGGAGCACTAGCAAACACAATGTTTGAATTATCAAATAAGGAAATTACAAAATTTTGGAGAAGTGTAGGAATAAATTTGTTCTAAAGTATAGATAATTTCTGGTTTTGTAAAACAAAGTGGACTGATATGGATGTCATTTTTTTTTTGACAACTAAAAAGGAAACTCATAAGGATGATAAAGGTAAGGGTATTAGAGATGTTGAACCAGATAGTGAGCAAGATGTGTACAATAACCTTTACACATTTGCAAAATCTATCATACAAAAGGTCAAGGAGAGTGAGAAAGATATTGTAATAATAGAGGATGTTCATACTAATGAGGAAGACATGGGTGGGTCAAGCTCACAAGACTAGGATAATGTATCCCCTATTCATTCAACGACACCTAACACTATAGTATTGTAATAAATAAAGGACTATCCTAAGTTAGGAAGGATGCCAGTTCAAGTTGTTAGAAATATTTAGAATAAATGGTTGGGTTGGGGGGGAGGGGGCATTGGTTAAGTACCATTTGAACAATTAAACATAAAACTCTTATTGTTATGCTTATCATGTTGTTGCTTGATCTCTACTACAAACCAAAATTATTGTTCCAAATATAACATGCTTTGTTGAATATAAAATGTAAAACGTATAAAGCATTCAACAAAGATTTGACACTAGGATTTTTATGTGGAAACCTAATTTAGGAAAAACCATTAGCAAAATTTCACCAATTTTTCACTCTTTAAAAGTGATATATGTTAGGAGCCAACCCTGCTAATGGTTACAATACAAACTATTAAATGTGACCTAATTAGAGGATTTAATAATACTACATTTGGGCCCAAATTACGATGGTAGGTTATCGCAATTGTGACAGCCGCCCATCGCCCGAGTGACAGTAATGGAAATTACTTCTTGTCAGATGGGCATCATAATTTTTATGTTGAAAATTGTGATGGAAAAAGCTGTCACAATTTGGAAAAAATAAGGGCAAAGAGTTCCTCTTCAGGTCGTCATATGTTTGACGGTTTACCATTGCAACTATGACAGCCTACTTTTTTAGATGGTCATCACAGTTCTAACAACATTTTTTTAGGTTCAATAGGCATTCGCTAGAAGGGATGTCACAATGATGATGGCATCCAATGGAAACATCATTGGAGTGATGGTAATCCGTTAGTATTTTTCATCACAATTGTGATGACTTGTAGCAACAATGTCAAAACGACGACTGCCCATCAAACAAGTCATCGCAATTGTGACAGGTTGCTACATTATCAAAACAAAATATAATCTAAGATGGTCCTATATGTTAGAATGGTCATATCAAGAATCTTAAAGTAAATTCAATAGGAAAATAGGATATCAATTTCAATAATAAATCCTTAATGTAGTGAATTTATTTTTATAAACTCATCTTCCTAATTGGGTACATTTGAATTTAATAATGGATGCATAAATAAATTATTACAAATGAAAAATGGGCATAAGTATTTGATGCATACCTTCCAATATGATTGAAGCTCCCAAATCTTCTCTTTCTTGCAACACTCATCCAATTTGTGTGCAAAATCAATTGTCCATTCTTCCTTTTCGGTAGTCCTATAAGAATTTGGCTTAGGCCAGAATTCATCCAAGAACTAAAGAACTCAACACAAGCACAACGTAGACCAATGGAGAGAGTATGATTAGAATGATGATATTCATTCAATATGCCACCTTAAGAGTACACTAGGAGTGCTTGTATATAAAGGCCTCTTAGGAAGCACCTAGAATATCTCTAGAAACAACTAGGAGATAAGACAACTAAGCACCTTATCCAACATTCTAGATGAATGGATAAGAATGAAAAAGTGTCATATGTGTGTAGAATATTCCTATGTTGTACACAAAATGTGCTTAAAAGTGGTGCGAACCCCTATGATGTCATCATGACAACTCACAAGAGTGCACATACTCCTAGGTGACTAAATATTAATATAATGCATTAACCTTAGTAAACTTAAGTAAGTGTAATAAGTAAATACTTATTTACACCAACACACCCCCCCCCCCCCCGCAAGTGCAACTTAGGGGAATGCCCTTAAGCTTACAAAATCTAGGATGCAATGTAGGATGGGTCCTAGCCACTAGGCCATGTTAGGTACCCATGTACATAATAATATGCAAATCTCTCATATAGCAGGGAAAGAGGGAAAACCTCGTGGGAAAAACCCTCCCCAAAAAAGAGAGATAAATAGGGATGCATGGATGGATGGAGTAATCAAGACCACCCCCCATTATGAAATACATCCATTATATACATAAGAGAATGATGAGAAGAGGAAGAGAGATAGGATAGGCTCCCCCCCCCTAAAAAAGAATGTCGAGCAATGACTACTCTGATGAAGAAGCTAATCCAAGAATGCAGAATGGTATTCCTCCCCTTAGGAAGAAACAATGCCAAAGGTACAAATGAGATGCTTCCATTATGCATGGAAAGAATCCCATGGATAAGTGATGTCTCTAAAACCTACTCATCTGGCTAAAGAACCTATCTCAAAGAACTGTATGTCTTTGCAACTAATGACGAACCCTATTGCAACTGTTGATCACAACTATCCACAATCATTTCAACTTGTAAGGATCGATCATGTAGAGAATGAACAAGAGAGTTAGATGGAGCCCTCATGACAACTAAAGAAGGTGCTTCTGCATCAAGAAGAAGAGGCAGATCATCAATACTATCCTCCAAATCTATCACTGAACCTATATCTAGAAGATTGGATGTACCCTATTGTTCTGGACCTCTCACTATGGCTATGTATGCATGTGGATTGAACTGATGGAGTGATCTCTCACTACAACTATCGATAGAACTCCAAGTGTCTAAATCTATTGAAGCACTATCACTGGTGTCACTATCAATTTCCACACTATATGATGTGTAGAGAGGATTAGAGGACAAGCTTGGTGAATGTTCCTCAAAGTATACATCCTTCTCCACAAATATTTGATGTGTTTCTAAATCGAGATGTCTATATGCCTTCACACTATCTTCATAACCAATGAAAGTACAAGGCCAAGGTGACTATTCCTTGCAACCCCTGGAAGATATCTTTGCCCACGTAGGACAACCAAAGCCTCTGAAGTGTGTCACAATAGGTTGTCTATAGCACCATGCCTCAAAAGGAGTTTTTCCATCTAAGGTTGGATGAGGAGAATGATTAAGAATGTGAGTGGCACTACTGATTGCTTCAACTTCTAATGATGGATCTAGAGACTTGGCATGGATCATGCAATTTTCCATAGACTTAAGACTATGGATCCTCAATGCTGTAACATCTGTCTTATGTGGACTAAATGCTGGCGGAGTCAGAAGATCAATTCCCTTGAGTCTGCAAAAGTCCATAAGTCTTATGTTCACATACATGCTTCCATTATCCATGTAGAGTACTTTGATGGCCTTTTTGGATTTTTTTTCTACATGAGTTTTGAAGGCTAGAATTTTGTCCAACACTTCATTCTTACTTTGCAAAAAGTAGACCCAAGTGAACCTTGAAAAATCATCAAGAAAGGTAAGTATATAGCGACCTTGGTTGAATGCAAAAGGACCTGCTAATACCATGTGAACCATCTATAGAACACATGTTGCTCTTGAAGACTTCCCTCTCTATAACTTCCCTTCTAGATGCATATCCACTGAATCTATTGAATATTCACCCTTAGAAAAGTTGATTTGAGGTAGACCTTTGACCATTCAATTTGTGCAAAGTTGCTAAAGGTAGCGGTAGTCAAGATGACTATACTGCTCATGCCATAATTGCATGATTGAATTTGATTGAGATAACAAGGCCTTTGAAGGATACTTGGGCACAAAATGAGAGAAAGAGTACAACCTTTTGTTATGATTCACTTTCCCCACTGCAACCAATGAATTATCTTTGAGACTATACACTTTTACTAAATCTGGAAGGAACTCAACTCTATGTCCATCTCCAAGGTGAGTGATTTAATAGATTGAAAGAAGATTTGAACTTAGGAACATAGAGAACATCTTGAAACTCTCCATTTTCCATCTCCATCTTTCCTTTTCCTTCAACTTCCATTTTTCTATCATTGCCCATGAAGATGTGTGGTACCTTGGACTACTTCCTTGAAGAAAAATCCTCCTTTGAAGAACCCATATGATATGAGGCACCTGAGTCAAATATTCATTCCTTTGAAGAGTTTTCATTTGCCATGAATTCTTTCCCTTTGCCCTTGGAATTTGAAGATGATCCTTTATCCTTGTAAGCATTAGGCAATGGAAAATTATTTTTCCTCATGATGTTGATCAATTCATCAATCTTTTTAAGATAACACTCATGCTCTTCATGACCTGATTTCTTGCAATAAATGCACTTCTTCTTCTCCTTATTCTTGTTGTCCTTCTTGTTGGAATTTGAGGACTTGCCTTGTTGATTGGATTGTGGTGTTGTCTTTTGTACATCCTCAGATTTGCTCTTCCATTTCTTCTTGCCCTTTCCTTTGTTTGAAGATTTTCCAGTTGAATGTTGAGAACCCTCATTGGCCACCAATGCTTTAGATTGAGGTGATTTGAGAATACCCATTGATTTCAACTTCTTTTCTTCATCATCCAACAGTTTAGCATATTCATCAAACATGACTTTCTTGTAGGTAAACCCTAAGGTAGTCTTGGAGGTGTTAAAAGAAGATACAAATGTGGAATATTCTAATGGTAGCTTGTTATGAATAAGATAGATCAGTCTGTCATCTTTTATAGAACTCCCACAATCAATAAGCTTTGTCCTTAGCTCATTCACCTTGATGATGGAATCCTGAATTGAGTCATATGACTTAGGATCTAAGGATACAAGCTCATCTTCAATTTTGAACACATCCTCTTCAGACACTTTACCATAAAGGTTTTTGAGGGTATCCCAAGCTTCCTTGGATGTAGAACACTTCTTGATTTGATACATAATCTTATCATCTACCCCCAAACATATATCACCTAGGGCTTTCCTATCCATTGCTACCCAAGCTGAAATATCACTTGTTGAAACATTATCACCTATAGGTTTAGGAAGAGTACCATCTACATATTGTGAAACTCCTTTATGCATTAAGTGATACCACATTTTGATTGACCATGTAGCATATTATGAGGAGTTAATTTAGGAAACTTAAAGTTGTCCATAATGTAGAAAATGAAAGAAAAGTGTAGAAAAGAGAGAACACAATACCAAGAACACCCCCCCTTTTCACTAAATCAAGAAACCGCCCCAAAAAAAATGCTTTGGGCACTTTATTAGTACTGTGATTACAATGGGCCACTTGCCAATTTGGCCTTTGTGGACTTTTTATTTTGCTTGTTACAACCTCTTAATAGATTACAAATCTGGAACTTTACAATGTGCTTCAATTTTGAAGCAATACAAAGCAAAGAAAGGCCCTAATGCTAAAAGCGACACTTTTTTCCACACAACTCTACAATTTGATAGTAGATCTAGAAAGTAGACAAAAAATAATGCACTTCAAAAAAAAATGGAACATGTTTTCGACTCCAGATGTGCCCGTATGGAGCATTTGAAGTTGTAAAACGTAAGATTATGCAAGTATAGATGCCAAAAAATGAAAATTTTGACTAATCCATGCACCAAAACCAGAAAATAGCTGAACCGCTAAAAAAATAAGGAAATTCTACCCAATTTCAAAAAAAAAATGCACCTAATTTGGAGTTCAAATGTCTGAGTTATGGCCTCCTGAAGTCAGATTGCAAAAACCAAAATCAATCTGGAGAGGGGTTGCATCAGCAAATGACAGGGTTAAATTTGATGGTCATACAACCATCATAGTAGTTGTAATTTTCCCTATTTTTATGCCTAGATGGCTATCAAATTTAGGCACATAAACTATTGACAGTCAACTGATGACATCAGTGATGATGTTAGCACCGTACAAATTTATATGAACCATATAGAAAAATATTTGCATGGCTAGGTATGGCAGCTGTTGTGTCAAACATGTGGGCATGAGTTGGTTGCTGACTGGTTAAGTCTAATTGGACTACTTACATGGATTTGTATCACTATTGACTGGTATAGGCGAATAAAAAATCATCATGTGGCAAAGACATATCCACTGTAGAGGTCTAAAGAAAGGTTGCATGGCAACAAAATAAAGCACCGCATGCTACTCATGCAAGGCTGACTAGGCAGATGCATTACTACAGACTATACTCACGTCACCGAAATGGGTAGAAGCTCCACCAGTTTTATGGTTCGCTAGAGCTATATAATGATTGCTGTAATAGAATGTGGGGTTTAGTCCCACATTTAATGTGGGATAGGCCTTTGTAATATTAAAAGCATAGGCTATGGAGAGGATAAACAAAGTGGCCAATGTTGGAATTAAGTGGACATTCATTAGTGGAATGGTGTTGCTAGAATATTTCATTCTGATGCTGGAATTATAATATCTCTCCCTGTCAGCTATTAGTGGCTGGTCCGGCTATTGATTATGTTGAATTATGTGCATAGTATGGCCTAATAATGTATGTTTCCCTCAGTGATAATGAATAATTTCCTTGTGAATTAACAAATAATATTCCACCACAAATATAGAGCCAAGTCAGGGTGTCACTACTCGGTTCGGCTAAAAAAAATTTCTCTGCCCAGTCTATTAAAAAAAATCTAAAAATATCCAAATTTGGAAATACAAAATAATTAGATCAATAAAATGACCATACCCAAACTGTAAATTGGGGCCGTCAGGTTCTAATTTGCAAAAAAAAATTGCCTCAATCAGCTTTCACCTAGCATAGGCAAATTTATAGTTGATCTTCACTAAATCAATGCTCAGGATGCAATAGTGAGGTTACATCTGGCTCTAGATGCTCCCAATCTCTATGGATCCTCCAAATTCATGTCAAGAAACTGAAGCATGAATGGTCTCAAATGGCTATGTGTAGAGAATCCCCCTCAGCTCTAATACCATGTAAGAATTTGGCTTAGGCCAGAATTCACCCAAGAACTAAAGAACTCAATACAAGCACACAATAGACCAATGGAGAGAGTATGATCAGAATGACGATATTCATTCAATATGCCACCTTAAGAGTACACTAGGAGTGCCTGTATATAAAAGCTTCTCAGGAAGCACCTAGAATGTCTCTAGAAACAACTAGGAGATAAGACAACTAAACACCTTATCCAACATTATAGATTAATGGATGAGAATGACAAAGTGTCATATGTGTGTAGAAGATTCCTGTGTTGTAGACAACATGTGTTTAAAAGAGGTGTGAACCCCTAAGATGTCATCATGACAACTCACAAGAGTGCACATACTCCTAGGTGACTAAATATTCATATAATGCATTAACCTAAGTAAACTTACGTGTAATAAGTAAATACTTATTTACACCAACAAGTCCGACTAGACATCACTCCTCTAGAAACATTGAAAAAATAAGTGAAGCCCACTCATTATGAAACAGAGCACTTATTTAGGGCTTCTCCATTACTCAACCCATAACACTCACATGAAAACCTATTAAAATGTAGCAATTCAACATTAAAATGACAACCATTCAACTTGTTAATGGTCAACATCAAAAAAATTATGCACAGAACTTGCAAGAAACAAAGTACAATTAACAATCATCAATGCCCATATAAAAATTTTGAAAAATAGAAGAAGGCAGGTTGAAACAATCCAATTAAAAATAAAAGCAAAAGAAGGCTAAGCTAGAGCCATTGCAACTATCTCTAGGTTTTCCAAATGTGTCACTGACTCTGGCTTCTCATACCATAAATGTGGCTCTAGATTCTTCTTCTTGGGGAAGAATTTATCATTCCTTAAGTCATACCAGCACACACAATTCATATAGCTCACACCCAAATAGATTTAGATGCATTTACTATGTCCATATCATTCTCAGGTTCTCATCCTTCTGTTCATAATCTAAACTATTATCCCACTCACTTCTTTAGAGCTCCAGGGGGCACTTCTTTCTAAATTTTGGTGTGATGCATGGTTACAAGAGATGGATTCAGCTCTAGATTATTTGGCCAATTGTTTACTTCACTTGAACTCAAATTCAAAAAAATTAAGAATAAATAAACTATGAAATATAAGGTTTTCAAGTTTTTATTTGCTCCATTTGCACTACTTTCCAGATCATGTTTCTCACTATGGCGTCAGTCTTGATCATTTGAAGGCCCTAAATTGTGCATAAAGAACTAGTAGAGGAACACATTATTTGCACTCAATTTTTTATGATTTCATTTTTTGTCACTCTTTTGGTGTTTTGAATAATCATGTTTGACTAGCGTGCACAACAAGGGCATCATTTCCAATCATGCATAGAAGTGCTGACATTTTGTAGTTAAGATTATAGTTTTTTTTTTAAGTTGCTTGTAACCAATCACTAAGGGAGTTACTGGTAGCTGAATATTTGTTGATCAAAGTAGCACATCCACAAGCCTATGGTTAGCTATTCTTCTGTAATTGTAGTTGTTTTCATTTTTGTCTTCGTCGTCATCATCATCGTCATTGTTGTTGTTGTTGTGTATGATGAACTTTTTGGACTATCAATTGATCTTGTGGGCAACGAGGAGAAAGAAGATGTTTTTCAGGATGGAACTAGCTTAATAAATGGTGTTACAAATTTTCAAATCTATAATTGTAAATCTTCATTTTGAGGAATCTGAGAAATAAAGAAAAAATGAAATGAACTTTAAAGACTTTTGTAAGATGGATTTAAGGAACGGAAAAAAAATATATTATTAACATCATTCATGAAAGTTTTTAAATTTGAATCAACTACAATATCTATCATTTTTTCAATCATTTTTCTTCCTCATGCTCTTTTACATTCTAATAACATGTCTTATAATATGATAAGAAACATTATGAATTGGCTCATGGTTATAATTTCTTTGTAAAGACAAATAGCCCAAACATATCAGATTTTTCATCATAAGAAGAGATTAATATTATCTTTAAACCTTGCACAAAAGAGTAAAATTAGGATGACAAACTTTAACTGATAAAATATTTAGAATGTTTTGTATGTGCTTGTAGATTTCTACAATCTATAGTTTTAATTAAAATAAAAGTCACACTCACTAAACTAGCATTAAAATAAAAGAACACCAAAAGATTTAAAAAATATGGTTACAATCAAGTTCCAAATATTATGGTAAAAAGTGCTTTGGATAAGTACACACAAAAGCTAAAGCTTTCTACATGATGATGTGTTAGAAATGCTTTAGAATAACTGAGAGGGAGGGTGAATTAGTTATTCAAGGTCCAAATATCTAAATAAAATATTTTTATCAAGTAAAGTGAGTCCATTAAATTGTTTATGCATCCAAGCTTAAAATTTCCTACTTAGAAAATTACTGTAAAATCAACATGTAAGAACAACACATGAAAGATCAATACATAACACAGTGATTTATGTGGAAACCCAATTTTAGAAAAACCACCAGTAACATACTACTCAATTCTCACTCTTCTGAAGTGATGCCTTGTGAAAGGCCTGCTTTGTTAAAGGCTATAGCACACTGTTAAATGTGACCTAATTAAAGGATTTAACCATGTTGTTAGAAGTGGACTCGGTTAGAGGACTTTAGAACACTCACTTGGAATGCCAGCATGTTGAAGGATTTACAAATGGTTGTTAAACCAACCTAAGTCCATAGGATATTACCCTAGCTGACACACTTGTTGGAGAGTAACAATAAGGGCTTTTGACCTGATACAACTCACAACTTACCTTGCAGATTTCAAATCTTTGTTCAACTCACAACATTGCTTGGCTTTCAGTCTTTGCAGTTCTAATAGCTTGTCCTCCTTTCATGCTTTGTCTCCTTGATTCTCCATGCTTGATGTACATATGCAATCTCCTATATGGCCACTTATCGAATCAAAGTCTTTGTGCTCTATTCTTCCTTCTTCTCAATGCCTTTTCCTTGACACCCTTTAGCAACTTCAACATAGCAACTCTAACTTCTTGGCCTATGACTCCTTAAATAGAAGTATGGAATACTTTTTCTTCTCGAATCTTCCTGCTCTTTTCTTTTATATTGAATGGATTAGGTAGGATTCAATGAATCTACTCCATATCTTGTTCCTTCTAGAAACATCATGAAGAATCCTCTTGAATTTGCCCAAAAATGGTTTACCTAATATTTTGTGCCTCTAGCTCATCATCCTTATCGTCCATCTAGTTCAAAAATTCAAGGTAACAAACTTGTCGGCTCAGATTTGGCGAATCTTTGACTTTTCAAATAATGCAGCAACTCGCCACTATTGAATTTCTAGTGCTCAGCACATACTATGTTATTTAGCACCAATTATGTTTTACTGATGCTCAACACCTACTATGGATTCACTCAACATCCACTAAGTTTTTTTTTGATGCTCAACACCTATTACTTGCTTGACTCCTAAACTTTCTTGGCTCCTTCTATATCACTTGGCACACACTAGATTTTTCATTTTCTCAGCACTAACTAAAAATTTTCTCGACATGAACTAGCTTGCTCAACACTCACTAAAGAACTTATTTAAGCTTTGCAAGCAATCTTGTTACAACTTATACTTCTAAAATTTCTAAGTGTGGCCAACCTCTGTATCTTCAAGTATATTATCAATATATCATTATATATACTGATCCTTGCACTTCATTACAAAATTGTAACTCAACCTTTCCCTTAGGTACTTTTGTTACATCTTGTCGATTAAATCCTCTTCATCAATCAACTAAGTGATAGTACTTGGATCTTATAAGCAATTGTCATTCCAACAAATAGAAAGTTTGACATCAGTGACAAAACAATGATTGAAAACATTATTTATCAATAATCTCCCTCTTTGCAAATAGTCTTCCTTCTTCAACAATGATCTTTTCAATCAAATTTCCAACAATCTCCCTCTTTGGCATTGATGAAAACCAAACTAATTCACCCTCCCTCTCAGTTCATGTATGACTCCCTCTTTTCTATAGCTTACTACTTTGATCAGCTTTGTTCTTCTTGACTAATATTTCTCTTCTTGACTACTATTTCTCCTTCTTACATTTTTGTTTCGTTAAATGTACCATGCCATGTCTCTCTCTGCACAGTATTTCTTCCTTTATATGAATTGATCAGTTTCTACTATTTCTCCCTTTGTCCATTTGATTCTATAGATTTGATCAGTTTCTATTATTTCTCCCTCTTTGACAACAATGCCAAAGTCATACTATTTCAACATCTTAACATATAAGTGTAGCATTTGTAAGTACTCCTATTTCTCCCTCTATCACCTTTCTTGTGACTAATTTGGAACATCAGAACTTTAGTTACTTCAGGCAAAAACCTAAAGCAAGTACCCTTTGCATCAATTTGTAATATTTCACCATTCAACTCTTTTGATGCAGGGCAATCTTATTGTTGCTCAAATAGCCTTGGATAGGGGTATCACCCCTAACTTACTTCTAAGATGCTCAAATGCATCTTTAGGTAGTGCTTTTGTGAAGATGTTAGCAATTTTCTCCTTAGGGCTGACATATTCCATCCTTGCTTGTCTTCCGCCAATTCTCTTACATAGTGATACTTAATTGTCATATGTTCTATTTTGGCATGCATCATAGGATTCTTTGATATGTTGATGGCACTTGTGTTATCACAATAGAGTATCATAGGTTTAGTTACCTCTTCTTTCATACCTTGTAGTATATGTTCGATCCATACAATATTGGTGTAGTTGATAGTAGCAGCAGCATATTCAAGTTTTTTTGTGGACTGTGAGGTACAACATTGATTTTTTCTAGTCCAAGTAACTAATATTTTACCTTAAAAAAGTGCTTCTCCATTGGTGCTCTTTCTGTCATCAATATTACCTCCCCAGTCTATATCAGTGTAGGCTTTTAACTCAAACTTTTCACTTCTCTTGTAGTATAGTCCAAAGTCATCTATTCCTTTTAGGTACCTTAGTATTCTTTTTACTACCATCAAATGATTATCTCTTGGATTTGTAAAAAATATTGTTACTATTCCAATAGCTAATGCAATGTCTAGTCTACTATGCACAACATACTGTAACTTTCCAATCATTGATCTATACATTGTCTGATTTACTTCAGCTGACTCATCATTCTTGGATAACTTATGTCCTGTTACCATTGGTGTACTGACTGGTTTTGAATCTTCTAAGCCAAATTTCTTAAGTATCTCCTTGATATATTTTGATTGGGTCGCAAATATGCCATGCTTCAGTTGATGTACTTGCAATCTAACAAAGAATTTGATTTCTCCAAACATTGACATCTCAAACTCATATTTCATTTGATCAGCAAAATCTTTGCATAGGGCATTTTTCCCTCCAAATATTATGTCATCAACAAAAATTTTAGATTTCAAAATATCTTTATCTTTTTTTTCCTTGATGTACAGATTGTTATTGTCATATGTTTTCTCAAATCCAATCTTCATAAGATATTTGTGTAGTCTCTCATACCATGCTCTAGGTGCTTGCTTCAAACCATAGAGTGTTTTATGCAGTTTGCAAACCATATCCTTGTTGTTTTCATCAAAAAATCCCTTTGGTTGTTCTATGTAAACTTCTTCTTCTAGTATATCATTCAGAAAAGTAGACTTTACATCCATTTAGCAGACTTTGAAACCTTTGTGAGCAGCATATGCAACTAGTGTTCTTACTCCTTCCATTCTTGAAATAGGGGCAAATGTTTCCCCATAATCTTATCCTCCTTCTTGTGCATAACATTTGCAGACAAGTCTAGCCTTATTTCTTGTGATCTCACCATTCTCATCTAGCTTGTTTCTAACTACCCATTTGGTACCAATCACATTTTTATCAACTGGTTCTAGAACTAAGGTCCAGGTTTTGTTCTTCTCTATCTGATCTATCTCTTCTTCTATAGCTTTATGCCAATTATCATCTTGTGGTGCATCTTTCAATATTTTGGGCTCAATCTTGCTCAGCAAACATTATTCATTTCTTTTTTTGTTCCTTGTCATTGGTCTAGCTTCCTTGTCTCCAATGATTTGTTTTGCAGGGTGATATCTTCTCACATACTTGGATAGTCTTAGTTTTGTCCTTCTTTCCTTGTTTGATCTTTCAATTTTAGAATCACCATGCACATTTCTTTCACATATTTCATCATCTGTTTCATGTGTACTAATTTTATAATCAAAATGTGCATTATCTTCATTCTACAACTTAGCTTCTGAATGTAGGTTGGCATTCACTAATTGTGATTCGGCTGATACTGAAATTTTTTGTTAATTTCCAACTCGATTTGTAGCTTCATCTTCAGTAGGCATTCCTTCATAGAAGTATACAAAGGATTTTTATTCTTCTATTTCCTTATTTGCATCAACTTTAGCTTCTACATGCTCATCAAAATTTACATTTGCACTCTGCATAATCTTGTTAGCGTTAGCTTTCAAACACTTATATGTTTTACTTCTAGTGGAGTATCCAAGGAATATGCCTTCATCATTCTTTTCATCAAACTTGCCATTTCTAGTATCTTTAAGAATATAGCATTTACAACCAAATACTTTGAAATGTTTTACATTAGGTGAGTGGTCATACCATAATTCAAAAGGTGTTGCATTTGTACCTTTCTTGACTTGTACTTGGTTCAGGGTGTAGATAGTTGTACTTATAGCTACTCTCCAGTACTTCAGAGCAACATTTTTCTCCATCATTAATGTTTTCGCACAGTCTATCACTGATATATTCTTTCTTTCTACAATGTCATTCTGAGGTGGAGTTCTTAGTGTTGATATTTGTCTTTTAATTCCTTTTTCATTGCAAACTATCTCAAACTCTTTTGATGTGAATTCTCCTCCTCTATCTGGTCTTAGGCACTTTAGACTCTTTACTATTTCTTTCTTAACCTTGGCCAAATACCACTTAAACATTTGAAATGCATCAAATTTTTTCTTTAAGAACATGCCAATCATCATCCTAGAATAGTCATCCACAAATAGCATTATGTATCTATCTCCTTGGTAGCTTTGCACTTCTATTGGGCCACATAAATCAGTATGCACTAGCTCTAGTACTTCTTTGGAAGTGTAGGTTTTGCTCTTGAAACTTGACTTGGTCATCTTTCCTAGTTGACATTGTTTGCAAACTATATTTTCAAGCTTCTTCAGCCTAGGAAAACCTCTAACTTTCTTCATTTTGTTGATGCTAATCAGATTATCAAAGTTAACATGACATAGCCTTTTGTTCCATATCCACACATCATCAATTCTAACAACAAAACAGGATGCATCTTCTATATCTAGGTAACACAAGTTACTCCTAGTCTGTTCTCCATTTCCTATCAAATTTCCATCAATGTCATAGATTTTAGCATATTTGTTTCCAAATTCTACTTTGCAACCTATATTGCCTAATTGTGACACACTCAATAGATTGTAGTTCAATCCTTCAATATAGTATGCATTATCACATGAAATTTTCTCTGTAACTTTAATAGGACCTTTTCCTTTGGTTTGACATGGAGCATCATTTTCAAATCTAACACTATTTCCATCATATTGAGTAAAGGTAGCAAACTTGCTTTTGTCTCCTATCATATGATGTGAGCATCCATTGTCTATGATCCATTTGTTATTTTTGTTCACACAAGTTAGCAGTGTTGTTGCCTCATCTTCATCTAACTCATCCTTCATGGCTACATAGACTACCCATCATCATTTTCATCAGAATCCTCTTCTTCAACAATGTAACACTTTTTGCCTTTATCTTTGTAATCTCTGCTATCATCTTCTCTTATGTTCTTGTTCTTTTTTTTGTTTCCTTCTCTATAATTCTTCTTCTATGTGCATCTTGCAACAATATGTCCTACTTCATTACAACTAAAACAAATAATAGGAAGATTACCTTTGAATTTACCTTTCCCTCTGTGAAATCTTCTAGCCAGCAATGCTTCCAATTATTCCACATCTTCTTCATCTGTGTTGCTATCACTGGATGTATATTTTACCTTTTTCTTCTTGTTCTTTGGTTTCACCTCCTCGGTATCTTTCAATGATAGGTTGGCCTTGAAAGCAGATTCAAGATTCTTAGGTTTTTAGTTATCAATGTTGGACAACTCAAATGCAATGAGTCTTCCTACTAGTCCTTCAAAAGTTAGTTGATTTTCTAGTACACATCTTAATTCTTGTATGGCTGAAACTCTAATAGCATATATGGCGAGCAAGGTTCTTAAGTATTTTCTATTAACTATATCATCTTCTAAATGACCACCCAAACTTCTTATTGCACTTACTACTTCCTTCATTCTAGAGGCATATTGAGCAGCATTTTCGCCTTCCTCGATTTTCATGTCATCAAACTTTCCTCTGAGGCTTTCTCTTTTTACTATTTGAACATTCTGATCTCCTCCATAGATAATAGTCAGAGTTTTCCACATCTTGAATATAGAGTCACATCCCTTGATGTCATCAAATTTAGCATAATTGAGGGCAGAGGCAATCTCCAACATTGCTTGATTGTGCTCCTTCTTTTTCTTCATATCTTCTACAGTGGGTACAACTAAATCAACATATTCTACTTCAATTGAGGTTTGTGCATGATCACTTATTGATCCAAGGTGAAGCTTCATCAACTTTTTCCATGCAGTGAATTTATCTCTGTTGAGCTTTGAAACTCCTCTCTTGGACATCTTTATCTTCCTGCTTCTAGTACCTTTAAACTAAATTAGCAAATGGCTCTAATACCAATTGTTAGAGATGCTTTAGAATAACTAAGAGGGGGGATGAATCAATTATTTAAGGTCCAAATATTCAAATAAAACCTTTTTATCAATTAAAGTGAGTCCATTAAACTATTTATGTATCCAAGCTTAAACTTTCCTACTTAGCAAGTTACTATAAAATCAACATGTAAGAACAACACATGAAAGATCAACACATAACACAATGATTTACATGGAAACCTAATTTGAGAAAAACCACCAGTAACATACTACTCAATTCTCACTCTTTTGAAGTGATGCCCTGTTAAAGGCTACAACACACTGTTAAATGTGACTTGGTTAAATGATTTAACCACCCTGTTAGAAGTGGACCTAGTTAGAGGTCTTTAGAACATTCATTTGCAATGCCACCCTATTAAAGGATTTACAAATGGTCGTTAAACCAACCTAAGTCCATAGGATTTTACCCTAGCTGACACAATTATTAGAGAGTAACAACAAGGGATTTTGACTTGATACAACTCACAACTTAACTTGAAAATTTTATATTTTTGTTTAGCTCACAACATTGTATGGTTTTTAGTCTTTGCAGTTCTAACAATTTGTCCTCCTTTCAAGCTTTGTCTCCTTAAATCTCTATGCTCGATGTACCAATGCAATCTCCTATATGGCCACTTATCAAATTAGAGCCTTTGTGCTCTATTCTTCCTTCTTTTTGATGCCTTCTCCTTGACACCCTTCAACAACTTCAACCCAGGAACTCTAACTTCTTGGCCTATGACTCCTTAAATAGAAGTTTGGAATACTTTTTCTTCTTGAATCTTCCGACTCTTTTCTTTTACATTGAATGGATTAGGTAGGATTCAATGAATCTACTCCATATCTTGTTACTTCTAGAAACATCATGAAGAATCCTCCTAAATTTGCCCAAAAATGGTTTACCTTAAATTTTGTGCCTCCAGCTCATCATCCTTATCCTCCATCTGGTTCACAAAATTCAAGGTAACAAACTTGTCAGCTCAAATTTAGCCAATCTTTGACTTTTCAAATAATGCAGCAACTTAGCACTATTGAAATTTTGGCGCTCGACATATACTATGTTAGTCAGCACTAATTACGTTTTACTAATGCTCGACACCTACTGTGGATTCACTCAACATCCACTAAGTTTTTTTTTGATGCTCAGCACCTATTACTTGCTTGGCTCCTGAACTTGCTCAGCTCCTTCTGTATCACTTGGCATGAACTAAATTTTGCATTTTCTCAGCACTAACTAAAAATCTGCTCGACATGAACTAGCTTGCTCGGCACTCACTAAAGAACTTAGTCAAGCTTTGCAGACAACCTTGTTACAACTTATACTTCTAAATTTTTTAAGTGTGGCCAACCTCTCTATCTTCAAGTATATTATCAATACATCATTTTACCATTGTCTTAACTAATCCTTGCACTTCATTACAAAATCATAACTCAACCTTTCACTTAGGTACTTTTGTTACATTTTGTTGATTAAATCCTCTTCATCAATCAACTAAGTGATAGTACTTGGATCTTATAAGCAATTGTCATTCCAAAAAATAGCAAGTTTGACATCAATGACAAAACAATGATTGAAAACATTCTTTATCAATAATCTCCCTCTTTACAAACAGTCTTCCTTCTTCAACAATGATCTTTTCAATCATATTTCCAACATGATGATATTTAAAATTGGTTCACAACCTCAATGCAAAATTTAAACAACAAAACAATTTGGTGATGATGGTAATTACAATTGGTTCACAAACTTGGAAGAAATAGATTCGTTGTAGATTTCCATAAAGAGATTTTTTTCTTAAATAATTTTTTGTTTGTTTTGAAATTGCATACATAACAATGACACAAGGATCGTTTGACAGAAATAATGTACAATACATTTGCAATAGTAAAAGCACTAAAGTAGTTAAATCTTACAATGTAAAAGTTGTGTTGGTCATCATTATAGCATAAGTTCAACAATTTGTTTGAATTTAACCAAATAATTGGCTATGTATCCAATGCCAAAGCTAGAACCTTGCGAATACCAAACAAGTCACTAAATGAGTCATAAGTTTTTATAAATCAATCAAAGGAAAACCATGAGTAAATTGGTGTAAATAGTAGGTAAATTGATGAGGTGAGAAAAATTAGTTCTAGCTAAATGTAAACTGCATGGATCTTGAAGCAATTCAATCCATTCTATATATCCTAAATTGGAAGGGTCATATACAATGTAAATAATAACATTCTATGTCACTAGAAAAATAAGACCATTTGCATATATGTTCATGTTAACAATTCATAATTTTTGTTTGAGCATTTTGAAATATATTATGTGAGTTTTTTTATTTTAATAAAATTTGAATCAAATTCTCTATAACTAATCTCATAGTGAGTTATGGAATGAAATTCTATGATTTGATGTTATGATGAGCTATTCAATAAAGAAATGAAATTAGGATCAAACACTACGATTCATTGCCATAATAAACTATCCAATAGTCAATTATAGATAGTTTAAAATATGATACAAAATGTTGATAAAAGAAAAAATCACATAATATAATTTGAATATATTCAAACTTAAACATAAACTACATGAACAAAAATGTATTGAACATCAAAGTTTAGACAACAAATTAAAAAATGTGTAGTTTTTTTTTCATGTTGACCACCTTTCATTCTTATTGTTGCTTCATCTCATGGAACATGTCATATAGTGTTTTTCAAAGCTTTTTCAACAAGAACATGAACCTTCTCAAAACATGCAGATTGTGGATTACCTTGTAAGAGAAAGCAAATCAGCACTATAAGCACCAATTTGTTTTATCTTGAGGCATTTGACCACTTCGCCAACCTTAAGTAGGAGAGCTCTCGACCATGAGAACCCTCCACACAACAACAACATCTGATCGATCCCTTTTCTATATTATTGTGATATGTGCTCCCAAATATCCATCTGCACATATACATTTATAATTCCCACAAATCACATTCAAAAGACTCAAAATAAGACCTTCACTTATCAATCATAATTTCATCGCAATATATGATCAACACAAATCAGATTCAAAATTAGGCCTTACACTCATGATAAACCATATTTTCATTAGTAATTATAATGTCAACAATAGAATACCTTAGAGAGGAATAATTTGAAGCAATCCCATAGAAACTCATTCTTTCAAATACTTCATACACTACAACTAAATTTCATAAATCAATGAGTTTGATTATGGAATCCTTCTACATTGCCTAAAACCAAGAGATTCACATAGTTGGTTGTCATACAATCATAGACATGATAACATTCATTAACACATAAGTTTCATTAGAATATTCACATTAACATTAAAACATAAGATTCATTAGAACATTCACATGAACATTTAATAGAACATAAATAAAACATCAGTCATTATCAAATAAGTTACATAAGTTCACATGAATCATTTTATTTTTATTTTTTGTCCTTCCCTATATTGTTGCAGAGGCATATCCATGTCATCATTGATATTTCCTCTCACCCATGGATGTGCACTCATTGTCATTTCCAAAGGAAATTCCTTTGCAACAACAAATAAAAGGGTTAAATTTTAAAAAGTTGAGACTTTAAAGATTTTAAAGAACATTGTAGCACTCTTTACTTTATTAGCTAATCAAACACCCCACCCCCTCACCCCCCTGTCATTGATATTATTCTTCATCGATCTCATCATCAAGATCATTATCATCAATGACATCATCACCACCACTATCCTAGTTTTCCTCATCATCAACATCATCATCATCATCCTCCTCATAATCATCATCATGATCAATAGAAGAATCATCATCATGATCAGTATCAATATCAAGAGCATCATCGACTAACTCTCAATCGTGAACCACTTCTCCCTCATCCTTGGTATCTTCTTCTTCCATCACATTATACTTTATTGACCTTCTCCTTAGATCATGTCTAATGACAAATGATGACTAACCCAATTTATGTGGAACCTATAAATAAAATGCCTACTCACATTGGCTTGGAAGAACATAGGGCTAATCCCCAACTGGCTCAAACAACCTTGTATTAATCATTGGAAATTCATTTTCATGCTCAATAAAATTTTTATCAAGATCATTTTGATTAAGTTATAGTTTGTACCATTTGACAATGAAGAGAATTAATTTGAAGGAATTAAAGTCACAGTCAAGTATATCAACCAAAATGCCATAGTATCAATTTTGAGATTCTCAAGTATGTAAGTCATTTCCAGATGAAATATTAATCACCTAGAAGATTTTAGATATCCTAGAATCACAAGTTCTCTTCATGTCATCTAAATCTTTGATGCAAAATTTATAACCATTTCATAACATAGGCTTGTGGTGTTTCAACTATAATAATGTCAAACATGTATAAATTATTGCATCACAAGTTCAAAAACATACAGTTGATTAAAAAACTTATAAGTACCTAGAGATCTCTTAAACCATATGTTAAATCTAGTTGCTTTTGTGTAACATTGGGATCTCCATTACAATGAGCTTGTTCCAGAAGCTGCATTAGAAGTTGGTGCAAATCTAGAAGAATCCAGAAATGGTAACTAAAATTTCGGGAGGCATAACTTTTGAACCGTAGCTCCAATTAACGAACCGTTTACATTTTCGAAAAGATCTCAAAGCTCTCTATAGCCCTATGGACCAGCTTCACTCATCCCCCATTTTTTGGCCCTTTTAGAGGTCATTTAATGCCCCTAACCTGACTTTGAAGCATTCTTAGGAGGTCTCCAAAACTTGAAAAACTGCAATAACTTTCAAACCGTGGGGCCTTTTGACCTGATTCTTTTTTTGGAATGCTCTAAATCACAATTACATTCATTTGGCCAATTCACACCTTCTAGGTCACCAAAATGATGGCCAAATTGCATGCTCCTATTTTTTCAAGATTTTCTAGCACACTGATAGTTGAACTGTGAGAGTTGGAACCTTTATTTGACCCAAATGGGTGTCCAAAAATGAAAACACATGAAACAGAAACTAAGTCAAAGTACATTTTTTTGGGTGACACAGGATTGCCCTTATACCTTTGGATGCTCCTGCATATGAAATAAAAACTTTTTGTAATTAATGTGTATATCTGCAAAAATATTGGACATGTTGTACTTAATGTTTATATCTGCACATATGGTTTTGAAAGAAAAAAATTGGTGTAATTAATGTGTATATCTGCAAAAATATTAGACATGTTGTACTTAATCTTTATATCTGCACATATGGTTTTGAAAGAAAAATTTGTTGTATTTATGCCTCTTCATTTTGATTTTGTTCAAGGGAAGCTTGTCAATGGTAATAGAAAATAATAATGCATTTTCTAAGAGTTTACAATTGTTCAACAAAATTAATGTTTTACAAGAAAATGAGCCTCATGATTTGTGTTGTAGCTTCTTCTTGGATTACATTTTTTTTCCTTTATTCTTTTTTAGGTGTTTTTTCACATTTTATTATCTGATGATGGATTATCAAATATGATTCAAAATTATTTATTGTCTCTTTTAGCTCTATATTGTCATGATAATTAATAATGAAGTGTAATGATAGATTCCCATCATCATTAGTGATCTTCTTTTCTTTTCTCATTAAGTGTGAATGAAAACCTTTTTTCTTTCATTCAACTCTTTATTATTTTATTTAGTATGATCTAAATCTTTTTTCATTTCTTATAGCACTCTATTATTCTAATGATAGATCACTCAAGGTCAAAAAAGAAAAAAGTTAAAAAAAACTATCACACTAGTAGTTTGTCAATTGCCCAATATAATAATATCAAATATTTACAATCTATAATATTTATCCTTCCTATTTCCTATTTCTCTAAATCAACATTTTTCATTTTTGGATTATTTTGATAATAGAACACCCAATACAATAAAAAATTTATTGATCAGTGTAGAAAATAGGTAGACAAATAAAGACATTAGTCTTTGGTCAAGAATAATGATATCACTATTTCACAATATTTATTGTTAATGTATTTAAATCAGATGAAAAGTTCTCTTCCACTAGTCATTTTTCAATTATCTTATCAAATATTCACAATATATAATATTTATCCCTAAAGTAGATTAGGCAATTTTGTTATCTAATTTTCTCTTATTTCTCTTTTTAACTTTCTACTTTCTGATGAAGTTTCACCTATTTGAAAAACTCCATAAGATCTCTCCATTTTTCTTACATACAAATTTGTGTTGTAGCTTCTGCAAGGGAATGAACCTCATGATTATGGAATTTACACATAAGCAGAACTTGTTTCTTCAACTCCTTTCACTCAATTCTTCACAAAGTTATTCTTTCAGCAATGAGAATAGTTGCTACAAATTCCTGGGAGCCAAGGGACCTTGAACCTATGCTACATTTTTTTGAGACATGGGAGAAATTACTACCAAATTTAATAATTCAAAACATTTTGGATCATATAGGATACCCAAATTAATAGCAACAATAGATACTTGGAATCCTCACAGGGAGAGTGTGCCAATACATGCATAGTTACTTCCTTGGCTTCCATTGTTGGGCCAGCATATGGAGCCTTTATATCCAACCATTCATTATAAGTTAGGGAATGCACTTCATGCCTGGCATGCAAGTGATGCATCTACATATGCAATTTTATCACCTTGAAATTTTGTATTTGATCCTGCTAGCTGGGAACAACTGATTATTCATTTTATTCTACCTAATTTGATGACAGTTCTACTAGAATTTGTAATCAACCCAGTTAATCAACAACTAGACTATTTTAACTAGGTTATGGCTTGTTTCTTTCTTAAAATATCTACTATGATATATTTTTGTAAAATTTCTTGTGAACTCTTCCCACTTTTCATGGTCTGCATTATTTTTGTGCAAGATCTTGAGCTAAGTTACTTAGCATAAGTTGAGTGAGTTTTAATGTTTATTATTTAGATTCTGCAATATGTATGTAGTTGGATCAATTTTTTATTATGCTAATATGTAATAAGAACCTTCAAAAATATCTCTTTCTATATAAAAAGACTACAAGTTGTACAATTTGTAATGTATTGCATCTGCATTTTCTTTGTCATTGCTTATAAGAGTCTTTCAAGGTTGGGAACCACTTAAACCTCCTTTGCATGGCTTAGAGGTAATTTCATTGTGGAAAAGGCTTCTAAAAGGGAATGAGCCTCATGATTATGACATTTACATAGAAGAAAAACTTTCTTCTTCAACTCCTATCACTCAGCTCTTCACTAAAGTTATTCTTCCGGCAGTGAGAATGGTTGCTACAAATTCCTAGGAGCCAAGGGACCCTGAACCTATGCTACATTTTTTGGAGACATGAGAGAAGTTAATACTAGATTCAGTGTTGGAAATAATTGATTTATTATGTATTGTATTTGATGTTACACAAAATGTCATATCATTTTCAGTCAATGTATGCCAAGCTCACTCAGGCATTGAAGACAGTTTCTTGTGTCTTCTAAGCATTTCCAGAGTTTTTCTAGTTTAGAAGACAATGTCTACTGAGTTCACTCAGGTGACAAAGTAAAGTTTGTAGAATTTGAGTGTTAACGAGCTCACCTTGCTAATGAAGGAAATGTTGGATGGAACCAGTGTTAATCAAGCTCACTTGGTTACCAAAGCAACTTTGTGAAAATGTAGTATTAACAGAGTTCACTTGGTTAACATAAAAAAATTATTTCTAAGTTAGTTTCTACCAAGCAGGGTTAGCTAATGAAGGATTTTCTTGTTTTGGCATGTTGGTTCTAGTTAACTAAGGAGATGAATATTAATTATTCTAAGTTATATTCAAGCTAACTTGATAATGTGCAATATATAAATATAAGGTCAAGTTGAGGATTGAATGTGTGGAACATAATTGAAGATTTGATGATGCTTAGAGGAAGAAAATTAGAAGGATAAGCAAAATATCATTATTGAGATGCAAGAATCATTCAATTAGGAAGGATCAAGTATAAATGTTGGAATTGAGATCTGTAATCAACAACTTAGTTCCATCAAAAATTAGATCATCTCGTTGTTACTCTGTAATCATTGTAGCAATGATCTAAATCTCTTAATAGAGTTGGCTTAACAACTATTTGTAAATCCTCTAACAAGGTGGAATTTCTATTGAATTGTCTAAAAGACCTCTAACAAAACCACTCCTAACAAGGTGATTAAATCCTCTAATAGGGTCACACCTAAAAATGTATTTTGTAACCTTTAATAGGGTTGGTGATTTGAATCATTTTGTCAATTTAGAGGATAATACTGAAAGAAAGAAATAGTGGTATTGTAAACACATAATAAACAATCTCAAGAATTTAATTTCTTCATGATATTAAATAAAATTTCATACAATTATGGACAATCTCGTAAGTGAGATGTATATATATAAATCAATCAAATTTGGACAAACCCATGGAGGAGTTGTGTGTCTGAGCTCATAAAAGTTGGACTATCCCATGAATGAGATGTATGCCCACGAACTCTATAAGAGTTGGGCAATCACATGGTTGAGATTTCTACCCATGAACTATGTATATAAGATCTAATACAAATTGGCAATCTCAGCAAATAAGCTATCTCTCTATATCATTCTGAACTTGAATTCAACTTGGTCCTCTTTATAGATCTGAATGGAAGATTAAAGGTCACTCCATTCTCATTAGAAATTGAATGGACAAATAAAAATTAAAAATTCATTACAATTGATAAGAGACCATAATTAATTAAAATAATATGTCAGTTTAATTCTGATCATTTCTCCCCTCTTATGAGGTAATGGGGTCCATTGTATTGTAAGGAAAATCAGGTGCGGAAATAACTTCCTACAGTAATCTCATAAGAAAAGTATGATGCAAATCCTATTAAAAGCTTCTACACTTACAGATTCAATATCATGTAAACAACAATATTGCAGCCAAACATGCATACAAAAAATAGACAAAGAAAGGAACACATAACACAAGGATTTTTTGGTAGGGAAAAACCTTTCGGTAAAACAACTCCACCCCTTCAGAACCTGCACAATGTATTATCTTCAACACAAGGCTACAATACACTTGCAATGCAAGTTCAACATCAACAACAGAAGACTCTAGTAGCTACTCGCAGTACCAACAATACACCTTTTTTGCATCGCATCTCTTCACAACCCTAAAAACACTTATAACATGCGCCTCACTTTAGGGCTACTCCCAAAGGTAAATCGTATTAGGGTTTTACCATTCTCCGAGAAAATAGGAACCCCAAAAAAATTTAGAGCCGATGCCCCGAACTCCACTATTGGGGTAGAGTGTACAGTACTAAAATATCTTAGTTGCCACATATCTTCACCTATCATTGAATCTTCCTAACATAGCTCTTACGTTTCATAGGAATCTGTCATAATCGTTTTAGTCATGATCTCCTTACACACAATTCAAGATGTCGACACATCAACATTATTTGCAAGAAATACATTTTACAAAACAAATAATAAGAATAGGAATTATACAAGGTTGAGACACCTTATTCCTAAAATTCTCCCACTTGTCGAACACCTTGTAAGAGCAACAGGAACATAACAGAAACTAATCGCTATAGGCCAAAAGGCCCATAGACTCCGAACACCATCTGAACTTCTCAGTGCCCACTGGTTTCGTTAATGCATCTGCAACATTCTTCATAGTATCTAGCTTTTCCAAATTTACCTTTCCATCTTCCACCATATCTCTCACAAAGTGATAATGCACATCAATGTGCTTCGTTTTGGCATGGAAAGTTGGATTCTTTACAAGGAAAATAGCACTCTAACTGTCACACCAAATAGTAATCTGTTCTGCATCAACACCAACATCATAACACAATCTCTTAAGCCAAATGGCTTCCTTATAAGCATGAGTAGAAGCCATGTACTCAGCTTCTATAGTGGACAAAGCAACCACAAGTTGTTGCTTGCTCATCCAACTGATGGCACCACCAAACATAGTGAACACATAAGCACTGGTGGATCTCCTGCGGTCAATATCACTTGCCCAATCTGAATCCACAAACCCATGAATACAAACTAAATGTGAAGATCCAGAAGAGTTACCATGATAACATATGGAGTAATCTGATGTACCCCTCAAATATCTAAATACTTGCTTAACTGCATCCCAATGTATCCATCCAAGATTAGCCATAAATCGACTTAGGACTCCCACTGCTTGGGCAATGTCTGGTCTAGTACAGACCATAGCATACATAAGACTACCAACTGCACTAGCATAAGGTACTCTACTCATTTCCTCCACCTCACTAGGAGATTTTGGACAATCATCTATAGATAACTTTGTTCCCATAGGAATAGGAACACATAGTGGTCTACAATCTGCCATGTTGAACCTGTCCAACACAGACTTCACATACTTACTCTGACTCAACCAAAGTTTTCTGTTAAACCTGTCTCTACTAATTTCCATACCCAAGATGTACCTAGATGCCCCAAGATCTTTCATATCAAACTATGCTGACAACTAAGATTTAAAATAAAAAATCATACCCTTACCCTTCCCAAACAGCAACATATCATTGACATATAATGCAACAATAAGAAGGCGATCATTTTCAATTCTGAAATAAACACAATGATCTAATTTCAATCTTACAAATCCAATTGACAACACAAAGGCATCAAACTTAAGGTACCACATGCTAGGAGATTGCTTCAAACCATATAGAGATTTCTTTAATCTGCAAACTAAGGATTCTTTACCTTTAACAATGTAGTGCTCAGGCTGTGACATATAAATCTCTTCCTCCAAATCACCATGAAGGAAAGTTGTCTTCACATCCATCTGTTCTATCTCTAAATCATATGATGTAGCAAGAGATAACAGAAATCTAATGGATGTCAACTTTGCAATAGGAGAGAATATTTCACCATAATCTATTCCCTCTACCTGTGAATACCCCTTTGCAACCAATCTAGCTTTGTACCCTTCAACACTGCCATCTGCACAGAATTTCTTCTTGAACACCCATTTACAGCCAACAAATTTTCTCCCTTTAGAAAAAGGTACAAGGTCCCATGTTTTGTTTTTCTCTAATGAATCCATCTCATCATCTATAGCCTCAATCCAAGAACTTGCATCTTCCATGCCCAAAGCCTCTTTCACAGATCTAGGCTCATCAGTGTTAGTAATCAAAGAAAAACCACAACTAGAATCTAACATAGAATAACCAAACCTTTTTGGTTGCTTTCTTTCTCTTGTGGATCTCCTCAAGGGCTAGGGTTGAGGTTGTTCTTCCTCTTCTTCTGAACTATCAGAGCTGCAAGAGCTCTCCTCATCATTAGACCCAACCTGGTCTCTCTGTTCAGTCTTCTCAGGAGTAGGAGGCAACTAAACAACATCTTTTTCCTTTTCTTTTTCATTCGGTTGTAGCACAATAGGAGAAGATGTTAGCTCTCTAAAAATAACATTTCTACTATAAAACACCTTACTAGTCACAAGATCCCAAAGCTTGTATCCTTTCACACCAGCACTATACCCAATGAAAATACATTTAACAGCTTTGTTTTCCAACTTAGATCTTTTCTCCATTGGAACATGTGCATAAGCTTCACAACCAAAAATACGAAGATGTCTAACTAAAGGCTTCTTACCAGACCACACCTCTATGGGTGTCTTACCAACAAGAGCTGATGTAGGAGATCTGTTAACCAGATAGGAAGCAGTGGCCACAGCTTCGACCCAAAACCTTTGTTCTAAACTAGCTCCACTAAGCATACTCCTAGCCTTCTCCATCAGTGTCCTATTCATTCTCTCTACAACTCCATTTTGTTGTGGGGTATACAGAGTTGTCTTATGCCTCTTGATACCTTGTTCTTTACAGAACTGTTCAAACTCTGTTGAGCAAAACTCACCACCATTGTTAATTCTCACACACTTAATCTTCGTACTAGTCTGATTCTCTACAAAGGCTTTAAATTATTTGAATTGAATAAAGACTTGTGTCTTACTTTTAAGGAAATAAATCCATGTCCTTCTACTGTAATCATCTATGAAAGATACAAAAAATACAGACTTGGAGATTGAAGGAACTTTTACAGGACCAAATACATTAGAACGAATAAGATCCAGAACATCAAAAGATTTGTGAGAACCAGAGTAAAAACTAAACATGATTTTGTTTACCATATACACAGTGTTCACAGAAGTCAAACTCAAGATTGCAATCATTTAACCCCTCAAGGAGATTTTTATTTTTTAGGGTTCTAAGACCCTTCTCACCAATGTGGCCAAATCTCATATGCCACAACATTATCTTTTTTGCAGGAAGCTTACCTTCCAAAGTGTTTGCATTGCCATCAGAACCAATAACCATAGTCTTCTTTACTGTTCGTTCAGATGGTGGGGATGAAGTGATAATTTCTCTCTTCTTTGAAACAGAAGAATTATTACACTTAGAAATGTATGCATCAAGTTGAAACAAAGTACCTCTCCTCGTACCCTTAGCAAGCACCATAGCTCCTCTCATCATCTTACATCCATCTTTAGAAAAAACAACTTGAACACCTACATCATTCAGCATACTTACAGATAATAGGTTTCGTGCCAAACCTGGAATGTGCATAACTCCATTGATTCCCTTTACTCATCCATCAGGAAAATTGATAGTGACCCTTCTGTGTCCAACTATCTTTAGGTGAGAATCATCACCCAAGTACACCTTTCCACCATCGAACTCTTCATATCTTGAGAACCAGTTTCGATGAGAGGTCATGTGAAAATATGCACCTGAGTCAACCAACCACACATCATCAGATGGATGGGTTGCCAAAGCTATGATGAATGCATCGCCATCTTCTTGAGATTTTTCAAAACCAGAATCTGAGGCTTTCTTCTTCTTCTTAGGCTCTTTACAGTCTTTACAGAAGTGCCCAGTCTTATCACAGTTCCTACATTTTGCCTTCAACTTATTGGAAGTCTTTGACTTCCCACAAGATTTGAATCTACCCTTATTGTCAGACTTATTGTCATTTTTCTTTCCTCTTTTCGTGGATCTCCCATGAATAGCAAGGGCTTCTTTTTTTGAAATGGAAGCCTTTCTCTGCATCTCCTCTGATAGCAGCGAAGACACCACATCATCCATTTTGAAGGTGACTAATATGCTTCTAAGAGCCATCACAAGATGGTCCCATGAATCTGGTAAAGAACACAAAAGTGTGTAGCAACGATCCTCCTCCTCTAACTTGACACCAGCTGATGTCAACTGTGCAGCCAGCAAATTAAATGCATTTAAATGATCCATTAAGGACCCACCTTCCTCCATTCGTAGAGAATACAACTTCTTCCTTAGGAACAACTTTTTCACCAAAGATTTGGCCTGATACATGGCCCCAAGTCTCTCCCACAAACTATATGCGATTTTCTCATCTAGAACATTCAGAAGGATTGCATCGGTTAAACAGAGTCTTATGAGACCCTTTGCTTTACGGTCTTTGATATCCCAATCTACTTGAGCTATAGTTGCTGGTCTAGTAGCACTTGTAGTCGCTTCCCATAGGTCATGATCTTCCAACATGTCTTCAATTTTGAGTTTCCACAACTCGAAATTAGTGCCATTAAATTTCTCCACCTCCATTCTTCCATATGATGAACTCGCCATCTCAATCTGCAAATAAGATTCAGGATGCTCTGCACAAGACTCCCACTCAACTTGAGATTATCTCAAAAAACCCTACCCAACAACTAGGATCAAAAGTTGATCAAGCTCTGATACCACTTGTAAGAAAACTCAGGTGTGGAAATAACTTCCTACACTAATCTCATAAGGAAAGTATGATGCAAATCCTATTAAAATCTTCTACACTTATAGATTCACTATCATGTAAACAACAATATTGCAGCCAAACATGCATACAAAAAATAGACAGAGAAAGGAACACATAACACAAGGATTTTCTGGTGGGGAAAAACCTTTCGGTAAAACAACCTCACCCCTTTAGAACCTGCACAATGTATTATCTTCAACACAAGGTTACAATACACTTGTAATGCAAGTTCAACATCAACAACAGAAGACTCTAGTAGCTACTCACACTACCAACAATACACCTTTTTTGCATTGCATCTCTTTGCAACCCTAAAAATGCTTATAACATGCGCTTCACTTTAGGGCTACTCCCAAAGGTAAACTGTATTAGGGTTTTA
The DNA here is from genome assembly GCA_028749045.1 of Cupressus sempervirens. NCBI lineage: Eukaryota > Viridiplantae > Streptophyta > Pinopsida > Cupressales > Cupressaceae > Cupressus > Cupressus sempervirens. The sequence goes on from CM053785.1 coordinate 4,786,104, forward strand.
CCATTCTCCGAGAAAATAGGAACCCCAAAAAAAATTTTGGGTCGATGCCCCAAACCCCACTATTTGGGTAGAGTGTACAGTACTCAAATATCTTAGTTGCCACATGTCTTCACCTGTCATTGAATCTTCCTAACATAGCTCTTACGTGTCATAGGAATCTGTCATAACCATTTTAGTCATGATCTCCTTACACACAATTCAAGATGGTGACACATCAACATTATTTCCAAGAAATACATTTTACAAAACAAATAATAAGAATATGAATTATTCAAGGTTATCATGATTTTCAAATTTAAAAATGAAGCTTGTAGAGAATCAAACATTGCCTTCTCCTTGGCGGGTTTTTGACCCGTGAAGGTGATTTTTCATAGAGGTTAATAAATGTGGTTTATGGATTAAAACAAGAAGAGAATGAGTTGTTCTATGGATAAGCCTTACTTTCATCACAATATTCTACCTTGGACAACATCTAGGATTCATCATGGTGCTCATAATCACCTTAAGCAGAAAACCCTAAAATGACTTCTCCATAGTGGGCTTTCGACCCATGAAATCAATTTTTTGCTAAAGGCATTTATAAAGGAAAAAAAATGAAGAAGTGGCCCCTCTTTTGACCCTCGTTTTCCTTTTGTGGTTTTCCAAACTTAGAGAAAAGGCTAACCCAAGTGTTAGAAGGTAAACAAAGCTTGAGTGGAAAACTAAAGATCGCCTTCTCCTCGGCGGGCTTTCAACCCATGAAGGTGATTTTCCACATTCATGAAGAAATCAACTTTGTAAGAAAATTGGGTACGCAAATTGCATATATGACACCTTAAGATGACAATGGAACAAGCTAATCACAATTCGAGAAGTTTAGTGAGCAGAATCTAGTTGAGCAAATATTTCCTTACAGAGTAATTCATTCTTAATTCTCCAAAACTAGGTGAAAAAAGGGAAAGTAAGTATGTAATAAAGGAAAGTTACCGTTGGGCCAACGAAAATAGTGAAAAGACATGGAAAAGTCCATTAGAAATTCTCGCATTTACTAATCCAACGGATTTATCTTTTATTTCATTTGTATGGCATGGATCTTGAAGATTAATGGGTGGATTAGGATTTCTATATAGAGAGAAACATAACAGTTTTTCAAATTACTGATTTTTCTTGAACTGTTATGTTGTTGAATTGAACAACATTTTCAAACCTCTTATACTTGTGAATTCTATCCTCTGCACTTCCTTTAGTTTCAAGGTTTCAATCCACTTCTACCTTAGATAAAATGGCAACTAGTTTCATAGACACCTCACTTCGTTTCTATGACATGCAAGATTTTCAAAGGAGGCTAAGGTCAGAGCCAATTCACCCTATAATCGAGAAGCTCTAAGGAAGTGGGTTAGTGAAAGAAATTGGGTTTCTGGTGGTAGTTTAAGCTCCTAAGTTAATTGTTGAATGCATAAATCACTACAACCCGTATACCAAACAAATTTTGTTGCATGATCGTATAGTTCTAATCTCTATTTATAGGCAAACTATGGTAAATTGCCTTTGAGTTCTAGAATAGGAAAAGTTCTCTGAGTTGATAGTAGGAGGGGCAATGTTTGAGTTCTCCTTGAAGAAAATGGTGTGGAGAAAAGAAATTATGAGGTCCTAGTTCCAAAAGTTGTGGGGCCCTAAGAGTAAGGTTCCTAAGACTCTATTCAGCACTGATCTCAAGCCCAAGATTGTAGACATTCTGATTCTCTTACATAGATTGAAAGGTGAGGTAGAAGCAATTAATTTTGTTGAACAATATTTCTTTCTGGTACAAATTATCTATTCAGATACACAATATGTTGATTCGGCATATGAGGTAAGTGAACATCTGTCTAGAACCCTTAGCATCGCAAATTTTTACAACACCTTTTACATGTCTTCTTTCCTAATTTATATGTTAGCTTCTCTACAATTGTGGCCAGGCCTTCCCAGAATAGAGAACTTCCCTAATGATGTGAAAAGCTATGAATTCTATCCATGCTTACAATTATAGAATAGCTATGTAGAATATGTCAAATTTAATGACACATTTACAATGAGAATTTGTAGGGAACTCTAAGGATGCCTAGAGAGGACGTTCAGTCTAGAGGCAATGGCGGTCATTAGTTAGTTTGGTAGCTAGTTTATCCAGTTCTCATCCTTTTCATATTTGTGTCTTGCAACTTTCAACAGATTTCCTTTGAAGCTGCCCAAGTATCTGAACGATATGATCATGCTAGTAGAGATCATGAGGCAGGTGATCCAGGTGAACATGTTGAGTGCAAGTCTAATGAAGAAAGGGTATGAATTCCCTACGAAGGTTGGGGCTTACAATTACGAGTCTCACTCTAATGCAAAAAATATGCTCAAAGCATTTGAGACTAAGTATCAATTAGAAGCATATGAGGTCGTAAGACCTATGTTTGACCTAAATGGGTATGCAAGAGATGTGTTGCAGATTGGGAGTGTGATCAAACATATTACTACTATTGAAGATTATTGGGCAAACTATAGAGGTGATCTCAAAAGTAGAGATTGTGCTTTTTCTAGACTCAAAGTGGAGCAAATCAAAACATACGGTATCAACTTTGATATAGAAGGCTTGGAGAACGATGGCCAAAATATGTATAGCAATACATATTTGACTAAGTTAAGGGGGATTCATATCAATTCTGAGCTATATGTAGATGTTGAGGAGAATTTTGATATCATGATGGCTAGGATCATCAAGAGAATGGGAAATGGGTTGAGTGGACATCCAAGAGGAGTTGGAGTAAAGGTATAGCCACTCAAGCTTCTCCAGCAGTTGCAAAACCTTCCTCATCTTAGAGTGCTACACCAAGCATAACAATAGTTGTTGCTTAAGGGCTAGTTCAACCATCAAGTGGAGGTGATAAAACTCTCAACAAGAATGTCCCCATTGCCAAGACCTATCATGATGGTTCCCTCCCAATCATTGGAACACAGACTGGTACTAAAGAAAAGAAGACAAAGGAGCCAAAGGATAGCATGGCCACCTCAATTCCACCTCCCTATGTCACACTAGTTTCATCACCCCATATTTCTCCAATTCCTTCTCCCCACACTACTCTAGTTCCCTCTCCTCATCATAGTCCTATTCCACTAGCAAGTGCTACACTTCTACAACCAAGTGGGTCTTCAATACAAATAGTAGACTTAGGAGATGGAAAGAGCAATAGTAGTGAGTCTACTGAGTTGGATGAAGTGGTAAAGAAAACTTTAGAAGTAGATAAAGGTCAAAGTTCCTCAAAGCTCATCTCCCGAGATCCAAAGAATCCTTTCTCTTTCATTGTTTTGATAGTCACCCCAGCTAAGAGGAAGATGTTCAATATAGAATCACTCAATACAACCCCCAAGGTGATAGGTACTAACTCCTAGTTGGAAGATACTATGGAGAGAAAAAGGAAAAGGAAAGATGAGAGTACTTCTACTAAAGATACTATATCTCTCGCTATCCACTCTGGGCCTGCATTGACAAGAGTTAAGAAGCAAAAAACCTTGTCCATACTTGGGCAAGATCCAAAAATAGGTCACCTAACAATGAAGATCACCAAGCCCAACAAAGGAGGTTGGATTGAGGAAATGATGGCCAAAGATTTTACTCTGCACTCTATAGATCTTGGAGAAGCAACGCATGACATTAAAGTTGGCTTATGGAAGTCAACCAATGAGGTGATCAAGGGGTAACTAGAAAGTTTAAAGTTGTCTAAGACTAAAATGAAGGTTGAGATAGAAGAATTAAATAAGTTCATCAAACAGCTAGTCACTTCATTAGCAGCCATCTCTGAAGTATTAGTGACTAAAAATCCTATTGTTGCTAAAGTTCAGGCCCTCATCTCTCAACTCCAAGAAGATAGGCATTTTGGCTAGATTGGTAAAGAATGGATTAAGAAGCTCAAATTAGAAGGAGCTGCTATTGTGGAGTATATTGGTAATGTTATCTTAAGGTTGGAAATGGAAAAAGATAACATTATATCAAATAGCAATACTCTAGCTAGAAAAAGGGTGAAGTGTGATGATTGCATCTCCCTCTTGAAGATGATCATCCAAATGAAGGCTAAGGAAGTGATTGAAGCAAAAAACTTGCCAAAGGGAGATGTTTAGACACCTAAATTTGATTACACTATTTTAGTAATCCTATTTAGTTATCTAAAAAGGCATTATTAATTAAATTTCTATTTAATTAATCCTTTTTCATCCCCTAGTTGATTAATTTAATTAATCATCTATAGTCCTAATTGATAAATCAAATAATCTACTATTTATCAATTAAATCCTTTTCTCCTATCTAATTCCAAAAATCCCCATTTATTAAATAAATCTATTTGATAAATGAAATCCTCAAATTCAAAAACCCCTAACCTATCTCTAATCCTCCATTTAGCCTAATCCACCCCATCCACCCATACTAACCAAGCTTAGCCACTAACTCACCCACCCTCATTAATGCCATCCACTTGCACATCTCTAACATCCCTAATCTAATCCTAAACCCAAGCCTAATCCACCCCCTAATGTTGTCACATTCCTTAAACAAGTTTAAGACTTTCCTAATCCAAACCAAAGTCTCCCCTCAAAAAACCAAACCACTAAGTCATGAGTACTCTTACAAAACATAAAAGACTCTTACAAGCCCACTCATGACTCTTACATCCATCTTACACACTCTTCCCTCTTCCACACTCATTCCTCTTACATCCCTCTTACATACTCAACCCCACTCATCATGCCTTTAACCAACCCTTTACCCTACCCTCTCACACTCATCCTCCTTGTGACAAGTGTCACCTTCCCATTGGTGCTAAACAAGCACAATCCATGTGCTCTCCTTTGAGTGCATCCTATCCCTCCTTAAGCCTTCATCCATCCTTGCATCTAAGCCCTCCATCCCTCTACCCCTTAGCCTATAAATTGAATCCCATCCCAAGCCATTTCATCAACAATCTTTGAGCTAAAGTTACCATGCTATTTTGAGAACCAAAGCCATCAACCATACCCTTATAATGCCAAATCGAGAGCTCACAAAGCTACCAATTTGCCATTACCCAGCTCCATTGAAGCAGCTTTTGAGCATCTTAAGCATACATCCACAGCAAAAGGACACATCTACAGAATCAAGAAAGCATGGAGTGCTTTTTCTTGTGAGGTTTGCACTTCTTGTTTTCTTCCTTTGTCTAAGCATATATGTGAATTTAGTTTTTGGTTTGTGAATGTTTACTTCATTTGTTAATGTTCTTTGCATACTGATTCTGGTTCTACATTTTGGCACGCCCGGTGGGACCCCACTATGGGTCATTTAATCATCTATTTTCATCTATATGTCATTTTTCTAACCATCTAATGTTTGTTGTTGTTTGAGTGTATTGTGAGGGTGTTTTGCTTGTTTTTGCAGGTTAAAGAACGCACTTAGGAAGAAGAAATACCATCTAAAAAAAAAATTCGCATTTTTCAACTTTTTTTTGGTGCAATTTTGGCGTCTGCAACCTGTTCTGTCTGCGAAAATTGACGTCTGCGAAAATCCGCGTCTGCGAAAATCGACATCTGCGAAAATCCGCGTCTGCGCAAATCGACATCTGCGAAAATCTGCGTCTGCGAAAATCAACGTCTGCGAAAATTTGCGTCTGCAAAAATCGACGTCTGCGAAAATTTGAGTCTGCAAAAATTGACATCTCTGCTTGTCACCTGTGTTCTATGTTGCAAATCTGTTTTGTCCTCTTCGTATTTTGGCGTCTTTGTAGTTCAGCGTCTTCATATTTTGACAGACTGTCTTCTCTGCTTGCTTATGTTCCATTTCTGCTTTATTATTTCTGCACTTTGTAGCTAAAAAAAAAAAAAAAGAGTATAAATCAAAATTTGACTTTTAGTGGTTCCGTAGGATTTAGACCATTTTAAGCATTTTTACGCGTAGAAAAAACAACAAAAAAAGTTTTAAAAAAATTTCCCATAGTTAAGCTCTCATTTTTGAAGATTTTGGTTAACTAACTAAATTGCTTTTTTTTTGTCTCATTACAGGTTGGAGCACATATGGAACCACTAACCATGCTTCTTGCAGGTTTTCATGTTGCTAAAAAATGAACTTGAATGTTTAACCATTTGTCTTTGAATGCATGTTGCTAAAAAAAAAAATGAACTTGAATGGTTAAACACATTTTCCATTGAATGAATGTTGCTCAAAACACACTCTTGAATGTCATGGATTAAAAACAACTTTCTTTGGAATGCATGCTTAAAACAAAAAATCCAATCTTGAATGCCAAGGATCAATTAACCCTTACAATATCAAACACTTCATTTGGAGCTTCTAAAATTGAACAAAACAAATCTCTTTTTCACATGCAATCTAGGTAAAGTTTGATTTTTGGACATTTAAGAAAACTTTGTTAAGTTAAAATACAAATTTACAAAAATCAATTTGAGTAGTTCCTTGGACTCACCTCTTTTCTAATCACCCATCAAATATTAACCATTGGTTGCAATCTCAGTGCCATTTATGGGGATGGGTCTACTTGAAAAAGGTGTTAAATGTTCCACAATCTAACTCACTCACTTGGTCTTTGAACGTTTGCTTTAACTTTATCAAAATTCTTAAATGGCCAAAACTCTAGATTAAATCGATCACACTTCAAGTTTGGGCACTAAAATTGAACAACAACTGACGAGGAGAGCCTCCGGGCGCACGTTTGAAATCGAATCTCACACACTTTTGTTTTGGGCTTAAAACAAACTCACACTCAATCTTGAATGCCTTAAAGATAATTAATCGATACTTGACGTGGAGGGCCTCCGGGCGCGCAAGTTTTCTTTTGTTGACCCTAACTCTTCTTATTGTTTGCATTCTTCGATCGATTTACTTTTTTTGGCTCTTCAAGTTGGAATTGAACATTGTCTCTTAAACATGAGTGCTTGCAAAGTCTAGATTAGCACACATAAGAGTCAGTTGGTACAAGAACAAGCGTGTTTTTTAGCCCAAGGTCATCCGAGTCTTCTCTCCCCTTGTCATTTTTCGAGGCCATCTTGGGTGCATAAGATTAGGATCCAAAACCTTATTTCTTTTTAGGAGGCCTGCTTGGGGATTTCATCACCCCTTGGACGACCTCAACTCCAGCGCTCCGGCGGAGTATAAGAATCGGGAGGTGAATCGAAAGACACCTCTCTTGGGATCAAGATTTTGTCATTCGGGCTAAGCCCCAAGGAACTTTATACCCTTGAGAAGTGAAAGAGGAGAAGTGGGTTACCGTTCCTCTCGGCTGTGTGACATCCTTTTGGTCTCATCTACGGATTTGGGCCTCACGTACCTTGTGTATATCGAGGACTCCCTAGCTAAACCAATTGTCAGCCTTGCAGAAAACCATCTAGGATGTTAATGTGTTTGGAGTGACTGATCGAAACATTTGTAGAACATACACACTCCTTGGCACAAGTATCACATTCTGAGAACCACAAACTTCTATCTGGGTGTTCCTATCTATTGCTTGTTTTTATTTTACTTGTTGAATGAATGTTTGCCAAACTTGGTCAATCCTAGCTTAGGGCACACTTAGCGTAGTCACTGCCTATTTTGGAAGTTGAACAAGTTGAAGCAAAACAACTGAAATTTTTCTCAAAGGCAAGCAAATTTAGGAATTTATGTCGAAACAACCCAAACCCAAACAGAAGTTTCACAAGGTCAAACTCAAGCCATCTCTAGCATACCAAGAACTTTCAGCCAAGAGAAAAGAAATAACACCAAGCCCACGAATTTCCAAACTCCACAAAGCAGAGGACAAAGCTACCGATGAAGCACTTCAAGAGGCCTCGTTAGAGTGCACCATCAAATTTAGCCAACATCCAGGAGTTAATCCTGCTTATGCCTTACCAACTAGGCATGATTTCTATGATTAGACACCCTTGTTTCTCCACATCTTCTTGGATAAGCTTCACTCTAGAGTCATCTTTGTAGAAAAGCCAGCCATCTTAGCTTATCCCCTTAAGCATTATTAGCTCATCCATCTCATTTAGAATCATACCATCTAGCTAGTAATCAAAAATCTACACATCTAAGCTTTCAAAATTGTTGTCACCTTGCTAAAAGTTTGCCATTCCTAAAATCTTCCAAATCCACCAATCTCACCAAGGTTATCCCTTTGACAGAGCTTTGTCTAGGGTAATCTAGCTTTGTCACTTGTTATCCCTCATCACCTTGAGCTAAAGGTTGGGATTCGCAAGTGGTCAATCTCATGTTCTTCCTAAAGGATCATCAGTCTATCCTTAAGTTGACACAATCACCACCAAGCTTGCACATAGGAAAGCAGACCTTTTGTACTTTGACAACATATCTTTGAAGTTAGAATCCCCAACCCAATCCTCCTTAGGTTTTGTCATATAGCTTTGCCTCAACCTAGGAAATCATTTGCATAGAAAAGCCTTCCCCCTTTTTGTATCCATCAGCATTATTGCATCTCATCCCTAGGAGCATTTTTCATGCCACCTGTCACTCCCTTAGCCAAGAAGAAAGAAACAATGGAGCCCTATCATTTGGATCGAACAGCCTCACCCCCCTTGAGCACTCAGCCATCCTTCAGCCCAGAGCAAGCTATGCCATCACCTACTAACATTGAAGCTTTCATGAACCAACCAGGAAATGCAGTATTGGTAAACGCCATTATAGACAAAAACAAAGAGACAATCATGGCTAATTTTCGAAGGGACAATGTAGGAACCTTTGACTTTGGAAGACCCCCTCCATTATCAGATCCATCTCACCCATTGTTTGGGCAGCTACCACCACCCATAGGCTCTTATGATCCAAATTATCCTCAATATATTCCAAAAGAAGAGCCTCCAGCCAATCCATATGACCCAACAGACCCAAACATACCATCATCCACCCAAGTTGAAATCTCCATGCCGCAAGCCAACCCAGCCACCACCACTCCATCCTTGGTTCATACCTCTCCACTCCAAACCCCCTTTACCCAAAACATCTCACCATTCACCCCCTTCACTATTGCTGCTGCTCCCACACCTAGCCTTCCAAATCCACCCATCTCCCAAATTAGTGCTAGCATCTTTGGCCAACCTCAGCAATATACAACAGGGATGCCACCCATGGGGCCAAGTAATCAACCTTTCATCGCCCCCAGCTTGTTCACCATAGCCCAAAGCACAATCCCATCATTTCCATTAGGTCTCGGGAGCTCAATACCACCAGCCACAAATCCACAAGCTACTACCTTCACTCCACAAAGCTATCAAAACCCACAAGCTACTGCCAATCTTCTACCAAGCTCCCAAGTGACCCTAGCTCCCACCACCACTCTACCAAGCTTCCAAATCCAGCCACAAAGCTATCAAACCCCATCAGTTCCATTCCCAAGCTTTCAATTCCCACCACCTCCACCACCAACTAATCCATTACCTCCAATTACCAACTACTTTTCAATGCCACTTCTAGGAGGTAATCCACCACCCTAGCCAACCACCAATTATTTGTAGATGCCATCCCAAATGGGGGCACAACCCACATATATTGGTCAAACCCCACAAGCCCTCTGATCCTTTCCCCAAGCCTCACAACCATCTTATACCTTGCCTCCACAAAGCAATCCATTTACCCCACAGCTAGCTTATGTTCCTCAATCCCAACCTCAAATCCCATATCAACAGCAAGCCTCGCAGCACATGCAGCAATATGCGCCACCTCCCCCTCAACAACCCGTCATCCACCATGCAGCTGCCCAAACAATGTACAATCCCTATCAACAAATCCCTCATAACCATCCATATTCAATGGCCCCATCTAGCACATACCTACCTCAAGGCACTCCTACATTGGGGGCACCCCAACCATCACCTATCAATTCAGAGTGGGAGCAAATGAAGACAGCTCTGAAAGCCATCCAAGAAGGGAATGATCCAAAGACATTCAAGTTTGAGAATGTGTGTCCTTACCCATTTGACAGAGCCATTACCACGACACCATTTCCCAAACACTTTGAGGTACCTAAATTTGACAAATTCAGAGGAAAAGGAGACCCTATCACACATATCAAAGAATTTTACATGCATTGCCAAGACGTGGCATACAATGATGTCTTCCTCTTGCGCCTTTTTCCCAAAAGCTTGGTTGGACCAGCTCTTGAATGGTTTTATAGAATCCCCTATGGCACAATTAAAAACTTTGTTGAATTATCTGAGGCATTTGTAGCCCAATATGCCCATCTTGTTGAAACAGAGCTATCAATAGTTGATCTTGTCCACACCAAGCAAAAAGGTGGAGAAAGCCTTGCCGAATACCTGCAAAGATGGCAAACCCTTACCACCCGCATATCCTGCACCTTGCCAGAACGCCATGTGGTGAAAATGTTTATTGATAATGCACATCCCAGCTTGGCTCACCACATGACCATGAACTGTTTGCAGACCTATAAGGATATCAAAGAGAAAGGAATGATCCTTGAGCAAGGACTCATCAAAGATGGTGTGGTAAAGATTTACAAAGAGGCCAACCAAAATCAATCACATTCCAATGACAAGTCTAGGTATTGGAACAAAAACAAGCATGTTGTAACAGATGGGGTTACTGACACCAGACATGTGAATATCGTTGGTCCTTCTCAAAACCAGTCTAACCCACCATATCAAACAAACAACCAACAAGCTACCAATTACCAACAATGAAATAACCAAAGCTATCAAAACCACAATACAAGACCCAACTTTCAAGGGTCTAACAATCAAGCTAATGCCATCAATGTAGTTGCAGGGCAAAAGCCCAGATTCCAACCTGCACCTAGAAACTATACACCCCTTGGTGAGCCATTGGATGTTATTTTTGAGAAATTGGCTAAGGAAAACCTCATCAAATTTTCTCCTACCCAGCAAATTGATCCAAGCCAATCCAAAGCTGCATGGTACAACGACAATGAGTATTGCAAGTTCCATAGGGTAAACGGTCACACCACCCTCAGATGCATGAAACTGAAAGACTATGTGCAGGACCTCATTGATCGGAAGGAAATCATTGTTGGTGCCCAAACCTCTCCCAATGCAGGCTTACAGATTTATCAAAATGCTTTTCCTCCACACAACAACCAAAATCCTGGAAAAGCACCTATCCAAAACAACACCAACAACCGCCAGCCAAACCAACAGCATGGGAAGAACAATGACCACACTTCATCCTATATAGACTATGGTAGCCTTATAGGTTGTATATCTGAGAAAGAGCCTTCTGTCAATGTTATCAATATCCGAGGACCAGACAATGAGTGTGCGGTCACCACTCGAAGAGCGCGATTTAACATCACAGGCCCACCAATTTCATCAACACCATCAGCTCCATCAAAAAGCCGGTACAATATCTTGGAACACCTTGGGAACATGCCAGCCCAAACATCCATTTTAGACCTTCTCCGCACTAGTCCTGTGTACAAAGACATCCTTGACAGTGCTCTCATAGAATCCTGTGTCCCTTCTAATATCAATGCTACTGATTTTCGTAATCTTGTTGGACACCTTTCATCCTCATGTGCCCTATCTTTCACACCCACCGACATACCCGCGGTTGAGCCAAATCACACCCTTCCACTTCGCATAGCCATCATGGTATCCAATTTTGCCGTGAAAAGAGTAATGATAGATAATGGATCAGCCTTGAACATTTGCACCCTAAAATTTATAAAATAAGTTGGGTATACTGAGGCAGATATGATCAGTGAGGTTATCACCATCAAAGCTTATGACAACTTGGAAAGGACCACAGAAGGGACTATTTTGCTACCAATCAAGGTTGGGCCAGTCATTCAAGAGATAGTTTTCCATGTTGTTGATCTAAACTTACCATTTAACATCCTCCTCGATCGCCCATGGATTCATGCTATGAAGGCCGTTCCATCCACCTACCATCAATGCATCAAATTTCGGCATCAAGGCACTGAGGTAACCATCCATGTCGATCCAGAACCCTTTGCTTACTGCAATGCAGTTGAAGCTTCATATACAAACCATTTCCCTAGAATAGACATTGACACAGCCATCGCCAGCTCATCCCACACTTGTAATGATGCAGAAACCATCCTTGCCTCCACCCTATCTACTGTAAAGATCAACAACAAAGGTTGTAGAGAATATAGTCTATCAGATGCATTTGCTGTCGGAGCAATCCCACTTGATCCACATACCCATGGACGGCCAACATATCACAAAGCTAAGGAGATTCCACCTCCTTGATACAAACAGTTTGTCCCAACCACCTTTGTGTCCTCAAAAACCCCTCTTCATGAGGAGCTCACTCCAGATATCAACAATTGGCTACATAAGGATGCACCTCCAAGAAATCAAGCACGCCTTGATCACTTCAGCCAGAAGTATCCCCAACAACATAAGTTCGTCACTGAAAAATGGAACTATCAAGGAGGTGGACTAGGATTGGAAGAAAGGGGCATGCAATGTCATATCGAAGCACATGATTGGGAAATAAAGTCAGGTCTTGGCTTTGGCATACCCACAACTAGGGGCACCAACGAGAATGGTCACGCTTTTTCAAACATCCACCGTGACCTTGTCAAAATCGAAGACATTCCTGAGGAAGTTGAAAAGAGAGCCTACGATGATATCCCAGACCAAATCTTCCTAGGAGACTCTGTTCTTCGAGAACTATCCATCCATCTCCTTGACCTACCACTTGCTCATCCACAACTCATAGATTGGGACCAACCAAGTGTCATACATATTGATGAGTTCACATCAGAGGAAGCGCTTCTAAGATTCATGGGAGCTGAAACTCCTCATAAGAAGACAAAGCCAGATTCTGCCTACATCTACAAGCTAGATCCCAAGGGGTATTTTGGAGAAAATCCCCAACCTAGTTTCGATACACCCAAAACTCGAACTAAGGTAAATCTGGGACTAGCTAAGGTAGTGAAGAGAACCCCTCAGCAAGAAAATCCAGAGCCACAAGCAGAACATGAGGATTTAGTATTGCCTCCTCAAGATAATCGACTAGAGGTGTCTTCTATTCTAATAGAGGATACTAGAGAACTCAACATTGGTTCTTCAGAGATCCCTAGAATTGTTCACATTGCTGCATCCCTATCACAAGACCAAGCTGACCTCCTCTTTGAGGTTTTATGGGAGAACATTGGCCGATTTGCATGGTCATATCAGGACATGCCAGGACTCGATCCAAAGCTTGTAGTTCATCATCTTGCAGTCGATCCAAAGATCAAGCCCGTCAGACAAAAGCTTAGGAAAATGCACCCCAAGGTGGCATTACTAGTCAAAGCTGAACTAGAAAGACTGTTAGCTGCTAAGGTTATCTGACCTATCAACTACTCAGAATGGATCTCCAACATGGTCCCTGTCACTAAGCCTTCCGGTGACATCAGAATATGTACTGATTTTAGAGATCTTAACAAAGCTTGTCCAAAGGATGATTTTCCCTTGCCCAACATAGATATGATTGTAGATCTTACAGCTGGACATGAAATCCTGTCCCTTATGGATGGATTTTTTGGGTATAATCAGATCAAGATTGCAAAAGAGGATCAGCATAAGATAGCATTCACTACCCCCTGGGGAACCTTTTGCTACACCATGATGCCTTTTGGCCTAAAGAATGCTGGGGCTACCTATCAAAGAGCTATGACAGCCATTTTCCATGATCTTATCCATAGCATTTTGGAAGATTATGTGGATGATATCCTGGTCAAATCTCACACCTTCATGGATCATCTTGCTGACCTGGAAAAAGTCTTTGATAGGTTGGCCCAATATTATCTCATGCTAAATCCCAAGAAGTGTGTCTTTGGGGTCACATCTGGCAAGCTTCTAGGCTTCATAGTTTCTAAATGGGGTATAGAGATCGACCCCAAAAAGGTCAAGGCTATCTTAGACATGCCTCCTCCCCAGACACTGCGACAGCTTTGCTCTCTTCAGGGAAAACTTCAATCTATCCGGCGCTTCATCTCCCAACTTGCAGATAAGTGTACACCATTTTCACACTTGCTAAAGAAGAATGAGAACTTCAAGTGGGATCTTTTATGTCAGCGCAGCTTCGATCAGCTCAAGCAGTATCTCACCAATCCCCCTATCTAGGGGCACTTCTAGCACAACATGATGATTATAGCAGAGAGAGAGCCATCTACTATATCAGTAGAACCCTAGCTGGTTATGAACTCAATTACACTCCTATGGAAAAAGCTTGTTTGGCAGTTGTTTTCTCAACTCAAAAGCTTCGCCACTACATGCTAAGTCATACCATCCAACTAGTCTCCAAGATTGACCCTCTCAAGTATATGCTCTCCAGAACAGCACTTACAGGTCGTTTGGCCAAATGGGTTATGCTACTAAGTGAGTTTGACATCCAGTATGTGGACAGAAAGGCAATCAAAGGGAAAGCTATAGCAGATCACCTAGCTGATGCACCTCTAGTAGATGCATATCCTTTGCTCACAGAATTTCCAGATGAGCATATCTGCCTAATTGAAGAACAGCCCCCATGGAAGCTTTATTTTGATGGCTCATACACCTCTCATGGATCAGGGGCAGGAATATTATTAGTTACACCTCAAGGAGATTACATTCCAAAAGCCTTCAAGCTACAATTCCCTAGCACCAACAATATAGCAGAATATGAAGCTCTTGTAGCAGGATTAAAGATAGCTGTAGAATGGAATATCACTGAGTTACAAGTCTTTGGTGATTCCCAACTCATCATCAAACAAGTCTTAAATGAATATCAAACCAAAGATGAAAAGCTATTACCCTACAGAGAGCTAGTTGATCAGTTGACCCAGCATTTTACAAAGCTTCAGTTTACACAAGTGCCTCGAATGCAGAACAAGGCAGCAGATGCCATGGCCACTATCGGCTCGCTCTTGGAAATTCCCCAAGAAGCTACGCAGTATGAGTTTTTAGTTGAGCAGCTCCTCACACCTGCCTATGCGAATGAGGATTCAAACAGTGTTTGTATCTTGGTTGGTCCCCAATCCCCTTGGTACTATGAAACTCACGCTTACCTTAACAATGGTATCATATCCCCTCACCTCACACGTACCCAACGCCAAAACCTCATCCGAAAATCATCCCGCTATGTTATCATAGCCAATACCCTATATCGTCGGGGTTATCACGATACTCTCTCTCGATGTTTAGATGAAAATGAGGCCGCGATGGCATTAAAAGAAGTACATTCCAGACTTTGCGGTGCCCACACGAGTGGTATTGTCCTAGCACGACAAATCCTTAGAGCAGGCTACTATTGGCCTACCATTGAAGAAGACTCTTGTGACTTTTTCAGAAAGTGTCTCCCATGTCAGCAGCATGCAAATCTTGTGCACGCTCCAGCAAAGGATCTACAGCCTATTGCACCACCTTGGCCTTTCGCTTGTTGGGGCCTTGATCTAGTTGGAACTATCACTCCTCTCTCATCTGATGGACATAAATGGATAATAACAGCTACAAACTATTTCACTAAGTGGGTGGAAGCAGTCCCCCTAGTCTCAGCTACAGGAGTTCAAGTCTCCAAGTTCATCTTGTACCACATTGTTTGCCGCTTCGGCATCCCATCCACCATCTTCACTGACCACGGAGGTAACTTTGAAAATCTCAACATGGAAGAATTATGCACTTCCCTCCGCATCCATCACCACTTTTCTAGCCCATATTTCCCACAAGGTAACGGCCAGGCAGAGGCAACTAATAAAACCCTCCTCAAAATCCTAAAGAAAGTTGTCAATGATTCCGGCCGTGATTGGCACCTTCAAATAAATCCGGCTCTATGGGCCTATCGAACTTCCTTCCGTACATCCACAGGCACAACTCCATACTCCCTAGTCTATGGTGCCGAAGTGGTATTACCTATAGAAGGTTAACTTCCCTCACTACGCATATCTTTGCGAGGGCAAATCTGAGATGAAGAATACAGAGTAGCTCGACTCACCCAGCTAGATCTCTTAGACGAGAAGAGACAACAAGCCTATGACCATCTCACAGTCTATCAAACTCGTCTCAAAAGGAATTTCAACAAGAAGGTGCTCCCACGACACTTTCAGCCAGGTGACATGGTCCTCAAAGAAAATATGAAAGTCCAAGCAGATCGAGAAAAGAAAGGCAAGTTTGAACCTACATGGCTTGGTCCCTATGTGGTTACTGCCTCCTTTGGCTCCGGAGCCTATCAATTATCTACACCAGAAGGAGAACTCTTGAATGATCCCACTAACATCATTCATCTCAAGAAGTTCTATGCTTGAAGATCCTTGGTATACCCAGCTTATGAAAAAATACAAAAAAAAAAATAGTAAAGAGAAATAAGCATCCAATGGTGAAAACTTGGCAATTCAAGCACCTTGGATAGGTACCTTGGTGAAAACCTAGTAATTCAGGCGCCTTGTGTGCTAAAGACTAATCCATTATCTATCACTATCCTATCCCTCATCCATCCACCCACCATCCCATAAAACACCTGCTTGTTCCCTTGGTGTTCCAATCAAATATCCAAAATCTGATGGAGCTTGTCAATACCTCCTGTACAACTTGTAAATCTTGTACCAAAGCTTGTATTATACCTTGTAAATCTTGTACCATACCTTGTATATATTCGAATCTTGTCCAAAGCTTGTACCATATTCCAGCTTGTAAATAATCTTGTATCCTAGCCTGTATCCTATCACATGCACACACAGAATCCCATTTTCCTTAAGCTTTTCACAAACCATCTACCTATCCACCTATCAACTATTATAGACATCCCATCCTTCACAAACATTTCCATCTCACAAAAAAACCAAAACATGAAAAAACTTGTACATTTGTAACATATCTTGGTCTGTCAGCTTGTACATCCTCTTTAGCTTAGTATCATTGTATCTATCTGGCTTTCGTGTTAGTTCATCCTTGGTCAACATCTTGCACACATCGCACACCTTGGTTAGATATTCCAATGCATCCTTTAGCTAGATCTCCTATCACCAAAGTGTTATCCTTCTTAGTTCAGCTTGCCAGACGCATCACTCATCTCGATCCATCAGCTTAGGTGCTCCCCGATAGGTCCTTGCAGGATATAGCTTTCCTCATGTCTAATCTTGGTCCGTTAGTACCTTGGCCTACCCATCTCGTTGGCAAACAGTTTTCTTTTGGATTTTCACTTTCTTTTGATTTGGGATCTTCCCTTTTGGGTCTTGAAATATCTTTTCCAAGCAATCTCCTTGTTCCCTCCTCAAGGTTGCCATGATCTTCCATATCATGGTATGCTGCGAATGGGGCAATTAGAGCGTAAGGTCTTGATCAGGTCTTTTGCTTGTTTTCTTTTTCTGCTTGTGGGTTACCTAGTGTCGTTTCCACGCTGCTTCCTCTGGGATTCATGTGTGATACTGGGGCAATCCTTGTGTTTTTTTTTGAGTCAGTTCGTCAGTCCTCTGGACAGTTGGTAAAAAGGCCTTGATGTTCTTGGTAACCCTAGCAATTAACCAACAGTCTTATAGCAAATCTAGTGCTCAACTACATGGTGGTACTTCTCTTTGAAGTATCCCCTCGCTCAAAAAGCTTCAATGGATTCCCTTCATCTCCATTATCCCCCATCCATATCCTACATCTGTCGCTCCTACCCCAGCTTATGCATCAGTATCTCTTTGAATCACTCCTCACGCTTGTATATGAGCAATGTTAGTATGCTAATAGAAACCAAATTTAAATAAAGCTTCTACAAACTAAACAAAATTCATAAACTTCAAGATAGACTAAGATGAGCTCTCAATTGAAAATATGAGCCATTAATGGGCTCTCTCAATGAGAAGCTCTCTTGTTGAGTGGCTTTATCTAAATGGATAGGATGTATGCTCAATATGCTTCCAAAGGCTTCAATGGATGATTGTGGATTTTTGGTGTGGATAGATGGCTTTAGTATGGATTTGGCTCTCAAAATAGCATTATAACTTTACTTCATGGATTGTGTTATTTTGCAAAGGGGAAGGATCTAATTTATAGGCAAGAGGCTTGAGGGATTGAGGGCTAAGATGCAAGGATGGGAAAAAGCTTATGGAGGGCTCAGATTGCATGAGAGGAGAGCACATGGATTGTGCTTCTTTATAGCCAATCAAGGAGTGACACATGTCACATGGTGAGAGGATGGAGGAAAGGGGAAGGATGAGTCAACAAAGGAGGCTCAAGGGATAAAATCTTCATAAAGACCCTCATAATGACTTGTAAGAGCAATAAAAGGGCTTGTAAGAGTCATTTATGACCTAGTGGACTTCATAAAGTTTTATGGTTGAGATATTTTGAGGGTGATGAGAGAAATTTCGACATGGGCTTGATTAGGAAGGTTCTAAGCTTGCTTAGGCTTGTGCAAATGATTAGAGGATGGATTAGGATGGTTTAGGATTAGCTTAAGGATAGGCAAGTGGATGGCATTTAATGAGGGTGGGTGAAGGAAGAGATATTTGTTAACTTTGGCTTGGGTTAGTAAGTTTTAACCCATGTTTAGGGAATGTGACAAGGTTAGGAGGGGATTAGGATTAGGTTTAAAGACATCTTCTAGAAGAGTCTAGATTTTGGATGAGGATAAAGACTTTCTAGAATAGTCTAGAATTTCCTAGGATGAGGATGAAGACTTTCTAGAAGAGTCTAGAACTTCTTAGGGTGAGGATAAATTAGATTTTTAGGAAATAAATAAAGTTTTATTTATTTCAAGGGTTTGGGTTGAGGAGATATTTATTAAAACTTTTTTAATAAACATGAGGATTAATATTTAATTTTAATTAAATATTTTGAGTTGGGGTTAGGGGTAGGAATTGATGAGATTAGCCTTTAATCGAAATTAAAGAAGGATTAGAAGATTTTGGAAGAGGTTATTGGTCATAAGGAAATTGGCCAAGTTTTGGGCAAAAAATAAATTTTTTATTTATTTTAGGATTTTTGGTCAATTTATTAATTAAATAATTAATAAATAAGAAAATAATGTTTAAATAAGATTTAAACATTTTTGGGAGGTATTCCTTAATTAAATATTTTTAATTAAGATAAAGGGATTTAATGGCATGAAAATTAATTAATTAATTAAATAATTAATTAATTAATAAATGATGATGTCATCAGGACTTTTTCAGAAAATAAAAATACTTTATTTTCTAAAGATTTTTAGGTGTCTACATTTTGCCCCTCTTTGATGTGATGCCACAAGTGGCATGGCATCAAAGATAAGAAAATAAGATGCCCAAGGCTAGAGCAGAAGAGGAGAGAATGGGCTGTGAGATGCCCCCTCAAGAAGGCAGCGGGGAGAGATAGCAAGGCTCGATGGCTTCTTGAAAAGTACAAGAATCCAAGATAAGAAAGGAGACTCAGATTGGCAAAGAGAAGGGGTTGAATTAGCTCAAACTCTCACTATGGGAGAATGATAAAGGAGAATCAGATGCACAAGAGGAAGCAAGCTTAAGACCTTAGGGAAGGTGGAGGATGAAGGAGCAGAGCGCTATAGAAAGGAATCTAGGATAGGGAGATGGATGAGGGGATTATAAAGCTGATGCAACAGGATTTCAAAGAGTTAGATTGGCGGAAGATGGGTTTCGGAGATCCCTAGGACTAGGATTGTGGATCTCGAAAGATGAGGCTTGGTGGGTTGATTTGGATTGGTGGATCCCTAAGACTAGGATTGTGGATCACTAAAGCTAAGAGTGATGAGTGATTCAAAGAGATATTGATGCATCAGCTAGGGTAGGAGAGACGGATGCTGGATATGGATGGGGGATAATGGAGATGAAGGAAAACCATTGAAGCTTTTTGAGCGGGGGGATACTTCAAAGAGAAGTACCACCATGTAGTTGAGCACTAGATTTGCTATAGGACTGTTGGTTAATTGCCAGGGTTACCAAGAACATCAAGGCCTTTTAACCAACCATCCAAAGGACTGACGAACTGACTCAAAAAAAACACACAAGGATTGCCCCAATATCACACATGAATCCCAGAGGAAGCAGCTTGGAAACGACACTAGGTAACCCATAAGAAGAAAAAGAAAACAAGCAAAAGACCTAATCAAGACCTTACGCTCTAATTGCCCCATTCGTAGCATACCATGATATGGAAGATCGTGGCAACCTTGAGGAGGGAACAAGGAGATTGCTTGGAAAAGATTTTTCAAGACCCAAAAGCGAAGATTCCAAATCAAAAGAAAGTGAAAATCCAAAAGAGAACCGTTTGCCAACAAGATGGGTAGGACGAGGTACTAACGGACCAAGATCAGACATGAGGAAAGCTATATCCTACAAGGATCTATCGGAGAGCAACTAAGCTGATGGATCTGGATGGGTGATGCGTCTGGCAAGCTGAACTAAGAAGGATAGCACTTTGGTGATAGGAGATCTAGCTAAAGGATGCATTGGAATAGCTAACCAAGATGTGCGATGGGTGCAAGATGTTGATCAAGGACAAACTGACACGAACGCTAGATAGATGTAATGGTACTAAGCTAAAGAGGATGTACAAGCTGACAGACCAAGATATTTACAAGTGAGCTAATCAAGATATGGTACAAGCTAATGGACCAAGATAGTTACAAGCAGGCAAAAGCTCAGGATGATAGGATAGCAGGATGGTTCGATGTTGTGCAAGATGCGAAAGCTAAGGGTGGGGTGATAGTGAAAGATATGGATTTGGTAGGATGCATCCAATGATGATGAGATATTTTGTGACCAAGGATAGCTAGAGGAGCAGGATGAGATGGCTGGATAGGATGGTAGATAGCTAGGATTATGATGGATATAGAGAGATGACATTGGGTTTGCATGAGGATAGCCTAGAGCTAGATACCAATGATAAGGGAGGATGGAAAAGACCAGATCTCCAAGGAATATAGTGCCCCCAATCAGAAGATATCATGTGGAAGGAGGTCTTATGATGGATGTGATAGGATTGAAGCTAGGATGGAAAAAGTTGAAGGGGCTAGGGAGATGGATGATAGCTGAGATGATTGGTTGAAGTTGCATAAGATTAGTGGATGGTATGAGATGGAAGTTGGAGGATAGAGGATAGGTGGATAGATTGGAAGATGGAGGTGGATGTCAAGAGATGACCAAAAGCATAAGGGTGATAGGCTAAGCTGGGGATGGCGGGATTACACATGACGCTTGTTTGCCAAGTTTTCATCATGGTACTTGTCCAAGGTGCTTGAATTGCCAAGTTTTCACCAGTGGACGCTTTATTTTTCTTTTATTTTTTGACTTTTTGACTTTGGACTTAGCTGGAATGATTTTGGCTTTCTTCAGCTATTTTGGCTTTTTTGGGATTTTTCACTGGCTGTTGGAATGTTCAATTTTGTTGCTAGCTGTTGGTACACCGGATGTGTGATTTATGCAATAGATCGAATTAGATGGGATTGATGGTAGGAGATGGAGGGATGAAAATGCTGGAAAGGAGCATGAGATGGGGATGCTTGCAAGAGCAACATTGGCACATGTTGGAATGGGTGTGAAAAGAGCATATGGGGGATAGATGGTAGATGCGAGCGTGATGGAGGATTTGTGGAAGCGTGCTTGGGGATATATGCACCCAAGATGGAGTTAGGAGATGGGGGACATGAGTCACTAGATGGGGGATTAGCAATGGTCGATGCCATTATGCATTGGGTTTCAACTTTTTTCTTTGGGATCCACATGGTTTTGGTTTTTCTTTTCATAGGCGTTTGCATTATTTTGCATTCTTTGATTGGATTTTTCCTTTTTGGAGTATGTCTTTTAGAATAGACATATGATTGCCTAGGATGTGGATTTTTAGCTTTATGCATTTTGAAGTTGGCATTTACATTGCTATGGTAAGCTTTGGGAAGATGGTTAGGAGAAGCTTTGTGAGATGGAGAGGATATGGGAGAGCGTGTAGGGGGATGATGATGGATGATGTGCCCTGATATGTGCCTTTGTTGATCTTGCATAGGAATGGATGGAATAGGATTTTTATGATGGATAATAGGAGGATGGAGGATGGTAGATTTTGGGACATAGGGACCCAAAATGGATTTAGCGGATGAAGGGGGGATATGGTAGGTTGTTTTGGGTTGCGAAGATGGTGGAGGGGCGATGACATAAGATTTCTTGAAGGAGTGATGGGAGGCTGGCATGGTGGGCTTGGAGATAGGCTTGGTTTGGGGGTGTGGTGTACCAACACCTTTAGATGGTGAGCCTTTGGATACATATCCAAGACCATGAAATCCCAGATTTTTTTGTGCAATAATAGGCTCTCTGATTCCTTGCTCTTGTGGTCCTAAACCTTGACCTTGATAATGCCATCGATTGAAAATTTGAACAAGCTGAGGAAACTTTTTGCTTGCAGAAAATGGTAGAAGTGATTTATTAGGTGTATTACAATGGGGAGATACTGTTCTTAATTCTTCTGCTGAGAGAGGGCCACCGTGGATGAATGTAAGTGAACCAAGAGGGTAGATTATAGATGGTGGAATAGCTTGGATAGGTGGTAAGATGGAAGCATGGAGCGGGGGAGATGGAAGGATAGGATCTTGATGTAGCTGGTGGGATGACAAGATATCTTGTAGTGGAGGAGATATGGCTCGAGGTTTTGGAGATGGAGGAGATGGTGACTGCACTATGGATGGAAGACATGGTACGATGATATCTTCATTTATGCTTTGGGGGATGTCAACATGCTTTTGGGCAGGATCTTGATAGGATTGGTTTGGAGTGGATGGTGCGATAGGAGGTGAAGGGATGGATTCTTCAAAGGCAGCGGATGGATAGATGGGAGATTCAGTAGCGGAGATGGGTGAGTAGAAGATGGATGCATAAGGGTCATTACGAGAGATTTGGGAAATGCTTGGAGGCAATGTGGATAGGATTTGGAGGGATTTGACAGGTGGTGGGATTTTGATGCTTGCGGGAAGTGGAAGGATTTTAAGCAATTTGATGGATGGTATGGGGATGATAGCTATGGGAGATGGAGGTGATATTATAGATGGGGAAGCTTCATCACTGACTACTTCACATGGTTGGATTAGATGACATGGCTTATCGACTGTTGGAGGCAACTTTTCTTGTATTTCCTCTAGGAGATTCCTTGGAGACTCATGTGTTGAAGGTGGAGGTGGATTGACAGGAATAGCTAGTGTGACGGGGGTGGAAGATTGGAAGCTTGGTTGATGGGGTGATGGAGGGGAAGCTAGAATATCGGATGGCACGACTAGATAGTTTGGAATAACTCTTGGATTTTGGGGGATGCTTGGGGGAATGTTTCTAAGGCTTTCAATATACCCGTCATAGTCAACAAGATTTTCATCATCATTGGAATAGGAGGTGGCAGGAGCAAGGACAATGCGACCAAACACATCATGATAGGATTGGTACTTCATGCTTTGATGATGAGTTTGATGGGGATGGGGTCTTGCATATGGATGAACACGGAAGCTCATGGTTGGATTTGGGTTAAGCACAGATTTTGGATTGGCTGATGAAAGATTTCCTAGGGAGAGTCAAAGTTGCATGACAAACCTAAGGAGGATTGGCTAGAGATTTTTGGCTATCTTGTGGGTGGAAGACTTCAAGGGTATGCTGTCAAAAAGTGAGAGTTTTTCTTTTCTATGTGCTGGATTTGGTGGTGGCTGTGTCAACTTGAGGATAGACTAATGATCCTATGGGCATGACACGAGATTGACCACTT
This sequence comes from Cupressus sempervirens, assembly GCA_028749045.1. NCBI lineage: Eukaryota > Viridiplantae > Streptophyta > Pinopsida > Cupressales > Cupressaceae > Cupressus > Cupressus sempervirens. The sequence goes on from CM053785.1 coordinate 4,809,756, forward strand.
GTGGATCCCAACCTTTAGCTCAAGGTGATGAGGGATACAAGTGACAAAGCTAGATTACCCTAGACAATGCTCTATCAAAGGGATAACCTTGGTGAGATCGGTTGATTGGTAGGATTGATTGGATAGCAAACTCTGGCAGAGTAACAACAACTCTTTAAAGGCTTGGGTGATTTTGGATTGGGTTGCTAGCTGGCTGGGGGGATGATTTGGATGGACTTTGGATTTGGGATTGTTCTAAGGCAAAGAACTAGATAGATTCTGTTGCAGCGGGGGAGCTTGGATGATTTTCTGATAAGGCAGTGACTACGCTAAGTATGCCTTGAGCTGGGAGATTTCTGCTTTTCTAGGATTTTGACCAAAGTTGGCAAACATTCATTCAAAAGCTATGAACAAATAAGCAGACAAAAGTTTTGAGCAAGCACGTCAAACACACCAACATCCTAGGAAGCTTTCTACAAGGATGAAATTTGTTATAGCTAGGGAGTCCTCGATATACGCAAGGTACGTGAGGCCCAAATCCGTAGATGAAACCAAAAAGATGTCACACAGCCGAGAGGAGCGGTAACCCACTTCTCCTCTTTCACTTCTCAAGGGTATAAAGTTCCTTGAGGCTTAGCCCGAGTGACAAAATTTTGATCCCAAGAGAGGTGTCTTTGGATTCACCTCCCAATCTTTATACTCCGCCGGAATGCTGGAGTTGAGGTCGTCCCAAGGGGTGATGAAATCCCCAAGCAGGCCTCCTAAAAAGCTAAGACAAGATTTTGGATCCTAATCTTATGCACCCAAGATGGCCTCGAAAGACGACAAGGGGAGAGAAGACTTGGATGATCTTGGGCTAAAAAGCATGCTTGTTCTTTTACCAACTGACGCTTAAGTTTTCTGATCTAGACTTTGCAAGCACTCATGTTTAAGATACAATGTTTATTCCAACTTTGAAGCGTCGACAAAAATAAAATTGATCGAAGAATGCGAACAAGAAGAAGAATTAGGGTCAACAAGAAGGTAAACCCGTGCGCCCGGAGGCCCTCCACGTCAAGTATCGATTTATTTTTCTTTAAGGCATTCAAGATTGAGTGTGAGTTTATTTTAAGCCCAAAACAAAGGTGTGTGAGATTCGATTTCAAGCGCGCACCCGGAGGCCCTCCACGTCAAGATTTGTCCAATTTTTATGCCCAAATAAAGTGTGAGCGAGATTAATGTGCATTCAAGGAAAATTTGATTTTAATCCATGGCATTCAAGAGTGATTTTAGCAACATGCATTCAAAGACAAGTGATTAAACATTCAAGTTTTTTCCTTTGAGCATTCAAGATTGAGATTTTGTGTGTTGTTTTAAGAAATTTGAAGTGCTTTGTTTTAACCTTAGATCATTCAAGATTGTTTTGGACTCAAAAGTGAAAATGACTCTTTGGACTTTGCTTTTCATTCAAGATTTTGTGTTCTAGTTTGCATGTTTTAAGCCCAAAAATGATATTCCTAGATTGTTTTGATGCATGAAAATCCTAAGAAACATTCAAGATTTTGCAATAAGACATTTGTTTGGAACAAATAAAAAAGCTTTTAGGACAATTTTTGGCAACCATTTAGGACTCTTAGTTTTCATGAAAATTTTTTTTAAAAGAACTTTAGTGTGCACTTAGTATTGATTTTGAACCTTTTGAAATGGAAACTTGAAGTTCTTTTAAATTCCCAAAAATGAAGTGTTCCTAATTTTTCATGAATGCATCTAAAACCTTGATGTTGCAAGGATGCAAATGATTAGATTGGTTTAGTTTCACTTGTTAAAAGATTTTTTCTTTTTTGCAAATTTTTAATTTTTCAATGGATTTAAGTATGGTTTGGGGGTTCATTTTAAGCACTAAAAAGAAGTGTGTATGATTTTTCTTTCTTAAAAAAAATGGCCAAGATCTCCCACAAGAAGAAGAAGAAGAAGTAGATGGAATAAGAAGAATATAGACAAGAAGAGGAAGACGAATTTCAAGTTCTTTGTCCACCTATAAGCTTGAAAAATCTGCAAACACTATGAGATAGATTATGAGTTCCTTTGTCTTCTTCATGCTCATGTGGACCTACAAAACCAATTTATACAATCCTACCAATCACAAAATCAAGAAAAATTAGCCAAAATCAGCAAATAACATACAAAACTTGACTAAAAAAGCTAATGAAAATGACCCATGCGGGGTCCCACCGGGCGTGCCAAAATGTATATGAGCAATGTTAGTATGCTAATAGAAACCAAATTTAAATAAAGCTTCTACAAACTAAACAAAATTCATAAACTTCAAGATAGACTAAGATGAGCTCTCAATTGAAAATATGAGCCATTAATGGGCTCTCTCAATGAGAAGCTCTCTTGTTGAGTGGCTTTATCTAAATGGATAGGATGTATGCTCAATATGCTTCCAAAGGCTTCAATGGATGATTGTGGATTTTTGGTGTGGATAGATGGCTTTAGTATGGATTTGGCTCTCAAAATAGCATTATAACTTTACTTCATGGATTGTGTTATTTTGCAAAGAGGAAGGATCTAATTTATAGGCAAGAGGCTTGAGGGATTGAGGGCTAAGATGCAAGGATGGGAAAAAGCTTATGGAGGGCTCAGATTGCATGAGAGGAGAGCACATGGATTGTGCTTCTTTATAGCCAATCAAGGAGTGACACATGTCACATGGTGAGAGGATGGAGGAAAGGGGAAGGATGAGTCAACAAAGGAGGCTCAAGGGATAAAATCTTCATAAAGACCCTCATAATGACTTGTAAGAGCAATAAAAGGGCTTGTAAGAGTCATTTATGACCTAGTGGACTTCATAAAGTTTTATGGTTGAGATATTTTGAGGGTGATGAGAGCAATTTCGACTTGGGCTTGATTAGGAAGGTTCTAAGCTTGCTTAGGCTTGTGCAAATGATTAGAGGATGGATTAGGATGGTTTAGGATTAGCTTAAGGATAGGCAAGTGGATGGCATTTAATGAGGGTGGGTGAAGGAAGAGATATTTGTTAACTTTGGCTTGGGTTAGTAAGTTTTAACTCATGTTTAGGGAATGTGACAAGGTTAGGAGGGGATTAGGATTAGGTTTAAAGACATCTTCTAGAAGAGTCTAGATTTTGGATAAGGATAAAGACTTTCTAGAATAGTCTAGAATTTCCTAGGATGAGGATGAAGACTTTCTAGAAGAGTCTAGAACTTCTTAGGGTGAGGATAAATTAGATTTTTAGGAAATAAATAAAGTTTTATTTATTTCAAGGGTTTGGGTTGAGGAGATATTTATTAAAACTTTTTTAATAAACATGAGGATTAATATTTAATTTTAATTAAATATTTTGAGTTGGGGTTAGGGGTAGGAATTGATGAGATTAGCCTTTAATCGAAATTAAAGAAGGATTAGAAGATTTTGGAAGAGGTTATTGGTCATAAGGAAATTGGCCAAGTTTTGGGCAAAAAATAAATTTTTTATATATTTTAGGATTTTTGGTCAATTTATTAATTAAATAATTAATAAATAAGAAAATAATGTTTAAATAAGATTTAAACATTTTTGGGAGGTATTCCTTAATTAAATATTTTTAATTAAGATAAAGGGATTTAATGGCATGAAAATTAATTAATTAATTAATTAATTAATTAATTAATAAATGATGATGTCATCAGGACTTTTTCAGAAAATAAAAATACTTTATTTTCTAAAGATTTTTAGGTGTCTACAACGCTTAGCTTTAGGGATCCACAATCCTAGTCTTAGGGATCCACCAATCAAACCAATCCACCAAGCCTCATCTTTCGAGATCCACAATCCTAGTCCTAGGGATCTCTGAAACCCATCTTCCGCCAATCTGACTCTTTGAAATCCTGTTGCATCAGCTTTATCATTCTATCATCCATCTCCCTATCATGGATTCCTTTTATAGCGCTCCGCTCCTCCATCTCCCCCCCCCCAATCCTGGAAAGTCTTAAGCTTGCTTTACTATTGTGCCTCTGATTTCCCTTTATCATTCTCCCGTAGTGAGAGTTTGAGCTAATTCAGCCCCTTTGCCAACCTGCGTCTCAACTCATCTCAATTTCTTGTACTTTTCAAGAAGTCGTCGACCCTCATTTCTCTCCCCGCCGCCTTCTTGAGGGGGCATCATCTAAGTCTAGTCTCTCCTCTTCTTATCTGAGACTGGGGCAACCTTGTTGCTAAAACATCTTCCTCGTGTCGTCTTCATTCAAACTTCTTTGAAATAGTGTTTGTCTCAACACTATGTCAAAGAGGGGCAAAATGTAGACACCTAAATTTGATTACACTATTTTAGTAATCCTATTTAGTTATCTAAAAAGGCATTATTAATTAAATTTCTATTTAATTAATCCTTTGTCATCCCCTAGTTGATTAATTTAATTAATCATCGATAGTCCTAATTGATAAATCAAATAATCTATTATTTATCAATTAAATCCTTTTCTCCTATCTAATTCCAAAAATCTCCATTTATTAAATAAATCTATTTGATAAATGAAATCCTCAAATTCAAAAACCCCTAACCTATCTCTAATCCTCCATTTAGCCTAATCCACCCCATCCACCCATACTAACCAAGCTTAGCCACTAACTCACCCACCCTCATTAATGCCATCCACTTGCACATCTCTAACATCCCTAATCTAATCCTAAACCCAAGCCTAATCCACCCCCTAATGTTGTCACATTCCTTAAACAAGTTTAAGACTTTCCTAATCCAAACCAAAGTCTCCCCTCAAAAAACCCAACCACTAAGTCATGAGTACTCTTACAAAACATAAAAGACTCTTACAAGCTCACTCATGACTCTTACATCCATCTTACACACTCTTCCCTCTTCCACACTTATTCCTCTTACATCCCTCTTACATACTCAACCCCACTCATCATGCCTTTAACCAACCCTTTACCCTACCCTCTCACACTCATCCTCCTTGTGACAAGTGTCACCTTCCCATTGGTGCTAAACAAGCACAATCCATGTGCTCTCCTTTGAGTGCATCCTAGGCCTCCTTAAGCCTTCATCCATCCTTGCATCTAAGCCCTCCATCCCTCTACCCCTTAGCCTATAAATTGAATCCCATCCCAAGCCATTTCATCAACAATCTTTGAGCTAAAGTTACCATGCTATTTTGAGAACCAAAGCCATCAACCATACCCTTATAATGCCAAATTGAGAGCTCACAAAGCTACCAATTTTCCATTACCCATCTCCATTGAAGCAGCTTTTGAGCATCTTGAGCGTACATCCACAGCAAAAGGACATATCTACAGAATCAAGAAAGCATGGAGTGCTTTTTCTTGTGAGGTTTGCACTTCTTGTTTTCTTCCTTTGTCTAAGCATATATGTGAATTTAGTTTTTGGTTTGTGAATGTTTACTTCATTTGTTAATGTTCTTTGCATACTGATTCTGGTTCTACAAGATGAACCTCTATTCAAGTGGCTTCAAAACATGCAATTTAAGACTGAGATGATCCAATCTACAGAGAAAGGGCTTAAAGAAATAGAGGATAACATGAAGAAGACACAAGAAAAAGGATTTGAACTTATGAAGGGACTACATATAGATTCTCAAACTAGTGGCCAGGGAAAAGCACTTATTGGGATCAATGTCACGAAGGAGAACTTTTCCAAATTTTTGCATAGTTTGTCTAATATAAATTTTTGTAGTTAAGATGGGGTTGTTGAACTACAAGCACTTAGCGAACACATACACTTGGCCAAAGAGGAACTGCCAAATTAATTAAATGATGTGAAGGAGTTGGCTAGAGAGCATTCTAAATGGCTCTTAAGGTATCCCAATATCCACATGCCAAGGCATGTAGAGCTCATCCCAATCATAGTTATCGCCAAGGCCTATAGAGAAAAAGTAAAAAAGGGGAAGAAGTCAAAGTGATTCACATTCTGCATTTTTTTTTGTTTTCTTTTGTAATTACTGAAACATGGAAAATTGGTGCCTTGCCATTCGTTAATCTAGAGAAGATGAACCGCTGAACTTCCATTGTAACGGTCATCTCAAAATTGTATATGTATGAGATTGAAAGATTAATGAAAGGTCGGCAATTTTTTGGTGTAAAGTACTTTTTGTTGCAAAGACAATTGAATGGTATTTTACATCAATTATTTTATGTTCAATTTTGTCTTATGTTTTCTCTTTTGTTTGAGTTAAAATGAGGAAAGAACAAAGTTTCACTCCCCTATTTTGAAGCAATGAATGAATGTGATACGTAGTGTCATTGTTCGTTCAAAGAGAAATCCCTTCAGCATTTCTAGTTTATTAATTATAGTTCAAATTCAAATTAACTTAGTTCAGTACTAGCCATTATTTGGTTAAGCTTTGTGAATTCATAAGATGTGTGAATGCATAAATTTTTTTTGATATTTAGAATTTTTAATTTGCCAAAGTTAGATTCTATTTAGGTCTAGCTTGGTTATACCTCTTCTATTCTCAAGTCAAGAACATACCAAAATTAGTTTAGGAGAAGAACATAATTTATTGCAAATCTATTCTATGGAGTTGTACCTACCAATTTAGAGAAAATCCCATTCATCCAAAAGTGGCCTTTCAACTGTTTGTAATTAGATATTGTTCCAAATTTGGGCATTCAAGAGTTATAATTCAAAAGAACAAATCTGTTTACCAACAAGTACTTTGTTCCAACAAAGGAGTATGAAAGGTCTTGGCCAACTATATACTTTTTATATGATCTTTCTCCAATTATTGTAACCATCAGGGAGGAAAGATGTACATTCACTCATTTCATTACAAGTCTGTTTGATGTGCTTGGGGGTACATTTTATCTCACATAAATCTTGGACTAGTGGATGTATCATCTTATTAAAGCTGCAACAAAATCTTCAAATCTAAGAGTTTACTAGCAGTTGGAATTGAGAGCGATATTGATATTTTTAGAGATCTGTTATGACCATATGCAAAGATTCCTATGGGATGGAGGACAAAACCAAATTTGAAAATGATAGCTAGAAGAGGAACCTAAACCTAGCTCTGATACCACTGATCTAAATCGTTTTATCAATTCAGAGGACAATACTGAAAGAAAGAAATAGTAGTATTGTAAACACATAATAAAAAATATCAAGAATTCAATTTCTTCATAATATTAAATAAAATTTAGCATAATTATGGACAATCACATGAGTGATATGTATGCCTACAAATCAATCAAATTTGGGAAAACCTATGGAGGAGTAATGTGTCCAAGCTCATAAATGTTGGGCTATCCCATGAATGAGATGTATGCCCATGAACTCTAAAGATCAAGATGTCTTACAGAAGAGAGATTCCCAAGATGAATCGAGAAAACTTTGTAACATGGAAAGGACTTATGAGGTTACATTTGGAAACTATCAGTGATTTAGGTTGTAAATATCTTGAGAACATAAGACTCCTACTAGAACATTATTAGTTGAAGAAATTGCTCAAAAGAAAAACCATAACATCATGATTATTGAAATTTCTTATGCTCTTAATTATGCTAAATTTGATGGAGTCAAAAGCTCCACTATAGCTTATGATATGTGGATCAAACTGAAAGCCATCTATGGGGGAGATGATATTGTAAGAAGAGCTAAAGTTGAAAGCCTCAAAGGACAATTTGATCAGAAGAAGAAGAAGATGAAGTAAGTTTAGATAGTGATCTTGAAGTTGTTAAAGCCCTACTTGCAAGGAAATATTCCAAAGGTAGAGGAAAGTACAGAGGTAAGATTCCTATAATCTATTTTTCTTGTGAAGAAGTTGGTGACATTACTGCACGATACCCAAATAGAGAAGACAAAGATAAAAAGAAAAGCAATAAGTTTAAAGGCAAGAAGGAATTCAAAAACTAAAAGGACTACAAGGGCAAAGGTAAGAAATCTTATTTTATGGCTAAAGATTTTAATATAGTGAAGATGAAATGATATATATTGCTATAAAAGATGAATCTAATGACGAAGGAAATAAAATGGCACTTATCTCTCATGTTAGATAAAATGATACATGGATTATTGATAGCGGCTACTCGCGTCATATGACTAGAGACAAAACAAAGTTTGAACACATGGAACATTATGATGGTGGTAGTATGAGATTTGAAAACAATGAACCTTGTTGCATAAAGGGAAAAGGGTGTATCTCATTAACTAATTAACTTAGGGGTGACAGTGCTTATTAGATTGAAGAACTAAAGCATAATCTACTAAGTATTGCACAGTTGAATATCATTGGATTCAAGGTACAATTCATGAATGGGAAGGCCAACTTGTTGGATGGAAAAGGAAATCATGTTGGATCTGGCAAACAAACAAAAGGTAATCTATTCTATCTAGATCTCAGTGAAAGTTCATGTTTTATTTCTCAAGTAGAAGAAATTTGGTTATGGCACAAAAGATTATGTCATGGAAACTTTGATAATCTACTCAAGATAAGCAAAAAGAGAAGAATAAGAGGTATTCCTAGCTTGAGGAAACCTAATATGGGTCTATACAAAAAAATTCAAATTGGTAAGATGGGAAAAACTAGTTTTAAAAGCAAGAACTATCATTCTAAAGAAGCCTTAAAGCTTGTACACACAAACTTATGTGGACCTATTGGAATAGAGAGTTATAGTGGAGATAAGTTTTTCATTCTTTTTGTTGATGATTACTCTAAAATGATAACTATAATTTATCTAAAAGAAAAATCTAAAGCTTTTCAAAAATTGAAGTGGTATCTGGCAAGAGTAGAGAAAGAAACTTGACATAAGCTTTCCAAAAATGATGATTCCAAGGAAGTAGATCAAACCACATACAAATCAATGATTGGAAAATTACATTATGTAGTGCATAAAAGGCCTAATATTGCATTAACAGTTGGTATGGTGGCAAGATTCTCATCAAATCTCAAAGAAGATCACATGATGGCAATCAAAAGAATCATGAGATATTCGAAAGGTACTGAAGACTATGGTTTATGATACAAGAAAGGAGGCAATTTGGATTTGAAAGCATTCATAGATGTTGATTGGGAAGGAAGTGTTGATGATAGAAAGAGCATAAGTGGTGGAGCATTCTTTCTTGGTATAAGACTAGTGTCTTAGACAAGCAAGAAACAATATTGTATTTCTCAGTCTACAGCAGAGGAAGAATATATGGCAGCAATAGTTAATTGTTCAAATGTTGTTTGGTTCAAGTAACTATTGGCAGGAATGGAGATAGAAATCAAGGATCCAGTGGTTATCTTCTATGCTAACACCAATGCAATCAATGTATTAAAGAATCCAGTGATGCATACCAAAACAAAACACATTGCTAGAAAATATCATTTTTTAAGAGAATTAGTACAAGATAAAGAGGTAAGATTGGAATATGTGAATACAAAAAAATAAATTGCAGATATATTTAATAATTCATTACCTAATGATGCATTTTTGTATCTAAGAGCTAAGTTATGGGTCGTTCCCCTATGTGCAACTCACTAAAAGAAGTTTAGTGATACATCAACTAGAGCATGTTGAAGATCAATCAGTTGATTCAGTATTAACAAGGGTATATTGAAAATGAATTAGAACATGAGGTACATTGATATTCACTAAATATTTTCTTTGGCATGAGATGTCAAATAAGGAGAGTTTGGCTATCATATCAAAAGAAATTTTGTTTGGCAATATCAAAGAGAGAGAAATTAAAGGTAGAAGGAGTTCACATCGATAGAGTGAGTTGAGTTGATAAATTATTTCTCTTAAAATTTCATTGTATTATGACATGTTGTGTTTCCATCAATACCAAAGAGGGAGATTGTTGGAAACAATTGATTAATTGGCATATTGAGTCCAATTGAATTGTTTGTTGGTTATAGCCGATTGAGGAGACGAATATTAATTATTCTAAGTTATATTCAAGCCAACTTGATTGTGAGTAAGATATAAATATAAGGTCAAGTTGAGGATTGAATGTATGGAACATAATTGAAGATTCGATGCCTCTTAGGGGAAGTGAATTAGAAGGATAAGCAGAATATCCTTGTTGAGATGCAAAGATACATTCGATCAGGAAGGATCAAGTATACAAGCCAAAATTGAGATTTGTAATCAGCAATTTAGTTGAATCAAAAATTAGGTCATCTCATTTTCACTCTCTAACCATTATAGTAGTGATCTAAATCTCTTAACAGAGTTGGCTTAACAACTATGTAAATCCTCTAACAAGGTGGCATGTCTATTGAATTGTCTAAGATACCTCTAATAAGGCCACTCATAAGAGGTTGATTAAAACCTCTAACAGGGTCACACCTAACATTGTGTTTTGTAACCTTTAACTGTGTTGGCTCCTACTAGGGCTCACTTCAAAAGAGTGAAGGTTGGTAACTAGGTGCAATTGGTGGTTTTTCCCAAATTGGGTTTCCACATTAAAATCTTGGTGTCAATTATGTTCATGCTATTGATTTTATGTATGCAACTAAGTCAAATAAAGATTAACCATAGATAATATCTTAAGAATTTCATGTTAAGAATTTTCCAAGTTAATTTAGTGTTTACTGAGTTACAACTTCTTTTTTGTGTGTTTATCGAGTTACAACAGAGTTTATTTTTTATTTGTATTGAATCTAAGGGATCTGGGATTTATTTTTAGGGTAACTGTTACTTCTCTTATATTTTCAACATTCAGTACTTCATAACATTCTGGTTCATATAGGATGCCCAAATTAATAGCAGCAATAGATACTTGGGATCCTTATAGGGAGAGTGTGGCAATACATCCATGGTTACATCCTTGGCTTCCATTATTGGGCCAGCATATAGAGCCTTTATATCCAACCATTCATTATAAGTTGGGGAATGCACTTCATGCTTGGCATGTAAGTGATACATCTAAATATGCAATTTTATTACCTTGGAAAATTGTATTTGATCCTCCTAGCTGAGAATAGTTGATTGTTCATTTTATTGTACCTAATCTGATCACAGTTCTACAGGAATTTGTAATCAACCTAGCTAATTCGAAAATAGACCAATTTAACTAGGTTATGGACTTTTTCTTTCTAAAAATATTGGCTATCATATTTTTTGAAAAATGTCTTGTGAATTTTATCCATTTTTTCATGATCTGCATTATTTATGTTTAGGATCTTGAGCTAAGTCACTTAGCACAGGTTGAGTGAGTTTTATTGTTTTATTATTTGGATTCTAGAATATGTATGTAATTGGATCAATTTTTCTATTGTGCTAATATGTAATAAGCACCTTCAAAAAGATTTCTATATATATAAAGACTAGGTTATAGCTTGTTTCTTTCTTAAAATATCTGCTATGATATATTTTTGTAAAATTTCTTGCAAACTCTGCCTATTTTTTGTGGTCTCATTAGTTTTTGTGTAGGATCTTGAGGTAAGTAACTTAGTATGGATTGAGTGAGTTTTATTATTTTATTATTTGGATTCTATAATATATATGCAGCTAGATCAATTTTTTTGTTGTGAGCTAATATGTATTAAGCACCTTAAAAAGATCTCTCTGAATATATAAAGTGATACATGTTTAGAAGGAAATATGAAGACATACATATTTAGAAGGAAAATAAAAGAACATTTACATAGGTACATCTTCTTGCCCTTGAAAAAAATCACAAAGCAAGGGCACATAGATCACAAGGGCACGACACAGAAATGAAATCGCAGAGTTGCAAGGGCATGACAAAAAAATGTAGAGATCACAAGGGAACAATAACAAAATGCACCGACCACAAGGGTGAGACAATGTTCACACCTCTTCGCCCTCATTCAGAGATATCCACCTTTTTAGCATGTAGCTCTCCACAATCAAAACAAATGGGGAATGATTTATGTCGTACAAGGGCATGACACGATAATGAAATTGTAGAGTTGCAAGGGCACTTCAACAAAATACATAGATCACAAGGTCACAACAAAAAAATACAACAATCACCAAGGGTATGACAACATTCACATCTCTCCACCCTCGTTTGGAGCTCCCTACCTCTTTCACGTGCAGCTCTCCACAATCAAAACAAATGGGGAATGACTTATGTCATGTTTTCTCCTTCTTTTTGTTTATGCTCATGTGGGCATCACAATTATGATGTCAATGTCAGTATTGCGATGGCATCAGGACAATTGCAAAAAAAAACATGAAAATAAGCACAAATTACACTATCATTACAAACTGTTGTCGCAATTTGACCCCAAATGTTGTAGTATAATCACCCTATTAGGAGTGTCCTTGTTAGAGGACTTTGATCATTTCATTTTGAAAGTCACCTTGTGAAAGGATTTACATAGACTATTAAGTCCTTCAAATGATTGTTAGGTCAACCTATATTAAAAGGATTTCAATACAAACTACTTACAATAATTAGAAAGAAAATAATAGGATTTTGATTTGTATGATTACAACTCACTTTGCAAGTTCAAATCTCTATTTGGTTCAAGTGTTGATTCACTGATAATTTCTATATTGTCATCTTTGTTCTTGATTCACTCGGCAACCCTTCAAGCAACCAATCTTCCCCCTTTAACAACACTTAATCCTTCTTTCTTAGACTTCACTTATCAATATCAATAACATCTGAATAAGAATTCTCTTTTAGCTTCGTATTCACTCTCACTTATGCATCTCTAATCCACCTTCGTTTGTATGCCTCTCTTCACATATACACTTGCATTGGCTCTTGCATCTCTTGGTTTGGCTCTTTACCTCTTTAAATTGGCAATTCTTGCTTTACCATTTTCTACAATCACTAAAGATTTTATGATTAGGTTCAACATGAGTCATTGTATATATCCATCTTCTTGATCTTTCTCTAGAAACTTCTTTAGAATCCATATGTTAGGTCTTTACATAATCCTCTCCTTGAATTTAATGATCCAACGCATCAATCTTATCTTCAACACAGTTTATTTCTCCAAAGAAATCAACTGTGTTGACTAGGAGTCAAGATTTCCTCAAATTCATCTCCAATGATTTACTTGACAATCACTAAGTTCTTACACTCAATCATCACTTAACACTCGAGCACTATAAAACTTTTTGGCTCGGCATCAACTAGCTTGCTCAGTCGATACCGATGCTCGGTCAACACTAGATTTTCTCAACACTTACTATGGCTCAATTGACACTAGCATCACTTGGCATTCCTTAACCATATACTCTATATCACTTTTCTTTATCAAAGTCTAACTAATCAAATGTCCATTGTAGCTTCCTTTTCATAACTCAACCTTTACTCTAGGTGCTATTGTTATGAGCAATTTCTCAAATCCTCTTCATCAATCAAATAGATATAACATTTAGAATAGGTAGAAATGTGTCATATCAATAGATTTGACATCAATGACAAAAAAAAGTTTCCAACAATCTCCGTCTTTGGCATTGATGGCAACATCTCTACATTCCAATAATCTCTACATCTCAATATTAGCAATATCTTAATGTATCAAATGTGTCTCACTTGGTTACCATACAATCCAAAAGGACTTTCTCCCACTAAGATAATAGTCTCTCCTTTGTCTATCTCTCCTCCATTTGGTTAAGTCTCCCTCTCTGGTATATTGCTTCAACCATATATCTTTGCTTCTTGTAATTATGTCTCCCTCTTTGACAATAATGCCAAAGAAGCTTAGCTTTCTTAGCTTCAATCTCTTTGTACATCTAAATTATGTAGATTTTCATGTCTAGTTGATTTATCTCATCTATCTATGACTGATCTATTTATGTTGTACTTGACTATCTACCTTAGGCATTTCCCAAAGTAAAGTAGTATTGCATCAATGTGTAAGATATTTTGATTAACACATTTGATGCAATGCACTTTGCCTCCTTAAGTAGCTTTGGTTAGGGAAATCACCCCTAATTTAACTATAATATATTCATGAGCATCTTTAGGTAAGGGTTTTGTGAATATGTCAGGAATATGTTTTTTGGTGTTCACATATTCTAACTTCACTTCTTTATCTTGAACTAATTTCCTCAAGTAGTGATACTTGATAGCAATGTGCTTTGTCTTAGTGTACATCACTGGATTCTTTGAAATGTTAATGGAACTTGTGTTATCATAATAGATAACCACTGGGTCTATAATCTCTTCTTTCATAGCTTTCAATAATTGCTTGATCTACATAATGTTTGAATAGTTCACTGCAACTACCACATACTCAGCTTCAATTTTTGATTGGGAAGTACAATTTTGTTTCTTGCTTGTCCATTACACCAATCTCTTTCCTAGAAAGAATGCACTTCCACTAGTTTTTTTTGTGTCATCAACATTTCTTGCCCAATCTAAGATATTCATGAGCATCTTTAGGTAAGGGTTTTGTGAATATGTCAGGAATATGTTTTTTGGTGTTCACATATTCTAATTTCACTTCTTTATCTTGAACTAATTTCCTCAAGTAGTGATACTTGATAGCAATGTGCTTTGTCTTAGTGTACATCACTAGATTCTTTGAAATGTTAATGGCACTTGTGTTATCATAATAGATAACCACTGGGTCTGTAATCTCTTCTTTCATAGCTTTCAATAATTGCTTGATCTACATAATGTTTGAATAGTTCACTGCAACTACCACATACTCAGCTTCAATTGTTGATTAGGAAGTACAATTTTGTTTCTTGCTTGTCCATTACACCAATCTCTTTCCTAGAAAGAATGCACTTTCACTAGTGTTTTTTGTGTCATCAACATTTCTTGCCCAATCTGAGTCAGTAAATACCTTAAGTTCAAACTAATCACTTCTCTTGTAGTACAATCCATAGTCTTTTGTACATTTTAGATATCTCATTCTCTTTTTCACTTCCATCATGTGAATCTATTTAGGATTTTCTAAAAATATAGCAACTATCCCAATTGCTAATGTAATATCTAATCTACTATGAATAACATATTGCAACTTTCCAACCATGGATCTGTATAAGGTCTAATTCACATCAACAAATTCATCATTTTTACATAGTTTATCTTGTGTTGACATAGGTGTGCTCACTGGCCTTAAATCTTCCATACCAAAAGCCTTTAGTATCTCTTTGATGTATTTGGATTGTGTAATGAAAATATTAAACTTCATTTGAAATACTTGTAATCCAACAAAGAATTTGATTTCACCAAAAATAGAAATTTCAAAGTCCTTCTTCATTTCCCCACCAAATGATTTGAATAATGCTTCTCTTCCTCCAAATATAATATCATCAAAAAATATTTCAAATAATAGTGCTTCATTGTTCTTACCATTCTTCATATATAGATTATTTTTATCATTTGTCCTTTCAAAACCAATCTTCACCAAATAATTATTCAATCTTTCATACCATGCTCTTGGGGCTTGTTTCACTCCATAGGGGTTTTCTTCAGTTTACATACAATGTTCTTCTTGTCTAGATCCAAAAATCCTTCAATTTGATCAATGTACACTTCTTCCTCAATTATACCATTCAAAAATGCAGATTTGACATCCATTTGGTATACCTTGAAATTTTTGTAGGTTGAATATGCAAGCAAAAAACTGACTCCTTCAAGTCTTGTCACTGGAGCAAAATTTTCTCCATAATCAACTCCTTCCTCTTGATCATATCCCTTGCATACTAGTCTTGCCTTATTTCTTGTTACTTTACCATTCTCATTTAGTTTATTTCTGAAAACCCACTTTGTCCCTATGGTATTTTTTTCTTTAGGTCTTGGAACCAAAGTCCAAGTATTGTTCTTCTCAATCTGTTCAATTTCTTTGTTCATTTCCTAAATCCAATATTCATTCTCCAAAGAATATTTCACCTTTTTGGGCTCAAATTCACAAAGTAAGCTTGTGTTATATTGAGTTTCTTTCTTGGTATAAAATTTGATTCAACATCACTAATGATTTGTTTAGGATTGTGATGTCTTCTCACATACTTTACTAGCATAGGTAATTTCTTTCTTTGTTCTTCTACATGTTCATCTTGGAAATTAATCTCAAGCTCATATGCTCTTCCTTGTTCAAGTTTTGGTTTAGCTTTTGCATGCTCAACATTTGCATTTGGTAGTCAGAATTTCCTATCTATGACTCAGCATCTTCAGTCTATTGCTCGACACCCACTCTCTATTTCTCAACAATTTGTTACTCTACAACATTTCATGTCTACTAAGAGATTGCAACTTTATTTGCTTATTCATTAGAGTTCTTGGAGAATCATCATCCACATAGATGAATATATTATAGTCTTTAGGTTCTTCTTTGCATGTAGTGTCACTTATTTCTACAAACTCATTAATTTTCACATTTGCACTTTCCACAACTTTTTTACTGTTAGAGTTCAAACTCTTGTAAGCTTTGCTCTTGCTAGAATATCCTAGGAATATACCTTCTTCACTCTTTGCATCAAGTTTTCCATTTGTATTACATTTTAAGTATATATACTTCCAAAGATTTTGAAATATTTTACATTAGGAGCATATTCATACCATAGTTCAAAAGGTGTAGGATTTGTACCTTTCTTGACTTGTACTCTATTTAGGGTATAGACAATAGTACTAACAAATTCTTCACAATATTTATTTGATACACTCTTCTCTATCATCATTGTCCTTGCATAGTCCATTATTGATCTATTTCTCCTTTTAGCTATCCCATTCTAAGGAGGGATCCTTGGTGCTAACATTTGTCATTTAATTCCTCTGTCATTGCAGAATGTATTAAACTCATTTGAATGAATTCACCACCTCTATCAAATCTCAAGAACTTCAAACTCATCCCTATTTCTTTTTCAACTCTGGCTAAGTACCACTTGAATAACTAAAGTGCATCAAACTTATCCTTAAGAACCATTATTGTCATCATCCTAGAGTAATAATCAACAAATAGAATGAAATACTTATTTCCACATTATCTTTGAACATCAATGGGTCCACATACATCAATATTGTTAGTGTAAATAATTATTATTTACACTTTATGTAAGTTTACTTTAGTTAATGCATTATCTAGACACTTAGGATAATGTATTGTCTTGTTGACAACACAGGAGTTAGAAACTTATTTGAGCACATGGTGTCTACAACATCTCTATACAAGATACACCTTTTCATGCTTATCCTCTCATTGTTGCACATACATTCATGCACAATAGAGGATAATCCACTTTTGGTGGATGTGTACTTAGTTGTCATACTTATCACTTTGTTGACTCCTAGTTATTCTAGTTGCCTTTATACACAAGCACTTCTAGTGTGTATTATACATCAGATATTCATTCTCATATTGTTATTATGATCATGCATCATTTGGTCCATATTGTACTAAGTTCTTGAGCTTCTTGATCTTGGTGTTATTTTTTCCTAAGGAAAATTCTTACATGGTATCAAAGCTATACCAAATTTTTACATGGTATCAGAGCTGAGGGAGCTTCATTTCATAGCTATTGGAGACCATTTTTGCTTCACCTCTTGAAGGACCACAATTTAGATCTAGAGTATCTGTAGTTATTGGGAGTGTCTATAGCCAAAGAAAACCTCACCATTGCATCTGAAGCATCAATTTGATGAATTTTGACTATAAATTTGCCTACCCTAGGCCATAGTCAAATTTGAGGCAAAATTATTTTGCAAACCATAACCTGAAGGCACAATTTGCAAAATTGGTATGATCTCTTCAGATCTAGATATCAAATTGAAGGCCCCATTTATGAAATTGGTATGAACTTGAAGGCCCGATTTGCAAAATTGGATTGTGAAATTCTTACAAGTATGAACTAGTTCCAAAATATCATTAGAAGTGTATGTTTTTCTCTTAAAACTAGACTTGGTCATTTTTCCCAATTGACATTGTTTACACATAGCATTGTCAAGCTTCTTTTAGTTTTTTCAATCCTCTTGCTTTCTTCATTTTACATATATCTACCAAATTAATAAAGTTTACATGACATAAATTCTTGTTCCATAGCCAAATATCTTCTTGTTGTGCAGACAAACATGTCTCATTTGATAAATCTAGATAGAATAGGTTATCTCTTGTTTGATCACCACTTCCAACTAGCATACCATCAACATCATGTATCTTAGCCTTCCTATTGTGAAATTCAACTCTATAACCCAATTTTTTCAGTTTTGAAACACTCAAAAATCATAGTTAAATCCTTCAACTCAGTAAACATTATCACATTTTATCTTGTTAGTTATTTGAATAGTTCCTTTACCTTTTGCAACACATGGAATATCATTACCAAATTTTACACATTCACCTTTGTATGGACCAATTTCCTCAAATTTTTCTTTATCACCAATCATATGATTTGAATATCCACTATTGATTATACATCTATCACTTTTGTTTATGTATGAAATCAATGTAGTTTTCTCATCTTCATCAAAATCTTCTTTCATATCAGCATAGACTACTTCATCATCATTACTTTTAGATTCATCATAAGTTTCTTCTCCAGTAATATAATATTATTTTTTACCTTTGTCATCCTTGTTTCTCTTGAATTCTTGGTCATCTCTTCTTCCTTTATACTTGATTTCCTTCCTTCCATCCTTATCCTCTCTGTCAGTACACCTAGTAGAAAAATGACCTACTTTGTTGCATGAAAAATAGATAATAGGTAGTTTACCTTTTCCTCTTCTTCCAATGAGGGCCTCAAGTTCATCAATCTCATCATCAGAACTCTCACTATCACTCTTCACATGTTTTCCTTTTCTTTTGCTAAGAACTAGTTGTGACTTAAAGGTAGATTCAATAGAACTAGGCATGTAGTTATCAAAGTTAGACATTTCAAAAGCACTAAGTATACAAATTACACCTTCCAAGGTAAAAGTGTTACCTAGTGTGCATCTCAGTTGTTGAATTTTAGGTACTTGAATGGCATAAGTAGGTAGCAAAGTCCTCAATACCTTGCTTATTATAGCTTCATCTTTGATTTCTCCATTTGAACCATGAATAGAATTAACAACTTCTTTAACTCTTGTGTAGTATTGTACTATATTCTCACCTTCCATCATTGTCATGTCATCAAACTTACCTCTTAGGATTTTTGATTTGGCTCTCAAGACATTGTCATCACCTCCATCTATGGCCTTGAGTTTGTCCCACATTTACTTTGCACTATCACAATCTTTCAAGTCATCAAGCTCAGCACAACTTAGAGCTTAGGCAATCTCCAACATTGCTTGGTTGTGTTCTTGCTTTTTCTTAAGTTGACCAGCTGTCAAAGGAGTGGTGGTCACCTTCACATACTCATTGTCCACAAAATTGATAGTAGCATCATTGATAATGGACATATACAACCTCATCAAGGTTTTCCATGTAGGAAAGTTCTCCTTGTTCAACTTAGGTAGATCTATCTTGTGAGTCATGATCTTTGGTTGTAAGTACCTTCAAACTTCTCTCTATAAGCACTGAGCTTTAATACCAATTGTTAGAAATGTTTAGAATAACTAAGGGAGGGGGATGAATAATTTATTCAAGGTCCTTAAGTACCATTTGAACAATTAGACATAAAACTCTTACTATTCTTCTTATCCTATTATTACTCGATCTCTACTATAAACCAAAATTACTATTCCAAATATAACATGCTTTGTTGAATATAAAATGTAAAACATATAAAGCATTCAACACAGATTTGATACTAGGATTTTTACATGGAAACCTAATTTGGGAAAACTGCCATCAACATGTCACAAATTTTTCACTCTTTCGAAGTGAGATCTATTACGAGCCAAGCCTATTAAAGGTTATAATACACATTGTTAAATGTGACCTAGTTAGAGGATTTAATCACCTTGTTAAGAGTGGACTTTTCAAAGGAATTTGATCATTCCATTTATAATGTCACCTTGTGAAAGGATTTACATAGATTTTTGAGTCCTTCAAATGACTATTAGGTCAACCTCTATTAAAAGGATTTCAATACAAACTGTTTACAATGATTAGAAAGAAAATACTAGGCTTTCCATCTATATGATTACAACACACTTTGCAAGTTTAGATCTTTGTTCAGTTCAGATGTTGATTCACTAATAAGCTCTCCACTATCATCTTTTTTCTTGATTCACTCGGCAACCTAATGAGACCCAATTATGTCCTATTCAATACCACCTTTTATACCCTTTCATACACCTTCCTAACCATTTCTACATTCCATTTCCATATTATTTCACCATTTTTATGTTGCATATGATTCAATATATAAGACATATTTAATATAGTTTTAAGATTAAAATATGGAAAATAATTATTGGTTGTCTTTATTAGTAAGCATTATTATTTTATGCCTTGGAGAATATAGTTTGCAACAAGTATATCTATCTATCAATTGTTATTGCTATGTCACATTGAAGTTGAAAGAGCTGATTAAGGAGAGCCTATAATGTATGTGCCAGTTGTTTGGAAGAAATTAAAATTAGTTTGAGCCATTTTTCATATGCGTCCACTTTACAACAGTCAATTTTGTGTTTCAATTTGTGAGCAAATAAGGACAAATCTAGAAAATCCAAGACATGGGTTTTGTCCATAATGGGCCCAATTAAGTTTTCATACAACAAAATATTCAAAAATGGAAGGAAGGGAAAGATACAAGTGGTTTTCTCAAGGCAGCATTTTTTGGTTTATTGTTGCAGCCAAGATTACATGTACACCAGTATTTTGTTGGCCATAGGCCAAAATAAGTTATTTTGTTTTACACTATTTTAGATATTAGTTTTAGATATTAGTTGTAGCCATGGTTTATAAATAAGTTTGTAATATCAGCCCAGGAGGAGGAAGAGAGCAGATTTATAGTAGATTTTTATATCAGAAAAATACTTCTACATACAGATCTTCCTATAGCAGAATTCTATGTGAGTTTAATATTATTTATGGTTGAATAAAATGTCACTATTCTGATCAAGGAAGAGTATAAATTTGTTCATATTTCATCACCAAGAATGCTAAGGAGGCAGGATCCACTTTTTGGGATGTCTGGTGATTTAGTTTAGATTGTTTGTATGTTTTTATTTTTGGTGTGTTATTATTTTGATTTTATTTCATACATAGAATTATCATTGGTTTGTGTTTGTTTGAGATTTAAATGTAAATTTATATTTGTGTGATTCTTTATATAATTATTGTAATATTAATTTGTAGATTAAAACTTTATTCTTTCTATTTAGTTTAAAATAGTTTTTCTTTAACAAATTTAGACTAGCTCCTTTCGCCAGGAAGTGACAGTTCCTGTCACTAGTTTTGTTTGATTTATTGTAGGTTTCCTCCAATACATTTTATTTTCATTCATATCTAATTGGAATGCTATCTTCATCCCTTGAGCATATAGCCACTATACCTTTCACGAGTTTACGGCCCCAGATTGATATTTAAATGTGAGATGAACTGGCTCTTAATCTTATCATTTATCCTTAATATTTGTACCACAGTTTCACCCAACAAAACCCTTTAAGCAATTAGTCTTACCCCTTTAGCAACACTTAAGCCTTCTTGCTCAGACTTCACTTATCAATATCAACAACATCTATGTAAGCAATCTCTTTTAGCTTTCCATTCACTATCACTTGTGCACCTCTGATCCACCTTCTTCTGTATGCCTCTCTTCACATATGCACTTGCATTGGCAGTAGCACCTATTGCTTCATATATGTACCTCTTCTAATAGGCAATTCTTTCTTTACCATTTTCTATGATTACCATACATCTTAGGGTTTATGATCATGTTCAACACGATTCATTGTATCTATCCATCTTCTTGATCTTTCTCTATAAACTTCTCTAGAATTTGTCTGTTAGGTCTTTACCTAATCCTCACCTTGAATTTAATTATCCAACTCATCAATCTTATCTTCAACACAATTTACATCTCCCAAGAAATAAATTAACTTGGCTAGGAGTCATGATTTCCTCAAATTCATCTTCAACACTTTACTTAGCAATCACTAAGTTCTGACACTTGGTCATCACTTAACACTTGGGTATTGTAAAACTTTCTGGCTCAACATTGACTAGCTTGCTCAATCAACACTATATTTTCTTGGCACTTACTATGGCTCAATTAACACTAGCATCACTTGACATTCCTTAACCATTTACTCTATTGCTCACTTGGCTCAACTTTATTTATATAAACAATCACTTTTATTTATCAAAGTCTAACTAATCAAATGTCCATTGTAGCTTCCTTTTCATAACTCAACCTTTCCTCTAGGTGCTATTGTTATGAGCAATTTATCAAATCCTATTCATCAATCAAATAGATATGATATTTAGATTAGGTAATAATATATCTTATCAATAGATTTGACATCGATGACAAAACAACAATTGTTCCAAGTGTAAGTTTTCAACATAAGTTGTTGACTTTAATGCATAGATCCAAAAACTCCAACCATCATCCCAGACAAAAAAATTGGTAGTTGATGATGAGGAGCAAGATAAAGAAAAAGAATATACTAAAGCACCAAAATAAAAGAAAGAAAAAGACAAAGAGTCAAAGGTAGATCAATCTATGATAGGTTAGTAAGGACCACACGCCGCAAGACCTATATCTGAGGGAAATAAGGAGACTAAGCCAAAAGAAAAGGAGAAGGAAGAAAATAAGATTAATGCATCACAAATAAAGTCGAGTGTGAGAACCCACACTCTACCCCAAGCTATTTTAGATTCCAAATATGCACAATAGGTGCAAGTCCCTTTAACACAAAAGCATGACAAGTGTTATTAATGTTGCCTCTGATATTGATGCTCAAGATAGATCGAGTGGTGAAACCTCTTCACCCACTCAAGCCTTAGCTATGCCAAGTAGAAACACACCTAAAAAGAGAAAAGGGAAGAAGACAAGGATAAGTTCTCTAGGTAAATCTATTACCTTGGATGAAGTGATAGAATTACCATATTGGGATTTGAAGAATCTCTCATTTGAGCAAATAGTTATCTTACAAGATATCTTGGCAAGAAAGAAAAGACAAGAAGAAATGAGGAGAGAGAAACAAAAAAGGCAAGTGTTACATGACATAAAATATATATTTGTTGATGCATTTTATATTCATCATGTTGAAGTTGAGAAAAAAAACTTCATAGTTTGCCAAGAACACTTGCATGCAAAATAACCTGTTGTGGGGAGGAAACTAAAGAGGAAAAAGCGAAGCTTAGAAATCTTAGCGGAGTGAGAGAGAAAATGTATTCCAAGATATAAAAACAATAATTACAAGAGTTCAACCTTGAATATGAACGAAACCCTGAAAAGGGAAAAAAGTTAGGTTGTGCATTATAATTAATATAAAATATTAATTATATGCACCTAAGAAATAGCTTAAGTAAACTAGAGTAATAGAAAAATTAATTAATTAAATCAAATTGATCTAATTAATAAGTGTAAACAAATAATTACTCTAACACCCCCCCTTAAGTGAAGCTCAGGAGGTAAGCTAACCTAGCATAGCTATGAAAGCAAGAAAATGGGTCCCAACAACAAGGCCATATCAGGTATCCAAAACAAGGAAATCTTTGTGAACTAGAGAAATAGAGAAAACCCAATGAGAAAAACTCTACTCCAATAAGAGATAGAACAAACATGCTGAAAAAACATGAAGGAAGCAAGGCCTCAACAAGACCCCCCAAGGACAACTTCTACAACTCCAAGCATAGAATGCAACTAAAGATAGTGTAGCAATGCAAAAGGTTTGGTAAAGATGTCAGAAACCTACATGTTAGTGGGAATATACTCCAAAGAGAGAACACCATCTTGAATCTACTGACGGATGAAATTCATATGAAGCTCAATGTGTTTAGTGCATTGATGCTCCACCAAGTTGTAGGAAATGTGAATAGCACTCTAATTATCACACCACAGAGCACTAGGATGATTAGGGGGAAAACCAAACTCAATCATCAACTGTCGAAGCCATAAAATCTCCTAACTAGCATGCACTACTGCTCTATACTCAACCTCTATAGATGAAAGTGTGCAAGCATTCTACTTCTTGCATGACCAGTTGATAGGACCAGATCCAAGACAAAAGACAAAGCTAGAAGTAGACTTCTAATCATCAACATCACCAGCTCAATCTAAGTTAGTTAAGCTAATAATGTGAGGAGTCCCAAATGTGTAATGAATGACATACATAAGTATGCCCTTAATCTATCTCAAAATACACTTGGCAACTTGCCTATGACTCTCATGAGGCTCGTGTGAAAACTAAGAGACAAGACCAATTGCAAAGGAGAGATCAAAACAAGTATGTGTCAGGTATAATAAACTGCCAACCAACTGTTAATACAATGTAGGATCCACTAAAGGTGAAGTGCAAGAGGTAGACAAGGTAACACCTGAATAGAAAGTTTTAGAAGCAGGCTTGCAATCAAGCATGTTAATGCATTGAAGCATGTTAAGAGAAAACTTCTACTGGTAAACAAAGATCCCAGCAAAGGACTAAACAATCTGTAGAGCAAGAAAGTAGTGTAATAGACCAAGATCAATCATCTCAAATTATTCCATCAATGTGCGTTGAAAATCTTGAATCGTAGAGGATAAGCTACCTATGAGGAGAAGATCATCAACATATAGCACAAGGATAAAAACCTCATCCTCAAGACATTGAATGTATACTGTGGGATCAGAATGGCAAGGTGTGAATCTCGTAGAAAGCAAAAAGGAGTCTATCTTCTCATGCCAAGCTCGAGGGGCCTGTTTGAGACCATACAATGAGCATAAAAGTTTGCAAACTAAGGAGGAATCCTACACAAAATCATGAGGCTACTCCATGTAAATCTCCTAAGTAAGATCATCGTGGAAGAATGCACTCTTCACATCCATTTGAAAAATGAGACATCCCTGAGAAGTTGCAAGGGATAAGACAAGGTGAATAGAGTTCATCTTGGTGATAGGGGAAAATGTCTCAGCATAATCAATACCCTCAACCTGTGAAAAACCCTTCACAACAAGATATGCCTTGTACTCATTAATAGAACCATCAACAATAAACTTAGTACGATATAACCATTTGCATCGCACTAACTTTCTTCCTGCAGGAAGAGAACAAAGATCCCAACTATGATTCTTCATCAAACAAAGATTACTCCTCCTCCATGGCACTGCCCCACTTAGTATGTCCTATCACTACTACAAATGTCTAAGGATCACCACAAATAGCATGACTTAGAAGACTAGAGCTGCAAGTGTGAGAGGAATTAAAAGGGTCACATCCAGAAAAGAGATTGGAGAGGATAAGGGAGTAGTGGTAAGTGAAGTAGACTCTAGAGGTAGGGTATCTACTACAAGAAGGCACTCATCTAACTAGACATCCCATTGAAATAGGACCTCTCTAGAATTAGGATCAAAAACTTTTATGACTTAACATTCTCATAGTAGCCAACAAAATGAGGCGTCGGCTCTTCTACTCCATTTCTCTCCTCTAAGCATCGGGTACAAATTCACATGCTTCACTGCCAAAAACTTAGAATGAAGTTACATCAGGCTTGACATTAGACCAAGCCTCTTCAAGAGTCATATGTCAAACTACCTTATGAGGCATCTAATTTTAAATATAGTTGGCACAAATGACTGTCTCTACCCAAAAAGATGAATCCATGGACCTAGACTGTATCATACAATTAGCCATCTCCTGAAGTGTTCTGTTCTTTCTCTCTACCACACCATTCTATTGAGGGGTGTAGGGCACTGAAATTGATGTTGAAGACCATGTTCATAGTAAAAATCCCTAAAAGCTTGGTTCACATACTCTCCACCATTATTTGTGCATAGCCACCAAATAGAAAGACCAAATTGCTTCTCCAAAAATGTCTTTAAGACTTGAAATGAATCAAACACATCATACTTGTACTTCAAAAAGTACACCCATGTACATTTGGAGAAGTCATCAATGAAAGTAAGCACATATCTAGCACCTAAAAAAGGAGTGGGAAATGACATGAGGTCACTATGAATTAACCACAATGGTGCCAAAGCATAAGTAGCTCATCCATGAGGAAAAGGATCCCTATGTTGTTTTCAAAGAGCACAACCTTGACAAACACCATTAGTGCAAGAAATCTGAGGAAGCCCAAGAAAAAGTGCATGTGTGTTCATTTGCTAAAGATATATGTAATTGGCATGGCCCAAATGCTCATGCCGAAGTCCACTCACTGAATCTGCATGTGCTACAAGATAGGAACTTGTGCCATTAGAAGACTCAAATCCATCAAATCTATATAGGTGAGATGCATAGTCAACACTCCCAGTAGCCACTATCAAATTAGAATCATGTAAGTCCAAAATAATCACATCATGTGGTGAGAACTCAACTATCTTACAAGAGCTAGAGTGGAAAATCTAATAAATTGACAATAGGTTCATCGAGATGTCAAGATAAAAAGAACATCCTGAAGAGAACCCCAACTAATTTCTCCTCCAAAAAATAAGTTCTTTCTAATGGAAAAAAACTTTGAATTGCAGTTGGCAAGATGGTGTCAGCCGCCAGATTGCTAACATCACCTATCAGTGGCTGGCGACTGGTGACTCAATGGTAGAGGTGGCAGTCAGATGGCACTAAAATGGCAGTGGCAATGGTCGGGTGGCATTGCGACAAAGGCGGTAGCAGAGCAATTGCACGCTAGCAGGGGTAGAGCACAGGTTGGGCTGCAATGGTGTTTGGGTGGTGTGGTGGCGACATGCTAGATACACCCATAAAATGCAATAAAAATGCTTTTTTTAATTTCTTTTTTTCTTTTTTTTGAGTTGTACAACCTAAGAGAGGGAAAAAAAATCCCAAAGGCTACTATGGCCAAAAGTAACAAATTTTATATGTATTTTGACTAGACCAGGCCTTCTGAGCACAATGGTGGCATTCATTTTTGCTCAAAGTGCACCCAAAAAATATGTCTCCTCTAGATTGAAGAAAAATATCTAAGAAAAGCTAGTTTTTTTGTCTTCGAATCATGGCTTCAAGATCCCCAGACTAGGAAGTAGCAAGAAGCTCTGATACGATGTAGAAGTCAAGAAAACCAACTTCACAATTCACCAAGAACACCTACATGCAAAACAACATATTGCTGGAAGGAAACCAAAGAGGAAAAAGTGAAGCTTAGAAATCTTAGTGAAGTGAGAGAGAAAATGTATTCCAAGATGTTAAAACAATAATTACAAGAGTTCAACCTTAAAGGTTAATGAAACCCTAAAAAGGAAAAAAACCTAGGTTGTGAATTATAATTAATATAAAATATTAATTATATACACCTAAGAGAAAGCTTAAGTAAACTAGAGTAATAGACAACTTAATTAATTAAATCAAAGTGATCTAATTAATAAGTGTAAACAAATAATTACTCTGACACATAATATTAATGAACAAGCTCCTATTATCTCTTAGTTAGTGCAAATTGTTGAAAAGGTAAATGTTAAGGATATAGAGACAAATGAAAAATTGATTACATGGTCAGAAAAGAAGTTTGAGAAGAAGTACTTGAGAAGAAAAGTTAGCCAATCAAATTAAGAGGCAAAAAGGGAAGCATCTAGATCATTGATAATGTTCTAGAAAACTCTATAGATGTCTATTTAAGGGCAGATTCTAATCCTATTCTATAATGATGTGAAGTGTTATGATTGCATATGCGAAGGAATTGTATTTTGGAGGCTACAAGCAAAGTTTTGAAGTAACAGAGTATAGTGACTGAGTGAAGTAGTGAAGAGTAAATAAAATATATATTGGATAGGAGATCATATCAGAGACTAGAAAGAGAAGATCCCTAATCAAAATTATGAGTGTAAGCTGAAGGATTAATTACTGATGCATTTTGACAAGTGAATCAAAGTAAATCTCTTAATAGAATGGTCCTGACAGGCCTAAGTAAATCTCTTAATAGAGTACTTACTTCATTGTAAGTTTTAAATCCCTTAATCAAGGTAGAATTCATAGTCTTGTAAAACTCTTAACATGGAAGATACCTCATAGGGTAGATCATCAGAAGTGCTCATATTTGTAGCCCTAATAGGAAAACTTTGTCATTACAATAGTGAAGATTTGTGGATGTCATCCCTACCCTAGTTTACCCTTCACCTTGGAACTAAGTAACCAAAATATTTTGTGTTATGTGTTTATTTTTAAGCTTATGGATGTGATGATTAGTTTTTTTTTTTTCAGTATTACAAGTTTAAGGTTAAGTTATTCATGATCTAGTGATGAGATGGATTAAGTGGTGAATATAGTTAAGTTTTTATTTTCTTTGAAGGATAGAAGTTTTGGTAATCCAAATTCACCAACCCCCCCCCCCCCCCCCCCCCCTTTTAGTATCTCACTTTTCCAATAAACTTCCAACATGGATCATATTTTTAGATTCTCCCTTTTCCTACACAAATATTTGAATGTTTTAGTGAAGTGAAGTGCAGGTCTGCATCCTATTAAAGTGCTTCCATTTTTTCACTAAATACATACTTACTCTTTATCATGTATGAAGGACAAGTATTCTTCCAAATGATTTTGATAATTAAGTTATGTGTGTATCAAATACAATTAACTGCACAATTAGTGTGTAAAAGGATGGTTCAATAAGTTTTTAGTATGGTTTGAGGATGTGATTATATTAATCTGAACATATTTCCACAATCCATAATTTAGATCAATGTGATTTCTAGGATTGATTGTCCTTGGAGTTTTTGCATCAACTTTTTGAATCACACTCTGTGATCCATCATCAAGATGAGAAGTGCAAGAACAATAAGATGAATTATTGCAGATCAACTCAATAATATATAAAGGAGTAAGGAGGGTCAAATGTGAAAAATTCAACAATTAGGAGAAATTCATGAAGGCCCAAAAAATAGAAACCCAATATTACAAATAAAATAAAGTGAAATGAAAAACAAGAAATATATATGCACTTGCTCACACTCACACATATGTATACAAACATACAACTCTCTCTCTCTCTCTCTCTCTCTCTCTCTCTCTCTCTCTCTCTCTCTCTCTCTATACACACACACACACACACACACACACACACACAGATATAACTTACACAAGTTTATACATTAATATATATGAAAGGAATTTATCTATATGTATAAATATATTTTGATATATAAATAACTTATACACACACACACATATATGTACGTATAAAAGTATAATATATCTAAGAAGCATAATAAATATACATATTTATACGTATATATGTCTATGCATATATTTATATATACATACATACATACATACATATATATATATATATATATATATATATATATATATATATGTATGTATGTATGTATGTATGTATGTATGTATGTATGTATGTATAGACATATCTATATACCCATATATATACATACATTTATATATGTGTATATATATGTATGTGTATATATGTGTGTTTGTGTGTGCATATATATATTTATGTATGTATGTGTATATATATGTATATATGTGTGTGTGTGTGTGTATGTTATATATGTGTATATATACGTGTGTACATGTGTATATACATGTGTATGTGTGTGTATAGATATATATGTGTGTATATATACATATATATACACATACATATATACATGTATGTATATATATGTATGTATAGATATGTATATATATTATGTTTGTATATACATATATACATACATAAATATATATAGATATATATACATACATATATATACATACATATACATATACATATATACACACATATACATATATATAGATAATATGAATACATATAAATATCTATATATATAAAGAATCTAGACATACGATTATTTCTAATTAGGTGATCACAAAATTTGGTTATGCATGATATATTCATCATTAAATATTTGATTGGCGGTCTTTGTGAAGAATGGTGCAGTTCAATTTTATCCATTAACATGCATGATTTTTCAGTATTAATTATTGTGTTAATGTTACATCTTGATCAAGATGACACCAGATGTAGTGCAAGGCAGGAGAATCCCCAAAGGATATGTCCTAGCCCCCATCAAATAACCACACAATGGAAACACAACAACAAGAAGCAATAATGCAAGATTTGATACCAAATTACAATAATATATTAATAAAATATAACTGATGACATGCAATGTATCGAGTTGTAAGGCCTTCCTAGTTCCGGCCAAATGCAAAGCAAGTAATAGTTCTAAAAGATCCAATCCAAATCCTAGCTAGTCTAGATCCACACTCTAGTAGAAACTCCCAAGGAAGATCTCAAATTTTGCTCGCAAGCCCACCAAGCAATCTCCTCATTTTCCAAGCTGCAGCTACTAGCTCTTCTCCAAATTCACTCTTCCAGCTCCTCCACTTCTCCACGATGGATGAATAATGACTAAAGACTTCCCCACAACCCCTAATTATACCAATCTAAGCCACAAGTCAGCCCATAACACAAGTTAAATACAAATACATAAATTAAATGCCACAAGTTGGCCAACAATAGCAATTAAATACCCAAAATTGATGTCTTAGTAAAATTGTGATATCTCCTAGCTTCAGATGAATTAGAACTTGTACTTTGAACCATAGTTATTACTCTAGGCCCTATTCAATACCTAAAATTTTCATCCTCTAACTCATTGTATAAAATTAGTTATACAGCCTGCAGCAAGCACCAAATTCCTAAGCAAGTTCGAGCTCCTCCCAGACCATGCCGAGTTCCCAAACCATGTCAAGCAACTGTAGACCATGTTGAGTTCCCAGACCATGTCAAGCAACTATAGACCATGCCAAGTAACCAAGGATCATGTAAAGCAACCATAGACCATGTTGACCAACCAAAGACAATGTTGACCAAGGACCATGTCGAGCAACCAAAGACCATGCCCAACTCCAAGACCATGCCAAGCTCCCAGTGTATGCCAAGCACTAGTACCTATCAAGCTCCAAAAAAATTAACCAAAATCCCTCCACACATGTAGGATTGCAAGAAAACCCAAGATGCTCCTACATCACACCATAGAAGACCCATTTTGGTTATCACACTATGTTTTGGTAATATGTATATGGGAGAATTGTGATTTGTAGATGTTTCATTAACGAAGCCGACAAACTTATTTTTTTTATGACTTGAAATTTAGGATCAAGTTTTTGGTTGTGAAGGATATATTGTGATGTGATATTTGGTGAATATTATGTGCCAATTTAGAATCAAATTTTATACATAGTTTTGGCTACCAGATCTTCATTGGAAATGTTCAAGCATGATAGTCAGTTTGACATAGGATTTTGAGTTCCACTTTTGTTTATGTAATTGGCTTTATTCCTTGATGTATTGATTTATTTAATTTATAGTGAGCTCTAGACAATAGGCTTGAATGCAAGTGCATTCACTTTTTTCGTACTTGAGCCTTTAACTAACTAGGAAACTTATTATTCCACTAGTGAGATATTTATGGGTATCATCCCCATTATAGCTTTTCCCTTGGTCAAGTTTTCCATGATAACAAATCATAGTGTTATGATGTTTATGTATTGCATCTTACTTTATCTAATTGATTTCATATTTAATTATAAATTTTATTTTGATTTTAAAAGGAAGGTTTTAGAATATTGTTGCATTGATTCACACCCTCTGTATGCTCCACAATCCTTTAAAAATATTCTATTATATTTCTTGATCAAGATATTCATGGTCTTATGAAAATTTACCTCCTAAAATAACTCATTTTGATGGTGAAGTTGAATACTTACAAAAAAGTCCCCACTCATACAAATTTTGGCATAAGGCACAACACTTGGTGAAAGTTTTGTGAATTGGGTTGCAAGTAGTTTGAGTTGAACCATGGAGGAAACTTTGTAGTTAAGTGCATTTGATCTAGAGTAGTACTCATATGGGTGATCTCTCAGAAAGTCCTGATGCTTTACCTCTATGAACATGACCTAGATCCAACGAGTGTTAATTTTTCCATTTATTTGAATGAGATATACATTTGTGTGAACTAGTAATCATGAAATATATAGGTCAATGAGTTTGACTAAAAATACTATATAGCTGAATCCTAATAGCAATATCACAATTTGAATTCTTGTGGGAAATATTTCCTACTTATTAATCGATAAGATTAAGAGGATTTATAATTTATGGTTCATAAGGCACAACACTTGGTGAAGGTTTTATAGATAGAGTTGCAAGAAGAATGGGTATAACCATGGAGGAAACTCCATCACTAAGCACGCTCAAACTAGAGTAGCATTGGGATGGGTGACATATTGGGAAATTCCAGTGCTACATCTCTATGAGAATAAACTAGATCCAATCAATGCAAAGTATTTCATTCATTCTCATGAAATATGGACCAACAAGTTTGACTCAAAAACTACATAGTTGAATCCTAATAGTAATATCACAATTTGACTTACTGTGGAAAATATCTCTTACTTATCAACTAATGAGCTTAAAGGTATTTTAAATGCATAGTTCTGAATAAGGCACAACATTTTGTGAAGGTTTTGCAAATGAGGTTGCATGCATAATGGGATTATGTGAGGACCAACCTATCCTTGGAAAAACAATAACAAGTTTACTAGGAGATGATCATAACAAATTGATGCAGGAGCATCCTGGGTTGCCTTGTTACCCTACTCATTTTTGTTTATTCTACAAGTTGGTGCCTAGCAATTCCTTCATATGCCTAGTTACTGTAGCAATTCTTTTATGTGCCTAGAAATTCCTTCATGTTCCTAGTTACTATATCAATTTCTTCACGTGTCTAGCAATTCCTTCATGTGTCGAGTTATTGTAGTAATTCCTTCATGTGCCTAGCAATTCCTTCATGTGCCAAGTTACTGTAGAAATGCCTTCATGTGTTGAGTTACCCAATATATGTTGAGGGACTCTTCATGTGTTGAGTTACCCACTATATGCCAAGTGTCAGCATTTGGATGTGATTTCTGTGAGCTGACTTGCAAGATTTATTTTGATCATGACATTTATGTTAAGATCTTTTCTTGGGATGTGTCTAGATCATTGTTGGATCAACCTTCCTCTTATGTAATGTTCTAGAATAACCTGTAAGCCATTTTGGCAAGTATATATAGAGTGTTTAGGCTTAGAGTTAGGCAAGTTTTTGAGAAGAGGAATTCTGAGAGCAGAACTGAAAGTGTGAATTTGCAGTTGGATCTTTAAATGTGAATGTATTTGTAATTGGTCATAACCTAGAAGGCCTTACAGCTGGGCATGTATGAAGATGTTTTGATGAATCAATAAAAGTATTTTCTCTCTTCTTCCTCCTTTGGTTGTTGTTCCTTGTGTTTGCTTTCATTGTGTTAACTCTTGCAAGGTGGTTCGGATAGCTAGGTGAGCTGTTGGCCCTAGTTATTCATCCTTTTCCTGCATCAGTTGGTATCAGTGCCTAAGGTTCATCCTTATTGATATTGGATTGTGTATAAACCTCATTTGAATTTGGTGGTAGGGTTGCAAATCTGTGGATTTCACCTATAACTTGTAGAAGGTTACAATCTTGTAGGAACCTAATTTGTAAAGATGGTTCATGGTAGAGGAAATAATGTTGATAATGTTGTATTGGATCAGTTGAGATAAATTGCAGCTAGATTAGATGCTATGGAGATAGCCCAAAGGAGAGGAGCACATCTTGATGATCTAAGTGATGATGAAGCACCAACACTAAATCATAATCCAGAACTTGAAGAAGATCAAGATGAGGAAAGATTGTTGCGAGCATTGTCTACAAAAAATTCAAAGCTTGTTGTAGAAGTTGTTCCTTATGATGGAAAATTGGATACTAATGTTGTGTTAGATTGGATCTCTGATACGGAGAATTTCTTTGAGTATGAAAACACTCCTAATAATAGAGAAATGAAGATTGCAGTCACTAGGTTGAAAGGTCATGCATCACTATGGTGGGATCACTTGCAAATGGATAGACAAAGGAGAGGAGAGGAGAAGATCAAAACTTGGCCAAAGATGGTGAACAAGGTAAAGAACAAATTCCTCCCTGCTGATTTCCAAGTTAGCTTGTTGAGAAAGATGCAAACTTTGAGACAAAAGGACATGACTATGAAAGAATATACTAAGAAATTCTATAGATTGGACATTAGATCTAGACATGTGGATGATGATGTTGAGAAAATTGCAAGGTACATTAATGGATTGAGATCTGGAATACAAGATCAAATAAGTTTTGTGAAGTTGGAAAGTGTGGAAGAAGCATACTAATATGCCTTGAAAGCTGAGGAGATCTTAACAAAGAAGCATGAACAAAGACAAAGAGGTAGAGGTGATAGATTCTAGAGAGGTAGAGGTAGATCTTATGGTGAAGGTGGTAGATCTAAAAGTGTTGTATAGGATAAAGCAAAATTTGAATGGAAGAATGATGACAAAAGCAAGATTGAATGGAAAAGTGGTAATTCTTACTGAGGAGGCACTAATTCTTACCAAGGAAGAGGTAATTCTTATTCTAGAGGTGGATTTCATGGTAATTGTTTCAGATGTGGTAAAGAGGGACATAGGTCTTTTGAATGTAGAACCTCTAAAAATGGGCAAGGTAATAGAAATGATGTGATTCAAGGTAACATTGTTGCCTTTGATTGAAATTCTAGATGGGGTCAATTGTACTACAATAAAAGTTTACATGGTTAATGGAAAACAATTTGAAAAGGAAGTGAAGAAGAATCAAGTTTGTTTTTCTATAGTTCCTAGAGGACCAAGTGTTGGTAGTAATGACTGAGCAGCAAAAGCTAGTAATGATCGAGTGATAGCAGATAGTGATAGCCAAGTACCAATAGAAATTATAGAATTGTTGAATAAGTATAAAGGAATTATTGCTAATGATATTTCTGATGGTTTACCTCCAGTAAGAAGTATAAGTCATTGTATGGATCTGATTCCTGGAGCTAGTTTCCTAAACAAAGCACCATATAGATTGACACCTACAAAGAATGAAGAACTTAACAGACAAGTGCATGAGTTGTTGCAGAAAGGTTTTATTAGAGAAAGCTTGAGTCCATGTGTTGTACCTGTTGTATTAGCACCTAAAAAGAATGGAGAATGGAGAATGTGTACTAATTTTAAAGCTATTAACAAGATCACAGTGAAATATAGCTTTCCTATGTTGAGGATGGATGACATAATGGATTGTTTGAGTGGAGCAAAGTATTTTACCAAGATTGATTTGAAGAGTGGCTATCATCAAATCAAAATTACAGAAGGTGATGAAAGGAAGATTTCTTTCAAGACAAAAGATGGTTTGTATGAATGGTTGGTTATGCCTTTTGGTTTGACTAATGCACTTAGTACTTTCATGAGGTTGATAAATGAAGTTCTGAAAAGATTTTTGGGTAAGTTTGTGATTGTTTATTTGGATGATATTATAATATTTAATAAGACTAAAGAAGAACATCTTGAGCATATTAGACAAGTATTGTAGAGGTTGAAAGATGAAAAGTTGCTGATTAATTTGAAAAAGTGTTCTTTTATGCAAGACGAGATTATGTATTTGAGATTTGTGATTTCAACTGATGGATTGAAGATAGATCCTGAGAAGGTTAAAGCAATATTGGAATGGCCTACACCTTAAAATGTGGGTGAGATAAGATCATTTCATGGTTTAGCTAATTTTTACAGAAAGTTTATAAAGAATTCCAGTGTTGTTTGTAATGCTATGACTGAAACAATGAGGGGAGATAAAAAGAAATTCAAGTGGACACATGGAGCTGATAAGAGTTTTGAGACTTTGAAACAAAAGGTTGTTGAACTACCTGTGTTGGCTTTACTTGATTTCAGTAAAATATTTCAAGTTGAATGTGATGCAAGTGGTAATGCAATAGGAGCTATATCAAGTCAAGAAGGTAAACCTGTTGCTTTCTTTAATAAAAAGTTGAATGATGTTAAAAGGAAGTATTCTATATATGATCAAGAGTTTTATGCTATTGTTCAAGCATTGAAGAAGTGGAGACATTATTTGATTCCTAAGGAGTTTGTGATGTATATTGATCATAAAGCTTTACAATACTTGGGAAGTCAACATAAATAAAATTAGAGACATATGAAGTGGGTTGAGTACTTGCAGCGTTTCACATTTGTTATTAAGCATAAGAGTGGAGTTAATAATAGAGTTTTTGATGCATTAAGTAGAAGATATTCTTTGTTGATTGAAATGAAGGTCAAAGTTTTTGGTTTTGATGAAATGAAAGAGTTGTATGATGTTGATCCTAATTTTTCTAAGGCATGGAGAGAGTGGAGAGCACCAAATTTGATAGATCACATAAGTAAGTATGATAAGTATTTCATTCAAGAAGGTATGTTGTTCAAAAGTATTTAGTTGTGTATTCCTAAAAGTTCTATGAGGCTGAGTCTGATTAAGGAAAATCATAGTGGTGGATTGGCTGGACATTTTGGAATTGATAAGACATTGAGTTTGCTAAAAGAGAAGTATTATTGGCCACAAATGTATAAAGATGTTCAGAAATTTGTAAAGAGTTGTAGAGTTTGTCAAATTTCAAAAGGAATGAGTCAAAATACTAGTTTTTATACCCTAAAATTGTTCCTAAGAAACCTTGGAGTGACATCAATATGGATTTTTTTCTTGGATTATCTAAGACAGTAAAGGGGTATGATTCCATATTTTTTTAGTGGATAGATTTTATAAGATTTCTCATTTTATACTGTGTAAGAAGACATCAGATGTTGAGCATGTTGCTGAACTTTTCTTTAAAGAGATTGTGAGATTGCATGGATTACCAAGAAGCATTATTTCTGATAGAGATAGTAAGTTTGTTGGTTATTTTTGGAAGACTTTGTGGAAGAAGATGGGTACTAAATTGAAGTTTAGTTCTACATTCCATCTATAAATAGATGGACAGACGAAGGTTGTGAATAGAAGCTTGGGTAATTTGCTAAGATGTTTGGTTGGGAATAAGCCAAGTAATTGGAAGATGGTATTGGCACAAGTTGATTTTGCATATAATAATTCTATGAATAGAGTATAGGGAAGACATCTTTTGAGATTGTTACCAGAATGCATCCTAGAGGTATATCAGATTTGAGAGATGGTGCTAGTGAAGAAAAGAGAAGTGTTGCAAGAGAAGAATTTGTTGATTTTATGGAGCCTCTCCATAAGGAAGTGAAGTTGAGGTTGGAACAAAGTAATTAGAAGTATAAGGAGAATGTTGATCAATCTAGAAGACACCATGATTTTCAAGTTGGTGATGAGGTGATGGTTCATCTGAAGAAAGGAAGATTCCCAATTGGAACATACAGTAAGTTGAAGATGAAGAAATTTGGACCTTGTAAGATCTTAAAGAAGTTTGACAGTGGTAATGCTTATGAAGTTGAGTTACCTGATGACATGGATATATCTCCTATACTCAATATTGCTAATTTGTATATGTATCATGAGTTAGAGGATGAAGTTGTTGTATCAGATGATTATCCTAAGAAGCAAATTGAAGAAGTTGAATAGATATTGTTGGATACAATTGCCTTATTATTTGTTGTCTTTGATATTACACAAATGTCATATCAGTTGGCATTCAGTGCTTACCGAGCTCAATTGGTCAGCAAGGCAATTTTCTATGTCTACCAAGCATTCCTAGAAATTACTCTATGTAGACAGTGTCTATCGAGCTCACTCAGGCATTGAAGGAAATTGTGGCAGAAAGTAGTGTTAACCAAGCTCTCATGGTTAATGAAGAAAAGTCAGTGTTCACCAAGTTCACTCGATTTCCAAAGGATTTTGTAGGTTCACAGTGTTAACCAAGCTTCTGTTGGTCAACATAGGAAAACATTTCAGGATCAGTGTTTACTGAGCAAGGTCGACCAATGAAGGATTTTGTTAATTTGAGAAATGAAGTTTAATTATTTCAAGTATTGATTTCAGCCAGCTGTGGTAATGATTATTGGTAATTGTAACTTGTAATTGAGCTAACTTGATAATCTGAAAGGTATAAATGAAAGGTCAAGTTGAGATTCTAGTGTAGGAGCGAGTATGCAAGTGTATTGATTGTTTGAAGAAGAAAATGTGAGTGAATTTCAAGGATGGTCAGATATCCTTGAGGAGCAACAAATTTATATTTGATCAGGAAGGATCTAGCATGAAGCAGAACAAAGATCTATAATTAGCAATTCAGTTGCATCTCATTCAGGTCATTTCATTGTTACTTTCTTACCATTGTAGCAGTGATTCCAAAATCTCTTAACAGAGTTGGTTTAACAACTAGTTGTAAATCCTCTAGCAAGGCGACAGTTCCATTTAATTGTTCTAAAGACCTCTTGCAAGGCCACTCCTAACAGGGTGATTAAATCCTCTAACAGGGTCACACCTAACAGTGTATTTTGTAACCTTTAACCAAGTTGGCTCCTAACAGGGCTCACTTTAGAAGAGTGGAAATTAGTAGCTAGTTACTTGGTGGTTTTTCCCATATTGAGTTTTCATGTTAAATCTTGTGTCTAATGTGTTCATGTTATTTATTTTATGTTTGCATTTTAATCATTGTGAATGTTTAAAATCTATTAAAGTATATCATACACAACATCTACCAAATGACAACAACAAATAGTTTTATCAAACATCTAAGGGATCTGTGGATATATTTTTGTGGTAATTGATTCACCCCCCCTCTCAATTACTACATCTATGTTTCCAACAATTGGTATCAGAGCTTTTGGTGCTTGCAGGAAAGGTTTCAAGGACCTAAGCTAAAGATCAAGATGTCTTACAAGAGGGAAATTGCAAGGTTTAATAGAGATAACTTTTTAGCATGGGAGGGTCTCATGAGACTTCATCTAGCTTCCATTAGTGATTTAGGATTGAAATACTTTGATGAAGAATATACAACTCCTTCTGATACATTTTCTGTTGGTGACATTGCTGAGAAAAAGAGTCATAACACCATGATGATAAACATTGCATCTAATCTAAGCTATGAGGAATTTGATAATATCAAGGACTACAAAACTACCTTTGAAATGTGGAACAAGCTAAAGGACATCTACTATGGTGATGAAAATGTGAGGAGAGCCAAAATAGAAAGCCTTAGAGGATAATTTGATCATATGAGAATGAGAGACGATGAAAACATTGCCAAATATGTTGAAAGGACAAAAGCAAGTGTCAGTGCAATCAAAGCTTCTAGAGGAGAGATCAAGGAAGAAACTGTTGTAAGTAAAGTTCTTAGAACATTGCTTCTCATCTATGCAATTAGAGTATCTGCAATTCAAGAAAGAAGATATGAGAGAAATCATAAGATAACCTTGGATACCATGGTAGGAAGATTGACAGCCTTCGAGCTAGATAAATATGACAACTATGTTCCAACTTCCAAGAATATTGAATCAGCATTTGAGGCTAAGCTTTCACTTAAGGAAAAGGCAAGAAAATAAAGGACACTTAGTCAAAAAGTGAAGAAAAATTAGAGGAAATTTTTGACTGTGATCTTGAAGTTGTTGAAGCTCTACTAGCAAGGAAATATTCTAGGGGCAGAGGAAAATACAAAGGTAAAGTTCTCCTAATCTATTTTTCATGTGAATAAATTGGTCATATTGTAGCTAGGTGCCCAAACAAAAAAAGCAAGGATGAGCAAAAAGGTCACAAGTGCAATGGCAAGAAAGATTTCAAGGATAAAGGTAAGAAGACATATTTTATGGCTAAAGATTCTGATAACAGTGAAGATGAAATAGTTTACATTGTTGTGAAAGATGAATCTGATGATGATGATGATGATAAGATGAAACTTATCTCTCATGTGAGCAAAAATGATACATGGATCATAGATAGTGGATGGTCACATCATATGACTGGTAACAAAACAAAGTTTGAACACTTTGAAGACTATGATGGTGGTAGTGTAAGGTTTGGAAACAATGAACTTTGTTTCATAAAAGAAAGAGGTTGAATCTCATTAACCAAAGAACTTGTATGTGATAATTTCTATTGGGTTGAAGGACTAAAACATAATCTATTGAGTGTGGCACAATAATCAACATTGGATTCAAGGTGGAATTCATGTGTGGCAAGGCAAGACTATTAGATGACAAAGGAAAACTGATTGGATCAGACAAACAAACAAAAGGTAACTTGTTTTATCTTGATCTTGGTGAATGATCATGTTTTATTGCTCAAGTTGAAGAAAGTTGGTTATGGCACAGAAGATTATATCATATAAATTTTGATAACATGGTGAAAATAAGCAAATTTAGGAAAGTAAGAGGCATTCCTAGTTTGAAGAAACTTGATGTTGGTCTGTGCAAGAATTGTCAGATTGGCAAAATGGGAAAGACTAGTTTTAAAAGTAAAAACTATCAGTATGAAGATATTTTGGAAATTGTGCGTACTAATTTATGTGGGCCTATTGGAATTTATAGCTATAGTGGAGAAAAGTTCTTCATTATTTTTGTTGATACTACTCTAGAATGATGACTGTTATGTATCTAAGAGAGAAGTCAGAAGCATTTGAGAAATTCAAATGGTATTTGGCAAGAGTAGAAAAGGAAACAAGGAAAAGATTGAAATTCTTAAGGTTAGATAGAGGTGGTGAATTCATCTCCAATGAATTCAATAACTTTTGCATTGAAAGAGGAATCAAAAGATAGATATTAGCCCCTAGAACTCTTGAGCAGAATGGAATAGCTAAAAGGAGAAATAGATCTATCATGGATTGTGCAAGGACTCTAATGATTGAAAAGAGTATTGCTATCAAATACTGGAAGGAAGCTATTAGCATTGCAATTCATACCTTAAACTAAGTACAGTTGAAGGACTCATATAAAACCCCCTATGAGTTTTGGTATGGCTATAAACCCAATGTAAGTTACCTAAAAGTATTTGGAAGTAAATGTTATATCTTGAAAGAATGTAGAAAAGACAAATTTGATGTAAAGGGTGATGAAGGTATATTTTTAGGATATTCTTGAAAAAGTAAGGCATATAGATGTTTGAATTTGTCTACTCATAAAATCATAGAAAGTGCACATGTGAGAATTGATGAGTTTGCAGAAAGGATTGAAGAAGAAAGCAAAAAGGAATCAAAGGATTTCAAGAGATTTGTTTATATTGAACCTAATACATTGCTAGACACATCTATCAATAAGGAGACTTCTACTTTTGAGTCTTCCTTAATCACTGAGTTGCAAGAAGTTTAAACTAAGTCATAGGGACCTGAGTCACATTCTAAAGCTACTGAGCCAATGCCTACCAAGTCTGAGCAACCAAAACCTAAAGTTGAAGTTTAAGAGGATGACAATGCAATTCATTCAAAAGGTAAAGAACCTATATTGGCCAAGTATGTTAGAAGGCATCATGCACCAAATCATATTATTGGAGATAAATAAAAAGGTACTATGACAAGAATTAAGCTAAAAGGTACATGTTTACTTACTAATTTTGAACCTAGAAATGTCAAAGATGCATTGGAAAATGAAAGTTGGATTGAGGCTATGAATGAAGAGATAGAGCAAATAGAAAA
Organism: Cupressus sempervirens; assembly: GCA_028749045.1. NCBI lineage: Eukaryota > Viridiplantae > Streptophyta > Pinopsida > Cupressales > Cupressaceae > Cupressus > Cupressus sempervirens. The sequence goes on from CM053785.1 coordinate 4,851,097, forward strand.
GAATAAAACTTGGACTCTTGTACCTAGGCCTAAAGATTAAAATGTGATTAAAACAAAATGGGTATTCAAGAATAAGTTGAATGAAGATGGTAAGGTATCAAGAAATAAAGCTAAATTGGTATGTAAAGGTTACTCTCAAGAAGAAGGAATTGATTATGGTGAGACTTTTGCTCCTATTGCAACATTGGAAGGTGTTAGGACTTTACCTGCATATGCAGCACATAAAGGATTTAAAGTATATCATATGGATATTAAATCTGCATTTCTTAATGGTATTCTTGATGAAGAAGTCTACATTGAACAACCTAAAGGTTTTGTTGATCTAGACAAAAGGGACATGGTCTGCAAATTACACAAAGCATTTTATGGTCTAAAAAAAGCTCCTAAAGCATGGTATGAGAGATTGCATAACTACCTTATTCAAATTGGTTTCTAGAGAACTAATGATAACAGTAGTTTGTACATCAAGGAAGGACCAAATAATAAGATTGTTTTGGCAAAAATATTTGTGGATGATACTTTATTTACAAGGAATGATGATGTATGCAAATAATTTAATAGAGAGTTTGAACAAATGATTTTGAAATGTCTATGTTTGATGAGATTAATTTCTTTGTTGGTCTTTAGATACAGTAGAGCAAGAATGGTATCTACATCACTCAGTCTAAGTATATCAAGGAGATACTCAAGAAGTTTAGTATGGAAGATTCAAAACTAGTAGGAACCCCCATGTGTACTAGATTGAAGCTTACTAAAGATGATGACTCAAAAGAGGTAGATCAGACCTTATACAAATTAATGATTGGAAAATTACAGTATGTAGTTCATACAAGGCCTGATATTGCTCTTGCAGTTTGTATAGTGGCAAGATTTCTGGCAAAACCCAGAGAAAATCATATGATGGCAGTCAAAAGAATCTTGAGATACTTGAAAGGTACTAAAGATTATGGCTTATGGTATAAACTTGGAGGAAATTTGGACTTAAAAGTGTTTACTGATGCTGATTGGGTAGGAAATATTGATGACAGAAAGAGTGCAAGTGGTGGAGCATTCTTTCTTGGAAAAAGGTTGGTATCTTGGACAAGCAAAAAGAAAAATTGCACATCCTAATCTACAAGAGAAGCAAAATATGTTGCAGCAATAGTCAATTGTTCTAATATTGTTTGGTTCGAACAGTTGTTGGAAGGCATGAAGGTTGAGATCAAAGAACTAGTTGTCATGTTTTGTGATAATACAAGTGCAATTAACATATCAAAGAATCTAGTGATGCATTTCAAAACTAAACACATTGCTATAAAATACCACTTTCTCAGAGAATTGGTGTAGGATAAAGAAATCAAATTATAATATGTCCATACAAAAGAGCAGATTGCAAACATATTTACCAAGCCATTACCTAAGGATGCATTCTTGTATCTAATAGGTAAGTTAGGGGTCATTCCCCCATATGAAGCTCACTAAAATAAAGTTTTAGTGATGCATCAACAGGAACCAAGTTGAAGATCTATCAGTTGATGTAGCATAGTCAAGGGAACATTGCATATGAATCAGTACTCAAGGTACATTAATACTCATTTGGGATGTGTTGTCTTTGGCATGTGTTGTCAAAAAGGGAGAGTTTACTGCCATATCTTTTTGAAATTTGTTTGAGGGAGAGTTTATTTTTTAGAGAAGAAGCTATGTAATTTCTTCACATAGGGAGATTACTACATTAGAGAATTTTGTGGCATAAAAATCAAAAAGGGAGAAACTTTCTGTCAAAGAAAGACTTGTTTTCAAATTTCATTTTGCTATGACATGTTGTGTTGCCATCAATGCCAAAAGGGGAGATTGTTGGATACAATTGTCTAATTGTGTGTTTTCTTTGATGTTACACAAACTTCATATCAGTTAGTAGTCAGTGCTTACCAAGCTCAGTTGGTCAGCAAGGCAATTTTCTATGTCTACCGAGCATTCCTAAAAATTACTCTGCATAGATAGTGTCTACTAAGCTCACTTAGGAATTGAAGGAAATTGTGGCAAAAAGTAGTGTTAACCAAGCTCTCATGGTTAATGAAGGAAAGTCAGTATTCATCGAGTTCACTCAGTTTCCAAAGGATTTGCAAGTTTGCAGTGTTAACCAAGCTTCTGTTGGTCAACACAATAAATCATTTTAGGATCAGTGTTTACTGAGCAAGGTTGGCCAATGAAGGATTTTGTTAATTTGAGAAATGAAGTTTACTGATTTCAAGTATTGATTCCATCTGACTGTGGTAATGATTATTGGTAATTGTAACTTGTAATTGAGCTGACTTGATAATCTGAGAGGTATAAATGAAAGGTCAAGTTGAGATTCTAGTGCATGAGCGAGTATGCAAGTGTATTGATTGTTTGAAGAAGAAAATGTGAGTGAATTTGAAGGATGGTCAGATATCCTTAAGGAGTAGCAAAGTTATATTTGATCAAGAAGGATCTAGCGCGAAGCAGAACAAAGATCTATAATCAACAATTCAATTGCATTTCATTTAAGTCATTTCATTGTTACTTTCTTACAATTGTAGTAGTGGCTCCAAAATCTCTTAATAGAATTGATTTAAAAGTTAGTTATAAATCATCTAACAAGGTGATAGTTCCATTGAATTATTTTAAAGACCTCTTGCAAGGCCACTCCTAACAGGGTGATTAAATTCTCTAATAGAGTCACACCTAACAGTGTGTTTTGTAACCTTTAAACAAGTTGACTCCTAATGGGGCTCACGTGAGAAGAGTGAAAATCAATAGCTAGTTACTTGGTGGTTTTTCCCATATTGGGTTTCCACATTAAATCTGGTGTCTCATGTGTTCATGTTATTTCTTGTATGCTTGCATGTTAATCACTGTGAATGTTTAAAATCTATTAAAGTATATCATACACTACATCTACCAAGTGACAACAGAAAATAGTTTTATCAAACATTTAAGGGATCTATGGATATATTTTTGTGGTAATTGATTCAAACCCCCTCTCAATTACTCCATCTATATTTCCAATAGATATTGGATCAAAGAGTTGGCAAGAGCACAAGAGGAAAAGATTACTATGAATATTTGGTGAAATGGAAGAATAGACCTATTGAAGATGCTTCATGGATTTCTTAGTTTGAGTTGGATTTAGCTTAGGTTGTGACATCTCAATGATTTAGAAGAATTATTTATTTCAACCTCGGTTGTCTAATGTAGGAGCATCCTAGGTTGACTTGTTATCTTGCTCATTTTTGTTCATTCTGCAAGTTGGTGCCTAGCAATTCCTTCATGTGCCTAGCAATTCCTTCATTTGCCTAGTTACTATAGCAATTCCTTCATGTACCTAGAAATTCCTTCATGTGCCTAGTTACTATACCAATTCCTTCATGTGCCTAGCAATTCTGTCATGTGCCTAGTTATTGTAACAATTCCTTCATGTGCCTAGCAATTCCTTCATGTGTCGAGTTACTATAACAATTCCTTCATGTGCCAAGTTACCTAGTATATGCCAAGTGACTCTTCATGTGCCAAGTTACCCAGTGTATGTCAAGTGTCAGCATTTGGACATGATTTCTGTGAGCTAACTTGCAAGATTTATTTTGATTGGGACATTTATGTTAAGATCTTTTCTTAGTATGCATCCAGACCATTGTTGGGTTGGCCTTCCTCTTATGTAATGTTCTAGAATAATGTGTAAGCCATTTTGGCAAGTATATATAGAGTTTTTAGTCTTAGAGTTAGGCAAGTTTTTGAGAAGAGAAATTCTAAGAGCATAATTGAAAGTGCAAATTTGCAGTTGGATCTTTGAATGTGAAAGTATTTGTAATTGGCTGTAACCCAGAAGACCTTACAGTTGGGCATGCATGAAGATGTTTTGATGAATCAATAAAATTATTTATCTCTTCTTCCTCCTTTGGTTGTTGTTCCTTGTGTTTTCTTCCATTATGTTAACTCTTGCAGGGTGGTTTGGATAGCTGGGTGAGCATTTGGCCCTACTTATTCATCCTTTGCCTACATCACAAATCAATAGAGAATACACAAGATTACATACACGCAAGATTTATTTATTGATTTCTCAACAGATGAGTCCATGTGGGACATAATTTACTTAGTCATTTAGGTTGTTCTATCTAGGGCAATAAATTGACCATTGAGACCAATTTTTAGTGTGTATGGAATAGAAATAAATAAATGTTTTGAATGGTCATCTTCCATCCATCTAGGTTGGTTCTTGTATGGACAATAATATAAATGTGCTCTTTTAAGAGGATTATCACCCTTCTAGACCATTTGAGTCCAAAATTTCTTGCCATAATTTTACATCTAGCCCATGGTGTGCAAGGTTCATAGTAAGGTTAACGCAAGTTTGCACCCTTCCTTGGATTTCAGGCATACAACCAGTTGCTAGAATACCAAGAGACATCTAATTCCTTTACCCCCTCTCAATTCTTTAGTATCTGACTAAGTATAGGCACCATCCTAATAATCTTTAAGTTTAGTAGAGTTAAGTATAATATGTTGATAAATGATTTAAGTACTACCTAACTATGTCCAAGGCATCTGCACACTGGAGGCATCTCTTTGCCTACCAAGTTGCCTACATACTTGTATCCATGAGATAAAGATCCTTGAACTACTCACTTTTGATATGTGGTTCTAGTTTCTAAATTGTTTGATTACAACCATGTTGATCGAACTATTTTGAGGCTTTCATCCATCCCTAACAATTATTTTCCCTCCTACACCCACTCGGTGAATCAAGCAGTATCCTTGACTATCTTCTAGAATATCATTAGTACTAAGTTCAAGGTTACAAGTTAATTGCAAGAAATGTTTACCTATTTGTGTATGTCATTCATTCTCACCTAGTTTTTTTCCCCTTTACTTCTAGATTGTAGCTTTTGACAAATTTGATGAAGTGGAGAACTCTTATTTTGGTACATTTATGTTTATTATAATCTATTTCTATTTGAACCATAATATTAGAATAACTACATCAAATCTTATAAGAAGGCCTAGGCCAACTCCTAGATATGAAACTATCTATGTCCAAGACAAAGAGTAACATTATGAGAATAAATGGAAAAGACAGTTGTGTTAGCACAAATGATTATAAACTTTATTGCTAAACTCACCAATGGCTTAATCATCACACACTAAGGTTTAATTCCTAGGCTAAAAGTGTTAAAAAGTCAAAGTTTACCATTACACACTATCACTTATTTTTTCAATATTAATTTCTTCCTTAGTGTTTGATGTTTAAGCGTGGCCCTAAACTAATAACTTGAACAAACATAAGTTGCAAAGGAACATGAAATATAAACATATATTTTACTCAATGGATGTAAGGTGCTCCCCTTAATACCATAAACTCATAATAGAAACAAAGAAACAATAGCAAATGCAAGAACAAAATATGAACTTCTTAGTTGTGCCACAAATGGGGTATTACAGAATTCACAAGTACAATATTCTAACCCAAATGAGAGCCTTTAGTACAATACTTTGCAAGACAAGCTGTGAATTATCACCCAGAGCTGTCCTAGACAATGTTCGGGTCCTTCTTAAATATGCAATTTTTTGTCGCCTGGGAAGGTTCTAGATGCTCAAACTTAATACCTAGGGCCAATAGACCCTAACAATACATACAAAGTTGGCCAAATACATTTTTGACAAATTATTTTAGAAATATTGGTAGCCCAACTTTGGAAGCCCATAACTCAAAAACTGTTGCTCCACTAGCTATTATAACCACTTTTTGAAAATGATAGCTCCTGATCTACACACTTGGAACTGCACTAGCACCCTTCCGTTGAGTTTTTGAACCTCATCTAAGCACTCTAAGGCCTCCAACAGTGAGCTTGAAGATTTTTTTGCAAATTTTTTCAATTGAAAATCCACAATAACTTCTTTGATACTAATGCTTGAGCATTAAGATTTGTATGGTAGGCTTATAACTCAAAAATTAACCTTCTTATAGAAAATGAGAACATTATGAGCTTGTATGACAAACTTACTAAACATAGCAATCTCCCAGAAATAACAAACTCCCTATCTACTAGTCTTTATTATAATAGAAAAGTTTGAATATAAAAATATTTTTGGGTGATGCAAGATTGCTCATACACCCAGGATGCTCTTGCACCAAACATCCAGGGTAATTTGAGAAGTGACCCCATCATGTCTTAGGTGTTTAGAGGAAAACCAAGATGATTAACCTCCTCCTTTGCTAGCCATGATGAATCCTCAACTGGTCTCCCTTTTCATTTGACCTGATATTCCTCATAAGTTTTGTTTTTGGTACTTTTTTCCAACACGATTGTAGAATGCTCCACTATGCTCCTATAACTTCATCTCCATCACTGCCTTCATAATACTCTATCAAATCTGGAATATTAAATACTAGTGAAATATTCAATTCAGAAGGCAACTCCACTTCATATGCATTGCCAAAATCATGCCTCTTCACTATCTTGCACGGTCCAAACTTCTTCATCTTGAGTTTATTATATGTACCCACTAGAAAATGCTCCCTTCTCAAATGAACCATGACTTCATCTCCAATCTGAAATTCCTTATATCTCCTTTTCACATTTGCCTTAGCCTTATACTGTGTATTCATCTTTATGATGTGCTTTCTCACCTCCTCATGGATGTTCTTCAAATGTTCAGCAAAATCTTCTACTTCAGCACTACTTATATCTCCTTTATCCAACCTACCTCAATTTGGAAGCATTTATGGGACTACTCCCATATACAATTCGGAATGGTGATTTTCCAGTACTCATATTGATAGAATTATTATATGCAAATTTTGTCTATGGTAAAATCATATCTCATCCTTTTGGTTTATCTCCAACCAATCATCTCAAAAAGTTTCCCAAAATGTGATTCATAGCTTTTGTTTGTCCATTAGTCTATGGATGATGTGATGAAATGAACTTCAAATTTGTCTTCAACTTCTTCCATAATGTACGCCAAAAATACCCAACAAATTTGGTATCTCAATTTAAAACTATACTCTTTGGAAAACCATGTAATCTCACCACTTCTCTGAAAAATAACTCTACTACATGAACAACATCACTAGTATTCTTGAAGGACTAAAATGTGTCATTTTGAAAACCTATCAACCACCACAAAAACAAAATCATGCTTTCACTGTGTCCTCAATAATCCAAGAACAAAATCCATGCTAACATCCTCCCATGACTTCTATGGTATAGGTAATGGCTGATACAACCTTGTATTTTGCTTCAGTCTTTTCGCCATCTGACATCCTCTACAACTTTGTACAAACTTCATTACATCTTGTTGCAACTATGGCCAACAATAATCTTCAGCAACCAAATCTATGGTTTTATCTCTACTAAAATGTCTAGCCAATCCTCCACTATGCTTCTCCTTGATGAGATTCTATCTCATTGAACTTCCACTAATGCACAACTAGCTTCCTTTGAACAACATATTATCCTAGATCATGAAACCCAACCACTTTGTCGTGTCAAGTGTAATAGGTTTCGTATAAGCCTTCCATGCTTCGCCAAAATGAGGATCATATGGATACAAAGTACTGAGTTCCTTAAACCCAACCACCTCTATCTGCATTTTTGTCAATAAAAGTTGTCTTCTACTAAGAGCATCTGTAACTTTGTTAGACTTCCCACTCCAATGTTCAAAATAAATGTATAACTCTACAAAAACTCAACCCACTTTAAATGCCTTTGGTTCAATTTTCCTTGACTATTCAAATATTGCAAAGCTTGATCATCAGTATACAAAATAAACTCCTTAGGAAGAAGATAGTGTCTCCAGTTCTTCAATGCTTGAACTATAGTATAAAATTCTTGATCATAAACAAAATATTTTCTTTTTGCATCATTTAACTTCTCACTAAAATAAGCAACACGTCTACCTTCTTGGCTCAAAACAACTCCTATTGCAATACCACTAGCATCATAGTCTACTTGAAACACCTTGTTAAAATTATGAATTACTAAAACAAGTTGCTTGACAACTTTCTATTTCAACATATTAAAACTCTTATCTACTCCTATAGTCCACTTAAACTCTTTCCTATCCCCTCTCATTGTTTCAGTCAAGGGTCCACAAATATTGCTAAAACTTCTTATGAACTTTCTATAAAATGTAGCCAGTCCATGAAAAGATCTTACCTCTGTCACACTCCTTGGAGTAAGCCATTCAAGGATAGCCTTCACTTTCTCTGGGTCCCTTTTAAGACCTTCTCCTGAGACTGCAAATCCTAAGTACACCAACTCTTTCTTTACAAAACTACACTTCTTTAGGTTTATCAACAACTTTTATTCCCTCAACTTATCAAACACTTTACGAATATGAATCAAATGCTCCTCCAATGTCTTACTAAAGATCAAAATATCATCTAGGTAAACAATGACAAACTTACTTAGAAACTCCTTTAGTACCTCATTCATGAGCCTCATGGTGCATTGGTTAGCCCAGAAGGCATGACTAACCACTCATACAGTCATTCCCTTGTCTTGAAAGTAGTCTCCCACTCATCACCTTCTCTGATAAGAATCTAATGGTACCCACTCTTCAGATCTATCTTTGTGAAATACTTAGCTCCACTCAAATAGTCCAAAGGAAACCTATACTTGATGGTGATCTTGTTGATAGTGTGAGAATCTATGCACATCCTCCATTCTCCATTCTTCTTTGGTGCTAACACTACTGGTACATCAGATGGACTAAGACTCTCTCAAATCAACCCCTTTTGTAAAAAATCATGAACTTGCCTATTCAATTCCTCACTTTCTACTGGTGTTATTTTGTGCGCTACCTTGTTTGGAAAACTAGCTCCTAGAACCAAATCCATCTAGTGACTAATCTTCCTCACTGCGATTAATCCATCAAGTACATTATCTGATACAATATCAAAAAACTCTCCCAACATATTTGCAACTTTTGCAGATACCTCCTCTACTTCTTCTTTACTATATTTAGGAATTATAGAAAAACACATATGATCATGCTTCATACCTTTAAGAAACTATATGACATGTGTCCATAGGTATGATATCACATAGTACCTCATCCTGGTAGCTTCCAATCTTGAAGTTCATTGAGCACTGCTCCTTAAACATGACCTTGTGGTCATCTTGCACCCAAGCAATTCGGTATGGATGCATGTGTTTTTGCCTCTTCAGGTTCAACTTGGTGACCATCATTTTGGACACCAAATCATTAGTACTTCCACATCAAGGATTAGATCACAATACTTACCTTGACATCTACACCTTATGTGAAACAAGCTCCTTCTTTGCTCAGATTCATTCTCACCACTCAGTAAGAAGTTAACAAAAACTTCTCCTCTTTCAACATCTTTAGAATGTGAGGATCTGGAATCTTCATCAACATGTGCAACTCTTGCCTAGCCTTCTATTCTTTGATCTATTCTTCCTTGGCATTGGGTACATTCAAATGCTCTATGCCCTTCTTCTTCGTAGTGAAAACATTTCCCACAGAAGCCTCCTCTTCCAAATCCTTGTCCTCTACCTCTTCTTCTCTGATCTCTATTGTTCATGAAAATGATTGATATTGTTTCCCCTCTAGTTCTGACTACTACTTCCAACCTCATCCTTGTTCTTTTGATCATCATTACAATTGTCATATGATCATCAACCAAATCTTCCATCGCAACCTCTTTCACTATTCTTATTGTCAAACTTCTTGCTCAATTTCTCCTCAACTCTTAGGGAAAACTGGTATGCCTCTTCAATACTATTCATTCAAACCAGACGCAACTCATCCTGAATGTTTGGTCTTAACCCATTAAGATAATGGGTGACTCTCTCCTTATCAACTTCTACATGGATGGTTCTAATCAAAACTTAGTAGAACTCTTTGGGATACTCTTGAACAGATTTTCCTGCATGCTTCAACCCTTGCATTTTCTTCAATAGATCAAGCTCATAATCCATAGGAATGAATTGTCGCTTCAGTTTAGCTACCATCCATTCCCATCTAATGATTTTATCATTTCCCTTTCTATTTCACTCCAAGTGAACCTCCTGCCACTAGATCTTCGCATATCCCTTTAGATTTGCCTTCGCAAACTTGACCCTATCAAGATCTTCAATATCTTCATATTCAAAGTACTCTTCTAGTTCATTAATCCAATCGATCAGCTCCTCTAGAATAAGATGTCCTGAAAATGTGGGAACTTCAAACTTGGGTCTTTTTTCAATCTTGGAGATGGCCCTAAAAAGCCTCTCTTCCTCTGGGTTTAGAACTGCCTCTGCTCTGACATTTTCTTCTACTTCATCCTCATCCTTGCTTTCATCTCTTATAGGAATATTTATTCCTCTTTGCATTTGTTCTTCAAATGCTTGCATTTTCCTTTGGAGGGCTCGAAAACCCTCAAGTGTAACACCTATAGCTCTTCCACTACGCTCTCTTCATGAAGGCATTTTTGCATTTCTGCTAAAACCCAAGTACAAACTGCCTCACAATTGATGATCTGTCTACACACTTACCCCAAACAATGGTTCTTATGCAAACTACCTCACAGTCGACGATCTATCCACACACTCAAGAACTCTAGCTCTGATACCACTTGATGCAAGGTGCTCCCCTTAATACCATAAACTCATAACAAAAACAAAGAAACAACAGCAAATGCAAGAACAAAATATGGACTTCTTATTTGTATCACAAATGTAGTATTACAGAATTCACAAATACAATATTCTAACCCACATGGGCACCTTTAGTACAATAATTTGCAAGATAAGCTACGAACTATCACCCAAAGTTGTCCTTGACAATGTTTGAGCCTTTCTTAAATAAGTAGTTTTATGCCACATAGGAAGGTTCTAGATGCTCAAACTTAATACCTAGGGCTAACAGATCCTACCAATACATACAGAGTCAACCAAATACACTTTTGACAAATTATTTTAGAAATTTCGGTAGCCCAACTTTGGAAGGCCATAACTCACAAACTGTTGTTTTGATTGGCTATTATAACCACTTTTTGGAAATACCAACTCATGATCTATAGGCTTGAAACTGTGCACGTGCCCTTTCATCAAGATTTTGGACCTCATCCGAGCACTCTAAGGCCTCCAACAATGAGCCTGAAGATTTTTCTACAAATTTTTCCACCAAAAATCTACAATAACTTCTTTGATACTAATGCTTCAGCAATGAGATTTTTATGATAGGCTTACAACTCAAAAATGAACCTTCCTATAGAAAATGAGAACATTCTAAACTTGTGTGACAAACTTACTAAAAATAACAAGCTCCCAAAAATAGCAACCTCCCTATCTACTAATCCTTATTAAAATAGAAAAGTCTAAAAATAAAAATATTTTTGGGTGATGCAATATTGCTCATACACCCAAGATGCTCCTACATCATCAACCTGTAATCCACACTACAAAAGGATCAAACAAATTTTATTACTAAGTAGAGAAAGTAAGTTATTTCAGAGTTTACACAAGCTACCTATGACTATAACAAGGATGTTGGTTGGACGTCTATTCCAACAGTAAAAATGACAAGAGGTTAATGACACTTATGATAATCTCAATGAGGTCTATCATGTAGATTACATTCAATAACCCAATCTAGAAGAGAATTTCAAAGTCAAAAAACATAAAAAATACCCAGTCCTATGTAGCAAATTTGAACAACAATAAGACTTTTCTAGAGTTGTTGTATCAATCTTATTTTGCTAAAAACTAAAATGAATTATTTATTGGGTTGAAAATGACTCTAATGTTTTTTTTAAAGCTTTAATATCTTAAATAAGCATTATAATAGTACTTACAAATGAATACAGTTCCAACTTTTACTTCCAAATCATTTCTATTTCTACAAGTTGCTTTTACTAATGTCAACAAGGGCTACAAGGCAGCATAGAGTTCCTGCCAAGGCTATTTTGGAAAATAGGGAAGGATAGAGAGATTAAAAACTTATTCACGTACACAATAAAATCAATTTGCAAAACATAGAATAAATAGGTGACAAGATTTAAAAGGTCAAGATTATAATTATAATTAATGATTTTCTAAATCTATATCTACTGTGAAATGGGAGACATTCATTGGGATATAAGACCAAAATTGTACATGCTGCAAAGATTTAATTTTCTCTTGGAGCCATTTTCATGCAAATTGCTCTTGCAAATCCTAGGTACCTTAGGAAAGCTTAAGCCCTCATTCATTTTGAGGATATGAGGATGAATTTTCTATATTATGGTTATGGATATTTAAAGGTGCACTTTTTTAGATCAATATTTAAGTTATAAATGACTAGAATTACAACAATGTTATATAAGATATATGTGTTATATCTAATTTTTCAAAAAAATTAAATTAAATTAAATTAATTAATATTTTGATGCTTTTATTTTAAAGAATATTTATAAAAAGATACCATGATAATTTCTACTATGATCTGAATAATATTGATAAGGGTTCAATTCTAAAATTATTTTCTAAGGTAGGAATGAGAATATGATTAGTACATAGGAAAGATTAAACATAAATAACAAGGAAAAAAATAAAATGTAGAATATAAAAGTATTAATAAAAGTGCAGCTATGAAGATATTTTGTATGGAAGAAATAAGTATATGATTATAGTTTTTACAAATGGTTACAGGGAAAATATGATTTTGAAAATAAATGGCATAATTTTTTTATAAAATAATGAAATCTTAATTAATTATATTAAGTTGCAAGCACGACTCTACCTATTAGACAATCTAAACTATCATCATCAACATGGTTCATAGCTCCAATCTAATGCATACATGCTTTATGTTGGTCTCAGATTGGTTTTGACAATTGAGTGTCAACACACTTAACCAATTTTCATATAGAAGCCGAGTACACTATATATGTCGAGCCACAATATGTGTCGAGCCAGAATTCCAATAGGTGCCAAGTGGCTTCAGGTGCCAAGCAAGCTAGAATGCTACATGTGTCGAGCAAACCAGAATCCTAAATGTGTCGAGCAAGCCAGAATCATATGTGTTGAGCAAGCTAGAATCATACACATGCTGAGCACCAATAATCCAGTATGTGCCGAGTAACACAGATTGGACATAATTGTTTATAATTACACAAATATCTATGTAAACCATTTTTTGAGCCAACATAGAAGAATCTCGAAGGATAATAAGGATAAGAATGAATCTTTTATATTTCCTATGCAATTAGCATGTAGCCAATAAGAAAAATGGAGAAGACATGCAACCAATAAGAAAAGTGCAAGGAATGAGCGAGAAATAAAGATTTAATATGGATCATAGATTCATTTCAAACCCTAAGTCTTCGAAGCCTTTATAAGAAGGCATAGACCCCTCGATTTGAAGTTGCTAAGTAGATGAATAATTGAGGTAAGCAAATTATAGAATAGGGCAAGTAGCAGAGGTGTTAAAGACTTAGTGATTGGATCAGCATTGCATATTCAATTGATCATAATAGATCAAGGTCATTGAATAGATATCAGATCTTAGAGGATCAAGATTAGAGAGAGCATATCAAGTGCCTAAATTCAGCAGTCAAGGATTGTAATCTATCAGGTTTATTAATCTAATACTCTCTAGTAATTGTATTAGAAAGAAAATCCTATGTTGATAGGTTAGCTTAATAGTTAGGTTGTAGAACCTTTGACAAGGTGATAAAATCCTTTAATAGGGTGACACTTCATTTAAAGTGTTTGTAAATCCTTTAAACAGGTCACTATTGATATAGTGTAAAGCCTTTAGCAGGGAAGACAATCAGAAGTGGTCAAACATTATTGTTGCAGTGACATTTTGTGGGTATCATCCCCACCCCAGTTTTGCCTTCTCATTTTGGAGGGTTTTTGGGCTACCAAATTTGGCATTATGTGTTTTGATGCATGTGTTTACTTTATGCTTAATTGATATGTTTACATGCATGCAATTTATTTTTAGTTAAAAGTTTTTAAGGTTAAAAGTGTGATACTTTTGATTCAGCCCACCCACCCACCCCCCCCCCCCCGGCCTTGAAGTATTCTTCCCATTTGATTATGCAAACAATTGGTATCAGAGCAAAGTTCTCACAAGAAGGAGCCTTACAGCTTGGAGAAAAGATTTGGAAATGGAAGTCTACAAACTTGGGAAGATAATAGAGAATCAAGCAATTGACATACAACTTGCTTTACATGCTTTGGAAGAAGCTAGAGGAGAACTAAGAAAATCCTTAAAAAGAAGAAAAGAGATTGCCATATCTAAGAATGACACACAATACAAGGAGATTGACACCTCAAATCTATTTTCAAATGGAGATTCCAAAGAGTTTGATGTAGCAATGGTAGACCTGATAGAGAAGAATAGAGCTCCAGTAGAAGAAATTAGAATACTCAAGCTTGAACAAGAATCGCAAGCCATAATGCTTTGTGAAGTAACTAAACAAAAGAAAAGAACCATTAAAGACAAGGTTATGCTAGAAGATGAAAAGAGAAATCTTACCAATAGACTGGAGGAAAATAAAATTGAGTTTGAAAGAATCTCAAACATGTAGATAGAGACTTAAGTCAGTTGATGAATGCACATCATGAGCTGAATATGAAGGATATTGAAATGTCCACTCTAAAAATGCAAAATGAACAATTGTAGAACGGATTAAGAAGGGAGAAGGAGATAATAGAGAGCTTCAACAAATCAAGTGAAGGCATCAAGCACTTTGAACAATTTTTAAGGTCACCAAGATCCAACAATGACACTTTATGACTTGGTTACAACAGCACTAAACAAGGAGTGTCTTCCAAGATTGTAGAAGAAAGGAGCAACAAAGGTAAGAACACTAAACCCACTTGTCATTTATGTGGTAAAAAGGGATATACTTCTAATGTATGCAAGAGCAAGAATGCCCATTAGCATGATAAGCCTAAGAATGCAAGCTACTGTCACAAGTGCAAAAAGCAAGGACGTTAAGCACATGAATGCAGGACTAGGACTATCAGAACACCAAAATTTGAAGGTCACTACTACAATTGCAAGAAGTATGGACATAGAGCTTTTGAGTGTAGATCAAAGCCTATGTGGACATCAAATCAGGCAACAAGAGAAGGTAATTATGGTCATCACCACAATTGGGACTACAACACCAGGTATAATTTTCATTACTATCAAGAATATGGACACATTCCTGAAAATTGCATAAGGACACATTTTAGAGGGAACTACAACAGATGGTTAAGTCAAACCACATGTTTTAATTACTTGAAGATTGGTCATATCAGCAGGAATTGTCCAACAAGGTCCAGGGCACCAAGTTCTAAGTTCAACAAGGGGAAAGAAAAGGTTGATGTTGAGTACATTAGAGGACAAATGAACAAGACTTGGAAAAAGAAAGATTAATGTACCTCATCAAATGAAGGGATCACTTCACCAAATAGGTCAAGTGGTCACACTTCATCTAACCAACCAAAAGAAGGCATGAGGGACTAATTTACAAAGCTTTATCATATATTAGTTCCTAAATAAGACAGTACTGAAAAGAAGAGATCAACATGATTAGAGATGCGAAGTTGAAATTCAAAGTTTTCACTAGTATTACTGAGCTATCCTTGGATGCCAAGCAAATTTCAGTATATGTCGAGCTACTAGTAGGAGCCAAGTGATTGGTCATAGTCGAGTTGGCAATAGAAGCTGAGTAAGGAAGAAATCTAGTTGGAGCCAAGTGATGAAAAGTCAATGGAAGCCAAGTTATGTTGAAATCTTCAAGAGCTAAGTGTATAACTGTATATGCACTAAGCATTTAATGTTAGGTTCTGAAAGAGTATAAGGTCAAATTTTCAATCATTTCTCATCATTTGAATGCAGAGCAAGAATGAGAAGAGCACAAAAGTGATTGACAAACAGGAATTGAAGCTTTTGCATGGATTTCAACAGTATCAAGCACTATTTTCATTGATCTAAGGTATTCTTCAAGTGTCGAGTTGCACAATTATAAAGTTTTATATCTTTTGAAACCCTAGATTTACAAAATGGCATCTAGTTCTAAAAACCCCAAGGAAAAGGAAGGTCATGAGATTCAATTGGTTAGCAATGAGGTTAAACAACTAGATTTTAGGCTGATTCCAGAAGTTGCATATAAACGACCCTATTGGCGCATTATCCATGATTCCACCCAAAGTCATAATGGTGCAAGATGTCAGAAAATGTTACAATTGCAAGGTAGGAGAATTAGGAGACTTGGAGATTTTTCAAGCATATGATAAACTATGTAAAAATTGAGTGCTTAAGGAAGAATTTCAAATAACTGAGAAAAAGGGCTTAACCCGTGCCCTAGTATAAGAATTGTTTTAAGCAGGATACATAATGGTTGTTTATGGCTAGAAGGAGGACCTATCAGGATAACAAAGAGAATCATGCATAGGGTTATAGGTTTTCCAACCCTAAATTGGTACAAGACTCTATGAAGTAATTCCAAGGAAGCTATTGAAAAGAACGTCGGGGCTAAATGGAACAAAAGGGGCATGACTATTGATACTATCACAAATCCCCTTCTGGATTTTGCAATGAGAGTGATATCTCACAAGTTCTATCAATCAAGCAGATTGAATAGTGTTCCTTGCATTGCTATGGGCATGGTTTACAAACTTGTCAAGAAAGATCATACATATGATCTAGCAGAATTGTTGTTATAACAGATCATGGAGAATTTGGGAGCAATCAGAAGATCAAAAGGTGCTTAGTGTAAGTTTGGTTCAGTCCTAGTCTGCATATTTTTCTATGTTTTGGAAGAACTTCCCTCTATTGGAAAAGTTAATTGGAAATCAAACAAGTTAGCTATTACTCAAATCAATGAGTACATTGAGCAAATGGGAGACAACTTTAAAGCTCAAATGACAAGTTACTTTGAGGTTTCAAGAACTCCATGAAACAAAGGCTTGGGCTACTAGTTTCCTTAGTGGAACAAAACATCAATGATATATTTTTTTTAGTTGATATTGATCACACTTATATCCAACCAACAGTTCCAAGGGTTAGATGGCTAAGACCATTGGGATATGAGCTAGACATTGATGAAGCATCAATAGAAATCATAGCATTGCTTGCAGAGGAGATTGATAAGGATGCACCAAACTTTGAAACATATAATGTTGTGAAATCCAAAGTTGAAATAGAGTTGAAGACAACCTCTATGATAAAGAGGAAGGATAAACTGGTGAAGAAACTGAAGAAGAAATTTTGAGAAGGAATAGAAGGGGTTGTTGAAGAGGAAGAAGAAGAAGATGATGAGAGTGAAGAAGATGAACAGGAGCAAAGCCCACTGCAGATTACACAAGGCTTATGTGAGGATGAAGAAAACAAATAAGGTGTTGAGGAAGAAGAAGCCAAGGAAGCACTAGCTCAAGCTGAGCCCAAGAAGGGAAAGGCCAAAGCTCAACCCACAACCCAACCAAAAGCAAAGAAGGCTACAAAGACAACTCAAGCAAAGCCAACTATACCAATGACAAGAGCTACCATAAGAGCCTCAACTCAAAAGGCAAAGGAACAAGTCAAAGAGAAGAAGAAGGCTATTGAGCAGATTGGTGTAGCGCAAAAGAAACCAAGGAGGAAATATATTGCATAACCAGAATCTAATGATGAGGAAATAACAAAACCAAAAGACATCAGCCAATTTAGAGTGGTAAGCCATGTTCCCAAGTCTAATATTGATAAAATCTATAATAATGTTAGAAAGAATGCAAATTTTTTTGAATTAAAAAGCATTGATTTCAATAAATTAAGTAGAGAGGATTAGGATAAGGTAGAAGAATCAATATATGCCATAATGGTTGAATTCAAGAATACTCCTCTTGAATTGGACAATACAATGCCCATGGAATTATATGAAATTATTGAACATAAATGGCATTATTGTTTAAAGATGGAAAAAGAAATAAGAGAATCCACATTAGCACAAGTGATGCCAGAATTGAGCAAAGGTCAAATCACTAAGGCAAACAAGAAACACGACAGCAGTCAAGAGGAGAAAGAAGCAGAGAAAACCCCTAAGGAGTAGGAGGCAATACCAACGTTAGTAAACTTGCCTACCTCAAGGACTCCTCAGAAATAGTTGAGCACTGATGCAATGCCATTACAAATCTCTATACCAGGCTCGAGCACTACCAAGATTGCAAGGGTACTTCATTATGGAGACCCTACTCTTGATGAAGAAATAGTCATACCGGGCTATGACTCAAAAACAATGAACCTACAAAAAATATATGAAGTACAAAAGGCACTAGAAAAGAGGAAAAGACAAGAGATACTCATAAATGAGTATAAGTAGAAGCAAGCACTAGTTGGAATAAAAGAAATATTTCTTGAGGCATTCAACTTGTAGACACCTGATGAAAACAAGCCTATATTGGAACAAATGACATATATTGTAGAATAGGTGACAAATGAAGACCAAGAAACTAATATAAAACTCATGGAATGGTCTGAGAAAAAATTTCAAGGAAAAGATAATGAGAAAATATCAAGTGAAATAATACTGTCATAGGTTGAATTGGTGAAGAAGATTGACAAAGTAAAAAAGGCACTTGAGAATGTGTTCTCATTGTACAAAAAGTTGTCTAATTTCTCATACTTCACATAGGAGACAAGCCAAAGAATAATGAGCTTGGAGAGAAATGTAAAGATTTCTAGTACTCAACTACCAAATGATCCAGCTCAAAGTGAGAAGCATTTTGCTCAAACACTTCACACATAAAAAGAATTAGTTGCACTAATAGCAGAAGAGGCCAATATCAAGGCCAAACTAATGCAGATACAATCTTTCATTACCCCACATATGGAAGTACTCCATAAAGAACAAGCCCATGTAGAGACTGTTCTAAAGAAAGATCCTAATCTTTCTACTTTAGATGGACTTGTTCATCTTGCAGCAAAGACTGTCATCCAACATAAATCATTGGAAATTGCTTTGGAAAATTGGGATGCAGCTCTGAAGATGATTATGGAGGTAAATAGTACATTTTTGGCAAAATATGGTCTTAACCCTTAGTACCCTTTGACATCAATGTCAAAAAGGGGGAGATATAATAAAGGGGGAGATATAGTTAAGGGGGAGAAATAATAAAGAGGAAGATATAATATTTTGGGGAAGTTGTAAATAAAAATGGAAGGTAGTACAGAAAGCAAAAATAGGGCAAAGGCAAAGAGTATCAGATACATCAGCATGAGACAAATTCAACACAAGGATTTTGGTTACAAAAATGGAAATGGCACATCATCTCAGGGGGATTTATAAGATTTTTGAGGTATATTGTTCTTTACAAAATTTTGAACAAGTTTCTGAAATTATGTACATATGTCGAACAAGAGTAAATGATATACTCATAAGATCAAGTATCATGCTTAGTTAAGTGTTTTTGACACTCATATCAAAGGGGGAGATTGTTGGTTTCATATTGGTTTTGATAATTGAGTGTCAACACACTTAACCAATTTTCATATAGAAGCTGAGTACACTATATATGTCGAGCCAGAATTCCAATAGGTGTCGAGTGACTTTAGGTGCTGAGTGATCTACATGTGTCGAGCAAGCCATAATGCTACATGTGTCGAGCAAGCCAGAATGCTACATGTGCCAAGCAAGCCAGAATCATACACGTGCTAAGCACCAGTAATCCAGTATGTGTTGAGTAACACAGATTGGACATAGTTGTTTTTAATTGCACAAATACTTATGTAAACCATTTTTTGAGCCAACATAGAAGAATCTCAAAGGATAATAAGGATAAGAATGAATCTTTTATATTTCCTATGCAATCAGCATGTATCCAATAAGAAAAATGGAGAAGGCATGCAACCAACAAGAAAAGTGCAAGGAATGAGCGAGAAATAAAGATTTAATATGGATCGTAGATTCATTTCAAACCCGAAGTCTTCACAGCCTTTATAAGGAGGCATAGACCCCTCGATTTGAAGTTGCTAAGTAGATGAATAATTAAGGTAAGAAAATTGGAGAACAAGGCAAGCAACAGGGGTGTTAAAGACTTAGTGATTGGATCAGCATTGCATATTCAGTTGATCAGAATAGAGCAAGGGCATCGAATAGATATCAGATCTCAGAGGATCAAGATTAGAGAGAGCAAATCAAGTGCCTAAATTAAGAAATCAAGGATTGTAAGCTATCAGGTTTATTAATCTAATGATCTCTAGCAATTGTATTAGAAAGAAAATCCTATGTTGATAGGTTAGCTTAACAGCTAGGTTTTGTAGAAACTTTGATAAGGTGACAAAATCCTTTAACAAAGTGACACTTCATGTAAAGTGTTTGTAAATCTTTTAAATAGGTCACTATTGATATAGTGTAAAGCCTTTAACATGGCAGACCATCAGAAGTCATCAAACATTATTGCTACAGTGATATTTTGTGGGTATCATCCCCACCCTAGTTTTACCTTCTCATTTTGGAGGGTTTATGGGTTACCAAATTTGGTGTTATGTGTTTTGATGCATGTGTTTACTTTATGCTTAATTGATATGTTTACATGCATGCAATTTATTTTTAGTTAAAAGTTTTTAAGGTTAAAAATGTGATACTTCTAATTCACCCCCACCCCTGGCCCCCCTCTCTTAGAAGTATTATTCCCATTTGATTATTCCAACACTTTAAGCCTTGAACTTCCTTCTCCCAAATGAAACCCTATTACATTCATTAAAAGGGGGGAAGAAATCCCAAAAACCCAATCTACAAAAAAAGTTCTACTTTACAACTTTATCAATATTAAGTTGCAAGCACAACTCTACCTATTAAACAATCCAAACTATCATCATCAACATGGTTCATGACTCTAAGGTAATTTATACATGATTTAAGCCTTAAACTTCTTTCTCCCAAATGAAACCCCATTACATTCTTCAAAGTGGGGGAAGAAATCCCAAAAACCCAATTGTTAGCACCCAATGTGATCATGGTCTTAAAACTTCAAGTGAAGAGTTGTTGAACCACTTCGAATTGAAGTTTGAAGTAGTTCAAAGTGGTTCAATTGTTCAAATGGGTTTGAAAATGCAGAATTGTTGATTCAGAATGGTTCAGAGCCACAAGATGGTTCACTGGTTCAACTTGCAAATTCATAATCCAAGTTAAAATTTTGTTAGTTCAACATTTTCAAGGGTTCATTATGTATTTCAAGTAAAGTCAGTGGTTCTATGTAACACCACAGGTATGTCTGGGAGACGATGCCTAGAATGTGCAAGATTATGGTATGAACCTCAAGTTCAATGATCCACATTTTGGTTTTGAGACTGCCTTGCTCCCGTTTTCCAAAACAAGCCCGAGACATGTTTTTAAATATGAACTCAAGGATATGTAAATGCTATTCACATCTATCATTGTGAAAGAATAATGCTATATCAGCTCAAGATAAGTTGACAAGCTCAATACATTAGGGGTATGTAGAAGCTATCTTTAGAATGGATTGTGAGAACTGAATTGGTGTTCAGAGCTCAAGAGACCAGAGCATTTGGAAGGCCAGATCAATCTCAAGTGACACACGATGAGAATACATTAGATCTTTGAGGCATTGTTTATTTCATAGAATTCTTAAAGTGGAATAAACATATACAAGCAAAGGGAACCCTGAATGCATGATGATGATAGGATCAAACCAGCAGGAATAAGATTGCAGCTAAATGCCCCGATGCCAAATGCATGGTGTGGATTTCATGATATCACAAATTCTAATACATATGTTTTCATTATCAAGCCACAACACATATGCAAACATAGGGACACCTTGTAGTCCACGTGGCTTAGTCCATGTTAAAACTATTTGAAGAACAAGGGGTGCCCGATTGCAAAGAGAATAACAAGTGAAGGTCACCACAAGGAGTGGGGATCAAAATAAATCATCAGGAAGTCTTATTGGAAATGTTCAAATTTTTCATATAAATGCTTTAATTGAGACTCAAGTCATGACTACAGCTTAAAGACAGATTCATAACTGCACTAAATGTAGTCCCCACCTCAAATTGGATGACTACCCACATAAAGACATATTATGTGTTAATCATCCTCAATATGAATTAGTGAGCATCAGTTTTCTTAAGATATGCTACCTTGTTATCGAGTATGATAGCTATTGTTAGTCGAACAAATTTAGTGATTAAAGATCTGTGTTCTTGCAATAGTATCATCTTGCTAAAGGAAAGAAGAGTGGACTATTAGATAAACTACTCGACAAACATTGATGGCTATTATGCATCATTTAATAAGATGTTTCAAAGGGAAGTAATGAAACTCCTACATTTGTCGAGTTCACCAACACAATGATAGTAGAGATATAATAGATTATTGATGAATATTAAAGAACATTAGGTGTGCGGTAAAGTTGACAGGGCAACTACACGCAAAAGCCGATACATGATGTCTATCGACAATAAGGATAGCCCATGAGCTCATGTAAATTCACAAAAAGATGATATGCATTTTGTTAAGTAGAAAATCATTTCCTTTGTGGTCGTCTCAAGTGTTAGATCATATATTCACAAATTGTTTGTCAAAATATCCATGCCTAAATCTTGGAGAAGTATTGATGTGAATCCTCTTATTAGCTTTCCTATGACATGAGAGTACATTAAAGTAAAACACAGTTGGGAAAGATATATCTCCTTTCGAGCTGAAATTGAAAGGTTCAATTCAATAAAAGTTAAGGGACAATCCCAAATGACTCAATCCTAGTTTATGAGGATGATCTCTATAAGGACTCAAAGACCTGATATGTTCCTCAAAAGATGAAATTTTATTGTAGATTATAAAAAAAATGAGGATGTAGACAAATTTGAATAGTCAAGTTCACATAAATATCATGCCCCCTTCTTTTTCAAGAGATCAAGGACAGGTGTAGAGCCAGGTGTTGATAATCTCCTAAAGATTATTTGATGTTTCATGTATAATGTCATTAATTCAAAGTGACCAAATATTGAGAACATAAGCAGACTATAGAGGTGAATTTCATATAATAATATTATTTAAAAAGGGGGCTATCGGGTACGAGAAGATTTCCAAGATAAAGAAGAGTAAAGAATTAATAATCAACCTTTTCCAAGAATTAGTTACCTGAAACAGACTCGAAGCAAAATGAGAACTGACATCAGAAAGGATAAAAGGTGATAGAAAATGAGTGCAAAGGGTTCCAATTTTTGGTTGCTTCCTTCCAGACAGGAGACTTTGCGTTCCAGAAGGGAAGAAGTTTTAGCAAATCATTTTCACTTTCCTTGAGAGGCTATGAGAGGTAGAGCCTGGGCTTTCTTTTTCTTTTTCTCTTTTTTAGAACTTTGTAGCTGAGATAGGGGCAATATTTTTGATAGTTGATGTAATCTTGTGAAAGAAGCTTCTGTCTTTTTTTGAAACAGTGGTTTTTTTGTAATGAGTAGAAGACATTTCATAATCTTTTATAGTCAGAGAAGGCAGACTAAAGGTTAATTATATCATAACTTTGATTATGGTATATTTTCCTTCCCCTGGTAATGAACTTAGCATCATTTTTAGTTTTCTCTGAATTACATTTCGATATCACTATTTCCCCGTTACATTATCTTTTCAAAATATCTTTAGAGGCTCTAATTTTTTATTCTCTCAAGAAGGTGAAAGATACAGTTTTGTTCTCATTGCACTATGCAGCGTACAACAAATGAACTTTGTGTCATCTGATGTTCTTTATTCTCTTTTTATGTAGTAGTATAGGTTTTCACATCTACATTGTATTTACAGGTAAATGTTTGATATCCTTTTATGCTTTTTGGTAAAAGAATTCACAAATAATTCATTGAATATTTCATACGGGGAGCTGTACCTGATAAAATTCAGAGGAAGGTTATCAATTCCATGATAACCTATCTAACTATTGGTGTTGATCTATCCTTCCACTTGGGCATTCAGGGTCAAATTTGCACATATTTTCTCGAAGGATAATCTGTTCACTAACAATTTTTTGGTGACTCTACTGGGGATCAAAAGCGAAGATCAGTATTAACATTTATTTCCTCAATTTTCTTATTAACTCCATGTGCAGGAGATTGGTGTCTCTATTGCAAAGACCATGCCGACCATAAAAGTCATGAGGAGATTAAGGCCAAACCCTTCTCTCCCAGAACTTTATCAAATGGATGATAAAGTATTATGTTAGTTTGTGGACAGTTTTAAAGAAAGCATTTCTCGGGGTGTCTAGAACAATATACCCATCGAAGATGATGACCTGCCTTGGCTATTATGGAAAAACCTCTGTGCTAGGTATCATAAACTGAAAGATTTGGGAATACACAAGAGAAAAGTTCAGCAGCTTGAAGAAGAATTGGATGTTGGTGACGAGGAAGCCTTGGTGATTCCATCTCATTTTATATCATGCAATTATTCAATCTTTAGCAAAGAAGAAATCTAGCTAGAGTTACTCCAGCGTCATGCTAATCCAGTTTTACAAAAAGAGAATACTTGTAACAACACTGGAGTAAGGGTAAGCAATAATGGTGAAATCTTGTCCCAAGATCTTTCTTCATCTCATACAAAAATTTGCACATTAGAAAGTCATGGTGATTATTCTTTTCCTGAAGATTCTGTTGAGATACTTTCTAAAAATGAGTCTTTAAATGCCACAAAAGAATGTGAGGGTATTAATCCTTTGAAAGAGAATGTTGAAAGAGATTCTATTGTTGAATCTTTCTATTTTGAGGATTTTACAGCAGCAGATCCTGTAGATGATGCTGATTTTAATGGAGGTGTATTCAAATCTTTTTCTCCACGTCCTGAGAATTTTAGTTTTAACTATGTTGATAGTCTCCCTATTTCAGAAGTTCCTATTGATGATAGAGTAGGTGACTTGCCTCTAGATTTTCAATCTTTCACCTTCGGTATTGATCATCTTTCTTTGAAAAGTCTTATTGATGAAAGAATCCAGAATAACATACAACCTGAAAATGAACTTCCAATTGTTATGAAGAATGAAGATAATTCCTTGTGCTTGAAAGCTAGTGATCTGCCCTTGCAAAGATTTTTTTCATTTGATGATGAAATATGTAATTATGAAAGGGTGAAAGTGCATGAAGAAAAGACTCTTTGTCATTATGAAGATGCTAAAATTAGTAGTCAGTTTGAAATTTGCCTAGCTGAAGCATGGAGAGGAACATTACTTGATCAACAAGGAGAAATCATTGTCAAGTTCTTGTTATATCTTCAGTCGAAAGATCTCTCTCAAAAAAGTCCTTTTGATGGTGATTCATTCTTTCATAGAAATGAGATAAAGATACCTCTAGATGAAGACACCTTTGCTGAATTTCTTGTTGAGATAGAAAAATATGAAGCTGACCTTCAATCTAGGTGTGATTCAGTTGATGTGTTGGAGAATACAACTTTCAATGAAAAAGAAGAAATCATAGGTGCATTTTTGTCATCACTCCAACCAGATCATCTCTTGGATGATGCCTCAGGTACTTGTTCAAGTCAGTTTCAGAAAGAAGCATTTATTGACAATTTTTCTTTTCATCCATCTATGCATAGTGTTACTGATTTGGATTGTGGGAGAAATGTTGAAATGTGTGATGACATCTTGAAAAGAGGAAAGAATAGAATTCGTGACATGATTGATGATAGCTAGTTACTTGAAAGAGATGAAGAAGACATATATCCAAGGTCTGATCCTATGATGAAGGAAGCATCATCGTGGTTGCGAACTGATCATAACCATGCACAGGAGTTGAATTCGCACGACAATGTTCATGAGGATTGCACATTATCCTTTGGTGAAGCTTTTTCATTTCATGTTCTTCAGTTTGAGGTAGAATCAAATCATGCCGGTGTGAGAGATCAATTCTTAAGTGGAGATGAATATTATGATGAGTTATGGCTCTTTGGAAAAGAGAGGTGGATCAACATATGCATGCACGTTGTCAGTCTGAAGTTTGACATGGAAGGAGTCATCATCGGGCAATGGTTTGGAGCTGGTCCATTGAGGTACGCTTTGTTGATTCGAAAAGGCTCCTATTTCTCTCAACCGATAAATGGATTCACTTAACTTCTTCTTTCTTATGGTTCTTATGGTAGGTTCTTTCCTACCTTTGTAAATATCGTAAATAGGTTTTTGTTATGCGTAGTGTAGTTGGAATAATGTGCAAGCCTCGTGCTTGCTGGTAGTTTAGGTGTTGGCTGTTGGTTTTGTTTGCTAGTTTTGCCCTGCTCTCCTCTGCCCTCTCTGCAAGCAGCTCTTGGTCTTCTCTTCTTGTTGACTCTATTTGCCCATGAATAAGGCATCGTTCTTCTCCCAGAGATTGCTGGAGTTCTCTACTTTTGGCATCAAAATCAATCCCGCAATTAGAGCCCCTATTAGCACCTAATGTGATCATGGTCTTAAAACCTCAAGTGAAGAGTTGTTGAACCACTTTGAATTGAAGTTCAAAGTAGTTCAAAGTGGTTCAACTATTCAAATGGGTTTGAAAATGCAGAATTGTTAATTCAGAATGGTTCAGAGGCACAAGATGGTTCATTGCTTCAACTTGCAGATTCATAATCCAAGTTAAAATTTTGTTAGTTTAGCATTTTCAAGGGTTCATTCTGAATTTCAAGTAAAGTCAGTGGTTCTATGGAACACCACAGGTATGTCTGGGAGACGATGCCTAGAATGTGCAAGATTATGGTATGAACCTCGAGTTCAATGATCCACATTTTGGTTTTGAGACTTCCTTGCTCCCATCTTCCAAAACAAGCCCGAGACATGTTTTTAAATATGAACTCAGGGATATGTAAATGCTATTCACATCTATCATTGTGAAAGAATAATGCTATATCAGCTCAAGATAAGTTGACAAGCTCAATACATTAGGGGCATGCAGAAGCTATCTTTAGAATGGATTGTGAGAACTAAATTGGTGTTCAGAGCCCAAGAGACCAGAGCATTTGGAAGGTCGAATCAATCTCAAGTGATACACGATGAGAATACATTAGATCTTTGAGGCATTGTTTATTTCATAGAATTCTTAAAGTGGAATAAACATATACAAGCAAAGGGAACCCCGAATGCATGATGATGACAGGATCAAACCGGCAGGAATAAGATTGCAGCTAAATGCCTCGATGCCAAATACATGGTGTGGATTTCATGATATCACAAATTCTAATACATATGTTTTCATTATCAAGCCGCAACACCTATGCAAACATAGGGACACCTTGCAGTCCACGTGGCTTAGTCCATGTTAAAACTATTTGAAGAACAAGGGGTGCCCGATTGCAAAGAGAATAACAAGTGAAGGTCACCACAAAAAGGAGTGAGGATCAAAATTAATCATCGGGAAGTCTTATTGGAAATGTTCAAATTGTTCATATAAATGCTTTAATTGAGATTCAATTCATGACTGCAGCTTAAAGACGGATTCATATCTGCACTAAACGTAGTCCCCACCTCAAATTAGATGACTGCCCGCATGAAGACATATTCTATGTTAACCATCCTCAACATGAATTAGTGAGCATCAATTTTCTTAAGATATGCTGCCTTGTTATCGAGTATGATAGCTGTTGGTAGTCAAACAAATTCAATGATTAAAGATCTGTGTTCTTGCAATAGTATCATCTTGCTAAAGGAAAGAAGAGTGGATTGTTAGATAAACTTCTCGACAAACATTGATGGCTATTATGCATCATTTAATAAGATGTTTCAAAGGGAAGTAATGAAACTCCTACATTCGTTAGGTTCACAAACACAATGATAGCAGAGATATAATAGATTATTGATGAATATTAAAGAACATCGGGTCTGCGGTAAAGTTGACAAGGCAACTACACGTGAAAGTTGATACATGATGTCTATCGACAATAAGGATAGCCCATGAGCTCATGTAAATTTTCCAAAGGATGATATGCATTTTGTTAAGTAGAAAATCATCCCCTTCGCGATCGTCTCGGGTGTTAGATCGGATATTCACGAATTGTTTGTCAAAATATCCATGCCTGAATCTTGGAGAAGTACTGATGCGAATCCTCTTATTAGCTTTCCTATGACATGAGAGTGCATTAAAGTAAAACACAGTTGGGAAAGATATATCTGCTTTCAAGTTGAAATTGAAAGGTTCAATTCAACAAAAGTTAAAGGACAATCCCAAATGACTCAATCCCAGTTTATGAGGATGATCTCTATAAGGACTCAAAGACCCGATATATTCCTTAGAAGATGAAATGTTATTGTAGATTATAAACAAATGAGGATGTAAACAAATTTGAATAGTCAAGTTCACATAAATATCATACCCCCTTCTTTTTCAAGAGATCAAGGACAGGTGTAGAGTTGGGTGTTGGTAATCTCCCAAAGATTATTTGATGTTTCATGTATAATATCATTAATTAAAAGTGACCAAATATTGAGAACATGAGCAGACTATAGAAGTGAATTTCATATAATAATAATATTAAAAAAGGGGGCTATCGGGTATGGGAAGATTTCCAAGATAAAGAAGAGTAAAGAATTAATAACCAACCTTTTCCAAGAATCAATTACCCGAAACAAACTCGAAGCAGAATGAGAATCGACATCAGAAAGGATAAAAGGTGACAGCAAATGAGTGCAAAGGGTTCCAATTTTTGGCTGCTTCCTTCCAGATAGGAGACTTTGCGTTCCAGAAGGGAAGGAGTTTCAGCAAATCATTTTCACTTTCCTTGAGAGGCTGCGAGAGGTAGAGCATGGGCTTTATTTTTCTTTTTCTCTTTTTCAAAACTTTGTAGCTGAGATAGGGGTAGGATTTTTGGTAGTTGATGTAATCTTGTGAAAGAAGCTTCTATCTTTTTTTGAAACAGTGGTTTGTCTGTAATGAGTAGAAGACATTTCATAATCTTTTACAGTCAGGGAACTGAGATTGAAGGTTGATTATATCATAACTTTGATTATGGTATATTTTCCTTCCACTGGTAATGA